>CM066032.1:1129470549-1134270549 GCA_033557465.1 Ichthyophis bannanicus
GATCAGGTACCCCACAACCAGTCTGTTAAACTAGCCAATTCTTGAAGGGTAAGTCTCGTGCCAGCTTGATGACGGCTCCGGCCTTGCCCTCAAGATCCCATTGGCCATTAAAACCCACCCCGGCGGGAGTCTTCGGGTCGGCTCCAAAGCATTCACTGGTTTCAGGTTGTTCCTGTGGGCTCACTGTCCTCACAGAACATACCTGAGGCCATGCCAGGGGTTGGTATCCCCCCATCCGCTGTCGAAGCGGTACCGATAACCCCGCACTGGCATCCGGTTGTCCCTTGCTGCACTCCTTCACCAGGGATCGTCACTCTGGTGTCCTCGGTAACCATTCCGGACCGATCGATATGACCCAGATTGGCTTTCCTGTATCCGCCAGCCAATGCTCGTGGGTTCTGGTCACTCTACCGCCCCCGGGCTTCCGAGCTGTGTACTGAATAGCCCCGGTATCGGACATTCGGTATCTCGAGTGTTCCACTCTTTACCTGGGATCGTCATCCTGGAATCCCTTCGGTACCTTTCGGGACCATTCGATCGGGGCGACCCAGATTGACTTTCCTATAACCTTCAACCATGCTCGGGTTTGGTACCGGCTTCGAGCGGTGACCGACACCCTGACATCGGTGCCCGAGTGTCGAGTGGTCCTCTCTTTGCCCGGGCATCGTCCTTCGAACGTCTCTCGGTTACCATTCGGTGCCGTTCGATGAGATTGTTTTCCAATTGACATTTCATGTATTGCCTCAGCTGATACCACCACCAAAACGTCGGTAACCTTTTTAGACATGGCATCGATAGACTCGCTGTGCTTCGATGCCGAGTCTAGAATCGATATCCAGTCCTGGATGACTTGGTACCACCGCGCTTTCGGAACCGATCCATATCGTTTCCTGGCTTAACGTATCAGTACCGGAGGATATTCGCCCAAGAGCCTCTCTGGTTTACCTCTGTACCCGCTTCAGCGCCGCTTCAGCCCCCAGTTGCTGCTTCGATGACATTTAATCGTCTCCGATACCGGTACCAGGGGTGTCGGGGTCGATTTCCTGCAGTTCCATCGGACTTTCCCCATCGATCCTTTGCTATTGCCTAGTTTGGAAATCGATACCAGGCCTACTAACGATGGCAGTACTAACTGCCTCAAATCATAACTGTCAGTATCCGGCCCATCGAGGCAGGATTCCTTTTCCTGCACCATTCCAGTACTATCTTCTGGTGCTCAAGCTGCCTCCTTCAACCTCAGCTTGCCCAGGATTAGTTTCCTATTGGAACATCCTTCTTTTCAGAAAAGGTTTTTTGTGTTCTCCTTGACATGGCAACCTTTCTTGCCATTGTCCTATTCCTGTGTGTTTTCTCTTTGACCAAGATCCTGCAGAAAAGGAAAATAGTAATTGCTTCCAATCCTTACATCATTCTTTCACAGGATTTCTTCTTCTGAGTATATTGAATCACGCCTTAAAGGTTTCCTTTAGCCTTCTACAGCCATTAATTGTTCTGTATCAGGTACCCTCCCTCTTCCAGGGTTTTTCAGAAAAACCATCTTCCCAAACATCATTCTTCCATTGATAGTGGAATCAGCATTGAGGCAGGTAAGAAGCAAGAAGAAGCATCCTTCCTTATCCAGCCAGGTCGTGCATCTAAAGCACCTTGATGCCTTTGGACTGTCAAACCTTCCCAAACTTTTATGCTGTCTTCAAGAATTCTTACTTCATATATTTTTTTCATATGAGTCTGGACACTTCCGGACGGTCACAGAGAAATTATGACTCTTTTGTCTCCTTTTTATGTCAGAAACCTAATGCCTCTGACTATTCTTTGCTTCTTATCATAGCAGGAATATCTCTTGGTTGCCTTTCCTCGTAGGTCTTCTCTAGACTCTTTTTCTTTTGAGTCTGTTAGCAGATCCTCTGCTATTGACATTGGAGCACGTCTTACAGCCTGGATGCAGTCAACAGACTTGAGCATATGGGCACAACATATACTGGGTAATTCTCCTTGTACTGGAGAAAATCTCTTCAATAGAGAGGCTTTACGTCAGGTTGCTCATTGCTCCACTGACTTTCCTAGTTCTGGAAACCGTCCTAAGCCTTCTTTTTCCCCAGGACGTAGGAAATGTCCTACCAAACCTTCTTTCCCTAAGAAAAGAAAGTTTCACCCTTCTTCTGCCCATCCTCCAGATGTACCCAAGCAAGGGAATCTCATCCTCGTCTGAAGTCTCCAGACTCTAACCAGGCTAATCATAGCCAGCAACCATAGGTTCCTGTATGTTGCAATCTACAGTTAACTTCTTCTAAACAGAAGTTATTCTTCAAACTCTACACTGGTTTTTCTTTTCAGTATGCTAAGCTGTTAGGATATTTTTGTCCATGGGTTTACAGAATTCTCCCTTTCTTTTTATCATAAAGGGAGATTATAATTATCCCATGATACTTTCTGTCCCCACATGGACATTTTTTTCCTTCAGCTGACTTACCATATGGTACGTCACCTTCCAACTCTCTCTCTTCCAGGGGTTCCCCTGCTTGAATTGGTACCATACTGAAACACTTCTCTTTCTTTCCAGTGTAGATTTTTTGTTATCCTTCAATGCATGCTCTGAAAAACTCATCAGACAGTGACGGGAATATTTCAGCTCACTTTGTCTGTTTTCTCTCTTGTTTTCATACAGGAGAATCCCCTCTGTTCTTTTGTTCAGTTGCTGTGCGTGCAGAAGTTCCAGTGCTTACTTTAATGCTTCTTGCAAGCTACTTTCAACTATCTTGCATGATACTATTCACTACAGGTTATCTTCTTCTAGCCATATCCTTACCTAGGATGTGGCAGGACATCTGACTACTGTCAGTTTTATCTCATAATTCTCCTGCACAATGCTCTCTGCAATCTTCAGAGAAGCTTTCTACTATGGGCCCTTGCTATAGAGCATTAAACTTTGTCTCTGAGGGGTTTTCCTATAATAGGAAAAGCTTATATGGTCATCCATGGCTATATAGGTTCTTTATACCCTCTTGTCTCCTATTGTGATGCAGAAGACAAGCTTTTTTCTGCGTGAATGTCCAAGGAGTTCCCCATCTGGCAGAATCTACCCCTTTTTTTTTCTTACAGCTTGGCATTATCTTTTCTACTCCTCTTGGACAACGCATACTCTTTTACTGTACATGATACCCCTGAGTCCCTTGACTGGGTCATCCTGGTGTCTTAGTCTATGCGTTTTCCTTGTCCTTTGGACATGTCAGAGTCCTCCAGTACTCCTGACGTGCTCTTACCAGACTGCTATTATCCTCTGTTTTTCACGCAACCATACTGGTTATCCACTGAAATACATTCTCCAGGACCAAGCAGGAAGTCAGTCCTCACATATGGGTGACGTCGGCGCCGACGGAGCCCTCGCGGAGCAATTTTCCCCAGCTTTCAAAGAAACCTTTGGGAATTGCAGCACGCATGCGCGGTCCCCTTCCCGCCCAAGGGTGCCATCTTAGCCAGTCTCTTTTTTTTTTCCGCGGAGCCCTACAGACATGGTCTTCCAGTCCCCGCTGAAAAAGTTGATTTCTTCATTTATTTTCTCTTTTTTCTTCGGTTCGACGCCGGTCTCTTTCCTGCCCGGACTCGCGACGCCGTTGCGAGTCCTTCTCTTATTTTTCGGCCCCGGAGGATGCCCGGTTCTCGGACTTCGTCAGGGATATGGCCAAGGCTTTGGCCTTCCCTGCGGATCCCGAGGAGGAGCCTTGAGCCGAGGAGCTCGATGCCCTCCAGTATGACTCTCCAGCGAAGGAGCACTTTTACTGTACCGGTTCCTCCCATGCTGGAACGACTACTCTTCTGCATGTGGGAGAGTCCGGCATCGTCGCCGGTGTTAAGCAAGCGGGTCGATTCCATCTATCGAGTCCGCAAGAGCCCGGGCTTCCAAAAAGCACAGCTACCGCACCATTCCATGGTGGTGGAATCGGCCATGCATAGGCTCAAGAGCCAGAAGATGCACTCCTCGGTGCCTCCTGGCAGGGAGGCCCGCAACCTGGATGGCCTCGGTAAGAAGTGTTTCCAGGGCTCTATGCTTGCTTGTCGAGTCCAGACCTACCAGCTCTACATGGGCATGTACCTTAGAGACCTGGCTAAGGAGATAGCCGGATTCTCTGCTGGACTTTCCGAGGAACCTTTGGCGGAGGTTCCTAGCCTTGTCCACTGGTATTCGAGAATGCTCCAAATTCATTTCTCGAGCAGCCTATGATGGCTTTGAAGCGTCGGCTCGAGTGGCCGCAGCCGGCATCAGTGCCCGCCGACAGGCTTGGCTTCAGTCGTCTGACCTTGAACCCTGGGTGCAGGACAAGTTGGTCGATGTCCCCTGCCGAGGTGAGAACCTATTTGGTAAGCCCATGGCTGAGAAGGCTGCGCAAATCGAGACGGAGACTCTCACCAGAACAAGGCTCTCTAGAAAAAACCTCTGCCCATTCCCAAAAGAAGAGGGCTCGGGAAAAAAGTCCTTTTACCCGAGGAAGGCGGCTGCCTATAAACACTACCCTCAGTATCAAGCCTCCTCAGCTCCCCAACAGGGTCAGCAGGCCAAGGGACGGGGTAACGGGTCCCGTAGGCAGCAAGCCCCCAAGCCTGCACCACCGGCCCCTGCTCAGCAGGGTGGGGGTTTTTGACTTCATCGACATAGCCTCTCCCCCTCAGCTGGTTTCTCCCAGCACAGGAGGCCGGCTGGTCCACTTTGCCCACAGGTGGTCCAACATCACATCAGATGCCTGGGTGCGAGAAGGCTATCTTCTCCACTTCCACCAGGTCCCTCCCTCCTATTTTCCGGGAGAGCCTCCACGACTCCCTCTGCACAGGGACTTACTCCTTCAGGAGTTAGCAAGTCTTCTTCAGGAACAGGCTGTGGAACCGGTGCCTGCCCCCCACCACCTGAGAGGTCAAGGCTTTTATTCCAGGTATTTCCTAATACCAAAAAGAACAGGAGGCCTCAGACCCATCCTGGACTTGCGCAACCTCAACAAGTTCCTCGTGCGAGAGAAGTTCAAGATGCTTACCCTTGGAATCCTTCTGCCCTACCTCCAGCAGGGAGATTGGCTATGCTCCTTGGATCTAAAGGATGCCTACACGCACATCCTCATCCACCCAAGCCACCGCCAATACCTAAGGTTTGTGGTGGCCGGAAATCATTACCAGTACAGAGTACTGCCCTTTGGCCTATCCTCCGCACCACGAGTCTTCACAAAATGTCTCACGGTGGTGGCGGCTTATCTCCGGCTTCAGGGCCTCTATGTCTTTCCTTACCTAGACGACTAGCTCATCAGAGCATCGTCCTCTCAAGAAGTCACACGAGCCACGCACCGCACTGTGACTCTTCTCCAGTACTTGGGCTTTGTCGTAAACTTCGCAAAGTCCACTTTGCTCCCCTCGCAAGATCTCGAGTTCATCAGCACAAGATTGCACACTCTTCAGGCTGCGAGCTTTCCTGCCTCTCGACAGAGCTCAGCGGCTCATGGACCTAGCCAGCCGTTTTTCCCGCAGCCAGTCCCTGGTCTCGGCCAGGCGCTTTCTGAGACTACTCGGCCATATGGCTTCCACCGTCCACGTGACCCCCAACGCCCGCCTGAATATGCGGCCTGCTCAGTGGTGCCTTCGCAAGCAGTGGCAACAGGCCACGGGCGGCCTCGCTGACTTAATGCAGATCTCCAGTCCACTGACTTCTTCTCTGCAGTGGTGGCTTCATCAGCCGAACCTGGTACTCGGAATGCCTTTTCAATCTCCTCCGCCTGCTCAAGTACTGACGACCGATGCTTGTCTCCTGGGATGGGGAGCGCATTGCCAAGGGGCATGTACTCAAGGTCTTTGGACCGCGTGGGAGTCTGCGCAGCAGATCAACTTCCTAGAGCTCAGAGCAATCCGTCTGGCTCTCAAGGCTTTCTCCCACATGACTTCTCGCCGGTCCGTCCTTGTCCAGACGGACAATCAAGTTGCCATGTTCTACGTGAACAAACAGGGAGGCACGGGCTCCTTCCTTCTCTGTCGAGAAGCGCAGAGGCTCTGCTCTTGGGCCGTCAGCCACGGCATTCTTCTCAAGGCAGTTTATCTCCCAGGCCAAGAAAATTGCCTGGTGGACAACTCAGCAGAATCCTCCAGCCGCACGAGTGGCGCCTGGATCCCTTGGTAGTTCAGAAACATTTTCTGCAGTGGGGCCTCCCCACGCTGGATCTTTTTGCCAGTCCTCTCAACTGGCAACTTCCTCGTTTCTGCTCTCGGCAGCCGCACCCCCTCCGAGTAGCGGCGGATGCTTTTCTGCTCTCATGGTCGGAAAGCCTTCTGTATGCCTTTCCTCCTCCCATACCGCTAATCTCTCGGACTCTTTTCAAGGTTCTCCGAGACAAAGCTTCCATGATCCTGATAGCTCCTCGGTGGCCCAGACAGCCGTGGTTTCCACTCCTGCTGCAACTGGCGGTGGAGGCTCCGTTTCCTCTGGGGTTGCAACCAGATCTCCTAACACAGGACCAGGGGTCCCTGCTACACCCCAACCTCAGATCTCTACATCTGATGGCCTGGCTGCTGAAAGGGTAGTCCTTGCTCCCCTTCTACTGCCGGCAGAGGTGGAAGAGGTCGTCCTAGCTTCCCGGCGACCTTCTACCCGCAAATGCTACGCCCTTAAATGGCGTCGTTTTTTTCCGTTTGGTGTACCCAGCAGTCTCTGGATCCCTTCTCCTGCTCGGTGTCGGTGGTCTTGCAGTACTTGCTCTACCTCTCTAATCTTGGACTTAAGTCCAACTCCGTCAAGGTTCACCTCAGTGCTCTTTCCGCACATCATGTGCCGGTGGACGGCAGACCTCTTTCCAACGACCCTCTCGTGGCAAGGTTTCTCCGAGGTCTCCTTCTCCTTAAACCACCTCTGCGCCCGCCAGCGCCTGACTGGGATCTGAATGTGGTTTTGCAGCGGATCACCTGTCCGCCTTTTGAACCTATGGCTACCTGTCCTCTCCGTTTTCTTTCTTGGAAAACCTTATTCCTGATAGCCCTCACTTCCGCTAGACGCGTAAGTGAACTACAGGCCCTCGTGTCTGATCCCCCTTACACTCGATTCTACAAAAATCGGGTAGTCCTACGGACTCACCCTAAATTTCTTCCAAAAGTGGTCTCCCCTTTTCACATCAATCAGGAGGTGGTACCTCCGACCTTCTTTCCCAGGCCACACTCCAGCCGAGCTGAAATGGTCCTGCATACCCTGGACTGTAGAAGGGCGTTGAACTTCTACCTTGACCGTACGCGGGAGCACCGCAAAGCTGCTCAGCTCTTCGTGTCTTTTGACCCCAATAAATTGGGGCTCCCTGTCTCCAAGCGCACTCTGTCCATCTGGGTTGCTGACTGTATCGCTTGGGCTTATGGAGCAGCCGGACTCTCGTTAGAAAGTCGGGTCACGGCTCATTGTGTTCGGGCGAAGGCTACGTCAGTGGCTTACCTCCGCTCTGTTCCATTGGCAGACATCTGCCGGGCCGCTACTTGGTCTTCGAGCCAGACTTTTGCGGTCCATTACTGCCTCGAGAGGGAGTCCCGCAGGGACAGTGCTTTCGGACAGGCAGTACTCCGAAATCTCTTTGAGGTTTGAGCAACTCCTACCCTCCATCCCGGATGTTGGGCTACCGGTGGGTAATAATTCTGTGAAGATTCCTTCCTTCTGTGCTGCTGAGCTAGAGGGAGCTCATTTTTATGCTTAGGGTCTCCGGTAGCCTTAAGCTTGGGAGTCCCATATGTGAGGACTGACTTCCTGCTTGGTCCTGGAGAAAGCGTAGTTACTCACCTGTAACAGGTGTTCTCCAGGAGCAGCAGGAATCAGTCCTCACAAACCTCCCTCCTCCCCTTGGAGTTGCAATCATCTGCTTTAGTTTTTTTGCAAATTTTTATGCTGTCTTTTAGCTATGTCATCTGACTGGCTAAGATGGCACCCTTGGGCGGGAAGGGGGCCGCGCATGCGCGCTGCAATTCCCAAAGGCTTGCTTTGAAAGCTGGGGAAAATTGCTCCGCGAGGGCTCCGTCGGCGCCGACGTCACCCATATGTGAGGACTGATTCCTGCTGCTCCTGGAGAACACCTGTTACAGGTGAGTAACTACGCTTTCCTGCACCACGGAAATAGATTCTCTATATATCTTCAGGTGGTTTTCACCCCCTTATTATTAGATGAATCTTTTCCCATCACATTCCCCATGTGAATGTGTTTGTGGGGCTCAGTTGCAGGCATGTATCCTCAGACTTATAGTCATGTCTGTATATGTCTTATACATACATATTTTTGTAATCTGTATGGACATAAGCCATGCCCATCTATATCTATATATGTATATATACCTCTATATATATATATCTATATAACAGATATCTGGACATCTATGCACATATATATAGACATGTATGTATCTCCATATATATATATATATATATATATATAAATAAAAAAACATATGCGCCATTTGGGAGATGTCCATAGGACACTAGGTATTACCTACTATCTCCATAACTGTCTGTGCTATAACGTTTTACCTTCTTAAGGGGTCCAGACAGTCAACCTGCCTATTCTCATACGGCTCAGTAAGTGGGAGTGGTTATACACACAATTACTGCTGTGACGTCAACAGCTTCTATTTTTTGTTATAGATCTCCCTATCCATGAAGTATCAAACTTCATTGTCTTCCTATCTCTTACCAGCTAGGAATGACAGTGTACATCTTCAGTATTTCTGAGTACACTTCTGTTCTCCTTGGGAATAGGGGCTTTTTTCCATACCCCCTCTTCCCTTCCGGACTGGGCTAATTCTCCAGATTGGTCAGTCTTCTTCTTTTAGTCCTCAATGTTAATAACTCTGTACCTAAAAGAGTTTTCAGCTTTTTCCCATAAAGCTTTCCATTGAAGACCTGCCGTTCTTCTCCTGCCCCAGTTGACACCTGGGTCACCTGCCCATTCCTGGTTTGGAACTTCATCCTCACTGCTGTGAAGGTACCTTGAAGATTCCGCTACTGCATCTACAGTACACTCCATCACAGTTCTACTTCCTACAATCCAGTAGGTTAGCTCTATATTGTACTAGTTCATTAAATATTTAATGATACTTGACATACTTTCTAAAGACTCCTCTCTCCTGTAGTCTTTAGATTTGCTGTTCCTTGCAGCTCTTCTCTATTCAACTCCTACCCCCCATCCCTCAGGGGATGCCGGGGATCCAGGTTTGAGAAATGCCGTCCTATCCCAGGAATACACATTTTATGGGATCTCCTCTGGCATCCACAGCTAGGGAGTCCCCATATGTGAAGACTCATTCCTGCTTGTTCCTGGAGATAGCACAGTTACTTACCTGTAACAGGTGATCTCTGGGAACAGCAGGAATTAGTCTTCACAACCCACCCACTTCCCCTAGGAGTTGTATCTATCTATCTCCTTTCCTCTTTCTCTCCTTCTGTCTCAGCTATGAAACTCAACTGAGAGGCAGTGGGAAAGGCGGGAAGTCACCACGCAGGCGCGAGGGATGCTCCCAAAGGCTTTCTGATTGGATGCTGGGGAGCATTCCCGTGCAGGCTCCGTCGGTATCGACGTACCCATATGTGAAGACTAATTCCTGCTGTTCCCAGAGATCACCTGTTACAGGTAAGTAACTGTGCTTAATCATGCAATATTCTTATTGATTACTGTGTGTTCTGCCAACTAATATCTTGCTGTGGGCAGGGCTAGATTAATGCATTGGCAAAGTTTGCACCTACTACGGGCCCAAATGTTTAGGGAGGGCCCTGCGAGATGTGCTCGGGACTCATGAGGTTAGGATTGCCAAATGTCTATTCAATGCAAAATTTTATTGAATTCTGAAAAAAAATGACCAGAAGATACAAAGATAGCTAACCTGTCAGGATATTTTTCTGAGTTTAAAACCTATTTTTGCAATTATTTAATCCCCCCTTCCTCTAATGTGAGTGAGCCTGCTCTAGCTGCTTCCATTGTAACTAGCAGCAGAGACTATTGGTATGATCCAGTCAATGGAAGGTGGAACACTGAAGTCTACTCTAGTCAGAGGAAGGGTGGAGGTGAGCTGGGGAAAGTGCATATGTTGTAGAAGTGAAGGTTCTCCATATGGGAGGGGGGACGCACAGAAAAAGAAACAAAGCCCCCTCCACTCATACCCCCCCCCCCAAAAAAAATGCTCATAGACATGTCTATGGGAGAAAGTTATAGCACATATACGCTGATTGACTTTAATACAGTGACTAAGAAATTGCAACATTCAGATTTTCCCTCCCCTCTCATCTCTTATCTTTATTACAGAAGGGCCAACACAGATATATATTTCTTTATCTTTATTAGGAGGAGTAGCCTAGTGGTTGGGGCAAGTTACCTCAGGCCGGAAGGTTGGGGGTTCAAATCCCACTAGAGGACAGCAACCTTGGGCCGGAAGGACTGGGGTTTCTAGTCCCACAGGTGCTCCTTGTTGTCCTGGGCTAGCCACTTAACTCTCCATTGCCCATGTTCCCTGTAAAAATTGTTATATACAAGTTATAATGCCCAGTTCAATGTAATTTCAGTTTGTTCAATGTAAACCGCCTTGATATCATGAAAGGCGGTATAAGAAATGTTAAATAAAAATAAATAATTGACCGCTCAGGTCAATCAAGGACTGTAAGTTAGGAAAGGAAATGTAACACCATCAGATCATAGGACAGGGATAGGAAAGGACAGAGATCAGAGCACTTGGGATATGAGGTGGGAGAAGAGGGGACAGGATGAAGGGGGTAGTGACAGTTGCCAAAGGAACAGAGTAGGGAGGCATACTTATCAGGGAGGGGGTTAGGGAGACCGAAGGCTAACTGGAAAAGATGTGTTTTTAATGCAGCTTTGAAATTGAGGGATACCAGCTAGAGCTGCTTTGTAATAATTAAGTCTTGAGATGACCAAGGAGAGAAGCGTGCTCAGAGAGGGAGTGGAGAGGAAAGGGCGCACTGCACGCATTTGGCCTAAGCAATAAAAAGCCTGGTGAGTGAGGTAAGAGATGTGGTCCACGAAAGAGAGAAAAATCAAGAGTGGCACCGAGATAGCGAAAGGAGGAAGTAAGTGGAATAGGGGCAGTAGAAAATAAAGGGGCCAATGAGGGAGAAGGAACACCAAAAGAAAACCAGGTGGTAGTAGATTTTAATGGATTTAGATGCAGGTGGACATCTAGGAATGGATGAGGGCAAGACACGAATTCAAGGGGTCCACATCAGGAGTACATGTGTCAGTGTGGTGAAGAAGGATGATGATATCAGCGTAATAGTACGCTGAGATACCAGACTGTTAAATTATGAGGGAGAGGGGAGCCAGAAAAACATTGAAAAGGAGGGGAGACAGAATGGAACCTTGAGGGACACCACAGGACAAAGGAATAGCAGAAGAAGCTGAAGAGTTGGAGAAAAAAAACTGTGAAAGAGTGAGAGGTAAGGATAGACTGGAACCAACCTAGGACAGTGCCTTGTAGTCGAAGACCAGAAAGTCGACTAAGAAAGGTGCGATGATCGACCAGGTCAACATGCTTTCCCCACTCTTTTTTCCTTATACTGGTCCTAGCTGTTGTGACATCAGTTTGGCTAGAGTTACATCGGGTGAGCACCACTTAGTTTCCTGTGTTCTGTATAGCCAAAATAGAAAATAATCTTGCTACTGACGACATTGGGCCATAGCTCCCTTCCTTTCTTTTTCCTTATTTCTGCATTCAGCTCCTTTATCAGTGAAGGAGAATGTGGGGCAAGTGCAGCACTCTTCTGTGCATTGTTAATTAATATTTTTGCGGTGGTATGGCTTTTTTCCCCTCTTTATTTTTTTCAGCTTTCTACCCCAAGCGCCCATAAAACTTCAACTGAAATAAAACTTGATTCTTAATAGTTTGTAATACTTTATATTGAGACGGCATATTCAGCTGTTGTACCTGAGCTGATGAGTTATTGAGACCACGGGACAGGTCCTTTTTCCCTGCGCGCTCAAGATTTCAGTTTTCTCTAGGAGCACTGTAGCTACTAAAATGCTACATTACCTGAAATAGAATTTTGACTAGATGTAAAGGAAAAAATAAGAGTTCTAGGGGTTAGTCAAGCTAAGGCTAAAACATTTTAATGCATCCTATAAATTGGAGAAGCATACAGAAGTGAAAATACACATCTTTTTATATGACATTCGTAGTGACTGGGTTTTCAAATTCTAGTCCATGCATAATTGTCTTGTCAGTGGCTAATTCCATTTGTATTCTATCTTATTCACTGGATTGTTGAAACAAAATTACAATAAGGGGTTGAGAATGTCTTGCCTTGTCTATCTAGGGACAAAGTAACTGAAAATTTAACAAACTGGGACCAAATTTGGAGTAGGTGAAGAACTGTGGAAAAAACACTTACAGGGTCATTCCGAGCAGCAAATAGCGGGGATGGATGTCACATTGGGACATCCATCCCCACTATTCGGCCCCTCTGCTGACCCTGACTAACTTCCCCGCACGTTGTATGGGGAGGTTAGATGGGGGCAGGAAAGGGGCATTGTGGGGGAGGAGTAAGTGCGGGCAGTGGGCAGTCGATGGCCCTGGATGTACAGGGCCAATTCCATTGTCGGCTCTGAACATCCGGGGCTGGCTGCCTGAATGGGGAACTTATTCCATCTCTGAGATGGAATAAGTTCACCTAGTCAGCTGGGGAAGGCAGGCCCGGGGCGCAGCAAAGGCAGGAGGGGGCAGAGGAGATTCTCTGCAGCCCGACCCCGGCCTTGGGAGGCCAGATCAGGGGTCGGGCTGCAGGGAATGAAGATTCTTGTCTGGCGGTTGGGGATCGCGGCTCCTGAATGGATGCCATGGCTCTGCGGCTTCGTTCAGGAGCCCTGACTGAGTGAGCCGGACAAGGCCTGTACTGACTGACCAGAATCGGGGTCCCGGCCTGCACATACAGGCCTAGACTTGTCCTGTGGAATCAGAATCCCGTTTAACTCTGTGCGTCTGATTCCGACCGGGCGCACAGAGGGCCGGGACGTCCAGGACCGAATCGGGCCCATGATGGGTAAAATTGAACTTGCAGGTTCCAGAAAAATGAAGTTCCCCGAAAATAGCTCAATGCGTTCCTTTGGGGTAGAGAGTTTATTATTAACGGGCTTGATGATGATGATGATGATTATTATTATTAGATTTGATATACAACATACCGCTGTTTAACATCCAGAGCGGTTTACAAATTCACAGCATCTCAGCTGCTGCAGCCTGGAAACACTGTTTCACTGAAACATAGCATTTAGGAAATTGTCACTTTCAAACTGCCTCTGTACTTTCTTTACCTTTCCTGTTCACATACACAAATCTGTGCAAACATGCACACAGAGGGACTAGAAATAATTTCATGGAGCATGCTGTGCGTGCTCTGCTCACCATAACTCCCTACCCTCCTGTTGCTACATCCATATCTGAACTGCTAGAAATAGTCCAGCAGGCTTATGTATCTTTTTTTTTCTTGTAAAGTATACTATAAAACCTTATGGTTGAACCATATAACTTTCTTAATAATTACCTGTACTGTCTCCTAGTGGTGGAGAAGCATGGCATTACCTGTTACCATGGGACAAAGGCACCCTGTGGTTAAACTGTAAAATCCACATGGTGATCAGTGCCATCTATTGGTTTTATATAATATCGCTCTTTGTTTAATTTTTTTTTTTACATACCAATCAATATTGCTCTGTTCAAACTGTCCAAATCCTCAAAATACATGAGCCATGCTCTGGATGCTTTTGTTTTGTCTGTTGCAGTTTTACTGTATAGATAGCATGTGTTTCTGGTTTTATAGGCTTCCTTCGCTGCAGGGCAAACAAAGCACAAAGCACTAGAGACTTGTTTTTTTTCTTACTTTTCTTAATCTGTCGATATGTTTGGCTGTGCTGTTTCTTCAGTTAGAATGGGATTCTATTGAGTTATTAGGTTGTGAGCCTTCATTTGCAACTACCTAGGACTTTTCCCCTTAACTTTATAAACCTGCTCCCTCCCCCTCCCCCAAACTAGCCCATCCATTGCAATGACAGCTATCCCACCAGGAGTTATAGCCTGCAGCTTTGCTGTAGTCCAGTATGTGCATACCCTAAGTTCAGCCAGTAGATGTCATGGTTGAGCAACAATGGAAACTCCCCTCTCCATGTGTTTTAGCTGTTTCTTCCACAGCATTCCTAAACCCAGCTGGCCTAGGAAATGGAAGTCTTGATCCTCCAATCATTGCTATGCAGACAGCCTGCGTATGAACAGCTGAGCCACTGGCCAACATTTCACTTTAGTCAGCAACTTTCTGAACATATTTTGACTATGCCAGTAATTAAGTGATTTGGTCTACTACTAATTAAATGTTCTAAACTGATAGGGGCATTTTTTGAAACCACAATTCACCTGTAGTTAATGTCATAGTAATCACTGGATCTTGTAGCTCATTGACTGGCAAAATTGTGTTGTGCTATTTCTAAATAAAAGTACAGTGGATTCTGGTGGTGCAGTCTTACAGTTAAGACGGGCTGTTCAGTAGTTTGACAATCATAGCATGTGTTTTTTAAATGTCATTTGGGGACACTATCTTTCACAAAGAAAATAAGAACATGTTGGTTCCTTTTTGTGATAGGTAGGGAGGGAACTGAAAGCAGGGTTTCTTCAAAAAAGAAACAAATTCCTTCCCAAGGTGAAAATTTGAGAACAAGCCATAGCACAGCTTCATTCTTAACATATCCATTTGTAAGATATTTTTTAAAAAAGTGCTATATTTTTTTCTGTTAGTTTAGTTCTCCTTTCCTACACTAGCCGAAAGAGAGCCATCGCTTTCTAATTCTTTTGCAGAAAGCACTGAAATAAACCAGTTCAAGGATTTTTCTTCCTTAATGATATTGGCAGTTTCCCATGCATGTACTTGTTTAACCTCTCAGTATGAGCTAACAAGTGCATAATCTTTAAAATATTTGTTTAATATTTTGATTGTGAGGAATATATTGTAAGTAGTCCCCCCCTCCACACACACAAATATTTATCGGTTTTACAAAAGGGACTTCATTTCTTCTACTACTTATCATTTATATAGTGCTAATAGGCATAAGCAGTGCTGTACACATACACATAAGAGACAATCCCTGCTCTACGTAGAGACTTTCAAAGAGTGACTCACCTCAAAGCTTGCAATGATGATCTGATGGCGCAATGAAGCAGCTCACCTCAAACAATGGAAACTCTGTAAATACTTCAACATCACTGTGCCTGAAAAGTCCTGGGATCGTGACCCTAAGAGAATTACAGAGAATGACGAGGTTATGATCACCTGGGATTGCTCCCATTCCAACTGTTAAAAAGCTGGATGCGAGGAAGCTGGACATGGTGGTAAAGGAGAGCAACACCAAAATGGCTTTGATTATAGAGGTGTCCATCCCAAGTGACTATTCTGTTGATCACATTGAGAGGGTGAAGATCTCCGAGTACCAAGAAATGCAGTCAGAGACCAAGAAAATGTGGCAGAAAGATACCAAGGTTTTTTACCCATTGAGTTGGGTGCCACAGACTTAAGAAGAATTTCCAAGCACACCTTGATAAATTACCCAAACATGTTACATCTTGTGAACTCCAGGAGGAGGCTCTCTCTGGCATGATGCAAGTTCTATGCTAAGCATTAGCAGCAAAATTGATTGTGATCATACTCCACATACCCTGGCTTAGAAGTGTGTGAGGTTCATGACTGTCATGGTATGCGCAAAACTTAACCCATTTGGAGAAATTGCCCCAGGAATTATTAAAGGAAATGATCAAAACAACCAAGGTTGTAGACAGGAGAGAAGAGAAGTCTTCATTGCTGCTGCTACTACTACTATTAACTGCTACTACTACTTATCATTTGTATAGCGTTACAAGGCATACACAGAGCTGTACATACACAATGGAGACGGTCCCTGTTCAGTAGAAACATAGAAACATGACGGCAGAAAAAGACCATATGGCCTATCTAGTCTGCCCTTCCATATCAACCACAACAGTCCCCTTTTTTCCTTTAGAGAGAGCCTCTGTGTTTGTCCCATGCTTTTTTGATTTTAGATACTGTCCTTATCTCTATCACCTCCACTGGGAGAGACTATTCTCCAGGACCAAGCAGGAAGTCAGTCCTCACATATGGGTGACGTCGGCGCCGACGGAGCCCTCGCGTAGCAATTTTCCCCAGCTTTCAAAGAAAGCCTTTGGGAATTGCAGCGCGCATGCGCGGTCCCCTTCCCACCCAAAGGTGCCATCTTGGCCAGTCTTCTTTTTTCCGTGGAGCCCTACAGACGTTGTCTAACAGTCACCGCTGAAAAGTTGATTTTCTTTCCTATTTTAAGTATTTCTTCGGTTCGACGCCGGTCCTTTTTCCATCCGGCCTCGTGACGCCGGTTGCGAGGCCTCCCCTTCTTTTTCGGTTTTTCTGTCCTTCGTGACAAATTCGCGCTTTTTCACTTTTCCCTGGCGGCCCGCTCGTTCGACCTCGCAGGGGCCCTTTTTCCCCCAATGGCCGCCAGTGGCTTTAAAAAGTGTGTTAAGTGTAAGAAACTGATGTCTCTTACCGACACACATGATTGCTGCCTCCGTTGCCTGGGCCCAGATCATGAAGAAATGATCTGTGGGGCCTGTAGCAAGATGTCCGTGAAATCTTTGCGGAGTCGGCAGCATCAGCGGGAGAGAATCTTCTCTGACCCCAGCCGTACCCGGACCTCGTCAGAAGCTTCGGTGTCCAGAGAATCTGGCTCTGAACACCGTCGGAGCTCCTCTGAGAGGGGGTCCCCTACCCGGGAACATCACCGGAAGAACAAACCCGTGAGGGCGGCGTCGGTGGACGCTCCTGGCTCCTCGAGGGCCAGGTCGCATAGCCCCGACAGCCGTCCCGGGTCTTTGGAGCTGGAGCGGCCGTCCAAACAGCCTCGTCTGGAGATGGACTCCTCTGCTCACGTAAGTGCTGTTGTCTTCGTGGACTCGCCTCCGAGGGGTCCGACGTCGGGCCCGACGCCGTCGGGGCCCGAGTCGGGGGCTGCTGGGTCTCCTGAGTTCGGACTCAGGTTGACGGCCTTGGAGAGCAGCCTTGCTGCCTTCATGGACCAGCAGCGGGCATTGATCGCTGGCCTCGCTGGCGCTTCTGCCCTGACCGCCGGGTCGTCGACGTCTAAGTCGACCCCGGAGACCGAGCCGATCCTCGAGTCCATGCGGGCTCGAGTCGATCCTCGGTCGCGGTCGCCTTCGGCCTCCCGTTCGGGGCCGAGGTCGTCGACGCCGACCCCCTCGGCATCGGGGCGGACAGCGTCTGTACCCGCCCGGCCAGAGCCGCTCGACGACTCCTCCGAGGAGTCCGCCTGGGAATCCGAGGTGGATGAGTCGCCTGATTCTTTTCGGACTCGGTGTGTCCCTTCGGACTCCCCCGAGTCCGAACCTCGGAGACAGTCCCCTCCGGAGGATGCCCGGTTCTCGGACTTCGTGAGGGATATGGCCAAGGCCTTGGCCTTCCCTGCGGATCCCGAGGAGGAGCCTCGAGCCGAAGAGCTCGATGCCCTCCAGTATGACTCTCCTGCAAAGGAGCATTTTACTGTACCGGTTCCTCCGATGCTGGAACGACTTCTCTTCCGCATGTGGGAGAGTCCGGCGTCGTCGCCGGTGTTAAGCAAGCGGGTCGATGCCATCTATTGAGTCCGCAAGAGCCCTGGCTTCCAAAAAGCACAGCTGCCGCACCATTCCATGGTGGTGGAATCGGCCATGCATCGGCTCAAGAGCCAGAAGATGCACTCCTCGGTGCCTCCCGGCAGGGAAGCCCGCAGCCTGGATGGCATCGGTAAGAAGTGTTTTCAGGGCTCTATGCTTGCTTGTCGGGTCCAGACTTACCAGCTCTACATGGGCATGTATCTCCGAGACCTGGCTAAAGAAATAGCCGGATTCTCTGCTGGTCTCTCCGAGGAACCTTTGCGGAGGTTCCTGGCCCTGTCCACCGGTATTCGGAAGTGCTCCAAGTTTATCTCTCGAGCAGCCTATGATGGCTTTGAGGCATCGGCTCGGGTAGCCGCAGCCGGCATCGGGGCCCGCCGACAGGCTTGGCTTCAGTCATCCGACCTCGAGCCCTGGGTGCAGGACAAGTTGGTCGATGTCCCCTGCAGAGGTGAAAACCTCTTTGGCAAACCTATGGACGAGAAGGCTGCACAGCTCGAGACAGAGACTCTCACCAGGACTCGGCTCTCCAGGAAAACCTCTGCCCCTTCCCAGAAGAAGAAGGGCTCGGGGAAAAAGCCCTTTTACCCGAGGAAGGCGGCTGCCTATAAACACTACCCTCATTATCAAGCCTCAGCAGCTCCCCAACAGGGTCAGCAGGCCAAGGGACGGGGTAACGGGTCCCGTAGGCAGCAAGCCCCCAAGCCTGCGCCACCGGCCCCTGCTCCGCAGGGTGGGGTTTTTTGACTCTTTCAGCATAGCCTCTCCCCCTCCGCTGGTGTCTCTCAGCACGGGAGGCCGGCTGGTCCACTTTGCCCACAGGTGGTCCAACATCACGTCCGATACCTGGGTGCTCCACATAGTCCGAGAGGGCTATCTTCTACACTTCCACCAGGTACCTCCCCCCTACTTTCCAGGGGAGCCTCTGCGACTCCCTCTCCACCGGGACTTACTCCTTCAAGAGTTGGCAAGTGTTCTTCGGGAACAGGCGGTGGAACCAGTGCCCCACCACCTGAGAGGTCAAGGCTTTTATTCCAGGTACTTCCTGGTACCAAAGCAAACTGGGGGCCTCAGACCCATCCTGGACTTGCGGAACCTCAACAAGTTCCTGGAAAGGGAAAAGTTCAAGATGCTTACCCTTGGAATCCTGCTGCCCTACCTCCAGCAGGGAGATTGGCTATGCTCCTTGGATCTAAAGGATGCCTACACTCACATCCTCATCCACCCAAGCCACCGACAATACCTAAGGTTTGTGGTGGCAGGCAATCATTACCAGTACAGAGTAGTGCCCTTTGGCCTATCCTCCGCACCACGAGTCTTCACAAAATGTCTCGCAGTGGTAGCGGCTTATCTCCGGCTTCAAGGCCTCTTTGTCTTCCCTTACCTAGACGTCTGGCTCATCAGAGCACCGTCCTCCACGGAGGCCACGCACGCCACGCAACGTACTGTGATTCTACTCCAGTACTTGGGCTTTGTCATAAACTTCGAAAAGTCCACTTTGCTCCCCTCTCAGGATCTCGAGTTCATCGGCGCCAGGTTAAACACGCTTCAAGCGCAAGCCTTTCTGCCGCTCGACAGGGCACAACGGCTCATGGCTCTCGCCAGCCGCTTTCGCAGCCATCCCCGGGTCTCGGCCAGGCACTTTCTGCAACTGCTCGGCCATATGGCTTCCACGGTCCATGTGACCCCCAATGCCCGCCTGAATATGCGGCCTGCTCAATGGTGCCTTCGCTCACAATGGCGTCAGGCCTCGGGGAGACTAGCGGACTCAGTAAGAATCTCCAGCCCGCTGGTCTCTTCTCTACGGTGGTGGCTTCATCTGCCCAACCTAGTGCTCGGAATGCCTTTTCAGTCTCCCCCGCCGGTTCAGGTACTGACGACTGACGCTTCTCTCCTGGGTTGGGGAGCACATTGCCAAGGGGCATGTACTCAGGGTTTCTGGACCCCGTGGGAATCTGCCCAGCAGATCAACTTCCTGGAGCTCAGAGCGATCCGCCTGGCTCTCCGGGCCTTCTCCCACCTTACCACTCGCCAGTCCGTCTTCGTCCAGACGGACAATCAAGTGGCCATGTTCTACGTGAACAAACAGGGGGGCACGGGCTCCTTCCTTCTCTGTCGGGAAGCGCAAAAGCTCTGCGCTTGGGCCGTCAGCCGAGGGATCCTCCTCAAAGCTGTCTACCTCCCCAGGTCAAGAAAATTACCTGGCAGACAAACTGAGCAGAATCCTCCAACCACACGAGTGGCGATTGGACCCGTTGGTGGTTCAAAGGATCTTTCTCCAGTGGGGCCTCCCCACGCTGGATCTATTTGCCAGTCCTCTGAACAGGCAACTTCCTCGGTTCTGCTCTCGGGAACCGCATCCCCTCCGAGTAGCGGCGGATGCTTTTCTGCTCTCATGGTCCACGGGCCTTCTGTATGCCTTTCCTCCCATGCCGCTGGTGTCTCGAACACTGTTCAAGGTTCTCCAGGACAAGGCTTCGATGATCCTGATAGCGCCCCGGTGGCCCAGGCAACCGTGGTTCCCGCTTCTGATGCAACTGGCGGTAGATACTCCGTTGCCTCTGGGGTTTCAACCCGATCTCCTGACCCAGGATCAGGGGTCTCTCCTACACCCCAACCTCAGATCTCTTCATCTGATGGCCTGGCTGCTGAAAGGGTAGTCCTTGCTCCCCTCCTGCTGCCTCCGGAGGTGGAAGAGGTCGTGCTGGCTTCCAGGCGACCCTCTACCCGGAAATCCTATGCCCTTAAATGGCGTCGCTTCTCCACCTGGTGTACTCAACAGTCTCAAGACCCCTTCTCCTGCTCGGTGTCGGTGGTCTTGCAGTACTTGCTTTCCCTCTCCAATCTTGGACTTAAGTCCAACTCGGTCAAGGTTCACCTCAGTGCTATTTCTGCACATCATGTGCCGGTGGAAGGCAGGCCTCTTTCCGGCCACCCTCTTGTGGCACGGTTCTCCCGAGGTCTCCTTCTCCTTAAACCACCTTTGCGCCCCCCAGCCCCCGACTGGGACCTGAACGTGGTTTTACAACGGATTACCTGTCCGCCTTTTGAACCCATGGCTACCTGTCCTCTCCGTTTTCTTTCTTGGAAAACCTTATTCCTGGTAGCCCTCACTTCCGCTAGACGCGTTAGTGAGCTGCAGGCCCTAGTGTCTGATCCCCCTTACACTAGGCTCTACAAGAATAGGGTAGTCCTGCGGACTCACCCTAAGTTTCTTCCAAAAGTGGTCTCCCCTTTTCACATCAATCAGGAGGTGGTGCTTCCGACCTTCTTTCCCAGGCCACACTCCAGCCGAGCTGAGATGGTCTTGCATACCCTGGACTGTAGAAGGGCGCTGAACTTCTACCTTGATCGTACGCGGGAGCACCGTAAGACTGTCCAGCTCTTCCTGTTTTACGACCCTAATAAATTAGGGCTCCCTGTCTCCAAGCGTACTCTGTCCATCTGGGTAGCTGACTGTATCGCTTGGACTTATGGGGCGGCAGGCCTCTCGTTGGAGAGTCGAGTCACTGCTCATCGGGTTCGGGCGAAGGCTGTGTCAGTGGCTTACCTCCGCTCTGTTCCATTGGCAGACATCTGCCGGGCCGCTACTTGGTCTTCGAGCCAGACTTTTGCAACCCATTACTGCCTCGAGAGGGAGTCCCGCAGGGACAGTGCTTTTGGACAGGCAGTCCTCCGTAATCTCTTCGAGGTTTAAGCAACTCCTACCCTCCATCCCGGATGTTGGGCTACCGGTTGGAGATTAGTCAGAGAAGATTCCTTCCTTCTGTGCTGCTGAGCTAGAGGGAGCTCATTTTTGTGCTTGGGGTCTCCGGTAGCCTTGAGCTTGGGAGTCCCATATGTGAGGACTGACTTCCTGCTTGGTCCTGGAGAAAGCGTAGTTACTCACCTGTAACAGGTGTTCTCCAGGAGCAGCAGGAATCAGTCCTCACAACCCTCCCTCCTCCCCGTGGAGTTGCAGTCATATGATTTAGTTTTTGCAAATTTTTTGCTGTCTTTTCGCTATGTCATCAGACTGGCCAAGATGGCACCTTTGGGCGGGAAGGGGACCGCGCATGCGCGCTGCAATTCCCAAAGGCTTTCTTTGAAAGCTGGGGAAAATTGCTCCGCGAGGGCTCCGTCGGCGCCGACGTCACCCATATGTGAGGACTGATTCCTGCTGCTCCTGGAGAACACCTGTTACAGGTGAGTAACTACGCTTTCCACGCATCTACTAGCCTTTCCATAAATAGACTCAGGGGTAATCTCCAGCAACAAGCAGGAATGAGTCTTCACATATGGGTACGTCGGTACCGGCGGAGCCTGCGTGGGAACGCTCCTCAGCGTCCAAACAGAAAGCTTTTGGGAGCATCCCGCGCGCATGCGTGCTGCCTTCCCGCCCATTTACTTCCCTCATCAGTTTTCCGTTTTGCGCGGAGCCGGCAGGACGTATTCCTGTCACCGCAGAAAATAATTCTTTTAATTCTTAGTTTTTTGTGGTCATGTCTGCCTTCCCCCGACGCTGACGCTACCGGTACCGCCGGTGCTTTTCTTTCTTTTTCCTGAGGAATTTCTTCTTTTCTTAGAAATTTTTTCCTGTTTAGTGCCTGACGGTTTCTAGGCCACTAGGCCTTTACCCTTCCATTATGGAAAAGCCAGCCACTATCCTTAAGAAATGCTCAAAGTGTGGCGGTACAGATATTTTTTCAGACACTCATACTTGGTGTCTAAAATGTTTAGGTCCTGACCATTGCCCTCTGGAGTGTCTCTCCTGCTGGAGCACAAACAGAAGAAGTCTTCAGAATCGAGCACAACTCGATACCCGGTTCACATCGCTCTCGATGTCACCAGCTAGAATATCATCTTCATCACAGGATCAGGTAACCAAACAAAAGTCTGTAAAGACTAGCCAGTCCTTGAGTGGTAGATCTCCTTCTCAGCATCGAGATGGCTTCGGCCTTGCCCTCGAGGACATCTTGGCAGTAAAGCCCCGGCCGGGAGTTTTCGGGCTCCAAAGCATTAACGGGGCTCCAGGTTGTTCCCGGGGTTCTTACCTCGGTAAACATACCTGGGCCATGCTCGGTGGTTGTGGCCGCTTCGAGCGGTACCGACACCCCGGCATGGGCTATGGTGATTGATGAAACACTCCTCACCGATGAACGTAGTCTAGCACTCTCGGCTACTTCGGTACCGCTAGAGTTGCTGCAGACCGTTCCTCGAGTATCGGTATCTGCTTCGGTACCGGTATCGACATCGGTATCGGTACCGTCCATGCTTGCTTTGACAGAATCGCTTCCCTCGATGCCAAGCCTGGAATCGATCTCTAGCATGGAGGATTCGGTACCGACTCGTCTCGGTACCGACGACATCGCTTTAAAGAAAATCCGATGCTTCATCCTTTTAAGTCATCCGATCCCGATGACTGGGATGAATCCATCAGTACCAAGGCTAATTTTTCTACAAGTCCAGCCTTTACCCCTCATTTTAGAGGGTCCTCCTCGGGGAAGATTTCTTTTCAAGCTTTTCTGCTTGATATGGCAAAGTTACTTGCCATTTCTATACCTGGTAAAGAATCCCTTCCGGGGAATTCAGAGACACTGCAATTCCCCTGGATTCCAAAGGAGGTGATTATGCTTCCTTTGCATCAGATCTTACAAGATCTACTATTAAGAATGTGGGAAACTCCTTTAATGGTATCCCCACATTCTAAGACACTTGACACTATGTACAAGGTGCCACCTTCTCTAGGTTTTCAAAAGACTCAACTTCCTCATCATTCTATTGTTGTACAATCAGCAATGAGGAGTATTAAGAGTGCAAAGAAGCACTCTTCTTAACCGCCAAGTCGTGAGTCTAGGACTTTAGATGCCTTTGGACGTCGATGCTTCCAGGCATCCATGCTTTCAGCAAGAATTATCTCATCTATTTTCTATATGGGATTATCTCTTGAAGAGGTCACAAAGAACTTAAAGTTTTTGAACCCTTTTCTTCCAGAGCATAAAAGAGCAGACTATTCCTTATTAGTCAATCATGCTCAAAATATCTCTAGGTTCCTTAATCGTGCTTCCTTGGACTGTTTTGAGTCTATTAGCAGAACTTCTGCTATAGCCATAGGAGCACGACGCATAGCCTGGCTCCAAGCTTCAGATTTGGTCAGATGGGTTCAGGAAAGGCTGGGAAATACTCCTTGTACTGGTGAAAATCTCTTCAACAAGGAGGCTTTATTTCAAGCTAATCAGTTGAGCACTGATGCTGTTACTTTTAGAGGATTGTCAAAACTTTCCTCTATCCCAGCTAATAAAAAATCTCCTAAAAAGCTTTATTCCCCCAGGGGAAAAAGGTTTAATCCATCTTCTACCCATTCTGCAGATGTTTCCAAAGATAGGCAACATCACACCAGGCTAAGGAAGTCAAAACCTCAACAGGCTCAGCAAACCCAGCAATCGCAGAGTTTCTGATATTTTATTCATTTTTTCTGTGTGAGGTTTAGAACTTTTGAGTCTACTTCTTTTCAATAGAAGCATCCAAAATTCATCTCATCCATGCTGAGATATCAGTCATACATTGACTCAATCCTCCACTCTGGGCATGAATCTCTTGCTACAAGAGAAATCTATCCTTCTAGCTCTAAGAGCTATTAAGGACTATCATACCCCAGGGATAACAGGTTCCTCCTTTTAAAACAAAAGGAGGCCTAACAACTAACAACAGGGTGAGCTATACCCTTCACCTTGACAGTTTACTGTACGAGTATATCTCATACTTTCAACTGCAAGGGGACCTTATCTCTTCAAGGACTTACCAAATTGTAAGTCTTCTCAACTCTGTATTACTCTACCCCTCTTAGCCCAGACATTCAGTCTCTAAGAGTACTGTTACTCATCTGGAGAGCTTATTCCCTAAGCCATAGGATTTTCTTCAATACCTACTCCAGTAAGTAGTTTCCATACAGAGTTTTCTCCCCCTTTGCGTTTCATCTTCTTCTCAGATATCTGTTTAAGGTAGCTTTTCGGACAGAAGTTGGGTATCACTACTCCAAATTGTGTCTCTCGGTCCTCTCCAATCCATAGGACCTAACTTTTTATGCTGCCTTAATAACAGATAATTCCAAAAGAGGTCCAGAACTCATTTGCGCTGTTTATTGTTGCAGGCTTCAGGCCTGTCTACTATTCTTAGCCACCTTCAATTCTCTTTGGCTTCAACAGAATAGATTAGGTTGCACACTGGCAATTCAACAGCCAGATCTAAGCAACCTACAACATGCTCTCTGCAAATTCTACAACAAAGCTCTGCAACTGTGGGCTTTTGCCAGAGAGCCTCAGAGCTACTCCTCCTAGGTAGCGGCCAGATAGTTAACAAAGGCTTCAGCTGGTAGATTCTACCAGTCATGCTACATGACTGTTTTTTTCCTACTCTTACCATATTCCTTAAAATTTCCTTTTAAGAAAAGGTAACCAGAGTTTAGACCACGTGAAAGCTTACAAAATTGCACAATTCCCTGGTTTGTTCCACATCTCACTGGGACTTCCACATCAGGGATGCATTTTTTTCACTGCAGTTGGTCCTTATTCACTACTTTCCTTCTAATTCCTATACTTCATGGTAGCTTATATTGAACAAGAAATCGCATGATACTCATGCAATGCAATGTGTGCCTTCAAGTCAGTCCTGACTCCTGGCGACCCAGAAGCTCCTGGGTTTTCTTGGCAGTGTCACCGGAAGTAGATTGCCAGGCCTTTCTTCCGAGGCAATGGAGGGTTAAGTGACTTGCCCAAGGCCACAAGGAGTGCTAGTGGGAATTGAACCCTGGTTGCTTGGTTACCAAGCCAGAGCTCTAACCACTAGGCTACTTCTCCACTCCTCATATTGCCCTCATAAAGAGGCAAACATGGTATCCCCTTATATTGCGTCTTTTTCTCCAGCTACTATTTGAAATTATAGAAGGATCCAGACTTGCTGTCTTAAGACTAAGGATCTCCTCTGCACTCATTCACGTACGTCTCGAGACCTGGTTATTTCAGGGGCTAGATCTTTTCAAGAAGTCTAGTCTTATCCCTGTAACTGAAGAACATAATATCAGTTTCCACGAAACCTCCTCTATAGTTCTTCCATATTTAACCAGACGATATTCTCAAGTAGGTCTTAATCCTTCTTGTTATGTCAATCTCTATACAACATTTGACTTTGAAAGATCTTCAAGAAGTTGAGGGTTCAACGCCTAGTACAAATGTCTTTGTCTTTCATTGGAATAAAGGTGGTCTTAAAGACCTATCCCCTTTTTCTGCAAAGGGTATTTCTGCCTTTTCATCCAAACCAGTCAGATTATCTCCACTCTTTCCTAGGACCTTATTCTGCTCCAAGGATAAGAAGTTCAATTTTTTGGACTTTACAGAAGCTTCAGCTATTTCTCCAAAGTCCAACCTCATTGAGCTCCCCCAGGACTCTTCTGGGGTTAGTTCTGGCCATGAGGGCTTATCTCTTCCTGTATTGCAAAACTTTATTTTTTTTCCTCTACTTCACATTGAGGGAATCTCTTTGAGGATAATATACTGGCTCTCAACCACAGATCCATATTACCCTCAAGTATTTTTGCAATATTTTTGAGTGAGATCCACATTAGAAAATTGGAATTCAATATTTTTCTAATATTTATGATTTACACAAGGAATCCCCTCTGGATACCTTGTTTAGTCAAGCTGTTCCACAGCACCTCTTTTATTCTTTTCTAGTTCAACTCCTACCCTCCATCACTTGGATGCCTGAGGTTTTGAGGGATAAGCATGGCCCATCTTTAGATTTGCAACATGCTGGGACCTCCTCCAGGCATCTTAGCTTGGGAGTCCCCATATGTGAAGACTCATTCCTGCTTGTTCCTGGAGATAGCACAGTTACTTACCTGTAACAGGTGATCTCTGGGAACAGCAGGAATAAGTCTTCACAACCCACCCACCTCCCCTAGGAGTTGTTCTCTCTCTCTATCTCCCTTTTTCTCTCTAATTTGTCTACTTCCCTCCTTTGGTCTCAGCTACAAACCCAACTGATGAGAGGGAAGTAAATGGGCGGGAAGGCAGCGTGCATGCACGTGGGATGCTCCCAAAAGCTTTCTGTTTGGACGCTGGGAAGCGTTCCCGTGCAGGCTCCGTCGGTACCGACGTACCCATATGTGAAGACTTATTTCTGCTGTTCCCAGAGATCACCTGTTACAGGTAAGTAACTGTGCTATATGTGGAAATATTTATCTCCTTTCACCCTCATCCTATGTCCCCTCGTAACAGAGCTTGCTTTCAATCGAAAGAGGCTCTCCTCCTGTGCATTTATGCCATGACGATATTTAAACGTCTCAATCAAATCACCTCTGTCCCGCCTTTCCTCTAAAGTATACATATTAAGGTCCTTAAGTCTGTCCTCATATGCTTTATAAGGAAGACCACTAACCATTGTAGTAGCCACCCTGTGCACTAACTCCAGTCTGTTGATATTCTTTTGAAGGTGTGGTCTCCAGAATTACACACAGTATTCCAAGTGAGGTCACACCAAAGACTTATACAGAGGCACTATCACCTCCTGCTGGCCCTTCCTCTCCTTATGCACCCAAGCATCCCCTTAGCTTTCGCTGTTGCCTTTTCTACCTATTTAGCAACTTTGAGATCATCAGACACAATCATGCCTAGGCCTCGTTCTTCTTTCGTGGACAGAATTAGTCACCCCCTATACTGTACCGCTCCCTTGGATTATTGCAACCCAAATGCATGACCCTACATTTTTTTAGCATTAAATCTCAGCTGCCAAATTTTAGACCAAGCTAGATCCCTTCTCATGCTATTTACACCTTCCTGGATGTCTACTCTTGCAGATTTTGATATCATCTGTAAAGAGGCAAACCTTATCAGACAGAAGAGTCAGTATTTCAGTCTAGGCTTGTATTATCCTATAGATGTTAATGTCTGAATTACTGTGAAGTTTTTCGTATTTAGTTCTGAAAGAAAAATTCAGTTTATTCCTCTGTCTTATTATGCCACTAATGGGAAAAGCAAAATGCAGTATGCCCTTGTACCTAGCAATACCTGTTGGTTTATTCCATCTAGTTAAGCAAACTCTCCCAATGTCGTTCACCGCTTTTACCACCTCCCTTTCCTTCTCTCTTCTCCTTTCATACATATAAAATAGATGTCTGCTAATAAGAACCAGTTGGCTCTTTATTTTAAACTTGCCTTCTTTCTGGCTACAAATTCTTTTTCTGCTGCTAAGGTCCTTTGTTCCATGCATGGGTGTGTGTATCACTGGGTTGGGGGCTTGTGCGCCTATGCATTTTGGATTCTTTTTTTTTTTTTAAATTATACCTCTACTCGGCCAAGCATGAGGCATTGCACTAATGCTTGTAAGATAATCCAGTATGGTTTCCCCCTGGGTTTTGAAAGTTTGTGTTGATATTGGTTGTGTGAGACTCCCCCCCCCCCCTTTTTTTTTGTTCCTTTTTTGGGAAGGAGGGAAACATTATTTTATTTCCTAATACTTTGTTCTTTTCTTACATAGAAGAACATTCACAATCTCAAGTTGATGATCTGGGGAGCCAATTCACAGAGATTTTCATAAAGCAACAAGAAAATATCACTCTGCTCTTATCCTATTTAGAGGTAAGTTATATGAAATTTGATAATATTTTTGTCAGGTTATTCGAGTATTGGAAAAACGTTGTAGGTTGGGGGAGGGCAGGGCGGGAACTAGTTCAAATACCCTGCCTGTTTCATTGGAAACAGCCTTGAGGCTTGTGATTTTTGTAAGATAAAAGTGTATCTAGTTTTGAGGGAATGGCACGTTGCTTCTGTAGTGAATAGCACACTGCTGCTGTTAGAGATTGTACAGGCTAGGAGAAAGTGATGGCCTTTTCCTGTCCCCCAGTTAAAAATGTTCGTAGGACCATGTCCCATTGACAGAAAAAATTAGGGCTTAAGTTTATAGATGTCAGGTTTAAGCTCCCAACTATTAATGATGGGATACATAATGGAAAAGAGAATATTTTGATATAAAGGGTGTCAGCTGAGCTAATATAGTGAGACCTTTTTTGAGATGCAGGGACTGATTAATAGAGGAGAAATGTAATACTTTCTCCTATGAAATCTCATTTCTTAGTGCACTTTGTTGAAGTTCTGAAGGCATTACACATTCTGTGAATAAGAACCTTTATAATTTTTGAGACACGTCTTCAGAGGGATTTCTATGGGTAAGCACATATTTTACCTGTGGGGAAAAAAACCTTTTGACATGCTTCCTCCCCCATTCACTATGGAGAAGTGTGTGTTGTCCACAATATATGCACACATAGCTTGCAAACTTTGTGTGCCGGAGGTAGGAAGTGAGCGCCAAATAGCCCCCATTATATTGCAAAGTATATGATGATTTATGATTTATGAGTGGAGGAGTAGCCTAGTGGTTAGAGCAACTGCCTAGTACCCAGAAAATCAAGGGTTCGATTCCCACTGGCACTCCTTGTGACTTTGGGCAAGTCACTTTACCCTCCATTGCCTTGGAAGAAAAGGCTGGCAATCTACTTCCGGTGATACATTGCCAAGAAAACCCAAAGGTAGCTGGGTCGTTATGAGTCAACACGGACTTGATGGCACTAAAAAAAAAAAATTGATTTATAGTAAGGATTCTTAGAGATTACAAGAAAATAAATACCAGGGAGCTAGAGTATATAGTTGTGCTCTCCCCTCCTCCCATTAGGACTTTCTCTTGTCTTTTATGGATCTCTTTCCCATATCATTATGCACTTAAGTTGTATGCAGAAACAACCAGAGAAGAAAATTCTTCTTCAGGGGATGCATAAATTTGCTTTCTGTATATTGAATAAGATTGCCACCTGACCCAGGTTAACCCAAATATGTTAATTCTATCCTGGGTTTCCCCACTTCTGGCATGGAGATACTGTCCTGCCCCTTTGTTTGGGGGTAAATCCAGGACTAGATGATTATCATTTATTTATTTATCTATTTATCTATCTATCTATCTGTTTCTTCTATACCGCCCCTTCCAGAGATCAGGGTGTTTTACAATAAACGAAAACATCTTACATGGAACAGTTGAACTATTTACATAGTTATAGGTTACATTTTACAGTCAGAGGGCATATTACATGGTAAAGTAGCTGAACTATTTACAAAGAGTTACATGTTAATAAAGTTCAACATGTAGATAAGCTGTTATATATGTGGGGTAGTTACAGGTAACTAGGAACTTTATACAAAGTGTCTGACCAATAGAGGTTCTGTATGGCAATGAGAGGAAAGTGTGTTGCAAAGGTGGGTGGGTCATCTTCATATTTATTTGGGTCAGTTAGCAACCTTCGTATTGACACCATCTAGTGACTTTAAGAGTCATTTCAATACACGGAAAACAGTCTCTGCATAAGTGTACATCCTACCGTCTCATAGCAACACATCACAAGATGAAGTTACAGAAGTCCTCTGAAAGATTTGATGTGCTTTATACATGGCTGCTTACACTTGGGGGTTAATCTTGTAAGCTTTTTCATCACATATCTTCCTGCTAGACTAGTCCAGACAAGTGGGTTGTGTTCCCCTACCAGCAGATTGGTGGAAATAAAGAACCCATGAAAAGTCCAGGTTTCAATGATATCACGCCTATGTCTCTATTTGCCTCAGCCTCCAGAGGTCTCTTTAGCATTTCTTTGTCTCTAGGAGATGGTGGATGGATTTTCTCCTCTCTGAAGAAAATCTGATTGAGAGGAAAATATTGTTTAAATGCTAGTGAATGATCACCTTGAGGGTGACTCTCATTTGAACGCGACATGGGAGGCTCCACTAGGCTGCGGTCTTTTCAGTAGCCATAGGAGGAGGGAAAATTGGTTCAGTTTTACGCTCTTATCATAAGAACTTGTTGGGCAGCCGCAAAATTGGAAGGATCTTGAAGGAATCAGCAACCTCACACAACCTTGATGCCCCTCCACCCTGCTCTCTTCCAAAGATTGCAGAAGGCTCTCAGAGGGATCTGCCTGCAGGCCACCTTAAACACAGTGCTGCAAAGCCAGTAAAACAGTTTCAGGGGAGTAGAGCTGAGCCTGGCACAGATTCTCTGCCTGGGGCTCTCAGGCGGTGACTACCAAGGCTTGATCTTGACCTTGTCATTTTCTTTGTTCGGGACTCCTGATTTCGTCTTCCTGGGAAGCAATTTGGGGTGGGCCGCTGGTGACCATTGGCACGGTTTAGGAGTTTCCTGATATTTTCTGCATGCATTAGTAGTGTTTTTATCTATTGTGCGCCTGGCAGTTCTGCGGTCCTAATGCATGTTCTGCCCAAGCGGCTTCAATGTGCATTCCTTCTCTAATGCCTGTAATGCGCATTGCAATAAAAGTGCAGTTAATGCGTGCCTTTTTGGCTACTGTGGTCTTAGCATGCGCTGTTGTGATACTGGCCTTAACTCTGTCTTCTTCCAGGAAACTTGAGCTGTGGCAAGCAGGGTGCATCATCTCTGGATTCTGGACTCTGCCTTTCTTGCATGGCAGCGTCTGAGTCGTCATCCTTGGAGGGCCTGCTCCCCCCTCTCAACTGGGGGATGCAGTTAGTCCGGCTTTGCATGCCTTAGTGCCATCCGTCGCCTCCTGCCCTATGGGAAAGGATATCCAGCTGGCTGGAGAGTCCAGCGACAGTCCTGTGAGCCACTCCTCATCCTCTAAGGGTCTGCGGTGGCCGTGCCACCTGGTATTGGGGGGTCATATCCAAGAGGAGAGCTTCCAGACTCCAGATTGTCCTCACCAGAATTCTTTTTGCTTTTGCAGCAGACCCGTTCCTTCTAGTGTGGAAATTCAGGCTCTGTGGCCTCTGGGTACCCCGGCGCAGTCTCATGCACAGCAGGCTGAAAGTGGAAGCCCTGTTTGATTGCATTTGGCTAAAAGTCCTCAGCAAGTGGTGCCCCCTTGAGATGGGTTACAGCTGGGAGCTTTCCAAGATTTTGACTATGACTTGGATTCAGATGGCTCAGTACTGAGCTGTGACGTGGATGAAGAATTACTCTCGCTTTCAGAAGATTGTGAAGAGGCCGGAGTGATCCACTTTATTCCAGAAGGAGAAGCTGGTGGCATTGATTGCCGGGTCTCATCCGTCTTTAACTTGACTGATGCTTCCGGCATAGAGCAGCAGCTGAAGGGGTGTGGAAATCCACTATTTTCCCATTCCCAGATGTGATTAAGGATATGGTCCAGTTGGCGTGGGACTGTCCCGACTCCCCACTTAAGGGGTTAAGGTTGTGTAAGACGATTTACATCGTCCTGGAGGAGGAATGTGTTGAGTGGTTTGGTATTCCCAAGATGGATGCACAGGTCACAGCAGTTACCAGACAGACCACCATTCCTGTAGAAGGCAGATCGGCCTTAAAATATTTTCTGGACCGTAAGGTGGATTTGTTGTTGAAGAGCCAGTTCACTGTGGTGGCTGCTGTTCTGCAGCTGTCTGTATCTTCCTGCCTGATGTCTCAAGCCCAGCTCCATTGGATTCAGTCTCTTCTGCTGGATGATATAACACCTCTTTTAGAGTCTGCTATAGCCTTCCTTTCGGATGCCATGTATGACCTGGTATGTTTGGCCAGGGATGGTGTCATGGCGTTTTGATTTGGCTCTGGCACTGGGCAGCGGACTCTTCTTTCGAAGCCTGATTGCCCCAACTGGTTTTTAAGGGGAAGCTGTTGAGTTTGGTTAGTTAGTTAAGGTATAGTTCTTAGTTGTCTCTCCGGTTACTTTACTTTGTCAACAGGATACTGAAGCTGGTGGGTGTGCCAGTGGGTTATATGGGTCCTGGTGACGTCAGAAGATTGGCTGGCTCAGTCTCCAAGCTGCAGGTAGAGAGGCACAACCCAGGATGCAGGGACTGGACTGTAGATTCTCCAGGAACACTAATTAGCAGGTAAGACCTAATTACTTCTTTCCCTCGATACCGAGTTCCCTTCCAGTGTCAGGGCACCGACCATTTCTTCTTCTCCACAAGATCAGGTAACCCACAAACAGTCTGTTAAGACTAGCCAACCCTTGAGTGGTATGTCTCATGCACAGCATGATGACGGCTCCGGCCTTACCCTCAAGGGTCCATTGGCTTCAAAACCCCGGCGGGAGTCTTCGGCCTCCAAAGCCTATCAGGGGTTTCAGGTTGTTCCTGGGGCTCACCCCTCACAGAACATACCTGAGCCATGCTTGGTGGTGGCATCCTCTTTGAGCGGTACCGATACCCCGGCATCGGCACTGGTGTTGAGCGATTCACTCCTCACCAGGGATCGTCATCTGGCTTTCTTGGTACCTTCGGGACCGGTCGATACGCCCCAGAATGACTTTCCAGTATCGGCATCAACGCCGATACTACCACCGACGTCGGTACCCTCTAGACATGCATCGATAGACTCGCTTCCTTTAATACCGAGTCTGGAATCGATCTCTAGTCTGGAAGACTGGGTACTGACACGTCTCGGTACCGACGCTTACCGGTTCCGGATGCTCGGTACCAAGGGTGATTACCAAAGGCCTTCGGTTACCTCGGTACCGATTGAGCAGCCACCGATGACTGCTTCGATGTCGGTGTCGCCTTCGATTCCGACACAGCTACCGGTATCGGTATCGGTGCCAGTACCCGCAGTAACATCGGGGCCAGCTCCTTCCATGCTTCTTTCACCAGGGTCGCTCCTTTCTATACCAAGTTTGGAGTCGATACCTGGCATGGACGATGCAGTACTGACTGTCTCAGGTCATGACCTCCAGTACCAGCATCCATCTCTTAAGGATCCTTTCTTGCACCGTGCAGGATCTTATATTCCTATATTCTCAAGTAGATCCTCCGGTGCCCGGGCTAGTTCTTCAGGTCTAGCCTGTCCAGGGACGGTTCCCTTTGGAGATCCTTCTTTTCAGAATTTTCTCCTGAATATGGCAACATCTCTTGCTATTCCTATCCCTGGCTATGATCCTACACAAGGCTCTCTTTCTACTGGAGAAAAGGAAAATATAATGCTTCCTTTACATCATTCCTTGCAGGATCTTCTTCTAAGAATGTGGGAAGCACCTTTAAGGGTTCCCTCACCTTCTAGAACAACTGATCTTCTGTATCAGGTGCCCCCCTCTCCAGGGTTTCAAAAGACTCAACTTCCCCATCATTCCATTGTGGTGGAATCAGCAATGAGGAAGGTGAAAAGTAAGAAGAAGCACTCTTCTTACCCACCAGGTCGTGAGTCTAGGACACTAGATGCCTTTGGACGTCAAACCTTCCAGACATCCATGCTGTCAACAAGGATTCTCTCATATATTTTTTATATGAGTCTATCCCTTCAGGAGGTCACAAAGAAATTATATCTTTTGACTCCTTTTCTTTCAGAGCCCAAGACTGCAGACTATTCCTTACTACTTAGTCATATTCAAAGTATCTCTTGGTTTCTTACTCGTGCTTCCCTAGACTCCTTTGAGTCTGTTAGCAGAACTTCTGCTATAGCCATAGGGGCACGACGTAGAGCCTGGCTCCAAGCTTCAGACTTAAGCAGATGGGCACAACAAAGACTGGGTAATACTCCTTGCACTGTGGAAAATCTCTTCAATAAGGAGTCTTTACATCAGGTTGCTCAGTGGTCCACTGACTTCCCTGTTTCTGGAGGCTATTCTAAGCCTTCTCCTTCCCCAGTAGGTAGGAAATGCCCTACTAAACCTTCTTTCCCTAGGAGAAGAAGGTTTCACTCTTCTCCTGCCCATCATACAGATGTTCCCAAGCAGGGGAAACCTCGCCCTGGTCTGAAGGATCCAAACTCTAGCCAGGCTGAACAAACCCAGCAACCATAGGGTCCTGACGTTTACAACCTACAGTTGACTTCTTCTCAGTAGAAGTTTTTTCACTGTTTTTTCATTCAAAACTCTACACATGGATTCCTTTTCTCAGGACATCCAGTTGCTCCTAGGTATGCTGAGCTGTCAGGATATTCATGTCTATGGGTCACAGGTTTCTCCTCCTCTTCCTACCAAGAAGAGAGGTTTAACAACTATCCCATGATAGTTTTCTGTTCCAACATGAATTTTTTCCTTCCACAGACTTTACCATATGGTAAGTCACCCTTCAGCTCCTGTTTCTCTACCCTCTTATCCAGGGTTTCCCCTGAAAGAGTGGTACCATACCAGGTTTTCTTTAGCCTTTCTAGTCATTTCTTTCATTCCAGTGTGGAGTTTTTTCTCTTGAATAAACTCCCTCCTTTTGTCTGGGCAGCTCATCAGACAGGGACAGGAATTTCTCCTCTTATTCTGTCTGTTCTCTCTGTTTTACACAGAAAGATTCTCTCTGCTGTCTTATTCAGCAGCTGCCCATGCAGGAGTTCCAGTGATTGGACTACTGGTACTTTTCCACAAGTTTCCAGTCTTGTCTTCGACTACTTTCTGTCTGGCCTTAGTAGTGATTCCAAGACAGTGCTTTCATCTGTCTTGGATAATCCTTATCACTTCAGGCTTATCACACTATCTTCTTTTCTTGCCATCTCCAATCCTTTGGATTTGGCAGCATAGTTGACGTGGCAGCTGGTTTTTTCCAACAGCCAGTTTTATTTCCCAATTCTCCTGCATAATGCTCTCTGCAATTCTACAGAGAAGCTTTCTACTATGGGCCCTTGCTAGAGAGCATGGGGTTTTGTCTCTAATGACTATCCTATATGGTTGGAAAAGGCTTCCTCAGTCATTTTCCATGACTGTGAGGGTTCTCCACACCCTACTATCTCCTTTTATAATACAGGACATAAGCTTTTTCTACGTGAAAGTCTAAAGAGTTCTCCAATTCCTACAAGGAATATGCTCTTTTTTCCTTGCAGCTTGTCCTCATGGTATCCTACTCCTTCATGGACAGCACATATTTAACTAATAACGCATGATACCCCTTTGTGTCCCTCCAGTGGGTCAACCTGGTATCTCATCCTATGCGTTTTCTGTCCATTTACCATGCGAGAGTTCTACAGGACTCAGGACTTTCTGTTTACAGACTGATATTATCCTCTGTTTTTTCACGCAACCATCTTGGTTATTTCACTGGATAGCATTCCTGCACCATCTTAACCAGGGGGAATAGATTCTCTATATCTCTTCTCAAGTAGGTTCCACCTTCTTGTTATTAGATGAATCTTTTCTCTTCACATCTCCCATGTGAATGTTCTTATGGGCATATCTCTATCTGCTTAACTGCAGACATTTATCTTTAGACCTATATATTCATGTATGTATATATATCTATATACATCTCTATAGATACATATGTCTGTAAGCTGCGTGTGCATATGTTATGCCCCTCCAGATCTCACTATAGACATATATATATACCCATATATATATATATATTTATATATACACATATATATCTATCTCTATATATATGTGTATCTGTTGAGATGCTTCCTTATAGGTAGATATGTATTTACATACTTATCTCTCTAACTGTCTATGCTTATAAAGGTTTTACCTTCCTATAGGTTCCAGACAGTGGGCTTGCATATGTTCATACTGTCCCGCAGTATGTGTGGGGTATTATGCCCACAACCACTGCTGTGGTACTGACAGCTCCTACCTTAACCCTAGGTTTAGGTATCCCTGAAGCTCCATGCTCCAATATCTTTCCTATCTCTCACCAGTTAGGAAAGACATGGTGGATCTTCAGTAGATCTGAGGTTTCTACCCTTCAGACATCTGTCCTTCTTGGGAATACGGGCTTTTTTCCCATACCCCTTCTTCCCTCCAGGACTGGGCTAGTTTGTCCAAATCGGTCAGTCTTCCTCTTCTGCTCCTAAATGTGCGTAACTCTGTAGCCAAAAGAGTTCCCAGCTTTTTCCATAAAGCTTTCCACTAAAGACCTACCGTTTTTGTACTACCCCAGTTGACACCTGGGTCACCTGTCACTTCCAGATTTGGACCTTCACCTTCACTTCAGTGAGGTCACCTTGAAGATTCCTCTACTGGATCCCCAGTAGACTCCATCAGCCTCTCTACTTCCTGCAGTCCAGTAGGTGAGGTCCATATTGTGATTGTTCATTTCAATATTTTTCATGATAATTATCATACATACAAGGACTCCTTACCTGTAGTCCTATTTTAGGTTAGCTGTTTTTCTACAGCTCCTCTCTTTTCAACTCCTACCCTCCATCCTCAGGATGCCTGGCCATATGAGGTGTAGCATGTTTCAATCCCCACCATGCTAGGGCTCCAGGCATCTTAGCTTGGGAGTCCCCATATGTGAAGACTCATTCCTGCTTGTTCCTGGAGATAGCACAGTTACTTATCTGTAACAGGTGATCTCTGGGAACAGCAGGAATAAGTCTTCACAACCCACCCACCTCCCCTAGGAGTTGTATCTCTCTATCTATCTTTCCTTTCCTCTTTCTCTCTCTTTGTCTCAGCTATAAAACTCAACTGAGGAGAGACAGTCGGAAAGGCGGGAAGGCAGCACGCAGGCGCTGAGGGATGCTCCCAAAAGCTTTCTGATTGGACGCTGGGGAGCGTTCCCGCGCAGGCTCCGTTGGTACCGACGTACCCATATGTGAAGACTTATTCCTGCTGTTCCCAGAGATCACCTGTTACAGGTAAGTAACTGTGCTGTCTGCGGCATCAAAACCCCCCTCTTTCAGAACCAACCCCCACCTCCCCCCCCCCCCCCAGACAGCACCCAGTCCCTATAGTATGCTGTTTGCTGGGGGTGGAGTTTAGTGGTCCCAACTGCAATAAAGATCCCAGCTAGCCAGCCAGGCCACCCCCCAGCCCTGTCCCTGGTGGTCCATCAGCAAAGGAGGGCAGGATATCTAGGCCTTTCTTCTGTGTGTAATAAGCCTACAGCATCTGATATAGCCAAGTACTAACTAGGCCCAACCTGATCAGATGAGATTGGTCGCATTCAGGGTGGCATGGCCATAGTTGTATGCATATATAATGCTGGCAACACCTGGAGTAATCGGTTCTTTAGATATTGCAGGGTTAGGGCTATTGTTTATTGTAATTGGAGAGATTATGGATTACACTAATGTTTCTTAAACCAGTCTTGGCATGCCCCCTAGCTAATCTGATTGTTAGTTTATCCACAATGAATGTGTGTGAAACAGATTTGCATGCAGTGGAGGCAGGGCATTCAAATCTATCTGAAACAAAATATTTGACGTTATTAAAGATGTGTGTTTGAGAGCAGCATACAGAGATTAGTTGTGCAATGCTTTTAATTATATCTCTGCAGGAATTTGATTTCCAAGTTCGCTGGCCTGGAGTAAAACTTGTCACAACACTTCTGAAGCAGCAAGGACCTTCAGTGCAGCAGATTATTTTAGTCAGCCCCATGGGTAAGTGCAGGAACCTGACCTCCTAACCTGACTCTCAGTAGTTTGTTGTAAAAGGCTAAATATAAATATTGCAACACTTGTGATCCTAAATGAAAAAGGCCCATTCTCCAGGAAAAAGCAGGAAGTCAGCCTTCACGTTTGGGTGACGTCGGCACCGACGGAGCCCACGCAGAGCAATTCCCCAGCTTTCAAAGAGAGCCTTTGGGATTGCTGCCACGTATGCGTGGTCCTCTTCCAGCCCAACGGTGCCATCTTGCTCGTCTCCCTTTTTCTGCGGTGCCCTTCGGACGCACGTGCTTGTCCCTTAGAAAAAGTATTTCGTTTTTAGCCTACAAGCCAACTTCTTTTCCGGTTGCACCAGTCCTCTACCCGTCCTTCCCCTGCTCTATCTTTTTAGAGCCATTAGGGGATGTTTTTCTTCACTTTTTTTGCCTTTAACGGGCTTTATGCCCTTTTTTCCTCCATCTGCTGGCCACGTGGTTCTTTGATCTTGCGGGGGCCATTTTTGCCCCTGTGACCACCGGATTCAAAAAATGCGGTAGATGCTCTAGGAACATGTCGCTTACCGACACCCATGACTGTTGCTTGTGGTGTCTCGGGGCTGACCATGATCCAGAGCTCTGTTCGCTCTGTAAGAAAATGTCCTCCAAAGCCCTGCTCAGTCGTAAGTAGAAGTCCAAAGACATTTTCAGAAAGGTTCCTCGGAATCCCCGGTGGCGCCCTTAGTCGTCTCTCCACCGGTGGGATCCCCCACTTTGGCCCCACGCTCTTGGCAGCACTCTGACCAGGGGTCCCCTGAAGTTGAGTGGCACAAGAAGAAGAAGGCCTTGAAGTCATTGTCAGGGGCCCCTGACAAGCGTGAGCGCTCCCGCGCTTGGTCGCTTAGCCCCCTTCTGCGTTCCCGAGAATTAGACAAGGAGCGGTCTCGCAAGGTACCTCGCAAAGATACGGAGGCTTCCGGCGATGGTGCCTGGTCTCCCGAGGGCCGTCTTGGCGAGGATCCCCTCTTCTTGATGCCTGACCCGATGACCCCGGGGTCGCCGTCGCAGGGTCCCATGCCCTCGTGGGAGTCCCGTATGTTGGCACTAGAACACAGCGTTATTGCGTTCATTGCTTCCCAGCAGGCGCTCACAGCCAGCTTCGCTGACTTATGCCCAAAGACCGCGGCTCCCTTGCATGGGATGCCGAAATCCGTCCAGGAAACCCCCGAGAGCCGCGGCCTCGTGAGGGTCCTCGGCGTCGGTCTCGCTTACCTTCCCGTTTCTTGGGGGTGAGATCCTCCAGGGCCTCCGGCTCCAAGCGGGCCTCGGCCGCCGGTCAGGGCGACCAGGCTGGTTCGGACTCCTCTTCCAGCCTCTTGGACTGGGAGTCCGATTGGGATACCTTCCCGGAAACCCGTGCCCAGTGGGACCTTCCTTCAGACCCCTCCCTGCCCGCATTCCAGCGGTGCTCGCCACTCGAGGACACCTCTTTCCTGGTGTTTGTTTAGGATATGGCACAAGCTCTCAACCTGGCCACCCAGGCTGAAGAGGACCCTCGAGCTGAAGAGCTTGACATCCTTCAGTACAAGTCCCCACCTCGGGAGTCTCTTACTGTCCCGGTTCCTCCCATCCTTTCCAGGCTACTGTGTTCCGCATGTGGGAGGCGCCTGCCTCGGTCCCCATCATGAGTAAGCGCCTTGACACCATGTACAAGGTCCAGCGCGGCCCTGGGTTCAGGAAAACACAACTCCCCCAGACGTCCATGGTGGTGGAGTTGGCCATGAGAAAGCAGAAGAGCCCGAAGTCTCACTCTTTGGTTCCCCCTGGCAAGGGAGTCGAGGGCCCTCGACACCCTGAGCCGCAAGGCCTACCAGGGTTCCATGCTTGCCTGCTGTATTCAGGCATACCAGTTATACATGGGAATGTTCTTATGTGACTTGGCCAAGGAGCTCAGAGGTTTCTCCGGAGGCCTCAAGGGCAAAACCCTCAATAGGTTCGGTACCCTGATAAAGTCTGTCACGGACTGCTCCAAGTACCTCTCCCGTACTGCCTACAATGGTTTTGAGTCCTCTGCTCGAGTGGTGGCTGCCGGCATCGGTGGGGGACCCCTACCATGGACCTATTCGCCAGTCCCCTGAATGCACAGCTCCCCCGCTTCTGCAGCCCATTGCCGCACCCGAGCAGGGAGGGCCCAGAAGCGTTCCTTCTGAGATGCTCCTCTGGCCTGCTCTGTGTGTTCCCTCCCACTCCTCTCATTGCGAGGACCCTCCTCAAGGCTCAGCGGGACTGGGCATCGATGATCCTCGTAGCTCCCTCGTGGCCTCAACAGCCCTGTTTCCCGCTCCTGCTCTGGCTGTCGACGGAACCTCCAGTCCCCCTGGGCTGTACCCCTGGCCTGTTAATGCAAGAGGAGGGATGGGTACTGCACCCGAATCTGGCCTCGTTTTCCCTCGGAGCCAGGCGGCTGAACAGGTCTCCTTAGCCCCACTGGGTCTCCCAGAGGAGGTCCTCCTCGCATCGAGGAAGACCTCAACTAGACGAGCTTATGCCTTCAAGTGGCGACTCTTCTCAGTCTGGTGCTACGGGCTCCAGATCAACCCATTCTCTTGCCCCACTCGGTGGGTCCTTCAGTACCTCCTCCATCTCTCAAAGGAAGGTCTGAAGTCAAACTCCGTCAGGGTACATTTGAGCGCTATCTTGGCGAATCACCACCCCGTCAAGGGGAAACCCCTCTCGAGGCAGCCCTTGGTCTCCTGCTTTATGCGGGGTCTCTTGCTGTCAAAGCCGCCCATCCAGCCTCCCCCGGCGGAATGGGACCTGAACATAGTGCTCATGCAACTTACGCATTCACCCTTTCAGCCGATGGTGACGTGCTCGCTTCAGCACCTATCCTGGAAGGTGGTACTCTTGGTAGCTGTGACCTCGGCCCGCCGAGTCAGTGAGCTCCAGGCTCTCATGGCTGATGCCCCTTACACTAGTTGCTATAAGAATAGGGTGGTCCACCATCCCAAGTTCCTGCCGGAGATTGTTTCGGACTTCCATCTCAATCAGGAGATAGTCTTATTGACTTTCTTTCTGAGACCCCATGTCGACCAGGCATCGGTGGCTCTCCATACACTCGACTGCAAAAGGGATCTTGCCTTCTATTTGCAGCGCACCCAGGCTCATCGCAAGTCTGGCCGACTCTTTGTGACCTGCGATCCCAATCGACTGGGGCAGGCAGTCACTAAACGCACCCTCTCCATTTGGGTGACGGACTGCATCGCCTTTGCTCACACAAAGGCGGGTGCCCCGTTAGTTCATCGAGTCACTGTGCACAGGGTCCAGGCCAAAGTGGCTTTGGTGGCCTCGCTGCACTCCATGCCCTTGATGGACATCTGCCGGGCGGCAACCTGGTCTTCAGCGAAGGCCTTCGCTGCTCACTACTGCCTGGAGAGGGAGTCCTGTCAGGACAGTGCCTTCGGCCAGGCCGTACTCCGTAATCTGTTCGGGGTACAAGCAACTCCTGCCCTCCGACCCTTCTACATGGCTACCGAGGATTTTGCCCCCAGGAATCGGGCTCCTGCGGGCATCGGCTTCGGCTCACGGTCTCGCAGAGGCGTGTTTTGGTTACAGGTTCGGTAGCTTGTAGCTGGGGAGTCCCATATGTGAGGACTGACTTCTGCTTGTTCCTGGAGAAAGCGTAGTTACTCACCTGTAGCAGGTGTTCTCCAGGAACAGCAGGAATCAGTCCTCACTACCCTCCCACCTCCCCTGATGAGTTGCTGGATTTTTATCTTTCCTTTGCCATCTGCTTGGTAGGGCTCGAGCTAAGGGACCTGACTGAGCAAGATGGCACCCTTGGGCGAGAAGAGGACCACGCATGCATGGCAGCAATCCTAAAGGCATTCTTTGAAAGCTGGGGAATTGCTCCGTATGGGCTTCGTCTGTGCCAACGTCACCCATAAGTGAGGGCTGATTCCTGCTGTCCCTGGAGAACATCTGTTACAGGTGAGTAACTACGCTTTTCCTAATGACGTGACGACATGATTATATTCACCTCAGCTTTATTTGATTACTAAATTCAAGGAAATACTTATTTTTATCATTGTTTAAAAAAATGGTGTACTTCAAGTAGTTTGGAGAGGAAGAGTGGACATGTAGTCACTGAAAGGTGGTGAATTTTTGAGTTGAATGTTCATATCTTCTACATGCTGGTTTTATAGATTCTGGTTCCCTTTTCCTAGGATTTCTTTCTGATTAACTAAGCATGCACACCCCAACCATCTATTAATGGCAAAGTATAATCTTTGGCTGTTATATTCTTAGTGTAACTTTTTGTGCTTTTTGTTTGTTTTTTTTTAAAGGTGTGTCAAGACTAATGGATTTGTTAGCAGATTCTAGAGAGGTGATCCGTAATGATGTAAGTTTACAGCCACTCCAGGGCATAGCAGGCTGGCGTATTTTTATTCTTGTTACGCAGGTTGAATTTCAATCAGCAAAAGATAATTTGTTTGAAGAAGAGTGGTTTTTGGTGCCTATTTTTTGTCTTTTGATATTATCTTCAGTTTCAATGATATACAATGCTGATATGTTGCTTACTGTTGTCTTGCTGCTCCCAATGTTAAGTGCCCTCGAGCAGAGGTTGACTCCTGGTGATCCTGTGGATAGTTTTCCATGTTGCGACTATCCCATGGGTTTTCATGGCAAGATGTGACTGGAAGTAGATTGCCAGGCTTTTCTTTCACAGAGTAAGCCTACTGCATCTGGTATTCCAAGGTGGTCTCCCAAATATTATTCAGACCGACTCTGCTTAGTTCCGATATCAGACAAGATGGGGTGCACTCAACATGGCATGGCCATAGTCCGCTGTCTCCAATTCTCTGCAGCTTTTTGTGCTAGGTTAAGTTCTTAATTGAACAACTTCTCTTAAATGTTAACAAATACAAAGAGCAAAGAATGAAATAACACAGATATGACAGATTGATACCAATTGAAAATATAGCAGGGACCACAAGTACTATCAGTATTAGAACAGAGATAAAATACTACTCTTATTGCCAAGTTAACTTCTAATTTTCTGACATCTTATGATAGTTACCTTTTACTCATAACAACTATAGTTGTTTTCTGTTTGTTTTTTCAATTATTTTTATCAAGGACTTCACAAACAAGGCACCTTTTATTGTTGAATAGATTACAGCCAAAAAGAGAGAAAACTGAGTATCTAACAGAAGAGTTACAACAAGACAGAGTAATCTATATCCCCTACCGCCAAGGAGAGAGGATCATGTTAATAGTCGTCCTGTATTTGAACTGAACCCCCTAGCACAGTCATTCATCCATATACCCCCTCATCTCATTCCCCCCTAATGCTCCCTATAATTCATCTATCACAGAGTCAACATTAAATGTCTGGTGGGACTGTTGCAGGAGTTGCGCGTACAGCAGCTAGTCAGATTTGATTCTGGCCTTATAGAGCTGTAATTCAAAAAGCCCTACTTCATGCATTAAACTTGCCTACCCTTGCCTCCCTGGTACACTCTTTCACCCAGCATTGCAAAATCATTCTCTTGACCAATAATAAGGCCACTCCTAATAATATTTATTTGGCCTGCGGTAGAGCTTGGGTATCTCTAGAGGTAGTGTCTCCTAGAAGCAGTTAAGAGTATGTCCATTCAACATTCACATGCAGGGTAGACTCTAAATTGGCCAGTGCTGCCTGCCATACCTGCAGCAATTTCTCACTCCAAAAAGGAGTGCTAATAGCTACCCTCATAAATCTTGCATTTAAGACGATAAGGATCTGCCCATATGCCTTTTTGATAATCCTTCGGGTAATAAAAGCTGGTGCAAAACTTTGTACTGCATCTCTTGCAGGGTCACATCTTTTGTCAAAAGGGAATTGTGGCTAACCTCTTCATCATATCTTCTCCTGTTACATGTTCATCCAACTCCTGAGTCCACTGATCAGCCAGGGTCTTCAGGAGCTGGTCTGTCAGACATTGTCTCCCCAAATTGTACCATCGAGACAGATTGTTCACTCCCCCTGGCTCAGATTACTCCTGTCCAGTAAGGTGGGCTGTAAATTCAAACCACTCTGAGAACATAAGGTGCTGTAGCAGTGTCGCACTTGTAGATATTGCAAAAGGTGTTGATTTGGTTTGAACCATTTATTCTTGTTCAAAAGAAGGAAATTCTCCCTTAAGTTCAAGCAAGTCCCTGAAAGCTTGACAGACTGCCTCAGCCTACTGCGCAAAACAAGATCTGCCTTATCCTGCCCCAAACTCCAGGTGTCCCGTAAGATGGATAAAGATTGAAGCCTCTGGAGAGCCCCCTCCATGCATCCGCAACCATCTCCATTATGCGAAAAGATCCCAACATTGTGTAGTTAACCTGAAAACTATCACCCTGCAACATTCGCACATGCAGCACATTGATAAAGTGAAAGGGATATCATCATTCTCCAGGACCAAGCAGGAAGTCAGTCTTCACATATAGGTGTCATCGGCGCCGATGAAGCCCCAGCGGAGCATTTCCCCAGCTTTCTATGAAAGCCTTTGGGAATGCAGGCACGCATGCGTGGTTCCCTTCCCGCCTAAAGGTGCCATCTTACCTCAGTCTCTTTTTTTTTTCCGTGAAGCCCACCAGACATGTCCAGTTTTCCCGGTTAAAATTAGATTTTTCAGTGATTTTTTTTCTATTTTTTCTCCCGGTTCGACGCCGGTTCCCCTCCCGCCGGGTTCGGTACACCGGTATCGAGCCCGACTTTTCTTTTTCGGTTTTTGCCCTTCGTGGCTGGCGTTCGTGCCCTTTTTCCCTTTTTTCCCTGGAAGACCGGTCCTTTGACCTCGCGGGGACTCTTTTTTTTTTCCCGATGGCTTCCAGCGGTTTTAAGAAGTGTGATCGGTGTAAGAAACTAATGTCTCTCACCGACACACACGACTGCTGCCTTCGGTGCCTCAGCCCCGACCACGATCCTAAGTCATGCGGGGCCTGTGGGAAAATGTCTTCCAAGGCACTACGAAGTCGCCAGCAGTAAAAGGAAAGGCTTTTCTCGGACTCAGCCTCCGGCCGGGCCCGGACCTCGTCTGAGGCCTTGACATCTCGGGATTCCGATCCCGAGCGCCGTCGAAGCTCCTCGGACAGGGGGTCCCCCGACCGGGAACGCAAGAGGAAGAAGCGGCTCGTGAGGGCGTCGTCGGAGGAGGTCCCTGGCTCTTCGAGGGCCAGGTCTAAGACCCACGACCGTCGCCCCGGGCCCGTGGAACCGGAGAAGCCTGCCAAAGTTCCTCGTGTGGAGCTGGAGTCTGATGGACACGTGAGCCCCGTAGTCCTCGTGGACTCTCCTCCCAGGGAGCCGACGTTGGGCCCGGCGCTGCCGCCGCCGGGGCCCGAGTCGGTGGCTGCTGCATCTCCCGAGCTGGGTCTCAGGATGACAGCCTTAGAGAGCAGACTATCTGCCTTCATGGAGCAGCAGCGGGCACTGATGGCCAGCCTATCTGGCACATCTGCCCCGACCACCGGGACATCGACGTCGAAGTCGACCCCGAAGACTGAGCCGATACTCGAGTCCATCGTGGCTCGGAGTCGATCTCGGTCGCGGTCTCCCTCGACCTCCCGTTCGGGATTGAGGGCGTCGACGCCGGTGCTTCCGGCGTCAGGGCGGGAGCTCCAGGGCCCCGCGGGGTCGGACCCCGACTCTTCCTCGGACGAGTCGGCTTGGGAGACGGAAGACGAGGAGTCTCCTGATACATTTAAGACTCGGTGCATCCCTTCGGACTCACCGCAGTCTGAGCCCCGGAGTAGGTCCCCCCCCTGAAGGACACCCGGTTCTCGGAGTTCGTCCGGGATATGGCCACTGCCTTGGCTATTCCGGCGGACCCCGAGGAGGAGCCTCGAGCTGAAGAGCTTGAGGCGCTACAGTATGACTCTCCTCCGAAGGAGGCCTTTACTGTCCCGGTTCCTCCGATGCTGGAGCGGCTCCTCTTCCGTATGTGGGAGGCACCGGCCTCGGCACTGTTTCTTAGCAAGCGGGTCGATTCGATCTATCGACTCCGGAAGAGCCCTGGTTTTCAGAAGGCACAGCTACCACACCATTCCATGGTTGTGGAATCGGCCATGCATCGTCTAAAGAGCCAGAAGATGCACTCCGCGGCGCCTCCTGGCAGGGAGGCCTGAAACCTCGATGGCGTCGGTAGAAAGTGCTTCCAGGGCTCGATGCTTGCTTGCTGTGTCCAGTCCTACCAGCTGTACATGGGCATGTACTTGCGATATCTGGCCAAGGAATTGGCCGAGTTCTCTGCTGGTCTCTCCGGGGAACCCTTGCAGAGATTTAAGTCCTTGTCCTCGGGGATTCGGGACTGCTTGAAATTCATGTCCTGCGCTGCCTACGATGGCTTTGAGGCTTCGGCCCGAGTCGCGGCAGCTGGCATCGCGGCTCGACGCCAGGCATGGCTGCAGTCATCGGACCTCGAGCCATGGGTTCAGGACAAGTTGGTCGATGTTCCTTGCCGAGGTGAAAACCTTTTTGGCAAGCCCATGACCGAGAAGGCCGCTCAGTTCGAGACCGAGCACCTCACACAGACAAGGCTGTCGGAAAATCTCTGCCCCTTCTCATAAAAAGAAGGGCTCGGGTAAAAAGCCCTTTTACCCGAGGAAGGGCACTGCCTACAAACAGTACCCGCAATATCAAGCTGCCCAAGCTGCCCCCCAGGGTCAGCAAGCCAAGGGCCAGACTAATGGGCCCCGTAGGCAGAGGACCCCCAAGCCTCAGGTCCCTGCTACCACTCAGCAGGGTGGGGGCTTTTGACTCCTTGAGCATAGCCTCTCCTCCCATGCTCTCCCAACCCTGCACAGGAGGTCGTCTTGCCCTCTTTGCCCACCAGTGGCCCCTTATCACCGGGGACAGTTGGGTGCTTGAGATAGTCCACAGGGGCTATGCCCTCCATTTTCACCAACTGCCTCCTCCATACTTCCCAGGGGAGCCTCCCAGCCCTCCCCTGCACACAGCCCTTCTCCTTCAGGAGCTTCAGGGTTGGGCGGTGGAGCCTGTGCCTCCCCACTTGCAAGGTCACGGATTCTACTCCAGGTATTTCCTGGTGCCCAAACAAACCGGTGGCCTTCGACCCATTCTGGACCTCAGGAACCTCAACAAGTTCCTTGTGAAGGAAAAGTTCAAGATGCTTACTCTTGGAACCCTTCTGCCCTACCTCCAGCAGGGAGATTGGCTATGCTCCTTAGATCTAAAGGATGCGTACACTCACATCCTCATTCATCCAGACCACAGAAAGTACCTCAGGTTCATTGTGGGAGGAAACCATTATCAATACAGAGTGCTACCTTTCGGCCTCACCTCCGCCCCAAGAGTCTTCACAAAGTGCCTAGCAGTGGTGGCGGCCTACCTGAGGAACCAGGGAATCTTTGTCTTCCCCTATCTAGACGACTGGCTCATCAGGGGTCAGACATGTCAGGAGGCCAATCAAGCCACCCTCAGGACTATTGCTCTTCTACAAAACCTGGGGTTTGTCATAAACTTCGCAAAGTCCACTTTGCTCCCCTCCCAGAACTTGGAGTTCATAGGAGCAAGGCTGGACTCTCTGCTGGCAAAGGCTTTCTTGCCAGCAGACGGGGCCCAAAGGTTGATGGCTTTGGCAAATCAGTTTCTCAGCTGGTCCCTGGTCTCCGCCAGACTCTGCCTGAGGCTTCTAGGCCACATGGCTTCGACAGTACATGTGACCCCCAATGCCAGGCTCCATATGAGGCTTGCACAGTGGTGCCTTCGGGCTCAGTGGTCACAGGCCACAGGCAGCCTCAGAGACAGAATAAGGGTGTCCAGACCATTTCTGCACTCCCTCCACTGGTGGCTGCACCCACCCAATCTACTGAAAGGGGTGCCTTTTCAGATTCCAGGGTACACAGTAGTGTTGACAACAGATGCCTCCCTGCAAGGCTGGGGAGCTCATTGTCTGGGCAAGTGCACCCAGGGCCTCTGGTCTCCCTGGGAAGCTGCACAGCAGATCAATCTCCTCGAACTCAGAGCTATTCGATTAGCACTCAAAGCTTTCACTCCTTCCCTGGCTCACCAGTCTGTCCTGATTCAGACAGACAACCAAGTTGCCATGTTTTATGTGAACAAACAGGGCGGAACTGGGTCCTGTATCCTCTGTCTGGAGGCTCAGGACCTTTGTTCTTTTGCCCTCAAGCACAACATGCTCCTCAAGGCTGTGTACCTTCCAGGCCAGGACAACTACCTGGCAGACAGATTAAGCAGAATACTGCAGCCCCACGAGTGGCAGCTGCATCCTTCAGTAGTTCAGAAGATCTTCCTGAAATGGGGTCTCCCTTTGATAGATCTCTTTTCCAGCCCCATGAACAAGCAGCTGCCAAAGTTCTGCTCCAGGCAGCCACATCCTCTGCGGATAGCAGCGGATGCTTTTCTGATATCCTGGTCTCAGGGCCTCCTGTATGCGTTTCCTCCCACGCCCTTGGTGGCCCGAACTCTCCAAGGTTCTTCAGAACAAGACCTCGGTCCTGCTGGTAGCTCCCAGGTGGCCGAGACAGCCTTGGTTTCCTCTTCTGCTTCAACTGGCGGTAGATCCTCCACTACCTCTGGGGTTGCAACCCGACCTTCTCTCACAGGAGCAGGGTTCCCTTCTGCACCCCAATCTCAAAGCTCTCAATTTGATGGTCTGGAGGCTGCAAGGGTAGTCCTGGCTCCCTGGGGCCTGCCTCAGGAGGTTGAGAAGGTTGTCCTAGCCTCTAGGAAACAGTCCACTAGGAAAACCTATGCTTTCAAATGGAAGAGGTTTTCTGTGTGGTGTCAGTTACGTACAGAAGATCCTTTCTCCTGTACTGTGCCAGTAGTCCTTCAGTACTTACTGCACTTGTCAAATCAAGGTCTTAAATCCAATTCTGTTCGGGTCCACCTCTCAGCTCTAGCAGCTCACCACTCTCTGGTGGAGGGACATTCTCTGTCTGGTCACCCCTTGGTGTCTCGCTTTCTTAGGGGCTTGCTTTTGTTCAAGTCTCCTATCCGTCCTCCTGCCCCTGAGTGGGAGCTGAATGTGGTCTTGCAGCAACTGACTCGCCCACCTTTTGAGCCGATGGCTACTTGTCCACTACGCTTCCTCTCCTGGAAGACACTCTTCTTGATAGCCCTTACCTCGGCCAGGCGAGTAAGTGAGCTTCAGGCCCTGGTCTGTGATAGGCCTTACACCAGGATTTATAAGAACAGGGTAGTCCTTAGGACTCATCCAAAGTTCCTCCCTAAGGTTGTCTCTTCTTTCCACCTCAACCAGGAGGTGGTTCTTCCAACATTCTTCCCTAGGCCTCATGCAAGCCAGGCTGAAGCAGTCCTGCATACCCTGGACTGTAGGAGGGCCTTATCCTTCTACCTTGACCGTACGCAGGGGCATAGAAGGGCTACCCAGCTCTTCGTCTCCTTTGACCCCAATAAGTTGGGGTTGCCTGTGTCCAAGTGTACCTTGTCCATCTGGGTAGCTGACTGTATCACCTGGGCTTATAAGGCGGCTGACCTTCCTTTGCAGGGTCGGGTTACGGCCCACCGAGTCAGGACAGTGGCTGCCTCAGTGTCTCATCTCCGCTCTGTGCCCTTGGTAGACATCTGCAGGGCTGCAACTTGGTCTTCAAGCCCATTACTGCCTGGAGAGGGAGTCCCGTAGGGACAGTGCTTTTGGCCAGGCAGTACTCCGGAATCTCTTTGAAGTTTAGGCAACTCCTGCCCTCCTGCCCTCTGTTCGGCTACCGGTGGAGGTTGTGTCCTTGAAAAGCCTTTCTTTGCTGCTGAGACTAGAGGGAGTTCTCTTGTTCAGCCTGGATTCCTCGATAGCCCAGAGCTGGGGAGTCACCCATATGTGAGGACTGACTTCCTGCTTGGTCCTGGAGAAAGAGTAGTTACTCACCTGTAACAGGTGTTCTCCAGGAGCAGCAGGAATCAGTCCTCACAACCCTCCCTCCTCCCCTTGGAGTTGCAGTTGTACATAGTTTATTTTTCATTTTTGTGTGCTGTTCATAGCTATGTCATTTGACTGAGGTAAGATGGCACCTTTAGGCGGGAAGGGAACCGCGCATGCGTGCCTGCATTCCCAAAGGCTTTCATAGAAAGCTGGGGAAATGCTCCGCTGGGGCTTCATCGGCGCCGATGACACCCATATGTGAGGACTGATTCCTGCTGCTCCTGGAGAACACCTGTTACAGGTGAGTAACTACTCTTTCCTGCACCAGTGAAGAGTAGCCTAATGGTTAGAGCACTGGCTTGGGAACAAGAGGGAAAAACCAGTCCAAAGGCGTGGGCAGGGAATACACAAAAAAACTTTTATTAATCCTTATTTGATAGAGGTAGCCAAAACCCAACATAGGCCGTGTTTCGTATAGTACTTCTTCAGGGGTTATTGTAGCTCACTATAAACCATAAAACATCATAAATGAATCTTACATAGAATCATAAATAAATAAATTAAACTAAAAAATAATATGAAAAATCATAAATTGATCATAAAAGATAACTAAACACATATATAAATATATAGTAAAACAGCAATATAAAAGTGTTCATAACATTAAATACCAAATCAAAACATGAAAAATTGTACATAATAGAAAGTGTGTATGATTAATAAACATTGAAGATTAAAAATATACCATAATTAATAAATAAAATATTTGATGTTTATTTTTCTAATGTATCTTTATAAGACTCCATTGATGGAGGAGAAAAATGAAAGGGATGAGAGGCTAAATTGAAAAGACTAAAAGTAAGAGGAGGGTATAACAAAAAGCAGGGAAATACCTTGAAGCTGTGTATTACACCATTAGCCGATTATCGTGGTCAAGGACCCACGATAGTGCCCTTAGGCCATTTTCCTTTCACACTGTGAAAATCCAAGACATGCCCAATTAAAAAAAACTATAAATAACCATGTATAAAAAAAGGAAAAATTAATGCCTTATGGATACAAACGATTGGACTCCCGTGGTTTTAAAACAAAAGATTACATCATTCATAAGCGTTTGTTTAACCATGAATTATAAAACCATAGCATATCATGCTGCAATGCTACTTATGCTCACTATACGAGTCTCATGGCATCATATAAGACAATCATTTATATGAAAAGGATATAACTAAGAGGTCAAAAATATTATAGATCGAATGAAAACACGTGTCAATAATATCCGGCGTGTGATCCATAACCCAAGTTGAACAAAATTTTTTTAAATAAACTGACAAAACTTAATAAGAATACTTCGTGTATTTAAAAGCAAAAACGAATTTGGAATGTAAAAAGTACTTCCAGACGGAACTGTTAGATTAGCGTGTAACGTTCTTATAGTCTAAAAAAAAGTATCAAGAAAAATACATATAAAAAGACACTGAGACCCAACGCAGACTTTAAAACATTGTAAGCTAAATGATAAGAAAAGAAACCTGACAATGTGTAATCCATCAATCGGGAGGCTACTCCGCGCTAGAAATCGCTGCAAAAGTGAATTAAACGGCAATGCATGCGCTATTCAAATACCTTCCAAGTGGCAAGAGAAAAACTTGTCTAACCCCCATCATACCGGAACCACCGCTAAACAGTGGATGCTGCAACATGATGATCACAACAGATACACTATTTGAGCACTTAAGGGGGGAAAAAGAATTACTACTAATACCGCAAAATTATAATCACAACAAATATACTGTTTGAGCACTTCTCAAATTGCAGAAAAAAAGGAGTATTATAACATGCATGTGTGGCGAACATTTTATTTTACCCTCATTGCAACCATATGACCCCATATGGTTTGTCTGTATAAAAGAAATAAAAGAGAAATAAAACCTCTGCCAAACAGAACCAGCCAAATGAAGAAAACACTTTGAGTGTTAATACTTGTGTATCAATGTGTACCTACAATGCAACAAAGTATAAAAAGACACTATTAAAACCCTTTATTTTAAAAATGATACCAAATAAAACACCGAAAAGGGAGACTCAAGGTGTCTTATAGATATAATGAACTATTCAAACCCCCTAACGAAAATGCAAATAAAAAATGGGGCGTATCAAATATGTGAATTAAAAATTGTATAAAACCAGGCCTCATTCAAGTATCTGTTATTGTAAAAGTATAAATATGTATCTAACCAAACGAGATTCATTATTGGGTCACCTGAAAGATAAAAAATGACAACAGATGCCCATAAGGATAAAACCTATGTGGACCATACCAAATTACTTTTAAAACAGAACCAACATTTATAGAGAAGAAGGATCTGCAAAAACGACCTTGTGGAACCCAATAAAACCATAAATCAATGGCACAACACTCGCCGAAAACGAAAAATAAAGGCTCCAGGCAGTCCTATATAAAAACGGAAAAATCCATATCCAAATTTAAACCATGTGGAGTCAGTGTTCAGACAAAAAATGTATCACTGTTCTAGCCGTAAAATGGTTTTGTCAATGTCGCCTCCTCTCCAATTTAATTTAATTTTTTTAATAACAAAGAATTTTAAATCTGATATCTTATGGTCCCATCTCTAACCAATGTTGAACCAGTGGTTTATCAACTAATTTCCTTTTTATGCAGCTCTTATTTTCTACTATGCATGTACGTATATTGCATATTGTCTTGCCATCATACAACTTATTGCATGGACATAAAATAATGTAAATAACATGTGATGTGTCACAGTTTGAAAAGTCCTCAATAAAAACATTTTTTTGTGTGACAGGATGGATAAAAACATTTCGTACTGGCAACGTATGTGTGCAGACAGAACAATGACCACACTGATAATTGTCCCTTATATTTAGATAATAATCTCCTTTCTGTAAAAGCTGAAGGAACTAGGAGATTACAAAGGTTCACATTCCGTTTATGTGCCACCATTAAGGAAACATCGCGAAAACCTGGAATGGCTTGTATCAAATGCCATTCTTTCTTGAGGATTTCTATAATACTGTGGGACTGTTGTGAGTATAGAAGGGGACATGCAATCTTAGTTTGGGCTTTTTTGTTATTTTGTGGTTTCAATAACATGTCTCGAGAGGCATCTCGGGCTCTTATTTAGGCTTTTTCAATTAAGTGATTGGGATATTGGCGTACTTTAAACCTTTCCTTCAAATGTATAGCCTGTTGTTTGAAGTCAGCCACAGTTGTACACACCCTTTTTGCTCTTAAAAATTGTCCCACTGGTAAATTATTTTTAATGCAGGGTTATGAAAACTGGTATAATGTAATAATTGATTCCTGTCAGTGGGTGTTCTGTATAACGTCGTAGTGAATTTATTATCTTCTTTTCTTATCAGTAGATCTAAATAAGGAATCTGTACAGGGTCATAGGTAATTTGGAAACGTAAATTTTCATCTAAATCATTAATCCATATATTGAATTTGGAATTGGTTCATAGGTCCATCCCATACCACCAAAATATCATCAGTGTATCTTATCCATAATTTAACCCTATCTCTAAAAGGGTGATCTTTTAAAAAAACTCTCCTCAAACTGAAACATATATAAATTAGCAATGTCAGGGGCCATAGACGACGACCCCATAACGATACCCTTAATCTGTTGATAAAACAAATCTCTAAAACAAAAATTTTTTTTACATAGTGCTATTTCAGCTAATGTCAAGAGAAATGCAGTGGGGATCCACTTGTGTTCCTGCCTATTGAGGAGACATTGTTCGATAATATCTAGTGCTTATATAATGATTCCACATCTAATGTAACGAGAATGATATCAGGGCCCAAATCATTGAATGTAGATAGAATATCTATCGCATGAGAGGAATCGCGAACGTAAGATCACATTTTGGTAACGTGAGGCCTTAAAATAACATCCAATAGCTGAGAAATAGGTTCTAATAATGATCCTATGGCTGACATGATGGGCCGACCTGGGGGATTGCTCAAGGACTTGTGTATTTTTGGAATAATATAAATTGTAGGTATGATGGGTTTATCTACAATTAAAAACTCCTTCTCCTTTTTCGTAATGTATTCTATTTCATATGCAGTAATAACTAAATTCTCCAGGACCAAGCAGGAAGTCAGTCCTCACATATGGGTGACGTCGGCGCTGACAGAACCCCTGTGCGGAGCATTTCCCCAGCTTTCAAAGAAAGCCTTTGGGAATGCAGTGCACATGCGCGGTCCCCTTCCTGCCTAAGGGTGCCATCTTGCTCAGTCTTCTCTTTTCTGCGGAGCCCGACGGACATGTTTTGTTTTCACCCGAGGAAAAAGTTGATTTTGTTCTGCGTGGACCCGTTTTCTTCAGTTCGACGCCGGTTCCCCTTTCCCTCCTGGGCCTGATACATCGGTATCAAGCCCGGACTTTTTTCGGTATTTGTCCTTCGTGACTAGCGTTCGCGCCATTTTTCTCTTTTCACTGGCAGCCCTGTCTTTTGACCTCGCAGGAGCCCTTTTTCCCCCGATGGCTGCCAGCGGGTTTAAAAAGTGTGATCGGTGTAAGATACTTAAGTCTCTCACCGACACACATGACTGCTGCCTCCGGTGCCTTGGACCCGATCATGACCTGATGATCTGTGGTCCGTGTGGAAAAATGTCCTCAAAGGCGTTGAGTCGGCAGCACCAGAAGGAAAGAATCTTCTCTGACTCCACGTCCGGACGGGCCCAGACTTCGTCAGAGGCCTCGACGTCTCGGGACTCCAGCCCCGAGCAGCGCCGAGGCTCCTCTGAGAGGGGATCTCCCTCGCGGGAGCATCGCAAGAAGAAAAAAACCCGTGAGGGCGCCATCGGTGGACGCACTTGGCTCCTCGAGGGCCAAGTCTCATAGTCCCGAGCGCCGTCCCGGGTCTTCGGAGTCGGAGAGGCCTGCAAAACAACCTCGTGTGGAGATGGAGTCCCCGGGTCATGTGAGTACTGTAGTCCTCGTGGACTCTCCTCCAGGGGAGCCGACGTCGGGCCCGACGCCATCGGGGCCCGAGTTGGGGGCTGCTGAGTCTCCTGAGCTCAGACTCAGGTTGACGGCCTTGGAGTGCAGCTTGGCTGCCTTCATTGAAAAGCAGCGGGCACTGATCACCGGTCTCACCGGTGCATCTGCCCCGACCACCGGGACATCGACGTCCAAGTCGACCCCGGAGGCCAAGCCGATCCTCGAGTCCATGCGCGCTCGAGTCGATCTTCGGCCAAGGTCTCCCTCGGCCTCCCGCTCGGGACCGAGATCGTCGACGCTGGTACCCTCGGCGTCGGGGCGGATGGCATCGGTGCCTGCCCGACCAGAGCCACTTGATTCCTCCTCTGAGGGGTCCAGCTTGGGAAACGGAGGATGAGGAGTCACCCAACACCTTCCGGACTCTGTGTGTCCCATCGGACTCGCCGGAGTCCGAGCCTCGGAGACGGTCCCCACTGGAGGATACCCGGTTCTCGGACTTCGTGCGGGATATGGCCAAGGCCTTGGCCTTCCCCGCGGATCCCGAGGAGGAGCCTCGAGCCGAGGAGCTCGAGGCCCTACAGTATGACTCTCCCCCAAAGGAGGCCTTTACTGTACTGGTTCCTCCAATGCTGGAACGGTTGCTCTTCCACATGTGGGAGGCGCCGGCCTCGATGCCGGTTTTGAGCAAGCGGGTCGATTCCATCTATCCATTCCGCAAGAGCCCCGGTTTCCAAAAGGCACAATTACCGCACCGCTCCATGGTTGTGGAATCGGCCATGCATCGTCTGAAGAGTCAGAAGATGCACTCCTTGGTGCCTCCCGACTGGGAAGCACAGAACCTGGATGCCGTCTGTAAGACGTGCTTCCAGGGCTCTATGCTTACTTGCCATGTCCAGACCTACCAGCTGTACATTGGCATGTACCTTTGAGACCTGGCAAAGGAGATTTCCGGGTTCTCTGCTGGTCTCTCCGAGGAACCTTTGCAGAGGTTCAATGCTCTGTCATCAGGTATTCGTGAGTGCTCAAAGTTTATCTCTCGAGCAGCCTATGATGGCTTCGAGGCTTCGGCCCGCGTAGCCGCGGCTGGCATCGGTGCACGCCGTCAGGCCTGGCTACAGTCATTGGACCTTGAGCCATGGGTGCAGGACAAGTTGGTCGATGTCCCCTGCTGAGGTGAAAACCTCTTTGGCAAGCCCATGGCTGAAAAGGCTGCCAAACTCAAGACTGAGACTCTTACCCGGACAAGGCTGTCCAGGAAAACCTCTGCCCCTTCTCAGAAGAAAAAGGGCTCGGGGAAAAAAGACCTTTTACCCGAGGAAGTCATCTGCCTATAAACAGTATCCTCATTTTCAGGCCTCTGTAGCTCCCCAACGGGGTCAGCAGGCCAAGGGGCAGGGACATGGGCCCCGTAGGCAGAAAACCCCCAAGCCACCAGCTCCGGCTCCTGCACAGCAGGGAGCGGGGTTTTGACTCCAGTGGCATAGCCTCTCCTCCTCAGCTGGCCCCTATCAGCACAGGAGGCCGGCTGACCCTGTACACCCACAGGTGGCCAGCCATAACAAGGGATACCTCGGTACTAAGTATAGTCCAGAAGGGCTATCTCCTCCATTTCCACCAGGTACCCCCCTCCTATTTTCCAGGGGAGCCTCCAAGACTTCCTCTGCACAGAGACTTACTCCTGCAGGAGTTAGCAAGTCTTGTAAAGGAACAGGCAGTGGAACCGGTGCCCCACCACCTGAGGGGTCACCCTCCGCACTGTCGCTCTGCTGCAGCATCTGGGCTTTGTTATAAACTTCGCAAAGTCCACTTTGCACCCTTCACAGAACATGGAGTTCATAGGAGCAAGGCATAGACAGGGCACACAGGTTGATGGATCTGGCCAGTTGGTTCCACAGCAATTCTCTGTTCTCCAGGACCAAGCAGGAAGTCAGTCCTCACATATGCTTGATGTCGGTGCCGACGGAGCCCCCATGCGGAGCATTTCCCCAGCTTTCAAAGAAAGCCATTGGGAATGCAGCCACGTATGCACGGTCCCCTTCCCGCCCAAAGGTGCCATCTTGCTCAGTCTTTTTTTCCGCAAAGCCCTACGGACGTGTGTCCCTGTCACCTGTGGAAAAAGTGGATTTTCCTGCGTTGAGACTAGTTCTTTTTCTTCGGTTCGATGTCGGTTCCTTTTCCCGCCTGGACTCGGTACACCGGTGCCGAGCCCGGATCTCTTTTTTCGGTTTTTGTCCTTAGAGACTGCGTTTGCGCCATTTTTTCTTTTCCCTGGCAGCCTGATTTTTTGATCTTGCAGGGGCCCTTTTTCCCCCAATGGCTGCCAGTGGCTTTAAGAAGTGTGATCGGTGCAAGAAGCTGATGTCTCTCACCGACACACATGACTGCTGCCTCTGGTGCCTGGGGCTTGACCGTGATCCTAAGGTCTGTAGTCCCTGTGGCAAAATGTCCTCGAAGGCATTGCGGAGCCGTCAGCACCAGCGTGAGAGGATCTTCTCCGACTCGGCGTCTGGTTGGGTCTGGACTTCGTCAGAGGCCTCGACGTCTCGGGAGTCTGACCCCGAGCATCGTCAGGGCTTCTCTGAAAGGGAGTCCCCCTCGAGGGAGCACCGAAGGAAGAAGAAACCCGCGAGGGCGGAATCGGTGGACGCTCTTGGCTCCTCGAGGGCCAGGTCGCATAGCCCCGATCGCCGTCCCGGGTCTTCGGAGTCAGAGAGGCCTGCAAAGCATCATCGTGTGGAGTCGGAGGCCCCGAGTTGCGTGAGTACTGTAGTCCTCATGGACTCTCCTCCGGGGGAGCCGACATCGGGCCCGACGCCGTCGGGGCCCGAGTCGAAAGCTGCTGGGTCTCCTGAGCTTGGACTCAGGTTGACGGCCTTGGAGAGCAGATTGTCTGCCTTCATGGAGCAGCAGCGGGTGCTGATCGCCGGCCTCACTGGCGCATCTGCCCCGACCACCAGGACCTCAACATCTAAGTCGACCCCGGAGGCCGAGCCGATCCTCGAGACCATGCGACCTCGAGTCGATCCTCTGCCGAGGTCACCCTCGACCTCCCGTTCGGGACCGAGGCCGTCGACGCTGGTACCCTCTGCGTTGGGGCGGATGGCGTCGGTGCCTGCCCACTCGGAGCTGCTCGATTCTTCCTCGGAAGAATTGGCGTGGGAGACGGAGGAAGAGGAGTCTCCGGACACCTTCCGGACTCGGTGCGTCCCTTCGGACTCAACGGGATCTGAGCCTCTGACAAGGTCCCCCCCCCCCGGAGGATACCCGGTTCTCGGACTTCGTACGGGACATGGCCAAAGCCTTGGCCTTCCCGGCGGACCCTGAGGAGGAGCCTCGAGCCGAGGAGCTCGAGGCCCTGCAGTATGACTCTCCTCCCAAGGAGGCCTTTACTGTGCCGGTTCCTCCGATGCTGGAGCGGTTGCTCTTCCGTATGTGGAAGGCGCCGGCCTCGATGCCGGTTTTAAGCAAGCGGGTCGATTCCATCTATCGAGTCTGCAAGAGCCCCGGGTTCCAAAAGGCACAGCTACCGCACCACTCCATGATTGTGCAATCAGCCATGCATCAACTGAAGAGTCAGAAGATGCACTCCTCGGTGCCTCCAGGCAGGGAAGCCCGAAACCTGGATGCCCTCAGTAGAAAGTGCTTCCAGGACTCTATGCTTGCTTGCCGTGTCCAGACCTACCAGCTGTCCATGGGCATGTACCTTTCAGACCTGGCAAAGGAGATTGCCGGGTTCTCAGCTGTTCTGTTCGAGGAACCCTTGCAGAGGTTCAAGGCCTTGTCTTCTGGTATTCGATAGTGCTTGAAGTTTCTCTCTCGAGCAGCCTATGATGGATTTGAGGCTTCGGCCCGAGTAGCAGGGGCCGGCATTGGTGCACGCCGCCAGGCCTGGCTACAATCCTCGGACCTCGAGCCATGGGTACAGGACAAGTTGGTCGATGTCCCCTGTCAAGGTGAAAACCTCTTTGGCAAGTCCATGGCTGAAAAGGCTGCAGAATTTGAGACAGAGACTCTTACCCGGACAAGGCTGTCCAGAAAAACCTCTGCCCCTTCTCATTAGAAGGGCTCGGGGAAAAAGGCCTTTTACCTGAGGAGGACCACTGCCTACAAAACCTACCCTTGTTACCAGGCCTCTGCAGCTCCCCAACAGGGCCAGCAGGCCAAGGGGCAGGGTCATGGGCCCCATAGGCAGAAGGCTTCCAAGCCTCCTACTCCGGCTCCTGCTCAGCAGGGAGGGGGTTTCTGTCTATGCCAGCATAGCCTCTCCTCCTCTCCAGGGCACAGGAGGTTGGCTGATCCTGTACGCAAACAGGTGGCCAGCCATCACAGGGGATACTTGGGTGTTAAGCATCATCAAAAGGGGCTATCTGCTCCACTTCACCCAGATACCCCCTCCTACTTTCCAGGGGAGCCTCCAAGACCCCTTCTGCACAGAAACATACTCCTTCAGGAGTTGGAAGGTCCTACTACAAGACCAGGCGGTGGAACCGGTGCCTCATCACCTGGAAGGGCAAGGCTTCTACGCAAGGTACTTCCTGGTACCAAAAAGAACAGGAGGCCTCAGACCCATCCTGGACCTGAGAAATCTGAACAAGTTTCTGGAGAGGGAAAAGTTCAAGATGCTTACCTTTGGAACCTTACTGCCCTACCTCCAGCAGGGGAGATTGGCTATGCTCCTTAGATCTGAAGGATGCTTATACTCACATCCTCATCCATCCAAGTCACAGGCAATACCTCAGATTTGTCGTGGGAGGGAACCACTTCCAGTACAGAGTGCTTCCCTTTGACCTCACCTCTGCCCCCAGGGTCTTTACAAAGTGCTTGGCGGTGGTTGCGGCCTACCTCAGGAACCAGGGGATCTTTGTGTTCCCTTACTTGGATGACTGGCTTATCAGGGGCCAGTCTCCGCAAGAGGCCAGGCAGGCCATCTTCAGAACCATATCCCTGCTTCAGCACCTGGGGTTTGTTATAAACTTCCCAAAGTCCACTTTAGTCCCCTCACAGGACCTGGAGTTCATAGGGGCAAGGTTGGATACTATCCATGCAAAGGCCTATTTGCTTGTGGACAGAGCTCACAGGCTGATGAAGTTGGCCAGCCAGTTTCAGGCAAACTCTCTGGTCTCTGCCAGACACTTCCTCCGGCTCTTAGGTCACATGGCTTCCACAGTGCATGTCACCCCAAATGCCCGTCTGCACATGAGGCTGGCTCAGTGGTGCCTCAGGGCACAGTGGGTGCAGGCCACAGGGAAGTTGTCAGACAGGATAGAGGTGTCAAAACCATTGGTGGACGTCCTATGCTGGTGGAGGCATCTCCCAAACCTGGTCGGGGGTGTTCCTTTTCGGGCCATCTCCAGGAACAAGCAGGAATAAGTCCTCACATATGGGTACGTTGGTACCGACGGAGCCTGCGCGGGAATGCTCCCCAGCTTCCCAGAATGAAAGCTTTTGGGGCATCCCACAGCGCATGCGTGCTGCCTTCCCGCCTTTCCTACCAACTCTCCTCAGTTCTTCTTTTCCGCGGAGCCAGCAGGTCGTATTCCTGTCACCGCTGAAGAAGTTCTTTATTTTAATTTATTTCTTTGGTCGAGTGTCTGCTTTCCTCGACGCCGGACCGGTACCGCCGGTCTTTTCTTCTAAAAAAAAAAAAAATATATATAATACTTTTCCTCACTTGGTGTATTTTTCTTCTTAGGCCTCCAGGCCCACAAGAAACTTTCCCTCATGGAAAAACCAGCCTCCGGCTTCAAAAAATGCACTAAGTTTAGCGGTACAATTTCTGTTACAGATACCCATGAATGGTGTCTTAAATGTTTGGGGCCTGAACACTCCATCCCGGATTGCCAGTCCTGTTCTCTAATGTCTAAACGAGGGTTACAGAACCGGGCAGCCAAGCTCCATGTGCTGTTTCCCACGGATGCACCGGCGGTAGCATCGACATCTTCCAGGTCTTCCTCTCCTGATGGATCTCAGGTAACCAAACATACTTTTAGCAGGTCCTCGAAGGGCAAATCTCTCTCTAAGCACCGAGATGCCTCCGGGCTTGCCCTTGAGGATCCTTCCCCAGCCAAACAACCCCGGCGGGAAGCTCCGGCTTCCAAAGCTCCTCCTATGGGGTTACAGGTTGACATCGATGGCACGGCCTCGACCGATCACCTGTTAGACTGCTCTGGAGTACCGGCACAATCTCCCGGTACCGACATCCAGGCAGTTGTGGCGTCCATGGATCACACTGTGCAATCCATGCAGCAGGCTATACTGGCTTTCATCAAGACTGTGACGCCGTCGGTACCACAACAAGCTCTGTTGTCGGTACCGGCACCAACTTCGATACCGGTACCGGCTGCATCGACATCGGCCAGGATACCGATTCCGGCTCCCTGTCCTGGGCTCTTTCTCGGTACCGACCCGGTACCGGGGACACCCGATATCGGTATCGATCGATACACCTATCGATCTTTGGAATCGAGCAGACGATACTTCGATTCTTCTGATGATTCTGAGTCATCGGATGAGTCCCCTGAAGTATCTGTCACCCTTCCTGAGGAGCCTTCTTCTCCAAAAAGGAGAATGTCTCCTCCAGAGGATTTGTCCTTTCAAGACTTCATAATAGAAGAAGCTAAAGGACTCTCTATTTCAGTAACCTCTGAAAAAGAACCTAGAGCAAAAAAATTAGATATTTTGGGATACTCTAAGGTTCCCAGAGAGGCAGTCACCTTGCCAATTCATGAAATTCTTCAAGAACATTTGATTGAATTGTGGGAGACTCCTCTCACCCTTTCTCCTCATTCTCGTAGATTGGCCACTATGTACCGTGTCCCTCCTTCTGGATTTCAAAAAACTCAGCTTCCTCACCACTCCATTGTGGTGCAGTCAGCTATGAAGAGGATAAAGAGTACCAAAAGACACTCGTCTACTCCTCCAGGAAGAGAATGCAGGACCTTGGATGCTTTTGGTAGGAACATCTTCCAAGCTAGCATGCTTATTGCCAGAATCAATTCATACAGACTTTATATGGGTATGTTTCTGAAGGAGGTTGCAGAAAAACTGCACAACTTTCTCCCTTTTATTCCAGAGGATAAAAGGGATGAGTTCCTTCTTTGGCTTAAGCATACTCAAGTCTCTCGATTGGTCCGCTTTTCACAGAGTGTATATAGCAAAATATCCAATAATACTCTGTATACCAACTAGTATATATAACTAGTTGGTATACAGAGTATTATTGGACATTAAGCATACTCAAGACATTTCATAGTTTTCCAACAGGGCAGCCTTTGATTCCTTTGAAGGTGCCAGCAGAGCCTCAGGCATTGCTATAGCTGCTCGTAGAATTACTTGGCTCCAGGCTTCTGATCTAGAACCCTGGGTTCAAGATGGTTTAGGAAATCTGCCCTGTACAGGTGAAAATCTATTTGGCAAAGAGTGGCAAATTAAAGCTACTCAAATGGACGCAGAAAATGCTGCTCTGGATAGACTTTCTAAGTCTACCTCCACACCGGCCAAGAAAAAATCTTTTAAAAAGTCTTTTTACAAGAAGGGCAGATTTCCTTCCACTTCTGGTCAACAATCTTCTACAGGTCGCTTTGCTACTAAGCGTCAGCAACCTAAACAGGCCAGGCCTAAACCTGCAGGGGCTGCTGCAACCCAGCAGTCCCAAGCCCCTCAGGGTTTTTGACTTGATACTAGAGAACTTAACCTTTCTGGCTCTACAACAGCCAGAACCTCTCACCATTCCAGGAAGGTTAGCTCATTTTGCTCCCAGATGGGAGCAAATCACATCAGAGCAGTGGACCCTCTCCATCATCAGAGAGGGCTACAAACTTCATTTCTCAGACCTTCCTCCCTACACCATGGTGAGACATTTCAATTCTCCCACATCTTTCCTCGACCTTCTGGATCAGGAGGTAACCACCCTTCTGGCCCAGAGGGCCATAGAAGAAGTTCCTCTTTTTCAACAGGGGTCAGGGTTTTACTCCCCCTACTTTCTCATTCCAAAGAAAACAGGGGGATACAGACCCATTCTAGATCTCAGAGAATTGAACAAATTTCTATGCAAGGAGAAGTTCAAGATGCTTTCTCTAGGCACTCTTCTTCCATACCTACAGAGTCAGGATTGGCTTTGTTCTCTAGATCTCAAGGATGCGTACACTCATGTCCTCATCCATCCATCTCACAGAAAATTCCTAAGTTTTCTGTTCCAGGGAAAACATTACCAATACAGAGTGCTTCCTTTCGGTCTAGCCTCTGCTCCAAGAGTGTTCACCAAATGCATGGCAATAGTTGCTGCATTTCTACGCACTCTGGGAATATTTGTCTTCCCTTACCATGGACGACTGGCTCATCCGAGCTCCATCTCAGTCAGAAGCCCAAATTTCCCTGGACCGCACCAGGTGCATTCTGCACTATCTGGGACTTGTGGTAAACCTCCCAAAGTCTCAGCTCACCCCTACTCAGCCCCTAGAATTCATAGGGGCCTGGTTGGACACCACTACTGCAAGAGCCTATCTTCCCCAGGCTCGTTGCCAACATCTAGTGCAGTTAGCCTCCCAGATTCAGTCAAAGAGCCACTTAACTGCCCGGGAGATGCTACAACTACTAGGCCACATGGCTTCCACAGTACATGTGGTGCCCTATGCTCGCCTACACATGAGAGCAGCTCAATGGACTTTGTCCACCCAGTGGACTCAAGCTTCAGGAGCTCTCTCAGACCAAATAGCAAACTCCAAATGTCTCTTTTGGTCTCTCCAATGGTGGATGCCCACTCACAATCTGTTGCTGGGGTCCCCCTTCCAACCTTTGTTGCCCCAAGCAATCCTCACAACAGATGCCTCCCAAACAGGTTGGGGAGCTCATCTACAGGACCTCTCCACCCAAGGCACTTGGTCCCCGCAAGAGACCTCTCTTCATATCAACCTCTTGGAACTTCAAGCAGTGTTCCTAGCTCTCAAGGTCTTTCATACTCTCCTCAGCTACCAGACAGTCCTCATTCAAACGGACAATCAGGTAGCCATGTTTTACATAAACAAACAAGGAGGAACTGGCTCTCTGTTGCTTTGCAACGAAGCTCTAAGATTATGGGCCTTCGCCAGAGAGCATCAAATCCATCTCCTGGCAGTATACCTCCCAGGAATTCAAAACTCTTGGGCAGACAGACTCAGTCGAGTTCTGCTTCCACACGAATGGTCCCTGCACATGGATCAGGTACTCAGAATCTTCCAGGAATGGGGAACCCCGGACATAGACCTATTTGCAAGTCCGTGGAATGCCAAACTTCCCCGGTTCTGTTCCAGAATTCCGTGTCAGGGAGTTCAGGCCAAGGATGCCTTCCTCCTTCATTGGGGCCAGGACTTCCTGTATGCCTTTCCACCCATTCCTTTGATTTCCAAGACTCTGTTCAAACTTCAGAGGGATCAAGGATCTATGATCCTCATAGCTCCACGCTGGCCACGCCAAGTGTGGTACCCTCTACTTCTGCATCTCTCCCAAGCCCCCTCCCTGGACTTGGGAGCTGCTCCAGACCTTCTGTCTCAGGAGGAGGGGACTTTGTGGCATCCAAACCCCAAGTCCCTTCACCTCAGAGCTTGGTTACTGAAGGCCTAGACCTTCACGACTTCAATCTTTCGCAGCAAGTGAGAGATATCCTCCATGCTTCCAGGAAACCTTCCAATAGGCGTTCCTATGCTTTTAAATGGAAAAGATTTTCCATTTGGTGTGCTCAACAGGGTCTTGACCCTCTGGCACTTCCTGTGAATTCTCTATTAGAATATCTCCTGCATCTTTCCAATGCAGGCCTTAAGACAAATTCAGTAAGGGTCCATTTAAGTGCTATTGCAGCATCCCTTAAGCCTATCAATGGACAGCCTGTTTCCTCTCATCCTCTTATTGCAAGATTTATGAGAGGCCTAACTTTAACTAAACCTCCCATTCGACCTCCTCCGGTGGCATGGGACTTAAATTTGGTTCTTGGTCAGTTTATGAAGCCACCTTTTGAACCCTTAGCCACTACCTCCTTGAAATTTCTTTCCTGGAAGGTTATTTTCCTTATTGCAATCACTTCTGCTCGCCGCATCAGTGAACTGCAGGCCTTAGTGTCTAATCCACCTTATACAAGGTTCCATCATGATAAGGTAGTCCTTAGGACAAATCCTCACTTTATGCCTAAAGTGGTCTCACCTTTTCATCTTAATCAAGAGGTATATTTACCTGTCTTTTTTCCAGCTCCTCATGCATCCACTGCAGAGAGGAACCTTCATACTCTAGATTGTAAAAGAGCTCTTAATTTTTACTTACACAGGACACAGCAACATAGAAAGTCTTCCCAACTTTTTGTTGCTTTTGATCCTTCTCATATAGGACTTCCAGTCTCTAAAAGAACACTGTCCAATTGGATTGCTCAGTGTATTTCTTTTGCTTACCGGAGTAAGAACCTTTCTCTGGAGGGCCATGTCACAGCTCACAATGTGAGGGCCATGGCCACCTCTATGGCTCATCTTCATTCTGTGTCCATCGACCAGATCTGTCGAGCAGCCACCTGGGCCTCGGTCATACCTTCACAGCCCATTACTGTTTGGACAAGGACTCCCGCCGGGATGCCTTGTTTGGTCAGGCTGTCCTCAGACACCTGTTCCATTCTTGAACAACTCCTGCCCTCCTTCCCTGAATGGATGCCTGAGATCCATAGGAAGACGAGGAACCCTTCAGGGTCTCATACCCTTGGGGATCTCCCGGGCATCTTAGCTAGGGAGTCCCCATATGTGAGGACTTATTCCTGCTTGTTCTTGGAGATAGCACAGTTACTTACCTGTAACAGGTGATCTCTGGGAACAGCAGGAATTAGTCCTCAGAACCCTCCCACCTCCCCTAGGAGTTGTATCTCTCTTTGTCTTTCCTTTCCTCTCTCTCTCTATTGTCTCAGCTTTAAACTTGAACTGAGGAGAGTTGGTAGGAAAGGCGGGAAGGCAGCGCGGATGCGCGGATGCGCTGTGGGATGCCCCAAAAGCTTTCATTCTGGGAAGATGGGGAGCATTCCCGCGCAGGCTCCGTCGGTACCGACGTACCCATATGTGAGGACTAATTCCTGCTGTTCCCAGAGATCACCTGTTACAGGTAAGTAACTGTGCTATCCCACACACTCAGGTACTGACAACCGATGCTTCCCTGCAAGGCTGGGGGGCACATTGCCAGGGGACCTACACCCAAGGCCTGTGGTCTCCGTGGGAGGCCACCCAGCAGATCAACCTGTTGGAATTGCGAGCCATTCGACTAGCCTTAAGGACTTTCTCTCGGGTCCTCTCTCACTAGTCTGTCCTAGTTCAGACGGACAACGAGGTGACTATGTTCTGTGTAAACAAGCAGGGAGGCACAGGATCCCGACTCCTGTGCCTGGAAGCACAAGCTCTCTGCTCCTGGGCTATCAATCAGGGCATGACCCTCAGGGCGGTCTACCTTCCAGGCCAGGAAAACTACCTGGTGGACAGGCTAAGCAGACTCCTCTAGCCTCACGAGTGGCAGTTGGATCCTCAGGTAGTCCAACAGATCTTTCTGAAGTGGGGACTTGCAACCATGGATCTTTTTGCCAGTCCATTGAACAGGCAACTACCCAAGTTCTGTTCCAGACAACCGCATCCTCTGAGGGCAGTGACAGATGCATTCCTGATCTCCTGGTCCGAAAGCCTGCTGTATGCGTTTCCTCCCACACCTCTGGTGGCCTGGACTCTATTCAAACCCAGCAGGACCGAGCCACGGTGATCTTGATAGCTCCCAAGTGGCCCAAGCAGCCGTGGTTCCCTCTTCTGCAGTTGGCGGTGGATGCTCCACTTCCTCTGGGGCTGCAACCCAACCTTCTGACTCAGGATCAGGGGTCCCTCTTGCATCCCAACCTTAAATCCCTTAGTTTGATGGCCTGGCTGCTGAAAGGCTAGTCCTTGCATCCTTGCTCCTACCAAAGGAGGTTGAAGAGGTGGTGTTGGCATCCAGGAAGCCTTCCACTCGGAAGGCCTATGCTCTGAAGTGGCGTAGGTTTTCCACTTGGTGTTCTTAACAGCAGGAGGATCCCTTCTCCTGCTTGGTCCCGGTGGTACTGCAATACCTGCTCCACCTGTCCATCCTGGGACTTCAGTCCAACTCTGTCCGGGTCCACCTTAGTGCCCTCTCAGCTCACCACTCGCCGGTGGATGGACAATCCCTCTCGAGCCACCCTCTGGTGTCTCGCTTCCTCAGAAGCCTCCTGTTTGTCCACCGGCCACTGAGTGGGATCTCAATGTCTTGCAGCAACTGACTCGCCCACCTTTTGAGCCGATGGCTACCTGCCACTTATGTTTCCTATCTTGGAAGGTGGTGTTTCTTGTGGCACTCACCTCAGCCAGGCGTGTGAGTGAACTTCAGGCCCTGGTCTCGGATGGGCCGTATACCAGGTTCTATAAGAACAGGGTAGGCTTGAGGACTCACCCTAAGTTCCTTCCCAAGGTAGTGTCCTCCTTCCTCCTCAACCAGGAGGTGGTACTTCCGATGTTCTTTCCCAGGCTGCATGCCAGTAGGGCCGAAACTGTCTTGCATACCCTGGATTGTAGAAGGGCGCTGTCCTTTTACCTAGAACATACGCAGGGGCATAGAAGGGCTTCTCAGCTCTTCATTTCCTTTGACCCTAATAAATTGGGGTTGCCTGTCACTAAGGGTACATTGTCCATCTGGGTGGCAGACTGTATCGCCTGGGCTTACAGGGCAGCCGGCCTCTACCTGGAGGGTCGAGTCACGGACCACCTGGTCAGGGTGAAGGCTGCATCAGTAGCTCACTTCCGTTCTGTTCCGTTGGCAGACATTTGCCGGGCCGCTCCTTAGTCTTCAAGCCAGACTTTTGCGGCCCACTACTGCCTTGAGAGAGAGTCCCGCAGGGACAGTGCTTTCGGGCAGGCGGTACTCCATAATCTCTTTGGAGTTTAGGCAACTCCTACCCTCTGGCCCTGGTGTTGGGCTACCGTTCGGGGGCGTTATCAGAGAAGATTCTTTTCTTGCATGCTGAGGCTCTAGAGGGAGCTCATTTTTCAGCTTTGGGTCTCTGGTAGCCTTAAGCTGGGGAGTCCCATATGTGAGGTACTGGAGAAAGAGTAGTTACTCACCTGTAACAGGTGTTCTCCAGGAGCAGCAGGAATCAGTCCTCACAACCCTCCCTCCTCCCCTTGGAGTTGCGGTCATATGGTTTATTTTGTTTTTTGCTGTCTTTTAGCTATGTCATCAGACTGAGCAAGATGGCACCCTTGGGCGGGAAGTGGATCGCGCATGCGCGCTGCATTCCCAAAGGCTTTCTTTGAAAGCTGGGGAAATGCTCCGCACGGGGGTTCTGTTGGCGCCGACGTCACCCATATGTGAGGACTGATTCCTGCTGCTCCTGGAGAACACCTGTTACAGGTGAGTAACTACTCTTTATCAATACTGCATTTCAGTCTTTCTGTAGGATCACCATCCAATCGAAGATAAAAACTTTCATCATTAAGTTGTCTATTAGCCTCTCCTATATATTTGTTTGTCCAATATTACCATCGCTTCGCCTTTATCGGCAGGTTTGATGATAATTTCATTAATTTTTTGTAAAGATTTAATAGCCATTTTTTCTTTTTGTGTCAAATTCTGAAAGGGCAACTGTGTATTTCAACTGTTTTTCAACCTGCTGTACTACAACCCTTTCAAAGGCCTCAATGAGAAGATCAGTTTGTGGGGGAGGAACCCACTTCGATCTTTTACTAATAATGGATTTATCTTCTATGGAAACCGGCTGACTAGTGAAAAAAAAAAATGCTGGATACGAATCTTACGAAAGAATATATACAGGTCCACTTGAATTTCAAAAGGGTCATTCCTTTTAATGGGAATAAATGATAAACCCTTATTTAAGAGACCCGGGTTCGATTCCCACTAGCACTCCTTGTGGCCTTGGGCAAGTCACTTAACTCTCCATTGCCTCAGAAAAATCCAAGTTATCAATCTCCCTGTTTAATGTACAATCTCCAGGAACAAGCAGGAATGTAGTCTTCACATATGGGTATCGTCGGTACCGACGGAGCCTGTGCGGGAACGCTCCCCAGCATCCAATAGGAAAGCTTTTGGGAGCATCCCACAGCGCCTGCGTGCTGCCTTCCCGCCTTTCCCAACTGTCCCTCTCCAGTTCTTCGTTTTCCGCAGAGCCGACAGGTTGCACATCCTGTCACCGCAGAAAATTTTCCCTTTTATTCTTTTTGTAGTCGATTCTGCCTTCCCTCGACGCTACACCGGTACCGCCGGTTCTACTTTTTTCTTTAAAAAAAAAACCAAAAAACTTCAGGTGCCACGTGCCATTTTGGGCACTAGGCCCAACTTTTCCTTTAAAATGGAAAAACCCGCTTCGGGTTTTAAAAAGTATTCCAAGTGTGGCGGTACCATCTCCGTCACCGACACCCATGAGTGATGCCTCAAATGTTCAGGTCCTGACCAGTCTATTTCAGAATGTGTTGCCTGTGGGATGATGATGAAGAGGGGCCGGCAAAACCGAACTGCTAAACTTAGCACCCTTTTTCCCTCCGATGCAGCGTCTGTGGCATCGACGTCTTCCAGGGCTTCGTCTTCCTCCCATGGATCTCAGGTAACTAAACATAAATCTGGTCGGTCCTCAAAGGGTAAATCTCCTTCTAAGCATCGAGATGCCTTTGGCGTTGCCCTTGAGGGACTTGTACTGGCAAAATTACCCCGGCGGGAGGCTTTGGCTTCCAAAGCACTAACGGGGCTCCAGGATGTTCTCGAGGCCTCAACCTCGGCAGAAACACTGGTGCCATGCTCTGGGGTACCAGCTGCTTCATCCGGTACCGATACCCAAGCATCGGCAGCGTCGATAGACCGGAGATTCTTGGCTATTGAACGCGGTCTGGCGGCTCTTCTCACAGCCTCGATGCCCTTGAAACTGCTTCAGACAATTCAACCGGTACCGGCACTGACACTGGTACCGGTACCGACTGCATCGACATCGGCAGGTATTCTACTTGGACCGAGTCATGCTTATCCATCCGGTATCGACAAGTCGGTACCGGACCCCTCCGATGCCGACTTCGATCGGTACCGGTATCATGCCTTGCACGATCACCCGGATCGGAGATACTTTGAATCCTCGGATGAGTCTGAAGACTCTGAAAGCTCTGCTGATACCAGAGTACTTCTTCCTGAGGATTCTTCTTCTCCTCAACGTAGGATGTCTCCTCCAGAGGATATGTCCTTTCAGGATTTTATTTGAGATGTGGCTCGAGGTCTTTCCATCACAGTGGCTCCTGAAAAAGAGCCTAGGGCAAAGGAATTGGAAATCCTGCACTACCCTAAAGCTCCCAAGGAGGCAGCTACCTTACCTATTCATGAGATCTTGCATGATCTCATGTTAAGGATGTGGAAAACACCTCTAACCACTTCTCTTCACTCTCAAAGGCTCGACACCATGTATCGAGTTCCTCCTTATCCTGTGTTTCAAAAGACTCAGCTACCACACCACACCATTCCATGGTGGTGGAATTAGCTATGAGAAGGATCAAGAGTGCAAAAAGGCATGCATCTAATCCTCCAGGACGTGAGTGTAGGACTCTTGTCGCCTTTGGACTTCGAACCTTCCAGGCTTCCATGCTTTCTGCTAGGATCAGTTCCTATATATTATATATGGGAATGTTCCTTAAGGAGGTCACGGGAGATTTAGAGCTTATGAGCCTTCTCCTTCCTGATAAGAGGCAGGATTTACCTTGCCCTTGTCAAACTTGCTCAGGATGTTTCCAAGTTTGTAAATTGTGCAGCCTTTGACTGCTTTGAGTGCATAAGCAGAACCTCTGCTATTGCCATAGGTGCACGTAGGATTGCCTGGCTCCAGGCATCTGACTTGGAACTTTGGGTACAGGATAAACTGGGGAATATTCCTTGCACAGGAGAGAATCTCTTTGGCAAGAATTGGCAGGAAAAAGCTAATGAGATAGATGCTGACAATATCACCTTGGATAGATTGTCTAAATCTACAGCTGATCCTGCAAGGAAAAAATCCTACAAGAAACCATTCTTCAGTAAGAAGAAGAGGTTTTACCCCTCCTATACCCAGCAGGGGCATCGTTTAGGTCAGTCTGCCCAAAAGGGATAGCAGCAACAACCTAGGCAAAGAAAAACAAAAGCTGCTAAGCCTCAGTCAGCTCAGCAGACTCAGACTCCACAGGGGTTTTGACGCCTATCTAGAGAACTTTGCCTTCCTGGCCCTGAACGGCCCAGAGCCTTCCACCATTTCAGGAAGGTTGTTATTTTGCCCCCAGATGTGGGCAGATAACAGCAGAAAATTGGACTCTGTCCATTGTAAGAGAGGGGTACAAGCTTCATTTCCTCAGCATGCCCCCTCCTACAATGATAAGACAGTTCAATTCTCAGACCTCTCTCAACACCCAGTTAGATCAAGAGGTCACTTTGCTTCTTGCCCAGGGGGCAATAGAAGAGGTACCCATTCTCCAACAGGGTACAGGGTTCTACTCCCCCTATTTCCTTATTCCGAAGAAAACGGGAGGATACAGACCCATTTTGGACCTCAGAGAATTGAACAAATTCCTGTTCAAAGAGAAGTTCAAAATGATTTCTCTAGGAACTCTGCTGCCATACCTTCCGATTCAGGATTGGCTTTGTTCTCTAGATCTCAAGGATGCATACACTCATGTTCTCATCCATCCAACTCATCGAAGATTCCTTCGCTTTCTATTTCAAGGGAAGCACTACCAATACAGGGTTCTCCTTTTGGCCTAGCCTCGGCACCAAGGGTGTTCACAAAATGCATGGCTGTGGTGACAGCATTTCTTCGCACCCTGGGAATATTCGTCTTCTCTTACTTAGATGACTGGCTCATTCGAGCCCCTGCAGAGCCAGAGGCCAGGATTTCTCTCTCTCGCACAATGCGCATCCTTCAGTATTTGGGACTTGTCATAAACTTCCCAAAATCCAACCTTGCTCCCACTCAGTCTCTAGAGTTTATAGGAGCTCTGCTGCATACCAGACAGACAAGGGCCTATCTTCCACAGCCCCGCTGCCTTTGCATTGTGCAGTTAGCTTCCCAAGCAGTGCTAAAGCCTCACCTCACTGCTCGGGAAATGTTAAAATTGCTAGGCCACATGGCATCCACCGTGCATGTGGTTCCTTATGCTCGCATCCATATGAGGGCAGCCCAGTGGACTTTATCCATTCAATAGACTCAGGCGTCAGGTTGCCTGTCAGACAAAATAACAAACTCAAATCATCTTATTTTGTCCCTTCAATGGTGGCAGTCACCCCAAAACCTTATGGAGGGGTCCTCTTTCCAATTTCCCCCACCCCAAGCCACTCTGACAACAGATGCCTCACAGGTGGGTTGGGGAGCCCACCTACAAGGCCTTTCTCCAGGACCAAGCAGGAAGTCAATCCTCACATATGGGTGACGGCGGCGCCGATGGAGCCCTCGCGGAGCAATTTTCCCCAGCTTTCAAAGAAAGCCTTTGGGAATTGCAGCGCGCATGCGCGGTCGCCTTCCCGCCCAAGGGTGCCATCTTAGCCAGTCGTCTTTTTTCCGCGGAGCCCTACAGACGTACCCGTCGTGTCCCCGCGAAAAAGTTGATTTTGTTAGTAATTTTCTCTTTTTTTCTTCGGTTCGACGCCGGTCTTTTTCCCGCCCGGACTCGCGACGCCGGTCACGAGTCCTCTTCTTCTTTTTCGGTTTTTCTGATTTAGTCAGTTTCGTTTTCGTTTTTTCCCTGGCAGCCCGGTCCTTTGACCTCGCAGGGGCCCTTTTTCCCCCGATGGCTGCCAGTGGTTTCAAGCGGTGTGGTCAGTGTGACCGAAATATGTCACTAACTGACACACACGACAATTGCCTCCGCTGCCTGGGCCCGGATCATGAAGAAATGATCTGTGGGGCCTGCGGCAAACTGTCCTCCAAAGCGTTGAGAAGTCGGCGGCATCAGCGGGATAGGATCTTCGCTGACCCCAGCCGTACCCGGACCTCGTCGGAGGCCTCCGCGTCCAGAGGTTCCAGCTCGGACCGTCGCCGGAGTTCCTCCGACAGGGGTTCTCCCTCCGGGGACCATCGACGGAAGGTGAAACCCGCGAGGGCGGCGTCGGTGGACGCTCCTGGCTCCGCGAGGGCCAGGTCGCATAGCCCCGATAGCCGTCCCGGGTCCTTGGAGAAGGAGCACCTCTCGAAGCGACCTCGCCTGGAGTCGGAGCTGCCTGCTCGGGTAAGTCCTGTGGTCCTCCTGGACTCGCCTCCGAGACCGCCGACGTCGGGCCCGACGCCGTCGGGGCCCGAGTCGGGGGCTGCTGAGTCACCTGAGGTCGGACTCAGGTTGACGGCCTTGGAGAGCAGACTGTCTGCCTTCATGGACCAGCAGCGGGCACTGCTCGCTAGCCTCGCTGGCGCCGCTGCCCCGACCGCCGGGACGTCGACATCTAAGTCGACCCCGGAGACCGAGCCGATCCTCGAGTCCATGCGAACTCGAGTCGATCCTCGGTCGAGGTCACCCTCGGCCTCCCGTTCGGGACCGAGGTCGCTGACGCCGACTCCCTCGGCGTCGGGGCGGCAGGCGCCGCGGCCTGCCCGGGCCGACCCCACCGATTCCTCGTCGGAATCTGTCTGGGAGTCTGAAGAGGAAGAGTCACCTGATTCTTTTCGGACTCGGTGTGTCCCCTCGGACTCACCTGAGTCCGAACCTCGGAAGCAGTCCCCCCCGGAGGATGCCCGGTTCTCGGACTTCATCAGGGATATGGCCAAGGCTTTGGCCTTCCCTGCGGATCCCGAGGAGGAGCCTCGAGCCGAAGAGCTCGACGCCCTCCAGTATGACTCTCCCGCCAGGGAACACTTTACTGTACCAGTTCCTCCCATGCTGGAACGACTACTCTTCCGCATGTGGGAGAGTCCGGCCTCCTCGCCGGTCCTGAGCAAGCGGGTCGATTCTATCTATCGAGTCCGCAAGAGCCCTGGCTTCCAAAAAGCACAGCTACCACACCATTCCATGGTAGTGGAATCGGCCATGCATCGTCTTAAGAGCCAGAAGATGCACTCCTCGGTGCCTCCTGGCAGGGAGGCCCGTAACCTGGATGGCCTTGGTAAGAAGTGTTTCTAGGGCTCTATGCTTGCGTGTCGTGTCCAGACCTACCAGCTATACATGGGCATGTATCTCCGAGACCTGGCTAAAGAGCTAGCCGGATTCTCCGCTGGTTTGTCCGAGGAACCTTTGCGGAGGTTCCTGGCCTTGTCCACTGGCATTCGGGAATGCTCAAAATTCATATCCCGAGCAGCCTATGATGGCTTTGAAGCATCGGCTCGAGTGGCCGCAGCCGGCATCGGTGCCCGCCGACAGGCTTGGCTTCAGTCGTCTGACCTTGAGCCCTGGGTGCAGGACAAGTTGGTCGATGTCCCCTGCCGAGGTGAAAACCTCTTTGGCAAGCCCATGGCTGAAAAGGCTGCACAAATCGAGACGGAGACTCTCACCAGGACTAGGCTTTCTAGGAAGACCTCCGCCCCTTCCCAGAAAAAGAAGGGCTCGGGAAAGAAGTCCTTTTACCTGAGAAAGGCGGCTGCCTACAAACACTACCCCCAATATCCGGCCCCTGCAGCTCCCCAACAGGGCCAGCAGGCCAAGGGACGGGGTAACGGGTCCCGTAGGCAGCAAGCCCCCAAGCCTGCACCACCAGCCCCTGCTCAGCAGGGTGGGGGTTTTTTGACTCCTTAAGCATAGCCTCTCCCCCTCCGCTGGCTCCTCCCAGCACCGGAGGCCGGCTGGTTCACTTCGCCCACAGGTGGTCCAGCATCACTTCAGATGCCTGGGTGCTTCAAGTCGTAAGAGAAGGCTATCTTCTCCACTTCCACCAGGTCCCTCCCTCCTATTTCCCGGGAGAACCTCCACGACTCCCTCTGCACAGGGACTTACTCCTTCAGGAGTTAGCAGGTCTTCTACAGGAACAGGCGGAGGAACCGGTGCCCCACCACCTGAGAGGTCAAGGTTTTTATTCCAGGTACTTTCTAGTACCAAAAAGGACAGGAGGCCTCAGACCCATCCTGGACTTGCGCAACCTCAACAGGTTCCTCGTGCGGGAAAAGTTCAAAATGCTTACCCTTGGAATCCTTCTGCCCTACCTCCAGCAGGGAGATTGGCTATGCTCCTTGGATCTAAAGGATGCCTACACGCACATCCTCATCCACCCAAGCCACCGCCAATACCTAAGGTTTGTGGTGGCAGGAAATCATTACCAGTACAGAGTACTGCCCTTTGGCCTGTCCTCCGCACCGCGAGTCTTCACAAAATGTCTCGCGGTGGTGGCGGCCCATCTCCGGCTTCACGGCCTCTATGTCTTTCCGTACCTCGACGACTGGCTCATCAGAGCAGCGTCCGCTCCGGAGGTCACCAACGCCACACGCCGCACGGTGACTCTTCTGCAGTACTTGGGCTTTGTTATAAACTTCGCAAAGTCCACTTTGCTCCCCTCACAGGATCTCGAGTTCATCGGCGCAAGGCTGCACACTCCTCAGGCACGAGCGTTCCTACCGCTCGACAGGGCTCAACGGCTCATGGACCTAGCCGACCGTTTTCGCAGCCAGCCCCTGGTCTCCGCCAGGCGCTTCCTGAGACTACTCGGCCATATGGCTTCCACCGTCCATGTGACCCCCAATGCCCGCCTGAATATGCGGCCTGCTCAATGGTGTCTTCGCAAGCAGTGGCAACAAGCCACAGGCGGCCTAGCAGACCTAGTGCGCGTCTCCGAGCCGCTGGCCTCGTCTCTCCAGTGGTGGCTTCATCGGCCGAACCTGGTACTCGGCATGCCTTTTCAGTCACCTCAGCCGGCCCAGGTGCTGACGACAGATGCATCCCTCCTGGGCTGGGGAGCACATTGCCAAGGGGCACGTACTCAGGGCCTCTGGACCACGTGGGAGTCTGCTCAGCAGATCAACTTCCTAGAGCTCAGAGCGATCCGCCTGGCTCTCAAGGCCTTCTCCCACCTGACCTCTCGCCAGTCCGTCCTTGTCCAGACGGACAATCAAGTTGCCATGTTCTACGTGAACAAACAGGGGGGCACGGGCTCCTTCCTTCTCTGTCGGGAAGCACAGAAGCTCTGCTCTTGGGCCGTCAGTCACGGCGTTCTTCTCAAGGCAGTTTATCTCCCAGGCCAAGAAAATTGCCTGGCGGACAAACTCAGCAGGATCCTCCAACCGCACGAGTGGCGCCTGGATCCCTTGGTAGTTCAGAAGCTCTTTCTAAAGTGGGGCCTCCCCACGATGGATCTCTTTGCCAGCCCTCTCAACCGGCAACTTCCTCGCTTCTGCTCTCGTCAGCCACATCCCCTTCGAGTTGCGGCAGACGCTTTTCTACTCTCATGGTCGGAGAGCCTTCTGTATGCTTTTCCTCCCATCCCGCTAGTCTCTCGGACTCTTTTCAAGGTTCTCCGAGACAAAGCTTTCATGATCCTGGTGGCCCCTCGCTGGCCCAGACAGCCGTGGTTTCCACTCCTGCTGCAATTAGCGGTAGAGGATCCGTTCCCTCTGGGGTTGCAACCGGATCTCCTCACTCAGGATCAGGGGTCTCTGCTACACCCTAACCTCAGATCTCTCAATCTAATGGCCTGGCTGCTGAGAGGGTAGTCCTTGCTCCCCTTCTCCTGCCGGCAGAGGTGGAAGAGGTTGTCCTAGCTTCTCGGCGACCTTCTACCCGCAAATGCTACGCCCTTAAATGGCGTCGCTTTTCCGTTTGGTGTACCCAACAGTCTCAGGATCCCTTCTCCTGCCCGGTGTCGGTGATCCTGCAGTACTTGTTATACCTCTCTAATCTGGGACTTAAGTCCACCTCCGTCAAAGTTCACCTCAGTGCTCTTTCAGCACATCATGTGCCGGTGGACGGCAGACCTCTTTCCAGCGACCCTCTTGTAGCGAGGTTTCTCCGAGGTCTCCTTCTGCTTAAACCACCTCTGCGCCCACCAGCGCCTGACTGGGATCTGAATGTGGTTTTACAGCGGATCACCTGTCCGCCTTTTGAACCTATGGCTACCTGTTCTCTCCGTTTTCTTTCTTGGAAAACATTGTTCTTGATAGCCCTCACTTCCGCTAGACGCGTAAGTGAATTGCAGGCCCTCGTGTCTGATCCCCCTTACACTAGGTTGTACAAAAATAGGGTAGTCCTACGGACTCACCCAAAATTTCTTCCAAAAGTGGTCTCCCCTTTTCACATCAATCAGGAGGTGGTACTTCCGACCTTCTTTCCCAGACCACACTCCAGCCGAGCTGAAACGGTCCTCCATACCCTGGACTGTAGAAGGGCATTGAACTTCTACCTTGACCGTACGCGGGAGCACCGTAAAGCTGCTCAACTTTTTGTGTCTTTTGACCCCAATAAATTGGGGCTCCCGGTCTCCAAGCGTACTCTGTCCATCTGGGTTGCGGACTGTATCATTTGGGCTTATGGGGCAGCCGGACTCTCCTTGGAAGGTCGAGTCACGGCTCATTGCGTTCGGGCAAAGGCTACGTCAGTGGCTTACCTCCGCTCTGTTCCGCTGGCAGACATCTGCCGGGCCGCTACTTGGTCTTCGAGCCAGACTTTTGCGGTCCATTACTGTCTCGAGAGGGAGTCCCGCAGGGACAGTGCTTTCGGACAGGCAGTCCTCCGTAATCTCTTTGAGGTTTGAGCAACTCCTACCCTCCATCCCGGATGTGGGCTACCGGTGGGTAATAATTCAGCGAAGATTCCTTCCTTCTGTGCTGCTGAGCTAGAGGGAGCTCATTTTTGTGCTTAGGGTCTCCGGTAGCCTTAAGCTTGGGAGTCCCATATGTGAGGACTGACTTCCTGCTTGGTCCTGGAGAAAGCGTAGTTACTCACCTGTAACAGGTGTTCTCCAGGAGCAGCAGGAATCAGTCCTCACAACCCTCCCTCCTCCCCTTGGAGTTGCAATCATCTGCTTTAGTTTTTTTGCAAATTTTTATGCTGTCTTTTTAGCTATGTCATCTGACTGGCTAAGATGGCACCCTTGGGCGGGAATGGGACCGAGCATGCGCGCTGCAATTCCCAAAGGCTTTCTTTGAAAGCTGGGGAAAATTGCTCCGCGAGGGCTCCGTCGGCGCCGACGTCACCCATATGTGAGGACTGATTCCTGCTGCTCCTGGAGAACACCTGTTACAGGTGAGTAACTACGCTTTCTACCCAGGGTACCTGGACTCTACAGGAGACCGATCTACACATCAGTCTCCTGGAACTCAGAGCAATCTTCCTTGCTCTTCGAGTATTCCACACCCAGCTCAGCTACAAGACAGACCTAGTTCAAACGGACAATCAAGTAGCCATGTTCTATGTGAACAAGCAGGGTGGAACAGGCTCTCTGTCGCTATGCAACAAAGCTGTGCGACTATGGGCCCTCGCCAGAGAGCATCAGATTCATCTCCTTGCAGTGTATATGCCAGGCATTCAAAACTCTTGGGCAGACACTCAGTCGAGTTCTGCTTCCACACGAATGGTCTCTCCATGCAGACCAGGTGGCCAAAATTTTCCAAATTTGGGGAACCCCGGACATAGACCTCTTAGCAAGTCCGCTGAATGCCAAACTTCCCCTTTTCTGTTCCAGAATTCCAGGTCAGGGTTGTCAGGCCAGGGATGCTTTTCTCCTCCATTGGGGCCAGGACTTCCTGTATGCCTTTCCACCCATTCCCCTAATTCCCAAAACCCTGTTCAAGCTTTGGAGAGACAAGAGGTCATATGATTCTCATAGCTCCACGTTGGCCACGGCATATGTGGTACCCTCTGCTCCTACATCTCTCTCAAGCTCCGCCTCTGGAGTTAGGATCTGCTCCAGATCTCCTTTCTCAGGAGGATGTGATGCTGTGGCATCCCAATCCCCAGTCTTTCCATCTCAGGGCCTGGTTGTTGAAAGCCTAGAACCTCATGGTCTTAACCTTTCTCAGCAAGTAAAGGATATCCTTTATGCTTCCAGGAATCCTTCCACAAGACGCTTTTATGCTTTCAAGTGGAAAAGGTTTACCATATGGTGCTCGCAGAAGGTTCTTGACCCTCTTGCGATACCTCTGGAATCATTACTGGAGTATCTCCTTCATTTGTCTAATACAGGGCTTAGACCAAGTCAGTGAGTTCATTTGAGTGCTATTGCTGCTTCTTTCAAGCCTCTAAATGGACAACCTATTTCCGCTGATCCTCTCATAGCGATATTTATGAGAGGCCTTCTTTTAACTAAGCCTCCCATTAAGCCACCACCGGTAGCATGGGACTTAAATCTGGTTCTTGGGCAGCTCATGAAGCCGCCTTTTGAAACATTAGCTACTACCTCTTTGAAATTCCTTTCCTGAAAGGTCATCTTTCTTATTGCAATCACATCAGCACGTCGCATCAGTGAACTGCAAGCATTGGTGACTGATCCTTCTTATACAAGGTTCCATCATGATAAGGTAGTCCTTAAGACTCATCCACACTTTATGCCAAAGGTGGTGTCACCTTTTTCATTTAAACCAAGCGGTTTACCTTCCTGTATTCTTTCTAAGGCCTCACGCCTCAAATGCAGAAAGGAATACTTTGGACTGTAAAAGGGCTTTGGGCTTTTACTTGCAAAAAACACAGTAACATAGAAAGTCCTCTCAACTCTTTGTTGCTTTTGGTCCTAGTCATTTGGGACTTCCAGTCTCCAAAAGAACACTGTCCAACTGGATTGCACAGTGTATATCTTTTGCTTATGAGAGTAAAAACCTTCCTCTTTAAGGCCATGTCACAGCTCACAATGTGAGAGTCATGGCAGCCTCTATGGCTTATCTTCACTCTGTGTCTATCGACGACATCTGTTGAGCAGCTACTTGGGCCTCTGTTCATACCTTCACAGCCCATTACTGCTTAGACAAGGATTCCTGCCGGGATGCCTTGTTTGGTCAGGCTGTTCTTTAACACCTGTTCCATACTTAACTCCTACCCACCATCCCTGGTAGGATGCCAGAGATCCATGGGGGGGGGGCGGGGGAGTGGAGCCCTTTCACAAGGGCACACAACTTCTAGGATTTCTCCCTGGCATTTGCAGCTAGGGAGTCCCCATATGTGAAGACTACATTCCTGCTTTTTCCTGGAGATAGCATAGTTACTCACTTGTAACAGGTGATCTCCGGGAACAGCAGGAATTTAGTCTTCACAACCCTCCCACCTCTCTCTCTCTCTTTCCCTGTCTCAGCTTTAAACTTAACTGGAGAGGGACAGTTGGGAAAGGCAGGAAGGCAGCACGCAGGCGCTGTGGGATGCTTCCAAAAGCTTTCCTATAGGACGCTGGGGAGCGTTCCCGCGCATGCTCCGTCGGTACCGACGATGCCCATATGTGAAGACTAAATTCCTGCTGTTCCCGGAGATCACCTGTTACAGGTGAGTAACTATGCTTTACCAAGTTTAAGTTATAATGAAAACCACTTTGATTGAAATGATAAAGCGCTATAAAATACCCTGTTAAATAAATAAATAATTAAACCCTCCGGTGCATAGCAGTTCTCTCCTCTATGCACTTCATACACCCATCGCATAACGGGAGGCCACATTATAAAGCCTACAATCGGGTAGTTCCTTTTCCTCTCCAAAGTCAACTGAGAGTAGCTGATTCTATGGGACTTCATATTCCATATGAATCTACTTATGATGCTTTTATATTGTTTTCGTCATTCTGTTTTACCCAGATGGGGATATTCTGCAATAGGTTTAATAGCTTAGATAAGAGGATCATGGGGGGGCGGATCTAAGATGGCTGTGGCCAGTGACTGAGGGCTTACACGCGTTCCTGATGGGGAAACAGAAGGGGAAATCTGTGAAAGCTCTCCTGGCCTACTTAGACTCAGCTGCGGAATTGCCTGGTTGTGGTCCGCTGGACCAATTTCTTAGTTTGTGTGGACAGCCAGAGCAGCCCAGAGACAGGGAAGCAGTTATCACAGTGGAGGGGGTGTTGGAGCGTGTGAGCTCAGCGTCTTTCTCGGTGCTGGATCTTACCCCTGCGAAGGTGTGGCATCCTTTGAACCTGGATACTATATTGCTTCTGGAACGGATTTCCTTGTTTGACGGTCCTGTCGGTTCTGTGCCGTCCGTGGAGCGTGAGCCAGATCCACGATTGTTGGGGCCTGGACTTCAGACCTCACCTTTGGGATCAACAGCTGGTGTTCGCTCGGTGTCTGATGACAGGCAGCAGCTGGTGAGTCTGGTGAGGATGCTATGGAGGGAACTACTTTGGATGACTTTCTTGTTTCCTTTGGCTACATAACCCTGAAATCAATATAGTGTGCTACGAAGCAGCTGACTGAGGCTCTTTTACCACACGTTCAGAATATTAAAGTTCAATTGCAGGACATACGTCAGAACTGTAATAAGAATACCGAGGACATTTTCAAAGTTAAAAGGGATTGTAATGATCTGTTGGTCTGTGTGGACAGGGTGGATGGTTGTGTGGAGTCTCTGGTGAAGGACGCTACTTTGATGAAAGCAAAAATTGAGCATTTGGAAAATGCAGCCCGCTTATCTAACCTCCGGTTGATCAATTTTCTTAGATCCCAGCTTGTGATTTCTAAGGATATGTTTAAAGATTACCTGGAGGAAATTTTGGGGGTTAAATCTGAGTCTCAGCCACCCATGACTAAAGTTTATTATTTACTACAGATCAAGAAATCAGCTGGGCAAATGGGGTTTTCACCCATGGGTCAACTGGATGTACTTAATGTGTCAACTGTTTTGGAGACTTCGGAAGATGGAAGTGTGATCCCTGCAATGTGTCTTGTACAGTTTGCATTAGCTTATGATAAAGATTGGTTTATGCAATGTTTTTTCGTAGAAGGAACATTAGATTCCGTGGCTGCTGTTTAGGGCCTTTCCTGATCTGTTGAGAGAGACCCAACGCCGTAGAAAGAGGTTTCTCCTTCTCCAGCTGAGGGCTCTCCAGCTGGGTGCTTTTTTTCTTTCTAAAATATCCCTGCAAGTGTTTGAAATATCAGTCTGATTCCCGTGTTTTCCTGTACCCCTCTCGGCTTATATCTTTCCTCAATCCCCATCCAGTTCCCAGTGCGGCTATAGATGTGTCAGCTACACCTCTGACTTAGTGTTGCCCATTTTTCACTGGTCTGTTCCTTCAAGTTTAATAAGAATTTGTTTCCTTTGGTTTTCGCCCTCTCTTGTGGGGCTTTGGATTTTGGTTATTTTTTGTTGACTGAATAGAGTTTGATTTGTTTTATTTATTTTTCATGTGTATTTCATGTGTATGGCGTGGAGGAGTGACCTAGTGGTTGGGGCAAGGTACTTCAGGCCGGAAGGTCGGGGGTTCAAATCCCACTAGAGGACAGCAACCTTGGGCCGGAAGGGCTGGGGTTTCTAGTCCCACAGGTGCTCCTTGTGGTCTTGGGCAAGCCACTTAACCCTCCATAGCCCATGTTCCCTGTAAAATAGTTATCTCCAAGTTATAATGCCCTGTTCAATGTAATTTCAGTTTGTTCAATGTAAACCGCACTGATGCAGAATAGCGCGGTATATAAGAGAATGTAAATAAATAAATAAATAAATAAATTTCAAATTATCTGCATTTGTTTTCATTCAGATCTCTCTTTTGGAGTATTTGTATTTTGAAAATCTATAAATAAATAAATAATTAAAAAAAAAAAGAAGAGGATCATTTTCACTAAGGCTACCCTTCCGTTTAGAGATAGAGGCAGATCCTTCCACCGTTCACAGAGGCATTTAATGTGGTCTGTTTTATTTTGAATGCTCTGCTGATACATTACTGCCCAGCTCTTATGTAGGTATATACCAGAGTATGTCATATTACCCTTTATTCATTGTAGAGGGAACACTTCCAATCATTTTGAATCTATTTGAGTGGAAAGACTTATAGCTTCGGATTTTCCAATTAATTGTAAGGCCAGCAAAACTTCCAAAGCGCTCAATGGTGCGTTTAAGCCTTACCATGCTTTTGTTAGCCTTACTTACATACAGGAGCATGTCATCGGCAAATAAATTTAATTTGAACTCCTCCTTACCCACTGCTATGCCTGTAATTTCTCCATCTTGTTGAATCTTAGCTACAAGGGGTTCTAAAGTCAGCAAAAACATAGTTGAGAGGGCAACCCTAACTGAAAATTATTGGTCAACCGATCATTTATTAAAATCCAGCCCTTGGAGCAGAGTAGAGCCATACTATCCAGTCTGCAAATCAGCCCCGCGTGCCAAATTTTGTCGTCATCTAAAACATGTAATCTCAGGAGATTTTGATGAACGCTTTTTCTGCATCTAGACTAACTAGCAGTTTACCCTTGCCAATTACTCCCTTTTGCTGAAGCACGGCGAGCGCTCTCATCAGATTTGTGGATGCATACTGGCCTGGAACAAATCCTGCTTGCTCTTTATGGATTAAGGAGGGCAGAATCTTACCCAGCCTATTTGCCAAGACTGCAGCAAAGATTTTTATGTCCTGGTTTAGGAGGGAAATAGGCCGGTATGAGTCCACCTCCTCAGTTTCTCTTCCAGGTTTTGGTAGTACTGCAGTGTGGGTGCAAGTCCTCGTTGCCTTGACGTGATGGGTAAACCAAATCTTCCCCCACTGCTGCCAGGGCTGGTGCCACCTTTTCATCTGAGATCTTATAAGCTTTGTCACCCAGTATTTTAGCCATTTTCAGTCTCTTAATGGTAACCTGAAGTTCTGCAGCTGTCAAGGGCCTATTTAAATCGGATAGTTGTTCAGCAGTCACCTTTGGCAACACAAGGTTTTTAAAGAAGTCATCCCACTGCCCTCCATCATTAGGTCCTGTGACATACAGAGATTGGTAATATTGTAAAAAGATCTGAGCAATGGACTGCTCAGTTTTACACACCTTTCCCTCTCTATTTCATTTGTTTTATGATCACATGTGAAGATTTAGGCTTCACCAGACTGGTCAACAATTTTCTAGATTTGTTACCCCAGCGGTACAGATTATATTTATAAAAGTGGATATCTAAGAGGATCCTCACTTTTAATAAGTCTTTCTCTTTTTAGCACCACCATCGATTGGTGGTCTGCAGGCTGTAAATTACGTATATGCACCCGCCTTTACTGTTGGAGTTGGATTTTATCCAAAAGCTCCTTCTCCCTCTTTTTATGGGTACTACTCACATAAGCAATAATTTTACCCTGTAGGACTGCCTTGGCTGCACTCCATAGAGTCAGCTCATCCATATCTGGTTGGCTCTATTTATTTATTTATTTAACACTCATTTTTATACCGCATCTTCCAGAGATCAGTTGCGGTGTACAAATAACAACAATTAACAAAGCTAAGTTTGTTTTACATAGAACATCTTAATTTTACATAGAACATCTTAAAATGTCTAGTCTTGTATGTATTCTTGCCAGGACTTTCTTAGGTATTACATGGAAGGCTTTGTCTTTATATAGTGCAGGATTCATTTTCCAGATGAGGTGTCTCGATCTCCTTCCCCACTTACAACAGATGCTGTGATAAGGAAGCTTATCATAGCTCAGGAAGGAGCTATAGTAAAGGTGAAGTGACTCTGAACAAGCAACCTGTCAGTTCTGGTAGAAATAAGAAAACAGAATTTTTCCATAAAAGACTACCAGTCCCAGAATGCACCAGGTTTCCAACAGCCATTAGAGGAGCTGAAGTGGGGAAACGTGTGTTCAATCAGGAGGGCTTATGAGGTAATCCCCAAGCACTCATCTCAAAGGGCAGGGCCTGATTCAGCACAGCTGCGCTGTGCTAGGGTGGAGCACTCATCTAAGCAGAATAAAGGTAGAGTTTATTCTACAGAGAATCATCCTCAGTTTCATCTGGGAGATCCTCATCCTCAGCTTGGATATCCTCAGCTTGGACAGCTTCATCATCTGGAGGATCATCAGAAGCAGAAGCCAGAGCGGACGGACAGAGAGGGCAAGAAACCTTTTGGAAGAAAGAAGAGAAAAGCATTTGGGAGGTCTAAAGGAGTCCAGAGCAGTACGTATACTGGAAGGCATTCCAAAGGCAAGCTTACACCATTGGACTGTGGAAAGCCAGAGGAATGGTGCTGCAGAGCTAGGAACCTCCAGGCGGTACCTGTGAGGGAGACGACTGCACTTGGAAGGGACCCTAGGACCCGTGCCAGAAGGTATGTGAAGAGAGACCCAGTGTCCAGGGATCTGGATTGGAAGGCTGGACATAAGAACTGGACTACATACTGGCCAGGCTATTTAGAGAGGAACTCTAACAGCAATGGAAGCTCAGGTATGAACACTGATCTATGCCATAGCTATACCCTTGAAAGACAGCAGGGAAACAAGTATTCTCCTGAGAGTGCTCCACTGAGAAATTCCTCTGTACCAATCCATGATATTGAACCCATGATTGTTGAAGAAGGGGAGGGGTTGCAGATGCAGGCTGTGAATACATGGATTGCTCTTTGTCTAAACTCCTTTGGTAATTTACTGTTACAAAGTACAACAACCATCACAAAGAAATACAAACTTGTTCTTTAATCTACTCAGAAAAGCTCCTGAGTAGGATTTTGAGCCACGCAGTAGAAAGCAAGCCAGCTAAGGGGTTTCAGCTGGATAACTGCTAGCAATTGAGCCTTACCTAATTGCTTGTGAGCTCTGAGGAAATCACTTCTGAGTCTGTGTGAAGATTGAAGAAGTTAACCTGAAAAGAACAGTTTTTCCCTACTTTGTGGGTTTTGTTTGTTGATTAAAGCACTGCTAAGAAAATATTAGAGCCTACAGAAAAGACCAGTTTGTTACCAACCAGGTCTTCATTCTTTTGCTTTGATTGCCTGACAAGTTCAGCTGTTGTTTTCCTGATTTTGTTTTTCTAAGTTTAACACTGAAAGCAAGTATCCTGTTTTATGTGCTACCAAGCATTTCTGTTTTGGGAGAAATAACCCCATAAATAAATATCTTATTGGCTTTACACTCAAGCACAACTAATTATTGTGAGCGGCTGTGTCTGGTGTGAATGGACTACATTTCCCACAATCCCTTGCAAAACATATTAATATATGCCTTTGCCAAGACTGAACATTCTCACCCAGGCACCCGTCTGACAATGCTCATCAGTGAATGATCAGATACCAAAGGGGGTTCCATATCTGCTGCTTACAAATGGAAAAACAGACCCTCAGCAATCAGGATATAATACAACCTTGCATAGGTTTTATGGGTATTTGAATAAAAAGAAAAATGTACCTCTGTAGGCTAAAGACTCTTCCATGCAATCTAACAGACCTAACTTTATGATCTTTTGGTGATGCTAGAGGTTTGCAATCTACTCCTGGCTCTGACATTGTTAAAGTCACTAGCCGCAGTTTTAAGGTATTCAGAGAACTCTGATATTTTGGCTATTATATTGGAAAAGAACTTGTGGTCATATACCGTATCACCATGTGTGTGCCTTCAAGTCAATGCTAACTCCTGGTGACTCGGCAGCTCCTGGGTTTTCTTGGCAGTGTGACTGGAAGTAGATTGCCAAGCCTTTCTTCTGATACAAGAACTATTGTTGGTCTTTCCGGAGTATTGTAACTTATGTGAAAATCCAAAACGATTACTCCATTCTTAACTACCGGCTATACATTAAAGAACTGTTGGTGTATATATTAGCTTAAAACTATTAATCTCACCCGTGTGTAGTCTCAGATCAAAGCTGCGCTCTCGTGCACCTTATGGCAAACACCTTAATCGCGCTTGATGACATCAATGACTACCGGGTTTCCCCTAGTTGTATGTCTGATGTTCAGTACTTTTTTTGTAGTTTTTTGTTGCTTTTTCACCTGTGTTCACTCATTTATAATTTAACTAAATAACTGTGGTTTAAAATTTCCATAGAGAACAGTAAATACTGAAATTCTTTAGTGAACAAACTTATCTTCGCTTCTGTAAATGTTTGTTCTTCTGAATGCTTGGCTCTCCTAGATAATTCTCCTCACGCCTCACACTTTTGACGTCCTCGCGTTACACTCCTCACCAGGAGTCTTCTCATGGAGAATCTAAAAACAAATATCGCTATCTAAATTAAACTGTTTTGCCCACCATAAAACTTAAAAATGTTCAATTAAAAAACCACTCTCACGAGTATATTATTACTCACTAGTAGATGCTGCCCACGTCTTTCTAAAGTATTCTCTGATTTCTGTCAGTCCAAGAAACGCCGCGCATGCGAACTGTTAGCTCATGCGCTCTTTTATACTTGTCGACAATTAGTTGAGCCATCCTACTACTTATCTGCAAGAGCGCATGAGCTAACAGTTCGCATGCGCGGCGTTTCTTGGACTGACAGAAATCAGAGAATACTTTAAAAAGACGTGGGCAGCATCTACTAGTGAGTAATAATATACTCGTGAGAGTGGTTTTTTAATTGAACATTTTTAAGTTTTATGGTGGGCAAAACAGTTTAATTTAGATAGCGATATTTGTTTTTAGATTCTCCATGAGAAGACTCCTGGTGAGGAGTGTAACGCGAGGACGTCAAAAGTGTGAGGCGTGAGGAGAATTATCTAGGAGAGCCAAGCATTCAGAAGAACAAACATTTACAGAAGCGAAGATAAGTTTGTTCACTAAAGAATTTCAGTATTTACTGTTCTCTATGGAAATTTTAAACCACAGTTATTTAGTTAAATTATAAATGAGTGAACACAGGTGAAAAAGCAACAAAAAACTACAAAAAAAGTACTGAACATCAGACATACAACTAGGGGAAACCCGGTAGTCATTGATGTCATCAAGCGCGATTAAGGTGTTTGCCATAAGGTGCACGAGAGCGCAGCTTTGATCTGAGACTACACACGGGTGAGATTAATAGTTTTAAGCTAATATATACACCAACAGTTCTTTAATGTATAGCCGGTAGTTAAGAATGGAGTAATCGTTTTGGATTTTCACATAAGCCTTTCTTCTGAGGCAGTGGAGGGTTAAATGACCAGTCTCCTGGTTACTAAGCCAGTGTTCTAACCATTAGGCTACTCCGCCGTTCCTGTGGTCATATACATTTGGGGTGTAAACATTACAGAATACCACTTTGATCCTCATCAAATCCCCTGCCATGAGAACATATTTACCCCTTTTATCAGTGACCATTTGGTGCGATTCAAAGCCAATTTCTTATGTATCAATATTGCCAAACCCCTCTGCCATCCGTTAAATGAGGAAAAACCCAATTCACCCACCCAGTCCCTCTTAAGTTTCCTTTGTTCTAGTGTGTTGAGATGTGTTTCCTACAAGAATGCTATCTCCACCCCATTGCGTTTTGAGGAGGTGCAGCACCGTAGATTTCTTAATAGGGGAATTCAGGCCATCAACATTTAACGTAACAACTTTTAAATCATCCTCACCCATCCCAGCCACAGAAGGGATGACAGTTGTCACTTGTTCTCAAGCTTTGTGCCATCCATGCTCCCCATCTAAGCTCTCCAGCACTACTCCAGACATCCAGTGTCTTGATACATAAGAGAATGCCCCCCCCACTCATAACCACTCTCATGCACATGCTCATCCAGCAGTACACACCCATACTCTACCCCCCTCCTCCCGCTATTCTAACACCCTTTCTTCCATTCTCCAAAAATCTCCTGTTCCTTGTTCCCCTGGAACAGACCTCATACGTTTTTTACGTTTCCCCCCATCTCCCCCTGCAACCCACTGGCAGTGAAAACACCCCCCCACCAATGTTCCCTCTAATTTTCTGTAGGCTGTGCGCGCATAAAATATAAGCTGTGCAGCTTTTGAAGGAAAGTTAAATTTTTGTGTGCCACATAACGACACTTGGAGTTATATACTTTAAAATTTGACTACACGTTGTGATAAGGAAGCTTATCATAGCTCAGGAAGGAGCTATAGAAAAGGTGAAGTGACTCTGAACAAGCAACCTGTCAGTTCTGGTAGAAATAAGAAAACAGAATTTTCCCATAAGACTACCAGTCCCAGAATGCACCAGGTTTCCAACAACCATTAGAGGAGCTGAAGTGGGGAAACGTGTGTTCAATCAGGAGGGCTATGAGGTAATCCCTAAGCACTCATCTCAAAGGGAAGGGCCTGATTCAGCACAGCTGCGCTGTGTTAGGGAGGAGCACTCATCTAAGCAGAATAAAGGTAGAGTTTATTCTACAGAGAATTATCCTCAGGATCATCATCATCTTCATGATCAGCGTGGATATCCTCAGTTTCATCTGGAGGATCATCAGAAGCAGAAGCCAAACCGGACAGACAGAGAGGGCAAGAAACCCTTTGGAAGAAGGAAGAGAAAAGCCTTTGAGAGGTCTAGAGGAGTCTGGAGCAGTACGTATACTGGGAGGCATTCCAAGGGCCAGTATACACCATTGGACTGGGGAAAGCCAGAGGAATGGTGCTGCAGAGCTAGGAATCTCCAGACGGTACCTGTGAGAGAAACGGCTGCACGTGGAAGGGACCCTAAGACCCGTGCCAGAAGGTATGTGAAGAGAGATCCAGTGTCCAGGGATCTGGATTGGAAGGCTGGACATAAGAACTGGACTACATACTGGCCAGGCTATATAGAGAGGAACTCTAACAGCAATGGAAGCTCAGGTATGAGCACTGATCTATGCCCTAGCTATAACCTTGAAAGACAGCAGGGAAACAAGTATTCTCCTGAAAGTGCTCCATTGGGAGATTCATCTGTGCCAATCCATGATATTGAACCCATGCTTGTTGAAGAAGAGGGGGTGATAGCAGATGAAGAATGTGTTTACATGGACTGCTCTCTGTCTAAACTCCTTTGGTGATTTTCTGTTATAAAGTACAGCAACCATCACAAAGAAATACAAACTTGTTTTTTAATCTACTCAGAAAAGCTCCTGAGTAGGATTTTTAGCCACGCAGTAGAAAGCAAGCCAGCTAAGGGGTTTCAGCTGGATAACTGCTAGCAATTGAGCCTTACCTAATTGCTTGTGAGCTCTGAGAGAATCACTTCTGAATCTATGTGGGAAGATATAAGAAGTTAACCTGAAAAGAACAGTTTTTCTCTTCTTTGTGGCTTTTGTTTGTTGTTTGATACATTGCTAAGAGAATATTAGCTAAAGCCTACAGAAAAGACCAGTTTGTTGCCAACCAGGTCTTATTTCTTTTGCTTTGATTGCCTGACAAGTTCAAATGTTTCCTGATTTTGGTTTTTTCAAGTTTAACACTGAAAGCAAGTAACCTGATTTATGTGCTACCAAGCATATCTGTGTTGGGAGAAATAACCCCATAAATAAATATCTTATTGGCTTTACACTTGAGCACAACTAAATTATTGTGAGCAGCTGTGTCGGGGGTGAATGGACTGCATTGCCCACAATCCCTTTCAAATCATATTGACATATGCACTTGCCAAGACTGTGAACATTCTCACCCAGGCAGCCGTCTGACAACGTCAGAATGCAGTATGTACACCACATTGATTTTAATCAAATTAAATGAAAATAGACGATTACTAAATGAAGTGGAAAATTTTTAGTAATTACAAATTTTAAGACGTCTGTGTTGTTTTTTATCAGAATCAGAACCGTGATTTTTGTGCGCTCTGTTGTAAAGTATGTGTGCTCGCTCGGCGAGGTGTGTGCGCACGCACACACGCATGCACAGCTTAGAGGGAACAGTGCCCCCCACTCCCCCCAACTCTTCAACAAGCAAGGAACAATACTAAGCATAGTCAAAAAATAAAACAGTCCACGAACCCCTTGTTCTAATGTCTATAGCACTTAGGTCTCACAAGTTCGCCATTGACTCTGTGAACTCTGTTAGTATGAGGGCCAGCACGAAGGGGTAAATGTTCCTGGCATCTCCAGCATTGCGCAACCCGTGCAACCCGACTCTGCCATCAGTTAGAGCCACAAAATATCATACTCATGCTGCGCCAACAAGCGATGTCAAGCACTTGAAGACCTCCACAGAATCCTGGTGATGCTGTTCAAATCTTCCATTCTCTCATGCTCTATATTGTCCATCCAGAAACAAGTAGGCTTTGGAGTGCACCACCAGATCCCTTTCCAGCTGCCCATGTCCTCACATAGATTTCGAGACGTAGTTGTGTTCTGTATGATGGCAGGAAGCTCAGCAGTCCCAGTTCCACAACCACATATCCTTCTCAGCATTCGTAGTCCAACTTTCTATTACAGCACTGAAGTGGGGAGAAATGGAGTATTATGCCAGCCCTGTGATAGCCACCCAAGTGAACTGGCAGAGTGCTCTCCCATCAAAATAGAATATGGTTTCAGCAGTTCCCCACTTCCAAATCACTTCTAACACTTGTTAAGACAGTGAACTGGTCGCTTTTCCCAGCCTGCCTATTATGGTGCCAATTCGCCGTTCACTGATAGCTTCTCCAGAAACATTTTTAGCCTCTCGAGTGCATCAGAAATGTAGGGTTTATTGTGATACATTACGTTCACCTTTGCTGGATATTGCAGCTGAAATTTCAGGCCCCGTTTGAACATGTCCATGCAATATGGCATCTCCGTGCTATGACTTGCACTGAGTAATTCTGGAAGAGTACAATTTTAGTATTGTTGTATTGAGTCCCTGTTCTGTTTGTAGCAGACTGTTAACTTTGCTATCAAGGAGACAAGTAGTCAGACAATGACCACTCACAGTTTGCCATCATTTTCTTGCCGGGGGCCCAGCCAGTGTGCTCATTCTATCAGGCATGGACCCGCACTCACATCGAGTCCCAAGGCTCACGGCAACCAGGATTCAAGCAACTCGCGTAACTCTGACTCCTTCACTGAAAAATATTGTTACATGTACCTTGATTCTCTTGATCCTCAGCATGATCTTGCAGCAATTTATTCTGGGCCTCCAACGCAGCGACACGTGCCTCCATGGCCTGCTGTTGCTCTTTTTGACCAGCAATACATTCTGTCATGTCCGATCCGCTGCCCTTGATTCTCCAGCCCTTCTTTAATGTCTTCAGTGGAGGTCTAGATCCAATACAGCCATAATATTATGGGTGAGTTCTTGCTCAGCCTCTGCTTGCAAAGTAAAGACAGGCACTGACTCATTCTCCACCATCTTGGCCACATTAGGTTTACTGTGCGTTCTTGCACCATCTTTGCCAGACATGACATATATGCATAGCTGGGCACTGATGCATTCTCTACTTCCCTGTTCTCTCCCATCATTAGGCTTCCTCAGCATAAGAACGTAAGAAATGCCATACTGGTCAGACTAAGGCCCACCAAGCCCAGTATCCTGTTTCCAACAGTGGCCAATACAGGTCACAAGTACCTAGCAGTTTCCCAAAAAAAGAGACCGGTTCCATAATACTTGTATTGGAGCAAGCAGTGGTTTATCTGGGTCCTCTTTAATAAAGGTTTATGGACCTTTCTTCCAGGAATTTGTCCAAACCTTTTTTTAAACCCAGCTACACTAACAGCTTTTACTAAATCCTCTGGTATCGAATTCCAGAGCAGGTGGTAATCTCACTCACAGGGGTGCTATATTTCAATATAAAAAGAGGTTTTGTGAGGAGAGGGACACCTGAGGCATCAGTTCACCTAGTGATCCTCAAGTGACCCTTTGGTTTTATTTGACTTTTCAAGTTGGAATCTTCTAGAAATGCAGTGTTTCTTTTTCTCCCTCACCCCACCATCCAGTGGCTGATCCTTGGGTCTCCATTTTTCCTTGAGGGTGAACAATAATCTCCAGGAACAAGCAGGAATAAGTCCTCACATATGGGTACGTCGGTACCGACGGAGCCTGCGCGGGAAAGCTCCCCAGCTTCCTAGAATGGAAGCTTTTGGGACCTCCCACTGCACATGCGCACTGCCTTCCCGCCTTCCTGAACAGCTCTCCTCAGTTTCTCTTTTTCCGCGGAGCCAGCAGGTCGTGTATCCTGTCACCGCTGAAGAAATTGTAGTTTTTTGTTTTGTTTCTTTAGACCGCGTACCTGCCTTCCCATACCGATACCGGTATCGCCGGTCTTCCTTTTTCTTTCTTAAAAAAATTATTTTCTTTTATTATTTTTTCAGCACTTGGTCACTTCAGTTAGGCCTTCAGGCCTACTTTAATTCTCCACATGGAGAAGCCAGCCCCTGGATTTAAGAAGTGTACCAAGTGTACTGCTGTAATATCAGTCACAGACACCCATGAATGGTGTCTTAAATGTTTGGGGCCTGACCACTCCATTCCGGACTGCCCTTCCTGCTCCCAAATGTCTAAGCGTGGGCTGCAGAACCGGGCCAACAAATTCCATGTGCTGTTTGCTTCAGAGAATCCAACATCACAGTCATCCAGGTCATCATCCCCGGATGGATCTCAGGTAACCAAACCTTCTGTGGGCAAGTCCTCAAAGAGCAAATCTCCTTCAAAGCATCGAGAGGCTCTTAGTTTTGAGGACCCTGCCCCAGCCAAACAGCCCCGGCGGGAAGCCCTACCTTCCAAAACGCCAATACAGGGGCTACAGGTTGACATCGATGGCACGGCCTCGACAGATCACCTGTTGGACTGCTCTGGGGTACCGGCCCATACCGGTACCGACATCCAGGCAGCCGTGGCGTCTATGGGCAATACTGTCCAATCCATGCAGCAGGCCGTCATGGCTTTCATTAAAGCTGCAACGCCATCGGTAACCCGCTTCCAGCGGTTCCGGGCCCGGTTCCGGTATCGTCCGCCATGCCGGAACCCAGGCCTTCCTCTTCTAAACGCAAATCGGTACCGTATGGGCTTTCGCTCCATACCGCTTCCATACCCGGTACGCCCGATGTCGATACCGATCGGTATGCGTATCGTGCGTTGGAGGAAACTAGAGAATACACCGATTCCTCTGAGGATTTTGTCTCCTCTGATGAGTCTGCAGAGCTCTCCCTTGACCTTCCTGAGGAACCTTCTTCTCCAAAAAGGAGAATGTCTCCTCCAGAGGATTTGTCCTTTCAGGACTTTATTTTAGAAATGGCTAAAGGCCTTTCTATCACTACCTCCTCTGAAAGGGAACCAAGGTCAAAAAGATTGGATATTTTAGGATACTCTAAGTCTCCTAAAGAAGCAGTTACTCTGCCTATCCATGAAATCCTTCAGGAACAATTGATGGATTTCTGGGAGAACCCTTTAACTCTGTCTCCTTATTCCCGTAGGTTGGACACCATGTATCGGGTCCCTCCTTCTCCTGGTTTTCAGAAAACTCAATTGCCTCACCACTCCATTGTGGTAAAGTCTGCAATGAAAAGATCAAGAGTACTAAAAGGCACTCTTCTACACCTCCAGGAAGGGAATGTAAGACACTAGACTCTTTTGGTAGGAAAATCTTCCAGGCTAGTATGCTTATAGCCAGGATTAATTCCTACAGCCTCTATATGGGCATGTTCCTAGGGGAACTTGCCAAGAAAGTACGGCATTTTGCCTCCCTTATCCCTGAGGATAAACAGGAGGACTTCCTTTCTGTTGTGAAACAACTTTTAGATGTTTCTAAGTTCTCCAACAGAGCTGCCTTTGATTCCTTCGAAGGAGCCAGCAGAGCTTCTGGCATTGCTATCGCAGCCAGACGTCTGGCCTGGCTCCAGGCTTCTGATCTGGAACCCTGGGTTCTAGATGGCTTACGGAATCTGCCCTGTACAGGTGAGAACTTATTCGGTGCAGAGTGGCAGGTTAAGGCCACTCAAATGGACGCTGAAAATGCCACCTTAGAGAGACTTTCTAAGTCCACTTCTACTCCCACTAAGAAGAAGTCTTTCAAGAGGCCTTATTATAAGAAGGCCAGATATGCTTCCAATACTGGCCAGCAATCTTCTCAACCTCGTTTTGCGGCTAAACGTCAGCAAACGAAACAAGCAAGAGCAAAGCCTGCAGCAGCTACTGCAGCTCAACAGGCTCCACCCCCTCAGGGGTTTTGACTTGCCCCTAGAGAACTTGCCATTCCTGGTTCTGGACCAACCAGAACCTCTCACCATACCTGGAAGGTTAGCTCACTTTGCTCCCAGATGGGAACAGATCACAACAGAGCAATGGACCCTCTCTATCATCCGAGAGGGTTACAAACTTCATTTCTCCAGCCTTCCTCCTCATCACATGGTGAGACCCTTCAATTCTCCATCTCCTCTCCTAGCCCTGTTGGATCAGGAGATCTCTTCTCTGCTTGCCCAAGGGGCCATAGAAGAGGTTCCTCTTCATCAACAGGGGTCAGGTTTCTACTCCCCCTATTTTCTCATTCCAAAGAAGACAGGGGGATTCAGACCAATCCTAGATCTGAGAGAATTGAACAAATTTCTGTACAAGGAGAAATTCAAAATGCTCTCTTTGGGCATTCTCCTTCCATACCTTCAGAGTCAGGACTGGCTTTGTTCTCTAGACCTGCAGGATGCGTATACACATCTACTCATCCATCCCTCCCACAGAAAATATCTTCGCTTTCTGTTCAGGGGAAGTCATTACCAATACAGAGTACTTCCCTTCGGTCTCGCCTCTGCCCCAAGAATCTTTACCAAATGCATGGCAGTCGTAGCCGCATTTCTCAGAAGCATGGGGATTTTCGTATTCCCATATCTGGACGACTGGCTCATTCGAGCTCCAACTCAGTCGCAGGCCCAGATTTCCCTAGACCGCACAAGGAACCTTCTGCAGTATCTGGGACTGGTGGTAAACCTTCCCAAGTCTCAACTCAGCCCTACTCAGTCTCTAGAATTCATAGGGGCCCGGTTGGACACCACCACTGCAAGAGCCTACCTTCCACTGGTTCGGGGTCAGCGTCTGCTGAGCTTGGCCTCCCAAGCCCAGTCCAGTACTCACTTGACAGCCAGGGAAATGCTACGCCTCCTGGGCCATATGGCCTCCACAGTACATGTGGTGCCCTATGCTCGTCTTCATATGAGAGCAGCTCAATGGACCCTGGCCACCCAGTGGACTCAGGCGTCGGGAGCACTCTCAGACCAAATACAAACCTCAAACCGTCTGTCTTGGTCCCTCCATTGGTGGATATCCACCAAGAATCTGTTGTTGGGGGCTCCCTTTCAGCCCTTGCTACCCCAAGCAACCCTCACAACAGATGCCTCCCAATTGGGGTGGGGAGCCCATCTGCTAACTCTCTCCACTCAGGGCACTTGGTCTCCACAGGAGGCCACCCTTCATATCAACCTCCTGGAACTGCGAGCAATTTACCTTGCCCTCAAGGTCTTCCATACCCTCCTTGCCAACCTGACTGTCCTGGTTCAGACAGACAATCAGGTGGCCATGTTTTACATAAACAAACAAGGAGGAACGGGCTCTCTGTCGCTTTGCAACGAAGCTCTCAGATTATGGGCCTTCGCCAGAGAGCACCAAATTCATCTGCTAGCAGTGTACCTTCCAGGAGTTCAAAACTCTCGAGCAGACAGGCTCAGTCGAGTTCTGCTGCCACACGAGTGGTCCCTACACGTGGACCAGATAACCAGAATCTTTCAGGAATGGGGGACCCCGGACATAGACCTCTTTGCAAGTCCGTGGAATGCCAAACTTCCCCGGTTCTGTTCCAGGACTCCATGTCAGGAAGCTCAGGCCACGGACGCCTTTCTCCTCCATTGGGGTCAGGCGTTCCTATATGCCTTTCCACCCATTCCACTGATTCCCAAGACTCTGTTCAAACTCCAGAGAGATCACGGCTCTATGATCCTCATAGCTCCACGCTGGCCACGCCAAGTGTGGTTCCCTCTGCTTCTACAGCTCTCCCAGGGATCCTCCCTGGACTTAGGAGCTGCACCAGACCTTCTGTCTCAGGAGGACGGGACTTTGTGGCACCCAAACCCCAAATCCCTACATCTCCGAGCTTGGTTACTGAAGGCTTAAGTCTTCAAGACTTTAATCTTTCTCAACCTGTGAAAGATATCCTTCATGCCTCTAGGAAACCTTCCACGAGGCGGTCTTATGCTTTCAAATGGAAACGTTTTTCCATTTGGTGTGCTCAGCAGGGCCTTGACCCTCTGGCACTTCCTTTGAATTCCCTCTTAGACTATCTCCTGCATCTTTCCAATGCAGGCCTTAAGACGAATTCTGTAAGAGTCCATTTAAGTGCTATTTCAGCATCCCTGAAACCTGTAAATGGACAACCTATCTCCTCTCATCCTCTTGTTGCAAGATTCATGAGAGGCCTGACCCTCACTAAACCTCCCATCAGACCCCCCCCGGTCGCATGGGATTTGAATCTAGTGCTTGGTCAGCTTATGAAGCCACCTTTTGAGCCGTTATTTTCTACCTCCTTGAAATTTCTTTCCTGGAAGGTATTATTCCTAATTGCAGTCACTTCCGCTCGTCGCATCAGCGAACTGCAGGCTCTAGTGGCTAATCCACCTTATACAAGATTTCATCATGACAAGGTGGTCCTTAGGACGAATCCCCACTTTATGCCTAAAGTGGTCTCGCCTTTTCATCTTAATCAAGAGGTATATCTACCTGTATTTTTTCCGGCTCCTCATGCCTCCAGTGCAGAGAGGAACCTTCATACTCTGGATTGTAAAAGAGCTCTAGCCTTTTACCTTAATAGGACTCAGCCACATCGAAAGTCTTCTCAACTTTTCGTGGCTTTTGATCCTTCACATTTGGGACTTCCAGTCTCCAAGCGTACACTTTCCAATTGGATTGCTCAGTGTATTTCCTTTGCTTACCAGAGTAAAAACATTTCTCTGGAAGGCCATGTCACAGCTCACAATGTGAGAGCCATGGCAACTTCTATGGCTCATCTGCACTCTGTTTCCATTGATCAGATCTGTCGAGCCGCTACCTGGGCCTCGGTTCATACCTTCACAGCCCATTACTGTTTGGACAAAGACTCCCGCCGGGATGCCTTGTTTGGCCAGGCTGTCCTCAAACACCTGTTCCATTCTTAGACAACTCCTGCCCACCTTCCCAGGATGGATGCCTGAGATCCATACGAAGATGGCGAACCTTGACAGGGGATCCCACGCATCTAAGCTAGGGAGTCCCCATATGTGAGGACTTATTCCTGCTTGTTCCTGGAGATAGCACAGTTACTTACCTGTAACAGGTGATCTCTGGGAACAGCAGGAATTAGTCCTCACAACCCACCCACCTCCCCTAGGAGTTGTATCTTTTATCTATCTATCTTCCTGTCCTCTCTCTATTGACTCAGCTATAAACTCGAAACTGAGGAGAGCTGTTCAGGAAGGCGGGAAGGCAGTGCGCATGTGCAGTGGGAGGTCCCAAAAGCTTCCATTCTAGGAAGCTGGGGAGCTTTCCCGCGCAGGCTCCGTCGGTACCGACGTACCCATATGTGAGGACTAATTCCTGCTGTTCCCAGAGATCACCTGTTACAGGTAAGTAACTGTGCTATATCCCTTGCAGAAGGATATTCCTAAGAGGTATTATTCAGACTCCTAAGGTTTGCTTAGCTATATGGTTATTGATAGATGTAGCTGAAGGTTTGTCAAAGAAGCTAATGAATGGTGGATTTCCAGTTATCTAGGGCTGGATTTTCTAAGGCAGTTACACGGGTAGCAGCACATGTTATCTGTGTAAATGTCTTAACCGGGATTTTCCAAAGGCACCTACAAAGAATTGCTGCTACCCATTTAGCTCCGGCGTGACCCCTATTTTCATTTCTGTCACCGCGGAAACGAAAATCTGGGTTAAAGGGGTCGGCGGGCGGGCTACGTGCCTACACAGTGCATAGCCTGCCTAAATTAAATCGGGCCCCTACTTCTTAAATATTATTTTGAGCAAGTGACTTAATATTCACTTTACCCCATAGTCTAGAAATCCAGTTTTAACTGTTCAATTTTTGCTATGTCATTTTTTTTTAAATATTTTAACCATCAGTCTTTTATATTTAGTGATCTGCTTTTCAGATTTTTGTTTTTTGTTGTAAAAAAAGATTGACATAAAAATAATGTAAGGTAGCTCTGCGATCAAAGTGTTGCATGTTATTGGATTTTTCAAAAATCTCTCTTGGCAAAATTATTGGATGATGCCATAATAGCATAAAAGTGAGAACTGGTTGTAACGCGTATAGAAAGTTTAAATACTAAAGTTATTCTGATATTTCTCGAGATGTTACATTCATCATTCATAGAAAATAAAAATTCAGGGCTGATATAGTGGCTCCATGGCATTACCATGTGATAGGACCCATTTCACTTCCTAGATTGGGTCGGCTGGGGATCCTATGGAGGCATTGTTCACAGCCCCTGGTGGGGGGGGGGGGGGGGGTGGGGAGAGTCATGATCAATGTTTAGAATGATTCCTGGCAGCTGAATTTAGAGTACAGGATGTAGAGTTCAGAAACAAATCTTGGTGAATGGCTTCTGGGCTCAGCACTGTTGTTGCAATAACCTGAGCAGGAGCATCTGGAGGGTATGTCTATTAAATTAGGGGGAAAGTCTTCAGTTAGTTGTGAAGGAAGGCTCATGGCAGTAAAATCCAATCTCTGATTCTGAGTAAGTTAGACGAGGAAGGAAGGAACAGCCAGGGTGAAAGAACAAACCTGGATCATATGGAACCCTTAAACTAATAGTAGTAGCTTAACTTATAAGAAGAAATTTCATAACAGGAGGCCTTATTTGCTCCTACGATAATTCCCAGAAGCACACATTTCTCTGCAGACAAGCAGGGGGATGCAAGCACACTTCATGGTGCCATCCCCATGCGCCAGGATCCTCTCCTCCAGCTTAGAGAAGTTCTTTGGACTTTCTCCAAACATGCACCATACGTGCTGACCACTGCTCCCACCAAAATCAGTTTTTCTTTCCGCCGTGGACAGAGTTGCCATGGTTCTCTCCCTCCTTTGGTTTCATCTGGGTTTTTTCTTCACAGTACATTCACATCGGGGTTTTTGGCGTGACAATTTTACTTTCACTTTTGTTTTCTTTTCACTTTGGCTTAGCTGCTGGCTTTATTTTTGCGGTTTTATTTTTCTCTCAAGTCATGGCTTGCAACTTTATGCTGTGTAACCCTTACTTCCTCTTTTTTTTTTTTTTTTTTTAAGAATAATTGAACTCACTTGTTCAGCAGGCAAGCTGCCAAGCTGCCTCTATCCTTTGTTTTCTCCCTGTATATCAACTTCATCATCGAGTGCTGAGGAAAGAAGACCTTGGAATATCGACACAGTCTTCAGTGAGGCCTGCCCCATTGGGCCCAGACCAGGCACGATTGGGGCTCCAAAGGTCAGCCGTGTGTCCGGAGGCAGACTCCCTACCGTGACCACTGTCGTCACAGCCTATCCAAAGTCTGCTTATCCAGGCTGGTATCTCCACTCCATCTCCTCAACTTCTGAAGGCAGTGACAGAAGCCAGCGCTACTGGAGGTAAGGTAAAATAAAAAATCAAACATCTAAAGCAGAGGTTCCCAACTCCAGTCCTGGAGGGCCAAACACCATTCAGGTTTTCAGGCTGTACCTAATAAATATGCATGAGATGCATTTGCATGCACTGCCCCCATTGTATTCAAATGTATCTCATGCATATTTATTAGGGACAGCCTGAAAACCTGAATGGTGGTTGGCTCTCCAGGACTGGAGTTGGGAACCTCTGATCTAAAGCATGCTACTGACAGAACTAGCTCAGGAGGTAAAGCACCTAAGTGCCCTCGCCTGCCTGACCCTCCAGAGTTGGGACAGCCCTCTAAAAAAAAAAAAAAAAAATCCCAAAGACCCACTATGTCTGAGCACCCACAGCCAGAAGACACCAAGTCCTCACACTTCCCCCCTCAAACTGTTGAGGAAATTTGTTCAGGATAGCGCAATCATCCGTAGTGCAGCCCCTGAAAACCCAGGGATCCCTGCACTCAGCACGCCAGTGGATACTCCTATAGATCCCAGATGTCATAGTCACCTAAGATTGCTCTCTGTGATAGCATGCAAACTCCCACAACACAAGAGGATGACACCTGTTCCCTGCTTAGTGCTCCTTACTCTCATAATAGTTGCAGGATAAATGAAGACTTCTTGGAGCCCCCTACCACAGATGGAGCCTGGGGAAGGTGTGCCTGAAGATCTTTCTTATCCAAAATTCGTACAAAACGTTTCTAGGGCCTTGGCTTTGAGTGACTCTCAAACTCCTACTAATAAGCAGGATTTCCATTCTAGCATCTTGCAGTGCACCTAAGCAGATTTTAGCTCTGCTGGTTCATCAGATCCTTCAAGACCTGCAGTCCTCCATCTGGAAGAATCCCACTTCAGTACATGCTACTTCTGGCATCTCAAATAGAAGGCGTTATTGGTGCCAAGGTTTTACCACTAGCAGCTGCCTCATTAGTTTGTGGTATCTGAATCTGTCCTTAAAAAGTCAAAGTCCTCTAAATCTGCTTTCCAGATGCCACCCAGCAAAGAATAAAAAGTGCTGTAAGTCGAAATGCTTATCAGAGTAGCCTTCTTGGCATGAGGGTTCTAGCGCATCAGTTCCAGATCTTGGATTACCACCTTGATCTCCTTCTACAGTTGGATGATACTCGAGCCTTAACAGCAGAAGAGCATGCTCAGCTTCTCGCTAATTTGCATGAGTCTCTATATCATAACATCTGCACCACCTGTGATGCTTTTTGATTCCATGGCATGCTCCGCTGCCACGACAATTTCAGCCAGATGCACAAGCATGGCTCTGGGTATCAGGACTCTGTGAGGACCTTTACGATCATCTAGTGCAGGGGTTCTCAACCCTGTCCTCGGGATCCACCTAGCCAGTCGGGTTTTCAGGATAACCACAATGAACATGTATGAGAGAGATTTGCATACACTGCCTCCATTATATGCATATCTCTCCCATGCATATTCATTGTGGTTATCCTGAAAACCCGACTGACTAGGTGGGTCCCGAGGACAGGGTTGAGAACCCCTGATCTAGTGGATGTCCTATGTCAGGGGAAGAGTCTTTTTGGATCTAAGTTACAGGAAGCGGTCTCAGAGGTTAAAGACCATTTGTCCATAGTCAGGGAATTGGCTGCCCAGTCAGTAGAATCGGCATCACAATCCAGGCACTCTCAACTTCATTATCGGAGAGCTTACCATTATCAATATTTTTAGCAATTTTACCCTCACCAGAAATATCAACCATATTCCAGGCAACCATCATAATGCTCTGCTGCATCAGTTTACCCTCAGTGTTCCAGGCAATGGGACAGAAAGCAGCCACCCAACCCAACTTCTGCCTCCAAACCTACTCCTAGTTTTTGACTACCTGCCAGTAGCAGGCAGAATTCAGCACTTCAGAGAGGCATGTTTGTTTGTTTATTGGGAACTTAATAGACTGCCCATCACAATAGCGTCTGAGCGGTTTACAATGTACAAAAGGCTGCTTAGAAAATTAGGAAAGGAACGTCATAGTGTGATAGGAAAGAGAGAAGAGTAAAAGGTCGAGGCTAGATTATAGTAACACAAACAAGGGAAAACAACATCATGGGGGTGGTGAAAAGGGGGGGGGGGGAGAGGCCTTAACTAGCAATTGGTGGGTACTCAACATAGTCGAAAAGGGGATACAATATAAACTTATTTATAATTTCCACCCCTTCACTCTTGTTCCAGCTTGCCCACAGCTTCGGTTCAACACTTGCGAATCCTGGAACAGGAAGTTGCAGAACTCCTATGCAGTCAAGTCATCAAAGTAGTTCCCCTCGAGCAACGTGACCAGGGCTTCTTGATCCCAAACAAATGGGGGTTTATGCCCCATCATAGACCTTCAGGACCTCAATTCTTACATAAAAAGAGAAAAATTAAAAATGACTTCTCTCAACACAATTCTCCCTTTGCTCAGTCAGAACACCTGGCTGGCCTCTCTGAACCTAAAAGATAGCTACATTCTCATTCATCCCTTGCACTGGAAGTACCTTCGCTTCAAGTTCAAAAGTCAACACTACCAATACAAGGTGCTCCCTTTCGGCCTTTCTGCTGCACCCTGAGTATTCACTAGGCTATTCCTAGATGGTCTGCATTACAAGCAAGGTAATACTGCCTGAGGCCTCTTAAAGGGGGCTTTTTTTGTCATTTTTAATAGCTAATTTTTTTTTCTGTTGTATTCTAAAAGGGGAATGTTTGTGTTTTTGGCAAAGCTTTTTTTCTGCAGCTAGTTTTTTCCTCTCCTCTAGCTTTCAAGTTCAAAAGGGTAGGCAAGCTCTTTCAAGTCACTGATCTTCCTCAGATGTTAGATCCTTCCCTTCACACTCCAGCTCCCACCCACCCCATATGAGAATTTTTGCCATGTAAGGCGACACTCCAATTAGCTGTTGACTTAAACATATTTTTATTGGTTGATAGGGAAGATCTAGGAAGCAAATAGAGTCCAACATTTGGATATCTACTAAAAGTAAACAATTTGCAATTCTTCAAAGAGCTTTGATTAGGTAATTTTACAAAGGGAACACATTAATCTATATACTTCAGAAACATAATATTAAAATTTACTAGTGTAAAGTAATAACTGTTTAACAAGGAAGCAGCACTACACATAGGGACATAGAACAGCGTGTTAGACACACATAAGAGGTTTGTTGCTTTTTCTCTTTAAAGGACAGCTGAGGAAAAGTTAGAGATATTGGTAGGTCTCTTTCATTTATATCAACAGATTCCAAAGCGTCACCAACTGAACGATGGCTGGGAAAAGTCATATTGGCAAAGCTGTTAGCCCCATTATGGTTTCTGCCTCTGTCCAGACAGCCCAATGTCAGTCGAGGGACTGATTCCATGTGCAAGATGCCTGCAAGCTGAAGCCTTCATGAAACAAGTGGAGGAGCTCACAGAAGAGGTGGCGAGGCTGAGAAGCATTTGAGACGAGAAGTACATTGATGAGATACTACTTGCAGCATCTAAGCTCTCTGACAGATGTGAAGATAGGATGCTGCAAAATGAAGAGAGTTGGACACGAGTTACCAGAGCCTGCAGAATCGACAATCCAACTCCTCCAGCCTTCGAATTGAAGAACCAGCATGCAGCTCTGGAAGTGGAGGAGGTGAAAGCATCCCAGGAATGGGAAGCATCAGAGCTCAAGCACCCCAAAGTTACAGAATCGGTGACCACAAGGATGCAAAAGGGTAGTGATTGTTTGTGACTCTCTTCTGAAGGGTTCTGAGGTGTCCATCTGTCGACCAGACGTGATGTCCAGAGAGGTGTGCTGTCTGCTAGGTGCCAAAATCCGAGATAATGCAGAGAATTTGCCAAGATTCATCAAGCCTACTGACTATTATCCGATGTTGCTCATCCATGTCTGCACAATTGATACTGCTAGGTATCCCTCCGAGCCTATCAAAAGTGACTTCATGGCTTTGGAACAGAGGGTGAAACAGATAGATGCAAAGGATGGTGTTCTCTTCGATCCTCCCTGATGAGGGTAAAGGCCAAGGCAGAGAAGCTCGCTTCCTGGAGATGGATGCATGGATGGTGCCATCAAGAGCGTTTTGGTTTCCTAAACCATGGGATGATTTTCAAAGGTCTGCAGAGCAGAGATAGTGTACATCTATCCAAGAAGGGTCAAAGTGTCTTCCGCAGCAGACTGGCTAACTTACTGAAGAGGGCTTTAAACTAGATTTGTTGGGGATGGGTGTAGAAAGCCCCCAGGTAAATGAAAGCTCTCAAGTAAGTAAAATATTAAATGCCTCTGTAGAAATGGTAAAAGGGGCAACATCTGGAAAGTGGTGTGCATAAGTGCCCGTAGCATAGGAAATAAGATCCCAGATGTTGAGGCTGTAATGGAAGAGGTTGACTTGGATTTGTGGCTATTTTGGAGACATGGTTCATTGACAATCATGACTGGGATGTAATTATACTGGTCTATACTTTATTTAGGAAAGAGAGGGAGAAGAAGTGGACAGAGATTTAATAGAAAACATATGCAGTATTGCCATGCAAGGAGAGAAGTACCACTGATAAGTCATTTCAATATAACGGATGTTGACTGGCACACCCCTGCTGTAGTGTCATTTAGAAGTAAGGAGATCCTGGATTCTCTACAGGGAGAACTATTCTGGCAACTGGTAAAGGAACCCACACATGAAGAGACTGTACTGGACTTGATGCTTACCAGTGGGGAAAGTGTTTCTGATGTTATAGTGGGAGATCATCTTGCATCCAGTGATCATCAGATGGTGTGGTTCAGTATTAGGATTAGGTCTGATAAAATCAATTCAAAAGCAAGGGTTTTAGACTTCAGGAAAACTGACTTTGCCATGATGGGACAATGACCTCAAGGAGTCGTTAGTGGGATGGAACAGCTGGGGGATGTAGAATAGCAGTGGAAAAAACTGAAAGGGGATATTTTAAGGGCAACAAACCTTTTTGCTAGACAGGTAAATAAATGTAAAAGAAAAAGGAGGTCACTATGATTCTCAAAAGAAGTAGCTGAAAAGGTGAAGAAAAGGAGAGTGGCCTTCATAAAATGCAAGAGATCACAGATAGAGGAAGACAAGCATCAATATTTTGAAAAAGAAAAGCTTGTAAAGTAGTCAGGAAAGCAAAGATACAAAAAGAGGAGATAGCCATTGCAATAAAATGGGGGGGACAAGACATTTTTCAGATATGTTAGCGACAGGAGGAAGTGCAAAAGTGGTATTGTCAGATTCGAGGATTAAAGGGAGAAATATGTAGAAGTTAATGAGGATAAAACGGAATTGCTTAACAAATATTTTTGTTCTGTTTTCACAGATGAAGGGCCAGGAGCAGGACCTCAGAAACACACACAAATAGGAACAGACGTGAAGGGGATCTTAAACTATTTTCAGAGGACTGTATTCATGAGGAACCAGCTAAACTAAAAGACAAAGCGAGGGGACCGGATGGGATACATCCAAGAATATTGAAGGAACTTGGGGATGTTCTAGCTGCTTCACTGACTGACCTTTTTACTGCTTCTTTTGAGATGGGCGTGGTCCCTTTACACAAAATGAAGTAAGGATGAGGTTGAGAACTACAGGCCGGTTAAATTAATGGAAACGCTGTTAAAATATAGGATAGTGAGGTGTCTGGAGACCAATGGATTGCAGGATCCGAGGCAGCATGGCTTTACTAGACAGAGGTCTTGTCGGACAAATCTGATTTCTTTGCTTGAGTAACCAGAGTTGGACTGAGGAAGAGCCCTAGATGTGGTGTATTTAGATTTCAATAAAGTCTTTGACACCATTCTACACAGGCAACTTATAAATAAATTGAACACCCTAGGGATGGACCTTAAAGAGACTGACTGGGTTAGAAATTGGTTGAGTGGGAGGTGACAAAGTGTACAGGTATATGGAACTCACTCTGAGAAGGATATTACCAGTGCTGTGCCGCAGGGATCTCTCCTTGGTCCAATTCTTTTTAATATCTTTGTTAGTGATATTGTGGAAGGGCTGTTGAGTAAGGTTTGCCTCTTTGCAGATGATACCAAAATCTGCAATAGAGTAGACACCCAGGAAGGAGTAGATAACATGAGGAGGGATCTAGCTAAGCTTGTAGAATGGTCAAGAATTTGACAGCTGTGATTTAATTCTAAAAAAAAATTCAGGGGTCATGCATTTGGGCTATAAAAATCCAAGGGAGCAGTACAGTATAGAGGGCGATGTACTTCTGTGCACAAAAGAAGAGTAGGACCTGGGTGTGATTGTTTCTGATTATCTTAAAGTGGCTAAACAGGTATAAAAGTCGGCGGCGAAAGCCATAAGGATGCTTGGGTGCATAGGGAGAGAGGAATGGCAAGTAGAAGAAAGGAAGTGATAGTGCCTCTCTATAAGTCTCTGGTACAACGTCATTTGGAACATTGTGTGCAATTCTGGAGACCACACCTTCAGAGGATATAAAAAGGATGGAGTCTGTAGAGAGGGTGACTACTAAAATAGTGATCTTTGTTATAAAGCATAAAGGGACAGACTTAAAGATCTTATATGTTGTATATGATAGAGGAGATAGGACAGACATTTAAATAAATTCATGACATAAATGCACGGAGGAAAGCCTCTATTGATTGAAAGCAAGCACTGCAACATGGGGACATAGGATAAGGGTGAAAGCGGATAGACTCGGGAGTAATATGCGGAAATATTTCTTTATGGAAAGAGTGGTAGATGCGTGGAATAGTCTCCCAGTGGAGGAAGCAGAGTCAGGAAGGTGTATCAATTCAAAAAAGCACGGGACAAACACAGAAGATCTTTTAAGGGAAAAAGGGGACTATAGTAGTTGATATGGAAGGGCAGACTAGTTAGGCCATATGGCTGTCATGTTTCTATGAAATGTCTTGCAGTTGTCGCAGACTACCTCTGGAGGCATGGACACTACGTATACTCATATCTGGATGATTGGCTCATATCTGATCTATCCACAGCAAAAACAACCCATACAGTTCAGGATACGATAAACCTTCTTCAAGCAGCAGGTTTTGTCATAAATGAACAAAAATCTCAGCTCAGCCCTCAGCAGAAACTCTGCTTCATTGGAGCATGCATAGATACAAGAAGAGGAAAAACCTTTATTCCCAACGACTGGCTCAAGCTTCTCTGGAACCTCAGCAGCCGATTGCTTCAAATCCGGGAGGTAACGGCTTACACCCTGCTTCAGTTACTAGGCCATATGGCAGTCTCTGTGCATCTCGTACTACTTGCAAGATTTTAGATGTGACTTCTTCAGTGACACCTCAGAGCACACTGGAATCACCACTCTGAAGACAAAAATCTCATTGTCCACAAATGCAAATCTAAAACTTCACAACAGTTTGCGCTGGTAAGAGTTGCCTCCAACCCATCGGTAGATTGCCTGTTCCAGTCTTCTCAATCATAACGTACCCTAATGACTGATGCGCCCACCTATGGATTGGGGGGGGCGCGGCCCACACCTAATCTACAGAGCTATATCAGCAAACGTGATATCTAACTGTCCCTGGACCATAAGCATGCACTTCTCACTTTCAATCCAAACTCCTTAATTCTCTTCCAGCCATAATTAAAAATAACATTCAAGCCTGTACTTCCAACCTACTTTTATCATTCAGCCCAGTTACACCTGAATACTTTGAAGACATAATAAGTAATTTCAACACCACCACATCCCTTCTGGACCCCCATGCCAGGTAAGTTGGCTAATACTGGCAAGAGTGGAGCTAGCCCCAACTCTGTGTAGAATGATACACCTGTCATTCTCTCAAGGATGTCTACCTTCCAGACTCGAGATAGCATCCATCCGTCCTATTCTAAAAAACCCTAAGCTGGATTCATCTGAGCCAACTTCATACAGACCAATATCTAGCTTACCCTTCTTGGCAAAAATAATGGAAAAGATTGTCCAAATCCAATTGCAGGATCGCATCTTCTCAAATGCACCCCTCGACCTACAGCATCATGGATTCCGATCTGGCCATAGAGTTGAAACCCTGCTAATCTCACTAATGGACAGACTGATAAAAGACATAGAAATACCTAAGTAGGGTTTCATCCTCATATTTCTGAATATTGCTGCAGCGTTCGACACAATATGCCATGACATACTTATACAATGATTACAATCCACTGGCATCCAAAACCCTAGCCATTACATGGCTTTGCTCCTGCCTCTCTGATCGTCAACAAATAGTTCATTCAGGAACCAATACTTCTGACCCTTACACTCAAAAACAAGGTGTACCCCAAGGCCTCAGCACTTTCAGCCCTATTTGTTCAACATTTATATCCAACCAATTTGCAACCTCATCCGTTCTCATGATGTCTCCTATCATCTCTATGCGGACGACGTCATGATTTATGTTCTCAACCACTAATGAACACTTCACACCAATAACAAACTGCTTCAATGCAATTAACCATTGGCTCTCCAAACACTGACTCACAATTATTTACAATAAAACAGAGGCCGTCTTTATAACCATAGATAAACACGTCTCCCCACCTATTATATTGAGTTGACAGTGCAGATTTGTTAGTTAAACCCGAAATCAAATACCTTGGAGTAATCATTGACCAGCAACTCACATTACAGTCTCACATAAATAAAGCAACAAAAATCATATACAATAAAATTTGGACTCTCCAACATCTGCAACCCCTTCTTGAGTCTAAGGATTTCAGAACTGTCTACCAGGTGATGATTCTCCCCCACATAGATTACTGTAATGCAATCCTTCATGGTATACCAAAAAGTCATTTACATCCACTGCAAATGGTCTTACATGCAGCTGCAAGAACCCTCGTTCGTGCACCAAGAAACAGCCACATCACTGGCTAACCCTGTCTAGCAGAATAAAATAAAAAAACATCATGGACATTTTTAAAATCTGTCATGAGTTATCATGGTATTATTTGTAATTTATTATAGTGAAAACACCAAATATTCGGCATAGAAAAGCCCTGCATAACATCTACTAGCACTCCCTTCAGACTTCACCAAATTCAACCAGATACCCAGTTTGTGTACATTCTTATATGCGCCTAGCCTTTGGAACTACGTACCTGGACACATAAGAACTACCACTGATACTCTAACTTTCTGGAAGTTATTAAAAAATTTCCTCTTTACAGAACACTTAGACATAACTTAGATACTCTCTTAGCCATGAATTTCATGAGTAGTGAATTCTGGTCTACCCACTAGTTGCACCCTGACCACTTAGATTCCTAGATGACTTTATTTCCTAAACCCATGTCTTCCTGTCATTCTAACTATAACTAAGTTACTCGATTAAACGTTAAATGTTGAACGTAAATTCTAAGTTGGTAAATACCTATGTTAAGTTGATAGTTACCTATAAGAACATGTTCCCTTTAATGTTATGTTTTCTGTAAACCGCCTTGATCATTGCAAATGGGGTTTATAAGCCTATTAAATAAATAAATAAGGACTCTGCTCGCCATGGGAGCGCTCTCTTCACATCCATGTGTTGGAACTTCTTGTGGTCCTTTATGCCTTGAAAGTCTTCCAAAGCTGGGCCAGCAACAAGATCCTCTTAATACAGACATACAATCAAGTATCCATGCTTTACATCAACAGACATGGAAGAGTGGGATCCCTTTGGCTGTGTCGCGAAGCCATACAGCTCTGGCTCCTTGCTCTCTCGATACACACTTAGAACAACTTACCAGCCAGGAGCTCAGAACCAACTAGTGGACTTATTAAGTCGACATCTGGATCCTAACAAATGGTTGCTCGACATAGTGTTACACACGCTCTTTGCTCAGTGGGGTACTCTGGATGTAGATCTCTTCATTACTGCATACAACGCCAAATGCAGACTTTTCTGCTCCATCCAACTGAATTCTTTGATTGGCATATGCTGATTTTGCTATCTCTTGGAGTCACCGGCTCTATTATGTCTTCCTTCCTTTTCCACTCACCATTCGCGTTCTTCTCAGGGTATGCCAGGACAAAGTGTTGGTCACCCTCATCACAGCTCAGTGGCCATATCAGGCTTGGTTCGTGCACCTTCTTGCCCTGATGATGCGCAGGGATTACAGCCTCTTGGCACAGATCCTTTTCTGCGCACTCATCATTGAGGCACCTTGCTCCATCCCAGTTTCCACAGTCTTTAATTAACGGCTTGGAAGATCCAAGTACCTCAGCAATAACTACCTCCTTCCCCACAGAAGTGCTAGAAGTGATTACTGCAGCGCGAAAACCGGCTACTTGGCTATCCTACTGTCAGTGGTTCCAATTTGTGCGTTGGGTGAAGGAACATCATCAGGACCACGACCACTGTCCTCTGGGAAAGATCCTGGTCTACCTACTGCATCTCTCCAGTTCTGGTCTGCAAACCACGTCTGTCTGTTATCACCTCTCTTCTATAGCGGTTTCCCATGCCCTCGTGGAAGGCAAGCCCGTCTTGGTTCATCTGCTTACCTTGAGGTTTATAAAAGGCCTCATGGATACCAGACCTCCTATCAAGCCACCTCTTCCAACTTGGGACCTGAATGTGGTCTTAGCAGAGCTCATGAATGCTCCCTTCAAACCCCTAAAGTATTTTACCTGAAAAACAGTATTGCTTGTTGCAGTAACTTTAGCATGGAAGATCAATGAACTTCAAGCATTCGTGCACTATCCTCCCTGGGCCTCAATTTCAGTTGGGTGGTGCTATGCGCCCGCCCACCTCCTGTCTAATCCGGATTTTCCATGCCAGGGTCATTTGTGGCCTCATTATCAAAAATCCATGTGTTGCCGCACAGCCAGGTAGCCGCAGGAGCTACCTGTGTAGCACCGATTTTCACTGCTGAATGGTTAGCCCCAGCACCCTAAAGATAAGCGAGATTTTCCCACTCCTATCTTTAAGGTGCAGAGCACTAACTGTGAAGCATCAAAAATCGGTGCGATATGGGTAGTGCCGCTCCACCCCCAACACTCCCTGATGCTATGCGGATAGCATGCGTGTGTGTTAGGGATAAATCTGGGATTTTCGAAGGGCACTACCTATGTAGGTGCCTGCCAAAAATCCAGGATAAGGCCTTTATCTGGGTAACTAGGGAAGTTACCCGTGTAAAGACCTTTGAAAATCAGGCCCCTTACATGCAATTTCTTCATAACAAGGTGCTTTTAAGGACACATCCTTCCAAAAGTTGTATCGGAGTTTCACTTGAATCAGTCCATTGTACTGCCCACCTTTTTTCCTGATTTCAAGCAGACTTGCCAGAACAATCCCATCATACCTTGGATTGCAACAAGCACTACTCTATTACCTACATGCAACCAAAGATTTGAGATCATTCTCTCAACTCTTTGGCATATGTAATCCGATCAACCCCGGATGCCCATTTTGTCCTGGGTTTCAGACTGTATCTCCTGTTATGCCTGAGCTCACTTACTGATCCCAGATCAACTTGGGCCCCATCACTTATATGCAATGGCAACCACTGTGGCAAGTTTGTCCACAGTCTCTGCTCAGGATATCTGCAGAGCATCTACTTGTACATCCATTCATATGTTTACCAGACACTACAACTTGGATTGCTCAGCAGTGAGAGACTTAGCCTTTGGGCAGACAGTCCTCTGAAACCTATTTGCTTCTTGAATCCAATCTTCACCTTCCGCCCATCACAAATCATAGCCCATGCTGCACATCCGCAATCGTACTATGCGGCCCTCAGCTCTGGACTCGACATGGATTGTACCTGCATCTCCTTTACCTGTAACGGGGGTTCTCCGTAGACAGCAGGGATATGCAGCCACACTCACCCGCCTGCCGCCCCAGAAAACAAAAAACAAACAGGGAAGCAGGCTAGCACTTGTAAGAAGTTGGACACTATTTTTTTTTCGAGATCTACCTAAGTCCAATCCCATTATTCCTTTTTGAGGTTGTATATAAGTTAATTTTTGGATCTGATGCTCCGCTGCTCTGAACATAGTAACATAGTGTATGACTGCATATAAAGACCAGTATGGTCCATCTAGTCTGCCCAGCAAGGTGGCAAGAGTAGGTGCACCTGCTGCTCTGTGCAGGTCACCCCTCCCTATGCCTTTGTTTAGGGGTGTATCCACCGTTCCGTGTAGGTCACCCCTATTTGTTCAGATATAAGAGATAGTTATGTTTATTTTGGTTTTTATCCTATTGCTATAAAGGGATCCACTGTGTCTGTCCCATGCCATTTTGAATTCTGTCACTGTATTTGCCCCACCACTTCCATCGGGAGGGCATTCCAAGCTTCCACCACCCTTTCAGTGAAGAAGTATTTCCTGACATTGCCTTTCATTTTACCCCCTTGCAGCTTCATGTTATGCCCTCTAGTTTTGCAACTTCCTCATCTTTGGGTTTGTTTGTTTATTAATACTCTTTAAGTATTTAAAGGTCTGAATCATATCTCCCCTGTCCCTCCTCTCCTCCAGAGTGTACATATTTAGGTCTTCAAGTCTCTTCTCATAAGTCTGACGCAGGCTCCAAATTATTTTGGTGGTCTTCCTCTGAACTGCTTCCAGCCTTTTTATATCCTTTGCGAGATATGGTCTCCAAAACTGAACACAGTATTCCAAGTGAGACCTCACCAGCGACTTGTACAGTGGCATTAGTACCTCTTCTTTTCTGCTGGTAACTCCTCTCTGTATGCAACCCAGCATCCTTCTTGCTTTTGCCACCGCCTTGTCACACTGTTTTGCCACCTTAGAGCCTCGGAAACAATCACTCTGAGGTCCTTCTCCTTGTCCATGCACACCAAACTCTCGCCCCCTATCGCATACAATTCCCTTGGATTTCTTCTTCCCAAGTGAATGACACTGCATTTTTTCACATTAAATCTTAACTGCCAAGCATTAGACCATTCTTCCAGCTTTTGTAAATCTTTCCTAGTGTTCTCAGTTCCCTCAGGGGAGTCCACTCTGTTGCAAAGTACCCTCTTCATCTAGAAGAACTGATTTTGGTGGGAGCGGTGGTCAGCATGTATGGCACATGCTTGGAGACTTCCAAAGGACTTCTGTAAGCTGGGGGAGAGCCCAGCATATGGGTGCTGTTGGGGACGACACCATAGAGTGTGGCTGCATACCTCTCTTGTCTGTGGAGAACCCCCATTAAGCTACTCTGCTTTGTCTTGCACAAATTTTTCTTCTGTTTCTGAGCAGGTATAAATGTGTGCCTGTGCGTATCTATTTTATAAAATACATGTATACGTCTCAAGACTACCCCAATACCACCCAAACTAGAACTTTGCAAGTGCCTACATGCAGATTGTGCTTGCTTTTATGCCATCCTTTAGTGTGTCCGCTTTTTATATGAATATACCGCTGCAGAGTTTTAAAAGAGTCATTTTCTGAATGTAAAACATGTGGCAAAAGCTTTAAAAAATTGCTCCCATAATATGTATTACACCAGCACACCAAGTTTTACAGCTTGATATGTTAAAAATGTAGGTAATGTGGTTACCTTTGGTAGTATGTCTCTAATAGCTGACCTGAATGAAAACTTCCAATAGCAGAAGCAAATGTGGCTATTGCTGTTACAGGGTAGGAGATAAAACAGAAGTATGATGATTTTGTGAGGCTTTTCTATTGTTTAAGTTTCATGTCTGTGTTTTTGCTTTTCCCTAAGGGTTTGTTGTTACTGCAGCAGTTGACAAAAGGCAATGCAGCAATTCAGAAAATTGTTGCTTTTGAGAATGCCTTTGAGAGGTTACTCGACATCGTAACAGATGAGGGAAATAGCGATGGAGGTAAGATCAGACATTCAGCCCTTTTCTTATTCAGTTGTATTTCCCATATAACACTATGCATTTCCCATGAGCAGGGCTGGTGCTGGGTACTGGGCATCCTAGGCAGATCAGCCATGTACTTGCACCACCAGCCCTAACTAACTTGCTGCTCTTGCCTGTTTTCTGTAAGGCTAACATTAGGATGTATTGGCCCTGTGACAACATGTTTTGAATGTGTTTGCTGTGCCACCCTTAAGGAAGATGAGGAAGAGCAAGTAGGGTGCTGAAGAGCTTTGACCATTTCAGTCCCCTCTTCATCTAGCAGGACATTGGTGATCCCCTGTCACCTAAGCTGCTCTATCTGGCCAGTTCTACTGACTAATTTGCAGCAACCTCCCCCTCCCTCCCTCCCTCCCACAACAGTTATGATGCCCTAGGCTTTTGCCTAGGTTTGCCTAGTGGTAGGGCCCACCTTGCCCATGAGTATCTCCAAATGTTGTATTATCCATAATTACGTGTGAGTTATAGTTCAGAGAGTCTGAGATGTAGCTGTTTGGTGCTGGGAAGTTGTCATACAGCACATGTGACATATTTGAATATTTAGTTTTGGAAATGGATAGTGAATGTAGGGACATGAACATTTGTTCAGATAAGGGAGATGCACTAAGCATTTTTTCCATAAACACAAAGTAGAGAAAATTCCTTTAATACATCTGGTCCGTAGATTGCTCTAAGAATTCCAGATAATTTTATGTGTGCCATTAGAGGAATCTTTAATAGTAATGGCACTTAGAAACATAGAAACATAGAAATATGACGACAGAAAAAGACCACATGGCCTATCTAGTCTGTCCTTGGCCTATCTAGTCTGTCCTTAAGGGATAATTTTATAAACATAGTATATGACGGCAGATAAAGACCGGCATGGTCCATCTAGTCTGCCCAGCAAGGTGGAAAGAGTAGGTGCACCTTCCTGTCTGTGCAGGTCACCTCTCCCCATGCCTTTATTTAGGAGTGTACCCACTACTCTGTGCAGGTCACCCCTATTTGTTGAGATATACGTAAGAGTTAAGTTAATTTTGACTTTATCCTGTTGCTATAAAGGGATCCGCTGTGTCTGTCCATGTCATTTTGAATTCTGTCACTATTTGCCCCCACCACTTCCATTGGGAGGACATTCCAAGCATCTACCACCCTTTCAGTGAAAAAGTATTTCCTGATGTTGCCTTTCAGTTTACTCCCTTGCAGTTTCATGTTATGCCCTCTAGTTTTACAGCTTTCCCCTTTTTGGAAGAGGTTTGTTTGTTCATTAATACTCTAAGTATTTAAAGGTCTGAATCATATCTCCCCTGTCCCCCTCCTCTCCTCCAGAGTGTACATATTTAGTCTTCAAGTCTTTTCTCATAAGTCTTCTGACGCAGGCTCCAAATCATTTTGATCGCCTTCCTCTGAACCGTTTCCAGTCTTTTTATATACTTTGTGAGATATGGCTCCAAAACTGAACACAATATTTTGAGAGAGACCTCACCAACAACTTGTACAGTGGCATTAGTACCTCTTCCTTTCTGCTAGTAATTCCTCTCTGTATGCCACCCAGCATCCTTCTGGCTTTTGCCACCGCCTTCTCACACTGTTTTGCCATCTTGAGATCCTCAGAATCAATTATTCCGAGGTCCTTCTGGTCCGTGAACACCAACCTCTTGCCCCCTATCACATACAATTCCCTTGGATTTCTGCTTCCCAAGTGAATGGCACTGCACTTCTTCACATTGGTCTAATGTTTGGCAGTTAAGATTTATTCTTCCATCTTTTGTAGATCTTTCCTCATGTTATCCATTTCCTCAGGGGAGTCCACTCTGTTGCGAATTTTCATGTCATCTGCAAAAAGGCAAACTTCCATTCAGTCCTTCAGCAATATCACTCATAAATACATTGAACAGTACCGGTCCCAGGACCGAACCCTGGGGCACACCACTAACCACCTTCCTTTCATTCAAGTGAGTTCCGTTTACTATCAGCTTTTGTCTGTCAGTCAACCAATTTCTGATCCATTTCATCACTTTGGGATCCATCCCCAAGCTGTTTAGTTTACTGATAAGCCTCCTATGAGGAACAGTATCAAAGGCTTCTCTGGGAACAAGCAGGACATCAGCCCTCACATATGGGTGACGTTGGCACCAACGGAGCCCTCGCAGAAGCATCCTTCCAGCTTTCAAAGAAAGCCTTTGGGAGATGCCACTGCGCATGCATGGTCCCCTTCCTGCCCAAGGATGCCATCTTGATCAGTCTCCTTTTTTCCACGGAGCCCTTCAGACGTTTGTCTGGCTTGTCCCCGAAAAAAGTTGATTTTTCCCTCCGAGTATCATACTCATCTCCGGTACTCTTCCCGCCTACCGACCTCGTTGCCTCGGCAACGAGTTTGGTCTATTTTTGTAGTTTTCGTTCTTTTCTTTTCCTGGCATCTTCGTGCCTTTTTTCTTTCATGGCAGCTCGGAGAGTCTTTGACCTTGCAGGGGTACTTTTTCCTCCATGGCTACCAGTGGCTTTAAGAAGTGTGATCGGTACTCCAAAATTATGTCTTTGACCAACACACACGACTGCTGTCTCCGCTGTCTCGGGCCAGACCACGACCTGGCAGCCTGCGGTCTCTGCAAGAGGATGTCCAGTAAGCCCCTCGAGCCGCCAGCAGCAGCACGATAAGTTTTTCCACGAGTTCCCGGTACCTCCAAATGCCAGGGCCTCGTCTGAGGTGCCAACATCTCGGGCGGAGCTTTTGATCCCGAGCCTCACCTGCCTTCAAGGACCAGCAGCAGGCGCTGTTGTCCGGCATGACTGGTTCATCTGCCCTGACCACTGGGCCTTCGATGTCCAAGGTCGCGATGCCGAGGTCGCGATCTGAGTCCTGCTTGATGGGACCGTGGTCATCCGCAGCAAGTTTGCTAGCAACTGGCCGTAGAGCATCGGCAGCCCCAAAGCCTGCGGAGCAGCCTGCCTACGAGTCCTCTATGGACTACTCAGAGTGGGAGACGGAGGATGAAGAGTCCCCCGATAACCGTCACCACCGCGACATCTCATCTGACTCTCCTGTCTCGGAGTCTCAATGGTGGTCCTTGCCTTGATTTTGTCAAGGACATGTCTAAGACCCTGGCACTCCCGACCGAGTTAGAAATCCTTAAATACGAGGCCCTCCGCGGGAATCGCTCACGGTGCCCATTCCTCCCATCCTGGAACGGCTAATGCTCCAAATGTGGGAGATACTGGCTTCGGTGCCAGTGGTGAGCAAATGGCTTGACTCGATGTATCGAGTTTGCTGGAGCTTCAGCTTCCAAAAGTCACAGCTGCCGCATAACTCCATGGTGGTGGAGTTGGCCATGCGTCAGCTGAGAAGCCAGAAGATGTACTTCTCGGTGCCCCCTGGCAGGGAAGCATGCACCCTGGACACCCTCTGCAGAAAGTGCTACCAGGGCTCAATGCTTATTGGCCGCATCCAGATCTACCAACTGTACATGGGCATGTACCTGAGAGACCTGGCGAAGGAACTTGCCAGGTTCTCGGCTAGTCTCTCCAAGGAACCCTTGCAGTGGTTCAAGAACCTGGCCAAAGCAGACTGAATGCTCCAAATTCATGTCTCGAACAGCCAATGATGGGTTTGAGTTGGCAGCTCGATTAGCGGTGACTGGCATCGGTGCACGCTGCCAAGCTTGACTGCAGTCGACTAACCTCAAGCAGTGGTGGGTTCAGGACAAATTGGTCGATGTTCCCTGCCAAGGAGAGAATCTCTTTGGCAAACCCATGACCGACAAGGCTGCCAAGTTGGAAACAGAGTTCATGAAGAGGACCAGGCACTCTTAAAAAAAAAAAAAAAACCAAACCCCCCCCCCCCCCAAAACAAAACAAAAAACCAAACACCTGCTGCCCCTCCACGATGGAAGAGCTCATGTAAAAAGTCCTTCTACCTGAGGAAGGAAGCTCTTACAGAAACCACCCACCTTATCAGGCCTCCCCAGCTCCCCAACAGGGTCAGCAGGCCAAGGGACATGGGAATGGCCCACATAAGCAGGCGGCTCCAAAACCCCAGCCACTGGCTCTGGCCCAGCCAGGGGGGCGTTCTGACTCCTTGAGCATAGCCTATCTACCCCAAGGAGATCAGCAGCCCACAGGGGGACATCTGGCCCTCTATGCCCAGAGATGGGTGATCATCACCACCACCACCAATTCCTGGGCACTAAGGGTAGTCAGGGAGGGTTACCTCCTCCACCTGACTCAGACACCCTCCCCCTTTTTTCCCGGGACAGCCCCTCAGGTCTCCCCTCCACCGAGACCTTCTTCTGAAGGAGTTGGTAGGAAATCTCGAGGACAAAGCAATGGAACCGGTGCCCCACCACCTCAAGGGCAAGGTGTTCTACTATAGGTACTTCCTCATGCCAAAAAGAACAGAGGTCCTCAGGCCCATCCTCGACCTGCACAACCTTAACAAATTCCTGGTGAGGGAGAAGTTCAAGATGCTCTCCCTTGGAACAATGCTGCCATACCTCCAGCAGGGAGACTGGCTATGTTCCTTGGACCTCAAGGATGCTTATATCCACATCCTCATCCACCCCAACTACAGGCAGTACCTGTGGTTCATAGTGGGGGGGGGGGGGAGGGCAGGCACTTTCAATACAGAGTGCTCTCCTAGGGCCTAGCCTCTGCTCCAAGAGTTTTCACAAAATGCCTGGCGGTTGTGGCCGCCTTCCTCTGGCTCTAGGGGGTCTTCATCTTTCCCTACCTGGACGACTGACTCATAAAGGGAGGCACAGCCTCAGAGGTGCAGCAGGCCACTGCATACACTATCCAGGTTCTGAAACATTTGGGCTTTGTCATAAACTACCCCAAGTCTCGCTGCCTCCTGACGCAGTGTCTGCAGTTCTTTGGGGCAAGGATCGACACTCTCCAGTCAAAAGCTTTCTTGCCCAGGGACCGAGCTGATTGTCTCAGTACCGTCTCTCGGTGCCCACTCAGCTTTTCCTACGCCGCCTCCGGGCGCATGGCCTCCACGGTCCCTGTCACCCCAGAAGCTCGCCTCCACATGAGAGCGGTGCAGTGTTGTCTCCAGGACCAGTGGTCTCGGGCCATGGGCCACCTCCGAGACAGAGTTTTTGTGACCCGCCAATTGACGGACTCCCTGGTCTGGTGGCAGTCGCCCCAGCATCTCGAGACGGACTTGCCTTTTTCAGGCCCCAACCCCCTCAAGAGTCCTCACAATGGATGCCTCCCTGCTCGGCTGGGGAGCCCGCTGCAGAGATCTCTGCACCCTTACTGAGAGATCAGTGATACACTGACTCAATCCTGAACTCTAGGCATGAATCTCTTGCCACAAGAGAAATCCATTCTTTTAGCTCCTAGAGCTATTCAGGATAATCATGCCCTACAGGTAACAGGTTTTCTCCTCTCCTTTTTGAAGGAAAAAGAGGAGAAACAACTAATAACAAGGTAGGCTATGTCCTTCACCTTGACAGTTTTCCTGTACGAGGATATCTCATTGTTTTGACTGCAGGGGGGCTTTACTTTTTTCAGAGACTTACCAAATTGTAAGTCTTCACAACTCTGTATTGCTTTCTATCCCTCTTAGTCGAGACATTGTCTAAGAGTGATACTATTCAACTGGAGGGCTTACTTTTTAAGCCCATAGGATTTTCTTCAATACCTACTCCAGTAAGTGGTTTCCATACAGAGCTTTCTTCCCCTTTGCAATCTTCTCAAATATTTCTTTTAAGACAGCTTATCAGACCATAATTGAGTTTTACCACTTCTAATTATGTCTGTTGGTCCTTTTCCAAACTATAGGACCTAATTTTTCTGCTGCCTTAATAATAAATAATTCCAAGAGAGGTTCCAAAACATACTTGGACAATTTATCTTTGCAGGCAACCGGCCTGTCTACTATTCTTAGCCATCTTCAATTATTTTTGGCTCCAACAGAATAGATTAGGTTGCACACTGGCAATTAAACAGCCAGATCTCACCTAAGCAACCTACAATATGCTCTCTGCAATTATACAAAAAAGCTCTGCAACTATGGGCCTTTGCCAGAGAGCGTCAGAGCCATTCCTAGTAGGTAACTTCCAGATGGTTAAAAAGGCTTTGCTCAGTCATGCTCCTACATGACTGGTTTTTCCTACTATTGCCACCTTCCTTAAAATTTCCTTTTAAGGGAAAGGAACCAGGGCTTAGACCATGTGAAAGCATAAAGAATTGCTCAATTCCCTGTGTTGTTCCACATCTCCAGTGGGACTCTTACAACAGGGATGCATTCCTTTTCACTGCAGTTGGTCCGCGTCTAGTGCATTCCTTCTAATTCCTAATACTTCATTGAAGCTTATGCTGAACAAAGAACGCATGATACTCATATTGCCCTAATAGAGGGGCAAACATGGTATCCCCTTATATTGCGTCTTCTTCTCCACACTAAAGTTATAGAAGGATTCAGACTTGTTGTCTTAAGACTAAGGATCTCCTCTGCGCCCCTTCACGTAGGTCTCCATTTCTGGTTATTCAAAGGCTAGAATTTTTAAAGAAATCTAGACCTCTCCTTCTACGTAAGAACATTCCACTGGTTTCCATGTAACCTTCTCCATGGTTCTTCCACATGTAACCAGAAAGAGATTCTCAAGCAGGTCTTACCCTTTCTTGTTATTAAGTGAATCTCTCTCTCTCTCTCTTGTCTACTTCCCTCCTAAAGTCTCAGCTACAAACCCATCTGATGAGAGGGAAGTGAATGGGCGGGAAGGCAGCGCGCATGCGTGTGGGATGCTCCCAAAGGCTTTCTTTTTGGACGCTGGGGAGCGTTCCCGCGCAGGCTCTGTCGGTACCGACGTACCCATATGTGAAGACTTATTCCTGCTGTTCCCAGAGATCACCTGTTACAGGTAAGTAACTGTGCTTCCTCTGCTCTTGGGAGAACCTCTTTGGAAAGGGTTGGAGAGAGAAGGCTGAAGAGATTGAGACAGATTTCACTCTCAAACGACTCTCCAGAAAGACTTCAGACCCATCTAAGAGAGAGGCTAATCCAAAGAAGTCTTTCTATCCCAAAAAGAAAAGATGATATCCTTATTCACCTGCAGCTGCTTACCAACCTCAGAGACCACAGGGCCCTCGCCAGCCCAAAAAGCCCAAGACGCGTAAACCACAACCAGCTGCACAGCCATAGCCAGCACCTGGTTCTTGACTCTTTCCTAGAGAGCATAGCTACTTTGCATCTGCAGGGTTCCCAACCCTTTCACTTAGCAGGCAGACACTTTCTATGCCCATAGGTGGCACCTCATCACATCAGAGCAGTAGACTTTCAACACCGTCCAAAGGGGCTATATGCTTCACTTCGATAGCTTACCCCCCCCCCCTCCACAAGAGATTATCCTGCAAACCCCTTTCAAGCCAATCTCCTATCAGTAGTGGTGGGCCACCCTGTTACCTCAGGGGGCTGTAGAAAGAGTTCCTCCCACTCAAGAGGAGGAACCGCACGATCCAGCATCAGCTCCCCAGTCGGGGTCGAGCAATAGGAGAGAGCGTTCCCGCTCCTGCATCTCCGGCCCAATCCGGGCCGTGGGAGGACCCAGAGGCTCATTTTTAAAAGCAGCTGCGCGCCCGCGCCTTGCGGGCCCGCGCCTGAGGGCCTCGCAAGAGGTCCCTTTGGCGTGGCCCTTAGGCGGGGCACGATAGGCAAAAAAGAACACTGACCGAACGCCTCAACATCTCAGCAGCCTCGGGCAACAACTCAATAGCAAATCGTCATCTGAGACTCATACAAAATCGAGCAGCTTGAGCTCCCTCACGGTAGAGCTCGCTCCCCCGCTGAATTGGATCCCTCTCCGAGAACAGCAAGTATACCACACAACAAAAAGGAAACTATGTTTTAAACCGATATCTTGCACATCCCATAAAAGCCTTGCTTACTATTGTTAGTAACCATAGGTATCCCAAATCAGTTATCAGCAATCAGTTAAATATCCTAAGTAGCTATAAAACATACACTGTTCATATTAATAAGATATATTGTTGCCAGTACTCACTAGTGGTAATCTACTGCTCCCAGTAGCCAGATAGAATTTACTGTTGTCATTACCTTGAAAGATATACTGTTGTCAGTAGATAGACAGATATACTGTTGTCATTACTTTGAAAGATATACTGTTGTCAGTAGATAGATAAACATACTGTTGTCATTACCTTGAAAGATATACTGTTGTCAGTAGATAGACAGACATACTGTCATCACCACCCATAAATTTGTAAATACTGTCTTCTCAGCATACAATACGACACACTAGCCTGTTTATCGGTTACACAATATACCAGCTAAGATTCAATCAGCTCTAGTGTGCCAAAAACCTCCTAGACTCGCCTCCTGCAAGCCTCCTACCTCTCTGGGTTAAAAATGGAAGACATAATCATCAGGTTGATATGCCTATTCCTACTTAGTATAGCACTACCATCCAATATATTGGCCCTCACCACCCCACAAAACCACATTCCTATTGTTCTACATAGTGAGAGAAAATGGTCAGGAGACCCCTATTACAACTCACGTGGGGCCAACCTCCCGCACCACAGCCTTCTATTACAAATCCCACTACAACACAACAAGAAAACCAGACAATCTAAAAATTTCTACCCTAGTAGAATGAAGTGTGCACTTATAAATGCCCCGCTCACTTCTAAACATGTGGCCAGCGATCACAGACATAATAATATCCCATAAACTAGACATTCTCATGGTAACCGAAACATGGCTCTCAGCGGAAGACAATATCATCCTCAATCAGCTGCTCCCACCTAACTTTACAGCCTTCACCGGACACAGACAGAACAAAAAAGGCGGAGGAGTAATTATCATCACCAAAGCCGACCTACAGTTTAAATTGGACGAATCCAACAGCAACAACCATCTAGAAACAGTATCAATTTCAAACAACGTATGCTCCATAAACCTGGTCTATAGATCACCATCAGGAGATCCAGACGACCTAGCAACCATAATAAATCTGGCATCTTTCACCCAGGGCCCAAATAAACCCAATTGGATCGTAGGAGATATCAACCTACCATCATTACAGGACACCCAAGCAACAGCATTCCTAGATGCCCTAGAGAACCTCGGATACAAGCAAATGGTGAGAGAATCTACTCACGAGAAAGGCAATATCCTCGACCTCATATTCGCACCACAGCTAATTTTGGATCAACCACAAAACATAGTACTATCCATAACTGCAGTCCCATGGACTGATCACAAACTCATCACCTTCCAGATGCCTACCACTAACCGTTCACACAAGACAATAACGGATAAAAGCAAGCCCGCTAACTCGGCTACCAGAAGTTTCCAACCATTTAACAGAGAACGCATTCTTACTGAGATTAGCACACTCTTTGATGACACCTCACTAAGCTTAGAAGAACTGATCTCCTCCTGGAACAGAAAACTCAGCACAATTGCTATCCGCCCTCCAAGGAACAAGAACCCAAAAAAGAGATCTACAGCCCCATGGTTCACAGCGGACTTAAAAGCCTCACTAACCATTCTAAGAAGGCTAGAAAAACGATGGAGGTAATCACGCAACAGCTGCGACCAATCAGCTTACATCCAACACCTGACAGAGCATCGTAGAACCATCACAGATAAAATCAGACAACACCACACAGACACCCTGAAACGGTCACTGAATAAACCTCATGACTTGTTTAACTTAGTTAAAACAATTACCAAAGAACCAACACCGGAGCACCACAGCATGATCCACCCACAGGACTATGCAATTTATATGCAATCTAAAATGTGCAAAACTAATAGAATATTAATACCGGAACCTCTTGATGAACAAGACTACCCAGTATCTCTGGCATCCTTCTCCACTCCCTCAAAGAGAACCATTGAAGATACCATCCTAGCACTAAATACATCCACTGCGCACACAGACCCTTGCCCTGCACACTGGATAAAGGACCTGCGTTGTGACATATCATCAATTATAGCAAAAATTTTAAACCATTCCTTCACCACCGGCTCATTCCCAACTACGCTCAAGCAGACCTCTGTAAGACCGCTGTTGAAGAACACCAAACTCGATCCTCAGAAGGTAGAATCTTATAGGCCCATATCTAGCATACCTATGCTAGCAAAAATCATCGAGAAAGTAGTGCACAGGCAACTACAGGATCATATAGACACCTCTGCTCCACTTGATCCGGCTCAACATGGCTTCAGAGAGTCACATGGAGTAGAAACACTACTTACAACACTCCTCAACAACATAATCTCAGGTATGGATAACATACGCCAAGGTTTCGCCCTTGTCTTTCTAGACATAGCAGCGGCCTTTGACTCGGTATGCCACGAAATTCTCATCTGCCGGTTAAGAGAAAAAGGCATCTGTGGAACAGCACTCGAATGGTGCAAATCTTACCTGTCCGATAGATGGCAGCACATCCGAATTGACGGGGATACATCTGAACCATTCTAGCAAAGTCAAGGTGTACCTCAAGGATCCTCCTTATCTGCATTGATGTTTAATATATATATTCAACCCCTCTGCGACATCATCAAATCCTTTAATGTAAGTTACATGATATATGCAGACGATGTGCTACTATATATGCCAATATCACTGGATTGCCTGGATCTCACACCACTGACTAACTGCTTTGACGCCGTAGCAGAGTGGCTCCTATCACAAAACCTGAGAATACAACACAAAAAGACGGAAGTCCTTTTTGTCTCAAGGAACACTAACTTCACCCCTCCTAGTTGTATTAATGTAAAGGATGCCCAGCTCCAAGTGAAACCTGCAATACGTTACCTTGGAGTAACACTGGACCAAAACCTTGACATGAAGAGTCACATAGCCAACACAGTCAAGGCAATCTACTTTAAAATCAGATCCCTCAGACACCTACGCACACTACTTGAACCAGAGGATTTCCGTACCATTTATCAAGCCCTTATTCTTCCCCATTTCGACTTTGCAAACTCCATTCTACAAGGGCTACCCCGGTCCACCCTGAACCCCCTGCAACTGGCCATGAATAGTGCAGCGAGGGTACTCCTCGGAGCTTCTAGGAGAGACCACGTGACACCACTCCTAAAACAGCTACACTGGCTTCCCATTCAAGCAAGGATCAGTTTCAAGACTGTACTGCTAACATTTAAAGCGACCAAGGGGCTCACCTCTGCTTCTCTCTCCAACCTCATACAACCACTTGCACCAAACAGGCCAAGAAGAACAGCAGAAATGAACACACTAGCTACCCCAAAGGATTCCACAAGATGTGCCAGATCAACAGCCAACAGAGCCTTCCGACTCTACGCCCCCATTTTATGGAACACCTTACCAGCACAAATCAGAGCAGTACCAAATTTGAGTCAGCTCAGAAAGTCATTGAAACATTTCCTCTTCCTTAAATATCTCAATGACAGCGCAGAAAATAACTCCCAGGTGAATAGCAGGAGTGGCCAGACAGACAGACCATCGCAACAGAACAATTGCACAATGTAAATACAAACAGTTCCATGTACTGTTGTACCACCTTTGTATATAGTTAACCATGATATCTCTTGTCAGATAACACACCTTTGTATATAGTTTCCCCTATTTGCCAAGTTTATACTTCCTGTTAAATGTAATGACCAGACATATGTAAATTGTCGGATGTTTTCTGTTCAATGTAAACCGCGCTGATGTCTAATAGTGCGGTATATAAGAATTGTTAATAAATAAAATAAATAAATAAATAAGAGGGCAGGGGTTTCTACTCACCTTACTTCCTCATCCAAAAGAAGACAGGAGGGTTCAGGCCCATTCTAGATCTAAGGGATCTCGACAAATTCCTCGTTAAAGAAAAATTCAAAATGATATCCCTGGGTACACTTCTGCCAATCCCTCAGAGAAACGATTGGCTATGTTCTCTAGATCTCAAGGAGGCATACACACACTTGCTGATCCATCCTCAACACAGACAGTATCTGTGTTTTCGGTTTCAGCAAACCCACTACTAATATTGTGTGCTCCTCTTTGGGTTGGCTTCAGCACCCCGAGTATTCACAAAATGAATGTTAGTGGTTGCTGCCTACCTGCGTTATTTAGGGATCTTTGTCTTCCCTTACTTAGATGATTGGCTAATTAGTGGAGTATCTCCAAAAGAGGTAAAACTATCTCTTCATTGCATCAACACTGTCCTCCAAAATCTGGGATTCATCTTAAACTTTCTCATATTGCACCTGGTGCCATCCCAGAGGCTTGAATTCATCGGGGCATTTCTGGATACTTGTCAGGCCAACCTTTCCTTCCACAGGACTGCTCTGCCCCCTTATCGAGCTGGCCTACACTATAAGGAGTCACAGTGCTGTGACAGCTCGAGAGATGCTGTGCCTTCTTGGACACATGGTTTCCACAGTCCATGTCGTCCTCTATGCAGGCTTGCACATGCAGCAAGCCCATTGGACGCTTTCTTCTCAGTGGACCCAAGCGACCAGGTGTGTCTCAGACAAGATTTGCATCACCCTTCCTCTTGTCAACCACCTTCTCTGGTGGTGCTCCCCTCAAAACTTACTAGGAGGGTCACCTTTTTAGATGTCGTCACCTCAATGCACCCTGACGACAAATGCTTCCGAACTAGGGTGTGGAGCACATCTCAACAGTCTCACTACACAGGCAATGGACACAACAGGAATCTCAGTTGCAGATCAACCTCTTAGATCTTCATGTTCTCACAAATGCCTTTTGGGTTTTTCAACTCCATCTTTAGGGTAAACGGGTCTTAGTCTGAATGGACAACCAGGGGATCATGTTCTGTGTGAACAAGCAGTGGAGAACGGGATCTCATCCCCTCTGCCAAAAAGCCCTTCGTCTCTGGTTCTTCTCCATTGCACACCACATCCATCTCGGGGCGGTGTATCTCCCAGTTGAACTCTATCTCCTTGCAGACAGACTCAGCTGTGTCCTATGTCCACATGAGTGGACTTTGAATCGGGGAAACGGCATCTTGGATTTCCCACATGTGGGAGACTGTCAGGATAGATCTGTTCGCCACCCAGGAGAATGCACAACTTCTGCTGTTTTGCTGAAGGCTTCTCTCACGGCACAGCCAGGCAGCGGATGCCTTGCTTCTCCATTGGGGAAAGGAACTACTTTATGCATTCTCACCCACTCCCTTACTGTTCAAACTGTAGGCTGATCAGGCCTCCATGATTCTAATAGCCCCTTACTGGCCCCGTCAGTCATGTTTTCCTCTGATGCTTTGTCTAGCACAGAATCTCCAGGAACAAGCAGGAATGTAGTCATTACATATGGGTATCGTCGGTACCGACGGAGCCTGTGCGGAAACGCTCCCCAGCGTCCAATCAGAAAGCCTTTGGTAGCATCCCACAGTGCCTGCGTGCTGCCTTCCTGCCTTTCCTAACTGCCTCTCTCCAGTTCTTCTTTTTCTGCGGAGCCAGCAGGTTGTGTTCCTGTCACCGCAGAAGAATTTCTTTTTTCTTTCTTTCTTTTTGTGGTCGCGTCTACCTTCTTCGATGCTCTACCGGTTCCGCCGGTCTTTCTTTTCTTATTTCTGTAAAAAAAAAAAAAATTCTTTTTTCCTTTTCTTCAGATGCACGCGCCTTTTTTTGGGCCTTAGGCCCAAAAACATTTTCCTTAACATGGAAAAACCTGCTTCAGGTTTTAAAAAGTGCACAAAGTGTGGCGGTACCATTTCCGTCACTGACACCCATGAATGGTGTTTAAAATGTTTAGGTCCTGACCACTCCATCACGGATTGTGTGTACTGTGCCATGATGTCTAAAAGAGGTCGGCAGAACTGAGCTGCCAAGCTCAGTACCCTGTTTCCCTCTGATGCGGCTTCGGTGGCATCAACGTCTTCCAGGGCTGCATCTTCCTCCCGTGGATCTCAGGTAACTAAACATAAATCCAGCCGGTCCTCAAAGGGTAGATCTCCTTCTAAGCATTGAGATGCCTCTGGCATTGCCCTCGAGGATTCTGCACCAGTAAAATTACCCCAGCGGGAGGCTTCGGCTTCCAAAGCACTATCGGGATTCCAGGATGTTCTCGATGGCTTGGCCTCGACAGATCTCCTGGTGCCATGCTCTGGGGTATCGGTGGTCTCCACCGGTACCAACATCCAGGCATTGGCGGCGTCCATGGACCAGAGAATTCTGGCTATGGAACGCAGTCTGGCGGCTTTCCTTGCGGCATCGACGCCCTTGGTACCGCGACAGACAACTCCACCGGTACTGGCACTGTTATCGGTACCGGTACCGATAGCATCGGCATCGGTGTCTGCTCTGCCAGTACCCTGTCCTCCGATGCCCTCCGGTACCGATTCTCCGGTACCGGTTATTCCCGGTACCAACCTTGGTCGGTACTGCTATCTGGCTCTGCAGGAGCATCCGGACAGACGATACTTCGAGTCCTCAGAAGAATCTGAGGATTCTGAAAGTTCTGTCGCTGCAGCAATGCTTCTTCCAGAGGAGTCCTCCACCCCTAAACGCAGGATGTCTCCTCCAGAGGACACGTCCTTCCAAGACTTCATCAGGGAGGTGGCTCGGGGCCTGTCCATTACTGTGGCCCCTGAAACAGAGCCAAGGGCCAAGGAGTTGGAAATTTTACAATATCCCAAAACTCCTAAGGAGGCAGCTACCTTACCCATTCATGAGATTCTATATGATCTCATGTTGAGGATGTGGGAAACACCTCTTACCACCTCTCCTCATTCTCATAGATTGGATGCTATGTATCGAGTCCCTCCTTGTCCTGGGTTCCATAAGACTCAGCTTCCTCACCACTCTATTGTGGTGGAGTCAGCTATGAGAAGGATCAGAAGTGCAAAAAGACATGCCTCTCATCCTCCAGGACGTGAGTGCAGAACCCTGGATGCTTTTGGACGTAGAGTCTTCCAAGCTTCCATGCTTGCTGCAAGAATCACTTCCTATAGTCTCTATATGGGAATGTTCCTAAAGGAGGTCACAGATAATTTACAGACTTTAAGTCCTTTCATGTCTGAGGATAAAAGACAGGACTTTCTCACTTGGGTCAAACATGCCCAAGATGTTTCTAAATTCTCTAACCGTGCAGCCTTTGACTGCTTTGAGTGTATAAGCAGAACCTCGGCTATCGCCATAGGTGCACGTAGAATTGCTTGGCTCCAGGCATCTGATTTAGAGCTCTGGGTACAAGATAAATTGGGAAATATCCCTTGTACTGGTGAGAACCTGTTTGGTAAAGATTGGCAGGAAAAAGCCAATGAAATGGATGCTGAAAATTCCACCTTGGATAGATTATCCAAGTCCACTGCTGATCCTGTTAGAAAGAAGTTGTTTAAGAAAACATCTTTTTCTAAAAAGAAAAGATTTTATCCTGCTTATGGTCAGCAGGCATCTTCTGCAGGTCAGTTTTCACGCAAACGTCAGCAACCACCCAAACAGAAGAAAGCAAAGGCTGCTAGGCCTCCACCTGCCCAGCAGCCCCAGCCCCCTCAGGGCCTTTGACTTTCAGCTAGAGAACTTAGCCTTTCTGGTTCTGAAGGGACCAGAACCGTCCACCATTCCAGGATGGTTATGTCATTTTGCCCCCAGATGGGGGCAAATAACAGCAGAGCATTGGACACTCTCCATCATAAGGGAGGGGTACAAACTTCATTTTTCAAGCATGCCCCCTCACACAATAGTGAGGCAGTTCAATTCTCCGACCTCTCTCATCAACCTGTTAGGTCAGGAGGTTGCCATCCTTCTTGCCAAAGGGGCAATGGAAGAAGTACCTCTTCATCAACAGGGCACAGGGTTCTATTCCCCTTATGTTCTTATTCCGAAGAAAACATTGGGATACAGACCTATCTTAGATTTCAGAGAATTGAACAAGTTCTTTGTCAAGGAGAAATTCAAGATGATTTCTCTCGGAGCTCTGCTACCATACCTTCAGAGTCAGGATTGGCTTTGTTCTCTAGATCTCAAGGATGCGTACACAATACACCCATGTCCTCATCCATCCAACCCACAGAAGGTTCCTTTGGTTCCTTTTTCAAGGAAAGCACTACCAATACAGGGTACTTCCTTTTGGTCTGGCCTCAGCACCAAGGGTGTTCACGAAATGCATGGCTGTGGTAGCAGCATTTCTCCGCACTCTAGGAATATTCGTCTTCCCTTACTTGGACGAGTGGCTCATTCGAGCTCCAATACAGTCAGAGGCCAAGACTTCTCTATCCTGCACAATACGTATCCTTCAGTATTTAGGGCTGGTAATAAACATCCCAAAATCCAGTCTAACTCCCACTCAGTCTTTAGAGTTCATAGGAGCTTTCCTGGATACCACAAGGGCAAGGGCCTATATTCCCCAGGCCCGTTGCCTTCGCTTGGTGCAGTTAGCTTCTCAAGCAGTGCTAAAGCCTCATCTAACTGCTCGAGAAATGTTGCAATTACTAGGCCACATGGCATCCACCGTGTATGTGGTTCCATATGCTCTCCTCCACATGAGGGCAGCTCAGTGGACTTTATCCACCCAATGGACCCAGGCATCAGGGTGCCTGTCAGACAAAATAGCAAACACAAGTCGCCTCATTTTGTCCCTCCAATGGTGGACGTCCACTCAAAACCTGTTGCTGGGGTGCCCTTTTCAACAACCCTTACCCCAAGCAACTCTCACAACAGATGCTTCTCCAAAGGGTTGGGGAGCTCATCTGCAAGACTTCTCCACCCAGGGCACCTGGTCTCCACAAGAGAGTTTTCTACATATCAGTCTTTTGGAACTCAGAGCAATTTTCCTGGCTCTGCGAGTGTTCCACTCCCTGCTCAGCTACAAGACAGTCCTCATTCATACGGACAATCAAGTAGCCATGTTCTGTGTGAACAAGCAGGGGGAATGGGCTCTCTGTCGGTTTGCAACGAAGCTTTGCAACTATGGGCCCTCGCCAGAGAGCATCAGATTCATCTGCTGGCAGTATATCTTCCAGGCATTCAAAACTCTTGGGCGGACAGACTCAGTCGAGTTCTGCTTCCACACGAGTGGTCTCTGCATGCAGACCAGGTGACCAGGCTATTTCAACTTTGGGGAACCCCGGACATAGACCTCTTTGCATGTTCATCGAATGCCAATCTTCCCCAGTTCTGTTCCAGAATTCCGGCTCAGGGGGCTCAGGCCAGGGATGCTTTACTCCTTTACTGGGGTCAAGACTTCCTGTATGCCTTTCCTTCCATTCCCCTAATTCCCCAAACCCTCTTCAAACTTCAGAGAGACAGAGGCCACATGATTCTCATAGCACCACATTGGCCACGGCAAGTGTGGTACCCTCTGCTTCTACATCTCTCAAGCTCCCTCCCTAGAGTTAGGGTCTGCTCCAGATCTCCTATCTCAGGAGAACGGAATGTTATGGCATCCCAGTCCCCAGTCTCTGCATCTCAGGGCTTGGTTGCTGAAGCCCTAGATCTCCAAGATCTTAATCTATCTCCAGGAACAAGCAGGAATAAGTCTTCACATATGGGTACGTCGGTACCGACGGAGCCTGCACGGGAACGCTCCCCAGCGTCCAAAAGGAAAGCTTTTGGGAGCATCCCACAGCGCCTGCGCGCTGCCTTCCCGCCTTTCCTTACTGCCTCTCTCCAGTTCTTCTTTTTCCGCGGAGCCAGCAGGTCGTGTTCCTGTCACCGCTGAAGAATTTCTTATTTTCTTTTATTTCTTTAGTCGCGTGTCTGCCTTCTCGACTCCGGACCGGTACCGCCGGTATTTTTTCTTTCTTATTTAAAAAAAAAAAAATTAATTACTCTTACTTCAGTGCATTTTTTCTTTCTGTGGCCTTAGGCCTGCAGAAATATTTTTCCTCATGGAAAAGCCCGCCTCCGGGTTCAAAAAGTGCACGAAGTGCAGTGGCACTATTTCTGTCACTGACACCCATGATTGGTGTCTAAAATGTTTAGGTCCTGACCACTCCATTGCGGATTGTGAGTCCTGTTCCATGATGTCTAAAAGGGGCTTACAGAATCGAGCAGCCAAGCTCAGTACCCTGTTTCCCTCTGATGCAGCTTCTGTGGCATCGACGTCTTCCAGGGCTGCTTCTTCCTCCCATGGATCTCAGGTAACCAAACTTAAATCCAGCCGGTCCTCAAAGAGTTCATCTCCCTCCAAGTATCGAGATGCCTCCGGGCTTGCTCTTGAGGAATCCACACCGGCAAAATTACCCCGGCGGGAGGCTCCGGCTTCCAAAGCTTTATCTATGGGGTCACAGGTTGACATCGATGGCTCGGCCTCGACCGATCACCTGTTACAATGTTCTGGGGTACCGGCGGTCTCCACCGGTACCGACATCCAGACATTGGTGGCGTCGATGGATCAGAATATTCTGACCATGCAGCGTGCCATCACGGCATTCATACAAGCTGCGATGGCTTCGGTACCGCAACAAACTCTGTTGTCGGTATCGATTCCGGTACCGGTTCCGACATCGGTTCCGCTGCTGGTTCCGGATCCGACATCTGTTCCGCTGCCAGTACCGATTGCATCGACATAGACGTCGACAGCAGCGGTACGATATCCTGTGATGCCCATCGGTACTGAATTGGTACCGATTACTCCCGACGTCGATACCACCCGGTACGCGTATCGGGCTCTTCGAGAGCATCCAGACAGGCGATACTTCGATTCCTCTGAAGACTCTGATGCATCAGAGGCCTCTATCGAAGCATCGGGGATCCTTCCTCAGGAACCCTCTTCTCCAAAAAGGAGAATGTCTCCTCCTGAAGACTTGTCTTTTCAAGACTTCATCAGGGAGGTGGCCAGGGGCCTTTCCATCTCAGTGGCCTCTGAAAAAGAGCCCAGAGCCAAAAAATTATATATTTTACAATATCCTAAGGCTCCTAAAGAGGCAGCCACTTTACCAATACATGAGATTCTTTATGATCACATGTTGGGCATATGGGAGACTCCTCTTACCACCTCCCCTCATTCTCGTAGGTTGGACACCATGTATCGTGTTCCTCCTTGTCCTGGTTTCCACAAGACTCAGCTTCCTCACCACTCCATTGTGGTGGAGTCTGCTATGAAACAGATAAAGAGTGCAAAAAGACACTCCTCTGCTCCTCCAGGAAGAGAATGCAGAACCTTAGATGCCTTTGGCAGGAGAATTTTCCAAGCCAGTATGCTGGTTGCCAGAATCAACTCCTATAGTCTCTATATGGGGATGTTTCTAGAGGAAGTTACAGATCATCTGGAAACTTTGTCTCCTTTTATTTCAGAAGATAAAAGGGAAGAGTTTCTCACCTGGCTTAAACATGAACAGGATATTTCCAAGTTTTCCAACCGTGCAGCCTTTGACTCTTTTGAAGGTGCCAGTAGAGCCTCGGCTATTGCAATAGGTGCACGCAGAGTAGCTTGGTTACAAGCCTCTGATTTGGAACCCTGGGTTCAGGATGGTCTAGGTAACCTTCCTTGTACAGGTGAAAACCTGTTTGGCAAAGATTGGCAAGCAAAGGCCAACCAGATGGATGCTGAAAATTCTGCTTTAGATAGACTTTCAAAGTCGACTTCAGCTCCTTTTAAAAAGAGGTTGTTCAAAAAAGGATTTTTCCCAAAGAAAGGGAAATATTCTTCTACTTATGGTCAGGCCTCTTCTCAAGGTCGTTTTGCTACAAAGAGACAACAACAACCAAAACAGGCCAAGCCTCAGGCTGCGAGGACTGCTACGGCCCAACAGCCTCAGCCTCCTTAGGGCCTTTGACTTACCACTAGAGAACTTAGCCTTTCTGGCTCTAGAAGATCCAGAGCCTCTCACCATTCCAGGAAGGTTAGCTCATTTTGCTCCCAGATGGGAACAAATCACAGCAGAGCAATGGACCCTCTCCATCATAAGAGACGGGTACAAGCTTCATTTCTTAAACCTTCCTCCTCACACCATGGTGAAACAGTTCAGTTCTCCAGCATCTCTCCTCAACCTTCTAGGTCAAGAGATTGCTACCCTTCTTGCCCAAGGGGCAATAGAAGAAGTACCCCTTCTTCAACAGGGCTCAGGGTTCTACTCCCCCTATTTTCTCATTCCAAAGAAAACAGGGGGCTATAGACCCATTTTAGATCTCAGAGCATTGAACAAGTTTCTATGCAAGGAGAAATTCAAGATGACTTCCCTCGGAACTCTCCTTCCATACCTACAGAGTCAGGATTGGCTTTGTTCTCTAGATCTCAAGGATGCGTACACCCATGTCCTCATCCATCCAACACACAGAAGGTTCCTTCGGTTCCTTTACCAAGGAAAGCACTACCAATACAAAGTGCTTCCTTTCGGTCTGGCATCTGCACCAAGAGTGTTCACAAAATGCATGGCAGTAGTAGCCGCATTTTTACGCACTCTATGGATATTCGTATTCCCATATCTGGACGACTGGCTCATTCGAGCTCCATCCCAGTCAGAGGCTCAGACTTCCCTGACCTGCACAAAGCGTGTTCTTCAGTATCTGGGACTGGTAATAAACATTCCAAAATCCCATCTCACCCCTACTCAATCTCTAGAGTTCATAGGGGCCTTACTGGATACCAAAACTGCAAGGGCCTATCTTCCCCAGACCCGTTGCCTACGCTTGGTGCAGTTAGCCTCACAGATTCAGTTAAAATCCCATTTAACTGCTCGAGAGATGTTACAACTCTTAGGCCACATGGCATCCTCCGTGCATGTGGTTCCTTATGCTCGCCTTCACATGAGAGCAGCTCAATGGACTTTGTCCACCCAATGGACCCAGGCATCAGGGTGCCTGTCAGACAAGATAGCGACCTCCAGTCGCCTCTTTTCCTCGCTCCATTGGTGGAAGTCCACTCAAAACCTGTTGCTGGGGTCCCCCTTTCAACAGGTGTTACCCCAAGCAACCCTTACCACAGATGCCTCTCCAAAGGGTTGGGGAGCTCATCTACAAAATCTCTCCACCCAAGGCATCTGGTCTCCACAGGAGACATCTCTACATATCAACCTCTTAGAGCTCAGAGCAATCTTTCTGGCTCTGAGTCTTCCACACGGTGCTCAGCTGCAAGACAGTCCTCATCCACACGGACAACCAAGTAGCCATGTTCTACGTGAGCAAGCAGGGCGGGACTGGCTCTCTGTCACTTTGCATCGAAGCTCTGAGATTGTGTGCCTTCGCCAGAGAGCATCAAATCCATCTCATGGCAGTGTATCTTCCAGGAGTTCAAAACTCTTGGGCAGACAGACTCTGCTTCCACACGAATGGTCCCTCCATGGGGACCAGATTGCCAGGATCTTTCGAATTTGGGGAACCCCATACATAGACCTGTTTGCAAGTCCGTGGAATGCCAAACTTCCCCGGTTCTGTTCCAGGATTCCGTGTCAGGGAGTTCAGGCCAGGGATGCCTTCCTCATTCATTGGGGGCAAGATTTCCTCTATGCCTTTCCTCCTATTCCCCTCATTCCCAAGACACTGTTCAAGCTTCAGAGAGACAAGGGGTCTATGATCCTCATAGCACCACGTTGGCCACGCCAAGTGTGGTACCCTCTACTTCTGCATCTCTCTCAAGCTCCCTCCCTGGACTTGGGGTCGGCTCCAGATCTCCTCTCCCAGGAGAAAGGAATGTTGTGGCACCCAAATCCCCAGTCTCTTCATCTCAGGGCCTGGTTGCTGAAGGCCTAGACCTTCAAGATTTACCTCTTTCTCAGCAAGTGAAGGATATCCTTCATGCTTCCAGAAAGCCTTCCACCAGACGTTCCTATGCTTTTAAATGGAAAAGGTTTACCATTTGGTGTGCAGAGAAGGGTCTTAACCCTCTTGCAATACCTCTGAATTCTTTACTGGAGTATTTGCTGCATTTATCCCATGCAGGCCTTAAGACAAATTCAATCAGTCCATTTGAGTGCTATTGCAGCATCCCTTAAACCCCTCAATGGACAGCCTATTTCCTCTCATCCTCTTATAGCAAGATTCATGAGAGGCCTTCTTTTGACTAAACCTCCCATTAGACCACCTCCAGTGGCATGGGACTTGAATCTGGTTCTTGGCCAGCTTATGAAGCCATCCTTTGAACCCTTAGCCACTACCTCCTTGAAATTCCTTTCCTGGAAGGTTATTTTTCTCATTGCAGTCACCTCAGCTCGCCCTATCAGTGAGTTGCAAGCCTTAGTGGCTAATCCTCCTTATACAAGGTTCCATGATGACAAGGTAGTCCTCAGAACTAATCCACACTTTATGCCTAAAGTGGTCTCACCTTTACATCTGAACCAGGAGGTCTATTTACCTGTCTTTTTTCCAGGACCTCATGCATCAAGTGCAGAGAGGAATCTTCATACCCTGGTTTGTAAAAGAGCACTTGCTTTCTACTTACAAAGGACACAGCAACATAGAAAGTCCTCTCAACTTTTTGTTCCTTTTGATCCCTCTCATCTAGGACTTCCAGTCTCTAAGAGAACTCTGTCAAACTGGATTGCTCAGTGTATCTCCTTCACCTACCAGAGTAAGAACCTTTCTCTGGAGGGCCATGTCACCGCTCACAATGTGAGGGCCATGGCAGCCTCTATGGCTCATCTAAACTCTGTGTCCATCGACCAAATCTGTCGAGCGGCCACTTGGGTCTCGGTTCATACCTTCACAGCCCATTACTGCTTGGACAAGGACGCCCGCCGGGATGCCTTGTTTGGTCAGGCTGTTCTCAAACACCTGTTCCATACCTAATCAACTCCTACCCTCCATCCCTGACTGGATGCCTGAGATTCATGGGCGAAGGTAGAGCCCTTTCCAGGGACTCACAACCTGGGTGATCTCCCAGGCATCTCTAGCTGGGGAGTCCCCATATGTGAAGACTCATTCCTGCTTGTTCCTGGAGATAGCACAGTTACTTACCTGTAACAGGTGATCTCTGGGAACAGCAGGAATAAGTCTTCACAACCCACCCACCTCCCCTAGGAGTTGTATCTCTCTATCTATCTTTCCTTTCCTCTCTCTCTCTTTGTCTCAGCTTTAAAACTCTAACTGGAGAGAGGCAGTTAGGAAAGGCGGGAAGGCAGCACGCAGGCGCTGTGGGATGCTCCCAAAAGCTTTCCTTTTGGACGCTGGGGAGCGTTCCCGCGCAGGCTCCGTCGGTACCGACGTACCCATATATGAAGACTTATTCCTGCTGTTCCCAGAGATCACCTGTTACAGGTAAGTAACTGTGCTTTCTCAACAAGTGAAAGATGTTCTTTATGCTTCCAGAAAACCTTCCACTAGACGCTCTTATGCTTTCAAGTGGAAAAAGTTTACTATTTGGTGTTCGGAAAAGGGTCTTAACCCCCTTGCGATACCTCTGGAATCTTTGCTGGAGTATCTCCTTCATTTATCTAATGTAGGCCTTAAGACAAATTCAGTAAGAGTCCATTTGAGTGCTATTGCAGCTTCTCTCAAACCTCTAAATGGACAGCCTATTTCCTCTCATCCTCTTATAGCAAGATTTATGAGAGGCCTCCTTCTAACTAAGCCTCCCATTAGACTACCTCCGGTGGCATGGGACTTAAACCTGGTTCTTGGGCAGCTCATGAACCCACCTTTTGAACCTTTAGCTACCACCTCCCTAAAATTCCTTTCTTGGAAGGTTATCTTTCTCATTGCAATCACATCAGCACGCCGCATTATTGAGTTGCAAGCGTTAGTAGCTAATCCACCTTATACAAGGTTCCATCATGACAAGGTAGTCCTTAGGACTCATCCACACTTTATGCCTAAGGTGGTTTCTCCTTTTCATCTGAACCAAGAGGTCTACCTACCTGTCTTTTTTCCAGGACCTCATGCATCAAATGCAGAAAGGAATCTTCATACCTTGGACTGTAAAAGAGCTCTAGCTTTTTACTTACAAAGAACACAGCAACATAGGAAGTCCTCTCAACTCTTTGTTGCTTTTGATCCTTCTCATTTGGGACTTCCAGTCTCCAAGAGAACACTATTTAACTGGATTGCTCAGTGTATTTCCTTCGCCTATCAGAGTAAAAATCTTTCTTTGGAGGGCCATGTCACAGCTCACAATGTGAGAGCCATGGCAGCCTCAATGGCTCATCTGAACTCTGTCTCTATTGACGACATCTGTCGAGCAGCCACGTGGGCCTCGGTTCATACCTTCACAGCCCATTACTGCTTGGACAAGGACTCCCGCCAGGATGCCTTGTTTGGTCAGGCTGTTCTCAAACACCTGTTCCATACCTAATCAACTCCTGCCCTCCATCCCTGGTAGGATGCCAGAGATCCATGGGGGGAAGTGGAGCCCTTTTCAGGGACACACAACTTCTGGGGTCTCTCCCTGGCACCTAAAGCTAGGGAGTCCCCATATGTGATGACTACATTCCTGCTTGTTCCTGGAGATAGCATAGTTACTCACCTGTAACAGGTGATCTCCGGGAACAGCAGGAATTTAGTCCTCACAACCCACCCACCTCCCCTAGGAGTTGTATCTCTCTATCTGTTTCCTTTCCCTCTCTCTCTCTCTTTGTCTCAGCTTTAAAACTCAACTGGAGAGAAGCAGTTGGGAAAGGCGGGAAGGCAGCACGCAGGAGCTGTGGGATGCTCCCAAAGGCTTTCTGATTGGACGCTGGGGAGCGTTCCCACGCAGGCTCCGTCGGTACCGACGATACCCATATGTGAGGACTAAATTCCTGCTGTTCCCGGAGATCACCTGTTACAGGTGAGTAACTATGCTTTACACCTCTCAGTCTGGGACATGCACCCAGCTTCCTCTCACAGGATCATGGGACACTTCTCCATCCCAATCCACAAGCCCTCCATCTCAAGGCTTGGCGGCTGCTGAACAAGAGAACCAATTAGAAACCGTGGGTAGCAAGGAAGGAATTATTTATTAGAACACTCTTACTCATAAAGCCAGGCCCGACACAGGCTGTGTTTCGCTTATGCCTTCATCAGGGGCTTTTGGCTGTGTGTTCTATAACTGGTACATCACCTGGATGACAGGTCCTAGCTACAGGATCACTTCCTGCCACATCAGGGTACTCTCCTGTCACGTGACCCCTCTCCTCCATGGCAACAGGGATGCTGCCAGACTGGAGGTGGGACTTCAGTACTTCATCCCTGAAGGTCTCCTCATTTGTGTACCTCTCTATCTTCCTTATGTCCTCCAAGTCCTGTACGCTAGTCTCCAGAGATTGGATTCGTTCCCTAAGAGCAAAGAGCTCCTTGCACCTAGGACACATGTACGACCCCTTACCAACTGGGAGAAAATCATACATGTGACACTCAATGCAAAAGACTTGCATCACGCAAGCTGTCTACTAGATGTTCCTATGTCTTTAAATGGCAAAGGTTCACTCTCTGGTGTACCCCAAAACATATTGATCCCTCTGCCTGTCCAGGTAGAATTTCTTTTACAATATCTCTTCCACTTGTCCTTTGCAGGCCTCAAGACTAAATAAGTCAGAGTTTATCTTAGTGTCATCTTAGTCTATCACAGGCATCCTATCACATCTCTTGGTGCAACGATTCATGTGGGTTGTCCTACTATCCAAGCCACCGATCAAACCATCATCGGTGGCCTGGGATCTCAAGGTGGTCCAAACTCAACTTCTGAAGCCTTTAGCAACTGCTTCTTTAAAATTATCCTCTTGGAAGGTAATTTTCCTCATCGCCCTCACTTCAGCTCATCGCATCAGCGAACTCCAGGCTTTGGTGTCTGATTCTCTGTACACCCGGTTCCACCATAAGATGGTTCTCCATACAGATCCACACTTTCTACTGAAGGTGGTCTCATCCTTCCATCTCAACCAATTGGTCGAGCTACCGGTCTTCTTCCCCAGACCACAAGCCTCTAGGGCTGAAGCAACGCTCCACACTTTGGATTGCAAGCGCTTCCTGACTTGCTACACGAATAGAACCAAGAATGACAGGAAATCCTCTCAATTATTCAATTTCTTTGATCCAAGTCACCTTGGACTTCTAGTATCAAAGTGGACCCTATCCATCTAGATTGCTGACTGCATCTCTTTTGCCTATGCTCAATCAGGACTATCCCTAGAGGGTCATATCTCTGCTCACAACATGAGAGCCATGGCAACCTCAGTTGCCAACCTTCGTTCTATCTCCATTGACATAATCTGTCGAGCAGCTACCTGGTCCTCCATTCATACCTTCACAACACACTATTGCTTTGACAGGGACTCCCGTGGGGATGCTGTCTTTGGCCAGGCTGCCCTCCAATACCTTTTTGGGACTTAACTGCAACTCCTACCTTCCGACCCGGACTTTTTCTGGCACCAAACTCCCCTGTCGAGTCCAATGGGGCTACTTCGTATCCACACCTTTGTGGCTCTATCCTTTAGCCTCGGGGATATCACTGCAACCAACTTCAGTCTGGTACCTGGGAGCTAGTGACTCCCATATGTGAAGACTGCATTCTGCTTGTTTCTGCAGATAGTGTTGTTAACTCACCTGTTTCAGGTGATCTTCGGGAACAGCAGTAATCAGTCTTCACAACCCACCCTCCTCCCCTAGGAGTTGTAGGGTATTCTATTTTCCTCTATCTCTCAGTTACAAACTCAACTGAGGAGAGGACTTGGGAAGGCAGGAAGGCAGATGTGCAGGCGCAGTGGATTGCTTCCAAAAGCTTTCCAGTTGGAGGCTGGGAAGCGTTCCTGCGTAGGCTCCATCGGTACCGATGATACCCATATGTGAAGACTGATTCCTGCTGTTCCTGGAGATCAACAGTTACAGATGAGTGATAATGATTTATTAGTAGGTTGGACTGTTGTAACAACTGTCACGCCCTTGCCCCTTACTTCCAGTATGGAGGGGCGTGGTTAACATAGAAAGTTTCACTTTTTAGCCTTTAACTGACTTGTTCTTTTGCAGTGCCTCTTGGGAAAGGTAGTTCAGTCACAATTCACTTGGCTTCAGGTAAAACCACTTGTAGTTGGCTCGAATAGTAAGGCAATGAGAGAATTTATTGACTCAAACGCAAAGGTTTACAAATACTACCCTTGGATTCTTTCTCAAGGATTCTTCACAATACACATCAGGACATAAATAAACTCAAAGCAAACTTTCAGCTTATAGTGTTCTTCAGCTCAAAGATAAAGCCTTCTAACAGTCAGTGCTACCAGCTTGGCTAGCATTGCTGTTTAAAGCAAACAAAAACAGCATTTCTCAATGGCAGTTTTCTGTTCTCATAGTCCCAAACACTTCCAGGCTGTTTGTCTCCTTACAAAGTACAATTTTTAACAGGAACAAAAACTTCTCATAAGCAAATAATGCTCTTTTCCAGGCTTTAGGAATATTCAAAAACAAAGCCAAAAACTTTACTTCCTTTCACCATTAGCTCGGCTTCTTGCCGGTGCCCTGCTCTGGATATCAGGTGCTTAATAAGCCCAATCGGAGAGTTTCAGCTTGCTCTGGCTTTCTCAGCAAACACATTTCTTCTTTAACACAGGACATGCACAAACCATCTACAGGCTTTCAAAGTTACCTGACTATGAAGGTTTTCTCTTAAGGGTGGTTTTCCTTCAATCCCTCTGCAGTAAAGGATTGGCACAAGGAGCAGTCCATGTATGAATCCTCGTCATTCACAGCTAGGTCTGGTTCACCTAGTTGCATAGGCTCTACCTCTCCTTCCAGTTCACAGGGTTCAGCTGACTGCCTTCCGTTAGAGCTGAGAGTATCCCTTGCAACTCTGTACTGTTCTGTATTAGACAAGCTTTCAAGGTTCATACCTGGGCCTGGGCTTGTAACAGCTTCTCCTCCCTCATGTTCTGGCCACCATTCTCCTGTGCTTCCTCGTCCTGTTCTCCAACTTGTGTTTCTGCTCTGGTCTCTCCCTGAGACTCTCTCTGGGACTCTCCTACTCCTTCTTTACTGCTTCTTTCTCTATCTTAGACTTAAATCCCCAAGGCTCCAGCCCCACCCCTTCTCTCAGGTGACAGAGATCAGCTTGCCTCCTGGCAGCTGGGTAATTAGGGAACTCAGTGACATAAGGGTCCTTTACCCTGGGTCTGTATTCCCTCTCCTTTTCTCCACTAGGGGAACTCTGAAACCTATCCCATCTGGGAATTTCCTGCTTTCTAGGTGTGATTGGGGTTCTGTTTCTCTGACCTTGTAGAATAGGTCCTTTTATAAGGGTGAATTCCTTTCCTTTATTCCTTTCTCCTTTGTCATGATAAGCTTCTTTATCACACAATTTGTATGATGGGTTGCCTTTATCACTGCTGAATCATCTTTAGTGTGTTGAGGTACAGCTTTGATATTTTATTTATAAAATTTATATCCCACTTATCTATTATTTGTGTGTAATTTTGTGTATGTAAGGCTGTAACCCGCCTAGGATTTTAGATAGTATGGGCTAGAAATGTTTTAAATAAATAACATAAATAAATATTCATAAATAGATACCATAAAAATATGTGGTGTCACCTTCAACAAACAAGAAGAATAACATAATTCTAAAAACGCGCGTTCCAAATGACATCAAAACTTAGATTAGTCTAAAGAAGGCTTGTACAATAGAATCAGAGTCGGCCCAAGGGCTTTTGCCACTCTAGGCAGTCCTGCTATTCCACCCAGTGCTGCGCTGTGCAATGCCACCCCACTCCCCATCTCACCTGGGAAAGGGGGCAGCAGGGCGTTCCCTTGATGCTTTTTTTCACAACATGGTGGCCTTTTGCCTCTGCTTTAGCGCTGCATTGCAGTGGGTCTTAAAGCGCTCCTGCCCACCTTTTGATGCAACTTCCTGCCTCCTTCAACAGGACGTTTTGTCAGAAGGGCCAGAAACGGCAGACCGTAAGTGCATGTTTATATGTGGGCATTTTTAAAGCCCACCATGGCGCTGAAGCGACGGCAGAAAGCCGCCAATTTTTAAAAATTGTGGATGGGCCAGGGGGTCGTCTTGCTAACCACTGGGACCTGCTGCCCTAGATGGCCGACTAGTGGATGCACCAGACCTGAATAAAATGATTGTATTACTACTCTTTTTTCTTTTTTTTTGTTGCTGCCTGAACTTCGATTGAAGTTAAAGATTCTTTGACATTTAAGATATTAGATATGGTCTACCTTGTCAGGCTATCAGACCACCTTATTTCCTGTATGCTATCCAGATAATTAGACTTGCAGGAGAGAAACTTTCTTGTGGTTACTTTTCTCTCTTAGGCTCAATTGTGAAATATATGGGCTTCAGCTTTTTATGTTTAAGAAATTCGACAGGCCTGAAGGTCTATTTATTTTTAGAGGCCTTAGAGATTGCCTATGGGGGGGGGGGTAACTATGAGGCTAGTGCAATAAGAAGCTTGAGGTTCTGTGTGTATATTGTCTTCATCTGTTGTATTTGAGCATTTTATTTTATATGTAAACATCGCTGAAAAGCTTTTAAGGGTAGTATAGAAAGTGCACGAATAGGCAAGCACTGTGATAAGGAAGCTTATCATAGTTCAGGAGGGAGCTATAAAAGAGGTGAATTGGCTTTGAACAAGCAACCTGTCTTTGCTGGTAGAAATAATAAAACAGAATGTTTTCATAAAAGACTACCAGTCCCAGAATGCACCAGGTTTCAAACAGCCTCTAGAAGGGATGAAGTGGGGAAACGTGTGTTCAATCAGGAGAGCTACGAGGTAATCCCCAATCACTCATCTCCAAGGGCAGGGCTTGATTCAGCACACCTGGGCTGTGCTAGGGTGGAGTGTCCCTCTAAGCAGGTTAAAAGTAAAAGATATTCTACACAGAGAAAAAACAGAACAGAGAACCAGGAGAGCAGACAGAAAGAGGAGAGAGGACTACAACAGCAGAAGCAACGTGGAAGGAAGAAGAGAAAGACATCTTGGAGGTCTAAAGAAGGAGCCCACAGCAGTACGTGTGTTAGGAGTGATTCCAGAGGCAAGCATACTCCATTGGACTGGAGGAAGCCAGAGGAGTGGGGTTATAAAGCCAGGAATTCCCAGACGACACCTTTGAAGGAGACGGCTGCATTTGGAAGGGGCCCTAAGACCGGTGCAAGAAGGTATGTGAAGAGAGACCCAGTGTCCAGGGATCTTGATTGGAAGGCTGGACATAAAAGCTGGACTACTTACTGGCCAGGATACCTGGAGAGGAAACCTAACAGCCAAGGAAGCTCAGGTATGAACTTTGATCTATGCCCTAGCTCTTCTCCAGGAAGACAGCAGGGAAACAAATATTATCCTGAGAATGATCAATTAAAGAATTCCTCTGAGCCAGACCCTGATATTGATTCCATGATATTTGAGGAAGAAGGAGATATATCAAATGATCAGAATGAATACATGGATTGCTCTCTGTCTAGGCTGCTGTTTTAAAGTACTTTCTCACTAATACAACAACCACCAAAAGGAACTGTAACTTGTTCTTTTATCTACCCAGAAAAGTCTCTGCAAGAAAGCTTTAGGGTAGGATTGAGCCACGTAGAGAGAGTGAACCAGCAAAGGGGTTTGCAGCTGGCTAATTACACAGGTACACTAAAAAAAATTTTTTTAAACTGCCTCTAATGTTTCGATTGATTTTTACGTTTTTTGGTGCGCTGAATCCAAATCTGGTAACCAATTTGCTCCATCACGTACAGATTTTTTGCTACATTGGGTTAGCAGTTTGAGGTGAACATTTCAGATTGAGTGCGATCGAGATAAGTTTCTTGGATGAATTCTTTATACTAATTGTTTAGTAGTTATTCAAATAAGAATAAAGAAAATTGTAACAAGGCAGCACATAAGAATAGAGTAATGTGAACAAAACACACTGTGATGGTAGCAAAATTGTCTGCACTTAAAACAGCCACATACATGTGCACAAACATTGAGCATATAAGAGCGAGGTTAGACACAAAGCAAAGCAAAGAAATGTGCAAAAAATGTTGTACAGGTATTTATGTAAGAATAGAAAACGCAAACCGCACCATTGCAATACATGAAGACAAACACCCGATGGTGTGAAAATAAAATTCTAATAAATGAGATCCGACACTGTGGTAATAACTAGCAAATTTTTATTTCAAAGTTTAGTAAAAACACGATATTTGTCAACACAGTTTAGATTTTAAAGTCATTCTTGGGTCAATCAATCTCCTGGTGGGCCCGTTTCTTCTTCCCCCAAATGCTTCTCTTGGTGCGCTGCTTGGCGTATTTTTCATCTGGGGTTTCCCGCAGCAGCAACCAGCAGAAATCAGCCATCATAGTGGTGTTCCATCTTCCTTGGTACCTTCTCTCTGCGTCCTTGATGTCCTGGTGAAACCTTTCACCTTGTTCTTCACTGTACGCCCCCAAGTTTTCGGGAAAGTAGTTCACATGGGAGTGCAAGAAATGGACTTTCAGTCTCATGTTACAGCCTTGTTCTTTGAAGGCATTGAGCATCCTGGCAACAATATCCTTATAGTTCTCATCCCGCCTGTTCCCCAAGAATTTGAGAAGAACATCCTTGAAGGAATCCCAGGCTTCTTTTTCCTTCTCAGACATCGTTTCAGCGAATGCTCCATCTGAAATGAGTTTCCTTATATCAGGGCCAACAAACACTCCTTCCTTTAGCTTTGCTTCAGAAAGTCGGGGGAACTTTGAGCAAAGGTACCGAAAGCACTCACCATCTGTTGGAAGGGACTTGATGAATTGCTTAATGAGACCCAACTTAATGTGGAGAGGTGGTAATAGAATTTTATCACGAGGTACCAAGCTCTCATGAAGAACATTTTTCTCACCGGGTCTCAAATACTCCCGAATTGGCCAGTTTTTTTTCCCCCAGTGTAGGTTGCGGGCCCGGCTATCCCACAAGCAAAGGAAGCAGGGATATTTGGTGAAACCGGATTGCTGCCCTAATAGCATGGATAGAATTTTAAAGTCTCCACAAATCATCCACTTATGCTCATCATAACGAATCTTCTGAAGAATCAGGGCCAAATTCTTGTATTTTTCTTGGAGAATAACAGAGTGAGTAATAGGAACTGAAGCGAATGTGTTGCCATTATGAAGAAGAACACCTTTTATGCTGTCTTTTGACGAATCAATGAACAGCCGCCATTCAGCAGGATCATACTTGAGTTTAAACTTTTCCATCACTCCGTATATATCGTTGCAAAATACCAAATCTTCCTCTTTGCTGAAATACTTCAAAAATTGTGTCTCGCGGTTGCGGTACCAATAAAAAGTTATTCCTGGTGACAATTGATTTTTCTGTTTAAGCCGAGAACCTAGCAGTTGGGCAGCATCTTTTGGGAGTCCTAAATCCCGGACTAAATCATTCAATTCAGCTTGAGAGAAAAGTTCAGGTTTCGGATCTGGTTCAGTTTCAAACTCGGAAGTACTGGACTCATCGGGAAAAGCCATCTGATGAGTCTCATCATGATCAGAACCGTCCACACAAATATGATCCAAAGATTTTGGTGGTTCAGGCACAGGTACTTCGTTGCTATGAGGCATAGGCCTAATTGCTGAGGGAAGGTTGGGGTAACTTATTACGTTCTTATTTTTTAAGTTGTATCCCTTCACAATGCAAGAGCAAAAATAGCAGTCACTGCTGTGGTCTCTTTGTTCACGCCACATCATAGGTATTCCGAAACGAAATGCTTGTTTTTTACCTTTCATCCATAAGCGTAGATCTTCCTCACATGTCTTGCACACTTTGTGAGGAGCCCACGGTTTGTCTTGATCGCCTAACTTCAAACCGAAATAGGCGAAATATACTTTTTTAATAAATGCAGAAATGTTCCTCTGCCGCTTTTTCACGGTATATTCCCCACAAATAAAACAAAAACTGTCCGGAGAGTTGACGCAACCTCTGGCTCTGTGAGCCATCACAAATACACAGCACTGCAAACTACAACTGTAGTGAACCACTTCGGAATAAAGCTGGATTACGACTGAGCAAACAAAAGGTAATAATGAACTTGCAAGAAACTGAAATTTGACAGGAATGTTCATGTCGCAACCACCGTGTTTGAGCGAGCGAACGAGGCGAGGCGAACAGGAAAGAACATGCGCCAGCGCGAGTACTGGATTTAGCCCCCCGCCTCCCAATTGTCCTGTTAATGTATAAAATGAATACAAAACACTCTAAAATATCATGAGGGAGTGTTTCTAGTTAGTTAACCATTACAACCTCTATTTTGGGCCAAGAAAATAAACTGCAGTCGGCTAAAAAGAAATTATGTGAACATTCCTTATATGGGTAAGAAATCTAATTTTGCAAGAAAACGTGACGTGATGGAACATTTTGGCTATTTTTCCTGGATTCAGCACCCCAAAATCTATAGGAATCAGTTGCAAAACTGGAGGCAGTTTTTTGGTAGTGTACCTGTGTTATTACATTGAAATTGTAATACCAATGACACACCGTCTCTTACCTCTATTGAACAAATTGAGCCGCAACTAATTCGCAAAAATACTAGTGTTGGTGCTCTGTACTTGCCTGCCGACAGTCACTTATTCTTATTACCAAAATACACTGGCGGCTACGCTGTGATTAAAAGAAGGAAACGGTATCGAACCAATTATTACTACTTACAAAATTCAAATAAATATCATTATATCAAACTCACACAAAACTCCTATCTTAAGGGCAAAAATAATTATTCCCATCTTTTTAAACATTTCTCAAAAACTTTATACATAAGGAACTACACCGGATGTGAACGATACTCCAGCTAACAGGAGCAGCCTAATGGTTAGAGCACTGGCTTTGGAACCAAGAAACCAGGGTCTGATTTCCACTAGCACTCCTTGTGGCCTTGGGCAAGTCACTTAACTTAAATTTGAGGTAATGGAGGGTTATCAATGTCCTGTTTAATGTACATTGCCAAGTTTAAATTACAATGTAAATCACTGAGGGAAATGATAAAGTGATATAAAAAGCCTCTTAAATAAATAAAATAAATACACACACAGACATAACACAGTCAACAAGACACACACAAAGACAACATCTGTTTATTTGTGTGTATGAATATATGTGTGTGTGTGTGCATAGGCATGTGAGTATATGTATGTGTGTGTATTTGTTTGTGTTGGGTCTCTGTCTGCGATTTGGAGAAGAAATGAGAGACGAGGAATGTTTGACAGATTCAGTTCCATAATTGCTGTGTTTGTCAATTAGTGTTTACATGCGGCAGCTGGTGGAACTGCTTTCCCTATGAAAATGTACTGGGGAATTTGTATGGGGCATCATTTTATTTCCATCTCCCACCACTGTAGAAACTTCTTTTTCTGTAACTAGAGCAACATTATAGTGCTCCACCCCCATAGCTTTCCCACTGGCTGGATCCTATTTACAGTTTTTGTTGCTGGTTTTGTTGGGAACACGCAGGTCAAGGTCAGGTCACTCACCTAGGAGGAAGAATTTGAGAATTGCAAATAGAGGTTTTAAACTTGGAAAAACGTCCAGACATGTTAGTAGTAGTAGTAAAAACTAGAAGGATAGCTGCTACTAATCGTTTGTATAGTGTTACAAGGCGCACGCAGTGCTGTACACATAAATATAAAAGATAGGCTCTTCTCAATAAAGCTTACAATCTATTCAAGATAAACACAACAAATGGGGCTAGGATAAAACTAAGAGGAAATGGTTATAACACACATGTATGGTAAACAGGAGAATAAGAGGGTAAGGATCCAAAAGCATCTTTGAAGAGATAAATTTTTAGCCTGGATTTGAGTAAGACCAGAGATGGAGCTTGATGTACCCACTCAGGTAGTCTGTTCAAGGCAAGTGGTGCAGAAAAGTAGAATGACTGAAGGTTGTGGAACAGAAGGACATAGATAAAGGGTTCCAAGGGTTGCAGAGCAGAGATGGCATCCATCTGTCCAAGAAAGGTCAACACATCTTTGGTAGTAGACTGGCTAATCTACTGAAGAGGGCTTTAAACTAGATTCGTTGGGGATGGGTGAAGAAAGCCCCCAGGTAAGTGAAAGCCCCCAGGTAAGTGATACATCAAATACCTTTATGGAAATGGGTAACAGGGGTAACATATGGAAAGCAGTGTGTATAAATGCCCGTAGCATGGGAAATAAGATCTCTGAAGTTGAAGCTTTGGTGGGAGTGGCTGACTTAGATTTAGTGGCAGTTACAGAAACATGGTTCACAGAAAACCATGACTGGGATGTAACTATACCTGGCTATACTTTATTCAGAAAGGACAGGGTAGGAAGAAGGGGAGGAGGAGTAGCACTATATGTAAAAACTACTATTAAAGCTTTGGAATTACAGAGCTTAAAAGGGAGAGAGGAGGCATTGTGGGTTAGACTAGAAAGAGGGAAAGAGAAATCTATTTGCATTGGTGTGATATACAGACCTCCCTCACAAGAGGAAGAGGTGGACAGAGAGTTAATTGAAGACATACGCAGCATTGCTAGGAAAGGGGAAGTGCTACTGCTAGGAGATTTTAATATGCCAGATGTTGATTGGCACATTCCTGCTGCAGTATCATCTAGGAGTAAGGAGATCCTGGATTCTCTACAGGGAGAACTATTCAGGCAATTGGTAACAGACCCCACACGTGAAGGGGCCATACTGGACTTGGTGCTTACCAATGGTGAAAGTGTTTCTGATGTTGTAGTGGGAGATCATTTTGCATCCAGTGATCACCAGATGGTGTGGTTCAGTATTAGGACTAGGGCTCTTAGAATCCATTCCAAGGTGAAGATCTTAGACTTTAGGAAGACTAACTTTGCGATGATGGGCCAATGCCTCAGGGAGTCGTTAGTGGGATGGGAACAGCTGGGGGATGTAGAACAACAGTGGGCAAAACTGAAAGGGGGTATTTTAAAGGCAACCAACCTTTTTGTTAAAATGGTAAACAAAGGCAAAAGGAACAGGAGACCGCTATGGTTTTCGAAGGAAGTAGCTGAAAAAGTGAAGAAAAAGAGGGAGGCCTTCATGAAATACAAGAGATCACAGAGAGAGGAAGACAGGCATCTGTATTTGGAAAAACAGAGAAGCTAGCAAAGTAGTCAAGAAGGCAAAGATTCAAAAGGAGGAGGAAATAGCCAATGCAATAAAATGGGGGGATAAGACATTTTTCAGATATATTAGTGAGAAGAGGAAGGGCAAAAGTGGTATTGTCAGACTCAAGGGTACAGGGGGGGAATATGTAGAAGCTGATAAGGATAAAGTGGAATTACTTAACAAATATTTTTGTTCTGTGTTCACAGATGAAAAACCAGGAGCAGGACCTCAGAAAACACCCACAAATAAGAACAGAAGCGAGGGACATCTTGAACAATTTTCAGAAGACTGTGTTCGTGAGAAACTAGCTCAACTCAAAGTAGACAAAGCGATGGGACCGGATGGGATACACCCTAGAATACTGAGGGAACTTGGGGACATTCTAGCAACTCCACTGACTGACCTTTTCAATGCCTCGTTGGAGTCGAGAGTGGTGCCAAAGGACTGGAGAGAGGCTCATGTGGTGCCTTTACACAAAAGCGGAAGTAAGGATGTGGTTGAAAACTACAGGCCGGTTAGTTTAACTTCAGTGGTGAGTAAATTAATGGAAACGCTGTTGCAAGAGAAAATAGTGAGGTTTCTGGAGTCCAGCGGATTACAGGATCCGAGGCAGCATGGATTCACCAGAGGCAGGTCTTGTCAGACAAATCTGATTGATTTCTTTGACTGGGTGACCAGGGAGTTGGACCGAGGGAGAGCTCTAGATGTGGTGTATTTAGATTTCAGTAAAGCCTTTGACACTGTTCCTCACAGGCGACTTATAAACAAACTGAGCACCCTAGGGATGGACCCTAAAGTTACTGCTTGGGTTAGAAATTGGTTGGTTGGGAGGCGACAAAGAGTACAAGTAAATGGAGCTCACTCTGAGGAGAAGGATGTTATCAGTGGTGTGCCCCAGGGATCTGTCCTTGGTCCGATTCTTTTTAACATCTTTGTTAGTGATATAGCGGAAGGGCTGTCGGGTAAGGTTTGCCTCTTTGCAGATGATACCAAAATCTGCAATAAAGTAGACACCCAGGAAGGTGTAAATAACATGAGGAGGGATCTAGCTAAGCTTGAAGAATGGTCTAGAATTTGGCAGCTGGGATTTAATGTTAAAAAATGTAAGGTCATGCATTTGGGCTGCAGCAATCCAAGGGAGCAATACAGCATAGGAGGTGAAGTACTTTTGTCCACTAAAGAAGAGCGGGACCTAGGCGTAGTTGTGTCCGATGATCTTAAAGTAGCTAAACAGGTAGAAAAGGCGACGGCAAAAGCTAGAAGGATGCTTGGGTGCATACGGAGAGGAATGGCTAGCAGAAAAAAGGAGGTGATAATGCCTCTGTATAAGTCTTTGGTGCGACCTCATTTGGAGTATGGTGTGCAATTCTGGAGACCGCACCTTCAAAAGGATGTGAACAGGATGGAGTCGGTACAGAGGGGTGCTGCTAAGATGATTAGTGGTCTTCATTATAAAGCATATGAGGACAGACTTAAGGATCTTAATATGTACACCTTAGAGGAAAGGCGGGATAGAGGTGATATGATTGAGATGTTTAAATACCTCCGTGGCATAAATGTTCAGGGAGAGAGCCTCTTTCAATTGAAAGCAAGTTCTGCGACGAGGGGACATGGGATGAGGGTGAAGGGAGATAGATTCAGGAGTGATATGCGGAAATATTTCTTTACGGAAAGAGTAGTGGATCCGTGGAATAGTCTCCCAGTGGAGGTGGTAGAGATGAGGACAGTAACTGAATTCAAAAAAGCATGGGACCAACACAGAGGATCTCTAAAGGTAAAAAGTGGACTGTTGTAGTTGTTGTTATGGAAGGACAGACTAGATGGGCCTTGTGGTCTTTTTCTGTCATCATGTTTCTATGTTTCTATAAAAGCAGTTTGTCTGACTGGAGTTTCTAAGGAGGGGTGTAGGGAGAGTGAATAAGGATGAATGCACTTGTAGGTCAGTAGGAAATGTTTGAACTGGATATGGAAACAAGGAGCCAATGAAGTGTCTTGAGAAGAGGAACTACATGAGCGTAGCAATGCTGGCAGAAGATTAGATGTGTAGCTGAATTTTGAATGGATTGAAGGGGAAAGAGGTGGGAAGACGAACAAGAAACAGGTTGCACTTTCTAATTACAGGAGGTGACTAGAGAGTGGATAAGTATTTTGGTGTAGGGTGTTCAAAAAGGAAGTGATGAATTTTGCTGATGTTATAGAAACAGAAATGATAGGTTTTAGCTGTTTGTTGGATGTATGCAGAGAAAAGGGAGAGAGGCGTCAAAGATGACTGAGGAAACGGGAAGAATTGATATCCACAGAAATAGAGAGAGGAGGAAAGGGGGAGGTGGATTTAGGAGGAAAGATAAGAAGCTCTGTCTTGGCCATGTGCAGTTTTAGACAGCTGCAGGACATCTACTGTAGATAGCAGTGTTGGAGAAGCAGGCTGAGAAATGGGTTTGTATTTCTGGAGAGATTTCTAGTGTAGAGTGGTAAATCTGAGAGTCATCAACGCAAACATGTTACTGAAAATCATGGGAACCAAGGGAGTGAGTACATAGAGAGACAAGAGGTCCCAGGGCAGATCCCTGAGGTACATTGACTGACAGCGGGATAGCAGTGGAGGAAGATACACCAGAATATACATTTAAAAGTGCGATGAGAGTGGAGAGAAAACTAGGAAAGAACAGAGCCCCTAAATACAAGCAAGAACAGGGTATCTGAGAAGGTGGTGATCAACCTTGTCAAAAGCAGCAGATAGGTCAAGAAGGATGAGGATCAAGTAGACAGTGGTGGCCCAAGGATTTCTGCCACTCTAGGCAGACCCTCCGTGCTGCCCCTACTCAAGACTGCGTTGCTGTCCAGCTGCCATGCTGCTGCCCCCTCCTCCTTGCACTGAAGTGGCGGTGGTTGAATTGCCATTATAGCGCTGCATCACTTAAAGTGCCCTCACGCATGCCCGCTCGCGGCTTGCCACTTCTGCCCCCCTCCAATTCAACTTTCTTGGAGGGGGCAGGAGTGCCAGGACGAAACTGCAAGCATTTTAAAACCCGCCATGGCACAGATGTGGCATTTCAGCTGCTGCTTTGGGGGGGGGGGATTGGCAATGCCACCCACCAGAGTCTGCCATCCTAGGCAACCCAATGGACAGGCTGGACCTGCAAGTACAGGCCCTTGGATTTGGCTGGGAACAGTTCACTGGAGACTTTGTCAAGGGCTATTTCTCTAGAAGGTAGAGGACAAAAGCCACATTGCAGTGGATTCAGAATAGCTTGAGAAGAAAGTCAGTCAAGACAATGGCAGCGAACTACACATTCGAGTAATGTAGATAAGAAAGGGAGAAGGGAAATGGCTCGATAATTGGAAGGACGGGTAAGGTATAGTAAAGGCTTTTTGAGATGTGTGACCACAGCATGTTTGAAAGCCACAGGAACCGTAGCAATGGAAAGGGATTAGGTTGAGGATATGACAGAGGGAAGGGATGACAGCAGGAGAGAGAGAGACCTTAGTAGATGAGTGGGAATGGGATCAGAGGAGCAGATAGCGAGTTTGTAGGAGGAGAGATGATGCGCAGACATTTAATGTAAAAATCAATAGAATCCTGAAAAACTCCAAACATTTTGTTGGTCCTTCCCTCCCAAGTTCTGAACACATCAGACTCTAGTTATGTTACTAGTTTTCTAGTGCCTTAATTTAGCCCTTTTGAAGGCAACAGATATTAATTGGAAGCACCCATAGCAACTATTAAGAAAGCTGTGCATTTCATTCAGTAGTTTTCAAAATAGAAATAACAAATATACAGGCCTATGCAGAAAGCGTGAGACTTCAGTGCCGGCTATCAACTTTTTATGTCTAAGGGCAGCGCACCGATAGCGTGTGACTTTAACACTGGCATGCAGAAGGCTCATTTGCAAATTAGCCACACATTAGCAATTTGTTAAACTGGGAGAGCAAGCCAAGCACATGCGTACAGAAGTAGCGCAAGTATCCTAGAGAAACGGGGGCATCACATGGCTAATTTGCAAATGAGCCCTGACAGTATTTTGATGGCATCAGGGGCTTTCTCCGATGCCTGGATCATCTGAGGGGAAATGTCAGATGATCCAGGATTGGAAAAAGTCCCCGATGTCATCAAAATAATATTGGGGGCTGGTGCGCTCAACAGAAAGTGATTCTCTGGTGGCCCAGTGGCCCTGATTTTCCCCCTACCCCCTCCCAACTAAAAATAAACCTGGTGACACATTGGCCCTGGACCCCCCACCCCCCTCCTGCTCTTGCTCCACCATTTTTCTACTTTATATGGCAGTCTGACCCCGCCAGGTGCATCCCAGGTTGAACTGCGTGGGGCCAGGCGCCACCCTTTTTCAAGATGGCAATGCAAGAGCGGGAATGCGTGGGCAGCGCTCCTGCTCATTTGTAAAGGGTACCGTGGAAAGGGTGGGTGGTTTGGGGCCACTGGGCCACCAGGTTTATTTTTAGTTGGGAGGGGGTGGGGGGATTGGGGCCGCTGGGCCTCCAGGGATTATTTTTGGTTGGCGGGTGGGGGGTTCAGGGTGGGTGGGTTGTTCGGGACATCTGGGCTACCAGTTTTATTTTTAGTTGGGTGGGGGTTGGTGGAATTGGGGCTGCTGCTCCATCAGGGATTCACTTTGTCAGGGGACAAAGGCTCCCGATGGTATTTTGATGGCATCGGGGGCTTTCTCCAATGACTGGATCATCTTTGACATTTCCCCTCAGATGATCCAGGCATTGGGGAAAGCATCCAGTGCCATCAAAATACTGTCAGAGGCATGCATTAGATGTTTAAGCCACCTCAAGACCTGACATAGAGATATTGGTGCTAAGGCTGGTTGTGAAATTCTCTACGCGTTTCTGTGCATTGGACGCAGGTACTATTTACATAACATTTTATTATGTGCAGCTCATTTGCCTCTAATTTAAATACATTTAAATCTCCAGGAACAAGCAGGAATGTAGTCTTCACATATGGGTATCGTTGGTACTGACGGAGCCTGCGCGGGAACGCTCCCCAGCAGGCTCCCTCAACACATGCGCGCTGCCTTCCCACCTTTCCAACTGTCTCTCTTTAGTTCTTCGTTTTCCACGGAGCCGACAGGACCCATACCCTGTCACCGCAGAAAATTCCGTCTTTAGCACTAGAAGCCCCAAAGTGCGTCAATTGACACAAATGCATCTTCAAAGGTTTATACCAGCGCCACTGCTAGAACCATGTCAGTTATGTAATGATGTTGAATACTGCACGTAGTAAACAAATAAGTAACTTCAAATTAATTCACATCTGCATTTCATGCTCAACGCAGTCGTCATGATAATGCGATAATCAATTGACGCACTTTGGGATTTCTAGGTAAAATGCCTTTTTGGGGGTTCTAGTGTTAAAATTGTTTTCTTGTGGTCGCGTATGCCTCCGCACGACGCCTACTGGTACCGTCGGTTCTTTTCTTTAAAAAAAAAAAAAAAAAAAAAAATTATACTTTGATCTGTTTCTCTTCAGAAACGTTTCTTTTTCGGTGCTAGGTGCCATTTTGGGCATTAGGCCTCATATTTCTGAAACATGGAAAAACCAACTAGTGGTTTTAAAAAATGTACTAAGTGTGGTGGTACCATTTCCGTCACTGACACCCATGATTGGTGTCTTAAATGTTTAGGGCCTGAACATTCTCCATCTGAATGTCTCTCCTGTATGGGGATGACTAAGAGAGGAAGACAGAACCGAGCTGCAAAGCTCGGTACTCTTTCCTTCGGATGCCAGATCCATTGCATCGACATCTTCAAGAGCCTTCTCTTCCTCCCATGGATCTCAGGTAACTAAACAAAAAAGCTGGTCCTCAAAGGGTAGCTCTCCTGCTAAGCATTGAGAGGCCATTGGCATTGCCCTTGAGGGAACCACACTGGCAAAGCAGCCCTGGTGGGAGGCTTCAGCTTCCAAAGCATCAATGGGGCTCCAGGATGTTCTTGAGGCCTCGACCTTGCAAGAACTACTGGTGCCATGCTCAGGGGTCCCAGCCGTTTTCACCGGTACCGACACCCAGGCATCAGCAGCGTCGATAGACCAGAGGTTCTTTGGTATCGAACGCACTCATTACAGCTCTTCTCACAGCTGCGGTACCGTTGACGCCTATGGTTCATCAGGCACCGGTACCGACATCGATACCAATGCCAGTACCTACACTGGTAGGTACCGATGGTATCGGCCCCGGTGGGAGTTCTTCCCATGCCATCTTTGGCTGGAATCGACAGATCGGTAACGGATCAACTCGGTACAGACGTCGATCGATACCGGGACCGTGCTTTGCATGAGCATCATGGTCAGGAATACTTAGAGTCCTCCGAGTCTGAAGACTATGACAATTCTGCTGTTACCAGAGGGTTTCTCCCGGAAGATCCCTCTTCTCCCCAACGCAGAATGTCACCTCCAGAGGACATGTCTTTTCAGGATTTTATTCGTGATGTGGCCAAGGGCCTTTCAATCACGGTAGCTCCTGAACAGGAACCCAGAGCAAAGGAATTGGAAATTCTCCAATATCCTAAAGCTCCAAAGGAGGCAGCCACTCTGCCCATCCATGAAATTATGCATAACTTGATGCTCAGAATGTGGGAGACACCTCTTGACTACATCTCCTCATTCTAGGAGGCTTGATACTATGTATTGAGTTCCGCCATGTCCCGGATTTCAAAAGACTCAGCTGCCACACCATTCAATGGTGGTGGAGTCAGCCATGCGTAGGATGAAAAGTGCAAAGAGGCATGCATCCAATCCCCCAGATCGTGAATGCAGGACTCTGGATGCTTTTGGGCGTCAAACTTTTCAGGTTTCCATGCTTTCAGCTAGGATCAGTTCATATATACTATATATGGGCATGTTCCTCAAAGAAGTTACAGGAGACTTGGAGCTTATGAGCCCACTTCTCCCAGATGAAAAGAGACAAGACTTTCTTGCTCTAGTTAAGCATGCTCAAGATGTCTCCAAGTTTGTGAATTGTGCAGCCTTTGACTGCTTTGAATGCATCAGCAGAACCTCTGCTATTGCCATTGGGGCACGACGGATTGCCTGGCTTCAGGCATCAGACTTGGAGACTAGGGTACAGGACAAGTTAGGCAACATTCCTTGCACGGGAGAGAATCTCTTTGGCAAGAGAACTGGCAGGAAAAGGCTGATGAGTTAGATGCTGACAATACAACTCTAGATAGATTGTCAAAATCTACAGCCACTCCAGCCAAAAAGAAGCCTTATAAAAAGCCCTTTTTCAGGAAAAAGAGGAAATTTTATCCTTCCTATACCCAGCAGAGTCAAACTCAGGGCCAGGTTGCCCAAAAGGGACAAACTAGACAGCAAAAGAAGTCAAAAGGCCCGAGAGCCCAACCAGCTCTGCAGGTTCAGCCCCCTCAAGGGCTTTGACTCCTTCCTAGAGATCTTAGCCTTCCTGCCTCTGAGAGGTCCCCAACCCCCCAATATCCCAGGCAGGTTATGCCACTTTGCCAACAGATGGCATCAGATAACAGCAGAAGATTGGACTCTGTCCATTGTAGGAGAGGGGTACAAGCTCCATTTTCACAGCATGCCCTCTCCTACAATTCTAAGGCATTTCAATTCTCAAACCTCTGCTAGATCACGAGGTCTTAACACTTCTTGCCCAAGGGGCAATAGAAGAGGTACCCATTCTTCAATGGGGTGTAGGGTTCTACTCCCCCTATTTTCTTATTCCAAAGAAAACAGGAGGACACAGACCCATTCTAGACCTCAGAGAATTGAACAAATACCTGTTCCGAGAGAAGTTCAAAATGATTTCTCTTGGAACTCTTCTGCCATACCTTCAAAGCCAGGATTGGCTTTGCTCTCTAGACTTAAAGGATGCATACACTCACATTCTGATCCATCCAAATCACAGGAAATTCTTATGATTCCTTTTCAAGGGAAAACATTTCCAGTACAGGGTTCTTCCCTTTGGTCTGGCTTCAGCTCCAAGGGTATTCACGAAATGCATGGCAGTAGTAGCTGCATTTCTACGAACCCTGGGGATATTTGTCTTCCCTTACTTAGACGACTGGCTCATTCGAGTCCCTACAGTTGCAGAGGCCAACACTGCACTGTCTCGCACAATGCAAATCCTCCAATACTTGGGGTTGGTAATAAACTTCCCAAAATTCCAACTTATTCCTTCCCAATGCCTGGAATTCATACGGGCCTGTCTAGATACCAGACAGGCAAAGGCTTTCCTTCCACAGGCCCGGTGTCTTCGCATAATGCAACTAGCTTCTCAAGCAGCAGGGAAATCCTCCCTAACTGCTCGAGAGCTACTACAATTGCTGGGACATTATGGCATCCACAGTTCATGTAGTCCCATATGCTCGCCTCCACACGCGAGCAGCTCAGTGGACCCTCTCCACACAGTGGACACAGGCCACAGGACATTTATCAGACAAAATAGTAAACTCTCAACTACTAATTTTGTCCCTCCAATGGTGGCAATCACTAGAAAATCTGACAGTGGGGTCTCCTTTCCATCAACCCCTTTTTCAGGCCACCCTAACAGATGCATCACAGGTGGGTTGGGGAGCACACCTGAATCATCTCTCTATCCAGGGCACCTGGACTCCACAGGAGGCTGGTCTACACATAAACCTGCTGGAATTAAGAGCAATCTATTTAGCTCTTCGAGTATTCCACGTCCAGCTCAGCTACAAGACAGTCCTAGTTCAGACGGACAATCAAGTAGCCATGTTCTCTGTGAACAAGCAGGGCGGGACAGGCTCTCTTTCGTTATGCAACAAAGCTTTATGACTAGGCCCTCGCCAGAGAGTATCAAATTCACCTTCTTGTGGTGCATCTTCCAGGTATCCAAAACCTTTGGGCAGACAAACTCAGTCGAGTACTGCTGCCTCACGAGTGGTCTCTCCACCTAGACCAGGTGGTAAAGATATTTCATCTCTGGGGCACTCCAGACATAGACCTCTTTGCAAGTCCATTGAATGCCAAACTTCCCCGGTTCTATTCCAGGATTCCGGCTCACAATTGTCAGGCAAGGGATGCCTTCCTCCTTCACTGGGGTCAGGACTTCCTTTATGCCTTCCCACCCATTCCCCTCATCCCCAAAACCCTGTTCAAGCTTCAGAGAGACAGGGGTCACATGATTCTCAGCGCCACGATGGCCACGCCAAGCGTGGTATCCCCTGCTTCTACATCTCTCTCAAGCTGCACCTCTGGAGTTAGGGCATGCTCCAGATCTCCTTTCCCAAGAGGACGGGACGCTATGACACCCGAGTCCCCAGTCCCTGCATCTCACGGCCTGGTTGCTGAAGGCTTAGACCTCCAGGATTTCAACCTGTCCCAACAGGTAAAGGATATCCTTCAGGCTTCTAGAAAACTTTCCACAAGAAGATCTTATGCCTTCAAGTGGGAACGTTTTACTATATGGTGCTCCAAGAAGGGATTAAACCCCCTTGTCATACCTTTTGAATCAATACTAGAGTATCTCTTTCACTTATCCAATTCTGGTCTAAAGACCAATTCGGAAAGAGTCCATCTTAGTGCAATTGCAGCTTCTTATAAGCCTCTGAATGGACAACCAATTTCCTCTCATCCACTCATATCCAGATTTATGAGAGGTCTTCTGTTAACAAAACCTCCCATTAAGCCACAACTGGTGGCATGGGATCTATGACTACAGTGTGTAAATAGTTTCCCCTGGTTATCCAAGTTTTACTATCCTGTTATTTGTAAACTCAGACCTATGTACACGTTCTGATTTTGCTGTTCCATGTAAACCGCGCTGATACCGAATAGTGCGGTATATAAGAAATTATAAATAAAATAAATAAATCTAAATCTAGCTCTCGGGCAGCTCATGAAGCCGCCTTTTGAGCCTTTAGCCACTACAGCCCTTACGTTTTTGACCTGGAAGGTCATCTTCCTAATTGCAATCACCTCTGCACGTTGCGTTATCGAACTGCAAGCTTTAATGGCTGATCCTACTTATACTAGGTTTTATCATGATAAGGTTGTTCTTAGAACTCATCCACACTTTATGCCAAAGGTGTTTTTGCCTTTTCATTTGAATCAATCAATTTATCTTCCTGTATTTTTTCCGAGGCCTCACGCCTCTAATGCAGAAAGAAACCTTCATACTTTGGATTGTAAAAGAGCCTTAGCCTTTTACCTATAGAGAACACAGCAAAATATTAAGTCATCGCAACTTTTTATAGCTTTTGACTCTAGTCATTTGGGACTTCCAGTCTCCAAAAGAACTTTATCTAAATGGATTGCCCAATGCATATCCTTTGCTTATGAGAGTAAGGGTCTTCCTCTTCAGGGCCATGTCACAGCTCGTAACGTGAGAGCCATGGCAGCTTCCATGGCTAATCTCCACTCCGCGTCTATCGATGACATTTGTCGAGCAGCCACCTGGGCTTCGGTACACACCTTCACAGCCCACTACTGCCTGGATAAAGCCTCCCATCAGGATGCTTTCTTTGGCCAAGTTGTTCTTCAAAATCTTTTTCAGATCTAATTCAACTCCTACCCACCAACCCTGGTGGAATGCCAGAGATCCATGGGAGGAAGGATGCCTACCTTTCTAGGGGCACCTTCCTGGGGCTGTCTCCCTGGCATCTTCAGCTAGGGAGTCCCCATATGTGAAGACTACATTCCTATTTGTTCCTGGAGATAGCGTAGTTACTCACCTGTAACAGGTGATCTCCGGGAACTGCAGGAATTTAGTCTTCACAACCCACCCACCTCCCCTAGGAGTTGTCTCTATCTCTTTGTCTCTTTCCTCTCTCCGTCTCTTTCCTCTCTCCCTCTATCCTTTCACTCAGCTACAAACTTAACTGAAGAGAAACAGTTGGAAAGGCGGGAAGGCAGTGCACATGTGCTGAGGGATGCTCCCAAAAGCGTTCCTATTGGACGCTGGGGAGCGTTCCCGTGCAGGCTCCGTCGGTACCGATGATACCCATATGTGAAGATTAAATTCCTGCTGTTCCTGGAGATCACCTGTTACAGGTGAATAACAACGCTATACTCTTGGGTGTTAATTGTGCACTAGGTTTTTTCTTTGCTGTTTACGCGCACATCCGTCTCTTTTTCTGCATTTAGCAGTGACAATAAGTGTGCTTAAAAGTTTCCTTATATGTGCTTAAAGGCTGTGCTAGTTTTCTGTATTGGTCAGATGGTGGTGTGTCTGTGGGAGAGGTAGCTGGGAGTGGTGGGGCATTTCATGGGGGCATAGTTGTGGGGAGGTAATTTTTTAGGGTGAGGGTAATTTGCAGGATAGTGGGCCATTTGTGTTGGGGGAGGTAGTTTTGAGGGTAGGACAGTTTGTGGGCTAGTGGAGCAGATATAGAGAGGTATTCTGGGGAACAGTTTTAGGAGTAGTGGGGCATTTAGAGCCTGGACGTTTGGCGGCTGGGGGTAGTTCTTGGGGTGGTGGGACAATTGTGTGGGATAGTTTTTCAGGTTAGGTTCAGTTGTCGGGGCATTTCGGGATGGTGGGGAGTTGAGAGAATAGGGAACTGGCAGAGGCAATTTCATAGGAGAAATTCCCTAACTACTGTGTTTCACTGTATTTAAGTATCTCCAGGAACAAGCAGGAATGAGTCTTCACATATGGGTACGTCGGTACCGACGGAGCCTGCGCGGGAATGCTCCCCAGCTTCCCAAAAAGGAAAGCTTTTGGGAGCATCCCACAGTGCCTGCGCGCTGCCTTCCCGCCTTTCCTAACCAACGCTCCTCAGTTCTTCTTTGCCGCGGAGCCAGCAGGTCGAGCCCTGTCACTGCTGAAGAAGTTCTTTATTTTATTTTATTTCTTTGGTCGCGTGTCTGCCTTCCCCGACTCCGGACCGGTACTGCCGGTCTTTTCTTTCTTTCTTTAAAAAAAAAAAAAAAAATATCGATATTTTTCCTCACTTGGTGTATTTTTCTTCTTAGGCCTCAGGGCCCACAAGAAAATTTCCTTCATGGAAAAACCAGCCTCCGGGTTCAAAAAATGCACTAAGTGTAGCGGTACTATTTCTGTTACAGATACCCATGAATGGTGTCTTAAATGTTTGGGTCCTGAACAATCCATTCCGGATTGTCCGTCCTGCTCTCTAATGTCTAAACGGGGGTTACAGAACCGAGCAGCTAAGCTCCATGTGCTGTTTCCCGCTGATGCACCGGCGATAGCATCGACATCTTCCAGGTCTTCTTCTCCTGATGGATCTCAGGTAACCAAACATAAACCTAGCAGGTCCTCTAAGGGTAGATCTCCCTCTAAGCATCGAGATGCCTCCGGGCTTGCCCTCGAGGATCCTGCACCAGCCAAACAACCCCGGCGGGAAGCTCCGGCTTCCAAAGCTCCTCCTATGGGGTTACAGGTTGACATCGATGGCACGGCCTCAACCGATCACCTGTTAGATTGCTCTGGGGTACCGGCACTTTCTCCCGGTACCGACATCCAGGCTTTCATGGCGTCGATGGATCAGAATGTTCTGTCCATGCAACAGGCTATCAAGGCCTTCATTCAAGTTGAGACGCCGTTGATACCGTAACGAGCTCCGTTGTCTGTATCGGCTCCGGTACCGGCACCAGCACCGGTAGTAGTAGTGAGGAGAGTTTTATAATGTATCCGGCATTGAATCGGGAGCCAGTGTAAATACTCTAATATTGGTGTTATATGTTGGAATGGTGGGGCATTCATGATTATCCTGGCTGCTGCATTTTGTGCTAGCTGAAGTTTTTTTTAAATTATATTTTGTTACGCCTAGTAGGGTTAAGTTCGCAAAATCAAAATGGGGAGTTATTATCACTTGTATTATGCGTTGAAAATCCTGAAGGTGTATTAGGGGGCGGAGTTGTTTTAATACTTTAAGTTTAAAATAAACTTTTTTTGTTATATTTCTTATATGTGTGTCCATACTGAGGTGTTTGTCTAGTATTACGCCTAGAATCAACTCATATAGCCTTTACATGGGTATGTTTCTAAAAGAGGTTGCACAAAAGCTGCACAACTTCCTCCCTTTTCTTCCAGAGGATAAAAGGGACGAATTCCTCCTTTGGCTTCAGCATACTCAAGACATTTCAAAGTTTTCCAACAGGGCAGCTTTTGACTCCTTTGAAGGTGCCAGCAGAGCATCAGGCATTGCCATAGCTGCTCGCAGAATTGCTTGGCTCCAGGCTTCTGATCTAGAACCCTGGGTTCAAGATGGCTTAGGAAATCTGCCCTGTACAGGTGAAAATCTATTTGGCAGAGAGTGGCAAATAAAAGCCACTCAAATGGATGCAGAGAACTCTGCTCTGGATAGACTTTCAAAGTCAACCTCCATTCCTGCCAAGAAAAAGATTTTTAAGAAGTCTTTGTACAAAAAGGGCAGATTTCCTTCTACTTCTGGCCAACAATCTTCCACAGGTCGCTTTGCCACTAAGCGTCAGCAACCTAAGCAGGCCAGGCCTAAGTCTACAGGGGCTGCTGCAACTCAGCAGTCCCAACCTCCTCAGGGTTTTTGACTTGATGCTAGAGAACTTAGCCTTTCTGGCTCTACAACAGCCAGAACCTCTCACCATTCCAGGAAGGTTAGCTCATTTTGCTTCCAGATGGGAGCAAATCACATCAGAGCAGTGGACCCTCTCCATCATAAGAGAGGGCTACAAGCTTCATTTTTCAGACCTTCCTCCCCACACCATGGTGAGACATTTCAATTCTCCCACATCTCTTCTCGACCTTCTAGGACAAGAGGTAGCTACCCTTCTTGCCCAAGGGGCAATAGAAGAAGTTCCTCTTCTTCATTAAGGGTCAGGGTTCTACTCCCCCTATTTTCTCATTCCAAAGAAGACAGGGGGATACAGACCCATCTTAGATCTCAGAGAATTGAACAAATTTCTATGCAAGGAGAAGTTCAAGATGCTTTCTCTGGGCACTCTCCTTCCATACCTTCAAAGTCAGGATTGGCTTTGTTCTCTAGATCTCAAGGATGCGTACACCCATGTCCTCATCCATCCCTCTCACAGAAGATTCCTACGGTTTCTTTTCCAAGGGAAACATTACCAATACAGAGTTCTTCCTTTCGGTCTGGCCTCTGCTGCAAGGGTGTTCACGAAATGCATGGCAATAGTTGCTGCATTTCTACGAACTCTGGGAATATTTGTCTTCCCATACCTGGACGACTGGCTCATTCGAGCTCCATCTCGGTCAGAGGCCCAGAATTCCTTGGACCGCACAAGGCGCGTTCTGCAGTATCTGGGACTTGTGGTAAACCTCCCAAAGTCTCAGCTCACCCCTACTCAGTCTCTAGAATTCATAGGGGCCTGGTTGGATACCACTACTGCAAGGGCTTACCTTCCTCAGGCCCGTTGCCAACGTCTAGTGCAGTTAGCCTCCCAGATTCAGTCAAAGAGCCACTTAACTGCCCGGGAGATGCTACAACTGCTAGGCCACATGGCTTCCACAGTGCATGTGTTACCCTATGCTCGCCTACACATGAGAGCAGCTCAATGGACTTTGTCCACCCAGTGGACTCAAGCTTCAGGAGCTCTCTCAGACCAAATAGCAACCTCCAAACGTCTCTTTTGGTCTCTCCAATGGTGGATGTCCACTCAAAATCTGTTGCTGGGGTCCCCCTTCCAACAGTTGTTACCCCAAGCAACCCTCACAACAGATGCCTCCCAAACAGGTTGGGGAGCTCATCTACAAGACCTCTCCACCCAAGGCACTTGGTACCCACAGGAGACCACTCTTCATATCAACCATTTGGAACTTCGAGCAGTATTTCTAGCTCTCAAGGTCTTTCATACCCTCCTCAGCTACAAGACAGTCCTCATTCATACGGACAATCAAGTAGCCATGTTGTACATAAACAAGCAAGGAGGAGCTGGCTCTCTGTCGCTTTGCAACGAAGCTCTAAGATTATGGGCCTTCGCCAGAGAGCATCAAATCCATCTCCTGGCAGTATACCTCCCAGGAATCCAAAACTCTTGGACAGACAGACTCAGTCGAGTTCTGCTTCCACACGAATGGTCCCTGCACATGGATCAGGTACTCAGAATCTTCCAAGAATGGGGAACCCCGGACATAGACCTCTTTGCAAGTCCGTGGAATGCCAAACTTCCCCGGTTCTGTTCCAGAATTCCGTGTCAGGGAGTTCAGGCCAAGGATGCCTTCCTCCTTCATTGGGGTCAAGACTTCCTGTATGCCTTTCCACCCATTCCCTTGATTCCCAAGACTCTATTCAAACTCCAGAGGGATCAAGGATCTATGATCCTCAAAGCTCCACGCTGGCCACGCCAAGTGTGGTACCCTCTACTTCTGCATCTTTCCCAAGCCCCCTCCCTGGACTTGGGAGCTACTCCAGACCTCCTGTCCCAGGAGGAAGGGACTTTGTGGCACCCAAACCCCAGGTCCCTTCACCTCAGAGCTTGGTTGCTGAAGGCCTAGACCTTCAAGACTTGAATCTTTCTCAGCAAGTGAAGGATATCCTCCATGCTTCCAGAAAACTTTCCACTAGGCGTTCCTATGCTTTTAATTGGAAAAGATTTTCCATTTGGTGTGCTGAAAAGGGTCTTGACCCTCTAGCACTACCGTTAACTTCTCTGTTAGGTTATCTCCTGCATCTTTCCAATGCAGGACTTAAGACAAATTCAGTAAGAGTCCATTTAAGTGCTATTGCAGCGTCCCTTAAGCCCATCAATGGACAGCCTATCTCCTCTCATCCCCTCATTGCAAGATTCATGAGTGGCCTAACTTTAACTAATCCTCCCATTAGGCCTCCTCCGGTGGCATGGGACTTAAATTTGGTTCTTGGTCAGCTTATGAAGCCACCTTTTGAACCCTTAGCCACTACCTCCTTGAAATTCCTTTCCTGGAAGGTTATTTTCCTCATTGCAGTCACTTCTGCTCGCCGCATCAGTGAACTGCAGGTCTTAGTGGCTAATCCACCTTATACAAGGTTCCATCATGATAAGGTAGTCCTTAGGACAAATCCACACTTTATGCCTAAAGTGGTCTCACCTTTTCATCTTAATCAAGAGGTATATTTACCTGTCTTTTTTCCAGCTCCTCATGCATCCAGTGCAGAGAGGAATCTTCATACTCTGGATTGTAAAAGAGCTCTTGCTTTTTACTTACAAAGAACACAGCAACATAGAAAGTCTTCCCAGCTTTTTGTTGCTTTTGATCCTTCTCATTTGGGACTTCCAGTCCCTAAGAGAACACTTTCCAATTGGATTGCTCAGTGTATTTCTTTCGCCTACCAGAGTAAGAACCTTTCTCTGGAGAGCCATGTCACAGCTCATAATGTGAGGGCCATGGCCACCTCTATGGCTCATCTAAATTCTGTGTCCATCAACCAGATGTGTCGAGCAGCCACCTGGGCCTCGGTTCATACCTTCACAGCCCATTACTACTTGGACAAGGACTCCCGCCGGGATGCCTTGTTTGGTCAGGCTGTCCTCAGACACCTGTTCCATTCTTAAACAATTCCTGCCCTCCTTCCCTGGATGGATGCCTGAGATCCATAGGAGGACGCAGACCCCTTTCCGGGTTTCATATCCTTGGGGATCTCCCAGGCATCTTAGCTAGGGAGTCCCCATATGTGAAGACTCATTCCTGCTTGTTCCTGGAGATAGCACAGTTACTTACCTGTAACAGGTGATCTCTGGGAACAGCAGGAATAAGTCTTCACAACCCTCCCACCTCCCCTAGGAGTTGTATCTCTTTTCTATCTTTCCTTTCCTCTCTCTCTCTATTGTCTCAGCTTTAAACTCGAACTGAGGAGAGTTGGTTAGTAAAGGCGGGAAGGCAGCGCGCAGGCGCTGTGGGATGCTCCCAAAAGCTTTCTTTTTTGGGAAGCTGGAGAGCGTTCCTTCGCAGGCTCCGTCGGTACCGACATACCCATATGTGAAGACTTATTCCTGCTGTTCCCAGAGATCACCTGTTACAAGTAAGTAACTGTGTTTTCCAGTACATCCTTCTAGACTAGTCCAGACAAGTTGGTTGTCCCCCCCCCTGTGATCGGATGATGAGACAGAGAAAAAATTCCAGGAGCTTAGTGACATCACCCTTGATAGATAAACCTGTACCCCTAGGGGTCAGCTTCAGTATTGTCTCTGTCTCAGCAGATGGTGGACTCCTACTTGGCCTGGCTCCAGTGTAGTCTCTGTACAGAATTCCAGTAGCAGGGACTCTACCTTACCTCTCCCCTTGCTGATTCCAGAGGTGTTCCTGACTAAGAGGGTTAGTGGCACACCTCTGAGGCGCAAGGCTCCTGTTCAGGAGGAGCAGTGTAACCCTATGCTGGGTGACAGTCCCCTACCTCAGGCCTCGCTTTCAGCTTCAGAATATCAGCTGCAGGGATATAGCAGAGTCATGCGGGGGACAGTATAAGCAGTGTAAGGTCAGACAGCCATTTGTGGTCAGTTGCTCAGTTGGTGCTTCTCCAGCAGCCTGAAACTCCCAATTCTTTACGGTTTTCTCCCTTTCTACCTTGAGTACATTTATGTGCTGGGCTCTGCTGACCCTCCCCGTTCTGTTCTTCCGCTAGTGCCATGTCTCTCCCTGCTTTTTCGCCACTATTACCACATGGTGGCCTGCTGCCACCCCCATGTAGCAATGCTATTCCTGCCGCCACTCAGACCACACGTTCAACAACGCTGCTCCTGCCTCACCTCTGCTGTACTTCATGTTTCAGACTCTCGGGGTTTCCCGCTTAGCCGCTATGGTGACACCATTTTCTTCTTGCTCCCATTTGCTCCAGTGGACGCCATTTTCTCAACTCAATGCTCACTTTGTCTGGCTCTCCAAATTTCTCAGGACCTGTTCCTTGCTGTGGGATGCCGTCCTCATTACTGCACTGCCTCTGCTGTGGCAGAAAGAGCCAGGTTTTGGTGGGGGATCTCTGTACCACGTGCATGGCAGACCAAGGGGAGACTTCTGCAGGCATGGCTTCTTCCACTTCAGCTGCTCTTCAACCACCGACCTCATCCTTATCAGTTCTGCCCGGTATGCCAGCTTTGGTACTCTCCTTCCCATGGGAGTTTACCCCCCCCCCCCCCGGTCCTCCTGCCAGAGCATCATTTGGCTGTGCAACCTCAGTCTTCAGGACATCCTTTACAGCAGCTTGCCCCGCAACCTGCCCCAGCCCCTGCAGTTCTGGTGGATTTACAGTTTATGGACTTTTTCCGTCATGCCTGGGAACTCTGGCGTTCTGCAGTCTCAGTAGGCCTGGCAGTTACTACTACTCCAGTGGGACACCCTCCTCCACCTCAAAGGCTCTCCCAGCCTCAAGGCAAATCCCATACCCTCAGGGGAGTGGCATCCTGTAGGGAGAGACGGTGAGTGCCTCTCTGAAGACGCCTCCCTTCATTCAGCTTCAGATAGGGAGGAAGGAGAACTCTTGCACCCGGAAGATGACAGAGGCAAAGGAGGACGGGCAGGATATACGCCTATGCCTGTTTCATAAGGAAGAGCTGCTGGCCCTCATCACACAGGTTGCGGAGGCCTTTCACCTTTCAGAGCCACAGCCATCTCTAACTGTAGACCAGGAACAGCGTCAAGCATATCCCATCATAATGGGTATCAAGAAGCCATCAAAGCCCTTTCCCTTTCTCCCTGAGTTGCAGCAAATGGTCACTCAGGAGTGGGAGTCCCCAGAGGCCTCGCTGCAGTCCTCTCGTCATCTGGTCTGCACCTACCTCTGGACCCCTGACGACCTAGAGCGGTGGTTGAGCTTGATAAGGTGGATGCCTTGATAATGGCGGTCGCTAAGCATACTACTATCCCAGTTGAGGGGCACATGGCTCTTCAAGATTAGATTGACCGTAAGGTTGAGGGCCTCTTGAAAATGACATTTTCTTTATCTTCGATAGTGTTCCAAGCCTCAGTGTGTGGTGGCTTGATTGCAAGAGCATTGTTGCGTTGGCTCCAGTTACTTCCAGAAGATCCCACTTTGGCCCGCTTAGAGTCCGTCACTGCATTTCTGATATATGCTTTCTATGATTTGCTCCGTTTGTTGACCCGAGCTATTGCGGCTTCGACAGTGGCTCGATGATGGCTATGGCTTCACCATTGGAATGCATACTGTGCCTCCAAGGCCCGTCTAGCCAAGTTTCCCTTTAAGGGTAAGCTTTTGTTTGGGGAAGATCTGGACAAGCTGGTCAAGGACGTAGGCGAAGTTGAGCCTCAACGTCTGCTGTAGGACAAACCCAGAGCAGCTTCTCACTGTCCCTAGGCAGCCTTTGCTTCTTCATCCTCTTACAGATCACGTGTTCAGGACATGTGCCTCTACAGGCCGGGGCACTTAAACTCTTCCTCAGCTAAGGCGGGGTCTCTGCCCCAATCCTTTTGGGAAGCCCGATGTAAAGACGGTTTTTCCCAAACACGTTTGCTGGCACCGCCAGGTCCTCCCGCTGACTGGCTCGGGGTCCATTCCGGGGTGCCTCCTGTGGGCAGACGGCTGCAGTGTTACTTGAGCGAATGGACCCGAATCGCGTCAGACAAGTGGGTGCTAGAGTTCACTACTCATGGTTATGCTCTCAAACTTGAGAAGCCTGTCCCAGCTGTCTTTCTGGTCTCCCCATGCATGGTACCAGGCAAATGAGTGGCTGTCCAGCAGACGCTGCAGCGCCTCCTTCAGCTCTGGGCAATCTGCTCAGTTCCCCCTGTGGAAGCTGGGTCGGGGCATTATTCCATCTACTTTGTTGTGTCCAAGAAGAACAGATCCTACCGACCTATTCTGTACCTTACAGGGGGCAGCAGATGTCTGCAGCTGTCGCATGTTCGGAAGGAGATGCTACAGTCAGTCATTCAGGCAGTCAGATCTGGCGAATTCCTGGCGTCTCTCGACCTAGTCGAGGCTTACTTTCACATTCCCATATGCTCGGCTCACCAGCAGTACCTCCACTTTGTAGTGCTCGGTCACCATTATCAATTTAGGGCTATGCCCTTTGGCCTGGCCATGGCAACCTGCACCTTCATCAAGGTCATGGTTGTAGCAGCAGCTGCCCTCCGGCGCTGGGGTATCTGGGTTCACCCCTACCTGGACGATTGGCTGATTCGGGCAAAGTTTTGACAGGAGACAGCAGAGGCCGTTCAGCAGGTGGTATCCTTTTTGCTTTGTCTCAGATGGATAATCAATTAGGACAAAAGCTGCTTGCAGCCCTCTGTCACTGGAGTTTCTTGAGGCTCGATTTGACATTCAGGTGGGTCGGGTCTTCCTTACCCAGGACAGATGCAAGAAGCTAGTCACACAGCTCAGGAGTTTTCTTCGGCTCTGAACACCCTCGACCTGGGAATACCTGCAGGTCCTCGGGACCATACCAGCCACCTTAGATGTGATTCCTTGGGCTTGGGCGCATATGCGTTCTCTCCAGCAATCCCTCTTATCCCGATGGACTCCCAACTCCCAGGATTATCAGCTCAGATTCCTTCTACCTTTGTTGGTGCGCCACAGTCTCCGGTGGTGGCTATCCCTTCGCAACCTTTTATAGGGGTCCCGCTGGAGACTGCACTATGGGTGCCAGTCACCACCGATGCCAGTCTAGCAGACTGGGGGGCTCATTCTCTGAGACAAACAGCGCAGGGCTCCTGATCAGCCCAGGAGGCCTCCTGGCCGATCAGTCGCGTCGAGGCCCAGGTGGTCCATCCGGCACTTCTTGCCTTCCCGACCCATGCTCCTCAAGAAGGCAGTACACATACATTTGGACAATGTGACCACAGTGGCCTACTTCAATCGGCAAGGGGGCATGAAATGTCTGGGAGTGGCGTGAGAAATGGCCCTTCTGTTCCCTTGGGTAGAGGAACACCTATAAGCTCTATCAGTGCAACATGTTGCGGGAGTGGAGAATGTCCACGCGGACTTTCTCAGTTGGCAACTTCTGGACCGCAGCAAATGAGTGCTTTCCCCAAAGGCTTTCCAGAAAATCGTGGCTCACTGGGGTCGCCCAGCAGTGGATCTCATGGCCACAGCCTTCAACTCCAAGGCACCGTTCTTTGTCAACCATCACAGGGAACCGGGATCTCAGGGCCCAATGCCCTAGTTCAACTCTGGTCTGTGGATCAGCTACTCTACGCATTCCCGCCATGGCTGCTGATAAACAGAATACTCAGACGCATTGAATCCCACCACGGGCACATCATCTTGATAGTGCCTGACTGGCCACGGCATCTGTGGTATGCCGACCTAGTACGCCTCTCGCTAGCAATGCCTCTATCTCTGCACCTGCAGGGGCCGATTATCATGGACAACTCAACTCCCTACTTGCTTATGGCTTGGTTCTTGAGCGGTGACGCTTAGCACGGAAGGGCTATTCGCCTTAGGTGGTGGCCACTCTCCTGAAGGCATGTCGTCCCTCTACTTTGTGGGCCTGTGTTAGGGTCTGGAAGCGTTTCACCACATGGTGCTCTGGCAGAACATTGTCTCCTTGAAAGGCGAAAGTTCTGGACATTCTGGCCTTCCTTCAGAATGGTTTTGATCGGGGTATGGCCCTGAATTCATTGAAAGTTCAAATAGCTGTGCTCACATGCTTCCGAGGTCCTCTCAAAGGTCGTTCCCTGGCTTCTCATTCTGATCTGATTTGTTTTTTGCGCAGGGTGCGCACTCTGTGTCCACCCCTCGGCCCAGTAGTCCCATCCTGGTACCATTCCTTGGTCCTTAGGGCTCTGTCCAAGCCTCCTTTCGAACCGCTCTGCCAAGCATCTCTTAAGGATTTTACTTTTAAGACTGTCGTCCTGGTAGTGGTCACCTCAGCTTGTCGTGTATCTGAGCTTCAGGCGCTATCTTGTCGGGACCTGTTTCTGTACTCCCCAGAAGGTGTGACTGTCTGCCCAGTCCCATCCTTTTTGTCAAAGGTCTTGTCCGCTTTCTATGTGAACCAGTCTGTGATCCTTCCCGAAAGGGCAACAAGCCGGTGAGACTCTTGTGCTCCATTCACTTGATGTCAGAAGGATATTGCAGTGGTATCTCAAGGTCACCAATTCCTTTCGCCTCTCCGATCACATCTTTGTGCTACTCTGAGGCTGCCGCAGGGGGGGAGGCTGCTTCTAAGACCACCATTACTCGTGGATCAAGCAGGCCATTGAGGCCGTGTACATCCTTCAGAACAAGCCAGTGCCTGGCGGGCTCAAGGCTCACGCTACTAGGGCTCAAGCTGCAACTTGGGCAGAGAGGGCGCAGGTTGCCCCCGCTACATATATGTAGGGCCGCCACTTGGTCTTCACTCACTATCTTTGTCTGACACTATTGTTTGGACCTCCACATTTGGGAAGCTGCTCGGTTTGGAGCCAGCATCTTGGCTGCCCGCCGTATCTTCCCACCCAGAAGGGACTTAGCTTTGGTATTCCCCACTTGTCTGGACTGGTCTATGGATGTACTGGAAGAAGAAATTTTACTTAATGTCAATTTCCTTTCCTGTATTTTTGCTAGACCAGTCCAGACCCCTCCCCACTATGCTACATTTTTGTGACTTGGCCGTATCAGCGCCTAATAGCTCATCGGCATGACTGACGACCGGCCTGTCGCTTTCTTGTACATATCTTGGCTCCTGCTGTGTAGATAGTTTGTTCCTTCCTGGTGTTTCACCCCAACCATTGTATTACAATGTTAATTCAAACTCCTTTCGATGAATCCAGACCACTCTGCTTGCTATGGATATACTGAAGCTGACCCCTAGGGGTACAGGTTTATCTATCAAGGGTGATGTCACTAAGCTTCTGGAATTTTCTCTGTCTCATCACATCTTCAAAAAAGCATAACAGATTAGTAAGATGACCTTCCTTGGCTAAAGCCATATTGGCTGTCTCCCATTAAGCCATGACTATCTACATATTCAGTAATCTTGTTCTTTATAATGGTTTCTATCATTTTTCCCAGTACTGACATCAGGCTCACAGGTCTTTAGTTTCCCGGATCACCCCTTGAACTATGTTTAAAAATTGGCATTACATTGGCCATCCTCCAATCTTCAGGTATTACAGATGATTTTAATGATTAGTTCACAGATTACTAATAGTAGGTCTGCAGTCTCATATTTCAGTGATTTCAACACCCTTGGATGTATACCATCTGGTCCAGGTGTTTTGCTACTCTTCAGTTTATCAAATAGTTGTAATACATCTTCCCGGTGTATTGGTGTATCAATATTTATATAAGAACATAAGATAAGAACATAAGATATGCCATACTGGGTCAGACCAAGGTCCATCAAGCCCAGTATTCTGTTTCCAACTGTGGCTAATCTAGGTCATATGTACCTAGCAGTTTCCCCAAGAGACACAAGTTCCATAATGCTTGTACTGGGTCAAGCATTGATATCTTCGGTCACTTCTTAATAATGGTTTATGGACCTTTTCTCCAGGAACTTGTCCAAACCTTTTTTAAACCCAGTTACACTAACAGCCTTTACTACATCCTCCGGTAACAAATTCCAGAGTTTGATTACATGTTGAGTGAAAAAATATTTTCTTTTATTAGTCTTAAATAGTTTACCCTGTAGCTTAATTGCATGTCCCCTAGTCTTTCTATATTCTGATAACGTAAACAATCGATCTACGTTTACCCGTTCCACTCCGTTCATTAATTTATAGACTTCTATCATATCTCCCCTCAGCCGTCTCTTTTCCAGGTTAAAGAGCCCTAACCTTTTTAGCCTTTCTTCATAGGAGTATCCTTCCATCCCATTTACCATTTTGGTGGCTCTTCTCTGAACCTTTTCTAAAATCGCTATATCCTTTTTAAGATACGGCGACCAGAATTGCACACAATATTCAAGGTGCGGTCTCACCATGGAACGATATAGAGGCATTATAATATCTTTTGTTTTATTTTCCATTCCTTTCCTTATCATACCTAGCATTCTATTTGCTCTCTTGGCCGCCGCTGCACACTGGGCCGAGGGTTTTAACATGGTATCCACAATGACGCCTAAATCTTTTTCCTGGGTGGTGGTTCCTAATGTGGAACCTTGCATCGTGTAACCATAGTTTGGGTTGTTCTTCCCTAGGTGCATAACCTTGCACTTGTCCACATTAAATTTCATCTGCCATTTTGATGCCCAGTCTTCCAATTTATCAAGATCCTCTTGCAAGTTTTCACAATCCTCTTGGGTTTTAACAACTTTAAATAGTTTTGTGTCATCTGCAAATTTGATCACCTCACTCGTTATTCCACTTTCCAGGTCATTTATGAATGTCAAAAAGCAGCGGACCCAGCACAGATCCCTGGGGTACACCACTATTCACCTTTCTCCATTGGGAAAATTGGCCATTTAGCCCTACCCTCTGCTTTCTATCTTTTAACCAGTTCCTGATCCACAATAGTACACTGCCTCCTATCCCATGACTCTTTAGTTTTGCCAAAAGTCTCTGATAAGGGACCTTGTCAAAGGCTTTCTGAAAGTCCAGATACACAATATCAACCGACTCACCTTTGTCCACCTGTTTATTCACTCCTTCAAAAAAACATAACAGATTAGTAAGACAAGATCTTTCTTGTCTAAAGCCATGTTGGCTGTCTCCCATTAGGTTGTGACTATCTACATGCTGAGTAATTTTATTCTTTATGATGGTTTCTACCATTTTTCACAGTGGAGGAGGAGTGGTCTAGTGGTTAGGACAAGGTACTTCAGGCCGGAGGGCCGGGGGTTCAAGTCCCACCTGGGGACAGCAATCTCAGGCCGGAGGGACTGGGATTTCTAGTCCTATAGGCACTCCTTGTGGTCTTGGGCAAGCCACTTAATCCTCCATTGCCCATGTTCCCTGTAAGTATTAATGTATGTGTGTCATATCCCCTCGTGTTAAATGTATCCCCCAATTGACCGCTTTGACCTGGTGAAAAGCGGAATATAAATACAGCTAAATAAATAAATAAATAAATACTGATGTCAGGCTCACCGGTCTGTAGTTTTCCGGATCACCCCTGGAACCCTTTTTAAAAATTGGTGTTACATTGGCGATCCTCCAATCTTCAGGTATTAGAGATGATTTTAATGATAGTTCACAGATTACTAATAGCAGGTCTGCAATCTCATATTTCAGTTCTTTCAACACCCTTGGATGTATACCATCCGGCCCAGGTGATTTGCTACTCTTCAGTTTATCTAATAGTTGTAAGACATCTTCCTGATGTATCGATATTTCCTTCAATTCTTCCGCACCTTTAAATACCACTTCAGTCATGGGTAACATCCCTACATCTTCCTCAGTAAAGACTTCATTCAGTCTCTCCGCTATCACCTTGTCGCCTCTTAGTGCTCCTTTTAACCCCTTTATCATCTAATGGACCAACTGACTCTCTCACAGGTTTTTTGCTACGAATGTACTTGAAAAGGTCTTTATTTCGCGTTTTTGCTTCTGCAGCAAGCTTCTTCTCAAATTCTCTCTTTGCCTGCCTTATCAATGCCTTGCATTTGACTTGCCAGTGCTTGTGCTGTTTCCAGGTTTCGTCGTTTGGCCCTTTTTTCCATTTCCTGAAAGATGCTTTTTTGGCAACAACAGCCTCTCTGACCTCACCTTTAAACCATGCTGGCAGTTTTTTGGACTTCCTTCCACTTTTCTTAAAGCGTGGAATACAGCTGGTCTGGGCTTCCAAGATAGTATTTTTAAACAACACCCAAGCTTGATGTACGTCTTTAACCTTCGCAACTGCTCCTTTTAGTTTTTTCTTAACTGTTTTCCTCATTTTATCATAGTCTCCCTTTCGAAAGTTAAAAGGTAGTACTGTGGATTTCCTTACTATCCCTCCTCCACTAATTAAATCAAAGGCGATCATGCTATGATCACTATTGCCAAGTGGCCCCAACACCCTTATCTCTTGCACTAGATCTGGTGTTCCACTAAGGACTAGGTCTAATGTGGCTTCCCCTCTGGTCGGTTCATGAACCAGCTGCTCCAAGAAGCAGTCATTTATTTCATCTAGGAACTTTATCTCCCTAGCATGTCCTGACGTGACACTGACCCAGTCGATACCGGGGTAATTGAAATCACCCATATTATTACTGCGCTGTAACTTTTGTTAGCTTCCTTGATTTCTTTGAGCTTTTCATCATCCATTTGGTCATTCTGGCCAGGTGCTCGATAGTACACCCCCACTGCCATTGCCTTCCCCCTTTTATATGGAATTTCAATCCATATAGATTCTACAGCACATTTTGTTTCCTGCAGAACTTTAATCCTTTCTGAGTCAATGCCCTCTCTAACATAGAGCGCAACCCTTCCACCAATTTGATCAGCTCTATCATTACGATATAGTTAGTACCCAGGTATCACAGTGTCCCACTGGTTGTCCTCCTTCCACCATGTCTCTGATATTCCAATCATATCTAACCTTTCATTTAGTGCTATATATTCTAACTCTCCCATCTTATTTTTTAGACTTCTAGCATTTGCATACAAGCATTTTAGAGAATGTATTTTATTCATGTTAATTTGGCTATTGTTAGACATGGGTAAATTGGGATCTTTAAGCTCTGTCTGCTCCATACTTTAGGGCATTTGGGCTACTTTACTCTTTTGTGGAACCTCTCTGCTTTTGGTAGTATCCTTCAAAGATACATTCTTCCAAACCATCTGCTCTTGGGCGACTGTCGACTTTCCCCTAATATCTAGTTTAAAAGCTGCTCTATCTCCTTTTTAAAGGTTAATGCCAGCAGCCTGGTTCCATCCCGGTTAAGGTGAAGCCCATCCCTTCAGAAGAGTCCCTCCTTTCCCCAGAATGTTCCCCAGTTCCTAACAAATCCAAAACCCTCATCTCTGCACCATTGTCTCATCCACGCATTGAGACTCCGGAGCTCTGCCTGCCTTTTGGGTCCTGCGCGTGGAACAGGAAGCATTTCGGAGAATGCTACCATGGAAGTTCTGGATTTCAACTTCCTACCTAAAAGCCTAAATTTAGCCTCCAGAACCTCCCTACCACATTTTCCTATGTCATTGGTATCGACATGTACCAAGACAGCAGACTCCTCCCCAGCACTATCTAAGACCTTATCTAGGTGGCGCGTGAGGTCCGCTACCTTCGCACCAGGCAGGCATGTTACCAGTCGATCCTCACGTCCACCAGCCACCCAGCTATCTACATGCAGCATCACCTTTAAATATCATTTTAGTCATGGGTAACATCCCTACATCTTCCTCAGTAAAGACCAAAGCAAAGAATTCATTTAGTCTCTCCGCTATGGCCTTGTCCCCTCTTAGTGCCCCTTTTACCCCTCTGTCATCTAATGGTCCAACTGGCACACACTCAAGTTTTTTGCTACTAATGTACTTGAAAAAGTCTTTATTACATGTTTTTGTTTCCAGAGGGCAGGTCATGCGTACCCTGTCCCTGAGGCGGTCATGGCCCTGCATCCATTGGGACTGGAGGTACCACTGGGTTGCCCTCATTTGGAGGCCGGTGTCTTCAGTAACATGCACCATGGATGCCATGTTGCTGAGCAAGCGGAGCATGGAGCAAGCTGGCACTGTACCTCTGTGGCCAGAGCCTTGAGGTGACTTGCCCTGTCTAGGTGGAGGAAGGCCTTGGCCTGGCGGATATCCAACTGTGCCCCCCTATGAACTGCAAGCTTTGCATAGGCGTGAGATGAGACTTGGGCTGGTTTATTACAAAGCCCACGTATTCCAGGACACTGATGGTGTGGCCTGTGTCTGCTGTACCTTGGTAGCTGTTTCTCCTTTTATGAGCCAGTCATCCAAATAGGGGAAGACGAAGGCCCCTTGGAGGCGGAGATAGGCAGCCACTATCGCCAGGCATTTGGTGAAGACCCTGAGTGCGGAAGCCAACCCGAAGGGTAGCATCCTGTACTGTAGTGGTCGCCCTCAACCATGAATCTTAGGTACTGTCTGTGACTGGGATGAATGAGGATGTGGGTATATGCATCCTTTAGATCCAAGGAGCATAGCCAGTCTCCCTGCTGGAGGTAGGGCAGCAATGTTCCAGGGGAGAGCATCCTGAACTTCTCCGCCATCAGAAACTTGTTCAGGTTTCGCAGGTCTAGGATGGGCCTGAGGCCTTCTTTTCTGCAAGAGCAAGTACCAGGAATAGAACCCCTTGCCCTTTCGGCAGTGGGGCACCAGTTCCATAGCCCTGTCCTCGAGTAGACCTGTGCTGTAGTAGGTTCTGGTGAAGGGGAGTCCTGGCGGGCACTCCTGGAAATAAAGAGGGGGGGGGGGGGTTGTCTGGTCCAGATGGAGGAGGTAACCCTCCTTGACCACCTGGAGGGCCCAGGCATCTGTGGTGATTGACCACTGGTCAGTGAAGTGGACCAGGCGTCCCCCTGTCGACAGCTGACCTCCTGAGGGTAGAGGGAGCTATGCCCAAGAAGTCAAAAGCTCCCCAAGATGAGCAGGAGCCAGCATCAGAGCCTTGGGAATCCTCTGCTTATGGGGGTCCTGTGTGTGCCCCTTGGCATGCTGCCCCTGCTGTGGAGCCTGGGAAGGCTGGTACTGCTGATAGCCTCAGTAGGCTTGTCCCATCTTTGAGTAGGAAACTTTTTCCCGAGGCCTTCTGCTTGGGCAGAGTGGTTGTCTTCTTATAATGTCGAGTTCTTGTCAGGAACTCAGACTCGAGCTCTGCAGCCTTGTCTGACATGGACTTACCAAAGAGGTTGTCTCCTTGGCATGGGACATTGACAAGTTTGTTTTGGACCCATTGCTCCAGGTCCAAGGACTGGCGTCTGGCATCGATGCCCCCTGCGAACACTCATACTGTGCACTCGAAGCCATCATAGGCTAGTCGAAACATAAACTTAAAGAAGTCATCGATGCCTTAAGGCAGATAGGCAGGAAATTAGCACTTCATTGGCTTCCCTTCTGTTTCTGCATCCAATTCAGACTTCTCCTTCTGACCTTTGACCAGTTTCTGGAACTGTTGGAGGGGTTCTTTGGTGAGGCCAGCAGAGAACCCGGCGAGCTCCTTCCCCAGGTCCCTCAGATAATACCCATATATAGTTGGTATGCCTGGATACGACAGGCCAGCATTGAACCCTGGTAGCATTTTCTGCCGAGAGCATCGAAGGTCCTGGCCTCCCTGCCCGGGGGCGCTAACGAATGCATCTTCTGGCTTTTAAGCTGACACATAGCAGACTTCACCACCATAGAGTTGCGTGGGAGCTGAGCCTTCCTGAAGCCCCGGCAGACTCGGTACATGGAGTCGAGTCGATGGCTGAATATGGGCACCAAGGCCGGTGACTCCCACCTTCAGAGGATTAGCTACTCTAGAATGGCTGGGACAGGCACCGTGAGTGACTCCTTTGGCGGGGACTCATATTGGAGGATCTTGAGCTCCTTCGTGAGATGGTCCTCCTCTGATTCAGTGGGGAATGCCAATGCTTTCAACGTGTCCTGCATAAAATTGAGGAATGCTGTGTCCTTGGGTGGTGACCAGTGCCTGGCCTTGGATGGACATGGGTCCGATTGCGCATCATGGTGCTTATGAATGTCTGGGGATGTCTTGTCCTTGGACTCCCAGTTGGAGTACTCGGTAAAGAACTTGATGGTGGGCTGTACCAGTGATGGACCCGAGGCCAGTGGTCCATGGTTCTTTGAGGCTGCATGGCCAGAGCCATAAGCACTGGTCAAAGATGATCAATGGCTTGAGGAACTCTGGACCGTGATCGAGACCACTGTCGAGGATCGACTCAAGGCTGTAAGCGCGCAAGGATTGGCTCGACAACTGGGGAAGTCCTTGAAGTCGAAGTCCCAGTGGCCTGGGAGGATGGACTGGTTGAGCCAGATAACTGCACCTGCTGTGTCTCCAGGAAGGCAGTCAGGCTGCGCTCCATGGACTCCATCCTGGACTCCAGTCCAGATGGTACCGCAGCTTCTTCTCAAATTCTCTCTTTGCCTGTCTTATCAATGCTTTGCATCTAACTTGCAAGTGCTTATGATGTTTTCAGTTTTCATCATTAGGCTCCTTTTTCTATTTCCTGAAAGATGCTTTTTTGGCTACTGACCTCACCTTTAAACCATGCTGGCAGTTTTTTGGACTTCCTTCCACTTTTGTTAAAGCGTGGAATACAGCTGGCCTGGGCTTCCAAGATAATATTTTTAAACACGCATGCTTGATGTTAATCTTTAACCTTTACAACTACTCTCTTTAGTTTTTTTCTTAACTATTTTCCTCATGTTATCATAGTCTCTCTTTTGAAAGTTAAAAGGTAGTACTTTGGATTTCCTTACCGTCCTTTGATTTAATAAATGGAGAAACGCGATCGTGCTATGATCATTATTGCCAAGTGGCCCCAACACCCTTATCTCTTGCAGCAAATCTTGTGTTCCACTAAGGACTAGGTCCAATATGGCTTCCCCTCTGGTTGGTTCATGAACCAGCTGCTCTAAGAAGCAGTCATTTATTTCATCTAGAAACTTTATCTCCTTAGCTTATCCTGCTGTGACACTGATCCAGTCGATACGGGTAATTTAAATCACCCATTATTATTACTGTACTGTAACTTTGTTAGCTTCCCTGATTTCTTTGAGCATTTCATCATCCATTGGTTCACTCTGGCCAGGCGGTCGATAGTACGCCCATACTGCCATCGCCTTCCCCTTTCCCATTTTACATGGAATTTCAATCTGTAGAGATTCTACAGTGAATTTTGTTTCCTGCAAAATTTTAATCCTTTTTAACTCAATGCTCTCTCTAACATAGAGTGCAACCCCACCACCAATTTGATCTGCTCTATCATTACAGTATAGTTTGTACCCAGGTATCACAGTATCCCACTGGTTATCTAACCTCTCATTTAGTGCTATATATTCTAACTCTCCCATCTTATTTTTTTAAACGTCTGGCATTTGCATGCAAACATTTTAGAGGCTGTATTTTATTCATATTAATCTTGCTATTGGTAGGCGGGGTAATTTGGAATCTTTAAGCTCTATCTGCTCTGTACTCAAGGGCATTTGGGCTACTTTTGTCTTTATTGGAACCTCTCTGCTGATATGCCCTAAATTCAGTCTGTTACTAGTATCCTTCAAGGATACATTGTTCCAATCCATGCGTTCCTGGGCGACCGTTGGCTTACCCCTATTATCTAATTTAAAAGCTGCTCTATCTCCTTTGTAAAGGTTAATGCCAGCAGCCTGGTTCCATCCCGGTTTAAGGTAGAGCCCATCCTTTTGGAAAAGCCCCTCCTTTCCCAGAATGTTGCCCAGTTCCTAACAAATCCAAAACCCTCTTCCTTGCCTCATCGTCTCATCCACGCATTGATACTCCAGAGCTCTGCCTGCCTTTTGGGTCCTGCATGTGGAACGGGAAGCATTTCGGAGAATGCTACTCTGGAAGTTCTGGATTTCAACTTCCTACCTAAAAGCTTAAATTTGGCCTCCAGAAACTCCCTACCACACTTTCCTATGTCACTGGTACCAAAATGTACCAAGACAGCAGACTCCTAACCAGCACTATCTAAAAACTTGTCTAGGTGGGCGTGAGGTCTGCTATCTTTGCACTTACCAGGCAGGCATCTTACCAGGCGATCCTCACATCCACCAGCCACCTAGCTGTCTATATGCCTAATGATCAAATCACCAACTATAACGGCTGTCCTAACCCTTCCCTCACGGGCATATGACTATGGAGAAACCTCCTTGGTGCGAGAGGGTTTTACATCACCTGGAGGACAGGTCCTAGCTACTGGATCACTTGCTGCCACATCAAGGTAATGCTCTCCTGTCACGTGACCTCTCTCCTCCATGGCAACAGGGATGCTGCTAGACTGGAGGTGGGACTTCAGTACTACATCCCTGTAGGTCTCCTCTATGTACCTGTCTGTCTTCCTTATGTCCTCCAAGTCCTGTACGCTAGTCTCCAGAGATCGGACTCATTCCCTAAGAGCAAAGAGCTCCTTGCACCTAGGACACACGTACGACCCCATCTCCAGGAACAAGCAGGAATGTAGTCTTCATATATGGGTATCGTCGGTACCGACGGAGCCCGCACGGGAACGCTCCCCAGCGTCCAATAGGAACGCTTTTGGGAGCATCCCACAGCGCATGCGTGCTGCCTTCCCGCCTCTGTACCTCTCTCACTTCAGTTATTCGTTTTCTCCTAGGACAAGCAGGATGAGTCAGCCACACTTGGTGACGTCATCCGACGGCGCCGAGATGGAAGTACTCTCCATAGCTCAGAAGGGCTTTCGCCCTTCTGAGCATGAGCCCACTGGCCCCACCATGGGCCCACCCCTAGCCAGCCAGTTTGTTATTCCGCCTTGCCAGCAAGACGGACTTTTCTACTCTCCAAATGAAACCTACTTACTTATTCTTATTATTTCTAATTTCTGTATCTTTGATGTTCCTTTCTTTCAGATCCTCTAATTCTCCAATCGGGGACAAGGCTCAGAGCATGGATACCCACGGGGGCCATGTGCTCTTAGTCTCAGCAGTTGTCCCACGGGCCATGTGCTCTCAGCCTCAGCACAGCAGCCTAGCAGCAGACACCTTGGAAGGTCACCGCCACCGCTGCTGCCAATGCCGCTCGGGATGTGCCTCAAAGGCCTCCATCCTCAGCCGCAACTCTTGAAACATTCCCAAGTGGCCAGCGTGGCTCTATAGGGAAGGGCAGGCCCTCCTCCCCAAGTATTGCTGTTCCGGACGCTTCTCCTGAGGCTATGGTGGTGGAAATCCTCAGACAAACGGCACATTGGGTGAGCCATGCAGGGGCTAGGAAAACGCCGGGTCGGTTGTGCTCCTCGTCAGACTTCCAAGCAGCCTGGCAGCCCCAGACGACCTTAGCAGCAGAGACTGCCCCGGCATGGCTGACTGGGCGGAGAGCCCTCGGCGCCGAGTTGCTTCTCCGGATGGCACTGGGTAAGATGTATGCCGCCATACTCCCGGAAGTGAATCATCGCCCCAGCCCCACCCCCTGTGTGGTTATTGGCTGGAACTCTTCAGATGCCACTCCTCTCCGAACCTCGTCACTTCGAGCCTCGGCGTCGGGATGCCTTCATGGCGCCGATCCTGAGTTGCACACGATCTGGAGGCAGAGTTGGGAGAGAAGCGAGTATTCGCTAGTTCCCACGGCGCCACTGGGCTGGAGCCATGCCAATGGATGGCGCCACAGCAGCCAGCTCCCTGGTATCTGTGCTGCCAATGTCTCCGTGCCGATGTGGGAACCAGCCCCCACAGCGCCATTGGCTGGAACCACGCCAATGGATGCCGCTGCAGCAGTCAGCACTCTGGGATCTGCGCCGCCAAAGCTTCTGATGTAGGAACATCTCTGTGCCGGAATCGCACGAAGGAAGGCACTGTCCTTGATGCTTCATACAGTCCTGCTACCCTATGAGAGCACACCCCGCTAATCCGGAAGCAGCGCCCCTGGACCGCTGAACATCTGGCAGAAGCAAGCATCTGACTTGCTCCCCACGCCACTCCGGACATCAGGCAGTAGCGAGGATCTGTCTTGTCCTCCATTTCGGCTCGATCTCTCGGTCCAGATCCGTCTCCATGGAGGCAGCAAGCAAGTTTCGCCTCAGATCGACATGGACGGACTGCTCCTTGAGCCAAGTGCCTCGCCTCCCTTTTGCTGTCAAATCTATATTAGGTTTTGTATAGCGCTCAGCAGCAGGACTACACATGGACTCCATTGGTGCTCCCGGGCCCCAAATGGACTCCATTGGCGCTCCCAGGCCCCACATGGACTCCATCCGTGCTTCCTCTATACAGACCGGTTTCAACCCTCATCTATGCCGAGGAAGGGGAAATTAATGAAGACCACAGCTTCGGTGCAGCCTCCTGCACCATCCCGGAACAGGTTCAGTGCAGCTCCCTGCACCATCCCCTTCAGGGTGATCTCCACAGGCAGGACCACACTCCGAGCCCAGTTTGCACGCTTAGTTCCCTGTGCTGATTTCCGGGAAAAGAGCCTCTCTGATGACTGTCTGCATTACTGCAGCCATTGGCCCTCCTGACGAGGACCCTCGTCGACCTCCCAAGAAATCAAGGTCACATAACAGTGCTGGGTCTGTTGGCGCAGCTAGCCACAAATGGAGCCTGCACCAAATCCAGTTAGCTGGAGAGAAGGCAGTGGCTCCCACCTGGCTGTGGATAGTCTCCATACCCAAGGGCACATTGCAGATCAGATGCCTCAGAAAAAAGTATCGGCAAGCACAGGCATCCCCCATACTTTCCTCACAGGACCGCATGGATAAGAGCCCCTAGGCCCTCCTGCCTTCTCCCAGGAAGGCTGGAACAACGCACAAGAGCTAACAGTGGCAACAGTGTGGTGCAGGACACACAGCCAGTATGTTATGAAACAGAGGGTCACAGATTCAGGTCCCAGCTGAAATATGTAAAGTGAAATAGGAAGGGATATGGGCGGTTAAAGTACCCTTCATTGCCACCAAACAGATAAAGTGAACAACGCATGGGGCTTTCACCTACCCAGTCAAAGCTCTGCGTGAGACTATAGTGGCAACAGTGTGGTGCAGTACACACTGCCAGTGTGTCCAGAAACAGAGGGTCACAGGTTCAAGTCTCAGCTGTGGATCCTGCAGAGCATCTCCCCGCATTAAAACACAATGACACAGGTGGCAACTCGGTTCGTTCACCCTTGGATCCGAACCCAAGCCTCAGGCGCCCTTGTGCCCTCCAGTGGAAGGCTTGGCAATCCACACTCATTCTCGCACTGGTTAGTGCTGGAGCTTCAGGATCCAGGAAACTAATAGATTACCAACCCCTTTCCCTTGCCAACCAAGGCAGCCAGGGACATCTGCTGCACAGGGGGCACCCCCTGCATAGGCAAGGGTCGGAGTTCGATCCTGCTTGTTCTCCCAACCCCGCACTACCACAGGTTGCATAGGCCTGTGTTCCTACACCCACAGGAAACCAATCAGAGGTTGTCCAGGAATGGGAGTTCATCGACAATCAGAAGGTCCATGCGGTACACTTGCCATTGACAGCAGCAAGGGTTGGTTTGTGAAAAGTTATCGGTGACTCCCCGCACCTCGACAATGAGCCAACCTCTGCCTTGCCATCATGGGAGACCCAGGTAACAACCCAGCAAACCGGACTCCCTGGTGAACCACCAGATGCCTTACATCGACTACATGCTGTTGGAGTGAACATCAACTCCACAGCGTCCGTGTCAATCCTACCGTAACAATGGAGGAACACCATCATCATCATCATCATCATGTTATGGGGCGCCTTCCCGACACTGTCGCAGCCTCCGTGTCTTAGAGCACAGAGTCACAGGTCTAGGTCCCAACCGCAGATCTCGGGGAAACATGGCCTACCAGGTGAAGCCTGCATTTCTGTCGAAACTTCACAAGGCCAGTAGCAGAACCACATCAGCAACGGAACCAAGATCCACAGTTTCCAGCTGTGCCCCGCCCTCCAGACCAGGAGCAACAGGTTTTCACCTGTGCTCAAAAAAAAAAAAAAAAAAGACCAGAGGCAACAGCCTACCACCAAGAGCATCCTGCACAAGACAGGCCCTGAAATCTGTGACAAGACAATCCCTAAGATCCATGAGACTAATCCTAAATGACCTATGGCACTGAGTGCAACGGGGGCAGGGGCCCTCCTTTATGATAATAGGAACAAAGGTCACAGATTCAATACCTGGCTGCCCGTCCGGTTTGGGTATGAGCTCACAGCCAGAGTACCACAATGACTCCGCTCTCTACAGCCTGCTCATACAGGCAACAGTGCCACAGCAGACAGGCAATAGTGCCACAATGGCTCTGCTCTCTAGAGCCTGCCCAGACAGCACAAGGCAACAAGGTGGCCATAGTCCTGTGCCTGCTCACTAGGGATTCAGGGAGAGCCGCCGGCAGACTCAGCTGCCATCGACCTGCCCACCACGTGGTGGACATGAAGGGCACCTGTTTAAAGTGGGCCGAGTCCTGGCCATCTCCAATAGCAGTGCTATTCCCTAAACACATGGCTATTGGGCCCCTGGATGCCTCCCCCTCCAAGGGCCCCTGGATACCCCCCATAAGTGTGGGTGGACAATGAGTAACTCGAGAACCTGACCCGGTCATCATGGAAGCCCTACAATTCAGACCTGACCTGTCGTCTCTTATAGAAACATAGAAACATGACAACAGAAAAAGACCACATGGCCTATCTAGTCTGTCCTTCCATAACAACAACTACAACAGTCCACTTATAGAAACATAGAAACATGATGACAGAAAAAGACCACATGCGGTACAAATGAAACTCCTACCAATGCGGTGCGAATGAAACTCCATCATGCAAGTCCTGCCACGCCTGGCAGCAACCAGCAGGGCCATCGCGGCCTCCAACGTCTGCACTCAACAGCCTCACTGCTACTCTACTCAGCTCGCCATCACAAGGATTCCCCCCTTGCTAATATGGTCATCACCTCAAGGACTCCCCTTATGACAGCCACGCAGCCATAACACTGCAGGCAGAACTGGGGTAGACCGCCAGTAGGATTATTGCATAGCGGTCCAATCTGCTAGCCCTATGGCATCCTGGGTAGCGCTCCAAACCTCTACTCCTGTCCATCGAACTAGAGGATCCCTCCCTCGAGGAGCAGAGACTCCGTACTTGGGATATCTTCAAAGCCTTATGCAACTACATGCCCACACGAAACAATGCGCATGCACGGAACAGTGTGCCAGCAACAAGGGACCCAGCCCTTCATCGCATGTGACACCAATAAACTTGGCCATCCGGTCTCCCTCTAGGGATCCCCGCATGCTCCTTCATCTGCCCGAAGGTGGCCAGGGGCACAAGCAAGGCCTCCAGCATCAACTGAGCTTCAGAGTGATGCAACTTAAGCATTGATACCGCGACGGCTGGCCTGGTCGGGTGTGCCCAGGCAGGAGGTAGCAGTTCAGATCTTGAGACAGCTAGGCGTTTGTCCGTGTTGCCTGCACGGGTCGCAGTTTGGCGATGGACCTTTGGTGCAGCTAGTTGGGCGATGGGTCCCTTGGCGCAGCTAGAGTCCTGTGTTCGCAATTCCTATCCTTACTTGTGGCGGCTCTTGTAGCATGCTCAACATTGAGGTGGCGGCTGTCCCTGTTTGCAGTGGCTACCCCAACGCTACTGGACTCTATCTCCTGCTCTCTGCGTCTGCCCGTGGAGATCATACACTCTCACAATCACTGCGGCGACAGAGATGCACTTCCGCAATTACAGCGGCTGCACCTGCACACATGGCGACTGCATGTGCCACTTTCACTGTCACCACCAAACGCTGCATCTCATGGGGGCAAAACCATTGTCGCTGCGCGTTTGTACTGACCCCACTGGTGCATTACGCTACGGTGTCGTGACACCCTGCCTAACGCTACAGTGTCGCCCTGCCTAACTGTGGGGTTCCTGGGCACACCAATAAATCTTCCAGCCTTGGTAAAGTGTCCGCCACAGAGGTATAGCCCACTGGTTAATACAGTGGCTTCCAAGGCAGTGGTCATGGGTTCGATCCCTCGGCTTCATTTTCGAACTTCCAGCCCTGGTAAAGTGGCAGCCATAGAGGTATAGCCCTCTGGTTACTGTAATGGCTTCCAAGGCATAATGCTATGGTGTCGCCCTGCCTAATGCTACAGTGTCACCCTGCCTAACGGGGGATTCCAGGGTTCCTGGGCACACCAATAAAACTTCCAGCCTTGATAAATATCCACCATAGATGTATTGCCCACTGGTTAATACAATGGCTTCCAAGGCAGAGGTCATGGGTTCGATCTGTCGGCCTCATTTTCGAACTTCCAGCCTTGGTAAAATGACATCCATAGAGATATAGCCCTCTGGTTACTGCAATGGCTTCCAAGGCATTGGTCATGAATTCGATCCCTCAGTGGCATTTCTGATCTGGCCCTCGGCCTCCCCCCTTCCACCACATCACTTGCCAGCTTGGGAGGCACCAAGTGTGGCTGACTCATCCTGCTTGTCCTAGGAGAAAATGGAGTTACTTACCTGTAACAGGAGTTCTCCGTGGACAGCAGGATAAGTCAGCCACCATACCCGCCCACCTCCCCTGAAAGGGGGTCGACCTCCGACCTGTGCCCGCCTCCTAGTGGCTAAGGCTCAGCTAGGAACAAACTGGCTTGCTAGTGGCGGGCCCGGGGGTGGGGGCCAGTGGGCTCATGCTCAGAAGGGCGAAAGTCCTTCTGAGCTATGGAGAGTACTTCTGTCTCGGCACCATTGGTTGATGTCACCAAGTGTGGCTGACTTATCCTGCTGTCCACGGAGAACTCCTGTCACAGGTAAGTAACTCCGTTTTCCGTGGAACCGACAGGACGTGTAACCTGTCACCGCAGAAAATGTCCTTTTATTCTTTGTTTTTTTGTGGTCGCGTCTGCCTTCATTCGATGCCTACCGGTACCGCTGGTGGTGGTTCTTTCTTTTCAAAAAAAACAAAACAATACTTGTATTTTCTTCAGGGGTCTTTCCCCTGTTACTGGTGCTAGGTGCCATTTTGGGCACTAGGCCCACTTTTCTTCAGGCATGGAGAAACCAGCTAATGGTTTCCAAAAATGCTCAAAGTGTGGCGGTACCATTTCCGTCACCGACACCCATGATTGGTGTCTAAAATGTTTAGGTCCTGAACACTGTCCAACGGAGTGTGTCTCCTGCACGAGGATGACCAAAAGGGACCTGCAGAATAGAGCTGCAAAACTCTGTGCCCTTTTTGCCGCGGATACAATGTCACTTGCATCAACGTCTTTCAGGGCTTCATCTTCCTCCCATTGATCTCAGGTAACTAAAGTTAAGTCTTCTAAGACTGGCCGGTACTCGAAGGGTAAATCTCCTTCAAAGTATCGAGATGTCACTGGCGTTGCCGTCGAGGATAGTGCACTGGCAAAACAGCCCCGGTGGGAGTCTTCGGACTCCAAAGCGTTAACAGGGATCCAGGATGTTCCAGAGGCTTCCATCTCTGCAGAACTACTGGTGCCATGTTCTGGGGTCGTAGCCGCTTCCACCGGTACCGACACCCAGGCATCGGCAGGAGCGATGGATAAAATAATCCTCGCTATTGAACGCAGTCTAGTGTTCCTCTTAGCAGCTTTGGTACCACTAAGACTGCTACAGACGGTTCAACAGGTATCGGTACCGATAGTACCTGCTGCGACAGGACTGCTTTCCCCCATGCCGAGCCTTGAGTCTATCTCGGGTATCAGGGATCAGGAACCAAGACATTTCGGTACCGACTTCGAGCGGTACCGATACCATGCGTTACGGGAGCACCCGGTACAGAGTGCCCTTGAGTCTTCCGATTCTGATGACTCTGACGATTCTACCGGTACCAGAGCGAATCTACTAGAGGATTCAACTCCTTCTCCTCAGCGCAGGATGTCTCCTCCAGAAGATATGTCCTTACAGGATTTCATACGTGATTTAGCAAAGGGTCTTGCAATCACTGTGATTCCAGAAAAGGAGGAACCTAGGGCGGAAGAATTAAGAATTCTACAATACCCTATGGCTCCCAAGGAGGCAGCTATGCTTCCCATTCACAAGATCTTACATGATCTGATGTAGAGAATGTGGGAAACTCCTTTAACGATATCTTCACATTCCCGACGCCTTGACACTATGTACCGAGTGCCAAGTTGTCCTGGTTTTCAAAAACCTTAGTTACCACACTATTCAATGGTAGTGGAATTGACCATGTGAAGAATCAAGAGTGCTAAAACACATTCTTCTAATCCTCCAGGCTGGGAATCCAGGACACTCGATGCCTTTGGGCGTCGATGCTTTCAATCCTCGATGCTATCAGCCAGGATCAGTTCCTATATTCTTTATATGGGAATGTTCCTGGAAGAAGTCACAAAAGACTTAGAGCTCATTAGCCCTTGTGCCTCTGAGGAAAAAAGAGCAGACTAACCTTATTCTGGTCAAGTCAAGCACACCCAGAATGTCTCTAAATTCATGAACCATGCTACCTTTGATTGCTTTGACTGTATTAACAGAACCTCTGCTATATCCATAGGAGCACATCATATTGCTTGGCTTCAAGCATCAGACTTAGAACAGTGGGTGCAAGAAAAGCTGGGAAACATTCCTTGTACAGGAGAAAATCTCTTTGGCAAGGACTGGCAGGACAAGGCTAATCAGCTTGAATCTGAAAATACTACTTTGAACAGACTATCAAAGTCTACAGCCAACCCAGCAAAAAAGAAAACATTCAAAAAACCTTTTTTTCAGTAAGAAAAAGAAGCTTTACCCATCTTACATCCATCAAAGCCACTGTCTGCTTCATGTTCCCCAGAAGGGGCAACAACAGAACAGACAGCAAAGAAAGCTGCAAGCTCAAAGAGCTCAACCGGCCCAACAGACCCAGCCCCCTCAGGGTCTTTGACTTCTACCTAGAGAACTTAGTCATTCTGCCTCTGACCTAGATTGGCCACTGTTGGAAACAGGATACTGGGCTTGATGGACCTTGGTCTGACCCAGTATGACATATCTTATGTTCTTATGTAAAGGTCCAGAACCCTTAATCATTTCAGGAAGACTATGCTATTTTGCCAAAAGATGGCAACAAATAACATCAGAAAACTGGACTCTGTCCATTGTATGACTGGGGTACAAGCTTCATTTTCTCAACTTGCCCCTGCCACCAACCTCTTGTGGCAGGACGTCACATCACTTCTCGCTCAAGGAGCAATTGAAGTATCCATACCCCAACAGGGGCCGGGGTTTTACTCCCCCTATTTTCTTATTCCAAAGAAGACAGGGGGACACAGGCCTATACTAGACCTTAAAGAATTAAACAAATATTTGTTCAGAGAAAAGTTCAAAATGATCTCCCTCAGGATACTCCTACCATACCTTCAAAGTCAGGACTGGCTATGTTCTCTAGTTCTAAGAGATGCCTACACACACATTCTCATCCACTCAGATCACAGGAAGTTCCTTCAATTCCTAGTCCAAGGAAGACACTTCCATTAGAGTTCTTCCTTTCGGACTGGCCTCTGCTCCAAGAGTCTTCACAAAATGCATGGCAGTGATAGCAGCATTTATGAGGACTCTGGGAATATTTGTCTTCCCTTACTTAGACGATTGGCTTATTTGAGCATCGACGGCTCCAGAGGCCAGCTTCACACTTTCTCGAGCAACGAGAATTCTTCAATACTTGGGGCTGATCATAAACCTCCCAAAATCTCATCTCACCCCCTCTCAATCTCTCAAATTCATAGGGGCTCGTCTAGACACACGGCAGTCAAGGCTTTCCTGCCACAGTCATGCTGTCTACGAATAATACAGCTGGTATCTCAAGCATCTATGAAGGTGTTCCTTACTGCTTGAGAGATGCTTCAACTTCTGGGACACATGGTATCCACTGTCCATGTGGTTTCCTATGCTCGCCTCCACATGCGAGCAGCCCAGTGGGACCCTATCCTCTCAGTGGTCTCAGGTCAGTTAATGGACAAGATCAGAAATACCACACGTCTGATTTCGTCCCTGCAATGGTGACAATCTCTAGAAACCACCTCGTAGGCTCTCCTTTCCAGCAGCCTCTATATCAGGCCACCCTAACAGATGCGTCCAAGATGGGTTGGGGGCCCACTTCCATGATCTCTCCACTCAGGGTTTTTGGACCTCACAGGAGGTTTCCCTTCACATAAACCTCCTAGAGCTGAAAGCCATTTTCAATGCTATTCAAGTCTTTCAGACCCATCTCAGCAACAAAACAGTTTTGGTCCAAACCGACAATCAGGTAGCTATGTTCTATGTGAACAAGCAAGGCGGAACAGGCTATCTGTCGCTATGCAACGAAGCTTTGTGACTATGGGCCCTCGCCAGAGAGTTGCAAATTCACCTGCTTGTGGTATACCTTCTGGGCATTCAAAACTTATGGGCAGACAGATTCAATCGAATACTGCTGCCACATGAGTGATCCCTCCACTCATACCAGCTTGCTCGAGTATTTCAAATCTGGGGAACACCAGATATAGACCTTTTTGCAAATCCACAGAATGCCAAACTTCCCCGATTCTGTTCCAGAATCCTGGCTCACAACCAATGTTCCCTCTAATTTTCTGTAGGCTGTGTGCGCATAAAATACCAGCTGTGCAGCTTTTGAAGGAAGGTTAAATTTGTGTGCGCCACATAACGACACTCGGAGTTATATACTTTAAAATTTTACTACATGTCAGAATACAGTATGTACACCACATTGATTGCACTAGAAAATATTGTAGAACTTGTGAAAACCATAAATACACAACAACTTTTAAATTTTAAGACGTCTGTGTTGTTTTCTATCAGAAGCGTAAATTTTGTGCGCTCTGTTGTAAAGTATGTGCACTCGCTCGGCGAGGTGTGTGCACGCACACACGCGCACAGCTTAGAGGGAACAGTGCTCACAACTGTCAGGGAAGAGATGCTTTCCTACTCCACTGGGGTCAGGACTTCCTCTATGCTTTCCCACCCATTCCCCTAATTCCCAAAACTTTATTCAAACTTCAGAGAGGCAGAGGTCGTATGATTCTCATAGCTCCACGTTGGCCACGACAAACGTGGTATCCTCCTCTTCTGCGTCTCTCTCAAACCACTCCTCTGGAGTTGGGGAATGCTCCAGATCTTCTGTCTCAGCAGGATGGATGCTTACTGCATCCCAATACCCAGTCCCTACATCTCAGGGCTTGGTTACGAAAAGCCTAGAATTCCAGGATATTAACCTTTCTCAACAAGTGAAGGATATCCTTCTGGCTTCCAGAAAACCTTCCACAAGACATTCCTACACTTTTAAGAGGAAAAGGTTCTCTGTCTGGTGTTCGCCAAAGGGACTTAACCCCCTTTTGGTACCTGTAGAGTCTGCTATTAGAGTATCTCCTCCAATTACCAAGCTTTGGTCTAAAGACCAATTCAGTGAGAGTCCATCTTAGTGCTATTGCTGCTTTTCATAAACCTTTCGATGGACAATCTATTTCCTCTCATCCAGTTGTATCAAGATTTATGAGAGGCCTACTGTTAAACCACCACCGGTGGCATGGGATCTGAATCTTGTTCTTGGTCAGCTTATGAAACCGCCCTTTGAACCTTTAGCCACTTCAGACCTAAAGTTTCTTTCATGGAAAGTTATTTTCCTAATTGCCATCACTTCTGCAAGACGCATTAATGAACTACAGGCATTAGTAGCTGACCCTCCTTATACAAGGTTCCACCATGATAAAGTAGTCCTCAGGACTCATCCTCACTTTATGCCAAAGGTGGTTTCGCCTTTCCATTTAAACCAGTTGGTTTATCTTCCTATATTCTTCCCTAGGCCTCATGTCTCTAGTGTGGAAAGGAATCTTCACACATAGGATTGTAAAAGAGCCTTAGCCTTTTATCTCCAAAGAACTAAGCCACATAGAAAATCATCTCAGCTTTTTATGGCTTTTGACTCTAGTCATTTGGGACTTCCAGTTTCCAAAAGAACTCTGTCAAATTGGATTGCAGATTGCATATCCTATACATATCAGAGTAAAGCCATTGTGAGCCATGTCACAGCTCACAATGTGAGAGCAATGGCAGCCTCAACGGCTAACCTTTGTTCTGTGTCTATTGATGATATCTGCAAAGCAGCCACTTGGGCTTCGGTATACACCTTCACAGCCCACTACTGCTTAGACAAGGGCTCCCGTTGGGATGCCTCGTTTGACCAGGCTGTTCTCCAGCGTCTCTTCCATACTTAACACAACTCCTACCTGCCGTCCACGGTTTGGATGCCAGATGTCCATGGGAGGAAGCATGACCCTGTTACAGGTGAGTGAGTACGCTTTACCAACTGGGAGAAAATCATACATGTGACACTCGATGCAAAAGACTGGAAAGCACCCATCTCGCTGCTGGACTGCTGTCTGCATCTCTGGGTTTTAAATTTAACCAGAAAGGGCTCTTCTTTGTTTTAAATTTAAACTGACAGCCCTCTGCTGGGTTTTAAACTTAAACTGAAAGCTATCTGAGTTTTCAATTTAACGAAAAGCTCTTTGCTGATACTAGGCTTGACTGATTTAACAAATACACTGGATTCTAATTTACACAGATTAATCAGCTCTAATCTAAAGAATTCCCTTTTCCACAAGATTTAGAAAAAATTCCCAGAAGTAAATACTTACAATTGCAGATCTCTCTCCAGAATTAGCTGTCCCTTTTTGTAGTATTTCTCTCTCTGTCTCCAGCAGATGGTGGATGCAAGCTGATGCAGCTCTGGTGAAAATTCTGGGAGAGATTTGTATTAGCTTTTGAGTAACCACCCTTAGGGGTGACTTTCTTACTGGAGTTCGACGATGGAAGACTCCACTAAAGTCACCCTTAAAAGCAGTGCTCTTTTGGGCATTATCATATGGAGGAGGGGACTGGTTCATTTCCTTGTCCCTATCTGGTTAAGGGCCAGTTGAGAAGCCTGAGGTTTGTAAAAGTGAATATAGAAAATGATCCCTTGCCTCGCATGACTTCTTCCCCCTCCGCCTTCCGTCTCCTAAAGATTAGAAGAAGGCTCTTCAGAGGTATGTGTCTGCAGGCCTTGGCAGCAGGGAGTAGCACTGAGCCCAGCACAGTATCCTGTCCTGGGCTTCCCAGGAGTGAGTACCAAATATAATTCTCTGTTTTGTCTTTCCCGACTTGTTTTGATGGGCTTCCTGACCTCATTTGCTTGGTGGTTCAGGACAACCGTTGGTGAAGTGTGTGTGTTTTTTTTTTCCTGCCAGTTTCTTCCTCATTGTGCTGGTTGTGCATGTTGGCTGTGTTATGCATGCTGGCTACCAGTGTCTCCTGCTTATCCGTTTTGCACGCTTTGGATATGTGTGCAGCCATGGCGTGCAGTGGTGGTGATTGCGAGGCTGGAACATGCTCTGAGTCTTTAAGCCAGGCTGTTAGGGACGCATAGGGCTTTTCTATTTTATGACTGGCACATGCCTTCTTTAAAGATGGGGTTTCTAAATCCAGTCCTTGGGACACACCTAGCCATTCAGGTTTTCAGGATAGCCACAATAAATATGCATGAGATAGATGTGCATGCACTGCCTCCACTGAATGCAAATCTTTTATGCATATTCATTGTGATTATCTGAAAAACCTGACTGGCTAGGTGTGTCCCAAGGACAGGGTTGAGAACCCCTGTTCTAAGAAATGCTGACTGGTCTCAGTAAGTGGAAAGTTAGGTCGCTGGATTCCAACTTCTGTGGTTCCTGTATGGAGGCTTCAGATGCTCCTTTGGAGAACCCATCCACAGCAGTGGGGGCACAGATGCCCTAACCTTGTCCTTTCTGCAAAAATCTGTCTGCAAAGTTGTGGAAAAGGATGATTCCAAAGTCTTGGATTCCTCCTTTTTTCTCTGATGGCCATTCCCCGTCTCTTTGAGGCCCAGTAGCAGGCCTTCCACCAGATGGTAGGGGGGCAAATTCCGATAAGGAGCTTCTGGTCTCTGGGTTGTTCGTCCCAGAATTCTTTTCTTCCTCTTAGCATGCTTTGTCCTTCTGGCAAGGCTTTTTAGACACTTGGGGTTTCAGGGTCCTCTCAGTTGCTCTCTGTTCAGTTGGAGGACCTTGCAGCATGCAATGGTAGAGTCCCGATCTGGGCTCCGCTGCCTAAGTGATCTCCGTGAAGATTAGTGTCCGTAGGTTCAGACCATCTCTTCTTTGCATGGAGTCCGTATTCTGGTTCTGACAATAAAATGCCATCTTCTTTAGAGGAACAAGATGATTCCCTTATTATCCATCTGTTCAGAAAAGAACTGGCAGCGTTGATTGCTCAATTATCTTCTGCCCTGCAGTGAGCAGATCATCTGCGGCGGAAAAGATGCCACAGGTACACCCCCTCTTTTTGATGGTTCAGAAACCCATGAGGCCCTTTCCCTTTCTAGATGTTATTAAGAACATGGTCTGCTCAGAGTGGGATCTGCCCAACTCCTTTGTTGAAAGGGATCAGGATTATGAAGAAGCTATTAAGTCTGCCACGAGAATTTCACCACATAATTGAACATGCCTGAGGTGGATGTGCAATTGTGCCATGCCACTGTGGTCACGAAGTGGACCACCATCCATGGTGGAGGGTGGTATGGCTATCAAAGATCACTTGTATTGCAAGATAGAAGCTCTCCTTAAGAATTAATTTTTGACTTTGGTATGGAAGGGCAGATTGGATAGGACGTGTGGTTTTTTTTTTTTTTTTCCTGCTTAACGTTTCTGTTTTGACTTCCTCAGTTCTCCAGATAGTGGTTTGAGTGTGTCTGAAGACATGAGCTCTTCTTCAGTGGATTCAGTCAGTCCCTCATTTGATACCTCCAGCCTTCTGAAATCAGTAGCAACCTTTGTCAGATTCTTTGTATGATTTAGTCTGCTTTACGACTAAGGATGTTGCCTTCTTGACGGTGGTGTGATGCTGGCTGTGGCTAAGGGGCTCGAGAAGTGAGGGGGCCCATTGTCCTCTTCAGTGTCCACCCATTATTCTTGTTTCCAATACCATGAATCCCAGTGTTCTCAGGATTCCTATTGGTATTGCCCCGGAAAGCCTACCTTTTCTTCTAGTTTTTGTTCACAGGCTTAGTATTTTTGTGGTGCTCACAGATCCTGGGAGCCTACTATCTTTAGAAATACCTCCTCTCATCCAGCAGAATGACGGGGTTGGAACCCATTCCGAGTTACCTCCAATGAGTGGCAGACTATGCCTTTTCTATCAGGAGTGGGCCCAGGTCACTGAAGATCGCTGAGTGCTAGACACTATACAGCAGGCTATGTTCAGAAATGCAATGAACCTATCCTGGACATCTTCATCATCTCCCCATATTTATTTATTTTATGTATTTATTTAACTGGTTTTATATACCGTCTTTCTACAATCCAAGACGGTTTATAAGGAGCATAACATAGCAGTGTAACACAGCTGCCTTATATGGAACAGTAAATTTTTGAACATGAATATGCGTAGTTTAAACCATGAGTTACTTACATATATACTTGTTGATTATTGGGTGGGGTGTTAGGTGGAAGCAGGGGTAAGGAGAAGTGGGTGGAGGGGGAATGGGAGTGATAAGGGGGTAGGAGTATGTAGTGGCCGCAGAGTGGTTGAGAGCATTAGCAGAGGGAAGTCTTAAGGGGGCAGGGAGAAGTGTGGCTCTACAGTCAAGAGAGCCCCTGTTCAGGCTATGCTGGAAAGTTTGTTCAGGCTACAAGTGGTCCCCTCGGATCTCTCTGCTGAACAGGGCAAGGGCCCAGTATTTCATCTGTTTCATTGTGCCAAAGAAGGATGGGTTCTTCTGTCCAATCCTTGAGCTCAAGTGAGTCAACACCTACCTGCGAAACGTGCTCTTTCATATGGAGACTCTGCATTTGGTGATCCAGATGGTGTGATGTGTGGAGTTTCTCCTATCCATGGATCTGGTTGAGACCTATTTCCACATTCCTGTCCACAAAGATCAGCTGTGCTTCTTGTGTTTTACGGTTCTTGGCTCTCATTTTCAGTTTGATGCTCTTCTCTTTAGCCTCTTTCCCACTTTGAGGACTTTTTAAAAGGTCATAGTGGTAATGGCCGCTGCGCTGAGGCCTGAAGGGATTATATCTGGTTGATTGGCTATTTGATCATGGTTGCAGCCAGAAGCATCTTGAGCATTGGCCCAAGTGGTGCAGTTGGAGAGTCTCGACTGGGTGATCAGCCTCAGGGCAGTCATTTGCTGGACTCCCTGGGAGCATAGTTTGACACTTGGGGTAGGCAGGGTCTTCCTTCTGAGGAGAATGAGAAAGCTCAGCTGAGTTGTCTCAACTGGCTGTCTTCCAGGCACATCAGGTTCTCAGAATTTGGCATTATCTACAGATTCACAGCTCGTTGGCAGCAATAGTCGAGATTGTTCCTTGGGCATGAGCTCATATGAGGCTGCTGCAGACCTTGCTGTTTCACTGGTCTCCAAGCACTCGGAACTTCGAGGTCAGCTCCTCCTCCCTTCATCAACTGTGTCCAGCCTACATTGGTGAGGGCAGCTGCAGAATCTGAGGAAGGGCATGATCCTTCATGGTTTCTCCTGGCTAAAGGATGCCACTTGGTTTTGCTGGAGAGCCCTTTGTGAAGGCTGAAATGGCTCAAAACCACTGGAACATCTGGGAAGTGGTGCAGTTCATTTGTTTGGCCCTTGTACACCTTTGGTCCTTGATCCGAGGCAGAGCAGTCTGTGTGTTCTTGGATGGATAATGCCATGGTAGACCATGTGATCATCAGATGCAAAATGCCTGATGCCAGTCCATTTCAGTTTGCTGACACCCAGCAGATTGAGTTGTACATGCTCCATTTCATTCGTGACCACGTCCAACTTCCCGTGGTTCATGTTAGGATTGGGCATTTTGCACATGGTCTACTATGTTGGAAATGAAACAGAAAGAAAGAAGAAATGGCGTTGCATTTATAATTAAGAAGAAACTTGCAAGAACTGTAATGAAATACAATGTAATCAGTGAACGCTTAATTTCTATTAGTCCACAAGTGATGCCCATCAACACAACTATAATTCAGGTATATGCCCCAACAACAGCTACAGAAGAGGATGAAGTTGATAAGTTCTATGAACAAGAACAAGCTGAAATTGAAAGAACATGCAGCAAACAGGATATCCTGGTAGTCATGTGTGACTGGAATGCAAAAGTTGGCAACAAGGAAGAAGGCAAAGTGGTTGGAAAATATGGACTTGGTGACAGAAATGAAGCTGGAGAAAGACTGAGAATTCTGCAAGACCAATGATCTATTCATCTCAAACACCTTCTTCCAGCAGCACAAGCGGCGACTGTACACATGGACTTCACCCAGTGGATTGTACAAAAATCTAATTGACTACATCTGTTGAAGTCAACGATGGAAAAGCTCTATAAAATCAACAAAGACAAAACCTGGAGCTGACTGTGGTACAGATCACCAACTACTAGTATGCAAACTCAAGCTAAAGTTGAAAAAGAGCAAGCCACTCATGAATATAACAAAATGTGACTTTGAGAATATACCACAGGAATTTAAAGACTACCTGTGAATTTTTTTTACTGCTTTAAATACAGACAACAGAGCTCCAGAAGAATTATGGGATGACATCAAGACGGTTGTGTTGGAAGAAATTGAGAAGTCTCTATAAAAGGTGAAAAAGCAAAAACGGCCAAAATGGATGACCGAAGAAACTCTGAAAATTGCCCATAAACACAGAGAAGCTAAAGTGAAAGAGGCAATCACAGAACTCAAGAGATGTCCAATGTGCAAGACAAGATGAGGAGAGCTACTATAATGATGCATGCAAAAAATAGAATCAGAATCTATTAGAGGAAGAAGAAGATTGGCTTTCCTAAAGCTATGAGAAGAAATTCCAGCCTTGAATTGGAATGCTACAAAAGGTTCAAGGATCCATGTTGAATGATGCTGAGAAGATCAAGAAAATATGGAAAGAATATACAGAGTCATACCATAAAGATCAAGTGGACCAACAGCCGTTTCAACTTGTACCTTATGATCAGGAACCATTGGTGATGAAAGAAGAAGTCAAAGCAGCATTGAAAGCCTTCTCAAAGAACAAAGCACTGGGCATTGATGGCATTCCCATTGAAGTATTACAGCAACTGAATGCAGCTGTTACCATACTTACAAGGCTCTGCCAGGAAATTTGGAAGACAACATCATGGCCAACTGACTGGAAAAGATCTGTGTTTGTACCAATACCAAAGAAAGGTGATCCAACTGACTCTGGAAATTATTGCGCAATCGCTCTGGTTCCACATGCCAGCAAGATTCTACTGAAGATTATTCAGCAGAGACTACAACCATATTTGGAATGAGAACTGGCTGACATGCAAGCAGGGTTTAGGAAAGTGCGAGGAATAAGAGACATCATCGCGGATGTGAGGTAGATACTTGAAAAGACAAAAGGATAATCTATATGTGTTTTATCAACTACAGCAAGGCTTTTGACTGTGCAAACCATGAGAAACTCTGGGCCACATTAAGAAGCATGGGTGCTATAAGAACATAAAATATGCCATACTGGGTCAGACAAAGGTCTATCAAGCCCACTATCCTGTTTCCAACAGTGGCCAATACTAGGTGACAAGTACCTAGCAGTTTCCCCAAAGGACACAGGTTCCACAATGTTTGTATGGTGGCAAGCCGTGGATTTCCCGGTTCCCCTTTAATAATGGTTTATGGACCTTTCCTCCAGGAACTTGTCCAAACCTTTTTTAAACCCAGCTACACTAACACCTGATAGTTCTTCTGCACAACCTTTTACATTTATCAAGAAGCAACAGTTCAAATAGAACAAGAAGAAACAGAACGGTTTAAAATCAGCAAAGGTGTACGACAAGACTGCATACTTTCCCCCTACCTGTTTAAATTATATGCAGAACAAATCATCAGAGAAGCAAGACTGTATAAAGGCAACCGAAGTGGGAAGATTGGTGAAAGACTCATCAACAACCTTCACTATGCTGATGATACCACATTACTGGCTGAAAGTGAAGATGATTTGAATCATTTGCTTCTCAATATCAAGGAACATCCTGACAACTGGCAAAATCAATAAGTTCATTGTTGATGGAGAAGAAATTGAAATAGTGGACAACTTTAACCTACTTGGATCAACTATCAATAAAGAAATGACAAGCACTCAAGAAATTTGACGACTCATTGCTCTTGGCAGAATGACTATGAAGGAGCTAGACAAGATTCTCAAGAGCACAGATGTCTCTCTCCATACAAAGATTTGACTTGTTCAAGCCGTGGTATTTTCAATAATTCATATGGATGCGAAAGTTGGACAGTGAAAAAGATAGACAGGAAGAAAATTGATGCCTTTGAATTATGGTGCTGGCGACGAATACTGTGTATATCATGGACTGCCCAAAGAACAAACCAGTCAGTACTAGAGGAGATCAAGCCTAAGCTTTCTTTAGAAGCTCAGATGACAAGACTTTAACTTTTATACTTTGGACATATCATGCGAAGAGAAAAATTGTTGGAGAAAGACATCATGCTTGGCATGGTAGAAGGTCAACGCAAAAGAGGAAGGTCACCAATGAAATGGATTGATACAGTAACGGCAGCTATGAGTGTCACTCTATCAGCAATGAACCGTCTTACTGAAGACCGAACACAGTTTAGGACAACTATCCAGAGGATCGCTATGAGTAGACACTGACTCAATGGCACTTAACAACAATAACAAAGCCATGGTGGTGGCATATGTCAACAGGCAAGGGGGGTACAAAGAGTGCCAGAGTGATCCTGGAGATGACTCTCTTGTTCTTCTGGCAGGGCTGGCCCCAGAGTTTGTTCAAGGTGTTGGCACCCTAGGCATATCTTAAGTTTTACACTCCCCCTCCCCTGCCTGTCAAAATCTATTGTTTAGCTTTGAATATCCTGCTGTTTGGCTCCCCTCTCTCCCCAAAAAAGCTGTCACCTTAGGTGACTGCCTAGATTGCCTGGTGGTTGGACCGACCCTGTTTCCTGGGCAGAACAGAATCTCCTAATTCTCTTGGAATTGACAATGTGGAAGTAAACTTTCTTAGTTGCCACTCCCTTGACCCCAGAGAGTGGGAATTGAGCCTGTTGGCATTTCAAAAGATTCTTGATCTCTGTGATTGTCCCAAGATTGATCTGATGGTGATCCAGTCAAGTGCCAAGGTGTGCAAATTCTACAATCTCCATAGGGAGGCAGGCTCTGAGAATGTCCTGGTTCAGCCCTGGCCACAGCAGTGTCTGCAGTATCTATTTCCTCAGTGGATGCTTTTGGGAAGTGTACTTAACTGCATAGAGCTGTTGTAGTAAAGTGTCCGCAATAAATAAAACCAGGAGTCTATTTACTAAGATTCAAGCCAATTTATTTGTGAACAGTCTCAGGCACTTGTCACATCCAAAATGGTCTGAGCATGGAGTTCAGCAAAACAACTTTTATACGTTTCTTCATCAGTTCTACACAGACAAACTCCTCATTGGTCCCGGTGGCCCCCTCACCCCCATCCAATGGAGATCTTTGACCGGGCTTAACACCTGTTCCCCCCCGCTCAGGCCTTCCTAGCCATGGCTCAGTTTCTAGACATAATACATTCTGCCTTACTTTCTGCTTACAAGGTCACTCTGCAGCACAGAAACTGTGTGAAAGCAAGATACTGAAATACATCTGTGAATAATATAACAAGCTCAATAGAAAATTCTTGCATTCTTATCAAAGCAGTTTAAAGCAGTTTTCTACTTCTCCTGGCTTTCAGCTCTGCTCAGCTATAATATTCTAAAGTGGGGGTTGGGACTCAGGCCTAACCTACAGGCCTTTCTTACTTCTACAGGCTATGCAGGCTATTCTAGGCCATAGCCTATCACAGAGTGACATCCGGGAAGTGTTGTCCTGGTGGCGTCAGATTGGCCATGGAGACCGTGGTTCAGAGATCTGATACAGCTCTTGTGATATCCTTCTTTGTGACTTTCTGCAGCTGAAGGCTGTTGTGACAGAGGTCAGTCTGTCTGAATGACCTAGCTCCCTTCTTGTTTATGATTTGACTCTTTAGAGGCTATGTTTAAGATGTAAAGGCTATTCTGCTGTGGATTCCAGGCTTCTAGAGCAAGAAGGGGTTCTACCAGCCTTGCCTACATGCGCACCTGGTGCCTGTTTGAGCACTGTTGTCATGAGCATCAGGTTGATATTCATAATAACATAAGATATGGCATACTGGGGCAGACTAAGGTCCATCAAGCCCAGTATCTTGTTTCCAACAGTGACCAATCCAGGTCACAAGTACTTGAGAGATTCCCAAGATGAGAGACAGGTTCCACAATGCTTGTATTGGGGCAAGCTGCTCTTGTTGAGTTCTTTGACTGCCCACTTTCCTGTCTCAATCACTGTGAGCATTGGCCCCTGCCACCTATCCCTCCTAAGGTTGAGACATGAACGTGGGCAGCCGAAGAACTCAACAAGAGCAGCACATCAATTTTGGAAAGGGACGGCTAAAATCCATTCTGTGTTTTCAGATATTGAAATTATTCAATTGCATAGATTAGATTTATTTATTTTTTAATTTAAAACATCCCCACCCCCTTCCCTGCCCCGCATTTCTCTATTTTGTCTTCAAAAAGCAGCCTAGGGAAATGTCAACTTCGGAAGGTCCCTGATGAAGGCTGGCCAGACAAAACTTGGCCATGTCGGGCCCTAGAATAAAGTTCCTTTTTAATGCATGGTTGCCTTCCACTTGTTTGTTTTTGATTGCATCTGTGGAAGTTACCTCCTTTTTCTCCTTGATCAATACAGTACTGTATCCCTTCCATTTTATTTTCAACCACTTGGCATTTTTTAAACTTGGTGGGCCACCAAATAGAGTGACTCAGCAATTGCAGTCTTGGAAATCCCTGAATGACCTGCTTTTTTGCAGTTGTGCATTTTGAATAAACTGTTTGATGTAGCGTAGGAGGAGAAAATAAGCAATGGCTAAGGATGAGTCTTCTGTAATTTGGTAACATGTTGTGTGATTAAAATTGCCACTCTCGGAGGAAGTGACATCCTCTTACTATATGGCAGCTTGAGCTGTTAGCTAGGACAGCAGTCACCACTAAATTGCAGCATAATTAGCCTCCGAGGCTTGAAGCAGCTCGAAAACCTCATGGTTAGTGAGCTGGAGGTGTGGAGAGTGGCGAGGAATGGATCCCAGAAGGCTCATGGCAGACTTAAAGGAGTATGTTTACTCCAGCACTAAGCATGAACACCATTTCGAAAACAAAATGGTAGCTGGAGGATCACAGAGCTCCAATGTGGAGGAAGAAAATGAGGAGCGCTCTGAGGTGGGAGCAGTGACGGTATTACAAGTGACCCGAGCTTAACTGCAGAGTTGTTTTACAGAGCTGAAAAACGAGGTCACTATGATGAAGCTGGAGTTGGGCAATCTGATCGGAGAAATGAAAAAGATTGCGGAGCTAGGCCGAAGGGTCAGTGACCATGAGGAGCATATTGAGAAACTGATGCAGTACTTAGTGCATTTAAGAACATAAGAACATAAGATATGCCATACTGGGTCAGACCAAGGTCCATCAAGCCCAGTATCCTGTTTCCAACAGTGGCCAATCTAGGTCATACGTACCTAGCAGTTTCCCCAAAAGACACAGGTTCCACAATGCTTGTACTGGGTCAAGCATTGATATCCTGGGTCCCTTCTTAATAATGGTTTATGGACTTTTCCTCCAGGAACTTGTCCAAACCTTTTTTAAACCCAGCTTCACTAACAGCCTTTACTACATACTCCGGTAACAAATTCCAGAGTTTGATTACACGTTGAGTGAAAAAATATTCTCTTTTATTAGTCTTAAATAGTTTACCCTGTAGCTTCATTGCATGTCCCCTAGTCTGTCTATATTCTGATAACGTAAACAATCGATCTACGTTTACCCGTTCCACTCCGTTCATTAATTTATAGACTTCTATCATATCTCCCCTCAGCCGTCTCTTTTCCAGGTTAAAGAGCCCTAACCTTTTTAGCCTTTCTTCATAGGAGTATCCTTCCATCCCCTTTACCATTTTGGTGGCTCTTCTCTGAACCTTTTCTAATAACGCTATATCCTTTTTAAGATACGGCGACCAGAATTGCACACAATATTCAAGGTGCGGTCTCACCATGGAACGATATAGAGGCATTATAATATCTTTTGTTTTATTTTCCATTCCTTTCCTTATTATACCTAGCATTCTATTTGCTCTCTTGGCTGCCGCTGCACACTGGGCCGAGGGTTTTAACATGTTATCCACAATGACGCCTAAATCTTTTTCCTGTGTGGTGGTTCCTAAAGTGGAACCTTGCATCGTGTAACCATAGTTTGGGTTGTTCTTCCCTAGGTGCATAACTTTGCACTTGTCCACATTAAATTTCATCTGCCATTTTAATGCCCAGTCTTCCAATTTATCGAGATCCTCTTGCAATTTTCCACAATCCTCTTGGGTTTTAACAACTTTAAATAGTTTTGTGTCATCTGCAAATTTGATAATCTCACTCGTTATTCCACTTAGTGCATTTAGACGTCCGAATGGAGACAAGTGAGGATTGGAAGGATATATTGCTGCTCAGGCTAGAGGACTTTGAGAACAGATCACGTAGAAATAACTTATGCTTTTGAGGTGTGCCTAAGGAGTCAGTTTTTGGACTCCAGGAGGCTGTATGCAAGGAGGTGTTATGGCCAAGGGGGTGCTGAGGATGTGCTGCATGCTATCAAGCTGGACAGAGCTCACTGAGTGCCTGGGTCTCCAAAGGGCAATTTGCCCTGAGATATAGTGATCTCTTTCTATGACTTTGAAATTAAAGAGTGGATTGCTGCAAAAATGCAGGCTTTTAACATATTCAATTGGCAGGGCTACCAATTGGCTATTTCTGCTGATCTGACAGCTGGAAATTTGCAGAGGCAGAAGGAGATGGGTGTGATTACCATAAGACTGTGGCCAGATGGCTATATCCATTTGAGTTAGCTTTTACTAAAGAGGGGCGCGCGAGGCAATGAAGGTCTTAGAAGGGAGGGATGGGGGGGGTCCCATGTTTTCCGACGTACTATGATGCGCCCAGTTACGGGCTGCTTTTGACTGGAGGGGTTGGGGAGAAGAGAAGCATTGGGTGGAGATGGAGAGGAAGGTTGTGGAGGGTTTGGCCATAAAGAAGCTTGTTTGGAATGCAGGAGGGGTTGGAAAAGGACTGGTGGGGAGGAACCCAATAGTGCAGACTACTATGGTCATTTGGGAAAGGTGTAAAAGGTGGGTAATGGGGAGAAAACCTATTCTAGGAATGTTTTTTTACAGGCTTGGGCAAGTGATGGAGCATGGGGGTGGAGTGAAGAGTTTTGAGAAAATGAAAGGAGCTTATGGATTGGAGGAGAGGGATAGATATACTTATCTGCAGTTGTCATTTTTGGGGGCAACAAGGTGAAACAAAACAATGCAGAAGCCTATTCCCTATGAGTTGTTGAAGTGAAGGGAGGGGAAAATGGTGGGGTTATCTGCTTATACCAATTTTTACTAAAGGGAGGAGGAACAAATATCCTTGCATATCAAGTGGTGAGAGTTTGACCTGCCAGGGAAATGGTGTGAGGATAGGTGGGAGGTCATATATGCCACGACTAGCAAATTTGCTCCAGGTATGGCATTGCTGGAGAACCGCTTGAAAGTGAGGTTCAGGATGTATTGGACTCCTGCTTGGCTGCATGCTATAAGTATGGGGCTGAATGTTGGATGGGGTGTGGGGAGATAGGGGATTTGAAGCATTTGTTATGGGGATGCTCTAAGGCAGTGATGGCTAACCTTTTTGAGCCCGAGTGCCCAAACTGCCGCACAAAACCAAAGAATTTCCTCAAAGTGCCAGCACGTCAATTTGCATAAATATTTGCATAATGCTAACATACACTAACTTTTAGTAAACATGTCTCTTAATGAGTGTATGGATAAAGACAGACTAAAAGATTTCTACATTACTATAATCCAGTGCCAACCGCCAGGCACATTAGGAACTACTACAAACACTGCCCATTTAGAACCAATAGCAAACCCGCCGTATCCTAACAGCACTACCAGGACTCACAAAGCACCACACCATACCTATCAAAAGGCAACACTGCAAATATTAAACCAATACATTTCAGACAATAACAATACATGACCTACTGGGGAAAGAGAACAAGTGGCAATGTCAAAAAGGAATTACATAAACAGAATACCTCAGCTCAGTTACACAGTTGCAATTGCTCCAGCCACTTTCTTCTGGTTTCTTCATGTTTTCTGCTAACTCTCCATCATCTGCTGTCCATTTGTCCTTTCTTCTCTCTTCTAGTTTTTTTTTCCATTCTCTCTCTCTACATCCGCTTTAACATACTAATCTTTCTCCTTTTGCTCTTTCCTCATTCCTATTTCATCCACTCAAATTTTACCCCTCCATCCTCAATCCCCACTTACTCTCCCAATACCCGGCCAATTGTAGATTTTTTATTCCTCCCACACAAAATATTTTTCCCCTCTCCATTTTACTCTCCCAGCCCCATCCCATTCTAATCCTCCCCCAACATCAGCTCCCTTCTAGTTCCAGCCTCACCCAGCATCCATTCCCTTCTAGTCCCTGCATCAGCCCATTTCCAGTCCTAGCAACCCAACCCAATACCAGTCCTAGCCCCCCCCCATCAACTCACTTCCAGCCCTAAACCCCCATCACCCCATTTCCAGACAGCCCCCATCAGCCCACAGCCCATTAGCAGTCCTACCCCCCCAGCCCATTAGCAGTCCTACCCCCCCCGCCCGCCCGCCCGCCCGCCCGCCCATTAGCAGTCCTAACACCCCCCCTCCTGCCCATTAGCAGTCCTAACCCCCCCTCCTGCCCATTAGCAGTCCTAACCCCCCCCTGCCCATTAGCAGTCCTAACACCCCCCCCTCCTGCCCATTAGCAGTCCTAACCCCCCCTCCTGCCCATTAGCAGTCCTAACCCCCCCTCCTGCCCATTAGCAGTCCTAACCCCCCCTCCTCCTGCCCATTAGCAGTCCTAACCCCCCCCCTCCTGCCCATTAGCAGTCCTAACCTCCCCCCCCTGCCCATTAGCAGTCCTAACCTCCCCCCCTGCCCATTAGCAGTCCTAACCCCCCCTCCTGCCCATTAGCAGTCCTAACCTCCCCCCCTGCCCATTAGCAGTCCTAACCCCCCCTCCTGCCCATTAGCAGTCCTAACCCCCCTCCTGCCCATTAGCAGTCCTACCCCCCCCCCCCCCTGCCCATTAGCAGTCCTAACCCCCCCCTGCCCATTAGCTGTCCTCACCCCCCCCTCCTGCCCATTAGCAGTCCTAACCCCCCCTCCTCCTGCCCATTAGCTGTCCTAACCCCCCCCTCCTCCGGCCCATTAGCAGTCCTAACCCCCCCCCCCCCTGCCCATTAGCAGTCCTAACCCCCCCGGCAAATTTAAAAAAAAAAAAAAGCAGGCTCTGGCTGCTGCCGCGGCAGATTGCAATGTCCCGCGGGGCCCCCTCCGCCCGCTAAGCCCCTCTGCAAGGGCTTTCAGATTCGCGAGGGAGAGCGTCTCCCTCGCGTCTCTGTTAAGCCCGCAGGGGCTAATGGGAAATTTCCCATCAGTCCCTCGCGTCTAAAGGGGCTGATGGGAAATTTCCCATTAGCCCCTGCGGGCTTAACAGAGACGCGAGGGAGACGCTCTCCCTCGCGAATCTGAAAGCTCTTGCAGAGGGGCTTAGCGGGCGGAGGGGGCCCCGCGGGACGCTGCATTCTGCCCTTGCCGCGTCCGCAGTCAGAGACAGCTTTTTCTTTTTTTTGCGGACCTATGGCCCGCGTGCCAGCTGCAAGGCCTTCGCGTGCCACAGCTGGCACGCGTGCCATAGGTTCGCCATCGCTGCTCTAAGGGGAGGAAACTGTGGGTGGAAGTTGAAAGGTTGTTTAGAGAGATTACAGCGCTACCAGTGCAGTTGGAACCAGAACAAGTGTTGTTGAACGAAGTGCAGGAAAGGTGGGAAGGAGAGTTGGGCAAATATTTGGGATTCTCTGTGATGGTAACATGGATGGAGTGGAAGCAACCAGAGCTGCCTATGAGTGCAATGGTATTTTATTTATTTATTTATTTGGCAGGACTTATATACCACTTTTCACAGAGGTCAAAGCGATTTACATCAAAGCTTGAACATTTCAAATAAACGTTTACATTGAACGATCAGTTTTATACAATAATGGTTAAAACAGAAATTGCTAGTATAAATTTAAGGATATGGATAACCTACCTGGGACTGAGCTGCTTATCACCTTGGTGGATTTTCTTCTCCCCATCTAAGCATTTGAGTTTCCTGTTTTCTGTAAGCAGTCATGAACCAGATGCTTTTTTTCTTCCATAGTATAAGCAAAGTCCCAGAGTTCAACAGAACATGCTTTCCTAAAGAGATAAAGTGATGGCACGAGTTTATATAAGCTCCTCTGAGAGTGTCACTAGGGTTTTAATGCACAGAGGAGCTATTGGCGTTATCCTGGTAGGTTTGTAAGACTTAGCTTTTTCTGCCCTTTACTCTCTGTGCTGATGGGCAGTCTGGTTGGGTAACTGCATCAGACAATCCAGCATGGTTGGAGGGCTCACAGCATGAGATGAGGCCTCCCTAATGGCCTTGGATAACCCCATCTTGAACTCTCTCACCAGGGCCCATGAATTCTATCTGGAGTGTGTTCCACTTTCTCAAGTCTGTAGTAGTAGTTCAAGGCAAGTTACATTCAGGTATTGCAGGCATTTCCCTTTCCCTGGAGAGCTTACAATCTCAGCTTGTACTTGAGGCAGTGGAGGGTTGAGTGACTTGCTCAAGGCCACAAAGAGCACCAGTGGAATTTGAACCTTGGCGTTTCTGGTTCCAGTCCATTTCTCTAAGCACTAGGCATTTAGCTTTGATAAAGTTTGCACAAAGCTACCTCAGCAAAGGCACTTCTGTCCAGATCATCATAGGCCACTGCCATGGCCTGGAAAAAGCAGTTCAGGGTGGCAACTTCAGGACTTCTTTGTTCATATTGAGGGCCCAGGTTTGCAGATTCCCTTGTAGCCAAGGGTGTTATAAATCCTACATTTCTTTGTTTTGTAAGATCACAGTTTGGTTTCAACTGTAGATGTAATTTATAATTGCTCATTAAGGTACAGAAAGCACTGCGATCCTCCGAGAAGCGGTCAGAAAAAGGCAAGTAGTATCTCAAGTAGGCACATTGTCCAAGAGGGCAGGTATAGCATCCAACCAGGTACCATGGCCTAAGGTGTGTGAACTCCTTTGATATAATTTTTAAATTTTAAAGAGCTCTGTCAAAAAATGCTGTAAATAAATAATGATAAAACATTTAGACCTATTTCTCTGCAAGTCTGCGATAGCTTGTGCTGTTATCATTAATGTATGAGGATCTATAGCTGGTCCAGGCGAGGAGCATTTGAGAACTCCATAATGTTCCTCAGATAATGTCTAGAACAGATACACTCCAAAGGGAAGCCAGGGGACCTTGTGTGTGCACCTTCACCTATAACAGCTTGCCCACCCATATTGGAGTTAATTACAAAGAAAGGAAGAATCCATTAGAATGGCTCATATAAAACCATCTTTTTGTTGAACTGCTGTATGAGGTTAAAATTTGGCAAAAGTGCTTGCTTGGAGACTGGAATTTCTTTCCTTGTTGTTTAATAGATAGCGAAAAAAAGGATTTAAAAGGTGCCAGAATGCAGACACTATTAAAAGATCTGTAAATCTAATCCAACAGATGGATGACAGAAAGGTATCATCACTGTTAATTTCTCTGGATGCTGAAAAAGCATTTTCTATGGGTGAGGTGACCATCTGTATACATTGTTATGAAAGCATTTGACTTTGAGCCCAGATGTTTCAGTGGATGATGAGCCTATATCAACCTCCATGGGTACAATTTAAATCAGTGGCTCCCTGTCTGCTCTGTTTTTTCTGCTCTTCCTACTAGGGTTGTACATTCATTTGAAATAAAATGGGAAACCTCAACATCATTTTATATTTTGCTTCATATCATTTCAATCCAAAACATAATTCTGAAATACAAAATTCAGGTTTCTCCCCTGTTTCGTCACAGGCCAGGCTGGCATCAAACCAGTAACCTTTGGGTTGGAAGGCAGGCATCTTTCAGATGAGCCACCATCAGGTCTCCTGGGCTGTCTAAGGAAAGTATTGCTGTATTGTCTGATGATCAACGAGGATGTGCATTAGGCTTGGTAAATGTCTCTAATAGTGTACTAGACATGGTTTCATAGAGGTTATGGCATAAGAACATGGCACCAAAAAAATCTTTAGAGTAAATCTCTTCAGCAAGAGTCAATAGATTCATAAGGCAAAAAAAATATTGTTAGCATTTTACATAGAGCTGCAGAGCAGAGAAACTTTGGACCAATCAGGAAACAGGAATGAAAATCACCAGCAATACACTAATGCTTGCTAGAGCCAGCCCCCCATGGAGACCTGATGATGCATCATCTACATGATGCATGTATCTGTAAGGTCACTGGTTTGAGATCAGCCTGTGGCTGTGAGAAAAACCAGATGGGTTTCTTATTTGCCTGAAATTTCCAATAATCTTTCAACTATGTTTTTATTTAAGTCACAATATTATTGAAAATCGCTCATGTATCAGTGAAGTGGATATACATTTATTTCCTCATATCTTAATCAAAAAATTAAAATTTCTAACTCGAGGTCTGACTCTTCGGCTCTGCTATTGAGACTTACGTCCGTTGTTCAAGCAGTTTGCCCGTTTGCATCAATGACCTCATAATGAAAAGCACATTTGCAGGTGACATTAATATATTCAACTACTTTATGTCTTTTAACAAAGACTACTTATCTTAGATACTTGAATGCACCCGCCAATGCTAAAAGGACATTTTTGAGCAGTAGAGAAGAAGGATTACACACTAATGAAATGCGGGCAGCAGCGTTTTGAAAATGTTGAAAAGCTTACAGGACTATGAGTTTATTGCGAATCCCCTGAAGAAAGTCTCAGTTTGAAACGCAAAAGCGGTACCCATTAAGATATGAGGAAATAAATGTATATCCACTTCACTGATACATGAGCGATTTTCAATAATATTGTGGTATAAACCAATCGTTCGGTAAATTGACCAATAAAGATTGAGTTTATTTAAGTCACAGCTGCGCTATCAATTTAATTAACAAAATTGTCCTGAAATGAAAACATATAAAAATGAAACAAAAAGAAAATTTATTAAAATGCAGCAAAATGAACCCCCCCTGCAAACGATATAAGAAACAAAACTAAATTAAATTTTTTTTGCCTGAACACCTCTAGTTCCCACCCTCTCTTATTTTCATCTTTGTAATGAAGCCATTGGTAGTTGTGATTAGAAGCCAGCCCTCCTTATTTATTTATTTTATTTACATTCTCTTATATACAGTGCTATTCTGCATCAGTGCAGTTTACATTGAACAAACTGAAATTACATTGAACAGGGCATTATAACTTGGAGATAACTATTTTACAGGGAACATGGGCTATGGAGGGTTAAGTGGCTTGCCCAAGACCACAAGGAGCACCTGTGGGACTAGAAACCCCAGTCCTTCCGGCCCAAGGTTGCTGTCCTCTAGTGGGATTTGAACCCCCGACCTTCCGGCCTGAAGTACCTTGCCCCAACCACTAAGCCACTCCTCCTTAACTGGGCTGAGGGGACCAGATGATGATGATCTTGAATTGCTGTATTTGCTGATGGTATGTTGCTATATGGCAGTTCACCATTTTCTGGTTTAGTAGCTTTAACTGATGTACTGAGCAAAGTCAGCACTTTCTCAAGGTACCTAATCAATGATAAGTCTTCCACAGTGCACATGCCTCCCTTATTGAATAAGTACATATACTTGACACTTCCAACATTGCACACAGAGCTACAAAAATAACCTTCCCTAATGCTTGGCCCACAAGCATCCTATATATTCCCCTCCCCCCCCCATACACCACTCTGTCTGCTAACATAGAAAAGGGAAATATGTCGTTGTGTCGCATTGTAAGGGTGCACTTTTCAACTTATGACTTTATTTTTTGGTAGTGATTGACCTTGAATATTTGGACCTATTTTCTTTCAGTTTCACCTCTGTTGCTGGCACAGACCTCTAAGGGATGAATTTTGAACTCTTTTTTTTTGTCTGCAGTGCTGTAATATATAATACGCTTTGTTTATTATCTTATATATCTGAGGTATTTTGTGTCTCTTTGTTAATATACAAGAAAATCTGTTGCAAAGCATTACTATTTTAGCATAACACCACAATAAAATGGTTCGAATCCTATCTCAGCAACCGAACACAGCAGGTGAAATGTGGTGATAAGAAATCAACACGCTTTGACACGACACAAGGTATACCCCAGGGATCCGCATTGTCTTCCATCCTCTTCAGCCTGTACATCCAACCCATTAGCAATATAGTCAAGCAACACAAGATGCTCTGCCATATTTATGCGGATGATATTATCGTATATACCCCAATAAACATACAGGCCCCGGACGTCACCTCCATAACTAACTGCCTGGACGAGATGATCACATGTCTTACCAACAGCAACCTGTTGGTAAACTATAACAAGACGGAAGCCATGTTCATTACCAGAAGTACCACCTTCAACCCACTATCCACAATCTGCATCCGGGACAAATCTATCGAAGTGAAGGATGAAGTAAGATACCTCGGAATCATCCTAGACAGCAAGCTAAACCTCCATTCACACATTAACAGAACTGCTGCAAAGGCATACTACAAATTAAAACTAATCAGGAAACTCAAACCAATCCTAAGCCAAGATCACTTCAGAAAGGTATGTCAGGCAATCACACCTATAATGGACTACAGTAACTCATTATATCAGGGACTTCCTAAACAAACAAACCACCCACCCTCTCCGGTTGTTGAAGAACACAGCAGCCGGGATCATCACAAACACAGCAAAAAATGAGCACAATTACACCAGTGCTCCAGCACCCCCACTGGTTCCCCATACATGCATGCACAGGATACAAAGTGACTTTAAATATTTTCAAAATCATTAACAACATTTCAGCCAGTGCCTTTCAAAACTTAGTAACCAGACACACCAGTACGAGGCCACGGAGAACCAGCATGGATAACAAGATCGCCACTCCCCCAGAATACCACAGAACAAATCAGGCAACGTCCAGAAGGGCACCATCCCTCTATGCACCAGAACTATGGAACACACTACCTGATGGCATGAGAGCCATGAGCGACATAAAGGACTTCAGATGGATGCTGAAGACCATACTCTTTGTACAATACTACGGATCTTCCCAGAGCTCACAAGTCTAGCTATGGACATGATCACAAACTGCCCGCAACGGTCTCACTCCCGCCCTGACCCCATAAATGTACACAACTTAGTTATTTGTAAACCACTTTGATTGAAGGAAAAGGTGATATATAAAACTGGTTAAATAAATAACACATGCTTTCTACAATTCTTCACACAAAATATATATATATTTTTTTTTTTCTGTATTTCTTGTCCCATTAAAAAATGATTGGCTTCTGAAAGTGAATCTGTATCTAGATTATTTTGCTACCATTTGAAAATTTTGGGGAAGGCCTCTTTGGCTGAGCGTGTGAAAAGTAAGATGGTGGTGATAATTTTCAATACTTTTGTCCTTGTAGGTATTGTGGTAGAAGATTGTCTGATCTTGTTGCAGAACCTCTTAAAGAACAACAATTCAAATCAAAACTTCTTTAAGGAAGGCTCATACATACAGCGTATGAAACCTTGGTTTGAAGTTGGAGATGACAACTTTGGTTGGTCTGCACAGAAAGTAACAAATCTCCATCTAATGCTGCAGGTAAATTGGAGACTGGTATAATGCACCAGACCACTTGCGCCTCTCCCTGAACTCTTCTCTTCTGGTTAAGGAATTTAGAAGGGAGGATTATTTTGGTTCTTACTGCTTGTTTTGCGATGTCGGAATAATTTATTTCCAGAGACCTCTTCTTTCATCAGCTGCTGTGTGCCTTGTTACCATCAAGCTCTGGAGCAAGCGCACTGCACAAAGGGATTTAACAATTTCATTGTTCATAGCACACCCTGACGGGTTTATATGTTCAATCAACTTCAAATTGGACAAAAGATTTGGTGAATCGTTTAGTAGAATATATCCATATTTATGAGAGCATAAGCTGCACGTCCATAAAAAAGGGACCAAAATTGCCCTAGCATTTATTGAAGGCTATGGCTGAACTTGCGGTACATAATTTGTTTTTGCACATACTCTTAAATTCAAATGCATGTGTGGGCAATTTTGTAAATGGCCATGTCTGCAGATAAAACAGTGCTTTACCCATGGAATGTTTGCAATGTCGTTAACATAGCTACCATGGTAGTGTAAAACCCATTGTTGAGATGTTGTCAGGCTCTTCATTGATGAGATGTGAGGGGCAGTTAATGAAATTGATTGAATGCATATGAGTACATGAAATTTACACAATTTATGCTCTTACACTGGATCTAGTGTGGTTGGCTATTTGCTGTTCTTGCAATGTGAGTGTGTAAAGGGAAGCAATGGACTATCTTAGGAAGCTGGGTCAGTGACAGTCCAAAGTGTAAGATAACTATGTATAAAGTTCCCCGCATCTTCTGCAGTACTTACTGGTATTACACTCACCTTTTGCATCCTCTCTGGGTTAAGCACCACTGGAACAGGACTTTGTAACCTTTTTCTATTACATTAGCTGTGATTCTCATCCATTCCTCCTCCTCCTCCGAAATTTCTGCATACCACTTAAGCATATAACTCGTTTTCACCAGGAACAATCAGGAAGTCAGTCCTCACATATGGGTGATGTTTGCGCCAACAGAACCCGCGTGGAGCATTTCCCCAGCTTTCAAAGAAAGCCTTTAGGATATGCTATCATGCATGCCTGGTCCCTTTCCCGCCCAAGGGTGCCATCTTGCTCAGTCCCCTTTTTACCGTGGAGCCCAACGGACATCTGTCCTGTTAACCTGGAAAAACTCCTTGCTAAATATCCTTAAAGTTAGCTTTTCCTGGTTTGCGTATCAGTTCCTCTTCCTGCCTCGAGCCGGCGCTGAAACCGGTGCTGTTCTTGACTCCTTTTTTCCTTTATTGATCAAGGCTTGTCTCAGCTGGCGTTGTGCCTTTTTTTGTTTGGAGTCATTGACCCTGGCTGGGGGCTCCCCACCATGTCCCCCCCAGTCAGTTAAAAAAATGTAACAAATGGTAAAATGGTCACTTTTTTCAGAGTATAAATTCGAATGTTAGTGTTACTCTGTACTATATCAAAGAAGTGTAGAATATATCGTACTAGGACTCATGGCTTTGGAGGTCTCAGAAACCATAGGCTGCCATTGTTTTTTAATCTGCAATGGACTAATGCCTAAATGCACATCAATGACCTCATTAAACTGATAGCCAAAAATTATTTTTTATACAAAAATTTTGTCTGCTTCAATATGTTATTTCCATTGGCAAGCTTTATATCTATGTAATAAACCAGTGAACCAGTGCTTATCTGTATGGTAGTTTCCCGACGCTTGTTCATGCGCTATGTCACGCGTTTCACCACTTAGGTTTCATCAGGGGAGTATTACGAATCTGCACTGTAGGTAAAGAAGAGTTCTTTTAAGATACACACTTCATAATATCGTAAATTATTATACATTCTGAATTAAATTCCGGAGCCCCTCCTACCTCTGGTATCACTGAGATGGTTCGAATTTGCGCTATCTGGTGCTTGCTGTTGAACTAACTAAAACGCCGCGCATGCGGGGTATTTAAACGCTAGAACATAAACAGTCACACCTGAAAAAATGTAGTTGTTGAATGGGTAAACGGAAAGTAATTGTCATTAGTTGCTCCTCTTATAAACAAGCTTCCCATTCTATTTGGGAATTTAATCCCCGTGGTATAATAGAATCTAATGTGTATATCCACCGTTGTTCCCGATAGATCAGGGTGTGATCCAATGTTCTGCCGCGAGATGGAAAAGAGACTTGTTCAATGGCAAAGCAACGTAATTCTGTAAAGACGTGTTGGAACTGCAAACAGTGGTCAACGATGGGAGCTTCTCTTCTCTGACATTTAAGTTTGCTCTTATGTTCATTGATCCTTATTTGGAGAGTTCGAATGGTTTTCCCCACGTATATTAAATCACAAGGGCAGCGGATCCCATAAATAACATACATGGACTGACAAGTGGTGTTTTTACGTAATTTGTAGTTGGTGCCATGATATTCAAATTCGGTTAATTCTAAAGTAACTTGACATATATTACAGTTTCCGCAGCGCTGATGGCCACCCTGATCCGAGAATTGTGTAACGGAAGGGGATCGCAGAATTGCTGGACTAAGCAATTCTTTAAAGTTTTTTTGCTGCTGCCACACGCAGCGGATCGTGTAGCCCTCCAGCTCCGGCAAGCTCTGCAAGATGTTTGCATGTCGCTTAATACTGCGTTGTAAACATGAACTTAATGGTGAAAATGGAGTCACTAGATTAACGTGCATCTGAGGAACAGATGTCTTAGTAGTAGGGGGATGAATCAAATGATCTCTATTTAGAAATCGTGCCTGTTTGTAGGCCTGGTTAACAACCCCAACAGGGTATCCACGTTGTATAAAATGATTTCTCAATTTGCCTGACTGATGTTTAAATTCCTGTAAATCAGAGCAATTTCGTTGATAGCGAATAAATTGCGATACAGGTAAACTGTTCTTCAATTGGATGGGATGAGCACTGTCATAGTGCAGCAGAGTATTTCGATCAGTCGGTTTTCGATATGTGGAGGTGTACCATTCTTGTGAGGTTTTTTGTACCAAAACATCCAGGAAAGTGATGCTATTCAATTGATAGTTAAGGGTAAATTTTATATTGCTTTCTCTGGAATTGAGCCATTCAAAAAACTGTAGTAAATCGGAGGATGTTCCTTGCCAGATGACAAAAACGTCGTCTATGTATCTCTTCCACATTCTTAAACAGGTGGAATAAGGAGAAGCAGTAATCCATTCCTGTTCAAAACGTGCCATGTACAGGTTGGCGATGGAGGGGGCGCAAATCGCCCCCATCACCACACCTGAAATCTGGTGATATATAGTCTCCTCATAAAGAAAATGGTTATGAAATAACGTCAATTTTGTCACCTCTGATAAAAAAATTAGTAGAGATTCGGAAAGGTCTCCCCTATTATGTAGGGCACACATAACAACATCATAAGCTCCATCTTGAGGAATAACCGTATAGAGTGACGTGACGTCCAAAGTCACTAATATGACATCCGGGAGTCGTGCAGAATCTGTATGTTCAGATAACAATTGTAAAAAATGAGTGGTATCTTTTAAAAAAGAAGGAGTAGATGATACTAGCGGCCTCAGATATGAGTCGAGAAACATTGATAGGGGCTCCAACAAAGATCCTTTCGTGGAAACGATAGGTCTGCCGGGAGGAGTTTGCCAATGGAAATAACATATTGAAGCAGACAAAATTTTTGTATAAAAAATAATTTTTGGCTATCAGTTTAAGAATGAGGTCATTGATGTGCATTAAGCATTAGTCCATTGCAGATTAAAAAACAATGGCAGCCTACGGTTTCTGAGACCTCCATAGCCATGAGTCCTAGTACGATATATTCTACACTTCTTTGATATAGTACAGAGTAACACTAACAGTTAAAGAAATGTGACCGCTGCAGTCAAACTGTCAGTGACCGACACCCATGTCTGCTGCCTACGCTGTCTAGGACTGGACCATGACAGCACCTCCTGCAACCTGTGCCAGGCCATGATGCCTAAGACCCAACAAGAAGAGGTCCAAGTTTCAGGAAAAAGTGTTCCCCCAGTCTCCCCGATGCCAAGCTCCAAGCCCAGCACTTCCCATGAGGCCCAGCACGTCCCACAGTGGTGGCTCCTCTGAGAAGACCTCGGACTCTGAGAAAAAGAAGAAAAAGTCCTTGATGTTCGAAGAGATTGCACCGGAAAATCCGGTAAAACCGCCAGGAGAGACTCGGGTGGCTCTGAGAAGCGCCCTACCAAGGTCCTCAAGAAGGTTTCCTTGGTCGGCGGAGACCGTGTGAGATTTCTCTAGGCCACAGTCCTCGTTGAGGATGTACTCATGAGAGTGCTTGTGCCGTGCCCGATATCTTCGGTGCCCGCGCCGAAAGCTGTGAAGCCTTCTGGCTTAGAAACTAGAAAGGCGTCCCTGGAGCAGAATATCACTGCTATCCTGGCCCTGCAACAGGCAATGATGGCTGGTTCATCCACATTATCTGCCCTGATGACTGGGCCCCCAACTGCAGGGGAGTCCCCAGTCGTCAAGCCAAGCTCCGGGCACCATCAGCCTCAGTTAACCCTTTCAAGGCCTACTTTAAAATTTTAATCTACATTCTGCAGCTGGGTTAATTTTTGCATATTTCAGGAAAATTGTACCCATCTTATTCAATATGTTCTAATAGTGATTTTCCTTCTGCTATGGTCATGTATTATATACCATTTGATTGGAATATTTAGTCAGAATTTTGGATCCCGAGAGTTTTGGGCTCGGCCTGGAAAGGGTTAAACCCTTGGCACTGGTCGAGGTCCTGATCCTTGGGCATCTGGTCCTCCCCAGCTAGTTTCCACTACTCTGACCCCAGGCCCTCTAGAGGCCACCGACTCTTCTGCGCCGGCTTCGAAGCAGTGAGTTGCAGGGTCTCGGATTCATCGCCACCACTCGATTCCGAGTGTGAGACCGACAATGAGGCATCCCCGGAGACTAAACGGCACTGTGACATCCACCCAGACCCAGCTCTCCTGGTGCACTCCCCTCCAGAGGATGTAGCCTTCCATGACTTTGTCAAGGACATGGCCAGAGCCCTCTTGGTGCAGACAGAGTCTGAGGAGGACCCACGGACCAAGGAGTTGGAGATCCTCCAATACTAGTCTCCACCCAAGGAAACCCTCAGTGCCCGTGCAGCCGATCCTCAAGCAGCTACTGCTCAGAATGTGGGAGACACCAGCATCATTACTGGAGGTGAGCCGGTGCCTTGACACCATGTACTGCGTCCGAAAGGGCCCACGGGTCACAAACACACTCCCACATAACTTCATGGTTGTTGAATCATCATGCAAAAACTTAAGAGCCAGAAGACCTCTTTTCCCTTGGGAAGAGAGTACTACTACTGCTACTACTATTTAGCACTAATATAGCACCACGCACGCAGCGCTGCACAGGTACAAGAGACAGTCCCTGCTTGTCAGAGTCGTACTCGTCTGAGCTTACAATCTAGTTTAGACAGTATAGAGCATTAGTCAAGTCGGTGCAGGCACAGTATGATCATTACAGTTCAGATCGGTCGTGAAAATTGACCGGAGTATCTTGGGCATCCACCTCTTCTAACCTAACTAACTGCTGTCGCAGTTGTAGTTCCTTCCCCTCCCTTTCCCTCTTTATTCTCGCCCCCCCCATTTGATCAAAATGCCTCGCACCACCGCCTTAAACGCATCCCAAACCACTCCCTCCTTCACCTCTCCATTGTCATTATTTGCAAAATATTCTGGTATCAATTCCTCCAGCTCCTGAACTACCCTAGTATCTCCCAGCAAGGCCTCATTCAATTTTCAATATTGCACCCCCCTATTCTCCCCCCGACACCTCAGATACACAATCACCGGTGCGTGGTCCGACCACGTGATCGGCTCTCTCTCTCCTCCCCTCTGCTATCTCTTTCCCTACCCAGATGGTGTCAATCCTTGAATAGGTGCCGTGCACCGCTGAATAGAATGAATACTGACACCTACCGGGGTTAAGCAACCGCCACGCATCAATCAAGTCATTGTCCTTCACAAATTTCAGATATCGTCTCCTGTCCACTCCCCTCCCCTCCCCCCTCCCTGTAGAATCCCTCCCCACCTCCCAGGTCATATTAAAGTCCTCTCCATAAATCCTTGCTCCCTCCCCCAATAAACTCACTTTCTTATCCACCTCTTCCCAAAAGTCTTTTTGAGACCCGGTGGGTGCCATACCCATTTATCACACAAAACCATTCATCTCCTATCCTCATTCGTACCATTAGGTATCTCCCCCCTCTCTCTCAAATATTGTATGCAGCTCTACTTAAGTGTCCCACTTACCAGTAAAGCCACCCCACCTTTCTTCCGCTCCCTCATATTAGTTGCAAACAATAATTCAGTATAGCCCTTAGGCTTCACTACAGACTCGTGTCTCCGTAGCAAATGTGTCTCTTGCAATAAAACAAGTGAGGCTTTCTGCCTAGTTAATTTCTTATATAATTTCTGCCTCTTAAAGGGTGAATTTAAACCTTTCACGTTTAAGGTAACAATTTTCAGTTCACCTGTACTGTTCTCCCCCCCCCTTCTCGTCACCCTCTCCCTCTTCCCCTCTTCCTCCCCATCCCCACCCCCCGTCCACCCTCCCTCCCTCCCCCTTCCACCCTCCCTTCAAGGGAGAACCGACTTCCCTGACCGTGACTAACTGTCGGGCCGCAGCCTGATGCCTACCCTACCGTTCCCGCTTCACCCCAACCTCCCTGCACCTCTTCCTCCCCCTCTCTGCTCTACTCCCTACCTCTACCCACACCTACCCAGCTTATTTACTACTATCACCCCCCCCCCTGTCATCCCATATTTACTACATTCTCATCAACGTTCAAAGTCCACATTTTCATCCCGCTCCATTCTTCTCCGCGTGCACTCCTGAGCTTTCCCGATTCAGCCTCGCCGGTCTTCTGCCTGCAACTGGTGCCCTGTGCCAGCGTAGTTCGTTCCTCTTTGAGGTGGATGTCGTTGTGGCCTTTGTTGTTCCATCAGATGTCTTCGCCCCCTCTGGAAGATTGGTTAAACCCAGTTCTTTGAGTGCTTTCCAGGCTTCCTCACATGTCTGCACCCGTGTCTTCCCTTCACTGTGATCAGCAATCCAAAGGGAAACAGCCATTTATATCTCATATCCTCCAATCTCAGATACGCTGTCACCTCCTGTGACGCTGCAACAATGCCTGAAGCCATGGAAACAGATGGTGACCCGGTGGAAGGTCCGGGTACTGCAGCTAGAAGCAAGATTTTCCCTTCTCAGCACAAGATGGACATAGATAATCAGCCAGCACAACTCACTTCGGGGGAGGGGAGAAGCAGAGTTGCTGATTGGGCACGCCCTAGCTGGAGGCGGGCTCCCCAGAGCAGTAGCAGCTTGTTAAACAGGAAGAAGGAAGTAGGGGGTGAGTTGGAGACGCAGATTCACGTGGAGGAAAAGACTGAGAGAAGGAAGCAGTTGGAGCTTCAGAAGCAGTGGGAGACTGAGAGAAGAAACCAACCGAGGAGGTGGAAGGAAATACTGGAACCAGATGAAGCAGGTGTGTGCTTTAGAGATGAAGTAGCCTTGAATGCCAAAGCCTTTGATTGTGAAGGAGAAACGTTCCCCAGCTGCAATTCCAGGAGAACACGTGTAAAGCCAGGAAGCAGGTACCAGGGAGACTCAGTGCACAGCAGAACCTTCTGGGAGAAGGAGAAGGGCGTGGCACTGAGAGATCCAAGGGTAAAGCCTAGGCTTTTGGAAAAGAGAGCTGATCAATGGAATGAATGGCAGACGGCTGACAAACATCCAGGAATTCCTCAGCACAAGGTACAGGATACTTTTAATACTGATAACAGCTTTTATGAGAAGCCAGACTGTTTGAGTGCATATTTTAAACCTCAGGAAAAGCCCAGGTTTTATGAGAGCAGTTGGCTGCAACCGGAAGCTTATTCAGTTAAACCCTGTCTGTCTCAAACTGCTGACAAGATTAACAAGCAAGCTAGCTATAAGGACATAGCAGAGATATTTGCCAGAGACATTTGCCAGAAAGTTTCAGGAAGCTCTAAGTTTGATTTGCTGCCCACAAACGTTTCACCTGCAAAGGAACTGATTTACCCAGCACTTGATAACAGAGACAAGTGGGGGAGGGGTAACTCCACTGCAGTGAATGAGCAGAGTAACCAGGCTGAAGCACTCCTGAGAGACTTTAAAGCATTCCTAGAGAAATGTAATATAGTTGAACCAGTACAGAGTCCAGAAGCACCAGTACCATTGGCTCATCCCCTACAGATGCAGGATTTGAGTCAGCCAATGGACTGCTCAACGTGCCTTGTAGATAAGAAATAGTCCAAGCAGAGCTTGTGTGGTTATTCTTTATAAAGTGAAAAAGTGCATACTGTCAAAGTTCCTTACCTGAAGAACTTATGAGAAAGATATGAGAATAAGCTAAAGCAGAAGTTGGAAACAGTGCATGAACTTTATTGTTGGCCTTTTGTTTAAGTATTTTCAAGGACAGTTCACATGACTGGAATGTGAAGTGCTGTGAAAAGGACAGTTTTGAAACACAATGTTGGAAAAGCCTATCTGTTCCTTGTTCTTGTTTTGGCTGTAAAAATACATTTCCTTTAAGCCTGTTCCAATTCCACCATGGAGCGGGAGAAATAAAATCCTCATAAAATAAATATTCTTTATACCTGCCTTGTCACTCAATCACCGCAACTACAATTCGACCTCAAGGCACACCCCTCCTTAAACCCTCAAGGTCAAGGGGCGGGTGCACGGTTATAAAGTGGCGTAGTATTTAGGATTTCAGCGCAGGCGCAAAAGGAGCCATAACAGGAGCGGCAGAAAGAATTCTTCCTACTGGACCCCGGCCGGAGAGCTGACGAGCCCAGCAGAGGGAGAAGGTCTGCAGAACGGCTACAGGAGCCAATTCCTGAAGTGCTTGAGATACACCTCTGCCAGGTAAAGGGTATCCACCCGGGTTGTGAAGGATACCAGGGCAAAGGGGTGTCCCTAGTGGTAACTGGGGAAAGCAAAAAAAATTTTTTTTTTCTAGGAAACCCAGAGAAATAAGTTGGGATACCGCACTTGGGTCTGTGTTTTTGTTTTCCTTACAGAATCCCGAGATGGCGATGGATCCTAAGGAGATTTTCACTTGGATGGCGACGCAGCTGGAGTGCCAGGCTGACCTCGCATTAGAAGCACAGCAGAGGGCCACTGCCAGTTTTAAAGAACAGCAGCAACCCCTACTGACTGTTGGAGGAGTGCTTGCGGGAGAAAAAGCAAGCCGCTGTACCAGCACCGGATACAGGTTTTCTTGTGACTAACAATATGCAGCCTGTTAGTACAGGGACCTTGTTCAACTTTGGACAACTTACCAGTCAGGACGATGTGGACGATTACCTAGAAAGCTAATGGGTGACGTCGGCGCCGACAGAGCCCTCGTGGAGCAATTTCCCCAGCTTTCGAAGAAAGTCTTTGGGAATTGCAGCGCGCATGCGCGGTCCCCTTCCCGCCCAAGGGTGCCATCTTGCTCAGTCTTCTTTTTTCCGCGGAGCCCTACAGATGTAGTTTGTGATCGCCGCTGAAAAAGTTGATTTTTTTCGTTCTGTTTTTTCTCGGTTCGACGCCGTGTCCTTTTCCCCCCCGGCCTCGATACTCCGGTGTTGAGTCCGTTCACTATTTTTCGGTTTTTGTCCTTCGTGACTGGCGTTCCCGCCACTTTTTTCTTTTTCTCTGGCAGCATGGTCTTTTGACCTCGCAGGGGCCCTTTTTCCCCCGATGGCTGCCAGCGGGTTTAAAAAGTGTGATCGGTGTACGAGACTTATGTCTCTTACCGACACACACGACTGCTGCCTCCGCTGCCTCGGACCCAATCATGACCCGATGATTTGTGGTCCGTGTACCAAGATGTCCTCGAAGGCGTTGAGGAGTCGGCAGTCTCAAAAGGAGCGAATCTTCTCTGACTCCGCGTCCGGCCGGGCCCGGACCTCGTCAGAGGCTTCGACGTCTCGTGACTCCGGCCCCGAGCATCGTCAGAGTTCCTCTGAACGGGGGTCTCCCGCCCGGGAACATCGTCGGAAGAAGAAACCTGCGAGGGCGGCGTCGGAGGACGCTCCTGGTACCTCGAAGGCCAGGTCGCATAGCCCCGATGGCCGCCCCTGGTCCTCGGAGTCGGAGAGGCCTTCGAAACATCCTCGTCTTGAAGTGGAGTCTCCTGGACACGTGAGTACTGTAGTCCTCGTGGACTCGCCTCCGAGAGAGCCGACGTTGGGCCCGACACCGTCGGGGCCCGAGTCGGAGGCTGCTGGGTCTCCTGAGCTGGGACTCAGGTTGACGGCCTTAGAGAGCAGTTTTGCTGCCTTCATGGACCAGCAGCGGGCATTGATCGCTGGCCTCGCCGGTGCATCTGCCCCGACCACCGGGACGTCGACGTCCAAGTCGACCCCGGAGGCCGAGCCGATCCTTGAGTCCATGCGGGCTCGAGTCGATCCTCGGCCACGGTCTCCCTCGGCCTCCCGTTCGGGACCGAGGTCGTCGACGCCTGCCTCGGCGTCGGGGCGGAGGGCATCAGCACCCTCCCGCACGGAGCCACTCGATTCCTCCACCGAGGAGTCGGGTTGGGACACGGAGGAGGACGAGTCACCCGGTTCTTTTCAGACTCGGTGCGTCCCCTCCGACTCGCCCAAGTCTGAGCCTCGGAGATGGTCCCCCCGGAGGGTACCCGGTTCTCGGACTTCGTGAGGGATATGGCCAAGGCTTTGGCCTTCCCCGCGGATCCCGAGGAGGAGCCTCGAGCTGAAGAGCTCGAGGCCCTCCAGTATGACTCTCCTCCGAAGGAGGCCTTTACTGTACCAGTTCCTCTGATGAGACAAACGACTTCTCTTCCGCATCTGGGAGAGCCCGGCGTCGACGCCGGTGTTAAGCAAGCGGTTCGATTCCATGTATCGAGTCCGCAAGAGCCCCGGGTTCCAGAAGGCACAACTACCGCACCATGTGAGGCACAGAGAGAGCAGCAGCTCTTGCAGGGCCAATCAGGAAACACACAGAGCAAGAGAGGTAATGACACAAGCGCTTTATTTGGAATCCCCAACGCGTTTCGGCAGGTTGCCTTCCTCAGGGGGTTAGTATCACTTGCAAACACAAAACAAACAGAACATAATGATCATAAAATTGTATATCAATTACACATAGAGATAAAACTCATAGGTTAAAAACAATGAACACAATCAAAAACATTAATATCAATGTTGAACCAATAAGGTAAAACAAATACAAGCTAGCCGGGCATGTTAATAACTGAGATGATAAATAGTGATGTTAACTTATCCAACTGCACTCAACATAAAAATATATATGTAGTAAATGAATAACATGTAGAGCAGAATGTGCATAGTGAATGAATAATAAAATAATAATAAATTAAAATATATATACAGAAGTGTTAAACTCATGGCAACATATTGTACTCATTAACAAACAAATATAAGATAAAATGAATTAAACACTAACTGATAAAAACGCATATAATGTATGTATAAATGATGGATACTGTACATTCAACATGCTAAAATAGCTTCATGAGGATCATGTGGTAAATAAAACAAATGGATGTGTACACATCGCCAATCTTCTAAATATCTGTACGGGTTTTGCATACCTCCTCCTTTAATCACAAGGTTCTTTTGAAGCATGATTTTATTTTTATCAATGAATTCCTTCCTATTTCTTTCATGCGAGCCTGCCGATGCAAGGCATTTCAGCAGCAAGATTCCACGTTTCAATTTGTTTCCTTTTTAGCCACAGGAGAGTTGGGGATTGTCCTCCATGTGTCCCCCGCATCGTAAAATATATTTCCCTCTGTTGACCTTTACATTGTCATTCCCCCGATTTAGTTGTATTCGACTCGCCTTTTAGCTGTCTTATCGCTACAACCCTACATGTAAGATCGTGGCGACTGCAATACATACTTGACTTGGAATTGTGAGTACCATTCAACTCTATTTATAACAGCGTTTACTTTGAGGATCTGTCCTCCAGTTTTGTAGTATATATGGCAATATTTTTCTCTGTTTATTTGTTTGGTGTCCCTCCCGGTTTTAAGCATCACACCGTTTATCCAGTACAGCGGTTATATTTCTACCTTATGCCGTCCTCACTTTGGTTTTTATTATTACAATTTGTCATTTCCCAGCCTAGTGTGGTCATGCACATTGAGTTTAGTCCCCTTGTCATTTTTATTTTTATTTGTTTTATGGCAATTTTATCCCGATATTTTACAGTAGAGGGTTCAATCAAGTGCCCCCTGATTCATCAGTTGAAGACTCGCTGTCTGTATGCACTGAGTAAGTAAAATTATTGCCTATGCTTCATGTATTTAGACTTCTTTAGACCACCTTTATTTGGATTCAATCATGATTTGTTTAATGACTTTACAGGTTTTATTCTCGCTTCTGCCCTGCGTTGTTTTATAATTCTTTTTAACACTTTGGCTGCACAGCATCCATCCCATAATCAATATTTATGTCTCATGGTAATTCATTATTGTATTTTAACAAGTTTCAGTCTATATTTGTTGGTCAGTATATATTATATTGTTATGTTTATCATTACATTTGTGTGGATACTTTTAATTATTTATTATTTATTATTTTACTATCTATTTAATAAGTATCCTTTATTCTCACATTGTTTTATTTACCACATGATCCTCATGAAGCTATTTTAGCATGTTGAATGTACAGTATCCATCATTTATACATATATTATATGCGTTTTTATCAGTTAGTGTTTAATTCATTTTATCTTATATTTGTTTGTTAATGAGTACAATATGTTGCCATGAGTTTATTAACACTTCTGTATATATATTTTAATTATTTATTATTTTATTATTCATTCACTATGCACATTCTGCTCTACATGTTATTCATTTACTATATATATGTTTTTATGTTGAGTGCAGTTGAATAAGTTAACATCACTATTTATCATCTCAGTTATTAACATGCCCGGCTAGCTTGTATTTGTTTTACCTTATTGGTTCAACATTGATATTAATGTTTTTGATTGTGTTCATTGTTTTTAACCTATGAGTTTTATCTCTATGTGTAATTGATATACAATTTTATGATCATTATGTTCTGTTTGTTTTGTGTTTGCAAGTGATACTAACCCCCTGAGGAAGGCAACCTGCCGAAACGCGTTGGGGATTCCAAATAAAGCGCTTGTGTCATTACCTCTCTTGCTCTGTGTGTTTCCTTCACAACTACCGCACCATTCCATGGTGGTGGAATCGGCCATGCATCGACTCGAGTCAAAAGATGCACTCCTCGGTGCCTCCGGGCAAGGAGGCCCGGAACCTGGATGCCCTCGGTAGGAAGTGTTTCCAGGGCTCTATGCTTGCTTGTCGAGTCCAGACATACCAGCTCTACATGGGCATGTATCTCCGAGACCTGGCAAAGGAAATTGCCGGGTTCTCTGCTGGTCTCTCCGAGGAACCTTTGCAGAGGATCCAGGCCTTGTCCACTGGTATTCGAGAGTGCTCGAAATTTATTTCTCGAGCAGCCTATGATGGCTTCGAAGCATCGGCTCGAGTAGCCGGGGCCGGCATCGGTGCCCGCCGACAGACTTGGCTTCAGTCATCCGACCTAGAGCCATGGGTGCAGGACAAGTTGGTCGATGTCCCCTGCAGAGGTGAAAACCTCTTTGGCAAGCCCATGGCTGAAAAGGCTGCACAACTCGAGACCAAGACTCTAACCAGGACTCGCCTGTCCAGGAAGACCTCTGCCCCTTCACAGAAGAAGAAGGGCTCGGGGAAAAAGCCCTTTTACCCGAGGAAGGTGTCTGCCTATAAACAACACCACCCACAATATCAAGCCTCAGCAGCTCCCCATCAGGGTCAGCAGGCTAAGGGACAGGGTAATGGGTCCCGTAGGCAGAAGGCCCCCAAGCACACTACACTGGCCCCTGCTCAGCAGGGTGGGGGTTTTTGACTCCGTAAGCATAGCCTCTTCCCCCACGCTGGCTTCTCTCAGCACAGGAGGCCGGCTGGCCCACTTTGCCCACAGGTGGTCAGCCATAACATCAGATACCTGGGTGCTTCAGGTAGTGCAAAAGGGCTACCTTTTGCATTTTCACCAAGTACCTCCCTCCTACTTTCCAGGGGAGCCTCCAAGACCCCCTCTGCACAGGGACTTACTCCTTCAGGAGTTGGCAAGTCTTCTTCAGGAACAGGCTGTGGAACCGGTGCCCCACCACCTGAGAGGTCACGGCTTTTATTCAAGGTACTTTCTGATACCAAAAAGAACAGGAGCCCTCAGACCCATCCTGGACTTGCGCAACCTCAACAAGTTCCTGCAAAGGGAAAAGTTCAAGATGCTTACCCTTGGAATCCTGCTACCCTACCTCCAGCAGGGAGATGGACTATGCTCCTTGGATCTAAAGGATGCTTATATTCACATCCTTATCCATCCAGACCACAGGCAATATCTAAGATTTGTTGTGGCGGGGAATCATTATCAGTACAGGGTACTGCCCTTTGGCCTGTCCTCCGCTCCCAGGGTGTTCACCAGATGCCTGGCAGTAGTGGCAGCCTTCCTAAGGCTTCAAGGCCTCTTTGTGTTTCCCTACCTAGACGACTGGCTCATCCGGGCACCGTCTTCCCTGGAGGTCACTCAGGCCACTCATCGCACTATGGCTCTGCTTCAGCACTTAGGGTTTGTCATAAACTTCACAAAGTCCACTTTGCTCCCCTCTCAGGATCTCGAATTCATAGGAGCGCGGTTGGACACTCTGCAGGCTCGTGCCTTCTTGCCTCTGGAACGGGCCAACCGGCTCATGGATCTGGCCAGCAGGTTTCACAGCACTTCCCTGGTCTCTGCCAGGCAATTCCTGCGACTACTCGGCCATATGGCTTCCACGGTCCATGTGACTCCGAATGCCCGTCTACATATGAAGCCTGCTCAGTGGAGCCTTCGCACTCAATGGCATCAAGCCACGAGGAACCTTGCGGACTTAGTACAGATCTCCGACCGCCTGGTCTCCTCTCTGCAATGGTGGCTTCATCTGCCCAATCTGGTTCTCGGCATGACATTTCAGTCTCCTCCGCCTTCCCAAGTGCTGACATCAGATGCCTCTCTCCTGGGAATGGGAGCACATTGCCAAGGGACATGTACTCAAAGCCTTTGGACCCCTTGGGAGGCTGCTCAGCAGATAAACTTCCTGGAGCTCAGGGCGATCCGCCTAGCTCTGCGGACCTTCTCTCACCTCACATCTCATCAGTCTGTACTGGTCCAGATGGACAATCAGGTTGCCATGTTCTATGTGAACAAACAGGGGGGCACAGGCTCCCTCCTTCTCTGTCAAGAGGCTCGGAGGCTGTGCTCTTGGGCAGTCGACAATGGCATCCTCCTCAAGGCTGTTTACCTGCCAGGACAGGAAAACTACCTGGCCGACAAACTGAGCAGGATTCTGCAGCCACACGAGTGGAGGTTAGACCCGTTGGTGGTTCAGCGGATCTTCCTCCGGTGGGGCCTCCCCACCATGGATCTTTTTGCCAGTCCTCTGAACCGGCAACTTCCCAAGTTCTGCTCCAGGCACCCGCATCCTCTGAGTAGCGGCGGATGCTTTCCTCATCCCGTGGTCCATGGGCCTCCTGTATGCCTTTCCTCCCACGCCACTCGTGTCCCGGACGCTTTTCAAAGTTCTCCGGGACAGGGCCTCGGTAATCCTGGTAGCGCCCAGGTGGCCGAGACAGCCCTGGTTCCCGCTTCTGCTACAACTGGCGGTGGACACTCCTCTTCCTCTGGGGTTTCAGCCCGATCTCCTGACTCAGGATCAAGGCACTCTCCTGCACCCCAACCTCCAGGCCCTTCACCTGATGGCCTGGCTGCTGAAAGGGTAGTCCTAGCTCCGCTCCTACTACCTCCGGAGGTAGAAGCTGTCGTCCTGGCGTCTAGGCGACCATCCACCCGGACGTCTTACGCCCTTAAGTTGCGTCGCTTCTCCGTGTGGTGTTCTCAACAGTCTGAGAACCCCTTTACTTGCTTGGTATCGGTGGTACTGCAATACTTGCTTCACCTTTCCGATCTGGGCCTCAAGTCCAACTCTGTCAGGGTCCACCTCAGTGCTCTCTCTGCACATCACTCGCTGGTGGATGACAGGCCTCTTTCAGCACACCCCTTGGTGGCTCGGTTTCTCAGAGGCCTCCTTCTGCTTAAGCCTCCTTTGCGCCCCCCAGCCCCTGACTGGGATCTCAATGTGGTCTTACAGCGGATTACCTGTCCGCCTTTTGAACCTATGGCTACCTGCCCTCTTCGTTTTCTTTCCTGGAAAACTCTCTTCTTGGTAGCCCTTACCTCCGCTAGGCGCGTTAGTGAGCTGCAGGCCCTAGTGTCTGAGCCCCCTTACACTAGGTTCTACCCGAATAGGGTAGTCTTAAGGACTCACCCTAAGTTTCTTCCCAAAGTGGTTTCCCCTTTTCATCTCAACCAAGAGGTGGTTCTTCCAACCTTCTTTCCCAGGCCGCATACCAGCCGAGCTGAAACGGTTTTGCATACCCTGGACTGTAGGAGGGCCTTATCCTTCTACCTTGACCGTACGCGGGAGCATAGAAAGGCTGTTCAGCTTTTCGTTTCCTTTGACCCCAATAGGTTAGGGATGCCTGTCTCCAAGCGTACTTTGTCCATATGGGTAGCTGACTGTATCGCCTGGGCTTATGGGGCAGCCGGCCTCTCGTTGGAGAGTCGAGTCACTGCTCACCGTGTCAGGGCGAAGGCTGCGTCAGTGGCTCATCTCCGCTCTGTTCCGTTGGCAGACATCTGCCTGGCCGCTACCTAGTCTTCAAGCCAGACTTCTGCGGCTCATTACTGCCTCGAGAGGGAGTCCCGCAGGGACAGTGCTTTCGGACAGGCAGTCCTCCACAATCTCTTTGAGGTTTAGGCAACTCCTACCCTCCGGCCCTGGTGTTGGGCTACCGGCCGGGGGCGTGTTCAGAGAAGATTCCTCCTTCTTTACTGCTGAGCTTGAGGGAGCTCATTTTTCGGCTTAAGGTCTCCGGTAGCCTTAAGCTTGGGAGTCCCATTAGTGAGGACTGACTTCCTGCTTGGTCCTGGAGAAAGAGTAGTTACTCACCTGTAACAGGTGTTCTCCAGGAGCAGCAGGAATCAGTCCTCACAACCCTCCCTCCTCCCCTCGGAGTTGCAGTCATTCTTATCCATTGTTTTTGCTAACTTTTTGCTGTCTTTTCGCTATGTCATCAGACTGAGCAAGATGGCACCCTTGGGCGGGGAAGGGGACCGTGCATGCGCGCTGCAATTCCCAAAGGCTTTCTTCGAAAGCTGGGGAAATTGCATCGCGAGGGCTCCGTCGGCGCCGACGTCACCCATTAGTGAGGACTGATTCCTGCTGCTCCTGGAGAACACCTGTTACAGGTGAGTAACTACTCTTTCATTTTCCTTGCCACACACAGCAGTCTTTCTTTAATTTTAAACAAACTGAGACATACTACTATATCTCGTGGTTTATCTCTTGTGGGGCCCAAGCCTCTATGTGCCTTCTCTATTGGCAGGGGCTCTCCTGCACCCCCTTCCTCCTGGTCTGCAGTTGCTAATAGTGACCTGAATATTTTAGCAATCACCTCTTCAGAGTTTTTATATTTAGGATCGTCTGAGAGACCTCGCACCCTTATATTGCATCTCCTGGATCTGTCCTCCAGGTGGTCCATTTTCACCCGCAGCTCTCTTTGAGCACACGTTAATTCCTCCCATCCTTTTTGTAGCTCCTCTAGGGCTGCCCCTTGTTGCTCCATCTGCAGCTCCGCTTCTTCCACACGGTTACCCATGTCCACTATATCTTGTCTCAAGGCTTGTATCATCTCTTTTAGTTCATTTTTTACCCCACTTATTTCCATCTTGATCTTGTCCTTCAGCTCTGTTAGCTATTCCTTTAACATGACTGCTACCTCTGGGCTACAGCCCCCGCTCTGACGCCTCCTCGGACTCGTTTGAGCCTGCCAGCTGCAGTCTGCCCTCCTTTTCCCCCTCTTTTCCACCTTTGGTGGTCACATATGGAGTGCGGAATTCAGCCACTTTCCTCCTCACTGACTGTCCGCCTTTATTTTTCTCCATAGTCACTCTTGTGTCCCCCAGACTGTGCTGCTGGGTCGCCCCGGTGATTCCTGGGGTTGCTCCCCCCACTGATGCCTTCTCCACTCTCCTTAGGGGGCTCCTTCTTGGAGTGCTGTTTGGTCCCCCTGTCTTGGTATTTATCTGATCTGCTCAGTGCTGTTCTTGCTTGTATTCCTGTTGCTCAGTCCACAATATCCCCTATTTCTGGCAGTACTATTGTGTTGGAGCTTTCTGTCCCCTTAGCAGCTCTCTCATCTCCAGTACACCCAGAGCCTCCTTAGCTCTCTCTGGATCTGCTGCTTTCCACCGCCACTGCTCGACACTACCCCACAACTGTTCTGCTCAGGCCCCCTCTGTGGGCTCACTTTGTGCTCCGTCGTGCTTCCTCCTATCTCTCTAGGATCGGCCTCATCTGCCTTCTCAGTGTCCTGCGGCTCCCACACTGACTCACCAGCTCAATCGCCTTCCGCCGGCCCCCAACACACTGCTGCTCTCCACTCCAGCCCGCCACTCCGTTCACAAGTGAGGCGGTCGCCGGGGCTTCTCGGCTTCCCCGTGGCAGTCTGGCCGGGAACCGGTCGCTCTTCTCCCCCGCTCCCGTTTGCTGCTCAGTGCCCTACGTCCTCCTCTCCTCTGCACCCCACAGTAATAGCCGGCTCCGCACCACACTCTACCTCCGATGAGGTCTGCTGACACCCGCTCCGTTTTCTAGGTAACTCTCTGACTGCTTCTGTTCAGGCGACGTTGCTTCTCCGAACACACTGCAGGCCATCAGTATCACTCGCACCCTTGTGCCCAGGCCTCCGCTTCCATCAGCCACATGCTCCCTTGCATGGTAGCGCTACTTCTGTTGGAGCCCATTATGCATACAATCACCGCGGTTCTTTTGCCTCTGTCACTCTTTCGGATGTCTCCTCCACTATTGCCCCCTCATTTTCGCCTCACTTTGCCTCCGTTTTGTTGGGGAATTTTCCCTTTGCTGCAGGCTTGGCAGCGGAGCTCCCTCTTCACACTGCCATACCAGCCCAATGACGTCACCGGAAGTCCCAAACCTTTTTTTTTAAACCCAACTACACTAACAGCTTTTACTACATCCTTCAATTTAAGAACTTTGAATTATTTGTCATCTGCAAATTTAATGACCTCGCTCATATTTACTGTATCCAGATTTATAAATAATGCTAAAAAAAACCCTAGTCCCAGTACAGATCCCTGGAGTTACTCCACTGTTCGCCTTCCTCAGTTGAGGAAATTGGCCATTTAACCTTACTGTTTTTCTCTTTTAGCCAGTTTCTTACCACAATAGTACATTTCCTCTTATCCCATGGCTTTTTAGTTTCCTCAGACGTCTTTCATGAGGTACTTTGTGAAAGGCTTTCTGAAAATCCAGTTAACGCTATTAATTTTTATCCAGCTGTAGAAAGAACAAGATGATTAGATGACTGCTATTATTGCCCCCTACTTTGGATTTAAAAGTACAAATTTAAATTTTTATGTGCAAAAATGTGGTTTAATTTTCTTCTTAAGGGACAATAGCACACTGAGATATTGGGGCATTTGTATTATGATGCCCCTGGAGTATGCTGAGATCTTTGATAAGCACTGCCATCAGTCATTGCTTGCTTAGTATCTCTTTATAGTTGAAATTTCTTGGTAGTACACTGCTTGGTACTGTGGTGATAGGTGAAATACCAACTGAATTTTTTGTGATGGCCAAATTTTTTTTTGCTTTTTTTCATTTTTACCCCTTGATAACTTCAGAATATCAAATGTTTTTCCTTACTCATTCATGCTGTTTTTTCCCTTTTCTTCTCTATCTTCCCTGCAGCTTGTGCGGGTACTGGTCTCTCCCATGAACCCTCCTGGTGCCACCAGCAGTTGCCAGAAATCCATGTTTCAGTGTGGCTTGCTACAACAGCTTTGTACAATTTTGATGGCGACTGGTGTCCCAGCTGATATTTTGACTGAGGTAAGGTTTTTTTTTGTTTTTTTTTTTAAGTAGCTATTAAAAGAAATCTGAGTATCTCTTAGCATTGTGTATGTTCTTATCTGAACTAGGACAATATCATTATATGCAAAGCCAGGTTTGGTTCTGGCTTGAATGAGAATCAGTCAAGCTCGCATTGCTACATATAAATAATTTTACTTAATGATTGAAACTGAGACGTGTGAGTTACCATTCTTGAAAGTTATGAACTTAGTGGACTGACAATTGTGGCATTCCTCAAACAAGGGTTCATTCTGTGGAGTTGGAAGAAGAAAATTTGAGAACAAACATGGGGTGGTAAATGACTGGAATAACCTAACAGAGTTGGAAGCAGTAAGCATTGTCTTGAATTCCAAGCATGCTTGGGATATGTGGAGGGAAATTTTACAAAGTCCTACATTGTTAATGTGCATGTTTCTGTGCTAGTTCTATGCCTATTTTATAAAGTAAAATGCATGCATACTTTACTTTATACAATAGGGACATAAGTAGCTGAAAGCATGCATTAATTTAAGGCATTTAAACCTGTCCTAGGACTGATGTAAATGTCTGTGCCTAGATTTTGTGCACTGTCTGGAAGTATGGGCCACTACCCCAGTGTGCCTACTTATAAAGTAACGATTGGCAACATACACATATAAATCACTAAAATGCCATGGTTTATGCTTGTTTATGCCTTTTAACTTTAGAGGGTTCCTTATAAAACTACTCCTGTAGAGAGGACAGCGGTAGGGCCAGATTTGGGAGACCGCAGGAGTACAGACAAACCATTTCTCATCTCTTGAAAGCATAGACCAAGAGAGAGGTAATGAGGAGAAAACAAAGAAAAAAAGAAAGCTTGCGTAGTGATTTTATTCCTTATCGTAGTTCCAGTCTAGTCCCGAACCATAGAGTTGTGTACCTCCTCCCGCAGCTAGGAGACTGAGCATGTCACTCTTTTTCAGTGACCCTAGAATAACTAGAACAAGGACCTCCCCCTCAAGTCAGTTTTGCTCAGTCTCATGCAGCGGAAGGAGGTCCTCAGTCCTGGCATCGGGACTCGCTGGAGCAACGACGGAGTCATTTTGGGGCAGCCAGTTGGTCTTTATATAAAAAAAAAAAAAAAGAACAAGCAGATGAGAGCTAACAAGAGTGGGTGTCTGTCCCTTTAAGGCAGCGATTTTCATTTTCTGGGCTGTGGGGAATTATTGCTGCTGGTGAGCTACCCCCCCTTCTCCCCTCTCTTTCTGGTGCCGGGAGTTATCCGAAGAGTGTGTGGGGGTTGTGCAGGGGCATCCGGCTCTGTTTTCCCCGAGGTGGGATAACGGCTGTTGAGGAGGGTGCCGCGTTTGCGTGCCTCAGTCTGGAGGGGGGCAGTGATTCCGGCGGCAGAGAAGGGACATGGCATCGCGGTTTCGCGAGGTGAGCAGCACTGATTTGGTGCAGGGCAGTGCGGTTACCGGTAAATGCGGCAGTTTTGGCTGGGGGCTGCGGGTACGACGTCGGGAGGCATTGCTGGTGCGGTCCGGAGCCGCGTGAGAAAGCACGGGAACGAGAGACCAGGCCGGAAGCCTGCAGGAAGGGCCGGGTTGCCCTAGTTGGTGGTTTCAGAGACGGGAGTTGAGCGCGGGCAATTTCTGGCTTTGAGGTGTAGGTGTAGACGGTATTTGGAGTCCTACATAGTTTGAGACAGCGCAGTGTGCAACGGTTGGTTTCCGGCACTGCAGTAGGCCCTGGCTTGGCGTTGGGTCAGGTTTGTGTGTAGCGTTCTTCATGCCCGGTAAGCCTAGGTGCCTCTTGTGCGGGGCACGTAAAAGCACCGTAGCTGACTCTGGTCTGTGCAGGGGCTGTTCTGTGGAAGCCTCCATGGCAGACAGGGAGCTAGACAGCTCGGGGGCGGCAGGAGAGGGGGTCAGGAAGGACTCTTCTTTGCCTCCGGAGGCGAGCCAGGAGCCCATCCCGGGACCTTCGTCGGATCCAGAGGGGCTTCTTCCCCAGCTCCCCGGGCAGGGGGGGCTGGGGCGATTTTCTCTCCCCAATTATTGGTGGTGCTGCAGCAGGCTCTTGGGGGTCTGTCTTGGGGTTAGCAGGGCCCTCGGGAGCGGAGGCGCATGGCTCAAAGAGGCCTGGGGCTCTGCTAGAGGAAGGAGCCGGTAGAGGCCTGAGTAAGAGGCCCAAGCTGCTCTCGGAGGAGGAGGAGCAGGAGCAGGACTTGAGGGATGCAATGTTGTTGGAGGAGTCAGACGGAGAACCAGATTTGGAGGAAGGTGAGATTATGGAGCCAGAGGAGCAGGCAAGGATAGTGCGAGCCTTTCGGAGAGAAGAGCTTTCGGCACTGATTGCGGAGACCTTAAAGACCTTAAATGTGCCAGTCCCTGGTTCCGCAGAGGACTCTGCTCTGGAGGATCCGCTGTTGCAGGCAGTATGGACGTCTCAGCGGTTGTTTCCCATTCATAGGATTTTCAAGGAAATGATTCAGGAGGAATGGGACATTCCGGAGGCTAACATCAAGGGGACTAGGAGCATGGCTCGTCTTTATCCTCTGGTGGAAGCGGATAAGGAAATGTTTAAGGTGCCTAAGGTGGACGCAGCGGTTTCTGCGGTGACTAAGAAGACCACTATCCCTGTGGAAGGTAGTGCCGCGCTTAAAGATGCACAGGACAGGAGATTAGGCGTTTTGTTGAGACAGGTGTTTGAGGTGAACGCCCTCTCCTTACAGGCATCGATTTGTGGGGCCTGGGTGGCACGGGCGTGTCTGCGGTGGGCCCAGAGTTGGAAGGGGACTCAGGCGGACGAAGCGACAGAGGAGGCAGCCCGCGTGGAGTCGGGGGTGGCGTATCTCGCGGATAGCCAGTACGATTTGATTAGAGGCTTAGCTAAAAGTATGGCATCGGTAGTGGCCGCAAGGCGGTATCTTTGGCTGCGTAATTGGGCGGCGGATGGGGCCTCCAAGGCGCGGCTGGCTAAGCTGCCCTTTCGGGCAGGCTCCTCTTTGGAAAGGAGTTGGACAAGTTGGTGAAGGATCTAGGGGAGTCAAAAGGGGGTCGGTTGCCGGAAGACAAGCAGAAGCAGGCTCGAGCGGGGCCGTCTAGAAGTCAGCTGAGAGAGTTCAGGTGTTTTCGACCCTCTCGGTTTACTCCCATACAGCGGGGCAGGTTCCCTTATCGGTCCCAAGGCTTTCGAGGATTTCGAGGGGCCGGCAGAGGTTTTGCCGCCTCGACCTCCTCGGGCGCCAAAAAGCCGCAATGAAGTGAGGGGGGTCCAGGCAGGGGTAGTACCGGTAGGAGGGAGATTGCGAGCCTTCGGTCCTGCCTGGGCCCACATTACTTCGGATCAGTGGGTGTTAGAGATCGTGCAGAGAGGCTACGCTCTCGAGTTTCAGCACCCAGTGAGAGAGGCGTTTGTGCGGTCTCCGTGCAGAATGCGGTCCAAGAGAGAGGCGGTGCAACAGACGTTGGACAAGTTAGTTGCGCTCGAGGCGGTGGTACCGGTGCCTGTGGAAGAGCGAGGCAGAGGTCGGTACTCGATTTATTTTGTGGTTCCAAAAAAGGAAGGTACCATGCGGCCTATTTTAGATTTGAAAGGGGTAAACAGGTGTCTCCGGGTGTCGCACTTTCGGATGGAGATGTTGCGGTCGGTGATAGCTGCAGTGCGGCCAGGAGAGTATCTAACCTCGCTAGACCTGTCGGAAGCTTATCTACACATTCCGATCAGACGGGAGCATCAACGGTTCCTCCGCTCTGCAGTGCCTATGGGTCATTTCCAATTTCAGGCGATGCCCTTTGGGCTTGCAACGGCTCCGCTTACCTTCACCAAGATTATGGTGGTGGTGGTGGTGGTGGCGGCGGCGGCGTTGCGGAGGGACGGAGTGTTGGTGCACCCGTATTTGGATGATTGGTTGATTCGGGCGAAGTCGTTGGAAGAGAGTCGGCAGGCATCCGGACGAGTGGTGTCGTTCCTGCAGAGTTTGGGATGGGTAGTCAACGAGGTAAAGAGCAAGTTGACGCCCACCCAGGATTTGGAGTATTTGGGTGCTCGTTTCGACACGCGCCGGGGAAGAGTTTTCCTGCCGTTGGAACGGGTTCAAAAATTGCGGAGGCTAGTGCAGGAGTTCCGAAAGCTCAGGGCTCCATCGGCGTGGTGCTATCTGCAATTGCTGGGAACAATGGCGACTTTTATTTATTTATTTAACTGTATTTATATCCCGCTTTTCACTGGGTTTATAGAGGTAGTGCCGTGGGCCAGGGCTCACATGCGGCCTCTTCAGAGAGTGTTGCTGAGGAGGTGGTCCCATCAGTCGGATCGGTTGTCCCAGGCGCTGGTGTGCCCTCGGGAGGCTCGAGAGTCGCTGGAGTGGTGGCTGCGGCCGGGGGCCTTAGAGAGGGGTGTGCCGTTGGAGGCACCGGACTGGAAGCCCTTGACCACAGACGCGAGTCTGTTCGGATGGGGGGTGCACTTCGAGGGGCAGTTTGCCCAGGGTCAGTGGTCCGAGCAGGAGAAGGAGTGGTCCAACAGGTTGGAGTTGTGGGCGGTGTTGTTGGCGCTTCAGGACTTGCAGGGCTTTCTGCAGGGCATGGCAATAAGAGTGTTCTCGGACAATGCCACTGCGGTGGCGTACATAAATCGGCAGGGCGGGACCGGCAGCGTACATTTGGAGGCAGAGGCGGACGTGTTGATGGTCTGGGCCAAGAGGAATCTGGAAGCATTGTCGGCGGCGCATGTAGCAGGTGTGGACAATGTGATGGCGGATTTTCTAAGTCGCGTGCGAGTGGATCCAGAAGAATGGGCCCTGCACCCGGAGGTGTTCGACGCACTGGTGCGGCGTTGGGGTCGCCCAGTGATGGACCTCATGGCAATGTTTGAGTTGGCAAAGGTGGACAGGTTTTTCAGCAGAAGGAGAGAGAGGATGTCAGAGGGCCTGGATGCGCTGATCCAGGGATGGCCACAGGAGGTTCTTCTGTACGTGTTTCCCCCGTGGGTGCTCATAGGCAGGGTTCTCCAGCGCATAGAGAAGCACAGGGGGCCAGTTCTGTTGTTAGCACCGGATTGGCCGAGAAGGCCGTGGTATGCCGACTTGAGGCGTCTACTGGTGGCGCCGCCGTGGAGGTTGCCGGACAGGGTGGACCTGCTAGTACAGGGTCCATTAAGCATGCCTCAGGTGCATTGGTTCTCGCTTACGGCTTGGCTCTTGAAAGGGCAAGGCTCCCGAGCAAGGGTTATTCGTCAGCGGTGATTGCTACGTTGTTGAGGTCACGGCGACGGACCACGTCTATGACGTATGTGCGCGTGTGGCGACTGAGGCTTGGTGTGCGGAGCTGCAGGGCTGTGCGTTGAAAGCTTCGGTGGCACAAGTGTTGGCCTTTTTGCAGGATGGTTTGGATAAGGGATTGGCGGCTTCTTCTCTTCGGGTGCAGCTGGCGGCGCTGTCCTGTTATAGAGGGTATGTGCAAGGGAAGTCGCTGGGGGCTCATCGCGATGTGAAGAGATTTTTGAGGGCAGCCTCTTTGCTAAGGCCACCCTGTAGAAAGGTACTTCCAGGATGGTATCTCAATGTAGTCCTGGAGGCGTTGGTGAAGGAACCTTTTGAGCCGTTATCCCAAGCGACCCTGAAGGATCTCACGCTGAAGGTGGTGTTTTTGGTGGCTATCACCTCGGCGAGAAAAATCTCGGAGTTGCAGGCACTTTCGTGTCGTGAGCCTTTCTTGTCCTTTTCGAAAGAAAAAATGGTGCTTCGGACAGTGCCGTCCTTTTTGCCCAAGGTGGTTTCCGCTTTCCATGTTAACCAGGTGGTGGCTTTGCCTGTGTTTGCGAGGTCAGCGGAGGATGGTTTGCAGGATAAATTGCATAGATTGGACGTGGGGAGAGTCCTAAAAGTGTATTTGCAGCGCACAGAGGCGTTGCGCAAGTCTGATAGGCTGTTTGTGGTGTTTAGCACTTCGCGCCGGGGAGAGCCGGTGTCTAAAGCTTCCATTGCTAGGTGGATTAGGGAAGCTATTGCATCCGCTTATCTCCTGTGGGGCAGAGTAGTGCCGCAGGGGCTGAGGGCGCATTCCACGAGAGCGCAGGCAGCTTCCTGGGCGGAGTGTAGCTTAGTGCCGGCAGCAGACATTTGCAGAGCGGCGATTTGGTCGTCATTACACTCCTTTGTCAAGCATTATAGGCTTGATGTGCAGGCGGCGAGGGATGCAAGTTTTGGATCAGCAGTGCTTCAGGCTGGTCTGGCAGGTCCCTCCCGTTGAGTATGTTCACTGCTCTGCTACATCTCTATGGTTCGGGACTAGACTGGAGCTACGATAAAGAAGATTAAATTAGACTTACCTGCTAATTGTTCCTGGAGTAGATTTATTTATTTATTTATTTACTGCACATTTATATACCGCTACTTCCAGCGATCAGCAGCGGTTTGATTCATGTTCGGGGATTGTCAATCAAGACTGGGGGGGGGTGGTATGAACAAAGAACTGGGGTCACAGCACACATGGTTAGCGTCTTAGGGGGTGACTTATACATTCTTACATCTATATATAGTCTAGTCCCGTTTCCCACCTGGAAGATTGCTGCCAGTGGGTAGCCTGAGCACGGGGGGGGGGGAAACACGACAGCTATGAATGCAGTCTGTGTGGTGTTCGCGCGATTCCAGTGGTATGATGAGTCTGCCCTCTCTAGCAGATGTACAGCCTCGTTCTGAGAGGGGCTGGGGAAGAGGGGTGGCTCAGTTATCCAGCACTGGTTCAGGTTTAGTTTGGTTTAAGGGTGTTCTGTCTGTTCTTGGTCGGGGAGTGTGATGTTGTTTGTAGAGGGTCCTGGGTGGGCTCTCTTGTTTGTTGCTCTGGTGGGTCGGCTTTGACAGTAACATACTGACTTGAGGGGGAGGTCCTTGGACTAGTTATTCTAGGGTCACTGAAAAAGAGTGACATGCTCAGTCTCCTAGCTGCAGGAGGAGATACACAACTCTATGGTTTGGGACTAGACTGGATCTACTCCAGGAACTACAATTAGCAGGTAAGTCTAATTTAATCTTATAGACCAGGGAATCTTTTGCACTGAGTGCCACATATATGATTATCTACCCTGTTACTGAGAGCTTGTATGTGTGCACCTGGTACAAAAGGTTTCCTGGCTTTTGGAGAATGAGTTTCATCTCTGGAGGCTAGATTGTCTACCTCAGTCCTTTCATAATGAGCCATTGAGGTATATAGGGGAAACATTGAGGGCATGCTAGAGAGGTCCTATGTCTACTCTGGCAACTTCTATGCTGCTTTGAATATGAGAGATCATTTACAAATGGGAGCATCACTTTCTCCAGGAACAAGCAGGAAGTCAGTCCTCACATATGAGTGATGCTGACAGAGCCCTTGCAGAAGCATCTCCCCAGCTTTCAAAGAAAGCCTTTGGGAAATGCCATGCGTGGTCCCCTTCTTGCCCATGGGTGCCATCTTACTCAGTCTCCCTTTTCCCGTGGAGCCCTCTGAAAAAGTTGATTTCCCCATGCACGTCTGTGCCTTTTTTTGGCTAGCGCCGGTTCCTTTCCCGCCTTTGAGCCCCGTTGCCCTGGCATAGGTCCTCAAAAACTTTGTTAGATTCTTTTCCATCCAGCGCCCTTTCGCTCCTTTTTCAACCGCTGGCCACACCGAAGGTCTTCAACCTCTCTGGGGTCCTCTTTGCCTCAATGACCACTGGATTCAAGAAGGGTGATCAGTGCTTCAAAAACATGTCCCTCACCCGACACACATGATTGTTGCCTCCGGTGTCTGGGTGCCAACCACGACCCGGAGGAATGCTCCCTGTGTAAGAAGATGTCCGCTAAGTTCATCCAAAGTCGCCGGCAAAAGCAGGACAACATCTTCCACAGGGCAGACTTGATCCTGTTATCCCCGGTAGCCTCGTGATGTAAGGCCCTGCACAGATCCTCTGAATCCTGTAAAGTCTCCACGGTTCCTGAGCGGCCACGCAGACACTGCGATCAAGAGTCCTCGTGGCGACTGATCTCTGACTCCCGAGGCCTGTCCCATCGAGGACCCCTTCTCCTCCTCGACCCCAAACCCGGTCATCCCGGTGTCTGTGTCAAAGGCTGCAGCCCCTGAGTGGGAAACCAGAATGCTGGCCTTGGAACACAGTGTTTCTGTGTTCCTGGCCCCGCCGGTGCACACGCTGAGATCGCAGGGACCTCTATGCCGAGGACTCACCGGGCCGCTGAAGTGATCCTCAAGAGTCACATGCCTTGAGTGGATCCTCAGCGAGGGTCTTGATCTCACTCCCAGTCCTCAGGAACGAGGTCTTCTCAGGCCAGTGCCTCTGGCTCTGGCCAAGCCTTGGCCCCGAGACACTGAATACTCGAGCCAAAGAATGTGGTGTATTTAAATTTCAGCAAGGTTTTTGACACTGTTCTGCATCGGTGTCTTATAAGTAAATTGAGTGCCTTTAGGATGGACCTTTAAAGTGACTGACTGGGTTAGAAACTGATTGAGTGGGAGGCAACAGAGGGTAACAGTAAATGGAGTTCACTCTGAAGATAGGTGCTACGAGTGGTGTGTCGCAGAGATTGGTCCCTGGTCTTGTTATCTTTAACATTTTTGTAGGAGATACTGCAGAAGGTCTATTAAGAATTGTATGCCTTTTTGTGAATTATACCAAAATTTGCAACAGAGTAGATGCCCTGGAAGGTGGGGCTAACATTAGGGATCTAGTGAAGCTTGAAAAATGATTGACAGCTAAAATGCAATGCTAAAAAATACAAAGTCATGCATTTGGGATGCAAAAACACAAGGGAGTGGTATAATATAAGGAAGGGAAGTACTTCAGTGCATAAAGATGAGCGGAACTTGTGGATGATCGTATCTGATCATCTTAAAGTAGCCAAACAGATAGAAAAGACGACAGCGAAAGCCAGAAAAATGCATGTATGCATAGGGAGATGAATGTCTAACAGGAAAAAGGAGTTAATAGTGTCTTTATATAAATCTCTAGTGAGACCACATTTATTTAGATCTTTTCTATACCTCGCTCTTTAGAATCAGTGCGGTTTACAAATAACAAATTGTACAATGCAGGCTACAAAACATACATTGATTTTTTTTTTTTATTTTTTTTTTACAGAGAACAGGTGTTGCAACTTGGGTTCAAACGGGGTAAACTATATACAACTGTGCGATATGTTGTGGATATGTTTCTGTTGACATTACATGCTCTGTTAACTATTTACATGATAAGTACGTCAATATGACGTCTGTGTGCTTGTGATGTCGTCATGATGGGTGGGAGGATGTTCTGGGTTGTGTTAAGTCACCGGTGTTGGTGTAATGTTGTAGGAATAGATGGTGCTTTAGAGCCTTCCTGAAATGCATGAGGTCAGTAATAGCTTGGATAGTGGTTGGGAGGGCATTCCAGAGTGTAGGTGCGTAGAATACAAAAGCTCTGTTCTTTGTTGCAAGGGGGGAGCATTTTGTTATTGCATTGGGGATTATGAGTGTGTTGGTAGCGAATGACCTTCTGGATCTGTTCAGCGGGGTGGGATGGACCATGTCTGTGAGGGAGTTGGAGGACAGTTTGTTAATGGCTTTGAAGGTCAGCAGTAGTACTTTGAAAATGAGTCTGCAGTGGATCGGTAGCCAGTGGAGGTGTTTCAAGATTGGGATTGTGATTGTGATTTCTTCTGGAGGCTCCATGCAGGATGCGGGCCGCTGTGTTCATTGCTAGTTGTTATGGGTTCAGTGGGTTCTTCGGGAGTCCATGCAGAATGGCGTTGGTGTAGTCAAAGTGTGGGGTTACTAGTGCTTGAAAGATCGTCTGGAAGTCCTCAGGCTCCAGTAGGGGTCGTAGTTGGCGGATAGTCCATATTTTGTGATTTCCTTAATGGTGTTACTTATATGTGCTTTCATGTCGAGTTGTTGGTCTAAGGTGATACCCAAATAGCGGATGGTGGGTCTGCTCGGGAGTTCAGCGTCTCTCACTTTAATCGAACTGGGAGAGGTAAAGGATTGGTTTCTGGTGATGAATAGGACGTCCGTCTTGTTGAAATTAATTTTGAGGCTTTGCATGTGGAGCCAGTCAGTGACAGCATTAAAACATTTTGTTAATGGTGAGAAGTCAGGCTGGTCAATAGAGAATGGTGTGAAGAGTAGGACATCGTCGGCATATACCAGGCAGGAGATATTGAAGGAGCGGATGATTTCGCAGATGGGCTGCATATATATGTTGAAAAGGAGGGCTGAGAGTGAGGAGCCCTGGGGGGATGCCTTGCTTTTGTTGAAAAGGTTCCGAGGACATGGAGTCAGTTTGTACCTGTTGCCATCTGTCTGCTAGGTATGACTTACACCAATTTAGAGCGGAGCCATGGATTCCCTTATCTTGGAGGCATGTAAGGAGCGTCTCGTGGTTGACTGAGTCAAATGCCGCGGCAATGTCCATGAAGATTAAGGCAAATCCTTGTCTGATGTTGTCCATCCCTGTGATTAAGGTGCTGAGTAGAGTGGTAAGAAGTGTCTCAACGCCATGGTATTCTCTGAAGCCATGCTGGCAAGGGTCGAGAGGAGCAGTAGTCTCGACATGGTGCTGGATTTGGCGTTGGACGACCTTCTCAATTACCTTGGTCAGCATGGGGATGCTGGAAATCGGTTGATATGATTCTACCTTCTGGGGGTTCAGCTTGTTCTTTAGTAAGGGCTGGATGGATGTTTGTTTTAGAGTCAGTGGGAAAGCCCCTGTTGAGAAGGAGAGTTCCATGATCTTGACTAGGACTGGGCTGAGTTCTGCCCTCATTGATCTTATCCAGAATGCTGGGCAAGGGTCATTGGGAGCTGTGGTGGTATTGATGGATATGATGATGTCCTCGATGCAACTCTTGGAAGGGGGCATGAAGGAGGTCAGCTGTGTTAGGTGGTGTGATTTGTGGTCTGATGTGGGTTTGGTAGCAGTGTTGGTTAGGCTTGTTTTGGCTCGTAGGTAGCCAGCGAATTCCTGAGGATGTATAAGGCTTGGCTTGGTAGGAGAAGGCTCCTTGGTCAGGGTCTTGACGATGATTGAAGAGATCATGAGGTTTGTTCAAGGAGCGTAGGAGGAGTTCAGAGTGATATTCTTTCATTTTCTTGGATACTGCTTCGCGGTGTCCTTTTAAGTGGGATGTATAGGTTGCATGGTCATCTGCGGACCGTGAACGTCTCCGTCTTTCGAGCTTCCTGAGTACGCGTACTAATGTCCGTATTTCTGAGGAGTACCATCGTGCTGATTTTCTTCTTGCTGGTAGCTTATTTGAGGCAGGTAGACGTGCTAAGGCTGCTGTTCCAGGTGGATATCAGCAAATCAAGGCTGACAGATGCCAAGTTGAGGTTTGGTAGTACTTTTTCCATGATTTCCTCTTTGTTGAAAGGCCGAAATCATCCTGTGGGTGCTGAGGAAGTATCAGCTGCCTTTGGCGGCATGTTGATACCTTGATCTATGGCATCTGAAATTTAATTAAGTTGTGATCAGACCATGGTACTGGAGTGATGGATAGGTCAGGGTTGTAGTTTGGGTGTATGGCAGGTAGTGGGGTGAATACAAGGTCCAGTGTGTTTCCGTTTATGTGGGTAGGGGCATCGATTATCTGTTTGTAGCCTAGCTCATTGAGTGCTTCGAGGAAGGCTTCGGAGTGGGTGCTTTGGAGAAGCTGGCAAGTTAGTCGCCCATTACCCAGTTTGGTATTTGTGGGTTTTTTGGGTTGCAGGCAAGGTCTATTATGGTGGGGAGTACTTTGTACAATTCTGGATAGACCGCACTTTTGACAAGATTATATAAACAGGTTAGAGTTGGTACAGAGGGCGGCTGCTGAAATGTTCAGTGGCCTTCATCATTAGGCATATAGCGATAGGCTTAAAGATATCAATATGTATACTTTGGAGGAAAGCAGGGAGAGGGGAGATATGACGCAAATGCAATGTGTGCCTTCGAGTCAGTGCTGAGATATGATAGAGACATTTAAATACCTCTGTGGTACAAATATACAGGAAGTTGCCCTCTTCCAGTGGAAAGGAAGCTCTGAAGGAAGGGGTCCTAGGATGGAGGTGAAAGGGGATAGACTTGGCAGTAATTTGTGAAATTATCATATTTTTTAAAACTGAAAAGGTGATGGATACATAAAACAGCCTCCAGTGGAGGTAGTGAAGACGAAAACTGTATCTGAATTCAGGAAAGTATGAGACCAGCATAGGGTCGTGCTTCACACACATCCTAAATTCCTTCGACAACTGACAAGGCGGAGGCCATTCTCCATACTCTGTACTGCAAAAGGGCCCTCTCTTTCTACCTGCAGCGTACTCGGGGCCACCGCAAAGCCTCTCAGCTTTTTGTTTCATATGACGCCAGTCAACTGGGAGAGACTGTCACCAAGCGGACCCTGTTCACCTTGGTGATGGACTGCGTTGTCTTTGCCCATGACCAGACTGTGCTATCGCTGGAGCGCTGAGTCAAAGCGCACAATTTCCGGGCTAAGGCAACCTCTGTTGCAAGTCTACGCTCTGTCCCTGTGGCAGACATCTACCGGGTTGCAACCTGGTTCTCAGTCCAAACCTTTGGAGCTCACTACGCCTTCGGCAAGGCTGTATTCTGTAATTTGTTCGGGGTTTAGGCAGCTCCTACCCTTTGACCCTTCTTGTTCAGGCTACTGGAGTGATGGTTCTCCCTGGGTACTGGGGCCCTCGGATTATTCAGGAACAAGCAGGAAGTCAGTCCTCGCATATGGGTGACGTCGGCACCGACAGAGCCCTTGTACGGAGCAATTCCCCAGCTTTGAAAGAAAGCCTTTGGGATTGCATCGTACATGCGTGATCCCCTTCCTGCCCAAGGGTGCCATCTTGCTTATTCTCCCTTTTTCCGCGGAGCCCAATGGACGTAGTCCAAATTCCCTCGTGGAAAAAGTACGTCAAAACTCCTGAAGATTATTTTCTTCAGCCCGGTTCGACGCCGGTTCCCCTTCCCGCCTCGGATTCAGTACACTGGTATCAAGTCAAGTCTTATTTTTTGTTTTTGTCCTTCGTGACTAGCGTTCGCGCTTTTTTTCTTTTTCACTGGCAGCCTGGTCATTCGACCTCGCAGGGGCCCTTTTTCCCTCGATGGCTGCCAGCGGTTTAAAAAAAAATGTGATCGGTGTAAAAAATTGTCCCTCACCGACACACATGACTGCTGTCTCTGCTGCCTCGGGGCCAGCCATGACCCGAAGGTCTGTGGCCCGTGCAGCAAAATGTCCTCTAAGGCACTTAGAAGTAGGCAGCAGCAGCGTGAAAGGATTTTCTCAGAGTCCGAATCCACCCGGGTCCGGACCTCGTCAGAAGCCTCGACGTCTCGGGAGCTGTCTGACTCCGAGCATCGTTGGGGGTCTTCTGAGTGGGGGTCTCCCTCGCGGGAACACCGGAGGAAGAAACCTGCAAGGGCGTTGTCATCGGATGCCTCTGATCGGCCTGGGCCCTCGCGGACCAGGTCACTGAGTCCTGACCGCCGCCCTGGGTCCTCGGAGCCTGAGCGCCCTGCAAAAGTACCTCGCACAGAGCCGGAGACACCGAGGAAGGTAGCTGCTGTTGTCCTCATTGACTCTCCTCCGGGAGAACCGACATTGAGCCCTGAGCCGGAGGTTGTGGAGTCTTCTGAGCTCGGTCTCAGAATGACGGCCTTTGAGCGCAGCATATCTGCCTTCATGGAGCAGCATCGGGCGCTGATGGCTGGTCTCACCGGTCCATCCGTCCCAACCACCGGGACCTCGACACCCAAGTCGACCCTGGAGGCCGAGCCGATCCTCGAGACTCTTCGAGCTCAAGTTGATCCTCGGCCGAGGTCTCCCTCGACCTCCCGTTTGGGTCCGAGGTCGTCGATGCCAGTGCCCTCGGCATCGGGGCGGTCGAGAAAAAAGCTCTCACGGCCAGAGCCCATCGATTCCTCCTCGGAGGACTCAGCATGGGAAACGGAAGGCGAAGAGTCCCCGGACACCCACCTAACCCGGTGTGTCCCATCGGACTCGCAGGGGTCTGAGCCTCGGAGAAGGTCCCCCCCCCCCCCCCGGAGGATACCCTGTTCTCGGACTTCGTCAAGGACATGTCCAAGGCTTTGGCATTCCTGGCGGACACCGAGGAGGAGCCTCGAGCCGAAGAGCTCGAAGCCCTCTAGTGTGATTTTCCCCCTCGGGGAAGCCCTTATGGTACCGGTTCCTCCGATGTTGGAACAACTGATGCTCTGCATGTGGGGGTCACCGGCCTCGATGCCAGTTTTCAGCAAGTGTGTTGATTCCATCTATCGAGTCCGCAAGAGCCCTGGGTTCCAAAAGGCACATATGCTGCACAACTCCATGGTTGTGGAATCGGCCATGCACAGGCTCAAGAGCCAGAAAATGCACTCCTCGGTGCCCCCTGGCAGGGAGGCCCGGAACCTGGACGCCCTCGGCAGAAAGTGCTACCAGGGCTTGATGCTATCATGCCGTGTCCAAACATACCAGCTGTACATGGGCATGTACTTACGGGACCTGGCAAAGGAGATTGCCGGGTTCTCAGATGACCTCTCCGAGGAACCCTTGCAGCGCTTCAAGAACTTGTCCACTGGGATTCGGGAGTGCTCGAAGTTTGTCTCGAGCAGCCTATGTCGGCTTTGAGGCTTCGGCCCGGGTAGCCACAGCCGGCATTGTTGCCCGACGCCAGGCGTTGCTAATGTCGTTGGACTTAGAGCCATGGGTACAGGACAAGTTGATCGATGTCCCTTACCGAGGTGGCAACCTTTTTGGCAAACCCATGACTGAGAAGGCTGCTGAAATTGAGACCGAGTACTTGACCCAGACAAGACGCTCTAAAAAGAAGGGCTAGGGTAAAAAGCCCTTTTTCCCGAGGAAGGGTACTGCTTACCACAACTACTCCACTTACCAGGCCTCCACGGCTCCCCCAACAGGGGCAGCAGGCCAAGGGACAGGGGCATGGTCCACTTAAGCAGAAGACCCCCAAGCCCCAGGCACCGGCTCCTTCCCAGCCGGGAGGGGGTTTTTGATTGTCACAGCATAGTCTCTCTCCAGCCAGGGGTGAGGCTTTGCGCAGGAGGAAGGTTGACCCTGTACGCCCACAGGTGGCCTGCAATCACCACTGATGCCTGGGTCTTACAAATATTCCAAAAGGGCTATTTGCTCCACTTCAACCAGGTACCTCCCTCCTACTTTCCAGGAGAGCCTCTCAGACCCCCTCTACACAGGAACCTCCTCTTACAGGAGTTGGCCGGTCCTCTTCTAGAGGATCAGGCGGTGGAGCCAGTGCCCCACAGCCTGCTAGGACAAGGCTTTTACTCCAGGTATTTCCTGATACCAAAGAGAACAGGAGGCCTCAGGCCCATCCTCGACCTGCGAAACTTAAACAAGTTCCTGGTGAGGGAAAAGTTCAAGATGCTTTCTCTTGGAATACTGCTGCCTTACCTCCACCAGGGAGACTGGCTATGCTCTTTAGACCTGAAAGATGCTTATACGCACATCCTCATACATCCAGACCACAGACAATATCTCATATTTGTAGTGGGAGGAAACCATTTTCAGTACAGAGTACTTGCATTCGGCCTAGCCTCTGCCCCCAGAGTGTTTACCAAATGTCTGGCGGTAGTGGCGGCCTTCCTGTACCTGGATGACTGGCTCATCAGGGCCCTGTCGCCTCAAGAAGCTCAACAGACCACAGCTTGCACTGTCAACATACTGCAGCATCTAGGCTTTGTCATAAATCAAGCAAAGTCCACTGTGTTCCCCACTCAAAGATTAGAGTTCATAGGGGCAAGGTTAGACACCCTTCAAGCGAAGGCTTACCTGCCAGAGGGCAGAGTACAGAGGCTTCGGAGCTGGTGCACCAAATTAGCCACAAGTCTCAGATATCAGCGAGGCACTTTCTACGCCTTCTAGGACACATGGCCTCCACGGTTCATGTGACCCCAAATGCCCGTCTCCACATGAGGACAGCTCAGTGGTGCCTCAGAGATCAGTGGACGCAAGCCACAGGAAGACTCTGAGACAGGATCAGAGTGTCCAAACGACTACTGAAGTCATTGACCTGGTGGCTTCACCCATCCAACCTGCTCGAGGGAGTGCCTTTCCAGTCTCCCTCGTACACAAGAGTGCTGACGACAGATGCGTCTCTGCTGGGCTGGGGAGCCCATTGCCAGGACTTATGCACTCAAGGGTTGTGGTGTCCTCAAGAGAAGATGCAACAAATCAACCTCTTAGAGCTCAGGGCGATACGCCTAGCTCTTCAAACCTTCTCTCATGTTCTCTCACATCAGTCTGTCTTAGTACAAACAGACAACCAGGTGGCTATGTTCTACGTGAACAAGCAGGGAGGGACAGGGTCCCGCATCCTGTATCAGGAGACACTGGACCTCTGTTCCTTTGCAATCCGACAAGGTATGTCTCTCAAAGCAGTTTACCTGCCGGGTCAGGAGAACTACCTAGCGGACAAGCTAAGCAGAATTCTCCAACCTCACGAGTGGCAACTGAATACGGAAGTAGCTCAGCAGATCTTCCAGTGCTGGGGACATCCAGTCATAGATCTCTTTGCCAGTCCGCAAAATCATCAGTTGCACAACTTTTGCTCCAGACAGCCACACCCCCAAAGGATGGCTGCAGATGCTTTTCTGATTTCCTGGTCCGTGGGCCTCCTGTATGCATTTCCTCTCACGCCTCTGGTGGCCCGGACTCTATTCAAAATCCTTTGAGACAAGGCCTCGGTCATCCTGGTAGCCCCCAGATGGCCAAGACAACCTTGGTTTCTGCTTCTCTTCCAGCTGGCAGTGGAAACTCCACTCCCTTTGTCCCAGGAGCAGGGCTCTATCTTACACCCCAACCTCAGGTCCCTCAACCTGATGGCATGGCTGCTGAAAGGGTAGTGCTGGCCTCTCTCCTCCTGCTTAAGAAAGTGGAAGAAGTGCTACTGGCCTCAAGGAGGCAGTCCACTAGGAAAACCTATGCCTTCAAGTGGCGTAGGTTTGAGGTGTGGTGTAACCAGCACATTGGAAACCCTTTCTCTTGTGTGGTACCAGTGGTGTTACAGTACCTGCTTCATCTCTCAGAATTAGGCCTCAAGTCTAACTCTGTCCGGGTCCACCTGAGTGCTTTGTCAGCACACCATACTTCAGTAGAAGGACAACCTCTTTCGGTTCATCCCTTGGTGTCCAGATTCCTCAGAGGTCTACTTCTACTAAAACCCCCGGTACGCCCCGGCAACCGAGTGGAATGTGAATGTGGTTTTGCAACAGCTTACTCGCCCACCTTTTTAGCCGATGTCCACTTGCCATCTGCGCTTCCTCTCCTGGAAGGTGCTCTTCCTGGTGGCACTCACATCTGCCAGACTAGTGAGTGAACTATAAGCTCTTGTGTCAGAAAGACTGTACACACGGTTTTATAGGAACAGGGTGGTCCTGCGCACCCATCCCGAGTTTCTTCCAAAAATGGTCTCTCCATTCCACCTCAACCAAGAGGTGGTTTTTCTGACATTCTTTCCCAGACCACATGCCAGCCGGGCAGAAGCGGTTCTGCATACCCTTGATTGTAAGAGGGCATTAGCCTTTTACCTGGAATGTACGCGGGGACATCGAAGAGCTACCCAGCTCTTCGTCTCTTATGACCCCAGTAAACTGGGGCTACCTGTCTCCAAGCACACGTTGTCCACTTGTGTGGCAGACTGCATTGCCTGGGCGTATAGGGCGGCTGACCTTCCGTCGGAGGGTCGAGTCACGGCCCACTGTGTCAGGGCTAAGGCCGCATCAGTGGCTCACTTCTGCTCTGTTCCGCTGGCAGACATCTGCCGGGCTGCAACCTGGTCTTCAAGCCAGACTTTTGCAGCCCATTACTTCTTGGATGGAGAGTCCTGACGGGACAGTGCTTTCGGCCAGGTGGTACTCTGTAACTTATTTGAGGTTTAGGCAACTCCTACCCTCCAGCCCTCTGGTGTCAGGCTACCGGGGATGTGGCGTCTCCGCTGAATTCCTATCACAGCTGCTGCGGCTCTTCTAGAGGGAGCCATTTTTCAGCTAGGGGTTCTCGGTAGCCTATAGCTAGGGAGTCCCATATGTGAGGACTGACTTCCTGCTTGTTCCTGGAGAAAGCGTAGTTACTCACCTGTAACAAGTGTTCTCCAGGGACAGCAGGAATCAGTCCTCACGACCCTCCCTCCTCCCCTGGAGTTGCAGTCCTACTATTGATTTTTATTCATTTTGCTGTCTTTTTAGCTATGTCATTTGACTGAGCAAGATGGCACCCTTGGGCGGGAAGGGGATCGCGCATGCACGATGCAATCCTAAAGGCTTTCTTTAAAAGCTGGGGAATTGCTCCGCACGAGGGCTCCGGCGCCGACGTCACCCATATGTGAGGACTGATTCTTGCTGTCCCTGGAGAACATCTGTTACAGGTGAGTAACTACGCTGTCTGTTATCAGATTCATTTGCGGCTGCTCATGGCTAGGCTGTGTGTTTTTTCTACAGGTTCTTGGTAGTCTGTAGCTAGGGAGTCCCATATGAGGACTGACTTCCTGCTTGTTCCTGGAGAAAGTGTAGTTACTCACCTGTAACAGGTGTTCTCCAGGGACAGCAGGAATCAGTCCTGATAATCCTCCCTTTTCCCCTTGGAGTTGCTGTACATTTTTAGCTGCCATCTTTTGTCGGCTCTAGCTATGTCATCTGACTGAGTAAGGTGGCACTCTTGGGTGGGAAGGGGACCACACATGCCTGGTGGCCTCTCCCAAAGGCTTTCTTTGAAAGCTGGGGAGATGCTTCTGCGAGGGCTTAGTTGGTGTCAAGTCACCCATATGTGAGGATTGATTCCTGCTGTCCCTGGAGAATACCTGTTACAGCTGAGTAGCTATGCTTTTTTTGTGTATTTTACCATGTTGTTAGTTTGTGTTAGTATGATATTCTTATGAGATTCTGATAAGTCTTATCATGGCAACGCCCCCAGTTGACCTAATTATGTTGGTAATAGCTAAGCTGAGAGGTACTTTCAAAATCTTCAAACAATATAATCTCAGGAATGAAATAGCCTCCATATTCCACAATAATGATTATGTGATAGTTTTTGTATAACTGTTACCTGTTAATTTTGTGGACTAAGTCTGATTTAAATTTATAGCAAATTTATTTTTCCCATCGACAGACCATTAACACTGTATCAGAAGTAATTCGAGGCTGTCAAGTAAACCAGGATTACTTTGCTTCTGTAAATGCGCCCTCAAATCCACCCAGGTAGGTTAATGAAAAAACAGATCAGTATCAGTGTATATGTAAGGGACCTGTTCTGTAAAGGCTCCCTTGCCAATAGTATTACAGAATTTTTTAATGGTTTGGGATATTTATTGCAGTGGGATTTAAGGCTATGAAATTATGAAAGGGAAGTTTAAATACATAATTTCATATTCCTTAAATATCAACTAAACTTTTTTTCCTCCTGGATGTCCCACGTTTGACTGCTTTTGGTCATCTCCATGAAAACTTACATTTTCACATATCAAAAAGGCATACAGAGAGAAGTAACCTGCATGGAGCGGCAGATATAACCTCAAATGTAGGGATAGGAGGTGGGGGAGGAGGAGGTGTCCTGCACTGAGCTGATAGATGCAACCCTAAAGAAAGGCATAGAAGGGGGAGTAGCCTGCACAGAGCAGCAGGTATAGCCCTAACTGCTGTACTGGACAGATTAGATGGGACCTGCTGCTCTTCAACTGCCATCATTTACAAATATGAAAATATAACCCTCTCTTAATTCCTAACACCTATGAAACCTTAAATGTACATAGTTATTATTGTATATAGTTAACATATTGTTGTTATTGTTATTGTTACTATTATACTGTTATCATGTCAACACTTATATTGTTCGTTGTAATTCGATGTTCCATGTAAAACAGACCCGATCTGTGCAGTTCTTGTTCTCTGTAAACCGCAACTGATCTATGGAAGGTGCGGTATATAAATGATTGTTTAAATAAATAAATAAAATAAATAAATTTACAATGTTAATGTCTCCTAATTCATGCTCCTCTCCTGTTCAAGGCAAGTTCTTGTTGCTATTCCTTCTGAAGATTCATGATCATCTAACACTAGAAGCCCCAAAGTGCATCAATTGGCTTAAATGCATCTTCGAAGTTGTATACTAGCGCCACTGCTAGAACCATGTCAGTCATGTTCCATGACTTTGTTAGCAAGGTCCAGATGTTCAAATATGTGCATCGAAAATTAGTGACAGATGCACCACTTAACGGGAAAATGAATTTATACCTAGAAGCCCCAAAGTACATCAGTTGACGCACTCAGTTGTCTTGGATGTGTCAGTTGATGTGCTTTGGGGCTTCTAGGTATAAATTCATGTTCCCACTAGGTGGCGCATCTCAATCACTGTTTACAGTTTTACTCCGACATTACAAACAATAAACACAGAATGACGTCATGTAATGACGTCACATACTGCACGTATTTAACAAATAAGTAACTTCACATTAATTCACATCTGTATTTCATTCTACACGCAGTTGTCGTGATAATGCGTCAGTTGACGCACTTTGGGGTTTCTAGGTAAAATTCCTTTTGGGGCTTCTAGTGTTAAACCGTTTGATGCCTTTATGTACAAGGCATTTGGCTTGTTTGAGAACAGGCAGAATCTGGTTGATTTGAGGGTTCTATGTGTATAAAGCCTCCTGCATCCCTTAAATATATTTGGACTTAACCTTTAAAACCTTCATGTTTTACCATGTTGTTAATGGCATTGAATAATCAGTGGTACATAGAATACTTCAGATTATTCTATGGAAGATGAAATCTGCACATGCCTTTAGAAAAGAAATACTATCATGTTCGTGTTGATTAAATTTGATTAGTTGTCTTGCACTAGATCACAACAAGGTGGCATATAAAATAAATAAAAATGTAAGTAAACAGCACGCATTCATAAAGGGGGGGGGGAGTAGTAGAGAGATTAGCCGGGTTAAACAAGAGTGCATTTTTAATAGGGGGATTTACAGGCGCTCTCCAGGGAAACAAAACCAAATAACTGACAGTCAGTGGCTTATGGGCTCTGGGGAAGTCTAAGTATTATTGGAAGCTTGGATCAAGTGCCAGGTTTTCTCATTGAACTTTCAGTAGTGTTTTGTTTTGTTTTTTAAATAATATTTTTTTCAAGTTTCCTAGAATTATGTATTAACAAGGTTAATGCTTTAACATTAGCACCTTGTTGTCCCCCATTAAGAAGTTTCTCCCACAAAGAAGGGACCTACGGGTCTGAGGCCGGCTGCATGAGCTGTGGATCTTTCACAAAGCTAGGACTCTAATTTTCTTTGTTATCTGTGCTGGTTTCTAGCTACCAATATAGAGTTTAACTGTCTGTTTTGTGGGAATTACTAATATTAAGTTTAACTGCTTATAAATTAAGCTTGGGGATAATCCGACTGCTTTTCTGGGTAGCCATGGAGCAGATATCTGTGGGTGCCCCCAGTTCAGGAACAGCCTACTGGCCAGAGACACTATGTATATATCTGTATTTACCTATCTCCATAGATATGGATTTCCATATATGATAGTGTGTAGGTATATGTCATATACTTTTTCTGTCTGTCTGCCTATATATATATATATATATATATATATATATATATATATATATATATATATATATAACTATACAAATATATATATTCCACCACGGACCGACAGATACTCTCTATCCCTTTCCATGCTGTCCCAGCATATTTAGGGTTCTCTATGATCAACCACTTCCCGTGGTAGTTCAGGAGTTTTTATACCATGACCTTCAGTTTTGAGTACACCTGAAGCCCTCCACATACCTTCCTTTTCCATTACGAGGGACATTTTTCTGCATCTTCAGAAAATGAGAGGCTACAATGCCTCATTACTCCTATCCTTATTGCTATCGGATATGGAGATCTTTCAAGCTCCTTTTCCTATAAGAACTAGGTCTCTTAAGGTCAAAGGAGTTTTCAGTTTTATCCAATGGAGACTTCCGTGTTTTCCGCTAAGTCATACCTCATTGAACTACCCCAGTTCCACTGGGATTGTTCCTCTCACCCTAAGGGTTCTACCTCAGCCTGTTTTTTGCACAGTTGTTTACCTCTTCTTTCATTGAGGTACCCCCTGGGGATATTCTGTTGGTTCATATTCACAAATCCTCATGAACCTCCATATACCTTTCTACAATGCCACCAGGTGAGGTCCATATTGGGTTATTCATTTTCAATCTTACCACTAAATATCACCTGCACAGAGCCTATCTAAGCATCCTGTTTGGTCCAGCTGTTCAACAGCACATCTTTTTAGCTCAACTCCTACCCTCCATCCCTGGAATGCCTGCGGGTTTGGTAAGATAGCATGGCTCTCAAACTCGCAACATGCTGGGACTCCTCCAGGCATCTTAGCTTGGGAGTCCCCATATGTGAAAACTCATTCCTGCTTGTTCCTGGAGATAGCACAGTTACTTACCTGTAACAGGTGATCTCTGGGAACAGCAGGAATAAGTCTTCACAACCCACCCACCTCCCCTAGGAGTTGCATTTCTCATCTCTATCTTTCCCTTTCTTGCTCTCTCTCTCTCTTTGCCTCAGCTTTAAAACTTAACTGAGGAGAGGCAGTTGGGGAAGGCAGCACGCAGGCGTGTTGGGATGCTCCTAAAAGCGTTCTGATTGTACGCTGGGGAGTGTTCCCGCGCAGACTCCGTCGGTACTGACGTACCCATATGTGAAGACTTATTCCTGCTGTTCCCAGAGATCACCTGTTACAGGTAAGTAACTGTGCTTTTCACTCCATTCATTATTTTATAGACGTCTATCATATCTCCCCACAGCTGTCTTTTTATTCCATGTTGAAAAGCCCTAACCTTTTAAGCCTTTCCTTGTAGAGGTATCCTTCCATCCCCTTTACTATTTTGGTGGCTCTTCTCTACTATTTCTAATTCTGCTATATCCTTTTTAAGACATGGTGACCAGAATTGCACACAATATTCATGGTGTGATTGCACCATGGAACGATACAGAGGCATTAGAATATATATTGTTTTAATCTGCATTCCTTTCCTTATGATGCCTAGCATCTAGGAATGCTAGGAACTGGAATGACCTGGAACTCCCAACCAGCAGACTTCAGAGAAATCTCTGATTTAATAGACTTTTGGAAGAGACTGAAAATCTCTCTTTTTCAGGAATTCTACGGCCTACCAACATCCTATGACACAACAAAGAGCAGCAGCTCAGAACTATCAACCTTACGAACATGCCCCCAACTAACCCATGAGCCAAGCTGCACACTACTTAGCTAAAATGTAAATAGTTACACTCCAACCTACCCCCTTCTCAGAATGTTCTTCCCTTATTGAGAAATATGTTATCTTGCAGTGCAAAACAGAGTATATTTCCATGCCCTGCTCATGTCCTTGTTCTATGTAAGCTGCTTTGAATTGTAGAAAGGAGGTATACAAAAATGTTAAATAAATTCTATTTACTTTCTTGGCCATGTCTGCACACTGAGCAGAGGGTTTCAATGTATTATCACAATGAGTCCTAAATCATTTTCCTGACTGATGGTTCCTAATGTGGAACCTTGAATTGCATAACCATAGTTTGGGGTTTTCTTCCCTAAGAGCCCGATTCAGCAACAGCCACGTCTGGCCTGCGGTTGCGTACAAAAAGGAAACGCGGCCAATATCAATTTGATTCCATAACCGTGGCTTTAGACTTAGCCGCTGTGTTGGGATCAGGGAGATATACATCACCATGCCCAGTGCATTCCGAGACATTAGACATTGTAGAGGCCCCCTGTCTCCCTGCAGCCTTGCCTCTGCTCACAAGACGTGCAGCCCATGGGCCGATGGCCCCATCATCAGATGTCAGCCAAGCTGGCGTACTGTCCCTGGCACAGCAGTATGCACCTGTAGGGGTTGCATACAGGCTCGCACACACAAGCATGTCCCTCACTTCTGGAAGCTGTCGTGCACAAATGCATATTGTGCTCTCCATTGCAGCATGCACACCACTTCTCCATATGGCAGCATCTGTAGGGCAGAGCTGGATCTGCTGTAAGTCCTGCCCTTATTCCACGGTCCGGCAGAAATAATCTGTGCATCAACGGTGACATCGGGGGACATACGGGGGTCTTGCCTGAATACCCATTCTGTGTCTCTGCAGATAGCCATGCCCCTGATCCGCCCCTCCACACCCACTGTCTACGATCCCTATACTTGTCATGTACGTGCCAGACCGCAGGGCTACAGAAAACTGTGGTGCACGTTTTCAGGGGGTGGGTGGGTCTCCTGCGCTTTTAACTGTTCTGTTCGCCTTTTGAAATGACCCTCTAAATCACTGGTTCTCAACCTTTTTTGTACCATGACCCCTTTTACCATTGGTCAACTTGTGATGACCCCCAATGATAAAATCAAATGCGTCTCTCTGCCTTTACTGTTAACGCATTGTCGCTGTAATCATTTGTTGAATTAATATAGGCCTTTGCATTATGTTTTTATTTATAAAATTTACTTATTTAAACCACAATAATTAATCCCAATAACAAGTAACAATGTTTGATTTCAAAATTATTATCATTTTGTAGTCAAATCACTAATATGAAGTAAAATTATTTTTCCTCTTCGTCTCTCCGGGCCAGTCCAGGCACATGAGGGTTGTCAACCTTCTCCAGCAGATGAGGACTGAATACTGAATTTTTTTCAAAGAAGCAGCATCCGGCACCCCCTGCTGGCTAACCTCAGTCTTTCAGTCCTCAGCAGCTGGAAGGGACGTTCAACCGTCTGGCTCCCGGAGAACGAAAGGAATTATTGCTTATTTTTCTTTTATTTTGTCTAATTTGGTTTTTAATCATTTGGATTCAGCAGAAAGGCTCTAGCAGGGCTTTTCTGTCCCAGCACAGCACTTGGCTTTGGCTGAGTTTAGTAAGTCGGCGGTGGCAATGAATATTGAAGGCAGAGCCTGCCTCAACCAATAGCTCTTAGCCTGGTGGTACAAAAGCGGTGAGATGGTGCGGGGAGCCCCCGGAAACCATCAGATCGCCTCCGGCACCAAAAAAAGCACTTTACCACTAGCAGCGGGAACGAGTGCTTTTGAGCGGCAAAATCAGCGCTATACCGGGACATTGGCAACCAGGTTAGTCAGCTGGTAGAGTGCTGTGGTAGCATTTTGTTTCGGCACGTTTTTGCTTCAAAGAAAGTGCGTTAAGCCGGCGGTTAAGTTCGGCGGGGTTAGTTTTTGCGATTACTTTTGGTTTCGTCAAAAGTCCCGGCATGGAGAGCAGGCCCGATGCTGCTGATCTCTTCAGGGACCTTCAGAAATGACGGGAACGGTGGCCATTTCTGGTAAGCCGGTGGTTTTAGATTCTAGTCAGTCAGGATCTGCGAAGAAAAAGTCAGTCTAAAAAGCCTGTGAAAGTGGGGGAAGGTCCGTCACTATCGTTGCCGGCAGCGCAGGGGAGTTTGGAGTCTGTTTTTTCTGCAGACTTTATTTTGGCACTGCATCAGGCTTACTGTTTAAAATGGCAGCAAGCTCAGGGAAAGGATCCTGCATCCCTACCTTCCCAAAACCCGGATAAAGACCTTTCTTCACTGGACCTGGGGGAAGGTACTTCCCAGTCAGTCCAGGGGGCTCAAGGAGGTACCGATAACATCGGTCTGCCTTACCCAGAGCTCCAGAGTATGGAGGAAGGTGAGATTTTGGTGGTCTCAGATCTGGATCAGTGGGCCACTGAGCTGGAGGATGGGGAGTTGTGGGCTTCTGAGGATCCTAGCCTGTTTAGAGTGTTTCGGAAGGAAGAGTTGCAGGCACTTATTACCCAGATGCTGGCAGCCCTGAATATTGCTCTACCAGCGGTTCAGGAACAACCTTTGGAGGATCCTCTGCTCCAAGGTTTTAAAATGGATCAAAAGTGCTTTCTGGTACATAGGGTAATGAAGCAAATGGTGGAATCAGAATGGGAATGTCCGGAGGCCACCTTGCGTGGGGCTAAGGCTATTGGCCGTTTGTATCCGTTGCCACAGGAGCAACAGGACTTGCTGAAAATGCCTAAGGTCGATGCCTTGGTCTCCGCAGTAACCAAGAAAACCACTATTCCTGTGGAGGGTGGAACGGCCCTCAAAGATTTACAGGATAGGAGGATGGAAAATCTCCTAAAACAGACTTTTGAGACTTGTGCCCTAGCGCTCAGAGTGGCGATCTGTGGGGCATATGTTTCCAGAGCCTCCATTCGATGGATTCAAGGCGTGTCGCATGCCAAAGAGGATGTGGAAGAAGGCGCGAAGCTGGAGTCAGCCGCGGCTTACTTAGCAGATACTTTCTATGATCTGGTAAGGATTTCCGCGAAGTCAGTGGCGGCGGCCATCGCAGCCAGAAGATTCTTGTGGCTACGAAATTGGGCGGCGGACGCATCTTCCAAAGCACGTCTTAGTAAGCTGCCATACAAGGACATACTGCTTTTTGGAGCCACCTTAGAGAAGATTGTGAAAGATCTTGGAGACTCCAAGGGTGGTCGCCTCCTGGAAGATCGCCCAAGAGGCCAGAGGACTAGCGGAGGACACAGAGCTCCGTTGCGAGACTTTCACAAATTTAGGGGTTCTCGTTTTATCCCATATCAGAGAGGGCATCTTGTGGCGCGTGGTCAGTCCTTTCGTGGCGCTCGGGGGTTCGGCAGGGGTTATTTCGCAACCCAGCAGACCTCCGGCAAAAAGCCAAAATGAAGGGAGGTTGGCCCAGGCGGAAATTCCGGTAGGAGGTCGGCTACAACAGTTCCTTTCTGTCTGGGCCACCATAACCACAGACCTCTGGGTTCTGGAAATTATACGCAACGGTTATGCTCTCGAATTTGCCCAACCGTTAGCGGAAGCTTTCGTGGTGTCTCCGTGTGGGTCGGCGGAAAAGGCAAAGGCGGTGTCCGAGATGCTTCGCCGATTGTTGCGTCTGCGGGCGGTGATCCCGGTGCCTTCAGACCAGTTCGGGTTAGGTCGATACTCAATTTATTTCATGGTTCCCAAAAAGGAGGGATCCTTTCATCCTATTCTGGACCTCAAACACGTGAACCGCTGCTTGAGAGTGCCACACTTCCGTATGGAGACTCTATGATCCGTAATTTGTTCGGTACAGCCAACAGAGGTTCTTACGTCCATAGATCTGACAGAGGCCTATCTACATATTCCCGTCCGGCCAGAGCATCAAATGTTTTTGCGTTTTGCGGTTCCCATGGGTCATTTTCAGTTCCAAGCGTTGCCATTTGGCTTGGCTACGGCGCCGCAAATGTTCACGAAGGTGATGGTAGTGGTCACGGCGGCGTTGAGAAGAGAGGGAGTGATGGTGCACCCGTATTTCGACGATTGGCTGATTCGAGCTCCATCTGTTGCGGAGTCCCTAGTGGCAACGGCGAGGATGGTCTCGCTCCTAGAAAAGCTCGGCTGGGTAATAAACCAGGCCAAGAGTCAGTTAGTGCTGGTTCAGCAGCTCCTTTATTTGGGGGCAGTGTTCGACAAGAAGATAGGGGCGGTATATCTACTGGAAGTCAGAATACAAAAGATTGTGGGACAAGTAAAAGCGTTCTTGCGCTTGAAAGCCCCATCAGTGTGGTGCTACTTGCAACTACTAGGGTCTATGGCAGCGACCTTGTAACTGGTTCCCTGGGCTCGAGCGCATATGCGGCCCTTACAACAGGCCTTACTGACAAGGTGGTCGCCGCAGGAGCATCCCCTGGATGGAAAGTTGCCTCGCACGCAGGACATGAGCGTCAGTCTGCTGTGATGGTTGGATCCAGTTCATCTTCGGGTCGGCATGCCATTGCGACAGCCGGATTGGCTTCTCCTCACGATGGATGCCAGCCTCGTGGGTTGGGGAGCTCATTGTCAATCCCAAATAGCTCAGGGATGTTGGTCTCCAGAGGAGGCCAGTTTTTACATCAATCTCCTGGAGCTCAGGGCGGTGCGTCTGGCTCTTCTCGCGTTTTGCCCTCTCGTCGAAGGGAAGACGGTGTGCGTTTTCTCAGACAGCGCGGTGACGGTGTCCTACATCAATCGTCAAGGGGGGACGGGCAGTGCGTCCCTCTTGGAAGAGAGTCAGCGGTTGATGAGCTGGGCGGAGTCCCACTTGTTAGCTCTTTCGGCGGCGCAGGTTGCAGGCCGAGACAATGTACAGGCCGACTACCTCAGTTGGCATGTGGTAGATCCGGGGGAATGGGAGTTGAACGCGGTGGTATTTTGCGACCTTACCCGTCAATGGGGGCAACCAGTATTGGATTTAATGGCCACGTTCAACAATGCCAAGGCGACGCGGTACTTCAGCAGACGCAGGGATCATATATCATAAGGTCTAGACAGTCTAGCGCAACAGCGGCCGTCAGGAGTGTTGCTTTATGTGTTTCCTCCATGGCCTATGATAGGAAGGGTCATTCATCAGGTAAAGAGTCATGCCGGTCGTCTTATACTCATAGCCCCGGATTGGCCCAGGAGACCGTGGTACGTGGATCTAGTATGGCTCCTGATAGACAAGCCCTAGAGCAGGGGTCTCAAACACGCGGCCCGCGAGAGACCTTTGTGCGGCCCGCGATGCAGAGGAAACAAAAAAACCCCCGGCTTCTGCTGCTGCCGCCGCACAAAGGTCTCTCGCGGGCCGCATACAAGAAAATATTAAATATATTTCCCAAAGAAAAGAGCCATAAAGTTCCCCTGTGAGGAGGTTCACTGATCCCCCGATTGCAGGAAAGAGAGAGGAGAGGAGTCGGAGAATGGCGATGAGGAAAAAAAGCTGCAGACATCCGCGATTATGCATGTGCCGGCCCGAACACAGTCGCAGGAGACAGGAGGATGGTGCCGACGGAAGGCTCGCAGGTTGACCACGTGGAGAAAGCCGGAAAAGTATGCGGAGGCTCGTCGGAGGAGAGAAATGCTGTAGTGAGCACCGCGGTGACCCGAGAGGAGCTTTGAGAGTGGTTTGAGGAGCTGAAGGCTGAGGTACAAATGGCAAAAAATGAACTGGGGGAGATGCTTGCTGGCATGAAGGAGGGGGTCGAGGAGCTGACTTACAGAAACCCAGGGTTTGTTTTGTTTTTCATTTTTAAATTTACTTGGGCTGATGGGGGGGGGGTTAGGACTAGTAAGGGGGGGGGTTAGGACTGAAAATGGGGTGATAGTACTGAAAATGGGGTGATGGGGGTTAGGACTGGTAATGGACAGATGGGGGTTAGGACTGGAGGTGGTCTGATTGGGGGGGCTAAGACTGAAAATAGGGTTATGGGGGGGCTAAGAATGAAGATGGGGTGATGGAAGGGTTAGGACTGGAAGTGGGCTATGGGGGGGGGGGCTAGAACTGGTAATGGACTGGGGGGGGGGTGCTAGGACTGGAAATGGGCCAAGTGGAAGGGGGAGCTTGAACTGCAAATAGCTGATGGGGACAGGGTCTTGGAATGGAAATGGGCTGAGTGGAAGGGGGCTTGGAATGGAAATGGGCTGATGGGGAGGGGGGCTTGGAAAGGAAATGGGCTGATGAGGGGGGGGCTACGACTGGAAATTGGCCGAGTAGAAGGGGGAGCTTGAACTGCAAATAGCTGATGGGGACAGGGTTTTGGAATGGAAATGGGCTGAGTGGAAGGGGGCTTGGAATGGAAATGGGCTGTGAGGGGAGGGAGCTAGGACTGGAAATGGGCTGATGATGCGGGGACTACAAGGGAGCGGATGCTGGGTGGGGCAGGAGCTAGAAGGGAGTTGATGTTGGGGGACGATTAGAATGGGATGGGGCTGGGAGAGTGAAATGGAGAGGGGAAATATATTTTGTGTGGGAGGGAAGAAAAATCTACAATTGGCCGGGTATTGGGAGAGTAAGTGGGGATTGAGGATGGAGGGGTAAAATTTGAGTGGATGAAATAGGAATGAGGAAAGAGCAAAAGGAGAATGATTAGTATGTTAAAGCAGATGTAGAGAGAATGGAAAAAAACTAGGAAAGAAGAAAGGACAAATGGACAGCAGACAATGGAGCGTTAGCAGAAGACACGAAGAAACCAGAAGAAAGTGGCTGGAACAATTGCAACTGAAAAAAAATGCACAAAAGGTAGAAAAATATCTCTCTATTTCGAATTTATTAACTGGAATATGTCAGCTCTTGGAAATGTGCATCTTTAACGTCTGCACTTTATTTAATACAAGAGGAAATCAATTTATAGTTTTATTTCTACAGTGTTGTACATTCTAAGTTTGGCTTTTGGGGTTCCCAGTTTAATTGTCTTCCTGTTTCTAAATTGTGATTCCTTGTTTGGTGATGGTGTATGTTCTGCATGTGTAACTGAGCTGAGGTATTCTGTTTATGTAATTCCTATTTGACATTGCCACTTGTTCTCTTTCCCGAGTAGGTCATGTATTGTTATTCTCTGAAATGTGTTGATTTAATATTTGCAGTGTTGCCTTTTGATAGTTAGGGTATGGTGCTTTGTGAGTCCTGGTAGTGCTGTTAGGACATGGCAGGTTTGCTATGGGTTCTAAATGGGCAGTGTTTCTAGTAGTTCCTAATGTGCCTGGCGGTTGGCACTGGTTTATAGTAATGTAGAAATCTTAGTCTTTCTTTATCCATACACTCATTAAGAGGCATGTTTATTAAAAGTTAGTGTATGGTAACATTATGCAAATATTTATGCAAATGATGCCCTTATGCAAATGATGCCCTTATGCAAATGAGGCCTGCGTCTTGTGCGGCCCCCGGGTTACTCTACAAGTCCTCATTTGGCCCTCAAAGCAATTTGAGTTTGAGACCCCTGCCCTAGAGGTTACCTGTGTGGTCAGACCTCTTGAGTCAGGGTCCACTTCTAATGCCGGACGTGGATCGCTTCTCGCTTACGGCTTGGCTCTTGAAGGGGACAGGTTGAGATGTAGAGGTTATTCGGCGTCGGTGGTAGCTACTCTCTTGAAGGCCAGGAGACGATCTACTTCCCTAGCGTATGTTCGCATTTGGCGTATGTTTGAGCGCTGGTGTGAGGAGCGGGGAATCCGGCCTGGCAAAGCGCTGGTTCCGGAGGTTTTGTCGTTCCTTCAAGATGGTCTGGATAAGGGCTTAGCTCTCGCTACTCTCAAGGTTCAGTTGGCAGCGCTAGCATGTTTTCGAGGTAAGGTGAGGGGAGTTCTCATCTCGGGACATCCGGATAGTCTACGATTCGTAAGAGCTGTGAAGAACATGCGCCCTCCGGTACGGTCAGTGGTTCCGGCCTGGGATCTCAATTTGGTCCTCGAGGCGTTGGCGAAGCCTCCTTTTGAGCCGTCTAGGGAGGTGTCGCTCAGAGAACTCTCCTGAAAAACCACTTTCTTGGTAGCCTTATGTTCGGCGAGAAGAGTTTCGGATCTCCAAGCACTTTCATGTAGAGAGCCGTTTCTGCAGTTTTCTCAAGAGAAGGTCAACATTACGGCCTGTTCCCTCTTTTCTCCCCAAAGTGGTGTCAAGTTTTCATGTCAATCAACCTATTTCGCTTCCAACTTTTCAAGTCCAGGAAGGAAAGCCCATCGATGTGTTGCTCCGTAAATTGGATTTAGGTAGAGTGCTGAAAAGATACTACGACGGACGGAGTCCTTTCGCAAGACGAACAGGTTATTTGTGCTATTTGGGGGTCCTCGAAAGGGGGAAGCGGCCTCCATTGCTAGATGGGTGAAACACGCCGTAGCTGCGGCATATCGAGCTAGCGGGAAATCGCCCCCGAAAGGGTTCCACGCTCATTCAACTCGTAGACAGGCAGCGTCCTGGGCCGAGTTTGCTTTGATCCCGCCTGCGGATATTTGTCGGGCGGCTACTTGGTCTTTGCTGCACACTTTTTCAAAGCACTATAGATTGGATGTTCAAGCCAGACAGGATGCAAAGGTGGGGGCGTCGGCCATCATTGCGGGCCTGGCGGGTCCCTCCCAGGGGTAGATACTGCTTTGGTACTTCCCTCATTTGCCTGGACTGGCCCGGAGAGACGAAGAGGAAGAAGAAATTAGACCTTACCTGTTAATTGTCTTTCCTTGAATTCTCTCTGGGCCAGTCCAGGACCCACCCGTGTCTTTTGCGACATATCAGTGTTTCGTTAGGGCCTTTGCGCGGAGGTCCATGAGGTAGACTTCCATGATACAGACGGTAGGTCTGGCTGAGCGGAGAGTTACAGTTTTTAGCAGATTTTCCGCTCAAGGAGCTTGATCGACATGATTTGGGGGGCTCCCATGTACCTAGGTCGGGAGTTGTTTTTCTTTAAAAAAAAAAAAAAAAAAAAGATAGCGCTTGCTGGTTTAGGCGGGCTCGGTCTAGTCACTGTTTTTAGTGGATTTCGCTGGTTATGTTGGGTTTTCAGTTGGGCATTACGCTGCTTGTTAAGGTTGGACTGAGGTTAGCCAGCAGGGGGAACCAGATGCTGCTTCTTTGAAAAAAATTCAGTATTCAGTCCTCAGCTGCTGGAGAAGGTTGACAACCCTCATGTGCCTGGACTGGCCCGGAGAGAACTCAAGGAAAGACAATTAGCCAGGTAAGGTCTAATTTCTTCTTTCTACCTTTGTTGTCTGACCAATTTATTCTCTGATCATGCTGGTCCCCCGATCTGAGGCTTCTGCTTTCCTGTCATCTCTTAGCTCTCTTTCTGTGGTCTATGGTCCATCTGCCATTTCTTATCTCTTCTTTCATTTTCTTCACTTCTTTCCATCAGCCTATTTCCAGTCCCAGTAACCCTCCCCAGTATCAGCCCCTTTCCAGTCCTCTTAGTACCTTCCAATGTCAACTTGCATTCCCATGACTGCCACTGGTGTCCATTTCCTTCCAGTCCCCCTCCTTCCCCACCGACCAGTCCCTTCTAGTACAAATACCATGGCAGCCCCTCTCAGATCCCACTCCCTTCCAGTTCCATTCTCCCATCCCCTCGTATCAGCCCATTTGTAGCCTTAGCCCTCAGTTTTCTTCCAGGGCCAGCAGCTCTATCCTCCCCTCCCCACAATCAGCCCATTCCCAGTCAAAGCCCCCCAGTCAGTTCACTTCCAGTGCTAGTCCCCCCTCAACCCCATTACCAGTGCTAGCCTCCCCTAATCGGCCCAATACCAGTCCTACCCCTCCATCAGCTCATTACCAGTCCTAACCTCACCGATCAGCTCATTTCCAGTGCTAGCCCCCCATGAGTCCATTACCAGTCCTACCCCCCTATCAGCCCATTACCAGTCCCAACCCCCCCTTGATCAGTCCATTCCCAGTCCTAGCCTTCCCTAATCAACCCATTACCAGTCCTAGCCCCCCATCTGCCCATTACCAGTGCTAGCTCCCCCATCAGCCCATTACCAGTGCTAGCTCCCCCATCAGCCCATTATAATCCTAACCTGCACTGTCTCTCCTCTCTGTCCAGCATTTATCCCATGTCTGTCCAGTATGTCCCCCTGTCTCTCCCCTTTGTCCATGTCAGCCCCCTCTCTCCCTCCATGTCAGCCCCCCTATGTCCATGTCAGCCTCCCTCCCGCCCTCCCTCCGTGTCAGCCCCCTCTGTCAGCCCCAATCTGTCCATGTCAGCCCCCTCCCTCCCTCCCTCCATGCCAGCCCCCCTCTGTCCATGTCAGCCCCGTTGCAGGTTCCCTGCCCCCTCTCCCTGTGTCTGCCGCCTTCTGCAGCCGCAGCTCCCTTGTCTCTTAGGGAACTGCTTCTATGCCTGTGAAGCCGTTGTGGAGCCTTCCTGTCTCTCGACGGGCTCCGTGCAGCATTGTCCCACCTCCAAAGGACGTTAAAACCTTGAGAATATAGCCACATTTGAGTCCTTTTTTTAAAACTTACATATGAGCTCTCTGATTTAAGATCTGCAGGAAGAATGTGCCAAAACCAGGGTCCAAGATAACTAAAAGCTGCTTTCTCGGGGAAGATCAACTGCAATCTAGTTTTTGAAGGCATCATCACGAGGTTAGCTTGTGAGGATCTCAGGGAACGTGAAGAGCAGTATGGTAACCAAAGGGTATTCAAATAAAGTGGAAGTCTGCAAAAATATGGGTAAGCATAAGAATTTTATACTGAATGTGTTGAGTAATGGGCAACCAGTGTTGCTCTGCCCAAAGGGGTGTGACATGATCATGTTTTCGTACAGTGTACATGAGTTCACCATCACAGTACGATTGCCTGGCTACATGGACTTCATCCTTAGACTTTATGCCACCAGAACTTCTAACTATTTTTGGCGCCACTGACTTCCTGAGGAAGATTCATTTTATTGGTCACCCCCAGAGAATACTATCCTGGTAACCATGGATGTCGAAGTCCATTATACTAACATTCCCAGTGGGGACACTCAGTAAAGCTACAGTGTAGCCCATTTAGGACTAATAAGAGAAAATATTTTTTCACTCAACACGTAATCAAACTCTGGAATTCGTTTTCGGAGGATGTAGTAAAAGCTGTTAGTGTAGCTGGGTTTAAAAAAGGTTTGGACAAGTTCCTGGAGGAAAAGTCCATAAGCCATTATTAAAGAAGACCAAGGAAATCCACTGCTTACCCTGGGATAAGCATTGTGCAATCTATGTATCTTTTTGGAAACCTGACAGGTACTTGTGACCTGGATTGGCTACTGTTGGAAACAAGATTCTGGGCTTGATGGGCCATGGTCTGACCCAGTATGCATTTCTTATTTTCTTATAGTCTAACAGTAGTAATATCAGTAGTAATATCTCAGATGTCTTCACAGCTGACCTGGCCACCAAACGTTCCAACTTTCTCCTCACACACAACTATTTCATTTTTGAAGAGGACTTGTATCTGCAAGTCAGCAGCACTGCCATGAGTACCCGCAAAGCTCTGCAATATGCCACCATTTTCTTGGCCAACTTAGAGTAATGCTTTCTCAGCTCCTACCCCCAGAAACCTCTGCCTAAGGAATATTGATGAATCTTCATCTTGTATCTGGCAAAGTGGACTCATAACCTCAAAACCTTGTGCCTCATTAAATTGGTTGGCTTTTAAGGTGCCATGTGCCTCTTTCATTTTTCATTTATGAATGTGGCCCAGATTTTTTTATATGAAATTGTGTAAGACATAATTTTAAAACAATTGTCTTTGCAGTATTATGAAAATAAAACAATTACTAAGAATGTAATGCTGTAGCCAATTAAAAATGGTATTTAGGATTTATTTTTGAAATTCTTTAAACAAAAACACTGCTACCCTGGAAATAGCCATATTAGCATGAAAGTTGGAAACTGAAATATGTAGACTGCCTAGTTGGTTCATCCACTTTAAAGTAATTTTTCATTCACTAGCCGATGTGGACCAATCAGATATGCTTTCTGTGATGTAATTTTTGACTCATGAGGTCATGGCTGCAAAGGATTTGCAGGGAGGCCTTGGGCAAGTTACTTGATCTTACATTACCTTAGGTACATACCTGGATTGTAAGCTTTCTAGGAAAAGCGAAATATTGACTGTACCTGAATGCAGCTCACCTTGAACTTTTATTGAAAAGGCGTGAGCTAAATATAAATAGATTTAATTAATAATAAATGATCTGTCAGATTATTAAATGATGCTGTCTGATTTCAAAGACTTCATTACAAATTAAAAGCAGTACATAGAGGCTGTGGCTTCCTTTTACAAGATTTAAGTCCGAGCTATAGTAACAAAACATCCAAACTTAAGTGCAGTAAATAAAACTGATGAAGCTAGATACACTTTTAGAATAAAAAGTTAAATTAAGTTTCACATTTGAACTGAATTTGGAGGTTTTACCATCCCTCTATATCCCTTTCTTGCTTGATGGTTTTTATGGAATCTTGTGAAACAACATGTGGGGTCCAGTGATTTAACTTAAGGTGTAATAGTCTGCATAATTTGTCTTTTTTTGTGTTTGAACAGGCCTGCCATTGTAGTGCTGCTGATGTCAATGGTGAATGACAGACAGCCATTTGTTCTGCGCTGTGCTGTTCTTTACTGCTTCCAGTGTTTCTTATACAAAAACCAAAAAGGACAAGGAGAAATCGTATCAACACTTCTTCCTTCAACCATTGATGGTAAAATAAGTTTTGCTTAATACTTTTTTTTAAGTAGTCTCCATGTCTTAAGCCAGATGCAGCAAAAAAAAGGCCACAGAAATTGAAGAATGTTTCAGGCACTTAGCCAAAAATGTGTATTTACTCTAAACACTAAGTGCCGCTGTTGAACAATGTCTAAGATTCCACTTGGCTTCTTTCTTCTATAATCCTTAGCTGGCGTTTGGGGAGCAGGTTGTCCTCTCAATCAATATTCTGCTGTAGGTGCCGCTGGATTCCGTGTGGTGTTCACAATATGCTTCCAACCTTGGCGATCAATGGCGATATTTCTGGCCTCATCGATGGTCAGTTGCTGGTTCCTTAGGTCTTTCTTGATGTGTTAGAGCCACATTTTCTTTGTTGCTACTCGTTGAACCCTCCAGTGGATAGGTCACTCTTGCCAGAGGAGTTTTTATTGGTACACTGCTACAATCCTACGCTCTGTCAAGAAAACGTAAATACAGGTTGAAAATCTCACTCGGGGTTATTTGCTTTACTCGGGTCTCAGACTTTACATTGGCAAATTGTTCCAGGTTTGTTTTATTCCCAGTACTATGCCAGTTAGCATCAACGACCCTTCTTTTTGCAAAATTTACCCCTCCCTTCTCTTGCGTCCACAAAGACTAATATCATGTTATAAACTTAGCTCTTGTTAATGAAATTCATTGATCATTTCTCTCTTGTGTCCACAAAAATAACGTGTGTTGTTGCTTTGACTTAGCTTATCCGTGATGCTTCTACACAAAAGTTTATAACATGATATTAGTCTTTGTGGACGCAAGAGAAGTAAGGGGTAAATTTTGCAAAAAGAAGGGTCGTTGATGCTAACTGGCATAGTACTGGGAATAAAACAAACCTGGAACAATTTGCCAATGTAAAGTCTGAGACCCGAGTAAAGCAAATAACCCCGAGTGAGATTTTCAACCTGTATTTACGTTTTCTTGACAGAGCGTAGGATTGTAGCAGTGTACCAGTGAGGGATCGTTCTGATACATAGACCATACGGCTTGTTTTAAATACACAGAGAGGAGTTTTTATGGCAGCTGACTGGTGTTCATTCTGCAAACGTTGTCAAACCATTAGTCTGCTTTTTTTTGGATTTGTTCTTCGACTGAAGGCTGATGGTGGTATCTTGTCCGAATTGTCTCATTTCGATGGCGATCACGAAGAGAGACGCCCAAAATCTGTCTCAGGCATCGCATTTCAAAGACCTCAAGCTTGTTCATGTCAGGTTTGAGCAGAGTCCATGTTTCCAAACCATACAGGAGAATTGGCAGGATCAGTGTTCGGAAGAGATGAATTTTGGTCTTGGTGGAGATATTGGCCTTTTTCCAGAGGCACCATTTGAGTGAGGTGAACCCTACTGTTCCCTGGCCAATCCTGTAGTGGATATCTGTGATGGATGCCACCTTTTTCTCCTGCACCAGCGATCCCAGATATTTGAATTCTGGGACTTACTCGATTTGGATTCCATCGAGGTGAACATTTGGCTGTGATCCATCCGTGGCTTGGGGTGCCAAAGAGATACTGTAGAGAGAGCCAAAGAGAAGGGCATGTCACACTCATGGCCCAAGATTTTTCATTGTCTACCACTAGAACACACCATCTCTTTCACTTGGATATTTCTGCATGAATGAGACTTGACAAAGTAGCTTAATCAAATGCAGGCTTCATCCATCAGATTCCAGTACCATCTTGTTTTATGTTGGTTTGCTAGTATGTTTAGCACTTTCTAGTCATAGGGAATAGTAATGGGCATTTCAAAATACAAGTGCTCATTGACGCCTATAATTGCTCATTTGTAGGTGCTGACTTCCAGTAAATAGAACAGAGCGGGGAGGTTGAGGCAGGACCTGAAGGAGACCTATGCCTTTGTGTCATCAAGCCAAGCTCTTGTGCAAATGAACATTAATGCAAGCCTGAAAAATATGGCTTGATAAAATTGTGGCTTTCATTTTTGAATAGATAAACTATAGTCTGTAAACGGAATAACACAGATTAGTTTTCCTTGTCACTTGAAGTATTTTTCTTTCAAAGTACAGATTTGATCACATACCTTAGAAATCATGGAATTCACTCATGGCTCACCACTTAGCATTTGGTCCAGTCAGGGCCATTGTGTGAAAGAAAAGTAAAAGACATCTATTTTGAAATCTGTAGAATGGTTTAAAATTGATTCTTATTAATTCCTTGGTTTTTTAACACAATAGATTTGAATGTGCTGCTTATTTATTTCTGCACTGCCATGATAAATCTATTGCAGGTCCAACATCTCTAAAAGTGAAGTTCTCTGGGAACAAGCAGGAAGTCAGTTCTCACATATGGGTGATATGAAGACTGAAGACTTCCGAACTGTTTTTCAGGCCCTAATAATGCCCCACCTTGACTATGCTAATGCGATATTACATGGCCTACCAAAGAATACGACCAACCCCTTACAACTTGCTATGAATTCTGCTGCAAGAATCCTTCATGGAGCTTCCAGAAGATCCCACATCACTCCAATACTAAAACAGTTGCACTGGCTGCCCATACAGGCCAGGATCTCCTACAAGGTTCTAACAATGACCCATAAAGCCATCAAGAAATTCCCGGCTACTGCTATCACCGACCTAGTATCCATCACACCTCCTAACCGGCTAAGGAGATCAAATGCTGCAAACACCCTCATTCTACCTAAGGCAAGTACTAAGTGCTCTCAAGCTACCAGATCTAGAGCCTTTGCCTTTTTTGCACCATCTTGCTGGAACGCACTCCCGGCGCCTATCAGAACCATCAGCGATCTCTCCCAATTCAAGAAGGAACTGAAGCATCACCTTTTTCTCCTTTACTACGATGCCGCAGCCCCCCCTCCACAGTCACCTACTTCCACACCTCATGGTAGCTCCTCAAGCCCATACATCATACACTCTTAGTCTGAATACCTGCAACCACACCTTAACCGCCCCCATACTTAACTTACTCTGAGAAGCTCGTGCTGTGCACGTAACCATGTATATAGTTACATTAACTGGCCTGTATATAGTTATTGTTCTCCCTGTTAAGAAACTTGTTCATTGTACATCCGAGTTATTTTTACCTGTTTATTGTAAGCACAAATCACTAAACTGAGATGTGTAGATTCAATGTTTATTGTAAACCGCACTGATCTTAAATAGCGCGGTATAAAAGAAAATGTAATAAATAAATAAATAAATATTGGCGCCGACGGCGCCTGCGCAGTAGCATCTTCCCAGCTTTCAAAGAAAGCCTTTGGGAGATGCACCACGCATGCGTGGTCCCCCCTCCCACCCAAGGGTGCCATCATGCCTCAGTCTCCTTTTTTCTGTGGAGCACACTGAACATCTGTTCTGTCTCCCTGAAAAAGTGTCTCTTTTGTCTTAAATTATCCTTTTTCTGGTACACATATCCGTTCCTCTTCCCACCCCCGAGGCAACTTGCCCTCGGTGTTGCTCCTCGGGTTTGTTTTCTTTGTTTTTCTCGAGGTGTCCCTCGACTGGCGCTTCATGCTCTTTTTTGGCCGGTAGGCTTCTGACCCTTGCCTGGGTTGAAGGGCCCGTTTTTCCCCATGGCCTCCAGCGGCTTCCAAAATCTGATCGGTGCAGTAAGATTGTCCTTCACCAATCCACATGACTGTTGCCTCGGGCTGGACCATGACAACTCTGGCTGCGACCTTTGCAAGTCCATGTCCGCAAAGGCCTTCAAGAGCCATCTGTTGCAGCAGGAGAGGTTCTTCCATAAATCAAACTCTATGCGGGAGTCCTTGGCGACACCATGCTCCAGGGCCCCTGGTGCCCCACGATGCCTGGGGTTGCCTCGGAGTCCCGCGGCCACGGGTTCTCAGAGAGGAGCTCCCCGGAGGTGGAATGCAAAAAGAGCTTGAAAACCTCAAAGACCGCCTCAGAGGACGAGTCTGGAAAAGTGGTTAAATCCCACCCCAGTCCCTGGTGTGAGTCCTAGGGGTCAGAGCGGGAGCAGCTTCTGAAGCTGCCCTGGAAGGAGTAGTCCGCATTGGGTGATCAGCCTCGGACTCACCCTTCATGGAGTCTACTCTGGGCCTGAAGCCATCAGTGCCCACGTTGAAGGCTGCGGAGCTATCTGGCATGGAGATCAGGATGGCGGCCTTGGAGCGCAGTATCACTGCTCTCCTGGCTCAGCATCAGGCATTGATGTCTGGTTCCTCCGGTTCATCCACCCCGACAACTGGACTCTCGACCTCGAGGGCTTCCCTGGTCGTCGAGCTGATGCTTGAGCACCAATGGCCTCGAGAGAGGCATCGGATGAGGTCCTGGTCCTGTTCCTCGGGACACTGATCCTCTCTGGGAAATGCATGCGGCTTGGGTTGCAGGCCTTCGGGCTCGGGCCTCGACTGCAGGAGCCACGGAGCCTTGGATTCTTCATCTGACTGAGTCAGACTGGGAGACCAAGGACAAGGCGTTCCTGGACAGCCGGCAACACAGACATGCCCTCTGAGCGGTCTTCACCGGTATCCCGGTGCCGTTCCCCATCCGAGGATGTTGCCTTCCTCAGCTTTGTGCGGGATATGGCAAAGGCATTCACATTTGAGACAGAGGTGGAGGAGGACTCCTGCATGGAGGAACTTGAGATCCTTCTGTATGAGGCCCCATCAAAGGAGGCCCTCACGGTGCCTGTTCCTCCAATCTGCATCTTCTCTTCCATATGTAGGAAACATCGGCATTGATGCTCATCGTGAGCAGATGGCTCGACTCCATGCAGTGAACTGCTGAAGTCCAGGGCTCCATAAAACCCAGCTCCCTCACAATTCTATGGTCGACTTGGCCATGTGTTGACTCAAGAGCCAAAAGACTCATTCCTCAGTGCCTCTGGGTAGGTAGGCCCAATCCTTGGATGCCCTCTGTCAAAAATGCCACCAGGGCTTGATGCTGGCTTGCTGAGTCCAATTCTATCAGTTGTACATCAGTATATACCTCAAGGAACTGGTGAGGGAGTCGCCGGCTTCTCAGTCAGCCGCGATGGGGAACCTCTCCAGTGTTCAAGTCATTGGCCTCAGCAGTCAAGGAGTGCTCAAAGTTCTTGCCTTGAGCAGCATGCAGTGGTTTTGAATCCTCAGCCAGAGTGGCCGCCACGGGCATCACGACCCGACGCCAGTCATGGCTACAGTCATCTGACCTCGAACAATGGGTCCAGGACAAACTCGTCAATGTCCCTTGCACCGGAGAGAACTTCGGAAAACCCATGGCAGACAAGGCTGCAGAGATAGAGACTGAGTTCCTCACCAGGACCAGAAGAACTCTGAACCCCCGTAAGAAAGCTTTGGGGAAGAAGCCTTTCTTCCTGAGAAAAAAGGTTTTGGTTTTTTTTAATAATGCACCACAATACCAAGCCTTCTCTGCCCCACAGCAGGGACAAAGACCCAGCCTGGAGGGAATTTTTGACTCCTTGGGTATGGCCGCCTCTCCTCCAGGAGGCCCTCAGCAGCCCACAAAGGGGGTGTCTGGCCCTGTTTGCCCATAGGTGGTCCTCCATCACCACCGATTTCTGGGTACTGCAAGTAGTCAAGGAGGGTTACTTCCTCTACTTGCAACAAACGCCACCCTTGTTCTTCTCCGGAGAATCTGTAAGTCCTCTCCTTCACCAGACTCTGCTCCTCACCAAGCTCGCAGACCTTCTCGAGGACAAGACGGTGGAGCCAGTGCCCAAATATCTCTGGGGCAAAGGCCGCCTACTCCAGATATTTCCTTTTTCCCCAATCGAACAGGGAGCCTCAGGCTCATCCTGGACCTGCAGAACCTGAACAAATTTTTGGTGAGCGGGAAGTTCAGAATGCTTTCACTTGGAACACTGCTGCCATACCTCCAGCAGGGAGACTGGCTATGCACCTTAGACCTGAAGGATACTTATACACATATCCTGATCCTTCCCAACCACTGACAATATGTCTGGTTCATGGTGGGAGGAGGTCACTACCAGTACAGGGTGCTACCCTTCAGGCTGACCTCATCGCCAAGGGTCTTCGACAATGGTCTTGACCAAGTGCCTAGTGATTGATCGCAGCCCACCTTCATCTCCAAGGGGCCTTCGTCTTTCCCTACCTAGATGACTGGCTCATAAGGGGAGGCACAGCTGAAAAGATGCACCATGCTACCGAGCGCACCATTCATGTCCTGCAGCATCTGGGGTTCATCATCAGCTACCCTAAGTCCCACTCCCACCCCTCCCACCCTCTCGGGCTCAGTGCCTGGAGTTCATAGGGGCTCAGCTAGACACCCTCTAGGCCAAAGCCTTCCTTCCTCCAGAGAGGACAGAACACCTCAGAACGCTAGCTGCAGAGGTGTGCAGCACCACTGGTCAGTGCCTGCTCTCCGCCTTCTCCGCCTGCTGGGCTACATGGCCTTCATGGTCCATGTGATCCCATATACCTGCCTGCATATAAGGACAGTTCAATGGTGCCTCCGCTCCCAGTAGACACAAGCCATGGGCAGTCTTCGAAACAGTGTAAGAGTGACCCACCAGTTGGTAGACTCCCTCGACTGGTAGAAGCTCCCCTGTCACCTTCAGGCCGGGATGCCCTTCCAGGCACCCACCCCCCAGAGAGTCCTTACCACTGACATCTCCCTGCTGGGGTAGGGGAGCTCATTGCGAGGACCTCCGCATTCAAGGCAATTGGTTCCAGATGGATTGCCAGTTGCAGATCAACCTTTTGGAGCTGCAGGTGATATTTCTGGTCCTCTGAGCCTTTGGCCACTGGTTGCAGCACCAGTCTGTGCTGGTCCAGATGGACAACCAAGTCGCAGTGTTCTATGTCAACAAGCAAGGGGGTACATGGTCATACTCTCTCTGCTCATATGCGACACGTAATGGGATGCTCCTGCGGACAGTCGACCTCCCGAGCTAGGTCAATGCCCTGGCAGACAGGCTGAGCAGAGTCCTCCAGCTGCACGAGTGGCACCTGGACCCCCCAGAGTGGCCTGCCGGTTTTTCTGACTCTGGGGTGTCCCCTTAGTGGACCTGTTCGCCATCCCTGACAACACGCAGTTGCCCTGCTTCTGCTCCCGCCAGCTGCAACTGTCCCAGGTGGCAGCGGATGCGTTCTTCATTCCATGGAAGGAAGGCCTCTATGCCTTCCTGTTGACAATGCTGGTTGCCAAGACCCTCTTCAAGGTCTAGCGTGATAGGGCATCAATGATACTGGTAGCCTCCTGGTGGCCCAGGCAACCTTGGTTCCTGCTGCGTTTCTGCTTGTCGGCAGCATCTCCTATTTGCCTGGGCCGTGCACCACAACTATTTTCACAGGAGGAGGAGGGCTCTCTCTCCTGCACCCCAACCTGGGGTTCCTGACACTCACAGCTTGGCTGCTGAAAGGGTAGCTCTCTAGCTCTCTTCAACCTACCATGAAACATGGAGGAGGTCCTTCTGGCTTCCCGCAAGGCTTCCACGAGAATGGCATATGCCTTCAAGTGGTGTCCATTTTTGGTGTGGTGTGCCGCGAGGCGGATGAACCAGTTCTCCTGCTCGGTACAGCTGGTACTCTAGTACATATTCCACCTGTCCCAGGTGTGATTGAAGTCCAACTCAGAGTGCACCTAAGCACTGTTGTGGCGCACCACCACGCCGTTGAGAGCAAGCACCTCTCGACTCAGCCCCTTGTTTCTCATTTCCTGCAAGGCTGTAGGTTGTCCAAGCCCTCCCTTCCACCCACCAACAGCGGAGTGGGATCTCAATTTGTTGCTCTCCACAGCTTATTAAGCTGCTGTTTGAGCCCCTGGCTACTTGCCTCTTGCAGTACCTCTCCTGGAAGGTTGTCTTCCTCGTGGCACTCACTTTGGCTCGCAGGGTCAGCAAGCTCCAGGCTCTGATGGCGAAGCTCCCTACATGAAGTTTTACAAGAACAGGGTGGTGCTCTGCACACACCCCACGTTTCTGCCAAAGATAGTGTTCCACTTTCATATCAATTAGGAGGTGGTGCTCCCCACCTTCTTCCCGAGGCCTCACATCGGCAAGGTGGAGACCATTCTCCATAATCTAGATTGTAAGAGGGCCCTGTCCTTCTATCTGCAATGGACTCGGCCGCCACAGATTTTTGTCTCCTATGACCCCAGTCGACTAAGGCTTCCAGTGATCAAGTGAACTCTGTCCACATGGATGGTGGACTGCACTGCCCTTGCCTATGAGCAGGCTGGGATCTCGCTGGACCACCGGGACATAGCTCACCGCATCAGGGCCATGGCTACCTCTGTTGCAAATCTGTGTTTCTTACCTGCAACGGAAATATGCTGGACTGCCACCTGGTCTTCAGTCCACATCTTCACAGCTCACTACTGCCTAGAAGGTGTCCCAAAGGGACAGCACCTTTGGCCAGGCCGTACTCTGTAATCTCTTCAGGGTGTAGGCAACTCCTGCCGCCGACCCTTCTGTGTTCAGGCTACTGGAGTGCTGGTTCCCTAATGGATACTTGGGTCTTGCAAGAGTCTCTCAGTTGGGACTCAACTGCTGCAGCTCACAGCTCACCACCTCTGGTCACCCATGGCATTTTGTACAGGTCTTCGGTAGTCTGTAGCTGGGGAGTCCCATATGTGAGGACTGACTTCCTGTTTAAACCCCAGAGAAAGCATAGTTACTCACCTGTAACAAGTGTTCTCCAGAGACAGGAGGAATCCTCACAACCCTCCCTCCTCCCCTTAGAGTTGCTTCTTTACCATCTTTTAATTCTGCCATCTTAGCTATGTCATTAGACTGAGTCAAGATGGAAACCTTGGGCAGGAAGGGGACCACGCATGCGTGGTGCATTTCCCAAAGGCTTTCTTTGAAAACTGGGGAGATGCTTCCGCGCGGACTCCGTCAGTGTCGACATCACTCATTTATGAAAATTGATTTCTGCTGTCCCAGGAGATCACGTGTTACAGGTGAGTAACTATGCTTTTGTTCTCAGCATTAAAATGTTAGTTATTGAGAATCGCCTTCTGGTCTGTGTTTTGCTGTGACTTGGAATATTTATTTTTCTATGGCATAGAAGAGGAGCTGCTGATACTATACCTTTGGGTAACTTATGCAGTTAGATTTCGGAGAAAAAGTCCATTTCTATTCTGTAGACCAGAGACAAGTAGAGGTCTGCTTAAAGCTTCTGCCTTCCTCCTCAGACACCTCTATCTTCTCATGTCCCTTACCACTTGAGTGGTGCCCAAATGGTCCTGTTGGATGTGATTAAAATGAAAGCCACTCTTGAATGTTTTCTGTTTCATTGTTTTTAATTTAAGCCTTTTTTAAAAACTTTTGTGTGCTTTTCTTTGCCAATGCAATTGTAAAAATGCATCAGATAATACTTGGAAGTTTTGTTTCAACATTTGTGTAGCACTCTATTGGACCCATTATAACAAATTATATTAGATAAAATGAGCACCTTTCCCAGAGAACTCCCCTGAGGACAATCTAAGATGAAGTGAGCGATAGAGGCAGAAGTACCATTCAAACCCAGGTTTTTTTGGTCCCGGCCTTCAAATTACTATTTGATCTTTCCAGATTGGGCCCCAGCTGTTCTTTTATTACTATAGGAAGTATTCTACTACTTTATATTTACTGGTGAATTATAATATTTTTGTAAGTATGAGATACTACTGTTGTAAGGGATCGGCACTTGAGGATGGTTATAGCAGTGGTTCTCAACCCGGACCACAACCAGTTAGTTTGGTTTTCAGGACATCCATAATGAATATGCATAAGATGAATTTGTATGCACTGCCTCCACTGAATTACATTTATCTTATGCATATTCATTGTAGATATCCTGAAAACCAAACTGACTGAATGTGGCCCAAGGATTAGGTTGAGAACCATTGGATTAAAGGGAGCTGCAATGTAGTTATGTTAATTTTACTTATTGAATTTTCTTGCATGCCTAACTATGTACAGTATTTGAAACAAGTTAAAATGATAAAAACTAATTTTTACAATACTGAACAAATCCTTCCTATGCAATTCCTAAATCATCAAAAACAATCTTCCAGTAATCCACCCTCTCCATATCTCACCAGTACGACTGCTCCCAGGACCCTGCAGCTAGGCTCAGAGTTTAAACAAGTTAATCACCCATCATCTCTTGCTGAAAGTTGTTTTGCAGAGCAGCAATGCCTTAGTTGCTATGGAATGTCATAGTCCCTTATCCAAAGTCTCAGAGGAACCAGATTCCATAATTTAGGGCCTTGGTAAGTGAAAGCCTTCTGATGTGTGTATTGCAATTAAATTTTATCAAGAGTTTTTAGTAATGATAGCTGTAAAGAGCGAAGATGCTGTACGCTAATATAGGGAGAAAGGAAGAAAGCATGAACAACGAATATTTAAGTCCCTTGTGGTAAAGCGTTTTATGAATAAGCGCAGTACCTCGAACTAAATTTTGCACTGTATCGAAAACAAATGTAATCATTTCAGATAGTATTGCTACGTGGTCAGATGTTTTATTTTATTTAGTGGGTTTACAATCTACCCAACAATAAAATATACCAAGAGAAATCACTGCTTTAACATACATAGTTAAACCAAGCATTCACAAATAAAGACAAACATAATATAAATAGCATCAAAATTCAGAAATCCATAATTAAAACTCTTTAAAAAAGAAATCAGTCCTTACCATTTAATGTTTGAAGCAAACATCCATTATGTAACATTCAAAATAAAAAAGCAAACCAGCTGCTACTCTACATTTAAGAGTAGGACAGCAAAATGATTGATATTGAAGGCTTCAAAATAGGAAGGCACTTAATTGCTTTTTGAATGTCAGCAAATCAGTCTCCATTCTGAGATATTCAGAAAGGGGGGGGGGTCCATTTTTTAACTTTATTCATTTTTAACATTACTGTCCAAAGCACCAAATTCATTATCATTGAACATATAGTAACCCCCTCCTTTCTCATACCCATCTCTTATGGACACCCAATTACAATATTCCCGTAAAACTCCATAGTATAGAATATACAAATCTACTTGCCAAACATAGAAACATAGAAACATGATGACAGAAAAAGACCACAAGGCCCATCTAGTCTGTCCTTCCATAACAACAACTACAACAGTCCACTTTTTACCTTTAGAGATCCTCTGTGTTGGTCCCATGCTTTTTTGAATTCAGTTACTGTCCTCATCTCTACCACCTCCACTGGGAGACTATTCCACGGATCCACTACTCTTTCCGTAAAGAAATATTTCCGCATATCACTCCTGAATCTATCTCCCTTCACCCTCATCCCATGTCCCCTCGTCGCAGAACTTGCTTTCAATTGAAAGAGGCTCTCTCCCTGAACATTTATGCCACGGAGGTATTTAAACATCTCAATCATATCACCTCTATCCCGCCTTTCCTCTAAGGTGTACATATTAAGATCCTTAAGTCTGTCCTCATATGCTTTATAATGAAGACTACTAATCATCTTAGTAGCAACCCTCTGCACCGACTCCATCCTGTTCACATCCTTTTGAAGGTGCGGTCTCCAGAATTGCACACCATACTCCAAATGAGGTCGCACCAAAGACTTATACAGAGGCATTATCACCTCCTTTTTTCTGCTAGCCATTCCTCTCCGTATGCACCCAAGCATCCTTCTAGCTTTTGCCGTCGCCTTTTCTATCTGTTTAGCTACTTTAAGATCATCGGACACAACTACGCCTAGGTCCCGCTCTTCTTTAGTGGACAAAAGTACTTCACCTCCTATGCTGTATTGCTCCCTTGGATTGCTGCAGCCCAAATGCATGACCTTACATTTTTTAACATTAAATCCCAGCTGCCAAATTCTAGACCATTCTTCAAGCTTAGCTAGATCCCTCCTCATGTTATCTACACCTTCCTGGGTGTCTACTTTATTGCAGATTTTGGTATCATCCGCAAAGAGGCAAACCTTACCCGACAGCCCTTCCGCTATATCACTAACAAAGATGTTAAAAAGAATCGGACCAAGGACAGATCCCTGGGGCACACCACTGGTAACATCCTTCTCCTCAGAGTGAGCTCCATTTACTTGTACTCTTTGTCGCCTCCCACCCAACCAATTTCTAACCCAAGCAGTAACTTTAGGGTCCATCCCTAGGGTGCTCAGTTTGTTTATAAGTCGCCTGTGAGGAACAGTGTCAAAGGCTTTACTGAAATCTAAATACACCACATCTAGAGCTCTCCCTCGGTCCAACTCCCTGGTCACCCAGTCAAAGAAATCAATCAGATTTGTCTGACAAGACCTGCCTCTGGTGAATCCATGCTGCCTCGGATCCTGTAATCCGCTGGACTCCAGAAACCTCACTATTTTCTCTTTCAACAGCGTTTCCATTAATTTACTCACCACCGAAGTTAAACTAACCGGCCTGTAGTTTTCAACCACATCCTTACTTCCGCTTTTGTGTAAAGGCACCACATGAGCCTCTCTCCAGTCCTTTGGCACCACTCCCGACTCCAACGAGGCATTGAAAAGGTCAGTCAGTGGAGTTGCTAGAACGTCCCCAAGTTCCCTCAGTATTCTAGGGTGTATCCCATCCGGTCCCATCGCTTTGTCTACTTTAAGTTGAGCTAGTTTCTCACGAACACAGTCTTCTGAAAATTGTTCAAGATGTCCCTCGCTTCTGTTCTTATTTGTGGGTGTTTTCTGAGGTCCTGCTCCTGGTTCTTCATCTGTGAACACAGAACAAAAATATTTGTTAAGCAATTCCGCTTTATCCTTATCAGCTTCTACATATTCCCCCCCTGTACCCTTGAGTCTGACAATACCACTTTTGCCCTTCCTCTTCTCACTAATATATCTGAAAAATGTCTTATCTCCCCATTTTATTGCATTGGCTATTTCCTCCTCCTTTTGAATCTTTGCCTTCTTGACTACTTTGCTAGCTTCTCTAAGTTGTTCCAAATACAGATGCCTGTCTTCCTTTCTCTGTGATTTCTTGTATTTCATGAAGGCCTCCCTCTTTTTCTTCACTTTTTCAGCTACTTCCTTCGAAAACCATAGCGGTCTCCTGTTCCTTTTGCCTTTATTTACCATTTTAACAAAAAGGTTGGTTGCCTTTAAAATACCCCCTTTCAGTTTTGCCCACTGTTGTTCTACATCCCCCAGCTGTTCCCATCCCACTAACGACTCCCTGAGGTATTGGCCCATCTTCGCAAAGTTAGTCTTCCTAAAGTCTAAGATCTTCACCTTGGAATGGATTCTAACAGCCCTAGTCCTAATACTGAACCACACCATCTGGTGATCACTGGATGCAAAATGATCTCCCACTACAACATCAGAAACACTTTCACCATTGGTAAGCACCAAGTCCAGTATGGCCCCTTCACGTGTGGGGTCTGTTACCAATTGCCTGAATAGTTCTCCCTGTAGAGAATCCAGGATCTCCTTACTCCTAGATGATACTGCAGCAGGATAGTGCCAATCAACATCTGGCATATTGAAATCTCCTAGCAGTAGCACTTCCCCTTTCCTAGCAATGCTGCGTATGTCTTCAATTAACTCTCTGTCCACCTCTTCCTCTTGTGAGGGAGGTCTGTATATCACACCAATGCAAATAGATTTCTCTTTCCCTCTTTCTAGTTTAACCCACAATGCCTCCTCTCTCCCTTTTAAGCTCTGTAATTCCAAAGCTTTAATAGTAGTTTTTACATATAGTGCTACTCCTCCTCCCCTTCTTCCTACCCTGTCTTTTCTGAATAAAGTATAGCCAGGTATAGTTACATCCCAGTCATGGTTTTCTGTGAACCATGTTTCTGTAACTGCCACTAAATCTAAGTCAGCCACTCCCACCAAAGCTTCAACTTCAGAGATCTTATTTCCCATGCTACGGGCATTAATACACACTGCTTTCCATATGTTACCCCTGTTACCCATTTCCATAAAGGTATTTAATGTATCACTTACCTGGGGGCTTTCACTTACCTGGGGGCTTTCTTCACCCATCCCCAACGAATCTAGTTTAAAGCCCTCTTCAGTAGATTAGCCAGTCTACTACCAAAGATGTGTTGACCTTTCTTGGACAGATGGATGCCATCTCTGCTCTGCAACCCTTGGAACAGCATCCCATGGTCTAGGAAACCAAAACGCTCTCGAAGACACCATCCACGCAGCCATGCATTAATCTCCAGGATGCGAGCCTCTCTGCCTTGGCCTTTACCCTCAACAGGGAGGATTGAAGAGAACACCTTTTATCTTTGTTCTAAAATTAGTCAGCATTGTGAGCCCCCTCCAATGTCGACCTCCTCAACCCTTCATTAATTCAAGAATTGACTTAATTTCTCCCACATTCTACTATTTTCTCATATATTCTCCTTCTGTGTGTTAGCCTTTCCATTTGGCCCTTAAAAGTCTGTCTCGACATCCATTCCTGCATAGTTAGCACTACATTTGCTTTTCAGTGAGCTACAAGTTCATATTTATTTATTTTATTTACATTCTCTTATATACCGCGCTATTCTGCATCAGTGCGGTTTACATTGAACAAACTGAAATTACATTGAAGAGGGCATTATAACTTGGAGATGACTATTTTATAGGGAACATGGGCTATGGAGGGTTAAGTGGCTTGCCCAAGACCACAAGGAGCACCTGTGGGACTAGAAACCCCAGTCCTTCCAGCCCAAGGTTGCTGTCCTCTAGTGGGATTTGAACCCCCGACCTTCCAGCCTGAAGTACCTTTCCCCAACCACTAGGCCACTCCTCCACTTCCTTGAGTGGTTCATGTCCCACTCTTGCTCCCTCCATCGGAACAACCAGCATTCCCCTTACATCCTCTTTTCGCTACTTGGGCGTTCTTTTGGATCCCTCTCTGACCTTTCACGAGCACATTTCCATGATTTCCCGCCGCTCCTTTGCTGCTTTACGACAAATTAGGGCCGTCCGATCTGTATTACCCTCCAGTTCCCTAGTCACCCTTGTCATTGCTCTCGTCATCAGCAGACTGGATTATTGCAATGTTTATTTGGCCAACCTCCCCAAATACTGCCTTCAAAGACTGCAACGCATCCAGAACAACACAGCTCGCCTCATCACCTTTTCTAGTCGATTTGACCATATTACCCCCATCCTCCTTCGTTTGCATTGGCTTCCTCTTCATTACCGCTTCCACTATAAATTTCTGATTCTACTTCACCGGGCCATTTACACCTGTACTCCTCTTTATTTAGCAGACTGCATTTCACTATACTCTCCCCATCGTCAACTCCGCTCAATTCATACCAACCGTCTATCCCTTCCTTCGCCCTCCCAAGCCCGTTTAGAACAGACACGGCATTCTGCTTGGTTCTTCCTCGGACCATTGTTATGGAATATGCTGCCTACTTCTCTTCAGTTAGAATCATCTTACCCCCAGTTCAAGTCGTTTCTTAAGACTTATTTATTCCAGAAAGCTTTAGACCTCCCCCCTGAAGCTCCCCCCTGACTGTCCTTTGTTTTTGTCTGGTGTCCCATGAATCGTCCTTGTCTGTCTTCCTTCTGTCCTTATGGTTTATTATGATTTGGCATTAATGTGTGATGTGTTTGGCCCTTTTCTGTGCCCTTCTTTCCTATCTATTTTTGGCGTTCCGTTTCCTGGTTTGCAGTGTTTAATCAGTTTTTATTGTACACCGCTTAATGCTTCTGCCATAGCGGTATATCAAATACTGAATAAAGATAAAGATATTGGGTAGCAGCAATCCCTGTTTTTACTAACTTCTGATATTCTCTAGGTAGTCTTTTTGAAATCACTCCCAGTAATAATTCTATCGGATCCCCTGGTAGTAGAGCCCCCATCAACTGCCATATCTCCTGAATTACATACCTCCAAAAGTCCTTTACAAAGAACAAGTTCACCAAATATGTATAAAGTCCTCCTTTTCTACACATCCCGTCCAACAATAATCGGAGGTTCCCAGGAACATACCTTTTATTTTATTTTATTTTTTTTATTTTATTTATTTATAGTCTCTTCTATACCGCACTATTCAGCATCAGCGCGGTTTACAATGAACAAAGAATTTACACATTTCCGATGGTACTTTGTGTTTACAGTTGAACAGGCAAAAGTAACTTGGATAACAGGGGTAACTATTTACAAATTATAACATAATCATGAACTCTTCTTGGTTTCAGCCTTAGGGGTTTTGGGAGGTCTGTGAGGTGGTTGAAATATCTGCATTGGTTACTGGGTAATACAAGAGGAAGAGGTGGTGTTTCAAGGCTTTTCTGAACTGCAATAGATCCGGGATTGCTCGGATGTCTTGAGGGAGGCTGTTCCAGCACCTTGGTGCACAGAACTTGAAGGCCCTGTCTGCTGTTGCTTTGGTGCATTGTGTTATTGATCTTGGGACTACAAGTGTGTTGAGTGTTACTGACCGTCTGTCCCTATTTTGAGGTGTCATCTGGATCAGATCCGTTAGTGACGCAGATGAGAGCCCTTTGATGGCCTTGAATGTAAGTAGTAATGACTTGTAAGTGAGTCTACTTCGTATCGGAAGCCAATGGAGTTGTTTTAGGATGGGTGAGACATGGTCTTTCCTGGATGCTCCGTGTAGGACTCTTGCTGCGGCATTCATTGCCAGTTGCAGTGGCTGCAAGATGGCTTGAGGGAGCCCTTGTAAGATTGAGTTCGCATAATCAAAATGTGGTATGATTAGGGCCTGATAGATGGTTCTGAAATCATCCGGCTCTAGCAGGGATCGTAGGTGTCTAAGGGAACAGATTTCATGGTATACCGCTCATACAATGTTTCCTATGTGCGCCTTCATATCCAAGTGCTGGTCTAGAGTGACGCCGAGGTATCTGATAGTGGGTTTGGTCTGGAGGTCTGCTTCCTTCACCTTCAAGAAAGACGGAGCAATGTGTAATACAAATGATAATAGAATTTAATATGCATCTTTTTTTTTTTTTAGATTTTCTATTTATTGAATTTATAATTAACAATCAAGACATAATCTCAAATAGAAAAGAGATACAGTGGCACAAATTACCAAAATACAAACAAAAGGAAAAATATAACCACGGTCTCTTGTAGTCCACGTTTGGAAGGGGGAGATAAAGAAAACAAAAACCTTAGGCCGGAAATCCCAGGCACATATCAAGAACAAAAAAGTATATAGAAAACTAAGATAGACACTGTGGTCTCCAAGACTATCCTAATACAAAGAGAGACTGTCCTAGGCCATCTAACCTGACTCTTTAAGTAATAGTTTAGCATTAATAAAGGCAACAAGGTCAGTAGGTTGAAAGAAAACATATCTAACAGAATTATAATAAAACAAATATTTACAAGGAAATCTTAAATGAAAAGTACCCCTAATCTGCAAAACACCAGATTTGTGAAGAAGAAACAACTTCCTTCTCCTTTGTGTCTCCTTTGCAGTATCTGGAAACATAGATTTAGTAAAACCACAAAAGGTTTCCCTCCGTTTCTTGAAGAACATTTTGAGAAGCCAATCTTTATCTGAAGACAAAGCGCAGGAGACCAACAAAGTAGCAGGAATATAATTTTCGCCAACCACAGAGCTATCCAAAAGCTCTGAGACATTCAAAACTTCCAAAATAGAATCTTCTCTTGCCGTCGCTGGCGCCTTTTCCCCTGTAGGGAGATGATAAACCTTGGTTAAAGGTGGAATTAAGTCTGGAGGTACTTTCAAAACTTCAGTTAGATAACGCTTAAACATATCCAAAGCAAGAACAGCTTGCATCTCAGGAAATTTTTAAAGCCGAAGATTCGTAGCCCATGCGGCATTATCCAACACCGCCAGCTTATATCGAAGAGCCAAGTTATCTTTAACCAGTTCAGCATTCACATCAGATATTCTTTCCAAGGGACTTCTGCAATCCTCCATCTGTAATTTAATAGTATTCACACACTTAACATTAGCGTCTATACGAGCATAATTCTCCTGAGCCTTGGAAGAAAGAGCACGGGTTTGCTTAGTCACTACTTCAGAAAGAGATACGATTGCTTCCCATATGAGTTCCAGAGTAAACACCTGAGGGCGAGAAGGGAGCATCAGAATCGGCATAGAACTTGCAGTGGGGGTAGGAGAAGATAGTTTCCTCAGAAACAGTCTTCCTAGTCAGGCGAGGCACAGCCTGTGGCAAACTGCCCAAAACCTCCCCAAACTCTACGGGGTCATGTGTGCCGAGTCACTGCTTCCGTCCCCTCGAAAGACATCAACCTTTTCACCCGTCAGTGTAATAGGCAACGCTTGACTCACCGGGGCAAGGCAAAGGGAAGCTGGACATTGCGGCGGCACTCTTTGAGCAGGAGACAGAGTAGTATCAAGGTCCGAAGGCGGCGATTTTCCTTCCTCCTATGCCGTCGTCAAGCCAGTCCGAATCTCCTGTTTCTCCAGGACCAAGCAGGAAGTCAGTCCTCACATATCGGTGATGTCGGCGCCGACGGAGTCCCCATGCGAAGCATTTCCCCAGCTTTCATAGAAAGCCTTTGGGAATGCAGGCACGCATGCGCGGTCCCCTTCCCGCCCAAAGGTGCCATCTTGCTCAGTCTCCTTTTTTCCGCGGAGCCCTATGGATGCCTGTCCTTGTCACCTGTGAAAAAAGTTGATCATCTGCATTGGGTCGAGTATTTTTCTTCGGTTCGACGTCTGTTCTTTTCCTGCCTGGACTCAGTACACCGGTGCCGAGCCCGGATCTCTGTTTTCGGTTTTTGTCCTTAGAGACTGCGTTCATGCCTTTTTTCTTTTCCCTGGCAGCCCAATTTTTTGATCTTGCAGGGGCCTTTTTTCCCCCAATGGCTGCCAGTGGCTTTAAGAAGTGTGATCGGTGTAAGAAACTGATGTCTCTCACCGACACACACGACTGCTGCCTCTGGTGCCTGGGGCCAGACCATGATTCTATGGTCTGTAGCCCCTGTGGCAAAATGTCGTCCAAGGCATTGCGGAGCCGTCAGCACCAGCGTGAGAGGATCTTCTCTGAGTCTGCCTCTGGACGGGTCCGGACTTCGTCAGAGGCCTCGATGTCTCGGGAGTCTGACCCCGAGCATTGTCGGGGCTCCTCTGAGAGGGAGTCCCCCTCGAGGGAGCATCGAAGGAAGAAGAAACCCGCGAGGGCGGCGTCTGTGGATGCTCTTGGCTCTAGGGCCAGGTCGCATAGCCCCGATCGCCGTCCCGGGTCTTCGGAGGCGGAGAGGCCTGCAAAGCATCCTTGTGTGGACTCAGAGGCCCCGAGTCACGTGAGTACTGTTGTCCTCGTGGACTCTCCTCCGGGGGAGCCGACGTTGGGCCCGAGTCGGAGGCTGCTGGGTCTCCTGAGCTCGTACTCAGGTTGACGGCCTTGGAGAGCAGATTGTCTGCCTTCATGGAACAGCAGTGGGTGCTGATCGCCGGTCTCACCGGCGCATCTGCCCCGACCACTGGGACATCGACGTCCAAGTCGACCCCAGAGGCTGAGCCGATTCTCGAGACCATGCAAACTTGAGTCAATCCTCAGCCGCTGTCACCCTCGGCCTCCCGTTCGAGACCGAGGTTGTCGACGCCGGTTCCCTCGGTGTCGGGGCAGATGGCGTTGGTGCCCGCCCACTCGGAACCGCTCGATTCCTCCTCGGAGGAATCGGCGTGGGAGACGGAGGAGGAGGAGTCCCCTGACACCTTCCAGACTCGGTGCGTCCCTTTGGACTCACCGGGATCCGAACCTCGTACAAGGTCCCCCCCGGAGGATACTAGGTTCTCGGATTTCGTGTGGGACATGGCCAAAGCACTGGCATTCCCGGCGGATCCAGAGGAGGAGCCTCAAGCCGAGGAGCTCGAGGCTCTGCAGTATGACTCTCCTCCCAAGGAGGCCTTTACTGTCCTGGTTCCTCCGATGCTGGAGCGGTTGCTCTTCCGCATGTGGGAAGCACCAGCCTCGATGCCGGTTCTAAGCAAGCGGGTCGATTCCATCTATCGAGTCTGCAAGAGCCCCGGGTTCCAAAAGGCACAGCTACCACACCATTCCATGGTTGTGGAATTGGCCATGCATCGACTGAAGAGTCAGAAGATGCACTCCTCGGTGCCCCCTGGCAGGGAGGCCCGGAACCTGGATGCCCTCGGTAGAAAGTGCTTCCAGGGCTCTATGCTTGCTTGCCGTGTCCAGACCTACCAGCTGTACATGGGCATGTACCTTCGGGACCTGGCAAAGGAGATTGCCGGGTTCTCTGCTGATTTGTCCGAAGAACCTTTGCAGAGGTTCAAGGCTTGTCTTCTGGTATTCGTGAGTGCTAAAAGTTTATATCTCGAGCAGCCTACGTTGGATTTGAGGCTTCGGCCCGGGTAGCAGGGGCCGGCATCGTTGCACGGCTCCAGGCCTGGCTACAATCCTCGGACCTCGAGCCATGGGTTCAGGACAAGTTGGTCGATGTCCCTTGCCAAGGCAAAAACCTCTTTGGCAAGCCCATGGCAGAAAAGGCTGCAGAACTCGAGACCGAGACTCTTACCCGGACGAGGCTGTCCAGAAAAACCTCTGCCCCTTCTCAGAAGAAGGGCTCGGGGAAAAAGACCTTTTACCTGAGGAAGACCACTGCCTATAAAACCTACCCTCATTACCAGGCCTCTGTTGCTCCCCAACAGGGACAGCAGGCCAAGGGCAGGGTCATGGGCCCCGTAGGCAGAAGGCCCCCAAGCCTCCTGCTCCTCCTCAGCAGGGAGGGTTTTTTTGACTATGCCAGCATAGCCTCTCCTCCTCTCCAGGGCACAGGAGGTCGGCTGACCCTGTATGCAGACAGTTGGCCAGCCATCACAGGGGATACGTGGGTGCTAAGCATCATCAAAAGGGGCTATCTGCTCCACTTCACCCAGATACCCCCTTCTACTTTCCAGGGAAGCCTCCAAGACCCCCTCTGCACAGAAACTTACTCCTTCTGGAGTTGGAAGGTCTGCTAAGGGACCAGGCGGTGGAACCGGTGCCTCACCACCTGGAAGGGCAAGGCTTCTACTCAAGGTACTTCCTGGTACCAAAAAGAACAGGAGGCCTCAGACCCATCCTGGACCTGAGAAATCTGAACAAGTTTCTGGAGAGGGAGACCTGAAGGATGCTTAAACTCACATCCTCATCCATCCAAGTCACAGACAATTCCTCAGATTTGTGGTGGGAGGAAAGCACTTCCAGTACAGAGTGCTTCCTTTCGGCCTCACCTCCGCCCCCAGGGTTTTCACAAAATGCCTGGCGGTGGTTGTGACCTACCTCAGGAACCAGGGGATCTTTGTGTTCCCTTACCTGGACGACTGGCTTATCAGGGGCCAGTCTCCACAAGAGGCCAGGCAGGCCACCTTCAGAACCATATCCCTGCTTCAGCACCTGGGGTTCGTCATAAACTTGCCCAAATCCACTTTAGTCCCATCACAGGACATGGAATTCATAGGGGCAAGATTGGATACCATCCATGCAAAGGCCTATTTGCCTGCGGACAGAGCTCCAGAGGCTGATAAAGTTGGCAGGCCAGTTTCAGGCAAACTTTCTGGTCTCGGCCAGACACTTCCTCCGGCTCTTAGGTCACATGGCTTCCACAGTGCATGTCACACCGCATGCCCGGCTGCACATGAGGCCGGCTCAGTGGCACCTCAAGGCACAGTGGTTGCAGGCCACAGGGAAGTTGTCAGACAGAATAAGGGTGTCCAAACTCTTGGTGGACTCCTTATGCTGGTGGAGGCATCTCCCAAATCTGGTCAGGGGTTTTCCTTTCCAGGCCTCCCCACACACTCAGGTACTGACGACCGATGCTTCCCTGCAGGGCTGGGGGCACACTGCCAAGGGGCCTGCACACAGGGCCTGTGGGAGGCCGCCCAGCAGATCAACCTGTTGGAATTGCGGGCCATTCGACTGGCCTTACGGACTTTCTCTCAGATCCTGTCTAACCAGTCTGTCCTAATTCAGACGGACAACCAGGTGGCTATGTTCTATGTCAACAAGCAGGAAGGCACAGGATCCAGACTTCTGTGCCTGGAAGCACAAGCTCTCTGCTCCTGGGCTGTCAATCAGGGCATGACCCTCAGGGCGGTCTACCTCCCAGGCCAGGAAAACTACCTGGCGGACAGGCTAAGCAGACTCCTGCAGCCTTACGAGTGGCAGTTGGATCCTCTGGTGGTTCAACAGATCTTTCTGAAGTGGGGACATCCGACCATGGATCTTTTTGCCAGTCCACTGAACAGGCAACTACCCAGGTTCTGTTCCAGGCAACCGCATCCCTCGCGAACAGCGCCAGATGCATTCCTGATCCCCTGGTCAGAGAGCCTGCTGTATGCTTTTCCTCCCACACCTCTGGTGGCCCAGACTCTGTTCAAAATCCAGCAGGACCGAGCCACAGTGATCCTGATAGTCCCCAGGTGGCCCAGGCAGACGTGGTTCCCTCTTCTGCAGTTGGCAGTGGATACTCCACTTCCTCTGGGTTTGCAACCCGACCTTCTGACTCAGGATCAGGGGTCCCTCTTGCATCCCAACCTCAAATCCCTCAATTTGATGGCCTGTCTGCTGAAAGGCTAGTCCTTGCTCTCTTGCTATTATCAAGAGAGATTGAAGAGGTGGTATTGGCCTCCAGAAAGCATTCCACTAGGAAGGCCTATGCTCTGAAGTGGCGTAGGTTCTCTACTTGGTGTTCTCAACAGCAAGAGGACCCCTTCTCCAGCTCGGTCCAGGTGGTGTTGCAATATCTGCTCCACCTTTCCAACCTGGGACTTCAGTCCAACTCTTTCCGGGTTCACCTCAGTGCCCTCTCAGCTCACCACTCGCCCGTGGATGGACAATCCCTCTCGGGCCACCCTCTGATGTCTCGTTTTCTCAGAGGCCTGCTTCTGCTTAAGCCTCCTATTCGTCCACTGGCCACTGAGTGGGATCTCAATGTGGTCTTGCAGCAACTGACTCGCCCATCTTTTGAGCCAATGGCAACCTGCCATTTAAGTTTCCTCTCCTGGAAGGTGTTGTTCCTTGTGGCACTCACCTCAGCCAGGCGTGTGAGTGAACTTCAGGCCCTGGTTTTGGATAGGCCGTATACCAGGTTCTATAAGAACAGGGTAGTCTTGAGGACTCATCCTAAGTTCCTTCCCAAGGTAGTGTCCTCCTTCCACCTCAACCAGGAGGTGGTACTTCCGACGTTCTTTCCCAGGCCGCACGCCAGTAGGGCAGAAACTGTCTTGCATACCCTGGATTGTAGAAGGGCGCTGTTCTTTTATCTAGAACGTACGCAGGGGCATAGAAGGGCTTCTCAGCTCTTCATTTCCTTTGACCCTAATAAATTGGGGCTGCCTGTAACTAAGCGTACGTTGTCCATCTGGGTGGCAGACTGTATTGCCTGGGCGTACAGAGCAGCCAGCCTCTCCCTGGAGGGTCGAGTCATGGCCCACCAGGTCAGGGCGAAGGCCGCATCAGTAGCTCACTTCCGTTCTGTTCCGTTGGCAGACATCTGCCGTGCCGCTACTTGGTCTTCAAGCCAGACTTTTGCGGACCACTACTGCCTTGAGAGGGAGTCCCGTAGGGACCGTGCTTTCGGGCAAGCGGTACTCCGTAATCTCTTTGAGGTTTAGGCAACTCCTACCCTCCGGCCCTGGTGTTGGGCTACCGTTCGTGTGGTGTCAGAGAAGATTCTCTCACTGTTGCTGAGGCTCTAGAGGGAACTCTATTTTTCAGCCTGGGTTCCTGGTAGCCCAGAGCTAGGGAGTCACCCATATGTGAGGACTGACTTCCTGCTTGGTCCTGGAGAAAGAGTAGTTACTCACCTGTAACGGGTGTTCTCCAGGAGCAGCAGGAATCCGTCCTCATGACCCTCCCTCCTCCCCTTGGAGTTGCAGTTGTATATAGTTCGTTTTGTTTTTTGCTGTCTTTTAGCTATGTCATTTGACTGAGCAAGATGGCACCTTTGGGCAGGAAGGGGACCGCGCATGCGTGCCTGCATTCCCAAAGGCTTTCTTTGAAAGCTGGGGAAATGCTCCGCATGGGGGCTCCGTCGGCGCTGACGTCACCCATATGTGAGGACCGATTCCTGCTGCTCCTGGAGAACACCTGTTACAGGTGAGTAACTACTCTTTCTTCTCTTGAGAGACTTCGACGAAACGATCCATAGGACCTCTAATAGAAGGCAAGGGCTCCGAGGGAAAAACGCTCGCTTTCCCCTTTCATTTAGGCATCTTAGTGGCGAAACGTGGCAGCCATCTTAGTTAGACCACTCCCCCTCTTCATGCATTCTTCTTAATCAGTCCTCGGAGACCTGCCCAGCCTCTTCATATATTCTTTTCTAAGCCTTTTCTGACCAAATCATCCCTAAATCCCTCTCCCAAGCTACCATAAACTTGTATTTCTTAAAATGTCATCCCCTAAATACTGATACCATTTGGATACAGCCCCTTTTAACCCCTTCGAGTTCCACAGCCCCTCTAATTGTGCCACCTCTTTCTTATCTACATCTCCCAATTTCCATTCCATGTTGTCCTGCTAGATCAGTCCAGACAAGTGGGTTGTTGTTCCCTTACCAGCAGATTAGTGGAGTCGAAGAACCAGTGAAAAGCCCAGGTTTCAATGACATCACTCTTATGCATCTATCCTCAGCCACCAGAGGTCTCTTCAGTATTTGTTTTCATCAGATGGTGGATGGTTTTTCTACGCTCTGAAGAAAATCTGAATAATTGAGAGGAAAAGATTGATTTAAATGCTCATGAACGACCAGCTTGAGGGTGACACTCATTGCAATGTGGGGAGCTCCACTAGACTTTGTTTTTTTTCAATAGCCATAGGAGGACAGAAACTTGGTTCAACTCCATGCTCTTATCCTGTTAAGGGCTTGTTGAGCAGCCAGAAAACTGCAAGGATCTGGAAGAGTTCAGCAGCATCACACAATCTCAATGTTCCCTCCCTCCTCTGTTGCCCCCTGCTCCCGAAGATTGCAGAAGGCTGTCAGAGGAATCTACCTGCCATCCACCTTAAACACAGTGCCTGCAAAGTCAGGGAAATGGTTTCAGAGGAGTAGAGCTGTGCATGGCCATGATTCTCTACCTTGGGCTCTCAGGGGGTGAGTACCAAAGCTAGACCTTGTCATTGTCCTTGCTGAGGGCTCCCGATGCCATCTGGGGTGCAATTTGTGGTGGACTGCTAGCACCTGTTGGCACAGTGTGGTGGTTTCCCACCATTTTCTACACACAGCTACTGTTTTTTTAAATTTTTGTTTGTTTATTAAGTTACTTGATATACCGCCCCCCCATAACATCGGGGCAGTTTACAGTATTCCAAAAACATGAGAAAGAGAGGCTTAAGCCCCAGAGGTGAAAAGGAACTACAATTTTCCATAGGAAAGAGGGAAAGAAGATGCATTCAGTCCATGCGCACGTTCCACCCAAGTGGCTCCAACCGCATTCCTACCCTAGCTTCTGTAACGCATATTGCTGTAATACCGCTGTTAATGCGCACCTTCCAGGTCACTGTGGCTTTAATGCACACTGGTATGATACTTGCCTTAACTCTCCATCTTCTTCCAGAAAATGTTGTTTGGCATATGGCAAGCAAGGTGCCTAATCTCTGGCTTCTGAATTCTGCTCTTCTTGCATGGCAGCTTCTGAGTCATCCTTGGGGGATTGCTCCCCCTCTGCACCGCAGGGTGCGGTTAGCCTGGCCTTGCCTGCCTTATGAGTCAACAGGAGGCACAAAAGCCCGCAAGAAACCAGAATCCAATTGGAGGAAGACCAAAACTTAAACACCTCTTAAGAATCCAAAACAGCTTTATTGAAGACAGTTGCAGTGTTTCAGCAGTATACCTTCTTCAGTGGGTAGAGTAACCTCCAGCAGAAAGATATAGTTAAAAACACATTAAAACTCATAAATACAAAGCATCAAAAAACAATTGATAAAAAGTAAATAAAAACATGTAATAAATTTTCATATTGAAATGAATTATCATATAAGATAAAACAATAAATTGAAGGGGGGAGTGGAGGAGAACTTGTGTGTAAATAAGACTGTAATACATTCTAGTACTAAAAATACTAGAACACATAATAAGTATAACACAAATAGTTAAATAAATACGTAGAAACGAGGAGGAAGAAAATTATAGAAGTTTAAACAGTAATCTCTGCCACAATTGGGAATGATGTAATGGATATTAAATTGTACAAAAGTAAAAGCTTACTTTGCTCTGTTCTTCTGCAGTGGTACCCTTGTATCTGCTATGATTTATATTCTTGGCTCTGCAGGTCCATCATCTTTGGACAGCCTGCTGTTTATGCCTTCCTGTACATACTTCTTTACTGTACACCTCTACTGTTTGATTCATCATTGTTGCCCACTTTGAGGTTGTGTGAGGCTTGCCATGTTCTCCCATGTGCTTTGGGACGAATACTGAATCAACCTCTGGTGGCTAAGGCATGGGAGTGATGTCATTGAAACCTGGGCTTTTCATTGGTTCTTTGTCTCTACCAACCTGCTGGTAGGGGAACACAGCCCACATCTGGACTGGTCTAGCAGGACTCAAGGAAAGGAAAGTACTACTATTTCATATTTGTATAGCTATAAGACGTACGCAGCGCTGCACAGACATGTAAAAGATGGTCCCTGCTCATCAGAGCTTACAATCTAGTCAAGACAGACAACACAGTAGCTGTAGACATGGGATACATCTAGGGGGAATGGTAAGGAAACACAAAGGAGACCAGGTGAGTCAAGATCCGAAAGCAGCAGCGAAGTGTGTTTTCAGCCTGGATTTGAAAAGGGCCTGACGTACAGACTTGGGTAGTTGGTTCCAGGCATAAGGAGCAAAGTCTGGAGTTATCAGTAGAAAAGAAGGGCACATATAGAAGCAATTTGCTAGAAGAGTGGAGTTCCCGAAGAGGGGTGTAGGGAGAGATGATAGAGGAGAGGTAGTGAGGAGCTGCAGAGTGAATGCACTTATAGGTTAGCAGGAGAAGTTTGAACTGGATGCAGAAATGGATAGGAGCTAATGAAGTGACTTGAGAAGAGGGGTAAAATGAGCATGACGAGGTTGATAGAAGATTAGCCATGCAGCAGAGTGAACAGATTGAAGGCGAGAGAGATGATTCAGAGGAAGACTAGCAAGGAGTAGGTTGCAATATTCTAGATAGGAAGTGACTAAAGAGTGGATAAGTGTCTTAGTAGTATGTTATAGAGAAAGAAACTGGAGGTTTTGGCTATCAAATATGTGCAGAGAATGAGAGAGGAGTCAAAGATGACCCCCAAGGTTGCAAGCTGCTCAGTGGTGTCTCTGCTCACAGTAGGCCCAGGCCACGGGCAAGCTCCAGGACAGGGTCTCGGTGTCTCATCAGCTGACAGAGTCCCTCAGTTGGTGGCAGGTTCCGCAAAACGTGTGGCGGGGCATGCCTTTCCAACCCCCGAACCCCCAGAGAGTCCTAACAACAGATGCTTCCCTGCTGGGCTGGGGTGCCCATTGCAAGGAATTGCGCACCCAGGGCATCTGGTCTTTTGAGGAGAGCCAGCAGCCAATCAACCTGCTGGAGCTCAGTGCCATTTTTCTTGCTCTCAAAGCTTTCCATCACCATCTGCAACATCAGTCAGTGCTTGTAAAGACAGACAACCAGGTCATGATGTTCTACCTGCATAAGCAGGGAGGCCCCTAGTTCCTACCACCTTTGCCAGGAGGCAGTAGCCCTCTATTCATACACAACCAGACAGGGTATGCTCCTCCAGGCAGTGTACCTCCTGGGCCAGGACAATGTCTTGGCGGACAGGCTGAGCAGAGTCTCCAAACACACAAGTGGCACCTGGACCCCAGGGCAGCACAGTGGCTCTTCAGGTTATGGGGCACCCCGAGCCTCGACCTCTTTGCCAGCCCGATCAACTCTCAGCTGCCATGTCCTGCTGCCCAAAGTCGCATCCAGCCCGGGTGGCACCGGATGCCTTCCTCATCCTGTGGTCGGAGGGCCTATTGTATGCCTTCCCTCCCACGCCTCTAATAGCGCGGACCCTCTTCAAGGTTCAGAAGGACAAGGCTTCTCTGGTCCTGGTGGCTCTGCAGTGGCCCAGACAGCCTTAGTTTCCTCTCCTGCTTGGTCTCGCGATGGAATCCCCGACTCCTCTCGGGAGCTCTCTGGGGCTTCTCACTCAGGAGGAGGGTTCAGTCCTCCACCCCAACTTAGGATCTTTGTCTCTCACGGTATGGCTGCTGATCGGGTCACCCTAGCGTCCCTCAAACTTCCCAAGGAGGTGGAGAAGATCCTCCTCACCTCCTGCAAAGACTCTACAAGGTGGACTTATGCCTTCAGGTGGCGCCGGTTCTCCTTATGGTGCACAGAGCAACAGGTGAACCCATTCTCCTGCCTCGTAACTGCTCCACCTTTCTCAGTTTGGGCTTAAATCCAATTCCTTAAGAGTGCACCTGAGCGCACTTTCCATGAACCACCACTCTATAGATGTAGTAAAAAGCTGTAGATGTAGTAAAAGCTATTAGTGTAGCTGGGTTTAAAAAAGGTTTGGACAAGTTCCTGGAGGAAAGGTCCATAAACCATTATTAAAAGTGACCCAGGATTTCACTGCTTGACCCAATACAAGCATTGTGGAACCTGTCTTTTGGGGAAACTGCTAGGTAACCCTCAAGCATCACCTATTCCTTCTACACTTTTCACAACCAAACATAACACAACCACATCCCACACCCCAACTCACTCAAATCGGACCCAACACCTCGCAAACTGGCTAGGACAAACCGAGCTGCAGAACCGCCTATCAGGTACATTCAACAAGTGCTGATATACTGACTATATTGAGTATTGTATGGCTATAATGATTAATGTATTAACCGAGAAGACCCAGCCTTAGCCATTCAGTTTGGGCCTAACATCTAACTTGTAAATAGTTACTCAGCCACTGCTTTGATGGTTGAATATATAAATAGTTCACCCAGTTACAGCTCCAAGTTACTGATCCTGTTCTATGTAAGCACTAGGCAGTTCTCACTGGCCTAGTGCAAGAATTGTTAATTGTAAACCACACTGATATTAGAGCGCGGTATATAAAAGCTGTTAAATAAATAAATAAAATAAATAAAGGTACTTATGACCTAGATTGGCCACTGTTGGAAACAGGATACTGGGCTTGATGGACCTTGGTCTGACCCAGAATGGCATATCTTATTTATTTATTTAATTTATTTATTTAACATTTTTATATACCGCACTATTCATCATCAGCGCGGTTTACATAGAACTACAAAACATCAGATAAGATAAGATACATATATCTGTTTTTACATGGAACAGGAAGAAAAACTTGGAAAACAGGGGTAATAGTAACAAAGGATAATAGAACTTGAACTATATACATATGATAGTAATATTACTTGAAAAAGTATCATGTTAGATAGGGATGGGATTGGAGCTGTTTAGATGAACTTGTGTTATTGTGTTCTCTGGAAAGTATATGATGAAAAGGTGATGCTTCAAGGCCTTTTTGAACTGGGGGATATCAGAGATGGCCCTAATGTGTGGTGGGAGGGTATTCCACAGTTTTGGAGCACATAAGCTGAATGATCGGTTCACAGTTGCAGAGATGTATTTTAAGGATTCTTTTGGAACTTTAAGCATGTTTAGTTCCGAGATTCTTCTAAGCCTGTTGGAGGGGATAGGTTGGATCAACTCTGATAGAGAGGAGGGAGCAGGTCCTTTGTGAGCTTTGAAGACTAGTAGCAGGGTCTTGAAGGTGATTCTCGCTTGGATAGGGAGCCAGTGTAATTGTTTCAGGAGAGGTGTTACATGTTCTCTTTTTGGTGTCCCGAAGAGCACTCTTGCAGCACTGTTTAATGCGAGTTGAAGCGGGTTGAGGGTTGATTGGGGGAGCCCCTGTAGTATACAATTTGCGAAGTCAAAATGTGGGATAATTAAAGCCTGGTGGACAGTACGGAAATCATCTGGATCAATTAGTTGGCGAAGGTTTCTAAGGGAGCGAATCTTGAAATAAATTGCCTTTACAGTGTTGGCTATGTGGGTCTTCAGGTCTAGATTCTGATCCAGGGTAACACCAAGATAACGGATGTGGGGTTTTACTTGCAACTTAGCATCTTGGACTTAAAGGAATGAAGGTGGTGTGAACTTGGGGTTTCTTGAAATGAAAAGTACCTCTGTTTTCTTGTTCTGGATTCTGAGATTTTGAGTCAGTAGCCAGTCTGAGATGGCGTTAAAACAGTTGGTTATGGTGGTGAGATTCATCTTATCAATGCAAAATGGCATATATAATAGGACATCATCAGCATAGATCATATAATTGACTTTGAAGGACCTGATAATGTTGCATAGGGGTTGCATGTAGATGTTGAATAATAATGATGACAAAGAGGAACCTTGTGGGACTCCTTGACCTTGGCGAAATGGCTCTGATGTTTCACCATTTGAGCGAACTTGCTGCCATCTTTCTGAGAGGTAAGAGTTGCACCATTCAAGAGCATTTCCACAGAGGCCCTTCTCTCTTAGGCGGACAATAAGAATGTCGTGACAGACCGAGTCAAAAGCAGCCGCAATATCTAAAAAGATGAGAACAAAGCCTTGTTTGATGTTGTCGATGCCAGAGTTTAAGCTGTTGAGAAGTGAGGTGAGGAGCGTTTCGACCCCGTAAGATTCCCGGAATCCATGTTGACAGGTATCAAGAGGCGCTTCAGTGTCGATATGGTCTTGCAATTGTCTGTAGACTATCTTTTCGATTATTTTCGCAAGGGTGGGTATGCTGGAGATGGGTCGGTAAGAGTCTGTTTTTTGCGGATCTAATTTGAGGTTTTTTAGTAGAGGTCGGATGGAAGTCTGTTTGAGGGCAGAAGGGAATGAGCCAGTGTCAAATGATAGGCTTATGATTTTGGATATTGTTGGAGCAAGTTCTTTGCGGAGGTCCTTTATCCAAAAAGCTGGACACGGATCGGTGTGTGCTGTGGATAAGTTGAGAGATGAGATAATATCTTCAATTAGCTTCAAAGAAGGGGTGGAGAAAGAAGCTAAAGGGGCTGGGGGTGCATGATCATTCAGGATAGTGGGTATTGTAATTTTGTTTGTGCAGCATCTTATGTTTGTGCAGCATCTTATGTTCTATAGAGGGCAAGCCCTTTTCCATGCAGCCCCTCATCATTTGATTCATGAAGGGCTTACTGCTCTCGAAACCCCCCGTCCGGCCGGCCGCCCCCAGCAGAAGGGGATCTCATTGTGGTCCTGAAACAGCTTACTAAGCTGCCCTTTGAGCCCTTGGCTACCTGCCACCTCCAATACCTATTCTGGAAGGTTGCCTTCCTGGTGGCACTCACCTCAGCATGCCAAGTCAGTGAGCTCCAGGCCCTGGTGACCAAGCCACCCTACACCAAGTTCTACACGAACAGGGTCGTACTCCGCACCCAACCGAAGTTTCTTCTGAAGGTAGTATCAGATTTCCACCTCAATCAGGAGGTGGTACTCCCTACCTTCTTTCCACGGCCCCACACTGACAAGACGTTGGCCGTTCTTCATACTTTGGACTGCAAAAGGGCCCTGTCCTTTTATTTACAGCACATTCAGAGCCACCGCAAAGCCTCACAGCTTGTTGTCTCATACTCCCCCAGTTATCTGTGGGAGGCTGTCACCAAGCGGAAGGCTGGTGGTTCATTTCCCACCTAGGGACAAGTAACCTCAGGCCAGAGGGACTGGGTCTCTAGTCCCATGGCCATTCCTTGTGGCCTTAGGCAAGCCACTTAATCCTCCATTGCCTCAGGTACACTTAGATTATGAGCCCTTTGGGGATGAGAGAATAAAAAGTGCCTGTTAACATATATCTGTAAACCGCTCTGATACACATAGTAAAGGGCAGTATATCAAGTACCTAAATCATAACCCTGTCTATCTGGGTGGCTGACTGCATCACCTTCGCCCACAACCAGGCTGGGCTGCCACTGGAGCACCAGGCATTGGTGCATAATGTCAGAGCTATGGCAACCTCAGTTGCCAGCCTCTGCTCAGTTCCTATGGCTGCCTTGTGGTCTTTGGTCCACATTTTTGCAGGTCATTACTGCCTGGAGAGGGAGACCCGACGGGACAGTGCCTTCAGCCAGACAATACTCCATAATCTCTTTGGGGTTTAGATGACTACAGCCCTCTGACCCTCGTTGTTTAGGCTACTGGAGCCATGGTTCTCCCTGGACACTGGGGTCCTCAGAGTCTGTCCTCAGATGCACTTGCGGCTGCTCACGGTGAGGCCATGCTTTTCTACCAGTTCAGGAGCCCCATATGTGAGGATGGACTTCCTGCTTGTTCCTGGAGAAAGCGTAGTTACTCACCTGTAACAGGTGTTCTCCAGGGACAACAGGAATCAGTCCTCGCAACCCTCCCTCCTCCCCTTGGAGTTGCTTTTCATTTTCTTTTCTTTATTGACTCTAGCTATGTCATCTGACTGACCAAGAAGGCACCTTGGGCAGAAAGGAGACCGCGCATGTGTGGTGGCATCTCCCAAAAGCTTTCTTTGAAAGCTAAGGAGATGCTTCCACGAGGGCTCTGTCAACGTCACCCATATGTGAAGACTGATTCCTGCTGTCCCTGGAGAACACCCATTACAGGTGAGTAACTATGCTGTCTCATTCCTCCTTTTAAATGGAAAGAATCCCATTATCCGTTCCACCCCCTCAGGGCGCCTGTGAATATGCAGTGCCTCTGTCTTGTCCATATTCAGCTTGTACCCAGCTACCCTTTCAAACTTATTAAGTTCAGCTAATATAACTGACAAAATCAGAGTTGGGGGATCCAACATACAGCAAAATATCTCTAAAAAAGGCTATTTTATGTTTCTGTCCTTTGACCACAAACTCTTTAATATCCCTATTGCATCTAATTTTTACCACCAAGGTTCCACAGATAAAGCAATCGGGATGATAAAGAGCAACCATGTGCAGTTCCTATCCAAACCCAAGCCACTGGGGGGGCTTTATTGTTTCTGAATCCAGCACTGAAAATTATCTCCCACCCTCATCTGAAGAACATTCCATTAGCTGACTAATAACATCAATTATCCATCCCTCACCAATGGGGTTGTCCACAGTCCACCTTAGAAGGGTCTACAGCTCAGGGCTGGGAGGACGTGACTTTTATACAGAGGGATTAAGAATCCAGTTTAGTGCACAAAGGGGAGAAGCACCCATGTAGACAGACAGCTCCTTGCAAGCAGGGCTGGGAGAGGAGTCCAGCTGTGAGGCAGGAAATTCAGGAAATGGGAACCATATTCATAGATACCAAAGTCAAGTGAGTGAATGGACTTTTTCCTGGAAATTCTGAGCTTTAAATTGTGGGTCAGGGGAAGGGCTCCGAGAGCCAGCCTTATGAAGGCAACAAGCTGGGGAGTTATTGATGGATAGCTAAAGGACAATAAATATGTATTTTGTTTGACTCTGAACTACTGTTTGTGTGTTTTAAGGATTCCTTGCCACCCAAGGCCACATGTGGTGGCAGCTTGGGGATCTTCTCCAACTCCATGATGAGGGAAAATCCACGTACCTCCAGGGCTGTGCCTCTCTGCAGCAAGGCAGGATATTTTTTGTTGTTTGTATGGGCTGAGAGGGTTAGCCTCACCCTAGCTAAGGAGCTGGAAAAAAAAGTCTAGTCAGTGCCGGACAGGCAGGGTTTTGTTTTGGCCACTAGAGGCCCCTAAAGGTTTGTTGGAGCTTGAATGCTGCTGTGTTTGCTGCAGAAGAGTAAGTTGTGGTTGTATTGTAAGAGAATAGTGACAAGCCAGAATGGAGCGGCGACTCTGTTTTGTCTGAAAGACAGCAGCAATTGCAATATACCCTGCTGGAGTAGCAGCAACAGCGGCAGCAGATACAGACTCTTCTCCAGGCCCTACAGAGACCGCCACCCCACCTTCCAGCGCAAGCGCTACTTAAAATGATGACAGAGGAACCTGATCACATTTTGGTGAACTTTGAACGAATTGCTTGTATGGATGGGTTGCCAGAGGAAACATGGACTACTTATTTGGGGAATATGCTGACAGGTAGCAGTCATGTTTCCAGGATGCCAGCCTGGATGGGTGAGCTACATAGGCAGCTGTCAAGGCCACCATACTGGAACAGGCCGACTGTACACTAGATGTCTACTGTTAGTGATTCAGAAAGAAGAACCTCCGAGGGCTCTCTTCTGTCAATTGAAGGATTTTGCATAGAAGTGGCTACAACTGGAGGGAAAGATTGAACCCGAGATAGCCAAGATTATGCTATTGGAGCAATTTTTAGAGGACTTGAATGCCCCGATGAAACAGTGGGTACACCAGCACCCCAAGCATGCACTGGGAATAGCAGAAGGGTATCACGAAGCACAACTGGTGACTGGAATGGACAGCAAGAAGGGGAAGAAGTTTCCCATTAGCCAGGGAGGACGGAAGGAGGAAGCCAGAGTGGATGTTGGCCCCCATGTTTTGAAACCTGAATTCACTTTCTAGGCAAGGGCATGGGCCTAGCCAGGATCCCTTAACCTGTTTTAGGTGTGGAGCCTAGGGACACTTTGTCGGGGAGTGTTTCCTGAATATGGATGAACCAATAGATGCCAGCCTAACTGCCCCTCACACCTGTGCTTTTGTGGACACTCCTTGACATGTGCACCAAATGTTTTGTGATTCTAGTGGAGCTTGAAGGGACCTGCCTCCAGGCCTTGATAGACTCAGGGAGTGTGCAGATCTTTATTCACAGAGGAGCCGTAAACTGATTTCAGATCGATTATGCCAAGACTAACACTGGCCTGTGTGCATGGAGACCAGAGGCAGTATCCAACAGTGCAGGTTTCACTCAAGATTCTGGCAGGGCATAACACATTTGAGGTCGTAGTGCTACCCTGACTTCCATACCCAATAGTAATCGGCCAAGAATGCCCAAGCTTCTGGGCGATATGGGCCTGGCTAACTGATGACTCCACTAAGTCGAACCAGGAACGTTTCCCAGAGGTTTTCTTCCTAGAAGACCCACGTCTGTATATCAAGAATCCCAAGCCAGCTAAATCCTATATTCGGCGTCGCTGGGAGAAGCTACGTTACCATCAGAATCTGGGCACAGCTATAGAGGAGGGATCCAGCAACAAAGACATCCCTGGGGATAGCACAGGTCCCAATGGTAGCGACCCAAACACAATAGTCCTCCTCCCAGATTGAAGACCGGAGGAAGACCCAGGGAGTTTCAGGAGGATGAATCCCTTAAACATTCCCAAGAGCGGGTCTTGGAAGTAGATGGAGTTCCAGTAGGCAGTGGAGACTCCCATAGAAAAACCTTTCCCTATTTTTGTACTAAAGGGAGATTTGTTATACAGAGTGACTGAGGGTTCCCCTGAGGGGGAGGAGGTAAAACAGCTGATAGTTCCCCAACCCTGTCGTCAACAGGTGCTATCGTTGGCTCATAGCCATTTATTAGGAGGACACCTGGGGGGGTCGAGAAAACACTAGAGCATGTTTTAGCCTGATTTTTCTGGACCAGGGTCCTTAAACATTTGCTGTTATATCGCCAGTCATGCCCCACCTACCAAATTCATAATCCTGCTAGAATTTAACCTGCCCCTCTAGTTCCTATGCCTATTATTGAAAACCCATTTGAAAGAGTGGCCATGGACCTGGTAGATCCCTTGGAGTGGAACCACCTGAGGCAACAAGTATATTTTAGTCATACTAGACTACACTACCTAATACCTGGAGGCCATTGCACTGAGAAATATGAAGACTACTATGATCGCGAATGCTCTCTGGGAAGTCTTTTCTTGGGTGGGAATACAAAAATGGGACATTCTCCTACACTACTTGATGTTTGCCATCCGCAAAGTGCCTCAGAGTTCCATGGGGTTTTTGTCTTTTGAATTGCTCTTCAGAAGATGACCAAGAGGCCTATTAGACGTAGTGAGGGAAACCTGGGAAGAGAAACCCTGTCCCGAGTGTAATCTGGTGGAGTACATCATGCAAAAGCAAGACTGGCTAAAGAAAGCCAGCGAAGTGGCCAGACTCGGTCTGAAAAAAGTCCAAGCCGAACAGGTCAAAGGTTACAATCATTCAGCCATGCACCTTCCAACCGGGCAAAAGAGTTTGTCTTGCTGCCCTTGTCCAAGAGCAAGTTACTCTGTAAATGGTAGGGGCTCTTTCAGGTGAAAAAGAAAGCGGGACTTGTTAGCTATAAAATTGCCCAGCCAGACCGATGGAAGAAGGCCAAAATTTACCATATTAATCTACTGAGAAAGTGGACTCCTGTGACAGCTATAGTGCTACAGGATTTTGGGCCGGAAACTTCCACTCAGTTTGATCCAGCTCAAGTCCTGATTGATGGCCAGCTCTCTGCAGCCCAGAGAAGAGACCTAGAAAGGTCTTTTCCACTGTAGCCTAGATGTGTTCTCCACCTGCCTGGGATGAACCCATCTCACTTATCACGATACCATTACTGACCTTGGGGTGGTTATCTGACAACAATCTTATTGAATTCTGGAGACCTGGAGAGAGGCCATTGCCAAAGACCTTGAGGAAATGCTTTGCTGGAGAGATATAGAAGAATCTATGAGAGACTGGTCATCCCCCATGATCTTGGTTCGTGAACCAGATGAGAGCATCAGATTCTGCTTTGACTTCCGAAAGTACCAAAATCCAAAGGGTCCCGAACAGCAGGAGCAATAAATCAATCTCAATAAAAAAGATACTGCATCACATCAGCTGCGCCAGAAATTTTCCCCAAACAGTTCATCCCATGCAATATATTTAATACTGTACAGTGCTGCCTACACCTAGTAGCACTTGATAAATAAATAGGGTAAAGTGTGTATCTGAGTTCTGTTGGAAATAGATGGGTGAAAAAATTGTTTTTATGTGCAGCTGTCTAAAGTATAAATAGATAATTCATTAATGAAATAAAGCATAGGGCTTAAAATACATACCTACAATTTTCAGGCTTTGATGCAGTAAGCTGTGCGTTAGAATATAATGCCAAGTGTCTGTGCACAGTGTTATAATTCATGTGATAAAAATAACCTTATCTCCAGGAACAAGCAGGAATGAGTCTTCACATATGGGTACGTCGGTACCGATGGAGCCTGCGCGGGAACGCTTCCCAAAAAGGAAAGCTTTTGGGAGCATCCCACAGCGCCTGCGCGCTGCCTTCCCGCCTTTCCTAACCAACTCTCCTCAGTTCTTCTTTGCCGCGGAGCCAGCAGGTCGAGCCCTGTCATCGCTGAAGAAGTTCTTTATTTTATTTTATTTCTTTGGTCGCGTGTCTGCCTTCCCCGACTCCGGACCGGTACCGCCGGTCTTTTCTTTCTTTCTTTAAAAAAAAAAAAATATATATATATATATCGATATTTTTTCCTCACTTGGTGTACTTTTCTTCTTAAGGCCTCAGGGCCCACAAGAAAATTTCCCTCATGGAAAAACCAACCTCCGGGTTCAAAAAATGCACTAAGTGTAGCGGTACTATTTCTGTTACAGATACCCATGAATGGTGTCTTAAATGTTTGGGTCCTGAACACTCCATTCCGGATTGTCCGTCCTGCTCCCTAATGTCTAAACGGGGGTTACAGAACCGAGCAGCTAAGCTCCATGTCCTGTTTCCCGCTGAGGCACCGGCAGTAGCATTGACATCTTCCAGGTCTTCTTCTCCTGAAGGATCTCAGGTAACCAAACATAAACCTAGCAGGTCCTCGAAGGGTAGATCTCCCTCTAAGCAGCGAGATGCCTCCGGGCTTGCCCTCGAGGATCCTGCACCAGCCAAACAACCCCGGCGGGAAGCTCCGGCTTCCAAAGCTCCTCCTATGGGGTTACATGTTGACATCGATGGCACGGCCTCGACCGATCACCTGTTAGAATGCTCTGGGGTACCGGCACAATCTACCGGTACCGACCTCCAGGCATTCATGGCGTCGATGGATCAGAATGTTCTGTCCATGCAGCAGGCTATTTCAGCCTTCATTCAAGCTGCGACGCCGACGGTACCGCAATGAGCTCTGTTGTCGGTATCGGCTCCAGTACCGGCACCAGCATCAGCACCGATGCTGGTACCGACGGCATCGGCATCGACCAGGATACAGACTGCTGCGGTTCCTTGTCCATGGCTACTTCTCGGTACTGATCGGTACCGGGGACGCCCGATGTCGATACCGCTCGATATGCGTATCGAGCGTTAGAAGAGCACCCTGACAGGCGATACTTCGATTCCTCTGATGATTCTGATACATCAGATGAGTCTCCTGAAGTATCCATAGCCCTTCCTGAGGAGGAGACTTCTCCAAAAAGAAGAATGTCTCCTCCAGAGGACTTGTCCTTTCAAGACTTCATAAGAGAAGTAGCTAAAGGACTCTATTTCAGTAACCTCTGAATCAGAGCCTAGAGCAAAAAAATTAGATATTTTAGGATACTCTAGGGCTCCTAAAGAGGCAGTCACCTTACCAATTCATGAGATTCTTCATGAACACATGATTGATTTATGGGAGACTCCTCTCACTCTCTCTCCTCATTCTCGCAGGTTGGACACTATGTATCATGTCCCTCCTTGTCCTGGGTTCCAGAAAACTCAGCTTCCTCACCATTTCATTGTGGTGCAGTCAGCTATGAAGAGGATAAAGAGTACAAAGAGACACTCTTCTGCTCCTCCAGGAAGAGAATGCAGGACCTTGGATGCTTTTGGTAGGAAAATCTTCCAGGCCAGTATGCTTATTGCCAGAATCAACTCATATAGCCTTCATATGGGTATGTTTCTGAAAGAAGTGGCAGAAAAGCTGCACACTTACCTCCCTTTTATTCCAGAAGATAAAAGGGAGGAATTCCGCATGTGGCTTAAGCATACTCAGGACATCTCCAAGTTTTCAAACAGGGCAGCCTTTGACTCCTTTGAAGGTGCCAGTAGAGCCTCAGGCATTGCCATAGCTGCTCGCAGAATTGCTTGGCTCCAGGCTTCTGATTTAGAACCCTGGGTTCAAGATGGCTTAGGAAATCTGCCCTGTACAGGTGAAAATCTGTTTGGCAAAGAGTGGCAAATTAAAGCCACTCAAATGGATGCAGAGAATTCTGCTCTGGATAGACTTTCAAGGTCTACCTCCATTCCTGCCAAGAAAGTCTTTTAAAAAGTCTTTTTTCAAAAAGGGCAGGTTTCCTTCCACTTCTGGCCAACAATCTTCTACAGGTCGCTTTACCGCTAAGTGTCAGCAACCTAAGCAGGCCAGGCCTAAGTCTACAGGGGCTGCTGTAACCCAGCAGTCCCAACCCCCTCAGGGTTTTTGACTTGATGCTAGAGAACTTAGCCTTTCTGGCTTTAACACAGCCAGAACCTCTCACCATTCCAGGAAGGTTAGCTCATTTTGCTCCCAGATGGGAGCAAATCACATCAGAGCAGTGGACCCTCTCCATCATAAGAGAGGGCTACAAACTTCATTTCTCAGACCTTCCTCCCCACACCATGGTGAGACACTTCAATTCTCCCACATCTCTTCTCGACCTTTTAGGTCAGGAGATAACTACCCTTCTTGCCCAAGGGGCAATAGAAGAAGTTCGTCTTCTTCAACAAGGGTCAGGGTTCTACTCCCCCTGTTTTCTCATTCCAAAGAAGACAGGGGGATACAGACCCATTCTAGATCTCAGAGAATTGAACAAATTTCTATGCAAGGAGAAGTTCAAGATGCTTTCTCTGGGCACTCTCCTTCCATACCTTCAAAGTCAGGATTGGCTTTGTTCTCTAGATCTCAAGGATGCGTACACACATGTACTCATCCATCCAACTCACAGAAAATTCCTATGTTTTCTTTTCCAGGGAAAACCTTACCAATACAGAGTCCTTCCTTTTGGTCTGGCCTCTGCTCCGAGAGTGTTCACCAAATGCATGGCAATAGTTGCTGCATTTCTACGCACTCTGGGAATATTTGTCTTCCCATATCTGGACGACTGGCTCATCCGAGCTCCATCTCAATCAGAGGCCCAGATTTCCCTGGACCGCACAAGGCGCATTCTGCAGTATCTGGGACTGGTAGTAAACCTCCCAAAGTCCCAGCTCATCCCTAATCAGTCCCTGGAATTCATAGGGGCCTGGTTGGATACCACCACTGCAAGGGCCTACCTTCCTCAGGCCCGTTGCCAACGTCTAGTGCAGCTAGCCTCCAAGATTCAGTCAAAGAGCCTCTTAACTGCCAGAGAGATGCTACAACTGCTAGGCCACATGGCTTCCACAGTACATGTGGTACCCTATGCTCGCCTACACATGAGAGCAGCTCAATGGACTTTGTCCACCCAGTGGACTTAAGCTTCAGGAGCTCTCTCAGACCAAATAGCAACCTCCAAACGTCTCTTTTGGTCTCTCCAATGGTGGATGTCCACTCAAAATCTGTTGCTGGGGTCCCCCTTCCAACAGTTGTTGCCCCAAGCAACCCTCACAACAAATGCCTCTCAAACAGGTTGGGGAGCTCATCTACAAGATCTCTCCACCCAAGGCACTTGGTCCCCACAGGAGACCTCTCTTCATATCAACCACTTGGAGCTTCGAGCAGTGTTTCTAGCTCTCAAGGTCTTTCATACCCTCCTCAGCTACAAGACAGTCCTTATTCATACGGACAATCAGGTAGCCATGTTTTACATAAACAAGCAAGGAGGCACTGGCTCTCTGTCGCTTTGCAACGAAGCTCTAAGATTATGGGCCTTCGCCAGAGAGCATCAAATCCATCTCCTGGCAGTATATCTCCCAGGAATCCAAAACTCTTGGGCAGACAGACTCAGTCGAGTTCTGCTTCCACACGAATGGTCCCTGCACATGGATCAGGTACTCAGAATCTTTCAAGAATGGGGAACCCCGGACATAGACCTCTTTGCAAGTCCGTGGAATGCCAAACTTCCCCGGTTCTGTTCCAGAATTCCGTGTCAGGGGGTTCAGGCCAAGAACGCCTTCCTCCTTCATTGGGGTCGGGGCTTCCTGTATGCCTTTCCAACCATTCCCTTGATTCCCAAGACTCTGTTCAAACTCGAGAGTGATCAAGGATCTATGATCCTCATAGCTCCACGCTGGCCACGCCAAGTGTGGTACCCTCTACTTCTGCATCTCTCCCAAGCCCCCTCCCTGGACTTGGGAGCTGCTCCAGACCTTCTGTCTCAAGAGGAAGGGACTTTGTGGCACCCAAACCCCAAGTCCTTTCACCTCTGAGCTTGGTTACTGAAGGCCTAGACCTTCAAGACTTGAATCTTTCTCAGCAGGTGAAGGATATCCTCCATGCTTCCAGGAAACCTTCCACCAGGTGTTCCTATGCTTTTAAGTGGAAAAGATTTTCCATTTGGTGTGCTGAAAAGGGTCTTGACCCTCTAGCACTACCTTTAACTTCTTTGTTAGACTATCTCCTGCATCTCTCCAATGCAGGACTTAAAACAAATTCAGTAAGAGTCCTTTTGAGTGCTATTGCAGCATCCCTTAAGCCCATCAATGGACAATCTATCTCCTCTCATCCTCTTATTTCAAGCTCCATGAGAGGCCTAACTTTAACTAAACCTCCCATTAGGCCTCCTCCGGTGGCATGGGACTTAAATTTGGTTCTTGGTCAGCTTATGAAGCCACCTTTTGAACCCTTAGCCACTACCTCCTTGAAATTTCTTTCCTGGAAGGTTATTTTCCTCATTGCAGTCACTTCTGCTCGCCGCATCAGTGAACTGCAGGCCTTAGTGGCAAATCCACCTTATACAAGGTTCCATCATGACAAGGTAGTCCTTAGGACAAATCCACACTTTATGCCTAAAATGGTCTCACCTTTTCATCTTAATCAGGAGGTATATCTACCTGTCTTTTTTCCAGCTCCTCATGCATCCAGTGCAGAGAGGAATCTTCATACTCTGGATTGTAAAAGAGCTCTTGCTTTTTACTTACATAGGACACAGCAACATAGAAAGTCTTCCCAGCTTTTTGTTGCTTTTGATCCTTCTCATTTGGGACTTCCAGTCTCTAAGAGAACACTGTCCAATTGGATTGCTCAGTGTATTTCTGTCGCCTACCAGAGTAAGAACCTTTCTCTGGAGAGCCATGTCACAGCTCATAATGTGAGGGCCATGGCCACCTCTATGGCTCATCTGAATTCTGTGTCCATCGACCAGATCTGTCGAGCAGCCACCTGGGCCTCTGTTCATACCTTCACAGCCCATTACTGCTTGGACAAGGATTCCCGCCGGGATGCCTTGTTTGGTCAGGCTGTCCTCAGACACCTGTTCCATTCCTAAACAACTCCTGCCCTCCTTCCCTGGATGGATGCCTGAGATCCATAGGAGGACGCAGACCCCTTTCAGGGTCTCATATCCTTGGGGATCTCCCAGGCATCTCAGCTAGGGAGTCCCCATATGTGAAGACTCATTCCTGCTTGTTCCTGGAGATAGCAGTTACTTACCTGTAACAGGTGATCTCTGGGAACAGCAGGAATAAGTCTTCACAACCCACCCACCTCCCCTAGGAGTTGTATCTCTTTTCTATCTTTCCTTTCCTCTCTCTCTCTATTGTCTCAGCTTTAAACTCGAACTGAGGAGAGTTGGTTAGGAAAGGCGGGAAGGCAGCGCGCAGGCGCTGTGGGATGCTCCCAAAAGCTTTCCTTTTTGGGAAGCTGGGGAGCGTTCCCGCGCAGGCTCCGTCTGTACCGACGTACCCATATGTGAAGACTTATTCCTGCTGTTCCCAGAGATCACCTGTTACAGGTAAGTAACTGTGCTTTATTCCCGATGCAGTAAAGTAACAGCATGCAAATGAGATTAGAAAGCATGCACACTGCCACAGTAACATGCAGCCATTTGCAGCATCGCCAGTAAAATATCTCCCTATCAGTGCATAAGTGGGGGCTTATGCACAGTTAGGAAGGAAAGTTATATTTAAATAAAAAAAAGCCTGCTAGGATGTCCTACCTCATAAAATTTCAGTAGAGGACAATGGACCCTCCCCCACCTCTCCCCCAGGCAATGTGTTTTAGGACACATGGCACAGAGAGGCCTTCATCTAAAGAATCTTAAGTGGTGGACTGGAACCCTCCCACTCCTTAGACTAGTTGTTGTTTACCTGGTCAGGGAAAGCATCCAGCAGCGATCCTCTCTTCCTGCCACCATTTTGGAAAATGGTGGTGCCTGACTCCTACACACCATTGGAAGTCAGTCTGTCAAATAAGGGAGTGCATCTCTTCTTGGAGAGGCATTGTCTTATTTGGCAGACTCACCCCTACCAGTGCGTTCTGACACACCACTAAACGTCAGGTGCTGCCATTCTTCAGAATGGGGTGTGAAGAAAAGATGGCTGCTGGATGCCTCCCATGCGAGGTAAATTTAATTGGTCCAGCAGAGGGGGGAGTCTTGTCCATCACTGGAAGCTCTCTGGAGAAGGGTCTTCTTGTACAGCTCAGGGAGGACACGGCTACATCACTTAAAAACAAAGAAATCTTTTATTTCGTAAAACCTTCAAAGATACAGACCCGACTTGGCCAATTTTTGGCTGTCAGCCACTTAAGATTCAATTGCATATATACTCCAGTAGCAGTCAGGACATTGTAACAAATAAAAACCAGTAGTGGAAAGCCCAATAAAAGGCATACCTGAGTCACACTTATTGAGCTTTTAGCTATTGGTTTTTATTCATTACAATGTCCTGACTGCCACTGAAGTATGTATGCAATAGAATCTTAAGTGGCTGATAGCCGAAACTTGGCTAAGTCTGGGTCTGTATCTTTTGAAAGTTTTACATAATAAAAGGTTTCTTTGTTTTTAAGTGGTGTGGCTGTGTCCTCCCTGTGCTGTTTTGGTGACTCCTGTGATTTCTGCAGAGGGTTGGTCATTGTCTTCTTCCCCTGAAGGGTGGTCTTGTGCCTGGGCCAGGAGTGCCCTGAACCAAATAGTTCTGGGGGAGGGGGGGGGGGTGTCTGCTTCAGTCAATGGGAATCTTGGGTCATCTTTGAAGTCTCACACCTCACTTCAGATTATCGTTTTGCTCCCACATGGCATCTTTACTTCCAGCCCAGAGCTGGCATAAAGATTCAGCACCAAACGTACAGCTTAAAAAAAAAAGCTAAATTTCAGCTTGGGTTTTTTAATGGGGGTGTGGAAGGGGGCGATTTGTAGTTCACTGATTTGCATGCATTTTAAATGGACACTGTTCTAACCTTTAGCATAGTAGTTTTACTACTGATTTTTCCCATGCTAAAAATTCTTGCTGCATTGGGAGTAAGATTTGAGCAGGAAAATCTTGAGTAAACTGATGCATTAAAGAATAGCACAGTTTACTACATTATAGCCTCAGTGTTTAAAATAGCAGAAATTTCACTAATTTTATATGAAAGAGAGATTTGATTGAAATGTTCTGATATTTCTTTGGACCACTTTTGTAGTTTGGGTTTCATTTTTAGAATTTGTATTGGAAAATTGAGTTGAGAAAATACTACAAGAGCTTTTTCAGGTGACATACTTTTAGCATTGTTAAAAAAGAAACCCTAATCTGGGATTGACTTGCTCAGAGACTGGATAAATCCTCTTACTGCACATTGGGCAGTTAGATTTTCATATGATTTAAAACATGTTTTGAAGAATTATTTAAGCCTTTTAAAATGTCTTTCCTTCTATTCTCCCCTTTGCCTCCAAAATTCCTTTCCTCCCTTTCCCCTCAGCAAATGCAGTCTCAGCTGGCCAGCTGCTCTGTGGTGGTCTCTTTTCCGTAGACTCCCTCTCGAACTGGTGTGCTGCCGTGGCTCTGGCCCACGCCTTGCAGGGGAACGCAATCCAGAAGGAGCAGCTGCTGAGAGTCCAGCTCGCAACGAGCATCGGTAACCCGCCCGTGTCTCTGCTCCAACAATGTACCAACATTCTTTCACAGGTACAGTGCCATACCATGACCCCACCTCTGATATTTACATAGGGATGCGGGCTGCTGTTCCTCTAGAACAGCATTTCTCAAGCCTTTCCTGGAGTACCCCCTAGCCAGTGTGGGTTTTAGGGTATCTGTGATAAATATGCATGTCATAATTTGCATATACTGTAGAGGAGGAAGTGCAAGCAAATCTTTCTTGCGCATATTCATTGTGGATATCTGGAAAACCAGACTTGCTAAGGGGTACTCCAGGAACTTCCTGAGGAAATGTTTTAGAAGTTGTCTCAAAAATTGGTTTATAGAATTGAGCATTTTGGAGGGAGAGACGACTTTCACACTTTAGAAATAAAGGTAGAAAGGCTGTAGATGCTTTATCATGCCAAGTGTTTCTGTTTAATGGGCAGGGAGTGCTTTTTAATTGTTAACATTTACTCAGTTAACTGCAGTTAGTTTCTTCCAGTATTTTAAACTTTCAGCCAGCTTTGTTTCCTATTAGAATGAAAGACTCCAGTCTTCGGATTACAAAGTGTAAAAAACCAGGACTGGATAATAATCTCCCCCACTGTAAGTGTCTCCAAGCAGGTTGAGTTTTGCATGTAGCATGGTAGGAATGAACCTCTCTTCTGCAGGAGTTGTGGCAATTTCTGCCAGGTTATAGCTTGTTAAACACTGACAGAGTAAGAGTTGGTTATGGAGCATGTGGTTTTTGTACAGGGAGTTGTTTTTTTAGTATGATCTGAGAGTAGCAATTAACACTGGCCATGGTTGTGTATGTATCTGTACCCAATAATTATGATAAAAGGAGGTTACATCTTGGGCATGTAGTTAAGGTCATTTAAAATGATTAACTTTTTTCCATCACCTACTGCTACTTAAGACTGTCTGCGTGCAGGTATGTATATAAATGTAGATATAAAATTATTCCCGAATAGTAAACTAATGCCAATTTGTTGGTGCATTCACTTTTCATGTACTGAGCCCTTAAACATGGGTTGCAGTTTTTTGGGGGAGAGAAGGAAAGGGTGAAATCTATTAAAATGACGTTCATGGTACATTAAATTGAACTTTCAATGTATGATTTTCAGGGTGATAAGATCAACAGACGGGTATGTATCTTCTGGCACTGCTTAGGTGTTTGACACATGGTGGCTTTTTCCGTCACCTTCAGCCCTTGGGTGTTTGCTTATTTTTAACAGCTTTGAAGTGATTTTACTCATGCCATGTTTTACTTCGCTGCTAGTTTATTTTCCTGTCTCCCATCACCTCAAGCCCACTCCATGGTATGCTCTCATGGATCTTGCAGTTGTGAAGGGAAAACTTAACTGCAAGGGACAAGGCAGGTGCTGCTGCTTGCTTTCCACTAGGTGGCAGCCTATACCCATCACTGAATTCTTGCAGATAGATTTTGTGCAAAGAATTTATTCTTTCTTGTGTAATGCCTTTTATCTTTTTCTTCTAATGAAATGTTGGTGAATAATGGTAATTGTTGCTAAGACAAAACCTATGTTTTTAAATCTAGTTTTGCAAATAGCTCAAATTTGCTATTTCTGTACTGTCCAAAAGGTGCCTGTTTAAGGGATTTTGGGGGACAGTTGAGACTCTTCATTCTCGTTTGCTCACTAGAAACAAAACAAAATAGGTGCATAGACTTTATAACATGTGTAGGACACAAAATAGGCAGCTTTTCTGTACAAGGTCACCTCTGTTTCATGCAGTAGGGAAGGTGTAATCTGAATAGCAGTACACAGCCACCCTTGTCTAATATTTTACTTTAATACCAGTAATTCACATACTATAACAAAATGAAGAATCAAATGTAGACACATACAAGAATATCCATATGGAGTATCCTACTATGTCATCAGGTTCTCACTCACTTCCCCATTTATAAAGAGAAAATATTTACTAATGAAATAATGTCTTTATACCAGAGTTACTTATGTATTCGTAAAGTGGCGAACTAGTAAGTGGATATTTGTCATCCCTTACCTATAAAGAGACACTAAACTTTTACATAGCAAAATATATTTTTTGAATATGCAAGAAGTAAATTATTTTGCAAAGACAAATATTTCATCTTTTGACTTAGTGCTTATACGTCATCCCAGTAAAATAAGTAGCATCCTTATGTTGCCATTTTTCAAGGCAGGCAAATGAATATGCTGGGCTCCTTGGGTTTCAGTGGCAGCCAATCCAAAGATACTCTCAGGTAGCTTGGCAAACACCCTAGTAGAATTGTCCTAAATTTTAACTGGGCCTTCTTTTAAAATATTTGTCTCTTCTGAGCAAACTACTGGAGCCATCGCTGTGCTGCCCATAACTTTCAGAGCGTGATATTATGCAAGGCTAACTCTTGGTCAGTCTGAGTAGTGCGTAATCCTGTAAATATTGTGGGGAAGGAAATGTTAGATTTCCACTGGACTATTTGCAACACTGATTTAAAAGAAAAATGTGATCACACATACCCCTTAAGTGAATCACTGTCCGCTTTCTTGCAAGTCTTGGCTTTTCAGCATCCTTTAAAGGTGGACAAATAATGTGAAGGAGCCAGATGCACTAAGGATTTGTCCCATAGAAACAAAATGGGAGAAAATCTTTAGTATGTCTGACCCCTGAAGTGTTATTTCTTTGAATTGCTGCTGCTTTGCTGCTTAAATATTAAGTAAATAAAAATGCCTTAAAAATAAGGCATTACAGAAATTATTAATGTTTGATCTTGAAGATCAGACTGGGAGGCTGGTTCTGTTTCTGAAGTGAGCTTGCAGGCTTCTTTGGCAAGCCTGACTTGATGGTATTAGTTTCAGCTTTGCAATGGTAGAAGCTGAATTTCTTTATAAAATGGGAGTGACTGAGGGTGCTTTCAGAGTGAAAGAGAACATGTATTTGCTATGCATTTAAATCTGTATGCCCTAATTTTTTCAGACCTAATTTTGATCTGCGTAACTTATAGCCATACATTTAGGAGTGGAAGAACTTATTGGCCAAACAACTGGCAAAATGCTCAGCACTCAAACAGAAGTTGTATTGACATCTTGGAAGGTCTTGTGCCTGAGGAATGCATCAAATTTTCTTCTAGTTTTTTGTTTAGGCTCCCCCTGTTTTGAGACTGCTTCTCGATCCTGATCCTCTGGTGTCCAGTTCACTTCTTATGTGTTTCCTTATCATTCTCTAGATATATCCTAATCCCCAGTTGTGTTGTCTGTCTTGACTAGACTGTAAGCTTTTAGGACCAGGGGCTCTCTCTTACGTGACACTATACAGCACGGCACTATATTAATGTTAAGATTTAGTATGTTTACAGGTTTGGAGTCTATGAAGAATTCCCAAAAGCTTCTGAATGTGCTCGGTTTAATTTTCCTCCAGTATTTCTTTTTTTTTTTGCACCAGCTCATCTTTGTCGGTTTATCCTGGGAACCTTTTGTCACATGAATGAGTAGTTATAAATTTGGAAAGACCAAGAATCATGACTTTCAAGTTATGTCAGATGTGTTTAGATGATGAATGAGTTTACAGAAATCATCACTGAAATGATGTATCTAGGCTCAAAAATTAAATCTTGAAATGATACAAGTGCTACAATTTCTTTGTCTATTCTTTGTGATGTCATGTGGTTTGCCATTTGATCCGGATTCCAGGAGTAAAATCACCTTTGGCAGCAGTTCTGTTAAAATTATATGAACCAGACCAGAAATGTGGATGGACTGTGTAGATAGTCAAGCCAGTAGTCCAGCATTGAGACAGATACAGTGCTGTTAGTTATGCACAGAATGGCAATTGTGCAAATGATTTTAAAAGTGTCCTGCCACAACTGTAACATGCTTCAGCTCTTGAAAAGAAATGCTTGCTTTTTAAGGCAGTCAGAAGTACAAAAGATTTAAAGGCTTATATCCACCATTTTCCATAAGTAATGCAAAACCATCACCTTCCTCAAAAACACAAGTCTAGACTTGAATGGCAACTTCAAAGAGTGTGTTTTATAACTCCAAAATTTGCAGGTGCATGCCTTGCAGTTGCTGCTGGGTGGGCAGAGGCTATACTGTATATATGAAGACTGGGGGGGGGGGGGTGACTGAGGAGTAGGTACGTGAGTGTGGAAGAGTATGCATAAAGTTCTGTTTTGGTCTGGTAGTTCATCCTTACAGCTTTAATTTGTAAGAACCTGGGGATTTTCCCCTTCTTTAATAAAGCCTTCCTCTGTTATTCTTAGGTATATCCAAGAAAGAAAAGGCTTCCTTTTTCAAATCTAGTTTCGAATGCCTTATCTCCAAAGAGTTGACTTCCATTAACTGCATTTGCAAATTTTGTATTTAAACAGCTTCATTTTCTTCACCTAGTTTCCATCTTTATGGTATCGGAGTGGAAGAGTAGCCTAGTGGTTAGAGCTCTGGCTTGGGAACCAAGAGACCAGGGTTCAATTCCCATTACACTCCTTGTGGCCTTGGGCAAGTCACTTAACCCTCCATTGCTCAGAAAAATCCAAGTTATCAATGTCCCTGTTTAATGTGCATTTGACAAGTTTGTTACAATGTAAACAGCTTTGATTGAAATGATAAAGCGGTATAAAAAAACCTGCTAAATAAAATAAAATAAATTAAATAAATTTCACATGATTTCTTAAGCCTCAAGGATTTTTAACTTTAAATGGTTAACAGGTAGAAAAGATTTCAGTTTTATTTTTCTATCCTGTATAGTAAAGCAAAAGTAAACATCACAGATATTAACTATCTCCAGGAACAAGCAGGAATGTAGTCTTCACATATATGATCTAGAATCCTAAAGATTAAACCCACTGAAACCAAATTAACAACCCAAAAATATAGGTCTCAGAAACATAAACACCCCCTCAAAGTAAAGCAATCGTGAAAAATACTTTTTTTGTCGGAATTCAACAACAAAGTACTAGGAATTCTGTCCAGGTACCACTGTGGTAATTCCCTTTTATTAGAAATATGGATAAAAAGTTTAAATCCAAACTTAGCTTTTTGTAAAGTGCTCTCCTCCGCACTACAATAGTCTGCCAGCAAAATATAGTTGCGTCTGCCAGCAAAATATAGTCGCAACTATATTTTGCTGGCAGACGCAACTATATTTTGCTGGCAGACTATTGTAGTGCGGAGGAGAGCACTTTACAAAAAGCTAAGTTTGGATTTAAACTTTTTATCCATATTTCTAATAAAAGGGAATTACCACAGTGGTACATGGACAGAATTCCTGGTACTTTGTTGTTGAATTCCGACAAAAAAAGTATTTTTCACGATTGCTTTACTTTGAGGGGGTGTTTATGTTTCTGAGACCTATATTTTTGGGTTCACATATATGATGACATTGGGTACTGACGGAGCCTGCACCGGAAGCTCCCCAGCTACCAATCGGAAAGCTTTTGGGAGCAATCCACCGTGCCTGCGCTGGTGCCTTCCCACTCTTCCAAAGTACTCTCCTCAGTTCTTCTCTATAACATTAGCAAAATCCGCCCTTTCCTTTCTGAACACACTACTAAAACGCTTATCCACTCCTTAATCACCTCCCATCTGGACTACTGTAACCTACTCCTTGCTGGTCTCCCTTTGAGTCATCTCTCTCCCCTTCAATCTGTTCAACACTCCGCTGCATGGCTAATCTTCTGCCAACCTCGTCATACCCGTATTACTCCTCTTTTCAAATCACTTCACTGGCTCCCTATCCATCTCCGCATCCAATTCAAACTTCTCCTGCTGACCTATAAATGCATTCACTCTGTGGCTCCTCAGTACCTTTCTTCTCTTATCTCTCCTTACAACCCCTCCTGGGAACGCCACTCTTCTAAGCAACTGGTTCTCTCTGTGCGCTTCTCTCCTATTGCCAACTCCAGATTTCGCTCCTTTCACCTTGCTGCACCATACGCCTGGAAAAAACTACCTGTGTCTGTACGCCAGGCACCTTCTCTAACCCTCTTCAAATCCAGGTTGAAGGCTCACCTCTTCGCTGTTGCCTTTGGATCTTGACTCACCTGATCTCCTTATCTCCAGGAACAAGCAGGAATGAGTCTTCACATATGGGTACGTCGGTACCGACGGAGCCTGCGCGGGAACGCTCCCCAGCGTCCAAAAAGAAAGCTTTTGGGAGCATCCCACACGCATGCACGCTGCCTTCCCACCCATTCACTTCCCTCTCATCAGTTTTCCGTTTTCCGCGGAGCCGGCAGGACGTAATCTCCAGGAACAAGCAGGAATGAGTCTTCACATATGGGTACGTCAGTACCGACGGAGTCTGCGCGGGAACGCTCCCCAGCGTCCAATCAGAACGCTTTTGGAAGCATCCCAACACGCCTGCGTGCTGCCTTCCCGCCTTTCCCAACTGCCTCTCCTCAGTTTTCGTTTTTCTGTGGAGCCGGCAGGACATCCTCCTGTCACCGCAGAAAATTCTTCCTTTATTTTTTGTTTTTTCTTGTGGTCGCTCGATGCACCGGTACCGCCGGTGTTTTCTTGTTTTTTTCGTTTACAGATATTTCCTTCTGTAGGAAATTTGTTCCCATTTGGTGCCTGACAGGCTTTGGCCTGCTAGGCCTCTACATTTCCCTCATGGAAATTCTAGCCACTAGAAAGTGTTTTAACTGTGGCACTACCAAATTACTTTTAGACACCCATAATTGGTGCCTTTCATGTTTGGGACCTGAACACAATCCGCTGGACTGTCCCTCCTGCACTTCTATTTCTGCAAGAGGTTTTCAGCATCGAGCTCAACTCGATACGCCGTTCCCCTCACTCCTGAGGGTACCAGCTCCATCTTCTTTTTCACAGGATCAGGTAACCAAACAAAAGTCTGTAAAGACTAGCCAGTCCTTGGGTGCTAGATCTCATGTCCTTCATAGAGATGCCTTTCGGCTTGCCCCCGAGGACATTTTGCCTTTAAAACCCCGGCGGGAGGCTTCTGTCTCCAAAGCACTAACAGGGTTTCAGGTTGTTCCCGGGGATTTTACCTCGGTGAACATGCCTGAGCCATGCCCGGTGGTGGTATCCGCTTTGAGCGGTGCCGGTACCCCGGCATCGGCAATGGTGCTGGATGAAACATTCCACACCGATGATCGCAGTCGAGCGCTCTCGGTATCTTTGGTGCCGCTAGAGCCGCTACCGACTGATCTTCCCACATCGGTCCTGGTACCGATGCTGGTATCCACGTCGGTACCCTCCCGATATGCATCGATAGACTCGCTTCTTTCGATACCGAGTCTAGAATCGATCTCTAGTCTGGATGACTGGGTACCGACTCGTCTCGGTACCGACTTCACACGGTACCGTAGACATTCCACCGATGATCAAGGTCTGCCACATTCGGTTACCACGGTACTGATAGTGCCATTACAGACTGATCTTCATATATCGGTGTCACCGACGGTACCGATCTCAGTACCGGTATCGGCATTAGTGTCGGTAACTCCCATGCTAGCCGACTCGCTTCCTTCCATACCGAGTTTGGAATCGATCCCTAGCATGGACGATTTGCTACCGATGAGTTGTGCTACCGGGTTTCATCGGTACCCACAACTATCGTTCAAAGATAATCCGATGCTCCACCCTTCCAGATCTGCTATTCCACAGAATCTGAATGAACAGGTGGCTGCTAGAGCTAGTTCTTCAACAGATCTAGTTCTTCCTCCTCTTCCTCGAGGACTCCCCTCCAGGGAGATTTCTTTTCAAGCTTTTCTGCTTGATATGGCAAAGTTACTTGCCATTTCTATACCTGGTCAACTCCCTGCACCAGGGGATCCACAACCTATACAGATCCCCTGCATACAAAGGAAGCCATTATGTTTCCTTTGCATCAGACCTTGCAGGATCTCCTATTTAGAACGTGGGAAACTCCGTTAATGGTATCCCCACCTTCTAGGGCAACTGATCTTCTATTAGGTGCCCCCTTCTTCAGGTTTTCAAAAGCCTCAACTCCCTCATCATTCTCTGGTTGTAGAATCAGCAATGAGGCGTGTTAAGAATACTAAGAAGCACTCTTCTTATCCGCCAGGTCGTGAGGCTAAGACTTTAGATGCCTTTGGACGTCAAACTTTCCAGGCATCCATGCTTTCAGCAAGAATCCTTTCATATATTTTCTATATGGGATTATCTCTTGAGGAGGTCACAAAAGATTTATTACTTTTGACCCCTTTCCTCCAAGAGCCTAAAAGAGCAGATTTTTCTATGCTAATCAATCATGCTCAAAATATTTCTAAGTTCCTTACTCGTGCTTCCCTAGACTCTTTCGAGTCTGTTAGCAGAACATCTGCTATACACATAGGAGCACAACATAGAGCCTGGCTCCAAGCTTCAGACTTGGACAAATCTGTACAAGATACACTGGGAAATGCTCCTTGCACCGGAGAAAATCTTTTTAATAAGGAGTCTTTACTCCAGGCTGCTCAGTTTACCACTGCCACTATTGCTTTCAGAGGCTTGTCTACGCCTTCCTCTATCCCAGTTTGTAGAAAGTCTACTACTAAGCTTTCTTCCCCTAATGGGAGAAGGTTTTATCCATCTTCTACCCATCATACAGATGTTTCTAGGCAGGGGAATCACCCAGCCAGGCTCAGGAAACCACAACCTCAACTGGTTCAACAAACCCAGCAGCCGTAGGGTTGCTGATAAACTTTTCCCTGAATCCCTTTTTCCTCTTGAGGTTTAGATCCTGTACTTTGCTTCTTACCTCTACAAGCATCTACATCGGTTCCATCCTAAAATGTACATATGTCCCTCTCAAGGATACATCCTATCTATTAGCTCAATGGGCTTCTTGAGATGATTATGCTTTACAGGTACTACAGTTACTCCTCGTCCTCTGAACTACACAGAGGAGTAACAGCTGTCAATAAGGTCACCATCCCTTATCTTTGACTTTTCTCCTGTATCAGCATCTCTCTTACTACTTATTAAGGATTTCCTCCTCAATAAGTCTTCTTTTCAACTCTGCCACTCTTTCTAGGACATTTGGTCTGTAAGAGTGATACCACTTTACTGAGGGCTTTTCCTTAAGCCCCTAACAGTTTCTTTCAGAGTTGTCTCCCCCTTGCATTCTTAGTTCTTCCTGGCAGCTTCTCAGACAGTAGTGGAGTCTTTCCTCTCCTACTTCTGTCTGTATTTCTTTCCCAAACTTGGGCCCTTTCTGCTGCCCTATCAATAGTTAGAACTGCAGGGGCTCTTACTGCTTAGACCACTGACTTGCTGTCCAAGCAGCCAGGGCTTGTTCTCCATTTTTAATGGTTTCTGACCTTGCCACTAAGTCCCAGATGGTTTAACAACCTTTTCTGGCTATTGTTGCAGGCCTTACCTTCTCTCCTTAGCCTCCCCAAGTAGTTCATGCTGCCTGCGGGCTCTTGAACATCAGGTTTTCTTCTAATTAATCTGCAACATGCTCTCTGCATCTCTATGGGGCCTTATTAGAGAGCACATAATGTCAGATGGTTAGGAAGGGTTTTACCCAGTCAGGCTTACTGTACTCTCCTTGCCCTTACCCTTGCCATTAAAGGCTTCTTAAATAAAGGTCACAGGCCTTTAATTAAGAGAAGACCTAAAGAATTATCCAATTCCCTGGTTTGCTGCACATCTCCAGGGGACCCCTTCACCAGAGATGGTGTCTTTCTTTCAGTATAGACCATCCCTGTCTGGTTTTTTTTCCTTCCATCTTCAATTCTTCATGGCGTGATCCATGTTGAGCACAGCAATGCACCATACCCCTTTTTACCCTCATTGAGGGTAAATATGGTATTTTTATGGCATCTTTTTCTCCAGCTACTTGCTGGAGTTATGGAAGGATTCAGACTCACTGTCTGCAGATTAAAAACATCCTCTGCATTTTCCAGGTAGATCTCCATTCCTGGTTTTTCAAGGGCAAGAGTTCTTAGAGGACTCTAGACTTCTTTTGCCAATGAGAGAACTCCCTGTGCTTCCTACCCTTTACCAGGAAGTAGGGATTTTCTAAATGTCTACTCAAGCAGGTACCTCCCTTCTTGTTAGATAAATCTTTCTCCACATACCCTATGTGCGGACATGGGTATATATATGTCTGTTACATGTATATGGACATCTACATGTCTATGCCCATATCTCCATAGATATGGATTACCATATATGATAGTGTGTAGGTATATGTCATATACTCTTTCTGTCTGTCTGCCTAGATATATATATAACTATACAAATATATATATTCCACCACGGACTGACAGATACTCTCTATCCCTTTCCATGCTGTCCCAGCATACTTAGGGTTCTCTATGATCAACCACTTCCTGTGGTAGTTCAGGAGTTTTTATACCATAACTTTCAGTTTTGAGTACACCTGAAGCCCTCCACATACTTTCCTTTTCCATTACGAGGGACTTTTTTCTGAATCTTCAGAAAATGAGAGGCTACAATGCCTCATTACTCCTATCCTTATTGTTATCGGATATGGAGATCTTTGAAGCTCCCTCTCCTATAAGAACTAGGTCTCTTAAGGTCAAAGGAGTTTTCAGTTTTAGCCAATGGAGACTTCCGCGTTTTCCGCTAAGTCCTACCTCATTGAACTACCCCAGTTCCACTGGGATTGTTCCTCTCACCCTAAGGGTTCTACCTCAGCCTGTTTTTTGCACAGTTGTTTACCTCTTCTTTCATTGAGGTACCCCCTGGGGATATTCTGTTGGTTCATATTCACAAATCCTCATGAACCTCCATATACCCTTCTACAATGCCACCAGGTGAGGTCCATATTGGTTTATTGATTTTCAATATTACCACTAAATATCACCTGCACAGAGCCTATCTAGGCATCCTGTTTGGTCCAGCTGTTCAACAGCACATCTTTTTAGCTCAACTCCTACCCTCCATCCCTGGAATGCCTGGAAGTTTGGTAAGATAGCATGGCTCTCAAACTCGCAACATGCTGGGACTCCTCCAGGCATCTTAGCTTGGGAGTCCCCATATGTGAAGACTCATTCCTGTGCGGATATCCAGTTTAGTCCTCCACAATCGGGTACTGCCCCTCTCACTGCAGCCTGTAGACTGGACCAATCAAATCTTCTGTAGTACATATCCAGCAGGAGCTCCCAGAAGCCCCCCAGTGTGTCCAGTCTCGTTGCAGTGTGTAGACGTAAAAGTGTGTCCTCTGGGCACACTTAGTGACCTTTGCAGGAGCAACACTAGTTAGTTGTTTTTAGGGTTTGTTTTGGGGCATTTCTCTACTATTTTTGTTTTTGGTAGCTAGCTGTGCCTTTAAAAATAAGAAAGACAAAAGAAGCCTGTCTCCCTGGAGCTGTGCCACAGGAGACTAGGAGAAAGTCAGACCTGCTGGCTGCTGTTGCCTGCCTAGCACATTTTATCAGCCCTGGGTGAGCTTCCCCTAGACAGGACGGGGAATTGCCATACCTATAAGGCAGTGCCTGGTACTGGGAGATTGTGGCTGAATCTTCTGTTCCTGAGCTGGTAGGAGTTTGCATTTCATTTTTTCTTTCTTGTGTGCAATGCTCTGTCTGGGATGCCAGCGTTTCTGTAGGCTCTCCTGAGCCCATTTGGCAGTTTTTATTCAATCTGCTCGTGTGCCCTGTATTAGAGGGTCGTTTTATTTGTTTTCCATATTATTTGGTGGTTTTTATATTTTCGCGCCGTTTTTTACCGCGGGTGAAAAAGTGCGGCGGCCATTTTGGATTTTAAAAGTGCTTTTCCAGGCATTTTTGATCGCTGTGCACAGGTTCCCCTAGCGTTTTTGGGGTTCCTCTTTCTGGCGATTTTGCTCAGGGCCCCCCAGGGATCCTGGGATAATTTGTTTCTTGTAAAAAAAAAAAAAAAAAAGTTAAGTTACTTTTAAATCGGGGCTGATTTGCATAGGATTGCCCAGGTGGTGTGGGCTTTCCTGTGGCTGTCTTATTCTATTCCCCTGGGCAGAGGTGGCCTTGGGATGGCTTCCAAGCCCCAGTGTGTGATTTGTGGGTCCCGCAGGACGGCAGGGACTGACTCTGGCATCTGCAGGGGCTGTGCTGCAGTGCCCTCTGAGTTAGAGCAATCTGTGAATGTTCAGGAACAGGCTACCCCTGGGGATGCTTCTACTTCCGGGGACAGCGTTCTTTCTCCAAGCATCCCTCAGTCTGGCTCGGTTCCTCCGGCCAGCGGTTCAGTGGCTGCGCTCCAGCAGGCGGCTGTTGCTGCCTCAACTATGGACTTCTCCCCTGATTTTGTACTCCTCATGCATCAGGCATTTCGCCTGAGCAGGTCCGGACAGTTGCCGGCTGTCTGGCCCCCCTCCCTCCCCTCGGGGTCCTTGGGGGCGGCTCAGTGTCCCTCACCGCCCGGGGGCAAGCGGCTTCGGTTGGGGGGACAAGAGCAGGACGCCCTGGGTCTCCTGGATTCCGAGGCAGAGGGCGATCCTGAGACTGAAGCGGAGGATTTGGAGGATGGGGAGATCCCTGGGCCGGAAGATCAGGCTCGGGTCATTCGAGTGTTCCGTAGGGACGAGCTGGTTCCTTTGGTCACGGAGTCCCTTCAGGCGCTAAACCTTTCGGCGGTGCGGTCCCTGGAGGAGGAGGGTCTTGAGGATCCTCTGATTCAAGCAGTCAGGGATGCCCAGGTGATGATCCAGGCGGAGTGGGAGCACCCGGAATCCGGTTTGAAGGGGATTCGGACCATGAATCGGCTTTATCCTCTTGCTGACAAGGACAGGGACTTGTTCAGGTCCCCCCGGGTGGATGCTGCGGTCTCCGCAGTGACCAAGAAAACCACCATCCCGGTTGAGGGGGCGGCGGCCCTCAAGGACGGGCAGGATAAGAAGGTTGATAACTTGCTCAAGCAAACCTTCGATACGGATGCCGTGTCATTGCAGGCCTCTATCTGTGGGGCTTGGGTGGCTCGGTCGTGTCTGCGGTGGTCACAGCAACTGCGCTCGAGCCCCGGACTAGACCAGCAGGGTCTGGTGGAGGTGACCCGGCTGGAGTCCGGCTCGGCTTACCTGGCGGATCTGTTTTATGATTTGATCCGCGCGTTGGCTAACAGTATGGCATCCGCGGTAGCAGCGCGCCGGTCCCTCTGGTTGCGCAGCTGGGCGGCGGACAGTTCTTCTAAGGCCCGCCTCAGTAAGCTGCCGTTTAAGGGCAGATTATTATTTGGGGAGGCTCTCGAGAAATTGGTAAAGGATCTCGGTGAGTCCAAAGGGGGCCGGCTTCCGGAGGATAAACCAAGGTCCAACCGGTCCACCTCGTCGGCGCGGGGATCCTTCGGGATCAGCGCAGGTTTCGGCCCTCCCGCCAGTGGTCCTCGCAGCGGGGCCGGTTTGGAGCCCGTAGCCAAGGATTTCGGGCTTTCAGGGGAGCCGGCAGAGGCTTCTCCGCAGCCGGCTCTTCATCGGGTTCTTCCTTTGGACGCAAGCCACAATGACGCCAGGCAGGCTCTGGAGGGAGGACCGCTTGTCGGCGGTCGCTTGCGCGACTTTCTTTCCTCTTGGGCCCAAATAACGTCGGATCGCTGGGTGCTACAAATTATAGAGGAGGGTTACGCTCTGGAATTTGCGTTCCCACTTCCAGATTCCTTTGTTCTGTCTCCCAGCAGGGGCGAGCAAAAGACGAGGGACATCCGCGTGACCCTGGCTCGATTGTTAGCGCTGGGAGCGGTGGTTCCAGTGCCTCCCTTGGAAAGAGGCGCTGGTCGCTACTACTCCATCTATTTTGTGGTACCCAAAAAGGGCGACTCTCTGCGTCCGATTTTGGATCTCAAAGGCGTGAATCGCGCGCTCAGAGTGCCGCATTTCCGCATGGAAACCCTGCGGTCAGTCATTGTAGCGGTGCGAAAGGGGGAGTTTTTGACGTCCCTCGATCTTACCGAGGCCTATCTGCACATTCCGATACACCCAGCCCATCAGCGGTTTCTCCGCTTCGCGTTCCCGTGGGGCCACTTTCAGTTCCGGGCCATGCCGTTCGGCTTGGCTACGGCCCCGCGCACTTTCACAAAGGTGATGGTGGTGGTTGCGGCGGCCTTGCGCAAGGAGGGCATTTTGGTCCATCCTTACCTGGACGACTGGTTGATACGAGCAAAATCCGGTCGAGAGTGCCTGCGGGTCACGAGCAGGGTGGTAGCTCTGCTGCGATCCCTCGGCTGGGTGGTGAACGAAAGAAAGAGTTGTCTGCGGCCCTCGCAGGACCTGGAGTATCTGGGGGTGCGCTTCGACACTGCTCGGGGGCTGGTGTGCCTTCCCGAGCGCCGCGTCCTGACGTTGCGGGCTCTTGTCCGACTATTTCGGGGGATGCCCGCTCCGTCGGCGTGGTGGTACCTACGGCTTCTCGGAACGATGGCGGCGACCTTAGAGGTGGTTCCGTGGGCGCGGTTCCACATGCGCCCGCTACAGAGGGCGCTCCTTCGTCGCTGGTCCAACCAGTGCGATTCCTTGCACAAGAGACTGCCCTGCCCGAAGGCAGTGCGGCGGTCGCTTCGGTGGTGGCTCTCCTCCGAGAACCTGACGCGGGGAATTCCCTTGGAGCCTCCTCTGTGGGTCCCCCTCACTACGGATGCGAGCCTAGTCGGCTGGGGAGCACACTGCGAGACCCGCTTCACGCAGGGGGTGCGGTCCTCGCAGGAAGCGTCTTGGTCGATCAACCGCCTCGAGCTTCGGGCGGTCCGACTAGCCCTGATGGCCCTGGAACCTCTGCTCCTGGGCCGGGCGGTCCGAGTCTGGTCGGACAATGCGACCACGGTGGCGTACATCAATCGCCAAGGGGGCACAGGGAGTGTGGCCCTGGAAACCGAAGCGACGGCCTTGTTCAGCTGGGTGCAGACTCGGCTGCCGGCGATCTCGGCGGCGCACATTGCAGGCGCGGACAATGTCCAGGCCGACTTTCTCAGCAGAGTGCGGGTGGACCCCGGAGAGTGGGAGTTAAATCCTCAGGTGTATGCGCAGATAGTTCGGCGGTGGGGTCCGCCCATCATGGATCTCATGGCGACCTTCCAGTCGGCCAAGACAAGTCGCTTCTTCAGCAGACGGCGGGAGCGGATGTCCGAAGGACTCGACGCTCTCATTCAGCCGTGGCCGACGTCCGGGATGCTGTACGTTTTCCCCCCGTGGGCCCTGATCGGTCGGGTCGTCCAGCGCATCGAGGGCCATCAGGGCCGGGTGCTGCTGGTGGCTCCGGATTGGCCCCGGAGGCCCTGGTATGCCGACCTCGTTCGGCTTCGAGACGGCGTGCCGTGGCGCCTTCCGGCGCTACCGGATCTTCTTCTTCAGGGCCCCTTGCGGATGCCCCAGGTGGCTCGGTTCTCGCTTACGGTTTGGCCATTGAGAGGGCTCGGCTGAAAAAGAAGGGTTATTCGCCCGCGGTGATTTCCACCTTACTGCGGGCAAGAAAGTCGTCCACTTCTCTTACTTATGTTCGAATTTGGAGAATTTTTGAGGACTGGTGCTCCCGGCGTGGAGTTCGGGCGGCGACGGTCTCGGTGCCCGTCGTGCTCAGCTTTCTGCAGGATGGCTTCGAGAAGGGTCTCGCGGCCAGTTCCCTGAAGGTCCAGTTGGCCGCGCTCTCTTGCTATAGAGGCAAGGTTTTGGGCCGCCTTCTTGGCGCTCATGCGGATGTGCGGCGTTTCTTGACCGCCGTGTTTCATTTGCGGCCTTCCCGCAGAGCGGTGATTCCTCCGTGGGATTTGAATTTAGTTCTGCGGGCCCTGGCTCGGGAACCCTTTGAGCCCTTGCGGAGGGCATCCTTGAAGGGTCTCACGTTGAAGACGGTTTTTTCTGCTAGCCATTTGCTCGGCACGGCGCATCTCGGATCTACAGGCCTTGTCATGCCGAGAACCTTTCTTGTCTTTTTCTGCGGAGCGGGTTGTGCTCCGTCCGGTTCCCTCCTTCCTGCCAAAGGTGGTGTCTCCTTTTCACCTGAATCAGGCAGTATTTCTACCAGTGATTTCGGCGGACTCGGTCGAGTCGGTGGACAAGGGGCTTCACCGGCTTGATGTGGGCCGCACGCTGCGTCGGTATTTACAGTCTACCGAGTCATTTCGGAAGACTGATCGGCTTTTTGTGCTCTTTGGGGGTGCACGGAAAGGGGAGGCGGCGGCTAAGGCCTCCATTGCTCGATGGCTTAAAGAAGCGATCGCCTCCGCGTATCTGTTGCAGCGGCGGCCGGTTCCGGAGGGGCTCCGGGCTCATTCTACTAGGGCTCAGGCGGCCTCTTGGGCGGAGCATGGTCTGGTTCCACCAGCGGAGATCTGTAGAGCGGCCACTTGGTCGTCTCTGCATGCTTTCAGCAGGCACTATCGCTTGGATGTGTCAGCGGCTCGGGATTCCTGTTTTGGTTCGGCGGCGGTTTTGCGCGCCGGCCTACAAGGTCCCGCCCGGTCTTAACTGCTCTGTTACATCCCGATTGTGGAGGACTAAACTGGATATCCGCACAGGAAATGGAAATTACACTAACCTGGTAATTGTAGTTCCTGTAGGATCCAGTTTAGTCCTCCTTCCCTCCCGAATATCTGCATGATCTTGCGGCGCGCTATCCCGAGCGGGAGATTCTAAGATAGTTTTGCGTCCCGTTCGGACCTTAGCGGCAGTCGTGCTTATACCTATGGCTCTTCCCTTTCTTTTGGGGTTCCGTAAGCTCCTTAGTACCTGGGGGGAGCTCTGTGTCAATTTAGGGGCGTCGATTCCGGCGCCGTGCAGTGTTCTGACTTCCTCGTTTGGGGAGGGAGTTGGTTATTCCAGGGGGGAAGTACAAGGTTTAATGTTAATCTGATAATAATCTGATGTGTTGCTTCGTTCAGTATGCTTTGTTACTAGTACACTGGGGGGCTTCTGGGAGCTCCTGCTGGATATGTACTACAGAAGATTTGATTGGTCCAGTCTACAGGCTGCAGTGAGAGGGGCAGTACCCGATTGTGGAGGACTAAACTGGATCCTACAGGAACTACAATTACCAGGTTAGTGTAATTTCCATTTCCTGCTTGTTCCTGGAGATAGCACAGTTACTTACCTGTAACAGGTGATCTCTGGGAACAACAGGAATAAGTCTTCACAACGCACCCACCTCCCCTAGGAGTTGCATTTCTTTATCTCTATCTTTCCCTTTCTTGCTCTCTCTCTCTTTGCCTCAGCTTTAAAACATAACTGAGGAGAGGCAGTTGGGAAAGGCGGGAAGGCAGCACGCAGGCGTGTTGGGATGCTTCTAAAAGCGTTCTGATTGGACGCTGGGGAGTGTTCCCGCGCAGACTCCGTTGGTACCGACGTACCCATATGTGAAGACTTATTCCTGCTGTTCCCAGAGATCACCTGTTACAGGTAAGTAACTGCTTTCCTTTCACCGCAGAAAATTCTTCTTTTTTATTCTTAGTTTTTTGTGGTCGCGTCTGCCTTCCCTCGACGCCACCGGTACCGCCAGTGCTTTTCTTTCTTTTTACTAAAGAATTTCTTCTTTTCTTAGAAATTTTTTCCTGTTTAGTGCCTGATGGTTTCTAGGCCACTAGGCCTCTATCCTTCCATTATGGAAAAGCCAGCCACTATCCTTAAGAAATGCTCAAAGTGTGGCGGTACAGATATATTTTCAGACACTCATACTTGGTGTCTAAAATGTTTAGGTCCTGACCATTGCCCACTGGAGTGTCTCTCCTGCTGGAGCTTAAACAGAAGAAGTCTTTAGGATCGAGCACAACTCTACCCGGTTCACATCGCACTCGATGTCACCAGCTAGAATATCTTCTTTTTCACAGGATCAGATAACCAAACAAAAGTCTGTAAAGACTAGCCGGTCCTCGAGTGGTAGATCTCCTTCTCAGCATCGAGATGCCTCTTGAGTTGCCCTCGAGGACATTTTGGCAATAAAGCCCTGGCGGGAGTCTTCGGGCTCCAAAGCATTAATGGGGCTCCAGGTTGTTCCCGGGATTCTTACCTCGATGAACATACCTGGGCCATGCTCGGTGGTTGTGGCCACTTCGAGTGGTACCGACACCCCGGCATTGGCTATGGTGATGGATGAAACAATCCTCACTGATGAACGTAGTCTAGCGCGCTCGGCTACTTCGGTACAGCTAGAGTTGCTGCAGACTGTTCCTCGAGTATCGGTATTGGTTTCGGTACCGGTATCGACATCAGCATCGGTGTCAGTACCGTCCATGCTTGCTTCGACAGACTCGCTTCCTTCGATGCCGAGCCTGGAATCAATCTCTAGCATGGAGGATTCGGTACCGACCTCGGGCGGTACCGAAGACATCGCTTTAAGGAAAATCCGATGCTTCATCCTTTCAAGTCTTACGATCCCGATGACTGGGATGAATCCATCGGTACCAAGGCTGAATTTTCAACAAGTCTAACCTTTACCCCTCATTTTAGAGGGGGGTCCTCAGGGGAGATTTCTTTTCAAGCTTTTCTGCTTGATATGGCAAAATTACTTGCCATTTCTATACCTGTTAAAGAATCCCTACCAGGGAATTCAGAGACACTGCAATTCCCCTGGATTCCAAAGGAGGTGATCATGCTTCCTTTGCATCAGATCTTACAAGATCTACTATTAAGAATGTGGGAAACTCCTTTAACGGTATCCCCACATTCTAAGACACTTGACACTATGTACAAGGTGCCACCTTCTCCAGGTTGTCAAAAGACTCAACTTCCTCATCATTCTATTGTTGTAGAATCAGCAATGAGGCGTATTAGAGTGCAAAGAAGCACTCTTCTTATCTGCCAGGTCGTGAGTCTAGGACTTTAGATGCCTTTGGACGTTGATGCTTCCAGGCATCCATGCTATCAGCAAGAATTATCTCATTTATTTTCTATATGGGATTATCTCTTGAAGAGGTCACAAAGAACTTAAAGCTTTTGATCCCTTTTCTTCAAGAACATAAAAGAGCAGACTTTTTCTTATTAGTCAGTCATGCTCAAAATGTCTCTAAATTCCTTAATCGTGCTTCCCTGGACTGTTTTGAGTCTATTAGCAGAACTTCTGCTATAGCCATAGGAGCACGACGCATGGCCTGGCTCCAAGCTTCAGACTTGGACAAATGGGTACAAGAAAGGCTGGGAAATACTCCTTGTACTGGTGAGAATCTCTTTAACAAGGATGCTTTATTTCAAGCTAATCAGTTAAACACTGACATTGTTGCTTTCAGAGGATTGTCAAAACTTTCCTCTATCCCAGCTAGTAAAAAATCTCCTAACAAACTTTATCCCCCTAAAGGGAAAAAGTTTTATTCATCTTCTACCCATCATGCAGATGTTTCCAAAGAAGGGCAACATCATACCAGGCTAAGAAAACCAAAGCCTCGACAGGCTCAGCAAACTCAGCAGTCGCAGGGTTTCTGATATTTTATTTCATTAAATCTCTTTTTCCTGTTGAGCTTCAGAACCGCTACTTCTTAACAACAGAAGCATTTACAGTTCTTCTCATCCTTACTTGAGTGGTCAGTGATACACTGGCTCAAACCTCCACTTTAGGAATGAATCTCTTGCCAAGAGCAATCCATTCTTTTAGCTCTTAGAGCTATTAAGGATAATCATGCCCTACAGGTAACAGGTTTCTCCTCTCCTTTTAAAGTAAACAGAGGAGTTACAACTAATTACAAGGTATGCTATGCCCTTCACCTTGACAGTTGTCCTGTACGAGAATATCTCATACTTTTGACTGCAGGGGAGCTTCACCTTTTTCAGAGACTTACCAAATTGTAAGTCTTCCCAACTCTGTATTACTTTCTATCCCTCTTAGTCGAGACTTTCACTCTAAGAGTGATACTATTTCACTGGAGGGCTTACCTTTTAAGCCATAGGATTGTCTTCAATACCTACTCCAGTAAGTAATTTCCATACAGAGTTTCTCCTCTCTGCAATCTTTTCAAATATTTCTTTAAGACAGCTTATCAGACCATAATTGAGTTCTATCACTTCTAATTATGTCTGTCGGTCCTTTTCCAATCTATAGGACCTAACCTCTTCTGCTGCCTTAATAACAGATAATTCCAAGAGAGGTTCCAAAACCTACTTGGACAATTTATCGTTGCAGGCAACCAGCCTGTCTACTATTCTTAGCCATCTTCAATCCTTTGGCTTCCACAGAATAGATTAGGTTGCACACTGGTAATTAAACAGCCAGATCTCATCTAAGCAACCTACAACATGCTCTCTGCAATTCTACAAAAGGCTCTTCAACTATGGGCCTTTGCCAGAGAGCGTCAGAGCCATTCCTGGTGGGTAACTTCCAGATGCTTAAAAGGCTTTGCCCAGTCATGCTCCCACATGACCGGTTTTTTCCTACTCTTACCATCTTCCTTAAAATTTCCTTTTAGGGAAAATGAACCAGGGCTTAGATCACGTGAAAGCATAAAGAATTGCTTAATTCCCTGAGTTGTTCCACATCTCCAGTGGAACTCTTCCAACAGGGATGCATTTCTTTTCACTGCAGTCGATCCTTGTCTAGTGCATTCCTTCTAATTCCCAATACTTCATTGGAGCTTATGCTGAACAAAGAACGCATTATACTCATATTGCCCTCATAGACGGGCAAATATGGTATTCCCTTTTATTGCATCTTTTTCTCCACACTGAAGTTATAGAAGGATCCAGACTACTTGTCTTAAGACTAAGGATTTCTCTGCATCCCTTCACGTAGATCTCCTTTTCAGGTTATTCAAGGTCTAGAATTTTAAGGAAATCTAGACCTATCTTTCTCACTAGGATCATTCCACTGGTTTCCATGTAACCTTCTTCATGGTTCTTCCACGTGTAACCAGTAAGGGGTTCTCTATCCATATTTTCAAGCAGGTCTTACCCCTTCTTGTTATTAAGTGAGTCTCTCTTTATATATAGATATATATAGAGAGAGAGAGAGAGATGTTTATATAAATACACACATCTCACTCTGAAAGATTTGTTACTGTCCATATTAATGCTGTTCCAGCATGCGATAGGGTTTTAAATGGATAACCTATTTCTATGGTAATTACAAACTACCTTCTTTTAGTGTAACCTCTCCGGTTACATTACATCTGCAGCTCTCCATGTAAAGTCCTCATCCTAAGTGACCTCACTTAGGGAAGACATTACTGATCTTCAAGAAATTGGAGGCTACACTACCTACTACAAATGTTTCTTTCATTTGGATAGAGGGGTCTTAAAGACCCATCCTTTTTCTGCAAACCAGTCAGATTTATCTCCTCTCTTTCCTAGAGCCTTTTTCTGCTCCAAGGACAAAAAGCTTCAAACTTTGGCCTACAGAAGCTTTAGCTTCTCATCCAAAGTCCAACCCCATTAAACTCCCCCAGTTTTTTCTTCTGGGATTAGTTCTAGCCATTTAGGCTTCTGACCTCTGCCTGTATTGCGAAATTTATTTCCTCTACTTCACAGTAAGGTATTTTCTTTGCGGATAATGTACTGGCTCTTAACACCAGACCCATATTAGCCTCAACAAGTACTTTTGCAATACTTTTAACTAAGGTCCACATTAGAACATTGGAATCCAATATTTACTAACATTTATGATCTACACAAGGACTCCTCTCTAGATGCCTTGTTTAGTCAAGCTGTTCCACAGCACACCCTTTTTAGTTCAACTCCTACCCTCCATCCCCTGGGATGCCTGAGGTTCTAGGAAATAGCATGGCCCATCGATTAGATTTGCAACATGCTGGGACCTTCCCTAGGCATCTCTAGCTTGGGAGTCCCCCATATGTGAAGACTCATTCCTGCTTGTTCCTGGAGATAGCACAGTTACTTACCTGTAACAGGTGATCTCTGGGAACAGCAGGAATAAGTCTTCACAACCCACCCACCTCCCCTAGGAGTTCTCTCTCTCTCTCTAATTTGTCTACTTCCCTCCTTCGGTCTCAGCTACAAACCCAACTGATGAGAGGGAAGTGAATGGGTGGGAAGGCAGTGCACATGTGTGTGGGATGCTCCCAAAAGCTTTCTTTTTGGACGCTGGGGAGCGTTCCCACACAGACTCCGTTGGTACCAACGTACCCTGTCAGACGGCTGCCTGGGTGAGAATCTTCACAGTCTTTGCAAGTGCATATCTCTATATGATTTGCAAGGTATTGTGGGCAATGTAGTTCATTCACACCAGACACAGCTGCTGACAATAATTTAGTTGTGCTCTTGGGTAAAGCCAATAAGATATTTATTTATGGGGTTATGTCTCCCAACACAGATATGCTTGGTAGCACATAAATTAGGTTACTTGCTTTCAGTGTTAACTTGGAAAAACAAAGTTAAAATCAGGAAAACAACAAAATGAAAAGCCACAAAGCAAGAAACAAATTGTTCTTTTCAGGTTAATTTCTGATTACTTCCCACATAGATACAGAAGTGATTCTCTCCTAGCTCACAAGCAATTAGGTAAGGCTTAATTGCTAGCAGTTACCAGCTGAAACCCCTTAGCTGGCTTGCCTTCCACTGTGTGGGTCAAATCCTGCTTCAGGAGCTTTTCTGAGTAGATTAAAGAACAAATTTGTATTTCTTTGTGATGGTTGCTGTACTTTATAACAGAAAGTTACCAACGGAGTTTAGATAGAGAACAGTCCATATAAACAGGATCTTCATCTGCTATTATTCCCCCTTGTTCAACAAGCATGGGTTCAATATCATGGATTGGCACAGATGAATCTCTCAATGGAACATTTTCAGGAGAATACTTGTTTCCCTGCTGTCTTTCAAGGTTATAGCTAGGGCATAGATCAGTGTTCATACCTGAGCTTCCATTGCTGCTAGAGTTCCTCTCTATATAGCCTGGCCAGTATGTAGTCCAGTTCTTATGTCCAGCCTTCCAATCCAGATCCCTGGACACTGGATCTCTCTTCACATACCTTCTGGCACAGGTCTTAGGGTCCCTTCCATGTGCAGCCGTCTCCCTCACAGGTAGCCTCTAGTGATTCCTAGCTCTGCAGCACCATTCCTCTGGCTTTCCCCAGTCCAATGGTGTATGCTGGCCCTTGGAATACCTCCCAGTATACGTACTGCTTTGGACTCTTCTAGACCTCTCAAAGGCTTTTCTCTTCCTTCTTCCAAAGGGTCTCTTTCCCTCTCTGTCCGTCCGGTTTGGCTTCTGCTTCTGATGATCCTTCAGATGAAACTGATGATCAAACTCAAGCTGATTCTCAGGATACTGAGGACCAATCTCTGGATATCCAAGGTGATCATGAAGATGGTCATCTGTAGAATAAACTCTACTCTTATTCTGCTTAGATGAGTGCTCCTCCCTAACACAGCGCAGCTGTGCTGAATCAGGCCCTGCCCTTTGAGGTGAGTGCTTAGGGATTACCTCATAGCCCTCCTGATTGAACACACATTTCCCCATTTCAGCTCCTCTAATGGCTGTTGGAAACCTGGTGCATTCTGGGACTTGGTAGTCTTTTATGGGAAAATTCTGTTTTCTTATTTCTACCAGAACTGACAGGTTGCTTGTTCAGAGTCACTTCACCTTTTCTATAGCTCCTTCCTGAGCTATGATAAGCTTCCTTATCACAACCCATATGTGAAGACTTATTCCTGCTTTTCCCAGAGATCACCTGTTACAGGTAAGTAACTGTGCTTTCCTTCCCCCTGTTTTACCCCTGTTTACGCCTTCTGTGTTGGTCTTGATTAGATTGTAAGCTCTGATGAGCAGGGACTGTCTCTTACATGTTTGTACAGCGCTGCGTACGACTGGTAGCACTATAAAAATGCTCAGTAGTAGTAGTAGTAGTTCTTCTTTTTCCATGGAGCCGACAGGACCTCTCCCTGTTATCGCTGAAGAATCATCACATACCTTCCCTTTTCCACTTAAATTCAGTATTGATCGATACTACCTTTCCCTTTATTCCTTATTCTTTATTTCTCTAAAAAAAAAAAAAAAAGTAAGTTTTTTTCCTTTAGGGCCTTGTGCCCTATGGGCCTTGCCCATCCCTTTCCAATCATGGAAAAGCCCGTCAGCGGCTTTAAAAAAAAAATGCACAAAAAGTTGAAACACCATATCGATCACTGGTAAGCACGATTGGTGCCTCAGTCCTGACCACATCCCTCAAGAGTGCTCCCTATGCAAACAACCAAAAGGGGGCCTGGTGAACGAGGTCAAAAAGTAAGGGGAGCTTTTTCCTTCGGACACAGTATCATTGGCCTCGACTTCTTCAAGGGCATTGTCAGACTCTCTCACACTTCTAAACATTCTAAGGACTCCAGAAATGGGGAGAAGAAATCAAAGAAGTCTCTTGTCTCGCTCTCCAAAAGCTAAGTCCAGACCTTGGGAACCCTCAGAGGCTCCGAAGGAACCGAGCCATAAGTCCTCCTCCCGGTAAACTTCGGGAATTGAGAGAACATTCCCGTTTGCACCGAGAATCGTCCAGAAATTTGTCAGACTCAAACCATAGGTCCAAACATTCCCGGTGGGAGGACTTGTCCTCCGGAGCCCTGGTGGAGATTTGGGAGGTACCCTGGGCCTCAGCCTCTGTGGAACCCCCGGTGCCATGCACTGGTACGGTGGCCCCCAGTCCCATTCTATCCATGGACCAGGCACAGGCTCCATCCTTGGACCAGCTGATGCTGTCCTTGGAAAGGACCTTAGCAGCTCTCCTGGTGGCATCGGTACCACTGACACAGACAACCCCGGAGAATCGGCTAGTGGCACCGACCTCGATCCAGCAGCCATCCCTGATGGTACCATCGACATCGAAGCAAGGGCCTCGAGATTTTGGTTCCGGTACCGATACCATCACCATCCATGGATTCCGCCTGGACAGTGCAGGGCTTCAACCCTGAGGACGTCGAGAGGCAGTGACGTGACACTCGACATTGGCACCACCAATAGTCACCGGAGTCCGATTCCGATGTATCCGATTCTGATCATCAGTTGCTGGACTACGATGACCTTTGGGACTTTGCATCGGAACCCTTGCCACCATCGGCCAATACCCGAAGAAAATCCCCTCCTGAGGACATGTCCTTTCAGGAATTCATCAGGGATATGGCGGCGGGCCTCTCAATCCAGGCGGCATTGGAATGGCAACCAAGGGCAGTGGAGCTGGAGATCCACCAGTACCCCGCAGCACCGAAAGAAGCCACCATCCTTCCGGTGCACCAAATTCTACACAATGCTACGAATGTGGGAGGCTCCTCTTACCATCTCCCCTATAAGTCGTCATTTGCATACGATGTATCGAGTGCCCATCTGCCTCAACTTTCAAAAACTGCAGCTTCCTCATCATGGTGGAATCAGCGATGCTCCGTATAAAGAGCGGAAAGAACCATGCTTAGATGCCTCCGGGCCGTGAATCGAGGAACCTCGATTCCTTTGCCCGATGCTCTTTTCAGCATCAATGCTGGCTAGTAGAATAAATTCCTATATCTTCTACATGGGGATGTTCCTGAAAGGACTGGGAAGGATTCCTTCCTTTCCTCCCAGAGGAAAAATGACCAACCTTCCAGGCTGTCCTCTCCCATAGCTAGAATGCATCAAAATTTGTCAACATAACCACCTTTGATGCATTCGAGTCATCCAGCAGAGTATCTTCTATTGCTATAGGGGCTAGGTGGCTGGCTTGGCTTCAGGCCTCAGATTTGGAACAATGGGTCCAAGATAAGCTTGGCAACATTCCCTGCATGGGTGAAAACCTATTCGGTAAGAACTGGCGAGAAAAGGCATGGGAACTAGAGACAGATGATACCACCCTTAAACGACTCTCTAGGAAAACATCTGACACCTCCAAAAAGAAGGCAACACCTAAGAAAGCCTTTTACCCCAAGAAGAGAAGGTTTTACCCTTCTTACCCCTAGCCAACCTACAACAGAAGTAACAGGGACCCAAGCAAGCCAAGAAGCCTAGACTTGCTGAAACACAACCCCAAACTCAGCCAGCTCCTGTTTAGTCGAGTTTTTAACTCCCACATAGGGGAACATAGCCAGTCCCCAGCAGACTTTGCAGGATCAGATACTCATTCCAGGAAGATACTCTCTGTTCAGCCAGAAATGGCATACCGTTATCACAGAAAACTGGACTCTCACCATCATACAGAAGGGATATCAAATCAACTTTCAAGAGCTTCCCCCCACTATTTCAGAGGGAACCATCCTTCCAACTCCCGCCCCCCCCCCCCCAGAGGCCCTCCTCCAACAGGAAATAAACATTCTCTTATATGCTGATAGATACATGCAGAAATTATTCACACAGAAGCTAACTGTTCACCGGTACACAGGCTGAAACAGTCTTTCTCCGTGCATAAGCAGGAAGTAAGTCCTCACGTATGGGTGGCATCCCCGATAAAGGCTCATGCGGGAATGCTCCCCAGCTTCTAATGGAAGCTTTTGGGGGGCTCCATCGTGCATGTGCGTTCCGGCTTTCCTGCTTACTGTGGCATCATCTTCTCCAGTCGTTTTTTTCCATGGAGTCCCTAGGACATTTTTTTCTCTTTCCTCCTTGGGGTCCCTTTTCTATCTAGTTTTCACCACCTGTCATCTGTAGCGCCGATCCCAGTGCTGTTCCTTTCATTTTTTGTGTGTTTATCCTTCTTTTTTTCTTTTTTTGTTTTCCCATGTCTGGCACTATCGAGCTGTCCGACCTTGCTACTGCTGTGTTCCGGACATCTCCCATAAGCCAGAAAGTAGGTTTAAGAAGTGCATCAAGTATGCCCAGATCATCTCAGTCACAGACCGGCACAATGGTGCCTTCAGGGCCTGGGCCCCAATCACCAGCCTACCTGTGTTTGCAGATGACAAGAAGGGGCCTGAAAGGTCAGGAGAAACAGCAGAAGTCCCTCCTCAGGCTGATGGATTCTGCATCTTCAATCCTAGCATCGACCTTGATGTCCTCGCATGGCTCCGTGGAGGCATAGTCATCAAGAGGAGTCCAAATGAAATCAGAGCTGAAGGACCGCAGTGCCCCGAAGTGAAGGATATCCCTTGACCTTTGTTCGGGATAGACTTAATTGACCCCCTTCGTCATCAAAGGGAGTATCCGAGCGTTGAGCCAAGGTCCACGTTCACCATTGGAGTCCTTCCCAATGTGACATGGAGAGCTACAGGTGAGAGCGGCCCACAAAAGTACCGTGAGAAGATGACTCCGCCCAGGGTATGGGAAGGACACCGGGAATCCCCTGATGTCCCCACTGTTGAGATTCCCCAACAGGGATGCTGGAGCCGGTGGTCAAAGTTGTAATTCTGGCCCTTTCCTTCAGAGATGGCAGTCTTAAAAGAATGCCTTCGTGGCCCATATAACGGTGGTGCTGGCCACACAACCGTCTGGCGTCTCTGTGCATAGGGCATCACGACCGCAGACCATGCAGCTGAACCTCAAGATCCATGTGCTGCTCGCCAATGCAGGTGTTTTGGGCCGGTGATCGGAATAGACGCCGGTTCCTATGGCCATCTCCCTATCAAGCGTATTAGGATCAGATGCCGCGAAGAGGCCACGGAAGTGCGGTGTGCACCATCGGTCTCAAAGGCACTCTGCTTCTCTGCACAGCCAGAGCCAACACTGAGAAGAGGCCTAATGCTATTTCGAGTTCCTCTTGGAGTCGGATTCTGAAGGCTGGGAGACTTTTATGCAAAATTGGAGGTGTCCAGGAATAGATCCCCCGAGCTCCCCTTGGACCCCTCTCCTCACGAGCAACAGAAGTCGCCCCTGGAGGATATGTCCTTCTAGGACTTCATGTGGGATATGGCCAAGGCCATTCTCTTCTCCTTGGAGTCAGAGGACGAGTCAAGGGTAGAGGAGCTGGAGATCCTTTAGCCCCCAAGGAGGCTGTGACACTGCCGTTGCACCAGATCCTGCAGAGCTTGCAAATGAGGATGATGGAGAATCCCCTCACGGTGCTAGCATTCAGCAAGCGGCTGGACTCGATATACCAAGTCCGAAAGGCCCTAGATTTTGAGAAGCCTCAACTCCCACACCACTCTCTGGTGATGGAGACGGCCATAGTAACATAGTATATGATGGCAGATAAAGACCAGTATGGTCCATCTAGTCTGCCCATAAGGTGGCTAGAGTGAGAATCAAGAGCAGCAAGATGCACTCCTCTTTGCCCCTGGGTAGGGAGGTGAGAACCTTGGACTCCTTTGGCAGGCAGTGCTTCCAGAGCCACCATGCTGGTGGCCAGGGCCTGTTTGTATCAGTTGTACATGGGCATGTTCCACAAGGATATCATGCGAGATCTGGCTGAGTTTGACCCGCTTCTCCCCTCTGGGCACCTATAATCCTTTTGCGCCCTAGTGGGCCACAGCAAGGACTGTTCCAAATTCATGGTCCGGGCGACTTATGATGCCTTTGAATCAGCCTGCAGGGCCACAGCAGTGGGCATTGGAACCTGCTGGCTCACCTGGCTTCGGTCCTCGGTCCTGGAGCAGTGGGTCCAGTTTAAGCTGGCCGATGTGCCTTGCCAGTGTGAGAACCGCTTTGGGAAGCAGGTGGAGACTAAAGCTGGTGAAATTGAGACACAGCATGTCACCCTCACCAGGATTTTGAGAAAGACTGCTCATCTGTTTCATAAGAAGTATCAGGGCAAGAAGACCTACTACCAGCATAAGCGCCGGTACCTCCTGAGCCTACAGGCCTATCAGCTGAAAGCGCAGGCTCCTTATCAGCAGTGCCATGAGAAATCGCAGAAGGCCCAGCTGGCCCCACAACCCAAACCTGCACTTGATTATTGCAACAATACCACGGCCTCTCCAAACAATCCCTACAATCTCTCCAAAGGGCACAAAACACAGCAGCAAGAATAATCCATAGAATTTCTAGACAAGCACACATCACCCCTGTCCTACAATACCTACACTGACTCCTCATTCATACAAGAATAAGATACAAGGCACTTATGACACACAAAGTCATACACAATGAATCGGCAACCTGCCTCTACTCTCTTCTGTCAAGATCCAAGAGTGATAGACTCTGAAGATATAACGTTCTTCTTCTTAGCATCCCAGCTCATAAAAAAAAAAAGCAAGCAATCCACATGTAGCCGTGCATTCTCTTTTTGCCTCTACCTTTTGGAGCGCCCTCCCGCCTGATCTGAGAGGGTGCTCTGACCAATCTGACTTCAGGAAAAAACGCAAAACCTACCTATTCCAGGAATACTTCACACCACCACAACTCATGATCTGTGTTGTCAGTCGTGACTTAGTAACCTACGTTCACTAACCTACTACAATTGTCAGAGACTCATATCCTGTCCCTACAATCCGCATAGATTATGCTCCACGTATCCCCTTAGTTCCCAGGTATTCCTCCCTGTCTGTACATAGTTATTGTTTTTTACTGTTCATAGTTGTGTGACTATTGTACTAGTTTGTATTTTCTGGAATGTTCTTGTTCACTGTAAAACAGTTGCTCATGCACTGCTACATCTGTTAAGTTCTATGTAAACCACCTTGGATAGTAGAAAGGCAGTATATAAACAAATTTAAATAAATAAATAAATAAAAAATATATTTATTTATTTACATTCTCTTATATACCGCGCTATTCTGCATCAATGCGGTTTACATTGAACAAACTGAAATTACATTGAACAGGGCATTATAACTTGGAGATAACTATTTTACAGGGAGCATGGGCTATGGAGGGTTAAGTGGCTTGCCCAAGACCACAAGGAGCACCTGTGGGACTAGAAACCCCAGTCCTTCCAGCCCAAGGTTGCTGTCCTCTAGTGGGATTTGAACCCTCAACCTTTCGGCCTGAAGTACCTTGCCCCAACCACAAGGCCACTCCTCCACTCCAATAAACTTGGGGTGAGGTTTTGATTGGCTATGCTACAGAGAAGCCAATCTGCTAGTTTCCAAAGGGGACAACCCTTTGGTGGGGGGTGGAGGGGGGGCGGCGGCTCGTCCTGTTCACCCACAGATGGCCTTTCATCACCTTGGACGCGTGGATGCTGCAGATAGTCCGGAGTGGCTACATGCACATCGCCGAGCTGCCCCCTCCCCCCCGAGGGAGTTTGTGCTAGACCCCTTGCATCTCAACCTGCTACAGGGAGAAATCTCCGCCCTGCTCTCAGAACTCTCCATCAAGCCTTTACCTCTGGCTCAGGTCGGGTGGGAATTCTACTCCAGGTACTTTTCTGGTCCCCAAGAATACAGGGGAGTTTTGGCCCATCCTGGAATTCTGAGACCTCAACACCTACCTAGTTTGAGAAAAGTTCAAAATGGTCTCCCTGGGGATCCTGCTCCCATACCTCCTAAAGGACAATTGGCTATGCTCCCTAGATCTTAAGGATGTGCATGTGTACATACTGATCCACCTCGCTCACAGTAAATATCTAAGGTTCGTCCTAGGGGATTGGCACTTCCATTAGCAGGTTCTTCCCTTTGGACTGGCTACTGCACTCTGAGTCTTCAAGAAGCATCTTGCGGTGGTGGCCACTTACCTGCGGACTCTGGGGGTATTCATCTTCCCCTACATAGATGACTGGCTCATAAAGAGCTCCCCTCCGGATAGAGTCCACTAGCCAGCTCAGCTGACCATCCAGGAGCTCGAGCGACTGTGGTTTGTGGTCAACTATCCCAAGTCTCACCTTCAATCTTCACAACAGCTAGGGGCCCTCCTGGACATCACTTGGACTTGGACCTTTTTCCCGATGGATCATCTGCAGAGGCTGATGGCCTTGGTCTGTGATACCCATCAGCGGCGTCAAGTGACGACCCCGGGGGATGCTGAAGGTGCTTGTCCATATGGTCTTTTTTTTTTTTTTTTTTTATTAATTAAATTTTGAACATACATTCAACACCAAAGTTGAATACAGGAAACTTGGTAATATAATGAGTTATAAACATCCAAATAAAACAACCAAAAACATCATATTACCATAATCAGCCCACAAATAATTGGGAGAGGCCAAAGGATAAACAAAAGAACAGGAAAATGAAACAAGCAGTGCAAGACTTACACCTCAGCCGTATGGGAAGCTACAATCACAACACTATCCTCCCTAACTACAAGGAACTCCAGAAGCTGAGCGGGCTCAAAAAACACAAATATCTTCTTTTTGTACGAAACACAGCATCGAGCAGGAAATTTTAACACAAAAGTTCCCCCAAGGGAAAGGACCCTGGGCCGTAGACCCAGGAATTCCTTCCTCCGTAGTTGAGTAGACCTCGCTAAATCAGGGAATATACGTACAAATGAGCCCATAAACTGATGACTGAAATTCCTAAAATACAATCGAAAGATTAATGATTTATCTGTCTCAAGGGCCAGTGTAATAAGGAGGGTAGAGCGGGCAGTGACCACATCCAACGAACTCTCTAGAAAATCAGTAAGGTCTCCAGGTAGTCCCGGAGGGTCACCAGCAGCTCCAGGAACTTCCCTGCCAGTATTTAAATATTGAGCTCTGGTTAATGGCGGGAGATTTTCCCCAGGGATCTTAAGGACCTCCTGAAAATATCTATGAACCATTTCCAGAGGAGAACACACAGGGGACCTAGGAAAATTCACCAGTCTTAAATTGTTCTTCCGGACTTGGTTTTCTAGATATTCCAATTTCCTATGGGTCACATTCCGGTCCTTCTCATGGGCATGGTGTAGCTCTCGGAGTTGCTCCACTTCCCCACTCAGCTGTAACAATTTCCCCTCCTGTTCCTTCTGAACACTTGAGAGTTGCAACAAATCCACCTTTAAAGACGGAAGATCAGTACTCACAGATGAAGCAATCTTATCTAGAGAAGAATGTATTGCAGCAATAACCTCCCATAGCACCTCCAAAGTTACTTTCGCGGGTTTCACCAAATCGCCTCCTCCAGCATTAGTCCTCAGGGACACATCCTCCTGGAAAGGGCTGACCAAAAACCCTGGCTCAGCTCCAGATGCCACAACAATTCCAGGGGTCTCACACGAAGCAATCGCCCTGACTATGGAACCCTCCACAGCCTCCTGCTTCGGCGTGCTAGTCAGAACGCCGACTAGAGACTCTCCGACGTCGTGCGTAGCGCTTCTGGGACAAGGCGGGGGGGCCCGCTGCTCCGGGGACAGAAACACCCCAGAGTCCATATGGTCTTGACTGTGCATGTCACTCCCCTGGCCTGTCTATCGATTAGACAAGTTCATTGGACTGTGTGAATGCAGTGGAAGCAAAGCCACTGACCGTCTCTAGGATCAGGTGATTGTCACCGTGACTCTGGTCCAATCACTTCAGTGATGGCTGGAGCTGCAGAACTTGCTCAGGGGTTTCCCTTTTCAGGCATCACCCCCCCCCCCCCCCCCCCCCCCCCGTGGATGCTGATGACAGATGCATCCAAGAAGGGCTGGGGGACTCGTCTGGGATGGCCTATGCATGTAGGGTATGTGGTCTGAGCAGGAGAGCCTGCACCAAATCAATTTCTTGGAACTCTGTGCCATAGCAAATGTCCTCTGAGCATTCCAGGTTCATTTGGCCAACCAATCTGTGCTGATGCAAACAGACAACCAGGGGGTGATTTAAGTCAACAAGCAGGGTGGCACAGGATCGTATCTCCTGTGCTAGGAAGCTGTTTGCTTGTGGAGGTTCACCATCGCTCACGGGATAAAGCTGAGAGCTACTTATCTGCCCAGGAAAACTCAACTCCCTGGTGGACTAGTTGAGCTGTGTCCTTCAGCCGTATGAGTGGACCCTCAAGGAGGTTGTGGGCCGGATCTTTCAGGAATGGGTTACTCTTGTGATAGATCTCTTTGCCACTCCATGCAATGCCCAGGTGGGTCAATTCTGCTCCAGGGTTGTGTCCAGTGACCGAGTGGTATCGGATGCCTTCCAAGTACACTGGGGTGGACCTGCTATATACCTTTCCTCCCCCATTATGCTTATGGCGAAGACCTTGCTGAAGCTGCAGGCTTATAGTAGCACGATGATTCTGATCGCTCCTTATTGGCCCAGGTAGCCATGGTTCCCCCTGCTGCTCCAGCTGTCTCACAGACAACGCTTTCAAACTGCACGTATATATATGTATATTGCATTCAACTCCAAATGTTTTTCACTTAGCTTCATGTGCTCCCCCAACGCCATCCACCTGCGCCATCCCTTGCGTTTCACTCAATTATGAGTTTCATCAGGGGGGGTGTATTACGTACCCATATAAACATTCAAACTGATGCTGCAGACGCTATCAGCCTTTGAGCCATTCAACAAACCAGATATTTCCAAAAGACGCTGCACATTTATTTTGGAAATATCCGGTTTGTTGAATGGCTCGAAGGCTGATAGCATCTGCAGCATCAGTTTGAATGTTTATATGGGTATGTAATACACCCCCCTGATGAAACTCATAATTGAGTGAAACGCAAGGGATGGCGCCGGTGGATGGCATTGGGGGGAGCACATGAAGCTAAATGAAAAACATTTGATCTCCAGGAACAAGCAGGAATGAGTCTTCACATATGGGTACATCGGTACCGACGGAGCCTGCGCGGGAACGCTCCCCAGCGTCCAAAAGAAAGCTTTTGGGAGCATCCCACATGCATGCGTGCTGCCTTCCTGCCCATTCACTTCCCTCTCATCACTTTTCCGCGGAGCCGGCAGGACGCATTCCTGTCACTGCAGAAGTTTCTTCTTTTTATTCTTAGTTTTTTGTGGTCGTGTCTGCCTTCCCTCGACGCCACCGGTACCGCCGGTGCTTTTCTTTCTATTTTCTAAAGAATTTCTTCTTTTCTTCAGAAATTTTTCCTGTTTAGTGTCTGACGGTTTCTAGGCCACTAGGCCTCTATCATTCCATTCTGGAAAAGCCAGCCACTACCCTTAAGAAATGCTCAAAGTGTGGCGGTACAGATATATTTTCAGACACCCATACTTGGTGTCTAAAATGTTTGGGTCCTGACCATTGCCCACTGGAGTGTCTTTCCTGCTGGAGCTCAAACAGAAGAAGTTTTCAGAATCGAGCACAACTCGATACCCGGTTCACAACGCACTCGATGTCATCAGCTAGAATATCTCCACAGGATCAGGTAACCAAACAAAAGTCTGTAAAGACTAGCCAGTCCTCGAGTGGTAGATCTCCTTCCCGGTATCGAGATGGCTCTGGCCTTGCCCTCGAAGACATTTTGGCAATAAAGCCCCGGCGGGAGTCTTAGGGCTCCAAAGCATTAATGGGGCTTCAGGTTGTTCCCGGGGTTCTTACCTCGAACATACCTGGGCCATGCTCGGTGGTTGTGGCCACTTCGAGCACAGTCTAGCTCTCTCAGCTACTTCGGTACCGCTAGAGTTGCTGCAGACCGTTCCTCGAGTATCGGTATCGGCTTCGGTACCGGTGCCGGTATCGACATGGGCATCTGTGTCGGTGCCATCCATGCTTGCTTCGACAGACTCGCTTCCTTCGATACTGAGCCTGGAATCGATCTCTAGCATGGATGATTTGGTACCGACTCGTCTCGGTACCGACCTCGGGCAGTACCGACGACATCGCTTTAAGGAAAATCTGATGCTTCATCCTTTTCAGGTCTTCCGATCCCGATGACTGGGATGAATCCATTGGTACCAAGGCTGAATCTTCAACAAGTCTAGTCTTTATCCCTCATTTTAGAGGGTCCTCCTCAAGGGAGATTTCTTTTCAAGCTTTTCTGCTTGATATGGCAAAGTTACTTGCCATTTCTATACTTGGAAAAGAATCCTTGCCAGGGGATTCAGAGACCCTGCAATCCCCCTGGATTCCGAAGGAGGTGATCATGATTCCTTTGCATCAGATCTTACAAGATCTACTTTTAAGGATGTGAGAAACTCCTTTAACAGTATCACCACATTCTAAGACACTTGACTCCATGTACAAGGTGCCACCTTCTCCAGGTTTTCAAAAAGACTCAACTTCCTCATCATTCTATTGTTGTAGAATCAGCAATGAGGCGTATTAAGAGTGCAAAGAAGCACTCTTCTTATCCGCCAGGTTGTGAGTCTAGAACTTTAGATGCCTTTGGACGTCGATGCTTCCAGGCATTCATGTTTTCAGCAAGAATTATCTCATATATTTTCTATATGGGATTATCTCTTGAAGAGGTCACAAAGAACTTAAAGCTTTTGAACCCTTTTCTTCAAGAACATAAAAGAGCAGACTTTTTCATATTAGTCAGTCATGCTCAAAATGTCTCTAAATTCCTTAATCGTGCTTCCCTGGACAGTTTTGAGTCTATTAGCAGAACTTCTGCTATAGCCATAGGAGCACGACGCATGGCCTGGCTCCAGGCTTCAGACTTGGACAAATGGGTACAAGAAAAAGCTGGGAAATACTCCTTGTACTAGTGAAAATCTCGTTAACAAGGATGCTTTATTTCAAGCTAATCAGTTAAACACTAATATTGTTGCCTTCAAAGGGTTGTCAAAACTTTCCTCTACCCCAGCTAGTAAAAAATCTCCTAACAAACTTTATTCCCCTAAAGGGAAAAAGTTTTATTCATCTTCTACCCATCATGCAGATGATTCCAAAGAAGGGCAACATCATACCAGGCTATGAAAACCAAAGTCTCAACAGGCACAGCAAACTCAGCAGTCGCAGGGTTTCTGATATTTTATTTCATTAAATCTTTTTTCCTGTTGAGCTTCAGAACCGCTACTTCTTAACTACAGAAGCATTTACAGTTCTTCTCATCCTTATTGAGAGGTCAGTGATACACTGCCTCAATCCTCCACTTTAGGCATGAATATCCATCCTTTCACCTCTTAGAGCTATTGAGGATAATCATGCCCTACAGGTAACAGGTTTCTCCTCTCCTTTTAAAGTAAACAGAGGAGTTACAACTACTTACAAGGTATGCTATGCCCTTCACCTTGGCAGTTGTCCGGTACGAGGATATCTTATACTTTTGACTGCAGGGGAGCTTTACCCTTTTCAGAGACTTACCAAACTGTAAGTCTTCCCAACTCTGTATTACTTTCTATCCCTCTTAGTTGAGATTTTCACTCTGAGTGATACTATTTGACTGGAGGGCTTACCCTTTAAGCCATAGGATTGTCCTCAATACCTACTCCAGTAAGTAATTTCCATACAGAGTTTCTCCCCTCTGCAATCTTTTCAAATATTTCTTTTAAGACAGCTTATCAGACCATAATTGAGAGTTTATCACTTCTAATTATGTCTGTCGGTCCTTTTCCAATCTATAGGACCTAACCTCTTCTGCTGCCTTAATAACACATAATTCCAAGAGAGGTTCCAAAACCTACTTGGACAATTTATCGTTGCAGGCAACCAGCCTGTCTGCTATTCTTAGCCATCTTCAATTCTTTGGCTCCCACAGAATAGATTAGATTGCACACTGGTAATTAAACAACCAAATATCTCACCTGGGCAACCTACAACATGCTCTCTGCAATTCTACAAAAAGCTCTGCAACTATGGGCCTTTGCGAAAGAGCGTCAGAGCCATTCCTGGTGGGTAACTTCCAGATGGTTGAAAGGCTTGCCCAGTCATGCTCCCACATGACCGTTTTTTTCCTACTTTTACCATCTTCCTTAAAATTTCCTTTTAGGGAAAATGAACCAGGGCTTAGATCACGTGAAAGCATAAAGAATTGCTTAATTCCCTGAGTTGTTCCACATCTCCAGTGGAACTCTTCCAACAGGGATGCTTTTCTTTTCACTGCAGTCTGTCCTTGTCTAGTGCATTCCTTCTAATTCCCAATACTTCATTGGAGCTTATGCTGAACAAAGAACGCATTATACTCATATTGCCCTCATAGACGGGCAAATATGGTATTCCCTTTTATTGCATCTTTTTCTCCACACTGAAGTTATAGAAGGATCCAGACTTGTTGTCTTAAGACTATGGATTTCTCTGCACCCCTTCATGTAGATCTCCATTTCTGGTTATTCAAAGTCTAGAATTTTAAAGATATCTAGACCTATCCTTCTGACTAGGAACATTCCACTGGTTTCCATGTAACCTTCTTCATGGTTCTTCCACGTGTAACCAGTAAGGGGTTCTCTATCCATATTCTTAAGCAGGTCTTACCCCTTCTTGTTGTTAAGTGAGTCTCTCTTTATGTATATATATATATGTATGTATGTATATATATGTATGTGTGTATTTATATGTATATATAAATACACATATCTCACTCTGAAAGATTTGTTACTGTCCATATTAATGCTGTTCCAGCATGCCATCGGGTTTTAAATGGACAACTAATTTCTATGGTAATCACAAACTACCTTCTCTTACTGTAACCTCTTCGGTTACGTTACATCTGAAGCTCTCCATGTAAAGTCATCCTAAGTGACCTCACTTAGGGAAGACATTGCTGATCTTCAAGAAACTGGAGGCTACACCGCCTACTACAAATATTTCTCTTTCATTTGGATAGAGGGGTCTTAAAGACCCATCCTTTTTCTGCAAACCAGTCAGCTTTATCTCCTCTCTTTTCTAGAGCCTTTTTCTGCTCCAAGGACAAAGAGCTTCAAACTTTGGCCTACAGAAGCTTTAGCTTCTCATCCAAAGTCCAACCCCATTAAACTCTCCTAGTTTTTTCTTCTGGGATTAGTTCTAGCCATTTAGGCTTTTGACCTCTGCCTGTATTGCAAAATTTATTTTCCTCTACTTCACAGTAAGGTATTTTCTTTGAGGATAATGTACTGGTTTCTAGCACCAGACCATATTAGCCTCAACAAATACTTTTACAATACTTTTGACTAAGGTCCACATTAGAAAATTGGAATCCAATATTTACTAACATTTCTGATCTACACAAGGACTCCTCTCTAGACGCCTTGTTTAGTCAAGCTGTTCCACAGCACACCCTTTTTACTTCATCTCCTACCCTCCATCCCTTGGATGCCTGAGTTTCTATGAAATAGCATGGCCCATCGATTAGATTTGCAACATGCTGGGACCTCCTCCAGGCATCTCTAGCTTGGGAGTCCCCGTATATTGCATTCAACTCAGCACAGTTACTTATCTGTAACAGGTGATCTCTGGGAACAGCAGGAATAAGTCTTCACAACCCACCTCCCCTAGGAGTTGTTTCTCTCTCTTTCTCTCTCTAATTTGTCTACTTCCCTCCTTCGGTCTTAGCTACAAACCCAACTGATGAGAGGGAAGTGAATGGGCAGGAAGGCAGCGCGCATGCGTGTGGGATGCTCCCAAAAGCTTTTTGGACCCTGCCTGCGCAGGCTCCGTTGGTACCGACGTACCCATATGTGAAGACTTATTCCTGCTGTTCCCAGAGATCACCTGTTACAGGTAAGTAATTGTGCTGAGTTGAATGCAATATACATATATATACGTGCAGTTTGAAAGCGTTGTCTGTGGGATATCAAGTATATGCCGGAAATTGTCATTGATGCTATCAGGCACTACTATAAGATACTTAGTATCATTGTTTGTTGTGCCGACAAGTCTGAGACTTTCCAAGCATTTTGGGATGATTTGAAAGTAGCGTAATTCTAACAGTAAGCTGATCATCACATTAAAGTTAACGTTACGATAGAGTAATTTGTTTCAATTGGGCATATCCTGTATTACTCTAAGAATTGACCTTACGTTATTGTAGAGCTCCAGCTGTCTCAGCAGGAGCCTCTACAGCTGAGCTCTGTCCCAGATCTCATCTCTCAGGAGGTGGGACCTTGCTACATCCCAGTGTCTGGTCCTTGGCCCTCACAGCATGGATGTTGAGTGGGTCGTCCTCATGGAGCTGAGCCTGTCCGAGAATGTTATGGAAGTTCTTTTGACCTCTTGCAATTTGTCTACATGAAAAGATATGCTTTTAAGTGATGGAGATTATCTTCCTGGTGCACAGATTGGGCCCTGGATCCCTTCTCCTGTGCCTTGGACAGGTTGCTGGAGTATCTTCTGCACCTCTCGGACTCAGGTCTCAAGTCCAATTCAGTCAGAGTCCACCTGAGTGTGATTGTGGCCTACCACCACGGCTCTGAGGGGAAGCCCATCTCAGCTCAGCCCCTGGTGGTTCACGTCATGTGGAGCTTACTCCTTTCTAGATCTCCGGTCAAGCCCTCGCTGGTGGCTTCGGACTTTATTGTGGTTATGGCATAGCTCTTGTTGCCTCCATTTGAGCCACTCACTTCCTGCCCTCTGAAATTCCTGGTCTTTGAAGGTCTTGGTGGTGGTCACTTTGGCACGCTATGTCAGTGACCTCCAGGCCTTGGTGGCTCACCCCACTGTATGCCAGGTTCCACCATTGCGCATGCATCTGCATTTCCTGTCAAAGCTGGTATCTGCTTTCCATCTTAGTCAGTCAGCCGCATTGCCGGCTTTCTTCCCAGACCTCATGCCAATACAGGGGAGGCTGTGCTGCATATGTAGGACTGCAAGTGGGCCTTGGCCTTCTACCTCAAGCAGACGAAAACACACTATTAGTCCACCCAGTTTATCTCTTTTGATCCTAGCAACTGGGGACTGCTGTTTCCAAATGCACTCTGCATTTGGCTAGCAGACTGCATCTCTCTCGCTTATGCCCATGAAGGCCTGAGCCTTGGTAGTCATGTCATGGCTCACAATGTCAGAGCCATGGCTGTGTCGGTGGCCAATTTGCACTTTGTCTCAATGGAAGAGATCGGCAGGGCAGCGATGTGGTCTTCAGTTCACACTTTCACAGCTCATTACTGTCTGGATGAGGATTACTGACAGCAACCTCAGCCAAGACGTACTCCGGCATCTCTTTGGGAATTAGGTTCCAACTCCTTCCCACCAACCCTTCTGTCTTTCCAGGCTACCAAAAAGTGTATTCCTCAATGATGCTGTATGCTGAAGATGTTGAATCAGTCAAACCCTTTAGAGGGACTACCCATTCTGTTACTGTTTTTCGATTCTGTTGCCCCTGTTGGGCTTCTTAGTCTCCTTGGTAGCCTGTAGCTTGGAAGTCCCATACATGAGGACTGACTTATTGCTTGTCCACGGAGAAAGCATAGTTACTCACCTGTAGCAGATGTTCTCAGTGGACAGCAGGAATAACTCCTTACAACCCTCCTAACTCCCTGAGGAGGAGTTTGTTGGGTTACAGCTTTTGTATTTTATTGGAGAGGATGGAGCCGCAACAGGCAGGAAGGCAGGTGTGCATGCACGATGGAGCATACCAAAAGCTTCCATTGGAAAATGGGGAGCGTTTCTTCATGAGGCTCCATCAGGAATGTCACCCATACATGAGGATGTATTTGTGCTGTCCATGGAGAACACCTGCTACAGGTGAGTATCTATGCTTTCCCTACATGCGCAAGATTTTAAGTCACCTCAGACCAAGCATAGAAATAATGATGCTCCTGAACTTTATACCTGCTTATGTAATCCTCTACGCGTTTCTCTGCATTGGACGTAGGCCTTTTTAGCATTTCATTTTAATATGCACAGCTCATTTGCATATCATTTAAATACAATTGTTGCTGTGTACGCATACTTTTTTTTTATGTTTATGCATGCGTGAATCTCTTCTCTGCATTTGGCACAGTGGTACTTGTGCATATAGCATATATGTTGCGTTCTCCAGGAACAAGCAGGAAGTCAGTCCTCACATATGGGTGACTGCGCCAACAGAACCCACGTGGTAACCTCTTCCCAGCTTTCAAAGAAAGCTTTTAGGAAATAACACACATGCGTGGTCCCCTTCCCGCTTAAGGATGCCATCTTGCCTCAGTCTCCTTTTTCCATGGATCCCATTGAACGTGTGTTCCTCCCCCCCCCCCCCCCCCCCCCCCCGAAAATGTTGATTTTTTTGATTTATTTTTTTTTTTAAATCAGTTCTTGAATTGATTCCTTCTCAAATTGCATACTGGTGTCCTTCTCGCCCCCTTGGTCTGCTCGTCTCGGCGTCTGTTTTTCTTGGGTTCTCCTTTTTTTTCCACTGGTGTGTGGGTTTTCGTTCACTTTCTGGCCGGGCCAAGAGAGTGTGACCTCACAGGAGCTATATTCCCTGCCATGGTCTCTGTCAGTGGCTTTCAAGCCCTTATGACCGTTGTGCACATAATAGATCATGTACGGATCTGCATGATTGTTGACTTCGGTGCCTCGGGCTGGATCATGATGTCTTGGCGTGTGGTCTCTGCCAGCAGATGACCCCCAAGGCCCTCCGAGGCCATAAGAAGCAGCGTTGATTTTTTAGAAGAGCCCCGGAGTTGTCCGCGGACCAGTGCCTTCAAGGGCTGCCATGGAGGCCTCAACCTCGCAAGGTGACCATGCTTCTTCGGAGCCTCAAGGTCACGGCAGCATTAAGCTGGGGCTCCCTCAGGGAGGGATGCTCTTCGAAGGGCTGGACATCGGTGTCCTCGTCAGGTGATGATTCCGAGGGCTTGAGGAGGTCCCTTAGCTCCTGGCCTTGGAACCCTCGACTGGCCCTCGAAGCTGCCCCAGTGGGAGAAAACGCCATTGAGTCCAGAGATCGGTCTCACTCCTCCGAGGCCATCCTCGTCGAGGACACCTCCTCAATAGTGCTGGCACTGGGCCCGAGGTCCTCTATGCCCGTGCCAGTGACAGCAGAGCCTTCTGGCCTTGAGGCCAGTATGGCAGCATTAGAACGCAGTTTGTCTGCCTTAATGGTCCAACAGTGGGCTCTGATACCTGGTTCTTCTGGGTCATCCCTCCTGACCACTGGCCCTTCCACAGCGAGGGAGTCCTCAGAGGTGGAGCCGATCCTCGAGTGCCACCGGCCTCGAGATACACCTCGGCACCATTTCCCAGACACTTGACTCCCCACCCGAGAACCTGGCCATCTGGGATATGGCGAAGGCCCTTGCCTTTATTACCGAGTCAGAGGAAGAGGCTCGGGCAGAGGATCTCAAGATCCTCCAGTACGAGGCTCCCACTAAGGAGGCACTCACGGTGCCCATTCCCCCCATGTTGGAACGGCTACTCTTCCATATGTGGGAGACCCCGTCCTTGGTGCCCACTATGAGCAGGCAGCTGGACTCGTACCGCTGGAGCTCTGTCTTCCAAAATGTTCAACTGTCTCACAACACTGTGGTGGTGGAGTCGGCCATGCATAGGCTCAAGAGCCAGAAGAGACACTCTTCAGTACCCCTGGGCAGGGAGGTCTGTGCCATGGATGCCCTGGGCTGGAAGTACTTCCAGGGCTTGATGCTCATCAGCTGTATTCAGGCCTACCAGCTATACATGGGCATGTACTTGCGGGACCTCACAAGGTAACTCGCCAGATTCTTGGCCGGTCTCTGAGGAACCTCTTTAGCAGTTCTGGACTCTGACCTCCACGGTCAGAGTGCTCCAAATTTATGACTCGGGTGGCCTATGACATCTTCAAGAACAGCAGCTGGAGTATCCGCAGTGGGCATTGGTGTCTGCCGCCAGGCCTGCCTACAGTCTTCAGACTTGGAGCAATGGGTGCAGGACAAGTTGGTCCAATGTCTTTTGCTGGGGAGAGAACCTCTTCGGCAAGGCTGCCAAGTTGGAGTCCGATTTCCCAAGCAGGACCAGGTTCTCCAAAAAGGCCACTGATCCTTCCCGAAGGAAGGCCTATGGTAAAAAGCCCCTATACCCAAAGAAGAGGAAGGCTTATGGTAATTACCCTCAATATTTGGCCTTCCCAGCTCCCCAACAGGGCCAGCAGGCCAAGGGACCAGGGCTTGGCCTTCGTAAGCCTAAGACCCACAAGTCCCAGACTGCGCCTCTGGCGCAACCTGGTGGGGGCTTTTGACTCCTTGGACAAAGCCTCTCTTTCCCCAGGAGGTCTTGCCCCATAGCATACAGGGCGGGCCTCTGGTATTTTACGTCCACCGGAGGCCCACCATCACCACCACCGCATGGGCCCTCCAGGTGGTGGAGGTTTACCTCCTCCACCTCAAACAGACACCCCTTCTATTTTTTCTGGGAGAGCCCCTATGACTCCCCTTCAGCAGAAAATCGCAGGTCTTCTGTCAGGGTGGTGGAACCTGTCCCCCATCCACCTCAGGTGCAAGGGGTTCTACTCCTGCAACTTTCTGGTATCCAAAGGTACCAGAGGGTTTTGGCCCCTTCTAGACCTGTGGGACCTCAACTGGTTCCTGGTGAGGGAGTTGAGAATGCTCTCCCTTGGAAGGTTGCTGGCATACCTCCGGAAGGGAGACTGGCTATGCTCCTTGGATCTAAAGGATGTGTATATACACATCCTCATCTATCCCCTCCACAGGCAATAACTCCGCTTCATGGTAGGAGGCTGCCACTACCAGTTCAGGGTTTTACCCTTTGGTTTGGCCTCCGCCCAGAAGGTGTTAACCTAGCGGTGGTTGCCACCTTCTTGCATCTCCAGGGGTTGTTCGTCTTCCCCTAACTGGACGACTGGCTCATCAAGGGCAGCACCACCGCAAAACTCATCAGGCGATGGCCCGCACCATCATCTTTCTCAGTCACCTGAGGTTACATACGAACATAAGATATGCCATACTGGGTCAGACCAAGGTCCATCAAGCCCAGTATCCTTTTTCCAACAGTGGCCAATCTAGGTCATACGTACCAAGCAGTTTCCCCAAAAGACACAGGTTCCGCAATGCCTGTACTGGGTCAAGCATTGATATCCTGGGTCCCTTCTTAATACTGGTTTAGGAACCTTTCCTCCAGGAACTTGTCCAAACCTTTTTTAAACCCAGCTACACTAACAGCCTTTACTACATCCTCTGGTAACAAATTCCAGAGTTTGATTACACGTTGAGTGAAAAAATATTTTCTTTTATTAGTCTTAGATAGTTTACCCTGTAGCTTCATTGCATGTCCCCTAGTCTTTCTATATTCTGATAACGTAAACAATCGATCTACGTTTACCCGTTCCACTCCAGTCATTAATTTATAGACTTCTATCATATCTCCCCTCAGCCGTCTCTTTTCCAGGTTAAAGAGCACTAACCTTTTTAGCCTTTCTTCATAGGAGTATCCTTCCATCCCCTTTACCATTTTGGTGGCTCTTCTCTGAACCTTTTCTAATAACGCTATATCCTTTTTAAGATACGGCGACCAGAATTGCACACAATATTCAAGGTATGGTCTCACCATGGAACGGTATAGAGGCAATATAATATCTTTTGTTTTATTTTCCATTCCTTTCCTTATGATACCTAGCATTCTGTTTGCTCTCTTGGCTGCTGCTGCAGCACACTGGGCCGAGGGTTTTAACATGTTATCCACAATGACGCCTAAATCTTTTTCCTGGGTGGTGGTTCCTAATGTGGAACCTTGCATCGTGTAACCATAGTTTGGGTTGTTCTTCCCTAGATGCATAACTTTGCATTTGTCCACATTAAATTTCATCTGCCATTTTGATGCCCAGTCTTCCAATTTATCAAGATCCTCTTGCAATTTTCCACAATCCTCTTGGGTTTTAACAACTTTAAATAGTTTTGTGTCATCTGCAAATTTGATAATCTCACTCGTTATTCCACTTTCCAGGTCATTTATGAATATGTCAAAAAGCAGCGGACCCAGCACAGATCCCTGGGGTACACAACTATTCACCTTTCTCCATTGGGAAAATTAGCCATTTAGCCCAACCCTCTGCTTTCTATCTTTTAACCAGTTCCTGATCCACAGTAGTACACTGCCTCCTATCCCATGACACTTTAGTTTTGCCAAAAGTCTCTGATGAGGGACCTTATCAAAGGCTTTCTGAAAGTCCAGATACACTATATCAACCGACTCACCTTTGTCCACATGTTTATTCACACTTTCAAAAAAACAACAGATTAGTAAGACAAGATCTTCCTTGTCTAAAGCCATGTTGGCTGTCTCCCATTAGGCCATGACTATCTACATGCTGAGTAATTTTATTCTTTATGATGGTTTCTACCATTTTTCCTGGTACTGACGTGAGGCTCACCGGTCTGTAGTTTTCCGGATCACCCCTGGAACCCTTTTTAAAAATTGGTGTTACATTGGCGATCCTCCAATCTTCAGGTATTAGTGATGATTTTAATGATAGTTCACAGATTACTAATAGCAGGTCTGCAATCTCATATTTCAGTTCTTTCAACACCCTTGGATGTATACCATCCGGCCCAGGTGATTTGCTACTCTTCAGTTTATCTAATAGTTGTAATACATCTTCCCGATGTATCGATATTTCCTTCAATTCTTCGGCACCTTTAAATACCACTTCAGTCATGGGTAACATCCCTACATCTTCCTCAGTAAAGACTGAAGCAAAGAATTCATTCAGTCTCTCCGCTATCGCCTTGTCGCCTCTTAGTGCCCCTTTAACTCCTCTATCATCTAATGGACCAACTGACTCTCTCACAGGTTTTTTGCTACGAATGTACTTGAAAAAAATATTTATTTCGCGTTTTTGCTTCCGCAGCAAGCTTCTTCTCAAATTCTCCCTTTGCCTGCTTTATCAATGCCTTGCATTTGACCTGCCAGTGCTTGTGCTGTTTCCAGGTTTCATCGTTTGGCTCTTTTTTCCATTTCCTGAAAGATGCTTTTTTGGCAACAACAGCCTCTCTGACCTCACCTTTAAACCATGCTGGCAGTTTTTTGGACTTCCTTCCACTTAAAGCGTGGAATACAGCTGGTCTGGGCTTCCAAGATAGTATTTTTCAACAACAGCCAAGCTTGATGTAAGTTTTTAACCTTTGCAACTGCTCCTTTTAGCTTTTTCTTAACTATTTTCCTCATCATAGTCTCCCTTTCGAAAGTTAAAAGGTAGCGCTGTGGATTTCCTTACTATCCCTCCTCCACTAATTAAAACAAAGGCGATCATGCTATGATCACTATTGCCAAGTGGCCCCAACACCCTTATCTCTTGCACTAGATCTGGTGTTCCACTAAGGACTAGGTCTAATATGGCTTCCCCTCTGGTCGGTTCATGAACCAGCTGCTCCAAGAAGCAGTCATTTATGTCATCTAGGAACTTTATCTCCCTAGCATGTTCTGCCGTGACACTGAACCAGTCGATACCGGGGTAATTGAAATCACCCATTATTATTACTGCTCTGTAACTTTTGTTAGCGTCCTTGATTTCTTTGAGCATTTCGTCATCCATTTGTTCATTCTGGCCAGGCGGTCGATAGTACACCCCCACTGCCATCGCCTTCCCCTTTTTATATGGAATTTGTCAGACGGCTGCCTGGGTGAAAATCTTCACAGTCTTGGCAAGTGCATATATCTATATGATTTGCAAGGTATTGTGGGCAATGTAGTTCATTCACACCAGACACAGCTGCTGACAATAATTTAGTTGTGCTCTTGGGTAAAGCCAATAAGATTTTTATTTATGGGGTTATTTCTCCCAACACAGATATGCTTGGTAGCACATAAATCAGGTAACTTGCTTTCAGTGTTAACTTGAAAAAAAACAAAGTCAAAATCAGGAAAACAACCTTTAAACTTGTCAGGCAATTAGCTAATGTTTTCTTAGCATATATCTAACAAACAAAAAGCCACAAAGAAAGAAAATAAACTGTTCTTTTCAGGTTAACTTCTGATTACTTCCCACATAGATTCAGAAGTGATTCTCTCCTAGCTCACAAGCAATTAGGTAAGGCTTAATTGCTAGCAGTCATCCAGCTGAAACCCCTTAGCTGGCTTGCTTTCTACTGTGTGGGTCAAATCCTGCTTCAGGAGCTTTTTTTGAATAGATTAAAGAACAAATTTGTATTTCTTTGTGATGGTTGCTGTACTTTATAACAGAAAGTTACCAACGGAGTTTAGATAGAGAACAGTCCATATAAACCGGATCTTCATCTGCTATTATTCCCCCTTGTTCAACAAGCATGGGTTCAATATCATGGATTGGCACAGATGAATCTCTCAATGGAGCACTTTCAGGAGAATACTTGTTTCCCTGCTGTCTTTCAAGGTTATAGCTAGAGCATAGATCAGTGTTCATACCTGAGCTTCCATTGCTGTTAGAGTTTCTCTCTCTATAGCCTGGCCAGTATGTAGTCCAGTTCTTATGTCCAGCCTTCCAATCCAGATCTCTGGACACTGGATCTCTCTTCACATACCTTCTGGCACAGGTCTTAGAGTCCCTTCCACGTGCAGCTGTCTCCCTCACAGGTAGCGTCTGGAGATTCCTAGCTCTGCAGCACCATTCCTCTGGCTTTCCCCAGTCCAATGGTGTATGCTGGCCCTTGGAATACCTCCCAGTATACGTACTGCTTTGGACTCTTCTAGACCTCTCAAAGGCTTTTCTCCTCTTTCTTCCAGAGGGTCTCTTTCCCTCTTTGTCCGTCCGGTTTGGCTTCTGCTTCTGATAATCCTTCAGATGAAACTGAGGATAATTCTCTGGATATCCAAGGTGATCATGAAGATGGTCATCTGTAGAATAAACTCTACTCTTATTCTGCTTAGATGAGTGATCCTCCCTAACACAGCGCAGCTGTGCTGAATCAGGCCCTGCCCTTTGAGATGAGTGCTTAGGGATTACCTCATAGCCCTCCTGATTGAACACACGTTTCCCCACTTCAGCTCCTCTAATGGCTGTTGGAAACCTGGTGCATTCTGGGACTGGTAGTCTTTTATGGGAAAATTATGTTTTCTTATTTCTACCAGAACTGACAGGTTGCTTGTTCAGAGTCACTTCACCTTTTCTATAGCTCCTTCCTGAGCTATGATAAGCTTCCTTATCACAAATTTCAATCCATAGAGATTCTACAGTAAATTTAGTTTCCTGCAAAACTTTAATCCTTTCTGATTCAATGCCCTCTCTAACATAGAGCTCAACCTCTCCACCAATTTGATCAGCTCTATCATTACGATATAGTTTGTACCCAGGTATCACAGTGTCCCACTGGTTGTCCTCCTTCCACCATGTCTTTGATATTCCAATCATATCTAACCTCTCATTTAGTGCTATATATTCTAACTCTCCCATCTTATTTTTTAGACTTCTAGCATTTGCATACAAGCATTTTAGAGACTGTATTTTATTCATAGTAATTTGGCTATTGGTAGACATGGGTAATTTGGGATCTTTAAGCTCTGTCTGCTCCATACTCGAGGGCATTTGGGCTACTTTACTGTTTTTTGGAACCTCTCTGCTTTTGGTAGTATCCTTCAAGGATACATTCTTCCGAACCATCTGCTCTTGGGTGACTGTCTGCTTTCCCCTATTTTCTAGTTTAAAAGGTGCTCTATCTCCTTTTTAAAGGTTAATGCCAGCAGCCTGGTTCCATCCCGGTTAAGGTGAAGCCCATCCCTTCGGAAGAGCCCTTCCTTTCCCCAGAATGTTCCCCAGTCCTAACAAATCCAAACCCCTCATCTCTGCACCATTGTCTCATCCACGCATTGAGACTCCGGAGCTCTGCCTGCCTTTTGGGTCCTGCACGTGGAACGGGAAGCATTTCGGAGAACGCTACCCTGGAAGTTCTGGATTTCAACTTCCTACTAAAAGCCTAAATTTAGCCTCCAGAACCTCCCTACCACATTTTCCTATGTCATTGGTACCGACATGTACCAAGACAGCAGACTCCTCCCCAGCACTATCTAAGACCTTATCTAGGTGGCGCGTGAGGTCCGCTACCTTCGCACCAGGCAGGCATGTTTATTTATTTATTTATTTTATTTATTTATTTAACTATTTCTTTTATACCGCCCCTTCCAGAGATCAAAGGCGGTTTACATATAACAGATTAACAGTCTTGTACACAATTTGTATACATTTTACATAGAACAGTAGAAATCAACTATTTACATTGAACAATAAATATAAACTTTGTAGGTATTAAAGCAAAAACATCTTGTAGGTATTAAAGCAAAAACTTTGCAGGTATTAAAGCAAACACATCAAACTTTATACAAATGTATATTTACAGCGTGTGGTGTGTGTGGTGTATGGGGCAGATATTGGTGTAGGTGCTGGAATTTAATTCCTTTTTTTGTCGTCTTTGGGGCGTGTGTGGGGGGGGGACAGGCTTGTGGTTACATTGTTGGGATTAAGGGGGTTTGTGCATGTGTGACCACGTTTGTTGTGGAGCTGGCTTTGGGGGAGTAGGGGTTTTCGAAGTGTTCAGTGAACAGGTAGGTCTTTAATTCTTTTCTGAATTGGATGAGGTCTCTTATGGTGCGAAGTTCAATAGGGAGGTCGTTCCAGAGTGTAGGGGCAGTGAATGAGAATGCTCTGGAGCTAGTGGTATTCTTAGTTTTCCGGATGGCTTTTGGTATGATGAGGGAGTGGGCTGCGTTTTGTCTGAGGGTCCTTGTCGATGTTGGAGATTGCAGTAATGTGGATAAGTGTGAGGGGGTTATGTCGTTTATGAGTTTATAGGTTGTTAGGATAATTTTATATTTGATTCGGCTGTTTATTGGGAGCCAGTGGAGTTCCAGCAGTATTGGGGTTACGTGGTCTGTTAGGCAAGCTTTAGCAATTACTTTTGCACAGATGTTTTGTGCTCTTTGTAGAAGGTATGTGTTTTTTTGAGGGAGGCCTATTAGGAGACTATTGCAATAGTCGAAGTGAGGGGTGATCAGTGTACTTACTACGGATCTAAAGTCTTGTGTTTCGAGGAGTGGCCTTAGGTGCTGAATAGTTTTGAGTTTATAGAAAATGGTTACCAGGCGATCCTCACGTCCACCAGTCACCCAGCTATCTACATGCCTAATGATCGAATCACCAACTATAACTGCTGTCCTAACCCTTCCCTCATGGGCACATGACCCTGGAGAAACTTCCTCAGTGCGAGAGGGTTTTACATCACCTGGAGGACAGGTCCTAGTTACAGAATCACTTCCTGCCACACCAGGGTGATGCTCTCCTGTCACGTGACCTCTCTCCTCCATGGCAACAGGGATGCTGCCAGACTGGAGGTGGGACTTCAGGACTATATCCCTGTAGGTCTCGTCTATGTACCTCTCTGTCTTTCTTATGTTTTCCAAGTCTGCTACTCTAGCCTCTAGAGAACGGACTTGTTCCCTCAGAGCAAAGAGCTCCTTGCACCTAGTGCACACGTAAGACCTCTCACCAACTGGGAGAAAATCATACATGTTACACTCAATGCAAAAGACTGGAAAGCCCCCATCTCGCTGCTGGACTGCTGTCTGCATCTTAGTTTTAAGTTTTTGTTTAGATCTTTAAGTTCTTTACTTACTAAGTAAGGGTTTGCTATGGATATTTATACCAATAAAACTGTACCTAATACGTTTAATATACTTTGTTCACCTGAAGCTTAATTAATCTCAGGTCCTTAGTGTATGACTGATTTGGGTAACAAGCTTCACCTGAGAGCACCTCCTGTCTTTTAAGATGTGTAAGTACTATAAAGCTACAATTATCCCAGGGGTGGGTGTAGGGAGGGAAATAACACTTATTAAAAGAGGGCTGCTACACAGTACCCTGTCCTGTGCTGCTGAGGTAAGCTATATTCTTATTTGATTTAAATTATAGCTCTTTGCTGCTGCTAGGCTCTAACTTATTATGAAATTTAAACTACAAGCTCTCTATTGGGTTCTAAATTTAACCAGAAAGCTCTCTTCTGTGTTTTAAATTTAAACTAAAAGTACTTTGCGGATACTAGGCCCTGAGTGACTATTAAATTAAAACTACAAGCTCTCTGCTGGGTATGAAATGTAACCAGAAAGTTCCCTTTTGTGTTTTAAATTTAAGCTTAAACTGCTGCTACTAGGCCCTGACTGATTTAACAAAAAATAGTGGGTTCACAGATTAAATAGCTTTAATAGAAAGAATTCCTTTCAGAAAATTCCCAGAAGTATATACTCACAATTGCAGATCTCTCTCCAGAAGTAACAGTCCCCTTTCTGGTTCTTCAAGACTGGTTCGTCATAAACTACCCAAAGTTCCATCTCCATCGTGCACAACGTTTGGAGTTCATAGAGGCACTGCTGGACACCATCCAGACCAGGGCTTTCCTCCCTCCAGGCAGGGCCTAGCGCCTCATAACTCTTGCAAGAAATGTCCAGGGTTGCTCCTCAGCATCTGCCCGCCTCCTCCTTCGCCTGCTGGATCACATGGTGTCCACAGGACATGTCACTCCAGAAGCCCACCTACATATATGGCTGGCTTAGTTGCATGGATTGGAGGAGTAGCCTAGTGGTTAGAGCAAACAACCTAGTATCCAAGAGATCAGGGTTTGATTCCCACTGACACTGTGACCTTGGGCAATTCACTTTGCCCTCCATTGCAACAGGGTGCCTTCCAGACCCCCACCCCCCAGAAGATACTTACCACGGACACCTCCAAACTGGGCTTGGGAGCCCATTGCGACAACCTTCATACTCAGTGTAGTTGGTTGCAGGCAGAGGTCCTTCAGTAGATCAACCTCCTGGAGCTCCGAGCCATAGTGCTAGCCCTCTGGGCTTTTCACCACCACCTAGGCATCAAGCGGTACTGATCCATACCGACAACCAGGTAGCGATGTTATATATCAACAAGCAGGGAGGTATGGGATCGTCCCTCCTGTGCCAGGAAGCAGTGAGCCTCTGCTATTTTGTCTGCAAGAACGTGATGCTTCTGTTGGCAGTCTATCTCCCAGGCCAGGACAATGTCCTGATGGACTGGCTCAGCTGGATCCTCCAACCACACGATTAGCGTCTGGACCCCCAGGTGGCCAGCCAGCTCTTCCGTCTCTGAGGGCTCCCGCAGATGGACCTCTTCGCCAGCCCAGCCAATGCTCAGCTGCCCTGTTTCTGCTCCAGATGACCACATCCTTCATGGGTGACGGCAGATGCGTTCCTCATTTCCTGGATGGGGGGCCACCTCTACACCGCCTCTACGCCTTCCCGCCCACGCCGCTGATCGCCAAGACCCTGATCAAGGTCCACCTCAACTGAGCCACCTTGATATTGGTGGCCCCCCTGGTGGACCAGGCAGCTGTGATTTCCCCCTTCTCCTTTGCCTGTCCTAGGCGCCCTGATTCCGCTGGGGTGCATTCCAGGCCTTCTCTCGCAGGACGACGACTCTGTCCTGCACCCCAGTCTGTGGTCCCTGACTCTGACAGCCTGGCTTTTGAAAGGGTAGCCTTGGCCCACCTCAGTCTCTCAAGCAAGGTGGAAAAAGTCCTCCTGGTCTCCTGCAAATCTTCTACCCGCTGGGCCTACGTTTTCAGGTGGCGGAGATTTTCTGTGAAGTGTGCAGAGATTCAGATCAATCCCTTCTCCTGTTCGGTCCAGCTAGTGCTGCAGTACCAGCTTTCACCTATTCTAGGCAGGGCTGAAATCCAACTCCATTAGAGTACACCTTACTGCACTCTCGGTGCATCATCTTGTTGAGGGCAAGCCCCTCTCCACTCATCCCCTCATGACTCGCTCCCTGAGGGGTCGTCTACTCTCAAGGCTAACCGTCTGTCCCCCGGTGGTGGTGTGATATCTCAACATGGTTCTCTCAAAACTTAATGTCACCTTTCGAGCCTCTCAGCTCCTGCCACCTCAAGTCTCTCTCCTGGAAGGTGGTCTTCCTCGTGGCACTCACCTCCACTCGCAGGGCTAGCGAGTTCAGACTCTGGTGGCCCAATCACCTTACATGAGGGTTCTACAAGAACAGGGTTGTACTTCGCACGCCCCCCATGTTTCTGCCTAAGGCGGTGTCTCCAATCCACCTCAACCAAGAGGTGGTGCTCCAGACCACCTTCCTGCAGCCTCACGCTTACAGGCTGATCTCCACACTCTGGACTGTAAGCAAGCCCTGGCCTACTATCTGGCATGTACCCAGGCCCACTGTTGCTCTTCACAGCTCTTCATCTCCTACAACTCAAATTGGCTGGGGACAGCAATCTAAGTGTACTCTGTCCATTTGGGTGGCAGACTGCAGCGCCTTTGCCTATGAGCAGGTTGGCCTCTTGCTGGAGCGCCATGTCACAGCGCACAGCGTCAGGGCCATGGTGGCCTCTGCGGCAAACTTGTGCTCCATTTCTTTGTTGGAGATCTGCCGGGCCGCCACCTGGTCCTCATTCCATACCTTCGTAGCTCATTACTACCTGGAGAGGGAGTCCCACCAGGACAGCATCTTTGGCCAGACAGTACTCAGTCATTTGTTTGGGCTGTAAGGTAACTCCTGCCCTCTGGCTCTTCGGTATGTTCAGGCTACTGGAGAACCGGTTCCTTGCTTGACACTTGGGGCTGCTCGTGGGTCTGCTGATTCCATTGCTGCTTCTCACGGTTCACCTTTTTACTGGTCACCCATGGCTTTTACAGGTTTTTTTTTTTTGGTAGCCTGTAGCTGGGGAGTCAGTGATGACTGACTTCCTGCTTGTTCCCAGAGAAAGCATAGTTACTCACCTGAATAGGTGTTCTCCGGGGACAGCAGGAATCAGTCTACACAACCCTCCCCATAGAGTTGCATTTTTTTTGTCATTTTGCCTTTTGAGCTGTGTTGTCATACTGAGGCAAAATGGCACCCTTAGACGGGAAGGAGACCATACATGCGTAGTGGCTTTCTTTGAAAGCTGGGGAGAGATTACCACTTGGGCTCTATCGGCGCTGACGCCTCCCATATATGAGGATTGATTATTGCTGTCCCGAGAGAGTACCTATTACAGGTGAGTAACTACACTTATCTGCATGCAACGGGCAAGCTAGCATTTCTGCATCAGCCTGAAAATGTTGTACTGTATCTAATGGAAGCTTGCGGATAAACCCATAGTATATCCCATTGTATTGAAAAAGACCATTCATTCTCTAAATTGAAGTTTTTAGCCATTCATGTAGTGCATTTTCCATGGTGGAGTGGTGATATGGAGCAAGTTTTGCTTGGAGAACAACAAAGGCTTACTTTTAAATTCAACACCGTACCTCATGGTTTAAATAACGAAGTGGACTTCAAAGTTTTTTTGTGATTTGTTTTTTTATTTTTTCCCCCATTTCTTTATCTCCTTTTCCCTTCTCCTTCCTTCTCACTTCTTCTCTTCCCCCTTACCTTTTTCTTCTCTTCACCTTTGCTGCCCTTCCTCCCTATGCAATTGTATAATTATACAAAACATATTTGTTAAAATATTCTTTTGTAAAAAGGTCCCTTTGCTACGTTCATATTAGTTATTCTCCTTTTTTCTTACTGATTCTGCTGATTTTTTTTTTACTTATTTTTTTTTGTATTTCTTCTCTCTTTTTTTTCTCTATTTGTGTTTGGCTAATAGAATTTTTCAAATTACCTCTAAATGCCAGTCTTTTCACAATGTGTGGATCATGCTCTTTAAATCCAGAGCTGTCAAATGTGTGTTTTTTTAGCAAGCAGATTGTATACATGCTGGTGACCAGGTGAATCCTGCAAATTCTTTTAAAAATTATTATTTTTGATCTAATATTTAGGCATCGTTAGTTACATGGAGTAGAGGAGTAGCCTAGTGGTTAGAGCAAACAACCAAGTATCCAAGAGATCAGGGTTTGATTCCCAATGACACTTTGTGACCTTGGGCAATTCACTTTACCCTCCATTGCCTTGGAACAAAAGGCCTGGCAGTCTGCTTCTGGTCATACCTTGCCAAGAAAACAAAGGAGCTGCTGACCCTTAAAACAAAAAAAAAAAGTTGGTTACATAAGATAAATATTTCATGAGTTGATCTGAATGTAGTTTTGCAGTCTGATGTTGACGAGCGCTAGTCAGTCCCTTAATAGTGCTGTTGCTGAGAGCTCCTAACCTTTTAAAGCTTTGTTCTATAAGAAAGATATATATGTTCTGCTTTTTTTTTTCTTACTGTAGTAGATTTTTTAAGTCTGCATAAATCCTCAGTCAGCAGTGCTGGTTTTTGTATTTAGTAAGCACATATGTATGTGCTGCAATGTGTGACTTTGAGTCTGTGCTGACTCCTGGTGTCCCAGCAGCTCCTGGGTTTTCTAGGCAGTGTGACCAGGCCTTTCTTCTGAGGTGGTTGAGGGTTAAGTGACTTTCCCAAGGCCACAAGGAGTGTTAGTGGAAATCAAACCCTGGTCTCTTGGTTACCAAGCCAGTGCTCTAACCACTAGGGCTGCTACTCCACTCCTATATGCCACATTTATTTTAAATAAAAAAAAAACAACTTTTTTGCTTTCCACATCTATTTTTGAAGGTGTTAATAATTTTTGATTTTAAAGCATTTTTGAATGTCACCTTTTTTTTAGTGGCATTAGTGTGATTATGCTACATTTGGCTTGTGGCTAGAGTTTCAATTGGCTTATAAATAAAATAATCTTATGTTTCCTGAAGCATTTTTATAGGCCCCCAATATGGGTTGTTTATAATGGTTGACCTACATAGTTGTCCAAAATGGAGTTGCAACTGGATTGACACTTTAATTTAATTTTGACGAGTTTAATATCATTTTTGTATTGTTATATGTTTATCAAATTACTTAATGGAGAATCCTTATTTTATGTTTTCTTAATTTTATATATGTTTTAGTCTCATCCTTTAGTTAGTAGTTATGCAGGGGTCTTAAGCTTTAATATTAGGGTCCTGTTGGTAAGTAGTGATAGTTTTTCACTTGTCCATGATTTATATAAGATGTTTTATGGTGGTAGATTTACTGCATCCGTATCCCACCTCATAATTGCTCTTGGTTTACAAAAATTGTTTGTTTATGGAGCACTATTATGTATATTTTGGAAACGACTGCATGATGCATATATGCAATTTTTGCACAACATTTTTAATATATGGCTATTTTGTTTGAAAGTTACTAACATGTTTTATTTTTGTCTGTATGTTTTTACCATTACAGTATGTTTTTAAATTGTATTCTGGTATTATTTATTAATGATAGCTATGATTGTTTATTTATGAATGTGGTAATTTTAAATAACACCTGAGACAGGCATATTATGTTGAAATACGGCCGTGTTGGGTTGCATGAATAAAGTATTTTGCTGTGGATTCCTTGTAGCCCCTTGCAGTATTTTGTGTAGTAGCCCTTTCTGAGGGATTCTCTCTTTTTTCTGTTGTCCCTTATAGAATATTTTTCTCCAGGAACAAGCAGGAAGTCAGTCCTCACATATGGGTGACGTCGGTGGTGATGGAGCCCTTGCGGAAGCATCTCCCCAGCTTTCAAAGAAAGCCTTTGGGAGATGCACCACGCATGTGTGCTCCCCTTCCCTCTCAAGGGTGCCATATTGCCTCAGTCTCATTTTTTTCCGTGGAGCCCATTGGATGTTGTCCAGTTTCCCACAGAAAAAGTCTGATTTTTGTTCCTAAGTTTTGTCCAGTTTTGCATACCAGTTCCTTCCCACCCCCGAGCCAGCTCACCTCTGCGCCACTCCTCAGGTTTGTACATTCATTTTTCTCACTTTTTCATCGAGGTGTCCCTCAACTGGCGTTTGCGCCCTTTTTCAGCCGTAATCCTTGGACCCCTGCTGGGACGCGGGGACCTCCTTTTTCCAATGGCCTCCAGTGGCTTTGAGAAGTGTGACTAGTTTGGCAAAATGTTACTCACCGACCCACACAACTACTGCCTCTGCTACCTTGGCCCGGAGCATAACGACTCCGACTGTGATCTCTGCAGAACAAACACCTCAAAGGCCTTAAAGAGCTGCCATCAGCAGCAGGAAAAGTTTGTTTTTTTCATTAGTCTCTAGTGACATTACGCTCCAGAGCCCCTTTTGATACCTCGGTGCCCCGTGAAGCCAGAGCCTCTTTGGAGTCCCACCGCTGCGGTTCTTCCGAGCGGAAATCCCTGGAGGTGGAGCACAAGAAGAAGAAACCCTCAAAGACCACCTCGAAGGACGGATCCAGTTAGAAGGGGAATCCCACCCCAGGACCCACAGCCTCCGGCGTGAGTCCGAGGAGTCTGGGCAGGAGTGGCCTTCCAAGCTGCCTTGTAAGGAGGAGTTTGCACCCGTCGACCGGCCTCGGACCTCCCAACCGAGGATGAGGAGTCCCCGGACATGAGGCGGCACCGTGATATACCATCTGACCCGTCTCCCCCGATAACTTGGTGCTGTTCCCCGCCCGAGGACATCGCTTTCCTCGATTTTGTGCGGGACATGACTAAGGCTCTCACTATTGAGACAGAGGCCAGGAAGACCCTCACACTGAGGAATTAGAAATACTTCAATACGAGGCAACCCTGAAAGAAACCCTTATGGTCCCAGTGCCCCCGATCCTTGAACGTAGTCTCCTCCGAATGTGAGGAAACACTGGCATCAGTACCAATCATTAGCAGGCACTTTGATGCCATGTACCGGGTATGCCAAAGCCCTGGGTTCCAAAAGACCCAGGTTCCCCACTACTCCATGGTTATGGAGTCAGCCATGCACCATATTAAAAGGCAAAAAACTCATTACTCAGTCCCACCTGGCAGGGAGGCCCGAACCCTTGATGCCCATGGCTGCAAGGCTTTTTTGGACTCTTCTAATATGCTGGATCCAGTCCTACCAGCTCTACATCGCAATTTCCCTGAAGGAAGTGTCGAAAGAGCTCAGTGGATTCTCGGCAGGCCTCGACGGGGAACTGATCTCGGCAGTAAACAAGTGCTCCGATGACTTTGAGTCATCGGCCAGGGTGGCCGCCACAGGCATCGGGGCATGACACCAAACATGGCTGCAGTCATCTGACTTGGAACAGTGGGTGCAGGACAAACTGATTGATGTCCCTTGCATAGGAGAGAATCTATTTGGGAAGCCCATGGTAGATAAGTCAGTAGAGAGCCACCGAGTTCATGATGAGGATGAGGCTCTCAAAGAAAACCTCTGTGCAGCCCCGGAAGAAAGCCCCGGGGAAAAAGCCCTTCTTCCTGAGGAAGAAAGGGGGCTTTAGCGGTATACCGCACGTCCAGCCCTTCCTGGTCCCTCAGCAGGGTCAGCAACAAAAAGGCCAGGGACATGGTCCCAGGAAACAAAAGACCCTGAAGTCCCAGGCCCTGCCTGGGGGGAGCTTTTCACTGCCAGGGCGTGACCTCCCAACCACCGGGGGGTCCCCTATTGCCCACAGGGGGGTGTCTAGCCCTGTTTATCCATAGGTGGACAGCCATCACCACCGATACCTGGATGCTACAGGTGATCAAGGAGGGCTACCTTCTCCACCTACTGTGGGGTGCCACCCTCATACTTCCCAGCAGAGCTCTCCAGGCCTCTCCTAAACCAGATCCTGCTCCTTATTGAGCTCATAGGCCTAATCCAGGACAAGGCAGTGGAGCCAGTCGTGAAGCATCTCTGGGGCACAGGCTTCTACTCCAGGTATTTCCTAATCTCCAAGAGGACAGTGGGCCTCGGGCCCATCCTAGACCTTCAAGAGCTCAACAGGTTTCAGGTCAGGGAGACGTTCAGGATGCTCTGCCTTGGGACACTGCTAACATTCTTCCAGCAGGGAGACTGGCTGTGCTCCTTGGACCTAAAAGATGCCTACATGCACATCCTGATTCATCCCAGCCACAGAAAATACCTTCACTTCATGGTGGGGAGACAGCACTACCAGTAGAGTGCTGCTTTTCGGTCTGGCCTCGTCATCAAGGGTCTTCATGAAGTACCTTGCGGTGGTCGCAGCCCACCTCTGGATTCGAGGGCCTTTGTCTTCTCTTATCTGAACGACTGGCTCATAAAGGGAACCACAGCTACAGAGGCTTGATGTGCCACCAGGTGCACCATAAACACCCTGCGGCAGCTGGGGTTTGTCATAAACTACCCCAGTCCCACCTCACCCTGGCCTAGCGCCTAGAGTTCATAGGTGTACAACTAGGTACCTTCCTGGCAAGTCTTCCTCCCTCAGGAAAGGTCAAAACACCTCAGGGAGTTAATAGCAGAGGTGCACCAATGCCGTGCGCTACCTGCCCGGCTCCTACTCTGCCTGTTGGGAACATGGCCTCCACTGTTCACGTAACCCCATATGCCCACCTGCACATGAAGGCAGCCCAGTGGTACCTCCGCTCTTAGTGGCCACAAGCCACAGGCAGGCTCAGGGACAGAGTGAGAGTGACCTGCCAACTGGTGGATGCCCTCGGATGGTGGTAGAGCCGACCTCACCTTCAGGCCAGGATGCCCTTCCAGGCACCCACCCCCAAGAGGGTAGTCACCACAGATGCCTCCCTACTGAGCTGGGGAGCGCACTACGAGGGCCTTCAGACACAGGGCTGCTGGTCCCAGGAGGAATCCCGGTTGCAAATCAACCTGCTACAGCTCCGGTTAATATTCCTGGCTCTTTAAGCTTTCTGCCACCAGCTGCAGCACCACCCAGTGCTGATCCAGACAGACAACCAGGTTTCAATGTTCTGTGTGAACAAACAAGGGTGCACAGGGTCAGGATCAGTAGCCCTCTGCACCTTTGTGGCACACAGGGGGATGCTCCTGAGGGCAGTTTATCTCCCGAGACAGGACAGTGCCCTGGTGGACAAACTGAGCAATCTTCCAACCATATGAGTTGGCGCCTGGATCCAGCGGTAGCCTCTCGGCTGTTTCGTCTCTGGGGCATCCCCTCTATGAACCTGTTTGCCAACCCGGACAACAAGCAGTTGCCCCAGTTCTGCTTCCACCAGTTGCACCCTTCCCGGGTGGCAGCGGATGCATTCCTCATCCCGTGGACAGAACATCTCCTGTATGCCTTTGCCAAGATCCTATTCAAGGTCCAGCACAACAGAGCATCGCTAATGCTGATAGCTCCTCTGTAGCCCAAGCAGCCCTGGTTCCCATTGCTCCTCTCCTTATCGGCAGCATCGCCAGTTACCCTGGGCCGAGCCCCAGGGCTACTCTCACAGGAGCAGGGCTCTCCCCTACAATCCAACTTGGGATCCCTGTCACTCACAGCTTGGCTGCTGAAAGGGTAGTGTTAGCTCCCCTCATCCTCCCACGGGACGTGGAGGAGGTGGTTCTGATCTTGTGTAAGGCCTCCACAAGAAGGGCATACGTCTTCAAGCGTTGCTGTTTCTCAGCGTGGTATGCAGAGAAATGGGCAAACCCGTTCTCAATGCAAGTGGTACCTCCAGTATGTGCTCCACCTGTCGCAGGTGTAACTAAAGTTCAATTTGGTCAGAGCAAATATGAGCGCCATTGCAGCGCATCACCATCCCGTTGAGGGAAAGTCCCTCTCTGCGCAGTCCCTTGTGTCCCGATTTCTTCAGGGCCTCATGCTATCCAAACCCCCCATCCACCTTCAGTGGCGGAGTGGGATCTAAATGTGGTGCTTTCACAGCTCACTACACCTCCGTTTGAGCCCTTGGCTTACCTGTGTGAGGATTTCTAAAGAGGTTGGAGGAGACAGGGTGAGGTTAAGGCAGTGAATGATGAAGAGTGAAGCCTAGCAGGTGATGGTCCGATAAGGGAAGAGGTTTGAGGGTAAGTAATTAGAGAAGAATACAAGGTCGATGCAGTGGCCTTGCTGATGATTAGGGGCAGGAGAGCAAAGCTGGAGGTTGAATGATGAGGTAAGGGAGAAGAGCTTTAAAGCATAAGGGTCTGAGGAGTTATGAATGAGATTGTAAGCCCTGATTAGCAGGGACAGTTTTTTATATGTATCTGTACAGTGCTGTGTATGCCTTGTAGCGCTATATCAATGTTCAATAGTAGTAGTAGTAGATAAAATTGGAGGAAAAGCTAACCTTTGAACCATAAATGTGACATTAATGTTGAGTATTTTTGTGTTGCAGGGGAGCAAGATACAGACCAGAGTTGGATTATTAATGTTGCTCTGTACCTGGTTGAGCAACTGTCCCATTGCTGTAACCCACTTTCTTCACAATCCAGCAAATGTCCCATTTGTATCCTTTATAATTTTGATTAATAATCCAGGAACAAGGTTTGAAGGAGCCTGGACAATAAAATTACTTGATGGAAAGTAAGACAAGGAAGTGCTCTGATCTCATATAAATTTTTGTTAGTATATTACATATGAGGTGATAACACTGCAAGACACTCTCATGCTTTTCTGTGTGATAGAAGTAAAACCATTAGTTGTGTGCTCTGTAGTATTTCAAGAGTACACACTCGAAATAGTAAATCTTTCATTTAAATTCAGATTTCACAGCTAAGTTGTCATTTTTTGAAATTCTTTGCGCTGCTTCACTGAACTCCAGGTAGTAACCATTTTCAGAAGAGTGTCAAAAGTTACTCTCTCCAGGAACAAGCAGGAATGAGTCTTCACATATGGGTATCGTCGGTACCGACGGAGCCTGCGCAGGAACGCTCCCCAGCGTCCAGTAAGAAAGCTTTTGGGAGCATCCCACAGCGCCTGCGCGCTGCCTTCCCGCCTTTCCTAACCGCCTCTCTCCAGCTCTTCTTTTCCGCGGAGCCAGCAGGTCGTGTTCCTGTCACCGCTGAAGAATTTCTTATTTCTTTTATTTCTTTGGTCGCGTGTCTGCCTTCTCGACGCCGGATGGTACCGCCGGTCTTTTCTTTATTTATTCTAAAAAAAACAAATTTAAAAAAAAAAAAAAAAAACTACTGTTTTTCTCACTTCAGTGCATTTTTTCTTTCTGTGGCCTTAGGCCTACGAAAAATTTTCCTCATGGAAAAGCCCGCCTCCGTGTTTAAAAAGTGCACAAAGTCACCGACACCCATGACTGGTGTCTAAAATGTTTAGGTCCTGACCATTCCATTACGGATTGTGAGTCCTGTTCCATGATGTCTAAAAGAGGTCTACAGAATTGAGCAGCCAAGCTCAGTACCCTGTTTCCCTCTGATGCAGCTTCGGTGGCATCGACATCTTCTAGGGCTGCTTCTTCCTCCCATGGATCTCAGGTAACCAAACTTAAGTCCAGCCGGTCCTCGAAGAGTAGATCTCCCTCTAAGTATCGAGATGCCTCCGGGCTTGCTCTCGAGGAATCTGCACCGGCAAAATTACCCCGGCGGGAGGCTCCGGCTTCCAAAGTTTTATCTATGGGTTCACAGGTTGACATCGATGGCTCGGCCTCGACTGATCACTTGTTGCCATATTCTGGAGTACCGGTGGTTCCCACTGGTACCGACATCCAGACATTGGTGGCGTCGATGGATCAGAATATTCTGACCATGCAGCGTGCCATCACGGCATTCATACAAGCTGCGACGCCTTCGGTACTGCAACAAACTCCGTTGTCGGTACCGATTCCGGCACCGATATCGGTTCCGGTGCCGGTACCGATTGCATCGACATCGGCTTCGGTGTCGACTGCAGCGGTACACTGTTCTGTGATGCCCATCGGTACCGAATCGGTACCGATCACTCCCGATGTCGATACCACCCGGTACACGTATCGGGCTCTGTAGGAGCATCCAGACAGGCGATACTTCGATTCCTCTGAAGACTCTGATAAATCAGAGGCCTCTATCAAAGCATCGGTGATCCTTCCTCAGGAGCCCTCTTCTCCAAAAAGGAGAATGTCTCCTCCAGAAGACTTGTCTTTTCAAGACTTCATTAGGGAAGTGGTCAGGGGCCTTTCCATCTCAGTGGCCCCTGAGACAGAGCCTAGAGCCAAAAAATTAGATATTCTACAATATCCTAAGGCTCCTAAAGAGGCAGCCACTTTACCAATACATGAGATTCTTTATGATCACATGTTGGGCATATGGGAGACTCCTCTCACCACCTCCCCTCATTCTCGTAGGTTGGACACCATGTATCGTGTTCCTCCTTGTCATGGCTTTCATAAGACTCTGCTTCCTCACCACTCCATTGTGGTGGAGTCTGCTATGAAAAAGATCAAGAGTACAAAAAGGCACTCTTCCACTCCTCCAGGAAGAGAATGCAGAACCTTAGATGCCTTTGGCAGGAGAATTTTCCAGGCCAATATGCTTGTTGCCAGAATCAACTCCTATAGTTTCTATATGGGGATGTTTCTAAAAGAAGTTACAGATCATCTGGAAACTTTGTCTCCTTTTATTTCAGAAGATAAAAGGGAAGAGTTTCTCACCTGGCTTAAACATGCCCAGGATATTTCCAAGTTTTCCAACCGTGCAGCCTTTGACTCTTTTGAAGGTGCCAGCAGAGCCTCGGCTATTGCCATAGGTGCACGCAGAGTTGCTTGGTTACAAGCTTCTGGTTTGGAACCCTGGGCTCAGGATGGACTAGGAAACCTTCCTTGTACAGGTGAAAACCTTTTTGGCAAAGATTGGCAAGCAAAGGCCACCCAGATGGATGCTGAAAATTCTGCTTTAGATAGACTTTCAAAGTCTACTTTTGCTCCTTTTAAGAAAAGGTTGTTCAAAAAGGGATTTTTCCCCCAAAAAAGGGAAGTATTATTCTGCTTATGGTCAGCAGGCATCTTCTGCAGGTCGTTTTGCTACAAAGAGACAGCAACAACCGAAACAGGCCAAGCCTAAGGCTGCTAGGACTGCTACGGCCCAACAGCCTCAGCCTCCTCAGGGCCTTTGACTTACAACTAGAGAACTTAGCCTTTCTGGCTCTAGAGCATCCAGAGCCTCTCACCATTCCAGGAAGGTTAGCTCACTTTGCTCCCAGATGGGAACAAATCACAGCAGAGCAATGGACCCTCTCCATCATAAGGGAAGGGTACAAGCTTCATTTCTTAAACCTTCCCCCTCACACCATGGTGAGACAGTTCAATTCTCCAACATCTCTCCTCGACCTTCTGGGTCAGGAGATTGCTACCCTTCTTGCCCAAGGGGCAATAGAAGAAGTACCCCTTTTTCAACAGGGCTCAGGGTTCTACTCCCCCTACTTTCTCATCCCAAAGAAAACAGGGGGCTACAGACCCATTTTAGATCTCAGAGAATTGAACAAGTTTCTATGCAAGGAGAAATTCAAGATGACTTCTCTCGGTACTCTCCTTCCATACCTCCAGAGTCAGGACTGGCTTTGTTCTTTAGATCTCAAGGATGCGTACACCCATGTCCTCATCCATCCAACACACAGAAGGTTCCTTTTCCAAGGAAAGCACTATCAATACAGAGTGCTTCCCTTCGGTCTGGCTTCTGCCCCAAGGGTGTTCACAAAATGCATGGCAGTAGTAGCTGCATTTCTACGCACTCCAGGAATATTTGTATTCCCATATCTGGACGACTGGCTCATCCGAGCTCCATCCCAGTCAGAGGCCCAGGCTTCCCTGGCCTGCACAAGCCGTATCCTTCAATATCTGGGACTTGTAATAAACATCCCAAAATCCCATCTCACCCCTAAATCTCTAGAGTTCATAGGGGCCTTACTGGATACCACTACTGCAAGGGCCTATCTTCCCCAGGCCCGTTGCCTATGCTTGGTGCAGCTAGCCTCCCAGATTCAGTTAAAGTCCCACTTAACTGCTCGAGAGATATTACAACTGTTAGGCCACATGGCATCCACTGTGCATGTGGTCCCTTATGCTCGCCTTCACATGAGGGCAGCTCAATGGACTTTGTCCACCCAATGGACCAGGCATCAGGGTGCCTGTCAGACAAAATAGCAACTTCCAGTCGCCTTTTTTGCTCTCTCCAGTGGTGGGAGTCCACCCAAAATCTGTTGCTGGGGTCCCCCTTTCAACAGGTGTTACCCCAAGCAACCCTCACAACAGATGCCTCCCCAAAGGGTTGGGGGGTTCATCTACAAGATCTCTCCACCGAGGGCATCTGGTCTCCACAGGAGACATCTCTACATATCAATCTCTTAGAGCTCAGAGCAATTTTTCTAGCTCTGTCTTCCACACCCTGCTCAGCTACAAGACAGTCCTCATCCACACGGACAACCAAGTAGCCATGTTCTACATGAACAAGCAGGTGGGGACTGGCTCTCTGTCGCTTTGCAACGAAGCTCTGAGATTGTGGGCCTTCGCCAGAGAGCATCAAATTCATCTCATGGCAGTGTATCTTCCAGGGGTTCAAAACTCTTGGGCAGACAGACTCAGTCGAGTTCTGCTCCCACACGAATGGTCCCTCCATGGGGACCAGATAACCAGGATCTTTCAAATTTGGGGAACCCCAGACATAGACCTCTTTGCAAGTCCGTGGAATGCCAAACTTCCCCGGTTCTGTTCCAGGATTCCGTGTCAGGGAGTTCTGGCCAGGGATGCCTTCCTCCTTCATTGGGGCAAGACTTCCTCTATGCCTTTCCACCCATTCCCCTAATTCCCAAGACACTGCTCAAGCTTCAGAGAGACAGGGGGTCTATGATCCTCATAGCACCACGTTGGCCACGCCAAGTGTGGTACCCTCTGCTTCTGCATCTCTCTCAAGCTCCCTCCCTGGACTTGGGATCTGCTCCAGATCACCTATCCCAGGAGGAGGGAACGTTGTGGCACCCAAATCCCCAGTCTCTTCATCTCAGGGCCTGGTTGCTGAAGGCCTAGACCTTTAAGATTTGCATCTTTCTCAGCAAGTGAAGGATATCCTTCATGCTTCCAGAAAGCCTTCCACCAGACGTTCCTATGCTTTTAAATGGAAGAGGTTTACCATTTGGTGTGCAGAGAAGGGTCTTAACCCTCTTGCAATACCTCTGAATTCTTTACTAGAGTATTTGCTGCATTTATCCCATGCAGGCCTTAAAACAAATTCAGTAAGAGTCCATTTGAGTGCTATTGCAGCATCCCTTAAGCCTCTCAATGGACACCCTATTTCCTCTCATCCTCTTATAGCAAGATTCATGAGAGGCCTTCTTTTGACTAAACCTCCCATTAGACCACCTCCAGTGGCATGGGACTTGAATCTGGTTCTTGGCCAGCTTATGAAGCCACCCTTTGAACCCTTAGCCACTACTTCCTTGAAATTTCTTTCCTGGAAGGTTATTTTTCTTATTGCAGTCACTTCAGCTCACCGCATCAGTGAGCTGCAAACCTTGGTGGCTAATTCTCCTTATACAAGGTTCTATCATGACAAGGTAGTCCTCAGGACCAATCCACACTTTATGCCTAAAGTGGTTTCACCTTTTCATCTAAATCAGGAGGTATATTTACCTGTCTTTTTTCCAGGACCTCATGCATCAAGTGCAGAGAGGAATCTTCATACCCTGGATTGTAAAAGAGCGCTCGCTTTTTACTTACAAAGGACACAGCAACATAGAAAGTCCTCTCAACTCTTTGTTGCTTTTGATCCCTCTCATTTAGGACTTCCAGTCTCTAAGAGAACTCTGTCCAGTTGGATTGCTCAGTGTATTTCCTTCGCCTACCAGAGTAAGAACCTATCTCCAGGAACAAGCAGGAATGAGTCCTCACATATGGGTACGTCGGTACCGACGGAGCCTGCGCGGGAACGCTCCCCAGCTTCCCAAAAAGGAAAGCTTTTGGGAGCATCCCACAGTGCCTGCGCGCTGCCTTCCCGCCTTTCCTAACCGCCTCTCTCCAGTTCTTCTTTTCCGCGGAGCCAGCAGGTCGTGTTCCTGTCACCGCTGAAGAAGTTCTTTGTTTTAATTTACTTCTTTGGTCGCGCGTCTGCCTTCTTCGACGTCGCACCGGTACCGCCGGTCTTTTCTTTCTTTTCTTAAAAAAAAAAAAATATATATATATATAATTTTCCCTCACTTAGTGTGTTTTTCCTCTTTTGGGCCTTAGGCCTGACAAGTATTTTCCTCATGGAAAAACCAGCCTCCGGGTTCAAAAAATGCACTAAGTGCAGCGATACTATTTCTGTTACTGACACCCATGAATGGTGTCTCAAATGTTTGGGTCCTGACCACTCCATTCTGGATTGTTCGTCCTGCTCCTTGATGTCTAAACGAGGCTTACAGAACCGAGCAGCCAAGCTTCATGTTCTGTTTCCCTCTGATGCAGCTTCGGTGGCATCGACGTCTTCCAGGGCCTCTTCTTCCTCTCATGGATCTCAGGTAACCAAACATAAAACCAGCCGGTCCTCGAAGGGTAGATCTCCTTCCAAGCATCGAGATGTCTCTGGGCTTGCCCTCGAGGATCCTGCACCGGCAAAACTACCCCGGCGGGAAGCTCTGGCTTCCAAAGCTCCACCTATGGGGTTACAGGTTGACATCGATGGCACGGCCTCGACCGATCACCTGTTAGAATGCTCTGGGGTACCTGCACAACCTTCCGGTACCGAATTCCAGGCATTCATGGCGTCGATGGATCAGAATGTTCTATCCATGCAGCAGGCTATTACGGCCTTCATTCAAGCTGCGACGCCGCTGATACCACAACAAACTCCGTTGTCGGTATCGGCCCAGATACCTGCACCAATGCCGGTACCGGTACCGACTGCATCGACATCGGCCATGGTGTCGACTGCAGCGGTTCCCTGCCTAGGGATGTGCATCGGTACCGAACCGGTACCTATAACGCCCGATGTCGATACGGCTCGGTACGCGTATCGAGCTTTGAAAGAGCATCCTGAAAGCCGATACTTCGATTCCTCCGAGGATTCTGATGCATCGGAGGAGTCTGCTGAAGTATCCATAGCCCTTCCTGAAGAGCCGCCTTCTCCAAAAAGAAGAATGTCTCCTCCAGAAGACTTGTCCTTTCAAGACTTCATAAGAGAAGTGGCTAAAAGGCTTTCTATTTCAGTAACCTTTGAATCAGAGCCTAGAGCTAAAAAATTAGATATTTTAGGTTATTCTAAGACTCCTAAGGAGGCAGTCACCTTGCCAATTCATGAGATTCTTTATGATCACATGATTGATTTATGGGAGACTCCTCTCACTATCTCTCCTCATTCTCGTAGGTTGGACACCATGTACCGTGTCCCTCCTTTTCCTGGTTTTCATAAAACACAGCTTCCTCACCATTCTATTGTGGTAGAGTCAGCCATGAAAAAGATAAAGAGTGCAAAAAGACACTCTTCTGCTCCTCCAGGAAGAGAATGCAGGACCTTGGATGCTTTTGGTAGGAAAATCTTCCAAGCCAGTATGCTCATTGCCAGAATCAACTCCTATAGTCTCTATATGGGAATGTTTCTGAAAGAAGTTGCAGATAAACTGCACACTTTCCTCCCTTTTCTTCCAGAGGATAAAAGGGAAGAATTCCTTATTTGGCTTAAGCATACCCAAGATATTTCAAAGTTTTCTAACCGTGCAGCTTTTGACTCCTTTGAGGGGTGCCAGCAGAGCTTCGGCCATTGCCATAGCTGCACGCAGAATAGCTTGGCTCCAAGCTTCTGATCTAGAATCTTGGGTCCAGGATGGCTTGGGAAATCTTCCTTGTACAGGAGAAAACCTGTTTGGCAAAGATTGGCAAATAAAGGCCACTCAAATGGATGCAGAAAATTCTGCTTTGGATAGACTTTCAAAGTCGACCTCCATCCCTGCCAAGAAAAAACCTTTTAAAAAATCTTTTTTCAAGAAAACCAGATTCCATCCTGCTTCTGGCCAGCAATCATCTACAGGTCGTTTTGCTGCTAAGCGTCAGCAACCTAAGCAAGCCAGGCCTAAGCCTACAGGGGCTGCTGCAACTCAGCAGACCCAGCCTCCTCAGGGTTTTTGACTTGATGCTAGAGAACTTAGCCTTTCTGGCTCTGAAACAGCTAGAGCCTCTCACCATTCCAGGAAGGTTAGCTTACTTTGCTCCCAGATGGGAGCAAATTACAACAGAGCAGTGGACCCTCTCCATCATAAGAGAGGGGTACAAACTTCATTTCTCAAACCTTCCACCTCACACCATGGTGAGACATTTCAATTCTCCAACATCTCTCCTCGACCTTCTAGGTCAGGAGATGGCTACCCTTCTTGCCCAAAGGGCAATAGAAGAAGTACCTCTTCTTCAACAAGGGTCAGGGTTTTACTCCCCCTACTTTCTGATCCCAAAGAAAACAGGGTGCTACAGACCCATATTAGATCTCAGAGAATTGAACAAATTTCTATGCAAGGAGAAATTCAAGATGCTTTCTCTAGGCACTCTCCTTCCATACCTTCAGAGTCAGGATTGGCTTTGTTCTCTAGATCTCAAGGATGCGTACACCCATGTCCTCATCCATCCATCTCACAGAAAGTTCCTCCGTTTCCTTTTCCAAGGAAAGCATTACCAATACAGGGTGCTTCCTTTCGGTCTGGCCTCTGCTCCAAGAGTGTTCACCAAATGCATGACAATAGTAGCTGCATTTCTACGCACTCTGGGAATATTTGTATTCCCATACCTGGACGACTGGCTCATCCGAGCTCCATCCCAGTCAGAGGCCCAGACTTCCCTGGACTGTACAAGGCGCATTCTGCAGTATCTGGGACTTGTGGTAAACCTCCCAAAGTCCCAGCTCACCCCTACTCAGTCCCTAAAATTCATAGGGGCCTGGCTAGATACTACCACTGCAAGGGCCTATCTTCCTCAGGCCCGTTGCCTAAGCCTAGTGCAGTTAGCTTCCCAGATTCAGTCAAAAAATCTTTTAACTGCCAGGGAGATGCTACAATTGCTAGGCCACATGGCATCCACAGTGCATGTGGTCCCCTATGCTCGCCTTCACATGAGAGCAGCTCAATGGACTTTGTCCACCCAGTGGACTCAAGCATCAGGGGGTCTGTCAGACAAAATAGTAAACTCCAAGCGCCTCTTTTGGTCTCTCCAGTGGTGGAAGTCCACCCAAAATCTGTTGCTGGGGTCCCCCTTCCAACAGTTGTTACCCCAAGCAACCCTCACAACAGATGCCTCCCCAACAGGTTGGGGAGCTCATCTACAAGACCTCTCCACTCAGGGCACTTGGTCTCCACAGGAGACCTCCCTACATATCAACCACTTGGAGCTCCGAGCAGTTTTTCTAGCTCTCAAGGTCTTCCATTCCCTGCTCAGCTACAAGACAGTCCTTGTTCATACGGACAATCAGGTAGCCATGTTGTACATAAACAAGCAAGGAGGAACTGGCTCTCTGTCGCTTTGCAACGAAGCTTTAAGATTGTGGGCCTTCGCCAGAGAGCATCAAATCCATCTCCTGGCTGTATACCTTCCAGGAATTCAAAACTCTTGGGCAGACAGACTCAGTCGAGTTCTGCTTCCACACGAATGGTCCCTGCACATGGACCAGGTACTCAGAATCTTTCAAGAGTGGGGAACCCCGGACATAGACCTTTTTGCAAGTCCGTGGAATGCCAAACTTCCCCGGTTCTGTTCCAGAATTCCGTGTCAGGGAGTTCAGGCCAAGGATGCCTTCCTCCTTCACTGGGGTCAAGACTTCCTGTATGCCTTTCCACCCATTCCCTTAATTCCCAAGACTCTGTTCAAACTCCAGAGGGATCAGGGATCTATGATCCTCATAGCTCCACGCTGGCCACGCCAAGTGTGGTACCCTCTACTTCTGTCTCTCTCTCAAGCTCCCTCCATAGACTTGGGAGCTGCTCCAGACCTCCTGTCCCAGGAGGAGGGAACTTTGTGGCACCCAAACCCCAAGTCCCTTCACCTCAGGGCTTGATTGCTGAAGGCTTAGACCTTCAAGGTTGAAATCTTTCTCAACAGGTGAAGGATATCCTCCATGCTTCCAGAAAACCTTCTACTAGAAGTTCCTATGCTTTTAAATGGAAGAGGTTTTCCATTTGGTGTGCTGAGAAGGGTCTTGACCCTCTAGCACTACCTTTGAATTCTCTATTGGAATATCTCCTGCATCTCTCTAATGCAGACCTTAAGACAAATTCAGTAAGAGTCCATTTGAGTGCTATTGCAGCATCCCTTAAGCCTCTCAATGGACAGCCTATTTCCTCTCATCCTCTTATTGCAAGATTCATGAGAGGCCTAACTTTAACTAAACCTCCCATTAGGCCTCCTCCGGTGGCATGGGACTTAAATCTGGTTCTTGGTGAGCTTATGAAGCCACCTTTTGAACCCTTAGCCACTACCTCCTTGAAATTTCTTTCCTGGAAGGTTATTTTCCTCATTGCAGTCACATCAGCTCGCCGCATCAGTGAGCTACAGGCCTTGGTGGCTAATCCACCTTACACAAGGTTTCATCATGATAAGATAGTCCTCAGGATCAATCCACACTTTATGCCTAAAGTGGTCTCCCCTTTTCATCTGAACCAAGAGGTATATTTACCTGTCTTCTTTCCAGGTCCTCATGCATCAAGTGCAGAAAGGAATCTTCATACCCTGGATTGTAAAAGGGCTCTCGCCTTTTACTTACAAAGGACTCAGCAACATAGAAGGTCTTCCCAACTCTTTGTTGCTTTTGATCCTTCTCATTTAGGACTTCCAGTCTCTAAGAGAACACTGTCCAATTGGATTGCTCAGTGTATTTTTTTCGCCTACCAGAGTAAGAACCTTTCTCTGGAGGGCCATGTCACAGCTCACAATGTGAGGGCCATGGCAGCTTCTATGGCTCATCTTAATTCTGTGTCCATCGACCAGATCTGTCGAGCAGCCACATGGGCCTCGGTTCATACCTTCACAGCCCATTATTGTTTGGACAAGGACTCCCGCCGGGATGCCTTGTTTGGTCAGGCTGTTCTCAAACACCTGTTCCATACTTGAGCAACTCCTATCCTCCATCCCTGTTTAGATGCCTGAGATCCAAGGGGAGGGGTATAGCCCTTCTCAGGGTCTTACAACCCTGGGGATCTCCTGGGCATCTCTAGCTGGGGAGTCCCCATATGTGAGGACTCATTCCTGCTTGTTCCATTGTTCTTTTATCTCTTTCTTACCTTTCCTATCCTATCATTTTATTGGCGTTCTTTTTCTTTTTCCCACAGCCATATTTTAATTTGTTTTTAAGTATATTGTAAACCGCTCAGGTGCCTTTGGTGTTGGGCGGTATAAAAAGTTTTAATAAACATAAACATAAACATAGCACAGTTACTTACCTGTAACAGGTGATCTCTGGGAACAGCAGGAATAAGTCCTCACAACCCACCCACCTCCCCTAGGAGTTGTATCTCTCTATCTTTCCTTTCCTCTCTCTCTTTGTCTCAGCTTTAAAACTCGAACTGGAGAGAGGCGGTTAGGAAAGGCGGGAAGGCAGCACGCAGGCGCTGTGGGATGCTCCCAAAAGCTTTCCTTTTTGGGAAGCTGGGGAGCGTTCTCGCGCAGGCTCCGTCGGTACCGACGTACCCATATGTGAGGACTTATTCCTGCTGTTCCCAGAGATCACCTGTTACAGGTAAGTAACTGTGCTTTCTCTGGAGGGCCATGTCACAGCTCACAATGTGAGGGCCATGGCAGCCTCTATGGCTCATCTAAACTCTGTGTCCATCGACCAAATCTGTCGAGCGGCCACCTGGACCTCGGTTCATATCTTTACAGCCCATTACTGCTTGGACAAGGACTCCTGCCGGGATGCCTTGTTTGGTCAGGCTGTTCTCAAACACCTGTTCCATACCTAATCAACTCCTACCCCCCATCCCTGGTTGGATGCCCGAGATCCATGGGGTGAGGTAGAGCCCTTCTCAGGGACTCACAACTTTGGAGATCTCCCTGGCATCTCTAGCTGGGGAGTCCCCATATGTGAAGACTCATTCCTGCTTGTTCCTGGAGATAGCACAGTTACTTACCTGTAACAGGTGATCTCTGGGAACAGCAGGAATAAGTCTTCACAACCCACCCACCTCCCCTAGGAGTTGTATCTCTCTATCTTTCCTTTCCTCTCTCTCTCTTTGTCTCAGCTTTAAAACTCGAACTGGAGAGAGGCGGTTAGGAAAGGCGGGAAGGCAGCGCGCAGGTGCTGTGGGATGCTCCCAAAAGCTTTCTTACTGGACTCTGGGGAGCGTTCCCGCGCAGGCTCCGTCGGTACCGACGATACCCATATGTGAAGACTTATTCCTGCTGTTCCCAGAGATCACCTGTTACAGGTAAGTAACTGTGCTTTATCCGAGATGCAATCTGATAAATTTTTCCATCGACAAACAAAAATCAGGCACGTGTGCAGAACGGATGTGAAAGAAACCCAAAGCTGTCCTGATTATTGTCAAGAGGTTTAAACACACTGCAGTTTCTTATTTCCCCCCCCCCCCCCCCCCTATAACAAAAAAAAAAAAAGTTTGTGCCTTTTGGTTCCTGCAAAATATCTCACCCTGTTTGTATTGTGGGATAAAGATTTAGAACTTTGATACCCACGCTAAGCAGTAGGGGAGCAAGCTGTTATATTTCAAAGGCAAAATCAGTTTCCTTATCCCACCAGACCAATCCAGATGGTAGGTTTTGCTCCCCTACCAGCCGATGGAAACAGCTTGAGAGCTTGCAGATCCCGCTCTAGAATACCATGCAGCCCTCAGTCCCTCAGTATTCACTGTCTTCAGCAGATGGTAGGAGGGGCCCAGTTGGGGAAGTGGTGCTACCCAATTAAGAAAAATCTGATTTGGAGGATCCTCGGAGTGTGAGCCAGCTTTTTTCTGTCTCTGAGGGTGATACTCTGAGAAGTCTGGATTTCTCCTCTTGTCTCAAACAATGTCTTGGAGCTCCCTTTCTGCCTGCTTCCCTCCTTTCCTGCTGGAGGTAGCTGCTGTTTGGGATGATTAGTAAACTTGTTGGTTTTTTTTAAAGAAAGAAGACAGAGGAATGCAGAGAGAGAGAGCCTAGCAGTACTGCTAATTTGTATAGTGCTACAAGGTGTATGTAGTGCTGTACTTATAGATGTAAGACACAGTCCCTGCTCATTAGAGCTTACAATCTAATCAAGATGAAAAATAAATTACAAAACTGGAGACTAGAGTATGGCAAGATACACATAAGTAGTGGAAAAGAGAATGAGGAGCATCAGGATCCAAAAGCAGTCTCAAAGAAGTGGGCCTTCAGCCTGGACATGAATAGGGTTAGAGAAGGAGACCGATGCACCGACTCAAGTCATTTGTTCCAAGAATATGGAGCAGCAAGGTGGAATGAACGAAGTCTGGAGGTGGCAATGGCAGAGAAGGGCACAGATAAAAGGGATCTGTTAGAGGAGCAGAGTTCGCGAGGAGTAATGTAGAGTGAGATAAGAGAGGAAAGGTAGTGAGGAGCCGCAGAATGAATGCACTTGTAGGTAAGTAGGAGAAGTTTGAACTGGATGCAGAAATGGATAGTGAGCCAGTGAAGTAACTTGAGAAGAAGGGTTACATAAGCATAGTAACACTGGCAGAAGATAAGCCGTGCAGCAGAGATTTGAACAGATTGAAAGGGAGAAAGATGATTCAGAGGGAGACCAGTGAGGAGCAGGTTTCAATAGTCAAGACAAGAGGTGACTAGTGTGAGTAGAAAGGATGAATTTTACTATTGTTATAGAGAAAGAAGTGACAGGTTTTACCTATCCATTGGATGTGTGCGGAGAAAGAGAGAGAGTAGAGTCAAAGACACCAGGGTTGCAAGCTGAGGATACAGGGGAGGCGTGTAGTGTTATCCACAGAAATAGAGAAGAAAGGAAGAGGGGAGGTGGGATTGGGGGAAAGATAAGTATCTCAGTTTTGGCCATATTCGGTTTCAGCTGGCAGTGAGACATCCAGGCTGCAATGCTGGATAAGCAAGCAGAGATCTGGGCCTGGATTCCTGGAGAAATTTCAGGCACGGAAAGGTAGATCTGAGACTCGTCAGCATAAAGATGATACTGAAAACAGTGGGAGGAAATAAGTGCACCAAGGGACTGAGTGTAGAGAGAGAAAAGGAGAGGTCCCAAGACAGAGCCCTGAGGTATATCAACTGAAAGTGGGATGGCAGTAGAGGAGGATCTATCAGAACATACACTAAAAGTACGATGGGAGAGAAGAAGAAAATCAGGACAGAACAGAGCCCCTAAATCCAAGTGAGGACAGGGTATTGAGGAGAAAGTGGTAATAAACAGTTTCAAAGGCAGCAGAAAGGTCAAGGATGAGAATCAAGTAGAGACCTATGGATTTGGCAAGGAACAAGTTGCTGGATACTCTGACAAGAGCTGTTTCTGTGTAATGTAGAGAACAAAAGCCAGATTGCAGTGGATCCAGAAGGGCTTCAGAGGAAAGAAAGTCAAGACAGCAGCAGTGAACTGCTTGTTCAAATAGTTTGAAGCAAAATGGAGGAAAGAAAGAGGTTGGTAGCTGGAAGGACAGCTAGGATCTAGTTGAAGGCTTTTTGAGAAGAGGTGTAACCACAGCATGTATGAAGGCCACAGGAACAGTTGCAGTGGAAAGTGATAGGTTAAGGATATGACAGATGGAAGGGATGATGGCAGAAGAAATAGATCTTAGTAGACAGGTGGGAATTGAATCAGAGGGTCAGGTAGTAAGTTTGGAGGAGGACAGAAGATTTGAGGTTTCCTTAGTGATTTCTAAAAAGGAAGAAACGGTGACCGAAGGTGAGGGAAGGATTTGGGATTGAAGGGGGGGGGGGGGGGAGATGAGGTGGAGGTGACCATGCAGAGAATTCAAAACTACTTTTCTACATTAGTGCTTTTGCGACCTTTTTATAACCGCTGGCTGCATCGAGGGTCTTCGACCACACAGGGGCCCTTTTTGCCCCAATGGCCACCGGTTTCAAAAAATGCGATCGGTGCTCTAAAACATGTTGTTTACAGAGAGCTACCTCCTCTTCCTAGACCAGCCTCCTCCCCCCTACTTTCCCGGGGAGCCCCAGCAGCCTCTCCTGCACCAGGCCCTGTTGATTCAGGAGCTCGCAGGCCTCCTCAGGGGTGGGGCAGTGGAGCCCATGCTGCCTCACCTACGAGGCAAAGGGTTCTACTCCAGATACTTCCTTGTTCCGAAAAGAACAGGAGGTCTCAGACCCATCCTCGACCTGAAGAACCTGAATAAATTCCTGGCAGGAGAAGTTCAAAATACTTTCCAGCAAGGTGATTGGCTATGCTCCTTGGATCTAAAGGATGCTTACACTCACATCCTTATCCACCTCAGTCACAAGCAGACCCTAAGGTTCGTGGTCAAGGATGACCACTACCAGTACAGGATACTTCCCTTCGGTCTTGTCTCCACACCGCAGATCTTCACCAAGTGTGTTGTAGTGGTAGTGGCCTCCCTCCATCTCCAAGGAGCCTTCATCTACCCTTACCTGGATGACTGGCTCATAAAGGGAGAGACAGCCTCTGAGGCCCTACAGTCCACTGACTGCACCATCCAGCTTCTGCAGCACCTGGGATTCGTGGTAAACCACCCAAAATCCCACCTCACTCCAGTGTGGTCCCTAGAGTTCATAGGGACTTGCCTGGATACTCTCCAGGCCAGGGCCTTTCTCCCCCCAGAACAGGGCAGACTGTTTCGTATCCCTGGCGTCCGATGTGCGGAGTCGCCGCACAGTTTCGTCTCGATTGATGCTTCACCTCCTGGGCCACATGGCTTCCACGGTCCACGTGATGCCCAGCATCTGTCTCCACATGTGGGTGGTACAGTGGTATCTCCACACCCAGTGGGCCCAGGCTATGACTGGCTCTGGGATCCCATCTTAGTCTCACCGTGGCTGGCGGAGTCCTTGATCTGGTGGCAGGATGCACAGCACCTGCTCTGGGGCATGCTTTTCCAGACCCCAACCCCCCAGAAAGTCCTGATGACAGATGCCTCCCTCTCAGGCTGTGGGAGTCCACTGCGAGGAGCCTGGTCACTCGAGGAGAGTCGGCAGCAGATCAATCTGCTGGAGTTCTGAGCCGTCTTCCTAGCACTGAGGGTATTCCGGCACCGGCTGCAGAAATCCAAGGGAAATGTACGCGATAGGGGGCGAGAGGTTGGTGTGCACGGACCAGGAGAAGGACCTTGGTGTGATTATTACTGAGGATCTCAAGGTGGCAAAACAGTGCGACAAGGCAGTGGCAAAAGCCAGGAGGATGTTGGGTGTATACAAAGGAATTACCAGCAGAAAGGAAGAGGTACTAATGCCACTGTTTAAGTAACATAGTAACATAGTAAATGACGGCAAATAAAGACCAGCATGGTCCATCTAGTCTGCCCAGCACAATGGCAAGAGTAGGTGCACCTTCCGCTCCGTGCAGGCCACCCCTCCCCACGTCCCTGTTTAGGGGTGAACCCACCACTAAACCATGCAGGACACCCCTATTTGTTGAGAAATTAGATGGTTCAGTTTTTGATTTTATCCTGTTGCTGTAAAGGGATCCACTGTGTCTGTCCCATGCCATTTTGAATTCCATCACTGTGTTTGCCCCCACCACTTCCATCGGGAGGGCATTCCAAGCATCCACCACAATTTATTTATTTATTTTATTTTATTTAACAGTTGCTTATATACCGCTACCTTCCACAGATCAGGTGCGGTTTACATTGAACAAGGAATGAACAGATTTACAAGTCTGTTTTACATGGAACATTTGATAACTAGGTACAATTTAGCTGTTTTACATGGAACATTTGTTAACTTGGTACAATTTTGCTAAATACATTAATCATGAATGATTAAATATGGTAAAACTTGTTAAATAACAGACAACTTGTTAAATAACAGACGAACTTATTTACATATTTTGATCTATTACATATATCTATTTACAAGATTTACAAGTAGTTATTTAGTTATTTACAAGTAGTTATTTCTGTGAAAAAGTATTTCCTGACATTGCCTTTCAATTTACCACCTTGCAGCTTCCTGTTATGCCCTCTAGTTTTACAGCTTCCCCATCTTTGGAAGAGGTTTGTTCATTATTTCCCTTTAAGTATTTAAAGGTCTGAATCATATCTCCCCTGTCCCTCCTCTCCTCCAAAGTGTACATGTTTAGGTCTTCATGTCTCTTCTCATAAGGCTTCTGACGCAGGCTCCAAATCATTTTGGTCGCCTTCCTCTGAACAGTTTCCAGTCTTTTTACATCCTTTGCAAGATACGGACTCCAAAACTGAACACAGTATTCCAAGTGAGGCCTCATCAGTGACTTGTACAGTGGCATAAGTACCTCTTCCTTTCTGCTGCTGATTCCTCTTTGTATGCAGCCCAACATCCTCCTGGCTTTTGCCACCACCTTGTCGCACTGTTTTGACACCTTGAGATCTTCAGAAATAATCACACCAAGGTCTTTCCCCTGATCCGTGCACACCAACCTCTCGCCCCCTATCGCGTACATTTCACTTGGATTTCTGCTACCCAAGTGCATGACTCTGCACTTCTTTGCATTAAATCTTAATTGCCAAGCTTTAGACCATTCTTCCAGCTTTTGTAGATTTTTTCTCATGTTAACCACTCTCTCGGGGGAGTCCACTCTGTTGCAAATTTTCGTGTCATCTGCAAAAAGACAGACTTTTCCATTCAGTTCTTCAGCAATATCACACATAACTACATTGAACAGTGCCGGGCCCAGGACCGACCCCTGGGGTACCCCGCTAATCACCTTCCCTTCATCCGAGTGAGCTCCATTTACCATCACACTCTGTCGTCTGTCAGTCAACCAATTTCTGATCCAATTTACCATCTTAGGATCCATCCCCAAGCTACTAAGTTTATTGATAAGCCTCCTATGAGGAACAGTATCAAAGGCTTTGCTGAAATCCAGGTAGATGACATCCATTGCATGCCCCTGATCTACCTCCCTGGTCACCTGGTCAAAGAACTCAATCAGATATGTTTGGCAAGATCGTTCTTTGGTAAAACCATGTTGCCTCGGGTCTTGCAACCTGTTGGTTTTGAGAAAGTTCACTATTCTTTCAGGAGCGCCTCCATTACTTTTCCCGCCACCGAGGTAAGGCTCACAGGCCTGTAGTTTGACACTTCTTCCCTGTCACCACTTTTGTGTAGAGGTATGACATCAGCCGTTCTCCAGTCCTGAGGAACCTCTCCTGTTTCCAAGGATCTGTTGAAAACATCCTTTAACGGCCCTGCAAGAACCTCTCTGAGCTCTTTCAGTATCCTGGGATGTATCCTATCCGGTCCCATGGCCTTGTCCACTTTCAATTTTGCAAGTTGTTCTAACACATCTTCTGTGAATGGTGTAACTACTTCATTCCCATTTTTATATTTGGGAGTCACAGGTGGTCCTTCTCCAGGACTTTCTTTAGTGAAAACAGAGCAGAAGTATTCATTTAGCAATTTCGCTTTTTCAATGTCACTTTCCACAAGTCCGTTCGCAGCACTTCTGAGTCCTGCAATTCCACCTCTGATCATCTTCCTTTCCCGAATATAGCTGAAGAAGGTTTTGTTGCCACACTTAACATCTTTAGCCATCTTTTCCTCTGCCTTTTATTTTGCTATCCTTATTTCTCTCTTCGTCTCTTTGATTTTGATCCTGTATTCATTTCTGTGTTCCTCTGTTTGCGAGCTTTTGAATTTTGCGAAAGCTGTGTTTTTTGCCTTTATTTGAGCAGCCACTTCTTTGGAAAACCAAATTGGTTATCTTCTCCTCTTGTTTTTGTTTACTTTTGTTACATATTTATCCGTTGCCCCTTTTATTGCCACCTTCAGTTTAGCCCATTGCATTTCCACTTCCCTTATCTCCTTCCACCCTGTCAGCTCCTCCTTTAGGTACTCGGCCATTTTATTGAAGTCGGTGTTTTTGAAGTTTAGGACTTTGAGCTTGCTATGATTGGCCTGTACCATGGCTTTTATCTCAGACCACACAATGTGATGATCGCTGCTGCTCTCAGGGGCACTCACGCAGACATTCGGCACGCTATCACCGTTGGTGAGCACTAAATCCAGCGTTGAGCTTTCCCTGGTTAGTTCCATCACCATTTGTCTAAGTAACGCATCTTGGAGAGCATCCACGATTTTTTTGCTTCTTTCCAGATTTGCAGAAGGAGTAATCCAGTCCACATCAGGTAGATTAGTCACCCAATATGATCGCTTCCCCCTTTGTGGCTATCTTGGCAGTATCTATAATCAATTCGTTATCTCTCTCTTCAGTTTGTGTCTGAGGTCTGTAGACTACAGCAATATGGATGACAGTGCCATCTCCTCTTTCCAACACAATCCAGAGCGCTTCTTCTTTTCCCCATGCCCCCTGCATTTCAGTAGCTTTAATATTGCTTTTGACATACAAGGCTACTCCTCCTTCTCTTCCATTTTCTCTGTCTCTTCTGAATAGATTATAGCCAGGTATGGCTATATCCCAATCATGCGATTCATTTAGCCATGTTTCTGTAATGGCCACAATGTCCAAATCCATTTCCACCATTAGGGCTTCCAGGTCCGGAACATTTTTGGCTAAGCTTCGAGCATTTGTGCTCATTGCTTTCGAGCATTTAACTGACTTGTGTGTTTTTAGCATTGATTTTGTTCTGCCTACATCTTCCCACTTGTTTTTGATGTGTGGTTTAAAATGTGGTGAGGCCTCACTTGAAATACTGTGTTCCATTTTGGAGACTACATCTTGCAAAGGATATAAAAAGACTGGAAACTGTTCAGAGGAAGGCGACCAAAATGATTTGGAGCCTGCATCAGAAGCCTTATGAGAAGAGACTTGAAGACCTATATATGTACACTCTGGAGGAGAGGAGGGATAGAGGAGATACTATTCAGACCTTTAAATACTTAAAGAGAAATAATGAACAAACAAACCTCTTCCAAAGACGGGGAAGCTGTAAAACTAGAGGGCATACCACGATGCTGTAACGGGGTAAATTGAAAGGCAATGTCAAAATACTTTTTCACTGAAAGGGTGGTGGATGCTTGGAACCACCCTCCCGATGGAGGTGGTGGGGGCAAATACAGTGACAGAATTCAAAATGGCATGGGACAGACACAGTGGATCCCTTTACAGCAACAGGATAAAATCAAAATAAACTTAACTTTCTAATGGGCAGACTAGATGGACCATACTGGTCTTTATTTGCCATCATTTGCTATGTTACTATATGTTACTATATACAATTGTATTCAACCACCAACGCTTATAATAGACTTAGCTCCTGGTCTTCACCAAACTGCTTTATAAAGTGATGTCCAAACTTCATGATTTATATTCCACTGTATGCGCAGCAATCCATCTTCTAACGCCTGTATAGCAGACGTTAGATCCACAGGTGACACATGGTAGGAACTGTTGATCTATCTTCAGCTTCCAATGGGAGGATTTTTCAGAGCTGATACTTGGACATCCATAGACAAATCTACATCAGTTTCTTAATCTGCTGAATCCACTGAATAGCTACTCTATTCATTTCTGCATGCAGGGGTGGTGCCTCTTCCCACCTTGGCATCCACAGTACCTCAGATTTTACTACATTGAACTAGAATTTGCGGTTTACATTTTAATTTATTATACCGTCTTTTAGATGTACACAAAGCGGTTTATAGAAGCCCAGTCACCCTACCATCTCTTGGAGGCAAACATTCAGAGCATGTGACTCATCACAACTTCCCTGCTGGATAAGGGCATAAAAGCTGATTGTCATCTGCATGAAGAAGGCTTGTGAATCCAGTCTTCCTTGCCGTTTACCCTAGCTCTCTAACATAAATGTTAAACAAGGCTGGGGATAAAACTGATGCCTGGGACAACCCACCTCCCACCCCAACTTCCAAGATTGAGATTGATAGAAATCAAATCACCACTCTCTGCAAACGGACTGACAGAAAATATGCAAACTACTGCTCTATTTTTTTCCATTTCTCACCACAGATACTGTAGTTCTGCAATAGCAGCTGGTGATCCACTTTATCAAAAGCAGCAGAGAGATCCAATAACAATTAAACCTCTGTACCTCCCTGATCAATCCATTGTCACAAATCATTTATCACTGCCAACAAAACCATTTCTGTCCTAAGGCTTTTCCTCAAAACTGATTGGTATATATCCAGTACCTCTCCCGAATCCATACACTCCTCCAACTGTTCCATTTATATCTTCTCAGTGACGCTTCCCAAAAAAGAAAGATGGGAGATTGGCTGATAATTACTCCAAACTTCTTTTTTATCCCCCTGGTCATTTTAACAAAAGCTTCTGTTAAAAACCCATAAAACTCTTGCATTAAAAATGAATTCACAATCTCCACAATCTGCAACAAATCTCTAGCCCCTTATACGAGCTATCAAGGACAAGTATCTTCCAAACAAAACATACTTTTGTATACTTCCCAGAATTCTTTGCACATCCTCACTCTCCTTAACCCTAAACCTCTCCCAGTCTTCCTCTTTCTGAGCACATTCCCCTAACCACCCACCCCCATTTGCTTCTCCCACTCATCACCACCTCTCCCTTCCAACCCAGGCATACCATAACATCATGTTACATTTTTTCAGAAAAATGTGGAGGCTAAACCCTTACACACCTCCTGTGGATCCTCTTCTGACAGACTCCTCCCTTTCAATATTATCACACATACTGTCACGAATAACTTGATAAAGACATTTAAATACCTCAGTGGAATAAATGCACAGGGGGTGACCACCTTCCAGTTGAAAGAAAGCTCTGGAATATGGGGTTGTAAAATTCAAGAATAATCTGAGGAAATATTTTTTTATGGAAAGAGTGGGGATGCTTGGAACAGACTCCTGCTGGAGGTGATGGAAACGAGAACTGTATTTGAATTCAATAAAGCATGGAACAAATACAGAGGATCCCTGGGGAAAGGAAGGGATTGTCGAACTTAATAGTTCTTATGAATTGTCAGATTGGATAGGCCATATGGTCTTGAGTTGCCATCATTTTCTACGTTCTATGTAATATTCTTTCATAGAGCCAATTCTCTGCTTGCCTCAAGTCTGCATTCCAGCATGCAATCAATGAATCCACACTTCTGCCTATCAGATGATTATATGGTAAAGTGCCCATCTTATCCTCATCTTTGCATTTTAAGTTCCATAAGTGACCAACTGGAATTTACCCTTAGACACATCTGACTTAACAGGCCACTGCAAGTGAAAATAAACCAACCTGTGAGTCAACCACAGAACATCTACCTCAAAATAAATCCCTGCCAAATCTTGTGGCACAAAGATCAAATCCAAGATAGATAGAGATATAGGTATATATATTGTCACAAGCACAACGCCAAAACCACTAGTCTTCTAGTTTTTGAGGGCGTAGTGGTTGAGAACCACCTTCTATCAGCTGTAACATTTATGCTTTAAGTAGAAGGATTGTAGTCGTGTTAAACCAAGGGTAAGGCTTATGACAGCAAAATAATTTATTTTGAACACAATAGAACAGATCAGGCTCCTGGTACCATTTACAGAATTTTAAATTATAGAATTTTTGCTTAAGATTCAGCAAGTTGGTGGCAAAACAAACAGAACTCAACATTGGCTTTTAAAGTCCTCTTCACTGCAGAAGCTAGCCTTTTCACATATAACCAGATGCCACTTTTCTTATTGTCCTTTGTCAATCAGAGCAATAGAAAAACAAACTTTACTTCTTCTATGGCAAAATTATCTTCACTCGGCCATAATTCTCTCTAGGCTGCACTTCCAGGTGAAGAACCAAACTTAGGTTATAAAATAAGCATTCACAGTGTCCTCAAGACTCTTATAGCAGGCTTCTCTTATAAACAGGAGCAAAGCACAAACACTTCTAACAGCTAATTAACTTTCTCTCCATTGTAGAGTTTCAACACAGCTGACACAGAAGCATGAATCACAGCCTTACTTCATTAGCTTATGCTGCAGTAAATTCCTCCTTTCAAAACACACAGGAATTTACTTTCTCACTGCATAGCTCTGAGGATACTTCAGCAAGAGGAACAGTTCTTTTCAGGCTGGCCTTTCTTCAGACACTTTAAGTCTAGAGCTTGGAATAAAGAACAATCCATCAACATATCTTCTTCTGCCCCTAGCTCTGACCCTTCTTCTCCCAATTGCATAGGTTCTGACTCACCCACTTGATGAGAGTGCCCTGCTGACAACCTCTCTGGTGGCCTGAAAGCTTCTCTCCTTCCTGGCTCCCACCTTTGTTGCAAACGTGATTCAGGGAAATCACCTCTCTCAGCAATAGGTAGCTCAGCCTGTCTCCAGAAGTTAGCACCTGCTCTGGCTTCTCCAGCATTCCATCGTCCTTGCTGCTCTGAAGTCTGTCCTCTGCAATCACTCCTCTTCCAGCTCCTACTCCTCCTGCTACTCCTCTCTCCATAGTTTAACCAAGGTTTATACTCACTGGGATCCAACCCCACCTCTTTCTCTCCCAGGCGTTTGTAATCCCCCTGCCTTCTGACATCAGGATAATCAGTGCAATTATTAGAGTGAGGGTTTTTGTCCTCGTGTTTACAATCTATCCTCCTTACACTGTCAAGCATTTCCTGGAACTTGTTCAGCTGGGTTTTTTCTGCCTTTGAACTGTGGTTCTGGCCTTTTGACCCTGCACACCTAACAGAGGCCCCTTGATTAAGGTGAATTCCTTATGCTGTTCACCTCCCCCATGCTCAAAATGGTTAACTTTGCCCCAACCCACCCTCCCGTTAACCCCCCGATAGACCTTGTTTCTACACATCCCAGCGACCTTTAAATACTGTACATAGATAAAATGAGGCTTTATACCAATATGTATATAGTTTTAACTGTTCTCCAGGTTTAAATTTCCTGTTCTACTCTAAGTCCAATGTAGACCCCCCACATTGGACATTTGAGTTATTTGTGAACCGCGCTGATGTTGAATAGTACGGTATAGAAAAAAATGCTAAATAAATAAATATATATATATATTTTTTTTTTTTTGCATTTAGCTCACACCTTTTTCAGAGGTAATTCAAGGCAAGTTGCATTCAGGTGCAGTAGGGATTTTACTGTCCCTTGGAGACCTTACTATCTAAGTTTGTATATTATCTGCAATATGTGTAGGAACCCCTCTAGCTGCTCCTACACTAATACTGAAGTCAAGCCATTCAATAAGCACCTTCTAGCATCATTCTCTTCCTGTGAGAGAACGTTAAAATAACCCATTACAAGCAAACTCAAGAATAACAGGGCATTGTCAACAATTAACCATAGCAATGCCTCAAAAGAATCCATCACACCTCCAGGAGCCATTCGTGGGCTGAGTTACATTTGGTTGTTCTTGTGGAAGTCTGCAGAGTGGCTAATTTGTCTTCCTTACACTCTTTGTGAAGTTTTGCTATTTGGATGTTCAGACCAGGAAGGAAGTTGCATTTGGGGGGGTGTTTCCAAAGGCATCCCTCTCAAACAACGGATGTCTTTGGACCCTCCCCCCCTCAAACAAGAGATGCCTTTGGACACACTATGCATGTGGACTAGTCTGGTAGGACAATAAGGAAGGAAAAATTTGGCCTTGTGTGTTAGTTTTCTTTCCTTGATTCCAACCAGACCAGTCCAGAATCCTGTCCATTCTTGTAGATTATCTTCTAATGGGTTAAGATTGTGTTGATAAGGTTGCTGCTAGTTTTTAGTTTTATGGTAGTGGTTCTGGGTGATCCCTTGGGTACCTTCACAGCCCATTACTGCTTGGACAAGGACTCCCGCCGGGATGCCTTGTTTGGTCACGCTGTTCTACAACACCTGTTCCATACTTAATCAACTCCTACCCACCATTCCCAATAGGATGCCAGAGATGCATGGGGGGAAGTGGAGCCCTTTCGCAGGGGCACACAACTTCTGGGGTCTCTCCCTGGCATCTGTAGCTAGGGAGTCCCCATATGTGAAGACTACATTCCTGCTTGTTCCTGGAGATAGCATAAATCTCCAGGAACAAGCAGGAATGAGTCTTCACATATGGGTATCATCGGTACCGACGTAGCCTGCGCGGGAACGCTCCCCAGCGTCCAGTAAGAAAGCTTTTGGGAGCATCCCACAGCGCCTGCGTGCTGCCTTACCGCCTTTCCCAACCGCCTCTCTCCAGTTCTTCTTTTCTGCGGAGCCAGCAGGTCGTGTTCCTGTCACCGCAGAAGAATTCTTAATTTTTTTCTTTATTTTTCTGTTTCGCGTCTGCCTTCTTCGACGTCAGACCAGTACCGCCGGTCTTTTCTTTTCTTTCTTAAAAAACAAAACAAAACCCAGCTTTTCTTCTTCAACTGTGCATTTTCGGTTTGGGCCTTAGGCCTGAACATTTTTTCTCCTCATGGAGAAGCCCGCTTCTGGGTTCAAAAACTGCACGAAGTGTGGCGGTACAATTTCTGTCACCGACACCCATGACTGGTGTCTAAAATGTTTGGGGCCTGACCATTCCATCACGGATTGTGTGTCCTGTACCATGATGTCTAAAAGAGGTCGGCAGAACCGAGCAGCCAAGCTCAGTACCCTATTTCCCTCTGATGCAGCCTCGGTGGCATCGACGTCTTCCAGGGCTGCTTCTTCCTCCCATGGATCTCAGGTAACCAAGCATAAATCTAGCCGGTCCTCGAAGGGCAAATCTCCCTCTAAGCATCGAGATGCCTCCGGGCTTGTCCTCGAGGATTCCGCACCGGCAAAATTACCCCGGCGGGAAGTTCCGGCTTCCAAAGCATTGTCTATGGGGTCACAGGTTGACATCGATGGATCGGCCTCGACCGATCACCTGTTGCCGTGTTCTGGGGTACCGGTGGCCTCCACTGGTACCGACATCCAGACTCTGGTGGTGTCGATGGATCAGAAGATTCTGTCCATGCAGCGCACCCTAACGGCGTTTATGCAGGCTTCGACGCCTTCGGTACCGCAACAATCTCCGTTGCCGGTACTGACTCCGGCACCGGCATCGACATTGGCTTCGATGTCGACTGCAGCGGTACCCTGTCTGATGACACCCATCGGTACCGAACCGGTACCGCTTACTCCCGATGTCGATCCCACTCGATACGCGTATCGGGCTTTACAGGAGCATCCGGACAGGCGATACTTCGATTCCTCCGAAGACTCTGATGAGTCGGAGGCTTCTATCGAGGCACCGGTACTTCTTCCTCAGGAGTCTGATTCTCCAAAATGAAGAATGTCTCCTCCAGAAGACTTGTCTTTTCAGGACTTCATTAGGGAAGTGGCTAGGGGCCTCTCCATTACAGTGGCCCCTGAGTCAGAGCCAAGCAACTAGACATTTTGCACTATCCTAAGGCTCCTAAAGAAGCAGCTACTTTACCTATTCATGAGATTCTCTATGATCTCATGTTGAGCATGTGGGAGACTCCTCTTACTACCTAGCCTCATTCTCCGTAGATTAGACGCCATGTACCGTGTCCCTCCTTGTCCTGGCTTTCATAAGTCTCAGCTTCCTCACCACTCTATTGTGGTAGTGTCTGCCATGAGGAAAATAAAGAGTGCAAAGAGACACTCATCTAATCCTCCAGGACGTGAATGCAGGACCCTTGATGCCTTTGGCCGAAGGGTTTTCCAAGCCAATATGCTTGCTGCCAGAATCAACTCCTATAGTCTCTATATGGGGATGTTTCTAAAAGAAGTCACAGATCATCTGCAGACTTTAGCCCCTTATCTCCAGGAACAAGCAGGAATGAGTCTTCACATATGGGTACGTCGGTACCGACGGAGCCTGCGCGGGAACGCTCCCCAGCTTCCCAAAAAGGAAAGCTTTTGGGAGCATCCCACAGCGCCTGCGTGCTGCCTTCCCGCCTTTCCTAACCGCCTCTCTCCAGTTCTTCTTTTCCGCGGACCCAGCAGGTCGTGTTCCTGTCACCGCTGAAGAAGTTCTTTATTTTATTTTATTTCTTTTGTCGCGCGTCTGCCTTCTTCGACGTCGGACCGGTACCGCCGGTCTTTTCTTTCTTTTCTTTAAAAAAAAAAAAAAGAATATTCCGTTCCACTTCAGTGTATTTTTCTTCTTTGGGCCTTGGGCCTAACAGAAAAATTCCTCATGGAAAAGCCTGCCTCCGGGTTTAAAAAATGCACTAAGTGCAGCGGTACCATCTCTGTTACCGACACCCATGACTGGTGTCTTAAGTGTTTGGGTCCTGACCATTCCATTACGGATTGTGCGTCCTGCTCCATGATGTCTAAAAGAGGTTTACAGAACCGAGCAGCCAAGCTCAGTACACTGTTTCTCTCTGATGCAGCTTCGGTGGCATCGACGTCGTCCAGGGCCTCTTCTTCCTCCTATGGATCTCAGGTAACCAAACATAAGTCCAGCCGGTCCTCAAAGGGTAGATCTCCCTCTAAGCATCGAGATGCTTCCAGGCTTGCCCTCGAGGATCCGGCACCGGCAAAAGTACCCCGGCGGGAAGCTCCGGCTTCCAAAGCTCCTCCTATGGGATCACAGGTTGACATCGATGGCACGGCCTCGACCGATCACCTGTTGCAGTGTTCTGGGGTACCAGTAGAATCTGCCGGTACTGACCTCCAGACATTCATGGCGTCAATGGATCAGAATGTTCTGACCATGCAGCGTGCCATTACGGCTTTCATACAAGCTGCGACGCCGCTGGTACCGAAACAAGCTTCGTTGTTGGTACCGGCTCCGATATCGATTCCGGTGCCGGTAGCGATTGCATCGACATCGGCTTCGATGTCGACTGCAGCGGTACCCTGTCCAATGCTGCCTATGGGTACCGATCCGGTACCGATACCACAAGGTATGCATATCGGGCTTTACGTGAGCATCCAGACAGACGATACTTCGATTCCTCCGAAGACTCTGATGCATCGGAGGCCTCTGTCGAAGCATCGGTAATCCTTCCTCAGGAGCCTTCTTCTCCAAAAAGAAGAATGTCCCCTCCAGAAGACTTGTCTTTTCAAGACTTCATAAGGGAAGTGGCCAAGGGCCTTTCTATCTCAGTAGCCCCTGAGACAGAACCTAGAGCCAAAAAATTGGATATTTTGCAATATCCTAAGGCTCCTAAAGAGGCAGCCACTTTGCCAGTTCATGAGATCCTTTATGACCACATGATAAGCATATGGGAGACTCCTCTCACCATCTCTTCTCATTCTCGTAGGTTGGATACCATGTATCATGTCCCTCCTTGTCCTGGATTTCATAAAACTCAGCTTCCTCACCATTCTATTGTGGTGGAGTCTGCTATGAAAAAGTTAAAGAGTGCAAAGAGGCACTCGTCTGCTCCTCCAGGAAGAGAATGTAGAACTTTAGATGCTTTTGGCAGGAAAATCTTCCAAGCCAGTATGCTTGTTGCCAGAATCAACTCCTATAGTCTCTATATGGGGATGTTTCTGAAGGAAGTTACAGATCATCTGCAAACTTTCCTCCCTTTTCTTCCAGAAGATAAAAGGGAGGACTTTCTTACCTGGCTTAAGCATGCCCAGGATGTTTCCAAATTCTCTAACCGTGCAGCCTTTGACGAGGCCAGCAGAGCCTCGGCTATTGCTATAGGTGCACGCAGAATTGCTTGGTTACAAGCTTCTGATTTGGAACCCTGGGTCCAAGATGGATTAGGAAATCTTCCTTGTACAGGTGAAAACCTGTTTGGCAAAGATTGGCAAGCAAAGGCCACTCAAATGGATGCAGAAAATTCTGCTTTGGATAGGCTTTCAAAGTCTACCTCTAATCCTGTTCAGAAGAGGTTCTTCAAAAAGACATATTTTCCCAAGAAGGGAAGATGATATCCTGCTTATGGTCAGCAGACATCATCTGCAGGTCGTTTTGCTGCAAAGCGTCAACAACCTAAACAAACCAAGTCTAAGGTTGCAAGGCCTACTGTAGCCCAACAGCCTCAGCCTCCTCAGGGCCTTTGACTTGCAACCCGAGAACTTAGCCTTTCTGGCTCTAAAGGAACCAGAGCCTCTCACCATTCCAGGAAGGTTAGCTCACTTTGCTCCCAGATGGGAGCAAATTACAGCAGAGCAGTGGACCCTTTCCATCATAAGGGAAGGGTACAAACTTCATTTCTTAAACCTTCCTCCTCACACCATGGTGAGACAGTTCAATTCTCCAACATCTCTCCTCAACCTTCTGGGTCAAGAGATTTCTACCCTTCTTGCCCAAGGGGCAATAGAAGAAGTGCCTCTTCTTCAGCAGGGCTCAGGGTTCTACTCCCCCTACTTTCTCATCCCAAAGAAAACAGGGGGTTACAGACCCATCTTAGATCTCAGAGAATTGAACAAATTTCTATGCAAGGAGAAATTCAAAATGATTTCTCTAGGTACTCTCCTTCCATTCCTTCAGAGTCAGGATTGGCTTTGTTCTCTAGATCTCAAGGATGCGTATACCCATATACTCATCCATCCAACACACAGAAGGTTCCTTCGGTTCCTTTATCAGGGAAAGCACTATCAATACAAGGTGCTTCCTTTTGGTCTGGCCTCTGCTCCAAGAGTGTTCACAAAATGCATGGCAGTAATAGCTGCATTTCTACGCACTCTAGGAATATTCGTATTCCCATATCTGGACGACTGGCTCATCCGAGCTCCATCCCAGTCAGAGGCCCAGACTTCCCTAGCCTGCACAATGCATGTTCTGCAGTATCTGGGATTGGTTATAAACATTCCAAAGTCCCAACTCACCCCTACTCAGTCTCTAGAGTTCATAGGGGCCTTGCTGGATACTACAACTGCAAGGGCCTATCTTCCCCAGGCCCGTTGCCTACGTTTAGTGCAGTTAGCCTCTCAGATTCAGTTAAAAACCCACCTAACTGCTCGAGAGATGTTACAACTGCTAGGCCACATGGCATCCACCGTGCATGTGGTCCCTTATGCTCGCCTTCACATGAGGGCAGCTCAATGGGCTTTATCCACCCAGTGGACCCAGGCATCTGGAAGTCTGTCAGACAAAATAGCAACCTCCAGGCGCCTCTTTTGGTCTCTCCAGTGGTGGAAGTCCACTCAAAATCTGTTGCTGGGGTCCCCCTTCCAACAGTTGTTACCCCAAGCAGTCCTTACAACAGATGCCTCTACAAAGGGTTGGGGAGCTCATCTTCAAGACCTCTCCACCCAGGGCATTTGGTCCCCACAGGAGACCACCCGACACATCAACTTCTTAGAGCTCAGAGCAATCTTCTTGGCTCTCAGAGTCTTCCATACCCTGCTTAGCTACAAGACAGTCCTCATTCACACGGACAACCAAGTAGCCATGTTCTATGTGAACAAGCAGGGGGGAACTGGCTCTCTGTCGCTTTGCAACGAAGCTCTGAGATTGTGGGCCTTCGCCAGAGAGCATCAAATTCATCTTCTAGCAGTATACCTTACAGGAGTTCAAAACTCTTGGGCAGACAGACTCAGTCGAGTTCTGCTTCCACACGAATGGTCCCTTCATATGGACCAGATAGTCAGAATCTTTCGAACTTGGGGAACCCCGGACATAGACCTCTTTGCAAGTCCGTGGAATGCCAAACTTCCCCGATTCTGTTCCAGAATTCCATGTCAGGGAGTTCAGGCCAAGGATGCCTTCCTCCTTCATTGGGGTCAAGACTTTCTGTACGCCTTTTCACCCATTGCCCTAATTTCCAAGACCCTGTTCAAGCTTCAGAGAGATCGAGAGAGTATGATCCTCATAGCTCCACGTTGGCCACGCCAAGTGTGATACCCTCTACTTCTGCATCTTTCCCAAGCTCCCTCCCTGGATTTAGGGTCTTCTCCATATCTCCTGTCCCAGGAGGGGAGAACGTTGTGGCACCCAAACCCCCAATCTCTCCATCTCAGGACTTGGTTGCTGAAGGCTTAGACCTTCAAGATTGGCATCTTTCTCAGCAAGTAAGGGATATCCTTCATGTTTCCAGAAAGCCGCCTACCAGACGTTCCTATGCTTTTAAATGGAAAAGGTTTACCATTTGGTGTGCTGAGAAGGGTATTACCCTTTAGCAATACCTTTGAATTCCTTACTAGAGTATCTCCTGCATCTTTCCCATGCAGGCCTCAAGACGAATTCAGTAAGGGTCCATTTGAGTGCTATTGCAGCATCTCTCAAGCCTCTCAATGGACAACCTGTTTCCTCTCATCCTCTTATTGCAAGATTCATGAGAGGCCTTCTCTTAACTAAACCTCCCATTAGACCACCTCCAGTGGCATGGGACTTGAATCTGGTTCTTGGTCAGCTCATGAAGCCACCCTTTGAACCATTAGCCACTACCTCCTTGAAATTTCTTTCCTGGAAGGTTATCTTTCTTATTGCAGTCACCTCAGCTCGCCGCATCAGTGAACTGTAAGCCTTAGTGGCTAATCTACCTTATACAAGGTTCCATCATGATACGGTAGTCCTTAGGACCAATCCACACTTTATGCCTAAAATGGTCTCGCCCTTTCATCTTAACCAAGAGGTATATTTACCTGTCTTTTTTCCAGGTCCTCATGCATCAAGTGCAGAGAGGAATCTTCATACCCTGGATTGTAAGAGGGCTCTTGCCTTTTACTTGCAAAGAACACAGCAACATAGAAAGTCTTCTCAACTCTTTGTTGCCTTTGATCCCTCTCATCTGGGACTTCCAGTCTCTAAGAGGACACTGTCAAATTGGATTGCTCAGTGTATTTCTTTCGCCTACCAGAGTAAGAACCTTTCTCTGGAGGGCCATGTCACAGCTCACAACGTGAGGGCCATGGCAGCCTCTATGGCTCATCTAAATTCTGTGTCCATTGACTAGATCTGTCGAGCGGCCACCTGGGCCTCGGTTCATACCTTCACGGCCCATTACTGCTTGGACAAGGACTCCCGCCGGGATGCCTTGTTTGGTCAGGCTGTTCTCAAACACCTGTTCCATGCTTAATCAACTCCTACCCTCCATCCCTGGTTGGATGCCTGAGATCCATGGGAGGAGGTAGAGCCCTTCTCAGGGTCTCACAACCGTGGGGATCTCCCGGGCATCTCTAGCTGGGGAGTCCCCATATGTGAAGACTCATTCCTGCTTGTTCCTGGAGATAGCACAGTTACTTATCTGTAACAGGTGATCTCTGGGAACAGCAGGAATAAGTCTTCACAACCCACCCACCTCCCCTAGGAGTTGTATCTCTCTGTCTATCTTTCCTTCCTCTCTCTCTTTGTCTCAGCTTTATAACTCGAACTGGAGAGAGGCGGTTAGGAAAGGCGGGAAGACAGCGCGCAGGTGCTGTGGGATGCTCCCAAAAGCTTTCCTTTTTGGGAAGCTGGGGAGCGTTCCCGCGCAGGCTCCGTCGGTACCGACGTACCCATATGTGAAGACTTATTCCTGCTGTTCCCAGAGATCACCTGTTACAGGTAAGTAACTGTGCTTTATTTCAGAAGATAAAAGGCAGGAATTCCTCACTTGGCTTAAACATGCCCAAGATGTTTCCAAATTCTCCAACCGTGCAGCCTTTGACTCTTTTGAGTGTGTAAGCAGAGCCTCGGCTATTGCCATACGTGCACGTAACCTCTGATTTGGAACTTTGGGTCCAGGATGAACTGGGAAATCTTCCTTGCACAGGTGAAAACCTTTTTGGCAGGGATTGGAAAGCAAAGGCCACTCTAATGCTGAGAACTCTGCTTTGGATGGACTTTCAAAGTCTACCTCTGTTCCTGCTAAGAAAAGATTGTTCAAAAAGACAGCCTTTTCTAAAAAGGGAAGATACTATCGTGCTTATGGTCAGCAGGCATCTTCTGCAGGTCGTTTTGCTGCAAAGCGTCAGCAAGCACCTAAACAGGCCAAGTCAAAGGTTGCCAGGCCTCCCACGGCTCAGCAGCCTCAGCCTCCTCAGGGCCTTTGACTTGCAACTAGAGAACTTAGCCTTTCTGGCTCTGGAAGAACCAGAACCCCTCACCATTCCAGGAAGGTTGGCTTACTTTGCTCCCAGATGGGAGCAAATCACAGCAGAGCAATGGACCCTCTCCATTATAAGGGAAGGGTACAAGCTTCATTTCTTAAACCTTCCTCCCCACACCATGGTGAGACAGTTCAATTCTCCAACATCTCTCCTCAACCTTCTGGGTCAGGAGAATACTACCCTTCTTGCCCAAGGGGCAATAGAAGAAGTACCCCTTCTTCAACAGGGCTCAGGGTTCTACTCCCCTTATTTTCTTATTCCAAAGAAAGCAGGGGGCTACAGGCCCATATTAGATCTCAGAGAATTGAACAAGTTTCTATTGAAAGAGAAATTCAAGATGATTTCTCTCGGTACTCTGCTGCCATACCTTCAGAGTCAGGATTGGCTTTGTTCTCTAGATCTCAAGGATGCGTACACCCATGTCCTCATCCATCCAACACACAGAAGGTTCCTTCGGTTCCTTTTTCAAGGAAAGCAGTACCAATACAGGGTGCTTCCTTTCAGTCTGGCCTCTGCACCAAGGGTGTTCACGAAATGCATGGCAGTAGTAGCTGCATTTCTACGCACTCTAGGAATATTCGTTTTCCCATATCTGGACGACTGGCTCATTCGAGCTCCATCCCAGTCAGAGGCCCAGATTTCTCTAACCTGCACAATGCGTGTCCTTCAGTATTTGGGACTGGTAATAAACATCCCAAAATCCCATCTCACCCCTACTCAGTCCCTGGAGTTTATAGGGGCCTTGCTGGATACCACAACTGCAAGGGCCTATCTTCCTCAGGCCCGTTGCCTACGCTTGGTGCAGTTAGCCTCCCAGATACAGTTAAAGTCCCATTTAACTGCTTGAGAGATGTTAGAACTACTAGGTCACATGGCATCCACCGTGCATGTGGTTCCATATGCTCACCTTCACATGAGGGCAGCTCAGTGGACTTAGTCCACCCAATGGACTCAGGCATCAGGTTGCCTGTCAGACAAAATAGCAAACTCCAGTCGCCTATTTTGGTCTCTCCAGTGGTGGAAGTCCCCTCCAAATCTGTTGCTGGGGCCCCTTTTCAGCAGTCGCTACCCCAAGCAACTCTAACAACAGATGCTTCTCCAATGGGTTGGGGAGCTCATCTGCAGGATCTCTCCACCCAGGGCTTCTGGTCTCCACATGAGACTTCTCTGCATATCAATCTCTTGGAACTCAGAGCAATATTCTTAGCTCTCAGTGTTCCATTCCCTGCTCAGCTACAGGACAGTCCTCATCCATACGGACAACCAAGTAGCCATGTTCTATGTAAACAAGCATGGCGGGACTGGCTCTCTGTCGCTTTGCAACGAAGCTTTGCGACTGTGGGCCTTCGCCAGAGAGCATCACATCCATCTTCTGGCAGTATATCTTCCAGGCGTTCAAAACTCTTGGGCGGACAGACTCAGTCGAGTCCTGCTTCCACACGAGTGGTCCCTCCACATGGACCAGGTAGCCAGGATCTTTCAAATTTGGGGAACCCTGGACATAGACCTCTTTGCAAGTCCGTGGAATGCCAAACTTTCCCGGTTCTGTTCCAGAATTCCGTGTCAGGGAGTTCAGGCCAAGGATGCCTTCCTCCTTCACTGGGGTCAAGACTTCCTTTATGCCTTTCCACCAATTCCCCTAATTCCCAAGACACTATTCAAGCTTCAGAGAGATCAAGGGACCATGATCCTCATAGCACCACACTGGCCACGCCAAGTGTGGTACCCTCTATTTCTGCATCTCTCTCAAGCTCCTTCACTGGACTTGGGCTCTGCACCAGACCTTCTGTCCCAGGAAGAGGGAACTTTGTGGCACCCAAACCCCCAGTCGCTCCAGGGCTTGGTTGCTGAGGGCCTAGACCTTCAAGATTTTCATCTCTCTCAGCAAGTCAGAGATGTTATTCATGCCTCTAGAAAGCCTTCTACTAGACGTTCCTATGCTTTCAAGTGGAAAAAGATTTACCATTTGGTGTTCAGAGAAGGGTCTAAACCCTTTTGAAATACCTCTGAATTCTCTACTAGAGTATCTCCTGTATCTATCCCATGCAGGTCTGAAAACGAATTCAGTAAGAGTCCATTTGAGTGCTATTGCAGTGTCCCTCAAGCCTCTCAATGGACAACCTATTTCCTCTCATCCTCTTATAGCAAGATTCATGAGAGGCCTTCTTTTAACTAAACCTCCCATTAGACCACCTCCAGTGGCATGGGACTTAAACCTGGTTCTTGGCCAGCTCATGAAGCCACCCTTTGAACCTTTAGCCACCACCTCCTTGAAATTTCTTTCTTGGAAGGTTATTTTTCTCATTGCAGTCACCTCAGCACGCTGCGTCAGTGAGTTGCAAGCTTTGATGGCTAATCCATCTTATACAAGGTTCCATCATGATAAGGTAGTCCTCAGGACCAATCCACACTTTATGCCTAAAGTCTCGCCTTTTCATCTGAACCAAGAGGTATATTTACCTGTCTTTTTTTCCAGGACCTCATTCATCAAATGCAGAGAGGAATCTTCATACTTTGGATTGTAAGAGAGCTCTTGCTTTTTACTTACAAAGAACACAGCAACATAGAAAGTCTTCTCAACTCTTTGTTGCTTTTGATCCTTCTCATTTAGGACTTCCAGTCTCTAAGAGAACACTGTCCAACTGGATTGCTCAGTGTATTTCTTTCGCCTACCAGAGTAGAAACCTTTACATATAAGATCATAAGATATGCCATACTGGGTCAGACCAAGGTCCATCAAGCCCAGTATTCTGTTTCCAACAGTGGCCAATCTAGGTCATATGTACCTAGCAGTTTCCCCAAGGGACACAGGTTCCACAATGCTTGTATTGGTTCAAGCATTGATATCCTGGGTCCCTTCTTAATAATGGCTTATGGACCTTTCCTCCAGGAACTTGTCCAAACCTTTTTTAAACCCAGCTACACTAACAGCCTTTACTACATCCTCCGGTAACAAATTCCAGAGTTTGATTACATGTTGAGTGAAAAAATATTTTCTTTTATTAGTCTTAAATAGTTTACCCTGTAGCTTCATTGCATGTCCCCTAGTCTTTCTATATTCTGATAAGGTAAACAATCAATCTACGTTTACCCGTTCCACTCCGCTCATTAATTTATAGACTTCTATCATATCTTCCCTCAGCCGTCTCTTTTCCAGATTAAAGAGCCCTAACCTTTTTAGCCTTTCTTCATAGGAGTATCCTTCCATCCCCTTTACCATTTTGGTGGCTCTTCTCTGAACCTTTTCTAATAACTCTATATCCTTTTTAAGATACGGCGACCAGAATTGCACACAATATTCAAGGTGCGGTCTCACCATGGAACGATATAGAGGCATTATAATATCCTTTGTTTTATTTTCCATTCCTTTCCTTATCATACCTAGCATTCTATTTGCTCTCTTGGCCGCCGCTGCACACTGGGCCGAGGGTTTTAACATGGTATCCACAATGACGCCTAAGGGGCTTGTTTACAAAGCCGCGGTAGCGGTTTGCGATCGTAATCGGAGCCGCGGCCCCATTGATTTCAATGGGGCCGCGGCTGCGATCGCGATCGCGAACCACTACCGCGGCTTTGTAAACAAGCCCCTAAATCTTTTTCCTGGGTGGTGGTTCCTAATGTGGAACCTTGCATCGTGTAACCATAGTTTGGGTTGTTCTTCCCTAGGTGCATAACCTTGCACTTGTCCACATTAAATTTCATCTGCCATTTTGATGCCCAGTCTTCCAATTTATCAAGATCCTCTTGCAATTTTCCACAATCCTCTTGGGTTTTAACAACTTTAAATAGTTTTGTGTCATCTGCAAATTTGATAACCTCACTCGTTATTCCACTTTCCAGGTCATTTATGAATATGTCAAAAAGCAGCGGATCCAGCACAGATCCCTGGGGTACACCACTATTCACCTTTCTCCATTGGGAAAATTGGCCATTTAGCCCTACCCTCTGCTTTCTATCTTTTAACCAGTTCCTGATCCACAATAGTACACTGCCTCCTATCCCATGACTCTTTAGTTTTGCCAAAAGTCTCTCATGAGGGACCTTGTCAAAGGCTTTCTGAAAGTCCAGATACACAATATCAACCGACTCACCTTTGTCCACCTGATTATTCACTCCTTCAAAAAAACATAACAGATTAGTAAGACAAGATCTTCCTTGTCTAAAGCCATGTTGGCTGTCTCTCATTAGTTCATGACTATCTACATGCTGAGTAATTTTATTCTTTATGATGGTTTCTATCATTTTTCCCGGTATTGACGTCAGGCTCACCGGTCTGTAGTTTCCCGGATCACCCCTGGAACCCTTTTTAAAAATTGGTGTTACATTGGCGATCCTCCAATCTTCAGGTATTAGAGATGATTTTAATGATAGTTCACAGATTACTAATAGCAGGTCTGCAATCTCATACTTCAGTTCTTTCAATACCCTTGGATGTATACCATCCGGCCCAGGTGATTTGCTACTCTTCAGCTTATCTAATAGTTGTAATACATCTTCTCGATGTATCGATATTTCCTTCAATTCTTCTGCACCTTTAAATACCACTTCAGTCATGGGTAACATCCCTACATCTTCCTCAGTAAAGACTGAAGCAAAGAATTCGTTCAGTCTCTCCGCTATCGCCTTGTCGCCTCTTAGTGCTCCTTTAACCCCTTTATCATCTAATGGACCAACTGACTCTCTCACAGGTTTTTTGCTACGAATGTACTTGAAAAGGTCTTTACTTCGCGTTTTTGCTTCTGCAGCAAGCTTCTTCTCAAATTCTCCCTTTGCCTGCCTTATCAATGCCTTGCATTTGACTTGCCAGTGCTTGTGCTGTTTCCAGGTTTCGTCGTTTGGCTCTTTTTTCCATTTCCTGAAAGATGCTTTTTTGGCAACAACAGCCTCTCTGACCTCAACTTTAAACCATGCTGGCAGTTTTTTGGACTTCTTTCCACTTTTCTTAAAGCGTGGAATACAGCTGGTCTGGGCTTCCAAGATAGTATTTTTCAACAACAGCCAAGCCTGATGTACGTCTTTAACCTTTGCAACTGCTCCTTTTAGTTTTTTCTTGACTGTTTTCCTCATTTTATCATAGTCTCCCTTTCGAAAGTTAAAAGGTAGTACTGTGGATTTCTTTACTATCCCTCCTCCACTAATTAAATCAAAGGCGATCATGCTATGATCACTATTGCCAAGTGGCCCCAACAACCTTATCTCTTGCACTAGATCTGGTGTTCCACTAAGGATTAGGTCTAATATGGCTTCCCCTCTGGTCGGTTCATGAACCAGCTGCTCCAAGAAGCAGTCATTTATTTCATCTAGGAACTTTATCTCCCTAGCATGTCCTGACGTGACACTGACCCAGTCGATACCGGGGTAGTTGAAATCACCCATTATTATTACTATGCTGTAACTTTTGTTAGCTTCCTTGATTTCTTTGAGCATTTCATCATCCATTTGGTCATTCTGGCCAGGCGCTCGATAGTACACCCCCACTGCCATTGCCTTCCCCCTTTTACATGGAATTTCAATCCATATAGATTCTACAGCAGATTTTGTTTCCTGCAAAACTTCAATCCTTTCTGACTCAATTCCCTCTCTAACATAGAGAGCAACCCCTCCACCAATTTGATCAGCTCTATCATTACGATATAGTTTGTACCCAGGTATCACAGTGTCCCACTGGTTGTCGTCCTTCCACCATGTCTCTGATATTCCAATCATATCTAACCTTTCATTTAGTGCTATATATTCTAACTCTCCCATCTTATTTTTTAGACTTCTAGCATTTGCATACAAGCATTTTAGAGAATGTATTTTATCCATATTAATTTGTCTGTTAGACATGGGTAATTTGGGATCTTTAAGCTCTGTCTGCTCCATACTTGAGGGCATTTGGGCTACTTTACTCTTTTGTGGAACCTCTCTGCTTTTGGTAGTATCCTTCAAAGATACATTCTTCCGAACCATCTGCTCTTGGGTGACTGTCGATTTTCCCCTAATATCTAGTTTAAAAGCTGCTCTATCTCCTTTTTAAAGGTTAATGCTAGCAGCCTGGTTCCATCCCTGTTAAGGTGAAGCCCATCCCTTTGGAAGAGCCCCTCCTTTCCCCAGAATGTTCCCCAGTTCCTAACAAATCCAAACCCCTCATCTCTGCACCATTGTCTCATCCACGCATTGAGACTCCGGAGCTCTGTCTGCCTTTTGGGTCCTGCGCGTGGAACAGGAAGCATTTCGGAGAATGCTACCCTGGAAGTTCTGGATTTCAACTTCCTACCTAAAAGCCTAAATTTAGCCTCTAGAACCTCCCTACCACATTTTCCTATGTCATTGGTACCAACATGTACCAAGACAGCAGACTCCTCCCCAGCACTATCTAAGACCTTATCTAGGTGGCGTGTGAGGTCCGCTACCTTCGCACCAGGCAGGCATGTTACCAGGCGATCCTCACGTCCACCAGCCACCCAGCTATCTACATGCCTAATGATCGAATCACCAACTATAACGGCTGTCCTAACCCTTCCCTCATGGGCACATGGCCCTGGAGAAACTTCCTCGGTGCGAGACGGTTTTACATCACCTGGAGGACAGGTCCTAGTTACAGGATCACTTCCTGCTACACCAGGGTGATGCTCTTCTGTCACGTGACCTCTCTCCTCCATGGCAACAGGGATGCTGCCAGACTGGAGGTGGGACTTCAGGACTATATCCCTGTAGGTCTCGTCTATGTACCTCTCTGTCTGTCTTATGCTTTCCAAGTCTGCTACTTTAGCCTCTAGAGAACGGACTCGTTCCCTGAGAGCAAAGAGCTCCTTGCACCTAGTGCACACGTAAGACCTCTCACCAACTGGGAGAAAATCATACATGTGACACTCAATGCAAAAGACTGGAAAGCCTCCATCCCGCTGCTGGACTGCTGTCTGCATCTTAGTTTTAAGTTTGTGTTTAGATCTAAGTTCTTTACTTACTAAGGGTTGCTATGGATATTTATACTAATAAAACTGAACCTAATACGTGTAATATACCTTGTTCACCTGAAGCTTAACTAATCTCAGGTCCTTAGTGTATGACTGATTTGGGTAATGAGCTTCACCTGAGAGCACCTCCTGTCTTTTAAAATGTGTAAGTACCTATAAAGCTACGATTATCCCAGGGGTGGGTGGGAATTAACACTTATTAAAAGAGGGCTGCTACACAGTACCCTGTCTTGTGCTGCTGAGGTAAGCTATATTCTGATTTGATTTAAATTATAGCTCTTAGCTGCTGCTAGGCTCTAACTTCTTATGAAATTTAAAGTACAAGCTCTCTGCTGGGTTCTAAATTTAACCAGAAAGCTCTTTTCTGTGTTGTAAATTTAAGCTAAAAGAACTTTGCTGATGCTAGGCCCTGAGTGACTATTAAATGTAAATTACAAGCTCTCTGCTGGGTTCCAAATGTAACCAGAAAGCTCTCTTCTGTGTTTAAATTTAAACTAAAAGTACTTTGCTGTTACTAGGCCCTGAGTGACTATTAAATTTAAAGTACAAGTTCTCTGCTGGGTATGAAATGTAACCAGAGAGTTCTCCTCTGTGTTTTAAATGTAAACTTAAACTGCTGCTACTAGGCCCTGTCTGATTTAACAAAAATAGTGGATCACAGATTAATTAGCTTTAATACAAAGAATTCCTTTTAGAAAATTACCAGAAGTAAATACTCACAGTTGCAGATCTCCCTCCAGAAGCAACAGTCCCCCTTACCAGTCTTTCTCTGGAGGGCCATGTCACAGCTCACAATGTGAGAGCCATGGCAGCCTCAGTGGCTCATCTAAACTCTCTGTCCATTGACCAAATCTGTCAATCGGCCACCTGGGCCTCGGTTCATACCTTCACAGCCCATTACTGCTTGGACAAGGACTCCCGCTGGGATGCCTTGTTTGGTCAGGCTGTTCTCAAACACCTGTTCCATTCCTAATCAACTCCTACCCACCTACCCTGGTTGGATGCCAGAGATCTATGGGGGGAGATAGAGTCCTTTTCAAGAACACACAACCTGGGGTCTTCCCCCGGCATCTGCAGCTAGGGAGTCCCCATATGTGAAGACTCATTCCTGCTTGTTCCTGGAGATAGCACAGTTACTTACCTGTAACAGGTGATCTCTGGGAACAGCAGGAATAAGTCTTCACAACCCACCCACCTCCCCTAGGAGTTGTATCTCTCTATCTATCTTTCCTTTCCTCTTTCTCTCTTAGTCTCAGCTTTAAAACTCGAACTGGAGAGAGGCGGTTGGGAAAGGCAGAAAGGCAGCGCGCAGGCGCTGTGGGATGCTCCCAAAAGCTTTCTTACTGGACGCTGGGGAGCGTTCCCGTGCAGGCTCCGTCGGTACCGACGATACCCATATGTGAAGACTTATTCCTGCTGTTCCCAGAGATCACCTGTTACAGGTAAGTAACTGTGCTTTACTCACCTGTAACAGGTGATCTCCGGGAACAGCAGGAATTTAGTCCTCACAACCCACCCACCTCCCCTAGGAGTTGTATCTCTCTTTTTCTCTTTCCCTCTCTCTCTCTCTCTTTGTCTCAGCTTTAAACACAACTGGGGAGAGACAATTGGGAAAGGCGGGAAGGCAGGACGCAGGCGCTGTGGGGTGCTCCCAAAAGCTTCCTAATTGGACGCTGGGGAGCGTTCCCACGCATGCTCCGTCGGTGCTGACGATACCCATATGTGAAGACTAAATTCCTGCTGTTCCTGGAGATAACCTGTTACAGGTGAGTAACTATACTTTCTCCAGGAACAAGCCGGAAGTCAGTCCTCACATATGGATGACATCGACACCGATGGAGCCCTCGCGGAAGTATCCCCCCAGCTTTCGAAGAAAGCCTTTGACAGACGCCACCATGTATGCGTGGTCCCCTTCCCGCCCAAGGGTGCCATCTTGCTCAGTCTCCTTTTTTCCACAGAGCCCTTCAGACGTTGTCTGGCTTGTCCCTGGAAAAAGTTGATTATTTTGTTCTTCGAGTTTCCAACTCGCCTCCGGTATTGCACCAGAACTCTTCCCACCTACCGACCTTGATGCCTCGGCGTCTGGTTCGGTTCAGCTTTTTGTAGTTTTTGTTCTTTTTTCTTTTTCTGGCGCCTTCGTGCCTTTTTTCTCACGCTGGTAGCCCAGAGTGTCTTCAACCTCGCAGGGGTACTTCCCCCCCCCCCCCATGGCTACCAGTGGTTTTAAGAAGTGTGATCAGTGTTCTAAAATCATGTCTTTGACCGACACACACGACTACTGTCTTCATTGCTTCGGGCCATACCATGACCCGGCAGTCTGCGGTCTCTGCAAGAGGATGTCCAGCAAGGCCCTCAAGAGCTGCCAGCAGCAGCATGACAAGTTTTCCCTCAAGTCCCCGGTACTTCCCAAAGCAAGGGCCTCATCTGGGGCCCCCCAACACCTCTGGCGGAGCTTTCCGAGCCTGAGCCTCGTCGTGGGCCTTCAGAAAGGGAGTTTCCCTCGAAGAAACCCAGAAAGAAGAAAACCTCAAAGGTGGCATCTTTGGATGGTTCCGACCAGCCGGGAGCTCCCCAGGCCCGGTCCCGTAGGTCGAGGTGCTCGTCCGAGGCGTCGGAGGAGGAGCGACCTGTGAAGGTCCTCCGGAAGGATCCGGCCACGGACTGGCCTCGGTCCCCAGACACCATCCTCGTCAAGATTCCCCTTTGGCGGAGCCGGCATCAGGACCAAATCCCTTGGTGCCTGCACTGAAAGCTGCGAAGCCTTCTGGGCTGGAGTCCAGAATGGCAGCCCTGGAGCGCAGTTTGTCTGCCTTCATGGACCAGCAGCGGGCGCTGTTGTCTGGTTCAACCGGTTTATCCGCCCCAACCACTGGGCCATCGATGTCCAGGACATCCCCGGAGGCCAAGCCGATCCTCGACTGAGGTCACAGAGTCCCGCTCATTGGGACCGCGGTCATCCCCAGCAAGTCTACCGGGTGCCGGCTGTGGAGCATTGGGGCCCTTGAGGCCCACGGAGCAGCCCTTGGGCTAGTCTTCCACGGACTACTCCGAGTGGGAGACAGAGGACGAGGAGTCCCCCAATACCCATCACCACTGCGACGTCCCTTCCAATTCCCTCTGTTGGAATCTTGGCGGCAGTCCCCGCCCGACGACATGGGTTCCTTGGACTTTGTCAAGGACATGTCCAAGGCCCTGGCATTCCCGACCGAGTCGGAGGAGGACCCTCAGGCGGATGAGTTAGAAATCCTCCAGTACAAGGCCCCTCCGTGGAAATTGCTAACGGTACCCATTCCTCCCATCCTGGAACAGCTCATGTTCCAAATGTGGGAGACACCAGCCTCTGTACCGGTGGCGAGCAGATGGCTTGACTTGATGGATTGGGTCTGCTGGAGCCTGGGCTTCCAGAAGTCACAGCTGCCACATAACTCCATGGTGGTGGAGTCAGCCATGCATCAGTTGAAAAGACGAAGATGTACTCCTCAGTGCCCCCCGGCAGGGAGGCCCACACCTTGGCCGCCTTCAGCAGAAAATGCTACCAGGGCTCGATGCTCCTCTGCCTCATCCAGGCCTACCAGCCGTACTTGGGTATGTACTTGAGAAACCTGGTGAAGGAACTCGCCGGGTTCTCGGCTGGTCTTGCCGAGGAACCCTTGCAACACTTCAAGAGCCTGACCAAGGCCGTCCATGAGTGCTCCAAATTTATGTTTCGAGCGGCCTATGACGGGTTCAAGTCGGCAGCTCGGGTAGCCGCGGCGGGCATCGATGAATGCCGCCAAGCTTGGTTTCAGTCGTCGGATCTTAAGCAGTGGGTTCAGAACAAACTGGTCAATGTCCCATGCCAAGGGGAGGAGAACCTCTTTGACAAACCCATGACCGACAAGGCTGCCGTGCTGGAGACCCGAGTACATGACGAGGTCCATGCTCTCTAAGAAGACCACTGCCACTCCCTGACTGAAGGGCTCGGATAAAAAGCCCTTTTACTCGAGGAAGGGAGCTTCTTACCAAAACTACCCACCCTATCAGGCCTCCCCAGCTCCCCAACAGGGTCAGCAGGCCAAGGGACATGGGCCTGGCCTGCGTAAGCAGAAAACTCCAAAACCACAGACACTGGCCTCGGCCCAGCCAGTAGGGGAGCTTTTGACTCCTTCAGCATAGCCTCTCTACCCCAAGGAGGTCAGCAGCCCACAGGGGGATGCCTGGTCCTCTATGCCCAGAGTTGGATGGCTTTCACCACTGATTCCTGGGCACTGAGGATAGTCAGGGAGGGTTATCTCCTCCATCTGGCTCAGACACTTCCCTCTTATTTCCTGGGAGAGCTTCTCAGGTCTCCCCTACATCGGGACCTTCTCCTGAAGGAGTTGGCAGGTCTTCTAGAGGACAAGGCGGTGGAACCAGTGCCCCACTACCTCAGGGGCAAGGGTTTCTACTCCAGATACTTCCTCATCCCAAAGAGGACAGGGGGCCTAAGGCCCATCCTCGACCTGCACAATCTCAACAAATTCCTGGTGAGGGAGAAGTTCAAGATGCTCTTCCTTGGAACATTGCTGACATACCTCCAGCAGGGAGACTGGCTTTGCTCCTTAGACCTCAAGGATACTTATACTCCTCATCAACCCCCACCACAGGCAGTACCTGCAGTTTGTAGTAGGGGCAGGCACTTTCAATACAGGGTACTCCCCTTCGGTCTAGCCTCTGCCCCAAGGGTCTTCACAAAATGCCTGGCAGTCGTGGCCGCCTCTCTCCGTCTCCAGTGGATCTTCGTTTTTCCCTACCTGGATGACTGACTCATAAGGGGAGGCACAGCAGGCCACTGCTCGCACCATCTAGGTTCTGCAACACTTGGGCTTTGTCATAAACTATCCAAAGTCTTACCTTCTCCCGACACAGTGTCTGGAGTTCATCAGAGCAAAGCTAGACACCCTCCAGTCGAGGGCTTTCCTGCTTAAGGACCGAGCCGATCGGCTCTGGTCCCTTGCTCGGGACGTACAGCACCATCCCTCTGTGCCTGCCCTGTTTCTTCTGCGCCGCCTCAGGCACATGGCCTCCACGGTCCATGTCACCCTGGATGTTCGCCTCCACATGAGGACAGTGCAGTGGTGCCTCCGGGACCAGTGGTCTCAGGCCACAGACCGTCTCCGGGACCGAGTTTTGGTGACCCGCCAGTTGGCAGACTCCCTGGACTGGTGGCAGTCTCCTCGGCATCTCGAAGTGGGCATGCCATTTCAGGCCCCAAGTCACTCGAGTGTCTTCACCATGGATGCCTCCCTGCTTGGCAGGGGAGCCCAATGCAGAGATCTCCACACTCAGGGCAACTGGTCACCAGATGAGAGCACCCAGCAGATCAACCTCCTAGAGCTCCGGGCCATACACCTTGCCCTGAGGGTCTTTCACCACCTACATCACCAGCCGGTGCTGGTCCAGACAGACAACCAGGTGGCCATATTCTAAGTGAACAAACAGGGGGGCACGGGGTCTCGTGCCCTTTGTCAGGAGGCACTTGTCCTCTGCTCATATACAATCCATCAGGGCATCCTCTTGTGGGCAATGTACCTGCCAGACCAGGACAACCAACTGGCCGACAATCTCAGCAGGGTTCTCCAGCCACACGAGTGACAGTTGGACTCCAGGGTAGCCAGTTGCTTTTCCATCTCTGGGGGGAACCCGTGATGGACCTGTTCACCAGATCGGACAACTTTCAGTTGCCCTGCTTCTGCTCCTGGCAGGCCCACCCCTCCAGGGTGGCAGCGGACACGTTCCTGGTCTCATGGTTGGAGGGCCTCATGTATGCTTTCCCTCCGCCACCGCTGATCGCCAAGACCCTGTTCAGGACACTCCACGACAGGGCCTCGCTTATCCTGATAGCTCCTTGGTGGCCCAGGTAGCCGTGGTTCCTGCTGCTTCTGAGTTTGGCGATGGAGGTCCCCATCCCCTTGGGGACCGACCCGGATCTTCTATCCCAGAAGGGGGGCTCTCTCCTGCACCCCAACCTCTGGTCCCTCTCGCTGACAGCATGGCTGCTGAGAAGATAACTCTGGCCCTTCTCAACCTTCCGGTTGATGTGGAGAACATTCTGCTGGCCTCTTGCAAGGCCTCTACTAGAAAGGCTTATGCCCTCAAATGGTGCAGGTTCTCGGTTTGGTGCTCCTTTCTTCTGCCCAGTGCCTCTGGTGTTACAGTACCTTCTCCACCGTTCTCAGTCCGGGCTCAAGTCTTACTCTGTTCAGGTGCACCTTAGTGGCCTGGCGGTGCACCACCATCTGGTGGATGGTAAGCCCCTCTTGGTCCAACCGTTGGTGACCCGTTTCCTTCGGAGTCTTCTCTTATCGAAGCCCCCTGTTCGCACTCCGGTAACTGAATGGGACCTCAACGTTGTGTTTGGGCAGCTCACTCACCCACCCTTTGAGACTCTGGCTACTTGCCACCTTCATTACCTCTCGTGGAAGGTGGTTTTCCTGGTTGCGCTCACCTCCACTCGCAGAGTTAGCGAGCTCCAAGCCCTTATTACAGAGGCGCTTTATACCAGGTTCTACAAGAATAGAGTGTTGCTTTGCACGCATCCCAAATTCCTGCCGAAGGTAGTGTCACCCTTCCATCTTAACCAGGAAGTGGTGCTCCCTACCTTCTTTCCAAGACCTCACTCCAGTCGGACGGAGATGGTCCTTCACAGCTTGGACTGTAAGAGGGCCTTGTCCTTCTATATCCAATGCACTCAGGGCCACCGCAAGGCTTTTCAGCTGTTTATCTCCTACGACCCCAGTAGACTGGGGGAGGCGGTGACCAAGCGTACGCTGTCCACCTGGGTGGCAGACTGTATCACCCTCACTTATGAGCAGGCGGGGCTCCCGCTGGAGAGCCGTGTCTCGGCGTACCAAGTCAGGGACATGGCGGCTTCAGTGGCAAACTTGCGCTCTGTCCCGATGGTGGACATCTGCCGGGCCGCCACCTGGTCTTCAGCACATACCTTCACAGCCCATTAATGCGTGGAAAGAGAGTCCCGATGGGACAGTGCCTTCGGCCAGGCTGTGCTCCGTAACCTTTTCGGGGTCTGGACAACTCCTACCCTCCAACCCTTCCGTGTTCAGGCTACTGGAGTGCTGGTTCATCAGACACAGGGATCCTACTGCGTTCACAGATTAAATTGTTGCTGCTTGGGGCTCTCCTCGGGAGAGTCCTTTTCTTGCTGTGGGTTTTTGGTAGCCTATAGCTGGGGAGTCCCATATGTTAGGACTGACTTCCTGCTTATTCCCAGAGAAAACGTAGTTACTCACCTGTAACAGGTGTTCTCCGGGACAGCAGGAATCAGTCCTCACAACCCTCCCTCCTCCCTTTGGAGTTGCTTGTTTATCATCCTCTGTTTTTGCTGTCTTTTAGCTATGTCATCAGACTGAGCAAGGTGGCACCCTTGGGCAGGAAGGGGACCATGCATGCGTGGTGGCATCTCCCAAAGGCTTTCTTTGAAAGCTGGGGGATGCTTCCACGAGGGCTCTGTCGGTGCCGATGTCACCCATATGTGAGGACTGATTCCTGCTGTTCCCGGAGAACACCTGTTACAGGTGAGTAACTACGCTTTCTTATATGTCAAACGTTTCTATTTACTGTTATCACCAGCAGTATAACAGATGGCCTAAATAAATTAATGCATTTTTCTTTAGGTTCTGTTTATCAGTTTTAAAAAAATTCTTAACAAGAATTTCAGCTTACAGGACAAATATCGGAAAATCTTGGGGAAGAAGAGCAATTAGTCCAAGGCTTGTGTGCACTTCTGTTGGGCATCTGCATTTACAACAATGATAATTCACTTGAAAATTATACCAAGTAAGAAAGATGTATCAGAGCCATTGCTTTATAATCACAGTGAAGTATTTTAACACCTTAAACTTTCATGACCAATGTAGGTGAGTAAGTCTTAAATAATACAGGTGACTACAAGGATAATGCTATAAAAAGAGAGATGGAAAGGAGCACTGATACATAGGCTGTAAATAAATCAGAGCCTGATAAATTATTGCTCCCTATTTCACTCATGTCTTTTTATCTAATTTTTCGATGCAGTGATAATGTAAAATACAACATGCTTTATCCACAGTCTCTTCTTACCCCTGTATTATTCATATTTTTGGTTTTCTGAATAAGCCACACTTACTTTTCATACGATTTGAATCATTACATCATTCAGTATGTTTTCAACATTTTAAACTGTTTTGGAACTCTTCATTTGGTTCCAAACGGTTTGATAACATCTTGGGATCTATAATATTTCATAGTCTATACACTGTAGGAAGGTTTTTGTTGATAAATAGAAAAGATTTGTAATTAAGATACTTGAATTAAGTTCATTTAAATAAAACCAAAAAATGAACAATAGGCTAACACACTTTTTAGTCTAGATTTTTCTGATAAATCTTCTTTTCATGATCCATCTTGAGCCGATCATTTGTGGTCTACCTTTGAGCCAAGCTGTAGTAATTCTTGGTGTAATCCTACTGCCTAGGTAAAAGTCACTATCTTCATTTTGTAGTATTTTTTGTTTTGATGGGGTAGAAGAATTGTTGCTGTAGTAATCATTTGACCAAGGTCTCTTCTGTGCATGTTAAAAACACATGACACCTTCACAAGAGACAGAAATACCATTCCCAGCATCATTGCTAACTTTCAGTATTGTTTGATCTGAAAAAGTTCTCCCTCTATTAAGAGACAAATTATATTTTAGTTTAAAAAAAATTACACCATTTTATTGTATGGTCTGTGCAGTGAAGGAGTAGCCTAGTGGTTAGTGCACCCTTTGTGGCCTTGGGCAAGTCATTTAACCCTTCATTGCCTCTGAAGAAAGGCCTGGCAATTTACTTCTGGTCACACTACCAAGAAAACCCAGTTGCTGCTGGGTCACCAAGAGTCCTTATTGACTTGAAAGCACACATTGCATTGCTTTGTGTGGTCCTGTTAATTCTGCTGTGTAATGCTCTGGATAAAGAGCATGAAGAAATTAAGTAATGTTGTTGAGGCCTCAGAAGTACTACCAGTAGAGATTTTTCCTTTCAGGTAATGAATATCCGTTTGTGGTATTTGTTTTATTCTTTTCTCGCCACTTTCTGATCCCTAGACATACACATCTGCTTTTCCCCCAGCAGCTGCAAGAACACAAGCATGGTCATCCTGGGCCAAGCCAGTGGTCTGTTCAGCCTCACATCCATTTTAAGAACATAAGAAATGCCATACTGGGTCAGACAAAGGTTCTTCAAGCATATTCTGTTTCCAGCAGTGGCCAATCAGGTCACAAGTACCTGTCAGGTTCCCAAAAAGATACATAGATTCCACAGTGCTTATCCTGGGATAAGCGGTGGATTTAAGAACATAAGATATGCCATATTGGGTCAGACCAAGGTCCATCAAGCCCAGTATCCTGTCTCCGACAGTGGCCAATCTAGGTCATAAGTACCTAGCAGTTCCCCAAAAGACACAGGTTCCTCAATGCTTGTATTGGGTCAAGCAGTGATATCCCGGGTCCCTCTTAATAATGGCTTATGGACCTTTCCTCCTGGAACTTGTCCAAACCTTTTTTTAAACCCAGTTACACTAACAGCTATTACTAAATCCTATGGTAACGAATTCCAGAGTTTGATTACTCGTTGAGTGAAAAAAAATACTTTCTCTTATTAGCCCTAAATGGTCTACATTATAGCTTCATTGACTGTCCCATAGTCTTTCTACTTTTTGAAGGAGTAAACATCTGATCTATGATTACCTGTTCCACTTCATTCATTAATTTATAGACCTCTATCATATCTCCCCACAGCCATCTCTTTTCCAAGTTGAAGAGCCCTAACCTTTTAAGTCTCTCCTTAAAGGGGTATCTTTCCATCCCCTTTACCATTTTGGTGGCTCTTCTCTATACCTATTCTAATTCTGCTATATCATTTTTAAGATATGGCGACCAGATATGCACACAATATTCAAGGTGTAGTTGCACCATGGAACGATACAGAGGCATTATAATATCCTTTGTTTTATTCTCCATTTCTTTCCTTATGATTCCTAGCATTCTGTTTGCTTTCTTGGCTGCCGCTGCACACTGGGCAGAAGGTTTTAACATATTATTCACAATGACGCCTAGTTCCTTTTTCTGGGTGGTGGTTCCTAATGTGGAACCTTGCTGCTTGTAACCAAAGTTCGGGTTGTTCTTACTTGAACACATTAAATTTTATCTGCCATTTTAAGTACAGTCTTCCCATTTATCAAGATCCTCTAACAATTTTTCACAATCCTTTTGTACTTTAATAACTTTAAATAATTTTGTCTCATCTACTAATTTAATCACCTCATTCGTTATTCCCATTTCCAGGTCATTTATGAAGATGTTAAAAAGCAGCGGACCCAGCTCAGATCCCTGGAGTACTCTACTATTCACCTTTCTCTATTGAGAAAATTGGCCATTTAGCCTTACTGTCCACTTTCCATCTTTTAAGTGGTTCCTGATCCACAATTGTACACTGCCTCCTATCCCATGAATTTTTAATTTTGCCAAGAGTCTCATGAGAGACTTTGTCGGAGGCTTTCTGAAAATCCAGGTACACTACTGTATATCATCCGGCTCACATTTGTCTACCTGTTTATTCACATCTTCAAAAAAATATAGTGAAAGCATTTAGTGCTTGCAGGAAGTTTAAAAGGAACAAGACATATATAGTTTCCTTGCCCATACCCTTACATTTTCTACCATGGCTGCAGTGTTCATCATGATTTAGGGATGCATTGTCCAGTGTGATATCCTTGACTGATATGGTAAGTAGCATTTAATCTATGTTTTGACCATTTGTGAGCCCTTTTATCCTTCTGCTTCCACTTCCTGTGGCAATGTGTTTGAAACGCTAATACTGCATTGTTTGAAGTGATTCCTATTTGTTTAGACCCGCCACCTGATAGTGACATCAGAAAGCATCTAGGTCTTGTCTTATACCACACAAGACTCGGTTCAAAAGAAGTACAAAGTAAAATTTCCAGCAGAAACGTATTTGATGACTTGGATGAAAAAATAACACCATCATATGTAAATTAAGGTGCATGTGTGTACCTGCATAATAAATTCCAAAACAAATCCCCCTCGCTAGAGTCCACTTTAACCCTCTGATGTATGAAAATTTGATAGAGCACACTGATCTCATAAGTCCACTTCTTCCTTCAGAAACTAGGGTGAGGGGAGAATATAGCAGAGAGGCCCTGCATACCTTAGGAAAGGCAAGTAAATCCCCTTTATCCCAGTTTTTAGTCTAGCCCCTTTTTGGAATCACTCATTGCCTGTATTATCAGTCTATAGATATTTTGTGATGCTTTTTGTTTGAGTACTTGCATCTTATTTAACTCAAAATTTATTTAACACAGAGTTCTACCTCTTTATTTGGAACAACCTACTTTGTATATGTCGTGTATCCAGGTAATCTGATGTAATTCTAGAAATGCCTAATATATCTGCAGCATTTAGCTCAAATATTTCCTTTATTTTTTAGGTTTCCAGTATTTGTATGGAAGCATTTTGTCCAGTGATATATTTTTGTGTGTCCTGCTTTAACTGGGACACTTATTTTTCTTTATTTCTCATAGTTGCATGCTGTTTTGTAAACTGAGATAAGGTTATTTTATCAGCATGTCAGCTCCCCCCCAGTCTGATTCCCTTTGTTGTAGATGTAGCTTGTCCTTTTTGTACAACTCCTCTACCACAAAAGATTCTGTAGTTCCTGATAATCTTCAACCCCTCTTGCCAGCTTCATTGCCTGATGTATGCATTGAAGACTGTAGTTCTGTTTTTCTTACTGCCTCTGTTTGAGGAGCTAGCTGTAGGTATTTCAGTTAATGTGTTTCTGGAGGTGGTGGACTTCAAAATTCTTTCTGATGACTTAAATTTGCTGCTAGGATCTTTCTCCTCCAACTCATCCTTTGTGATGAGCTGGACCAGAACTGCTGACTTCTAAGCAGTGCAGTCTAGGATAGTGGTTTTTGGAGACAACTTAGCTAGCCTTTGTTTCAAGGTATTCAAAATGAATATAGCCTATATAGAAGCAGTGCATATTCATTGTTTGCTTGATCAGTTGGCTTTATAGGTTAATCTCTCAAGACTGGGTGAGAACCACTGCTTTAGAAGAAATTCATATGTCTTGTGAGGGTTGTTATCTTTTGCTAGTGACATGCAAATCACCACGTGGTGATCTGATATAACAAGATCCTACTTATGGTGATTGTGTTTGGCTAGAAATTCAGTATGGTGGTACAAGGTATATGGAATCGATAGCTGGCATTGGTGAAGCTTATCTTACTTTGGACAAAGATCATATTTCTATGGGGTCCTTCCACAATCCTTCAAGCCACAACTGTTCAGTGTGCCTGCTAGCGGCAGATAAGATCACTCTTTCTTTGGTTAGGGTCTTTCTGCAGACTCATGCAGTTCATCATATTAGAAGGCATGAACATCACTGTGGGAAAACTTCAAGATTCTCTGAAAAGTGAAAGATTAAATATGGTTTTCAAAGTCTGAACTCTGAGGTGCAAGTGTCACACACAAAAACCACAGGGTTATACAGCAGCCTGTATTAAGCAATAAATATTTTGACCATAGGTGTAAGGAGCTGTTCGGTTTAACCACAAGTCCTAAATCATTTCAGTAGAGAATACGTTTTACACAGGTAAGATGTACTTTCTTTTTTTTTTTTAAATTCTTTATTTTCGTTTTATAACAACAAAGGAAAAGGAAGACATACAGCTAAAAGACAGATACACAACGTGTAATACATATACCAAAGTAAACCCCTGCCACCCCCCTCCCCCCTGCTTCTTCTCTAGAAAACTAAGCATTCCCGAAGCGGGCGTGTACTTACATTATTGTGTTACAAAACCTAACGGTGATCTAAAACATGATGAGTGCACATTATACAGGCATGTTGGAACAATGAGCAGATTGTACATAATCATTAAGCATCTGCCATTTAGACAAGCGAGAGTGGGTTTGGACATGGGAAATAGCTCTCCGAGGTATCTGCTCATATTTACTATATAAGCAGACGAGGTTCCACCATTCATTGACAGTAAGTCGAGAGCTATCCTTCCAATTCCTCGTGATTAAGCATATAGCTATACCCAGCATGAAATCAAGGAGAAAGCGACCCTTCTTAGGAAGAGAGGGGACCTCCGCCACAGAGCGGAGTCCCACGACCTTCCAAGAGAGAGGTTCGTGAAAGTGTAAGATAAATTGAATACGACCCCAGACCCGCCCCCAATAGACCTGTAGTTGAGGACATTCATAAATAACATGAGCGAAGGTTCCCACAGCAGTATGGCAAGACCAACACAGGTCCCTAGCATTTGGGTTCCATTTGGCTATTTTTTCTGGGGTATAAAAGCATCTGTGTGCAAAAAAGAAAAGAGTTTGGGTAACAGAGGCAGACCGGGAAACCCGCACTACTTTGCTCCAGAAAACGCTCCATTGCACAGGGGTTAAAGTGGTTTGCAGTTCGCGCTCCCAGGCTTGTTGGGCTCTAAAAGTGGCCGTGTCTGTACCCTGACATAATATTTTATAAAAGTTAGAGGCTACCCCATGTGTACTACTAATAGAGTGAACTATCTCTAAGAGCCCATCCTCAGTAGGGGCAGAGGGCGGCATGATTCGAGCACTTTTGAGGCAGTGTTGAAGCTGCATCAATTGGAAGTAGTGTTTCGCTGGTAACGCAAATTCCTTTTGTAAGTCAGAAAAGGTTTTCCAACGAGCTGCAGAGAAAAGCTGTTGGGGTGTCCAGATCCCCCTTGAGTACCAGGGTTTCCATGCTATTGTTCGATGTAGGACTTGAATTCTGGGGTTATTCCATAGCGGGAGTCCATCCTGAGGACATACATTCGGGCCCAGTGATAGAATGAGAGTGTTAAAGGCCGCAAGAGTATCGACAATCATTGGTGGATGGCGAGTGTCTACTTGATAGGACATACCGGGGAGATGGGTCAACGGAATTGGGCTACTAAGCTCCTCTTCTATGTCAAGCCAAACTGGTCTGCTGTCTGTTGAGGCATCTAGCCATCGGGCACCTTGCTTAAGTAGGAAGGCTTGATGATATCTAAGAAAATCAGGAAATCTGGTACCCCCTCGTTCTTTTGCAGACTGCAGTTTATGTTTAGCTATCCTTGGTGGCTTGCCCTGCCAGAGATAACGGACGAGAAGGCCCTCAATATCTTTATAAGTATGTAACGGAAGTAAGCATGGCAGCATTTCTAAAATGTAGTTCACTTTGGGGACTATCATCATTTTCACAGTTTCTAAGCGGCCCCACCATGTGAGAGATAAGGGAGACCAACGATTTGTGAGGTCACGGACTTTGGAGACTACCTCTTTGGCATTAAAACTGATAGTGTCTTCTAAAGGAGAACAGTAATGGACCCCGAGATACTTCACCATGCGGGATTGCCAAAGGAAGGGAAAGGCCTGCATGTCAGCCTCATGTACCCAGCGGTTCAGTGGGAATGCTACAGATTTGGTCCAGTTAATTTTATAGCCCGATAATTGTGAGTATCCGTCAATCAGATCCAAGACAGCTGGAACCGAATCGAGGGATACGAAGAGCATAAGGTCATCTGCATATGCAGAGAGTTTAATCTCCCTATGACTAAAGGGGACACCTCGAATACGTGCGGACTGTCTAATAAGGAGGGCTAGGGGTTCAAGAGCTAGATCAAAGAGCATTGGTGATAGGGGGCAACCTTGACGCGTGCCTCTTTGGAGGTTAAATGGCTGAGATTTGATGGCGTTTACACAAATACTGGCGACGGGTTGAGTATACATGACATGGAGATATCGGAGGAAGCCCTCTCCAAAGCCATACCATCGGAGAACTGCAAATAAGAAGGGCCATTCTAGACGATCAAAGGCTTTTTCGGCATCCAAGGAAAGACCCACCCATGGATGATCGAGATTGGCAGCACTAGATAGCACATGGCACAAGGTCCGAGCATTGTCAGCAGTTGATCTGCCGGGTATAAAACCGCATTGGTCAGGGTGAATTAGGGTAGCCATCATGTCAGATAGCCGGGTGGCCAAGATCGTTGCGAAGATCTTATAATCGGCATTAAGTAGGGAGATTGGACGGTAGTTGGCGGTCAGTAGCGGGTCTCTGCCTTCTTTCTCAAATACTACCACATTAGCTGCAGAAAAGGATCCCAAAGAGGATGTATCTACCGCAAGGGCAGTAAAATAGAGTTTTAAATAGGGAACTAAATCTGCACTGAACGTTCTGTAGAATTCGGTCGGGAGACCATCGGGCCCTGCGGCACGGCCCGAAGCTGTTCGTTTTAGGGCAGATTGGATCTCTGAAGTAGAGAAGGGTTCATCCATCGCATCCCTATCATCTTCAGAAAGGGTCGGCCGCTGAATGCCAGAAAGCAAGCGCTCGAATGTCTCTGACGAGAACTCACATTCAGATTGATATAGGCGGGTATAGAAATCCCGAAAGAGCTCTACAATATCGGAGTCTGTAGTCACTATGCCCCCTCCCTGTGGAGCTCGAAGGGCCGCTACGCGTTTGGCTTCTTTTTGACCTTTCAAGGCGTTGGCTAAGAGTCGACCGGCTCGGTTATTTTCACGATAATATGTCCCTCGCTGAAGCTCAATACTCTTAGAAGCTGCAGTTGAGAGGATTGAATTATATTGAAAACGGAGACGCTGTAATCGAATTAATACACATGGGTCAGTACGTGAAGTTAGAACTCGTTCGCCTGCTTTTATTTGTTGGTCTAGTATGAGCAGCTGCTGTTTGCATTGTTTCCGCAGGCGGATTTGATAGCTAGTGATCGTTGCCCGAATGGCCGCTTTGAAGCCCTCCCACCAAGCCCAATTCGCAGTATCTTGGGGTAGATTAAAATGGAAGTAATCCTGTATGGCTGCTCGAATTTCTGACTGGAACTCTGGCTGAGTTAACAGGGCTCTATCAAAGAACCAGGCTCCCGAATTCCCCTGGGGTGCAGTAGTGTGTAATTGAAAGGAAATGGCAGCATGATCTGAAATATGTTGGGAGTGAATCTTTGCAGTGTCCACCTGAGGAACTAACAGTTTTGAGATTAGAAAGAAGTCAATGCGAGACTGAGATTTATGAGGGGAGGAGAAGAAGGTAAAGTCAAGCTCATTGGGGTGTAGTAACCTCCATAGATCAACTAAAGCAAGATCCTTGATCAGGGAGGTAAGCGTGGCGTGACTCTTGGGGGGACCACTCGTCCTAGGCGGCTGTTTGTCAATCAGAGGATCAAGGACTAGATTGAAATCCCCCCCAATGATCAATGAAGTATTAGCAGAAGCCTGCGCAACCTGAGCAATGGTAGCAAAAAAGGCAGGGTCATCCACATTAGGAGCGTAAAGGCATATACATGTAACTTCAAGGCTACCTATCTTGAGGTGAACTCTAGACCATCTACCTTCTGTATCTGAGCTAGTCGCAAGAATAGTAGCATGCAAAGATTTCCTAACCAGTATGGCAACCCCACATTTCTTAGAAACGGCTGGGGAATAGGCGGCCACCATGTAAGGTTTAATATTGAGTTTAAGAGTTTCCTTCGAATTTAAATGCGTTTATTGGAGAAAAATCAGATCCGCTGCTTCCTGACTGAGGTAGCTTAGGATTTTCTTCCGTTTGATCGGATTATTGATTCCTTTTACGTTCAATGAGAAAATCTTACATGGTGCCATCAATCGGCAATAGACATTTTGGGTAAGGGCGCTTGATAACATACAACATAATCAGAATCTGTACAACAATATCATAATCACCGAGTATTCTGGCTAATACACCCCATATTGAAAAGTATGTACCAACGTATCTTAGAGAAGAAGCAAAACCCCCAAAGAATATGGCGACCATATGTCTGCGGGAGGAGGCCCTAGAGAGGAAATAGAAAGACATATAAAAAAGAAAAGAAACACCAGAGTCCATAATTAACACTGTCTCTGATACTCATCGAGGCTACTGTGGGTAGATGGAGTCGGGTCACAGATACCATCAAGAGTAAGGCAAACAGACTGCCCACGCCAGACTCTTTGCTAGGCTGCGGCAAATCCAATATGGCAGATACAGCGAATATGAGGAGACTTGCAGGAATATTCTGGAAGTCAGCGCATCAAGTCGGCTTCTTTGGAATCCAAAAACTCCGCTAGTAGATCAGGGTCCTCGAATGTTCTTGTCTGATTGTGAAGCGTGACTCGGAGCTTGGCCGGGTACATCAGGCCATAGCGTGCTTGTAGTTGTTGAAGCCTCGGCCGGAATTCCAGAAAGCGCTTTCGGCGGTCGACCGTGGGTTTAGCCAAGTCGGGATAGAAGGAGATCTTGTGGCTCTCAAACTCCATATGGCCCTTTGCCCGAGAGGCACTTAGAATTTGCTCCACGTGTTGATATCTCAGAAGTCGAAAAATGATAGGCCGCGGGGTCTTCCTGTTGAGCGTTATGCTTGTGGGTACACGATGAGCACGATCAATCTCCAAATCTTTGGTAAAGGTGATTTGGAGCAGGGAAGGGAGGATTTTACATAAAAACTCTTTCATGTCTCCCGATTCCGCTCCCTCCGGTATGCCCACTAGTCGTATGTTGTTGCGGCGCGCTCTGTTATTGCCATCTTCCACCTCTTTCTGCAAGGCCCGCACCTGGCATTCAACTTTGTCGAGTTTGGACAACTGGGCCGCATGGGAGTCCAATATGCTCTCCATTTTGTCCTGACGCGAAGAAAGCCCTTCTAGCTTGCTTTGCAGCACACCAAAATCTTCCCGCAGCGCTCGGAGTGCTTCACCGTTTGCCTGCACGAGGTTTTTAACCCCTCTAATCTCTACGAGGATTTCCTGCTGCATTTCGGGGCCCTCGCACAAGGCCGGCCCCTTCTGCGGAGACGGGGGTTCAGTTTTGGAACGTTTGCCGTGAGAAGCCGCTGGAGGTCCAAATTCCAGGCGCGTTGGTTTGGTCCCCGCCATCTCACCAGTGTGCCCCGGCAAGATCAGAGTAGAAGTTCCAAGTATGTGAGGTGTTAATTCAGGATTCTGAGTAGGCCTCTCGGGAGCCTCAGCGTTATGCGACCATCCCGCTGGACATCAGGCTCCGCCCCCCCGTAAGATGTACTTTCTAACTCACTAGGGTTATGGAATTTCTGGAACAACCTGGAATGTTAGGATTATGGATGAATCTCCATAATGTTAGGCGTGGGATACACTGGGTCTGAGTCTCCCAAACGAGCCCCTAAAAATGTCAGGATTATGGACGAGTCTCCGCTATGTCAGGAATGGGATACATTGGGTCTGAGTCCTCATTCTTTTTCAGGTTCTCTTTGTGTCTAGGTCTGTAAAGGTAAGGATACTCCGATAACCCCAAGCTGGTCCTGGGTCTACTTCTCGGAGACAATGGTTGTAGCAGGTGGATACACAGAGGCAGGCGTTTGTAGAATGAATATTTTATCTAAGAAGTCAGCTTGTTATAGCATCTGGCAGAATGTTACCATAGAGCTAGTACAGAGTGCATGTGGATGTATGCATAATGGAAGGTATGTCTGCTGTGTGATGGGTGTGAATCTGTCTCTCCAGACCCCTCAAGCTTGTGCTTATATGCATTCACTATTGCCCTTTGTTCTCAGCCTCTGCTCCTTTGTTCTGAAAAGATACATCTCCAGGAACTAGCAGGAAGTCAGTCCTCGCTTATGGGTGACGTTGGCACCGACGGAGCCCGCACGGAGCAATTCCCCAGCTTTCAAAGAAAGCCTTTGGGATTGCTGCCACGCATGCATGGTCCTCTTCCCGCCAAAGGGTGCCATCTTGCTCAATCTCCCTTTTTCCGTGGAGCCCTTCGGATGCACATCCTTGTCCCTCGGAAAAGGTGTTTTTGTTTTCGGCCTACTGGCCTTCTGTTTTTCCGCTTGCACCGGTCCTCTAGCCATCCTTCCCCTGCTCTACCTTTTTAGAGCTATTAGGGGACAGTTTTCCTCACTGTTTTACCTAACGGGCTTCGCTCCCTTTTTTCTTCCAACCGCTGGCCACGTGGGTCTCGACCTCGCAGGGCCCATTTTTGCCCCTGTGGCCACCGGATAAAAAAATGCGATAGATGCTCTAAGAGCATGTCGCTTACGGACACCCATGACTGTTGCCTCGGGGCAGATCATGATCCAGAGCTCTGTTCGCTTTGTAAGAAAATGTCCTCCAAAGCCCTGCTCAGTCGTAAGCAGATGTCCGAAGACATTTTCAGAAAGGCCTCCTCTGAGTCCCCGGTGGCGCCCTCGGTCGTGTCTCCTTCGGTGGGATCCCCCACCTCGGCCTCCGGTCTCGGAGGCACTCTGACCAGGGGTCCCCTAAAGTGGAGCGGCATAAGGCGGCTTCGAAGTCGCTGTCGGGGGCTCCCGCGCTTGGTCGCTTAGCCCCCGCGCTTGGTCGCTTAGCCCCCTTCAGCGTTCCCGAGAGTCGGACAAGGAGTGGTCCTGCAAGGTACTCTCTACAGACACGGAGGCCTCCGGCGAAGGTGCCTGGTATCCTGAGGGCCTTCCCGGCGAGGACCCTCTCTTTTCCTCGATGCCTGACCCAGTGACCCCGGGATTGGCATCACAGGACCCCACGCCCGTGTGGGAATCCCGCATGCTTGTGCTAGAATGCAGCGTTTCTGCGTTCATTGCTTCCCAGCAGGCGCTCACAGCCAGCTTCGCTGACTCTCGCCCGGAGACTGTGGCTCCCCCGTGGGGGACGCCTAAATCCGTCCAGGAAACCCCTGATCGCCTTCCCGTTCCTCAGGGGCGAGGTCATCCAGGGCCTCCGGCTCCAAGCGGGTCTCGGCCGTTGGACAGGGCCACATGCCTGGTTCGGCTTCCTCATCCAAGTTCTTGGACTGGGAGTCCGATGGGGACGCCTCCCCAGAAACCCATGCCCATCGGGACCTTTCGTCAGACCCCTCTCCTCCTGCTTTTAAACGGCGCTCGCCACCCAAGGACACCTCCTTCCTCATGTTCATTCGGGATGTGGTGCGGGCTCTTAACCTGGCCACCTAGGTCAAGGAGGACCCTCAAGCTGAAGGGCTTGACATATTACAGTATGAGTCCCCTTCCCCATAGAGAGTCTCTTACTGTCCCTGTTCCTCCCATCCTGTCTAGGCTGCTACTCCGCATGTGGGAGGCACCCGTCTCGGTTCCCATTGTGAGTAAGCGCCTCGACACCATGTACAGGGGGTACAATGTGGCCCTGGGTTCAGGAAAACCCAGCTCCTGCACACTTCCATGGTGGTGGAATACCAGTTACACAAGGAAATGTTCTTGCATGACTTGGCCAAGGAGCTCGGGGGTTTCTCCGCAGGGTTCGAGGGTGAACCTCTCAATAGGTTCGGCACTCTGCTGAAGTCCGTAGCAGACTGTTCCAAATACCTCTCCCGCGCCACCTACGATGGCTTTGAGTCCTTGGCTCAAGTGGCGGCCGCGGGTATCGGAGCCCATCACCAAGCGTGCCTCCAATCCTCAGACTTGGAGCAGTGGGTGCAGGAGAAACTCCTGGATGTGCCCTACCTCGGCGAGCAGCTCTTTGGCAAGCCCGATGGAAGACAAGGCCGTGGAGATAGAGACCGAGTTCGTCACCAGAACCCGTCTCTCACACAAGACCTCCACCCTCCCTTTGAAGAAGCAACAAGCCAAAAAGTCTGTCTTCCCGAGGAAAGGCCTTCCTTATCGTAGCTGCCCGCCTACTCCCACGCCGACTACCCTGGCATAAGGGAAGTCCGGCCAGGGTCATCGAAAACCGAAAGGGCCCAAGGCCCAGACCCCGGCTCTGCCGCAACCCACACAGGGGTTTTGACAGCATTCGCATAGTCTCTCGCCCCCCGGCCACTCAGCAGCCGGTGGGGGGATGCCTGTCCTCCTTCGTCCCCCAGTGGGCTTCCAAGACCTTGGATGCTTGGGTCCTCTGTGTCATCCAGGACGGCTATCGCCTACGCTTGGACAGGCTTCCCCCTCTTTCTCCCTGGCGGAGCCTCCGCGACTCCCCGCACATCAGGTCTTCCTGCAGCAGGAATTAGTCAACCTTCTTGCCCAGCGGGCGGTCAAGAAGGTACCATCGCACCTCCGAGGTTGGGGCTTCTATTCCCTTACTTCCTTGTCCAGGAGAAGACAGGGAGTCTGCGACCCATCCTCGACCTCCAAAAGCTAAACAAGTTCTTGGTGCGGGAGAAGTTCAAGATATTATCCCTTGGCATTCTGCTGTCCTTTCTCCGGCAGGGCGACTGGCTATGCTCCTTGGATCTAAAGGACTCTTACGCCCACATTTTGATTCATCCCCAGCACAGGCAGTACCTGCACTTCAGGGTATGGGGAGAGCACTTCCAATACAGGGTGCTTCCCTTTGGCCTCGCGTCCGCCCCGAGGGTCTTCACGAAATGCCTCTCCGCAGTCGCTGCCTGTGTCAGGCATCAGGGCGTACCAGTCTTCCCCAACCTCAACGACTGGCTCGTCATGGGTCCCTCTGTTGAGGAGACTCGCCTAGCAGCATCGTGCATGATCCTCCTACTCGAGGACCTGGGTTTCTTGGTCAACTACACCAAGTCCCACCTTGAACCGGTGCAGGCCTTAGAGTTCATCGGCACACGCCTCGATACTCAGCAGGTGACCGCATTTCTACCAGCAGACTGCGCTGACCGCCCTCGAGCCCTGGCAGCTTGGGTCCAGAGCATTCTTTGGGTCACGGCCCGAACTATGCTGCGCCTCCTGGGCCACATTGCCTCCACTGTCCATGTAGTTCCCCACGCCCACCTGCACATGTGGACAGCTCAATGGTGCCTCAGCGCCCAGTGGATCCTGTCCGTCGGCCACCCCAGGGACCCCATAAGGGTCTCCCACAGCCTTCGCCTGACCCTGGACTGGTGGCAGACCCCTGCAATCTTCTCCAGGGGTTGCCTTTCCAGACCCCGCAGCACGACATAGTGCTTACAATGGATGCCTCCCTGCTGGGATGGGGAGCCCACTACGGTGTGTTATGCATGCAGGGGCACTGGTCGCCCAAGGAGGCTTACAGGCAGATAAACTTGCTCGAGCTCCGGGCGGTTAGGTGGGCCCTGAGGGCCTTCGAGGTTCACCTCAAGGGGAGGTCGATGCTCGTGCAAACTGACAACTGAGTGGCGATGTTCTACATCAACAAGGGGGGGGGGGGCACAGGATCATGCTCCCTCTGCTGGGAAGTGGTCCTCCTCTGTTCCTCTGCCTTCCGCCGGGGGATGACCCTCAGGGTGGTCTACCTCCCGGGCCAGGAGAATGTCCTCACGGACAAACTCAGCAGAATCCTCCGTCCTCACGAATGGCATCTGGATCTGGGGGTGGTCAGCTGGCTGTTTCATCGGTGCCCTGCCCCCTGCCATGGACCTTCTTGCCAGCCTGTCGAACACACAGCTTCCCTGCTACTGTGGCCCTGTACCACACCTGAGCAGGGAAGGTCCAGATGCGTTCCGACCTGCTTTATGCATTCCCTCCCACTCCTCTAATCGCAAGGACCCTCCACAAGGCTCAGCGGGACCAGGCGTCGATGATCCTCGTGGCCTCAACAGCCCTGGTTCCTGCTCCTGCTCTGGCTGTCGACGGAGCCTCCCGTTCCTCTGGGCTGTGCCACGGGCCTGCTAACGCAGGAGGAGGGGTGGGTGTTGCACCCAAACCTAGCCGCCTTATTCCTCATGGCCTGGTGGCTGAACGGGTCTCTCTAGCTCCGCTAGACCTCCCAGAGTAGGTTGAGGAGGTTCTCGCGTTGAGGAAGACCTAGACTAGGAGAGCATATGCCATCAAGTGGTGACGCTTCTCGGTCTGGTGCTCCGAGCTCCGGATTGGCCCATTCTCTTGCCCCACGGTGGGTCCTTCAGTTCCTCCTCCACCTCTCGAAGGAAGGCTTGAAGTCTAATTCCATCAGGGTGCACCTAAATGCCATCTTGGCGAACCACCTCCCTGTCAAGGGGAAAAACCCCTCTCAGGGCAGCCCTTGGTTTCCCGCTTTATGCGGGGTCTCTTGCTGTCCACTGCCCATCCGACCTCCCCCGGTGGAATGGGACCTGAACATAGTGCTTACACGTTCACCTTTGAAGCCGATGGCAACGTGCTCACTTCAGCACCTATCCTGGAAAGTGGTTTTCCTTGTGGCTCTGACCTCGATCCGCCGGGTCAATGAGCTCCAGGCTCTCATGGCTGATGCCCCTTACACTAGATTCTTTAGGAATAGGGCAGTCCTCCGTACTCACCCCAAGTTCCTGCCAAAGGTTGTTTCGGATTTCCATCTCAACCAGGAGATAGTCTTACCGACTTTCTTCCCGAGACCCCATGCCGACCAGGCGTCGGCGACTCTCCACACACTTGACTGCAAGAGGGCTCTTGCCTTCTATATGCAGTGCACCCAGGCTCATCGTAAATCTGACCGACTCTTTGTGACTTACGATCTCAGTCGACTAGGGCAGGCACTCACCAAGCACATCCTCTCTGTTTGGGTGGCAGACTGCATCGCCTTAGCCCATATGAAGGCGGGTGCCCCTTTGGATCGACGAGTCACCGCACACGGTGTCCAAGCCAAGGCGGCTTCGGTAGCCTCACTTCGTTCAGTGCCCCTGCAAGACATCTGCTGGGCGGCGACCTGGTCTTCAGCGAACACCTTCACTGTTCACTACTGCCTGTAGAGGGAGTCCCGTCGGGACAGCGCCTTCGGCCAGGCTGTACTCTGTAATCTGTTTGGAGTATAAGTAACTCCTGCCCTCCGACCCTTCTTCACAGCTACCGAGGACTTTGCCCCGAGGACTCGGGCTCCTTCGGGCATCAGCTTCTGCTCACGACCTCACGGAGGTGTTTTTTCGTTATAGGTTCGGTAGCTTGTTGCTGGGGAGTCCCATAAGTCAGTACTGACTTCCTGCTTGTTCCTGGAGAAAGCGGTTACTCACCTGTAACAGGTGTTCTCCAGGGACAGCAGGAATCAGTCCTCGCTATCCTCCCACCTCCCCTGATGATTTGCTGGTTGGGCAAGATGACACCCTTGGGTGGGAAGAGGACCACACATGCGTGGCAGGAATGCCAAAGGCTTTCTTTGAAAGCTGGAGAATTGCTCCGCGTGGGCTGCATCGGTACTGACGTCACCCATAAGTGAGGATTGATTCCCGCTGTCCCTGGAGAACACCTGTTACAGGTGAGTAACTACGCTATATGGGTGACATCAGGTACCGATGGAGCCCGCGCAGGAAGCTCCCTATTTACCAATAGGAAAGCCTTTGGGAGCGCTCCACTGCACCTGCACCATTGTGTTCCTGCTCTCCTAATTCCCTATCCTCGGTTCTTCTTTTTCCACGGAGCCAACAGGTCAAAACCCTGTCACCAGAGAAAAGAATCTTAATTTTTCTTATAAAAGCACTTCTGTTTCACTACGCCTGTATTGCTCTATTCCGGTATAATTTTGTTTTGTTTTTTCATTTTTCCCTAAAATCCAATTATCTTTTTTCCCAAAAACATTTTCCTCGGGGCCTTGCCCACCATCTTCACAATGGAAAAACCCTCGAGTGAGTTCAAAAAATGCACCAAGCGCTCCAGCACCATTTCGGTAACAGATAAACACGATTGGTGTCTGAAATGCCTTGTCCCGACCATGTTCCCCAAGACTGCTCCCTCTGTAAACAGATGATGAATACAATCCTAGGGAACCGGGCCAAAATGTTTGGGGAACTCTCTCCATCGGACTCAATGTCATTGGCCTCGACTTCCTCCAGAGCATCCTCATGCTCTCAGGGCTCTAAGCTTTCTAAGGACTCCATACACTGAGAAAAAGAGCAAAAGACCCATGTCTCCCTCGAGGTCTCCCAAGGAAAAGCAAAAGCCTCGTGAATCCTCAGAGAAGTCGAAGGAATCAAAGGAGAAGTCCAAGGATTCCTCAAACAAGTCTCGTGAATCGAGGGAAAGATCCCGCTTTAAACACCGCGAGTCTTCCAGGACCTCTTCTGACACTGGCCATCGGCCCCGTTGGGAGGACTTGTCCTCCAAAGCCTTGGTGGGGAATCAGGAGGCACCCGAGGCCTCGACCTCTGGAAAGCCCCCGATGCTTTGCTCTGGTACAGTGGCAGTAAGCCCCGTTCTTGCATTGGACCAGACACAGGCAACCTCCTTGGATAAACACATGCTATCCTTGGAGAGGACTTTAGTGGCCCTCCTCACAGCATCGGTTCCTCTTGCACTGACAGCCAGGGATCTGCATACCTGGGACATTGTTATCAGTGACCCCATCGACACCGATCTAGGCATTGACATCTGTACCACCATTGGCACCGATCCAGTCTGCCTCTAGACCCGACGCCCCGGTGCCAACACAAACATCAGTCTCTACCACCGAGATCCCATGGGCGAGAACTACAGTTCTAGACCCGAAGGTATCGAGGAGCATCGACATAGATCATACAGGCATCGACATCATCGATACTCACCTGTATCAGACTCGGATATGTCCGATTCTGACCACCGCTCCTTCGATTCCACGGACCTCCATGACATTTTCTCCAAGCCCTTGCCTCCAACCATGAGCACTTGCAGAAAATTACCACCGGAAGACATGTCTTTCCAAGAATTTATCCGAGACATGGCGGTGGGGTTATCGATTCCTGCTTCATTGGACCCAGAACTGAAGACAGAGGAGCTGGAAATACTCCAGTACTCTACAGTCCCGAAAGAAGCCACGATCCTTCCTGTCCATCGCATCCTCCACAACATTATGCTCCGAATGTGGGACACCCCTCTCATGGTGTATTGCCTATTAGCCGATGTACCAGAGTGTCCTGGTTTTCAAAAACCACAACTTCCACACCACTCTGTGGTGGTTGAATCGGCGTTGCGTCGCATCAAGAGCGGCAAGAACCACTCTTCCATACCTCCAGGAAGGGAATCCAAAAATCTCAATTCCTTTGCTCGCTGATCCTTTCAGGCTTCGATGCTAGCCAACAGAATCAATTCTTACATTCTCTATATGGGAATGTTCCTCAAAAAACGTAATAAGGACTGGGAAGGATTTCTTCCATTTCTTCTTGAAGAGAGACCTGCTTTTCAGGCTGTGCTTGCACACAGCCAAAATGTGTCAAAGTTTGTAAACATGGCAGCATTCGATGCCTTTGAATCCACTAGTAGAGCCTCACCTATTGCCATAGGTGCAAGCCGGTTAGCATGGCTCCAAGCATCAGACCTGGAACAATGGGTCCAGGACTAGCTTGGTAATATTCCCTGTACAGGAGAGAACCTCTTAGGGTAAAAACTGGAAGGAGAAGGCCGGAGAGCTGGAGACAGATGACACAATGCTTAAAACGCTCTCCAAGAAGACTGCTGACCAAACAAAGAAAAAAGAAGCAGCTAAAAGACTTTTCTACCCAAAGAAGAGGAGGTTCTACTCCTCCTATTCTCAGCCTGCTTATCAGCTCCAACAAAACAGGGTCCTAAGCAAGCAAAGAAGCCCAGGATAGCTAAACCACAGTCAGCCACCCAGGCGCCAGCAGCACCCAGTTTTTGACTCCAATCTAGGGAGCACAGCTAGCCTGTCCTTGCATATTCGGGAATCTACAACCATCCCAGGGAGACTGCCTTTTTTCACATCGATGGCACTACATCACCACAGAAAAGTGGACCCTGTTCATAGTTCAGAAAGGTTGCCAGTTAAATTTTCAGAAACTTCCCCCTCACCATTTCAAGGAGGACTTTCCTACCCAACCTCCTCTCGACACCCTGCTTAAACAGGAGGTCAACAATCTCCTTTCCCAAGAAGCCATAGAACCAGTTCCTCAAAACCAGCTGTTAAAAGGCTTCTCCTCCCCCTACTTCCTCATTCCAAAGAAATCAGGAGGCTACAGACCCATTCTCATCCTCAGAGAGCTAAACAAATTCCTAGTCAATGAGAACTTCAAAATGATCTCTCTGGGAACTCTCCTTCGCTACCTGTAGGAACAGGACTGGCTCTGTTCCCTAGACCTCAAAGAGGCCTACACTCACATCCTGATTCACCCAGACTACAGGCAGTATTTTTGCTTCACGTGTCAGGGCACCCATTATCAATATAGGGTCCTTCCCTTCCTCCTTGCATCTACACCAAGAGTCTTCACAAAGTGCATGGCCATAGTGGCAGCATATCTTCGAAGCAACAAAGTCTTCCCTTACTTAGATGATTGGCTAATAAAGTTAGACTCTCCTAGAGAACTCTGCTCATCTCTTCAACAAACTCTTGCACTATTGCAACATCTGGGATTTGTCATAAACTTCCCAAAGTCCCAGCTCACCCCAACTCAGTGGCCTTCCTCCCTCTGGGCTGCATGAACAGGTTGGTGGACCTAGCCACCCACATGCGCCAGCAGAAGACTGCAATGGCTCGAGCATTCCTGTGTCTGTTAGGCCACATGGAAGGGGCGGTATAGAAGAAATAGATAAATAAATAAATAAAAATAAAGTGCATATAATACCTTATGCGAGACTGCATATGCGACTAACGCAATGGACCCTCTCATCCCAGTGGACCCAAGCCACAGGGAAGCTATGGGATATCTTTCAAATAACACGTCCTTTGGCTGAATCACTCCTCTGGTGGTGCACCCCAGCAAATCTTCTGGTAGGATCATCTTTTCGGATGCTCCAACCTCAACATACCCTGACTACAGATGCATCCAAGCTCTGTCAAGGAGCCCATCTAGATTCCATCTCTACACAAGGACTGTGGACAGCTCAGGAATCAACTCAACAAATCAATCTCCTCGAACTCCAAGCAATCACGAATGCCCTCCAAGCCTTCCAGCACCACTTTTCCAATAGTCAGATCCTGGTCAGGACAGACAATCAGGTGGCAATGTTTTACGTAAACAAACAAGGGAGGACGGGCTCTCTTCCTCTCTGCCAAAAAGCCTGCCGCCTATGGAATTTCGCCATTCTCCACCACATGCACCTCCGTGCAGTTTATATTCCAGGAGAGATCAATCACTTGGCGGACAAACTGAGTCGGATCTTACGTCCACACAAGTGGACCCTAGATCTGGAAACAGTGGCACAGATCTTCCAAACCTGGGAATCCCAGTCATAGATCTCTGCAACTCCACAGAACTCTCAGCTTCCACAGTTCTGCTCCAGCATACCATCCAAATTCAGTCTGGCATCAGATGCCTTCCTGATTCACTGGGGTCAGGGATTGCTTTTATGCTTTTCCCCCCATACCCCTGATCCCGAAGACCCTGCTCAAACTCCAAGCAGACAAGGGAACTATGATCCTCTTAGCCCCTCGCTGGCCCCGTCAGCCTTGGTTTCCCTCCCTACTTCGACTGACATAGACTCCTCCAATTTCATTAGGATCCAAGCCGGGTCTTCTGTCCCAAGACAATGGAACGGAACGGTCCTGCATCCCAATCTGCAGTCTCTCTAACTGACAGCATGGATGTCAGTACCCACGCTTCTTCAATAACTTTTGCATTTGTCATCTTTAGGACTCAAAACAAATTCAGTACGTGTGCACCTCAGTGCTAGTTCAGCTTTTCATAAATCTGTTGATGGTTGACTCATCTCCATAATTGCTCAGGGGCCTCCTCCTCACCAAGCCACATTTCATGAGGGGCCGCCTCCTCACCAAGCCCACCCCTTCGACCACCCCCAGTAGCGTGGGATCTTAATGTGATATTGGCTCAGCTCCTTAAACCTCCGTTTGAGCGCTAATAATTAGACACCTGCGATACTTGTCTTAGAAAGTTTTATTCTTCATTGCCCTGACTTCAGCCAGGTGCATCAGTGAGCTGCAGGCCTTAGTGGCACAACCACCATATACCAGACTCCATCATGTCAAAGTCATCCTTCGGACACATAAGAACATAAAATATGACATATTGGGTCAGACCAAGGTCCATCAAGCCTAGTATCCTGTTTCCAACAGTGGCCAATCTAGGTCATAAGTACCTAGCAGTCTCCCCAAAAGACACAGGTTCCTCAATGCTTGTATTGGGTCAAGCAATGATATCCTGGGTCCCTTTTAATAATGTTTTATGGACCTTTCCTCCAGGAACTTGTCCAAACCTTTTTTAAACACAGCTACACTAACAGCTTTTACTACATCCTCTGGTAACAAATTCCAGAGTTTAATTACACGTTGAGTGAAAAAATATTTTCTCTTATTAGTCTTAAATAGGTTACGCTGTAGCTTCATTGCATGTCCCCTAGTCTTTTTATATTCTGATGACGTAAACAATTGATCTACGTTTATCCGTTCCACTCTTCATTAATTTGTAGACCTCTATCATATCTCCCCTCAGCCGTCTCTTTTCCAGGTTGAAGAGCACTAACCTTTTTAGCCTCTCTTCATTGGAATATCCTTCCATCCCCTTTACCATTTTGGTGGCTCTTCTCTGTACCTTTTCTAATAACGCTATATCCTTTTTAAGACATGGCGACTAGAAATGCACACAATGCACAGCGGAGCATTTAAAAAGCGCCGCCGGCAGGCGTGCCCGCGCCTTGCGGGCCCGCGCCTGAGGGCCTCGCAAGAGGGCCCTTTGGCGTGGCCCTTAGGCAGGGCACGACAGGCGGGAAACAAACTGTAACCTAGTGAATAATCAACAAAGTACCAGAATCTACAAGCAATTCAAAACAGCAGTTATTGCCAAGTCCAGCGTTTTACTAAACAGACTATAATTTATATTACCTATAGATATAGTATGAAAAGTGCACATGAAATAAGAAATGTGGGCACATAACACTGTCATAATCTTGTCCAAATCACTATTTACCTTAGATATAATGAATATACCTGGATTTACTGTTGCTAACACATTATCATAATTGTGCTAATAATCACATCATAATTGTGCTAATCACTGCTAAGCATATTGCCAGTATTCTCAAATGTATCTCCAATGTTGCTAATATTGTAAATATTGCTGATATATTCTCTTGGTTGCTAACACATTGCCATTTATTGCTGCTAGCATCCTCTCAAGCAACATTTTGTCTCTACTATTGGTAGTACCTCTCTCATATATTTATACTGTCGCACATCTATATACACTGTTGCCAGTACTTCTCCCATTTGGTTATACTGTTGCAAACACTTCTACCAACTTCGCTAACATCCTCTCCCTACCATTATTAGTACTCTCCCATCTGTTTCCTACCAGTACTACTATTACTAGTACTCTCTCATTTGTTTCCTACTGTTGTTTATATACTAACAAACTTTATCAGTATTGCCCATACTCTGCATCATGGCAAAAATGAAATTTGCACAGTTCATTATACATCTGTTGTATATCATAAGTATTGCTATAAGCCTACTTACCTCTCCCGGAATATGCTTCCAACCACAATACCTACCTTATCACCACAATAGAATGGTCTACATACATACTGCCCCACAACATATTAATCAAATACACATAAATAACTACAAACTTTATTCACACATACATAACCCACCAACAGCTAGATACACAGATTCACGCATAAGAAGATTAATTAACATACAAACAAAAACAGACAACAAAATAAAAAAGCTGAACTCACCCAATCCACCCAATCAAGATCTCAAAATAATGCTCATAAATGTAAGATCTGTTAGGAACAAAATCCCTATCATCATAGATCTCATCACTGACGAGAACCCAGACTACCTCTGCCTAACAGAGACTTGGCTAAGCAACTCTGATACAGTATTAACTAACCAATTAAAAAATAAAAGGATATACCCTATTCATCTGTAACCGCAATCAAAGAAAAGGTGGTGGAGTCCTAATACTGGCAAAATCAAGTTTGAATTGTTCCACCTCCATTAGTGAAACTAACGAAAATACAGATATACTAATGATAGAAAACAGGAACTTAGCAATCTGCCTCTTTTATAGACCACCTGCATCAGATACCCAAAATATAACATCTATACTAGAAACAGCATGCAAAGCATCCACAAACAAACCTCACATCATCCTGGGTGATTTTAACTTAGCAACCTGCAATAATAACCAATCCACAATCGTTCTAGAATCTATGGAAGATATGGGCTTTCAGCAAATTATTAATCAACCTACTCATAATAAAGGAAATACTCTGGATCTAGTATTTCTCCAAACACATGAATATACCCCTCCTATAATATCACAAATCCCATGGTCAGACCACTTTATAATAAATTTCTCTATTAATATACCATCTACCACCTCTACTCATCAACCTAAAAATCACAATGGACCCAAATTTAGACCTTTTTCACCTGAAGAATTTCTCAACTCGATCATTCCACAGTTACCTACAGACATAAATAACCTTGATGAAGCTACAGCCACTTGGAATACAATCATAAAATTAGCATCTAAACCGTTACTCAATACACCAAAAAAATACCAGGTTAGATCTTCAGAAAAATGGTACACAACTGAACTAGCCCTCATCAAAAAAATCCTTCGCAAAATTGAAAAAGAATGGCGAAAAACAAAAACACCTGACCTGCGAGACTTATACTTTACAAATCTCAACTCTTACAGGTCAGCAACAAACAATGCCAAAAAACAATACCATGCGAAGATCCTAAATAAAGCCATTAATCGGCCTAGAGAATTGTTTGAAATAATAAAATCTTTATCTAAAGCCCCCATAGATAATCACCAATCAGCCTTAATTAACATACAAGATATGGCAGACTATTTTGCTAGCAAACTTAAATCATCTACGATACCTACACCCTCCAATACTACTCCATCCTCTAATAACCACACCTGGAATACTTTCCAACCAATAGATAAGAAACAACTACTCAATATAATATCGAAAATCAATACATCCACATCCATACTTGATCCTTGCCCAGTTCTCTGGATCAAACAAACTAAGCAGGAACTAGCACCCTTTATCCTAAATATAGTGAATCAATCTCTCCTGCAAGGGGTATTACCTAAAGAGCTAAAACTATCTGCAATCCGCCCTATATTAAAAAACAAGACACTAGATATAAATGACCCATCATCGTATCATCCAATTGCTAGCATCCCTTTCTTAACAAAAATCATAGAAAAAGCTGTACAATTACAGCTACAAGATCATATAGACACTTTTGCTCCTCTTGATGAACACCAATACGGTTTTCGCCCTTTTCATGGTGTCGAAACTCTGCTCATTGCACTTCTTGACACTCTTAACAAAGGTTTGGACAATTCAAAACAAGCATTCATTTTAGTTTTCCTTGACATATCAGCTGCATTTGACAGCATTAATCACAACATACTTATTTCAAGACTTAAACAAATAGGATTACTGAAAACTACTTTAGACTGGTTTAAATCATACATATCCGATCGTTCACAATATGTTCAACTTAACCAATCATCGTCATCCCCTTTCCCACAAGAACAAGGTATACCCCAAGGCTCTGCACTATCTGCTTTATTATTTAACATATACCTCCAGCCAATATGTACTATATTCAAAAAATACAAGATAAACTATCATATATATGCGGACGATATGCTATTCTCTGAGTTTAGCATAATTAACCCAAATTACAACAAGCTAATAAACTGCCTTATAGAAGCTGAAGAATGGCTTCGATTAAACAACTTATCTATTAATCTCAGAAAAACAGAGGTACTTATAGCAACAAAAAACATGAAATACACTCCCCCATCTGACATCAAAATCTTTAATGTGACTCTTCCAATCAAAGAAGAAATAAAATATTTAGGAGTTATCATTGACAAAACCCTTAGTTTTACAACACACATCAGGAAACTAACAAAAACAATCTATTACAAACTGCGCTCTATACAACAATTAAGACCGCTATTACAAGATGAAGATTTTAGAACCGTTACACAAGCCTTGGTCATACCACATTTTGATTTTTGTAATAGCATACTACATGGTATAACTAAGAAGAACATCAAAATTCTGCAAATGGCCCAAAATGTAACAGCAAGAGTTATATTCAAAGCCAAACTATCTGACCATATTACTCCTATCCTATACACACTGCACTGGTTACCCATAATCAGTAGGATCCAATACAAAATACTTTTAACCACTTTTAAATTAATTAATAACATTGCCCCATCATACTTAACTACTCTTCTTAACAGCCCAATTGAAAATAGGATAAGACGGAGAAAAAACCTTAACACACTAGCAATACCAGATCTAATAAGGAAAACAAAACACTCAACTAGTAACAGTGCTTTTTCGTTTGTTGCTCCAATATTGTGGAACAACCTTCCAGATCAATTAAGAGAAACTAAAGATCTGCTAACATTCAGAAAAGATCTAAAAACTCATTTATTCAGCCAACACTACAACAATGGAGAAACATTTGTAGTTTCCCAACCACCATAATCGATATTATTTACCCTATCCAAATGTAAATCTACAACATGAACAACTTCATCCTCAAACGATAATTAACTTAATAATGTTTCTTCCCTCATATATATAAAATCAAAGTACCCTTGATACCTTTTATACAGTTTAATTGTATTATTCAGTTTAAATTTATTTTAGTTCAATAACTGTTCCTGTTATATTGTAATGCATTAATGTTATACAATTTTAATGTAATATAGTTTAATAATGTTTCTGTTATATTGTAATACAGTCAAACCTCGGTTATCGGTTGCCCCGGTTTTCGTCGGTTTCGGTTTTCGACGTCTTTTCCCCACTCAGATGTTGTCTCGGTTTTCGTCGATAGCCTCGGTTTTCGTACAGCCCCCCCCCCCCCCCCCCGATTCACCGATCGCGTGTGCCTGCAGAGTACGGTACACTGCCTGCCCCGGCCCGGCAGCATTACCCCCCCCCCCCCCCCGGACTCACCGATCGCTTGTGCGTGAAGATCTGGAGGGGCAGACTTCAAACCCAGCTGTTGCGTGTGCCTGCCCAGGTGAGCAACATCCTCGAGCCAGACATGGTGTGGTACAATGGAAGGATTGCAGAGAGGAAGGCCCCGATCTCTCCACCGCCTGCCTGTTCTCTGGAGCGCCCCCTCAGGCTCGGAGGTAGCAGGAGATGTTGAATGAATGTGGCTTTCTCTTGCGGGGTATGCTGTTGAGACGGAGTCAGCGATCACATTGGTGTCCTAAGGTACTGTATCTGTGTGTTTGCTGAGAGAAGTGACAGGAGCTGTTCTACTGGCTCAGACTTCGGGAGCTCGTGCTGCTGCAGCCATTGCCACATGGCTCTGGAACGCATGCTGAGCGGGAGAGTGGTGTTTCCGGTGGCTGTGGCTGGTGCCTTTTTTTTTGTTGATCCTTCTTTTTTTTTTCTGTTGTCTTTAAAAATTTGAGGATGTTTTTTTGCTGAAGAATCTTGACTGTGCTGTTAACCTTTCTCCCTTCACAGGAGTTTAAAGAATTTGTCTGCCAAAAATACCTCTGCAGCACCATCTTGTGGCCAGAAGTGGGATTGACTCTCTTCCTGATTGCAAATTGCTAAAAGTTCTCATTGTGCCTTGACACAGACTTTGAGGGGAGCAGTGATCCGAAAATGGTCTGTATCAAACTCGTCCGCCTGCTTGCGTGACTCGGCCACTCATTTCCCGGAATCCAGCGCCCATACAAAGTGCGTTTGTGATTCAGTCTGCCTTTGTTTCTCGTTGAGTGAGCATCACCCCGCATTCATTGAGTGTGACTGCTAAATAAGCCACCATGGGGCCAAAGAAAGTTCCGAATGCCAACCCTTTGATAAAGAAGGTGAGAAACACGATAGAATTCAAGAAAGAAGTCATAGCAAAGTATGAAAGTGGCGTACGCGTGGCCGATCTCGCCAGGATGTACAGGAAGTCTGCATCAACGATCAGTTCCATGCTGCTGAAGAAAAACGAAATTAAGGAAGCTGATGTTGCGAAAGGAGTGAATGCGCTAACGAAACAGAGATCGCAAACAATCGAAGATGTCGAGAAGTTGTTGTTGGTGTGGATCAACGAAAAACAGTTAGCGGGAGATAGTGTTTCAGAGGCGATAATTTGTGAAAAGGCAAGGCTGTTGCATGCAGATCTTGCAAAGAAAATGCCTGGAACGAGTGCTGATGTTACTGAATTTATGGCCAGCAGAGGCTGGTTTGAGAAATTTAAGAAGCGAACTGGCATACACAGTGTGGTAAGGCATGGCGAGGCTGCAAGTTCGGACAAACTTGGGGCCGCAGAATTTGTTGATGAATTCAAGGAGTACGTAGAGGCTGAAGGATTCCTCCCCCAACAAGTCTTCAATTGTGATGAAACAGGCCTCTTTTGGAAGAAAATGCCAAAGAGGACCTACATCATGCAGGAGGAAAAGGCACTGCCAGGACACAAGCCTATGAAGGATAGGCTAACTCTTTTGTTGTGTGGTAATGCTAGTGGGGATTTCAAAGTGAAGCCTTTACTGGTGTATCACTCTGAAAATCCCCGAGTGTTCAAGAGAAACAATGTTATCAAGATAAAATTGTGTGTCATGTGGAGGGCTAACAGTAAGGCATGGGTCACGAGGCTAATTTTCATTGAGTGGGTCAATGAAGTGTTTGGCCCGAGTGTGAAGAAATACCTCCTGGAAAATCAATTGCCACTCAAGTGCCTCCTGCTAATGGACAATGCTCCTGCTCATCCTCCAGGCTTGGAAGACCAATTGTTGGAGGAGTTTAGTTTCATCACAGTGAAGTTCCTGCCCCCTAATACCACTCCTCTCATCCAGCCCATGGATCAGCAGGTCATTTCAAACTTCAAAAAACTCTACACCAAAGCACTGTTTCAAAGGTGCTTTGAAGTGACCTCGGACACTGAATTGACCCTAAGAGAGTTCTGGAGGGATCACTTCAATATCCTCAATTGCATAAGCCTTATAGATAAGGCTTGGCAGGGGGTAACTTCCAGGACGTTGAACTGTGCTTGGAGAAAATTGTGGCCAGAATGTGTCCTCGAGAAGAATTTTGAAGAAGGGTTTGAGGCTCACCCTGATGACCCTACGCCTGTTGTGCAATCTATTGTGTCTTTGGCGAAGTCCATGGGGTTGGATGTGAGTGGCCAGGATGTGGAAGAGTTGGTGGAGGACCACAGGGAAGAGCTAACCACTGAAGAGCTGCAAGACCTTCAAGTGGAACAGCAACAGATGGTAGCTGAGGAAATTGCTTCAGAGGAGGAGGAAGAAGAAGAGAGAGAAGAGAAGGTGCCTTCTTCAGTGATTAAGGACATGTGTGCAAAGTGGAGTGAATTGCAAAGTTTTGTGGAGAAATTTCACCCTAACAAAGCTGTTGCAAGCCGTGTCTGCAACATGTTCAATGACAATGCCTTGTTCCATTTTAGGCAAATCTTAAAGAGACGCCAGAAACAGACCTCTCTGGACAGATTTTTTGTGCGACAGGGGTCCAGTGACTCTCAAGCTGGTCCTAGTGCCAGTAAAAGACAAAGAAGGGAAGTAACCCCGGATAGGGCCTTGATACCTGAGGTCCTTATGGAGGGGGATTCCCCTTCCAAACAATAACCTCTCCTCCTCCCTCTCCCCTCAACAAGAGTCTTCAATAAAGTTAAATGTGATGTTAAATGTTCATTTATCCATTTCATTAGTCATTTATATGTATTTCTCATTGTTTTCTGTATGTAAAAATATAGTTATTCTCTATAAAATGTACTTTTTGTCAATATTTTTGGGTGTCTGGAACGGATTAATTGAATTTACATTATTTCCTATGGGAAATCTTGCTTCGGTTTTAGTCCGTTTCGGTTTTAGTCAGACTTTTTGGAACGGATTAATCATGAAAACCGAGGTTTGACTGTACATTATTTTGTTCCATACAATTCATGTTATAATGTAATATAGTTTATAATGTTCTATGTATCTGTTTGACTTTTGTTGTAATGTAAACCGCTGTTGATCCTTGGAAGCAGCGGTATATAAAAGCTGTTCAAATAAATAAATAAATAAATAAATATTCAAGGTGCGGTCGCACTGTGGAATGATACAGAGGCATTATAATATCCTTTGTTTTATTTCCCATTCCTTTCCTTATGATACCTAGCATTCTATTTGCTCTCTTGGCTGCCGCTGCACACTGGGTGGAGGATTTTAACATGTTATCCACGATGACGCCTAAATCTTTTTCCTGTGTGATGGTTCCCAATGTGGAACCTTGCATCATGTAACCATAGTTTCTGATCGTGTATCCAGTCTAGTCCCGGACCTCTGGGTTTCCTATCTCATCCAGCAGCTTTGGAGACTGAGAAACATCCTCTTTTTTTGTGATGTCACCAGTATATCCCCTCGGGATCCGCCTACTGCCATCAGTTACCTCAGTCTCCAAGCAGCTGGATGGATCAGAGCCCGGAGAGCCGGGCTCACTGGAGAAACAATTGAATTCAATTAAATTTTAGTTTAGTGCCTTAGTGTTTTGGTGAATAGCCTCTAATTAGGGGCTTCAGAGGAAGTGCTGTCCTGAGATGCTGTGCCTTTAATTTGTTCAGCAGGCTTCTCTCTCACCCCCCCCCCCTTCCTCCTGCTCTCTCCTTTCTGCTTTGCTGTTAGCCTGGGGGCCCAGAGAAGTGTTCCTACGCAGCAGCTAAATTTAGTTGTTGCTCCCAATATCGGTAGGTGCTTTCTCTAAGGGGGGTAGAGACGGAGGAGAGTTCAGCCAACGCCGCACAGAAGCTCTGCCTGTTAGCGCGTTTGGCTGGCTCAGACCGTTCACGCTCCGGCTGGATCTGTGTGAGGGGGGCACAGTTCCTTGGCTCTAACGTTCTCCGGGGCCGCCGACAAGTTAGGCTGGTGAAAGCAGACAGTCTACTTGTTTTGGGCAGCGCTGCAGGTAAGCGAAATCTCGTTGAACAGCATGTTAGTGTGCAGCGCGTTTTGACGCAAAGGAGGCTGCAGGCCTAGCCGCGTGGCGGGGACGCGTGCAACCGCTGTTTTTTTCTTTTTCTGTAGCCAGCCGGTTTGGGACGCTCTCCGGAGCCCCGATAAGCCCTTGTTTCTTATTACCATCTTAGACGGCGTTACGGCTTAGTTTTAAAAAAAAAAAAGAAATGAAATAAAATAAAATAATAAAATAAAGTGAGACGCGCATAGCAGAGAAGAGCTCAGGATGTCCTTGCTCAGGGGCGCAGGACTACTCAGGGAGTTACTTTCTTTGCAGCAGAGCGGAGAAACAGCCTAACTGAATTAATTTTGCTTCAGTTTGGCTGCAGTTATTATGCCTTCTAAGCCACTTTGTCTAGTCTGTGGCTTGAGGAAAAGGCACTGCTTCCGGCATGTGTTCCTCCTGTGTACGGGAGGCAGCGTCCATGGAACAGTCCTTGAACGGAACAGGGGAGGCGAAAGAGACCGAGAAGGAAAGCTCGGAGTCACCTTTATGTGAGAGGCTATCGGCGGAGCCGGTGGCTGGGCCCTCCTTGGCTCCGGACAAGCCGCTCTCTCCGGCTCTGCTCCCTAAGGACTTAGAGGCTATTTTTTCCCAGGACTTTGTTTCCCTGCTTCAGCATACTTCATTGGGGATCGCTCAGCAGAGCAAAGGGCAGGAGGAGATGAGCGGGATTAAGAGATCCGCGCCTCTCCTGCAGGCGGACGACTGTCCGCGCGGGGCTAAGAAACCTCGGACGGAGGGAGGGCCTGGAGAGTTCTCTGTAGCTTCGGAAGGTCCGGTCTCGGATGACGAAATCCACAGTGTAGAGGATGAGCTAGAGGAAGGTGAGCTCTCGGAGAAGGAGGACCAGGCCAGAGTGGTGAGGGTCTTCAGAAGGAAAGAGCTTCCGGCGCTTATTGTTGAGGCATTAAAAGTGCTAAATATGCCGGTGCCAGGAGCGACCGAAGAAGACTCGCTGGAAGATCCTTTGTTGCAGGTTTTCCGGAAGAATCAAAGAGCCTTCCCGGTTCATAGAGTTTTCCGAGAGATGATCCAGGAAGAGTGGAACCTGCCGGAAGCTCCGCTCAAAGGGTCCAGAGTTATAGGACGTCTGTATCTGTTGTTGGATCAGGATAAAGAGATTTTCAAGTCGCCCAGGGTAGATGCGGCTGTGTCGGCGGTTACCAAGAAGACTACCATCCCTGTGGAAGGTAGTGAAGCCCTAAAGGATCCGCAGGATAGGAAGTTAGACGTTTTGCTACGTCAGGTGTTCGATGTGAATGCCCTGTCGCTCCAGGCAGCTATTTGTGGGGCGTGGGTGGCTAGAGCCTGTCTCCGCTGGTCGCAAAAGGGTGCAGGCGGACCAGGACAGTGCAGAGTCGAGCGAAGCGGCCAGATTGGAGTCTGGCACGGCCTATCTAGCAGACATTCATTATGATCTGATGCGCAGTCCGTCCAAGAGCATGGCGTCCGCTGTAGCAGCACGACGATACTTGTGGCTGCGCAACTGGGCGGCGGATAGTTCCTCCAAGGCGAGGTTAAGTAAGCTTCCGTTTAAAGGATGCCTGTTGTTCGGAGAGGATTTAGAGAAGTTGGTTAAGGACAGGGGAAACCAAAGGTGGTAAGTTGCCAGAGGACAAACCTAAGTCAATTCGACCGTTTCCGCCTGGTAGGGGGCAGCAGCGGGACGTTCGCCGGACTCGGTTCCAGAGGTTCAATTCGGGTCAGCGAGGACGCTTTTCCAATCGCAGTCAAGGTTTCTGGGGGTTTCGAGGAGCGGGTCGGGGGTTTGGTCCTCCCTCCTCCTCGTCCTTCGCAGCCAAAAAGCAGCAATGAGATGCGGGGGACCCAGGCAACCTTACTTCCAGTAGGGGGGCGATTGCAGGAATTTTATTCTTCCTGGGTCCGAGTAACGTCAGATCAGTGGGTACTAGAGGTTATTCGAGAGGGTTATGCACTGGAGTTGTTGAGGCCCGTGCGAGAGGCCTTTGTGCAGTTCCCCGGCAAATCGGCCGCCAAGTGCGCGGCCTTGCGGGAGACTGTCCGAAGGCTGCTGGAGCTCAAAGCGATAGTACCCGTACCGCCAGAGCAACGCGGCTGTGGTTGATACTCCATTTACTTCATGGTGCCAAAAAAGAATGGAGGCGTCCGTCCAATCCTAGATCTCAAGGGAGTAAATCGTTGCCTTCGAGTATCGCACTTCCATATGGAGACGCTGCGATCAGTCATCGTGGCGGTGCAAAAGGGAGAATTCCTTACCTCCCTGGATCTGTCAGAGGCCTACCTCCACATTCCGATAAGATCAGAGCATCACAAGTTTCTCAGGTTCGCAGTTCCATTAGGGCATTTTCAGTTCCAAGCGTTACCATTCCGATTAGTGACGGCGCCGCACACTTTCACCAAAGTCATGGTGGTGGTGGTGGTGACGGTGGCGGTCTTAAGGCAGGAAGGAATCCTGGTACACCCCTACTTGGACGATTGGCTGATCAGGGCGAAATCAAGATCCGAGAGCGAGACGGCCACTGCTCGAGTGGTGTCCTTTCTGGAGGAGCTTGGCTGGATAGTCAACATGTCCAAAAGCCAGCTAGTCCCTTCTCAGAAACTGGAGTATCTGGGAGCTCGCTTTGACACGGCGGCAGGAAAGGTCTTTCTAACATCGGAGCGAGTGCAGAGCCTACGGAAGTTAGTGAAGCAGTTTCTTCGGTATGAGATGCCCTCAGCGTGGCTTTATCTCCAACTGCTGGGCATGATGACCGCCACTATAGAGACGGTCCCGTGGGGGAGTGCCCACATGAGACCATTGCAGAGAACATTGCTTCGCCGCTGGTCGCCTCAACAGGATCCGTTGTCTCGAAGGTTGTGCTGCCCGGCCGAAGTCCGACTGTCGCTTCAGTGGTGGCTGCTTCCCGCGTCTTTGGAGTGCGGAAGGGCGTTGGATGCCCTGGACTGGGTGTCGGTGATGACAGACGCCAGTCTCCTGGGCTGGGGAGTGCACTGCCAAGGAAGGTTCGCGCAGGGGCCGTGGTTGCCTCAAGAGAAGACATGGTCAATCAACAGGTTGGAGTTAAGGGCTATGTTCCTAGCGTTGCAGCAGTTTCAGCCATTGGTAGCAGGAAAGGCGGTTCGAGTGTTATCCGACAACGCCACGGCGGTATCCTATGTCAACAAGCAAAGGGGAACAAGCAGCGCTGCACTTGAAACAGAAGCAGAAGCCCTCTGCAGCTGGGCGGAGGCGAATCTGCTGGACCTGTCAGCGGCTCATGTGGCAGGAGTGGACAATGTACAAGCCGACTTCCTCAGCCGGGTGAGGGTGGATCCCGGGGAATGGGTCCTTCATCCCGACATTTTCAACATGGTGGTGCGCAAGTGGGGCGCGCTGGCCATGGATCTCATGGCGACCTTTGCCTCGGCAAAGGTCAGCCGCTTTTTCAGCAGACGACGGGAACGGATGTCAGAGGGCTTGGATGCGCTCGTTCAGGTTTGGCCGGTAGGGCGCCTGCTGTATGGGTTTCCGCCATGGGTTCTGATAGGCAGAGTTCTGCAGCGCATCGAGCGGTTTAACGGTCAAGTAATTCTAATAGCCCCAGACCGGCCTCACAGACCCTGGTATGGGGATCTGGTGAGGTTGTTAGTGGCGAAGCCCTGGAGACTTCCCCCTCATCTGGATCTACTGTCACAGGGGCCCCTCTTCATGCCTCACGTGGATCGGTTCTTGCTTATGGCTTGGCTTTTGAGAGGGCGCGGTTGAGGTCAAGGAGGTATTCGGCGGCAGTCATAACTACCCTGTTAAAGGCCAGGAGGAGGTCCACTTCCTTAGCATATATCCGTATATGGAGGGTTTTCGAGGCGTGGTGCTTAGAAAAGAAGTGTGAGGCCTTAAAATCCTCGATCCCTCTGATCTTAGAATTCCTGCAGGTCGGATTTGACAAGGGACTAGCGGCTGCTTCGCTGCATGTGCAGGTCGCAGCTTTGTCGTGTTACAGAGGTAGGATAGGAGGTCAGACCCTCGGGTGTCAGTGGGATGTTAAGCGATTCCTCAGGGCGGTGTCGCTAGTGCGGCCCCCGACCAGACAGATCATCCCTAAGTGGCACCTGCCACTCATGCTGGATGCGCTGGAGCGCGAGCCCTTCGAGCCGTTGTCTAAGGCGTCGCTTAAAGATCTCACTCTTAAGGTGGTGTTTTTGGTGGCCATCTGTTCGGCGAGACGGGTATCAGAGCTACAAGCGCTTTCTTACAGGGAGCCTTTTCTGTCGTTTTTTAAGACGAAGGTAGTCCTAAGACCGGTACCGGCGTTCCTTCCTAAGGTGGTATCGCCTTTTCACGTGAATCAAGAGATTTCCTTGTTTTCCCCGGACGCGAGGGCGGGGTCCAGAAATCTTTACCTGCTGGATGTCCATAGAGCATTGAAAAAAATACCTTCGTTGGACGTCCAGTTTCCGCAAGTCGGACAGACTCTTTGTCCTCTTTGCGGGCTCAAGAAAGGGTGAAGCGGCGTCTAAAGCATCCATCGCGAGGTGGCTTAAAGAGGCCATTGCCTCGGCTTACATCTTGAAAGGTAAGGCGGTGCCGGAGGGGCTTAGGGCATATTCCACTAGAGCGCAAGCCGCCTCCTGGGCAGAGGTGCGGTTAGTGCCTTCGGCGGAGATTTGCAAGGCGGCGACTTGGTCGTCCCTAGACTCTTTTGTGCAACATTACCGTCTTGATGTGCAAAGGACGGAAGAGACCTACTTTGGATTGGCAGTACTGCACGCTGGTCTTCCAGGTCCCTCCCATGTTTAAAGTTCCTTTCACTGCTCTGGTACATACCCAGAGGTCTGGGACTAGACTGGATACACTATCAGGAAGGTGAAATTAGACTTACCTGCTATTTGTTGTTCCTGGCATGTAGCCGGTCTAGTCCCGTATCCCTCCCCAGTGTTTTCTCGTCCTGCGGTGGTGTGCTGGATTGGGATCTGTTACAGGTAAGAATACTGGGTGCCTTGCGATTCCTTAGGAGTTGCGGGTGGACTTTCGAATGTTTGATAGTTAAAAAAAAAAAAAAAAAAAAAAAGAGACAATTACGTCAATGTTTATTGGGCATTGCTGTGAGAGCTTTCTTCCCTTCCTAAGGGTGAAGGGAGTAGCCTGCTTCAGTTGAAGTCACGGTATTTTGACGCAAATGTCCAGATTTCTGGTTTACAGGTTCTGTAGTTAGTCATTTTTTTATATGGTTACTTGTGTCTCCGGTGAGTCTGCTTTGTCAATAGGTCACTGATGGCAGTAGGCGGATCCCGAGGGGATATACCGGTGACATCACAAAAAAGAGGGTGTTTCTCAGTCTCCAAAGCTGCTGGATGAGATAGGAAACCCAGAGGTCCGGGACTAGACTGGCTACACTCCAGGAACAACAATTAGCAGGTAAGTCTAATTTCACCTTTGGGTTCTTTCCTAGGTGCATATCTTTGCACTTGTCCACATTAAAATTCTTTTGCCATTTGGATGCCCAGTCTTCCAGTTTATCAAGGTCCTCTTCAATTTTCCACAATCCTCTTGGGTTTTAACAACTTTAAATAGTTTTGTGTCATCTGCAAATTTGATAACCTCACTCGTTCCCTTTTCCAGGTAATTTATGAATGTCAAAAAGCAGTGGACCCAGCACAGATCCCTGGGGTACTCCACTATTCACCTTTCTCCATTGGGAAAATTGGCCATTTAGCCCTACCCTCTGCTTTCTATCTTTTAACCAGTTCCTGATCCACAATAGTACACTGCTTCCTCTCCCATGACTTTTTATTTTTGCCAAAAGTCTCTGATGAGGGACCTTGTCAAAGGCTTTCTGAAAGTCCAGATGCACTATATCAACCGACTCACCTTTGTCTACCTATTTATTCACACCTTCAAAAAAACATAACAGATTAGTAAGACAAGATCTTCCTTGTCTAAAGCCATGTTGGCTGTCTCCCGTTAAGCCATGACTATCTATATGTTGAGTAATTTTGTTCTTTATGATGGTTTCTACCATTTTTCCCGGTACAGATGTCAGGCTCACCGGTCTGTAGTTTCCCTGATCACCCCTGGAACCCTTTTTGAAAATTGGCGTTACATTGGCGATCCTCCAATCTTCAGGTATTACAGATAATTTTTTTTTTTAAACTTTTTATTGTCAACAATTCCAGCACAAAACCAAACACAAGTATCAGAGCGAAACAACCTCTAGACATGTGGTAACTAACAACTACAAGAGCCACCCCACAGATGCTTCCAACAAAAAGATATGCAAGAACAATACAATACAATCATATATCACAGAGCAAAGTAACATCCCTGGATATTAGTTCCCCAAGATACCAATTGGATACCTTTGCAAACTCAACCACATCGCCCCCCCCCCCCCCCCACCATCGGGATTGTCTATATTTACATTTACAATCTGTACCCGTCCATCTGGGAACCCATTTACTTCCCCAATCTTCCCCCCTACCCACCCGGAACCTAATGCCTTCCCCCCTCCCCTCCCCCATCCCACCTCCCCCATCCCACCCAACCCCTGCAGCCCTCCCTCCCCCCTCCACCGCCCCCCCCAGCACCCTCCCCTTCCCACCTACCCCTCCATCTAATCCCCCCTAATCACCCCAAACCCCCCCTCCCTCCCTTACCCCCCTCCCCCCACCCCAAGAACACGTCCCAATGCACCCCACCGTTCTTCAAACCCACCCAATCTCTGCCGCCGAGCTGCTGTTAACCGTTCCATAAGAACTATAAACCTAAGACGCCTTTCAAACTGCTCCACCGAGGGCATCTCCCTTTGCTTCCACGCTGCTGCAATCTCACACCGTGCCGCACTCAAACAGGCCAGCACCATCTTACCCCCCCCCCCCCCCCGCCCACTCCCCTCCTCCCCCCACAAAGCCAACAACAAGATAGTTGGCACCAACGCCACCTCCATCCCCAATTTCTCCTTAATCCACCCCGTTAGCCACCTCCAATAGCTCTGGATCTTCTCACAGCTCCACCAAACATGCCAAAACGTCCCTATCTCCCCACAACCCCTCCAACAGAGAGGGGACACCTCCTTATATATTTTATGCAAGCGATGAGGGGTATCATACCACCTCATCAGAACCTTGTAACTATTCTCTCTGGCCCTACTAGAACTGAGTCCACACTTAATCTGATCCCACACCTTTTTCCACTCTACCACAGATAAAGTTCTACCCAGGTCCCGCTCCCACTGCTCCATATACCTATGCTTCCCACCTCCTCCCCCCAAAACCACCTTATATAGCCCAGACACCATGCCCATGGAGCCTTTCTTCCCAAAGCACAATGCCTCCAACCCCGAAACCTCCTCTCCCAACCTGTCTATCCCCACTACCCTCCTTAAAAACGACCTAATTAGCACATAGGCATACCTATCCCCAGCATCCAGCTTAAATTCCTCCTGCACCTCCGCAAAACTCCGCAGCTCCCCCTCCTCTACCAGTTGAAAGCTACACACCAAGCCCTTCTTTGTCCAAAGATCAAACCGTCCACCCTCCCAGCCCGGTTTAAAAGCTCTACACCCCCTCAAAGGAGTCATCACCGAGAACTCCGTCTGCCTCCGTGCTATATCCGGTCCCCGAGCTTTATCCCAGATCCATACAACCTGGCGCATCCCCGGTGACCCCTGTCCCAGGTCCCCCCTCCCCACCCGTGGCGCCCTCACCATCCCTCACAAAAGAACCAAATGCTCGCAACGAACCTGCAATCGAGCCTTCGAACTGTACGCACCATCCTTATGGAACTCTCTACCGAGCTGTCTCCGAAATAACACCGATTTACTATCTTTTAGAAAGCAGCTGAAAACCATCCTGTTTCAGGGAATACCTCAACATGACTCCCACCAAAAAGCGAAATAACCTCTGATCTCACCCACCATGACCACCCAACTCAAACTATACTGACCCAACCATGTCCAAAAATCTGTCCAAGTCCAAAGTCTGTCCTATATCTTATGTTGAAATCATCAATGTAGCCTCCCCGGTGATGGCCCCACCCCTACACGTAAATTCCCCCCCCCCCTTTTTATGTAACGCCGCTTTGACCCGGTGAAAAGCGGGATTTAAATACAGCTAAATAAATAAATAAACACTTCCAATACAGAGTTCTTCCCTTCAGTCTGGCTTCTGCCCCAAGAGTCTTCATGATAGTAATAGCAGCATGCCTGAGAACTCTAGGAAAATTCGTCTTCCCCTACTTAGACGACTGGCTCATCCGAGCATCAACAGCTCCAGAAGCCAGCTTCGCTCTTTCTCGCACTATGCGAATCCTTCGGTATTTGGGACTGGTCATAAACCTCCCAAAATTTCACCTCACCCCTTCTCAATCTCTAGAATTCATAGGGGCTCGTCTAGACACAAGGCAGTCAAGGGCTTTCCTGCCACAGCCATGTTGTCTTCGTATAGTACAGCTGGCCTCCCAAGCAGCCATGAAAGTCCTCCTGACTGCTCGGGAGATGCTTCAGCTTCTGGGGCATATGGCATCCACTGTCCATGTGGTTTCCTATGCTCGCCTTCATATGTGTGAGCAGCCCAGTGGACACAGGCCTCGAGTCGGCTAACGGACAAAATCAGAAACTCCACACATCTCATTTCGTCCCTGCAATGGGGGCAATCACTGGAAAACCACCTCATAGGCTCTCTTTTCCAGCAGCCTCTATGCCAAACCACCCTAACAACAGATGCGTCCAAGTTGGGTTGGGGGGCTCACTTGCATGATCTTTCAACTCAGGGTCTCTGGACCACACAGGAGGCTTGTCTTCACATAAACCTCCTAAAACTCAGAGCCATTTTCCATGCCATCCGAGTTTTTCAGACCCATCTCAGTGTAGCAGTTGATAAGCATGCAATAAATAATACCAGGAGTCGGTTCAAGGATCCAAACCAATTTATTGTGCACAAGGCCCAAGCTTCAAAAGGACTGAGCAATGGCGAACAGGAACAACTTCCTTATATACAAGCTTCACAGTTTGATACAGGCAGACTTTCTATTGGTCCCAACGCCCCCTGCATCTATCCAATCGGGCCTAACACCCTGTACTTGAAAAAGTCTTTATTATTCCGCCCTGTTTGTTCACATAGAACATGGCTACTTGATTGTCGATCTGGACCAGAACTGTCTTGTAGCTGATGTGGTAGGCAAGACAGTTCTGGTCCAGATCGACAATCAAGTAGCCATGTTCTATGTCAGGGGTCTGCAACCTTTAAGACATAAAGAGCCACTTGGACCCGTTTCCGAAGGGAAAAAAAAAACTGGGAGCCGCAAAACCATTGCGACATTTAAAACAAATCTAACACTGCATATATTGTTTCTTACCTTAATGCTATATACGACCCCCTACTTTTCCTGTTAAAATATAGGTGTTTGGCCTATACTCGCCGTATAAGACTACCCCTCTTCCTTCGCACACCAAAAAAAATACGCCAGAAAATATCACAACAACAAGTAACAATATTTGATTTCAAAATGATGATGATTTTGTAGTCAAATCACTAATATGAAATAAAATTATTTTTTCTACCTTTGTTTGTCTGACCAATTTATTCTTTGATCATGCTGGTCCCGATCTGAGGCTTCTGCTTTCCTTTCTTCTCTTGGCTCTCTTTCTGTGGTCTATGGTCCATCTGCCATTTCTTATCTCTTCTTTCGTTTTCTTCACTTCTTTCCATCAGCCTATTTCCAGTCCCAGTAACCCTCCCCAATATCAGCCCCTTTCCAGTCCTCACTCCCAGTACCTTCCAATGTCAACTTGCATTCCCATGATTGCCACTGGTGTCCATTTCCTTCCAGTCCCCCTCCTTCCCCACTGACCAGTCCCTTCTAGTACAAATACCATGGCAGCCCCTCTCAGATCCAGTTCCATTCTCCCATCCCCTCATATCAGCCCATTTGTAGCCTTAGCCCCCAGTTATCTTCCAGGGCCAGCAGCTCTATCCTCCCCTCCCCACAATCAGCCCATGCCCAGTCAAAGCCCCCCAATCAGCTCGCTTCCAGTGCTAATCCCCCCTCAACCCCATTACCAGTGCTAGCCTCCCCTAATCAGCCCAATACCAGTCCTACCCCCATCAAATCATTACCAGTCCTAGCCTCCCCTAATCAGCTCATTTCCAGTGCTCGTCCCCTCAACCCCATTACCAGTGCTCCATCCCTCCATGTCAGTCCCCTCCCTCCCTCCATCCATATCAGCTCCCTCCCTCCCTGTCAGCCCGCCTCCCCAATCCCTCCATTTCAGCCCCCCTCCCTCCATCCATATCAGCTCCCTCCCTCCATGTCAGCCCCCTCCATCCCACCATGTCAGCCCCCCTCCCTCCATCCATATCAGCTCCCTCCCTCCCTGTCCGCCCCCCTCCCTCCATCCATATTAGCTCCCTCCCTCCATGTCAGCCCCCCTCCCTCCATGTCAGCCCCCTCCATCCCTCCATGTCAGCCCCCTCCATCCCTCCATATCAGCTCCATCCCTCCATGTCAGCCCCCCTCCCTCCATCCATATCAGCTCCCTCCCTCCATGTCAGCCCCCCTCCCTCCATCCATCCATGTCAGCCCCCCTCCCTCCATCCATCCATATCTGCTCCCTCCCTCCATGTCAGCCCCCTCCCTTCTTCTGCAGCCGCGGCTCCCTGCCTCTTAGGGAACCGCGGCTGTGCTTTTAAAATCATCTCGGAGCCCTTCCTGTCTTGACGGGCTCCGTGCAGCATTGTCCCGCCTCCAAAACTTCCTTTAGAGGCGGGACAATGCTGCACGGAGCCCGTCAAGACAGGAAGGGCTCCGAGATGATTTTAAAAGCACAGCCGCGGTTCCTTAAGAGGCAGGGAGCCGCGGCTGCAGAAGAATGGAGGGAGCCCATAACGCCACGTTTTAATACCGGGCGGGCAGTGTGCTCCGGAGCCGCGGCAAAGGTGAGAAAGAGCCGCATGCGGCTCCAGAGCCGCGGGTTGCCGACCCCTGTTCTATGTGAACAAACAGGGCGGAACAGGCTCTCTGTCGTTATGCAACAAAGCTTTGCGACTGTGGGACCTTGCCAAAGAGCTTCAAATCCACCTTCTAGTGGTATATCTTCCGGCCATTCAGAATCTTTGGGCAGACAAACTCAGTTTAATACTGCTGCCACACGAATGGTCTCTGCACTCAGACCAGCTTGCTCGAGTGTTTTGAATCTGGGGAACGCCAGATATAGACCTCTTTGCAAGTCCACAGAATGCCAATCTTCCCCGATTCTGTTCCAGAATTCCGGCTCAAAACTGTCAGGCAAAGGATGCGTTCCTCCTCCACTGGGGTCGGGACTTCCTCTATGCCTTTCCACCCATTCCCCTCATTCCCACAACTTTGTTCGAGCTTCAGAGAGACAGAGGTCATATGATACTCACAGCTCCATGTTGGCCACAGCAGACGTGGTATCCTCTGCTTCTGCGTCTCTCTCAAGCCACACCTCTGGAGTTGGGATGTGCTCCAGATCTTCTTTCCAAGGAAAAAGGGATTCTATTGCACCTGAATCCCCAGTCTCCCTGCACCTTAGGGCCTGGTTACTGAAAGCCTAGGATTCCCGGATATCAACCTATCTCAACAGATAAAGGATATCCTTGTGGCTTCCAGGAAGCCTTCCACAAGGTGATCCTACGCCTTTAAGTGGAAGAGATTCTCTGTATGGTGTTCTCAAAGGGGACTTAACTCCCATACAGTGCCTGTGGAATCACTTCTGGAGTATCTCCTCCATTTATCAGATTCTGGTCTTAAAACCAATTCAGTAAGGGTCCATCTTAGTGCCATTGCTCCTTTTCGCGAACCTCTGGATGGACAACCTATTTTCTCTCATCCATTCGTAGCGAGGTTTATAAGAGGTCTACTCTTAACAAAACCTCCCATTAAACCATCGCCGGTGGCATGGGATCTGAATCTTGTTCTCAAGCAGCTCATGAAATCGCCCTTTGAGCCTTTAGCCACTACAGCTCTAAAGTTTCTTTCCTGGAAGGTCATCTTCCTAGTTGCCCTCACTTCTGCCAGACGCATCAGTGAGTTACAGGCTTTAGTGGCGGATCTTCCTTATACAAGATTTCACCATGATAAGGTAGTTCTTAGGACTCATCCTCACTTTATGCCAAAGGTGTTTTTGACTTTTCATTTAAACCAAGCGGTTTACCTTCCTGTATTCTTCCCTAGGCCCTCACGCCTCTAATGCAGAAAGGAACCTTCATACTTTAGATTGTAAAAGAGCCTTGGCTTTTTACCTTCAAAGAACTAAGCAACATAGGAAATCTTCTCAGCTTTTTGTTGCTTTTGATTCTAGTCATTTGGGACTTCCAGTTTCCAAAAGAACTCTCTCTAGGTGGATTGCAAATTGCATATCCTTTGCATATGAGAGTAAGGGACTTCCTCTCAAAGGCCATGTCACAGCTCACAATGTGAGAGCCATGGTAGCCTCTATGGCTAATCTTCTTTCTGTGTCCATTGATGACATCTGTAGAGCAGCCACTTGGGCTTCAGTACATACCTTTACAGCCCATTATTGCTTAGACAAGGACTTCTGTCGGAATGCCTTGTTTGGCCAGGCTGTTCTCCAGCATCTCTTTCAGACTTAGTGCAACTCCTACCCGCCGTCCCGGGTTTCGATGCCAGAGATTCACGGGAGGAAGCATGACCCATCTCTCCTGGGGTTCGCAGCTTGCTGGGGTCATCCCCCTGGCATCTCCTGCTTGTTCCTGGAGATAGCGTAGTTACTCACCTGTAACAGGTGATCTCTGGGAACAGCAGGAATTAAGTCTTCACAACCCACCCACTTCCCCTAGGAGTTGTCTCTGTCTATCTCTCTCTTTGTCTACTTCTCTCCTTTGGTCTCAACTATAAACTCAACTGAAGAGGGAGAGTTGGAAAGGCGGGAAGGCAGCACGCAGGCACTGTGGGGAGCGTTCCCACGCAGGCTCCGTCGGTTCCGACGATACCCATATGTGAAGACTTAATTCCTGCTGTTCCCGGAAATCACCTGTTACAGGTGAGTAACTATGCTTTCCCGGTGTATCAATATTTCTTTCAATTCTTCCGCAGTATCACCTTTAAATATCACTTTAGTCATGGGTAACATCCCTACATCTTCCTCAGTAAAGACCAAAGCAAAGAATTCATTCAATCTCTCCCCTATAGCCTTGTCCCCTCTTACTGCCCCTTTTACTCCTCTATCATCTAATAGTCCAACTGACTCTCACAGGTTTTTTGCTCTGAATGTACTTGAAAAAGTCTTTATTACGCGCTTTTACGTCTACAGCAAGTTTCTTCTCAAATTCTCTCTTTGCCTGCCTTGCATTTAACTTGCCAGTGCTTGTGCTGTTTCCTGTTTTCGTCATTTGGCTCTTTTTTCATTTTTCTGAAAGATGCTTTTTTGGCAACAGCCTCTCTGACCTCACCTTTAAACCATGCTGGCAGTTTTTTGGACTTCCTTCCACTTTTCTTAAAGCGTGGAATACAGCAGGTCTGGGCTTGAGGTAAGTCTTTAACCTTTGCAACTGCTCCTTTTTGTTTTTTCTAAACTATTTTCCTCATTTTATCAGTCTCCCTTTTGAAAGTTAAAAAGTAGTACTATGGATTTCCTTACCATCCCTCTTCCATTAATTAAATCAAACGCGATCATGCTTTTGATCACTATTGCCAGGTGGACCCAACACCCTTATCTCTTGCACCAGATCTGATGTTCCACTAAGGCCTAAGTCCAAAATGGCTTCCCCTCTGGTTGGTTCATGAACCAGCTGCTCCAAGAAGCAGTCATTTATTTCATCTAGAAACTTCATCTCCCTAGCATGTCCTGCTGTGACACTGACCCAGTCAATACCAGGGTAATTTAAATCACCCATTATTACTGTGCTGTAACTTTTCCTAGCTTCCCTGATTTCCTTGAGCATTTCATCATCCATTTGTTCATTCTGGAAAGGCAGTCGATAGTAGAACCCCACTGCCATTGCCTTCCCCTTTTTACTTGGAATTTCAATCCATAGAGATTCTACAGCAAATTTTGTTTCCTACAAAACTTTAATCTTTTGTTACTCAATGCCCTCTCTAACGTAAGAGCGCAACCCCTCCACCAATTTGATCAGCTCTGTCATTACGATATAGTTTGAACCTAGGTATCAGTGTCCCACTGGTTGTCCTCCTTCCACCATGTCTCTGAGATACCAATCATATCTAACTTCTCATTTAGTGCTATATATTCTAACCCATCTTATTTTTTAAACTTCTACCATTTGCATACAAGCATTTTAGAGACTGTATTTTATTCATATTAATCTGGTTATCGGTAGGCAGAGGTAATTTGGAATGTTTAAGCTCTGTCTGCTCCGTACTCAAGGGCATTTGGGCTACCTTTGTCTTTATTGGAACCTCTCTGCTGATGTGCCCTAAATTCATTTTTTGGTAGTATCCTTCAAGGATACATTGTTCCGAACCATACGCTCTTGGGAGTTTGTCGACTGTTCCCTATTATCTAGTTTAAAAGCTGCTCTATCTCCTTTTTAAAGTTAACGCCAGCAGCCTGGTTCCATCCCGGTTAAGGTGAAGCCCATCCCTTTGGAAGAGCCCTTCCTTTCCCCAGAATGTTCCCAAGTTCCTAACAAATCCAAAACCCTCATCCTTGCATCATTGTCTCATCCACGCATTGAGACTCCGGAGCTCTGCCTGCCTTTTGGGTCCTGCGCGTGGAGCAGGAAGCATTTCGGAGAAAGCTACCCTGGAAGTTCTGGATTTCAACTTCCTACCTAAAAGCCTAAATTTAACCTCCAGAACCTCCCTACCACATTTTCCTATGTCATTGGTACCGACATGTACCAAGACAACAGACTCCTCCCCAGTACTATCTAAGACCTTGTCTAGGTGGCGCGTGAGGTCCGCTATCTTCGTACCAGGCAGGCATGTTGCCAGGCGATCCTCACATCCACCAGCCACCCAGCTATCTACATGCCTAATAATCGAATCACCAACTATAACAGCTGTCCTAGCCCGTTCCTCATGGGCACATGGCCCTGGAGAAACCTCCTCGGTGCAAGAGGGTTTTACATCACCTAGAGGACAGGTCCTAGCTATAGTATCACTTCCTGCCACACCAGGGTAATGCTCTCCTATCACGTGACCTCTCTTCTCCATGCAACAGGGATGCTGCCAGACTGGAGGTGATACTTCAGGACTATATCCCTGTAGGTCTCATCTCTGTACCTCTCTGTCTTCCTTATGTCTTCCAAGTCTGCTACTCTTTCCTCCAGAGATCGGACTCGTTCCCTGAGAGCAAAGAGCTCCTTGCCCCTTGTGCACACATAAGACCCCTCACCAACTGGGAGAAAATCATACATGTGACACTCAATGCAAAAGACTGGAAAGCCCCCATCTCTCTGCTGGACTGCTGTGTGCATCTTCGTTTTAAGGTTGTGTTTAGATATTCAAGTTCTTTACTTACTAAGGATTGCTGGGGATACTTATAACTAATAAAACTATACCTAATATGTTTAATGTACTTTGTTCACCTGAAGTTTAATTAATCTCAGGTCCTTAATGTATGCTGATGAGAATAAACAGCTGCACCTGCGAGTGAATATGGCACCTCCTTTCCTTTAAGATGTTTAAGCACCTATAAAGCTATGATTATCCCAGGGGTGGGTGGGTGTCGGGGAGGGAGGGAAAGAAGACTTACTAAAAGCTGGCTGCTGCACAGTACCCTGTCCTGTGCTTCTAAAGTAAACTGTGACCAATCTCCAGGGGGAGTCCTATAGCCCTTGCTTGGATAGAGGAAGTCTTGGGTTCTAAATGTAACCAGAAAGCTCTCTTCTGTGTTTTAAATTTAAACTGAAAACTCTTTGCTGCTACTAGGCCCTGACTGATTTAACAAATACACTGGGTTCACAGATTAATCAGCTTTAATCTAAAGACTTCCTTTTCCCTCAAGATTTAGAAAAATTCCCTAAAGTAAATACTTACAATTGCAGATCTTTCTCCAGAAGTAGCAGTTCCCTTTTGTAGTCCTTCAAGACTTCCCCACTTTACCAAAAGTGATGTCACCTTTCCACATTAATCAGTCAGTAATCCTTCCTGTCGTCTTCCTGAGACCTCACGAGGCGTAGCCTAATGGTTAAGAGCACTGGCTTGGGACGCAAGAGACCTGGGTTCAATTCCCACTAGCACTCCTTGTGGCCTTGGGCAAGTCACTTAACTTGGATTTTTATGAGCAATGGAGGGTTATCAATGTTCCTGTTTAATGTACATCACCAAGTTTAAGTTACAATGTAAACCGCTTTGACTGAAATGAGAAAGCGGTATAACAAAACTGTTACATAAATAAATGCAGAGGCAACCCTGCACACACTTGACTGCAAAAAGGCTCTGGCCTTCTATCTCTAAAGGACACTGGATTTCAGATAATCCTCTCAATTATTTGTGTCCTTTGACTCCAACCGCCTAGGTCTCCCTATAACAAAACTCACATTGTCTAGATGGATAGCAGACTGTATATCACTGGCATACGACAAAGGGAGGCCTTATCCTCACAGACACGTTACTGCTCATAATGTCCGAGCCATGGCAACATCGTTAGCGAACCTGTGTTCAGTAGCCATGGACGAAATTTGTCGGGCTGCAACAGGGTCCTCCATCCACATGTTTGCCGCACACTACTGCTTGGACAAGGACTCCTGCCGGGATGCAGCATTTGACCAGGCGGTTCTTCAGTATCTCTTTGCAACATAAGGACAACAACTACCCTCGCCCCAATATTCCTACCAGATCTCCTTGGCCGGGAAGTCTAGGTGAACCGGTTCTTGTCCGACTTTCTGACTCTGTCTAACTCTTCAGAGATCTGGGAGCTAGGGAATCCCATATGTGAAGGCTACATTCTTGCTTGTTCCTGGAGATAACTTAGTTACTCACCTGTAAAAGATGATCTCCAGAAACAGCAAGAATTTAGTTTTCACATCCCACCCTCCTCCCCTCGGAGTTGTAGGGTTCTATTTTTGTTTTTTACTCTCTTTTCAGCTACAAACCCAACCGAGCAGAGGGAGTTGGGAGAGCAGGAAGGCAGTGGCGCAGTAGAGTGCTCCCAAAGACTTTCCTGTTGGTAGCTGGGGAGCTTCCTGTGCTGGCTCAGTCGGTACCTGATGTCACCCATATGTGAAGACTAAATTCCTGCAGTTCCCGGAGATCACCTGTTACAGGTGAGTAACTACGCTTTCCTCTGGTCCATAATCATGCAAATGGGAATAGCTTTGGTGTTGAGACCACCGGAGCCTTTCTAGCCATACAGTTGTTAGAATGCTAATACTCCGTTTATGTCTGAATGGCCTGCAAATTCCTGGAGACATAAAGTCTACTACACAGATATCACCTAAGCACAGGAGTCAGGGCCTCCGATAGTACAATATCTAGTCTTAATCAGGCTACCTCAGGGCAGCTGAATTGAATTGGGGATAGGTTTATACTAGCAATAATTTTTAATGCTGTTATGTCTTACCAACATAATGACTCTCTGCTGACAGTGTTTCATATTGTGGAAGAATATGGGACTCCTTGGCCAATGACTATATTTTTTATCTTCAGAACTTCATTATCATATCTGATTATCTCGAAAACATAATCACTGTGTTTCCATTCTTTATAGAGAAAAATTGAAACAGCTGATAGAGAAGAGGATTGGAAAAGAAAACTTTGCTGAGAAACTGGGTTTTATTACCAAGCATGAGCTCTATTCCAAAGCTACTCAGAAACCTCAACCATACTTTTCCAGCCCAGACCACATGATGTTTGACCATGAGTTCACCAAAGTGGTAAAAGAACTGGAAGGTGAGAAAATGCCCTTTATTCTTTAGGACCTAACAGGAAGTCATTCCTCACATATTTTATTTATTTATTTACATTCTCTTATATACCGCGCTATTCTGCATCAGTGCGGTTTGCATTGAACAAACTGAAATTACATTGAACAGGGCATTATAACTTGGAGATAACTATTTTACAGGGAGCATGGGCTATGGAGGGTTAAGTGACTTGCCTAAGACCACAAGGAGCACCTGTGGGACTAGAAACCCCAGTCCTTCCGGCCCAAGGTTGCTGTCCTCTAGTGGGATTTGAACCCCCGACCTTCCGGCCTGAAGTACCTTGCCCCAACCACTAGGCCACTCCTCCACTCCTATGTGTGATGTCACCAATCGAGCCCGCGTGGGAACACTTCCCAGCTTCCAAAGGAAGCCTTTGGAATGTATTCCACACATGAATGCCAGTCTTCCTGCCCGAAGGAGCCATCTTTTCTCAATCATCTTTTTCCATGGAGCCCTTCGGTCATCCATCTGAATACCAAAGATAAGTTCATTTTTTTACTATCGTTTTTTTGCCTTCCTGGTACCATCTTGTCTCAATTTGCGTCGCCCTTCCGGCATTCATCGATCCTAATGACGGTGCCTCGGTGCTGTGGTTTTTATTTGGGTTCCTTTTCTTTTTGGTGCGCGGGTTTTTTCTCACGCCCTCCTGGTTGGTGAGGACATTGGAGTACTTTGACTTGGCAGGAGCCGTCTTCCCAACCATGTCAAACGCAGCCAGCGGTTTTAAGAGTGCCCTCAATGTGGTCAGACCATCTCGATCGCCGACTGCCACAGTTTGTGCCTTCAATGCCTTGTGGCTGAACATGAGTCTTCTACTTGCCCTCTCTGCTTTCAGATGATGCACAAAGGGCTCAAGAACCGATAAAAGCAACAGGAATCATCATCCAGTTCCAAGGCCTGACATCAACCTCAGCTTTGATTCCCTCGAAGGGTCACGAGACATCAGACCGGTGGCACTCCTTTGATGAGGAGTACTCCTGGAAGAAATGGACTCCGTCTGAGTCAGTGTCGAAGGACGATGCTGATACAAGAGGGAAAACCCTGGTCATCGGCATTGGAGCCCTCAATGCAGTTCTGAGGGCAAAGGCCAGGAGCGGCCTTCCAAACTGCCCCAGCGGGAGGAGTTGCCTCCTGAGACCTCTGAGGTTTGGCACAGAGCTCTCAAGGCTATAACCCTCAAAGTCCCTGTTGAGGATGATGGCTCTTGAGCGTCACCTGGCTGCCTTCATGGCACAACACTTCCTGAGGATCGGGCATCTCCAGTTCCTTGGTGCTAGTGATGACCCCATCCACGGTAGAGGCTTCGCCGGCTGAGGTGCAGCTGATCCTCGAAACCTTTATGGTTTCCACAGGATCTCAAGACTGCTCCCATCCCGGTTGGTGCAGCCGGTCTCCTTGGGTGCCTCCGGTTCTGAGCATTGAGAAATGAGGACCTGTTCAAGTCATTGACGAGTCCTCAATCCTGTCAATACTTCGAGTTCCTCAGTGACTCTGACTCTGACTGGGAGACTGAGGACGAGTCTTCAGAGACAGTGAGGCACTGGAATGTGCCCTGCAATCCTTCACCACATCCTGAGCATCAAAAGTTCCTTCCTGAGGACCTCTCCTTTCAGGAGTTTTTGAGGGACATGGGAAAAGCCTTGCCTTTCACCTTGGAAGCGGAGGAGGGAGCCCTTGGGCTGAGGAACTCAAGATCCTCCAGTATCCCACCCTGCCAAAGGAGGCCATCACTGTCCCTGTCCACCCCATTCTGAGGATGTGGGAGACCCCACTTACAGTGCCTACGGTGAGCAAATGGCCCGATTCCATGTATCGGGTCCGCAAGAGCCTGGGCTTTGAGAAAACATAACTGCCTCACAACTCCATGGTGGTGGAGTCGGCCATGCACCGCATCAAGAGCAATAATACGCACTCCTCCATGCCCCTAATGTCAGGAGGTCTGCACCATGGATGGCTTTGGCAGGAAGTGTTACCAGGGCTCGATGCTTATGGCCTGTATACAAGCATACCCAGCAGTAGATGGGCATGTACTTGAGAGACCCGGCCAGGGAGCTTACCAGGTTCTCGGCTGGGTTTTCTGGTGACCATCTCAAGAACTTCCAGAGCCTGGTCAGTAAAACCAAGGAATGCTCCAAATTTGTGACTCTTGCAGCCTATGATGGCTTTGAGTCAAGTGGCCAGAGTAGCTGTGGTGGGCATTGGTGCTCACGACCTGGCATGGCTACAGTCCTCGGACCTGGAGCAATGGGTTCAGGACAAATTAACTGATGTCCCATGCTGGGGAGAGAATCTCTAAAGCCAACCCCATGATGGAGAAGGCTGCTGAGTTGGAGAAGGAACAACTCACCATGACAGGCTCTCCAAGAAGACTGCTGATCCTTCCCGTTGGAAGGCATCAGGGAAAATATCCTTCTACTCGAAGAAGAAAAAAGCCTATGGTGCATACCCCCCTCCTGCCTCCCTCCCCATATCACTTCTACCAGGTGCCCTCGCAAGGTCTAAGGCCAAAGACAGCAGCATAGGCTTAAGACCTCAAAACTCCAACCGCTGTCTCAGCCGCAGCCTCAGGAGGGATTTTGACTCCTGGACCACTGCCTTTCCTCCCCTTTCAGGCCCAGTTCCGCAGCACATTGGGGGGGGGGGGGTATCTCCAGTTCTTTGCCCACCATTGGATCAGCATCACTATCGACACCTGGACATTGCAAATGGTGAAGGAGGGTTACCTCCTACACTTCGAGCAGACTCCCGCTCAGTTCTTTCTAGGGGAATGCCCTCTGGAACCTCACTATCGGGAACTTCTCCAGTTGGAAGTAGTCAACCTTTTGGAAGCCAGGGCGGTGGAACTGGTTCCGCCGTCTCAGGCAGTTAGAGGGTTCTATACTCAATACTTCCTGGTCCCCAGAAAGACAGGCGACTTCCGACCTATTCTGGATTTTTGCAATCTAAATCACTTCCTTGTCAGAGAAGTTCAAGATGGAATCCTTTGGAACGTTGCTGCCTTCTCTCCAGGGATGAGATTGGCTGGCTGTGCTCCTTGGATCTAAAAGATGTTTACACCCACATCCTCATTCACCACCTTCACTGACACTACCTCTGCTTCATCATCAGCGGCAGGCACTATCAATACAGGGTTCTTCCCTTCGGACTAGCGTCCACAACTAGGGTTTTCACAAAGTGCTTTTCTCCGCGTGCAGGGGATTTTTGTCTTCCCTTACCTGGACAATTGGTTGGTAAGGGACGCTCTCCGGACAAAGTTCACCAGACCACATAGCCTACCATCCAGGTCTTGGAGCTGCTGGGCTTCATTATTAACTATCCAAAGTCCCACCTGCAACTTGCTCAGCATCTCGACTTCACTGGGGCTTTTCTCAATACATTGGTGGCCAGGGCATATCTCCTGACAGACTGGGTCCACAGACTCATCTCTCTGATGTACCAGGTTCAGTGTTGTTTGGTGCCTGCTAGTCAGATGATTTGCCTCCTGGGCCACATGGCTTCCTTGGTCCATGTCGCACTGTTCGCCCGCCTGTGTATGCGGCAAGCACAGTGGACCCTCTGCACTCAGTGGCATCATGCATCGGGCCGCCTCTCCGACAGGGTGCATGTAACTCCACCATTACTCAACTCCCTCCTATGGTGACAGCAATCGGTACATCTTCTAGCAGGGCTGCCCTTCCAAGCTCCCCTTCACCAGCAAATTTTGATGAGCGATATCTCCAAGCTCAGCTGGGGAGCTCATCTCAACAGTCTCTGCCAGGGATCTTGTGCACACAGCTGGCTGGTCAGGTCGTTCTCATGTAAACAGACAACCAAGTAGTGATGTTCAACCTCAACAAGCAAGAGGGCATGGGCTCGGACCTTCTCTTTTGGGAGACAATCTGGTCTGGAAGTTTGCCGTGAAGCACCCAGATGCTTCTCCAGGCTGTGTATTTCCCGGGAGAGGACAGTGCCTTAGCGGAAAAACTCAGCAGAGTCCAGCAGTTGCACAAGTGGAGTCTCAACCCCCAGGTGGTCCGCAGGATCTTTCAGATGTGGGGCACCCCCGCCAGGTATCTTTGTATCTCTTCTCATTGCCCAGGTACTTCTGTTTTGCTCCAAGATGCCCTATCCCAGTTGGGTGGCATCCAATGCCTTCCTCCTGGATTAGAACAAGGGCCTATTCTATGCTTTACCCACTGACTCTCCTGTGGCCAAGACCCTCTTCAAGGTCAAAGTGGTTGGGGCCTCCTTGATACTCATTACCCCATGGTTGCCCCGGCAACTGTGGTACCCCTTGTTACTACAGCTGTCTTGAGCACTGCCCCTTCACCTGGGCTGTGTCCCAGATATCCTCTCGCAGGAGAAGGGCACCCTACTACACCCCAACCTCCGTTCCTTATTGCTCATGCCTTGGCTGCTGAGCGGGTAGCTCTGGTGGCGTTCCTTCTGCCCATAGATGTCAAGAACATCCTCCTGGCCTCTCATAAGGATTCCACCAGGAGATCATATGCCTTTAAGTGGCACAGATTTTCAGTCTGGTGTGCAGACTGGGTCCTCAACTGACTGACTTGCTTCACCTCTCCAATTCTGGACTGAAGTCTAACTCCGTCCGAGTGCATCTGAGTGTTCTTGCAGCATATCACCCCGTCACTGATGATCTGACCCCTTTCTGCTCATCCACTCATGGGATGCTTTATGCGGGGCCTTCTGCTTTCTCATCCCCCTATTTGACCACTGCCGGTGGCGTGGGATCTCATTGTCATCCTGGGACAGCTGCTGTCTGTACCTTTTGAGCTGCTGGCCATCTGTCCGCTCAGGTTCCTCACCTGCAGTGCCATCTTTTTGGTGGCGCTTACTTCAGCGCAGAGAATCAGTGAACTGTAGACGCTCGTAGTGCACTCGCCTTGTACCAGGTACTACAAAAATAGAGTGGTGCTACGCACTCATCCTAAGTTTCTCCCTAAGGTGGTTTCAGCATTCCCCCTAAACCAGTCTGTGGTGCTGTCCACATTTTTCTCACGGCCTCATGCCTCCAAGGCGGAGGCTTTCCATACTTAGGACTGTAAGAGAGTGCTCACCTTTTATCTTGAACAGATGAAGCTCCATCACTGTTCCACTCAGCTCTTTGCTTCCAATGACCCCAACAGGCTGGGGGTAGCCGTTTCTAAGTGTACCCTCTCCATCTGGATGGCTGACTGCATCTCTTTTGCTTATGCCCAGGCTGGGCTTACCTTAGAGCACCATGTTACAGCTCATAATGTTCAGGCTATGGCAACCTTGGTGGCTCACTTGCACTCTGTCTCCACAGTGGAGATTTGTAGGGCTGCTACCTGGTCATCCATTCACACCTTTGCAGCCCACTACTACCTGGATAAGTATTCCCGGTGTGATAGCACCTTCGGCCACGCCATTCTCTGTTATCTCTTTGGGAATGAATGCAACTCCTTCCCTCTAGCCCTTCTGTCTGTCCAGGCTACCAGAGTGTCAACTGTTGGTTGATGCTTGAGCCTGGTGATGATTCTCAGATCTTCCGCTATTTTCTTGTTTTGTTTTTTTCTGGTTGCCCTGTTGGGCTATCTACAGGGATTTTTGGTAGCCTGTAGCTAGGCATCCCATATGTGAGGACTGACATCCTGCTTGGTCCTGGAGAAAGTGTAGTTACTCACCTGTAGCAGGTGTTCTCTGGGAATAGTGGGAATCGGTCCTTACTGCCCTCCCTCTTCCTGGTGGAGTTGTTTTTCTTTTTGGGCTTGATTAATCTGTGTCATCATATTGAAGTAAGATGGCTCCTTCAGTAGGGAAGAACATGCCAAAGGCTTCGTTTGGAAGCTGGGATGTATACCCACGCGGGCTCCTTATCACCCATATGAGAAGACCGATTCCGGCTGTTCTTGGAAAACACCTGCAACAGATGAGTAATCATGCTTTTCAATACTTTTAGGTTCTCTGTTTGCAGCAATTTTAGGAAGAAAGAAAACATGCCATTTTAGATTGACCTTAGATCTTCAGATGATGTGCATCAAGTATAGCGGTGAACCTAGTTCTGTTTCATGATAGCATGAATGATAACTGCATAAAAGTAAATATTCTCCCAACCTAGTTTTTATGGGTCTGATACTCAGCACTGGCAGCTAGCGCTACTAATGCAGCTTGCTGCATGATCTTGAAAGTTAAACCCAAATATTCAAGGCCGAACCGTGCTAGCGTTGCTGAATATCCCATTCACTGAGATTAACGCAGTTAGCAGCTTTGACTATCAGGCTATATAAGCTTTAATCTACATGAATTAGGCATGCTTCAATTGATGTGACCATTTAAACCTTGAAAATGCACGTGTTAAATGTTTTGATAAAATTTTCTTCCACATCCCAGCATGATTGAGGCCTATTATTTTCATATTGATTTGATATGATTTCAGCTATCCTGCATCTATAAGGGTGTGCTGGAAATGAATGCAGGAAATTAACATGAGCTTCATCAAATGAAAACCTTGGTTAAAGCGGTTCTCTTTCTACAGAAGCTTTCATATTAAAATCAGTGTTAGTCTAGCCTCTTTTAGGTTAGTTATGATGGTGTACCCCGTCAACATTCTGAAAGTCCTACAGCTAGAGTTACTGATGTGTGTGCTATCATCATTAACATGCATTATTAGTGACTAGGGCCCATTGCATAAAAATGGAAGCTGTGGTGAAATAACAAGTCTTGATAGTTTGTTTATTTAAACATTTGATATACCGCCTCTTGTAACATTGAGGCAGTTTAGAATTTAATGAAACAAAAGGATAAGGCCGAGCCTTGGAAAACAGAAAGGAACTACAAAGTTAAGATAGAAAAGCTGAGAGAGGTCCAATCAGAGAGAGCAAACATAACCAGCAAAACTGCAAGAGAAAGTCAAGGAACAGAGGGTGGGAGATATGTTTCAAAAGCAGACGAGGTGGGTTTTTAGGAGAGACAGAAATTTAGGGTAGGACTGTTCTAATCGGAGAGTGGTAGGGTGCGAGTTCCATAAGGAAGGGCCGAGGAAAAAGACGACTGAGTAAGGGGTGGATTGCAGGCGTGGATGGGAGGGGGAGGGAGGGTGTAGGCGATTTAATGTGTATTGAACGGAGACTTCGGGAAGGGGTATGAAAGACAAGGAGATCTGCTAGATATTGAGGAGTGTGTGTATATATGGCCTGATGAAAAAGGGTACGGATTTTGAACTGTATACGAAAATCTATTGGAAGCCAGTGGAGTTGACAAAGAATGGGGGTGATGTGGTCACGGTTAGTGGCGTGTGTGATAAGTCTAGCAGTGATGTTTTGTTTTAGTTGTATCCTGTGTTGCTGGTACTGGGGGACACCAGCAAGAGCAGAATTACAAAAATCTAATCTGGAGATAACTAATGATATGAGAAGAGTATTCAGTGCCTGTGAAGATAGAAAAGGACAGATAGCCCGAATATGACGAAGATAATAGAAAGAACGCTGGGACAGATGTGAAATATGATTATGAAAAGAGAGGTCATTAAGGAGCATCCCAAGATACTGAGGGGATAAAACTAAGGTGAATTGAGGTGGATGTTAGAGATGGAGCAATAGTTGGACAGGAGCCCCCCATGGAGGAACCATATGGCCAGTGTTTTAGATAAATGATATTAGTGCATGTTAGTGCACTAGCTGTGTTCTCATTCTTTTTCTGTTTTTGTATCTTATTACTTATTTTTATTCTTAATATTTCATTTTCTTCTCCCTTTCTTATTTTCTAAATTTTCTAAACCATTTCTGCCTAACAAGCCTTAGAGTTACTATAGTAAAAACACAAATAAACAAAACTAATAGTTTTATGTAATTTGATATGGTGATAAAGTGTTTGATGCAGTTTTTTTAGCGGGGAAAGGAACACACAATAATTGAAATGTCACTAGATCCTCCCAGTTTGCCCATTTGTACTACCAGAGATACTGTTTGACCTTGCTACTAAAGTCCCTTTGTTTCTGTCCCAAGCATACTCTGTTTAATTTTTCCATATGGATTATACTGGAGATAAAGCACTTAAGACCGAATCTAGCAAGAGTTGTTCTTTTGGAGTCTAGTACAGTCTCTAATTTCTGACCTAACTAGATAAGTCTCACTTATTGCAATTAAAAAAAAAATAACCCTCTATCTCCAAGAACAAGCAGGAATGTAGTCTTCACATATGGGTATTGTCGGTACCGACGGAGCCTGCGCGGGAACGCTCCCCAGCGTCCAATAGGAACGCCTTTGGGAGCATCCCTCAGCACATGCGCGCTGCCTTCCCGCCTTTCCAACTGTCCCTCTTCAGTTCTTCATTTTCCGCGGCGCCGACAGGTCACATAACCTGTCACCACAGAAAATTTCTTCTTTAAACTTGATTTTTTGTGGTCGCGTCTGCCTCCACACGACACCTACCGGTACCGCCGGTTCTTTTTTCTTCTTTTCTAAAAAAAAAAAATAAAAAAAAAATATATATATACTTCTGAACTGTTTCTCTTCAGAAACTTTTTCTTTTTGGTGCTAGGTGCCATTTTGGGCATTAGGCCCCATTTTTCCTAAAAGATGGAAAAACCAGCTAGTGGTTTTAAAAAAACATGTACTAAGTGTGGCGATACCATCTCCGTCACAGACACCCATGACTGGTGTCTAAAATGTTTAGGCCCTGACCATTCTCCATCTGAGTGTCTCTCTTGTATGGGGATGACTAAACGAGGAAGAGAGAACAGAGCTGCAAAGCTAGGTACCCTCTTTTCTTTGGATGCCAGGTCCATTGCATCGACGTCTTCAAGAGCCTCGTCTTCCTCCCTTGGATCTCAGGTAACTAAACATAAGAGCCGGTCCTGAAAGGGTAGCTCTCCTTCAAAGCATCGAGAGACCATTGGCATTTCCCTTGAGGAAACTACACTGGCAAAACAGCCCCGGCAGGAGGCTTCGGCCTCCAAAGCATCAACGGGGTTCCAGGATGTTCTCGAGGCTTCGACCTACTGGTGCCATGCTCAGGGGCTCCGGCCGCTTTTACCGGTACCGATACCCAGGCATCAGCAGCGTCGATAGACCAGAGATTCCTTGCTATCGAACGCAGTCTTGCAGCTCTCCTTACAGCTGTGGTACCGTTGACACCGGCAGTTCAACGGGCACCGGTACCAGCACCAACGGTACCGGCCCCGATGGGAATTCTTCCCATGCCAACTTTTTCTGGCATCGGCAGATCGGTACCGGACCAACTCGGTACCGACTTCGATCAATACCAAGACTGTGCTTTGCATGAACATCGGGATCAGAGATACTTCGAATCTTCCGATTCTGATGACTCTGATAATTCTGCCGGTACCAGAGTGTTTCTCCCGGAAGACTCCTCTTCTCCCCAACGCAGAATGTCTCCTCCGGAAGACATGTCTTTTCAGGATTTTATTCGTGATGTGGCCCGAGGACTTTCAATCATGGTAGCTCCTGAAAAAGAACCTAGAGCAAAGGAATTGGAAATTCTCCAATACCCTAAGGCTCCCAAGGAGGCAGCCACTCTGCCCATTCATGAAATTCTTCATGATTTGATGCTCAGAATGTGGGAGACACCTTTGACCACATCTCCTCATTCTAGGAGACTCGATACCATGTACCGCGTTCCACCATGTCCTGGTTTTCAAAAGACTCAGCTGCCACACCATTCAATGATAGTGGAGTCAGCCATGCGTAGGATGAAAAGTGCAAAAAGACATGCATCTAATCCTCCAGGTCATGAATGCAGGACTCTTGACGCTTTTGGGTGTCAAACATTTCAGGCTTCCATGCTTTCAGCTAGGATCAGCTCATATAGTTTATATATGGGAATGTTCCTCAAAGAGGTCACAGGAGATTTGGAGCTTATGAGCCCCCTTCTCCCTGATGACAAACGGCAAGACTTCCTTACTCTTGTCAAGCATGCTCAAGACATCTCCAAGTTTGTAAATCGTGCAGCCTTTGACTGCTTTGAATGCATCAGCAGAACCTCTGATATTGCCATTGGTGCACGTCTGATTGCCTGGCTCCAGGCATCAGACTTGGAGATTTGGGTACAGGATAAATTGGGAAACATCCCTTGCACAGGAGAAAACCTCTTTGGCAAGGACTGGCAGGAAAAGGCTAATGAGATAGATGCTGACAATATCACTTTAGATAGATTGTCAAAATCTACAGCCACTCCAGCCAAAAAGAAACCCTATAAAAAACCCTTTTTCGGATATCTAGGGGGCAAGATGGCGGCAGGAATCTGACCTGTGCTGCCTGCTCGGCGTTTGTCTCTTCGGCGAGTTCCGCTTCATTTAGCATGGGGTGGAGGAAAAGGAAGCAAGCGGGCTACCCCTGTGCCCCGCCGCAAGCTTCTGCCATTGGCCAGAGGACGCTGGAACATTGCGGTTTTGCGGTGGCCGGGTCTGTAGCAGCGTCTACGCCAGCACAGCGGGAGGAGTCCATCTCTGTGCTGGGTGCACTCGGAGTTAGTTTGTCTCCGGAACAGCGGGAGCCCCCGACACAGCCCGGAAGTTTTATCTCTGCAGACGGCTCTGGTTTCTCATTGCTGTCTGATCTCCGGTTGAGCACTCCCTTGCCTGTGGGTGGGGAGCAAGTGCTGTTGCGGTCGGCCCTGGATTTCAGAGGGGGTAGACAGCCAGAGGAAAGTGGTGTGGAAGACCCATCTCCTCGTGTGGTAGTCCCACGGCAGTCGGAGCCTGGAATAAGGCTTATATCTGTGAATCGGGTGTTGGAAAAGCCCGCAGTGATAACGTTGGAAGCACTTTGTGACGCTATCTCTGCCTTAACTACAACCCTTTCAACAGTGGTGGGTTCTGTAACTACTGAGTTAGCTATAATGAAATTGGAGTCCTCTAAGAGCCAAGAGCTGCAAGCAAGTTCTTTGCTGCAGGTGAAGGAAGATTTGGGGCATCTTAAGGAGAAGCATAATGCTCTAATGAAAGAGAGATTAGTGTTGTCGCGGAAGACGGAACATCTTGAAAATCTTTCCCGACTAAATAACCTCCGTCTTTTAAACTTTCCAAAGTCTCCGCTCATGTCCCGATTGGAAATGGTGAGGAAATACTTCTGAGAGTTGCTCAAGATTCCAACTGAGCATCTGTCCCCACTTACTAGGGCACAGTATTTGTCAGTGAACAACTTGGAAGTACCAGGGAGAAACTTGGAGGCAGCAGTGAGTGGGATTGAAGATCTGACAGGCTTTTAGGAAAGTTCTTTAGACATGGTAACAAAGAACTACTATTCTTGTAACTCTAGCCTTGGAGGCTGACAAGGCATTGATTCTTCATTTATTTTTTAAGAATATTAATGAGAAGTTCTTAGGTTCAAATGTTAGAATTTTTTCAGATTTGTCTCGAGTAACCCAATTATGGAGGAAAGAATTCCTGGCTTTTCATTCCAGGATTATTTCCCTGGGTGCAACCTTTGTGTTAAAATATCCGTCTAAGTGTTATGTTTCCTATCAAGGCAAGAATTTCCTTTTTTTTTTTAACCCTAAGCAGCTCTCAGAATTTATATGTGCAAGGGAAGAGCTACGGGTGGAGGTGGGCCTCAATACGGCTGACGCATAAGTCTTTCCTGCTTGTAATTTATATATTTCTTCTGTTATTTTGACCTTGTTAGCTTCAAGTGTTATTGAGGCTGTGGTCAAATTGTTACATTTCCTGTAGCCCCCCCCCCTGTTTGTTGTGGACTAATTTTGGGAAAGATTACTTTGAATATTTTTATTTCCAATTCGTGGATTGTGGTGTTTTTCCCATTATTTCTATTCATTCTTGTAAATGCTTGAGTTTTAATATAAATATCAATAAAAATTAAAATTTTAAAAACCCTTTTTCAGCAAAAAGAGGAAGTTTTATCTGTCCTATACCCAGCAAGGGCAAGCTCAGGTCAGGTTGCCCAGAAAGGTCAACAACAACAATCCAGACAAAAGAAGCCAAAAGGCCTTAGAGCTCAACCAGCTCCACAGGCCCAGCCCCCTCAAGGGCTTTGACTCCTTCATAGAGAATTTAGCCTTCCTGCCTCTGAAGGGGCCAGAACCCCTAAACATTCCAGGCAGGTTGTGTCATTTTGCCAACAGATGGTACCAAATAACAACAGAAAACTGGACTCTGTCCATTGTGGGAGAGGGGTACAAGCTTCATTTTCACAGTATGCCCCCTCCTACAATCGTAAGACAGTTCAATTCCCAAATCTCTACAGACAATCTACTAGATCGAGAGGTCTCAACACTCCTTGCTCAAGGAGTAATAGAGGAGGTGCCCATTCTTCAACAGGGTACAGGGTTCTACTCCCCCCCCCCCTATTTTCTTATTCCAAAGAAAAAAGGAGGACACAGACCCATTCTAGACCTCAGAGAATTGAACAAATATCTGTTCCGAGAAAAGTTCAAAATGATTTCTCTAGGAACTCTTCTGCCATACCTTCAAAGTCAGGATTGGCTTTGTTCTCTAGATCTAAAGGATGCATATACTCGCATTCTGATCCATCCAGATCACAGGAAATTCTTACGATTCCTTTTCAGGGGAAAACATTTCCAATACAGGGTTCTTCCCTTTGGTCTGGCTTCGGCACCAAGGGTATTCACGAAATGCATGGCAGTAGAAGCTGCATTTCTGCGAACCCTAGGGATATTCGTCTTCCCATACTTAGACGACTGGCTCATTCGAGCTCCCACGGTTCCAGAATCCAGCTCTGCACTGTCTCGCACAATGCGAATCCTTCAATAATTGGGATTGGTCATAAACTTCCCAAAATCCCAGCTTGCTCCATCTCAGTCCCTGGAGTTCATAGGAGCTCGTTTAGATACCAGATAGTCAAGGGTTTTTCTCCCACAACCCCGCTGTCTTCGCATAGTTCAGCTAGTTTCTCAAGCAGCAGTGAAGTCCTCCCTAACTGCTCAAGAACTACTACAACTATTGGGACATATGGCATCCATGGTCCATGTGGTTCCCTATGCTCACCTTCATATGCGAGCAGCCCAGTGGACCCTATCCACACAGTGGACATCTGTCGGACAAGATATCAAACTCACAATGACTGATTTTGTCCCTCCAATGGTGGCAATCACTGGAAAATCTTCTAGTGGGATCTCCTTTCCAGCAACCCCTTTTCCAGGCCACCCTAACAACAGATACATCACAGGTGGGATGGGGAGCACACCTGCATCATCACTCTACCCAAGATACCTGGACTCCACAGGAGGCTTTTCTTCGCATAAACCTCCTGGAACTCAGAGCAATCTATCTAGCTCTTCAAGTATTCCATGCCCAGCTAAGCTACAAGACAGTCCTAGTCCAAACAGACAATCAAGTAGCTATGTTCTACGTGAACAAGCAGGGGGGAACAGGCTCTCTGTCGTTAGGCAACAAAACTTTACGACTATGGGCCCTCGCCAGAGAGCATCAAATTCACCTTCTCGTGGTATATCTTCCAGGCATTCAAAACTTTAGGGCAGACAAACTCAGCCGAGTACTACTGCCTCACGAATGGTCTCTCCACCTAGACCAGGTGGCCAAGATATTCCAGATCTGGGGAACCCCAGATATAGACCTGTTTGCAAGTCCACTGAATGCCAAACTTACCCGGTTCTGTTCCAGAATTCCAGCTCAAAATGGCCAGGCAAGAGATGCCTTCCTTCTTCACTGGGGTCACGACATCCTCTATGCCTTCCCACCCATTCCCCTCATCCCCAAAACACTCTTCAAGCTTCAGAGAGACAGAGGTCGTATGATCCTCATAGCGCCACGGTGGCCACGCCAAACGTGGTATCCCCTGCTTCTACATCTCTCTCAAGCTGCACCTCTGGAGTTAGGCTATGCTCCATATCTCCTCTCCCAAGAGAACGAGATGCTGTGGCACCCGAATCCCCAGTCCCTGCATGTCAGGGCCTGGTTGCTGAAAGCTTAGACCTTCAGGATCTCAACCTTTCCCAACAGGTAAAGGATATCCTTCAGGCTTCTAGAAAACCTTCCACAAGACGCTCTTACGCCTTCAAGTGGAAACGTTTTACTATATGGTGTTCACAGAAGGGGTTAAAGCCCCTTATGATACCTTTGGAATCAATACTAGAGTATCTACTTCATTTATCAAATTCTGGTCTAAAGACCAATTCAGTAAGAGTCCATCTTAGTGCAATTGCAGCTTCTTATAAACAACCAATTTCCTCTCATCCCCTCATATCAAGATTTATGAGAGGTCTTCTATTAACAAAGCCTCCCATCAAGCCTCCACCGGTAGCATGGGATTTAAACCTAGTTCTCGGGCAGCTCATGAAACCGCCTTTTGAACCTTTAGCCACTACAACCCTAAGGTTCTTGACCTGGAAGGTCATTTTCCTAATTGCAATCACCTCTGCACATCGCTTTAGTGAATTGCAAGCTTTAGTGGCTGATCTTCCTTATACTAGGTTTCACCATGCTAAGGTTGTTCTCAGAACTCATCCACACTTTTTATGCCAAAGGTGGTTCCCCTTTTTATTTAAATCAATCAATTTATCTTCCTGTATTCTTTCCGAGGCCTCATGCCTCTAATGCAGAAAAGAACCTTCATACTTTGGATTGTAAAAGAGCCTTGGCTTTTTATCTACAAAGAACACAGCAACATAGAAAGTCTTCTCAACTTTTTATTGCTTTTGATTCTAGTCATTTGGGACTTCCAGTCTCCAAGAGAACTCTATCCAAATGGATTGCACAATGCATATCCTTTGCTTATGAGAGTAAGAGTCTTCCTCTTCATGGCCATGTCACAGCTCATAATGTGAGAGCCATGGCAGCCTCTATGGCTAACCTTCACTCTTTGTCTATTGATGACATTTGTCGAGCAGCCACCTGGGCTTTGGTACATACCTTTACAGCCTACTACTGCCTAGATAAAGCCTCCCGTCGGGATGCCTTCTTTGACCAAGCTGTTCTTCAAAATCTCTTTCAGACCTAATTCAACTCCTACCCACCAACCCTGGTGGGATGCCAGAGATCCATGGGAGAAAGCATGGTCCACCTCACTATAGGTGGCAGCTTCCTGGGGCCATCTCTCCGGCATCTTCAGCTAGGGAGTCCCCATATGTGAAGACTACATTCCTGCTTGTTCCTGGAGATAGCGTAGTTACTCACCTGTAACAGGTGATCTCCGGGAACAGCAGGAATTTAGTCTTCACAACCCACCCACCTCCCCTAGGAGTTGTCTCTATCTCTCTGTCTCTTTCCTCTCTCCCTCTATCTTTTCACTCAGCTACAAACTTAACTGAAGAGGGACAGTTGGAAAGGCGGTAAGGCAGCGCACATGTGCTGAGGGATGGTCCCAAAAGCGTTCCTATTGGACCCTGGGGAGTGTTCCCACACAGGCTCCGTCAGTACCGACGATATCTATATGTGAAGACTAAATTCCTGCTGTTCCCGGAGATCACCTGTTGCAGGTGAGTAACTACGTTTTCCTGGAAGCGATGTTCAAATTATCATTTTGTTGCCCACAGATTTTAAGAATAGTACATTACCATTTTGTTCTCAAAGAGGAAAGCCACAATCTCCTTTTTCAAAGTCACATGAAGTCCTGTCATATTTTCCAGGGTGGCTGATGCTATCAGTGTGATGGACTTTCTTCCAGGCATTTTGAGTGAACATGCTTAGATAAACAAATTGGGTGGGCAGCTCTCTGCTCTCTCCTCCACCCTCAACCTCTTCTGTAGGGCGTTCCTTATTTTTGAAAGCTGGAGGGGGCTGGTAACACCCATTGCAGGCCTTCACTGGGTCAAATAAGTTCAGTTGGTCTAAGCCCAGCCCCTGCATTCGTTGTACTTTCTCATTTGAGTGGAATTGTGCAGTTTAGCATGCTTTTGGGGTAGCCAGCCATATACTCTTGCTCCATCATACCAGTTGAATTAAAAAAAACAAACACCTTTCTTACAGAAGAAAATTTGAAGCTTTTCTGTTTAGTTACGCTTTTGACGTTATTGTGCGTTTTTAGTATATGGTGGTGGTGGTTGCATTTCAGTTCGTTCTTATAAAGGTGGTGGTGTGAGCCATCCAGACTTTTATTTACTTATATTGATGAAAGAAAATAGTCCTTTATTTTGCTGCCAGATTTGTCTGAGCGTCCTAAACTGCATAACTGCGACAGCTCCTCTACAGCTTGTTCCTATTGGACAGGGACCTATGTGCGCCTCGTCTCCCTGAGAGCCTCATTTGTGGAGAATATTATCCAGTTCACGTAAGTTTAAAAAAATGATAAAGAAACATCCATGTCATTCCTTCATTCTACCTCTCTTTAGGGTTACATCCAAATTCATATGAAATTCTTTACATCTCATTGCTTCCTATATTCGAGAGTCACAGATCCAATCTGACTGGGAGCTCTTAAAAGGGTTTTTTGTATATTTTTTAAAGCAAGGTTACTTTCTTTTTGGTGCTTTAGGGGAACTTTCCTTGAGCACAGTAGGTTGCTGAACTCTAGTAACCTTCTCAGGTTTAGAAACTGCTAACACCTAATCAGGAGTTAGTGGGCCTGATTTCCTGAGTGCAGCTGAGGCCTGCATAAAAGGCTCCAGTGCCCTGCCCTGTTGAGGCTTTCCTAACCAGGGCTCTACAGATCAACAAACAGTAAGGATTTGAGGGTTTGTTTGTTTGTTTTTATTATATTACATTGCTAGCTCTCTGACTGGGAGCTCTTAAAAGGGTTTTTGTATGTTTTTTAAAGCAAGGTTACTTTCTTTTTGGTGCTTTAGGGGAACTTGCCTTGAGCACAGTAGGTTGCTGAACTCTAGTAACCTCCTCAGGTTTGAAAACTGCTAACACTTAATCAGGTATTAGTTCCCTCCCTACCCACCCCGACTCCCACCCACCCCTAGTGAGCATTCTTGCTTTAAGAAATCACAGAGAATTGGACCAGCACATTTTGAATATAATTAAAGAGATTTAACTGCTTTTTCTCTGAAAGGACAGCTGGGAAACCGGCTGGTACTTGGTAGATCTCTCTCTTTTGCTTTAACAGATACCTAAGCTCCACGAACCGAACAATGGCTGGGAAAAGTCGTATTGGTAAAGCTGTTGCCCCCATTACAGCCTCTGCCTTGGTCCAGACAGAGGTCCTAATGGCAGTTGAAGGACCAGTTCCATGAGCAGGGTGCCTGCATGCTGATGCTCTGAGGAAACAAGTGGAGGAACTCAGAGAGGAGGTGGCAAGGCTGAGGAGCATTCAAGACAGTGAGAAGTACATTGATGAGATGCTTCTTGCAGCAACCAAGCTCTCCAGCACAGGAGAAGATGGGTGCCAACAGAATGTCGATGGTTGGACACAAGTCACCAGGGCCTGCAAAATCACCAATTCAACTTCTCCAACCCTTGAATTGAAGAACCATTATGCAGCCCTGGAAGTGGAGAAGGTGAAAGCATCACTGGAAAGGGAAGAACCAGAGTTCAAGTACCCCAAAGTTGCAGAATCAGTGACCAGAAGGAAACGAAGGGTAGTGGTGGTTGGAGACTCTCTTCTGAGGGGTACTGAGGCGTCCATTTGCCGACCAGACTTGATGTCCAGAGAGGTATGCTGTCTGCCTGGTGCCAAAATCCAAGATGTTACGGAGAGTTTGCCGAGACTCATCAAGCCCACTGACTATTACCCAATGTTGCTAATCCATGTTGGAACAAATGATACTGCCAGGTATACCTCAGAACGTATCAAAAGTGACTTCATGGCTCTGGGACAGAGGGTGAAGCAGTTAGGTGCACAGGTGGTGTTCTCTTCAATCCTCCCTGTTGAGGGTAAAGGCCAAGGCAGAGAGGCTCGCATCCTGGAGATGAATGCATGGCTGCATGGATGGTGTCATCGAGAGCGTTTTGGTTTCCTAGACCATGGGATGCTGTTCCAAGGGTTGCAGAGCAGAGATGGCATCCATCTGTCCAAGAAAGGTCAACGCATCTTCGGTAGTAGACTGGCTAATCTACTGAAGAGGGCTTTAAACTAGATTCGTTGGGGATAGGTGAAGAAAGCCCCCAGGTAAGTGAAAACCCCCAGGTAGGTGATACCCATTTCCATAAGGTTATTTAATGTAACAGGGGTAACATATGGAAAGCAGTGTGTATAAATGCCCGTAGCATTGGAAATAAGATCCCTGATGTTGAAGCTTTGGTGGGAGTGGCTGACTTGGATTTAGTGGCAGTTACAGAAACATGGTTCACAGAAAACCATGATTGGGATGTAACTATACCTGGCTATACTTTATTCAGAAAGGACAGGGTAGGAAGAAGGGGAGGAGGAGTGGCACTATATGTAAAAACTACTATTAAAGCTTTGGAATTACAGAGCTTAAAAGGGAGAGAGGAGGCATTGTGGGTTAAACTAGAAAGAGGGAAAGAGAAATCTATTTGCATTGGTGTGATATACAGACATCCCTCACAATAGGAAGAGGTGGACAGAGATTTAATTGAAGACATACGCAGCATTGCTAGGAAAGGGGAAGTGCTACTGATAGGAGATTTCAATATGCCAGATGTTGATTGGCACATTCCTGCTGCAGTATCATCTAGAAGTAAGGAGATCCTGGATTCTCTACAGGGAGAACTATTCAGGCAATTGGTAGCAGACCCCACACGTGAAGGGGCCATACTGGACTTGGTGCTTACCAATGGTGAAAGTGTTTCTGATGTTGTAATGGGAGATCATTTTGCATCCAGTGATCACCAGATGGTGTGGTTCAGTATTAGGACTAGGGCTGTTAGAATCCATTCCAAGGTGAGAATCTTAGACTTTAGGAAGACTAACTTTGAGAAGATGGGCCAATACCTCAGGGAGTCGTTAGTGGGATGGGAACAGCTGGGGGATGTAGAAAAACAGTGGGCAAAACTGAAAGGCGGTATTTTAAGGGCAACTAACCTTTTTGTTAAAATGGTAAATAAAGGCAAAAGGAAAAGGAGACCGCTATGGTTTTCTAAGGAAGTAGCTGAAAAAGTGACGAAAAAGAGGGAGCCTTCATGAAATACAAGAGATCACAGAGAGAGGAAGACAGGCATCTGTATTTGGAAAAACTTAGAGAAGCTAGCAAAGTAGTCAAGAAGGCAAAGATTCAAAAGGAGGAGGAAATAGCCAATGCAATAAAATGGGGGGATAAGACATTTTTCAGATATATCAGTGAGTAGAGGAAGGGCAAAAGTGGTATTGTCAGACTCAAGGGTGCAGGGGGGGAATATGTAGAAGCTGATAAGGATAAAGCGGAATTGCTTAACAAATATTTTTGTTCTGTGTTCACAGATGAAGAACCAGGAGCAGGACCTCAGAAAACACCCACAAATAGGAACAGCAGTGAGGGACATCTTGAACAATTTTCAGAAGACTGTGTTCATGAGAAACTAGCTCAACTTAAAGTAGACAAAGCGATGGGACCGGATGGGATACACCCTAGAATACTGAGGGAACTTGGGGACGTTCTAGCAACTCCACTGACTGACCTTTTCAATGCCTTGTTGGAGTCGGGAGTGGTGCCAAAGGACTGGAGAGAGGCTCATGTGGTGCCTTTACACAAAAGCGGAAGTAAGGATGTGGTTGAAAACTACAGGCCGGTTAGTTTAACTTCGGTGGTGAGTAAATTATTGGAAACGCTGCTGAAAGAGAAAATAGTGAGGTTTCTGGAGTCCAGCGGATTACAGGATCTGAGGCAGCATGGATTCACCAGAGGCAGGTCTTGTCAGCCAAATCTGATTGATTTCTTTGACTGGGTGACCAGGGAGTTGGACCGAGGGAGAGCTCTAGATGTGGTGTATTTAGATTTCAGTGAAGCCTTTGACACTGTTCCTCACAGGCGACTTATAAACAAACTGAGCACCCTAGGGATGGACCCTAAAGTTACTGCTTGGGTTAGAAATTGGTTGGGTGGGAGGCGACAAAGAGTACAAGTAAATGGAGCTCACTCTGAGGAGAAGGATGTTACCAGTGGTGTGCCCCAGGGATCTGTCCTTGGTCCGATTCTTTTTAACATCTTTGTTAGTGATATAGCGGAAGGGCTGTCGGGTAAGGTTTGCCTCTTTACGGATGATACCAAAATCTGCAATAGAGTAGACACCCAGGAAGGGGTAGATAACATGAGGAGGGATCTAGCTAAGCTTGAAGAATGGTCTAGAATTTGGCAGCTGGGATTTAATGTTAAAAATGTAAGGTCATGCATTTGGGCTGCAGCAATCCAAGAAAGAGCGGGACCTAGGCGTGGTTGTGTCTGATGATCTTAAAGTAGCTAAACAGGTAGAAAAGGCGACGGCAAAAGCTAGAAGGATGCTTGGGTGCATACAGAGAGGAATGGCTAGCAGAAAAAAGGAGGTGATAATGCCTCTCTATAAGTCTTTGGTGCGACCTCATTTGGAGTATAGTGTGCAATTCTGGAGACCGCACCTTCAAAAGGATGAGAACAGGATGGAGTCGGTGCATAGAGTGGCTACTAAAATGATTAGTGGGCTTCATTATAAAGCATATGAGGACAGACTTAAGGATCTTAATATGTATACCTTAGAGGAAAGGCGGGATAGAGGTGATATGATTGAGATGTTTAAATACCTCCGTGGCATAAATGTTCAGGGAGAGAGCCTCTTTCAATTGAAAGCAAGTTCTGCTATGAGGGGACATGGGATGAGGGTGAAGGGAGATAGATTCAGGAGTGATATGCGGAAATATTTCTTTACGGAAATAGTAGTGGATCCATGGAATAGTCTCCCAGTGGAGGTGGTAGAGATGAGGACAGTAACTGAGTTCAAAAAAGCATGGGACCAACACAGAGGATCTCTAAAGGTAAAAAGTGGACTGTTGTTGATATGGAAGGACAGACTAGATAGGCCATGTGGTCTTTTTCTGTCATCATGTTTCTATGTTTCAATCCCTGCTCTCAAATACTGATTCTTTCATCAGCCACAGTTCAGACTGATTCTCGGTACATGTCTCTCTACCTTGTAAGCATACCCCTCACATCTTGCACCCAAGATACTTTAGATGATGCTAAGAGGTTTTTCAGTCAGTACTGTTATTCCCGATGGACTTAATGCCCAGATTGATTGGAGCAGCTGTATATGATGGTTGGAGGTGGAGTAGGCAAAAGGTTGTTAGGATAGTCGATTGTGGGCTTCTGATTGGCGTAGAGAAGGTTTAAAAGGTTTCTGTGTTGGGCGAGAAGACATGCACACTGTTTTGAAGCTGACAGATGGGTTGTGCAGCTGGTTTTTGTGTGGCGTATCAGCGTTAAGGTAAGAGTGATAGAAGGGATTCTTTATTATAGGTAGGTTTTAGTAGTTAATTTATGGGTAATGGTATAATCATGGTTTGTATTCTTTGTTTTTAGCATGGAATGTCCTCCTGAGGAAGCAAGATTATTTGCGAAATGCTTGTGAGCGCTTGATGTGTGGCGTTGAGGTTTGGAGAAACTGCAGGATAAGCATAATGTTTGCGAGCTAAGTGTATTCTTTGCTTGGTTCTCTTCTTCTGCTGAACTGCTGAATATTGTTGAATTGGGAAATTATAGGACAAGGTCGTTGATGTGAACTGGGCAAAATTGATGGAGGTGCTTGTGATGATTTTTGTTGTCACGGTATGCATCGAGCCCGTTGAATACTGAGACCTTTTCCTTTCTTAGTTCATGATATTACATTGTGGTAATTAGAAAACTACGAGCTATATACTTTTTGTTCTAATTGAGTGTGTTCCTGAATTGTTCTGATCTTAGCACTCTGTTACTGACCATTTTTTACTTTTTTGAGAGGTTTTCTCTGACATTTTTGCTTTGGGCCTCTGTCCTTGCTCTTTCAGTCTCAGGCAGCCAGTAAGTATGGAGTTCCAGCTAAAGGGTAACATATTTTTTAATGCAATTTATCAATAACATATTCAAGCAATAAAGAAAAAATAGGCATGAGCAGAAAAATCAAACAATTATATACAGGACAAAGAAACTACAAGGAAATTAATACACAGCCCATTACCTCACTAGCCCTCACATTAGAGAGAATCCAAGACAAATAAAAGAAAATGAACTATTCATCACTTGAAAGGATAAACTAACTCTGCCAATCACCAGGCCTAACTAAATTCACAAAAAAGAACATCATTATACCATCCCCTCTACTAGGGGACAGCAGACAGGCGAGAGCTAATAAAGGTGGCCAGATTGGAGGGGTCATAAAAATACAAGAAACAGATTGCAATTTTACCATGCATTTGCATGGGAATTTCAAGAAAAACAAACCCCCAAATAGATCACCACAGGCCTTAAGATCAAAAAATCATTCTTTCTTCTCTGAGTGTCTCATGTTAAATCAGGAAACATACGACATGCCTTTAAACAAAACAGCTCTCTCTTTAAAATACATTCTAAGCAGCCATTCATTATCTGAAACCAGTGCCAATGATATTAACAAAGTTGCAGGAACAATTGTATCGGAAACATAAGTATCCAGCAACTCAGGTACATTCAAGATATCCATAGCACTAGTCCCTTCAGGAGTTTTCACACCCAATCCCGTTGCTTTCTTCCCTGTTGGTATATAATAAATCTTGGAGAGCGGTGATGGGACTCCAGAAGAAACTCCCAAGACTTCCAATAGATAAGCCTTGAAAATGTCCAGCGCAGAGGTCATAGAGGACCTAGGGAAGTTCAATAATCGTAGATTGGTGGCCCTGAGCTGATTCTCCAACAGCTCAATTTAAAACTTTTGTCGAGACAAATCTTTAAAGACAGTAGTAAGCCACTCCTCCATCTGCAAAACCATTTTATCAATACTGTCCACTTGAGATTTTGTAACTGCCTTCTCCTGGCACTTCCGAACAGACAAATCATTGTCACGAATAAGCTGCAAAGTTGTATTTGTTTGGGAGACCACACACTCACCCAGTCTCATTAAGGCCATCCAGATGGAAACCAAAGTGATGATATCCGGACGCTCAAGGGAGAAAGGGACCATAGCACACAGCTCAGCCTGGGCCTCAACAGTACCTGCCGGGCCTCCATGCTCCCCCAATACAGATGGAACAACTCTGGAGTCACCCAACCATGTTCCCTGAACCTCTTCTGTGACCACAGACATTGATCCCGGCAACATATCTTTTTCCTAGCTCAACTCGGGTGCACTTCCTTCCATCGGAGACGCTGATAACCCTGCTTTGGATCTGGGGTCCCCGAGCGAGCTCAAGTTGAGAAAGTCTACAAGCAAAACAGGAGGGAGCTGCAGATCCGAAGTGAGGTTGCATCCTGAGGAAGATCCCAGACTAATCCAGTCCAGGTGTTGACACAGCCAGGTTTCCTCCGGTTTCTCCCCAGTGCCCTTCATGGAACTGCACAAAATACATCAGACCAGTTACAGAGGTAATAGTGAAAGGGGTCAACAACGGCTGGGGAGGATTTCCCCATAGTTTCTCCTTCCTCTTAGGCATTGTGAGAAGCAGTCCACCTAGCTGGCAGGTCAGGCAGCCATCTTGGATCTCTCCGGTAACAGTTATAATAAATTAGGACTGACAGATTTGTACTTATCCAGGGAGGCCTTCCGAGCATCCTCAATAATCTGGCAGATCAAGGCCTGAAACCATGAGATGCCTTAGTCTCTGTTTTTAGATGACCTGTAGAAAGCAGTATAGTCCTATATTTCTGTCTCTCTTCCATTATTTTTTTTTCTGGACAAGTCAGATGATGCAGAATGAGCCCAAAACATTTTTTCCATATCGTCCTGCTAGACCAGCCCAGTCAAGTAGGTTGTATTCCCCTACCAGCAGATTGGTGGAGACAAAGAACCAATGAAAAACCCAGGTTTCAATGACACCACACTCATGCCTCCGCTTCAACCACCAAAGGTCCCTCAGTATTTCTTTGTCTCCAGCAGATGGTGGATGGATTTTCTCCTCTCTGAAGAAAATCTGAGGATTGAGAGGAAAAGAGTTTGAGTAAATGCTCGTGAATGACCAAATCAAGTCTAAAGGGCTGACCCTCTCACTTGAGCGTGATGTGGGAGGCTCCACTAGACTGCAGTCTTTTTGTTAGCCATACAAGGAGGGAAAGTTGGTTCAGCTCCATGCTGTCATAAGAGCCTGTTGAGCAGCTACAGATTGGAAGGATTTGGAAGAATCTAGAAGAGTACAGCAGCCTCACACAACCTCAGGGCCCCCTCCCTACATTCCCCTCGCTCTCTCCCGAAGATTGCAGAAGACACTCAAAGGGATCTGCCTGCCAGCCACCTTTCCCACAGTGTTGTTAAAATAAACCCAGCCAGTGAAGCAGTTTCAGGGGAGTAGAGCTGAGCCCGGCACAGATCCTATGCCTGGGGCTCTCAGGGAGTGAATACCAAGGCTTGACCTTGTTATTGTCCTTGTTGGGGGGGGGCCCCTAGTTCAGTCTCTGAAGGATGCAATTTGGGGTGGACTGCTAGCAACCGTTGGCAATGTGTGGGGGTTTCTCGCCATTTTCTGCACACATGTTAGTAACGTTTTTACCTATTGGGCGCCTGGGGCTCGCACATTCTGCCCAAGTGGCTCCAAAGCACGCTCCTTCCCTAGCACCTTAACGTGCGTTACATAAAAGTGCAGTTAATGCACACTTGCGGGACAGACTCGGCCTTAGCACACACTCTTGTGATACTTACACTAACTCTGTCTCCTTCTAGGAAACGTTGGTTTGACCTTTGGCAAGCGCAGAGACTCATTCTTAGATTTTGGACTCTCTCTTTCTGTATGGCAGCTTCTGAGTCACCCCGAAGGGCATTCCTTCCCCCTCTCAACCGGGGGGCACAGTCTGCCCTTATCTGCCTCAGGGCAGGAGGTGCAGGATGGTGCTAAGAGTAAGGATGTTCATCTGGCTGGAGGCTCTGACGACCACTCTGTGAGCCGCTCTAAATCATCAAGGGGGTTTGTGATGGCTATGCTCCCTGGTGTTGGGGCGTCTTTTCTGAGAGGAGAGCTTCTGGAATCCGGATTATAGTCCCTGGAATTCTTTTCCTTTTTTGCAACAGGTCAGGACCTTCTGGTGTGAAAATTTAGACTCTGTGGCCTCTAGGTGCCCCTGGATGCAGTCTCATGCTTGGCAGGCTGAAAGTAGAAGCTCTGTTCGATCACCTTGGCTAAGCGTCCCAACGCGGGACATTCCTTGAAGATAAGGAACAGTTGGGAGTTATCTAAGATGTTGACTATGCCTCGGACCCAAATGAATCAGTTTTGGGCTCTGATGTGGATGAGAAGAAACTTACTGTGGAAGCAAAAACGCGTAATAGACTTTTTCAAGTACATTCGTAGCAAAAAACCTGTGAGAGAGTTGGTTGGACCATAAGATGATAGAGGGGTAAAAGGGGCAGTAAGAGGGGACAAGACTATAGCGGAGCAACTGAATGAATTCTTTGCTTCGGTCTTTACTGAGGAAGATGTAGGGATGTTACCCATGACCGAAGTGGTATTTAAAGGTGATACTGCGGAAGAGTTGAAAGAAATATCGATACACGGGGAAGATGTATTACAACTATTTGATAAACTGAAGCGTAGCAAATCACCTGGACCGGACGGTATACATCCAAGGGTGTTGAAAGAACTGAAATATGAGATTGCAGACCTGCTATTAGTAATCTGTGAACTATTATTAAAATCATCTGTAATACCTGAAGATTGGAGGATCGCCAATGTAACGCCAATTTTTAAAAAGGGTTCCAGGAATGATCCGGGAAACAACAGACCAGTGAGCCTGACATCAGTACCGGGAAAAGTGGTAGAAACCATCATAAAGAACAAAATTACCCAACATGTAGATAATCATGGCTTAATGGGAGACAGCCAACATGGTTTAGACAAGGAAGATCTTGTCTTACTAATCTATTATGTTTTTTTGAAGGTGTGAATAAACAGGAAGACAAAGATGAGTCGGTTGATATAGTGTATCTAGACTTTCAGAAAGCCTTTGACAAGGTCCCTCATCAGAGACTTTTTGCAATACTAAAGAGTCATGGGATAGGAGGCAGTCTACTATTGTGGATCAGGAACTGGTTAAAAGATAGAAAGCAGAGTAGAGCTAAATGGCCAATTTTCCCAATAGAAAAAGGTGAATAGTGGCGTACCCCAGGGATCTGTGCTGGGTCCGCTGCTTTTTGATATATTCATAAATGACCTGGAAAAGGGAATAATGAGTGAGGTTATCAAATTTGCAGATGATACAAAACTATTTAAAGTTGTTAAAACCCAAGAGGTTTGTGGAAAATTGCAAGAAGATCTTGATAAATTGAAAGACTGGGCATCCAATTGGCAGATGAAATTTAATGTGGGCATTTGCAAAGTTATGCACCTAGGAAAGAACAACCCAGACTATGTTTACACGATGCAAGGTTCCACATTGGGAACCACAACCCAGGAAAAAGATTTAGGCTTCATCATGGATAACATGTTAAAACCCGCTGCCCAGTGTGCAGCGGCGGCCAAGAGAGCAAATAGAATGCTAGATATCATAAGGAAAGGAATGGAAAATAAAACAAAAGATATTATAATGCCTCTGTATCATTCCATGGTGCGACCGCACCTTGACTATTGTGTGCAATTCCGATCGCCGTATATTAAAAAGGATATAGCGTTATTAGAAAAGGTACAGAGAAGAGCCACCAAAATGGTAAAGGGGGATGGTAGGATACTCCTATGAAGAGAGGCTAAAAAGGTTAGTGCTCTTCAACCTGGAAAAGAGACAGCTAAGGGGAGATATGATAGAGGTCTATAAATTTAATGAATGGAATGGAACGGGTAAATGTAGATTGATTGTTTGCGTCATCATACTATAAAAAGACTGGGGGATATGCAATGAAGCTACCGGGTAACCTATTTAGGACTAATAAGAGAAAATATTTTTTCACTCAACGTGTAATGAAACTCTGGAATTTGTTACCGGAGGATGTAGTAAAAGCTGTTATTATAGCTGGGTTTAAAAAAGGTTTGGACAAGTTTCTGGAGGAAAGGTTCATAAACCGTTATTAAAAGGGACCCAGGATATCACTACTTGACCCCATACAAGCATTAGTAGTAGTGTTTAAATATGAGTTATTTGATAATTATGACAGTGTGGGAACTGAGTTTCTTAAAGAAAGGCACATCCCAGACTAGGGCACTGCATATAATTCTGCAAGTTTGATTAAGTTTGCTGTGCATTTCTCTGATGTGGCTGCTTAGAAACCGTGGACAGTTCCGTATGTGAATGATGTATGAGACTAGCCCAGCCATCACTATTTTAATGCTTCACTTTGATTCACATTAGAGAGTTTAATATAGCATAAAGTAAGTAAAACTAGCGGTAAAACTTTGCAAGAAACAGAAGAGAACATCTGATTTTGGCCTTTGAGACCTGGCTCTTCACTAACATAACTCACTCAATGGCGAGAGCTGTGTACCAGTGAAAGTGTTACTAAAGTTTCCTTATAGCATTTGAAGCTGATTGTGGATTTTTTTTTTAAATTTCAGAAATTATGGTTTTGATATGTTAAACTAGCATTATTTCTCTTTGCAGTTGTAATTATAAAGGCTATTTATAAGTCTACTGAGGAAGACAAAAAAGAGGAGGAGGTGAAGAAGACTTTGGAGCAGCATGATAATATTGTGACTCGTTACAAGAATGTGATTCGAGAACAGGTAAAAGAATGTACAATGCAGTATTTTACAGAGCACAAGGCCACCATAGACTGTAAAGTGTTACCAGATGGTTGAATATACAGTGCATTTTGCATGTACCCCATTCCAACGCAAAACATTAACTGTTATGTAATTAAACATTAGCACCTCTGGTTTAATTTCATGTATTTGATGAAAGTTAGATGTCTCAAGCAACAGGCAAAGGCAGATATCCAGAAAAGCCAGCTACAAAGGTACTATTTGTCTAGAAAAAGAAACTACGAAAAAATGGAGTTGCTGTGTTTCAGCATAAGAACATAAGATATGCCATACTGGGTCAGACCAAGGTCCATTAAGCCCATTATCCTGTTTCCAACAGTGGCCAATCTAGGTCATACGTACCTAGCAGTTTCCCAAAAAGACACAGGTTCCACAATGCTTGTATTGGGTCAAGCATTGATATCCTGGGTCCTTTCTTAATAATGGTTTATGGACCTTTCCTCCAGGAACTTGTCCAAACCTTTTTTAAACCCAGCTACACTAACAGCCTTTACTACATCCTCCGGTAACAAATTCCAGAGTTTGATTAAACGTTGAGTGAAAAAATATTTTCTTTTATTAGTCTTAAATAGTTTACCCTGTAGCTTCATTGCATGTCCCCTAGTCTTTCTATATTCTGATAACGTAAACAATCGATCTACGTTTACCTGTTCCACTCCGTTCATTAATTTATAGACTTATATCTCCCCTCAGCCGTCTCTTTTCCAGGTTAAAGAGCCCTAACCTTTTTAGCCTTTCTTCATAAGAGTATCCTTCCATCCCATTTACCATTTTGGTGGCTCTTCTCTGAACCTTTTCTAATAACGCTATATCCGTTTTAAGATACGGCGACCAGAATTGCACACAATATTCAAGGTGCGGTCTCACCATGGAACCAGGATATAAGCTTCTCTGCCTCGGCCTTTACCCTCAACAGGGAGGATTTGAAGAGAACACCATTTGTGCATCTATCTGCTTCACCCTCTGTCCCAGAGCCATGAAGTCACTTTTGATACGCTCAGAGGCACACTTGGTAGTATCATTTTTGTCAACATGGATGAGCAACATTGGGTAATAGTCAGTGGGCTTGATGAGTCTCGGCAAACTCTCCGTAACATCTCGGATTTTGGCACCTGGCAGACAGCACATCTCTCTGGACATCAAGTCTAGTCGGAAGATGGATGCCTCAGTACCCCTCAGAAGGGAGTCACCAACCACCACTACCTTTCGCTTCCGTGTGGTCACTGATTCCGCAACTTTGGGGTGCTCAAGGTCTGGTTCTTCCCTTCCCTGGGATGCTTTCACCTCCTCCACTTCCCGGGCTGCATAATGGTTCTTCAATTCTGCAGGCCCTGGTGACTCATGTCTAACCTTTGCCATTCTGTAGGCCAGGGGTGTCAAACTCAAATACACAGTGGGCCAAAATGTAAAACTTGAACAAAGTCGCGGGCCAGCATTGAACAAATGAACCTTTTAATATGGACCCAAACAAGATTTGCTTTAACATTGAATATGAAGCAACACTTATTACTATACAATTTATAACTTAATAGTTCAGATATGCAAAAACCAATTTCAAATAAAAAAAAACATCAATGACATTCATTTATTAAATAAGATTTAAATAATAATAAATAATAATTTTTAAAATAAAATAATAAAAATTAATCAACCATTCAAGCCCATGTCTTGGAGTAGCAAGAAAAAGTGCATAAAGAAAACGTTAATTATTGCTCAGTTTGCTGCACACTGATCTAATCTGATGTGCCCAAGCCAGATACCTGGCATCTCTTCTTGGATGATAGTTCATCAATGTCTGGGCTCAGGCTTTGAGCTGAGGAAATCCTCAGTATCGAGCGAAGGTGTTCATCAGTCAGACGTCTCCTGTGAGATGTTTTGGTCATCTTCATCGAGGAGAAAAGTTGCTCACATAGATAAGTGCTGCCGAACATGGAGAGCATCTGAGCAGCTTGGGTGCGGAGCTGAGGCATTGTGTCAGGGATGAACTGTGGAAACTGGGCGGCGCCCACAGCATCATACTTTGACTTCAGCGTGTCATTACACTGGAGTTCAATTAGCTCCATTTGGAGGTTGGTTGGTGCGTTTTCCACATTAACTGCAAAGGGATTACTGAGCAGTTCAAACCTACATTTCTGGACATCAAAGTCGGCAAATCGCCGGCTAAACTCAGCGCCGAGTACACTGAGTTTTTCAGCAAACTTTGCGCATGGGAACAAGTTGGTAAAGAACTGTGTTTTCATGGTTTGGCAGCAGGGAAAATGGCCAAGGTTTCCTTGCAGCATCTGATTCTCCCACAGGCACAGTTTAGTTTTAAAAGCCCTCACTGCAGCGTACATGTCTGTGATGATGCGCCCCCGCCCCTGAAGCTGCAGGTTCAGCGTATCGAGATGGCTCGAGATGTCACACAGAAAGGCCAGCTCACACAGAAACCTTTTCTCCCGAAGCTCTGCTGTGTCCTTCCCTTTGCTTTCCAGAAACTGACATATTTCCTCATGCAGCTCAAAACATCTATTCAGTACTTTTCCTCGGCTTAACCATCTCACCTCTGTGTGATACGGCACGTCTGCGTATTCCGAACCACACTCCTCCAGAAAAGACTTAAACTGGCGGTGATTCAGACCTTTGGCTCTTATAAAGTTAACTACTTGTGTTACTGTGGTCATAACATGTTCCATCTTTAGGGCTTTGCCACACAATGATTCCTGATGTATGATGCAGTGATAAACAGTTAGTTCACCTGCACAGTTCTCTTCCTGCATCTTCTCCCGGACCCTGCCCACCAGTCCACTTGTTTTACCGCACATCGCTGGCGCACCATCTGTCGTTAATCCCACGAGTTTATCCCACGGCAGCTTTATTTCAGTTACGCATTTGGAAACCTCCTCAAAAATTTCCTTTCCTGTGGTTGTGCCATGCATTGATTTGAATCCCAATAGCTCCTCCGTAACACACATATTTGAGTCCACTCCACGGATGAAGACTGACAGCTGAGCAGTATCAGATGCGTCGCTGCTCTCATCCACAGCAAGGGAGAATGCAACGAAATCTTTTCCCTTTTCCAAAAGCTGGTCATACAGATTGGTGGCAAGATCACATGTGCGATCAGCTACTGTGTTTCTGCTCAGGCTCACGTTTGAAAAGGCTTGCTTTTTCTCTGGGCACACGATGTCACAAACTTTCAACATGCACTTTTTCACAAACTCTCCCTCATTAAAGGGCCGGGCTGATTTTGCGATCTCTGCTGCCACAATATAACTAGCCTTTACAGCAGCCTCACTTTGTGATGTGGCTTTTTTGAACATATTCTGTTGTGAAACCAAACTTCTTTTCATCTCCTCCACTTTCTGGCTCCTTTGAGTCATGTCCAGGTCCTTGTACTTGTCATGGTGTTTTGTTTCATAGTGTCGTCGAATGTTATACTCCTTAGTTATAGCCACGTTGACTCCACAAATCAGACAAACAGGTCTGTCTTTTACATATGTAAACAAATATTCTGTCTCCCACCTGTCCAGAAAGTTCCTGTTGTCTGCCTTTCTTTTTGCCATTTTTGGGAAGGGGTTCCACAGTGACAGTTGTAGCTTGAGATCGCTATGACTTCTGTCATACAGGAGAGGGCGTTTCTGGGACCTGTCCTGATTGACGCGCCAAAACAACAGCAAGGCATTATGGGATTTGTAGTATTAGCGATGAATGAATGCGCTGTATAATACCGGCGGGCTAGCTCTAGTAGTCATTTGGTATAGCTTCGCGGGCCAAATATAATTACACTACGGGCCAAATTTGGCCCGCGGGCCAGAGTTTGACACCTATGCTGTAGGCTCCCATCTTCACTTCTGCTGGAGAGCTTGGATATTTCAAAAAGCATCTCAGTATACCTCTCACTGTATTGAATGCTCCTCAGCCTCGCCACCTCTTCTCTGAGCTCCTCCACTTGTTTCCTGAGAGCTTCCTGAAAATGTCTTCGTACTTCTGCTTACGACTGAGCAGGACTTTAGAGGACATTTTCTTACAGAGCGAACAGAGCTCTGGATCATGATCAGCCCTGAGACACCGCAGACAACAGTCATGGGTGTCCATAAGCGACATGTTCTTAGAACATCTATCGCATTTTTTGAATCCGGTGGCCAACCCACATGGCCAGTGGTAAGGGCAAAAAAGGGCATGAAGCCCGTTGAGGCAAAAAGGGCAAAAATCCCCACCCCCTAATAGCTCTAAAAAAAAAAAAAAAAAAAAAAAGAGCAGGAGAAGGATGGGTAGAGGACCGGTGCATCCGGGAAAATAGAAGGCCATAGGCCAAAATCAAAGTACTTTTTCCGAGGAACGAGGACATGCGTCCAAAGTGCTCCACGGAAAAAGGGAGATTGAGCAAGATGGCACCCTTGGGCGGGAAGAGGACCACGCATGCGTGGCAGAAATCCCAAAGGCTTTCTTTGAAAGCTGGGGAATTGCTCCGTGCAGGCTCAGTCGGTGCCGACATCACCCATAAGTGAGGACTGACTTCCTGCTTGTTCCTGGAGAACTTCAGAAACACTTTCACCACTGGTAAGCACCAAGTCCAATATGGTCCCTTCAAGTGTGGGTTCTGTTACCAGTTGCTTGAATAGTTCTCCCTGTAGAGAGTCCAGGATCTCCTTACTTCTAGACGATGCTGCAGCAGGAATGTGCCAATCAACATCTAGCATATTGAAATCCCTATCAGTAGCACTTCCCCTTTCCTAGCAATGCTGCATATGTATTCAATTAATTCTCCGTCCACCTATTCCTCCTGTGAGGGAGGTCTGTATATCACACCAATTCAAATAGATTTCTCTTTCCCTCTTTCTAGTTTAACCCACAGTGCCTCCTCTCTCCTTTTTAAGCTCTGTAGTTTGTCAGACGGCTGCCTGGGTGAGAATGTTCACAGTCTTGGCAAATGCATATATCAATATGATTTGCAAGGGATTGTGGGAAATGCAGTCCATTCACACCAGACACAGCCACTCACAATAATTAGTTGTGCTTGAGTGTAAAGCCAATAAGATATTTATTTATGGGGTTATTTCTCCCAACACAGATATGCTTGGTAGCACATAAAAGAGGATACTTGCTTTCAGTGTTAAACTTAGAAAAACAAAATCAGGAAAACAACAGATGAACTTGTCAGGCAATCAAATGAAAAGAATAAAAGACCTGGTTGGTAACAAACTGGTCTTTTCTGTAGGCTTTAGCTAATATTTTCTTAGCAGTGTTTCAAACAACAAGCAAAACCCACAAAGAAGGGAAAAACTGTTCTTTTCAGGTTAACTTCTTATATCTTCACACATAGATTCAGAAGTGATTCCCTCAGAGCTCACAAGCAGTTAGGTAAGGCTCAATTGCTAGCAGTTACCCAGCTGAAATCCCTTAGCTGGCTTGCTTTCTACTGCGTGGCTAAAAATCCTACTCAGGAGCTTTTCTGAGTAGATTAAAGAACAAGTTTGTATTTCTTTGTGATGGTTCTTGTACTTTGTAACAGTAAATTACCAAAGGAGTTTAGACAGAGAGCAATCCATATATTCACAGCCTGTATCTAAGACCGCTCCCCCTTCTTCAACAATCATGGGTTCAATATCATGGATTGGCACAGAGGAATTTCTCAATGTAGCACTCTCAGGAGAATACTTGTTTCCCTGCTGTCTTTCAAGGTTATAGCTAGGGCATAGATCAGTGTTCATACCTGAGCTTCCATTGCTGTTAGAGTTCCTCTCTAAATAGCCTGGCCAGTATGTAGTCCATTTCTTATGTCCAGCCTTCCAATCCAGATCCCTGGACACTGGATCTCTCTTCACATACCTTCTGCCACGGGTCTTAAGGTCCCTTCCACGTGCAGCCGTCTCCCTCACAGGTACCGTCTGTAGATTCCTATCTCTGCAGCACCATTCCTCTTGCTTTCCCCAGTCCAATGGTGTATGCTGGCCTTTTGAATGTCTCCCAGTATACGTACTGCTCTGGACTCCTTTAGACCTCCCAAATGCTTTTCTCTTCTTTCTTCCAAAGGGTTTCTTGCCCTCTCTGTCCGTCCGGTCTGGCTTCTGCTTCTGATGATCCTCCAGATGATGAAGACCTCCAAGCTGAGGATATCCAAGCTGATTCTGAGGATCTCCCAGATGAAACTGAGGATAATTCTGAGGATCTCCCAGATGATGAGGATAATTCTCTGCAGAATAAACTCTACCTTTATTCTGCTTTGATGAGTGCTCCACCCTAGCACAGCGCAGCTGTGCTGAATCAGGCCCTGCCCTTTGATATGAGTGCTTGGGGATTACCTCATAGCCCTCCTGATTGAACACACGTTTCCCCACTTCAGCTCCTCTAATGGCTGTTGGAAACCTGGTGCATTCTGGGACTGGTAGTCTTTTATGGGAAAATTCTGTTTTCTTATTTCTACCAGAACTGACAGGTTGCTTGTTCAGAGTCACTTCACCTTTTCTATAGCTCCTTCCTGAGCTATGATAAGCTTCCTTATCACAAGTTCCAAAGCTTTAATATTATTTTTTACATATAGTGCCATTCCTCCTCCTCTTCTTCCTACCCTGTCCTTTCTGAATAAAGTATAGTCTGGTATAGTTACATCCCAGACATGCTTTTCTGTGAACCATGTTTCTGTAACTGCCACTAAATCTAAGTCAGCCTCTCCCATTAAAGCTTCAACTTCTGGGATCTTATTTCCCATGCTAGGGGCATTTATACACACCACTTTCCATATGTTGTTCCTTTTACCCATTTCCATAAAGGTACTTCATGTTTCACTTACCTGGGGGCTTTCTTCATCCATCCCCAACGATTCTAGTTTAAAGCGCTCTTCAGTAGATTTGCCAGTCTGCTACTGAAGACATGTCGACCTTTCTTGGACAGATGGACACCATCTCTACTCTGCAACCCTTGGAACATCATCCCATGGTCCAGGAAACCAAAACGCTCTTGATGACACCATCCAAGCATCCATGCATTCATCTCCAGGATGCAAGCTTCTCTGCCTTGGCCTTTACCCTCAACAGAGAGGATTGACAAGAACACCACATGTGCCCCTATCTGCTTCACCCTCTGTCCCAGAACTATGAAATCACTTTTGATATGGTCAGAGGGCTACCTGGCAGTATCATTTGTTCCAACATAGATTAGCAACATTGGGTAATAGTCAGTGGGCTTGATGAGTCTTGGAAAAGATTTTGGCACCTGGTAGACAGCATACCTCTCTGGACATCAAGTCTGGTCGGCAGATGGATGCCTCAGTACCCCTCAGAAGAGAGTCACCAACCACCACTACCCTTTGGTTCCTTGTGGTCATCGATTCTGCAACTTTGGGGTGCTCAAGCTCTGGTTCTTTCCTTTCCAGGGATACTTTCACCTCCTACACTTCCATGGCTGCATAATGGTTCTTCAGTTCAAAGGCTGGAGAAGTTGGATTGGTGATTCTGCAGGCCCTGGTGACTTGTGTCCAACCTTCGTTATTCTGTGGGCTCCCATCTTCTCCTCTGCTGGAGAGCTTGAATGTTGCAAGAAGCATCTCATCAATGTACTTCGCTCTCTTGAATGCTCCTCAGCCTCGCCACTTGTTTCCTGAGAGCTTCTGCCTGCAGGCATCCTGCATATGGAACTGGTCCTTCAACTGGCATTGGGATCTCTGTCTGGACAGATGCAGAAACTAACGGGAGCAATAGCTTTGGCGATACGATTTTTCCCAGCCATAGTTCAGTCGGTGGAGCTTAAGTATCTGTTAAAGCAAAAGTGAGAGACCTATCAAAGTATCAGCTGGTTTCTTAGCTGTCCTTTCAGAGAAAAAGCAGTTAAAGCATAGTTACTCACCTGTAACAGGTGATCTCTGAGAACAGCAGGAATTTAGTCCTCACATATGGGGTATCATCGGTACCGACAGAGCCTGCGCGGGAACGCTCCCCAGCGTCCAATAGGAACGCTTTTGGGAGCATCCCTCAGCACATGCCCGCTGCCTTCCCGCCTTTCCAACTGTCCCTCTTCAGTTAAGTTTGTAGCTGAGTGAAAGGATAGAGGGAGAGAGGAAAGAGACAAAGAGATAGAGAGACAACTCCTAGGGGAGGTGGGTGGGTTGTGAGGACTAAATTCCTGCTGTTCCTGGAGATCACCTGTTACAGGTGAGTAACTACGCTATCTCCAGGAACAAGCAGGAATGTAGTCCTCACATATGGGGACTCCCTAGCTGAAGATGCCAGGGAGATAGCCCCAGGAAGGTGCCACCCTAGAAGGTGGGAATCCTTCCTCCCATGGATCTCTGGCATCCCAACAGGGTTGGTGGGTAGGAGTTGGTTTAGGTTTGAAAGAGATTTTGAAGAACAGCATGGCCAAAAAAGGCATCCCGATGGGAGGCTTTATCCAGGCAGTAATGGGCTGTGAAGGTGTGTACCGAAGCCCAGGTGGCTGCTCGACAAATGTCATTGATAGAGACAGAGTGGAGATTAGCCATAGAAGCTGCCATGGCTCTTACATTATGAGCTGTGACATGGTCCTGAAGAGGAAGACCCTTACTCTCATAAGCAAAGGATATGCATTGGGCAATCCATTTAGATAAAGCTCTTTTGGAGACTGGAAGTCCCAAATGACTAGGGTCAAAAGCTATGAAAAGTTGTGAGCACGTTCTATGTTGCTGTGTTCTTTGTATGTAAAAGGCTAAGGCCCTTTTACAATCCAAAGTATGAAGGTTTCTTTCTGCATTAGAGGCGTGAGGCCTCGGAAAAAATACAGGAAGATAAATTGATTGATGTAAATGAAAAGGCGAAACCACCTTTGGCATAAAATGTGGATGAGTTTGAAGAACAACCTTATCATGATGAAACCTAGTATAAGGAGGATCAGCCACTAAAGCTTGCATTTCACTAATGCGACGGGCAGAGATGATTGCAATTAGGAAGATGACCTTCCAGGTCAAAAACAAGGGCTGTAGTGGCCAAAGGTTCAAAAGGCGGCTTCATGAACTGCCCGAGAACTAGATTTAGATCCCATGCCACCAGTGGTGGCTTGATGGGAGGTTTAGTTAATAAAAGGCCTCTCATGAATCTTGATAGGAGTGGATGAGAGGAAATTGGTTGTCCATTCAGAGGCTTATAAGAAGCTGCAATTGCACTAAGATGGACTCTTACCGAATTGGTCTTTAGACCAGAATTCGATAAGTGAAGGAGATACTCTAGTATCGATTCTAAGGGTATGACCAGGGGGTTTAATCCCTTCTTAGAGCACCATATAGTAAAACGTTTCCACTTGAAGGCATAAGATCTTCTTGTGGAAAGTTTCCTAGAAGCCTGAAGGATATCTTTTACCTTTCGGGACAGGTTGAAATCCTGGAGGTCTAAGCTTTCAGCAATCAGGCCGTGAGGAGCAGGGACTGGGGATTCGGGTGCCATAGCGTCCCGTTCTCCTGGGAAAGGAGATCTGGAGCATGCCCTAACTCCAGAGGTGCCGCTTGAGAGAGATGTAGAAGCAGGGAATACCACGTTTGGTGTGACCATCGTGGTGCTATGAGAATCATGCGACCCCTGTCTCTCTGGAGCTTGAAGAGTGTTTTGGGGATGAGGGGAATGGGTGGGAAGGCATAAAGGAAGTCCTGACCCCCAGTGAAGGAGGAAGGCATCCCTTGTCTGACAGTTGTGAGACGGAATCCTGGAACAGAACCGTGGAAGTTTGGCATTCAGTGGACTTGCAAAGAGGTCTATGTCTGGAGTGCCCCAGAGATGAAATATCCTTACCACCTGGTCTAGGTGGAGGGACCACTCGTGAGGCAGCAGTACTCGACTGAGTTTGTCTGCCCAAAGGTTTTGAATGCCTGGAAGATATACCACTAGAAGGTGAATTTGATGCTTTCTGACGAAGGCCCACAGTCGTAAAGCTTTGTTGCATAATGACAGAGAGCCTGTTCCGTCCTGCTTGTTCACTTAGAACATGGCTACTTATTTATTTATTTATTTAATTTTCTTATATACCGTGCTATTTGTCATCAGTGCGGTTTACATTGAAACAATGCAACAATTGGTCAGATATAACAGACCTATTACAAGTAACAGGAAAATTAACATGGAAGTAAACAGGGAAATCATTTATATTTCTAGAAAATACATGTTGGAGATATATAAAATCTATACAGTTAGTTAGGGTAGGTATGAGGTTAAAAGGATGGGGGAGGGGAAGGGGTGTTTAGGTGTTTGAAGTGTGCGATGAAAAGGTGGTGTTTAAGGGCTTTTTTGAATTATTTGATGTCTTTAATTGCTCTGATATTGGGAGGGAGTTTGTTCCAACATCTAGGAGCATAATTCGAAAAAGCCCTATTGATGGATGATTGATTAGCTTTTAAGGAAACGTTTGGTATAAGTAGTGTGTCAACAGCTGGAGATCTCCTGGACCTGTTATTTGTTGTGTGTATGATGAGATCAGAGATGGAATCTGGAGAAATATTATTGAAGGCCCTAAAGGTGGTAAGGATGGCCTTATATTGGATTCTACAGTTTATTGGTAACCAATGAAGCTTCTCTAGAATGGGGGAAATATGCTCACACTTTGATGATCCGCAGAGGACACGAGCAGCTGCGTTCATGGCTAATTGTAGAGGATTAATAGTTATATTTGGTAAGCCATGGAGTATTATGTTAACATAATCAAAGTGCGGCGTGACTAGAGCTTGAAAGATGGTGCGGAAGTCATCAGACTTTATCATAGGTCTCAGAAGGGTTTTTATCTTGAAGTAAACGGCCTTTACGGTGCGTTTTATATGTTCCTTGAAGTCTAACCTTTCATCCAGAATTACTCCTAGATATCGAATATTTGATTTGACTGGGAAATCAGCATCTCTGACTTTTAGAATTGATGGAGGGGAGAAAGATTTATTCCTTGTGATTATTATAACCTCTGTTTTTTTAAAGTTAATACGGAGGTTTTGAGAGAAAACCATCAGTTATTGAATTAAAACAGTTGATTAGCACTGTATAGTTTGGGTATGATACAGATATCGGTGAGAATAATAGCACATCATCCTCATACATAAGGCAGGATATACCAAAAGAGCGTGCGATGTCACAGATTGGCTGCATATAGATGTTGAACAGCAGCGCAGACAAGGAGGAGCCTTGTGGTACACCTTGTTTCTGCTGAAAGGGATTTGAAGTAGCATTACCAATACGAACTTGTTGTAATCTACCTTCCAGGTAGGATTTGCACCAGTCCCAAGCACGGTTCTTGATTCCCTTCTCATGAAGTCGCTTTAGTAGTTGTATGTGATCCACAGAATCGAACGCAGCAGCTATATCAAGAAATATTAGAGCAAAGCCATTTTTCAGATTGTCAATGCCGTTGATAAGTGTATTGATTAATGTTGTTAGGAGAGTTTCTACACCGTGGGCTTCCCTGAATCCATGTTGACATGGATCTAAAGGGGAAAATGAGTCTATATGCTGTTGTATCTGCCTGAGAGTTCATTTCTCTTCAGGTCAGAAACATTGCTCGGTGAACTTATGAGTTCACCGAGCAATGTTTCTGACCTGAAGCAGGGGTACTCATTGTTTTTACCCCGAAACGTGCCACGTCGTATTTGCCACATTGCTGACTGGATATGATGAACTGCTACTACTTCAGTTAAGTGATTACTGATTTTTATTGAAATGCTTTATTAAAAAGGAAGTTGCCACAGCGGTATGAGGATTTCTTCCTCTATACTGGGCTGGCGTATTCCAACAAAAATAAGTTTGCTTCACTTACCGGTGTTTGATTTCCGGGTTTTGGTTTTCATGGAATTTCATGGATAGGCAGAGTGGCTGCCTCCTTAGGAGCTTTAGGATATTGGAGAATTTTCAATTCCTTTGCTCTGGGTTCCTCCTCAGGAGCTACTGTGATTGAAAGACCTTTGGCCATATCACAGATGAAATCTGAAATGACATGTCCTCTGGAGATTACATTCTGCATTGGGCAAGAGAGGGATCTTCTAGGAGAAACCCTCTAGTGCTAGCAGAATTGTTAGAGTCTTCGGAATCGGAGGAATCGAGTACTCCTGACCCCGATGCTCCTGCAAAGCACTATGCTGGTACCAATCGAAGTCGGTACCGAGTTGACCCGGTACCGCTTTGACAATTCCAGCCAGAGATGGCATGGGAAGAGTTCCCAACAGGGCCGGTACCGGTGCCCTTGGGACCACCGGTACTGCAGCTGAAAGAAGGGCTGCGATGCTGTGCTCGATAGCGAGGAACCTCTGGTCTAACAACGCTGCCGATGCTTGGGTGCAGGTACCGGTAAGAACAGCTGGAACCCCTGAGCATGGCACAGGTACTTTTTATTTATTTATTTACAGTCTCTACAAACAGGTGGACAATTTTCCCAATGGAGAAAGGTGAATAGTGGTGTACCCCAGGGACCAGGAAAAGGGAATAATGAGTGAGGTTATCAAATTTGCAGATGAGACAAAACTATTTAAAGTTGTTAAAACCCAAGAGGATTGTGGAAAATTGCAAGAGGATCTTGATAAATTGGAAGACTGGGCATCAAAATGGCAGATGAAATTTAATGTGGACAAGTGCAAAGTTATGCACCTAGGGAAGAACAACCCAAACTATGGTTACACGATGCAAGGTTCCACATTAGGAACCACCACCCAGGAAAAAGATTTAGGCATTATTGTGGATAACATGTTAAAACCCTCCGCCCAGTGTGCAGCGGCGGCAGCCAAGAGAGCAAATAAAATGCTAGGTATCATAAGGAAAGGAATGGAAAATAAAACAAAAGATATTATAATGCCTCTATATCGTTCCTTCGGTCGGTACGGGTATCAGGCTCTTCAAGAGCATCCGGACAGAAGGTACTTCGAGTCCTCAGAGGAATCTGAGGATTCTGACAGTTCTGTCGGTACAGGAATACTTCTCCCAGAGGAGCCTTCCTCCCCTAAACGCAGGATGTCTCCTCCAGAGGATATTTCCTTTCAGGACTTCATCTGGAAAGTGGCTTGAGGTCTGTCCATTACTGTGGCTCCTGAAACAGAGCCCAGAGCAAAGGAGTTGGAAATTTTACAATATCCCAAAGCTCCTAAAGAGGTAGCTACTCTACCCATCCATGAGATCTTGCATGATCTCATGCTGAGAATGTGGGAGACGCCTCTTACCACCTCTCCTCACTCTCGTAGACTGGATACTATGTATTGAGTCCCTCCTTGTCCTGGTTTCCAGAAGACTCAGCTTCCTCACCACTCTATTGTAGTGGAATCAGCTATGAGAAGGATCAGGAGTGCAAAGAGGCATTCCTCTAATCCTCCAGGACGTGAGTGCAGAACTTTGGATGCTTTTGGACGTCGTACCTTCCAGGCTTCCTGCCAGGATCAGTTCCTATATTTTATATATGGGAATGTTCCTGAAGGAAATCACAGGAGATTTAGAGGTTTTGAGCCCTCTTCTTCCTGAGGATAGAAGGCAGGATTTTCTCACATTGATCAAACATGCCCAGGATGTTTCTAAATTTGTCAACTGTGCAGCTTTTGACTGTTTTGAGTGCATAAGCAGAACCTCTGCCATTGCCATAGGTGCACGTAGAATTGCCTGGCTCCAGGCATCTGATTTGGAGCTCTGGGTACAAGACAAACTGGGCAATATTCCTTGTACTGATGAGAACCTGTTTGGCAGAGATTGGCAAGAAAAGGCCAATGAGTTGGATGCTGACAACTCCACCTTGGATAGATTATCCAAGGCCACAGCTGATCCTGCAAGAAAGAAATCTTTCAAAAAAACATTCTTTTCCAAAAAGAAAAGGTTTTATCCTGCTTATTCCCAGCAGGGACGCTTTGCAGGTCAACCTGTCCAGAAGGGTCAGCAACCATCCAAGCAAAGAAAAGCAAAAACTGCTAAGCCTCAACCGTCTCAGCCTCCACAAGGCCTTTGACTTTCATCTAGAGAACTTAGCCTTCCTGGCTCTCAATGGACCAGAGCCTTCCAACATTCCAGGAAGGTTGTGTCACTTTGCCCCCAGATGGAGGCAGATAACAGCAGAGCATTGGACACTCCATCATAAAAGAGGGGTACAAGCTCCATTTTGTCAAGCATGCCACCTCCCACAGTGGTAAGACAGTTCAATTCTCAGACCTCTCTTATCAACCTATTAGATCAAGAGGTCACTATGCTTCTTGCCCAAGGGGCAATAGAAGAAGTGGACAAAGGTGAGTCGGTTGATATAGTGTATCTGGACTTTCAGAAAACCTTTGACAAGGTCCCTCATCAGAGACTTTTGGCAAAACTAAAGAGTCATGGGATAGGAGGCAGTGTACTATTGTGGATCAGGAACTGGTTAAAAAATAGAAAGCAGAGGGTAGGGCTAAATGGCCAATTTTCCCAATGGAGAAAGGTGAATAGTGGTGTACCCCAGGGATCTGTGCTGGGTCCTCTGCTTTTTGACATATTCATAAATGACCTGGAAAGTGGAATAACGAGTGAGATTATCAAATTTGCAGATGACACAAAACTATTTAAAGTTGTTAAAACCCAAGAGGATTGTGGAAAATTGCAAGAGGATCTTGATAAATTGGAAGACTGGGCATTAAAATGGCAGATGAAATTTAATGTGGACAAGTGCAAAGTTATGCACCTAGGGAAGAACAACCCAAACTATGGTTACACGATGCAAGGTTCCACTTTAGGAACCACCACACAGGAAAAAGATTTAGGCGTCATTGTGGATAACATGTTAAAACCCTCGGCCCAGTGTGCAGCGGCAGCCAAGAGAGCAAATAGAATGCTAGGTATAATAAGGAAAGGAATGGAAAATAAAACAAAAGATATTATAATGCCTCTATATCGTTCCATGGTGAGACCGCACCTTGAATATTGTGTGCAATTCTGGTCGCCGTATCTTAAAAAGGATATAGCGTTATTAGAAAAGGTTCAGAGAAGAGCCACCAAAATGGTAAAGGGGATGGAAGGATACTCCTAGGAAGAAAGGCTAAAAAGGTTAGGGCTCTTTAACCTGGAAAAGAGACGGCTGAGGGGAGATATGATAGAAGTCTATAAATTAATGACTGGAGTGGAATGGGTAAACGTAGATCGATTGTTTACGTTATCAGAATATAGACAGACTAGGGGACATGCAATGAAGCTACAGGGTAAACTAAGACTAATAAAAGAAAATATTTTTTCACTCAACGTGTAATCAAACTCTGGAATTTGTTACCGGAGTATGTAGTAAAGGCTGTTAGTGTAACTGGGTTTAAAAAAGGTTTGGACAAGTTCCTGGAGGAAAAGTCCATAAACCATTATTAAGAAGGGACCCAGGATATCAATGCTTGACCCAGTACAAGCATTGTGGAACCTGTGTCTTTTGGGGAAACTGCTAGGTACGTATGACCTAGATTGGCCACTGTTGGAAACAGGATACTGGGCTTGATGGACCTTGGTCTGACCCAGTATGGCATATCTTATGTTCTTATGTAAGTACCCATTCCTCAACAGGACACAGGGTTTTACTCCCCCTATTTCCTTATCCCAAAGAAAACAGGAGGACACAGACCTATTTTAGACCTCAGAGAATTGAACAAATTCCTGTTCAAGGAGAAATTCAAGATGGTTTCTTTAGGAACTCTGCTGCCATACTTTCAGAGTCAGGATTGGCTATGTTCTCTAGATCTCAAGGATGCGTACACTCATGTTCTCATCCATCCATCTCATAGAAAGTTCCTTCGGTTCCTTTTTCAGGGAAAGCACTACCAATACAGGGTGAGTCCTTTTGGCCTGGCCTCTGCACCAAGGGTGTTTACGAAATGCATGGCTGTGGTAGCAGCATTTCTTCGCACTCTAGGAATATTCGTCTTCCCTTACTTAGACAATTGGCTCATTCGAGCCCCATCAGAGTCAAAGGCCAGGATTTCTCTGTCTTGCACAATGCATATCCTTCAGTATTTGGGTCTAGTCATAAACGTCCCAAAGTCCAGTCTAACTCCCACTCAGGCTTTAGAGTTCATAGGAGCTTGGCTGGATACAGGGAAGGCAAGGGCCTATCTTCCTCAGACCCGTTGCCTTCGCATGGTGCAGTTAGCTTCTCAAGCAGTGCTAAAGCCTCATCTCACTGCTCGGGAGATGTTACAACTGCTAGGCCACATGGCTTCTACCGTGCATGTGGTTCCCTATGCTCGCCTCCATATAAGAGTAGCCCAGTGGACTTTATCCACTCAGTGGACCCAAGCTTCAGGGTGCCTGTCAGACAAAATAGCAAACACAAATCACCTTATTTTGTCCCGCCAATGGTGGCAGTCCACTCAAAACCTGTTGCTGGGGTGCCCGTTTCAACAACCTTTACCCCAGGCAACTCTCACAACAGATGCTTCTCCATTGGGTTGACGTGCTCATCTACAAGACCTCTCCACCCAAGGCACTTGGACTCCACAGGAGACTCATCTACATATCAATCTCTTAGAGCTCAGAGCAATCTTCCTTGCTCTTTGAGTGTTTCACACGCTACTCAGTTGCAAAACAGTCCTTATTCACACGGACAACCAAGTAGCCATGTTCTACGTGAACAAGCAGGGAGGAACAGGCTCTCTGTCGCTTTGCAACAAAGCTTTGAGACTATGGGCCCTCACCAGAGAGCATCAGATTCATCTCCTGGCAGTGTATCTTCCAGGCATACAAAACTCTTGGGCAGACAGACTCAGTCGAGTTCTGCTTCCACATGAATGGTCTCTACATGTAGACCAGGTGACCAAGATTTTTCAAATTTGGGGAACCCTGGACATAGACCTCTTTGCAAGTCCGTTGAATGCCAAACTTCCCCGGTTCTGTTCCAGAATCCCGGCTCAGGGCTCTCAGGCCAAGGATGCTTTCCTCCTTCACTGGGGCCAAGACTTCCTTTATGCCTTTCCACCCATTCCCCTAATTCCCAAAACCCTGTTCAAGCTTTAGAGAGACAGAGGCCGTATGATTCTCATAGCTCCACATTGGCCTCGGCAAGTGTGGTACCCTCTGCTTCTACATCTCTCTCAAGCTCCCTCCCTGGAGTTAGGGTCTGCTCCAGATCTCCTATCTCAGGAGAACGGACTGTTATGGCATCCCAATCCCCAGTCTCTGCATCTCAGGGCTTGGTTGCTGAAGGCCTAGATCTCCATGATCTTAACCTCCCACAGCAGGTAAAGGATATCCTTTATGCTTCCAGGAAGCCTTCCACAAGACACTGTTATGCTTTCAAGTGGAAAAGGTTTACCGTATGGTGTTTGCAGAAGGGTCTTAACCCCCTTGCGGTACCTCTGGATTCATTACTGGAGTATCTTCTTCATTTATCCAATGCAGGACTTAAGACTCAGTGAGAGTCCATTTGAGTGCTATTGCAGCTTCCTTCAAGTCTCTAAATGGGCAACCTATTTCCTCCCATCCTCTTATAGCAAGTTTTATGAGAGGCCTTCTGCTAACTAAGCCTCCCATTAGGCCACCACCTGTGGCATGGGACTTAAACTTGGTTCTTGGTCAACTCATGAAGCCACCTTTCGTACCCTTAGCTACTACTTCCTTGAAATTCCTTTCTTGGAAGGTTATCTTTCTCTTTGCAATTACATCAGCATGTCGCATCAGTGAGTTGCAAGCACTAGTGGCTGATCCACCTTATACAAGGTTCCATCATGACAATGTAGTCCTTAGGACTCATCCACACTTTATGCCAAAGGTGGTCTTGCCTTTTCATCTGAACCAAGCGGTCTACCTACCTGTGTTCTTCCCAAGGCCTCATGCATCAAATGCAGAAAGGAATCTTCATACTTTGGACTGTAAAAGAGCTTTAGCCTTATACTTACAAAGAACACAGCAACATAGAAAGTCCTCTCAACTCTTTGTTGCTTTTGATCCTTCTCATTTGGGACTTCCAGTCTCCAAGAGAACACTGTCAAACTGGATTGCTCAGTGTATTTCCTTTGCCTGTCAGAGTAAGAATCTTCCTCTGGAGGGCCATGTCACAGCTCACAATGTGAGAGCCATGGCAGCTTCAATGGCTCATCTGCACTCTGTGTCTATCGACGACATCTGTTGAGCAGCCACCTGGGCCTCTATTCATACCTTCACAGCCCATTACTGCTTCGACAAGGACTCCCGCCGGGGTGCCTTGTTTGGTCAGGCTGTTCTCCAACACCTGTTCCATACCTAATCAACTCCTACCCACCATCCCTGGTGGGATGCCAGAGATCCATGGGGGAAAGTGGAGCTCTTTCTCAGGAGCACACAACTTCTGGGGTTTTTCCCTGGCATCTAAAGCTAGGGAGTCCCCATATGTGAAGACTACATTCCTGCTTGTTCCTGGAGATAGCATAGTTACTCACCTGTAACAGGTGATCTCTGGGAACAGCAGGAATTTAGTCTTCACAACCCACCCACCTCCCCTAGGAGTTGTATCTCTCTATCTCTTTCCCTCTCTCTCTCTTTGTCTCTGCTTTAAAACTCAACTGGAGAGAGGCAGTTGGGAAAGGCGGGAAGGCAGCATGCAGGCGCTGTGGGATGCTCCCAAAAGCTTTCTAATTGGACGCTGGGGAGCGTTCCCGCGCAGGCTCCATCGGTACCGACGATACCCATATGTGAAGACTAAATTCCTGCTGTTCCCGGAGATCACCTGTTACAGGTGAGTAACTATGCTATATTGAGCTTGAGGTTTTCAAATCAGCCTTTATGCTATGCTCATCACAAGAAAGCTGAGAAGCCAAGTTAGTATCTGGAGCCTCAGGAGTGTTCTTCAGCTGCAGCATTGAAGCTTTGCAGGCTGCTAGCTTTTGCCATGTTTTTTCCCTCCAGATCCCCAGTGTACAAGAATTCCCCAAAATCCACTCTTTTTCTTGATGCAATTAACTTTGATTGCATACTGATTTAAGTTTAAAGGGTTGCAGAGCAGAGATGGCATCCATCTGTCCAAGAAAGGTCAACGCATTTTCGGTAGTAGACTGGCTAATCAACTGAAGAGGGCTTTAAACTAGATTCGTTGGGGATAGGTGAAGAAAGCCCCCAGGTACCCAATTACCGCCCGCATAAAATACAAACTCCTAGTAACCACATTCAAACTTATACACAACATAGCGCCGTCATTCCTAAGCAATCTCATCAGCGCTCAAACTCACAATAGAAGCAGAAGAACCGCCAACTTAAACACTCTGTGTCCCAAAGAGTATAAGAACGGCCAAGATACACACCACAACAGAGCATTCTCTTACATTGCACCCATGCTATGGAATCAACTGCCACATGGCATGCGTGCAATCAACAACCTAACAGACTTTAGGAAAAAGCTCAAAACCCACCTGTTTATAACTCACTATAATCTAACAGAGTAAATAATAACCGGAACACAAAGAGTCAACCGTATCCATGACACTAGAGTGACTTTACAATATGACTTTAAGGGATTTGAACACCATGTAATGCATCTAGGTTAATGCATCTCCCCCCAGTTTAGTTGTAATTAGTGTAACAGATTGTATATATATAACTGCAAGTTGTAAATATTGTAACTATGTATATATGTAATTGCACCTGTAAATATTGTATCAGATTTTTGTGCAGTGTGAACCCAGTGTGAATCTTGGCATGCAATCATTCTGTATTAACTGTTGATTACCCCTCCTGATATGTATAGTCAACCGCTGCTGATCGCTGGAAGCAGCGGTATACAAATGTTCTCTAAATAAAATAAATAAATAAGGTAAGTGAAAGCCCCCAGGTAGGTGATACATTAAATACCTTTATGGAAATGGGTTACAGGGGTAACATATGGAAAGCAGTGTGTATAAATGCCCGTAGCATAGGAAATAAGATCCCTGATGTTGAAGCTTTGGTGGGAGTGGCTGACTTGGATTTAGTGGCAGTTACAGAAACATGGTTCACAGAAAACCATGACTGGGATGTAACTATACCTGGCTATAGTTTATTCAGAAAGGACAGGGTAGGAAGAAGGGGAGGAGGAGTGGCACTATATGTAAAAACTACTATTAAAGCTTTGGAATTACAGAGCTTAAAAGGGAGAGAGGAGGCATTGTGGGTTAAACTAGAAAGAGGGAAAGAGAAATCTATTTGCATTGGTGTGATATACAGACCTCCCTCACAAGAGGAAGAGGTGGACAGAGTTAATTGAAGACATACGCAGCATTGCTAGGAAAGGGGAAGTGCTACTGATAAGAGATTTCGATATGCCAGATGTTGATTGGCACATTCCTGCTGCAGTATCATCTAGAAGTAAGGAGATCCTGGATTCTCTACAGGGAGAACTATTCAGGCAATTGGTAACAGACCCCACACGTGAAGGGACCATACTGGACTTGGTGCTTACCAATGGTGAAAGTATTTCTGATGTTGTAGTGGGAGATCATTTTGCATCCAGTGATCACCAGATGGTGTGGTTCAGTATTAGGACTAGGGCTGTTAGAATCCATTCCAAGGTGAGGATCTTAGACTTTAGGAAGACTAACTTTGCGAAGATGGGCCAATACCTCAGGGAGTCGTTAGTGGGATGGGAACAGCTGGGGGATGTAGAAAAACAGTGGGCAAAACTGAAAGGGGATATTTTAAGGGCAACCAACCTTTTTGTTAAAATGGTAAATAAAGGCAAAAGGAAAAGGAGACCGCTATGGTTTTCTAAGGAAGTAGCTGAAAAAGTGAAGAAAAAGAGGGAGGCCTTCATGAAATACAAGAGATCACAGAGAGAGGAAGACAGGCATCTGTATTTGGAAAAACTTAGAGAAGCTAGCAAAGTAGTTAAGAAGGCAAAGATTCAAAAGGAGGAGGAAATAGCCAATGCAGTAAAATGGGGGGATAAGACATTTTTCAGATATATTAGTGAGAATAGGAAGGGCAAGAGTGGTATTGTCAGACTCAAGGGTGCAGGGGGGGGAATATGTAGAAGCTGATAAGGATAAAGCGGAATTGCTTAACAAATATTTTTGTTCTGTGTTCACAGATGAAGAACCAGGAGCAGGACCTCAGAAAACACCCACAAATAGGAACAGAAGCGAGGGACATCTTGGACAATTTTCAGAAGACTGTGTTCGTGAGAAACTAGCTCAACTTAAAGTAGACAAATCGATGGGACCGGATGGGATACACCCTAGAATACTGAGGGAACTTGGGGACGTTCTAGCAGCTCCACTGACTGACCTTTTCAATGCCTCGTTGGAGTCGGGAGTGGTGCCAAAGGACTGGAGAGAGGCTCATGTGGTGCCTTTACACAAAAGTGGAAGTAAGGATGTGGTTGAAAACTACAGGCCGGTTAGTTTAACTTCGGTGGTGAGTAAATTATTGGAAACGCTGCTGAAAGAGAAATAGTGAGGTTTCTGGAGTCCAGCGGATTACAGGATCTGAGGCAGCATGAATTCACCAGAGGCAGGTCTTGTCAGCCAAATCTGATTGATTTCTTTGACTGGGTGACCAGGGAGTTGGACCGAGGGAGAGCTCTAGATGTGGTGTATTTAGATTTCAGTAAAGCCTTTGACACTGTTCCTCACAGGCGACTTATAAACAAACTGAGCACCCTAGGGATGGACCCTAAAGTTACTGCTTGGGTTAGAAATTGGTTGGGTGGGAGGTGACAAAGAGTACAAGTAAATGGAGCTCACTCTGAGGAGAAGGATGTTACCAGTGGTGTGCCCCAGGGATCTGTCCTTGGTCCGATTCTTTTTAACATCTTTGTTAGTGATATAGCGGAAGGGCTGTCGGGTAAGGTTTGCCTCTTTGCGGATGATACCAAAATCTGCAAGAGAGTAGACACCCAGGAAGGGGTAGATAACATGAGGAGGGATCTAGCTAAGCTTGAAGAATGGTCTAGAATTTGGCAGCTGGGATTTAATGTTAAAAAATGTAAGGTCATGCATTTGGGCTGCAGCAATCCAAGGGAGCAATACAGTATAGGAGGTGAAATACTTTTGTCCACTAAAGAAGAGCGGGACCTAGGCGTGGTTGTGTCTGATGATCTTAAAGTAGCTAAACAGGTAGAAAAGGCGACGGCAAAAGCTAGAAGGATGCTTGGGTGCATACGGAGAGGAATGGCTAGCAGAAAAAAGGAGGTGATAATGCCTCTGTATAAGTCTTTGGTGCGACCTCATTTGCAGTATAGTGTGCAATTCTGGAGACCGCACCTTCAAAAGGATGTGAACAGGATGGAGTCAGTGCAGAGGGTGTCTACTAAAATGATTAGTGGGCTTCATTATAAAGCATATGAGGACAGACTTAAGGATCTTAATATGTACACCTTAGAGGGAAAGGCAGGATAGAGGTGATATGATTGAAATGCTTAAATACCTCCGTGGCATAAATGTTCAGGGAGAGAGCCTCTTTCAATTGAAAGCAAGTTCTGCTACGAGGGGACATGGGATGAGGGTGAAGGGAGATAGATTCAGGAGTGATATGCGGAAATATTTCTTTACGGAAAGAGTAGTGGATCCATGGAATAGTCTCCCAGTGGAGGTGGTAGAGATGAGGACAGTAACTGAATTCAAAAAAGCATGGGACCAACACAGAGGATCTCTAAAGGTAAAAAGTGGACTGTTGTAGTTGTTGATATGGAAGGACAGACTAGATAGGCCATGTGGTCTTTTTCTGTCATCATGTTTCTATGTTTCTAAAGATTGAGTAATTGCCAAGGCTTGCTCTTTGCCCTATTTATTTTATTTGTCTAGTTTCCTACAGCCTTCAGGGCAAGTGAACATGTCCTCTTCCCTCAACATGGTTCTAATGCAGTTCATGAAGTTTCCTTTCAAATAATGGAGTCATTGTCTTTAAATTACTTTTCTTAAGTAGTCTTCCTGGCAGCGATCATCCTGGCAATAAGAATCAGTGAACTCCAAGACCTTATGTTATACTCGCCTTACTCGCAGTCCTCAAAGTTATGCAAAGAACCTATGGTAAATTTCTTAAGGTAGTTTCTCTCTCTCACCTCAATAGATTTATCAGTCTTCTGTCCTAAATCTTTTTTATTCAGAAGAAAAGGTGGTTCACACCCTAGACTGCAAGAGAGTCCTCTTGTTTATCTAAAATGTGCAGAAACCAATAAAAAATCTATGCAGCTTTTTATATCACACAGTCTAAATTGCATGGGTCTAGTTATATATTAAAAAACTATCCAGTTGGTTAGTAGACTATATACAGTTTTGCTACCAGCAAACTGGACTTTCTATACAAGAAAAAGATAAAATGCATCACATTAGAGCTATGTCAGTAACCATAGCCCATTTAAGGCAAATCTCAATATAATACATCTGGAGAGTTGCCATGTAGCTCTCTGTTTATACCTTAATATCACATTAATGCCTCAGTCATGCCTCAGGGCAAGCACTGTTACATTTTTTTTGTCTTAAAAGAAATCTGCTCTGAAATCTGCAAAGATCACTAGTTTATTTTGAATCTGCCTGACCTAACGTTCCATGTCCAATTATCTCAGCTAGGGAAAATCTACTTCTTTGGCTGATTAATTCTGCTTGTCGACAAGGAAAGCAAAGTTGCTTACCTGTAACAACTTCTCCCTCGTAGACAACAGAATAAATCAGATACAATCCTGCTACCTCTCATAGAGTTAATGATAAGCTATGGAGTAACTGAGATGCATCTGCAGGGGTGCAGTGTACAGGAAGGTAGACTTTTTCTGAGCTGAGAGCTACTCAATACTTACAGTATGTGCATGACTTCTTTCTGTGGAAAAAAAACTGTTACAGGTAAGCAGAGAATATTCATGGAGTGGTTTTGTGTATATACTGCGTCCCTGCAAATGCAATGTCTGCCTTCGAGCCAGTCCTGACTCCTGGCGACCCAGAAGCTCCTGGGTTTTCTTGGCAGTGTCACCGGAAGTAGATTGCCAGGCCTGCCTTCTGAGGCAATGGAGGTTTAAGTGACTTGCCCAAGGCCACAAGGAGTGCTAGTGGGAATTGAACCCTGGTTGCTTGGTTACCAAGCCAGTGTTCTAACCACTAGGCTACTCCTCTACTCCCTGTTTACAAATATATCTCTTGAATGTTCATGGTGAGTAGCCTGAAAACCAGTCTGGTCAAGAAGACAAGTTTGGAAACTACTGGCCTGCTGCTTAAGGGTTTCTTGATTGAAGTAATATGATCAATTAAATGTATAGAAATAACCATTCACCGATCTTTATCTTACCTTATTGGAATAGCTGTACACATTTGTGGCTTGCTTTTCAGCATTGCATTCCCTTGATCCTATCTATGCATGAACTAATGTTTTTACATAGCCCTCCTAAAGGGAGCGTAACACTGGAAAGCTGGTCATTTAGGGCCCGATTCTGTCCCACACGTACATCTCCTTTGTACATCTGGGCTGACCCGGACATACAAGGAGATTGCGATTCTGATCCCGTGGGGCACGTCTAGCCCCACAGGATCAGAATCACAAACAGGCATGCACGTACAGCCACAGTCCGGCTAACTCAGCCAGGGCTTTTGAATGTAGCCGTGGTGCCATGGTGTCATGTTGCCATGACACCGCGGCTCCATTTAAAAGCCGTGATGCTGGCTGCCTGCAAATGGAGTTAATTCCCCCACAGCCTGACCCTGATCCAGCCTCCTAAGGCCAGGATTGTGCTGTGGGGAATTAACTCTGCTCCCCCCCCCCCAGCCCGTTCTGCGCCCCGGGCCGTTTAAAAAAACATGAGCAGGGGAGTTATTCTACCTCGGAGGTGGAATAACTTCCCTGACCATTTCGCCGGCCCTGGACGTACAGGGTCAACATTAGAATTGGCCCTGTACGTCCAAGGCTGGCGACCACCCACTCTCCACCCCTGACTAAATTCCCCGCACATCCTGCAGGGAAGTTAGTTGGGGCATGCAGCCAGCACAAATAGCGGGGATATGTCCATCCCCGCTATTCGTGTCTCAGAATAACCCCCTTAATGTCTTAGGTTAATCTGATAAAGAGGTGTTACCTGCAGATTACTTACTATCATTTCTGGACTGCAGCTGGCAGTTCAGCACAGCCTGCATTTTGCAGACCTATCGCCAACTCCCCCCACCCCTTCTTTGGCTGTTGACTATGCATTATATCCATAGGTCAAAAACCGTTGGCCCCCTGAAGGGGAATGTCCAATCTCCAGGAACAAGCAGGAATGAGTCTTCACATATGGGGTTCGTCGGCGCCGACGGAGCCCACACGGGAATGCTCCCCAGCATCCAATCAGAAGGCTTTTGGGAGCATCCCTCGCGCCTGCGCGGTAGCTTCCCGCCCTTCCCACTGCCTCTCCCCAGTTTTCGTTTTTCCATGGAGCCGACAGGACATACGTCCTGTCACCGCAGAAACGTTTCTTCTTTTTCTTGTTTCCTGTGGTCGCGATTTTTTTCCCGCTGACTCTGGCACCGCTGGTGCCTCCCTTTTTTTCCTTATTTTTTTTTTTGTTTTCCTTTATTTTCTTTCGAGGAGCATCCTCCTCGTGTTATTCTGAGGCCTACCGGGCTTTCCAGCATGGAGCCGCCTTCCCCTAAGAAGTGCCCCCACTGTGGAGACGACGTCTTCTTCTTCGACTCCAACGCCTGGTGTCTCTCCTGTTTGGGCCCTGACCCCTTCTCCCCCGGTTCCCCGGGCTTCAGCGTCGGGAGAAGACCCTCCCTGTTTCGAGTGTCCCTCGATGACGTCTTTCCCTCTGAGGTGCGGTCGTCGGCTTTCTCTCCTCGCCAGGATCAGGTAACCCAACAACAGTCTGTTAAGACTAACCGAGCCTTGAGGGGTGAGTCTCATGCGCTGCATGACGACGGCTCCGGCCTTCCCCTCCAGTCCCTTACACCCCGGAGGGAGTCTTCAGGCTCCAGAGCCTCCACGGGGTTTCGGGTTGTTTCTGAGGTTCGCTCCTCACAGAACATTCCCGAGCCATGCCCGAGGGTGGCACCCGCTTCGAGCGGTGCAGATCCCTCGGTGCCGGCGTCGAGTGTTCCACTCTTCACCAGGGACTGTCAGCTGGTGTCCTCAGTGCCTTCGGGGCCGATCGACTCGACCCAGTCTGGCTCTATGGCATCCCGGCCCTGCGCGGGGGCGGTACCCGCTTTCGGCGGTGCCGATTCCTCGGCGTCGGTGTCGAGTGTTCCACTCTTCACCGGGGATCGTCGGACCAACCTGACCCGGTATGGCGTGCCCACACCCCTGCCATGCGCGGAGGTGGTGACCGCTTTGAGCGGGACCAGGTCCTCGGCGTCGGAGTCGGTGGCTCCACTCCCCGCCGGGGATCGGCACCAGGTGCCCTCGGTTCCGTCAGGGCCGATCAACTCATCCCCGGCTTCCACGGGGGCGGTACTGGCCTTGAGCGGCTCCGCCCCTCTGGCGGCGGTCTCGGGAATGAGGGCTCCGTTCTTCGCCAGGGGTCGCCACCGGGCTCCACCTGCGGAGCCGATCAATCTATCCTGGTCGGGCAGGTCGGCACCCCCATCTTGCGCAGGGCCGGGGCCTCCCCCGGACACCACCGACCTCCCGGCATCTACGCGGGCGTCGAGTGCTCCACTCGTCACTAGAGTTTGCCCGTGGGACCCGGGACCTTCGGTCGAGTCGACCCAAAGAAGGGCTGCGGAGCCGGGGCTGTGCATCTCACTCCCTGCCGGGGCTTGTTGGCGGGTTACCTGGGTACCCTCGAGGCCGCGTAGTACGCCCCATAAGGGTTTCCCGCTCAACAAAACAGGCGCGGGAAGAACCCCGGCGTCTAGAAGTGCCTCTCTCCCGACGTCTGAGCTGACTTCGGGTGTTTCCCTCTTTGCCGAGTTTCGGCCTGGGAAGCCCTCGTTGCCCTCGGCACCGATCGTTGCGACCCTGACTCGATTCTCGGGAGTGGCAGCAACGGCGCGGCCGCCGACACCGGGGCCCCCTAAGGAGGCGTCGCTCGGTTCGATGCCCAGCCTCGAATCGATCTCCAGTCTGGAAAGCGTGGCTCCGACGCATTTCGGATCCGACCCCGGTCTCTTCCGACGGCGCAGTGCTGCACTCGCCTGCTCTCCAGCTGCCTCGGCACCATTCCAGCCGCCCTTGCGGATTGCCCCGGGGGCGGCCCCGGAGTTGGGGCCGAGGCCGAGTCCCGCGGGCCCGTCGGGGACGTCGCTCCCTTCGATGCCCCGCTTGGAATCAATCCCGGGCTCTGACGATGCAGTACCAACTGCCTCGAATTGGGACTGTCAGTACCCTCCTCTGTTTAGAGCGATTCCTCCCGTGCACCAGCATGGTGGGTCCCCTGGTGTTCAAGCGGGCCCCTCTACCTCGGCCTCCCCCGGAATAGCCCCTCTGGGAGAGCCGTCTTTTCAGGACTTCCTCCTTGACATGGCGGACTTGCTCGCCATTCCTATCCCGGGCCTTTCGCTAAGTCCGGGTCCTGCGGAACAGGCAACCATAATGCTTCCTCTACATCCCTCCCTGCGGGATCTCCTGCTCGGGATTTGGCGCTCGCCCTTACGGGTACCGGCGCCGCCTACAGCCATGCATGCCCTGTATTGGGTGCCCCCCTCTCCGGGTTTCCAGACGCACCAGCTTCCCCATCATTCCATTGTGGTGGAATCGGCCCTGAGGAAGGTCGGAAGCAAGAAGAAGCACTCTTCCTGCCCCCCGAATCGTGCGTCTAAAGCTCTGGACAACTTTGGGCGGCGAACCTTCCAAACGTCCATGTTGGCTTCCAGGATTCTCTCATATATTTTCTATATGAGCCTGGCGCTTCGGGAGGTCACCGAGAGGTTATCTCTTTTGTCTCCCTTTGTGTCGGCCCCTCGGGCCCCTGACTATTCCTTGCTTCTTTACCATTGCAGGAATATCTCTTGGTTTCTTTTTCGTGCTGCCGTGGACTCTTTTAGCAGGTCCTCTGCTGTCGCCATAGGGGCGCGTCGTACAGCCTGGTTGCAGGCTTCCGACTTGTGCAGCTGGGCACAACATAATCTGGGTAATTCCCCGTGCATCGGGGAGAACCTCTTCAATGGCGAGGCTTTGCGTCACATTGCTCGGTGCTCCGCCGACCTGTTTGGCGCTGGCCGCCCGCGGCCCTCCCCCTCTCCCAGGGGTAGGAAATGTCCTTCCCGACCCTCCTGTCCGAAGAAGAGGAAGTTTCATCCCTCTGCCCACCTGCCGGGTGCGCCCATGCCAGGGACATCTCACACCGGTCGGCAGTGCCAGGGCTCGCGCCAGGCTGCCCATGCCAAGCAGCCTTAGGCTCCAGTATGCGGCAGTTTGCGCTTAACTCCTCTTACCAGAAGTTACTGTCCAGTTCTACACTGGGGTTCTTTTCAGTATGACAAGTGGTTCAGCTGCTTGATTGGAGGTATGGAGACCCCTCCCCCGGGGGGGGGACCCTTCCCACACTAGGTTAGCCTGGCTCCTCAGGGCCATGCTAGTCTTCTTCGGACTTACCCTCGGGTACGTCCCTCGAATTCCCCTCTGCCTGGTTCCCCCGGATTGAGGGGATCGCGCACCGAATCTTCCTTCTCCCAGTGTAGGGCTTGGCCGCTACTCTCCGAGCATGGCCCGAACTAATCCTCGACAGGGCCGGACCACCCCCGCTCTCTGGTCTGTGTCTCCGCTCTCGCAGAAAAACCCCTGGGTCTGTCAGGTTACAGTGGACAGGAGTCCCACTGACCCATGTCGATCCCCGGCTCCGCTCCCTGCACTCTTCGGAGCGGCGGAGGGCATTGGCCCTACCCCCGAGGGTTTTTTTTATATATGCCGGAGATGACCCCCACGGTCACACCGTGGCTATAGGGTTTTCTATCCTCCTGCCTTCCCTGTGGTATGGAGGACGCGTTTTTCTGCGTGGCTGTCAGGTGGACGCCTCAGGGGCCTACGTACTCCTGATGTGCTCCTCCCCAACTGATCTGGCGGTCACGCAACCATACTGCTACTCTCGCCGATCTGCCCTGCACCACGCACATCGGCCCATCACTTTTGATGGCCCTTCCCCCTGCCACCTTCCAGGTGGGCGCCCTCCTGTGGATCAGGGGCCGGTCCGAGTTGGCAGTATCGTTCTCACGTGTGCATGTCCCCTGCATACCGGTTTAGTAACCTGGGTGGGCGTTCCCGGGCCCACCTAGAGCCCGATATACATCTATACCTGTTATTGGATATATATCGGTACAGGTGGGCGCTTTTGGGAAATGTTATAGCGCCCTGTGTCTTACCGACTATCTCCCAATTGTCGGTACTGACGTTTTGTTATTTCTTACGGGGTCCGGCCGATCCGCTTGCCTGCGTTCTGCGGCTCGGGTGCTCGGACCGGTTATGCTTAAACTTGCTGTGAAGTCAACAGCCCCTTGGTTTACGCCTCCTTGTCTGGAGGTTTTCGAACCCAATGTCTTCCTATCCCTTGCCGGCTAGGGTAGACAGTGTACCCCTTGGTATCCCGGGGTACACTCCTGTTCTTCTCCGGTCTGGGTTCTCCCAGATCGGTCAGTCTTCTGCTTAGTCCTCCGGATTGGGGACTCTGCTCCTACTGGAGTTCTCAGCTTCTCTTAGAGCTCCTCGTGAAGACCTGCCGACCTTCCGGTACCGGTTGACACCTGCGTCTCCAGCCCGCCCGGACTGGGAACTTCGTCCTCTCTGCGGTGAAGTTCCCTTGAAGACTTCGCTACTGCATCTACAGTACCCGTCGCAGCTCTGCCTTCTACAATCCAGTAGGTAAGCTCTAGATTGTGCTAGATCATTAACGGTTTAATGATGTTTGACGTGGGTTTGAAGACTCCACCTGTAGTCTTCGGTTGCTGTGCCTTGGCAACTCTTCTCAACTCCTGCCCTCCATCCCTCAGGGGATGCCGGGGATCCAGGTTGGGCGATGCTGCCCTGTCCAGGGGCGCGCATTCTGGGATCTCCTCTGGCACCCTCAGCTAGGGAGTCCCCATATGTGAAGACTCATTCCTGCTTGTTCCTGGAGATAGCACAGTTACTTACCTGTAACAGGTGATCTCCGGAACAGCAGGAATTAGTCTTCACAACCCACCCACCTCCCCTAGGAGTTGTAATTTTCTCTCTCTCTCTCTCTCTCTCTTCCTTCCTCTCCTCTCCTTCTGTCTCAGCTATGAAACGCAACTGGGGAGAGGCAGTGGGAAGGGCGGGAAGCTACCGCGCAGGCGCGAGGGATGCTCCCAAAAGCCTTCTGATTGGATGCTGGGGAGCATTCCCGTGCGGGCTCCGTCAGCGCCGACGAACCCCATATGTGAAGACTAATTCCTGCTGTTCCGGAGATCACCTGTTACAGGTAAGTAACTGTGCTTTATTTCTAAAAAGCTTTAAAAAGATAGCATGTGTGGCACAGTGTGGGGCTAGCCCTGAGGCTAAGGCCATAGCATTTCAGTGTGAAGCATGTGAGCTGGACTTTCCTTTCATTCAGTCCTGAGCCTGAGAGCACTGCATAGGGCAGACACTACTACTACTGCTGCTATTGAAGTGGCTCATGAGCAATGTTGAACGTGTGCCTTCAGTTTTTGGCTAGTGAGAGGTAGTTGTACTTACTAGGAACCGGGAATGTCTAAGACTGAGAGAGAGAAGGATAAAGGAACAATGTCTTAGGTTTAAGATTCCCATTTAGATTTGAAACCCTATGCTTTGCACTAAATTGTATTGTGTACTGTCTCGACTAGATTGTAAGCTCTGATGAGCAGGACTCCGACAAGCAGGGATTGTCTCTTGTATTTATATCTGTACAGCGCTGCATTTGTGGCGCTATATAAGTGTTAAATAGTAGTAGTAATAGTAAACCTGATACTTGTGGTGATGTCCTGCACTTGTTTTCCTGCATAAAGAAGCTGTGATTTGGTCAGCCTTTGGGAAATGATGGTGTGTAAGCTGAGCCTAAAGGGAATGAAGGTTTTTTCTCTGTGTTTTCTTTATATGCTGTTCTGACAACCTTTTGTATGCCTTTGAATGCACGTCTTCTATTTTTTTTTTCTTAAAATTTCAGGATTTGCAGATGGAAGAACTGAAGCAACAAATTATTACTTTAAAAAGTCATAATGAACAGTTTCAACTAACAGTGACACAGCAGTTATCACAGATTCAACAACACAAGGACCAGTATAATCTCCTGAAAATAAAGCAAGGTATGGTCATCAAACAAAGGCAGTCCTTAATGACCTGCTAATGCGTGGCATGATGCTAGTCTGAGCTGATTCAGGGTGCTCCAAACCCATGCTGGTGGCCGCACAGCCAGTTGGGTTTTTTGGATGTCCATAGTGAATAGGCATGAGAAAAATATGCATGCTTTTGGTCTCTTATGCAAATATCTACAGTGAAATATGTATATGAGAGATCTTGAAAACCCAATTGACTGTAGGGTAGCCAGGATAGGTTTGGTGAGTGGTAAGCTAATTAGATTCATTTGCACGATTTGGAATTAATATTTATGAATCAATCTTTTGTAGTAGAGTATATCACTAGGTGATTTAAGAAAGTTCCCTTGGTTTCACTATTAATTGATCTAAATCAGAAATTTTAAATTTAACTACACATAGAGACACACAGGATAAGTTACAAAAGAAATATCTGTTCAAATGGGCAAAAGAGAGTATTAGATATCTTAGCATTTTCATTAGTAATAAGATAGAAGCATTATATAAACTGAATTATCATAGACTATATGGAAAGGTGGAGAGCTGGCTGGATGGATGGGGGCGGGGATATTTGTCATGGTTTGGACGGATTGCTGCTATAAAGATGATGCTCTTACCAAGATTTCTATTTCTCTTCCAGATGTTACTAATTAAAATACCACCTAATCAGTTAAAAAGGTAGCAATGGATATAATGCAAAGAACTAAAGGAGAGGGAGGGTTAGGTGTGCCTAACTTTAGGAAATATTACGAGGCAGCACAATTAAAAACTATTTATGAGTGGCATCAAGGAACACAAACATTGGGTCCAAATGGAGGAAGTTTTTTTAAGGGGAGAAAGTCTAATCAAAGTAGTTTGGAGAGGTAGACTTAGTTTAGAACATAAAAATCAAAATCCTCTAATAGTGCATAGTTTACAAGTTTGGAAACAAAATAGAAAGCGATTAATACAAAATAAGAGGTACTGACAGTGTATGACTCTAAAAGCCTATTTCGAAAGCGGACAAGGACCAGAGAATGGCATTTTGAATAGATGGGATAAGGTGGGGTTAAAATATATCTCACAAATAGTGAATAAAGAGGGCATTTTTGAATTTGAAAATATTAAAGATCTATATAGATTAGGAGATAGAGATTATTATGCTTATCTACAAGTGAGTCACATTTTGAAACAATCAAAAGTGTGGCATAATCTCTGGGAAAATAGGGGGTGGTTTGAAGCATTGTGTTTAGGAAATTTGGGGTAGAAAGGAGTTTTGTCCAAAATTTATAAAGGCATAATGGAGGGGGGGAATAACAAATTGAGATACATGATAAAATGGGAAGAAGATTTGGAGATAAGATGGTCTGAGGAGGAATGGGATAAGATAATACGAACAGTGGCAAGTATATCCATAGCTACAAGGGTAAAAGAGAATGCTTATAAATTGTTGTTCAGATGGTATTGGACTCCAGTATGTAAAAAAAGAGCTGGAAGGGGGATTAGTGATCAATGTTGGAGGGGATGCAATGAGAAAGGGAATTGGTTGCATAATGTGGTGGAATTGTAAGTGGATACAAGCCTTTTGGATTGAGATTTTGGAGTTGAGATATAACATGACAGGATATCGAATACAAAGAAAGCCAGAGATTTGTTTACTACATCAATTAGATGTGGGCATTCCAACGAGAGTTAGTGGAGTGATACATCACTGTATAGTAGCTGCTAGAAATGAAATAGCACAACATTGGCAGGGGAAATCCATGCCACATAAGGCAGGATTTGTGAGAAGAGTGGCAGAGATGTGTTTGATGCATAGATTGACGGAGATGAGGTGGGGGACAGGTGAGAAAGTTGTGGAACAATGGAAGAGTGTGTGTAAGTGGTTGGAAAAATGGAAGGAAGAATGAGTGGGAGTGCTAGAGAAAATATGAGGGATTTTATACAAAATTTAAATAAAATTTTACTGGAAGGATAAATGGTGATTGGGTGAAAGGAGAGGATATTAATTCAATAATGGATGAGGATAAGCGGGGGATGGTGGGAGAGGGTGGTTAGAAAGGGAATGAGTATTTAGAGTAATATTATATGAATTAATGAATATATAATTGTTAATAAATACAAATGTTGTGGGAAGTTTGATACATAAAAGTTATGTGTAGTTTGATACATGTTAAGTGATGTTTGTAATGATACTAAATACTTAATAAAATGGAAAAAGAAAGTTCCCTTGGTGGTTTGAAAAATCATACTGTTTACCTAGTTTAACTGATATGTGGGTAATGAAGATTTCAGTCAGTGTGCAAACCACTTCTGCTCACTAGGAAAAGACAACCAGCTTCACAGTTCGCACAGCGAAGGGGCTCAGATAAATGGGATTCAGTCTGAAGAGATGAGTAGGCTGCGAGAAGAGATAGAAGAATTGAGAAGACAGCAGGACGTATTACAAGGACAGCTAGCAGAAAAGGATGGTTTGATTGCAAATCTGGTAAGGATTCTGTTCTCATATTCTGTAATTATCTCCAGGAACAAGCAGGAATGAGTATTCACATATGGGTACGTCTGGAAAGCTTTTGAGAGCATCCCACAGCGCCTGCGCGCTGCCTTTCTGCCTTTCCTAACCAACTCTCCTCAGTTCTTCTTTGCCGCGGAGCCAGCAGGTCGAGCCCTGTCACCGCTGAAGAAGTTCTTTATTTTATTTTATTGGTCGCGTGTCTGCCTTCCCCGACTCTGGACCGGCACCGCCGGTCTTTTCTTTCTTTCTTTTAAAAAAAAAAAAAATCAATATTTTTCCTCACTTGGTGTATTTTTCTTCTTAAGGCCTCAAGGCCCCCAAGAAAATTTCCCTCATGGAAAAACCGACCTCCGGGTTCAAAAAATGCACTAAGTATAGCGGTACTATTTCTGTTACAGATACCCATGAATGGTGTCTTAAATGTTTGGGTCCTGAACACTCCATTCCGGATTGTCCGTCCTGCTCCCTAATGTCTAAACGGGGGTTACAGAACCGAGCAACTAAGCTCCATGTGCTGTTTCCCACTGAGGCACCGGCAGTAGCATCGACATCTTCCAGGTCTTCTTCTCCTGAAGGATCTCAGGTAACCAAACATAAACCTAGCAGGTCCTCGAAGGGTAGATCTCCCTCTAAGCATCGAGATGCCTCCGGGCTTGCCCTCGAGGATCCTGCACCAGCCAAACAACCCCGGCGGGAAGCTCCGGCTTCCAAAGCTCCTCCTATGGGGTTACAGGTTGACATCGATGGCACGGCCTCGACCGATCACCTGTTCGAATGCTCTGGGGTACCGGCACAATCTACCGGTACCGATCTCCAGGCATTCATAGCGTCGATGGATCAGAATGTTCTGTCCATGCAGCAGGCTATTTCAACCTTCATTCAAGCTGCGACGCCGGCGGTACCGCAATGAGCTCCGTTGTCGGTATCGGCTCCGGTACCGGCACCAGCGCCGATACCGGTTCCGACCGCATCGACATCGACTAGGACAGCGGTTCCTTGTCCAGGGCTGTTTCTCGGTACTGATCCGGTTCCGAAAATGCCCGATGTCGATACCGCTCGATACGCGTATCGAGCGCTGGAAGAGCACCCTGACAGGCAGTACTTCGATTCCTCTGCTGATTCTGATTCATCAGATGAATCACCTGAAGTATCCATAGCCCTTCCTGAAGAGCCGCCTTCTCCAAAAAGAAGAATGTCTCCTCCAGAGAACTTGTCCTTTCAAGACTTCATAAGAGAAGTAGCTAAAGGGCTATCTATCTCAGTAGCCTCTGAATCAGAGCCTAGAGCAAAAAAATTGGATATTTTAGGATACCCTAAGGCTCCTAGAGAGGCTGTCACCTTACCAATTCATGAGATTCTTTATGAACACATGATTGATTTATGGGAGACTCCTCTCACTTTCTCTCCTCATTCTCGCAGGTTGGACACTATGTACCGTGTCCCTCCCTGTCCTGGCTTTCAAAAAACTCAGCTTCCTCACCATTCCATTGTGGTGCAGTCAGCTATGAAGAGGATAAAGAGTACAAAGAGACACTCTTCTGCTCCTCCAGGAAGAGAATGCAGAACCTTGGATGCTTTTGGTAGGAAAATCTTCCAGGCCAGTATGCTTATTGCCAGAATCAACTCATATAGCCTCTACATGGGTATGTTTCTAAAAGAAGTGGCAGAAAAGCTGCACACTTTCCTCCCTTTTATTCCAGAAGATAAAGGGAAGAATTCCGCATGTGGCTTAAGCATACTCAAGACATCTCCAAGTTTTCAAACAGGGCAGCCTTTGACTCCTTTGAAGGTGCCAGTAGAGCCTCAGGCATTGCCATAGCTGCTCGCAGAATTGCTTGGCTCCAGGCTTCTGATCTAGAACCCTGGGTTCAAGATGGCTTAGGAAATCTACCCTGCACAGGTGAAAATTTATTTGGCAAAGAGTGGCAAATTAAAGCCACTCAGATGGATGCAGAGAACTCTGCTCTGGATAGACTTTCAAAGTCATCCTCCTTCCCTGCCAAGAAAAAGATTTTTAAAAAGTCTTTTTATAAAAAGGGCAGATTTCCTTCCACTTCTGGCCAACAATCTTCTACAGGTCGCTTTGCCACTAAGCGTCAGCAACCTAAGCAGGCCAGATCAAAGTCTACAGGGGCTGCTGCAACTCAGCAGTCCCAACCTCCTCAGGGTTTTTGACTTAATGCTAGAGAACTTAGCCTTTCTGGCTCTACAACAGCCAGAACCTCTCACCATTCCAGGAAGGTTAGCTCATTTTGCTCCCAGATGTGGGAGCAAATCACATCAGAGCAGTGGACCCTCTCCATCATAAGAGAGGGCTACAAACTTCATTTCTCAGACCTTCCTCCCCACACCATGGTGAGACACTTCAATTCTCCCACATCTCTTCTCGACCTTTTAGGTCAGGAGATAACTACCCTTCTTGCCCAAGGGGCAATAGAAGAAGTTCCTCTTCTTCAACAAGGGTCAGGGTTCTACTCCCCCTATTTTCTCATTCCAAAGAAGACAGGGGGATACAGACCCATTCTAGATCTCAGATAATTGAACAAATTTCTATGCAAGGAGAAGTTCAAGATGCTTTCTCTGGGCACTCTCCTTCCATACCTTCAAAGTCAGGATTGGCTTTGTTCTCTAGATCTCAAGGATGCGTACACACATGTCCTCATCCATCCATCTCACAGAAAATTCCTACGTTTTCTTTTCCAGGGAAAACATTACCAATACAGAGTCCTTCCTTTTGGTCTGGCCTCTGCTCCGAGAGTGTTCACCAAATGCATGGCAATAGTTGCTGCATTTCTACGCACTCTGGGAATATTTGTCTTCCCATACCTGGACGACTGGCTCATCCGAGCTCCATCTCAGTCAGAGGCCCAGATTTCCCTGGACCGCACAAGGCGCATTCTGCAGTATCTGGGACTGGTAGTAAACCTCCCAAAGTCCCAGCTCATCCCTACTCAGTCCCTGGAATTCATAGGGGTCTGGTTGGATACCACCACTGCAAGGGCCTACCTTCCTCAGGCCCGTTGCCAACGTCTAGTGCAGCTAGCCTCCCAGATTCAGTCAAAGAGCCACTTAACTGCCAGGGAGATGCTACAACTGCTAGGCCACATGGCTTCCACAGTACATGTGGTACCCTATGCTCGCCTACACATGAGAGCAGCTCAATGGACTTTGTCCACCCAGTGGACTCAAGCTTCAGGAGCTCTCTCAGACCAAATAGCAACCTCCAAACGTCTCTTTTGGTCTCTCCAATGGTGGATGTCCACTCAAAATCTGTTGCTGGGGTCCCCCTTCCAACAGTTGTTGCCACAAGCAACCCTCACAACAGATGCCTCCCAAACAGGTTGGGGAGCTCATCTACAAGACCTCTCCACCCAAGGCACTTGGTCCCCACAGGAGACCTCTCTTCATATCAACCACTTGGAACTTCGAGCAGTGTTTCTAGCTCTCAAGGTCTTTCATACCCTCCTCAGCTACAAGACAGTCCTTATTCATACGGACAATCAAGTAGCCATGTTTTACATAAACAAGCAAGGAGGAACTGGCTCTCTGTCGCTTTGCAACAAAGCTCTAAGATTATGGGCCTTCGCCAGAGAGCATCAGATCCATCTCCTGGCAGTATACCTCCCAGGAAACCAAAATTCTTGGGCAGACAGACTCAGTCGAGTTCTGCTTCCATACGAATGGTCCCTGCATATGGATCAGGTACTCAGAATCTTCCAAGAATGGGGAACCCCGGACATAGACCTCTTTGCAAGTCCGTGGAATGCCAAACTTCCCCGGTTCTGTTCTAGAATTCCGTGTCAGGGAGTTCAGGCCAAAGATGCCTTCCTCCTTCATTGGGGTCAGGGTTTCCTGTATGCCTTTCCATCCATTCCCTTGATTCCCAAGACTCTATTCAAACTCCAGAGGGATCAAGGATCTATGATCCTTATAGCGCCACGCTGGCCACGCCAAGTGTGGTACCCTCTACTTCTGCATCTCTCCCAAGCCCCCTCCCTGGACTTGGGAGCTGCTCCAGACCTTCTGTCCCAGGAGGAAGGGACTTTGTGGCACCCAAACCCCAAGTCCCTTCACCTCAGAGCTTGGTTACTGAAGGCCTAGACCTTCAAGACTTGAATCTTTCTCAGCAGGTGAAGGATATCCTCCATGCTTCCAGGAAACCTTCCACCAGGCGTTCCTATGCTTTTAGGTGGAAAAGATTTTCCATTTGGTGTGCTGAAAAGGGTCTTGACCCTCTGGCACTACCTTTAACTTCTTTGTTAGACTATCTCCTGCATCTCTCCAATGCAGGACTTAAGACAAATTCAGTAAGAGTCCATTTGAGTGCTATTGCAGCATCCCTTAAGCCCATCAATGGACAACCTATCTCCTCTCATCCTCTTATTTCAAGATTCATGAGAGGCCTAACTTTAACTAAACCTCCCATTAGGCCTCCTCCGGTGGCATGGGACTTAAATTTGGTTCTTGGTCATCTTATGAAGCCACCTTTTGAACCCTTAGCCACTACCTCCTTGAAATTTCTTTCCTGGAAGGTTATTTTCCTCATTGCAGTCACTTCTGCTCGCCGCATCAGTGAACTGCAGGCCTTAGTGTCTAATCCACCTTATACAAGGTTCCATCATGACAAGGTAGTCCTTAGGACAAATCCACACTTTATGCCTAAAGTGGTCTCACCTTTTCATCTTAATCAAGAGGTATATTTACCTGTCTTTTTTCCAGCTCCTCATGCATCCAGTGCAGAGAGGAATCTTCATACTCTGGATTGTAAAAGAGCTCTTGCTTTTTACTTACATAGGACACAGCAACATAGAAAGTCTTCCCAGCTTTTTGTTGCTTTTGATCCTTCTCATTTGGGACTTCCAGTCTCTAAGAGAACACTGTCCAATTGGATTGCTCAGTGTATTTCTTTCGCCTACCAGAGTAAGAACCTTTCTCTGGAGAGCCATGTCACAGCTCATAATGTGAGGGCCATGGCCACCTCTATGGCTCATCTAAATTCTGTGTCCACCGACCAGATCTGTCGAGCAGCCACCTGGGCCTCTTGTTCATACCTTCACAGCCCATTACTGCTTGGACAAGGATTCCCGCCGGGATGCCTTGTTTGGTCAGGCTGTCCTCAGACACCTGTTCCATTCTTAAACAACTCCTGCCCTCCTTCCCTGGATGGATGCCTGAGATCCATGGGAGGACGCAGACCCCTTTCAGGGTCTCATATCCTTGGGGATCTCCCAGGCATCTCAGCTAGGGAGTCCCCATATGTGAAGACTCATTCCTGCTTGTTCCTGGAGATAGCACAGTTACTTACCTGTAACAGGTGATCTCTGGGAACAGCAGGAATAAGTCTTCACAACCCACCCACCTCCCCTAGGAGTTGTATCTCTTTTCTACCTTACCTTTCCTCTCTCTCTCTATTGTCTCAGCTTTAAACTCGAACTGAGGAGAGTTGGTTAGGAAAGGCGGGAAGGCAGCGCGCAGGCGCTGTGGGATGCTCCCAAAAGCTTTCCTTTTTGGGAAGCTGGGGAGCGTTCCCGCGCAGGCTCCGTCGGTACCGACGTACCCATATATGAAGACTTATTCCTGCTGTTCCCAGAGATCACCTGTTACAGGTAAGTAACTGTGCTTTACAAGTGGAGAAAAGGCATAAAAAGGTTCTCATAGCCCCTCCATGTGTGTACTTGTATGTATCTGTTTTGTCTACATGTATGTCTGGTGCGATTCTCAAACATTCTTTTAGGCTGGAAATAAAAGGAAACAAAGTGTGTGTTGATATGCATAATAATTGCTGGATGTCACTTCATCTGATTTCAAAGCATGGATTTTGCAGTTTAACCACAGGGTACCTCTGTACCAAGGCAATAAGTGTTGATAAACTTCTTTACTACTAGGTGGCAGTACAAATAAAACAAATAGCAAACTCCACTGTTCAGCCACTAAGTCTTCACCATACGTTGTAACCATTGGGAAAGGTATAAGGTTCAGTCACTAGGTGTCATAGCTGAATTTACAACAATGCAGTACACATCTGAATCATTAAGTGTCAGTCTGGGGAGGAGGGGAATGGAGCCCCATATTTCTAAAAAAGCTACAGTATGTGCAAGTCTGTGTGGGGTCTGTTTTTGGTCTGTGTATCTGTAATTGGGAGAGGCAGTTGACAAGCAGCCATGTCTCAATATATCTATCTGCAGCTGTTGCCATTGCCTCACCCATAGAAATGCATTGGCCATTTTTGAAGACTTTCTTTCTCTGGATACCCTTCCCATTTATTAAGAAAGTGTGCCTTTCTCTGGGAACAAGTAGAAAGTATGTCCTCGCATATGGGGTGACATCTGCGCTGATGGAGCACACGCGGATCCACTCTCCAGCTTTCAAAGAAAGCCTTTGGGAGATACACCGCGCATACGTGGTCCCCTTCCCGCCCAAAGGTGCCATTTTGCTTCTGTCTGTCTTTTTCCATGCAGATGTGTGTCGTCTGCAACCCAGACAAAGTAGATTTTTCTGTCCCTTTATCGTTTTTCTTCTTTTTTTCTCGAGTGCTCGATAAGATCACCTTTCCGCTGCCTGGGTCTCCTGTCTCAGTGTCATAGTTTTTTGCTCAGGTAATTTTCTTTATTTTTATGTCTTTGGCCTGCAGGGGGTTTTCTCGCGGGTTTGGGTTTAATCTTGTGGGTCTTGTTCCCACTATGTCCTCGACCAGCGGTTTCAAGCAGTGTGTGGCAAGCGAAACTGCACTATGTCCCGTTCGGACTGCCACAATACCTGCATTAAGTGCCGCAGGGCAGACTACCTCATGTCAGCTAAAACCCAGAAGGAACGCCAAAAGTAGCAGGGGGAGCTGTTTGGTAGGTCTGGCTCAGGCTCTACATTGGGGCAGAATCCCTACCTTCAATGCCAGCAGCAGGGGACGTGGCGTCATGTGCCCTGGCTCGGTCGGAACCCAGAGGTCATCGGACATCTGAGTCATCCTCTGAAGATCTCCCCCCCCCCGGACGTTGGAGTCTTCCTCAAAGCCAATGTCAAGGACTGACCAAGGATCGAGTTGTAAGTCTGCCTTGACCCGGCCACAAAGCCCTCGACTCGATGTGGGGGATGACGGGTGGGAGCACCGTTGAAGCAGCCCCGGAGAGATGAGTCACCTGTGGCATTGAAAAATCAACATAGCACCTCAAACTCCATTATATTCTGGGATTCCCCGGCAAAGGACCCGATGTGGCCTCAATGTCCCCAGAACCTGGTGCCTATGGTGGAGCCATCAGGCATCAAGGCAAGGATGGCGGCCCTCAAATGCAGTTTCTCTGTGTTCCCGGAGGCACAAAGGGGCCCAACTCCCGGTCACTCTGGGTCGTTGGCGCCCCACATGGGGACTTCCCCGACAAGGATCTCCCCAGAGGATGCTCCACCCATCCTCGATTCGTTGGCATGGTCAGTATCGAGGCTGTTGGTGGCTGACACGATGCCAACAGACCTCCGACGTCGGGAGTCATCGATGCCGGGTTGGTCTGATGACTGTGGAGTGCTTGCAACTCCTCCGGCTCTGAATTGGCATAGGAGACAGACAAAGAGTCCCCCGACATGTGCTCTATTAGGACGTCCCCTCTGACCTCTCTCTGCCACACCACTGATGGAGGTCCGCTCCAGAGGATCTTGCATTCTTGAAGTTCATGAGGGAGATGTCCCAGGCACTCGGCTTCATGGCAGTCCCCAAAGATGAGCCACGTGCTGAGGATCTGGAGATCCTACAGTACGATGCCACTCCTTGGGAGGCGCTGTCAGTGCCTATGCCCCCCATCCTGGAGCGTCTGCTGTTCAGGATGTGGGAGACCCCAGTGACAGTGCCGATTGTGAACCGGTAACTTGATTTGCAGTATCAAATCAGCAAGAGCCCCGGGTTCCAGAAAACGCAACTTCCACACAATTCCATGGTGGTGGAAACTGCTGTGCGTCGTATCAAGAGCCAAAAGATGCACTCCTCAGTGCCCCCTGGTAGGGAGGCCCATACCATGGATGCATTTGGCAGGAAGTGTTTCCAGAGCTCTGTGCTCACAGCCCGGATCCAGGCTCACAGCCGTACATGGGCATGTACCTGAGAGACCTGGCGAAGAAACTCGCCAGATTCTCAGCTGGTCTATCAGGTGAGCCCCTTGAGCACTTTTGGACCCTGGTGTCTTCAGTAAGAGTTTTCCAAGTTTCAGACTCTGGCAGCCTTCGATGGCTTTGAATCGGTGGCTCAGTAGCTGCGGTGGACATTAGTGCCCGCCGCCTTGCCCGGCTACAATCTTCTGACTTGGAGCAATAGGTCCAGGACAAGTTAGCCGACCTTCTATGCCAGGGAGACAACTTCCTCAGCAAACCCATGACTGAGAAGGCTGACGAGTTAGAGAAGGAATTCATGAACAGGACCAGGCTGTCCGATCCTTCTCGTTGGAAGGCTTCAGGGAAGAAGCCTTTCCACCCAAAGTCCAAATGGGCTTATGGAAGCTACCCCAAGTTCCAGGTCTACCCAGCTCCCCCTCAGGGATAGCAGGCCAAGGGCCAGGGGCATGACCCCATATGTCTAAGGCTCCATAACCCCAAACAGTGCCCCAACCATAGCCTGGGGGGAGCTTTTGACTCCTTGGGCATTGCCTCCATCCCTCAGGAGGTAACCAGCCCAAGGTTCATGGAGGGACGGCTGGTCCACTTTGCACACAGGTAGCCCTCTATCACCACAGATGGCTGGGTGTTGCAGGTGATTAGGAAGGGATGTCTCCTCCATTTCACTCAGCTGCCCTCCCCCTTTTTCCCAGGGGAACTGCCTATGGACCCCTTGTACAGGGAGCTGTTTCAGAAGGAACTTTAGTCCTTACTCAAGGAGCAAGGGGTAGAGCTCGCTCCCCCCCCCCCTCAATTGCAAGACTGGAGATTCTACTCCTGCTACTTTCTGGTCCCCAAGAAAACAGGGGGCTTCAGACCCATCCTGGATCTTTGGGACCTCAACCGCTTCCTGGTCAAGTTCAAGATGTTATCCATTGGTATCTTGCTTCCGTACCTCCTCCAGGGAGATTGGCTATGCTCCTTGGATCTCAAAGATGCTTATACCCACATCCTGATTCATCCAAGGCACTGCAAGTATCTCCAGTTCGTTGTAGGGAGACGCCACTATCAATACAGGGTACTTCCCTTTGGTCTTGCCTCAGCCCTTCGGGTGTTAACAAAATGCTTGGTGGTCGTGGCCACTCACCTCTGCTTTCTCAGAGTATTTGTGTTCTCCTATCTGGACGACTGGCTCATACGGGCCGACATACTGGACAAAGTGCGCAATGCAACACAGCGTACTCTGGGACTGCTGCAGTACCTGGGCTTTGTGGTGAACTTCGCAAAGTCCCACTTCTCCCCTTCACAGTGCATGGAGTTCATCAGAGTCCTGCTCGACTCCAGTAGAGCAAGAGCCTTCCTACCCCTGGAGCAGGCTCAACACCTCGCCACCCTAGCGCAAGTAGTGCAGAGCAGCACACCGGTAACAGCCCAGATGATGCTTCGCCTTCTGAGGCACATGGCAACCACCATCCACGTCACTCCTTTTGCTTGCCTGCACATGCGGCATGTTCAGTGGATGCTCAGCGCCCAGTGATCACAGGCTTCGGGGCCACCTAGAGGACCACATTTGGGTCACACCAGGCTTGGCATCCTTTGACCTGGTGGCTGGACCACCTCAACGTCAGAGCTGGCCTGCCTTTCCAGGCTCTGCAAGTAGAGTGCGTCCTCATCACAGACGCGTTAAAGACCGGCTGGGGGGTCTACTGCAATCACCTGCAGTCGCAGGGCCCGTGGTCACCAGAGGAGAGTGCCTCACAGATTAACCTGCTCAAGCTCCGAGCAGTCTATCATGCCCTGCGGGTCTTCCAGGACCATCTGGAAGGACAGGTAATTCATCCAGACGGACAACCAGGTAGCAATGTTTTATATCAACAAGCACGGGGCAACGGGATCATACCAGCTCTGTTGGGAGGCAGTGTGCCTCTGGAACTTTGTGGTGGGGAAAAACATTTCACTCAAAGCGGTGTACTTGCCTGGCCAGGCCAATGTGCTGGCTTGACCGCCTGAGCTGCGTTCTCCAACCTCATGAGTGGAGACTGAAACTGACTGTACTGGGGAAGATCTTCCAGTATTGGGGTACTCCAGAGATCTACCTCTTTGCCAGTCCAGAGAATGCGCAGCTACCACACTTCTGTTCCCGGAAGCCAGCCTGGAAGTGAGAGGTGGCAGACACGTTTCTCCTTCCTTGGTCCAAGGGGTTTCTGTATGCATTTCCACCAATGCCCCTGTTACCTTGGGCCCTGCTCAAGATTTGAGCAGAGACAGCCTCCGTCCTCTTCATTGCACCCAGGTGGCCCAGGCAGCCCTGGTTTTCCCTGCTCCTACAGCTATCCCAGAGAGACGCTTAGCCATTGGGGAGTGCCCCAGACTTCCTGTCCCAGGAGGACAGAACATTACGACACCCCATCCTCCAGCCCCTGGCGCTTACAGCCTGGATGCTGAGAGGCTAGCTGTTGTGCATCACTGCCTCCCTTGACCGGTTGTAGACATATTGCTGGCCTCGCACAAGGACTCTACATGCTGGGCTTATGCCTTCAAGTGACACAGGTTCTCCCTCTGGTGTGCAAGTGAGGGCCTTAACCCTTTCTCCAGCACAACGGCAGAAGTATTGCGATGCCTTTTGCACCTATCAGGGGCAGGCCTGAAGTCCATCTCAATTAGAATGCATCTCTGCACCATCTCGGCTCGCCACCATGGAGTGGATGGCCAGGCTGTGTCTTTGCACCCCTTGGTTGGCTGCTTCATGCGGGGCCTTCTCTTCTCACGGCCCACTGTCCCCCCATCACAGTGGCGTAGGACCTCAATATCATCCTAGGAAAGCTCATAAGCCCGCCTTTTGAGCCCCTGGCTACCTGTCCTCTCAAGTACCTCTCCTGGAAGGTCGCCTTTCTGTTAGTGCTCACCTCAGCCAAGCGCGTGAACGAACTGCAGGCCCTGGTGACACATGAGCCCTACATCAGGTTCCATAAGAACAAGGTCGTCCTTTGGATGCACTCTAAGTTCTTACCGAAAGTGGTTTCTGCTTACTACCTAAACCAAGAGGTGGTGTTGCCCACCTTCTTTCTGAGGCCTCACACCTCCAGAGTGGAGGCCTCTCTGCACACGCTTGACTGCACGCATGCCCTCTCCTTCTAAATCCAGAGGACACAACCCCACCACTGCTCAATGCAGCTCTTTCTCTCTTTTGACCCCAGTTGTCTCGGGTTCACAGTCTCTAAGTGCACCCCCTCTCAGTGGGTGGCCGACTGCATCTCGTTTGCCTCTCAACAGGTGGGGCTCTCCCTGGAGCATCATGTCATAGCTCACAATATGCATGCCATGGCGGCCTCTGTAGCCAGTCTGTGGTCAGTGCCCTTGCTGGACATCTGCCAGGGCTACCACCTGGTCCTCTGTGCAGACCTTCGTGACGCAATACTGTTTGGAGGAGGCCTCCCTGAGGGATAGTGCCTGCGGCCAGGCTGTGCTCCATCACTCTTCAGGGAATAATGCAACTCCTTTCCTCCAGCCCTCTGTATGCTGGCTACTGGAGTGGGGATTGCATCTTTGATGCTGTTGCTACTGCAGTGTCAGACTTCCAGCCAATCAGCGCTCCCTGCTGCCCTTTACGGTCTGCTTTTTGGATCGCCCGTGGTTTTTGCAAGCTTTTTCTGTAGCCTGTAGCTTGGGAGTCCCATATGTGAGAACTGACTTCCTACTTGTTCCCAGAGAAAGTGTAGTTACTCATCTGTAACAGGTGTTTTCCAGGGACAGCATGAATCAGTCCTCACAACTCTCCCTCCTCCCCATGAAGTTGTTTTTGCTGCCTTGTTCTATGATATCCTACTGAGGCAAGATGGCACATTTAGGCGGGAAAGTAACTGCGCATGCGCGGTGGATCTCCCAAAAGCTTTCTTTAAAAGCTGGGAGTGGATCCGTACGGGCTGTGTCGGTGCCAAGGTCACTCCATATATGAGGACTGATTCTTGCTGTCCCTGGAGAACAACTGTTACAGGTGAGTAACTACACTTTTTCCTCTTTATTCTCCTAGGCCAGATTTGGCCTTGCTCCATTCAGTTTTTGAAGAGTTAATTTGCATCGGGGAGTGGAGCAAGAGGAAAGCTCCTCCCCGGTCCTCCCACCAAAGCCAATCAGCAGCAAAAAAGGAAATACAGCCCCTTGGAATGAAGAGGCCCGCAGCGCAGCACAGCACCGGCAGAGCTGATCGCGTCAGGGAGTGGAGCAGGAGGAAAGCTCCTCCCCGGTCCTCCCACCAAAGCCAATCAGCTGCCGGTGCTGTCTCTGCGCTGCGGGCCTCTTCCTTCTCTCCAAGGGGCTGTCGCTGCCCGCATCCACTGCTTCCCTGTGCGCTCTGTGGTAACACTTCACTGATTGGCTGACTGTCAGGAGATGGCAGCCAATCAGCAAGTGCTACCGGTATCAGTAAAAAAAAATAAGCCCTACCCCGAAAATAAGCCCTAGTGCTATTTTTGGAGCAAAAATAAATATAAGACCCGGTCTTATTTTCGGGGAAACACGGTATACCTTTATATCTACTCACATAGATCTGATCCCACACATCATCCTCCCATTGCAGCCCCAAATCCGCCACCCACGCCTTTTGGTAAGTCGCAACTCGTCTATCGCTCACCATGAACCGGTAAAAAGATGCTAATGCCCGTTTCGATTGTCCCCCCAAGAAGAAGCGTTCAACATCAGTAAGATCTGAGGCTAAATGCGGGGTCACCCTCTGCTGAAGATAGTGACGCAGCTGCATATATCCAAAAATCGCTCCCCTATCCAACTTGTACTCCCGTGCAATCGCTTCAAAGGTCTTCACTTGTCTCCCCTCTAACAATTGACCCACGCGACACAGACCCTTACAGCTCCAATTGTCAAAAGTGGATTTCCCCAAGGCGGGCTGGAAGTCAGGATTCCTTTGAATTGGCAGTAGCCTGGATAGCCCACGTTCCCCCAGCCAAATACTTCTCCATTTATTCCAGACCCTCAAAGCGCCCAATACATAGGGATTACGGCCTGGATAGCCTCCAGAACTCGTCCTCGGTCTCCAAACCCAGTCCCCCAAGCACCCCTCCACCAGTTCCTCCGCTTCCATACCCACCCACTCCTTTGGGTCTTCCGCCTGCCATTCCACAACCGCACACATTTGTGCCGCCTCCCAATATTTCAACAAATTCAGGACCGCTAACCCTCCCCGCTCCCTTTTCTCCATCAAGATACGGGCGGCCACCCTGTTGCTCTTCCCCCTCCCACAAAGGTCATGATTATCCTCTGCAAGCGGGCAAGATAACTTTTGGGTAGCCCAATAGGGAGATTCATAAAAAGATACAGCCATTTAGGTAAGGCCATCATTTTGATTGCCGCGATTCGCCCCATCCAGGATAATTGCTTATGTTTCCACTCAACCAGATCCTTTTGGATGGCCCTCTCAACCCGTACATAATTTTCCTTAAACAGATCAGCTTCCCGGGCCGTCAAATAAATCCCCAGATATCTAATACTCGATTTCGCCCAGCGGAAAGGAAAGGAAGCCTTAATCTGCCTGTACTCCTCCCCTCCCGCCGAAATATTCAAAAGTTCCGATTTGGTTTCATTAACCTTAAAGCCCGAATAAGCGCCATATTCCTTTAGGACCCCCTGTAGCGCCCCCAGGGAAGCTAGCGGTTCAGTCAACATAAACAGGAGATCATCAGCAAAAAGGGCAACCTTGCTCTCTCCGGACTTCCATTTGACCCCTTGAATCTCCACGCTGTCCCGCACTTTCTGGGCAAGCGGCTCCATAGATAACACAAAAAGCAACGGGGAAAGTGGACACCCCTGCCTCGTCCCTCTATGCAGTGCAAAGGATCCAGAGTACTCCCCATTAATCCGAATCCGTGCCATCGGCTGTTTATAAATGGCCTTAACCCAGGTTAAAAAATTGCCCGTGATCCCCATTCTTTCTAAAACTTTAAATAAAAAAGGCCACGATACACGATCGAACGCCTTTTCAGCATCGATGGCCAGCAGCACCATTTGATCCGTACCCCTCCTTCCCTTCCACACTGCAGTCAGCACCTTCCGCAAATTATCCACTGTTTGGCGCCCCGGGACAAACCCAGATTAGTTTTCATGGACCAGCCTCGGCATGTGTCGCAACAACCGATTTGCCAAAATCTTAGTGAAAATTTTAAAGTCCGTGCCTAGGAGAGAGATAGACCTATATGAGCCACACAAACTGAGGTCTTTCCCCTCTTTGGGCAAGACAGTAATCCCCGCGGTGCGTAAGGTTTCTGGGATAGCCTCCCCCTCTTTAAAGGCATTAAATAAGCGCGCCAACGGCCCACACAGCAGGTCCCTATAGACTTTATAAAACTTATTCGTAAAGCCATAAAGCCCGGGCGCCTTGTGGGTCGGAAGACCCCGGATCACCTCCGCCACCTCGTCCTCTTCTATGGGCCTAGATAGCCGTTCTCCTTCCTCCCCTGACAAGCAGGGTAGGTTCATCTGCAAATATTGGTCCAAGTCCTCCCCCACCGGGTTGTGCTCAGCCATATATAACTGTTTATAAAAATTTACAAAGCTCTTTTGAAGTAAATCTACGCGCCGCACCACAGTCCCTTTGTCATCCCGTATTTTAGTTATAAAATTTCTAGTGCGGTGCTGTTTCAACCTTTGCGCTAACAATCTACTGGGCTTATTGCCAAATTCAAAGAATTGTTGTTTCAGGATATCCTGAGCATAATTAATCTCCGCTAACTCAAGTTCATTGAGTTTCCTACGCACTTTATTTAACTCTTGCGCTATCTCCTGTCGCCCTCCCTGCAGCAACACCAAACTTTCCAGCTCCCTAAGCCTCTCCCGGAGTTCCTCCTTCTTCCGCTCCTTCTGTTTTTTCATATATGCCCCCACCGAAATCAAATCCCCTCTAATTACCACCTTCATGCATTCCCACAATGTTCCAATCGCACACCCATCCCGATCATTAAGCTCAAAGTACTGTGTAATTTTCACCCCCACCTTTCGTGCTATATCCACATCATCCAGAAGGGACTCATTCAACATCCACATCCTACCCTTCCTCTGGTCCCCCCCCAACCCCACCTCAACCCAGAGGGGCGCATGATCTGACCAAGTCCGATCCCCCACCTCACATTCAGCCACCTTAGTCAATAAGGGTTTGGACACCCAAAGCATGTCTATCCTGGAGAAGGAATGATGCACCGGGGAATAGAAGGTAAACCCCCTCTCTTTCCCCCTCATTTCCCTCCACGTATCCACTAGTCCCACACTCCGCACCAACGCTTTCAATTTCTTCCTTCCCGAGGCATGTCCCACCACCTTCCCAGAAGAAGTATCCAAAGCGGGATTAATGGTGACATTAAAGTCCCCCCCCCCCCCCCATAATAATGTGGCCTTCCGCTACCTTCTCCACCAAACCCTGAAGCTGTCCAAAAAAGGTCCCATGCCCCACATTCGGCCCATACACATTAATCAGTGTGAACATCTGTTCCTGGATGCGCAATTTAACAATAAGGTATCTACCCTCCATATCCCGGTGTACCACACAATCAGAGTAACCTATCGTCCCCTTCAGCAAAATCCCCACCCCCCCTTTTTTCAAGTCTACCCTATTTGAGGCAAACCATTTCTCTGAAAAATTTTTATGTGCCACTCTCCATTCATCACATTTTTTCAAGTGTGTTTCTTGGACAAAAATAATGTCTCCGTTTAGTCTATTAATTTCCTTAAACATTCTCTGCCTTTTCACCGGGGAATTTAGCCCCCGAACATTCATGGACACTACTTTAACCCTATCCACTGAACCAGTCTCTCCCCCCCTTCCACGCCCTACAAGTCCGGCTGTCCGAGAACCCGCACCCCCACCCCCCCCTCCCCCCCTCCCCCCTTCCCCCCTCCCCCCCTCCCCCTTCCCCCCTCCCTCCTCACCCCTCCCTCCTCACCAAAACAATGAGTGCTCCCGCCATCCCGTTCCGACCAACACCCCCCCCACCCACCCTACCTATCCACCACACATCTTCCCCTTACTCACACCCGCACCACACCCCCCATACTCACCCCCCTCATCGCACACCCCATTCCCCCATTCTCTCCCGTAATAAACATCACAAGCAAAGTATATATATACGTCAACTCAACATTGCCCCCCAACAGGAAACCACCCCCACAGAATATGTGCTTAACCTCCTACTCCATATCTCCATCCAGCCAAGCGTCCCGGCAAGTCCAGAAACAATAGACCGTCAAGGCCCCTAAGGGGCTGCACATGTCATTCACTCTCCGGCCTCCTCCAACCGCTCTTCTGTCCCGGGCCTCCGGGCTCGCTGACGCCTGTTCTCCACTTGTTGCCACTTCGGCCGACCAGCCTGTCTGCCACCGCTGCTCACAGTCTCTCCCTGCAGGCCCATCATACCCGCGGACCGCAGCGCCTGGACCGCTTCCTCCCGGGTTTTCACCCGGATGCTCTGTCCTTTGTAGGTTATGGATAGGCCAAAAGGAAAGGTCCACCCATACCGGACTCCCTCCTCCCGAAGCTTTAGCACAATGTCCTTCATCATGCGCCTCTTCTGCAGGGTAACCTGTGCTAGGTCTGTGTAGATGTCCACCTCGCAGGAGTTCCATTGTACACCGCCGTTCCCGCGGGCTGCTCTCTGCACCTTTTCTTTCGTTTGAAAATCCTGGTAGCAGGCAATGATGTCCCTTGGCCGGTTCCCGCGCCCAGCTCCTGCTGCCGCCACTCGATGCGTGCGCACAATGCGCCAATCCAGATTTTCTACTGTCGCTCCTGCCTTTTCCAGTGCGGCCTTAGAAATAGCCTGCACCACGGCCTGACAGTCCAAATAGGGTTCCCCCTCCGGCACCCCCCGAAAGCGCAGGTTACACCGGCGGGACCTATTTTCGAGGTCTTCCATTTTCTCTTCAAGCGCTTGATGTTGCTGTTGCAGGAGCTGTACTTTGTTCTCCATAGACTCCAAACTTTCCCCCTAGCCCTCCACACGGCCTTCGACTTCCTCCACTCTCCGGCCCAGGTCCGTGAGGTCCCCTCTCAAGCTGTCCACGCTTGCCACCACATCCGCTCTAATTTGCAGGATATCAGTCCTTAATTCAGAAAACCACGTTCGGACCTCACTTTGGAAATCACCGGGCCCCCCTCCAGCATGTGCACCACTCTCCTTGGGTCCCTTCTCTGGTCTCTCCCGCATGCTCCGTTTGCCGTAGTATTTTCCGCGGGCTTTCCCTCAGCCCCCGCCATCTTGTCTTTGCCCTGCCGGGTTGGCGTGGTTTCCCCGTATGCAAACTCCTTCAGATTCACCTTTTTCAGCTTTGCGGTCATTACAGCCGGTCCCCGTCTTTATCTCCTGCTCCTCCAGCAAAAACCGGGGCGATCCAGCGCCGCACACCACTCAACAATGCACTTTTCGATAGAGTCGGGTGGGAGCTCACAACTCAAGCGGCCATACTAGGTGATGACGTCACCGGCACTCTATCCTATTTTTTTTAATATTTAAAGCCTGATGTATCCCTTCCTTACTATGAAAATCCAGAAAGCCATGTTATAGCTCTAGAGTTAAAACAATTATTAAATGAACTTTCAGGTTCCATGAAGTATTATCACGTAGTATTGACTAGAACTTTAAAGCAGCAATAAAAATACTTCCTCAGTTTTGGTCCATTTTGGGAGAAGTGTAGAGTGATTTTTCCCTAGAACCAAATAGCCTTTCCAATTCTTTAATTTCCGTGTTCCTCAGAGCTGATAGAAAAATGCATCAGAATTTAATTTTTGAGGATTCACTTATGCTACCAGTATACTTTTCTTTTTTTTACATCTTCATTCCTACACCATTTCTTCTGAGTTATACATAGGGGATTCCTGTTGGTCAAACAGCAAAAATGGGACGTTCTGGGAACCGGAGAAAGATTGTGAGCTATGTTTGTGGAGATGGTTATGTTTGCATTTATTTATTGATATGTAGCTCGTGCCTTTCCAGTAGTAGACCAAGGAGAGTTACATTTAGATACTGTAGGCATTTTCCTTGTCCCCTGAGGGCTTACAGTCTTAGTTTGTACCTGAGACAGTGGAGGGTTAAGGGAGTACCAGTGGGATTTGAACCCTGGTCTTTCTGGTCCTAGGCTGCTGCCATAACCACTGGGCTACTCTCTACTCCACTCCACAGCCCAGCAGCTGTTTCCTCCTGGCAAAGTCTCACAAGAACAGCTGCACGCAAGACTTTACCTGGAGGGAACAGCCACCAGACCTGGAGAGGAGGCAGAGCGGCAAGCCAGCAAAGGTATGCTTGCCTTGTGTGCCACTTCCATGTCGACCCAGAAGCGGCACCCTCCTGTCTGTCACCCAGGGCAGGCCGCACCCACCGCCTGCCATTGGTAAGCCATGGTATGCTGGTAATATATTGTGTATTAAATTTGTGATGAATGCAAAACAAATAGTATGTAATTTGTAATACATTTTTGTATGTGTTAGTTTTGGTTGATTTAATTTTGAATGTGTTTTAGTGGTGCATTTGTGCATTTTAAATTGTAACTGACTTTTTGTATTTAGTTATGGAAGAGTGGAATAAATCTGATAAAAGTTGATAGAAATGAAACTATCCTGACCGTTTTCGTTCAAGGAAGTTCTGGTCAATTCCAGTAATATATTTTCTAATGAAATGCTATATATATGCAGCATAAACATGGTGTGTAAAGTTTGCCGATTAGCTAAGGTTTTAATGTGTGTTCAGCAGTGAAGACAGGAGTTTTCAGTATGAAATATGCCTGGTCTTGGCACTCATTAATAAGAATAAATAGATTTTTATTGGCTACATTTAAAAATAGTCTACAAGATATAGGCAGACAACCCTGAGCATTTATCCTTTAGAGGTGTTAAATAAGACAATGGGGTTTTTCCCATTTTTTTTCCCTCTGTACTATTAGAAATCTGCTCATCAAGAAGGAAGAACAGAGCATTCTCTGGAAGGAACTACAACAGATGGAGGTTCTGAGCATGGTGCAGAACTGTACAAGGCAAGGACTTGAAGTCTTTTTTGTTTGCTAGTACTTGCTTTAAGTAGGGTGAGGACTTAGAATACAGTAATATTGCTCTGGTGCCAAATAAGTGTTCTGCTTCTTGAGGTCTTATATTAAATTTTAGTATAATTGGAGCTTGTCGTGCTGTGAGGGCTTGCGTGCATCAGTGATGCTGAGAGCTAAACTATCGGTAGTTTAACTACTGGCAGGGTCTCCCAAGATGGACAGGTCTCAGGCAGCAGCAGAATGGGATAGTGTTGACGGCGGAGGATCACATTTTTGTGACAACGACAACAACACCAAACTTAAACTGCGCGGAAGAAAGGCCCGGCAATCTACTTCTGTATCTTGCCATGAAAACCCAATGGATAGTTACAACAAAACAAATTGTGCTATGGTGCTGGAAGATGAGACCCCCAGGTTGGAAGGCACTCAACTAGCTACTGGAGAAGAGCTGAAGACTTTTCAGAGTAAAGCCAGCATTTATGATGTGGTTGGATCAAAGCCCTCGGGAAGTCTAACTGCTGATGTAGCTGCACATGAAATGAGAGTCAGAAGCTGTAAAGATGTCTTACACATTGGAACATGGAACGTACGAAGCATGAACCAAGGGAAGTTGGAGGTGGTCAAGAATGAAATGGAACGTGTACAACTTGATCTGTTGGGTGTCAGCCAACTGAAATGGATTGGCATCGGGCACTTTGCATCAGATGATCACATGGTCTACTATGCTGGAAATGAAAGACAAAGAAGAAATGGTGTTGCATTTATAATAAAGAAGAAATTTGCAAGAACTGTAATGAAATACAATGCAGTCAGCGAACGCTTAATCTCTATTCGTTTCGAGGATTGCCTATCAACACAGCTATAATTCAAGTATATGCCCCAACAACAGCTGCAGAAGAGAATGAAATTGAAGAGTTCTATGAACAAGTACAAGCTGAAATTGACAGAACATGCAAACAGGATATCCTGATAGTCATGGGTGACTGGAATGCAAAAGTTGGCAACAAAGAAGAAGGCAAAGTAGTTGGAAAATATGGACGGCAACAGAAATGAAGCTGGAGAAAGATTGATAGAATTCTGCAAGACCAATGATCTATTCATCTCAAACACCTTCTTCCAGCAACACAAACGGTGACTGTACACATGGACTTCACCCAATGGATTGTATAAAAATCAAATTGACTACATCTGTGGAAGTCAACGATGGAAAAGCTCTATAACATCAACCAAGACAAAACCTGGAGCTGACTGTGGTACAGATCATCAACTATACTAGTATGCAAACTCAAGCTAAAGTTGAAAAAGAGCAAACCACTCATGAATGCAGCAAAATATGACCTTGAGAATATACCACTGGAATTTAAAGACTGCCTGCAAAATCGATTTGCTGCTTTAGATACAAATGACAGAGCTCCGGAAGAGTTATGGAATGACATCAAGAAGATTGTGTTGGAAGAAAGCGAGAAGTCTCTACAAAAGGTGAAAAAGCAAAAACAGCCAAAATGGATGACGGAAGAAACTCTGAAAATTGCCCAGAAACGCAGAGAAGCTAAAGCCAGAGGAGAAAGAAAGACAATCGCAGAACTCAACAGAGATTTCCAACGTGCAGCAAGACAGGACAAGGAAAAGTACTACAACGACGCATGCAAGGAAATAGAAGCAGAAACTATTAGAGGAAGAAAAAGATTGGCTTTCCTAAAGCTACGAGAGTTAAAGAAAAAGTTCCAGCCTCGAATTGGAATGTTACAAGATGCTCAAGGTTCTATGTTGAATGATGCTGAGAAGATCAAGAAAAGGTGGAAGGAATATACAGAGTTTTTATATGATAAAGATCAAGTGGACCAACAGCCGTTTCAACCTGTACCTTATGATCGGGAACCATTGGTGATGAAAGAAGAAGTTGAAGCAGCATTGAAAGCCTTATCAAAGAACAAAGCACCAAGCATTGATGGCATTCCTATAGAAGTATTGCAGCAATCTGATGCAGCTGTTACCATACTTACAACGCTCTGCCAAGAAATATGGAAGACATCATCATGGCCAACTGACTGGAAAAGATCTGTGTTTATACCAATACTAAAGAAAGGTGATCCAACTGACTGTGGAAATTATCGAACAATCGCTCTGATCCCACATGCCAGCAAGATTCTACTGAAGATTATTCAAAAGAGGCTACAGCCATACCTGGAACAAGAACTACCTGAAGTGCAAGCAGGGTTCAGGAAAGGGCGAGGAACGAGAGACGACATTGCGGATGTGAGATGGATCCTTGAAAAGACTAAAGAATACCAAAAGGATATCTATTTGTGCTTTATCGACTATAGCAAGGCTTTTGACTGTGTAAACCATGAGAAACTCTGGGCCACATTAAGAAGCATGGGTATACCAGAACACCTGATCGTTCTCTTGCGCAATTTGTACATTGATCAAGAAGCAACAGTTCGAACGGAACAAGGAGAAACAGAATGGTTTAAAATAAGCAAAGGTGTAAGGCAAGGCTGCATACTTTCCCCCTACCTGTTTAATTTATATGCAGAACAAATCATCAGAGAAGCAGGATTGTATGAAGACAACAGAGGTGTGAAGATTGGTGGAAGACTCATCAACAACCTTCGCTATGCTGATGATACTACATTACTGGCTGAAAGTGAAGATGATCTGAAACATTTGCTTCTCACAATCAAAGAACATAGTCTCAATATGGGCCTGCACCTTAATGTAAAGAAGACAAAGATCATGACAACTGGCACAATCAACAGGTTCATCGTTGAAGGAGAAGAAATTGAAATTGTGAACAACTTTAACCTACTTGGATCAACTATCAATAAAGAAGCAACAAGCAGTCAAGAAATCAAACGACGCATTGCTCTTGGCAGAATGGCTATGAAAGACCTAGATAAGATTCTCAAGAGCAGAGATGTCTCTCTCCATACAAAGATTCGACTTGTTCAAGCCATGGTATTTTCAATAACATCATATGGATGTGAAAGCTGGACAGTGAAAAAGACAGACAGGAAGAAAATTGATGCCTTTGAATTATGGTGCTGGCGGCGAATACTGTGTATACCATGGACTGCCCGAAGAACAAACCAGTCGGTACTAGAGGAGATCAAACCTAAGCTTTCTTTAGAAGCTCAGATGACAAGACTTCAACTTTCATACTTTGGACACATCATGCGAAGAGAGAGATCATTAGAGAAAGACATCATGCTTGGCAAGATAGAAGGTCAGTGCAAAAGAGGAAGGCCAGCAAGGTGATGGATCGATACAATAACAGCAGCTACGGGTACCAGTCTGTCAACAATGAGCCGCCTGACTGAAGACCGAACACAATTTAGGATAGCTATCCAGAGGGTCGCCATGAGTCGACTCCGACTCGACGGCACTTAACAACATAATTGGATGGAATTTTTAGTTATGTCAGTACTGACATACCGTAAGCAATGCCATCAGTGTAACTTGGTCAGAATAGTAGAAGATTATTTTCTTGCTTGTGTTTGCTTTCCTCTGGAATCATAACACCAAGGATATCTCAAGAAAACAAACTAGTTAGCACCATGTCACCTAAAATGAGTACATCTAATATAAATTATTGAAAAAATTGAAAATAACTTGAGTTCACTTACACTGCTATGTACGAAATTGGGTCATTTAAGTCTTTTATTTAAAAAAAAATACATGGGACGACAATGTCTTATTTAAGAATACAGATTTATCACAGATCTACTTTTTAGGTACCACTTTTCTGTAATCTTTATTGGAGAACTACCCCTTTGACCATGAGGAAGATCAGAAGGTCACATCTGACCTACACCCCATCAGTATTGCTCCATAACCAGAAAAAGATACTAAGAGTTATGTTCTGTGCCCTTCTGCTCCCATTGCTATCTCCTTCCTCCATTCCCTTAGAGCCTCAACACGTCACCTTCACAATACTGATGACTTGCTCAGACCCAAGAAGAGACAGAGCTGAGATCATTCCGGAACCCCCAAACAATTGGTTGATGTGTATGTGCTTCTTTTGCATTGTTTTACCCCTGTTAATAGTTCTAATATATTGTCCTTATATGGTATGAAAAATTATTGTGACGACTTTCTCTGTCTTTTAGGAACTGGAAACACTGAGGTCCCAGACACATGCTCAATCAGTAGAGATTAACAGACTGCAAACTGACAGACAGGAACTGCTGCACAAAATCGAAACAATTGTAAGATTTAAGATGCATCCAGCTGCTCGATTTTCTCAGTGATTTCATTTTTGGTTTGTTTGCCTCTTTTGTAAGATTTTCTGCTGCAAGCTTAAGAAAAATGTACCAAATGGAGTGCATGTATTAGCTCATTCATGAGTGGTATATGCCATCTCAGAAAATGATTTTCATACGTAATGCATTTCTTGTCATTAATTACAAGAACAATGATGATATCTCTCTCTTATCGAGGATCCAGACAGGACTGGGGTAAGAAATATCTGACAGGCCTCACCAACAAGCCCCCAAACCTTGGGCTCTAGGCGCATGCCTGTTTTGCCTATGCCTTAATCCAACTCTATATGCATGAAGAGAGGTGCAGACACGTAGGTGCTGAGTACCTGCTGCAAGGTTCAAAGGGAAAGTAGGCACATATGTTATTTTTGAAACTTAGAGCAAAAATTGCCCATGGACTTTACTCCAAAGCAGATGGTCTGAAATTGCCTCTGCAAGAATATTGATGAGAGCAATAGAGAGAGGCTGTAGCAAAGGGAGTGCTGTTTCCCCCTTTGCTTTCTCTTATCAATGACTTGCTGCACACCACAAGTAAGGCCATGATCAGTTGGCAAGGAGGGAAAATTAAATACAGGTTGCTCTGTAGATTGATGCATTTCACCCTTGTTCACATGGTGCTATGGATTTTGAAGCCACCCTCATTTCTTTGGACTGTGGAATTCTTAGTTTATTATTTTTTGTAGAACTTTGAAAAGGGTAGGATCTGATATTCAGCAGCATTGTTGTTGTCAAGCCGTTGTCATTGAACCTAAGACCCAGATATTCAATGCTGGGGCCAAATCTAGTCAGCCAGATAGCATGAAAGCTATCCTTTTAAGGTGCCTAATGTTTGATTCTTAATGATGGCCATCAGCGGCTAGTGCCACCTCTGCTTCGCCCCTGGAACATCCTGGTGCTAGTTGGCTAGCAGTGGGGTTAGTGCCGCTGAATATTCTGGTCACCGCGAATAACGCAATCAGCAGGTTTGCTAACTGCATTAATTGCTTTGACCATTGGGCTCGTAATTTTCAAGTGACTTCCTGAAGATCACCCTCCTCCCCCACTTTTACCCGAATAAAAGTGCATGCTCTTACAAGGGTAATGAATAGGCATTCCCAGGGATGTGTTTGGATTATATTTTCAAATATAGGCATATTTTTAAGTGAAAAGTATCCATAAGAAAGATAGGTGCAAATGCCTACAGATACTTTCCCTTTGAGAATTGATCAGAAGTAAAAGTATGCTTGTACTCCCCCTTTGAAAATTGATGCAAAGTCCTGTGGTAAAAATACCAATGAATTTTCTATCAATACAGGTGCTTCTGAACATTGTTCCTTCAGGGGGTAATTTTATAACAGCTTGCCTAATTTAGGAGGCCAACTGGGCACCTGTTTTATAAAGATACATGGGCTCCTATAGGTATGTTATAAAAAGCATGCATGCATAAATTGCAGGTCCACCCAAGCTCCATCCAAACTTTGCAGCAGAACACACCTTCACAGGGTTGTGTAAAAGTACATGTGTAACCCTTGGGATGGTTATGGTTTATAAGTATTTGGTATACCGCCTTTCACGACAAAGGAATCAAAGCGGTTTACAATTATATAAACAGATAGAAAGGAACCACAATATGCAAAACAGAAAAGAAAAGAGGGAGAAAACACATACGACATACACATTTATCTAACCCTTTTCCTCCCAGGGCTACATTCACAAAGCTTTCTCGAACAGATAGGTCTTATGGGATGAACAAAACCTGCGATGGCACTCTTCTAAGCGTAAGTCGGGTGGTAGAGAATTCCAAAGCAAAGGTGCCTTAATATAGAAAGCAGACTGCCAGGTTATCTCATATTTGGCCTGAGATGGGGAAGGAATATGAATGTGATTTCCATGTAATGATATCAGTGTGCATAACTTTAGAAAAGCCTTTTTACACGTCTGAAAAGAGCATAAAATGTCCCCTTGATGTGTTGCATCCAACAGAAAAGCTCTACTGTTACCCTATGGAGGTAAATATGGAGGAAGGGTTAGATGTAACAGAAAGCAAAAAATGCCATAAGTATATCAACATTTTTGATATACTTATGGCACGACGCTTCTGGATCGTTATGCCTTTCAGATGAGCACTTACCCATGTAGTGTTCCTCTTTGCACCCATTTGGGTGCTACTGTTGCAGCAATAGTGGCTTCCTTCTTTCTGTTCATCCTAACTTAAGAACATAAGATATGCCATACTGGGTCAGACCAAGGTCCATCAAGCCCAGTATTCTGTTTCCAACAGTGGCCAATCTAGGTCATATGTACCTAGCAGTTTCCCCAAGAGACACAAGTTCCACAATGCTTGTACTGGATCAAGCATTGATATCTTCGGTCACTTCTTAATAATGGTTTATGGACCTTGTTGACTCATTGTTGCAGAGTTCAGTACAGTGTGTGGCAAGTGGTCATAAAACCAAGTTTCTCTGTATGCAACTAGGTTAGGGCACAGCCCAGAGAGAAAGCTATGTCAAGTTACATTTACAGCCCTTAATCTCTCCTGATAAGTAATGCTTTACAATGTCACCAAAGAGTTAAGGGAATTGACTGTGTCTGACCTTTTCAGCACAAATATTTTTTTTCTTTTAAATTTCTTTACAATGCACATTTTCAAAGTTCAGTATATTCAAGTATACACAGTTCTTTTAAGTATCCCAGAGGGATATGGCTTCACATTATTTAGGAATATTGTATGGTTTTCTAATCTTTCTCTGAAGGACAGAGAGATGTCATATTTTTAAAACTGCAATAAATAGAATATACCAAATCTCAAAACTCTTTAGAAATCTTTTGCCTTTGAAGCAGAACCTTCTAAATTGGAAAAATGAGATATATTATTTACCCTTTAAGTACTGTGAGAAACAATACTAATGTGTTTTTATGTACATGTACTGTAATAGCAAAGGATGTGTAAGGAAGGGCATGCATGTAAAGTCTATATTCCATATGAGTGTAGATTTTCGTTTTTTCTTTGATAGCTGTCCTGTTATTTCTGAAAATAAATCTTCATTTAAGTTTCACAAAATCCTCAATTTTAAATACTTTAAACCTTCAAATGTTAAGATTAATAAATATCTTTCTATTTAATATTCCAAGACTGCAGCTTCAGCTCTTGCCTCAGGAGATGGCACCACCGTCACAGCTGCCAAAGTTGCTGAGTTGGAAGAAAGATTGACAGCATTGTTGAAAGAGACCAATAGCTTAAAGGTCAGTCCCTGTTTAAATTATTTTATATGCAAAGAAATGGCGAGTTGGAGAAGTATTAGACTATTGCTGTAGGATCAACTGGGCAGCAGATCAGCAGATATTTCAGTTCTTCTCTAAAGGGTCCAGTATTATTCACCGCCCCTGTATCACATCTTCTGTATCGGATAAAAAGTGTTTCAGGTAAAAGTAATGGAAATTTTGCACTTCTCTTCCTGGAATGAGCAATTGATTGAATGTGGAAGACTTGGGTTAATTTGTGAGTCCTTGACCTTGCATCCTAAACTGACAAATCCAAAGGGGCAATGCAGGGTGGGAGCAAACAAATTTGGGCATTGCTAGAACAGCAAGGCCTATTAAACTGATCTCAGTGGAACTGGACATAGCATGATATGTGGCTCAGAACTGTGTTTTCACTAATTCTGCTGAAAACTTTACACTTTTATAGAAACCTAGGAGTGGCCTAGTGGTTGGGGCAAGGTACCTAAGGCCGGAAGGTCGGGGGTTCAAATCCCACTAGAGGACAGCAACCTTGGGCCGGAAGGACTGGGGTTTCTAGTCCCACAGGTGCTCCTTGTGGTCTTGGGCAAGCCACTTAACCCTCCATAGCCCATGTTCCCCGTAAAATAGTTATCTCCAAGTTATAATGCCCTGTTCAGTGTAATTTCAGTTTGTTCAATGTAAACCGCACTGATGCTGAATAGCGCGGTATATAAGAGAATGTAAATAAATAAATAAAAAAATGACAGCAGATAAAGAGCATACAGCTTATCCAGTCTTCCCATCCATACTAATTATTAATCTCTAGAGTTCCTTCTTTTTCCTTAGAGACCCTCTGTGTTTGTCCCATGTTTTTTTAAATTCAGAAACTATCCTCGCTCAACCACCTCCACTAGGAGACTGTTCCACATATCCACTAATCTTTCCATGTTACTGTTTAAGTGCTGTCGAGTTGGATAGTTGTCCTAAACTGTGTTCAGTCTTCAGTCAAGCGGCTCACTTTGATAAAGTGCCACCCATAGCTGCTGTTACTGTATCGATCCATCTCATTGCTGGCCTTCCTCTTTTGCATTGACTTTCTACCTTGCCAAGCATGATGTCTTTCTCTAATGATCTCTCTCTCCTCATGATATGTCCAAAGAATGAAAGTTGAAGTCTTGTCATCTGAGCTTCTAAAGAAAGCTTAGGTTTGATCTTCTCTAGTACTGACTGGTTTGTTCTTTGGGCAGTCCATGGTATACACTGTATTCTTCGCCAGCACCATAATTCAAAGGCATCAATTTTCTTCCTGTCTATCTTTTTCACTGTCCAACTTTCACATCCATATAATGTTACTGAAAATACCATGGCTTGAACAAGTCGAATCTTTGTATGTAGAGAGATATCTCTGCTCTTGAGGATCTTGTCTAGGCCCTTCATAGCCGTTCTGCCAAGAGCAATGCGTTGTCGGATTTCTTGACTACTTGACGTTTCTTTATTGATAATTGATCCAAGTAGGTTAAAGTTGTCAACTTTTTCAATTTCTTCTTCATCAGTGATGAACTTATTGATTTTTTCAATTGTCAGGATCTTTGTCTTCTTTATATTAAGGTTCAGGCCCATTTTAAGACTATGTTCCATGATCTTGAGAAGCAAATGCTTCAAATTGTCTTCACTTTCAGCCACTAATGTGGTATCATCAGCATAATGAAGGTTCCTGATCGTCCTTCCAGTCTAGTCCCGGAATCTCTGGATTGTCAACCTACACCAGCAGCTTTGGAGACTGAGAAACTTCACTCCTGTGATGTCACCGGTATATAAGGACTGGAACCGCCTCCTCTCACCAGTTTCAACAGTCTCCAAAGCAGCTAGTGGGGTTGTGAGCCCAGGGATTGCAGGGCTCACTTGAGGAATGATTAAGAAGAGTTATTGGGTTTTTTGTTTGGGGTTTTTAAAAAGAAAAAGAGAAAAAGATTTAGAGATTAGAAGCCACTGAGGTGATACCTAAATTCCTCTACCTGTGGAGGTTTGTTCAGGTGGCCGGGCTGTATTTGCCCTGAGGTCCTCTGTTTTTCTGGCGGTAGCACCCCCCTTCCCCCTCCCTTCCCCACCCCCTCCCCCCCCCCCCCCCCGAGGAGGTCATCGGGTTGGGCAGGCACGGGGAGAGGACCGGCAGCTAGTTACCACTCCGGGTGAGAGAGGAGCAGGAACTATAGCTGTCTTAAGCTCAGTGCGTGCAGAGGACTTGCCTGCCAGCGCTTGAGCAGTCAGTTGCAGCTTCAGCGGGTGCCGACACTGTTTTCAGCTCGAGCTTGAAATTCCTTCCCAGCAGCTTGTGCGCAGCAGGTGAGCACGGGGGAGAGGACAGCAGACAGTTCGCAACAACGGCGAGGTAAGACAGTGGTTTTTTGAGCGGGAACGGCTAGATTTGTAGGCCCAGCCAGACCGCGTGTGCAAAGCGTGGCAAAAACGACAGTAGCAGGCCCGGGGCGCTGTGGCTGTTTTTGTATTGGGGGAGCCTCGTTTTTCAAAAACTCGCTTGGATTTGCCTGGGGCAGCGAGTCTGCGGGCCGTTAATATAAATAGTAAAAAAAAAAAAAAAAAAAAAGAGAGATCCCAACACCTGAATTGGTTGTTGAATTTAAAGGCTTCCTTTCACCTCTTCTTTTTTGGGGGGGTACATCATGCCTTCCCGGCAGTTGTGTTTATTGTGTGGGGCCAAGAGGAGTTCGGTCTCGCTGGACGGAGTATGTAGGGGTTGCAGTCAGGAGACTAAAGAACTCTTGTCGGGGGCAGAAGTGGGAGATCCAGAGGACTCAGGGTAGGGTCCTGAGCGCATCTCTGAGCCCCTGTCTGGATCAGATCCGGGGCCCAGTACAGCTTTGAGCCCAGAAACACCCCCCCCCCCCCCCCCGCCACAGCCATCTGTATCGGGGAGTTTGGCGGCAATTTTTTCACCTGATTTCATGGCTTTCCTGCAAAAGGCCTTGACCAGCTTCCAGGGGACGCATGCAGCTGGGTCCTTAGGGGCTGAGCCCAGGCGGAAGAGACCGTGTTCGCCTGTGAGGACCACGGAGGCTGCCTCCAGTGCAAAGCGTTCTAGGGTGGATATGGATCCACTGGAGCAGTCACTTATTTCGGAGGATATCCGTTCCGAGCAGGCGGACTTAGCATGGCTGGAAGAAGAGGAACTAGAGGAAGGCGAGATTAAAGAGCAGGAGGATCAGGCACGAGTGGTGCGGGTGTTCCGCAGGGAGGAGCTCCCAGCACTCATTGCGGAGTCCCTTAAGGCTCTCAATATTCTGATCGATAGCACTGCAGAGGACTCTACCCTGGAGGATCCTTTGCTGCAGGCTGTTCGCAAGACGCAGAGCGCATTCCCAGTGCATAGAGTGTTTAAGGAGATGATTCAGGGGGAATGGGATATGCCGGATGCCGCTCTTAAGGGATCTAGGGTTATGGCGAGGCTTTACCCTATGCTAGACCAGGACCAGAAGTTGTTTAAGGCTCCTAGAGTGGATGCAGCCGTGTCCGCGGTGACCAAGAAAACTACGATCCCGGTAGAGGGTTCCGCGGCCCTCAAGAATGCCCAAGACCGGAAGCTGGAGACGGTCCTGAAGCAGATATTTGAAGCAAATGCGCTATCTTTACAGGCGTCTATTTGTGGGGCCTGGGTGGCAAGAGCAGCGGCTTCAGGGGCCCCCTCGGGGGAGGAAGCCAAGGAGGTGTCCAGGTTAGAGTCCGGGGCGGCGTATTTGGCCGATCTTCAGTATGACCTTATCCGAGGTCTAGCGAAGAGCATGGCGTCCGTAGTTGCTGGGAGGCGGTGTCTTTGGCTGCGGAACTGGGCAGCGGACGGTTCTTCCAAAGCAAGGTTGAGTAAGCTCCCCTTCCGCGGAAAGCTTCTGTTTGGAGAGGATTTGGAGAAGTTGGTGAAAGATTTAGGGGGTTCCAAAGGCAGTAGGTTGCCGGAAGATAAGCAGAAGCAGGGGCGCCCCAGTGCCGGCCCTAGGGGTCAGCAACGGGACTTTCGCAGGTTTCGTGCCCCAAGATATGGACAGGGTCAGCGGGGGCGTTTTCCTGGGCGGTCCCAGGGGTTTCGGGGGTTTCGAGGAGCGAACAGGGGTTTTGCAACCGCCTCCTTGTCCTCCACCTTTAGGAAATCACAATGATGTCAGGCGGGTCCAGGGGGATCTGATTCCCGTAGGGGGTCGACTGCGGGAATTTTATCCAGCCTGGACCCGACTCACGTCAGATCGGTGGGTGTTAGAAGTCGTACGAGAGGGTTATGCATTGGAATTCCAATGCCCAGTGGCCGACTCGTTCGTCTTATCACCATGCAAGGCCAACGCAAAGCGTGCGGCAGTGCAGGAAGCAGTCCAAAGATTGCTAGATCTCAAAGCCATTGTCCCGTTCCCTTCAGACCAGTTAGGGTGCGGTCGATACTCCATATATTTCGTAGTCCCAAAGAAGGAGGTGACGTGGCTGCCCATCCTGGACCTGAAAAAGGTGAATTGCTGCCTCCAGGTGTCTCATTTTCGGATGGAAACCCTTCGGTCCGTCATCATAGCGGTAAGGAAAGGAGAGTTTTTGACATCCTTGGACCTGTCGGAAGCATATCTTCACATTCCGATTCGCCGCGAGCATCAAAAATTCCTCCGCTTTGTGGTTCGCATGGGACATTTTCAATTTCAGGCTCTTCCCTGTGGCCTCGCAACCGCGCCACGGACGTTCACGAAGGTGATGGTGATGGTGGTGGTGGCGGCGGCGGCCTTGCGAAAGGAGGGAGTGTTGGTTCATCCGTATCTGGACGATTGGTTGATAAGGGCAAAGTCCCAGGAGGAGAGTGTGTCAGCGACGGCCAATGTGATCGAGCTCCTGCAGAGCCTCGGTTGGGTGGTAAACGTTGCGAAGAACCACTTGGAGCCGTCGCAAGTCTTGGAGTACCTGGGAGCTCGCTTTGACACAAGCATAGGTCGCATGTTTCTGCCTCAGCAGAGGGTGCTCGGCCTCAGGCAACTGGTGCGGCAGTTTCTCAGCAAGTAGTGTCCCACAGCCTGGGAGTACTTGAAGGTGTTGGGGACAATGGCGGCGACCTTGGAGTTGGTGCCGTGGGCGCGTGCCCACATGAGATCACTGCAGAGCGCATTGTTAAGAAGGTGGTCACATCAGAGAGATCCACTGTCCCAGAGATTGGCCTGTCCAGCGCAGACCTGCCGGGCCCTGCAGTGGTGGTTACGTCCAGGGTGCTTAGAGAGGAATGCCATTGGAGGCGCCTCCATGGATATCCCTAACGACAGATGCCAGTCTGCAGGGCTGGGGGGCCCATTGTCAGGGTCGGCTGGTTCAGGGTCAGTGGTCCCCGGTGGAGAGGACGTGGTCCATCAACAGGTTGGAGTTGAGAGTGGTAGCGTGGGCGCTACAGGAGTTACGTCCTTATCTTCAGGGAAAAGCTATTCAGGTGTTCTCCGACAATGCGACGGCAGTGGCCTACGTAAATCATCAGGGAGGCACCAGCAGCATGGCGCTGGAGGCCGAAGCAGAGAGTTTGTTCGAGTGGGCCGAGGAGAATCCGGTGGCCCTGTCGGCGGCGCATGTCACAGGAGTGGACAATGTGGAGGCCGATTTCCTGAGTCGCGTGCGGGTAGACCCAGGGGAGTGGGTTCTGCATCCGGAGGTATTCGCGATATTGGTGCAGCATTGGGGGACGCCGGTGATGGATCTGATGGCAACCTTCCATTCCGCGCAAGTCAGCCGCTTCTTCAGCAGAAGAAAAGAAAGGACGGCGGAAGGCCTGGATGCCCTGATTCAGGTTTGGCCGGAGGGACAGCTGCTGTATGTGTTTCCTCCGTGGGTTTTGATCGGTCGCGTGTTACAGCGCATAGAGCTTCATGGGGCCAAGTAATTCTAATTGCGCCAGATTGGCCGAGGAGACCGTGGTATGCCGACTTGGTCAGGCTCCTGGTGGGGGAGCCATGGCGGCTTCCAGTTCGCAGAGATCTTCTGACTAAGGGACCCCTTTGCATGCCGCAGGTGGATTGGTTCTTTCTTACGACCTGGCTATTGAGCCGGCTAGGTTGAGGGCGAAGGGCTATTCGGCGGCAGTGATTGCTACCTTACTGAAATCAAAACACCGGTCTACTTCGTTGGCATATGTTAGTGTGGCGTGTTTTTGAAGCCTGGTGTGCGGAAAGGGACTTCGTCCCCTTAAGGGCGTCAGTCCCGCAGATTCTAGCGTTTTTGCAGGACGGTTTTCAGAAAGGCTTGGCGGCAGCTTCATTGAAGGTGCAGTTAGTGGCTCTGTCCTGTTACAGAGGTAAGGTGCGGGGCAGTCCTTTGGGAAGTCACCCGGATGTGAAATGGTTCCTGAGGACAGTAGTGCTCCTACGGCCGCCGCATAAGAGAATGGTCCCGACATGGGACCTGCCCTTGGTCTTAGAGGCGTTAGGAAAAGCGCCTTTTGAGCCGTTAGCGGAAGCCTCATTGAAGGATCTTACCCTTAAGGTGGTGTTTTTGGTAGCCATTGCTTCTGCGAGAAGAGTTTCCGAGCTACAGGCGTTTTCTTGTCGAAAGCCGTTTTTGTCCTTCTTTGATTCTAAGGTGGTGTTGCGGCCGGTGCCATCTTTTTTGCCTAAGGTGGTCTCGGTTTTTCATATGAACCAGGTAGTGGCTTTGCCGGTTTTTGTTACCAAAAAGTAGGGACAGGTAGCGGATCAGCTTCATCGTCTCGATGTGAGCCGGGCTTTAAAACAGTATGTGGCTCGCACGGCTAGTTTCTGTAAGTCTGATCGGTTGTTCATGCTGTTTGCCGGGCCGCGGCAAGGGGAGGCAGCCTCTAAAGGCTCTATTGCTCGATGGTTGAAAGAGGCGATTGCGTCGGCATATCTCCTGCGAGGCCACAAGGTGCTGGATGGGCTGCGGGCTCATTCCACCAGGGCGCAAGCGGCGTCGTGGGCAGAATGGAGTTTAGTTCCGCCAGTGGAGATCTGTAAGGCAGCGACATGGTCTTCGCTGCATTCCTTTGTGAAGCATTACCGTCTGGATGTTCAGGCGGGGAGGGATGCCTGTTTTGGAGCGGCAGTGCTTCAGGCTGGTGTGACAGTTCCCTCCCGTTGAGTATCTGCACTGCTCTGGTACTTACCCAGAGATTTCGGGGCTAGACTGGAGGGACGATCAGGAAGGTTAAATTAGACTTACCTGCTAATTGTAGTTCCTGGAGTAACTCCAGTTTAGTCCCGTATCCCGCCCTGTCTCACTGGTTGATCGTCGCCAGAAGCATATGAGGAATTACTGGTAAGTGCCCCTTTTTTCTAACGGGGTTTGGCGTGGTTCACGGTGGGACGGCTTATGCCTTGGGGCGGTTTGGTCCGGGGATCCTTCTTTGAAGTGCGAAACAGGAGGACCTCAAGGCATGGCCCGTGTAGCAGAGGGCTTGTACATAGTTGGGGCTTAGGGTCCTGTAAAGCTCAGTGGGGCAGTTGTTTTTGATTTTACTCTGTTGCCTACTTATTTGTTGCTCCGGTGAGTCTGCTTTGTCAATAGGTAAACTGGTGAGAGGAGGCGGTTCCAGTCCTTATATACCAGTGACATCACAGGAGTGAAGTTTCTCAGTCTCCAAAGCTGCTGGTGTAGGTTGACAACCCAGAGATTCCGGGACTAGACTGGAGTTACTCCAGGAACTACAATTAGCAGGTAAGTCTAATTTAACCTTGTTGATGAGTCTTCCACCAATCTTCACACTTGGTTGTCTTCATACAGTCCTGCTTCTCTGATGATTTGTTCTGCATATAAATTAAACAGGTAGGGGGTAAGTGTGCAGCTTTGTCGTACACCTTTGCTGATTTTAAACCATTCTGTTTCTCCTTGTTCTTTTCGAACTGTTGCTTCTTGATCAGTGTAAACTATCAGGTGCTTCTTAATGTTGCTGTAGTTGATAAAAAAAAATATAGATATCCTTTTGTTGTTCTTTTGTTTTTTCAAGGATCCATCTCACATTCGCGATGTCTCTCATTCCTAAGCGTCCCTCCAGTCCAGTCCCTTTCCTCTGGGTTATGCTCCCCTTCCAGCAGCTTGGAGACTGAGTACATCATCCTCTTGATGACTCTGGAGTATATATATTATTGGCACCTCCCACCAGTTCCAGTAGTCTCCAAGCAGCTAGGGAGCAGTAAACCAGGAGGTTTGGCTTACTGGAGAGACATTTAGGATAGACAGGAGTTTTACTTTTTTCATTTCTTTAGTTATTCTCTTGGATTTAATTTTTGTTTTTCTTGGGGTTCCCCTTTGTGGATGGGCAGACAGTCAGCAGGAGTGGAGGAGGGAGTTCTCCTTCCCCCCCCCCACCCCTCCCCTCGCTCCATCCCTGATTTAAGCACTCTCACAGAGCAGGAGGAGGCTTCGGGGGAGTTTGCAGCATCTGGTTCCCGATTCCCGCAGGGGTGAGGAGCAGTCTAGCAAGGTTGATCTTCGGCTGGGGAGGGAGCTGCCTGCTGTTCCGCGGTGCCGAAGCCCTCTCGGCGACTGAGCACTTGTGCGGAGCGACGCTGTGAGGAGTCTCTGCTGAGCCAAGCTGAAGGAGAGCTGTGCAGAGAGCCGCGGCAGCGGACCACATGGTTGAGACCAACATGCGGGTGTTTGCAGCAGGGGACTGCGAAGGAGCATCGGCGTAGAAGGTAGGCCTTATTTGTTTGCGTGCCCTTTTTTCGTGCCGTTTTTTTCTGCCGGCCGAGGTCTGGTGGTGCAGGGAACCTCTCGGGTGCCTTCGGGGCGTTTGGAAAGGAATCCCAGTAATTTGGGGATTGAGGCTTTAGGCCCAGAGATTCGGGTGGTCTAAGTCTGTTTAAAAAAAAAATGTTGCTTTTTTGGTCTTGGGACAAGGAGTTTCCTAGGACTGGGAGGTAGCAGTTTTTGGTAAGAGCAATTCAGTAGCCATGTCAGCGAGGCCGCAGTGTTTGGTGTGCGGCGTCCGGAGGAGAACTATGTCAGAGACGGGAGAGTGCAGAGGCTGCGAAATGGAGTCCGCGTCCTTGGAACAGGGTATCCAAGCAAGTATGGATCAGGAACCCTCCTTGGTCCTCTCCCAGGAATCGACGGGTTCAAGGGTCACTTTGGTGGAGTCAGGGATGCCGCCGACTTTTCTGCCAGATCAGCCTGCTCTCCCTCTACCCACAGCCCAGGCCCTCCACTTCAAAGGCAGTGGAGGAAGGGAGAATCGGGGGTGTTTTTTCCCCAGTTTGTTTTGTTACTGCATAGAGCGTTTTGTCTAAAGCGACAAAACATGCTTGGTCAGGAGCTGGCTCAAGGGGTCGTGGCAAAAAGGGGAGCTGACCATAGGGAGCCGGAGGACGCAGAGGTGTCTCTGAAATGGGCCAGGCTGGTGAGTGAGGTGGCTTTCCACTCCCCCAGGTTGGAGGCTCTCGAAGGGGAGTCCTTGGACCGGGAATTGGGGGAGGACAAGGAGGAGCTTGAAGAGGGCGAGATTCCGGAGGAGGAACAGGCCAGGATTGTTAGGGTGTTCTGCCAGAAAGAGTTACCGGCGTTAATTGACGAGTCCTTGAAGACCCTCAGTATTTCTGCAGGCCTTCCAGCGGAGGAGGAGGAGGCCTTGGAGGATCCATTGATTTAGGCAGTTAGGAAGTCACAAAAGGTATTCCCAGTTCATCAAGTGGTTCATCAGATGATCCAGGAGGAGTGGGACCAACCAGAGTCTGGCTTAAGGGGGGTGCGGTCCATGTCTCGATTATACCCCTTGCCGGAACAGGAGAGAGATCTTTTTCGGTCCCCTAGGGTGGACGCGGCAGTGTCGGCAGTAACCAAGAAAACAACTATCCCGGTGGAGGGCAGTGCAGCCCTTAAGGATGCCCAAGACAGGAAGCTGGACACATTGTTAAAACAAGCCTTCAACATCAACGCCCTGACTCTCCAGCACTGTTCCCTCTAAGCTGTGCGCGTGTGCGCGCGCACACACCTCGCCGAGCGAGCGCACATACTTTACAACAGAGCGCACAAAAATTACGGCTCTGATTCTGATAGAAAACAACACAGACGTCTTAAAATTTAAAAGTTATGATTGTAATTACTAGAAATTTCCCGCTTCATTTAGTAATCGTCTATTTTAATTTAATTTGATTAAAATCAATGTGGTGTACATACTGTATTCTGATGTGTAGTCAAATTTTAAAGTATATAACTCCGAGTGTCGTTATGTGGTGCACAAAAATTTAACCTTCCTTCAAAAGCTGCACACAGCTGATATTTTATGCGCACACAGCCTACAGAAAATTAGAGGGAACATTGCTCTCCAGGCTTCCGTGTGCGGGGCATGGGTGGCTGGGGCTTGCCTTCAATGGTCTCAGCAGCTTCAGCTGCTGGATGACCTGCCTAGTGGATCGGCTAGAGAGGCAGCAAGGACTGAGTCGGGGCAGCCTACCTTGCTGATTTATAGCCATTATGACCTTATCAGGAGCCTGGCGAAGAGCACTGCTTCAGTGGTGGCTGCTATCTGTGGCTCCGCAACTGGGCGGCAGATGCATCCTCTAAGGCAGGGGTCTCAAACTCAAATTGCTTTGAGGGCCGAATGAGGACTTCTAAAGTAACCCGGGGGCCGCATAAGACACGGGGGCTCATTTGCATAAGGGGCCTCATTTGCATAAATATTTGCATAATGTTGCATAATGAGTGCATGGATAAAGAAAGACTAGAAAATTTCTATATTACTATAATCCAGTGCCAGCCGCCAGGCACATTAGGAACTACTACTAACACTGCCCATTTAGAACCCATAGCAAACCCCCCGTATCATAACAGCACTACCAGGACTCACAAAGCACCAGACCCTACCTATCAAAAGGCAACACTGCAAATATTAAATCAATACATTTCAGAGAACAATACATGACCTACTGGGAAAAGAGAACAAGTAGCAATGTCAAATAGGAATTACACAGAATACCTCAGCACTGTAGAAATAAAACTATAAATTAATTTCTTGTACTAAAGCACAGACATTAATGATGCACATTTCCCAGAGCTGACATATTCCAGTTAATAAACTCAAAATAAAGAGATATTTTCCTACCTTTTGTGCATTTTTTTTCAGTTGCAATTGTTCCGGCCACTTTCTTATGGTTTCTTCTGCTAACTGCTAACTCTCCATCGTCTGCTGTCCATTTGTCCTTTCTTCTCTCTTCTAGTTTTTTTTTCATGCAGTCCAGGTACATTTTAAAAAATCGAAACTTGCTGCTGCCTCCACCGCCGCAGTATCAAGCATCCCTGAGCCCCCCCCCCCTCAATTAAAGTCAACATAAGAACATAGCGCTTTACAAACTTTAATTATTTTAATCCATTTATTATAACATGTGTAACGTGAATAATTATGTAAGTTTTATGTTTCATTCAGTTTTTTTCTGGCTACTTAGCTGGCAGCGTTTTGCATCAACAAGGACGTCGATATTAGGCTTTAATTTATTAGAAAAAAGCAATCTCAGTGTTGCTTGCAAATGTTCATCAGTGAGCCGTGACCTTAGCACAGACTTGTTAATCTTCATGGATGAGAAAAATGAACAATGAAAAATGAACATATGTACTTCCAAACATTGCAAGAATCCTTGCTGTAGCAGAGTGTAACCTCGGAAACCTGTCTCGTGGAAGAAACGTGTAGAATTCGGGAATCCCTAATTCTACATATTTTTGCTTCAAGATAGTATCACACTGAAGTTCCACCAACTCCATTTGCAAGTCCTCTGCAACATTATCAACTTCTACAGCAAACGGCGTTGAAAAAAGTTGAAATTGTGGCTCCAGTATCTTAAAGTCTTCAAAGCGCACATCAAACTGTTGAAGTAAGTTAGACAACAAATCTCTATATTCTTTCAGGCATTTGGGTTCAACTTTTTGTAAAGAATTCAGGGTTGGGAAATGGACCAAATTGCCCTCACCCACCTGCTTCATCCATAAACGTAGTTTAACTTTGAACGATTTCACATTGTCATACATCTGTGTGATGATCTGTTTTTTACCTTGAAGCTTCAAGTTCAATCCATTCAAGTGATCCATAATATCCGTTAGAAAAGCAAGGTTGCATTGAAAAATAGAATCAGTTAGCAAAGGAACTGCCTTATTTTTCATCATCATGAATGAAGCGATTTCATCTCTAAGTGCAAAGAAACGCTTCAAAACATTTCCGCGACTTAGCCATCTAACTTCAGTGTGATAAAGAAGTTCACCATACTCAGAGTCCATATCTGCAAGAAATGAGATGAACTGCCTGTGATTCAGCCCCCGAGAACGTATAAAATTGATTGTTTTAACAACTACATCCATTACTTCTTTCATTTGTAGACTTTTACTACAAAGAGCTTCTTGATGCAAAATGCAGTGTATACTAGTGAAGTTGATTCCTACTGTTTCAAGACTGTTTAATTTGTTTTTCAACAATCCAACTACACCTACATTTTGAGAGCACATTGACGGTGCACCGTCTGTGGCCAAAGATACAAATTTTTCCCATGGTAAGCAATATTTCTCTATGCATTTTTCCAGGGATTGAAACAAATCATGTCCAGTTGTAGTACCCTTCAATGGTATTAATTCTAGGAATTCTTCTGTCAGATTTAAACTGCAGTCTACACCTCTGATGAATACAGCACATTGTGCGGTATCAGACACATCTGTACTTTCGTCGAGAGCAATTGAAAATGCTTCAAAGTCCTTAGCCACTTCAATTAATTGTTTCTCCACATTATCTGCTAATTCTGTAATCCTGGTGGCAACTGTATTGGGTGACAAGCTTAAGCTTTCAAACAGTTTCTTTTTGTCAGGACATAAAATGTCACTTGCCTTTAAAAGACATTCTTTTATGAACAAACCTTCTGTAAAGGGCCGTGAAGACTTTGCAATAAGTTCACTTATAACAAAACTTGCTCTTACTGAATCTTCGTTGGACTGATTACTAGTGGTAAATAAACGTCTTTGTTTCCATAATGCTGATTTAAGTTTTGTAACTTTGTCTTCTCTAACTTTGCCCACGTACGCGTCATACTTCTCATGGTGTTTTGTTTCGTAGTGCCTACGCACGTTATACTCCTTCGGAACAGCTAATGTTTGTTGACAAATGAGACATTGAATTGTACGGTTGATCTCAGTGAAAAAATATAACTCCTCCCATTTTTCTTGAAAAATTCTGTTTTCGCTCTCGATTTTTTCTCTTTTTACTGCTATCTCCATTGTCCTTGCATCCAGACTTTTCTGATTGTAATCTCTTCATTATAAATTAGGATTGCAATCACAATTGAATCTCTGCCCTTCCGATGAAACAGTGGTCTGGAAAAAAGAGGTGTGTGTTAAAATAATATTAGAAGCAATGTGCCCCCCAGCCCACAGCACATTACCGGCTCAAAAAAGGTCAGAACCATTACCAGTTCTGACCCCCCCCCCCCAGCCCCACAGCACATTACCGGCTCTAAAAAACCCCCAGCCCACAGCACATTACCAGCTCTAAACAAAACCCAGCCCCACAGCACATTACCAGCTCAAAAAAAAAAAACCCAGCCCCACAGCACATTACCAGTGTGCTGTGGGGCTGGGGGGTTTAGAGCCGGTAATGTGCTGTGGGGCTGGGGGGGGGGGGGTCAGAACCATTACCAGTTCTGACCCCCCCAGCCCCACAGCACATTACCGGCTCTAAAAAACCCCCAGCCCACAGCACATTACCAGCTCTAAACAAAACCCAGCCCCACAGCACATTACCAGCTCAAAAAAAAAAAACCCAGCCCCACAGCACATTACCAGTGTGCTGTGGGGCTGGGGGGGTTAGAGCCGGTAATGTGCTGTGGGGCTGGGGGGGGGGGGTCAGAACCATTACCAGTTCTGACCCCCCCCCCAGCCCCACAGCACATTACCGGCTCTAAAAAAACCCCAGCCCACAGCACATTACCAGCTCTAAACAAAACCCAGCCCCACAGCACATTACCAGCTCAAAAAAAAAACCCCCAGCCCCACACCTCAGAACCAGTGTTCTGTGGGGCAGGGCGGTTTAGAGACGGTAAGGTGATGTGGGGAAGGGGGGGGGGTCATAACCATTACATTTTCTTACCCCCCCCCAGCCCCACAGCACATTACCGGCTCTAAAAAACCCCCAGCCCACAGCACATTACCAGCTCTAAAAAAAACCCAGCCCCACAGCACATTACCAGCTCAAAAAAACCCCTCAGCCCACAGCACATTACCAGCTCCAAAAAAACCCCCCAGCCCACAGCACATTACCAGCTCAAAAAAAAAACCCCAGCCCCACAGCCCATGACGAGTGTGCTGTGGGGCTGGGGGGGTTAGGGCCGGTAATTTGCGGTGTGGCTGGGGGGGGGGTCAGAACCATTACCAGTTCTGCCCCCCCCCCCCCAGCCCCACAGCACATTACCGGCTCTAAAAAACCCCAGCCCACAGCACATTACCAGTTCTGACCCCCCCCATCCCCCATGGCAAAAATCTCAGGGCCTGCAGCCCCCCCCCCCCGGGCAGAGCCAGCCAGCCAGCCAGCCCCCCCCCCCCCCCGGGCAGAGCCAGCCAGCCCCCCCCCCCCAGGCCAGCCAGCCAGCCAGCCCCCCCCCCCGGGCAGAGCCAGCCAGCCCTCCCTCCCTCCCTCCCTCCCTGCCTGCCTGTTTGCTTCCCTCCCTCCCTACCTGCCTCAGTCCCTCTCCTCTTCGGCTTAGAACCGCGAAGGGAGAGTTCCTCCCTCGCGACTCTGAAAGCCGAAGAGGAGAGGGACTGAGGAAGGCAGGGCTGGCTTAATTTCGGGTGCTTCCTTACCTACCGCAGCGATCCGAACGAACAGGGCAGCGATCCTCCGAACGAACAGGGCAGCGATCCTCCGAACGAACAGGGCAGCGATCCTCCAGAGCACGTTGTGCCTCGCGGCTGCTCAGACTGCTTCTGGGCCCGGCCCCCCCCCCCTTATCCTTCTTCTCCTCCTCCTCCTCCTCCTGCCTGTCGCTGATTGGTGGTGGGCAGGCGGCAGGCGCGTGACATGGTCATGTAAGCAGACCAACACCGCGCAGCCCCGGGAATCACGCTGAGAAAGGAAACAGAACAGAAGAAATAACAAAACAATTCTCCGTGGCGTCGCGGGCCGCACAAAATGCTCTCGCGGGCCGCGTGTTTGAGACCCCTGCTCTAAGGCCTGTCTCAACAAGCTTCCCTTCAAGGGAAAGCTTCTGTTCGGGGAGGACCTAGAAAAATTGGTTAAGGAGCTGGGGGAGTCTAAGGGATGCAGGCTCCCTGAGGATAGACCAAAGCAGAGTCGCATCCCCACGCCCTCGCGCTCGCAGCCCCATGACTTTCGTAAGTTTCGGTCAGCTCGTACAACGGCCTTTTAGAGGGGACGTTTCCCAGCGAGGGGTCAGAATTTCCAGGGGTTTCAAGGAGCAGGAAGGAGATTTGGAGCCTCTTCCTCCACCTCGGGTCCTAGGAAGCCACAGTGATGCGAGGGGGACCCGGGCCGGGGTGCTGCCTGTGGAGGGACGCCTGCGACAGTTTTTCTCCGCCTGGGTCCGGGTCACTTCCGATCAATGGGTTCTGGAGATAGTTTGAGAAGGGTATGCCCTAGAGCTGGCAAGACCAATCCCTCTGTCGTTCGTGCAGTTGCCCTGCAGAGCCCAAGCCAAGGCCACGACTGTAAAGGAAACCTTGGTGCGGCTTCTGCTCCTGGGAGCAGTTGTTCCAGTTCCCAAAAGCCAGTGTGTGGCGGTTGGTACTCCATGTATTTTGTGGTTCCCAAAAAGGAGGGCTCATTCCGTCCAATTCTCGACCTCAAATGGGTCAGTCGTTGTCTCAGGGTTCCTCACTTTCGCATGGAAACCCTGAGGTCAGTGATAGTGGCAGTACGGTAGGGAGAGTTTCTAACGTCTCTCGACCTCACGGAGGTGTATCTCCACATTCCCGTCCGCGAGTCACACCAACAGTTCCTGCGGTTTGCGGTGCCTATGGGACATTTTCAGTTTCAGGCCCTACCGTTCGGAATGGTGACAGCGCCGTGTACCTTTACGAAGGTGATGGTCATCATGGTCGCGGCTCTTTGCAAGGAAGGGATCTTGGCCCACCCGTACCTCGATGACTGGTTAATTCGCGCCAAGTCCAAGGAGGAGAGTGTGGAGGCAATGGCCAAAGTAATCAATCTCTTGAGGAGCCTGGGGTGGGTAATCATTTTGTCCAAGAGCAGGTTGGTTCCCTCCCAGGAGATCGAGTATCTTGGGGCGAAATTCGATACCCGCTTAGGCAAGGTGTACTTGCCAGTTCAAAGGACAAGGGAGCTTTGACATCTGGTGCGTCAGCTTCTAGCCATGAGGGCACCCACCGCTTGGCATGATCTCCAAGTTCTGGGAACCATGAAGGCAACGATTGAGCTCGTACCTTGGGCGAGGGCCCACATGAGACCACTACAGCGATCCTTTCTCCGTCATTGGTCTCATCAGCACCAGCCATTGTCCACGGTGTTACCTTGTCTTCCAGTCACCAGGAAAGTCCTGGACTGGTGGCTGTAGCCGGGGAAGCTGGAGCAGGGCATGCCCCTCGAGGCCCCATGGCGGATTCAGTTGACGACAGATGCCGGCCTACTCGGTTGGGGGGCTCATTGCGAGGGGCACTTTGCTCAGGGGTGCTGGAGCGCCCAGGAGGCTCAGTGGTCAATAAACAGGTTAGAGATGCAGGCGGTAGCACAGGCACTCAGAGCGTTTGAGCGCTGGATCCGACAGAGGGCAGTCCGGATGTTCTCGGACAATGTCACCATGATGTCCTACATCAATCGGCAGGGTGGTACGAGCAGTCCTTCCCTAGAGGAGGAGGCAGAGCAGCTGCTCGATTGGGCCAAGGCTCATCTTCAGGCATTGTCAGCAGTGCACGTGGCCGGGGTAGAGAATGTCACTGCGGACTACTTCAGCCGGGTTAAGGTGGATCATGGAGAATCTGAACTTTGTCCGGAGGTGTTCGACCAGGTGGTGCTCCGGTGGGGCCCACCCATAATGCACCTCATGGCAAGATGGGGGTCGGCCAAAGCAAGCCGTTTCTTCAGCATAAGAAAGGAAAGGATGTCGGAGGGCCTAGATGCTCTGGTTCAGAGGTGGCCCTCAGAGGGGCTTCTGTATGTGTTTCCTCCGTGGGCTCTCATTGGCAGGGTCCTTCAACCCGTAGAGGCCCACACGGGGATGGTGGTGTTGATAGCCCCAGACTGGCCACGGAGGCTGTGGTATGTTGACCTAGTGAGGCTACTAGCCGATTGCCCCTGGCGGCTTCCGGTGAGAGACGACCTCCTAATTCAGGGTCCAGTCTGGATGCCGCGGGTGGCTTGATTCTCGCTTATGGCTTAGCTCTTGAAAGGGCAAGGCTGCGAAAGCGTGGATACTCTGGGCCGGTGATCACAACCTTACTAAACGCACAAAAGTGTTCTACATATCTCTCTAATGTGAGAGTTTGGCGCATCTTTGAGGGCTGGTGTGCGGGCCAGGAAAAGAGGCCTTCGGTGGTCTCTGTTTTGGAGGTCCTGGACTTCTTGCAGGCTGGGTTTGAGAAAGGCCTGGCCGCCAGTTCCTTAAAGGTGCAGCTAGCAGCGATTGCCTGTTATCGAGGTAAGGTTCAAGGTAAATCCCTAGGGGAACCTCCAGATGTCGGGTGGTTCCTTAAGGCGGTGAGGCGCCTACGGCCTCGGCAAAGATCCTCAATTCCTCCTTGGGATCTCAATCTCATGCTCGATGCATTAACGAGGGATCCCTTTGAGCCGATAGGGCAAGCCTCCCTGAAGGACTTGACCCTCAAGACAGTGTTTTTGGTTGCGATCTGTTCAGCCAGGCGTATTTCTGAACTTTAGGCCCTTTCTTGTCGGCCTCCATTCCTGAGTTTTTTTCAAGGAAAAGGTGGTCTTAAGGGACTGTACCTTCCTTTTTGCCCAAGGTGGTTTCCCACTTTCATGTGAATCAGCCGGTGTCTCTGCCGGCCTTCCCAAAGGACGAGCACGGTTCTAGGGATGCACGTTTGTACCGGCTGGATATGTGCAGGGTCTTGAAACACTATATTGACAGGACAGTGGCATTTCGTAGATCGGATCGTTTGTTTTGTTCGAGGGTCCACAAAAAGAGGAGGTAGCAGCCAAGGCTTCAATTTCCAAATGGATTAAGGAAGCTATTGTGTCAGCATACGTTCTCTAAAGCAAATCTGTGCCGGGGGTTTTCAGGGCGCATTCTACACAGGCCCAGGCCGCTTCGTGGGCAGAATTCAGTCTGGTTCCGCTGCTGGACCATTTGTAGGGCGGCTGTGTGGGCTTCCTTGCATACTTTCACCAAGCACTACCGATTGGATGTTCAGGCAGCCGGGACAGCCAAGTTTGGGGGAGTGGTTCTTCGGTCCGGTATCGCGGGTCCCTCCCATTCTTGAACTGCTCTGTTACATCCCAGAGGAAAGGGACCAGACTGGAGGGACGCTTAGGAATGAGTAATTCGAGATTACCTGCTAATTAGCGTTCCTGAAGGAACTCCAGTCCAGTCCCTGATCCCACCCAGGTTTTCTGCGTAGTGGTGCAGAGGCATCACCGGCCCGAAGAGTTTCTATTTAATAGTGTGGTTCTCTTTCAGAAGACTCATCGCTGAGAGGGCGGACTCAAAGCAGCAGAATGGACCAGTGGGTACTCCTGTCTGGAGACTTTGGGGAGGATAAGTTAGGATTCAGGTAAGCCTCCGCCGCCTCTTTGGGGAGGTGGGAAATTCCTCTTACAGTTTAAGGGGAGGGGGTATAACTGGTGAAAGGAATAATGTAAGAACAGCTTTTTAATTTTTTGTTTTTCTCCAGTTAGTTGTAGTTGATAGAGTTTTTAGTTTGACTTTGTTTCACTGTCTCTGTTTAGTTTGCTTTGTCAATAGGATAGTGGAGCTGGTGGGGGTGCCAGTGATATATATACTCCAGGGTCATCAAGAGGATGACGTACTCAGTCTCCAAGCTTCTGGAAGGGAGGCACAACCCAGAGGAAAGGGACTGGACTGGAGTTCCTTCAGGAATGCTAATTAGCAGGTAAGCTCTAATTATACATTTCTTGCCCTTTCCTGAACCCTGCTTGCACTTCAGGCAGTTCTCGTTCCAGCCATTGTTGTAATTTCTGCTGAATAATCTTGAGAATCTTGCTGGCATGTGGGATCAGAGTGATTGTACGATAACGTCCAGTCAGTTGGATCACCTTTCTTTAGTATTGGTATATACACAGACCTTTTCCATTCAGTTGGCCATGATGTTGTCTTCCAAATTTCCTGGCAGAGCCTTGTAAGTATGATAACAGCTGCATCCAATTAATGTAATACTTCAATGGGAATGCCATCAATGCCAGGTGCTTTGTTCTTTGATAAGGTTTTCAATGCTGCTTTGATATCTTCTTTCATCATCAATGGTTCCAGATCATAAGGTGCAGGTTGAAACAGTTATTAGTCCACTTGATCTTTATGGGTTGTTGTTGTTTAAGTCCCGTCAAGTCGGCGTCAGCTCGTGGCGACCCTCTGGATAGCTATTCTAAATTGTGTTCGGTCTTCAGTCAGGCGGCTCATTGTTGACAGACTGGTACCCGTAGCTGCTGTTATTGTATCGATCCATCTCATTGCTGGCCTTCCTCTTTTGCGCTGACCTTCTATCTTGCCAAGCATGATGTCTTTCTCTAATGATCTCTCTCTTCACATGATGTGTCCAAAGTTTGAAAGTCGAAGTCTTATCATCTGAGCTTCTAAAGAAAGCTTAGGTTTGATCTCCTCTAGTACCGACTGGTTTGTTGTTCGGGCAGTCCATGGTAGACACAGTATTCGCCGCCAGCACCATAATTCAAAGGCATCAATTTTCTTCCTGTCTATCTTTTTCACTGTCCAGCTTTCACATCCATATGATGTTATTGAAAATACCATGGCTTGAACAAGTCGAATCTTTGTATGGAGAGAGACATCTCTGCTCTTGAGAATCTTATCTAGGTCTTTCATAGCCATTCTGCCAAGAGCAATGCGTCATCTGATTTCTTGACTGCTTGTTGTTTCTTTAGTTGATCCAAGTAGGTTAAAGTTGTTCACGATTTCAATTTCTTCTCCTTCAACGATGAACCTGTTGATTATGCCAGTTGTCATGATCTTTGTCTTCTTTACGTTACGGAGCAGGCCCGTTTTGAGACTATGTTCTTTGATTGTGAGAAGCAAATGTTTCAGATCATCTTCACTTTCAGCCAGTAATGTGGTATCATCAGCATAGCGAAGGTTATTGAGTCTTCCACCAATCTTCACACCTCTGTTGTCTTCATACAATCCTGCTTCTCTGATGATTTGTTCTGCATATAGATTAAACAGGTAGGGGGAAAATATGCAGCCTTGTCTTACACCTTTGCTTATTTTAAACCATTCTGTTTCTCCTTGTTCCATTCGAACTGCTGCTTCTTGATCAATGAACAGATTGTGCAAGAGTACGATCAGGTGTTCTGGTATACCCATGCTTCTTAATGTGGCCCAGAGTTTCTCATGGTTTACACAGTCAAAAGCCTTGCAATAGTCGATAAAGCTACTTTTAAAAAGCGCCGCCGGCAGAGAAGCAGCCCTTTCAGCATCTGCGGCCATCTCGGAGGCTCCCCAGTCGGGGTTGAGCAGAAATCAGAGCGAAGCAGTTTCCCGCTCCTACAACTCCAGCCCTATCCGGGCTGTGGGAGGACCCAGCGCTACTTTTAAAAAGCGCCGCCGGCAGAGAAGCAGCCCTTTCAGCATCTGCGGCCATCTCGGAGGCTCCCCAGTCGGGGTTGAGCAGAAATCAGAGCGAAGCAGTTTCCCGCTCCTACAACTCCAGCCCTATCCGGGCTGTGGGAGGACCCAGCGCTACTTTTAAAAAGCGCCGCCGGCAGAGAAGCAGCCCTTTCAGCATCTGCGGCCATCTCGGAGGCTCCCCAGTCGGGGTCGAGCAGAAATCAGAGCGAAGCAGTTTCCCCCTCCTACAACTCCAGCCCTATCCGGGCTGTGGGAGGACCCAGCGCTACTTTTAAAAAGCGCCGCCGGCAGAGAAGCAGCCCTTTCAGCATCTGCGGCCATCTCGGAGGCTCCCCAGTCGGGGTTGAGCAGAAATCAGAGCGAAGCAGTTTCCCGCTCCTACAACTCCAGCCCTATCCGGGCTGTGGGAGGACCCAGCGCTACTTTTAAAAAGCGCCGCCGGCAGAGAAGCAGCCCTTTCAGCATCTGCGGCCATCTCGGAGGCTCCCCAGTCGGGGTTGAGCAGAAATCAGAGCGAAGCAGTTTCCCGCTCCTACAACTCCAGCCCTATCCGGGCTGTGGGAGGACCCAGCGCTACTTTTAAAAAGCGCCGCCGGCAGAGAAGCAGCCCTTTCAGCATCTGCGGCCATCTCGGAGGCTCCCCAGTCGGGGTTGAGCAGAAATCAGAGCGAAGCAGTTTCCCGCTCCTACAACTCCAGCCCTATCCGGGCTGTGGGAGGACCCAGCGCTACTTTTAAAAAGCGCCGCCGGCAGAGAAGCAGCCCTTTCAGCATCTGCGGCCATCTCGGAGGCTCCCCAGTCGGGGTTGAGCAGAAATCAGAGCGAAGCAGTTTCCCGCTCCTACAACTCCAGCCCTATCCGGGCTGTGGGAGGACCCAGCGCTACTTTTAAAAAGCGCCGCCGGCAGAGAAGCAGCCCTTTCAGCATCTGCGGCCATCTCGGAGGCTCCCCAGTCGGGGTTGAGCAGAAATCAGAGCGAAGCAGTTTCCCGCTCCTACAACTCCAGCCCTATCCGGGCTGTGGGAGGACCCAGCGCTACTTTTAAAAAGCGCCGCCGGCAGAGAAGCAGCCCTTTCAGCATCTGCGGCCATCTCGGAGGCTCCCCAGTCGGGGTTGAGCAGAAATCAGAGCGAAGCAGTTTCCCGCTCCTACAACTCCAGCCCTATCCGGGCTGTGGGAGGACCCAGCGCTACTTTTAAAAAGCGCCGCCGGCAGGCGCGCCCGCGCCTTGCGGGCCCGCGCCTGAGGGCCTCGCAAGAGGGCCCTTTGGCGTGGCCCTTAGGCGGGGCACGACAGGCAAAAAGTGAAATATATCCAGCGAACAAGCAGCATACAAAATACCAGCTATACAAATAACTTGAACAGAAGCCACTGCCAACGATCATCCATCTAACAAGCAGACTCACGCCCACAGGAAAACCGCCGTTTGCTAATCTCCCACGAATCCAAGCAGCTTGAGCTCCTACAAAAGTGAGCTCGCTCCCATCCTCAACAGAGATTTCATTGATCACAGCAAGTATACCACACTAAATCGAACTATCTATACCTGGAACTTTTGCACACTTGTTATAACGCAACATATACTGTTGTCAGTAATCACTAAATGCAAGTACTATCTCCCACTAGCTAGATATACTGTTGTCAGTAATCATTACATACAAGTACTGTCTCCCAGTAGCTAGATATACTGTTGTCAGTAATCATTACATGCAAGTACTGTCTCCCAGTAGCTAGATATACTATTGTCAGTAATCATTACATGCAAGTACTGTCCCCCAGTAGCTAGATATACTGTTGTCAGTAATCATTGCATGCAAGTACTGTCCCCCAGTAGCTAGATATACTGTTGTCAGTAATCATTACATACAAGTACTGTCTCCCAGTAGCTAGATATACTGTTGTCAGTAATCATTGCATGCAAGTACTGTCTCCCAGTAGCTAGATATACTGTTGTCAGTAATCCTTCTCTCTTAACACACAATGACCTCATCAGTGATGCATACACTGGTAACCCTCATCATTACCTACCTCCTCACTGCACTAGTTGGACACTCAAATGCCTTTAATGGCGACCAAAACTCCATACCAATATTAAGAAATAATTGGAAGAGATGGTCAAACAAGACACAAACAGACCCGAACCCTACCCATACTCACCACTCTCATTTAATCCACGTTGCCCTTCAGCTCACCAAAAAATCTCAACCAAAACGACAATACCAACCACCACTGCATTGCGCCCTTATCAATATTAGATCCATCCGCACAAAGTGGCCTCTGATACCTGATCTCATAACAACGCACAACCTTGACATTTTGATGATCACAGAAACCTGGCTATCTGACTCTGATAATATCATCCTCAACCAGATGCTACCCCCAGGCTTCTCAATCTACACGTGTCACAGGACCAAACAAAGAGGAGGTGGAGTACTCATCATCTCTAAAAGTCAGCTACAATTTCAGTTAGACAACAGTATTAGCACAACCCACCTAAACATACTAAATATATCAAACAATGAGCATTCAATCAACCTAGTCTATAGAGCTCCAACAACGTCAGCTGATGATCTGCCAATGATAGTTGACCGTGCCTGCAATACGGAAAAACCACAATTATCTAATTGGATATTAGGAGATTTCAACCTCCCCTCTCTACATGATACTCAAATCGCAGCATTTATAGAAGCGATCGACAACCTTGGATACAACCAGATAGTCAAAGAACCCACTCATACTATGGGAAATACCCTCGACCTAATATTCGTTCCACAAGCCACCTCAGAAACCAACCACAATTATGACATCTCCATAATACCAGTACCATGGTCGGACCACAGCCTAATCTTATTCCAAATTCCCAACTCCTCCAAGGCCATTAACTCCAAATCCACCCTCACCAAACCAACAACTAGGAGGTTCCGCCCATTTGACAAAGACGAAGTACTCAAGAATATTCTACCAATACTACACAACTCTGAACCTGATTTGGATAGCCTAATCAACACCTGGGATCACACTCTTAGAACCAATTCCCAAACAGCAAATATGACAAGAAAGCCCAACCATCGGACACATGTAGCTTGGTATTCTAATGAACTGAGAACATCCCTCCTTCATCTTCGAAGACTCGAAAAACGCTGGAGACGATCCCACTCTACAGATGCCTACACAACCTATTGCAAGTACCTAAAAAAGCATCGCCAGGAAATAGCAGATCGAAGAAAACAATTCCATACTAATCTCCTAAAGCAATCATTAAATAAACATCATGATCTCTTCAACATTGTAAAGACAATGGCAAAGGAACCAACCCCCCAACATACTCAAACGATACATCCACAAGATTATGCTGACTATTTAAAATCAAAAATGAAGAAAACAACCAACACCTACATCACAGAATCAACAAATATAGACAAGCTATCACAGTCAACCACACTAACCAAGTTTAACGCATTATCAACCAAAGAAATTGAAAACACTATCGCATCAATAAATGCCACCACTGCAGCGAATGATCCATGTCCAGCGGCCTGGATAAAAAATATTAGACATGAAGTAAGCTTCTTCATACACAATATCCTTGAACAATCATTCTCAACCGGAACCTTTCCTCAGTGCCTTAAACAAACCTCAATTTTAGACCATTACTAAAAAATAACAAATTAGACCCCCTAAAAGTAGAATCCTATAGGCCAATATCCAGCATCCCTCTGCTAGCGAAAATAATTGAGAAAGTGGTACAACGTCAAATACAACAACACATAGACACTGAAGCCCCACTGGACATTGCACAACACGGTTTCAGGGAAGCCCACGGAGTTGAGACCCTCCTCATCACTCTATTCAATACATTAATGGACATTGCACAACACGGTTTCAGGGAAGCCCACGGAGTTGAGACCCTCCTCATCACTCTATTCAATACATTAATTACAGGAATAGATAATATCCACCAAGGATTTATCCTTATATTCATGGACATCTCAGCTGCGTTTGATTCAGTAAGCCATCAAATACTTATCGATCGCCTTAAGGAAAAAGGAATACTTGGAACCGCACTTGACTGATGTATATCATACCTAAATAACCGTTGGCAACAAGTAAGAATTGAGGAAAAGACATCTGAACCATTTCTACAAGATCAAGGGGTACCACAAGGATCCTCTCTTTCAGCACTAATGTTTAACATATACATGCAACCGATCTGTGACCTCATCCGCTCCTTTAATGTTACCTGCCTAGCATATGCAGATGACATTCTCCTATACATGCCATTCTCCATCAACCATCCTGATTTTACACCATTGATAAAATGCTTTGAATCAGTAGAAGACTGGCTCCTCTCACAGAACCTAAGAATCAACCATAGCAAGACCGATGTGATGTTTATCACAAGAGACCAAAACTTCACACCTCCCACTACCTTAAAAATAAAGGACAAGGAATTGACAGTAAAACCTACGATACGATACCTAGGTATTACCCTTGACCAGCGCCTCAATATGAAGACCCACATAAAAAACATAACAAAACTAATATATCACAAGATACGCACACTACGCCACTTAAGACCATTGCTTGAACCCACAGACTTCAGAACTGTCTACCAAGCCTTGGTGATGCCTCATCTCGACTTCTCAAATGCAATTCTACATGGTCTCCCGCAATCATCTTTAAATCCTCTACAACTGGCGATGAACACCGCTGCCAGAGTACTCGAAGGAATATCAAAAACAGACCACATAACTCCAATCCTAAAAAGACTCCACTGGCTACCAACCAACGCAAGAATCCACTACAAGATACTAATCATTACTTTCAAAGCCTTAAACAATCAAGCACCATCAACGATCGCCAACCTTTTACACACACAGACTCCCAATAGATCCAGAAGATCAACTACTATAAACTCATTAACAATCCCAAGACAAACAGTCAGATACAATAAGGAAACATCTAAAAGAGCCTTCAGCATTCATGCCCCAATAGCTTGGAATGCACTCCCACCAGAACTGAGAGCCATAACCAGCCTAACACAATTCAGAAAAAATCTCAAACACCACCTCTTCTTAAGCTATTTCCCAATTTAGTTTTACACATGAGAAACACTACATCCATAACCAGGTCAAGACAACTTCAACTGTGACTAATGTGTATAGACTATTGTATATAGTTATATAGTGTACATAGTTTCCCTTTATTACCAAGTTCAAATTCCTGTTACTTGTAAAATGCACTACAGTTTTCTGTATGTATATGTTTGTTCCATGTAAACCGCGCTGATGATAATAGTGCGGTATATAAGCGATGTTAAATAAATAAAATAAAATAAATAAATAAATAGATATCCTTTTGGTATTCTTTAGTCTTTTCAAGGATCCATCTCACATCCGCAATGATGTCTCTTGTTCCTCGTCCTTTCCTGAACCCTGCTTGCACTTCAGGTAGTTCTTGTTCCAGGTATGGGTTGTAGTCTCTTTTGGATAATCTTCAGTAGAATCTTGCTGGCATGTGGGATCAGAGCGATTGTGCGATAATTTCCACAGTCAGTTGGATCACCTTTCTTTAGTATTGGTATAAACACAGATCTTTTCCAGTCAGTTGGCCATGATGATGTCTTCCATATTTCTTGGCAGAGCCTTGTAAGTACGGTAACAGCTGCATCAGATTGCTGTAATACTTCTATGGGAATGCTATCAATGCCTGGTGCTTTGTTCTTTGATAAGGCTTTCAATGCTGCTTTAACTTCTTCTTTAATCACCAATGGTTCCCGATCATAAGGTACAGGTTGAAACGGCTGTTGGTCCACTTGATCTTTATCATATAAAAACATGTATATTCCTTCCACCTTTTCTTGATCTTCTCAGCATCATTCAACATAGAATCTTGAGCATCTTGTAACATTCCAATTTGAGGCTGGAACTTTTTCTTTAACTCTCGTAGCTTTAGGAAAGCCGATCTTGTTCTTCCTCTAATAGTTTCTGCTTCTATTTCCTTGCATGCGTCGTCGTAGTACTTTTCCTTGTCCTGTCTTGCTGCACGTTGGAAATCTCTGAGTTCTGTTATTGTCTATCTCCAGGAACAAGCAGGAATGTAGTCTTCACATATGGGTATCGTCGGTACCGACGGAGCCTGCGCGGGAACGCTTCCCAGCATCCAATTAGAAAACTTTTGGGAGCATCCCACAGTGCCTGCGTGCTGCCTTCCCGCCTTTCCCATCTGCCTCTCTCCAGTTCTTCATTTTTCGCAGAGCCAGCAGGAGGTTGTTCCTGTCACCGCAGAAAATATTTTCCTTATTCTTTATTTTTTGTGGTCGCGTCTGCCTTCCTCGACGCTATACCGGTACTGCCGGTTCTCTTTTCTTTCTTTCTTTCTTTTAAAAAAAAATATATATATTCAGTTTTTTTCCAAACTTTTCTTCCCAGGTGCATGCGCCATTTTGGGCCTTAGGCCCAAAATTTTCTCCACTATGGAAAAACCCGCTTTTGGTTTCAAAAGGTGCACCAAGTGTGGCAGTACCATCTCCGTCACCGGCACCCATGAGTGGTGTCTTGAATGTTTAGGTCCTGACCACTCCATTGCCGAGTGTATGGCTTGTGCCATGATGTCCAAGAGGGGTCGACAAAACCAAGCTGATAAGCTCAGCGCCCTTTTTCCCTCCGATGCAGCTTCTGTGGCATCGACGTCTTCCAGAGCTTCGTCTTCCTCCCATGGATCTCAGGTAACTAAACATAAGTCCAGCCGGTCCTCAAAGGGGTAGATCTCCTTCTAAGCATCGAGATGCCTCTGGCGTTGCCCTTGAGGGTTCTGTACCAGCAAAATTGCCATGGCGGGAGGCTTCTGCTTCCAAAGCATTATCGGGGCTCCAGGATGTTCTCGAGGCCTCGACCTCGGCAGAACTACTTGTGCCATGCTCTGGGGTACCGGCTTCTTCCGGTACCGATACCCAGGCATCGGCAGCATCGATAGACCAGAGGTTTCTGGCTATTGAATGCAGTCTGGCGGCTCTCCTTGCGGCATCGACACCCTCGGAACCGCGTCAGACAGTTGTACCGGTACCGATAGCATTGACATCGGTGTCGGCTTTGCCGGCACCCAGTCATGCGATGCCTTCTGGTGCCGATACACCGGTACTAATTCCCCCCGGTACCGACGTCGGTCGGTACGGGTATTGGGCTATTCAAGAGCATCCGGACAGCTCTGCCGGTACTGATATACTTCTCCCAGAGGAGCCTTCCTCTCCTAAACATAGGATGTCTCCTCCAGAAGATATCTCCTTTCAGGATTTCATCAGGGAGGTGGCTCGAGGTCTGTCCATTACTGTGGCCCCTGAAACAGAGTCCAGGGCTAAGGAGTTGGAGATTTTACAATATCCCAAAGCTCCTAAGGAGGCAGCTACTCTGCCTATCCATGAGATTTTACATGATCTCATGTTGAGAATGTGGGAGACACCTCTTACCACCTCTCCTCACTCTCGCAGACTGGATACCATGTATTGAGTCCCTCCTTGTCCTGGTTTCTAGAAAACTCAGCTTCCTCATCACTCTTTTGTAGTGGAATCAGCTATGAGAAGGATCAGGCGTGCAAAGAGGCATTCCTCTAATCCTCCAGGACGTGAGTGTAGAACTTGGATGCCTTTGGACGTCGTACTTTCCAGGTTCCATGTTTTCTGCCAGGATCAGTTCCTATATTTTATATATGGGAATGTTCCTTAAAGAAGTCACAGGAGACTTGGATGTTTTAAGCCCTCTCCTCCCTGAGGACAAGAGGCAGGATTTTCTCACACTAGTTAAACATGCCCAGGATGTTTCTAAGTTTGTCAATCGTGCAGCTTTTGACTGTTTTGAGTGCATAAGCAGAACCTCTGCCATTGCCATAGGTGCACGTAGAATTGCCTGGCTCCAGGCATCCGATTTGGAGCTCTGGGTGCAGGACAAACTGGGAAATATCCCTTGTACAGGTGAGAACCTGTTCGGCAAAAATTGGCAAGAAAAAGCCAATGAGTTGGATGCTGACAACTCCACGTTGGATAGGTTATCCAAAGCCACAGCTGATCCTGCAAGAAAGAAATCTTTCAAGAAACCTTTCTTCTCAAAAAAGAAGAGGTTTTATCCCTCTTATTCTCAGCAGGGATGTTCTGCAGGTCAGCCTGTCCGGAAAGGTCAGCAACCACCTAAACAAAGGAAAGCAAGGACTGCTAAGCCTCAACCGTCTCAGCAGTCTCAGCCTCCACAAGGCCTTTGACTTTCATCTAGAGAACTTAGCCTTCTTGGCCCTCAATGGTCCAGAGCCTTCCACCGTTCCAGGAAGGTTGTGTCACTTTGCCCCCAGATGGGGGCAGATAACAGCAGAACATTGGACACTCTCCATTATAAAAGAGGGGTACAAGCTTCACTTTCTGTGCATGCCCCCTCCCACAATGGTAAGACAGTTCAATTCTCAGACCTCTCTCATCAACCTGTTAGATCAAGAGGTCACTATGCTTCTTGCCCAAGGGGCAATAGAAGAAGTACCTATTCATCAACCGGGTACAGGGTTTTACTCCCCCTATTTCCTTATCCCAAAGAAAACGGGGATACAGACCTATTTTAGACCTCAGAGAATTGAACAAATTCCTGTTCAAAGAGAAATTCAAGATGATTTCTCTGGGAACTCTGCTGCCATACTTTCAGAGTCAGGATTGACTTTGTTCTCTAGATCTCAAGGATGCGTACACTCATGTTCTCATCCATCCAACTCACAGAAAGTTCCTTCGGTTCCTTTTTCAAGGAAAGCACTACCAACACAGGGTGCTTCCTTTTAGCCTGGCTTCAGCACCAAGAGTGTTCATGAAATGCATGGCTGTGGTAGCAGCATTTCTCTGTACTCTAGGGATATTCGTCTTCCCCTACTTAGACGACTGGCTCATTCAAGCCCCTTCAGAGTCAGAGGCCAGGTCTTCCCTATCTTGCACAATGCGTATCCTTCAGTATTTGGGTCTGGTCATAAACATCCCAAAATCCAGTCAAACTCCTAGTCAGTCTCAAGAGTTGATAGGAGCTTTGCTGGATACCAGAAAAGCGAGGGCCTATCTTCCCCAGGCCCATTGTCTTCGCATGGTGCAGTTAGCTTCTCAAGCAGTGCTAAAACCTCATCTCACTGCCCAAGAAATGTTACAACTACTAGGCCACATGGCATCTACAGTGCATGTGGTCCCTTATGCTCGCCTCCATATGAGAGCAGCCCTGTGGACCTTATCCAATCAATGGACCCAGGCATCAGGGTGCCTGTCAGACAAAATAGCAAACACAAATCGTCTTATTTTGTCTCTCCAATGGTGGCAGTCCACTCGGATCCTGTTGCTGGGGTCCCCATTTCAACAGCCTTTACCCCAGGCAACTCTCACAACAGATGCTTCACCAGTGGGTTGGGGAGCTCATTTGCAAGACCTCTCCACCCAAGGCACTTGGACTCCACAGGAGACTCATCTACATATCAATCTCTTAGAGCTCAGAGCAATCTTCCTTGCTCTTCAAGTGTTCCACACCCTGCTCAGCTACAAGACAGTCCTCATTCATATGGACAATCAAGTAGCCATGTTCTACGTGAACAAGCAAGGGGGAACAGGCTCTCTGTCGCTTTGCAACAAAGCTTTGCGACTATGGGCCCTTGCCAGAGAACATCAGATTCATCTCCTGGCAGTGTATCTTCCAGGCATACAAAACTCTTGGGCAGACAGATTCAGTCGAGTTTTGCTTCCACACGAATGAATGGTCTCTACATGCAGACCAGGAGGCCAAGATTTTTCAAATTTGGGGAACCCCGGACATAAACCTCTTTGGAAGTTTGTTGAATGCCATACTTCCCCGGTTCTCTTCCAGAATTCCTGCTCAGGGTTCTCAGGCCAGGGATGCCTTCCTCCTTCACTGGGGTCAAGACTTCCTTTATGTCTTTCCACCCATTCCCCTAAATCCCAAAACCCTGTTCAAGCTTCAGAGAGACAGAGGGCGTATGATTCTCATAGCTCCACATTGGCCACGGCAAGTGTGGTACCCTCTGCTTCTACATCTCTCTCAAGCCCCCTCCCTGGAGTTAGGATCTGCTCCAGATCTCCTGTCACAGGAGGACGGAATGTTATGGCATCCCAATCCCCAGTTTCTGCATCTCAGAGCTTGGTTGCTGAAGGCCTAGATCTTCATGATCTTAACCTCCCTCAGCAAGTAAAGGATGTCCTTTATGCTTCCAGGAAGCCTTCCACAAGACGCTGTTATGCTTTTAAGTGGAAGAGGTTTACCATATGGTGTTAGCAGAAGGGTCTTAACCCCCTTGCGATGCCTCTGGAATCATTACTGGAGTATCTCCTTCATTTACCCAATGCAGGACTTAAGACTAACTCAGTAAGAGTCCATTTGAGTGCTATTGCAGCTTCTTACAAGCCTCTAAATGGACAACCTATTTCCTCCCATCCTCTTATAGCAAGATTTATGAGAGGCCTTCTTCTAACTAAGCCTCCCATTAGGCCACCACCAGTGGCATGGGACTTAAACCTGGTTCTTGGTCAGCTCATGAAGCCACCTTTCGAACCCTTAACTATTACCTCATTGAAATTCCTTTTTTGGAAAGTTATCTTTCTCATTGCAATCACATCAGCACGTCGCATCAGTGAATTGCAGGCACTAGTGGCTGATCCACCTTATACAAGGTTCCATCATGACAAGGTAGTCCTTAGGACTCATCCACACTTTATGCCAAAGGTGGTCTCGCCTTTTCATCTTAACCAAGTGGTCTACCTGCCTGTGTTCTTTCCAAGACCTCATGCATCAAATGCAGAAAGGAATCTTCATACTTTGGACTGTAAAAGAGCTTTAGCCTTTTACTTGCAAAGAACACAGCAACATAGAAAGTCCTCTCAACTCTTTGTTGCTTTTGATCCTCCTCATTTAGGACTTCCAGTCTCCAAGAGAACACTGTCCAGCTGGATTGCACAGTGTATTTCCTTTGCCTATCAGAGTAAGAACCTTCCTCTGGAGGACATGTCACAGCTCACAATGTGAGAGCCATGCAGCTTCAATGGCTCATCTGCACTTTGTGTCTATCAACGACATCTGTTGAGCAGCCACTTAGGCCTCGATTCATATCTTCACAGCCCATTACTGCTTGGACAAGGACTCCCGCCGGGATGCCTTGTTTGGTAAGGCTGCTCTCAAACACCTGTTCCATACCTAATCAACTCCTACCCGCCATCCCTGATTGGATGCCAGAGATCCATGGGGGGAAGTGGAGCCCTTTCACAGGGACACACAACTTCTGGGGTCTCTCCCTGGCATCTAAAGCTAGGGAGTCCCCATATGTGAAGACTGCATTCCTTCTTGTTCCTGGACTGTATCCTTCAGTATCTGGGACTTGTAATAAACTTTCCAAAATCCCACCTCACCCCTACTCAGTCTCTAGAGTTCATAGGGGCCTTGATGGATACCACAACTGCAAGGGCCTATCTTCCCCAGGCCCGTTGCCTACGCTTGGTGCAGTTAGCCTCACAAATTCAGTTAAAATCCCATTAACTGCTCGAGAGATGTTACAACTGTTAGGCCACATGGCATCCACTGTGCATGTGGTTCTTTACGCTCGCCTTCACATGAGGGCAGCTCAGTGGACTCTGTCCACCCAATGGACCCAGGCATCAGGTTGCCTGTCAGACAAAATAGCAACCTCCAGTCGCCTCTTTTGGTCCCTCCACTGGTGGAAGTCCACTCAAAATCTTTTGCTGGGGTCCCCCTTTCAACAGGTGTTACCCCAAGCAACCCTTACCACAGATGCCTCTCCAAGAGGTTGGGGAGCTCATCTTCAAGATCTCTCCACTCAAGGCATCTGGTCTCTAGAGGAGACATCTCTACATATCAACCTCTTAGAGCTCAGAGCAATTTTTCTAGCTCTCAGAGTCTTCCACACCCTACTCAACTACAAGACAGTCCTCATCCACACGGACAACCAAGTAGCCATGTTCTACGTGAACAAGCAGGGCGGGACTGGCTCTCTATCGCTTTGCAACGAAGCTCTGAGATTGTGGGCCTTCGCCAGAGAGCATCAAATTCATCTCATGGCAGTGTATCTTCCAGGGGTTCAAAACTCTTGGGCAGACAGACTCAGTCGAGTTCTGCTCCCACACGAATGGTCCCTCCATGGGGACCAGATAGCCAGGATCTTCCGAATTTGGGGTACCCCGGACATAGACCTCTTTGCAAGTCCGTGGAATGCCAAACTTCCCCGGTTCTGTTCCAGGATTCCGTGTCAGGGAGTTCAGGCCAGGGATGCCTTCCTCCTTCATTGGGGGCAAGACTTCCTCTATGCCTTTCCACCCATTCCCCTAATTCCCAAGACACTCTTCAAACTTCAGAGAGACAAGGGGTCTATGATCCTCATAGCACCACATTGGCCACGCCAAGTGTGATACCCTCTACTTCTGCATCTCTCTCAAGCTCCCTCCCTGGACTTGGGATCTGCTCCAGACCTCCTGTCCCAGGAGGAGGGAACGTTGTGGCACCCAAATCCCCCGTCTCTTCACCTCAGAGCCTGGTTGCTGAAGGCCTAGACCTTCAAGATTTGCATCTTTCTCAGCAAGTGAAGGATATCCTTCATGCTTCCAGAAAGCCTTCCACTAGACGTTCCTATGCTTTTAAATGGAAAAGGTTTACCATTTGGTGTGCAGAGAAGGGTCTTAACCCTCTTGCAATACCTCTGAATTCTTTACTAGAGTATGTGCTGCATTTATCCCATGCAGGCCTTAAAACGAATTCAGTAAGAGTTCATTTGAGTGCTATTGCAGCATCCCTTAAACCTCTCAATGGACAACCTATTTCCTCTCATCCTCTTATAGCAAGTTTCATGAGAGGCCTTCTTTTGACTAAACCTCCCATCAGACCACCTCCAGTGGCATGGGACTTGAATCTGGTTCTTAGCCAGCTTATGCAGCCACCTTTTGAACCCTTAGCCACTACCTCCTTGAAATTTCTTTCCTGGAAGGTTATTTTTCTAATTGCAGTCACTTCAGCTCGCCGCATCAGTGAGCTGCAAGCCTTGGTGGCTAATCCTCCTTATACAAGGTTCCATCATGACAAGGTAGTCCTCAGGACTAATCCACACTTTATGCCTAAAGTGGTCTCACCTTTTCATCTGAACCAGGAGGTTTATTTACCTGTCTTTTTTCCAGGACCTCATGCTTCAAGTGCAGAGAGGAATCTTCATACCCTGGATTGTAAAAGAGCTCTTGCTTTTTACTTACAAAGGACACAGCAACATGGAAAGTCCTCTCAACTCTTTGTTGCTTTTGATTCCTCTCATTTAGGACTTCCAGTCTCTAAGAGAACTCTGTCCAATTGGATTGCTCAGTGTATTTCTTTCGCCTACCAGAGTAAGAACCTTTCTCTGGAGGGCCATGTCACAGCTCACAATGTGAGGGCCATGGCAGCCTCTATGGCTCATCTAAATTCTGTGTCCATCGACCAGATCTCTCAAGCGGCCACCTGGGCCTCGGTTCATACCTTCACAGCCCATTACTGCTTGGACAAGGACTCCCGCCGGGATGCCTTGTTTGGTCAGGCTGTTCTCAAACACCTGTTCCATACCTAACCAACTCCTACCCTCCATCCCTGGCTGGATGCCTGAGATTCATGGGTGGAGGTAGAGCCCTTCCCAGGGACCCACAACCTGGGTGATCTCCCAGGCATCTCTAGCTGGGGAGTCCCCATATGTGAAGACTCATTCCTGCTTGTTCCTGGAGATAGCACAGTTACTTACCTGTAACAGGTGATCTCTGGGAACAGCAGGAATAAGTCTTCACAACCCACCCACCTTCCCTAGGAGTTGTATCTCTCTATCTTTCTTTCCTTTCCTCACTCTCTCTTTGTCTCAGCTTTAAAACGCGAACTGGAGAGAGGCGGTTAGGAAAGGCAGGAAGGCAGCGCGCAAGCGCTGTGGGATGCTCCCAAAAGCTTTCCTTTTGGACGCTGGGGAGCGTTCCCGCGCAGGCTCCATCGGTACCGACGATACCCATATGTGAAGACTTATTCCTGCTGTTCCCAGAGATCACCTGTTACAGGTAAGTAACTGTGCTTTACTCACTTGTAACAGGTGATCTCCGGGAACAGCAGATATTTAGTCTTCACAACCCACCCACCTCCCCTAGGAGTTGTATCTCTCTATCTATCTCTTTCTCTTTCCCTCTCTCTCTTTTTGTCTCAGCTTTAAACTCAACTGGAGAGAGGCAGTTGGGAAAGGTGGGAAGGCAGCACACAAGCGCTCTGGGATGCTCCCAAAAGCTTTCTAATTGGACGCTGGGGAGCGTTCCCGCGCAGGCTCCGTCGGTACCAACGATTCCCATATGTGAAGACTAAATTCCTGCTGTTCCTGGAGATCACCTGTTACAGGTGAGTAACTATGCTTTCTTTCTCCTCTGGCTTTAGCTTCTCTGCGTTTCCGGGCAATTTTCAGAGTTTCTTCTGTCTTCCATTTTGGCCTTTTTTGCTTTTTCATCTTTTGTAGAGACTTCTCGCTTTCTTCCAACACAACTTTCTTGATGTCATTCCATAACTCTTCTGGAGCTCTGTCATTTGTATTTAAAGTAGCAAATCGATTTTGCAGGCAGTCTTTTTAAATTCCAGTGGTATATTCTCAAGATCATATTTTGCTGCATTCATGAGTGGTTTGCTCTTTTTCAAATTTAGCTTGAGTTTGCATACTAGTAGTTGATGATCTGTACCACAGTCAGCTCCAGGTTTTGTCTTTGTTGATGTTATAGAACTTTTCCATCGTTGACTTCCACAAATGGTAGTCAATTTGATTTTTATACAATCCATTGGGTGAAGTCCATGTGTACAGTCGCCGCTTGTGTTGATGGAAGAAGGTGTTTGAGATGAATAGATCATTGGTCTTGCAGAATTCTATCAGTCTTTCTCCAGCTTCATTTCTGTTGCCAAGTCCATATTTTCCAACTACTTTGCCTTCTTCTTTGTTGCCAACTTTTGCGTTCCAGTCACCCATGACTATCAGGATATCCTGTTTGCATGTTCTGTCAATTTCAGCTTGTACTTGTTCATAGAACTCTTCAATTGCATTCTCTTCTGCAGCTGTTGTTGGGGCATATACTTGAATTATAGTTGTGTTGATAGGCATTCTCCTCGTAGACGAATAGAGATTAAGCGTTCGCTGACTGCATTATCACTTTATGGTATAATGATACTATATTCTTTCCACCTTTTCTTGATCGTCACAGCATCATTCAACATGGATCCTTGAGCATCGTGTAGCATTCCAATTCGAGGCTGGAATTTTTTCTTTAACTCTCGTAGCTTTAGGAAAACTGATCTTGTTCCACACATCCACCAATCTTTCCATAAATTAATATTTTCTGAGATTACGTCTATTTCACCACCTCATTCCAGAGCTTGCTTTAAATTGAAGAAGGCTCTCCTCCAGTGCATTTATGCCACAGAGGTATTTAAACATCTCTTATTACCCCTCCTCTGCCTTTCTTCCAAAGTATACATTTTGAGATCTTTAAGTTTGTCCTCATATGCTTTAATCTGTCAGTGACCTACCAACAGTAGTTATGCAGGGAAAGGCATTAGAAACAGAAAATGTGAAAAGTGGGTCTAAGGAGGGACTGGAGGACAGAATGCACTTATTCATGCTGCTGCACTTTTTGTGAAACTTTTCAGTGCCTGTAAACACCCTTGTTTTAAATACTGCAACATTGACAGTTCTGCATGTTAAATTTCAGTGACGGAAGGCAGCCTGGCCTTAATGCCAGTGAATGAAAGCTGTGGACTAATGGGAAGTGCTAGAGGGGCATTTTCAGCAGTCTGTTACCTTTCAGAAGCTAAGTCTTTGTAACTCTCTGCTATGTCTGTTATCAGGATGAAGTGAAAGCCTTGTCTGAGGAAAAATCGGCACTCAAGCAACAAGCGGACTCCTCCAACAGTACCACTGCCATCCTACAGAATGAAAACAGAAATCTAGAGCAGAAGTTAGGAGAGTCTAAAAAAGAGCAAGATGACCTCTTGGTGCTTCTGGCTGACCAAGATCAGAAGCTGATGTCACTGAAAAGCAAACTTAAGGAACTGGGGCAGCCTGTAAGATAGTTCTATGCTTTTAACCACTGTAACTTCAGCATCTTTGTGTGCTTTTTTATACGAGATTATATCTAAGTATAATACATGGAGAGAGAAGAGAATGTGTAGTGGACTTAGATACTGGCATAAGCATCGCTCTGATAATGTGTTATAATGGTTACTTACATATATTTAAACAACGTAAGTTCAGATTAGAGGCAGACAAATGAAAATACTGTATGGATAAGATAAATATCTCGTTATTAAGGCCAGTTGAATTTATTTTGACTGAGCTTTTTCTTAAATCACACAGAAGGCCATTTTCAAGCAGATGATTTCTCTGACTACTGGGAAAGAGGATTGCTTTCCTTTTGAATAGCATAGTTTCCATCAGTGGTGATTTAGATGTATTAATACGTCATCCAGGGAATGGTGGTAATGTGGCTTTGGCTACATTTACAGAAGTGACAGTTGATACCTCGCAATTACTGTTTCGGATGAGACACACATCTTGTCCTCTTGACTATATCTCTGTGTCCATAGTTAAGGTCTTAAAAGGTTCAGTGCTATTACTTTTATGTACTTTAATAAATTCATTTTTTTTAATTTAATATTTAAACAATTTCCCATTTTTACAAACACAAAAAATTAGGAACATTCCACGCAAAAGATATATACAGCAAAATATACTTACTTCGCAATAATCAGTAGAATAGTTCCATTAACTTAGTCCCCAATAGAAACACCTCTATAGGGTTCCAAACAAAGTAATCATATAAAGGAAAAAATGTAAAATCAATTGAGCAAAGATATATCACATGGCAGCCAGTACAGGAATTATCCCACCTCCCCCCCTCCGGCCTCCCTCGCCTGTAGAAATTTAAGTAGTTGTAAGGGTTCAAAAAACAAGAAATGCTTAGACTGATACAATAATTTTTTTATTTATTTATTTAGCAAGCATTTGTAGCCCGCTCCTTCCAGCGATCAGAAGCGGGTAGGATTACTATTGTGAAACTGCCGAATCAAGGCAGGTACAAATTTTGTTTACATACAGATTGTCAGAAAAGCACATCATACAGAGTTAACACTTCTTAGCTATGGGGGAGTTCATTTACATATATACATAAATACATATATACAGGATAATCTTCTTGGACACAGTGGTCAGGGGCTGCTCCATCTGTGGGTTTAGTTCAGGTTGAAATGTGATTGGAAAATGTGCGTTTTGAGTTTCAATAATGCGCGTTTTGAGTTTCAATAATGTGCGTTTTGAGTTTCAATAATGCACACTTACAAGGAAACCTCAACTTAAATTGGGCACCCAAAGCAGTAGCTCTCTGGCGTAAAGCCAGATACTCCTTCCGCAGTTTTTGGGTGTCTCTAGACAAATCAGGAAATAACATTACCTTTGAGCCCATAAACTGAGAGAATGACATTCTAGTGAAATATAACCTAAGCACGGTATTGCGGTCAGACTCAAAGGCAAAGGAGACTAACAAGGTGGCTTTACCGGTAACCACCTCCAGGGAGCTCTCCAGGAAATCCGTTAACTCCAACTGGGCCGGCTCAGAAGCTCCCACATCCCCTCCCTTCGCCCCAGACCCAAAAGGCAAAACATACTGCACTCTAACAATAGGCGGTAAATTGTCCGATGGCATCAGGAGGACTTCCGTAAGGTACTTCCGAACCAGTCCCAGTGATTCCAATAATGGTGATCTCGGAAAGTTCAAAAACCGCAGCGTATTCCTACGCAAAGCATTGTCCATATATTCCAATCGTCGCAAAGATATCAAACGTTCCTTGGTAGAAGCCTCCCCCACATTCTGTAACTCCTCCACCTTAGCTTCCAATACTGCCATCTTATCAGCCTGCTCCACACACTTGGACTCAACCGCCACACACCGGCCTTTCACAAGTAAAAATTCTTGAGACAATGCTCCCACTACCGGAGCAAGGGAGTTCTGGAGTGAAGAGCTAGCTTCCCATAAGCTATCTAAGGTTACCTTAGCTGGTTTCTTCAAGCCGCATATCACCCGCATTGCTGGAGGTTCTGTCGACTCGATTGATATTGGAGCCCTACCGGGTCCCACGACAGAAAAACACTCCGCTGCCACTGCTCCTCCCGAATGTACCGCAGGGCTCCTAGGCGGAAGAAAGGAAGCGCCCTCGCACATGGTAGGTTCCTCCTGACCCGGAGGCAAACCCGTTCTCTCTGCTTCCTCTCGCTAACCTCTGGGCTGCGGCGGCAACAGCTGACTGACAGGGCTGAGATCCACCCCGTCGCTGCTCAGATCCCCCGACACTTCAGAGGGATCCGCTGAAGCCATGATAGCCGTCGGACGAGCACAGAAGGAAGCAATAGAGGTTTGTACCAAGCCCCCAATAGGGGTAGAAGAAGCCGAGGGCTGTGTTGACTTTTGCTTCCGCTTTCTCCCCATCGGAACCGCGTCCACCTCACTGCTATCCTGAGCTCCGACTGGCGGCGTCTACTCCTCCGCCATCTTGGAACAATAAATTCATTTTTGAAATCTGTAGGCATGCCCCTTGTTCTGAAAAGTGCTTCAGTTTAAGCCTGCAGTGAAGGACAAAATGGGTGACTTAAGAGAGAAGGGTAACTTTCTTCCCATATCGTGTCTTCCGTTTTTAGAAAAGCTTATTGAACAAATGGTGCATGTTCAGCTGGGCAAGTTCGTTGAAAGACATCAGGCTTTAGACACCTGGCAGCATGGCTTTAGGAATGGACATAGGCTGGAAACATTGCTTGTATCATTAACTAATCAAATATTCCCTAGAGTGGAACTTAGATAGGTGGCTTATTTTCTTTTTTGATGTTTTATCTGCATATAATTTGTAGTTCCTGCTAATTTATTGAATTGATTAGCTGAGTTGAGGGTAGCTGGTATATTCTTAAAATGATTCACATCATTTTTGACAGATGAAGCAAAGCAGGCAGGGCTGGCACAAAGATTAGAGGCACCCTAGGCAGACCCTCCGTCCTGCCTCCTCCCCCTCTCCCCATGACCTCCCTGACCGCATTGCTGCTGCTGCTGCCGCCGCCACAGCACCTCTCCAGGGTCTGCAACGTTGACAGTAGCTCCCAAATTGCAGTATAGCACTTACTAACACCAGTGACAAGGAAAGGGAGTACCAATTAGTTTTACTTCTATTAGTCCTATTTTATTCATGTTGTATATTTGTTATTATCCCATCATTGTTTTTAACTTTGCCCATGTTTCTGTTGATTTATCAGTGGTTCATATATTATGTACAATTAGCTTTGTTAACCTTCCCCCTCCTTCTCTCCTCCCCTCCTCCTCCCTTCGCCCTTTCCCTCCCCTTCTCTACCCTCCCCCCCTTCTCCTCCCTTCACCCTTTCCCTCCCCTTCTCTCCCCTCCCCCTCCCTCTTCCCTCCCCCTCAAACATATGGTTTAGATTGTTATATGGGTTGGATACCTATATATCTCCTTGTCCATATGTTACCTTTGATTCTATTCTTGTGTGGTGTCCTCTCAGGTCAAGTTTTAGGCATCCCTTTATTTTATTTATTTATTTATTTAATTTATTTAAAGGTTTTCTATACCGCTTTATCACAAAATCAAGGCAGTTTACATTATAGCAGTATAACAGTTTACATTATAACGTCAGGTGGAGACACATAAGATAATGTAGACTAACAGAAACTTTTTAGGGAAGAGGATTAATAAAGGTTGTGTTTGGTCGCTCTCTTTATATAGACATGATCAATGCAGCTTGATATACCTTTGTGTTTTGTATTCGTATTTTGTCCTACAACATATGGTTTTTAATGTATCATAACTTGCATTTTATTTGTTTTATATGTTCTGAAGTTACTTTCTATGTTTACTTATGTGATATGTATGATATTTTTTTTATTTAAAGTTTTTTTTTTGGGGGGTTGTTTGTTTTTTTTTTCTTTTACTACTAACTATTTTTATGTTTATTATTTACCCCTGAGGTCATACCCTTGACGAAACATGGCCGTGTCGGGTATGACAAATAAAGGTTTTTGCTGTTTCCACCTTGCTTGTGCTCGTGTTCGTTTGTTTGTGTGTGTGTGTTCTCTTCTGGTCTTGCTATGGGTAACTTCACTATATAATGTTCAGTGAAGACTGAAGCAAAGCATTCATTCAATCTCTCCATTATGGCCTTCTCCTCAATTAATGCCCCTTTTACCCCTCTGTCATCTGGTGGTCCAACTGACACTCTGATAGTTTTTTTTGCTACAAATGTACTTGAAAATTTTTCTATTATGCATAGTTGCTTCCACAACAAGCTGCTTTTCAAATTCTCCCTTTGCCTGTTTTATCAGTGTCTTGCATCTAACTTGCCAGTGCTTTGCTTCCTTTTTCGTTATTGATTCCTTTTTCCATTTCCTAAAAGATACTTTTTTTTGGCTATAACAGCATCTCTGACCTCACTTTTAAACTATGCTGGCAGTCATTTGGCCTTCCTTCCACCTTTCTTAAATCATGGAATGCTTCACATATGGGTGATGTTGGCACTGATGGAGCCCTCGCGGAAGCATCTCCCCAGCTTTCAAAGAAAACCTTTGGGAGATGCCACCATGCATGCATGGTCCCCTTCCCGCTTAAGGATTCTATCTTGCTCAGTCTCCTTTTTTCCGCGTCTTGTCTTTTTTCCCCGGAAAAAGTTGATTAATTTGTGTGAAAAATACCCTATTCTGTCTCCCTTTCCTGCCTCTGAGCTCGCTTGCCCCAGCATCGCGTCTTGCAATTGTTCTAGGTTTTTTCCCCATCGCGATTCGCGCCTTTTTCCATCCGCTGGTCGCTTTGAGGATCTTCGTCCTTGCTGGGGTACTTTTTCCACCAATGCCCAGCGGTTTCAAAAAGTGTGATCGGTGCACAAAAAACATGTCGCTTACCAATACATACGATTGCTCCCTCCGGTGTCTAGGGGCCAACCATGACCCGGAGGTCTGCGCTCTATGTAAAAAGATGTCTGTGAAGGTCATCCAGCATCGTCAGCAAAAGCAGGACGCTATCTTCCACAGGTCAGACTCTACCCCAGTATCCCCCGATAGACTCACACTACAAGGCCCCGCATGGGCCCTGAGGGTTGCGTAACACCCCTGTGGCCACCGGCCGGGACTGCAGACCCTCTAAAAAGGGTTCCCCAGAGCGGGAACACAGAAGAAGAAATCCTTGAGGACCTCATCCTGGGACTTGGACACGCTGGGCAAATCCTGTGCCAGCTTCCTCTACCCGCGGAGTCTTGAGCAAGAGCTGCCAGTGAAGGTTCCCCAAACGGATGCGGAGGCTTTCGGTGACAGGACTCTGGACCCCTGAGACCTGTCTCATTGAGGACTCCGTCTCTTCACTGATGCCGGACCTGGTGACCCCGGTGTCTGCATCGAAGGCTCACCTCCTGAGTAGGAAACCAGGATAATGGACAGAAGTGCAGTTTCATTGTCTTCCTTGCCACGCAGCAGGTACTGATGCCTGGCACTGCCTGGTGCATCTGCCGAGACCACAGGAACCTCAGGCTTAGTTGGCTGCCGACGGTGAGTCCGAGGACGAGGCATCCCCAGAGACACGGAAGCACTGTGACCTCCCATTGGACCCATCTCCCTCGATGTCATGGTATCGGTCCCCACCTGAGGACACATTGTTCCTTGAGTTTGTTCGGGATATGTCGAAGGCTTTGTCCCTTCAACACTGAGTCGGAGGAAGACCCTTGCACAGAGAACTCGAAATCCTCCAATGCGAGGCCCCACCCAAGGAGGCCCTGATGGTTCCTGTCCCTGCCATCCTCAGGCGGCTCCTCCTTCGCATGTGGGAGACACTGGCATCGGTACCCATAGTCAGCCGACGCCTGGACACCATGTACCGAGTCTAGCGAGGCCCCAGTTTCCAAAAGTCACAACACCACACACTTCCGTGGCGATAGTCGACTATGTGCTGGCAGAAGAGACAAATGACATACTCCTCCATGCCATCGGGCAGGGAGTCCCACACCTTCGACACCCTTGGCAAATGCTACCAGGGCTTGATGTTGGCCTGCCGAATCCAAGCCTACCTGCTGTATATTGGCATGTGTCTTCGGAACCTAGCAAAGGAACTCACAGGCTTCTCAGTAGGCCTCGGAGGGGATCACCTCCAGTGGTGCCAAGCCCTCATGAAATGCGTCAGGAAGTGCCCGAAGTACATGTCTTGAGCTGCCTACGACTGCTTCGAGTCAAATGTGAGGGTAGCCGCTGCAGGTATCGGCACTCGATGCCACGTCTGGCTCCAGGCATCGGACCACGAGTAGTGGGTTCAAGAGAAGCTCTTCAATGTTCCCTGCCTTGGTGGAAACTTATTCGGCAAGCCAGTGGAGGAGAAGGTGGCAGAGATTGAGACAAAGTACCTCACAAGGACTCGGCTCTCCAGAAAGACCTCCACCCTCCTTAAGGAGAAACCACCGGGGAAGAGGCCCCCATTCTAGAGAAAAGCCCAACCTTACCAGGGCTATTCTCACTGCCAGGCTCTCCAGACCTCAAGGCAGGGTCACCAAAGCAAGGGAACAGGCCAAGGCCCTCGCAAGCCTAAGGGTTCCAAGCCCCAGACCCCGGCTCCTGCCCAGCAAGGGACGGATTTTTGACTCCCTAAGCATAGCCTCTCCACCATTGGAGGAACAGCTACCAACAGGGGGGCGTCTGGTACACTTTGTCCATTGGTGGTCTGCTATCACCACAGACTCCTGGGCACTCCAAGCAGTCACTGAAGGCTACCTCCTTCACCTGGACCAGAAGCCTTCCACTTTCTTTCCAGGAGAGCCTTCTCGGACTCCCTTGCACCAGGCCATGCTACTAGCAGGCCGCCTCATGGAAAGAGCTGTGGAAACGGTACCCCATCACCTCAAGGGCAAGGGGTTCTACTCCCAATACTTTCTGGTCCCAAAAAAAACAGGGGGCCTAAGGCCTATCCTAGACTTGCGAAACCTGAACAAGTTCAAGATGCTCTCCCTTGGAACATTGCTGCCAAACCTCCAGCAGGGAGACTGGCTATGCTCCTTGGACCTAAAGGATGCTTATATCCACATCCTTATTTATCCCAGCCACAGGCAGTACCTAAGATTCATGGTCCGGGGCAACCACTACCAGTACACAGAGTACTACCCTTCTGTGTAGCCTCGGCACAAAGAGTCTTCACCAAATGCCTAGCAGTGGTGGCTGGCTACTTCCGTCTTCAAGGGGCCTTTGTCTTCCCATATCTGGACGACTGGCTTGTAAAGGGAGACACAGCCACTGAGGTTCAACAGGCCACAACCCGCACCATCAGTATCCTAAAGTACCTGGGGTTCGTGATAAATCACCCCAAGACCCACCTCACTCGACACAGGGTCTGGAGTTCATAGGGGCTCGACTGGACACTCTTCAGGTCACCTCGTGGCTCTGGCCACTGAGGTGCAACATCACCACACAGCATCAGCGCAGTCCATGCTCTGCCTGCTGGGCCACATGGTGTCCACAGTCCGTTATTCCCAATGCCCGCCTTCACATGCGGGCGGCCCAGTGGTGCCTCCGCTCCCAGTGGACACAAGCCATAGGCTGGCTCTGGGACAGAGTTTTAGTGACCTGCAAGCTAGTGGAGTCACCTGACTGGTGGCAGGCCACACAGTACCTGCAAGAGGGCATGCCCTTTCAGCCCCTAAATCGCCAGAAGGTCCTTACCATGGACGCTGTCTTACTGGGCTGGGGTGCCCATTGCAAGGAACTCCACACGCAGGACAGCTGGTCACTAGCAGAGAGCCAGCAGCAGATCCAGTCTGTGGAGCTCAAGGCCATTTTTTCTGGCAATCAGGGCCTTTCACCACCACCTGCAGCATCAGTCTGTGATGGTCCTAACGGACAGCCAGGTCGTGATGTTCTACCTGAACAAGCAAGAGGGAACAGGGTCTTACCACTTCTGCCAGGAGGCTGTAGTCCTCTGGTAGTACGTGATAAGCCAAGGAATGCTCCTCAGAGCAGTGTACTTTCGGGGCCAGGACAATGTCACCAAAATGGTAAAGGGGATGAAAGGATACCCCTATAAGGAGAGGCTAAAAAGGTTAGGGCTCTTCATCCTGGAAAAGAGACAGCTGAGGGGGAGATATGATAGAGATCTGTAAATTAATGAATGGAGTGGAATGGGTAAACATAGATTGACTGTTTACACCATCAAAATATAGAAAGACTAGGGTACATGCAATGAAGCTACATGGTAACCTATTTAAGACTAATAAGAGAAAATATTTTTTCACTCAACATGTAATCAAACTCTGCAATTCGTTACCAGAGAATGTAGTAAAAGTGTAGCTGGGTTTAAAAAAAGGTTTGGACAAGTTTCTGGAGGAAAGGTCCATAAACCATTATTAAAGGGGACCCGGGAAATCCACTGCTTGCCACAAAACAAGCATTGTGGAACCTGTGTCCTTTGGGAAAACTGCTAGGTACTTGTGTCTCAGATTGACCACTGTTGTAAACAGGACTGGGCTTGATGGATGTTGGTCTGGCTCAGTATGTCATATCTTATATTCTTACGACAGGCTGAGCAGGTTCCTCCAGCCGCACGAATGGCGACTAGACCCAAGAGTGGCACAGCGGCTCTTCCAAGTCTGGGGTACCCTGAGTCTGGTCCTCTTTATTTTTTATTTATTTATTTAACAGTATTTCTAAACCGCCTTATCTTAATAATCAAGGTGGTATCACAGCAAGCAATCAGGTAAAGTGTGTGTGTTGTACATGCAGTGAGGATAAAACTTAGTTGTGTGAGGGATGTGTTGGGTGCTTGATTTGTTTGAGCTATATACAGGGTGGGCTATTTACAGTGGTGCTAGAATCATATTTTATATATTCAGTTGTTTGGGAGGATTGGAGTGCTGTTATCCATTCTCTTAGGTTATGTGATGTGACCATAGTGCTCTATGAACAGCATGGTTTTCAGTTGTTTTCTGAAGTCTTTGAGGTCTGGAGTTGCCCTTAGATCGTCCGGTAGATTGTTCCATATTGTTGGAGCAGCCATGGAGAGAGCTCTGTCTGTTGTGTCCTTGCGTGTGTGCTTGTACTCATTTGGGGTGCTGACTCGGTTGCGTGTTTGACTTCTTCTGGGACGTGCGCTGGTTTCCGGTTGTATGAGCAGGTGGAGGCTGTTGGCTGATGTGTGTTCTTTTATCTTAAATAGGTTTATGATAGTCTTGTATCTGATGCGAGCAATGATTGGGAGCCAGTGTAAGTCCTTTAGTGTAGGTGTGATGTGCTCCTGCCTTGCGGCTCCGGATATGATTCGAGCTGCAGTGTTTTGTGCCAGCTGTAGTGGTTTGAGAGCTTGTTTTGGTAGTCCGAGGTATATCGGATTGCAGAAGTCCAGTATTGGGGTTATCAGTGCTTGACAGACTGTACGGAAGTGTTCTGGAGCGAGGAGTGGTTTCAGTCTCCTGATGATTCGCATCCTGTAATATGCTTTTTGGATTGTTTTGTCTATGTGTGGTTTGAGGTTGAGTTTACTGTCCAGAGTAACCCCAAGGTATCTCACCTCCGATCTTATCGGTATCGTGGTGCTTTGTATCTTTATGTTTGGTGGTGTGTGAAGCTTTGGTTTCGAGTGATGATTAAAGCTTCAGTCTTGTTGTAGTTTATAGCTAGATTGTTGTTTTGGCACCACTTCGCCATTTGGGTAAGGCAGTCTGCTATCTTAGAGAAGTCCGGGTTTTCGATTGATATCGGGGAGTATACCATTATATCGTCTGCGTATATTGTGTATTGGATGTTGTTCTCTTTCATAATGTTGCATATTGGTTGGATGTAGATGTTAAAAAGGAGTGCTGAGAGTGCGGATCCTTGTGGTACTCCTTGTTGGACGTTTATGGGCCGGGAGGTGTCCTGTCCCACCTTGACCTGTAGCTGTCTTTCTGTTAGGTACGAGTGGAACCATTTTAGAGTGGTACCGTGTATACCAGTGTTCTTCAGTCTCTCCAGGAGTATATTGTGATCAACTGTGTCGAACGCTGAGGAGATGTCGATGAAGATCATTATAATTCCATTCCTGATGTCGTCAATTATTCTTATGATGCTGTCGAAGAGGTAGATCAGGAGAGTTTCGACTCCATGGTTGGGACGAAATCCGTGTTGGTTGTCGTCGAGAGTTCCGTGTTCGTCAATGTGTTCCTGAAGTTGTAGTTGAACCGTCTTTTCGATTATTTTTGCGAGGAAGGGTATGCTGGAGATTGGTCGGTATGCTGCTGGGTCCTTTTTGTCGAGAGAAGTTTTCTTTGTGATTGGTCTTACTGAGGCAAGCTTTAATTGCTGTGGCATGAGTCCTTGAGTGAGTGAGTTGTGTACCATTTTATGAATGTTTGGTATGAGGCTTGCTTTGGTGGCTTTGACCCATGACACTGGGCAAGGGTCTGTAGGAGCAGTGCTTGTGTTGATTGTGGAGATGATGTCTGATATCTGCTCTTTTGAGGGTGAGTGGAATGTGCCCCAGGTTTTGGGGTGGACGTTCGTTCTGTTGGTTCTACTGGGTGTTGTGCGCTCTGTGGAGTGAAATTTGTCTTTGATGTGGTCGGCGAATATCTGTGGATCCACTTGTATTTCTCTTTCTGCTGCTTGCTCTTTTGTCAGGGTTTTTTACTATTTCGAAAAGTTCTCTGGGTTTGTTGATGGAAGAATTTATCAGGTTTGTGTGGAATTCTCTCTTTGATTGGTTGATGTGTTCATTGTATTGTTTTTGCTTTGTTAGGTAAAGATGTTGGTCGGAAGTAGTTTTGTTTTTTCTCCATCTCCGTTCAATTTTCCTGAGCTCCCTCTTTTCCTGTCGTATTTTTGCTGAGTACCATGGTTTGTTTTGTCTCTTGTTGTGGTGTTGTTTCTTGGTCCTGTCAACGGATGGTTTGGCGGCGTTAGCTAGGACATTGTTCCAGTTGGAAACTTGTTCCTCCAGGTCCTCTGAGTCAATGTTCAAGTGTTGTATTGTGTCCTGGATGAATTCGTCCTTGTCAAAGGACTTGAATCGTCTTTGTGTGTGTGGGAAGTTCGCTCTTTCGCTTGTCCAGTCTTCTTGTGATTGCAGATTTGTCTCGATTAAGTAATGGTCAGACCATGGTACTGGGGTGATGGTGGGTGTAGAGATTAGGTCTCTTGAAGTTAGGTAGTTTGATGCGAAGATGAGGTCTGGGGATGATCCTAGTCTGTGTGTTGGTGCATTGACTATCTGTGTGAATTGAAGTGATGACATTGCCTGAAGGAAGGCCTCTGCATCTTTTTATTGGCGGACTTGAGGTTGAAGTCTCCGATTAGTAGTGCTGGTTTGTTGTTTGACGTTATGGCACAGGCTTCTTCGAGTATGAAGGCTAGTTCGTCGGGTGGAGCACGGGGTGCTCTGTAGGTTAGGCAGATTGCAATATTCTTGTTCTTGATGCTAATTGTGTTACACTGCTTTGTATCTGTGAGATTCAGTGTCTTGAACTTGAGTTCTGTTTTTGCTATTATTAGGACTCCTCCTCCACGCTTGTGGATGCGTGGGCAGTTGTATGCTGAGTAGTTGTTCGGTACTAGTTGGTTGAGTAGTACACTGTCGGTAGGGTTGAGCCATGTCTCTGTGATGCATATTATGTCTGGCTGTCGCTCTTCAATGTGGTCTCCCAGAGTGTGTATCTTGTTGCAGATGGATCTGGCGTTTATGAGCTCAATTGATGTTTTCTTTGTGGAAGAGGTTGTTGCGACGTGTGCTTCCTTAGGGCCGGTGTTGGGGTTTGATTTGTGTCTGTTTTGTCTCTTTGTTTGGGAGGTTGCAAGTGTCTCTTTGTGTGTGTGTTGTGGACCGAGATATGGCAGTGCAGTTGGTGGGTACCATGGTGTGTTTGTTTGGGGGTAGTGGGGGTGTGTAGTTGGTGGGAGGAGTTGTGTGACTAGTAGGTATAGTGGGAGGAAGTATGTGGTGTGCATGTTGATAGCTTGTGATGTTCTGATAGGGCGACGCCTGTGTCCTTAGGTTTTCGTCTGTTGTTTGCTTTTTTGAGGAGAGCTGTACTTGTTGCAGGGGCTTGTCCTGGGGATGTGAAGTTGTATCTGTTGCGGTGCGGGAGCCTGTCCCGTGGAGGGAGCCTGTCCCTTGGATGTGGAGCTGGATCTGATGCGGTGCGGGAGCCTGTCCCGTGGATGTGGAGCTGGATCTGTGGCGGACGCCTTGGTGCGGGAGCCTGTCCCGTGGAGGGAGCCTGTCCCGTGTGTGGCGCTGGATCTGTGTTGGTCGCCTTGGTGCGGGGGCCTGTCCCGTGGATGTGGAGCTGGGTCTGTCGCGGTGCGGGAGCCTGTCCCGTGGAGGGAGCCTGTCCCGTGGATGTGGAGCTGGATCTGTGGCGGTCGTCTTGGTGCGGGGGCCTGTCCCGTGGATGTGACGCTGGATCTGTCGCGGTGCGGGAGCCTGTCCCGTGGAGGGAGCCTGTCCCGTGGAGGTGGAGCCGGATCTGTGGTGGTCGCCCTGTTGCGGGGGTCTGTCCCGTGGATGTGGAGCTGGGTTTGTCGCGGTGCGGGAGCCTGTCCCGTGGAGGGAGCCTGTTTCGTGTATGTGCAGCTGGATCTGTTGATGAACTCTTGGTCTGACCCACTATGGTACATCCCAAGTCCCTATGTTCTTATCTAGCTAAAGATGACATTGCTCTAACATAGCATCAGCACTGGCATATCTCTGGGTTTAAGGTATCAATCTGGACAAACATGGTAATACCAAATATGGCCTATAAACGATGGTAGTTAACAACACTGGCATATCCCTGGGTTTACAGTATCGATCTGGACAAACATGGTAATACCTAATATGGCCTGTAAACGCTGGAAGCTAACAACAGTATCCAGAGGGAACTAGTCACTAGAGTGCCCAACACTGATCTTGGATTCTAGTCCCAAACATGAATTTCTACCCTTTAAATTAGTATTTTTATGAGAGGCAGGAGGATAATCCTAGCTGTAGAGAGTGGTGCTGCTGCAATCAGATGATTTAAACAGAACTATACATTCAATTATTGTTAGGAGTGCAGTTAATTCATATAAGTAATGAAGCAGTGTTGATAGTTTAAAAATCACTCAAATGAGTGTGACTTACGTGCCCCAGAGTTTCAGCTCTTTAGGCAGTTCGGCGTCTTCGGAGTTGGTATTCTGCGTTTCCACTGTGAGTTGGTGGATTGTCAGTTCCTTGATTGTACGCGAGCTCGACCCCGAGGGAGCTCAGCTGTACCAAGAGGGAGGTGTAGTCTCAGCGTCGTTTTTTCTGTTATGTTTCTGTGACAATCTTGGGGGTGCCTTTGCCTAAGGGCCGTGCCAAAGGGCCCTCTTGCGCGGCCCTCAGGCGCGGGCCCGCAAGGCGCGGGTGCGCCTGTGGCGTTCTCCTTTTAAATGGAGAGCTGTGCCCCGATTGGGTAGAGATGCTCTGAGACACGCTGCTGGAGGGGTGGAGCCAAAAAGCAGCTTCCCCCGAAGAGCTCTTTTGTGTGCAGCAAGGTCTTTTGTAGCTGGCTTGCTCTTTTCTTGCCACCGATCTTCTGGAGCAGGGCAGGCTCCCTTCGATGAGGCTTCGACTCGGGTAGATGGCTCAGCTCCTCCTGGAGCTAAGCAGAGCAAGAGAGGATCCTGTGCCTGTGGCTTCTCCTTTGAAATGGAGAGCTGTGCCCCGATTGGGTAGAGATGCTCTGAGACACGCTGCTGGAGGGGTGGAGCCAAAAAGCAGCTTCCCCCGAAGAGCTCTTTTGTGTGCAGCAAGGTCTTTTGTAGCTGGCTTGCTCTTTTCTTGCCGCCGATCTTCTGGAGCAGGGCAGGCTCCCTTCGATGAGGCTTCGACTCGGGTAGATGGCTCAGCTCCTCCTGGAGCTAAGCAGAGCAAGAGAGGATCCTGTGCCTGTGGCTTCTCCTTTTAAATGGAGAGCTGTGCCCCGATTGGGTAGAGATGCTCTGAGACACGCTGCTGGAGGGGTGGAGACAAAAAGCAGCTTCCCCCGAAGAGCTCTTTTGTGTGCAGCAAGGTCTTTTGTAGCTGGCTTGCTCTTTTCTTGCCGCCGATCTTCTGGAGCAGGGCAGGCTCCCTTCGATGAGGCTTCGACTCGGGTAGATGGCTCAGCTCCTCCTGGAGCTAAGCAGAGCAAGAGAGGATCCTGTGCCTGTGGCTTCTCCTTTTAAATGGAGAGCTGTGCCCCGATTGGGTAGAGATGCTCTGAGACACGCTGGAGGGGTGGAGCCAAAAAGCAGCTTCCCCCGAAGAGCTCTTTTGTGTGCAGCAAGGTCTTTTGTAGCTGGCTTGCTCTTTTCTTGCCGCCGATCTTCTGGAGCAGGGCAGGCTCCCTTCGATGAGGCTTCGACTCGGGTAGATGGCTCAGCTCCTCCTGGAGCTAAGCAGAGCAAGAGAGGATCCTGTGCCTGTGGCTTCTCCTTTTAAATGGAGAGCTGTGCCCCGATTGGGTAGAGATGCTCTGAGACACGCTGCTGGAGGGGTGGAGCCAAAAAGCAGCTTCCCCCGAAGAGCTCTTTTGTGTGCAGCAAGGTCTTTTGTAGCTGGCTTGCTCTTTTCTTGCCGCCGATCTTCTGGAGCAGGGCAGGCTCCCTTCGATGAGGCTTCGACTCGGGTAGATGGCTCAGCTCCTCCTGGAGCTAAGCAGAGCAAGATCTGCTTAGCTCCTAGCAAGCATCTTTGCCAGATCGACCAATGCTCAGCTACCCCACTTCTGCTGTCAGCAGCCGTACCTGTTCCGGATAGCGGCAGATGCTTTCCTCATTTCCTGGTCTGACATTAACAGCATGGCTGCTGAACAGGTAGTCTTGGCCCCATTCAATCTCCCAAGGGAGGTGGAGGAGGTACCACTGGCCTTTTGTAAGAACTCCACGAGATGGGCCTACACCTTCAAATGATGCAGATTCTCAGTGTGATACGCAGAGCAGCAGATTGACCCATTCTCTTGCCATGTGCACATGGTGCTGCAGTACTTGCTTCATCTCTTGCAAGCTGGACTCGGTTCCAATTCCGCCAGTGTGCACCTGAGTGCGATCTCTGTGCATCACCATTCTGTTGAGGATAAACCCCTCTCTGCTCAGCCCCTCCTTGCTAGGTTCATGCGGGGGGGCCTCCTGTTATCTAATCCTCCCATCCGTGGCAGAATGCGACCTCAATGTTGTCTTAATGCGGCTCACCAAGCCGCCATTTGAGCCTCTGACGACCTGCCATATGCGATACCTCTCATGGAATGTTATCTTCCTGGTGGCGCTCACCTGCGTGCAGAGCCAGCTAGCTTCAGGTCTTAGTGGCATAGCCACTTTACATCAGATTTTGCAAGAACAGGGTCATGCTTTGCACCCACCTTAAATTCCTTTTGAAGGTGGTGTCCGCATTCCACCTCAATCAGGAGGTGGTGCTCCCCACTTTCTTCCCACAGCCTGATGCCAACAGAGCAGTGGCTGTTTTCCATACTTTGGCTTGTAAGAGTGCCTTGTCCTTCTACCTGCAATGTACCCAGGGCCACTGCATAGCCTCACAGCTTTTCATTTCCTACAGCCCCAGTCACCTGGGGGAGGCTGTTACCAAGCAGACCCTGCCACCTGGTGGCGGACTGTATCGCCTTTGCCCATGATCAGACTGGGCTCTCGGAGTGTTGGGTCACGGCACACAATGTCAGAGCTATGGCGACCTTGGTTGCAAGCTTGTGCTCTGTCCCTATGGCAGACATTTGCCGGGCCACCACCTGGTCCTCAGTCCACACCTTTGCAGCTCACTACTGCCTGGAGAGGGAGTCCAAATGGGATAGCCCCTTCGGCCAGGTTGCACTCCCTAATCTCTTCTGGGTCTAGGCAACTCCTACCTTCCAACCCTTCTGTGTTCAAGCTACCAGAGTGATGGTTCTCCCTGGACTCTGGAGTGCTTAGAGTCTGTCAGACTCGCTTGCAGTTGCTCACGGCTTTGCCATATTTTTCTACAGGTTCCCGGTAGCCTATAGCTAGGGAGTCCCATATGTGAGGACTGACTTACTGCTTGTTACTGGAGAAAGTGTAGTTACTTACCTGTATCAGGTGTTCTCCAGGGAAGCAGAAATCAGTCCTCACAATCCTCCCTCCTCCCCATGGAGTTGCTGTATTTTGCCATCTTCGTTTGTCAGCTCTAGCTATGTCATCTGACTGAGCAAGATGGCACTCTTGGGCGGCAAGGGCACCATGCATGCATGATATCTCCCAAAGGCTTTATTTGAAAGCTGGGAAGATGCTTTCATGAGGGCTCAGTCGGCGCCGATGTCATCCATATGTGAGGACTGATTCCTGCTTTCCCAGAGAACACCTGATACAGGTGAGTAACTACGCTTTTTGTGAAGGCCTCCCTCTTTTTCTTCACCTTTTCAGCTACTTTTGAGAACCATAGTGACCTCCTTTTTCTTTTACATTTATTTACTATCGTAACAAAAGGTTTGCTGCCCTTACAATATCCCCTTTCAGTTTTGCCCCATTGCTTATCCCATCCCACTAACTACTCCTTGAGGTAGTGTCCCATCTTGGCAAATTTAGTTTTCCTAAAGTCAAGATCCTCACTTTTGAATGGATTTTTAGCCCTAGTCCTAATACTGTACCACACCAGCTGGTGATCACTGGATGCAAGATCTCCCACTATAATATCAGAAACACTTTCCTCATTGGTAAGCACCAGGTCCAGTATGGCCTCTTCATGAGTGGATTCGGTTACCAGTTGCCGGAATAGTTCCCCCTGTAGTGAATCTAGGATCTCCTTACTTCTGGATGACACCGCAGCAGGGATGTGCCAGTCAACATCCGGCATTGAAATCACTTATTAGTAGCACTTCTCCTTTCATGGCAATACTGCATATGTCGTCTATTAAAACTCTGTTCACTTCTTCTACCTGTGAAGGAGATCTGGATATCACATCAATGCAAATGGATTTCCCATGCCCTCTTTCTATTTTAACCCACAGTGCTTCCTTGTTCCTGCATAAGCTCTGTAATTCTGTAGCTTTAATATTATATTATTTTCTATATATAGTGCCACTCCTCCTTCCCTTCTTCCTACCTTGACCTTCCTGATTAAAGTATTTCCCAGTATAATTACATCCCAGTCATGCTTGTCCTTGAAACCATGTCTCCGTAACTGCCACTAAACCCACGTCGGCCTCTTCCATTAAAGCCTCAACCTGGAATCTTATTTCCCATATTACGGGTATTTATGCACACTACTTTCCAAATGTTGCCCCTTTTACCCATTTCTACAAAGATATTTAATGTTTTACTTACCCTGAGGGCTTTTATTTACCTGGGGGCTTTCTTCACCCGTCCCCAATGAATCTAGTTTAAAGCCCTCTTCAGTAGGTTAGCCAGTCTGCTACAGAAGATACATTGACTCTTTTGGATAGGTGGATGCCATCTCTGCCCCGCAGCCCTCGGAAAATCATCCCGTGGTCCAGGAAACCAAAACGCTCTTGATATCATATTTCCCCTCAGCCGTCTCTTTTCCATGCTGAAGAGCCCTAACCTTTTAAGCTTTTCCTTGTAGGGACATTCTTCAATCTCCATTGTAATTTTGGTTGCTCTTCTCTGTACCTTTTCTAATTCTGCTATATCCTTTTTAAGATATGGTGACCAGACTTGCACACACTTTTCAAGGTGCAGTTACACCATGGAATAATACAGAGGCATTATATTATCCTTGGTTTTGTTCTCCATTCCTTTCCTTATGATTCCTAGCATTCTATTGGCTTTCTTGACTGCTGCTCACATTGGGCAGAGGGTTTCAACATATTATCACGATGACACCTAAATCCTTTTCCTAGGTGGTAATGTGGTACCTTGCATCGCGTACCACCACCTTTCATTTCGACACCCAGTCTCCCAATTTTTCGAGGTCCTCTTGCAATATTTCACAATCCTCGTGTGTTTCGACGACTTTGAATAATTTTGTGTCATTTGCAAATTTGATTACCTCTTGCTATTCCCAGTTCTAGGTCATTTATAAATATGCTAAAAAGCAGCGAGCCCAGCACAGATCCCTGAGGTTCTCCATTATTCACCTTTCTCCACTGAAAAAAATTGGCCATTCAGCGCTACTCTCCACTTTCTTTTAGCAATTCCTGATCCACAATAGTACACTGCCTCCAATCCCATGACTTTTTAATTTCACCAAGAGTCTCCCATGAGGGACCTTGTTAAAGGCTTTCCGAAAATCCAGATACACTATATCAACTGGCTCACCTCGGTCTACCTGTTTATTCATACCTTCAAAAATATATAACTGATTAGTAAGATAAGACTTTCCCTTGGCTAAAATCGAAGTTGTTTTTTTCTCATTAAACCTTGAGTATCTACATGTTCAGTTAAGCTTTTCCTTAGAATGGTTAGTACCATTTTGCCCGGTACTGACGTCAGGCTCATCAGTTTGTAGTTTCCCAGATCATCCCTGGAATCCTTCTTAAAAATTAGCGTTATATTGGCCATTCTCCAATCTTCAGACAGTACAGATGATTTTAATGATAGTTCACAGATTACTAATAGTAGGTCTGCAATCTGATCTTTCAGTTCTTTCAACACCTTCAAATGTATACAGTGCAGTCCAGGTGATTTGCTACTCTTCAGTTTATCAAATAGTTGTAATTTATCTTCCCTGTATATCGGAAAAATTGAAAGAAGTATTGATAAATCACCTTTAAATACCATTTCAGACAAGGGTAACTTCTTTACATCTTCTTCAATAAAGACCAAAGCAAAGAATTTATTCAGTCTCCCCATTATGGCCTTGCCATCCCTTAGTGCCCCTTTGACCCGTCTATCATCTAATGCTCCAACTGACTCTCAGGTTTTTAGGTACGAATATTCTTGAAAATGTTTCTATTATGTATATTTGCTTCCATAGCAAGCTTTTTTTCAAATTCTCTCTTTGCCTGCCTTATCAAGGCCTTACATTTATCTTGCCAGTGCATATGTTTCCCATTTTTGTCATTTGGCTCCGTTTTCCATTTCCTGAAAGATGGTTTTTTGACTGTACCAGTCTCTCTGACCTCACATTCAAACCACTTCTCTTAAAGCATGGAATACATTTGGTCTGGGCTTTCAAGATAGTATTTTTAAACAATGCCCATGCTTGATATATAAGTCTTTCTTTTGCTGTTGCTCCTTTTAGTTTTTTCCTAACTATTTCCGTCATTTTATCATAGTCTCCCTTTTGAAAGTTAAAAGGTAGCACCTCCCTCCCTCCATTTATTAAATCAAATACGATCATGCTATGATCACTATTGCCAAATGGTCCCAACATCCTTATCTCTTGCACCAAATCCTGTGTTGCACTAAAGACTAGGTCCAAAATAGCTTCCCCTGTCATTTCATGAACCAGCTGCTCAAAGAAGCAGTCGTTTATTTCATTTGGAAATTTTTCTCCCTAGCATGTCCTGATGTGATATTGACCTAGTTGATACCAGGGTAATTAAAATTGCCCATTATTACCGTGCTGTAACATTTGTTAGCTTCCCTGATTTCTTTTAGCATTTCTTCATCCATCTGTTCATTCTAACAAAGTGCAACCCTTCCATCAATTTGATCTATCCTATCATTGCGATATAGTTTGTACCCGGGTATCACAGTGTCCCATTGGTTGTCCTCCTTCCACCAGATTTCCAAGATGCCTATTATATCTAACCTTTCATTTAGTGCTATATATTCTAACTCTTCTATCTTATTTTTTAGACTTCTAGTATTTGCATACAGGCATTTTAGAGGTTGTATGTTATTGATATTAATCTGGTTATCAGTTAATAGGAGTAATTTGGAATCTTTCAGCTCTGTCTGCTCTGTACTTAAGGGCATTTGGTTACTTTTATCTTTATTGGAATCTCTTTTTCAGGATGCCCCATCTTCCTTCTTTTGCTAATATCCTTCAAGGATGCATCCTTCTGAACCATGCACTCTTGGGTGACGGTCAACTTTCCCCTGTTATCTAGTTTAAAAACTGCTCTGTCTCCTTTTTAAAGGTTAATGCCAGCAGCCTGGTTCCATCCCGGTTAAGGTGGAGCTCATCATTTTGAAAAGCCTCTCCCTTCCCCAGAATGTTACCCAGTTGCTGACAAATCCAAAGCCCTTTTTGTTGCACCGTCTCATCCACGCATTGATACTCTGGAGCTCTGCCTGCCTTTTGGGTCCTGCACATGGAATGGGAAGCTTTTCAGAGAATCCTAACCTGGAAGTTCTGGATTTCATCTTTCTACCTAAAAGCCTAAATTTTGCTTCAAGAACCTCCCTCCCACACTTTACCATGTCATTGGTACCAACATGTACTGACAGCAGGCTCCTCCCCAGTAATATCTAAAATCTTGTCTAGGTGGCATGTGAGGCCCACTATCTTTGCACCAGGCAGGCATGTTACCAGATGATCCTCATGTTCACCAACCAACCAGCTATCTATATGCCTAATGATTGAATCCTAACCCATCCTTCATGGGCAAGAGGGTTTTATATCACCTGGAGGACAGGTCCTAGCTACAGGATTACTTTTGCCACACCAAGGTGATGCTCTCCTTTCATGTGATGTGTCTCCATGGCAACAGAGAGGCTGTGAGACTTGAGTTGCTACTTCAGTACTGCGTCCCTGTAGCTGTCATCTATATACCTCTCTGTCTTCCTTAGCTCCTCCCAGTTTGCTACTTTAGCCTTCAGAGATTGCACACATAAGACCCTCACCAACTGGAAGAAAATCGTACATGTGACATTCAGTGCAAAAGACTGGACAGCCCACATCTTGCTGCTGGATTGCTGTCTGCATCTTAGTTTTAAGGTTTTGTTAAGGTATTTAAGTTGTTTACTTAAAGTTGCTAGGAATAGTTGTACAAACAAAAGTATACCTAATAAGTTTAAGGGACTTTGTTCACGTCAGGATTAATTTCAGGGCATTAATTAAGCTATACCTGATGAGGATAACCAGATACACCTGTAAATGAATTTGACTACGTCTGTCCCTGTGAGAGCTGCCATGAAACGAGCACTTTTCTGCAACGTATTAATGGTTAGGAGCAGGTTTAGGTGTGGATATGTTAGCAGCCAGGACCAGATGTGCGCAGCACTTTCTGAAATCATGTGCCATTGTACATCTCCGTAGACTGCCATGCCATGCCTTCGCCATATGATCTGTGCCATGCCGCCGTATGACATGGACAGGATAGTGCCAGGGGCATCTATATACCCAGCTTTCTAAAATGGCTCTGGGGAAGTCATTGTGATTTGCATGTCTTAATATCCATTTTCAGATGTCCATATGATGAATAGAACTTCTAAAATGACCCCCATAGCAGCAGTGTTTGTTGGTGGTTGATGAGTATTACTGTTTACTTTTAAATATTGAGCTGTAGACAATGGGCAGCTTTCTTATAGGATGACATTTTCAGCTTACCCTCAGTTGACACCAACACTGTTCAACTTGAAATGAATTATTTAGTGCAGTGATGGTGATGCTAATAAGTAATACTGCTTATGCCTTTTACGTTGAAAGGTTGACGATGAAGATGACATAGAATCAGGAGACCAAGGCGATGATGATGATATAGAATCTGGAGACCAAGATGATGATGATGAAGATGAAGATGAAGTTGATGATAAAGAGGACCTGCAAGCGGACTAAGTATTCAGCACTGTTCCAATCTTCCCAGAAAAGAAATGTAAAGTGTTTTCATCTTTTGTTAAAGAAAACACTAGCCCATGCTGGTTTCTAAGTTTAGTGTGTGATATATTAGTTACCTGATGTAGGGGGGGGGGGGTGTCCTCCACCAAAGCGGCTGCTACTAACCTTCCTGATTCGATGCCATATTTCTAAGAAACCTTTAGTTTAAAGGTGAATGTTAATCTTGTTCAGAAGCTACTTTGGATGCCTAATACCTGCAGTATAAGAGCACGAGATGGTGATGCTACTGCCATAGTACATAGCCGTTTTACTAATGCTGTGTGCATTTTGTCTTGTATTTTAAATATTTTTTTCCTGCACAAGCTTGTAATTAAGTCGTTTATTTGGTTAATTATCCATTGGATGGAATCATTGTTTCTGCCTCATCATGCGAGGCTTCCGACTTATGGCATCATCAAAAATGACTATGTTGAGTTAAGGAGAGGAGTGAGGATGTTCCCCACCTATTTGAATTCTTTTATATTACAACTCTTAAGGCGAATGGAAGTGTACAGTGTTAGAGTGCCTTCACACCTGAAATGGCTGCATCCCGTACTTCAATGAAGAAATGCAAGAAAAGCTCTGGTACATTAAGCTAATAATGTGGAGCCATTTCTTAAATACTTATAGCAGTATATCTTTTTTTAAAACCGGACATCATCTTTCATTTACGGGAAAAAGATATACTTTCATAGCAAACTAGTTAAAAACAAGTTATCTGATTTGACGTAACTATTTCTTGAATGAAACACAATGACTTATGATTTATATAATTTATTGGTTTCCGTACCGAAGAGAATTAAATGAGAGATTAGATTTTAAAAGAGCAAAATGTGTACATTTATTGCATTAAGCTCATGTTTTAGTAATAAAAAACAGATATGATGTTGCTTTGATTTTTGTTCATTTGTGTCCAAGTCTTCATATGCAGTTCTACATACTCTTTCCATTTAAGTGAAAATACACATAGTAAAAACATTATTTTTTGGCTATATCTACTAAAGAATTTGTTTTATGGAAAGAAAATGGGAGAAACCCTTTGAGAATAGTGTTAGTGGATCTCATAAAGAGCACCTTTGAATAGCATAAATAGACAGCTGAGCAGGTAGTATTTGAAAGTTTAAGTGCCCTTTTTACAGTGGAGGGCCTCCTTACCAATCTCTGCATAATGCTTCTCCCGAGGAAGCAGTTTCCTGCTGCTGAAGGCTATGGAGTGTTCTTCACCTCTGACTTCTTGGGCCAGAACGACCCCTAGGCTCACCTCCAAAACATTGATTTGCACAGTAAATAGTAGAGAGAAATCAGGGCTTTTTAGTACAGGTTCAGAGCCATGGCCTTCTTGAGATGCCGGAAGTCTAGGTCCGGTCCCACTGGATCTGTTCAGGAGCTGTTTTCTGGAAGAAATTGGTTAATGGCTCTCACCACCTCTTTAAAACTAGGGATGAACCAGCGGTAATAGCCAATCAGTCCAAGGAAGGCATGAACCTTTTTGATTTCAGGGTGGGGACCTGTGCAATGGCATCTAACTTCTGTAGTTGAGGTTATATCTGCCCATTCCTGATTAAATACCCCAGGTATTGAACGTCATGTCCTCCCAGAAAACATTTCTTGGGGTTGGCTGTCAACCTGGCCTTCTGCAAGCTGGTTAATACAACTTGTACTTTGTCCAGTCTCTGCTGTAGATGACGACGTCATCAAGGTAGGTAGCCATGTACTTCTTGTGCGGTCTCAGTAGTTGGTAGTCTAGGCAATGAAACATAGTGGGAGCCCCGTGTAATCCTAAGGGCAGCACTGTAAACTGGAACAGAACTTGGGTCAAAAAAGCAGTTTTCTCCCCGACAGCTGGAGTCAATGGTACCTGTCACTATCCCTTGGTCAGATCCAAAGACTGATATAAAGTGTGCTCCACAGAGTCGCTCGATTAGTTCATCTACTCTGGGCATGGGATACACTTCCGGTTTAGAAGCTGCATTGACCCTCTGGAAGTCAGTGCAGAACCTAATGCTTCCATTGGGGTTAGGAACCAGGACAATGGGTGACAACCAGTCACTCATGGACTCTTCTATAATTCCCAAGTAAAGCATTTCATCCAGCTCCTTAGCTTCCAAACGTGTAATAGCAGTAAAAATGTTTTTTAATGTCACATTTTCCAAAGTAACAACTTCAGGCTTTAAGGATACTGAAGAAAAATGTATCTCCTTAAGTAATGGCAGAAAAACTGCCTTAGTCCCGATGTCCATATTCCACTCAGGAGCACACGCCTCCAGAGCAGCAACACTGGGAACTGGAGAAACCCTTTCTACCACCTGTGAGAGATTTCCTTTCTGTTCAGTCAGTAGACTGGGATTGACTGGGGTGGGATAGATTCATCCAAAAGGTCTAAGTCCAGAGTAGATCCAGGACTCATCTCCGGGATAGAGGACACAGCCACTACATCACGGTCCATGGGACCCACAACCATGTCAGCTTTTTTTCTCTGGGAAGATCAAATGCTGCTTCTTCCTCTTACCCATATGTTGTAAACCTCCCGGCTTTGGAACGCTCCTTCGGACTTCCTTCTGCAGACATGTACCTGTGACCGTGTGCCACGGTAGGGCCCAGTCTTTAAAGGCCCGCAAAAAGCTGTGCAGATGGAGAAGAGGCTGCCCGATGCGAACGCCGGCAGCATGCAGCACAGCAGGAAGATCCTGGTTCCGCCAAATACCTCACCAGGCCTGTCTTTAAAGGCCCACAATCAGCTGTAAGATGGAGAAGAAGCTGCTTGAAGCGAATGCCGGCAGCATACAGCACAGCAGGAAGATCGTGGCTCCTCCAAACACCTCACCTGGCCGGTCGTTAAAGGCCCACAATCGGCTGTGCAGATGGGGAAGAGGCTGCCCGATGTGAACGCCAGCAGCGTGCAGCACAGCAGGAACATCCTGGCTCCTGGTAAATTTTGCCTTTCTTTCGTTTATTTGGCTGGACAGTCTTGTAGTTAAGAGGCCCTACTTTCTCTTCGACCTCATTGGGCCCCTATCATTTACAGAGTAATTTGCTCTCGGATGAGGGCAGCAAGACTAAAACTCTGTCTCCCAGTGGAAGGTGTGGTGTGTGGCTGCTCAATTGTAGCCCTTGGCCTGCTCGACTTGGGCTTTTTCCAGACTGAGTTTGGTCACCTCTCCAGCTTTCCTCAGCCAGTATTGCATTTATATAATATACTCCACCAAATTACATCCGGCATATAGTTATTCTTCCCAGGTTCCCCTTACCACATCTAATGTGCTGCGTGGCTGTCTTCCGAAGAGCAAATCAAAAGGCGAAAAACCTGTGGAACTCTGAGGTACCTCACACATGGCAAACATCAAATAGGGTAGGAGTATGTACAATTCTTCCCATCCTCCGCATGAGAAACATAGAAACATGATGACGGAAAAAGACCACATGGCCTATCTAGTCTGTCCTTCTATAACAACTACAACAGTCCCCTTTTTACCTTTAGAGATCCTCTGTGTTTGTCCCATGCTTTTTTGAATTCAGTTACTGTCCTCATCTCTACCACCTCCACTGGGAGACTATTCCACAGATCCACTACTCTTTCCGTAAAGAAATATTTCTGCATATCACTCCTGAATCTATCTCCCTTCACCCTCATCCCATGTCCCCTCGTAGCAGAACTTGCTTTCAATTGAAAGAGGCTCTCTCCCTGAACATTTATGCCACGGAGGTATTTAAACATCTCAATCATATCACCTCTATCCCGCCTTTCCTCTAAGGTGTACATATTAAGATCCTTCAGTCTGTCCACATATGCTTTATAATGAAGACCACTAATCATTTTAGTAGCCACCCTCTGCACCGACTCCTTCCTGTTCACATCCTTTTGAAGGTGCGGTCTCCAGAATTGCACACTATACTCTAAATGAGGTCGCACCAAAGACCTATACAGAGGCATTATCACCTCCTTTTTTCTGCTAGCCATTTCTCTCCGTATGCACCCAAGCATCCTTCTAGCTTTTGGTGTCGTCTTTTCTGCCTGTTTAGCTACTTTAAGATCATCAGACACAACCACGCCTAGGTCCCGCTCTTCTTTAGTGGACAAAAGTACTTCACCCCCTATACTATATTGCTCCCTTGGATTGCTGCAGCCCAAATGCATGACCTTACATTTTTTAACATTAAATCCCAGCTGCCAAATTCTAGACCATTCTTCAAGCTTAGCTAGGTCCCTCCTCATGTTATCTACCCATTCCTGGGTGTCTACTCTATTGCAGATTTTGGTATCATCCGCAAAGAGGCAAACCTTACCTGAAAGCCCTTTCGCTATATCACTAACAAAGATGTTAAAAAGAATAGGACCAAGGACAGATCCCTGGGGCACACCACTGATAACATCCTTCTCAGAGTGAGCTCCATTTACTTGTACTCTTTGTCACCTCCCACCCAACCAATTTCTAACCCAAGAAGTAACTTTAGGGTCCATCCCTAGGGTGCTCAGTTTGTTTATAAGTCGCCTGTGAGGAACAGTGTCAAAGGCTTTACTGAAATCTAAATACACCACATCTAGGGCTCTCCCTCGGTCCAACTCCCTGGTGACTCAGTCAAAGAAATCAATCAGATTTGTCTGACAAGACCTGCCTCTGGTGAATCCATGCTGCCTTGGATCCTGTAATCCGCTGGACTCCAGAAACCTCACTATTTTCTCTTTCAGCGGCGTTTCCAATAATTTACTCACCACCGAAGTTAAACTAACCGGCCTGTAGTTTTCAACCACATCCTTACTTCCGCTTTTGTGTAAAGGCACCACATGAGCCTCTTTCCAGTCCTTTGTCACCACTCCCGACTCCAACGAGGTATTAAAAAGGTCAGTCAGTGGAGCTGCCAGAACGTCCCCAAGTTCCCTCAGTAGTCTCGGGTGTATCCCATCTGGTCCCATCGCTTTGTCTACTTTAAGTTGAGATAGTTTCTCACGAACACAGTCTTTTGAAAATTGTTCAAGATGTCCTTTGCTTCTGTTCCTATTTGTGGGTGTTTTCTGAGGTCCTGCTCCTGGTTCTTCATCTGTGAACACAGAACAAAAATATTTGTTAAGCAATTCCGCTTTATCCTTATCAGCGTCTACATATTCCTCCCCTGCACCCTTGAGTCTGACAATACCACTCTTGCCCTTCCTCTTCTCACTAATATATCTGAAAAATGTCTTATCCCCCCATTTTATTGCATTGGCTATTTCCTCCTCCTTTTGAATCTTTGCCTTCTTGACTACTTTGCTAGCTTCTCTAAGTTTTTCCAAATACTGTCTTCCTCTCTCTGTGATCTCTTGTATTTCATGAAGGCCTCCCTCTTTTTCTTCACTTTTTCAGCTACTTCTTTCGAAAACCATAGCGGTCTCCTTTTCCTTTTACCTTTAACATCTGTTTCAGAGTTTTATTAAATCGCTCTGAAGCCATCCATCTGTGGGTGATATAGTGATGCTCACAGCATTTTGACCTTTACCAAGGCACACACTTGATTCATTACCTTGGATAGAAAGGGTGATCTGTGAGGATTTCATTGGGTATTCTCACCCATGAAAATACTTCCTAGAGGGAATTTGCTATTGTAGTAGTCTCTGGAGGAGTGGCCTACTGGTTGGGGCAAGGTACTTCAGGCCGGAAGGTCGGGGGTTCAAATCCCACTAGAGGACAGCAACCTTAGGCCGGAAGGACTGGGGTTTCTAGTCCCACAGGTGCTCCTTTTGTAGTCTTGGGCAAGCCACTTAACCCTCCATAGCCCATGTTTCCTGTAAAATAGTTATCTCCAAGTTATAATGCCCTGTTTAATGTAATTTCAGTTTGTTCAATGTAAACCGCACTGATGCAGAATAGTGCGGTATATAAGAGAATGTAAATAAATAAATATTCTTTAGAGCAGTGGCCGCCAGGTAGTGGTTAGCGTAGTCTGACTATGACTAAATTATTCTTGTTGCCTCAGGCTGTTCACTCTAAAGGACCTACCAGGTCCATGGCCAGTCTTTCGAATGGGATTTCAATATTATACACGAGAGGGGTAGGTCGGACTCTAGCGGGGTTATGAAGTTGGCAGGTGCGGCATGATTGGAAATAAAACTGCACCTGTTTATAGACCCCAGGCCAGAAAAATCAGACTAAAACACACACTAGTGTTTTCTCCATCTCCAGGTGTCCTAATAAATGGCTATGAGCCAACGATAGTTCCTCAGCCCTACTATCAGCAGATGTTATCAGTTGTTCTACCTCATCCCCCTCTAGGCCCCACTCAGCCACTCTGTACAATAAATCTCTCTTTAGCACAAAATAGGGAAAGGTTTTTGTAGGGGACTCTGTTAGCTATTGGAACCTCATCCACCTTCAAAACCTGCTCTCAGGCATGTTAAGGGACTCATTTTCTTGCTTGGGCCCTCCTGAAGCTCCATAGGTTTTCCCCCAGTTAACACTCTGGGAAGGGGACAGTCCTATTTGGGTCACTACCACTGAGCACAAAACTATCCCCAGGGGTTTCTTCCCTAGGGTCTCCCTCCCCGGATCCCTCCACATAGCCGCCTCCAGATTCTGTTGGTAGTGTAGCTTTTCCTGGCAACTCTGACTCCAGGACATAGCAGGCTTGGGAGTCTTGACATATAGATCTGGGTCTTCCAGGGGGAAGATCTCTGTGAAATCTTCCTGGTCTGACTTAGCAGAGCTGTCAGTCTGGCCCATATCCCTCCGAAGTTTGGGTAGTCTCGGCCGATCACCACTGGATATGGGAGCCAGGGCAATACCATGACCTTGAATATGGCTTGCCTGGCTGGGGGTCTTAAGTAAAACGTGCCGTAGGATACTGCCTCTGGTCTCCATGCACACAAGCCAATAGCCAATTTGAAATTGGGTTATTATTTTCTGGCAAATGAGGGTCCGCACACTCCCCGATTCTATCAAGACCTGGAGGCAGGTCCCCTCGAGCACTACAGGAATTACAAAGTTTTGTGTCCCTAGGTAGGGACTGTCCACAAAAGCACAAGTGTGAGGGGTGGTTAGGATGACCTCCATGGGTTCTTCCGCACTGAGGGGACACGCCCAAGAAAAGTGTCCCCAGACTCCACACACAAAGCAGGAGGTGACTTTGGGGATTGGAATATGGGAGCCAGCATCCATTTGGGCTTCCCCTTCCATCCTCCTGGGCTAACGGGTGACTTCTTCCTCTTCTCTCTGTCCACTTCAGTCACTATCATAAGATCATAAGATATGCCATACTGGGTCAGACCAAGGTCCATCAAGCCCAGTATTCTGTTTCCAACAGTGGCCAATCTAGGTCATACGTACCTAGCAGTTTCCCCAAGGGACACAGGTTCCACAATGCTTGTATTGGTTCAAGCATTGATATCCTGGGTCCCTTCTTAATAATGGTTTATGGACCTTTCCTCCAGGAACTTGTCCAAACCTTTTTTAAACCCAGCTACACTAGCTGCTGATATTGTTGCTGTGGCTGCTGACCTTCTGCCAGAATCTGGAGGAGCCGCTCCATCCTGGCTTGTTACTTGTCTTTTGCAATACCACCACAGCTTCCTCTTCTGCAGCTGAATTAGCCCTGCAGTATTCCAGCTCGAACAAATTTTTAGCAGCCTCAAGTGGCCAAAACAAAGCTTGCCTATCCAGCACTAACTAAACCTTCTTAAAGCTCTCTAACTAGGGCTTCCATTGTATGCAGATCTATCTCATGCATATTCATTGTGGATATCCTGAAAACCTGACAGGCGTGGGGGTCCCACAGGACTGAATTGAGAACCACTGCTCTAGAGGAATGAGGATTTGCCATCAGTCACATGGTAGAGACAATCTCCAAGCTGCTACCATATGTGGTAGTGTGGCATGCGGTAGAAAGGGGCTTTTGTTTAAAAGACAAAACAGGCAGCAATCAAGAAAACAGTGTCAACTTTATTCTCCAGGACCAAGCAGGAAGTCAGTCCTCACATATGGGTGACGTCGGCGCCGACGGAACCCCCGTGCGGAGCATTTCCCCAGCTTTCATAGCCTTTGGGAATGCAGCGCGCATGCACGGTCCCCTTCCAGCCCAAGGGTGCCATCTTGCTCAGTCTTCTTTTTTCCGCGGAGCCCGACGGATGTATATTTGTTTCACCCGAGGAAGAAGTTGATTTTCCCTGCGTTAACCTGTTTTTCTTTGGTTCGACGCCGGTTTCCCTTTCTCGCCTGGGCCCGATACACGGTATCTAGCCCGGATCTCTTTTTCGGTTTTTGTCCTTAGTGACTAGCGTTCATGCCATTTTTTCTTTTTTCACTGGCAGCCCTGTCTTTTGATCTTGCAGGGGCCCTTTTTCCCCCGATGGCTGCCAGCGGGTTTAAAAAGTGTGATCGGTGTAAGAAACTTATGTCTCTCACCGACACACATGATTGCTGCCTCCGGTGCCTCGGACCCGATCATGACCCAATGATCTGTGGTCCGTGTGGAAAAATGTCCTCTAAGGCGTTAAGGGAGTCGGCAGCACCAAAAGGAAAGAATCTTCTGACTCCGCATCCGGTCGGGCCCGGACTTCGTCAGAGGCCTCGACATCTCGGGACTCCGGCCCCGAGCAGTGTCGAGGCTCCTCTGAAAGGGGGTCTCCCTCGCGGGAGCATCGTAAGAAGAAAAAACGCGTGAGGGTGGCGTCGGTGCACGCACTTGGCTCCTCGAGGGCCAAGTCGCATAGCCCCGAGCGCCGTCCCGGGTCTTCGGAGTCAGAGAGGCCTGCAAAACAACCTCGTGTGGAGATGGAGTCCCCGGGTCACGTGAGTACCGTAGTCCTCGTGGACTCACCTCCAGGGGAGCAGACGTCGGGCCCGGCGCCGCCGCCGGGGCCCGAGTCGGGGGCTGCTGAGTCTCCTGAGCTCGGACTCAGGTTGACGGCCTTGGAGAGCAGCTTGGCTGCCCTCATGGAACAGCAGTGGGCACTGATCGCCGGTCTCACCGGTGCATCTGCCCCGACCACCGGGACATCGACGTCCAAGTCGACCCCGGAGGCCGAGCCGATCCTCGAGTCCATGCAAGCTCGAGTCGACCCTCGGCCAAGGTCTCCCTCGGCCTCCTGTTCGGGACCGAGGTCGTCGACGCCGGTACCCTCGGTGTCGGGGTGGATGGCATCGATGCCTGCTCGATCGGAGCCGTTCGATTCCTCCTCCGAGGAGTCCGGCTGGGAGACGGAGGATGAGGAGTCGCCCGACACCTTTCGGACTCTGTGCGTTCCTTCGGACTCGCCCAAGTCCGAGCCTCGGAGAAGGTCCCCCCCGGAGGATACCCGGTTCTCGGATTTCGTGCGGGACATGGCCAAGGCTTTGGCATTCCCCGCGGATCCCGAGGAGGAGCCTCGAGCCAAGGAGCTCGAGGCCCTACAGTATGACTCTCCTCCGAAGGAGGCCTTTACTGTTCCGGTTCCTCCGATGCTGGTACGGTTGCTCTTCCGCATGTGGGAGGCGCGGCCTTGACGCCGGTTTTGAGCAAGTGGGTCGATTCCATCTATCGAGTCCGCAAGAGCCCCGGGTTCCAAAAGGCACAATTACCGCACCACTCCATGGTTGTGGAATCGGCCATGCATCGTCTGAAGAGTCAGAAGATGCACTCCTCTGTGCCTCCCGGCCGGGAGGCCCAAAACCTGGATGCCCTCGGTAAGAAGTGCTTCCAGGGCTCTATGCTTGCTTGCCATGTCCAGACCTACCAGCTGTACATGGGCATGTACCTTCGAGACCTGGCAATGGAGATTGCCGGGTTCTCTGCTGGTCTCTCCGAGGAACCTTTGCAGAGGTTCAATGCTCTGTCCTCGGGTATTCGTGAGTGCTCGAAGTTTATATCTCGAGCAGCCTATGATGGCTTCGAGGCTTCGGCCCAAGTAGCCGCAGCCGCATCGGTGCATGCCATCAGGCTTGGCTACAGTCATCGGACCTCGAGCCATGGGTGCAGGACAAGTTGGTCGATGTCCCCTGCCGAGGTGAAAACCTCTTTGGCAAGCCCATGGCTGACAAGGCTGCCGAACTCGAGACCCAGACTCTTACCCGGACAAGGCTGTCCAGGAAAACCTCTGCCCCTTCTCAGAAGAAGAAGAGCTTGGGGAAAAAAAGACCTTTTACCCAAGGAAGTCATCTGCCTATAAACAGTACCCTCATTATCAGGCCTCTGTAGCTCCCCAACAGGGTCAGCAGGCCAAGGGGCAGGGTCATGGGCCCCGTAGGCAGAAGGCCCCCAAGCCTCCTACTCCGGCTCCTGCTCAGTAGGGAGGGGTTTTTGACTGCATTGGCATAGCCTCTCCTCCTCAGCTGGCCCCCATCAGCACTGGAGGCAGGCTGGCCCTGTTCGCCCACAGGTGATCAGCCGTCACAAGGGATACCTGGGTTCTAAGTATAGTCCAGAAGGGCTATCTCCTCCACTTCCACCAGGTACCCCCCTCCTATTTTCCAGGGGAGCCTCCCAGACTCCCTCTGCACAGGGACTTACTCCTGCAGGAGTTGGCAGGTCTTCTGAAGGAACAGGCAGTGGAACCGCTGCCCCACCACCTGAGAGGTCACGGCTTCTATTCCAGGTACTTCCTGGTACCAAAGAGAACAGGAGGCCTCAGACCCATCCTAGACTTGCGAAACCTGAACAAGTTCCTGGAGAGGGAAAAGTTCAAGATGCTTACCCTTGGAATCCTGCTGCCCTACCTCCAGCAGGGAGATTGGCTATGCTCCTTAGTTCTAAAGGATGCTTATACTCGCACCCTTATTCACCCCGACCACAGACAATATCTCAGATTTGTAGTGGGAGGAAACCATTATCAGTACAGAGTACTGCCCTTCGGCCTTACATCCCCCCCCCCCCCCAGGGTATTCACCAATTGTCTGGCGGTGGTAGCGGCCTACCTCAGGGTTCAAGGCCTCTTTGTTTTTCCATATCTGGACGATTGGCTCATCCGGGGTCAATCCCCGCAAGAGGCCAATCAAGCCACCCTTCGCACTGTCGCTCTGCTTCAGCACCTGGGGTTTGTCATAAACTTCGCGAAGTCCAGTTTGCATCCCTCCCAGAACATGGAGTTCATAGGAGCTCGACTGGACACCTTTCAGGCAAAGGCCTTTCTACCAGTGGACAGGGCCCACAGATTGATGGCTCTGGCCAGGCTATTCCACACTGATTCTCTGGTCTCCGCCAGACAATTCCTGAGGCTCTTGGGCCACATGGCATCCACGGTCCATGTGACTCCCAATGCCCGTCTACACATGAGACCAGCTCAGTGGGGCCTCAGGACTCAGTGGCACCAGGCCACAGGAAGCCTCACGGACACAGTGAGGGTGTCCAACCTACTACAGTCTTCTCTGCAATGGTGGCTTCATCTTCTGAATCTAGTGCAAGGGGTGCCTTTTCAGGCACCTCCACCCTCTCAAGTGCTGACAACCGATACTTCTCTTCAAGGTTGGGGTGCACATTGCCAAGGGGCATGTACTCAAGGCCTGTGGACTCCTTGGGAAGCCGCACAGCAGATCAATCTCTTAGAACTGAGAGCTATCCGCTTAGCCCTGAGAACTTTCATCTCATCTCTCACCAGTCCGTCTTAGTTCAGACGGACAATCAAGTGGCTGTGTTCTATGTCAACAAACAAGGGGGCACAGGGTCCCGCCTTCTCTGTCAGGAAGCGCAGAAACTGTGCTCCTGGGCAATCAATCATGGCATTCTTCTCAAAGCAGTCTATCTCCCAGGTCAGGAGAATTACCTGGCGGACAGATTGAGCAGGATCCTGCAGCCGCACGAATGGCAGTTGAACCCTTTAGTGGTTCAACAGATCTTCCTGAGATGGGGTCTTCCAACCATAGATCTCTTTGCCAGTCCCCTGAACCGTCAACTTCCCAGGTTCTGTTCCAGGCAACCGCATCCTCTCAGAATAGCAGCGGATGCGTTTCTCATTCCATGGTCTACAGGCCTCTTATATGCATTTCCTCCCATGCCTCTAGTGTCCAAGACACTATTCAAGGTGATATGGGACAAGGCTTCAATGATTCTGGTGGCCCCCAGGTGGCCAAGGCAGCCCTGGTTTCCACTACTGTTGCAACTAGCGGTGGACACTCCTCTTCCTCTGGGGATGCAACCCGATCTCCTGTCTCAGGAGCAGGGATCTCTTGCACCCCAATCTCCAGTCCCTCAATTTGATGGCCTGGCTGCTGAAAGGGTAGTCCTAGCGCCTTTACTACTGCCTAGAGAAGTGGAGGACGTTATCTTGGCCTCTAGGAGGCAGTCCACCAGAAAGTCTTATGCCCTTAAGTGGCGTAGATTTTCTACCTGGTGTACTCAGCACAACGAGAATCCCTTCTCATGCCTGGTACCAGTGGTGCTGCAGTATTTGCTTCACCTGTCCAACCTAGGCCTTAAGTCCAATTCTGTTAGAGTTCATCTTAGTGCTCTTTCAGCACACCTCTCACAGGTGGAGGGTCAGTCTCTCTCCAGTCATCCTTTGGTGGCCCGATTCCTCAGAGGCCTGCTTTTGCTTAAGCCTCCAGTGCGTCCACCTGCCCCTGAATGGGATTTAAATGTGGTCTTGCAACAGCTTACTTGCCCACCATTTCAAACTATGGCTACTTGCCCTCTGCGTTTTCTGTCCTGGAAAACACTATTTCTGGTAGCCCTTACCTCAGCTAGGCGAGTGAGTGAGCTTCAGACCCTAGTCTCCGAAGCACCTTATACTAGGTTCTATAGGAACAGGGTAGTCTTATGGACTCACCCTAAGTTCCTTCCAAAGGTTGTCTCCTCCTTCCACCTCAATCAGGAGGTGGTTCTTCTGACTTTCTTTCCCAGGCCTCATGCTAGCCGGGCTGAGATGGTCTTGCATACCCTGGACTGTAGGAGGGCGTTGTCCTTCTACCTTGACCGTACGCGGGAGCACCAGAGGGAGGTTCAGCTCTTCGTCTCTTATGACCCCAATAAGTTGGGGTTGGCTGTCTCCAAGCGTACTTTGTCCATATGGGTAGCTGACTGCATCGCCTGGGCTTACAGGGCAGCCGGCCTCTCATTGCAGGGTCGAATTACGGCTCATCGAGTCAGGGCGAAGGCTGCGTCAGTGGCTCATCTCCGCTCTGTTCCATTGGCAGTCATCTGCCGTCCGCTACTTGGTCTTCAAGCCAGACTTTTGCAGCCCATTACTGCCTTGAGAGGGAGTCCCGCAGGGACAGTGCTTTCGGTCTAGGCAACTCCTACCCTCCGGCCCTGGTGTTGGGCTACCTGTCGGGGGCATTATCAGAGAAGATTCTATTCTTGCATGCTGAGGCTCTAGAGGGAGCTCATTTTTCAGTTTGGGGCCTCTGGTAGCCCTAAGCTAGGGAGTCCCATATGTGAGGACTGACTTCCTGCTTGGTCCTGGAGAAAGAGTAGTTACTCACCTGTAACAGGTGTTCTCCAGGAGCAGCAGGAATCAGTCCTCACATATGGGTGATGTCGGCGCCGACGGAGTCTCCGTGCGGAGCATTTCCCCAGCTTTCAAAGAAAGCCTTTGAGAATGCAGCGCGCCTGTGCGGTCCCCTTCCCGCCCAAGGGTGCCATATTGCTCAGTCTTTCTTTTTCGCGGAGCCCAATGGACGTAGTTCGTGTCACCCGGGAAAAGTAGATTTTTTTTTTTGCAATTTTTCGCGTTGCTTTATCCAGTTCGACGCCCGTTCCCTGTCCCGCCTGGACTCGGTACACCGGTATCGAGTCCGGAACCTCTTTTTCGTTTTTTGTCCTTTGTGACTAGCTTCGCGCTTTTTCTATTGTTTTCACTGGCAGCCCGGTCTTTTGACCTTGCAGGGGCCCTTTTTCCCCTGATGACTGGCAGCGGGTTAAAAAAATGTGATCGGTACAAGAAACGTATGTCTCTCACAGACACACATGACTGCTGCCTCCGATGCCTCGGGCCCGACCATGACCCGCTGTTCTGTGGCCCGTGCGGCAAAATGTCGTCAAAGGCACTTCGGAGCCGTCAGCATCAACGTGAAAGAATTTTTTCAGAGTCTGGATCTGGCCGGGCCCGGACTTCGTCAGAGGCCTTGACATCTCGGGATTCTGACCCCGATTGCCGTCCTGGTTCCTCTGAGAGGGGGGTCTTCCACCCAGGAGCACAAAAGGAAGAAGACGCTCGTGAGGGCAGCATCAGTGGAGGCCCCTGGGTCCTCGAGGGCCAGGTCGCGTAGCCCTGACCACCGCCCCGGGCTCTCTGAGTCAGAGAGTCCATCCAAACTACCTCGCATGGAGCCAGAGTCCCAGTGTCATGTAAGTTCTGTTGTCCTCGTGGACTCTCCTCCTGGAGAACCGCCGTCAGGGCCCAATTCGGGGACTGCTGAGTCTCCTGACTCAGGCTGACGGCCTTGGAGAACAGCTTGGCTGCCTTCATGGAACAGCAGCGGGTACTGATCGCCGGTCTGACTGGTGCATCTGCTCCGACCACCGGGACCTCGACGTCTAAGTCAACCCTGGAGGCCGAGCCGATCCTCGAGTCCATCAAGTCTCGAGTCTATCCTTGGCCGAGGTAGTTGATGCCGGTGCCCTCGGCATCAGGGAGGGGTGGCACCGAGGCCCACACAGCCGGAGCCACTTGACGACGACTCAGAGGAGTCAGTGTGGGAGATGGAGGATGAGGAGTCTCATGACACCTTCCGGACCCGGTGTGTCCCTTCAGACTCCCCGGAGTCCAAGCCTCGGAGAAGGTCGTCCCCCCCCCCCCCCTCCCGGAGGATACCCAGTTCTCGGACTTCGTGAGGGACATGACCAAGGCTTTGGCTTTCCCTGTGGACGCCGAGGAAGAGCCTCAAGCCGAGGAGCTTGATGCCCTCCAGTATGATTTTCCTCCGAAGGAAACCTTTACTGTACTGCTTCCTCCGATGCTGGAACGGCTGCTCTTCAGTATGTGGGAGGCACCGGCCTCGGCACTGGTTCTTAGCAAATGGGTCAATTCCATTTATCGAGTCCGTAAGAGCCCGGGGTTCCAAAAGGCGCAGCTACCACACAATTCCATGGTTGTGGAATCAGCCATGCATCACCTGAAGAATCAGAAGTTGCATTCCTCTGTGCCTCCCGGCCAGGGGGCCCAAAACCTGGATGCCCTCGGTAGAAAGTGCTTCCAGGGCTCTATGCTATCTTGCCGTGTCCAAACTTACCAGCTGTACATGGGCATGTATTTACGGGACCTGGCAAAGGAGATTGCTGGGTTCTCAGCTGGTCTCTCTGAGGAACCCTTGCAGAGGTTCAAAGCCTTGTCTACAGGGATCCGAGAGTGCTCGGAATTTATCTCTCGAGCAGCCTATGATGGCTTCGAAATTCGGCCCGGGTAGCCGCGGCCGGCATTGGTGCATGCCGTCAGGCTTGGCTACAGTGATTGGACCTGGAGTCATGGGTGCAGGACAAGTTGGTCGATGTCCCGTGCCGAGGTGACAACCTATTCGGTAAGCCCATGACTGAAAAGGCTGCAGAAATCGAGACTGAGACTGTCACCAGGACAAGGCTGTCCAGAAAGGCTTCTGCCCCTTCTCAAAAAAAGAAGGGCTCGGGAAAGAAGCCCTTTTTCTCGAGGAAGGGTGCTGCCTACAAACCCAACTCTCAGTATCAGGCCTCTCCAGCTCCCCAACAGGGCCAGCAGGCCAAGGGGCAGGGGCATGGGCCCCATAGGCAGAAGACCCCCAAGCCGCCAGCTCCGGCTCTTGCACAGCAGGGAGCGGGGTTTTGACTCCCACAGCATAGCCTCTCCTCCGCCGGTTCTCCACTCGGCACAGGAGGTCAGCTGACCCTGCACACCTACAGGTGGCCAGCCATCACAGGGGACATCTGGGTACTGAGCATAGTCCGAAAGGGCTACATGCTCCACTTCCACCAGTTACCCCCCTCCTACTATCCAGTGGAGCCTCCAAGACTCCCTCTACACAGGAACCTTCTCCTTCAGGAGTTGGCAAGTCTTCTAAAGGAACAGGCGGTGGAACTGGTGCCTCCCCACCTGAAAGGGCAAGGCTTCTACTCCAGGTACTTCCTGGTACCAAAAAGGACAGGAGGCCTCTGGCCTATCCTAGACTTGCGAAACCTAAACAAGTTTCTGGAGAGGGAAAAGTTCAAGATGCTTACCCTTGGGATACCGCTGTCCTACCTCCAGCAGGGAGACTGGCTATGCTCCTTAGACCTAAAGGATGCTTATACTCACATCCTCTCTCATCTAGACCACAGACAATATCTCAGATTTGTGGTGGGAGGAAACTATTTTCAGTACAGGGTACTTCCCTTTGGCCTAACCTCTGCCCCCGGGGGTTTTCACCAAATGCCTGGCGGTGGTGGCAGCTTATCGCAGGAACCAGGGAATTTTTGTCTTCCCATACCTGGATGACTGGATCATCAGGAGCCAGTCTCTCCAGGAGGCCCGACAAGCCACTCTTCGCACTGTCTCTCTTCTTCAGCATCTGGGCTTTGTCATAAACTACGCAAAGTCCACTTTGCTCCCCTCTTAGAACCTAGAGTTTATAGGGGCAAGATTAGACACCCTTCAGGCAAGAACTTACTTGCCCGAGGACAGGGCCCACAGACTGATGGACTTGACCAACACAATTTTCATGTTTTCACCAGGCACTACCTGCGGCTCCTGGGCCACATGGCATCCACTGTACATGTGACTCCGAATGCCCGTCTGCACATGTGGGCTGCTCAGTGGTGCCTCAGAGCTCAGTGGAAGCAGGCCACAGGCGACCTCTAAGACAGAGTAAAGGTGTCCAAACCACTTTTGGACTCCTTACAGTGGTGGCTACATCTCCCAAACCTCAGGGGGATACCTTTTCAGGCTCCAGCACACACAAGGGTGTTGATGACCGATGCTTCCTTAAAGGGCTGGGGTGCACATTGCCAGGGCATGTGCACTCAAGACCTTTGGTCTCCTCGGGAAGCCACACAGCAAATCAATCTTCTGGAGCTGTGAGCAATCCACTTAGCTCTGCAAACATTTTCTCATGCCCTCTCTCACCAGTCTGTCCTAGTTCAAATGATCAATCAAGTGGCAGTGTTCTATGTGAACAAACAAGGGGGCACGGGATCCAGGCTCCTATGGCAGGAGGCACTGGATCTCTGCTCCTTTGCAGTCAAACAGGGTATGTTTCTCAAAGCAGTTTACCTACCTGGTCAGGAGAATTTCCTGGCAGACAAGCTAAGCAGTTGAATCCACTGGTGGTCCAGCGGATCATCCTCCTCTGGGGGCTTCCATCCATCGATCTCTTTGCCAGTCCACTGAACCATCAGCTGCCCATGTTCTCCAGACAGCTGCATCCCCTGAGGATGGCAGCAGATGCTTTTCTGATCTCTTGGTCTACGGGCCTCCTGTATGCGTTTCCTCCCACGCCTCTGGTGGCCCGAACTCTGTTCAAGATTCTCCGGAACAAGACCTCGGTGATTCTGGTAGCCCCCAGATGGCCGAGACAGCCATGGTTTCCACTTCTGCTGCAGTTGGCGGTGGAAACTCTGTTCCCTCTGGGATTGCAACACAATCTCCTGTCTCAAGAGCAGGGTTCCCTTCTGCACCCCAATCTCAGGTCCCTCAATCTGATGGCCTGGCTGCTGAAAGGGTAGTGCTAGCTGCCTTATTTCTGCCTAAGGAAGTTGAAGAGGTGATATTGGCCTCTAGGAGGCAGTCCACAAGAAAGTCCTATGCCCTCAAGTGGCGTAGGTTTACAGTGTGGTGTGCTCAGCACAATGAAGATCCTTTCTCTTGCCGTGTGCCAGTAGTACTGCAGTATTTACTTCACCTTTCAGACTTAGGTTTTAAGTCTAACTCTGTTCGGGTCCACCTCAGTGAGTGGTGGAAGGACAGTCTGTCGGTTCACCCCTTGGTGTCCAGATTTATCAGAGGTCTGCTCCTACTCAAGCCTCCGTTTCATCCACCGTCAACTGAGTGGGATTTCGTGGTCTTGCAGCAACTTACCCGCCCACTGTTTTGAGCCGATGGCTACTTGCCATTTGCGCGTCCTCTCTTGGAAAGCGCTCTTCCTGGTGGCTCTTACATTGGCCAGACGTGTGAGTGAGCTACAAGCTCTGGTTTCTGATAGACCGTACACACGGTTCTATAGGAACAGGGTGGTCCTACGGACCCATCTGAAGTTCCTCCCAAAAGTGGTCTCCTCTTTCCACCTCAATCAGGAGGTGGTTCTTCCGACCTTCTTTCCCAGGCTGCATGCCAGCTGGGCTGAGACAGTCTTGCATACTCTGGACTGTAAGAGGGCGTTGTCCTTTTACATAGAATGTACGTGGGGGCATCGAAGGGCTGCTCAGCTCTTCGTCTCCTTTGACCCTAATAAGATGGGGTTACCTGTCTCCAAGTGTACACTGTCCACTTGGGTAGCAGATTGTATCGCCTGGGCGTATAAGGCAGCCGAACTCCCCTTGCAGGGTTGAGTCACGGCCCAACGTGTCAGGGCGAAAGCCGCGTCAGTAGCTCATCTCTGCTCTGTTCCATTGGCAGACATCTGCTGGGCCACAACTTGGTCTTCAAGCCAGACTTTTGCAGCCCATTACTGCCTGGAGAGAGAGTCCTGGAGGGACTGCTTTCAGACAGGCGGTACTCCGTAATCTCTTTGAGGTTTAGGCAACTCCTACCCTCCGGCCCTTGTGTTGGGCTACCGTACGGGGGCGTTCTCAGAGAAAATTCTTATTACGGATGTTGAGGTTCTTCAGAGGGAGCCATTTTTTCAGCTTTGGGTTCCCGGTAGCCTAGAGCTGTGGAGTCCCATATGTGAGGACTGACTTCCTGCTTGGTCCTGGAGAAAGAGTAGTTACTCACCTGTAACAGGTGTTCTCCAGTAGCAGCAGGAATCGGTCCTCATGACCCTCCCTCCTCCCCTGGAGTTGCAGTCATATACTTCATTTTGATTTTTTTTTTTTTTTTTTTTTTTTTTTTTGCTGTCTTTTAGCTGTGTCATCAGATTGAGCAAGATGGCACCCTTGGGCAGGAAGGGGACTGTGCAGGTGCGCTGCATTCCCAAAGGCTTTCTTTGAAAGCTGGGGAAATGCTCTGCACGGGGGCTCCTGCGGCGTCGACATCACCCATATCTGAGGATGATTCCTGCTGCTCCTGGAGAACACCTGTTACAGGTGAGTAACTACTCTTTCTGTGATGGACAAAAGTCATTTCAAGAACTCCTGAGGTTTCATCATTACATGAGGCAGCTTCCAAGGGGCTCAGAAATGGTACCCACAGGATGGGATTTTTTTCGATCAGTCAGTATTGCAGAATCTTTTTGGGGAGTAGTATCCAACTCCACCGCTCTAGGATCCATTTCTTTCTGTTCAGGCTGCCTTAAGGAAATCTTTATATAAAAAGGCCTGTTGCCAAAAAAATCCATAAGCTTATGAACCTATGTTAAGCTCTTTGGGGGTTTTTTCTCCTTTTTTGTTTAAGGCTGCTTGTAGCTAGGAATTCCTATATGTGAGGACTTTTATCCTGCATGTCCATGGAGAAAACACAGTTACCTGTAGCAGGTGTTCTCTGTGGACAATAGGAATGGGCCTCATAACCCTTCCACCCCTTTGGAGTTGACATCTCAGCTTTCTAATGGAATGAGATAAAAATGGTGCAATGGCAGCAATTGGGAAACTGCACACAGCTATTGTGCAGTTTTCCAAAAACCTCTAGAAGGAGCTGAAACACTCTTGTACAGGGCTCCATCAGATGTCGCCTATACTCGAGGATTCTTCCTGTTGTCCACGGAGAACGCTTGCCACAGGTAATTGTTTTACATCATCTACAACTCCTAAAGGGCCCAGGCACTGTACCCATGGGCTGGTTTTCTGTGAGGGGGATGTTTTTACAGCAGCTGCAACTTCCAAGGGCCAGATACTTTGTATCAGTCTTCCAAGGACATGATACTTCCAAGGGCATTATACTTTGTATCAGTGTTCAACACTGTCATGGTTGTTACACTCTGTCCTGCTGCTTTTCTGTCCACAAGGTCTACATCTAATCTGCACCATCATAGGAGTTTTCATGGTCTGCATCTCAAGCAATGGGAGTGAAATTGTGAGCATTTGGCTCCCAGTTTTGGGACTGCTGTTCTACTCTTAAGACATGAGTCTTCAAGTATCAACCTTCACCTGCACTAACTGAGGCAATTTCCCCTTGGGTAGCAGCTACACAATTAGGAGCTTACAGTCTTCAGTTCAAGGACTTTCCATTATACATATGGACATGCTCCCGAGGACTAGCCATCACAAAGGCAAGTACTACACACCCAAGGAGCTCATATCCAATACCTGTGAGTGTCAGTGTTACAAATACCTCTCTGCTTCAACCCTGAATGACAGCATAGTAAAGAATTCTTACAGTTGGTATTTGGTTAAGGCAAACAGACCCAATAGGGCCCCCCCCCCCTTTTTTTCCCCTGGCTGATGACTATGACTAAGAAAAGTGCTCAAACTGTGCTTCTCAAAGTACCACTGATACTTGTTCTCGCACCAGAGCATGCAACAGCTACTTCTATTCAGCAGACAAAGCTCATGGAAATGAGCTCCCCCACATGACCACATTGAGGCACCAAGGAGTGCACCTGCTGAAAGTCTCAGAACAGGCTGACTAGATTACTAGAGCTCTGGCATCCGGACCTATAGGATCTTGCGGTGGGTGATATCAGCGACCGGGCCCATTAAGGCTGCTCTTGAACGGGTTGTCTGCATTTCTAAGAGAACATCATAGGCTTGAGGAGTCACTTACCATGTGTCTTCCATTGGTCAGCCTGCTCCATTCAAGATGAAAAAAATATAAGTGATTAAATCTAGACATTACAATACCAAGGCCTAGGAATTTTCTCCTTTGGTGCCATTCATTGTGCAATTAATGATGTTGCTGAAAGTAGCACATGCCTGCATTATATGCAGGCTCTGTGAAGCCACTGCTTAGTCCAACGCACTGACTGGTGCTACACAAGGTAACTGTCTAATTCTTTCAATAAGCACCACTCTATTTTTATCATTAAGATTGTGATGTTATATCATTTCAGTTCTTATATATCCATGATACTCTAAATTAGAGTTTTCTGTGATATTGAATTATAGACAAAAAGGTCTCAGACTCTTGTGGGCGTCGCAATTCAAACTTTTAGCATGTCTGATAGTCATGCGCCCTTTTACATCAATGACCTTTTGTCATTAAGTTAAACTTTATCCAAATTATTTTTTCTAAATTTCTCCAGAACACAAAACAGTGCTTAACTTTGATGTGTTATCCCAAGCGTTCATCTGCGTTTCACTGTTGAGTTTCTTCAGGGTTTTTTTTTTTCCTTTTTGAAAGCACTAATAGCAAAATAAATAAAAATCCTACTAGTTAACCATGGTCTCTCCAATTTGGCACTTTTTTTTTACTGATGATTATCAATCGAATTTGTGTTCAATAACATAATCCTTAACACCATTACGTTATTTTACTCTATTGTACATATGCTGTATACGCTGTTGATTCTTGTTCTTGTGGGTTGGTCGCTATGTATAACATTTATATGGTGATGATCACCTCACTCCGTCCACCTGTATTCTTCACTGCTATACCAGATCGAACGACTTCTTAATTATTTAGTCAATTTAACTATGATTAGTATCAAGTATTCAATTATGGTTCTATCGTTATAACATCCATTACATACAAACATTCCAATCTATTTGAGCATTTAAGTCACCTGGAATAACTGATTGCAAACTGTAGATCCACCTTTGTTCGCGAATCAAGATAACTTGTTCCTTTGATTTGCCATTGTACCCTGCAACTACCTGATCTATGCAGAAACAATGTAGCTCTTCAAACTTATGGTCGTGTTCTAAACAATGATCTACTGTTGGTGCTTCCTTTATCTTACAGTTCAGTCTACTGCGATGTTCATTCATTCTCACCCTTAGAGGTCGAATTGTTTTGCCTACATATACCAAATCACATGGGCATTGAATACAATAAACCACGTAATTAGAACCACAGGATGTTGTGTTTTTAAGCTGGTATGTCATGCCATGATATTGGATCTGTGTCAGTTCTAAGGTAATCTCACAAATTTAGCAATTTCCACATTTCGTGTGTCCTGTCAAATCTTCTGTCTGGTTCGATAGAGGTTGCAAAACCACTGGACTTAATTCTTCTTTTAAATTTTTATGACACTGCAACACACAACGGATGTTTTTCTCTTCCAATCCGGGAATAATATTTAAAACATTCATATGGTTTTTTTATAATCCGTTTAATCTGAGAGCTATATGGAGAATATTTTGTGACTAGATTGATAGTTTGATTGTGTGTCATCTCTTTCCTCTGTGAATATAGTAATAAATCACGATTATTATACAGCGCTCTTTTATATGCTCGTTTTATTACTTGTTTTTGATAGCCTCTTTTTTGAAAATTGTTTTTTAAAATCTTTGATTCATTTTTGAAATCTCGAACCTCTGAGCAGTTTCTTCTGTACCTGACGAACTCTGAAAATGGTAAACTATCTCTCAGTTGTATGGGGTGAGCACTACTGTAATGTAGAAAGGTGTTCCTGTCTGTGTCTTTTCTATAGACCGAAGTGGTCCACCCTTTATCTCCTTTCTGAACTAATACGTGGGGCTTATTGAAAGAATTAGATATTTTCGCTCTGAAAGAGGACCATACTAAAGCGGGTGCTGCACAAGGTAACTGCATCTCATATTTTAGATTGATCCCAAACTCTCTCCTGGAATGATTACTGACCCTCTTGCAACATGCACTCATGTTGAGGAAGGGGGGGGGGGGGGGTGGAGGAGTTTAGCTCCACACATACTGTCAAATCTTGACAGTTGGGTAAGTGGCAGAGAAAGCTGGCACTGCTCAGTGCAGTGTAGTGCAGCTTGTCCCAGGGTTTCCAGTGGCTTCTGCCACATAGAACACTACCACTTGTTTGATCAGAAAAATGAATGTGGATCTACAGCCATACAAGGCCAGGTAAGAGTTTCATTGAGTTTGCAACTCCAGTTAACTAGGCTTCACAATATGTACAACTGACTGATGCACCTAGTTTCAAGGCTATTTCAGAAAACTTGCTCACCATATAAAGTCAACAAAAAAATGACCCAAACCAATGGTGACCAAATAATTACTCAAGAAGATGAAGGTCCAATATAATAGCAATGGGTGTAAGTTAACATGTAAATGTTAGAAACTCTTTCAAAGGGGGAGAGAATAGACCCCACCTCCTGGAGTAGAGGTTCCTTTTAATCACTTTATTAAATGCATTAAAAATAATATAAAGTAAACTTATCTGAAACCACCCAAAAGTAATGGAATCCATCACATGATGTGGCACATTTCGGGTTGTCAAATTAAACCCTGCTTCGGGCTTGTAGGATTCCAACAAAAGGCACAATTTAAAAAACCCAACCAGCTGTTATTGCAACCTGCTGACTTTTAAATGTGCCATCTGACATCACACTCAGAAGGAAACAGTGGGCCAGTGAGGGCTACGGGAGGAGTCCATTACAAAGGACACTCTCCGCCTCTCTATTGGTCAGAGAAAATAGAATCTGTTGCCAAGGGGATTCCCCTTCCTACCCATTGGCACAAAGAGCAATAGGAGGCTAGACCACTCCAAGTCAGCATTAAGTCACATAGGGGTTACAGTATTCAGCTGAAAAATCAGATGATCACACTTTTGTAATTTATACTCTCAATCACCCCCACAAGGATCCTCCACATGATCTAGTATTCACCATTTAAGCTGGTTAAATGAGTGATTTAAAGAAAGGCAATGTTCTACCATCGGGGCCGTTATTGTAGACGTGTGGGAGTGAGAAGCATGTTCTCCTAAGTGAGTCTTTAATTCAGCTATACAGATGGTGTATGCCCTAAAGTCAGCATTAAAAAAAGAAAAAAAAAAGTCCACTTTAGGAGTTACCAGGTCACAGGGTGATGACATCCTGTGTCTGCCTCACTTTCTTCTAAAAAGTGGAAGATTTGTGGCAGAATCTATAGTAAGCATTCCCCTTCACTTGTTATCAAAATTTTATATAATCTTTTCATGCTCATGAGGCCTTGGGCCTTGAGTCAGGCATAATATCCCAACCTCATGCTCCACTGCAGGCAGGACTTTTGTGGGGGTATTAAGTCAGTCAAGAAACAGCATGCTGAAACAGCTCCGAAAGAATCTGAAACACTAAGCTCCCTCGATCCTGGAATTTTTATCTGTATTCCAAGTTAAGTTCATCCATATTTGTTTCAGTCTCTAGGGACTGGTGTTAGCAACTGCTGGTTGCCTTGGATCTCAAATACTGTGTCTTGTTGACATCAACTATAGAGAGTTCTAATTTAAAAAAAAATAATCCTGCCCTTTGGCTTTTAAGGAGGACAAGATTCTTTGAAGATTCCCTGCTATTCCTCATGTCCTTACTTTAAAGGAGGCCAAAGCCACCATAATTGCCAGTGATACTGCCATACGTGGTGATTGTCCATGGGACATATGATTGAGATTAACAAATTTATGTTTTGGGAGTCTTTTCAAGACCTGGGGCAGGTTATTTCACCCCTTAGTCGCTAATGCAATTAAGTTAATGTCCTTCTGGTGATGTAATACCCTCTTGTACCGAGGAGGTGTCTTCAAGGCCATATGTCCATGAGGGAAGTGTTAAGATAGCTGTTATATTTGGTGATTTGATATTAGGCATGTAGATAGCTGGATTGGTGATGGACGTGATGATGGCCTGATAACTTGCCTGCCTTGTATGCGCCTCTAGATAAGGTTTTAGAGTGCTGGGGAGGACCCTGTTTTGGTATATGTTTGTAACAATGACATAGATAGGACCCAAGAGGCAGGCAGTGCTCCGAAATCTCATGCCCATGCAATGCTGCAGGGAAGAGGGATGCGACACCCAGAAAATGCACAAAAATTGTCACCCTGCACGAACACACAGGGAAGACCTACAGGGATATAGCTGTATACCAATTATATCGCAGTGATATGGCAGATCAAATTGGTGGAAGGGTTCCATTATATGTTAAAGAAGGTTGAATCAAACAGGATAAAAGTTTTGCAGTAAACAAAATACACTGTAGAATCTCTATGAATAGAAATGCCATGTAAAGAGGAAGGCAATGGCAGTAAGGGTATATTACCATCTGCCTGGCCAGAATAAGCAAATGGATGACAAAATGCTAACAGAAATTAGGGAAGCTAACACAGCTTATAATACAATTATAATGAGTGATTACAATTACACCAGTATTGACTGGATCACATCAGGACATATTAAGGTGGTAAAGTTTCTAGATAAATAAATGACTGCTTCATGGAGCAGCTGGCTCAGGAGCTGACATATGAGGGGCAGCTATTTTAGACCTAGTCCTTAGTGGAATGCAGGATCTAGTGCGCGAGAGAACGATGTTGGAACCACTTGGCAATAGCGATCATCACATGATTACATTTGATAAAATAAATGGAGAGAGGACAACAAATTAATCGATAGTGCTAGCATTCAACTTTCAAAAGGGAGACTATGATAAAATGAGGAAATAAGAACATAAGATATGCCATACTGGGTCAGACCAAGGTCCATCAAGCCCAGTATCCTGTTTCCAACAGTGGCCAATCCAGGTCACAAGTACCTAGCAGATTCCCAAAAAGACACAGGTTCCTCAATGCTTGTATTGGGGCAAGCAGTAGATGGTTAAGAGAAAACTAAAAGGGTTTTAGATTTGTTAGGAATTGGGCAACATTTGGGGGAAAGGAGGGCTTTTCCAAAAGGATGGATTCCACCTTAATTAGGTTGAACCTGAGTCTACCTGGAGACGTCGGGGAAGATGTTAATCATTTGTCCACAAAAGGAAACATTCTTTTTCTGAAAAGATAATGAAGAACCTCATTTCTATCCAAAACAGAATTGAAAGAAACAAATAAAATGGCCCTAGTAGGAATATCATCATCAGATGACTCTATATATTCAGAAATATTCAAATTATCTACTGATGAAAGATCATCATGACCCTCACCGTCCGTACTCAAAGCCTTTACTGTCCGGGGCAAATAATACAAATTATCAATAAATGGTTCATCCACATTGGAAATTTGTAAAACTTTAGTAAAATATTTTGAAAACAAAATTGAAGGTGACAGATATCATGTCATAGGAAAATTAAGACACCTCAAATTCTTAGCTCTTAAGGCATTCTCCACAGATTCATATTACCAATGAAGGGTAAAGCTGTCTTTCAAAATAGTAACAGAATTACTCTGCAAAAATAAAAAATCGAGTCTTCAAAGTCTGAACACGAGCTTGAAAAGAAACCAGCTGAGATTCCTGCTGGGCCAATTTTGCCACTGTTTCTTTTGTGAACTCTGAAAACTGTGAAATAGAACCACCTAAAGACACTTCAATTCGGGAAAGAGTCTTCCATATATCCACTAATGAAATATCCAAAGTGTTATCACCAGACGCTAACGGACCAGGAAGAACTTGCAAACTAGTGGAGACACCTGGGACTAGCACCACCCGAGGCAATGGAACTATGCTAAGGAGAGGCAGATCTCCAGTAGACCTCATCAGAGACAGTACATTTAGGGAGCACAGCTGACCCTCATCAACAGGCAAGGACGTCGCAGGACCCACGGTACTTGTATTAACCTGCGGGGACGGGTTATCTCCCATTGCAGAAGAAGCAGCGTCTGGAGAGTCGAGGGCAACGACAGATCATCCATTTCTTTACCAGCAACCAAAACATATCTGTTAAGTGAATGCTGTCACCAGGGCAATTGATTGACCGATTGTATGGTTAATGTGAGTTTTATCATTAATTTGCTTTTTTTGTTAATTTGTATGATAAAATGGGTTTGGGATAGATAGCTTTGCAGCAGGATGTTTTGCAGCTTTCTTCTTGTGAGGTATAGTTTCCTCTGGATGTGGGCTTTAGAGGTGAATGTATCTCTTGATTTGCTGTATTTCTTAATAGTTCTGTGTTTGTTTATGTACTTTGTATTATATATGATGTAAGCAATGGAAAATTTAATTACAAATTTAAAATTTTAAAAAGAGGAAGTCAAACTATTTCTGGCATGGTTTAAAGGTGAGAAACCCTCACTAGATCCTACCTGTCCTGATTACTGGCCCATCTCCCTCCCATTCATTTCTAAACTACTTGAACTTGCGGTTCACCAATGTTGCCTTGACTTTCTCTTCTCTCAAGCCTCCTGGATCCTTTACAAATCTGACTTTCATCCTTTACGTTCTACTGAAATGGCTCTTGCCAAAGTCTCCAGAGACTTGTTCCTGGAAAAATCGAAGGGCTTTTACTCAATCCTCATCCTCATTTTTGACCTTTCTGCTGCTTTTGACACTGTTGACCATAACCTTCTCAATACCTTGTCCTCGCTTGGTTTTAAGGGCTCTGAACTATCCTGGTTCTCTTCTTATCTCTCCAATCACTCTTTCATTGTTTGCTTTGACGGATGATCCTCTGCTGCTATCCTGCTCTCGGTTGGTGTACCCCAAGGATCTGTCTTGGGTCCACTCCCTTGGTGCACTCATCTCTTCCCATGGCTTTCAGTACCATCTTTATGCTGATGACTCCCAGATCTACCTCGCTACACCTTAAATCCCTCCAGCAATCCAGGCCAGGATCTCTGCCTGCTTTTCTGACATTGCTGCTTGGATGTCTCACCACCACTTGAAATTGAACATGACCAAAACTGAACTGCTTATTTTTCCTCCTAAACCTTCCTCTCCCTTTCCTCCTTTCTTAGTATCTGGATAACTCTCTACTACTCCGTTTCCTCAGCTCACAACCCTTGGGGTCGTTTTTGACTCCTCGCTCTCCTCCTCCACACATATCCATCTGATAGCTAAAACCTACTGGGTTTTTTTCTCTATAACATCAACAAAATCAGCCCATTGTGTTCTGAACACACTAAGACACTTATCCACTCTTTAGTCACCTCCTGTCTTGACTATTGCAACCTACTCCTTGCTGGTCTCCCTCTGAATCATCTATCTCCCCTTCAATCTGTTTAACACTGCTGCGTGGCTATAATCTGCTAGCCTCATCATGCTCCTATTATGTCTCAAGTCACTTCATTGGCTCCCTATCCGTTTCTGCATCCAGTTCATACTTCTGCTGACCTATAAGTGCATTCACTCTGCAGCTCCTCACTACCTTTCCTCTTGTGGGTTAAACTAGAAAGAGGGAAAGAGAAATTTATTTGCATTGGTGTGATATACAGACCTTCCTCACAAGAGGAAGAGGGGGACATAGAGTTAATTGAAGACATACGCAGCATTGCTAGGAAAGGGGAAGTGCTACTGATAGGAGATTTCAATATGCCAGATGTTGATTGGCACATTCCTGCTGCAGTATCATCTAGAAGTAAGGAGATCCTGGATTCTCTACAGGGAGAACTATTCAGGCAATTGGTAACAGACCCCACACGTGAAGGGGCCATACTGGACTTGGTGCTTACCAATGGTGAAAGTGTTTCTGATGTTGTAGTGGGAGATCATTTTGCATCCAGTGATCACCAGATGGTGTGGTTCAGTATTAGGACTAGGGCTGTTAGAATCCATTCCAAGGTGAGGATCTTAGACTTTAGGAAGACTAACTTTGCGAAGATGGGCCAATACCTCAGGGAGTCGTTAGTGGGATGGGAACAGCTGGGGGATGTAGAAAAACAGTGGGCAAAACTGAAAGGGGGTATTTTAAAGGCAACCAACCTTTTTGTTAAAATGGTAAATAAAGGCAAAAGGAACAGGAGACCGCTATGGGATTTTGAAGGAAATAGCTGAAAAAGTGAAGAAAAAGAGGGAGGCCTTCATGAAATACAAGAGATCACAGAGAGAGGAAGACAGGCATCTGTATTTGGAAAAACTTAGAGAAGCTAGCAAAGTAGTCAAGAAGGCAAAGATTCAAAAGGAGGAGGAAATAGCCAATGCAATAAAATGGGGGGATAAGACATTTTTCAGATATATTAGTGAGAAGAGGAAGGGCAAAAGTGGTATTGTCAGACTCAAGGGTGCAGGGGGTGGGGGGGGATATGTAGAAGCTGATAAGGATAAAGCGGAATTGCTTAACAAATATTTTTGTTCTGTGTTCACAGATGAAGAACCAGGAGCAGGACCTCAGAAAACACCCACAAATAAGAACAGAAGCGAGGGACATCTTGAACAATTTTCAGAAGACTGTGTTCGTGAGAAACTAGCTCAACTTAAAGTAGACAAAGCGATGGGACAGGATGGGATACACCCTAGAATACTGAGGGAACTTGGGGACGTTATAGCAACTCCACTGACAGACCTTTTCAATGCCTCGTTGGAGTCGGGAGTGGTGCCAAAGGACTGGAGAGAGGCTCATGTGGTGCCTTTACACAAAAGCGGAAGTAAGGATGTGGTTGAAAACTACAGGCCGGTTAGTTTAACTTCGGTGGTGAGTAAATTATTGGAAACGCTGCTGAAAGAGAAAATAGTGAGGTTTCTGGAGTCCAGCGGATTACAGGATCCGAGGCAGCATGGATTCACCAGAGGCAGGTCTTGTCAGACAAATCTGATTGATTTCTTTGACTGGGTGACCAGGGAGTTGGACCGAGGGAGAGCTCTAGATGTGGTGTATTTAGATTTCAGTAAAGCCTTTGACACTGTTCCTCACAGGCGACTTATAAACAAACTGAGCACCCGAGGGATGGACCCTAAAGTTACTGTTTGGGTTAGAAATTGGTTGGGTGGGAGGCGACAAAGAGTACAAGTAAATGGAGCTCACTCTGAGGAGAAGGATGTTACCAGTGGTGTGCCCCAGGGATCTGTCCTTGGTCCGATTCTTTTTAACATCTTTTTTAGTGATATAGCGGAAGGGCTGTCGGGTAAGGTTTGCCTCTGCAGATGATACCAAAATCTGCAATAGAGTAGACACCCAGGAAGGTGTAGATAACATGAGGAGGGATCTAGCTAAGCTTGAAGAATGGTCTAGAATTTGGCAGCTGGGATTTAATGTTAAAAAATGTAAGGTCATGCATTTGGGCTGCAGCAATCCAAGGGAGCAATACAGTATAGGAGGTGAAGTATTTTTGTCCACTAAAGAAGAGCGGGACCTAGGCGTGGTTGTGTCTGATGATCTTAAAGTAGCTAAACAGGTAGAAAAGGCGACAGCAAAAGCTAGAAGGATGCTTGGGTGCATACGGAGAGGAATGGCTAGCAGAAAAAAGGAGATGATAATGCCTCTGTATAAGTCTTTGGTGCGACCTCATTTGGAGTATGGTGTGCAATTCTGGAGACCGCACCTTCAAAAGGATGTGAACAGGATGGAGTCAGTGCAGAGGGTTGCTACTAAAATGATTAATGGGCTTCATTGTAAAGCATATGAGGACAGACTTAAGGATCTTAATATGTACACCTTAGAGGAAAGGCGGGATAGAGGTGATATGATTGAGATGTTTAAATACCTCCGTGGCATAAATGTTCAGGGAGAGAGCCTCTTTCAATTGAAAGCAAGTTCTGCTATGAGGGGACATGGGATGAGGGTGAAGGGAGATAGATTCAGGAGTGATATGCGGAAATATTTCTTTACAGAAAGAGTAGTGGATCCATGGAATAGTCTCCCAGTAGAGGTGGTAGAGATGAGGACAGTAACTGAATTCAAAAAAGCATGGGACCAACACAGAGGATCTCTAAAGGTAAAAAGTGGACTGTTGTAGTTGTTGTTATGGAAGGACAGACTAGATAGGCCATGTGGTCTTTTTCTGTCGTCATGTTTCTATGTTTCTCTTATCTCTCCCTACACCCCTCCTCGGGAACTCTGCTCTTCTGGAAAATGTTTCTATCTGTGCCCTTCTCTTCTATTGCTAAATCCAGACTTCACTCCTTTGGCGTTGCTGCTCCTTATGCCTGGAACAAATTTCCTGAATTTGTTTATCAGGTGCTTTCTCTGGCCCTTTTCAAATCCAGGCTGAAAACTCACCTCTTCACTGCCACTTTCGGATTTTTACTTGCCTAGTCATCTTTGTGTTTCCTTACAATTCCCACTAGTTTTTCCCCCATGTTTACAGCTACTGTGTTGTCTGTCTTGACTAGACTGTAAACTCTGAGCAGGGATCATTTTATATGTGTCTGTACAGCACTGCATACATCTTGTAGCGCTGTACAAATGCTCAGTAGTAGTAGTAGTAGTAGTAGAGAAGCTGTCTTGAAGGACTGGAAAGGGGGGCTGTTACTTCTAGAGAGAAATCTGAAATTGTGAGTATATACTTCTGGGAATTTTTCTGAAAGGATTTTTTTTTCTTTTAAAGCTAATTAATCTGTGAACCCACTATTTTTTTTGTTAAATCAGTCAGGGCCTAGTAGCAACAGTTTAAGATTCAATTTAAAAACACAGAAGAGAACTTTCTGGTTACCTTTCATACCCAGTAGACAGCTGTAGTTTAAATTTCATAGTCACTCAGGGCCTAGCATCAGCAAAGTACTTTTAGTTTCAAATTAAAACACAGAAGAGAGCTTTCTGGTTAAATTTAGAATCCAGCAGAGAGCTTGTAGTTTAAATTTCATAATAGGTTAGAGCCTAGTAGCAGCAAAGAGCTATAATTTAAATCAAATCAGAATATAGTTTTCCTCAGCAGCACAGGACAAGGTACTGTGTAGCAGCCCTTTTTTAATAAGTGTTATATCCCTCCCTCCCTCCCCACACCCACCCTCCCCTGGGAAAATCACAGCTTTATAGGTACTTGCACAACTTAAAAGACAGGAGGTGCTCTCAGGTGAAGCTCATTACCCAAATCAGTCATACACCAAGGACCTGAGATTAATTAAGCTTCAGGTGAACAAGGTATATTAAACTTCTTAGGTACAGTTTTAGTGGTATAAATATCCATTGCACCCTTTAGTACATATAGAACTTAAAGATCTAAACACAAACTTAAAACTAAGATGCAGACAGCAGTCCAGCAGCGGGATGTGGGCTTTCCAGTCTTTTGCATTGAGTGTCACATGTATGATTTTCTCCCAGCTGGTGAGAGGTCTTACGTGTGCACTAGGTGCAAGGAGCTCTCTGCTCTCAGGGAACGAGTCCGTTCTCTAGAGGCTAGAGTAGCAGACTTGGAAAACATAAGACAGACAGAGAGGTACATAGACGAGACCTACAGGGATATAGTCCTGAAGTCCCACCTCCAGTCTGGCAGCATCCCTGTTGCCATGGAGGAGAGAGGTCACGTGACAGGAGAGCATCACCCTGGTGTGGCAGGAAGTGATCCTGTAACTAGGACCTGTCCTCCAGGTGATGTAAACCCCTCTCGCACCGAGGAGGTTTCTCCAGGGCCAAGTGCCCATGCGGGAAGGGTTAGGACAGCAGTTATAGTTGGTGATTCGATCATTAGGCATGTAGATAGCTGGGTGGCTGGTGGACGTGAGGATCGCCTGGTAACATGCCTGCCTGGTGCGAAGGTAGCGGACCTCACACGCCACCTAGATAAGGTCTTAGATAGTGCTGGGGAGGAGTCTGCTGTCTTGGTACATGTTGGTACCAATGACATAGGAAAATGTGGTAGGGAGGTTCTGGAAGCTAAATTTAGGCTTTTAGGTAGGAAGTTGAAATCCAGAACTTCCAGGGTAGCGTTCTCCGAAATGCTTCCCGTTCCACGCGCAGGACCCAATAGGCAGGCAGAGCTCCGGAGTCTCAATGCGTGGATGAGACAATGGTGCAGAGATGAGGGGTTCGGATTTGTTAGGAACTGGGGAACATTCTGGGGAAAGGAGGGGCTCTTCCGAAGGGATGGGCTTCACCTTAACCGGGATGGAACCAGGCTGCTGGCATTAACCTTTAAAAAGGAGATAGAGCAGCTTTTAAACTAGATAATAGGGGAAAGCCGACAGTCGCCCAAGAGCACATGGTTCGGAAGAATGTATCCTTGAAGGATACTACAAAAAGCAGAGAGGTTCCAAAAAAGAGTAAAGTAGCCCAAATGCCCTCGAGTATGGAGCAGACAGAACTTAAAGATCCCAAATTACCCATGTCTACCAATAGCCAAATTAATATGAATAAAATACAGTCTCTAAAATGCTTGTATGCAAATGCTAGAAGTCTACAAAACAAGATGGGAGAGTTAGAATATATAGCACTAAACGAGAGGTTAGATATGATTGGAATATCAGAGACATGGTGGAAGGAGGACAACCAGTGGGACACTGTGATACCTGGGTACAAACTATATCGAAATGATAGAGCTGATCAAATTGGTGGAGGGGTTGCGCTCTATGTTAGAGAGGGCATTGAGTCAGAAAGGATTAAAGTTTTGCAAGAAACAAAATTTGCTGTAGAATCTCTATGGATTGAAATTCCATGTAAAAAGGGGAAGGCGATGGCAGTGGGGGTGTACTATCGTCTGCCTGGCCAGAATGAACAAATGGATGATGAAATGCTCAAAGAAATCAAGGAAGCTAGCAAAAGTTACAGTGCAGTAATAATAATGGGTGATTTCAATTACCCCGGCATCGACTGGGTCAGTGTCACAACAGGACATGCTAGGGAGATAAAGTTCCTAGATGAAATAAATGACTGCTTCTTGGAGCAGCTGGTTCATGAACCGACCAGAGGGGAAGCAATATTAGACCTAGTCCTTAGTGGAACACCAGATGTAGTGCAAGAGATAAGGGTGTTGGGGCCACTTGGCAATAGTGATCATAGCATGATCGCCTTTGATTTAATTAGTGGAGGAGGGATAGTAAGGAAATCCACAGTACTACCCTTTAACTTTCGAAAGGGAGACTATGATAGAATGAGGAAAACAGTTAAGAAAAAACTAAAAGGAGCAGTTGCAAAGGTTAAAGACGTACATCAAGCTTGGGTGTTGTTGAAAAATACTATCTTGGAAGCCCAGACCAGCTGTATTCCACGCTTTAAGAAAAGTGGAAGGAAGTCCAAAAATTGCCAGCATGGTTTAAAGCTGAGGTCAGAGAGGCTGTTGTTGCCAAAAAAGCATCTTTCAAGAAATGGAAAAAAGAGCCAAATGATGAAACCTGGAAACAGCACAAGCACTGGCAAGTCAAATGCAAGGCATTGATAAGGCAGGCAAAGAGAGAATTTGAGAAGAAGCTTGCTGCGGAAGCAAAAACGCGAAATAAAGACCTTTTCAAGTACATTCGTAGCAAAAAACCCGTGAGAGAGTCAGTTGGTCCATTAGATAATAAAGGGGTTAAAGGAGCACTAAGAGGCGACAAGGCGATAGCGGAGAGACTGAATGAATTCTTTGCTTCGGTCTTTACTGAGGAAGATGTAGGGATGTTACCCACGACTGAAGTGGTATTTAAAGGTGTGGAAGAATTGAAGGAAATATCGATACATCGGGAAGATGTCTTACAACTATTAGATAAACTGAAGAATAGCAAATCACCTGGGCCGGATGGTATACATCCAAGGGTGTTGAAAGAACTGAAATTTGAGATTGCAGACCTGCTATCAGTAATCTGTGAACTATCATTAAAATCATCTCTAATACCTGAGGATTGGAGGATCGCCAATGTAACACCAATTTTTAAAAAGGGTTCGAGGGGTGATCCGGGAAACTACAGACCGGTGAGCCTGACATCAGTACCGGGAAAAATGGTAGAAACCATCATAAAGAATAAAATTACTCAGCATATAGATAGTCATGACCTAATGGGAGACAGCCAACATGGCTTTAGACAAGGAAGATCTTGTCTTACTAATCTGTTATGTTTTTTTGAAGGAGTGAATAAACAGGTGGACAAAGGTGAGTCGGTTGATATTGTGTATCTGGACTTTCAGAAAGCCTTTGACAAGGTCCCTCATGAGAGACTTTTGGCAAAACTAAAGAGTCATGGGATAGGAGGCAGTGTACTACTGTGGATCAGGAACTGGTTAAAAGATAGAAAGCAGAGGGTAGGGCTAAATGGCCAATTTTCCCAATGGAGAAAGGTGAATAGTGGTGTACCCCAGGGATCCGTGCTGGGTCCGCTGCTTTTTGACATATTCATAAATGACCTGGAAAGTGGAATAACGAGTGAGGTTATCAAATTTGCTGATGACACAAAACTATTTAAAGTTGTTAAAACCCAGGAGGATTGTGGAAAATTGCAAGAGGATCTTGATAAATTGGAAGACTGGGCATCAAAATGGCAGATGAAATTTAATGTGGAGAAGTGCAAGGTTATGCACCTAGGGAAGAACAACCCAAACTATGGTTACACGATGCAAGGTTCCACATTAGGAACCACCACCCAAGAAAAAGATTTAGGCGTCCTTGTGGATACCATGTTAAAACCCTCGGCCCAGTGTGCAGCGGCGGCCAAGAGAGCAAATAGAATGCTAGGTATGATAAGGAAAGGAATGGAAAATAAAACAAAAGATATTATAATGCCTCTATATCGTTCCATAGTAAGACCGCACCTTGAATATTGTGTGCAATTCTGGTCGCCATATCTTAAAAAGGATATAGCAATTTTAGAAAAGGTTCAGAGAAGAGCCACCAAAATGGTAAAGGGGATGGAAGGCTACTCCTATGAAGAAAGGCTAAAAAGGTTGGGGCTCTTTAACCTGGAAAAGAGACGGCTGAGGGGAGATATGATAGAAGTCTATAAATTAATGAACGGAGTGGAACGGGTAAACGTAGATCGATTGTTTACCTTATCAGAATATAGAAAGACTAGGGGACATGCAATGAAGCTACAGGGTAAACTATTTAAGACTAATAAAAGAAAATATTTTTTCACTCAACGTGTAATCAAACTCTGGAATTTGTTACCGGAGGATGTAGTAAAGGCTGTTAGTGTAGCTGGGTTTAAAAAAGGTTTGGACAAGTTCCTGGAGGAAAGGTCCATAAACCATTATTTTAAAAACAGCCAGCAGCCATTTGTGGAGCTCCCCGGTCGGGGTAGAGCACAGGGGGAGCCTCGGTTTCCCGCTCCTGCACTCCAGCCCAATCCGGGTTGTGGGAGGTCCCGGCGGCTTAACCAAAGTGTGCCGCGGGCAGGAGAAATATTTAAAAACAGCCAGCAGCCATTTGTGGAGCTCCCCGGTCGGGGTAGAGCACAGGGGGAGCCTCGGTTTCCCGCTCCTGCACTCCAGCCCAATCCGGGTTGTGGGAGGTCCCGGCGGCTTAACCAAAGTGTGCCGCGGGCAGGAGAAATATTTAAAAACAGCCAGCAGCCATTTGTGGAGCTCCCCGGTCGGGGTAGAGCACAGGGGGAGCCTCGGTTTCACGCTCCTGCACTCCAGCCCAATCCGGGTTGTGGGAGGTCCCGGCGGCTTAACCAAAGTGTGCCGCGGGCAGGAGAAATATTTAAAAACAGCCAGCAGCCATTTGTGGAGCTCCCCGGTCGGGGTAGAGCACAGGGGGAGCCTCGGTTTCCCGCTCCTGCACTCCAGCCCAATCCGGGTTGTGGGAGGTCCCGGCGGCTTAACCAAAGTGTGCCGCGGGCAGGAGAAATATTTAAAAACAGCCAGCAGCCATTTGTGGAGCTCCCCGGTCGGGGTAGAGCACAGGGGGAGCCTCGGTTTCACGCTCCTGCACTCCAGCCCAATCCGGGTTGTGGGAGGTCCCTGCAGCCTCTATAAAGGTCCCACCGAAAGCGCACCCGCGCCTGAGGGCCTCGCCAGAGGGCCCTTTGGCGTGGCCCTTAGGCAGTGGCACGTCAGCAACCCTACGAGGGAAGCCAGGACTCTCATTTACAACTGAATCTGCCTTCTGCGCCAAGAAAACTTCAGAATAATAACCTGAGACTCTGATATACCCTAAAACTCACCTATGTAACCCACTTCTACCCCATCTATAAGGTAACAGTAGACCTGAATATACTAGAGAATTTCACTCCTTGTTACTCTGTTACAAACAGACCTCCATTAAAATAAGATTTGCTACTGTATCTTGTTAACAGAACACATTGTTTCTACCTGATAGGCCTGCTTTTATACAATTGTTTACCTATTTCCACTGCTCTGTACCTAACCAGTTAATCTGCATTTACTGTTTCTAAAGACCCGTATTACCTTACATTGTATCCTCCCATCGCTGTAAACATGGCTCTCTCTCTATTTGCATTAGTTAGCCTCTATCTGTTAACATACACCACCCAAAATACAGCAGCATTCCCCACCACCTCACACAAGATCCCCATATTGCATGGACTAGGAAGAAGATATCATTCCTCCTATCATCACTCAGCTCCACAACCACACCATGTTAGACACTCTCATCTACTATATATCTCCCTTAGCACTGTTAGTAGTTCTAAACCTAATTCTGCTCCCTCACATGCTAACTTAAACTGTGCACTCATCAACGCCCGCTCAGTACGTAAAAAGGGGCCAGCCATTACAGATCTCATCACAAAGCTGAAACTAGACATCCTCATGGTAACAGAATCATGGCTAGCGGACACAGACAATGTCCTTATAAATCAACTCATTCCACCAGAATACTCAATACACACATGTCACAGAGCAGACCGAAGAGGAGGTGGTGTCCTCATTCTTTCACGAACTAACCTTCAATTTAGTTTACTTTCCTCCCAGAGTACCACACACATGGACCTAGTTACTATAGCCAACAAACATATCATCCTAAATCTCATATATAGAGCCCCATCCTCACCACCTGAAGATTTATCTAATATAATAGAGCTGGCCTGCAACCCAGAAAGCCCACGCAAATCCAACTGGTTAATGGGCGACTTTAACCTCTCCTCACTTCACCATAGACATTCTACCACATTCCTTGATGCCATGGATGACCTCAACTACTCGCAGCTAGTTAGCTCCCCTACACACCTCAAGGGTAACACCCTTGACCTCATTTTTGCACCTCAGCCTGCAGAGAACACCAACTTTAAGCTATCTCATACACCTGTCCCATGGTCTGATCATGATTTATTATCCTTCCAAATCCCATTTCAGAAAAACAGTATACCAGCAACACAGACAAATTTGATCTCATCAGGTCCAACAGCCCGTTTCAAAACGCTCAACAAGGATGACTTCATCAGCCAGACTCTTCCAACCCTTTGTCTACCAACCAATGACCTTGATGAATTGATCAACAATTGGTACAACACCCTGAACTCCTCTTCACATATACCTTCCTCAGTAAGACCACCAGCATCCAGCACAGCACTAAAAAGAAGAAACCCAAAACCATGGTTCTCCACTGAACTACGACTATCCCTCCAGAACCTAAGAAAACAAGAAAGAAAATGACGCAAATCACGTGCTCCAATTGACCAAATAGATTACGAAAATGCCCTAAAGAAACACCGGGAGAAAATAGCTGAAAAGGTGAGAGAACACCATACAGAAACCCTCCTCCGATCACTGAACAAACCACGAGACCTCTTTAACATCACTAAATCCTTAACCAAGGCACCATCCTCCAACCAAACAATATCAATTCAACCTCAGGCTTTTGCCGACTATCTTCAATCTAAATCCATTAACACGAATTCCACTCCAAGTTGTATACCGAACCCCATCTCAATCACTCAGCCTCTAAAAAATTTTGTCGCCCCCACAGTGAAATCCATCACTGACCTTATTGCCACCTTGAATACTACCACAGCCCCAAACGATCCATGCCCTGCCTACTGGATCAGAACAATGCGTGCTGAACTGAGCCCCATACTTGCCCTTATCATGCAACTTTCCTTCACAACCGGATCATTCCCTTCATCTCTCAAGCAAACTTCAATACGCCCTCTCCTGAAGAACAATAAACTCGACCCAGCAAAAACTGATTCATATCGTCCAATTTCAAGTATACCCCTTCTAGCCAAAATCATCGAGAAGGTGGTACAAATCCAATTGCAACAGCATATAGATACCTCAGCTCCTCTCGATCCCTGCCAACACGGATTCCGTGAATCACATGGCATAGAAACCCTTCTCACACTACTCATCAACACCTTATCAAGAGGGATTGACAAAATTGAAAATGGCTTCATCCTCATCTTCCTTGACATCTCAGCAGCTTTTGACTCGGTTAACCATGTACAACTTCTTCACCGTCTTAAAGAAAAGGGAGTCCAGGAATCAGCTTGGGAATGGTGTAGATCCTACCTAACCAACCGCTGGCAACAGGTGCGGATAGGAGCTTCAACCTCTGATCCTTTCCAGCAACAACAGGGTGTACCCCAGGGATCCTCTTTATCAGCTCTTCTATTTAACATATATATCCAACCAATCTGTGAAATCATCAAAACATTTAACGCCTCCAGCTTGATCTACGCAGATGACATACTGATATTCACGCCAATAAAAATTAATGCCCCCGACTTCTCCCCAATTATCGCCTGCTTCAACGCAATTACAGATTGGCTCCTATCCCAGAACCTGCGAATAAACTTCAAGAAAACGGAAGTCCTATTCGTAACTAGGAATAAGAAATTCGCCCCACCCGCAACTTTGAAGGTGAGAGATGCGGAATTACCATGTAAATCATCAATTCGCTACCTGGGAGTAACCATCGACCAAGAACTGACCTTCAAAGATCACATAAAGCAGACCGTTAAATCCATTTACTATAAATTGAGAACACTGAAACCCTTAAGACCACTACTCGCCTCCAATGACTTCCGAACAATCTTCCAAGCCCTTATAACACCTCATTTCGACTATGCCAATGTCATCCTGCATGGTCTACCCAAGAGCATCCTCAACCCACTCCAATTGGCGATGAACTCAGCAGCCCGCATCCTCTGCGGTACATCCAGTAGAGACCACATCACCCCCATACTAACAGAGCTTCACTGGTTACCCCTACAAGCCAGGATAACCTACAAAGCACTTCTGCTATCCTTTAAAGCAATCAATCAAATAGCCCCACCTTCCCTCTCATCACTTATTATCAACACCCCCACGAACAGACTGAGAAGATCCGCAGCCGCCAATACCCTTGTCGTACCAAAGGAGTACACTAAATGTAACCAAACAACCAGAGACAGGGCCTTCACCTTATTCGCTCCAACTTGCTGGAATAATCTCCCTCCTCATATCCGATCAATAAAAGACCTCTCTCAATTTAGAAAGGCCCTCAAACACTACCTATTCTGTCATCATCTTTTAGGCCCTAACCCTACACCTCCTCCCCCCATCTCACAAATCACTCACACAGCCTCTGACATTCCAACAACATAGCCATAACAGAACACGAACTAGACGCTCTGCACACCCAAATTTATGACCCAATTTAACTGTAAATTTCCAGATGTAATTTATCTTTCTGTATATAGCTTGTATATAGTTTACCATGTTGTCTCCAAGTTACTGACCCTGTTATAATGTAAACAAAAGACACTGTTATAATGTAAGCAAAGGACTGTTCTAATGCGAAATTTGTTATCTGTAAACCACGCTGATACCAAAGAGCGCGGTATATAAAAACTGTAAAATAAATAAATAAATAAATAAAAATTATTAAGAAGGGACCCAGGATATCAATGCTTGAACCAATACAAGCATTGTGGAACCTGTGTCCCTTGGGGAAACTGCTAGGTACGTATGACCTAGATTGGCCACTGTTGGAAACAGAATACTGGGCTTGATGGACCTTGGTCTGACCCAGTATGGCATATCTTATGTTCTTAAGCACCTTTCAGAAAATGGAAAAAGGAGCCAAATAATGAAAACAGGAAACATGAGCATTGATAAGGTAAACAAAGCGAATGCAAAAGGAAGCTTGCCATGGAATGAAAAACAAAAACTTTCAAGAACATTTGTAGCAAAAAAACCCCATGAGAGTCAATTGGACCATTAGATGATAGAGGGGTAAAAGGAGGGCAGTAAGGATGGACAAAGCAATAGCGGAGAGACTGAATTCTTTCCTTCAGTCTCTATTAAGAAAAGATGTAGGGAAGTTACCCATGCCAGAAATGATATTTTAAAGGTGATATATTGGAGGCATTGATAGAGATCTCGATAAACAGGGAAGATGTAATACAGCAATTTGATAAACTAAAGATTAGAAAATCACCTGGACTGGATGGTATACATTCTGGAGTGCTGAAAGCACTCAAAATGAGACTGAAGACCTACTATTAGTAATCTGTGAACTATCATTAAAATCATCTCTAGTACCTGAAGGTTGGAGATTGGCCAATGTAACACCAATTTTTAAAAAGAGTTCCAGGGGTGAGCTGGAAAACTACAGACTGGTAAGGCTGATGTTAGTACCATGCAAAATAGTAGAAACCATTATAAAGAACAAACTTACTGAACATTTAGATAGTCATGGTTTAATGGGAGAAAAACAAAATGGATTTAACCAAAGAAAGTCTTGTCTCACTAATTTCATTTCGCTTATTTCATTTGCTCTACTGCCTTTTCATTCATATACAAAGTAGTTTTCAATTCTAAAACAAAAGAAAGCCAGAAAGGAACTCATACAGTTTTTTTTTAAAGAAAAATAGTGGAAGAAAAGGAGAAGAAGAGAGCACACCGTACAAAATTCAAGAAAGAAAAAAAATGCTTTATGTTTTTGAAAGTATGACTAAGCAGGAAGATAAAAGCGAGCCTGTTCATAGAGAAGGGCATTTTAAAAACAACGTCTAAGCCAAAATGTCTGGGGGGGGGGGGGGGAGCGCACACATTGGAGAGGAGGAGTGGCCTAGTGGTTGGGGCAAGGTACTTCAGGCCGGAAGGTCGGGGGTTCAAATCCCACTAGAGGACAGCAACCTTGGGCTGGAAGGACTGGGGTTTCTAGTCCCACAGGTGCTCCTTGTGGCCTTGGGCAAGTCACTTAACCCTCCATAGCCCATGTTCCCTGTAAAATAGTTATCTCCAAGTTATAATGCCCTGTTCAATGTAATTTCAGTTTGTTCAATGTAAACCGCACTGATGCAGAATAGCGCGGTATATAAGAGAATGTAAATAAATAAATAAATCCCGGGTGCAGACATGATTTCACAAACCTGGATATGCCCAATATAGATGTCTGTGGGGGCATCTTACATAGCCCCAGAACAGTATTTTAAAACTGGACATCTAGGAATAGCCTAATGGTTAGAGTAGTGGATTAAGAATAGGGGAGCCACAGTTAAAATCCCACTGTTGCTGTCATGGAAATTGTGCTGAATACTGGGGATGTTGGAGTGCTGTCTTCTCTACATCCTCTGGATGATTTTCAGCCAGAAGCAGCACTGTTCAGATGCCTGTTTATGCCTGGAGCAGGTCTAAACTTAGACGTGACTCAGAACATCCAGGACAATTTCTAAGATCAGGCAGTGATGTCCACACTCCTGGGAATGTTGCAGCCATACCTCCACCACAGTCCAGTCAGAGTTGGACGTCCACAGAGCTAGCTTCTAAAATGACTCTGGAGATGTCTCTGTGCTTTGGATGTTTCTATGCCCATTTTCAGACGTCCAAAGCATGAATAGGGCTTCCAAAATAACTCCTATAGTGTATCTGGATTTTCAAAAAGCCTATGACAAGGTCCCTTCTGAGAAACTCTTGAAGAAATTAAAAAGTCATGGGAAGGAGGCAGTGTACTATTGTGGATTGGGTACTAGTTGGAAAACAGAGAGGGAAGCTAAATGGCCAGTTTTCTCAATGGAGAAAGGTGAATAGTGGAGTACCTCAGGGATCTGTTCTGGGCCTGCTGCTTTTTAAGATATTCATAAATGACCTAGAGATGGGAACGAGTGAGGTAATCAGATTTGCAGATGACAAAAGATTATTCAAAGTTGTTAAATTGGAAGACTGGATCTTCACTTAGCATACTGGAGACGGTAGCAGACTCCGAACTTTGGGGGGTTTTGGAAGCCATGCTCCCTCTCCAACTTAACCTGAGATCTGACTGAGGGCTGCTAATTCTGGAATGGGTACACCGCTTGGGCCCTATGAGAGTGAGTAATCAACAGCCCAGGTTATTGCTAGCCTGCTTTTTGAACTACCTCCAGAAGGATAAACTGCTGCATGCCATGCGAGACCATGGCCCACTGACTCATGATGGTGGGAAAATCTTGGTCTTCTCTGATTACTGGTTGGTGCTGAGTCAATGCCGTTGTGCCTTTTCTGGACTCTGCAAAACTCTTGCAGAAGCGAAGATCAAGTTTACCCTGCAGTATCCTGCACATCTCCAGATATTCTGCAATGGAATGCCTTGGATGTTTGATGAGCCACAAGCCACCACAACCTATGTCTGTGATATTACTGCCCGAGAGGAGGTAATCTGAGATTGAGCACTGCATGTATGGGCTGGACGGCTTGGTATTCATCTCCCATCTGTCTAAGCACTCTGAAAGACTGGTGCTGAACCTCAATTCTAGCTCCTACTATTCCTTACTGCTTGGTTCTAGTTCTCCTCTTGTCTGCGGGCTGCCACAGGATCTGTTGGACTGCTTCCCATGTCTTTGCTATGGAGGTTCTGAACTGACTCACAATGACTTAATTTGATGGTGAAGATGTCCATTTACATGCTGGCTCTTATTTGCATCAGTGTGAGTGGGTAGAGTGAGTGTGTGAACTGGTGAGTATGGGCTGGGTTAGCGGATTAGGCTGGTTTTGCTGTGAGTGAGGGTGGCAAGTGTGTGATATGCGTGTTGTGGAGGACATGCACTGATCCATGTTGGCTCAACCTTGTGATGGCGGTTTTCTCCCATATACTGGGGCCGTATGTGTAGAGGTGCAAGTGGGAAGGAAGTGCGGGAAGGGGTGAATGCGGGATATGTCAGAATGGGCAGGAATTTTAATATGTGTGGGTTATGACTCTGTGGTATGCATGTCGATGCGTGGGGTGATGCACATGAGGTCCTGGACTGTGAGTGGTACCTCCTGGTCTCACACGAGTGCTTTGCAAGGCTGCAATGAGGTGGTGGTCTCGGGCTTTCTGAGCTTCTCGTGGGACCGTGGGAGGCTGGGGACTACTATGACTGGCTGCCTCTGTGGTCACTGGGGTGGTACCCAAGATGGTGAGTGGCGATAGAGGAAGTTGGGCTAGGGGTGAGATAGCGGGCATGGCTGCTGAATTGGTGTGCGAGGATGGTATTGGGGTGTTAAGTACTTTGGGGTTTGGGGGGATCCCAACACCAAGGATGACCGCAACATGTGATGGGGAAGTTATGTAGACTGATGGGTTTGGGGGGAGGAGTTAGGGTGTGGGGGCTGGGGGAGGGGAGGGGTTTGGGGATTTTTCGAGGGAGGTGGAAAATGGATGAGAGTGAAATTGTATGGGAAGATGTGGAACCGATGGTGAAGGTGGGGTTCAAGATGGGGAGTGGAGTCCCTAGGCTGGGAGGTACCTCACTAAACTTATGGTTGTGCTGTGCTGTGTTGTGGTGCTAATCCTTTTGAACAGCAACCCAGGGTGATCCCTGCATCCGTTGTGTAACCTGGAATGTTTGCAGGCTGGGTTCTCTTATAAAAAGATACAAAGTCTTAAAACACCTGAGAGATCTGAGGGTGAATGTGGCTATGCTACAAGAGACTCATATGGATATACAGGAACATGCTAAATTGTGATGTTGGTGGGTAGCTCAAGCATTGGGGCCAGGGCGGGCCCTCGGAAAGCAGGAGTGGTGATTCTATTTTGGAAGGTCCTTGATTTTGTGCTGGACTGGCAGGAAGTGGACTCGCAGGGCCAGTACTTAATTGGGGGAGGGGAGGGAATCGGTAATACCCCATACACGTTTTTCAATCCCTATGGGCCCAATAACCCAGACCGTACCAATTTTGTCGATCTGGATAAGGCAGTGGGCGAATACGCCCATTATTGTAAGGGGTGAATTCAATTGTGTTCTGGATCCAGCTCTGAATAGGGTGAGCCAGGGTGGCCCGGGAAGGTCAAGCTTAGGGCATGGGGTCGAACACATATGTGAGGTTTTGGACCTGGTTGATGTGTGGCGGACCCTCCACCTTCAAGAACGTGATTTTATACTCTGTCCTGAGCGCATGCTTTGTACTCAAGGGCAGTTGGGCTACTTTTGTCTTTATTGGTATCTCTTTGCTGATATGCCTAACTTCAATATTTTGATAGTATCCTTCAAGGATACATTGTTCCGAACCATGCGCTCTTGGGTGACTGTCGGCACTCCCCTATTATCTAGTTTAAAAGCTGCTCTATCTCCTTTTTAAAGGTTAATTCCAGCAGACTGGTTCCATCCCGTTTAAGGTGAAGCCCATCCCTTCGGAAGAGCCTCTCCTTTCCCCAGAATGTTCCCCAGTTCCTAACAAATTGAAAACCCTCATCCTTGCACCATCGTCTCATCCACGCTTTGAGACTCCGGATCTCTGCCTGCCTTTTCAGTCCTGTGCGTGGAATGGGAAGCATATCAGAGAATGCTACCCTGGAAGTTCTAGATTTCAACTTCCTACCTAAAAGCCTAAATTTAGCCTCCAGACCAATGCTCAGTAGTAGTAAATTTAAACTGAAAGCTCTTTGCTGGGTTTTAAACTTAAACTGAAAGCTAGCTGTTGAGTTTTTAATTTAACTAAGAAGTGTTTGCTGATACTAGGCTGGATTCACAGATTAATCAGTTTTAATCTAAAGAGTTCCTTTTTCACCAAGATTTAGAAAAATTCCCAGAAGTAAATACTTACAATGGCAGATCTCTCTCCAAAAGTAGCAGTTCCTTTTTGTAGTCCTGCTGCTGAGCTTAGCTGCCCCCTCTATGATCCCACTGCTCGAGTCAGCAGCAGGTGGGGGGGGGGCGGCACTAGTATGGCTCAGTGCATGGGGGGTGGCACAAAACCCTCCCCCCTGTTAACTACTTCCCCAGACTGCTCCAACAACTGCTTTACTATGCTGTAAACTGTCCCCACCCCAAAAAAACAACCTCCTGCAAATGCCTGATCATCCTACAAACTGCCCTATCCACAAGAGCTGCACCCCTGCAATTACCCAGCCACACCATGAACTTCACCACTCTAATAAAAACACCTACTGCAAATGCCCCATTTCAAAAGAAACACCCCTTTACAATTGTCCCACCACAAACTGCTCCACCTTCAAATCCTGCCCCCGAAACTCCCCTACCAAGCCACAAACCTCTCCCACACCTAATCAATGCCCTGCAAACTGTCACACAACCAAAAGTACCCCATGCAACTGTTCTTAAACCTTAAAAATACACTCCCTCGCAACTCTCAAACCATCCCAGAAACTGCACCACCCCTAAAAAATATCCCCACAATTGCTCCACCACCCTGCAGATTATTCCAACCATAAAACCTATCCTCCACCTGCCCCTGCATATGCCCCAACATCTTGCAAACTGCCCCACCCCTAAAAACTACTGCCTTATGCCAAACACTACCACCTCACACATGCCCCCTGCATACTGACAAAAAAAACTCTGAAGAAAATGCAGTGCTACTTCATAGATTGTCCTCACCCATAAAAAACCCCACACAACCGTCCCACTATCCTGAAACCTGTCCCAACCCCAAAAACTGCCCTCTGCATCTGTGCCAACACTTCGCCAACTGCCCTCACTCCAGATAAATATCACCCTACAATTGTCCCCCCCTCTAAAACTACTGTATCCCCTTCAAGTGCCCCATTACAAAAAGATACACCCTGACCATCTCACAAATTGCCTCATCCCCAAAAACTACTCCATCCACTGTCCTACCACTATCCTGTTATGCTCCAAAGCTGCCCCTCCCACAAACTAATACATTGCAATTGCTCCATCTCCCAAATTACACCCCTCCAACATGTCCCGTCATCCTGCAAATCTGCCCCATTCATAGAAAATACCCCCACTACTGTCAGCACCACTACACCTATCTCCATTGGAAATACCACTACCCCCAGTTGCTCAATATAGAGACAACACATGAACAATGCCCATATATACACGCAGACACATGAACAGCACAAACAGATCCAGGAATTATAAATAATTCCCTAGCTATGATGTACTGCTTTTCATATTGACACACATACTTTATTTTTATTGCTGTTATTTTGACTTTGAAAGCAGTGTTGCCAGCTGATCTCATAAGTTCAAATCCAACTATGTAAAAAATAATTGCCCAAATAGAGACCCACCCTTTGCCCTGCCCTGCCATCCCCTTCCCTTCCCTGATTGGCTGGACTGGCATCAGATATAGAGGAATGAGGAATATAGTTAGGAAAAAACTAAAAGGAGCGGTTCCAAAGGTTAAAGACTTACAGCAAGCTTGGGTGTTATTTAAAAATACTATCCTCGAAGCCCAGACAGCTGTATTCCACGCATTAAGAAAAGTGGAAGAAAGTCCAAAAAACTGCCAGCATGGTTTAAAGGTGAGGTCAGAGAGGCTTTTGCTGCCAAAAAAGCAACCTTCAGGAAATGGAAAAAAGAGCCAAATGATGAAAACTGGAAACAGCACAAGCACTGGCAAGTTAAATGCAAAGCATTGATAAGGCAGGCAAAGCGGGAATTGCTACAGAAGCAAAAACACGAAATAAAGACTTTTTCAAGTACATTCATAGCAAAAGGCCTGTGAGAGAGTCAATTGGACCATTAGATGATAGAGGGGTAAAAGGGGCAGTAAGAGGAAACAAGGCTATAGCAGAGAGACTGAATGAATTCTTTGCTTCGGTCTTTACTGAGGAAGATGTAGGGATGTTACCCAAGACTGAAGTGGTATTTAAAGGTGATACTGCAGAGGAATTGAGAGAAATATCGCTACACTGGGAAGATATATTACAACTATTTGATAAACTGAATAGTAGCAAATCACCTGGACCAGATGGTATACATCCCAGAGTGTTGAAAGAACTGAAATATGAGATTGCAGACCTGCTACTGGTAATCTGTGAACTTTCATTAAAATCATCTGTAATATCTGAAGATTGGAGGGTTGCCAACGTAACACCAATTTTTAAAAAGGGTTCCAGGGGTGACCCAGGAAATTACAGACCGGTGAGCCTGACGTCAGTACCAGGGAAAATGGTAGAAACCATCATAAAGAACAAAATTACACAGCATGTAGATAGTCATGGCCTAATGGGAGACAGCCAACATGGCTTTAGACAAGGAAGATCTTGTCTTACTAATCTGATATGTTTTTTTGAAGGTGTGCATAAACAGGTAGACAAAGGTGAGTCGGTTGATATAGTGTATCTGGACTTTCAGAAAGCTTTTGACAAAGTCCAAATTGTTTATGTTCCTCATTCTATCCAATACGGTTCGCATTTTTATGCTAGGTGACATCAGTACTGGGCAAAATAGTAGAAACCATTATAATTAATACAATTACTGAATATGTAGATAGTCATGGTTTAATGGGAAAAAGCCAACATGGATTTAGCTAAGGCAAGTCTGTTATATTTTTTGAAGGTGTGAATAAACAGGTAGACCGAGGTGAGCCAGTTGATATAGAGTATATCTAGATTTTCAGGAAACCTTTGACAAGGTCTCTCATTAGAGAGTCTAGACCAAATTAAAAAGTCATAGGATTGGAAGCAGCATACTATTGTGGATCAGGAACTGATTAAAGATAGAAAGTAGAGAGTATGGCTAAATGGTCAATTTTCTCAATGGAGAAAGTTGAATAGTGGAGAACACCAGGGATTTGTGCTGGGCCTGCTGCTTTTTAATATATTCATAAATGATCTGGAAATGAGAATAACGAGTGAGGTGATCAAATTTGCAGATGACATAAAATTATTCAAAGTTGTTAAAAGGCAAGGGAATTTTGAAACATTGCAAGACAGCCTTAATAAATTGGAAGACTGGATGTCCAAATGGCAGATGGAATTTAATGTGGACAAGTGAAAAATTATGCACCTAGGAAAGAAAAACCCAAACTATGTTTCCACGATGCATGGTTCCACATTAGGAACCACCACCCAGGAAAAAAAATGTAGGTGTCATAGTGGATAATACATTGAAACCCTCTGCCCAGTGTGAAGTGGCAGCCAAGAAAGCAAATAGAATGCTAGGAATCATAAGGAAAGGAATGGAGAATAAAAGCAAGGATGATTATAATGACTCTGTATCATTCCATGGTGTGGCTGCTCCTTGAATATTGTGTGCAGTTCTGGTCACTATAGCTTAAAAAAGATATAGCAGAATTAGAAAAGCTACAGAGAAGAGCCACCAAAGGGGTAAAGGGGTTGGAAGGATACCCCTATGAGGAAAGGCTTAAAAGGTTAGAGCTTTTCAACTTGGAAAAGAGACAGCTGAGGGGAGATATGATAGAGGTCTATAAATGAATGTAAATGTAGATCAGTTGTTTACTCCATCAAAAAGTAGAGAGATTAGGGGACACACAATGAAGCTACAATATAACCTGTTTAAGACTAATAAGAGAAAATATTTTTTCACTCGACGCATAATCAAACTCAAATTCGTTACCGGAGAACGTAGTGAATGCTGTTAGTGTAGCTGGGTTTAAAAAAGGTTTTGACAAGTTCTGGAGGAAAGGTCTATAAACAATTATTAAAGAGAAGCCTGGAAATCCACTGCTTGCTCTGGGACAAGCATTGTGGAACTGATGTGTCTTTTTGGGAACTTGCCAGGTACTTGTGACCTGGATTGGCCACTGTTGGAAATAGGATACTGGGCTTGATGGACCTTGATCTGACCTAGTATGGCATTTCTTATGTTGTTTAAGTCATTAGCAGAGTGGAGGAGTAGCCTAGTGGTTAGAACACTGGCTTGGTAACCAAGCAACCATGGTTCAATGCCCACTAGCACTCCTTGTGGCTTTGGGCAAGTCACTTAACCCTCCATTGCCTCAGAAGAAAGACCTGACAATCTACTTCCGGTGACACTGCCAAGAAAACCCAGGAGCTTCTGTGTCGCCAGGAGTCAGCATTGACTCAAAGGCACACATTGCATTCCTTTGTTAAGTCATTGGCAAACTAGGAACACACCTAGGGTCTAAAATTTAGGGGTGGTGTTGCTGTCAGATGTGCTCAGCAAAGGGCAGAAGTTGATTGACCACTGCCTGGCTCTTTTCTAGATTCTTACATTAAGGTCTGAAAGCTAAAAGGAAGGCTAATGTCAGAATTTCTCAGTTTAAAACCACACAGTTCTCTAGACCTCTCTCCCTTGTGCGATTGAGCCTGCCCTGCTTGCTTCCTCTCTAATGTGGCTTCTAACTAGTTAAACAAAAAACCCAATGCAAACACACTGGAGAACCAAAAATCTAAATCGCAGCAAGAAACCTCCAGGGTCTATCCCAATCCTTGGAATTTATTTATTTAACTATATTTATACGAGGTATATCGCTTTTCACCAGGTCAAAGCAGTTTCCATAGAACAAAACATTTTACATTGAATGTTTGTTATACAAGAAACATTGTAACATTCAAACATTTTTCTAATGGCTGTATAGGCACAAAACACTTCACTGCAACACTTCTGAAGAACTATATATACTTTTTTTTGTGTGCCATCAAGTCAAGTCAGTGCTGACTCCTGATGACCCAGCTGTCTCTGGGATTTCTTGGCAATATATCCCCAGAAGTAGATCTGAGGCAATGGAGGGTAAAGTGACTTGCCCAGGGTCCCAAGGCGTGCCAGTGGGCATCAAACCCTTGATCTTTTGGGTATTAGGCAGTTACTCTAACCACTGGGCTACTCCTCTATTCCTCCATATATACTTAAAAAATATATAAAAGAAGTGAGGGAGAGACCATTCGATAGAGCAAATGCTGAACAGATGAACATACCACTTATAAGCTCTCCTTATCAGTCATCAATCTGTACCACTCACCAAAGTCCATACACATTTCATAAATATTAGATTCTTCACACATTTCTTGAATATTTGAGTGCTGCAACTTGTTTGTTTTTATTTATGTTTTTCTTAAAAACTACAGGTAGCTGTACTTGCGCTGCCACAGCTCACACACAGGAAGGCAGCCTCAAACCGCAGCATATAAAGCATTTAAAAACTTCAGTGTCGCTTGCAAAACAATACTTATCTCTATGCTACTGAATGCCACCACGATTCCTCCACTGGAATATTAGCAACTACAAGCAGTCAACAGTAGCTCCATTCGTCTCCTCGACCCGACCTAAAAAAATTTGGACATGTTCCCAGAGGAAAGGTCCTTAAACCATTATTAAAGAGGACCCGGGAAATTCACTGCTTACCTCGGGACAAGAATTGTGGAACCTGTGTACCTTTTAGTGAACCTGCCAGAAATTCTGACCTGTATTGGTCACTGTTGGAAACAGGATACTGGGCTTGATGGACCTTGATCTGACCTAGTATGGCATTTCTTATGTTCTTAACTTGGCCAAAAGGTTTCGACGACTTCTTCAGGGGTCAGCGAATCGCTAGACCAACTTCAAACATTTAGCAAAAAAGCGCAATGGCAACAGCCTTAACAGCAAGAGCAAACGCTGGCATACGAAGAAACCACACTGGCGTGCTAGCATCATGGCTGCTGAACTTTATTGGCAAAATAAAAAAACACCAAAAAATAGGGTTAAGTTCCAATTCATCATTCAACCAATATGGTTTCACAGACTGTAATTCATAGTTCCAAAATTGTTCATGGTATGATAATTTTGTCCTCCAATCCCCACCCTCAACAGAAGCCAGTACAAAGTCAATCACAGTCCAAATGAATTGTTCAAAAGTGTGATTAAATGTCTGACAATGTGGCATTACAGGACCTGTAAGACTAGCTGTCTTCAGCCTACTTTTAGTCTTACTTAAATGAGTTTGAACAGGACGTGTGGTTTTTCCTACATAGAGCATTTGGCATGGGCAGATGGCAAGATACACTACAAAAACGTGAGACCTGGGCCAGCCCATCCACTAGGCAGCCACCTAGGGTGGCAGATCTCTGTGGGTGACACTGCGCCCCTGGCAGGCCATGTGCTTCAGCCCTCATGGCCTGCCGCCGCTCCCACCATGCTGAGGCATGCCACCATTCTGCTGCCCACCGCTGCCACTGATTCCTGTGGTGGAGTCAGGAAAGCAGATAGGCTCAGCGGCAGCACTAGTGGCCTACAGCAAGCCATGTGTGCTGAAGCAATGGCCAAACCACCTCTCCCCAACTCCAGAATCAGCGGCAGCGCGACTCAGCATGGGGTGGAAGGGCGGCTAGGGGGGAGCCGGCACGATTGAGGCTTCTGCTTGGGGCGGCGGAAACCCTTGTGCCAGCCCTGGGTGAGACATGAAGTAGCATGACTGGTATTTGCAACACTTCTTGGTGATAGGATGATGCCACTGATCAGCTGCCGCACTGAGTGCACACATCTGGTACTGCTGACACGAAGTATGGCCAGGAGTCTCTAACGATGTCATCCATAGGATGTCCATATAGACTACTGTAATCCTGCACATTGGCCGACCATCGAAACACTACACAGGACTTCACTAAATACCTGGTGAAGAGCCAAAACATTTCAATGTGTGCAAATTATATTAGCCATATATTGGGACAAATTTGAATTCTGCAGTATGCATACCGGTCTTTCAGAAGAATCCTGATCATGATCCTGCAGGAGTGTTAGTAGTTTGGCATGCGGTGGGAAGGGGTTTTCTTTACAATACAGGGCAAACATAAAAAATATCATACTGGCTCAGACCAAGGTCCATGAATCCCAGTATCCTGTTTCCCACAGCGGCCAATCCAGGTTACAAATACCTAGCAGGTTCACAAAAAGACAGACCGGTTCCACAATGTTTGTCCTGGGACAAACAGTGGATTTCCTGGACCCTCTTTAGTAATGATTTATGGACCTTTCCTCCAGGAACTTCTCCAAACCTTTTTTAACCTCAGCTATACTAACAGCTTTTACTACATATTCTAATAATGAGTTCCAGAGTTTGATTACGCTTGAGTGAAAAAATATTTTCTCTTATTAGTCTTAAATGTTCTATGTAAACTGACTTGGTATGATACCATCCATACCATATAACATACTGTTCAATTGTAAACCGCACTTGATACTTGTGAAAGAGCGGTATAGAAATAATTGCTAAATAAAATAAATAAATAAATAAATAGGTTACATTGTACCTTCATTGCGTGTCGCCTAGTTCTACTTTTTGATAAACAACCAATCTATGTTTACCTGTTCTATTCCATTCATTAATTTATACAACTCTATCATATCTCCCCTCAGCTATCTTTTTTCCGAGTTGAAGAGCCTTAACCTCTTAAGCCTTTCCTCATAAGGGTATCCTTCCATCCCCTTTACCATTTTGGTGGCTGTACCTTTTCTAATTCTGCTGTATCCTTTTTAAGATATGGCAACCAGAACTGCACACAATATTCAAGGTGCAGTCAAACCATGGAATGATACAGAGGCATTAGAATATCCTTGCTTTTATTCTCCAGTCCTTTCCTTATGATTACTAGCATTCTATTTTCTTTCTGGTCACTGCTGCACACTGGGTGGAGGGTTTCAACCTATTATCCACGATGATGCCTAAATCCTTTTCCTGTGTGGTGGTTCCTAATGTGGAACCTTACATCATGTAACCATAGTTTGGGTTGTTTGTTTCTAGGTGCATAACTTTTCACTTGTCCATATTAATTTCCATCTGCCATTTGGACGTCCAGTCTTCCAATTTATTAAGGCCCTCTTGCAATTTTTTACAATTCTCTTGTGTTTTAACAATTTTGAATAATTTTGTCATCTGCAAAATTGATCACCTCACTCGTTATTCTCATTTCCAGGTCATTGCTGAATGTTAGAAAGCAGTAGGCACAGCACATATCCCTGGGGTACTCCACTATTCACCTTTCTCCATTGAGAAAATTGGACTTTTAGCACTACGCTCTCTGTTTTCTATTTTTTAACCATTTCCTGATCCACAATAGTACACTGCCTCCAATGACTTTTTAATTTCACCAAGAGTCTCTCATGAGGGACCTTGTCAAAGGTTTGCTAAAAATCCAGATACACTATATCAACCGGCTCAGCTTTGTCTGTTTATTCACACCTTCAAAAAAATATAACAGATTAGTAAGACAAGACTTTCCTTGGCTAAATCCATGTTTGCTTTCTCCCATTAAACCATGGCTATCTACATGTTCAGTAATTGTATTCTTTATAATGGTTCTACCATTTTGCTCAGTACCGACGTCAGGCTTACCGGTTTGTATTTTCCCAAATCACCACTCGAACACTTTTTAAAAATTGGCATCACACTATAGATGATTGTAATGATAGTTCACAGATTACTAATAGTAGGTCTGCAATTTTATATTTCAGTTCTTTCAACACCCTCTGCTGTATACCATCTGGTCTAGGTGATTTGCTGCTCTTCAGTTTATCAAATAGTTATAATACAGTTCCCCGTTTTTTCAATATTTCTTTCAATTCTTCCGATACATCACCTTTAAATACCATTTCAGGCATGGGTAACTTCTCTACATCTTCTTCAGTAAAGACTGAAGCAAAGAATTCATTCAGTCTCTCTGCTATGGCCTTGTCCTCCCTTAGTGCCCCTTTTACCCCTCCATCATCCAGTGGTCCAACTGACTCTCTCACAAGTTTTTTGCTATGAATATACTTGAAAAAGTTTTTATTATGTGTGCTTGCTTCCATGGCAAGCTTTTTTTCAAGAACTCTTTGCCCTCCTTATCAATGCCTTGCATCTAACTTGCCAGTGCATATGTTGTTTCCCATTTTCATCATTTCGCTGCTTTTTCCATTTCCTGATGGATGCTTTTTTTTAAGCAAAAAAAAGCCTCTCTGACCTCATCTTTAACCCCAGCTGGCAGTTTTTTGACCTTCCTTCCACGTTTCTTAAAGTGTGGAATACATCTGGTCTGGACTTCCAAGACAGTATTTTTAAACAATGTCCATGCTTGTTGTAAATCTTTAACCTTTGCAATTGCTCCTTTTAGTTTTTTCTTAACTATTTCCCTCATTTTATCATATTCTCCCTTTTGAAAGTTGAAAGGTAGTACTGTGAATTTCCTTGCTGTCCTTTCCATTTATTAAATCAAATGTGATCATGCTATGATCACTATTGCCAAGTGACTCCAACAACCTTATCTCTTGCACCAGATCCTGTATTCCACTAAGGACTAGTGAGGCAGCCAGGAAGGTAGCTGTGAGGGTAACCCCTCCCCTCTCAGCCTGAGTTACAGTGAAACAAAACTTAAACACATACCCTTTCGCCCAGAGTCCAGCAGACCGGAGCATACCAGTTTAGACAGGTCATTTAGGCATGCTATATGATAGCCCACAACCCCCCCCCCCAGGGGCTACTGATTGGTGGAGAGGGGATACCTGAAACAAATGAGAAGCTAGTATAGGTTTGAAAACTTACTGTATATAAGACAGTGTGTGACGCCACTTGCTCTCTCAGATCGTTTTGTTCAAGGTGCCGGCTCTGCCTGAGACTGTGCACACAATAAACAGCATGTGTTTGCATACCGGTCTGTCTCTGTGTTTTCATCTGAGGGTTGGAGGGACAGACTTCGAATAGATAATAGATCTCCTGCTACATTTCCTGGTGCATTGGCCAGGAAACCTCCATCTGTCTCCTCGCACCCCCAGGTGAAGGCATTGCGGTTTGCGCAACCAGGACTCGCCCGGTCCGGGACCGACCGACCGACCTGGTCGTCGACCGTCCCTAGCGCCACTGGACCCTTTGTTCCGGAGGGATCCCTCAGCGTATCCTGTGCACTCAGTCCTGGACGGCCGACTCCCTGGATACAGAAATCTGGCTTGATAGACTGGCATCCAAACTCTTCAGGACGGTGAGTACTCACTCTCTTAATTTTCTGAAACGGGTTAAAAAGTCTGGTTTTCAAAAGTCTGGTTTTCTGAAACGGGTTGAAAAGTCTGGTACGTGATTGGCCACCCCCTACGGGCGGTCCGAGTAAGAACCGTAGTCTGAGATATGGGGTTCTGAAACCACCGCCTGTCCTGGTGTCTGGATTGGGGAAACAGGAGTCTGGGAGGGTATATATATATATATATATATATATATATATATATATATATATATATATATATATATATATATATATTATATATGTGTGTGTGTGTCTGTCTGTGTCCCTCTGTCTGTTGTCTCCCCTCTGCTGTCTCGTTCTGTGTTATAAACACGAGTGTTGTATACGGATCAGGAATAATTATGGTATGGGGTCTAGTGGATCCAGAAATAGGACTCCGCTGAAATGCATGCTAAGCCATTTTAAAACTGCCTTTGGGGGTGACTATGGAGTTAGGCTCACTTCCCCCAGACTAGTTGTACTGTGTGAGTGGGAGTGGCTCACCTTAGTGCGAGTGTGGCCACCTGAAACAGTGAAAAACACCAGGTCTACTGACTGCAGGGAGAGAGACAGTTTAGAAAATGTTCTTTAAAAAAAAAAGGGAGAGGAGAAATCCAAGAAGGGGTAGATAATGAAAAACAAAAAGGGACTGAGTCTGGCCCCAACCCCATAGCTTCTCCTCTAACCTCTGTAAATAAAGAGGAAAGGGACTGTTCCCTGTAAATAAAAGGGGAGCAGGGTTTACAAGGGACTGTTCCCTGTAAATAAAAGGGGGGCAGGGTTTACTGTATATAGACTGTTGTACTAGTATAGAAGTGAAGGAAGACAATTGCTTTATTTAATGCATATCCAGTATCATTACTATGTTTCATGCATAATCAATAGTCAAAGAACCAAATTTTGATCATACCTCTCAGCAGTGAGTAAGGGGTACTTGAAACTAAGGAAACTGTTTTTGTTTTTCTTTGACCTTCAAAGTAGAGGTTAAGAGCCCTGACAGGACAATGGGGCATCCTGAGCCAGTCTGCAAATGATTTAAATCCTGAGTAAATAAGAAGGTAATCCTGGTTAATCTTTATCATTAGTATGTTATGCATCTATTCTTTGTCTTTGACTGTATATGCTATTAAGCAAACTTAAAAGTTAAAAGGGGATTTTATATATTGTGGCAAGCACCTCAAAGAGGGCATAGTTATTGTTTATATTTTACAGAACCATAAACAGCTATAACTATAGGTTAATTGTTCAGCTACATAGTAATCTGCATTTGCCTGAAGGAATCTGGACACAAGAGAGACCTATTGTTTGTTCTGCTGTCTGTGTTGAAGATAACATTTCAGATCAGTTTGATACCAGTTTCAGGTATAAGGTTTTAATTTAAATGTGACAAAGCATGATTTTGAATTCACCTCTTTGCAGTTTCATGTCATTTGAGAATGCCTGTTTCCTGAACTGTAAGATTCAAGGTAATTATTTTGCATTGTTAAGCTCTGCACTGATGACTGATGAACAGGACAGTAACACCATACAATATTGGATTTTAGGATAATTTCACCTGTTTTTCTGTATTTGAATTTTATGTGCTGGTGTCCAGAGAAAAAGTGTACTTTATTTTGAAAGTTTTTATTTCAGTTTCAGGAGTACAGTTCCTGGGAAAACAGATATATATTGCAGAGAAAACGGATATATGTTGCAGCACTGTGAGATATTAATTTTCTTTAGTTTATACACTTGCACTTATGTTACCAAATATACTTGTTGTAGTAGTACATTATGCAGAGGTCCAGTACACACTCAGCAATTACAAGATGAGTAAATATTTTTGCTAAAATTTTGGAAAGAGGCTGATCTGAAATTGTTTTATTCCCAAGTATATAGAGCACATTTAGTGGAAAGATGGAACTGAGGTCCCAGAAAATATGAGAACATTTGTAAAATTATTTACAAATAAAACGATAACATTAACTTGAGTTGATTGGACAAAACCAAATCTTGCTTGTTAGCAATGATCCAGGAGAGGTCTGAGAAAAAGAATGAGAGAGAGAGAGAGAGAGAGTCAGAAAAGTGATGCCACAGCCTAGGAAAATGTGCTGCTTCCAGTGTGATGATCTGGGCCGCCAGAATTCTGACTGCTCTAAGACTCCTCGAGGACCCACAAGGCCTGAAGAACATGAACCTTGTATATTTATGCCTCTGAAGAGACATGAATAGGCAGGGGAGAGTAGGCCAAGAAGAACCCGAGGAAGTATCGCCATGAGGCCCAGCCACAAATATCGTGCAGGCCAAGAAGAACCTGAAGAAGTATCGCCATGAGGCCCAACCACCAGTGCCTTGTACCCTCTTAGATCTCTCACCTCAAAAGGATCTCTTTTTGACACCATAATTAATGAGTAGCATACACAAATCCTTGTGGACACTGCAATTTCAAGATCAGTCCAAGTATTTTTAAAAAAAAGTTTCCTACAGCACTCTCACTGAGAACAGTGTATACGATAGACTCTAGTCATACGTAAGAGATATGTGGCTGTGATGTTAGGAGCCATACTTCTTTCTATTGGGATTGATGTTATAAAATGTTGCAAAATAATAGTTTTATATTGTAAGGACTTTACCTAGATTGTTTAGACAGTTGCTATTTAGAATGAGCACATATGTCCATTTAGAACTACACCAATTAGTGGGAAAGGGACACTGTTTACTCACACTGTTATGCTTATTGAGAAGAATCTAAATTTATATTTTCTGCCTACCATTCGTTTACACCAATACTAAGTTTTTAACAAATGTTTGATATTCTTAGCAGCCTTGCCAAATAAGGATACATTAGTATGGTATAAAAACATGAAAAGGACCTATGTATGTAGTTGGTGGAATGATGCAGGTGATGAAGGAGTGTTGTGAGGGATGAAGTGGGATATTAAGAGGAGGGACTCTGATGGACAGTAAACTGATGAAGGTAATTTAATGATGTGAAGTGATGTATCTGGCTAATGAATATGTAAACGAAAAAAAATGATGAACACTTTATTCAACTATGCCGTCTCCAGAATCTTCAATTTAGGAAGTCATCTAAGCCCCAACATATACTCAACAATTAGAAATAGACACCTGGAGACAGGCTAGGTGCATCTTGCACCCTGATGAGCTTTGGAAAACCTACACTGGCCATATAGTACTTCCAGATGCTTTTTTGCCTCCTTTTTGCCTCTGTATGTCCTGGCCAGGCATGCATGGACAAAGGGGGATGATTTGATGACAAATTCTCACAAAATTGGTATAATTCTAAAACTTGCCAAAATTGCAGAACACGTGTGTGCAACTTGGCTGATCTGTAAACATGTAAAGATCAGTCAAGGGCATAATGCAATATTTCCTATCAGCAAATGAATCTCCAGTGATAGAGAGACAAGGAGTTAATCAAACTGCGAGACAAAATTGATACCATACGAGATAGTTACTGGTAGACCATTGAAAGTTTATAAAGCAATATTTATAGGATATGATCTTAGTAAATATGGATGAAATTAAGTTTGTCGCATTGCATTGTCTCATTGTGAAATCTAATCTAGAATATTTAGTCTTTTCACTTAACATTGGTGCTGCTTTTCTGAATGAGACCTGGAGCCATGTCACCAATTGCAATCCAGAGAGTCCAGCAGAAGGAATTGGCCAGAGTCCAAATGGAACAGACCATCCCAAGAACTCAGAACTACACACCGCTGAAATGTGTGAAGGAGTCCCTATCTGGATCAATGTGTCTCATTGAAAAAAAGGGAGCAGGGGACGTGGACGTGAATGAGGACAAAGGGGGTCGAGGTTTCCCCTAGGCCCCAATCAGTGTGCATACTGTAAAGAGGAGGGACATTGGAAGAACGAGTGCCCAAATCGGAGGGGGCAATATCCGTCCATGAGGGGTGCAAGGGTACCTGCGCACACTACACGAGGGTGAGGCCAACCCATGGTATATCCACATGATACCTTTCCGCCCCCTCCACCAGACCTTGAAGGCCTTGCAGCAGTGGAACATTATGACTCTGACGAAGACTAGGCCAGACCGGGCTCCAAGTTTCTGTTGGGTCCCCAGGAGCCTATGGTCAAGATGAACTTAGGGGACCAAGAAATGCAGTATTTTACTATACTTGCTAGTTTGGACTGTAAACAACCTGGAGTGTACTTTTCTACCTTTTTCTATAGTATTGGAACCACTCAGCCCACCTCAGCCTTTAACCAAATTCCTTTCTCTTTGCAGGTAGTTTCTACCCTTAATGCTACTGATTGTTTTGTTTTTGTAAATGCCAAAGTGGGAGGGTTTAATGTGTCTAATACTGTCTTATCATGCGATTCTGTTACAAGGGTATCATATGCGTACTCTGAAGTGTATCTCCCCTTAGGCTGGTTTTTGATATGTGGGAGGGTGACCTATACCTATGTCCCTGTAAATGCCACAGGTGGCCCATGCAGTATCTCGATCCTCCACCGTTTTATCACCTCCACCCTCAACGCCCTGGTGGAATGCAAGACGGCTACCTCGGTCATGGCTCTGACCCAATATACCCCCTTGCGGCCTGCCTCTAGTACTGCTGCCCTCTACCGCCCTAGCAGTTGAGGTCCAACTAAAAAAGGGGGGAGTGAGGCAGCCAGGAAGGTAGCTGTGAGGGTAACCCCTCCCCTCTCAGCCTGAGTTACAGTGAAACAAAACTTAAACACATACCCTTTCGCCCAGAGTCCAGCAGACCGGAGCATACCAGTTTAGACAGGTCATTTAGGCATGCTATATGATAGCCCACAACTCCCCCCCAGGGGCTACTGATTGGTGGAGAGGGGATACCTGAGACAAATGAGAAGCTAGTATAGGTTTGAAAACTTACTGTATATAAGACAGTGTGTGATGCCACTTGCTCTCTCAGATCGTTTTGTTCAGGGTGCCGGCTCTGCCTGAGACTGTGCACACAATAAACAGCATGTGTTTGCATACCGGTCTGTCTCTGTGTTTTCATCTGAGGGTTGGAGGGACAGACTTTGAATAGATAATAGATCTCCTGCTACACTAGGTCCAAAATAACTTCCTCTTGTTTCATGAACCAGGCAGCAGTTCAGGGAAAACAAAAGCAGCTTTACTTTTGTCCCAGCTTGTTAAACTTCCACAATTTGGTTCTCCTGGCCCTTCCTCCAGCCCCATTTAAAGTTTCTGCCTCAGAACTCCTTTGCAGAACTTGCCTTGGAAGGATTTCTGGCTCCATGGGCCCCTTTCCGTCCTGCAGCCTGCTGAGTTCTTGACCTCTCCTTTTGAGCAACACCATCCCATTCCTGAACTCTGGCTGTTGATAATCTCTTTGGAGAGGGATTGGTAACATTCGATTTACCACATTACATACCCTCCCCCTCAGCTCAGCCATGCTGTGTGGAATTGCCTTACCCAGGATCCCCCACCTGGGAAAGGAGTCCACTTTCAGGTGAGTCTGACCAACCCTATGGCAGACCTGGAATTGATAGGGTTGGAGGCTCAAAAAGCACCGCATAATATGGCATTTCTGCCTGGAACTCCCAGTTGTCTAGTGTTGGGCACGCTGTGCAATGACACCAAGTCTCTGGTGAAAATTGTCCCTTATTATGCACAGGCCCTCGCTATGTGCATTGCTGTAGTTTAGTTAAACATCTGTACTAGTCTTGATATCACACGCTGAAGTTATGTCAGTGCAAATCTGCCTTCCCAATACACACACTCCTATGGGCATGTTATCTCACAGGACCTGACAGCGGGAAATGTTGCTAATTCAAAAAGTCCAAGTGCAGGAAGCAAACTTTCCACAGTCCTTTCAGCAGTCAGCAGCTGTGTCTGACTGTCTCAGAATGCCACTGGTCACTCGCTCCATCCTGGACATGTCGAAGTACCCTAGTAATCAGTTACCACCACTTTTACTTGTGCCACCATCGGTACAAGTCCAAACACTCTTGAGTCCTTCAGAGTGTAATTTCCAAATCCCATATTGGATGCCACTTTTTGTGTAACCTTGCTGACCTGGCTAACTACTCCGCAAGCACACATACCTGAATATCCTGTCCTCAGCTTCGTGTGTTAGCTCAGTCCATCTGGCAAGTATTAGTTCATAGCTGGGTTCTTGGGGCAGGACCAGGATAATGCCTGGAAGACCTGTTGCACTCTCAAGCACTCACTTGTTCTCTCTTGGTCAAATAATGCAGTCCAACTCTGAAGTTTGATTCCAAATTCAAGAGTATTTTACTTTAACTTAAATAAAAAATAACTGTCAGTCTTAGTTGACTTGTATACAACTGTAGTAACTTCCAACATGCAATAATGATCAGTTCTGTTTGAGATTTACAATCTTATTAAGTCCGGAATTGCCAGTATTATCCCTCATTGGGCACACATGGCTGATCACTCCCCTCAGCTGTATTCTCATAGTTCCTTTCCCTGGCACCTGGGTGTGCCAGCCTCTCCTTGTTTCTTCACCCCTGCCAGAGTAACTCTTTTTCAGCTCCCATGGCTATGCAGCCACAAAGTTCCATCTTGCCCTTGCTGGGAAGACTTCTTCTCCTCCTTGACCTTTGTGATACCATGGTCTGCAGCCAAAGACCCTAATTAGCATATTCCCCATGAGTTTTGTATTCTAGCCATCCTCCCTTCAACTACTCCTCCCTCTCCAGGTCACATCATCTTTCTCCTTAAAAGGAGGAGTTAATCAGAAGGATCCTCCCACCCATACCAACTCCAGGCAGGCTCCTCTGCTAAACTTCCTAGGGCCCCTTAGCTCTCATTAGTGGGGTGTTCTGCACCATGAAGGAAACCATTGCTTTCTAAAAGTATTGCTGTCTCATTTGCATGTGAACTATGACCTCCTTTTGGCGGGAGTTTCGACCTTTTAAAAGAATGTTTTCTTTTGTCCCGCATCCCTCTGTTGCTGATGGAATCATACGAAATCCTATTCCTGGAAAGGGCAAGTGATTTTGAGTTTACTGTATAGTATTCTTTTACAATGACATAAGTTCTCAGTATTTTGATTTGTTCCCTTAGGATTTACAAATGCTGGGAGCTAAGCTTTGTTAGCGTTTTTCTAGTGTGCTGTCATAAGTGAGTTGTCTCCTCATCCCTTCTGTCTTACTCCTCCTATTATGTGTGTATACACTGCATTGTATATGCTCAAATGGTGGGCATTTTTCTCTATTTGTACCCTTGGTCACAGTTGCATGGGTGTAGATACAATTTTGGAATATGGTCGGTCTTGTGTATTGATTCCTTGACTTTTTTATAGTTCTCTGAGACACTTTCTCCTTTTTAGAATATGTAATCTCCAGGAACAAGCAGGAATGTAGTCTTCACATATGGGTATCGTCGGTACCGACGGAGCCTGCGAGGGAACGCTCCCCAGCATCCAATTAGAAAGCTTTTTGGAGAATCCCACAGCACCTGCATGCTGCCTTCCCGCCTTTCCCAACTGCCTCTCTCCAGTTCTTCATTTTCCATGGAGCCAGCAGGTTGTCGTTCCTGTCACCGCAGAAAATTTTTCCTATTCTCCTTCTTTTTTTGTGGTTGCGTCTGCCTTCCCTCGACGCTATACCGGTACCACCGGTTCTTTCTTTCTTTCTTTAAAAAAAAAACAAAAAACATTTTCCAAACCTTTTTTCTTCAGATGCACACACCATTTTGGGCCTTACCATACCTAATCAACTTCTACCCACCATCCCTTGTAGGATGCCGGAGATCCATGGGGGAAGTGGAGCCCTTTCCCAGGGACACACAACTTCTGGGGTCTCTCCCTGGAATCTAAAGCTAGGGAGTCCCCATATGTGAAGACTACATTCCTGCTTGTTCCTGGAGATAGCATAGCTACTCACCTGTAACAGGTGATCTCCGGGAACAGCAGGAATTTAGTCTTCACAACCCACCCACCTCCCCTAGGAGTTGTATCTCTCTATCTTTCTTTCTCTCTCTCTTTCCCTCTCTCTTTTGTCTCAGCTTTAAACTCAACTGGAGAGGGACAGTTGGGAAAGGCGGGAAGGCAGCACGCAGGTGCTGTGGGATGCTCCCAAAAGCTTTCTAATTGGACGCTGGGGAGCGTTCCCGCGCAGGCTCCGTCGGTACCGACGATACCCATATGTGAAGACTAAATTCCTGCTGTTCCCGGAGATCACCTGCTACAGGTGAGTAACTAAGCTTTATGTGATTTTTAATGGTTTCCCTTTATGGTTTTATTTGTATGTTTTTTAACATGCTGATACTATGTTTGTTTTTTTAGTCTGCTCATACTATGTTTCTTTTTTGAGGCGTGCACCCCTTGCTTCTTAGCCGAAACGTGTTGAGGTTTTCTGAATAAAGTTGTTTGACTGCCACTTTATCAAGACCTGGAGTGAGCAATTTATGCAAGGAAGCCCCCAGTAACAGTCTCACTCTTCCTCACTTGTCTTCTGTCAAGTCTTAGGTCGATCTAAAATCCTTCATTCTTTTGTAATTCTAATGTAATATTGTAACTCTCCCTCCCCTTATCACCCTCTTTGTTTCTGTTTGTGCTATTTTCTTGAGTTTACCCTAGCTTTTACCTTTTTTTTTCGCTTAATGATTTCTGTAAGCTGTCTGGCTGCGCAGTCAAAAGGTGGTACATATAAATGTTAGAGCTGAAATAGTTTTGTGTGCAAGAATGAGCCAAAGTTCATCAAGAATAATCAATAGAGGAAGTATTTAGTTGAAATTATTGCTGTTTATGGAGATTCCACCAGTTATTGACTGAAGGGTTTAAATATTTCGAACAATAACTAATCAAAATATGTACTTTTTGTCTGAGTTATTTATTCATTGGTGTTAATATGCAAACTGGAAGCTGCATCAGCGGGGGGCAGAAACTACAAGTAGTAACAGAAAGGAACCATGAAGATGCAGCGCCGGACTGTATTGATAAGTGCTGTGTCATGGTTTGGAAGCCATTGCCACTGCAGCAGGCCCTGGAGAGGGGTGTAGCAATGGTTGGCGGGGGACCTACTAGGGGTGGGGGCAGTAGGATGGAGGTCCTGCCTAGGGAGTCTTCAATCCTTGCACTGGCCCTGCTGCCAATACACACACCATGCCCCCAATGCACATACCCATAGATATATACACAGCCCAGTACATACCCCCAAACATCCATTAAACACAAACACACACACACATATCCCCTCCCCTCTCCGTCTCACATTCCCACATATATAAACAGCTCTAGTCTGCTCTTCAAAATAGATAGTTTACACACAGACAAGTGGACACATCTCACATATACCCAGGGTTAGCCCAAGAGTATCTGGCAGCCTAGGTGAGTCTTCAGCTGTGTGTCCTCCCCTCCCCCCTCTACTGTTTGCCGAGTTATACTGCTGGATGATAGATGACTCGCCCAGTGCTGCTGACGCCATCAGTAATTCATACTCTGATTCAATCGCTCCTTCATTTAATTGCATGGAATTGAATTCCTCCTTGTACTTTCAATTTGTTTTGTACAACCCCTAAAATTCTGCCACCTCAGGCAGCTGCCTATTGCTAAGGCTGACCCTCCCCTCCATACATCATCAGTTACTACCTACACTGTGCTCACCCACCCAGACATACACTTGCCCATCTGCTACCCTGCTGAGAGACACTTTACCAGGACTGTTTTAGCCAGGTCCCTATGCAGACATGCTTGAAACTGCTAAATGAGGAAAAGGAAAGCACATCATTTTGCCACACTGTAAATACACACTCTTCTGCTTGTGAAATGTCAAAATTAATGTTGCCTATTGTGGATAAGTGTTGCCTCTGTTTACATTTTGATCTTATCACTCAATCTAGCAAAACATCCTGTTTAACCCTGATTTGTTTTAGTCTGCCTTATGTGCCCAGCTATTGGAAACCAGCTCTACATTAAATATAAACTATGGTTATGTTTATTTAGAACTTTATATACCTCTTTTCCATGAAAAGGCAAAGCGGTTTACAAGTGCAGCTATAAAATAACAGAAGCAAGAAAAGAAAGGAATGCCATAAATTAACAGGAAAGCGGAAATGAGAAATCAATAGTATGAAAACTTTCAGCAGAAGAAGGGGGGGGAGAAAGGAATTGGTTTGCGTCCTACAATAACATGCATTACGCGTTATTGTGTTTCATGTTAACTAGAATGCAGCACTATGCATATAACAAAATAATCTGAAACCACACTGCATCCACACAATCTAAAACCCCAGAATTTTAACACTTGCCATATCTTTTGTCTAGAAACTGTAATAATTTACAAAAAAAGTTGTTGTTTTTGGTTTTATAATACCTGTATGTTAGTGCCCCTTGAGTAGGGCTCAAATATTCCTTGTGTAAGTGGAATGAGTTCTAGGACTGAGCTCTTATATTTCAAATAATGCATAGGAGCAAAGTCTGCAGATACCTTTGGATTAAGATACCTGAAATTGCCACTGAAGACGTTTTCAAAGAGCTGGAGGAATGCCTAGGTCAGGTTGTCGGACCGTGATACAGCTTCTGTCTTCATAAAGAATATTTAAACATCACCTCGTGGTTCCATTGTGGAGGTGCTTGTAGTAGTTTCGGTAGTGGTGCACACTGTTGTTGAGGTGGCTGTGGGAGATGGTGATGCAGTACTTGGGATACCTGCAGTACTGACTGTGGGCACGGTTACTAAAGTAGCCATATTTGCTGAAGGCAACCGTGGTTGGGCTGGGACGGTAGGAAAGTAGAAGGGAAAACGAATTGCTGTAATTGAGGGTTCAATTCGAGGAAGCGAGATGACTGTGGGGGTTAGAAACATGGGGGATTTCATGGCTAGTATGCCAGGTGTCCTGTTAGGAATAAATGATCTCACATTTGCTCCTTGAACTGGCTGTAAAACAGAAAAAGAAAATGAAGATTTTTATTTGTGTAATCTTTAATGTTTAAAACCAATTTAGCTTTCATAAATGTTCTGCCTGAATTCAGGTACTGGTGTAATACAATGTATAGAGTTATAGAATGTACATAGTTTCCCCCAGTTACTTCCAAGTTGATCTCCCTGTTTATTGTAAATACAACTCAAAGTTCCCTGTGTTGTATAGTTGATGTTAAATGTAAACCGCTCTGATCTAAAATAGAGCGGTATAGAAGAACTGTTAAATAAATAAATAAATAATTGCCATAACAGCATGATTGGTATGAGAACATGGAAAAGACAAGGCTATAGTAAATTTCCTAATTATTGGTAGAAATGGCTTGTGAATTTTATTCATAATTTCTGGCTATAATTTACGATCAAAATATTCATGTTTTCATGTGATGCTGTAGATCAGAGGTGTCCAACTGTAGCCTATGAGGGCCACAGAAAAGTCTAGTTTTCAGCACATCCACAATGAATATACAAGGGATACAGCTGCGTGCATTTTAAGCTCTCAACCTTTGCATGTTTTGACTATGCTGAAATCTAGACCTGTATGGGGGCCAGAGTTTAAGACACCCTACTGTAAATGGTGGGGCATATTAACAGAAGGTGGTGACTTTTCTAATACTCTGTTGGACTTACTGGAAGAGATTTTTAGGTTTGAGAATATCCATGAATTTTCAGAGACAATGGTAGGAAACGGCCAAAACTAGATTTTGAAAGCTTCTTTTCATCCACCTTTTCAAACCTCATGTAAGGAAATCAGAAGATGGGAAGGGTGGGAAACAGATAAATTAACTCATCCCTTAATCATTTAATAGTCATGCAGGAGCTTCAGGAAATGTACAGATGGCAATAGTGTCGCATTCCTTCAGGTTTGTCTCAGTTATTTCTTGAAAGAACAGCATCTAGACCAGGGGCCTTAAACTCTGGCCTTGAGGGCCACAAACCAGTTGGAGTTTCAGGATATCCTAAATGAGTATGCACGAGAGAGATCTGCATTCAGGGGGGGGGGCAGTATGTATGCAGATCTATTTTGTATGTATGCATTAGAGGGGTATCCTGAAAATTGAACTAGTTTTGAGGCCCCCTAATTTAGCTTTACAATACACCTTACTGACCTCATGCTTCCTAGGAGGACAAGGTGAAATGTTTGCTGGAATGATTTGTGGCCTTCACTAAAATAGATACATGCATTTTGATACCATGACTTTTGATGTGATTATATGGAAAACTCAATTTAAGAAGACTGGTCAAAATATGAAATAGAAAAGACACTTTTTTGGAGGGCTGAAATGTTTATTTTTCCTTTCATATTCTAGGTAGACCAGATGGGCCTTATGGTTTTCATCTGCCATTATATCCTAAGTTCTTGTTTAGCTTTCACTTCTCAGCTGCCCTTGTTTCAAAATTCTTGTTTCTTTCTTTTCCTCCCTTGAACCAATATCCCCACTGCTGTTTTCTTTTTTGTTGTTCTCTTTGGACAAGCAGGATTCATCAGCCACACCTGGTGACGTCCTCCGACGGTGCCGTACATGCAGGGGCGACCCAAGGGGGGTGCGGGGCCATGTGCGGAGACTTGGTGCGGGGCCTCATTTGCATAAATATTTGCATAATGTTACCATATACTAACTTTTAGTAAACATGCCTCTTAATGAGTGTATGGATAAAGAAAGACTAAAAGATTTCTACATTACTATAATCCAGTGCCAACCACCAGACACATTAGGAACTACTACAAACACTGCCCATTTAGAACCCATAGCAAACCCGCCATATCCTAACAGCACTAACAGGACTCACAAAGCACCATACCCTACCTATCAAAAGGAAACATGCAAATATTAAACCAATACATTTCAGAGAACAACAATACATGACCTACTGGGGAAAGAGAACAAGTGGCAATGTCAAATAGGAATTACATAAACAGAATACCTCAGCTCAGTTACACATGCAGAACATAGACCATCACCAAACAAGGAATCACAATTTAGAAACAGGAAGACAATAATTAAACGGAGAATCCCAAAAGCCAAACTTGGAATGTACAACACTGTAGAAATAAAACTATACATTAATTTGCTCTTGTACTAAACAAAGCGCAGACGTTAATGATGCACATTTACCAGAGCTGACATATTCCAATTAATAAATTCAAAATAAAGAGATATTTTTCTACCTTTTGTGCATTTTATTTCAGCTGCAATTGCTCCAGCCACTTTCTTCTGGTTTCTTCATTCTTCTGCTAACTCTCCATCGTCTGCTGTCCATTTGTCCTTTCTTCTCTCTTCTAGTTTTTTTCCATTCTCTCTCTACATCTGCTTTAACATACTAATCTTTCTCCTTTTGCTCTTTCCTCATTCCTATTTCATCCACTCAAATTTTACCCCTCCATCCTCAATCCCCACTTACTCTCCCAATACCCGGCCAATTGTAGATTTTTTATACCTCCCACACAAAATATTTTTCCCCTCTCCATTTTACTCTCCCAGCCCTATCCCATTCTAATCCTCCCCCAACATCAGCTCCCTTCTAGTTCCAGCCTCACCCAGCATCCATTCCCTTCTAGTCCCTGCATCAGCCCATTTCCAGTCCTAGCAACCCCCCAACCCAATACCAGTCCTAGCCCCCCCCATCAACCCACTTCCAGTCCTAACCCCCATCACCCCATTTCCAGTCAGCCCCCCATAGCCCATTGCCAGTCCTAACCCCCCCATCAGCCCACAGCTCATTACCAGTCCTAACCCCATCAGCCCACCTCAAGTCCTAACCCACTCCCCATCAGCCCATTTCCTTTCCTAGTCCCCCATAGCCCATTATCAGTCCTAACCCCCCCATAGCCTGTTATCAGTCCTAACCCCCCCATAGCCCATTATCAGTCCTAACCCCCCATCAGCCCACAGCCCATTACCAGTCCTAACCCCATCAGCCCACCTACAGTGTTAACCCCCCCCATCAGCCCATTTCCAGTCCTAGCCCCCCATAGCCCATTACCAGTCCTAACCCCACCCAACAGCCCACCTCAAGTCCTAACCCCTCCCCATCAGCCCATTTCCTGTCCTAGCCCCCCATAGCCCATTACCAGTCCTAACCCCCCCCCAACAGCCCACAGCCCATTACCAGTCCTAACCCCATCAGCCCACCTCCAGTCTTAATCCCCCCAGCCCATTTCCAGTCCTAGCAACCCCCCAACCCATTACCAGTCCTAGCCCCCCTTAGCCCACTCCCAGTACTAATCCCACCAGCCCATTTCCAGTCCTAATCCCCCATCACCCAATTTTCAGTTTAAGCCCCCCTCCGTAGCCCATTACCAGTCCTAACCCCCCATCAACCCACTTCCAGTCCTAATCCCATCAGCCCATATACAGACTTAGCTCCCCCATAGCCCATCACCACTCCTAACCCCCCCAGCCCCCCATAGCCCATCACCACTCCTAACCCCCCCCAGCCCATCACCACTCCTAACCCCCCCCCCCCAGCCCAGCCCAGCCCAGCCCAGCCTAGCCTAGGGAAAATTCTTTTTAAAAAAAGCTGTCTGCTGCCGCTGCCGGGGCCGCCGTGGCAGAATCGAGTGTGCTGCGGGGCCCCCCCCCCCCCCCCGCCCAGCAGAGCCTGCCCTCCCCTGTATCACCTCTCTCTTTGCAGCTGCAGTCACATGCGCCGGCTTTCAGAGCGCGAAGGAACTAGTTTCCCTTTCGCGGCTCTGTTAAGCCCGCGGGGGCTGATGGGAACTTTCCATCAGCCCCCACGGGCTTAACAGAGCAGCGAGGGAGAAACTCTCCCCTCGCGCTCTGAAAGTCGGCACTTGTGACTGCAGCTGTAAAGAGAGAGGTGATACAGGGGAGGGCAGGCTCTGCTGGGCAGGGGGGGGCCCCGCAGCACACTCGATTCTGCCCCGGCAGCGGCAGCAGACAGCTTTTTTTTTTTTTTTAAATTTTACTTTTAGATCAGAATGTTTTTTGCGCGGGGCCCCCTGAAACACGGGGCCCTGTGCAAAAAACATTCTCGCTCAATGGACGGGCCGGCCCTGCGTACACGGAAGTGCTCCCTAGAGCTCAGAACCTTTCTGAGCATGAGCCAGAGGCCCAACTCACTAGTCCGCCCCTAGCTGGTCAGTCTTTTTCCTTCCGCTGTGCCTACCGCACGCTTTCCTGCTCTCTCCATCTAGCCAGAGAATTAGAAGAAAACACTTACCGAAGAAGATCAACATTCTGCAATATGCCAAAACCAGCAAAACCGGGCTTCAAGAAATGCACCCGGTGCGCCAGGAAAATGAGCAGCACCGATTCTAACAAAGTCTGCCTGCGCTGCCTTGGGGCCAACCACCAGGTCGCTGACTGCCCGCATTGTGCTAACATGTCCCCCAGAGCACGCAGATCCAGAGGCCACGCTCTGCAGGACTTCCTGGCGACCCGGCCGTCTCCGGAGAAATCTCTCTTGTCTGCTCCTCTGCCGCCAATCCAGGATGTGCCTGCCGAGGCCTCCATCCCCGATCGTGCGATCCCGGAGACCTCTGCTGCCTCCTCAGCCTCCAGATGCCCTCTCGAGACTCCAACTTCTCCTCCGGGCACTCCGAGCCATGCCTCTCATGGGAGCCGCCATCTTGGGGAGCTGCATAGACCCGCCCACCAACCTGCCATTGGCTGACATCAAGAGGCTCCTCCCACTCCTGGTGCCGATGCTACACCCCACCCTCACGGAATCCCTGTCGGGGTCGAGGCGTTCGATGAGGGAATCCCCTTCTAAGCGACGTTGAAGGAAACGTCAGAGCCACAATTGGGGCAGGGACCGTGGCTCATCTAGAAAACGCCATTGCAGGCCCTCTCACAGCCACGATATCAGTGAGAAGAACAGGAGGCACCAGCACCATCATAAAGAGCACCGCTCTGCAGGTTTGGAGGCCAACATCATGCCGGTGGATGCTGGGACCAGCTGTGGGGCTAACATTGCTAGCAGCAGCCCTGTTCCTCCTGCACCTACTAAAACTGACAGCCTGAAGCAAGCTCTTCCCAATCAAAGGACAATATTAAAACTGCTATCCAATCTCACCTATCTTTTACAAGAAGGTATCCAGTCCGCCTCAGCATCTCCCGACGGCCAAGCCACGAGCGGAATAATGAGACAAATAACGACGCACAGTGCAACTATCACACTGATTACTTCGAGCACCCATCCTTCCTCAGCTTGGGGGAGGAGGAGGTAGAGGATGAAGCGCACCTCTGGGCTCTGACTCCCCGGACAAGGGCCCTGCCGCTGCAACAGCCTCAAAGAAAGGATCTACTGTGGCCTCAAGTGCAGGCACGAACACACCCTCGGCAGCACCGCCCATAGAGGACCTCACATATCCCAGATTCTTGTGTAAGGTGGCATCCACCATGGCCCTTACACCATCTGAGCCTCCAGATCAAGCCGGACCTCAGGTCCTCATGTACATTAATGCACCAAAGCTGCCAGTCTCTCTTCCGATCCACCAGCGTCTGTTGGACACACAGGCAAAACTCTGGCAGAACCCGGCCTCTACACTTGCTTGCCCACGCAAACTTGACACCAAATACCAAGTCGGACAGGCACCAGGCTTCGGGAAGAGTCAACTTCCTCACCATTCCATTGTGGTGTCCTCTGCCTTAAAGCACATAAAATCGTCACGCAACCACGCAAACTCCCCACTGGGGAGAGACACCAAGCTCCTGGACGACGTGGGAAAGAAGGTCTTCCAGGGAGCCATGCTAAATGCAAGGATTGCTGTGCACCAATTCCAGCATGTCCTGTTTCAGGACTCGCTACTGGGAACCCTCAAAGAGACCATGGCTTCCCTCCCACCGGAAGCCCAAGCAACAGCTACATCCACTCTCGGTGACCTCAAGGAATGTAGCAAACACCTAATAAGTATGGTTTACGATGCTTTCAAGACAGCCACCTGCACCGCAGGTACCGCTATCTCCACCAGAAGACTAGCATGGCTGTGTGCATCGGCTCTCCGTGAGGATACACACGAGCGCATAACTGATGCCCCCTGCAATGGTGAGTCCCTTTTCAGGGAAAAGGTCATGGATACGGTCAATGGCATGAAGGATCATTGTACCACCCTCCAAACCCTCGCTGAAGATGGGCTGGAACACACTTCCAATACAAAAGAAAATGTCAACCGCAAGCCCTACTTGTCACACAAGAAGTATAACTCTTACTGTAAATGGGCAACCTCAGCGTTACAAACAGATGGCTTTCCAACCCTCATATGGCGCATCACATCACCAAAAACACCAAAAGGACAGGAAACAGAAGAAACAGCCACCCCCCCCAAGGGAAAAGTGGCCCTGCCTTTTGACAAACAGCAGCAGGGGGCGCGATCTACGCTCCCGGTGGGGGGCAGGTTGTCCGCCTTCTCCGAGCACTGGCAACATATCTCCACCGACAGATGGGTCCTACAGATCATTCAAAAAGGCTACCACTTGTGCTTCCTGTCCCCTCTTTACCAACGGGCAATTCCAGCCCAAGCCAACCCCGGAGAAGGACCCCTGCAGATGCATGAAGAATTGACCTGTCTCCTAGGGTCACAGGCAATCGAACCCATCCTGGACAATCAGATCAACCAAGACTTCTACTCCAAATTCCTCCTGGTGCCCCATCCTCGACCTCCGGATCCTCAAAAATTCATCCACACAGAGAGATTCCGTATGTATTCGCTGAGCTCGATCCTACTCCTCCTACAACCTGGTGACTGGATGGCATCATTGGATCTCCAGGATGCCTACACCTATGTTCCAATCAATCTGGGGGACAGAAAATATCTATGCTTTCAGGCCCTGTAAGGTCACTATCAATACAGAGCCCTGCCATTCAGCCTCTCCGCGGCCCCATGGGTATTCACCAAATGCATGGCAGTTGCATACCTGCGCAAACAGGGCATTCATGTCGTCCCGTACTTGGACGACTGGCTCATATCATCGCCATCGGCACAAGGAACCCACGCAGCAGTTAAAAAGACAATCCACCTGCTCAGCTCCCTCGGGTTCCTAATCAATTACCAGAAGTCACATCTCTTCCCAACACAACTGGAGTTCATTGGGGCCTACATAGACACTGTGGAATCAAAGGCTTTTCTCCCCACTCACCGTGCGGAGAAGATATCTGTTATAGCCCGGAAAGTCACCTCACAGATGACGACGACTGCCCAGAATCTCTTACGGCTCCTGGGCCACATGGCCGCCACCACTCAAGTTCTGCCCCTTGCGCGGATACACATGCGCACCCTTCAATGGCGTTTGAGGTCCTGCTGGAACCAACACGCACAGCCCCTGTCCACACGCGTAACACTGAACGCATGTACCAGGCTAAGCCTCTACTGGTGGATCAACAAACAGAACCTCACAGCGGGGAGGTGCCTCCAGCAACCCAGCCACGAGGTCATTATCACCACGGATGCTTCAACGACGGGATAGGGAGCCCACATGCTCCAACTTCACACACAAGGTGCCTGGACAAAGTCAGAGGCATCTTGCCACATAAATCTCCTGGAGCTCAGGGCCATCAGGCCCTACAAGCCCTCCAGCTACACATCAAGAACAAGTCCGTTCTCATCCAGACAGTCAACCAAGTGGCCATGTTCTATATCAACAAGGGGGAATGGGATCATGACCCTTGTGCAAGGAGGCTCTCACCATCTGGTCCCTAGCCCTAGCACACCGTTGCTGGCTGCAAGCGTCTTACCCTCCCGGGCAAGGAGAACGCCCTAGCGGACAGTTGAGCCGACAATTGAGCCCCCATGAATGGACACTGGACCCTGAGATTGCCAACAACGTTTTTCTCTGCTGGGGCCAGCCACAGGTCGACCTCTTCACCACAGAACAGAAGAAGAAGTGTGACCTATTCTGCTCGAAACGCTCGTCAGCCCTCAGCATAGCCTTGGATGCCTTTGACGTGCTGGGGGGGAGTGGTATCTCGTGTATGCATTCCCACCCTCTCCCCTGATCTCCAAAAGGTGGTCCAGGACAAGGCCCACATAATTCTGGTGGTTCCACACTGGCCCAGGCAGATGTGGTTCCCAACCCTCGCCTGCCTGGCACAAGATCAACCTCTCCGCCTTCCCCTCCTCTCATCCCTGCTCTCCCAGGACAATGCGCACACCCTGCACCCCAACCTGAAGGTGCTTGCTCTAACAGATTGGAGATTGAGCGGTGAACCTCTTCTCTCTCAATATACCTGAGGAGGTCCAACACGTTATCCTTGCTGCCAGGCGCCCTTTCACGAGAAAGTCTTAAGGCCTGAAATGGAAACGGTTCAGCCTGTGGTGTACTTCGAAGGGTTTAAACCCAACCACCTGTCCCGGTACCACGCATTCTACAGTACCTCACCTTTCTCTCCAACCAAGGAGTTCAAAACTACCTCCATTTGGGTGCATCTCTCCGCAATTGCAGCTCTTCATGACCGGATAGGTATCGACCCCATCTCCTCCCTACCCCTGTTGAGCAGTTTTATGAAAGGATTGAACAACCTGAAGTCTCCGGTGCATGCACCTGTCCCATCTTGGGACCTCAACCTGGTCCTACAGCAGCTGACACAGCTGCCCTTCGAGCCCATACTCTCAGCCTCTTTAAAATACCTGACCTAGAAAACACTTTTCCTTATTGCCATCACTTCAGCACGTAGGATCAGTGAGCTACAAGCTCTCGTGGCACACCCTCCATACACGCAGCTTCTCCATGACAGGGCTACCCTGCGTACGCACCCCGAGTTTATACCCAAGGTAGCATCGGTTTTTCACATCAACCAAACCATTGAGCTGCCCACGTTTTACCCAGAGCCCCACTCCTCTCCAGAACAGCGTAGGCTTCACACCCTGGACTGCACCAGAGCACTCTGCATCTACCTTCTGAAAACATACCCACTTCGAAAGGGCTCCCAGCTGTTTGTCTCTTACAACCCCAAAAGGCCAGGACAGCCTGTCACGAGATGCACAATGGCTCACTGGAATTCGGACTGCATCGCATTCGGCCACCACCAGGCAGGTGCCCAAGACGCGCAGAACGTCAAGCCTCACCATCTCAGAGCCCTGGCGGCCACCATCGCTAACCTGCGCTCTGTCCCTCTAACGGACATCTGCAGAGCAGCAACTTGGTCCTTCATCCATACATTTCAGAAGCACTACTGTTTGGACTTGGACACCCAGGCGCGATGCGCGTTTGGCCAGGTAGTCCTCGCCACAGTCACCAACGAAGAGCTGAGGACTATACAGGAGTGAGCTCTACCCTCCCTCTCCCTACTGGACATTGAGAGATTTTTTCTGTGTTATGATTGATTGTTATTCATAGTTCGGCCACACCGGCTGCTTACGTTCGGCCATGTTGGCCTTTTGAGTTCTAAAGTTTCCTACATTCTTGGGCCATGTTGGCTCCAATGCACTACGATGCTATCTTTGCACAATGCTTCATTTACACTGTCGTTTATGATACCTTGCACTGTCACTGATGCCTTGCACTGTCAAGTTATAGCATGATGCAATAAAAGAGATAATACCTCACTTGGTCTCGGCCTCCCTCTCCACTGCAACATTGTGCTATCGCGCAGCTTGGGAGGCACCAGGTGTGGCTGACGAATCCTGCTTGTCCAAGGAGAAAAAGGGGTTACTTACCTGTAACGGTAGTTCTCCGTGGACAGCAGGATAAGTCAGCCACTCAATCACACCCACCTCCCCAGGCTGCGATCGGCCTCCGCCCGCCTCCTAGCTACATAAGTGCTAGCGTTCAGCTAGGGGCAGGCTGGTGGGCTGGGCCTCTGGCTCATGCTCAGAAAGGTTCTGAGCTCTAGGGAGCACTTCCGTGTACGGCGCCGTCGGAGGACGTCACCAGGTGTGACTGACTTATCCTGCTGTCCACGGAGAACTACCGTTACAGGTAAATAACCCCGTTTTTCTGTCCTGCTGATTACAGCCCCCACACATGTCTGTCTTCAGAGGCACAGAAGCCAGGAAGCCTCAATTAGTTCACTTCACTATACAAAGGCATTTCCAGCAGTAAGTATAAGGTAAAAAATGCTTCAGAAGAACCGGAAAGGAGTAGAATTTTTTTTTTTGAAGGTGCAATTTTTTTCGAGCATTAGACAAATCATAATCCTGAACCCTGATTGAGTGTATAGTGATTTTTTTCCTTGCTGTTTTAGAAAAATGGTACGATACAGTGCATTTTTCCTAGCAAAAAAGGTGCTGGTACTCATATGCAGGGCTCTTTAATTAATACATGAGGTTTATGGGTCAGATTTTGCAGGTATTGGAAAAGGTGGCAGTACTCAGTACCACTAAGAGCCCCTCAGAAAAAGCCCTGGTAGAGTACCTACAGCTTGTGGTGTGTGAGAGCACGGTAAATGAATGACGTTTGTTAGGGATACATCACACTCCTATGTCGCGCAGCTTCTCTAGAAACAATTTTTATACATCAGGACAAACAAAATTATTTTTGACTTACCAAAACCTGGAAAAGGCATTGTATTTTCCTGTAGCCCATGCTGCTATCTCCGCTCTCGGATGAAGCAGGAACTCCATTCTGGACAAACCATGGCATAATAATGGTATGATTAGTATTATTTTCAGTGGCCAAAAAGGAATGTGCTGCTTTTTGGGGCAGAAGGGTTATTTTGAGAAGTATGTTTATACAAGAGTCCAGAGATGTATTTTTAATTCTTGGAAGTCAAATAGCTTCCAAATTTGAATATTTTGAATTTTATCTCATACTGTGATAGTCAAAGATAAAATACAATACCCCACATTTAAAAAAAAAAAAAGTGACAAATTTTTTTTTTTAAGGAAGGAGGGAGTAAATGATGACAAAGGGATTTGCAGATAAAATTCATGTGTGTTTTCTTGACTCTTATACTAATGTGCTCTAGTACTTAATATAACCCACATCAGCCAAAGAGATCTAGATTCTCTGGAAGTAGAATTACTCTGACAACTAGTAATGGAATCCACTTGAGAGGGAGTCATACTGGACCTAGTGCTTACGAATGCAGAAAGCGTTTTTGATGATATAGTGGGCGATTATCTGGCGTTCAGTGATCACTGGATGGTGTGCTCAGTATTGCGACAAAGAAAGAGATGGTCATTCAAAAGTGAGGGTGCTAGACTTCAGGAAAACTACCTTTGTCAAGGTGGGGGGTATACTTCAAGAAGTCGTCTAGATGAAACATGTGGGGGATGTAGAAAAGCAGTGGGAAAACTGAAAGGGAATATTTTAAGAGCAACAAACCTGTTTGTTAGGAAAGTAAATAAAACTACAAGAACCAGTTGGCTGCAATGTTTCTCAAAAAGACTAGCTGAAAAAGTAAGGAAGCAGTTTGTACCTTCATAAACCAGTGCATTTTTCCTACAAAAAGAGGTGCCGGTATCCATATACAGGGCTCTTTCATTAATACTTGAGGACCATGGGTCAACTTTATCAGACAGTGAAAAAGATGCCAGTACTCCATACCACTGTGTACCATCTCAAAAAAAGCCCTGTCATAAACTATAAGAGATCACAGAAAGAGGAAAGCAAGCAACAGTATTTGGAAAAGCTAAGAGAAGCTGGGAATTTAGTCATAAGAACATAAGATATGTCATACTGGGTCAGACCAAGGTCCATCAAGCCCAGTATCCTGTTTCCAACAGTGGCCAATCTAGGTCATAAGTACCTAGCAGTTTCCCCAAAAGGCACAGGTTCCATAATGCTTGTATTGAGTCAAGCAGTGATATTCTGGGTCCCTTTTAATAATGGTTTATGAACCTTTCCTCCAGGAACTTGTCCAAACCTTTTTTAAACTCGGCTACACTAACAGCTTTTACTACATCCTGAGGTAATAAATTCGAGTTTGATTACACGTTGAGCGAAAAAATATTTTCTCTTATTAGTCTTAAATAGCTTCATTGCACGTCCCCTAGTCTTTCTATATTCTGATGACGTAAACAATCATTCATTGATTTATAGAGCTCTATCATATCTCCCCTCAGCTGTCTCTTTTCCAGATTGAAGAGCCCTAACCTTTCTAGCCTCTCTTCATAGGGGTATCCTTCCATCCCCTTCCATTTTGGTGGCTCTTCTCTGTACCTTTTCTAATAGTGCTATATCTTTTTTAAGATATGGTGACCAGAATTGCACACAGTATTCAAGGTGTGGTCGCACCATAGAACAATACATTATAGGGCTCACAATCTATGTGTACCTGAGGCAAAGAAGGGTTAAGTGGCTTGCCCAAGGCCACAAGGAGTGCCTATAGGACTAGAAACCCCAGTCCATCCAGACTGAGATTGCTGTCCCCAGGTGGGACTTGAACCCCCAGCCCTCCAGCCTGAGGTACTGTGTCCTAACCACTAGGCCACTCCTCCTTTTTAGTTTTGCCAAAAGTCTCTGATGAGGGACGTTTTCAAAGGCTTTCTGAAAATCCAGATACATTATATCAACTGACTCACCTTTGTCTACCTGTTTATTCACATCTTCCAAAAAAACATAACAGAAAAGAAAAAGGTGCAAATGGAAGAAAAAAGAGCCAATAGAGTAAAATGGAGGGGATAAGACTATTTTTTTTAAAGATATGTTAGTTACAGGAGCAAGTGGAAAGGTGGTATTGTTAGACTCAAGGGTGAAAGGGATGACTATGGAGAAGCTGGTGAGGAAAAAGTGGAATTGCTTAACAAATATTTCAGTTCTGTATTCATAGGTGAGAGATCTGGAGTGGGACCTCTGAAAATACACACGAATGGAAGTGAGGCAGATATTGCAAGATTTTCAGAATACTGTGCTTGTGAGGAGCTAGCTAAACTAAAAAAATAGACAAATTGATGGGGCCAGATGGGGTTACACTCAGGAGTATTTAAGGAACGTAGAGAGGTTCTGGTGGCTTTGCTGTCTAACCTTATCAATATTTCTTTAGAGTTGGAGTTGTTCCAGTGGACCGGAGAAAAGCAAATTTGGTCCCCCTCCACAAAAGCAGAAGTAAGGAAGAGGTTGGGAATGACAGGCCAGTTAGACTGACATCTGTGCTCAGTACATTAATGGAACTGCTGCTTAAACAAAGGATAGTGCAGTATCTGGAATCCAATGGATTGCAGGGTCTGAGGCAGCATGCTTTTACGTAAGAACATAAGAAATGCCTTACTGGGTCACACCAAGGTCCATCAAGCTCAGTATCGTGTTTGCAACAGTGGCCAATCCAGGCCACAAGTATCTGGCAGATTCCCAAAGAGGCACACAGGTTCCACAATGCTTGTCCCAAGGCAAGCAGTGGATTTCCCATGTCCTGTTTAATAATTGTTTGTGGACCTTTCCTCCAGGAACTTGTGCAAACCTTTTTTAAACTCAGCTACATTACAGCTTTTACTATATCCTGCAGTAACAAATTCCAGAGTTTGATTATGCATTGAGTAAAAAAATATTTTCTATTAGTCTTAAATGGGTTGCAATGTAGCTTCATTGAGCGTCCTCTAGTCTTTCTACTTTTTAATGCCATAAACAACTGATCTACGTTTGCTCATTCTACTCCATTCATTATTTTATAGACCTCTATCATATCTCTCCTCAGCTGTCTCTTTTCCAAGTTGAAGAGTGTCTTTTAAGCCCCTCCTCATAGGGGGTATCCTTCCATTCCCTTTACCATTTTTGTCGCTCTTTGTACCTTTTTTAATTCAGCTAGATCCCTTTTTAAAATATGGGACCAGAATTGCATACAATATTCGAGGTGCAGTCACACCATGGAACAATACAGAGGCATGATAATATCCTTAGTTTTATTCTCCATTCCTTACCTTATGATTCCTAGCATTCTATTTGCTTTCTTGGCTGCCGCTGCACACTGGGTTTCTAAGGTGATACCTTGCATTGTGCAAGCATAATTTGGGTTGTTCTTTCTTAGGTGCATAACTTTGCACTTGTCTACAGTAAATTTCATCTGCTATTTGGATGTCCAGTCTTCCAATTTTTCAAGGTGGTCTTGCAATTTTTCACAATCCTCTTGCATTTTAACAACTTTGAATAATTTTCTGTCATCTGCATATTTGATCACTTTACTCTTTATTCCTATTTCCAGGTTATTTATGAATATGTTAGAGCAGCAGGCCCAGCACAGATCCCTGTGGCACTCCACTATACACCTTTCTCCATTGAGAAAATTGGCCATTTAGCCCTACACTCTGCTTTCTATCTTTAACCATTTACTGATTCACAATACTATACTGCCTCCAATCCCATGACTTTTTAATTTGGCCAAGAGTCTCTCATGAGAGACCTTGTCAAAGGCTTTCTGAAAATCCAAATACACTATCCACCGGCTCACCTTTGTCTGTTTATTCATACTTTCAAAAAATATAACAGATTAGTAAAGCAAGACTTTCCTTGGCTAAATGCATGCTGGCTTTCTCCCATTAAATCATGGCTATCCACATATTCGGTAATTTTGTTCTTTATAATGCTTTCTATCATTTTGCCCGGTACTGACATCAGGCTCACTGGTCTGTAGTTTTCCGGATCACCCCTGGAACCCTTTTTAAAAATTGGCATTATAATGGCCATTTGCCAGTCTTCAGTTATTACAGATGATTTTAATGATAGTTCACAGATTACTAATACTAGGTCTACAATCTCATATTTCAGTTCTTTCAACATCCTTGGATGTATATGAATCCAGTCCAGGTGATTTGCTACTCTTCAGTTTATCAAATAGTTGCAATACATCCTCCCGGTTTATTGATATTTCTTTCAATTTTTCTGCTACATCACCTTTATATACCATTGCAGGCATAGGTAACTTCTCTACATCTTCTTCAATAAAAACTGAAGCAAAAAATTAATTCAGTGTCTCTGCTATGGTCTTGTCCTTCCTTAGTGCCCCTTTTACCGCTTTATCATCCTATGGTCCAACTGATCTCTCACAGGTTTTTTGCTACAAATGTACTTGAAAATATTTTTATTATGCATTTTTGCTTCTATGGAAGCTTCTTTTCAAATTCTCTTTTTGCCTGCCTTATCAAAGCCTTGCATCTAACTTGCCTATGATTGTTGTTTCCGGTGTTCTTCATTAGGCTCTTATTTCCATTTCCTGAAGGATGCTTTTTTGGAACAACAGCCTCTCTGACCTTGCCTTTAAACCTTGTTGGCAGTTTTTTGGCCTTCCTTCCACTTTTCTTAAAGTGTGGAATACATCTGGTCTGGGCATCCAAGATAGTATGTTTAAACAATGCCCATGCTTGATATACATCTTTAACCTTTGCAGCTGCTCCTTTTAGTTTTTTTATTAACTGTTTTCCTCATTTTATCATAGTCTCCCTTTTGAAAGTGTTAAAAGGCCATACTGTAGATTTCCTTGCTGTCTTTCTTCCATTTATTAAATTAAATGTGATTATGCTATGATCCCTATTGTTAAGTGGCCCCCAAAATCTTATCTCTTGCTCCAGATCTTGTGCTCCACTAAGGACTAGGTGCAAAATCTGTTCATGAACCAGCTGTTCCAAGAAGCAGTCATTTATTTCATCTAGAAACTTTATCTCTCTAGCATGTCCTGCTGTGATATTGACACATTGATACCGAGGTAATTGAAATCACCCATTATTACTGTGTTGTAACTTTTGTTAGCATTTCATTATCCATCTGTTCATTCTTTCCAGGCTGTTGGTAGTACACCCCCACTGCCATCGCCTTCTGCTTTTTACATGGAACATCTATCTATAGAGATTCTACAGTGTATTTTGTTTCCTGCAAAACTTTAATCCTATTGGACTCAATGCCCTCTCTAACATAGAGTGCAATCCCTCCACCAATTTGATCTACTCTATTACTACTACTACTACTGTGAATCATTTATATAGTGCTACAAGACATACGCAGCACTGTATGGACACATATAAAAGATGGTCCCTGCTCATCAGAGCTTACAATCTTATCAAAACAGAAGTGCAATAGATGAGAACACGGGTACAGTAGGGAAGGGTAATGAGACAGAAGGAGAATAAAGGATTAAGATCCAAAAGTGGCCTGCAAGAGCTGAACCTTTTAGCATGGATTTGATAAGGGGTAGAGATGAAACCTGATGTGAAGATACAGGTACTTTGTTCCTGGCATAAGGAGCAGCAAGGTGAAAGGATCGAAGACTGGAATTGGCTGTTGAAGAGAAGGGGCTAGAGAGAAGCAAGCCCAAGGAAGAGCAGATTTCACAAGGAGGGGTGTAGGGAAAGAGAAGAGAGGAAAGGTAATGAGGAGCAATGGAATGAATGAACTTATAAGTCAGAATGAGAAGTTTGTATTGGATACGGAAACAGAAGGGAAGCCAATGAAGTGATTTGAGAAGAGAAATTATATGAGTATATTGGGGTTGGCGGAAGATTAACTGTGCAGCAGAGTTTTGAACAGATTGAAGGGGAGAAAGATGACACACAGGAAGACCACCAAGGAGGAGGTTGCAATAGTTGAGGCGAGAAGTAACTAAAGATTAGATAAATGTTTTAGTAGTGTGTTCAGAAAGGAAGGGATGAATTTTGTTAATGCTGCAGAGAAAGAAAAGACAAGTTTTTGCTATCTGTTGGCTATGTGTGGAGAAGGAGAGGGAGGAGTCAAAGATGATTCCAAGGTTATGGGCTGAGAAAACAGGAAGCAGAAGAGTGTTATCAACAGAGATAGAGAAGGAAGGAAGGGGAGAAGAGCGTTTAGGGGGATATAGTTTGTATATTGTGATATAGTTTGTACCCAGGTATCACAGCGTCCCATTTGTTGTCCTTCTTCCACCAGGCCTCTGAGATGCCAGTCATATCTAATCTTTCATTTAGTGCTAGTCTAGCTCTCCCATCTTATTTTTTAGACTTTTAGCATTTGCATGCAGGCATTTTAGAGGTTTATTTTATTCATATCTGGTTAACAGTTGATAGGAATAATTTGGAATCTTTTGGCTCTGTACTGAAGGACATCTGGGCTACTTTTATCTTTGTTGGAACCTCTGTTGGGATGCCCTAACTTCTCTGTTTTGCTAGTATCCTTCAATGATACATCTTTCTGAACCATGCGCTCCTGGGTGACTGTCAGCTTTCTCCTACTATATAGTTTAAAAGCTGCTCTGTTTACTTTTTAAAGGTTAATTCCAGCAGCCTGGTTCTATCCTGATTAAGGTGGAACTCATCCCTTCGGAAGAGCCCCTCTCTTCCCCAGAATGTTGCCTAGATACCAACAAATCCAAAGTCCTTTTTGTTGCACTATTGTCTCATCCATGCATTGACAGTCCAGTGCTCTGCCTGCCTTTTGGGTCCTGCATGTGGAACAGGAAGTATTTCACAGAGTGCTACCCTGGAAGTTCTGGATTTCAACTTCATACCTAAAAGCCTAAATGTGGTCTCCAGAACTTCCCTCCCACACTTTCCTATGCTATTGTTGCCAACATGTACCGAGACAGCAGACTCCTCCCCAGCACTATTTAAAATCTTGTCTAGGTGGTGCATGAGGTCTGCTACCTTCACACCAGGCAGGTATGTTACCAGGCAGTCCTCACTTCCACCAGCCACCCAGCTATCTACATGCCTAATGATCGAATCGCCAACTATAACAGTTGTCCTAACCCTTCCCTCATGGGCACATGGTCCTGGCAAAGCCTCCTCAGTGCGAGAGGGTTTTACATCTCCTGAAGGACAGGTCCTAGCTACAGGATCACTTCCTGCCACACCAAGGTGATGCTCTCATGTAACGTGACCTCTCTCCTCCATGACAACTGCGAGGCTGCTAGATTGGAGGTGGGACTTCAGTACTATATCCTTGCAGGTCTCATCTATGTACCTCTATGCCTTCCTTATGTCCTCCAAGTCTGCTACTCTAGCCTCCAGAGATCGGACTCATCCCTGAGGGCAAAAATCTCTTTGCACCTAGTGCACACATAAGACACCTCACCTACTGGGAGAAAATCATACATGTGACAGTGCAAAAGACTGGATAGCCCTCATCTCACTGCTGGACTGTGTGAGAGCCAGAGGAGAAGGAGTTAACACAGTAACACAAATGTCTGAATGCTGGAACTGCACTGAGGTGCAAACGTGAAGCTTTCAGAGGTATATGACATCATATGGAAAAGATGTGAAAACACACTTATCAGTAAATGGTGGACAGAGAGCGGGTAGAAAGGCAATCATGAGAGATAAACATGCCAGCTTAGTATGAAGAAGAACATATGGCCCCCAGTATAGTTGTCAGAATATGGAGAGTTAAAGAGCTATATTTCTTGGGAACTGAGGGGTGGGAGAGAACCAAGCAAGAAAACCAGGTAAAGAACTGAGTGAGGGGGCAGAGGTCAGATAACAATAAAAATCTGACAAGGCCCAGAGTGTTAATTGCAGACATGGATCCAAGAAAGGTCAATGGAGAGGGGTACAGACATGAGTAGAATAACATGGCAAATCACACAAGTGGGGCCCCAGACAGCTGGAACAAGAATTAGCTAATTAGAGAAGAATGTCTGAATAGTAAGTATGGTCCTGAGCAAGGGTATATAATGTGACAGGACCAGATACACGATGAATCAGTCTGCTTCGCAGTGGAGGCTGTGGGGAAGTATGGATTTCCTGGGTTCTCTATGGCCCCAGTATCCCCGTTGTCATGTCTGAGAGTTTTGTGTGTATGCTGGTTTTGTTTTGTGTATGGCTGGTTTTGTCTTGTGTATGTCTGTTACACTGATTTCTTGTAACCAGGAAAGCCTGTCATACATTCTCTCACTCGCTGTTGAGTCAGGAAGTAAGGCAGAATCATGCAGGCAGGACCAGACATTTTGACTTGTAATTGTTTAGAAATCTGCATCTAAGATAAGACAGAATAGAAACATAGAAACATGATGACAGAAAAAGACCACAAGGCCCATCTAGTCTGTCCTTCCATAACAACAACTACAACAGTCCACTTTTTACCTTTAGAGATCCTCTGTGTTGGTCCCATGCTTTTTTGAATTCAGTTACTGTCCTCATCTCTACCACCTCCACTGGGAGACTATTCCACGGATCCACTACTCTTTCCGTAAAGAAATATTTCCGCATATCACTCCTGAATCTATCTCCCTTCACCCTCATTCCATGTCCCCTCATAGCAGAACTTGCTTTCAATTGCTTTCAGAAGGCGGAAAACTCCTACCCTCATAACCTAAAATGTGCCCTCATTAATGCCCGTTCTATCCGGAAGAAGTGGCCAGCTGTCACCGACATAATCTCCCTCCACGACCTCGATATACTCTTGGTCACAGAGACGTGGCTATCTGACGAAGACAATGTCATACTCAACCAGCTCCTCCCACCGAACTTCACAGCTCATACAAGTCATAGACGAGATAAAAGAGGAGGAGGGGTGCTCATCCTCACCAAGACAGACCTCCATTTCCAGACGGTTGACGCCACCAACACTAATCAACTTGAAACCGTCACCATCTCCAACAAACGATGCTCAATCAACCTGCTTTACAGAGCACCTTCAGCTTCTCCGGATGATCTTGCTGCAATAATTGATCTCGCCTCCAACACGCATAACCCAAACATCCCAAACTGGATCATCGGCGATTTCAACCTGCCAACACTGCAGGACAATCAAGTGTTAGCCTTTCTGGATGCCCTCACAAATCTCGGCTTCAAACAATTAGTAAAAGAACCTACCCATACCAAGGGAAATATTCTGGACTTAGTATTCGCCCCTCGGATATCTCTTAACACAACGTATGACCCCATAACATCCATAACTCCTGTTCCATGGTCAGATCACAAACTGATCATCCTCCAGATTCCTTTGCACAAAATCGATTCAAAGTTCAATAAGTTACCAAGCAACACTAGAAAACCACACTCCAGATGTTTCAAGCCTTTCAGCAGAGACATTATCCTTACGGAAACGCAACAACTCATTAGCGAAACCACCTCGAACCTTGATGACCTGATTAATCACTGGAACAACTGCCTCAGTGCAATCGCCCTACGCACACCAACCAACAAGCCCCCAGGGAAAAGAACGAGTGCTCCATGGTACACAGCCGATCTGAGAAATTCTCTTACCCAATTACGGAAACTCGAGAAGCGCTGGCGCCGATCCCACTCTTCAACTGACCAGACAGCATACAACTGTCATCTGGCTGCACACCGCAAGGCAACCACTGATGCAATGAAACAATATTACTCAGAGACCTTAAAGAGGTCACTTAGTAAACCCCACGATCTTTTTGACCTAGTCAAGACTCTATCAAAGGAACCAACCCCCGGACCTCAATTTGAGATTCACCCACAAGATTTTGCCAACTATGCACAATCCAAGATATGCCAGACTATCAATATCATGACTACAACCACCAACCCGGAACGTGATTGCCCTACAGCTCTAACCGTATTCTCTACCCCTACCAAGAAAAGAATTGAAGACACTATTATGGCCCTTAACACCACCACATCTCAGTCCGATCCATGCCCAGCCTTCTGGATTAAGGAGCTCCGTTGCCATTTCAGCCCAATACTATCCAATATAATGAAGCTCTCCTTCACAACAGGTTCCTTCCCCTCAGCTCTTAAACGCACCTCTATCAGACCTCTTCTAAAAAACTGCAAACTCGATCCCCAAAAAGTAGATTCATACAGACCGATATCCAGTATACCTCTACTTGCGAAGATCATTGAAAAAGAGGTACAACGACAATTGCAAGATCACGTTGACGCTGTCGCACCATTAGACCCCTGCCAACATGGTTTTAGGGAATCCCACGGAGTGGAAACTCTTCTTACCACCCTCTTCTGCAAGATAATCACTGGCATTGATGACATCCATCAAGGATTTGCTCTCATCTTTCTGGACATCGCCGCAGCTTTTGATTCAGTAAGTCATGAGCTTCTCTTAGGTCGACTAATTGAGAAAGGCATTGCTGGTAGAGCGCTTGATTGGTGCAGATCTTACCTGTCCGAAAGATGGCAGCATGTGCGTTCTGGAGGGATGACCTCGGAACCTTTCCACCAAAGCCAGGGAGTCCCACAAGGTTCCTCCCTTTCAGCCCTCCTGTTTAACATATACATGCAGCCAATTTGCAAGATCATCCGATCCTTCAATGTTGACTGCATGTTATACGCTGACGATGTCCTGCTATACATACCCTTCTCTACGGAACATCTCGACCTCTCTCCACTGACAAGCTGTTTCAATGCAATATCCGACTGGCTTTTCTCCCAAAACCTCCGAATACAACATAAGAAAACGGAAGTACTCTTCATTACGAGGAACCCTAACTTCACCCCACCACAATTCCTTAAAGTCAAAGAGGCAGAGTTACAATCTAAACCATCAATATGCTACCTGGGTGTCACCTTGGATCAACGCCTGGACATGAAAGCCCACATAGGGAACACAGTCAGAGCAGTATACTACAAGATCCGCTCACTTAGGCATTTACGATCCATGCTGGAACCAAATGACTTTAGGACTATATATCAGGCGTTGATCATACCTCATTTTGATTACGCCAATGCCATCCTTCAAGGCCTGCCCCTATCCACCTTGCAACCACTACAGCTCGCCATGAACGCGGCAGCAAGGGTCATCCATGGAGCCTCCAGAAGTGACCACGTGACACCCCTGCTGATACAGTTACATTGGCTACCTATCCAGGCTAGAATCGCTTTCAAGATTCTGCTATTCACTTTTAAAGCTATTAACAAGCTCTCCTCTGAATCAATAAATGCCCTAATCCATACCACATCCCCTAATAGAGCGAGGAGATCCACAACTACAAACACCCTAAAAGTCCCGAAAGCATTAACAGATTGCACCACATCCACAGCCAATAGGGCGTTTAGTATCAGTGCGCCAAGATGTTGGAACGCACTACCTCCAGATATCCGGGCTATTAAGAGCCTTACACAGTTTAGGAAAGCCCTCAAATACCACCTCTTCAATAAGTACCTCATAGAACCCAACCTCACCCACTGAGACTGAGATGTAAGCCGCTAGGCTAATATATGGTTTCCCAACAACATGTCAAGAAAGATTCTCTAACCTTAGTGGTGCAGTTGTTTCAATGGAATTCATGATTATACGACTCGATGTAGCAATATTTGTAAAACGTTTACCACTGTTATCCAAGTTTATGTAGTAAGTTTGTAAATAGTTACCCTTGTTATCCAAGTTATTTGCCTTGTTACCTGTGAACTCATACGTGTTAATCTGTACTGAGCATTTCTGTTCCATGTAAACCGCGCTGATGCCGAATAGTGCGGTATATAAGAGACTTTAAATAAATAAATAAATAAATTGAAAGAGGCTCTCTCCCTGAACATTTATGCCACGGAGGTATTTAAACATCTCAATCATATCACCTCTATCCCGCCTTTCCTCTAAGGTGTACATATTAAGATCCTTAAGTCTGTCCTCATATGCTTTATAATGAAGCCCATTAATCATTTTAGTAGCAACCCTCTGCACCGACTCCATCCTGTTTACATCTTTTTGAAGGTGCGGTCTCCAGAATTGCACACCATACTCCAAATGAGGTCGCACCAAAGACTTATACAGAGGCATTATCACCTCCTTTTTTCTGCTAGTCATTCCTCTCCGTAAGCACCCAAGCATCCTTCTAGCTTTTGCCGTCGCCTTTTCTACCTGTTTAGCTACTTTAAGATCATCAGACACAACCACGCCTAGGTCCCGCTCTTCTTTAGTGGACAAAAGTACTTCACCTCCTATACAGTATTGCTCCCTTGGATTGCTGCAGCCCAAATGCATGACCTTACATTTTTTAACATTAAATCCCAGCTGCCAAATTCTAGACCATTACTGAAGCTTAGCTAGATCCCTCCTCATGTTATCTACACCTTCCTGGGTGTCTACTCTATTGCAGATTTTGGTATCATCCGCAAAAAGGCAAACCTTACCCGACAGCCCTTCCGCTATATCACTAACAAAGATGTTAAAAAGAATCGGACCAAGGACAGATCCCTGGGGCACACCACTGGTAACATCCTTCTCCTCAGAGTGAGCTCCATTTACTTGTACTCTTTGTCGCCTCCCACCCAACCAATTTCTAACCCAAGCAGTAACTTTAGGGTCCATCCCTAGGGTGCTCAGTTTGTTTATAAGTCGCCTGTGAGGAACAGTGTCAAAGGCTTTACTGAAATCTAAATACACCACATCTAGAGCTCTCCCTCGGTCCAACTCCCTGGTCACCCAGTCAAAGAAATCAATCAGATTTGTCTGACAAGACCTGCCTCTGGTGAATCCATGCTGCCTCGGATCCTGTAATCCGCTGGACTCCAGAAACCTCACTATTTTCTCTTTCAGCAGCGTTTCCAATATTTTACTCACCACTGAAGTTAAACTAACCGGCCTGTTGTTTTCAACCACATCCTTACTTCCGCTTTTGTGTAAAGGCACCACATGAGCCTCTCTCCAGTCCTTTGGCACCACTCCCGACTCCAACGAGGCATTGAAAAGGTCAGTCAGTGGAGTTGCTAGAACGTCCCCAAGTTCCCTCAGTATTCTAGGGTGTATCCCATCCGGTCCCATCGCTTTGTCTACTTTAAGTTGAGCTAGTTTCTCACGAACACAGTCTTCTGAAAATTGTTCAAGATGTCCCTCACTTCTGTTCTTATTTGTGGGTGTTTTCTGAGGTCCTGCTCCTGGTTCTTCATCTGTGAATACAGAACAAAAATATTTGTTAAGCAAGTCCGCTTTATCCTTATCAGCTTCTACATATTCCCCCCCTGCACCCTTGAGTCTGACAATACCACTTTTGCCCTTCCTCTTCTCACTAATATATCTGAAAAATGTCTTATCCCCCCATTTTATTGCATTGGCTATTTCCTCCTCCTTTTGAATCTTTGCCTTCTTGACTACTTTGCTAGCTTCTCTAAGTTTTTCCAAATACAGATGCCTGTCTTCCTCTCTCTGTGATCTCTTGTATTTCATGAAGGCCTCCCTCTTTTTCTTCACTTTTTCAGCTACTTCCTTCGAAAACCATAGCGGTCTCCTGTTCCTTTTGCCTTTATTTGCCATTTTAACAAAAAGGTTGGTTGCCTTTAAAATACCCCCTTTCAGTTTTGCCCACTGTTTTTCTACATCCCCCAGCTGTTCCCTGTTTGCTTGCTGTGAGAGGTGGCAAGATCTTTAATTCTACTGGACTGTTTTCCTTTGTTCTTAATTTTCTGTTTCTTTAAGATAGGGAATAATAAAAGGATCCTTTTGGAAGAAAAATCAGTGAGATAGTTATTAACATGTACAAGCGTGTTGTTCTGCATAAGGTGAGATGTTGTCCTACATATGGTGAGATGTTGTTCTGCATAAGGTGAGATTTTGTTGGGAAGTGTAAGTCCTCTCTGTGATGTTTCTTTTATTGGGAAGTGATATGTCCTCCCTGAGTGGTTCCCCTTCTGGATGGAGGAAGGTATCAGCTTGGGAACTGTCTGGCCAACAGTCCAGCTTGACCCTTCGCCCCATACAACTGCTGTCTGTATCTTAGTTTTAAGGTTTTATTTAGCCATTTAAGTTGTTTACTTAAAGTTGCTAGGGATACTTGCACTGATACAACTATACCAATTATGTTTTAGGGATTTTGCTCACCTCAAGATTAATTAACTTCAGGGTCTTAATCTATTCCTGGTGATGATAACCAAGTGAATCTGAAAGTGACTTTGATCATCCTTTCTCCTTTAACAGGTTTAAGAGCCTATAAAGCTAAGAGTTCTTGTATATAGTTAGCAATTGACAGCTGCTTGTTAGCATCTGACAATTGCCTGTTTTATCCCATTATATCCTCCAAGTTGAATAACCCTGTTCAATGTAAAGCCTGTTGCTTTAACTGTTCACTGTAAACCGCTTTGAATGTATATGATAAGGCGGTATAGAAAACCTGTTAAATAAATAAATAAAATAAATAAATAAATAAATAAGATGATGCCTAGGGTGGGCAGGACTCATTGTGGGTAGGAGGGAACTAACACTTAGTAAAGGCTGGCTTTCTACACAGGTCCCAGACCTGTGCTTAGAAGATGATCTGTTAACAATTTCCTGGGTGATTCATACAGCCCTTGGTTTGATAGAGGGAGCCTTTCAAATTGCCCCTTTGACCTTTCACTTGGCTTTAACACCTAATTAAAACAAATTCCCAGATCTCTTGTCTCCTAAGTGGAAGGCCTTTTTGTAAAGGTCTCTAGAAACAATTTATTTCTTTGAACTCAAAAAATATTTTATCCTATTCTTCCTTCTATGCTAAGCTATACTCTGATTTGATTTAAATTAAAAGCTCTCTGCTGATACTAGCAGGGGCGGCCCAAGGGGGATGCAGGGCCATGCGTGAAGACTCATTGCAGGGTCTCATTTGCATAAATATTTGCATAATGTTAACGTGCACAACATTTAGTAAACATGCCTCTTAATGAGTGTCTGGATAAAGAAAGACTATCAGATTTCTACATTACTATACTCCAGTGCCAACTGCCAGGCACATTAGGAAGTACTATAAAAACTGCCCATTTAGAACACATAGCAAACCCGCTGTATCATAATTGCACTACCAGGACTCACAAAGCACCAAACCCTACCTATCGAAAGGCAACACTGCAAATATCAAACCAATACATCTCAGAGAATACCAATACATCTCCTTCTGGGGAAAGAGAGCAAGTGGCACTGTCACATAGAAACTGCATGAACAAAATACCTTAGCTCAGTTACACATGCAGAACACAGACCATCACCAAACAAAGAACAAGTGATCACAATTTAGAAATAGAAAGACAATAATTAAACTGCAAATCCCAAAGTCCAAAGTTGGAATGTACAACACTGGAGAAATAAAACAATTAATTTTCTCTTGTACTAAACAAAAACGCAAAGATGTTAGCAATGCATATTTCCCAGAGCTGACATATTCCAGTTAATAAATTCAAAATAAAAAAGTATTTTTCTACCTTTTGTTTGGGCATTTTATTTTTCAGTTGCAATTGCTCCAGTCTCTTTCTTCTGGTTTCTTCGTATCTTCGGCTAACTCTCCATTGTCTGCTGTCCATTTGTCCTTTCTTCTCTCTTCTAGTTTTTTTCCCATTATCTCTCTACTGTACATCTGCTTTAACAATGATCTTCCCCTTTTGCTCTTTCCTCCATTTCTTTCTTTATTTCTTTTTCATCCACTCAAATTTTACCCTTCCATCCTCAAGCCCCACTTACTCTCCCAATACCAAGCCAATCGTAGATTTTTTTCCCTCCCACACAAAATATCTTTTCCCCTCTCCATCCTCACTCCCTCAGCCCCCATCCCCTTCTAGTCCTCTCCCAACATCAGCTCCCTTCTAGTTCCAGCCCCACCCAGCACCCACTCCCTTCTAGTCCCATTCTCCCATCCCCCCACATCAGCCCATTTTCAGTCCTATTCCAACCCCCCCAGCCCATTTCCGGTCCAAGCTCCCCCCCAGCCCATTTCCAATCCTAGCCCCCCATCAGCCATTTGCAGTCCTATTCCAGCGCCCCATCAGCCCATTTCCTGTCCTTGTTCCCCCATCAGCTCATTTCAAATCCTAGCCCAGTCCAACATCAACCCATTTCCAGTCCAAGCCCAGTCCACCATCAGCCTATTTCCAACACTAGCCCCCCCATTGGCCCAATTCCAGTCCAAGCACCCCCATCAGCCCATTTCCAATCTTAGCCCCCCATCAGCCATTTTCTGTCCTATCCTAGACCCCTCCCCTGTGAAGAGCCATGCGACTGTTTAAGGGACTTCAGAGATGAGCCAGGGAAGCCCACAAAAGGCTCTGGCTCCCTCTTCACAGCCGCCAGCATGAAGAGCATTGTTTTCCCTCAGGCTGGTGGCTGTGTTACTGTGAAACGTGCTGAATGCCGAGGAGGTTAAAGGCCATTTTCTGGTACTCGCGCACTTCACAGTAACACAGCTGCCAATGTGAGGGAAAACACCACTATTCATACTGGCGGCTGTGCAGAGGTGAGCCGGGGCCTCACGCGGGCTTCACCAGGTCACCTTTGAAGCCATCCATTGTGTGAGAATGAAGTTCGCACGGGGTCACCTGAAGCGCAGGGCCCTGTGCAAACAAAATTCTCGCAGAATGGATGGGCCGGTCCTGGATACTAGGTCCTGACAGATTTAAATTTAAACTAAAGGCTCTCTGCTGATACTAGGCCCTGACTGAGTTTTAAATTTAAACTAAATTTACCAGAGGCAGGTCTTGTCAGACAAATCTGATTACTTTTTTTGATTGGGTGACCAGAGATTTGGATTGAAGGAGAGTGCTGGATGCAGTGTATGTAGATTTCATCAAAACCTTTCACATGGTTTAGCATAAATGACATACAGTAAATAAAGTGAGCACCCTAGGGATGGGCTCAAAAAGTGACTGACTGGATAAGGAACTTGCAGAGTGTGAAGCAACAAACAGTCGTGGTAATAGAGTTTGCTCTGAGGATAAGGAGTATCACAGGGATCAGTCCTTGGTTCACTTCTTTTTAACATTGTGTGTGTGTGTGTGTGTGGGGGGGTGGACACAGGTGGAGTTGGAAAATAGGAAAGACACTGCACATAGAAGGGGAGGGGAAGGGAAGATCGGAACACAGTGGGATGCTGGACTTGGGATAGGTGAGAGGGGATTAGGACACAAAGTGGGGATTATGGAAATGAGAGGGGAGTAAGAATGCAGAGGAGAGATGCTGGACATAAGACAGGGGCTAGGCACACAGGGGGATGTTGCTCATGAGGGGAATAAGGAGACAGGAGAGATGCCGGACATGGAAAAGGTGTGTAGGAAGATACCGGAGCAGCTAGACAAAGGGGAGAGATGCAAAGGAGGAAATGTTGAACATGGGAGGGGTAGTAAGAATAAAGAAGGGAGATGCTAGACATGGTGGGGGATTGTTGGATGACAGAAGGGAGCTTCTGGACATGGGGAAAGAACTAATGCTGGATGGAAGGGGGAGGGAAGAGACTCTTGTTTTTTGTCGGAAACTGTTAGTTCTATGTAAACCGCGCTGATCGCAAATAGTGCGGTATAGAAGAAATGTAAATAAATAAATAAATAAATAAATAAAATGATGAATGGGACAGATGTGGGGGAAGTTAGTGAATAAGAGAACGGGGAATGGGGGATCTGGGGTGATGTAATGAGATGAAGAGCTGTAGATAGATGCAGTAAAAAAGAGGGAGATTAAAGACTGGATAGTAAGAAGGAGTGAAATCTGAATGAATAAAGAAAATGAATGGAAGAAAACTGAAAGGAAAACATCAATGTCAGAAATGGATTTAGGAGAGGGAATGAAGAAAAAAGGAGGGGAGAGAAGTAGCAGCAGATGTACTGCAGACCCTGGAAAGAAGAGAAGACAGAGGAAAGCAGAAACCAGAGACCTAGATCACAGAGTTAGAAAAATAAAATGGCCAGACAATGAAAATAGATTTAAAAAAATAATTTTATTTTTAATTTAGCAATTGGAATATGTCAGTTTTTGGAATTGACATCTGCTGTCTATATTTTGCAGAGTGCAGTGGGAAATGCATTGTTGTTTCTATTTTTCTAGTATTACATTGCATGCCATCTGGCTTCTTGGAGTTTCAGTTTAATTTTTGTCTACATATTTCTATTCTTAGTTTGTAGTTACTTACTCTATACTTGATATGAGGGTCTATCTATCTTCATGTGTGACCGAGGATAAGTATTATGTTAGTATTGGATGTATATGTTGGGGTCTATAGTAATTTGGCTTGTTTAGTTTACCTAATAGGTGTATTGATGTGCTAAAGCCCACTGTTATATTTATGATGATGTCTTCCTAGGTAGGGTCTTTTTTGTGTGCCTCTTGGAAGTTAGTGCTGTTATGGTAGATTTGCTTTGAATGACTTTTGTAGGATTTTGTTACTTTACAATATATCCTTCTACTGGAGAGGCTATATTGCTGTTACTGAGATGACACCAAAATCAAATTTTTTGGTGGATGAGTTCTCTGGGGCAATGTTCTCATTCTGCTCTGCACCATTGTTTTGCTCGATGCAAAATATATGTTTACATTAACAGTGTGAGAGTCGAAAGTACAGTGTTGGGGGTCAGTATTTTTTTGTATGAGTGTCCAAAGCTACATAATTAAACTGTTGTTATTTTTTTAATTTAGCATTTAGCTCACACCTTTCCAGTAGTAGCTCAAGGCGAGTTACATTCATTTGCTGATTATAACCAGTGATTAAATTATTTTTTAAAGTATATAGTCTGGGAATATACATTACTTTCATTTGCTTAGGACAATGGCTTGGCTGCTGTTCTGAAGAAGGTCTCCTTTTTTAGTGCCTCGAGGAGGAGACGCCATCTTGTCCCTCACCTCAGACAGCAAATTGCTTTGAACTATATTGCTGGAGTGGACTTAAGTTTGTGACCAGTTTTTAACAGTAAACTCTCTTCCAGCACTATCCCAGGCTAATGGTGTCCTGGGTGATCCACCTTTGATGTCAGAATGGGCAAATTCCCATCCCCTGCTGCAGTCATGGTCAGATAATCCTTGCTCCTGTCCTGACTATCCTTGCTCTCCCCCCCCATTATCTCTAGTTCCTGTACACTTTTCTTCTGGTGCTCCAGACAAGAACTTTTATCTTGCTGCGGCTTTTGCTGCTGTGCCTGTACCTGTGCCCTTCTTTCCTGCTTGTATCCTGCATAGTTCACTGAGCTTCTGTTCGAACCACACAGGGCTCTCTTTTTAAGGCGTCCTCCTGAGGTTTATACAACTGAGATGTGAGCAGCATGGGTTGCAAGATGGAGAGGAGAGCCTGCTGAAGGGTGCAGCAAGTCTCTCTCAGTGCTTTCCCCGCTTTCTGGCTCCGTGTCTTAGGCATTTGTTCAGCATAGTCACCCACCCTTCTTCCTTCACCAAATGACCTGGATGTGACTTATTCAGGGCTGGTGCAAGGTTATGAGGCATCTTAGGAGAATCCTCATTCCTGCTGCCTCCCCTCCTTGCTCACATCCGTGTCCCTGTTACTCCTTTCTGGGACCTGCAGGAGCAGTGATGACATTAAAACAGCAATGCAGCGCTTACCCAAAGCCTCAATGTTATGTGCTGCTGTTTTGACCAGCTGCTTCTGCCCCCTCCAACACAGACTTCCTGTTTCCGCCTCCATGCAAAGAGGAAGGGACTGGTCAAAGCAACAGCACACCGCATCGGAGATTTTGAGGAAGTGTTGTGTTGTTCTTTTAATGTCATTGCCACTGCTGTAGGTCCTGGAGAGGGTTGGCAGCAGTGTTGATGAGCCGCCCTCAAAACGCTGCTCTAGGTGACCACCTAGTTTGCCTGGTGGTAGCACCGGCCCTGGACTTATTTGATAATTTCTATTTCTATGCCTCTAAGCAGACCAACACACTGATCATGTTTATTTTACCAGAGATAAAGAACAGGAGACATCCTGGACAGCCAAACAAGGACTAAAATTAAACACCTTGGAAATCTGAAGCACTCTGGAATGCTAACATCGATAAAACAATGTATCTTGCATAAACCAGGTAAGACAAATAAAAATACTTACACACAGCTGGTGAGATAAAATCACCTGAAACAAGAAAAAAATGTTAAAACAGTGAGGAAGACAAGACAATATGATACTAATTTACAACCACACAGCAATGATTTAGGGCACAATGAGGGCCAGAGAGCATGCATTTAATGATCGGTAGCAATGTGCTTTTGTTTCCTTTAGTAAGCATTAATTTTTTTAACACATTCTAAACAGTTTTAGTGAATGCTAAAATTTTTAATGCACACCTAAAACCAGTTTGTGGGTAATTTACTGATGCCTGCTGAGTGCCATCTGCCATAGGACCCACAGGAATAAAATGGCATCTGCGGTAGATGGTGTACACTGATACCATTAGTAAATGACTCCCTAATTGTTTCAAAATGTACAAAAATGCATAAAATCCCAAATCCCCCAATGCAACAGAGAAACTCAGAAAAGACATGAAATGAAAGAAATGGAAAAGTTTTGACTATACCCCACTAATGATTAGGAGTGCGATAAGCATCTCTACTGAAGAGGACTTTAAACTAGATTTGTTGGGGAAGGGTGAAGAAAGCCCCCAGGTATGTGAAACGTTAAATACCTTTATGGAAATGGGTAAAAGCGGCAACATCTGGAAAGCAGTGTGTATAAATGCCTGTAACATGGGAAATAAGATCCCAGATGTTGAGGCTTTAATGGGAGAGGCTGACTTGGATTTAGTGGCAGTAACAGAGACATGGTTCACGGAAAGCCATGACTGGGATGTAAGAATATCAGGCTATACTTTATTCAGAAAGGACAGTGGAGGAAGAAGGGGAGGAGGAGTGGCACTATATGTAAAAAAAATTATATTAAAGCTATAGAAATATAGGGCATAAAGGAGAGAGGAGGCACTTTGGGTTAAATTAGAAAGTGGGAAAGAGAAATCTATTTGCAGTGGCATGATATACAGACCTCCTTCACTGGGAGAAGAAGTGGACAGAGAATTAATTGAAGATATATATGCAGCATTGCCAGGAAAGGGGAAGTGCTACTGATAGGGGATTTCAATATGCCAGATGTTGATTGGCACATCCCTGCTGCAGTATCATCTAGAAGTAAGGAGATCCTGGATTCTCTACAGGGAGAACTATTCAGGCAACTTGAAACAGACCCCACACTGGACTAGGTACTTACCAATGGAGAAAGTGTTTCTGATGTTATAGTGGGAGATCATTTTGCATCCAGTGATCACCAGATATTGTGGTTCAGTATTAGGACTAAGGCTGATAAAATCCATTCAAAGGTGAGGGTCTTAGACTTTAGGAAAACTGACTTTGCCAAGATGGGCCAATACCTCAGGGAATTGTTAGCGGGGTGGGAACAGCTGGAGGATGTAGAAAAACAGTGGATAAAACTAAAAGGGGGATCTTTTAAAGGCAACCAACCTTTTTTAAAAATTGTAAATAAAAGGAAAAGGAAAAGGAGACTGCTATGGTTTTCAAAAGAAGTACCTGAAAAGGTAAAGAAAAAGAGGGAGACCTTCATGAAATACAAGAGATCACAGAGAGAGGAAGAACGGCATCATCTCTATTTGGAAAAACTTAGAGAAGCTAGCAAGGTATTCCAGGAAAGCAAAGATTCAAAAAGAGGAGAAAATAACCAATGCAATAAAATGGTGTTGGGGGGGGGGGGGGATGAGACATTTTTCAGATATGTTAGTGAGAAGAGAAAGGGCAAAAGTGGTATTGTCAGACTCAAGAGTGAAGGGGGGGGGGGATATGAAGAAGTTGATGAGGATAAAGCGGAATTGCTTAACAAATATTTCTGTTCTGTGTTCACAGATGAAGAACCAGGAGCAGGACCTGAAAACGCCCACAAACAGGAACAGAAGCGAGGGGCATCTTGAACAATTTTCAGAAGACTGTTCGCGAGGAACTAGCTAAACTAGACAAGCGATGGGACACACCTGAGGATGCTGAGGGAACTTGGGGATGTTCTAGCAGCTCCACTGACTGAACAGAAGAACATAAGATATGCCATACTGGGTCAGACCAAGGTCCATCGAGTCCACTATCCTGTTTCCAACAGTGGACAATCTTGGTCATAAGTACTGTGATAAGGAAGCTTATCATAGTTCAGGAAGGAGCTATAATAGAGGTGAAGTGACTCTGAACAAGCACCCTGTCTGTTCTGGTAGAAATAATAAAACAGAATGTTTCCATAAAAGACTACCAGTCCCAGAATGCACCAGGTTTCCAACAGCCATTAGAAGAGCTGAAGTGGGGAAACATGTGTTCAATCAGGAGGGCTATGAGGTAATCCCCAAGCACTCATCTCCAAGGGCAGGGCTTGATTCAGCACAGCTGTGCTGTGCTAGGGTGGAACATTCATCTAAGCAGGATAAAAGAAAAGCTTATTCTACAGAGAATCATCTTCTTGATCATCATCTGGATCAGAGGCATCTTCTTGAGCAGAAGCACCTTGATCATCCTGACCATCATCATCAGCAGAAGCCAGAGCTGACGGACAGAGAGAGCAAGAAACACTTTGGAAGAAAGAAGAGAAAAGCATTTGGGAGGTCTAAAGGAGTCCATAGCAGTACGTATACTGGGAGGCATTCCAGAGGCAAGCATACACCACTGGACTGGGGAAAGCCAGAGGAGTGGGGCTGCAGAGCCAGGAATCCCCGGACGGCACCTGTGAGGGAGACGGCTGCACTTGGAAGGGACCCTAAGACCAGTGCCAGAAGGTATGTGAAGAGAGATCCAGTGTCCAGGGATCTTGATTGGAAGGCTGGACATAAGAACTGGACTACATACTGGCCAGGATATTTAGAGAGGAACTCTAACAGCAATGGAAGCTCAGGTATGAACACTGATCTATGCCCTAGCTCTTCACTGTGAAGACAGCAGGGAAACAAGTATTGTCCTGAGAGTGTTCCATTGAGAAATTCCTCTGTGCCAATCCATGATATTGAACCCATGATAGTTGAAGAAGGGGAAGATGTTGAATACATGGATTGCTCTCTGTCTAAACGTCTGTGGTAATATGCTGTTACAAAATACAACAACCATCACAAAGAAATATAAACTTGTTCTTTGATCTACTCAGAAAAGCTTCTGAGTAGGAATTGAGCCACGTAATAGAAAGTAAACCAGCCAAGAGATTTTCAGCTGGTAATTGTTAGCAATTGAGCCTTGCCTAATTACCTGTGAGCTCTGGAGGGACACTTCTGAGTGTGTGTGCAGATACAAGAAGTTATCCCTGAAAAAAAACAGGTTTTTTTCTATTTTGTGGGTTTTGTTTATTCTTTGAAGCACTGCTAAGGAGAGATTAGCAGGAGCCTACAGAAAAGACCTTTCTGTTCCCATCAAGGTCTTTATGCTTTGATTTGATTACTTAACAAGTTCAGCTGTTGTTTTTTCCTTATTTGTTTTTCTAAGTATAATACTGAAAGCAAGTATTCCTTTGTATGTGCTACCAAGTATATCTGTGTTGGGAGAAATAACCCCATAAATAAAATATCTTCTTTGCTTTACATTCGAGCAAGCACAACTAATTTATTGTGAACGGCTGAGTCTGGTATGAATGGACTACATTTCCCACAATCCTTTGCAAGTCATATTAATATTTGCCTTTGCCAAGACTGGACATTCTCACCCAGCGCCCCCGTTTACAGTACCTAGCAGTCTCTTCAAAAGACACAGGTTCCTCAATGCTTGTTTTGGGTCAAGCAGTGATGTCCTGGGTCCCTTTTAATAATGTTTTTTGGACCTTTCCTCCAGGAACTTGTCCAAACCTTTTTTAAACCCAGCTACGTTAGCAGCTTTTCTACATCCTCCGATAAGAAATTCCAGAGTTTGATTACACGTTGAGTGAAAAAATATTTTCTTTTATTAGTATTAAATAGGTTACCCTGTAGCTTCATTTGCTTGTCCCCTAGTCTTTTTATATTCTGACGACGTCAACAATCGATCTACGTTTACCTGTTCCACTCCATTCATTAATTTATAGACCTCTATCATATCAAAGGCATTATAATATCCTTTGTTTTATTTTCCATTCCTTTCCTTCTGATGCCTAGCATTGTATTTGCTCTCTTGGCCGCCGTTGCAGACTGGGCGGAAGGTTTTAACATGTTATCCACGATGATGCCTAAATCTTTTTCCTGGGTGGTGGTTCCCAATGTGGAACCTTGCTCCATGTAACCATAGTTTGGGTTGTTCTTTCCTAGGTGTATAACTTTGCACTTGTCCACATTAAATTTCATCTGCCATTTGGATGCCCAGTCTTCTAATTTATCAAGATCCTCTTGCAATTTTCCACAATCCTCTTGTGTTTGAACAACTTTAAATTGTTTTGTGTCATCTGAAAATTTGATAACCTCACTCGTTATTCCCTTTCCAGGTCATTTATGAATATGTCAAAAAGCAGCCAACCCAGCACAAATCCCTGGGGTACTCCACTATTCACCTTTTTTCCATTGGGAAAATTGGCCATTTAGCCCTACCCTTTGCTTTCTATTTTTTAACCAGTTCCTGATCCACAATAGTACACTGCCTCCTATCCTATGACTTTTTAGTTTTGCCAAAGGTCTCTGATGAGGGACCTTGTCAAAGGCTTTCTGAAAGTCCAGATACACTATATCAACTGACTCACCTTTGTCTGCCTGTTTATTTACACCTTCAAAAAACATAATAGATTAATAAAACAAGACCTTCCTTGGCTAAAGATATGTTGGCTGTTTCCCCTTAAGCCATGACTATCTACATGTTGAGTAATTTTGTTCTTTATGATGGTTTCTACCATTTTTCCTGGTACTGACGTCAGGCTCACCGGTCTGTGGTTTCCCGGATCACCCCTGGAACCCATTTTAAAAATTAGTGTTATATTGGCGATCCTCCAATCTTCAGGTATTACAGATGATTTTAATAATAGTTCACAGATTACTAATAGCAGGTCTGTAATCTGATTTTTCAGTTCTTTCAACACCCTTGGATGTATACCGTCCGGTCCAGGTGATTTGCTACTCTTCAGTTTATCAAATAGTTGTAATACATCTTCCCGGTATATCAATATTTCTTTCAATTCTTCCGCAGTATCACCTTTAAATACCACTTCAGTCATGGGTAACATCCCTACATCTTCCTCAGTAAAGACCGAAGCAAAGAATTCATTCAGTCTCTCTGCTATACCTTGTCCCCTCTTACTGCCCCTTTTACCCCTCTATCATCTAATGGTCCAACTGACTCTCTCACAGGATTTTTGCTATAAATGTATTTGAAAAAGTCTTTATTACATGTTTTTGCTTCCACAGCATGTTTCTTCTCAAATTCTCTCTTTGCCTGCCTTATCAATGCCTTGCATTTAATTTGCCAGTGCTTGTGCTGTTTCCCATTTTTGTCGTTTGGCTCTTTTTTCCATTTTCTGAAAGATGCTTTTTTGGCAACAGCAGCCTCTCTGACCTTGCCTTTAAACCATGCTGGTAGTTTTTTGGCCTTCCTTCCACTTTTCTTAAAGTGTGGAATACAGCTAGTCTGGGCTTCCAAGATAGTATTTTTCAGCAACACCCAAGCTTGATGTAAGTCTTTAACCTTTGCAACTGCTCCTTTTAGTTTTTCTTAACTATTTTCCTCATTTTATCATAGTCTCCCTTTTGAAAGTTAAAAGGTAATACTGTGGATTTCCTTACCATCCTTCCTCCATTGATTAAATCAAAAGCGATCATGCTATGATCACTATTGCCCTTATCTCTTGTACCAGATCTGGTGTTCCACTAAGGACTAAATTGAAAATGGCCTTTTCAATGCCTCGTTGGAGTCTGGAGGACTGGAGAGAGGCACATGTGGTCCCTTTACACAAAGTGGAAGTAAGGATGTGGTTGAAAACTACAGAGCGGTTAGTTTAAACTTGGTGATGAGTAAATTATTGGAAGTACTGCTGAAAGAGAAAATAGTGAGGTTTCTGGAGTCCAATGGATGGCTGGATCTGAGGCAGCATGGATTCATCAGAGGAAGGACATCTGATTGAAATCTGATTGATTTCTTTGACTGGGTGACTAGGGAGTTGGACAGAGGGAGAGCCCTAGATGTGGTGTATTTAGATTTCAGTAAAGCCTTTGACACCTTTATGTACAGGCGACATAAACAAACTGAGCACCCTAGGGATGGACCCTAAAGTTACTGCTTGGATTAGAAATTGGTTGAGTGGGAGGCGACAAAGGGTATAGGTAAATGGAGCTCACTTTGAGAAGGAGGTTACCAGTGGTGTGCTCCAGGGATCTGTCCTTGATCTGATTCTTTTTAACATCTTTGTTTGTGATATTGCGGAAGAGCTGTCGGGTAAGTTTTGCCTTTTTGCAGATGATACCAAAATGTGCAATACAGTGGACACCCAGGAAGATGTAGATAACATGAGGAGGGATCTAGCTAAGCTTGAAGAATGGTCTAGAATTTGGCAGCTGGGATTTAATGTTAAAAATGTAAGGTCATGCATTTGGGCTGAAGCAATCCAAGGGAGCAATATAGTATAGGGGTTGAAGTACTTTTGTCCACTAAAGAAGAGCGGGACCTAGGCGTGAGTGTGTCTGATGATAAAGTAGCTAAACAGGTAGAAAAGGTGACGGCAAAAGCTGGAAGGATGCTTGGGTGCATAGGTAGAGAAATGGCCAGCAGAGGAAAGGAGGTGATAGTACCTCTGTATAATTCTTTGGTGTGACCTCATTTGGAATATTGTGTGCAATTCTGGAGACCGCACCTTCAAAAAGATATAAGCAGGTTGGAGTCGGTACAGAGGGTGTCTACTAAAATGGTTAGTGGTCTTTGTTATAAAGCATATGTGGACAGACTTAAGGATCTTAATATGTATACTTTCGAGGAAAGGCGGGACAGAGGTGATATGATTGAGACATTTAAATACCTCCATGGCATAAATGCACAGGAGGAAAGCTTCTTTCGATTGAAAGTAAGCTCTTTTACGAGGGGACATAGGATGAGGGTGAAAAGGGATAGATTCAGGAATGATATGTGGAAGTATTTCTTTATGGAAAGAGTGGTGGATCCGTGGAATAGTCTTCTAGTGGAGGTGGTAGAGGATGAGGACAGTATCTGAATTTAAAAAGGCATGGGACAAACACAGAGGATCTCTAAAGGAAAAAAGGGGACTGTTGTGGTGGTTGATATGGAAGGGCAGACTAGATAGACCATGTGGTCTTTTTCTGCCGTCATGTTTCTATGTAAAATACAGGCTTGTTGGCTGAAATATGGGTCAGAGAGAACAGGCTAAGTAATCAGGTACAGTGAGGGGCCTTTGGAAAGCACGGGGATCAGTGATCAACTGAGGGAGGAGTGGCCTAGTGGTTGGGGCAAGTTACCTCAGGCCAGAAGGTCAGGGGTTCAAATTCCACTAGAGGACAGCAACCTTGGGCTGGAAGGACTGGGGTTTCTAGTCCCACAGGTACTCCTTGTGGTCTTGGGCAGGCCACTTAACCCTCCATTGCCCATGTTCCCTGTAAGTATTAGCGTATGTGTCTCATATCCCTTCGTGTTAAATGTATCCCCCAGTTGTGACCACTTTGATTGAAGGATAAGGTGGTATACAAAACTGTCTAAATAATAAATAAATAATAAGGAAGGTCAGACCCATGAAGAGAGAAGAAAATAATACATGGCTATCATATACCAGTTATAATCTTTATGCTATTACAATTGTTTTATTTAAGTTTCTGTTTTTTGCATGATCATAACAATGTGCATGCAGGGTACAGTTTTTCAACATAACTGAAACTGTTAACTAGTGTAATGGCCTGTGATTAAAGCAGGGAAATATGAGTTAGGGAAAACATGAATTCATATCCTTTCCTTGCTACTAAGCCTCACCAAGTACGTTGTGTGTACCTAATGCAGTAATATTGCACAAAAGCATGGTATGTTAAGTGCAAAGTCACTGTTACCTGCTGGGGGCATTACTGGCATTTCTACAATAGGTAACGAGCTGCCTCTAACCCTCCCATTTTGCCCTCCACTGTGTGATTCGCAGTTAACGTACAAATCGGCCCATGTTGTGATGGCTGTGAGCTAACAGTTACTGCAGGCCGCAGCACGTGGTTAGCACACGCCAAAGCCAACACTAACTGCATAGCGCACTTTAGTAAAAGAGCCCCATGTAAGTTGACATGGTGCCAACCACATGATGCTGCCCTCTAGTGGGGAGGACCATTCCTGCCCTTAATGTCCAATAGACTACCAGGGATTTCTGATTATGTCATCTTCTTTCAGCCCTCTACCTTTTATTCTGTAACCTAGTACCAGAGTATGCTACCATTTTTTCAGGCGAGTTCCTAATTTGAATCTAAGATGGACTGCTTAATACAGAGTTGGCTGCATATATAGTTGCCATGATTTTAAAAACAGCTGCAACTGATTTTGGATGAAAGGTACTAGATAAGTATAACAAATATAAACTAATTCTATCAAAGATCAGACCAAAAGCTGAATCATTTTGTAGGATTCATTTATAATTAGAGCTTCTGACTTTAAGCTTTAACTAATGCAAAAAAAAAAAGAAAATTAAAAGGTGTTTGTTGGATAAATACTGGAAAAACATCACTTCCCCTGGAACTCTCTCACCCCTCCCCTGCCTTGTCTTGTATCCCCCAATCAGCTTTTGCGTCCTTTCTGCACCGATGTCTCCTAAGTGACACAAACATACTATTTGATTCCACAGCAATAGTTTCTCTGGTGTGAAAACACTGACAAGCCAATATATTTTTTGTACCCTTAAAAACACCTAATTATCTGAAAAATAAACACCTAAATTTACTATTTATAAACACCTAAGAATAGAAGCTCTATTTATAATAATCTGCATTCTTCTTAACCTGCCTTTTTATGAAATGACTATGTACTGAACTCAGTGTATGAATCCCTTGATACCAAATTTTCAGGAGATGTCAGGGAAGGGGGAGGATAAACATGAACTGCAGATAACAAGCAGCAACTCCTGGAAAATGCATTTCTTTAGTTTGAGGTGGAACTTCCTGTTACATCTACTTCCTACAGACATGATAAAAAAAAACCATTTATATTATATGTTCTTAACCTTCAGCCGTATACCTGGTCGGATGGCAATGAGCAAAGTGCAAGAGGAAAGATGGCTGAATTCTACCACTGAACTTTGGAGAGCATCGGGAACATTCACAGAACATCATCAGGAAGAAGAGGTGACGAAACACTCTACAACCTTATACAGACGTGGGAGAACAGATTAGCAAAAGCCATTTGCACACACGCTCCCCTCTGTAGGTTCTTGTGGTCATGGCATGTAAGCATTTTCATAATAGAAAACAGTGTACATTAGCAAAAATGATGTAAGATACCCGAGAGTGCAAATCACTCTCTGTACGGTGAATTTGGTTTACCTGTTCAGGATAGGAAGCATAGTTCATGATTCTCGACAGCTGCTAAAAGAAATGCAAAGTTTTAACGTTCCACCATCATTGAAAGAAGTCTATGTAAACTAGAAATCAGAAATAGAGTCTGATTTTTATATAAGTTATACCACAGAAGGCAGTCAAAATGATGTCAGGGGTTAAAAATAAAATCTAGACATAAAATACAGCTGTAGCATATATAGATGAGCTTAGCCGGATCTGGTACCTGTCTGTCTGCAAGTGATGGCATGCGTATGTGCGTGTTAGCACATACGACCTCCCCGTCAAGGGACTACCCATATAGTGTGGTGGGCGGAGATGGGAAGGATCCTGCATATAGTAGCCTACTGGTGCCACTTTCTGCTTCCTCCTGTTGTTGCTGTCTTCCTACCACTTTCTCCTCCAGCCTGTGGATCCAGAAGATGGTTGGATCGTCCCACATCATCTCAAGGAGGCAATGGTAGGAACACAGCAGCAGTGCTGTCTGATGGGAGCGGAAAGGTCGCGTGTTGGCACTCCTGCCAGTGTCTTATGGGTATCATTGGTCTTAAATATAAAGTTGCTACATTTTTTGGTAGGAAAGTAAGCCTTCAAGGTATAAACTACTGATACACTCCTCTCCATTTTCTTATGGTTACCTTTCCGTACTTGTTCTATGATTGATGGCAATTATGAAAAGACACTGGGACCTGCTTCCTAAATAGCTTTAACATGGCTGCTGCCATCAGTGAAGATTTCAGCCTTCGGATGCATTAATGTGGGAACAATGAGCTGCAAATATCCAAGATGATGCAAAACAGCAAATTTAAAACTAGCAACAGATTGCATTAACTCTCACATCTCTCCTGACGTCAGCGTGCACCTTTAGAGATATAGGGGTATGTTTATTAAACCTGGCCAATGGTTAACCCAGGCTATCTACAACTACAGTAGGTCCTATTGAATAACATGAGGCCTAGTGGCAGAAAGCCCTGGTTAACCTTTAGCTCAGTTTAGCAAACAAACAAATAGTTAAACGCCTTACAATAAAAGTGGACGGCAGTGCAGAGTTTGGTACACAGCAATGCGTTTTAGTAAACGGGCCCTTATCTGATTCAGCCATTCTTTGGCACGTATGAAAGCACAATATATAAACAACTAAACCAAAGCAAATAATTGAGTTACTATAAGTGAGAATACTGTATCCCTCCATTTGGTTTCTATAAATATTTGCTTACCGTCTTCCTATACTGAGCTCCATATCTTTTCATGGGGTGCGGCGCGACTTCCTGTTTGTGAAATAAGCATTTTTAGATGTTTGACACTAATTTGAATCTGGTAAATTAAAGAAAAGTTCTAATCATCTAGAGGAATATACCCCCAAAACTGTTTACAATCTCTGGGTAGTTGCAGAAATGGCAGTATGAAAGCATGAAACACCCTCCCCTCCCCCTCCCCCCCCCAGTCCTATATACTATTAGGAAGCCTAAAATATTGAAAGGCCTCTCAGGATGCACCCATCTACTAGCACAGACAATATAAGAACAACCATACTGGGCCAGACCAAAGTTCAGGATCCTGTCTCCAACAGTGGGTCAATCCAGCTGACAAGTAGCTAGCAAGATCCCAAAAAGTAGACGGATTATGGTTCATGGACTTTTCCTCCTGGAACTTGTCCAACCCTTTTTTAAACCCAACTACATTAATTGCTTTGATCACATCTTCAACAATGCTTAATTATGTGTTAAGTGAAAAAATATTTTCTATTTGTTTAGATGTACCACTTGGTAACTTCATGATGCCCATTTGCCTGCTACCTCTGGATTTTATAGACCTTTATAATTTCTCCCCTCAGGCTTCTCTTCTCCAAGCTGAACAGCCTTAACCTCTAAGTCTTTCCTCACAGTGGAGTCATCCCATTATAAAGTGTCTGAAATTAAGAAAGTGCGTGAGGGGGATGGAATTACTGGTACCATAGTGTCCCTTGCTTTATTAAGTGTTTAAGGAATCAAAAGTGGTTGTTGAATAAGGCAGAAAGGATGATACTGAAGAAACCTACTCTGCAAAATAAGCACGCATATCACGAGACACTATGCAAGTATAAGGTAGCATATAATGAGACTGAGGAAGATTATTTTAATCTCAAAGTCCAATTTATGCTTGTGAGTCTGGCCCTGCCACGATTCGTAGTTTGGTAAGAGAACTTCAGTCCAGTAAAGAAAGAGGGGGTTCCATTGGCATGTGAATTTGCTGTTTATTTGGAAAAGACACAGGATGTTAGATGTCAGGGGTCTGATCATTCCATCTGGTCTTGGTAAGGAATGTGCGAGTGTGGAGGATGCAATGACGTGTAATGAGTTCCATGTAATTGGGGTTGACCAGATTGGTTGTATACTCCAAGGGATACGTCCTTTAACATACCCATTGAATAATATCCCACATCCTCAGTTAAGTTAGAGTGTGAGTTGGTTTCCAGATTTATTTATGAGATTGTCCTCCTTTTTTTGGGGCACGTTTACTAAACCACCATATGCTTTTGCAGCTATTGTGGGGCCAACAGCAAAAGCCCCACGGTAGCTGTAAAAGGCCTGCGGTATCTGCAGGGAGCATTTCCAGCTTTACTCCTGCAGATAACGTGGACGTTTTGCGCTTATCTGTGGAGACCTGTGATCCCTGCATCAGCATGTGACCCCCTCCTTCAACACTGATACCTCCCCGGACCATTTCTATCCCTTTAGGGAACCACCTGTTGGGGGGGGGGGGCGATTGGTGCACCACTGACACAAGAAGAACTCCCACCTAGTCAGTTAGGCCACCTACCCCCCTCCCACTATGATACAAAAAAAATCCTGACTAGTCAGTTGGGGCCTGACCCTCCTGTTCAAAACGCAAAAGCCTGACTAGCCAGATGGCCTAACAGGCTCCCCCATCCCTCGATAACCCCCATGCCATTATCTTTAATTCTCTGGAAGTCTAGTGGTCACCAGGGGCAAGAGCGGTCCTCCCTGCTCCTGCCCCTATCTTCATTGCTCTTCAAAATGGTGGCTATTATGTGATATTAGCATCATGGTTGTTAGTACCAATGATGAGGCCAGGAGCTCAGAGGACTGCTCCTGGCCTCCTTGTTGGTATTAACAAACATGGCGCTGATCACATGGTACTGCCCTCTAGTGGAGAGGAGGACTCCTGCCCCTGAAGGTCAATAGACTACCAGGGATTTAAAAGTAATGAGAAAGGGGGTTGAGAGGAACCCCTTAGGCTGATTGGCATGCCAGGCTTTTGAGTTTTGAAGGAGGAAGGTAAGGGGTCCAGGGCATGATCTGCTAGTCAGGATTTCTTTTTGGATGGGGGGATTAGGGGACCCGACTGACTAGTCAGGGGTATTGCTTATGTTGGGGGTGCACTGCTCCCCCCCCCCTCCCCGACAATTCCCTCTGGAGAACAGGAGCTGCTTGGGGGGTGATCTGTGCTGAAGGGGAAGAAGCCACTTGTTTTACCTTGTCTGTGCTGTGGATTTGTACAACTGTGGCACTGACAACATTGACAAGTTGGAGCAGGGCCTGATCATGGCCTGAGAGGACTCTGCTCCTGTCATAGCAGAAGCTGCCATTTTGCATTAGCTGTGATATGGCTAGGCTGCAGCTAATGCCACCTCTTAAGACGACATTACCTGCAGCCGCGATCGAGATAATTTTGGCAGCCATCACATGGAAAGCTTTTACTCGGTGGTTGCCAAACATTCGCACGCCTACTCCCCCCACCCCAGTTCCACCCCTCGACTATAATGCGCAAAATGCAGATATTGCAGAGAAGCGTTAACTGCTACTGCCAGGTGATATTTTCCCATTAGCTGAGCAGCTAATAAGGTGTAGTAAACGTGCCCCTTTGAGCCAGGGAGTGCTTCCAGATAGTTTGAGGCATTCAATAGTAAAACTAATTTTGAAGAAAGATACATTATTAAGTAGAGATTGTGACAACTATAGGGCTAGTCTTTTCTGCCGTTGATGGGAGAAATTACAAAAAAAAGTAGTGTGATGTCAGTTAGACGATTATATAGATGTTAATTCAATTCTTGACCATTGACAGCATGGCTTTAGGCAGGGGCATAACTCTCAGACATTGCTTTTCTTCGATCAGCTTTTAAAGGGGCTTGAAATTGCTAATATGGCCAATTTGTCAATATTTATTGATATCTCTGCTCTCTTTGATTTTGTGGTGTCATAAATTTTGCTAAGGAGGCTAGCCTCCTTATGGTTGGGAGGTATGGTACTTGGGTGGTTTGAATCTTATTTAGCAAACAGAACCAACTAGGTTCATTCAGGGGAGCATATGTTGTATTGGTTGCAAGTTAAGAGAGCGGTGCCACAGGATTCTGTCCTATCTGCAACTTTATTTTATGTTTATTTGGTTTCCTTCTGTAAGAAGCTTCACAGTCAGAGAGTCATTTCAGAGTCTATGCAGATGATAGTTTGCTATTTGTTTCATTTAACTTGAATGAGATTTTGCTGCCTGTTTATAAAACAATGATCAGTACATGGAAGTTAATTTTGGTGTTTCTAATAGAAAAGGTAACCAAAATCTTTGGCTGACAATGAACAACGTATAAAGCATAGTTACTTACCTGTAACAGGTGATCTCTGGAAACAGCAGGAATCAGTCTTCACATATGGGTGAATGTCACCGATAGAGCCCGCGCGGGAACACTTCCCTGCGTCCAAAAGGAAAAACTTTGGGAGCACTGCACAGCACCTGCATGCCTAACTTCCCAACTCCTCTCCTCAGTTGAGTTTGTAGCTGAGAAGAATGATAACATAAAATAAAAGAAGCCTACAACTTCTAGGGGAGGAGATGGGTTATGAAGACTGATTCCTACTGTTCCCAGAGATCACTATTACAGGTGAGTAACTAGCAGGAATGCAGTCTTCACAGATGGGACTCAGTAGCTCCCAGGTACCAGACTGGTATGGGGTGGGGTGGGGGAGGGGGGAGAACAGTGCGATCCCTGAGGTAAAAAACTTGTAGCCAAAGAGTCTGGAAGAGTTGTGGACTATTGGATTCAATTCCAGGAAGTGATACTCCCCCAGTGATAATCTAGTATCTTGTAGAAGTCTGGGACAGAGGGTAGGAGCTGAGTTTAACTTCCAAAGAGGTGCTGGAGTACAGCTTGGCCAAAGACAGCATCCCGACGGGAGTCTCTGTCCAGACAGTAGTGTGCAGCAAAAGTGTGAATGGAGGGCAGTATCTGCCCGGCAGATGTCCTCAATAGCTACTGAATGGAGATTGGCTACTGAGGTTGCCATAGCCCGCACATTATGAGCAGTGACATGACCCTCCAAAAAGAGTCCTGCTTGTGCATAAGCAAAAGAAATGTAATCTGCTATCCATCTAGATAGAGTACATTTCATCATCGGTAGACCCAGGTGACTAAGATCAAAGTCAACGAATACCTGAGAGGATCTTCTGTGATCTTTAGTTCTATCTGAGTAGTAGGTCAGCGCTCGCTTGCAATCTAAAGTGTATAGTGTTGCTTCAGCCTGAGACGCATATGGTTTAGGGAAGAAGACTGGGAGGATTGCTGACTGGTTTAAATGGAAAGAGGAAACCATCTTTGGGAAGAAGTGTGGATAGTTACAGAGAACCACTTTGTCATGGTGGAACCGAGTATAGGGGGGATCCGCCACTAGAGCTTTCAGCTTACAGATGCAGCAAGCTGAAGTGAGAACAATAAGGAAAATGACCTTCCATGATAGAAACTTTAGTGAAGGGGTGGCTAAAGGATTGAAAGGTGGCTTTAGAAGTTGCACCAGAAACACATTCAGATCCCAGGCCACCAGAGGCGTTTTAATGGTTGGACAGCAGGAGACCCCGCATGAAGCATTCTACTAAGGGGTGTGAGGAGACAGGCTGTCCATCCACTGGTTTCTGAGAGGCTGCAATGGCACTAAGGTGAACTCTCACTAAGTTAGTTTTAATATCTGTCAAAGATAAATGGAGGAGATATTGGAGAAACGACTCCACTGGACAAGAGATGAGGTCAATGTCCTTTGGGGAGCACCAGAGGGCAAACCTATGCCATTTGAAGGCATAAGATCACCTGGTGGAATCCTTACGAGACGCAAGAAGGACATCCTTGGTCGCCTGTGGTAGGTCGAGATCGAAGAGAGCCCTAGCCCTTCAGCAGCCATGCTGTCAGGAGTAGGGAGTGAAGAATGGGATGGAGGAGCATCCCATAGTCCTGAGAAAAGAGGTCATGTGCACATTTCAGGTTGAGTGGCTGAGTCTGCGCAGGGCAAAGAAGCAGAGGAAACCATGGTTGATGGGGCCAGAAGGGGGCTATGAGAATCATTGAGTCCCTGTCAGCCTGTAGCTTGAACAGCGTCTTGGGTATCAAGGGGATGGGAAGGAATGCGTAGAGCAGTTCCTGTCCCCATTGGAGAAGGAAGGCATCTGGGGCCTGTCAGCGCAGCGATGGAACCCTGGAGCAGAAAAGTAGAAGCTGTGTGTTTTGTGGATTGATAAAAAGATCTGTAAGTGGGGTTCCCCACATTTGAATGATCCGAGCAGCCGTCTCCCAATGCAAGGTCCATTCGTGTGGACAAAAGATACTGCTTAGCCTGTCTGCTAGGACATTGAGTTCATCTGGGAGGTATACCGTTCTGAGGTGAATGCGGTGAGATGGCAAAGGACCATTGTTTCCTTGCAGAGGGGCAGGACCCTCTTTCCCTTGTTTGTTCATGTAGAACATGGCAACTTGGTTGTCTGTCCTGACTAGAACAGGCTGCCCAGGGGTTGAAAAACCTGAAGAGCATTTGTTAGTGCTTGTAGTTCTAGCAATTGATATGCAGGGCAGATTCCTGTGGTGTCCATAGTCCCTGTGTGGTCAGGTCATTAAGATGCGCCCCCCAACCCAGCTTGGAAACATCTTTTGTTAGGGTACATTGAGGTGGAGGCATCTGAAAAGGTGACCCGACAAGTAGGTTTTGTGGGAAACACCATTACTGAAGGGACTTAATCAGTTGAGAAGTGATGTGGATCTTGTCTCTGAGACGTCCCTTTGCTTATGTCCATTGAGAAGACAGAGTACATTGTGCTTGTCGCATGTGTAATCAGGCGTAGGGGATGACATGGATCGTGGAGGCCATGAGGCACATTCCAATGAGTGTGTGCAGGCCCCTGTGTGTCCAATCGTAATTGGGATGCACAGAGGCAGACCCGATTCTGATCCCGCTGGGGCTAAACGTGCCCTGCGGGATCAGAATTGGGTCTGGGCCTGTACGTGCAGGCTGGAACCCAATTCAGATCAGCCTGCATGTACAGATCCCTGCCCAGCTAACGTTTGCTCTGTTTTACTGATGTTATGAAGTGCCGCCCATGGGCACAGTGATAAAGTCTGCCTGCTATGTGGAGGGGCTAGGAGTCCTCCAGGGGCAGATTGGTAATTCTGTCCAGGAAGGAGTCAAAAAACAGGTGCAGATTGTGCCTGTGCAGTTGGTTGAGGCTTAGGAGCCTTGGGCTTCTTGGGTTGGCGAGGGCCCTGCTGCCTCTGCTGAGGATGCTGAGGTTGATAGGCAGCAAAAGGCAGGAAAGAAGGATAGTACCTCTTTCTAGAATAGAAAGATTTCTTGGGAAGAACCTTCCTGTTGGATGGGTCAGCTGTTTTCCTGGAAAGGTGTTTAGGGTGAGATCATCTATTTCAATCTCCCCTGCTTTTTCCCTCCAATCTTTGCCCAAAAGGTTTTCTCCAATACATGGGATATTGGCCAGTTTATCCTGGACCCATTACTTGAGATCTGATGCCTATAACCAGGCCATTCTGTGAGCCCCAATGCAGATTACTGAAGCTCTGCTTGTTTATTCAAAGGCATCAAAAGAGATATTGGTAAGAAACTTAGAAGTATTCTGGCCTTGCTTGATGAGTGTCTGGAATGCACTCTGCTTATCCTCAGGAAGTAGGGGGGTGAAAGTTTCCAGATCCCTGGTGACATCCTTCAGAAACATGCCCATGGTACTTGATACATGGTATCTAGTCTCTTGCTGACAAGTGGAACCATGAGCGGGGACTTCCACATGCAGAGCATAAGATCCTGCAGGATACAATGCACCGGTAATGTAGCTACCTCCTTGGGTGTGGGAGGGTATTGGAGTACCTCCAATTCCTCTACCCTCAGTTCCTTTTCCAAGGCTTCTGTGATGGTGAACCCCACTTACATGTCACGTTTGAAGTCCTGAAAGGACATATCTTCTGGTGGGGACCGATGCTGTTCCTGAGGTGGTGAAGAGTCCGAAGGAATGTCTGGAAATTCTTGGGAATAGAGTTACCCCCATCAGATTCTGAAGAACTGGAGTCAGACTCCAGTAAGAAATCAAAGTATTGGCATTCCTGGGTTCGACCTTGATGCTTCATGGAAGTCTAAGGTCAATGCTGATACCGATACTCAGAGGTATCTGAACTGAGAGCCATGGTGGTTTGAGTCTGTTGGATACTGGGGGTATTAGTCAGTTCCAATGAAGGTATTGACCTTGAAGGTTCTGACGATGCTGGTTCAAGGCCCCGCATTGGGCCTGATATGCCTGGCTGTAGGCTCAGTGCCGAAACCTGCACTTCTGAAACTCTTGATGTTATCAGTAACAAGGCTGCCAAAGTCCTCTCAAGAGCCAGCATGCACTGGTCTAGGGAGATGGCCGATGTCTGGTCTGGGTGGAGTCGCCTACAGGACTCTGAGCCACCATCCCAGAACATGGAACCGGTAGCTCTCCAGAGGTCAATGCCTTGGGAGCATCCCAGAGCCCCACTTTTGCTTTGGGGGACAGATCCTTCTGCCGGGGCTGTTTGGCTGGCCGGTCTGCATTGGAATCATCTCTAGGGGAATTGCGATGCTTATGTTGGGACTTCTCCCTGACCTCGGTATCGGTCTTTGATGCTGATACCGAAGATTTAGAAATGGCCAGAGACTTTGACTTACTTTTGGGTTCGGACTTAGAAGAAACCTGAGACTTATGAGAGGAAGTCGATGACCGCAATAAAGTGGAAGCCACCAAAACCGAGTCCGAAGTGAACAACGATCCATACTGTCTGGCTCTGTTCTTGAGGCCTTTCTTTGTCATTTGCTGGCACAAAGGACAAGGATTGGGTTGATGTTCAGGGCCCAAATATTTTAGATGCCAGTCATGTTTGTCAGTGACTGATATGGTACCGGCACACTTGGTACATTTTTTTAAAACCACTGGCGGGCTTTTCCATGCCTTAAAATAGCTGTCTTCGAAATTGAAGATAAGGCTATGGAGGCCTAGAAGCCCAGTTTAGCAGTGAAAACCTCTATGAAAATCAATAGAAAAGAAGCAGAACATTTGAAAATAAAAAAAGAAAGAATTATCAGGACCAGTGTCAGATCTGACGGAACCGGTGTCGACGGGAAGGCAGAAGCACGATGATCCAAGAAAAGAAAAGCTTTTCGGCGGTAATGGAATGATGCATCCTGCTGGCTTCGCGGAAAATGAAGAACTGAAGAGAGGAGTTGGGAAGATGGAAAGGCAGGTACGCAGCCACTGTGGAGTGCTGCCAAAGGCTTTTCTATTGTATGCTGGGGAGCGTTCCCACGTGGGTTTTGTTGGTGACATTCACCCATACATGAAGACTGAATTCCTGTTTGTTCCTGGAGATAAGATTTAATATAAATACTTACCATTGGTTGGAGAAGGATCCCAATGAAAGAAGCCAATATGATCACCCTCTTAAGCATGTTTTGGGAGTTTCTGCATAACAAACACAATTTGTAGATTAGTTTTAAAAGTAGGTTTCTCAGATGCCCCCCTTTTCAGATCCATATCTCTGTCTGCCTTGTTTACATGCTGATTCTTTTCCTAATTCCTTTGCAAGTTATAGCCACTACAGAGAATACAAATTACATAGCTCCTCCTCTCCTCATTCTCCAAATGAGTTTGGCCGGTTAGTGGCAGACGGAAAGACATTTCATTTATATATTTATTTATTTATTTGATTGCTTTTATAAATTGTACAACCAAAGCTCAGGGTGATGCACAGCAAGATCATACTCCATTATATAAAATAAAACAAAATAGAATACAGTAAGCAAATAATATAAAACAAGTCATCAGTATATAAAACCACCCATAAATAAAACAGAATAAGCTAGCAACCTGCAAATCAAATCCTAACTTTAAAAAAGTTGTTTTTAGGTCATATCTGAATCTTAAGTAATCCTCTTCTACAAGGTCCCATGGGAGTACTTTCCATAGAAAAGGAACAGCACAACTCCAAGCACACAAATAAGTCTGAACTCATTAGTAATCATTAGAAAAAGGGATATATGAACAATGGTCAATTACAAATAAATAAGTGTTTAAGAGAGAACCATAAATGAAACATAGAAATATCATGGCAGATAAAGACCATGCCCTTTCAGTCTGCCCTTCCATACCAACTACTAAGCTCTACAGTTCCCTTATTTATTTCTTTACTTATTTAAAAGAATGTCTTTTCCACACTATCCACTAGTTGTCATCCTGAACACCATTTAGCGGGTCCAGACATCTGGTCCAGACCTGCTAAATGGCTGGGCAGCCTGCCTGGAACAGAGCTCCCCGTACGAACAGGAAATTTGTACAGGGAGCTCTGTATGTGGGAGGGAGGGGGAGGGACAGAGGCAGAGCGAGGGCAAGTGGTGGGCAGAGAGCAACCCTGGACATACAGGGCCATTTCCAAGGTTGACCCTGTACGTTCAGGATCAGTCATGGAGATGAGGGACTTATTCCATCTCGGAAGTGGAATACGTCCCCCTGGACGGCGCAAAATGATGCGGTCAGACCTGGTAAGGAGGGCGAGGGGGTGTAGGGGATTTCCTGCAGTCCGACCATGGCCATGAAAGGCCAGTTCGGGGGTCGGGCTGCAAGGAATGATACTTGTTTTCTGTGGCAGGGGATTGTGGCTCCTGAATGGACCCATGGTGCCATGGTGAGGGGACACCATGGCACTGCGGCTCCATTCAGGAGCCTGGCTGAGCTAGCTGGGTATGTGGGCTGGACGTGCAGGCCGTGCCCCGATTATGATTGGCCACACGTCCACGCCGTAGATCTGATTCTGATCCCACTGGCACATCTAGCCCCCAAGCGATCAGAATTGGGTCTACCTCTGTACGGCCTGATTCTCTTTGGCCATACAAGGGGGAGACATCCAGCATAGAAAGCCCCTCTAGGTGGATTACAATAAAAACATACATAAAAATACAAATAAGAACATAAAATAAAACAGAATAAACCAGCAGAATAATATTGACATAGAGACATGACTGCTCTTCATCTTCTGCTGCCAAATTAAATTATAATGTCTTTTCTTTTACAGATCTTCTGTTTGTCTGAGGCTTTCTTCAATTCATATACACTCTTTGTCTCTACTACCTCCACTGAGTGACTATTTCACTCATCTACCACTTTTTTCATTAAGAAATATTTCCACAAATTACTCCTGAGTCTGTCCCCTTTCACCTTCATCCAATGCCCCCTTGTTGCAGAGATTTCTTTCAATTGAAAGAGGCTCTCCTCCTGTGCATTTATGCCATGGAGGTATTTAAATGTCTCTATCATATCTCCCCTCTCCTACCTTTCTTCCAAAGTATATATATTGAGATATTTAAGTCTATCCCCATATGTCTTATGACAATGCCCACTGACCATTTTGGTAGCTACCCTTTGCACCTACTCCATCCTGTTTATATCCTTTTGAAGGTGCAGTTTCCAGAATTGCACATAAGAACATAAGATATGCCATACTGGGTCAGACCAAGGTCCATCAAGCCCAGTATCCTGTTTCCAACAGTGGCCAATCTAGGTCATACGTACCTAGCAGTATCCCCAAGAGACACAGGTTCCACAATGCTTGTATTGGGTCAAGCATTGATATCTTGGGTCCCTTTTTAATAATGGTTTACGGACCTTTCCTCCAGGAACTTATACAAACCTTTTTTAAACCCAGCTACACTAACAGCTCTTACTACATCCTCCGGTAACAAATTCCAGAGTTTGATTACACGTTGAGTGAAAAAATATTTTCTCTTATTTGTCTTAAATAGTTTACCCTGTAGCTTCATTACATGTCCCCTAGTCTTTCTATATTCTGATAGCGTAAACAATCAATCTACGTTTACCCGTTCCACTCCATTCATTAATTATAGACCTCTATCATATCTCCCCTCAGCTGTCTCTTTTCCCGGTTGAAGAACCCTTACCTTTGTAGCCTCTCTTCATAGGAGTAGCCTTCCATCCCCTTTACCATTTTGGTGGCTCTTCTCTGTACCTTTTCTAATAACGCTATATCCTTTTTAAGATACGGCGACACAATATTCAAGGTGCGGTCGTACCATGGAACGATACAGAGGCATTATAATATCCTTTGTTTTATTTTCCATTCCTTTCCTTATGATACCTAGCATTCTATTTGCTTTCTTGGCAGCTGCTGCACACTGGGCGGAGGGTTTTAACATGTTATCCACGATGACTCCTAAATCCTTTTCCTGGGTGGTGGGTCCCAATGTGGAACCTTGCATTGTGTAACCATAGTTTGGGTTGTTCTTCCCTAGGTGCATAACCTTGCACTTGTCCACATTAAATTTCATCTTCCATTTGGATGCCCAGTCTTCCAATTTATCCAGATCCTCCTGCAGTTTTCCACAGTCCTCTTGGGTTTTAACAACTTTAAACAGTTTTGTGTCGTCTGCAAATTTGATCACCTCACTAGTTATTCCCTTTTCCAGGTCATTTATGAATATGTCAAAAAGTAGCAGACCCAGTACAGATCCCTGGGGTACTCCACTATTCACCTTTTTCCATTGGGAAAATTGGCCATTTAGCCCTACCCTCTGCTTTCTATCTTTTAACCAGTTCCCGATCCACAATAGTACACTGCTGCCTCCTATCCCATGACTTTTTAGTTTTGCCAAAAGTCTCTGATGAGGGACCTTGTCAAAGGCTTTCTGAAAGTCCAGATCCACTATATCAACCGACTCACCTTTGTCTACCTTATTCACACCTTCAAAAAAAACATATCAGATTGGTAAGACAGTACTCCAAATGAGGTCTCACCAAAGACTTATACAGAGGCACTATCACTTCTTTCTTCCTGCTGGCCAGTCCTTTCCCTATACACCCAGTTATCCTTCTGACTTTCGCCGTCACCTTATCTACATATTTGGCCACCTTAAGATCATCAGAAACAATCAAATCTAGGTCCTGTTCTTCTTTCATGAATAGAAGTAGTTCACCCCTATATTGTACCGTTCCTTTGGATTTTTTTATCCTAAAAGCATGACCCTGCATTTTTAGCATTAAATGTCAGCTGTCAAATTTTTGACTATTCTTCAAGCTTCGTTTAGATCCCTCCTCATGTTATCTACACCTTCCTGGGTGTCTACTCTATTGCAGATTTTGGTGTCATCCGCAAAGAGGCATACCTGATCTGAGAGTTTTTCTGCAATATCACTTCCAAAAATGTTAACAAGGATCAGACCAAGGACAGATGCCAACATCACACCACTGGTAACATCTCCTTGGCGTGAGCTCCATTTAGCTGTACCCTTTGTTGCCACCCACTCAACTAATTTCTAACCCAGTCAGTCACTTTGGGCACTATATTTATTTATAAGTTGCCTGTGCAGAACGGTGTCAAAGGCTTTACTGAAATCTAAATATACATGTCTAGGGCTCTCCCTCTGTCCAAATCTCTCAGCATCCAGTCAAAGAAATTAATCAGATTTGTCTGACCAGACCTGCCTCTAGTAAAACCATGCTGTCTCGAATCCTGCAATCCATTGGACTCCAGATTCTTCACTATCCTCTGTTTTAGCAGCGTTTCCATTAGTTTACTCACCACAGAGGTCAGACCAACTGACTTGTGGGAAGGCTCACCTGTGTGCACTGTGGCTGTGGGAACATTGGCCATCTTACGAGCGGGCTTGTTTAGCAGTGTGCTGGTGGATCATTGCTTCTCCATTCCTTAGTGCTGGGAGTATTTAAACCAGTGATCTCCTGTGGGACGCAGCCACATGCCCAAAGGGGCATGACCTAAGAGGCAGGTCACAATCCTCAGGAGTACCTTTGGAGTGACCGAGGAGCATCAAGAAATCCAGGTATTTTATGCTGATTGTAGTGGGCAAAACAAAAGCTAAAACCAAAGTAGTGGGTGGTTGTTGCCTTTCAAAGGCCCTGTGGACCAGCATGTGGTTAGTTTAGTTAACCAGCTTGAAGTTAAGATTCCACAGGAAACTTCCCCAGTGCTTGATATCTCTCTCAGCTCGAGGATGTAAACTCCCCCCCTCCAACCTGCTGTGACTGTGGGAAGTCAGCCTCCAGGTACCTGTGCGTGTTCCGTGGAGAAAACTCCTAGCACCTTCACTTCTCAAGATATTTCTCTTGCGTTTGGACAATTGAGTTTGGAAGGGTCGTCTTACTGGTATCCTTGTGCTGCGATACCTCCAGTGGAAACACGAGATAGAGGCTCAGTGGTACCAGGAACCAAAAAGATTTCTTTGAAAGACATATGGAGAATGGTTGCCAGAATTGATTCTATGCTTAAGGGAGCTTTGAGTCAATTATGTACTTTTTCAAAAGAATCAGTGAAGAAGTTGAAGCAGTATGATGAGAAGTTTGGTTGGTTGATAAGCGGATTACCCAGGTGGAAAGTTCTATTTAATGCTTCTATTAAAGATAGTTTACTTATCTATACTAAGCTAGAAAGTATGGAGAATATGATGATTCGGTTGCTTTCTCCCCTTGAATTGTTAAAGAAATATTTGAAAGAAATTCTTGGAAATCCTATTGGACAAAGTTTTTTCTGTTTCAAATGTTTATTATCTTTCAAGAGGGGATAGAGAAGAGGTTGGTGAAGGGGAAGGCTTTGATAGACTGGCCTCTGAGGAAAGCGTGAATTGAAGTCAATTTTTGGAAACCTCTCAATGTAATGTAGATAAGCGTGCCACTCTTTTAATTACTTTGAAATTCAGAACACGATAAAAATACTATTCTGAAGTTATAGTTTCCTAAGAAATGTTTGACCAAAGAAAGAAACACATTTCTTAGGAAACTATAACTTCAGAATAGTATTTTTATCGTGTTCTGAATTTCAAAGTAATTAAAAGAGTGGCACGCTTATCTACATTACATTGAGAGGTTTCCAAAAATTGACTTCAATTCACGCTTTCCTAGAGGCCAGTCTATCAAAGCCTTCCCCTTCACCAACCTCTTCTCTATCCCCTCTTGAAAGATAATAAACATTTGAAACAGAAAAAACTTTGTCCAATAGGATTTCCAAGAATTTCTTTCAAATATTTCTTTAACAATTCAAGGGGAGAAAGCAACCGAATCATCATATTCTCCATACTTTCTAGCTGTTAGGCTATTTCCTGATGTTGCAAGGGCTACGCAGTTTCGGTGCAGGGCCTTCTTGCAATTGAAATGAAGAGTTTTTGCTATTGGGGTCACATTCTATCTTAGGTTTCCCTGTAAACGCATTATTTCTCTTGTTGGCAAAAAATATATTTTTACAGCTATGTCTCATCTGGAGAACTTTTTTGTCTGAGTATTCAGTTAATTGATCTTCCTGACCTCTTATTTGAGCAAAACTGTTTGATTTGTTCTGATTCATTCTTAATGCAGGTGGGTTAAATTGGGAACCTTACTGTTTTCTCCCTCTAAGGTATGCCTTCCTATGATGTGGGCTATACATATATGCTTTTGTAATTTTTGTTACTTTTGTCACATGTTTGAAAATTAAAAATAAAAAGACCCACTGGCCTGTAGTTCCCAAACTCATCCTTACTTCCGCTTTTGTTTAAAGGGACCGTGTGCACCCTTCTCCAGTCCTCTGGACCACTACTGACTTTACAGAAGCATTGAAAAAGTTAGTGGAGTCGCTAGAACTTCCCCAAGTTCCTTTAATGCTCTTGGATGTATCCCATCTACCTCATTGCTCTGTCTACTTTTAGTTTAGCAAGTTCCTCACAAACACTGTTTTCTGAAAATTGTTCAAGATCCACCTCACTTCTGTTTATATTTGTGGGTGTTTTCTGAGGTTCTGCTCCTGGCCTTTCATCTGTGAACACAGAACATAAATATCTGTTAAGCAATTTCTCTGTATTCTCATCAGCTTCTACATATTCCTACCCTTCACCCTTCAGTCTGACAATACCACTTTTGCATTTCCTCCTCTCACTAACATATATGAAAAATATTTTGTCACCCCATTTTACTGCATTAGGCATTTTTTTCCATTTGTATCTTTTCTTTCCTGACTACTTTCCTAGCTTCTCTTATCTTTTCCGAATGCTAATGGTTGTCTTTCTCTTTCTGTGATCTCTTATATTTTTTGAAGGCCACTCTCTTTTTCTTCACCCTTTTAGCTACTTCATTTGAGAAACATATCGGCTTCATTTTCCTTTTACATTTACTTACTTTCCTAATAAAAAGGATTATTGCCCTTAAAGTACCCCTTTCAGTTTCATCTGCTGCTTTTCTATATCCCCCAGCTGTTTTCATCCCACTAATGACTCATTGAGGTGTTGTCCTATCATAGCAGAGTTAGCTTTCCTAAAGTCTAGGACCCTCACTTTTGAATGGACTACATCAGTTCTTGTCCTAATTCTGAACCACACCATCTGATGATCACTGAATATGAGATGATCACCCACTATAACATCAGAAACATTAACCCCATTCTTAAGCATCAGGTCCATGTGGTCCCCTCATGTGTGGGTCCTGTTACCAGTTGCCAGAATAGTTCTCCCTGTAAAGAATCCTGGATCTCCTTCCTTCTAGTTGATACCACAGCAGGGATGTCCCAATCAGTATCTGGCACATTGAAATCACCTATCAGCAACACTTCATAGTAATATTGCAAATGTCTTCAATTAAACCTCTTCCACTTATTCTCTCTGTGAAGGAGATCTGTATATAACACTATTGCAAATAGATGCTCCATTTCCTCTTTCCAGTTTAACCAACAGTGCCGCCTCCTCTCATAAGCCCTGCAGTTCTGTAGGTTGTGATAAGGAAGCTTATCATAGTTCAGGAAGGAGCCATAATAGAGGTGAATTGGCTCTGAACAAGCAACCTGTCTTTTCTGGTAGAAATAATAAAACAGAATGTTTCCATAAAAGACTACCAGTCCTAGAATGCACCAGGTTTCAAACACCCTATAGAAGAGCTGAAGTGGGGAAACATGTGTTCAATCAGGAGAACTATGAGGTAATCCCCAATCCCTCATCTCCAAGGGCAGGGCTTGATTCAGCACAGCTGAGCTGTGCTAGGGTGGAGTATCCCTCTAAACAAGTTAAAAGTAAAACCTATTCTACACAGAATCAGCAGTTGGAGAAGCAGTTGCAGAAAGAGTTGGAGTTGGAGTTGATGAGGAACCCAGAGCTCAAGGACAGAGAGAGCAAGAAGCAGCGTGGAAGAAAGAAGAGAAAAGCATCTTGGATGTCTAAAGGCGTCCATAGCAGTACGTGTGCTGGGAGTCATTCCAGAGGCAAGCATACTCCATTGGACTGGGGGAAGCCAGAGGAGTGGGGTTACAGAGCCAGGAATCCCCGGACGGCACCTGTGAGGGAGATGGCTGCATTTGGAAGGGGCCCTAAGACCAGTGCAAGAAGGTATGTGAAGAGAGACCCAGTGTCCAGGGATCTGGATTGGAAGGCTGGACATAAAAACTGGACTACATACTGGCCAGGAGTTCTGGAGAGGAACCCTAACAGCAATGGAAGCTCAGGTATGAACACTGATCTATGCCCTAGCTCTTCACTTGGAAGACAGCAGGGAAACCAGTATTGTCCTGAGAGTGCTCCATTAAGAAATTCCCCTGAGCCAGTCCATGATATTGATTCTATGATAGTTGAAGAGGAAGGAGATATTATAAATGAACAGGGTGACTACATGGATTGCTTTCTGTCTAGGCTGCTGTGGTAATATACTTTAACAAAAGCAACAACCATCAAAAAGAAATATATCTTGTTCTTTTATCTACCCAGAAAAGTTTACAAGAAAGCTTTAGGGTAGGATTTGAGCCACGTATAGAAAGTAAACCAACCAAGAGGTTTGCAGCTGGTTAATTGTTAGCAATTAAGCCTTGCATAATTGCACGTGGGCTCTAAAAGGACACTTCTAGGTGTGTGTGAAAATACAAGAAGTTATCCTTGAAAAAGAACAGTTTTTGATTCCTTTTTTTTGGGTTTTGTTTTGTTTTTGGAGCACTGCTAAAAGGTATTAGCAGGAGCCCATTGAAAAACCTTTCTGTTCCCATCAAGGTCTTTATTGTTTGATTTGATTGCTTAAGAAGTTCAGTTGTTGTTCCTGATTTGTTTTCCTAAGTATAATACTGAAAGCAAGTATCCTTTTTGTGCTACCAAGTAAATCTGTGTGGGAGAAATAACCCCATAAATAAAATATATTTTCTTTGCTTAACACTCGAGCAAGCACAACTCATTTATTTGTGAACGGCTGATTCTGGTATGAATGGACTACATTTCCCACAATCCTTTGCAAGTCATACTAATATTTGCCTTTGCCAAGACTGTGGACATTCTCACCCAGCGCCCCCGTTTACAAGGTTTACTATTACTTTTTACATATAGTGCCACTCCTCCTCCCTTCTTCCTACCCTGTCCTTCCTGAATAAATTATGAACCATGTCTCTGCAACTAAATCCAAATCATCTTTATTCCATTAAAGCCTCAACATCCAGAATTTTATTTCCCATACTACAAGCATTAATACACAGAGCTTTCCAGATGTTGTCCTTTTTACCCATGTCTACAGAGATATTTAATGTTTTATATACCTGAGGGCTTTCAGTTACCCAGGAGATACTTAACTTTACACATAGTTGAGACCTATTCATTCAAAGCCTTAAATGCCAAAGAACTTTAACATGGGCCTTGAACAGAATGAGGAACCAATGTAAAGTAGCCAATATTGGCCAAATGTGTTTTCTGAAAGCAATTCCCATAATCAGTTGGGTAGCCACATTTTGCAATAATTGCAAACTATGTAAGCTGTTTTTAGGGAGACAAACAAAAGTGAATTACAAAATTATACTTTGTCACAAATTGCGCTACTTGCCTTAAATGAAAATTAGTCAAAAAAGCTTCAAATCACATACTTTACTTGTCAACAGAAGGAAATGGGACCAATTAATTTGCCTATGTTGGCAGATGCAGCCCTATTGTCCTATGGTTTTGACAAAGGCCCGATATTCAGGGATGGCAGCTCATGCTACTAAAATGACTAGCAGCCGCCACCGCCTGGAAAACAATGAAGCTAACGAAGCAGGATATAGCCGAATTAGAAAAGGTGCAGAAAAGAGCCACCAAAATGGTAAAGGGAATGGAAGGATACCCCTATGAGGAAAGGCTTCCAAGGTTAGGGCTCTTCAACTTGGAAAAGAGATGGCTGAGGGGGGATATGATAGAGGTCTATAAATTAAAGAATGGAGTGAAACAGATAAATGTAAATCGATTATTTATGCCATCAAAACGTAGAAAGACTAGGGGACACGCAATGAAGTTACAATGTAGCCCATTTAAGACTAATAAGAGAAGATATTTTTTTCACCAGAGGATGTAGTAAAAGCTGTTAGTGTAGCTGGGTTTAAAAAATGTTTGGACAAGTTTCTGGAGGAAAAATCTATAAACCGTTATTAAAGAGAATCCCGGAAATCCACTGCTTACCCCGGGATAAGCAACGTGGAATATGTGGGATGTTACCCATGACTGAAGTGGTATTTAAAGGTGCAGAAGAATTGAAGGAAATATCGATACATCGAGAAGATGTATTACAACTATTAGATAAGCTGAAGAGTAGCAAATCACCTGGGCTGGATGGTATACATCCAAGGGTATTGAAAGAACTGAAATATGAGATTGCAGACCTGCTATTAGTAATCTGTGAACTATCATTAAAATCATCTCTAATACCTGAAGATTGGAGGATCGCCAATGTAACACCAATTTTTAAGAAGGGTTCCAGGGGTGATCCGGGAAACTACAGACCGGTGAGCCTGACGTCAATACCGGGAAAAATGATAGAAACCATCATAAAGAATAAAATTACTCAGCATGTAGATAGTCTGTGACGCAGTGCCAAGCACCGAAGCCATGGAGACCGATAGTGACCCCCTGGTAGAGTCCGGTACTGCAGGCAAAAGAAGAGATTCACACTCTCAGCATAGCCTGCAGGCAGCCAATCAGTTCACCTCAGAGGAGGAGAGAAGTGAACCCATGGATTGGGCACGCCCTAGGAGGAGGCGGGTTTCCCAGAGCAAGGGTCCCTTCTTAAACAAAGAGAGGGAACACAGTGAGAGAGAGGGGGAGAGTGGAAGAAGAAGGAGAAGCACTAGAACGAATGCAGAAACAGGACCATTTGAGAGCGTGTAGAAAAGGAATGAAGGAGTGAATGCTGCAAGTGGTTGGAGAAAGGAAGTTCCTTTTTACCCACGAGAGAGTAAGCAGAAGCTACTGGGAAGGCAGGAAGTTCCTCTGACTGCAGAACCCTGTGACCTGACTTCACAACCTCTGCCCAGCTGCACCAGGAAGGAAGCTAATTCCTCAGCAGGAGAAAAGCTCACGTTTCTGAGAAGCAATGTCCTTCCATGGAGAGAAAGATATGCTGGCAAGATAATTCCTGAGCACTCTCAACACAAGGTATCTGCTGTTCTTAATCCTTATGCAAACTTTTATAAACCAAAAAGAGAGAATCCTGTGTGCAGAGGACAGGACAGTTTCAGGGAATATAAAGGGAGTTTATTTTACCCTGAAAGCTCTCCCTGTAAACCAACTTTTACTCAGCCTGTAATTCCTGTGCTTAATAGAGAAGCTGAGGAGATAAACACAGCAAAAGGGTTTACAGATAGATTAAACTATCCAGGTTTAGGAGGACCTACTTTTGAAGCTGTGCAAAAAGCTAGGACTGCTACCAACAGATGTGAGATTCCTCCACTTGATAGCAGAGAGCAGTGGGGGCAGGGAATCTCCACCTCGGGACCAGAATGTTTAATAAGGGAAAGCCCTGCTGCCTCATTACAGCCTGTTAATCAGCTGTTTAAACAACAGCAAGCTTTGCCCCTAACCCCTGCTAGCAGCCAAGCAGAATACCTCCTAACTGAGCTGAGAAAACTATTGAATAAAAGAGACATTTTATTACCAGCCAATATTCAAGCAGGGAAAAATCCTGAAGAAAGGATTTTACCCCACGTCCCTTTGCCGATGCGAGAAATCAATCAGCCGATGGACTGCTCGATAGGACTGATTGATAAGCCTAAGGAAACCAAAGCTTGAGTGATTATTCCTGAATTTAATTCTGTTTATTGTGGAGCCAGAATTGCTGAAATTTACCCACCAGGACTGTGATTGGGTAATTGCAAGAAAAGGCTATTGTGCATAAACTGTATGCTGGACTGTGAGTTAACTGTTCAAGGGAATCATTATACTTTATATCCACTCACCTGTATATGACCAGGAGAAAGACACATGAAGCAATGTGTTTTCTACTGAAGAAGTTTTGTTAAAGCACTTTATTGGAAAACCCTCTGTTTGCAGAATCCTGAGTTAATGACTTTTCTGTTTCTGTGTGCCTCACAGAGCGGGGAAAATAAACATCCTTTTGAAAAAAATAAATTTCTTGTCACCCATATTATTCATTTGGGCCCCCACAACTACACAAGCCCTTTCCCTCCTTAACCCACAAGGTTGGGGAGTGAGTGAAGGTGTTGACAAGTCATGAACTAATGAGAGACAGCCAACATGGCTTTAGACAAGGAAGATCTTGTCTTACTAATCTGTTATGTTTTTTTGAAGGAGTGAATAATCAGGTGGACAAAGGTGAGTCGGTTGATATTGTGTATCTGGACTTTCAGAAAGCCTTTGACAAGGTCCCTCATGAGAGACTTTTGGCAAAACTAAAGAGTCATGGGATAGGAGGCAGTGTACTATTGTGGATCAGGAACTGGTTAAAAGATAGAAAGCAGAGGGTAGGGCTAAATGGCCAATTTTCCCAATGGAGAAAGGTGAATAGTGGTGTACCCCAGGGATCTGTGCTGGGTCCGCTGCTTTTTGACATATTCATAAATGACCTGGAAAGTGGAATAACGAGTGAGGTTATCAAATTTGCAGATGACACAAAACTATTTAAAGTTGTAAAAACCCAAGAGGATTGTGGAAAATTGCAAGAGGATCTTGATAAATTGGAAGACTGGGCATCAAAATGGCAGATGAAATTTAATGTGGACAAGTGCAAGGTTATGCACCTAGGGAAGAACAACCCAAATTATGGTTACACGATGCAAGGTTCCACATTAGGAACCACCACCCAGGAAAAAGATTTAGGCGTCATTGTGGATACCATGTTAAAACCCTCGGCCCAGTGTGCAGCGGCGGCCAAGAGAGCAAATAGAATGCTAGGTATGATAAGGAAAGGAATGGAAAATAAAACAAAGGATATTATAATGCCTCTATATCGTTCCATGGTGAGACCGCACCTTGAATATTGTGTGCAATTCTGGTCGCCGTATCTTAAAAAGGATATAGAGTTATTAGAAAAGGTTCAGAGAAGAGCCACCAAAATGGTAAAGGGGATGGAAGGATACTCCTATGAAGAAAGGCTAAAAAGGTTAGGGCTCTTTAACCTGGAAAAGAGACGGCTGAGGGGAGATATGATAGAAGTCTATAAATTAATGAACGGAGTGGAACGGGTAAACGTAGATCGATTGTTTACCTTATCAGAATATAGAAAGACTAGGGGACATGCAATGAAGCTACAGGGTAAACTATTTAAGACTAATAAAAGAAAATATTTTTTCACTCAACGTGTAATCAAACTCTGGAATTTGTTACCGGAGGATGTAGTAAAGGCTGTTAGTGTAGCTGGGTTTAAAAAAGGTTTGGACAAGTTCCTGGAGGAAAGGTCCATAAGCCATTATTAAGAAGGGACCCAGGATATCAATGCTTGAACCAATACAAGCATTGTGGAACCTGTGTCCCTTGGGGAAACTGCTAGGTACATATGACCTAGATTGGCCACTGTTGGAAACAGAATACTGGGCTTGATGGACCTTGGTCTGACCCAGTATGGCTTATCTTATGTTCTTATGTTCTTATGTGTACCTTTCTGGGAACCTTATAGATATTTGTGATCTTGATTGGCCACTGTTAGAAACAGGATACGGGACTTGATGGACCTTGGTCTGACCCAGTATGGCATGTAACATAAGAATATACGCAATGCCATATTGGGTTATTTTTAACCAATTCAAACTGAAGGTTTTATGTAGCAGTCTCTGCATTATTGAATCTGTCCTGGGAAGCAGCTATACCCTCAGATTGTCCAAAATTGAACCCCCAATGGTGACAAAATCAAATAAAAAAATGGAATCACCAAATAAACAAAACCAGGCTCTCAAAATTAAATTGTTGTTAGACAAGCCGGTACGAGGAGAGAGGACATCTCACCCTTGTAATCCGGCCATGTCCATTTTAATCAATAAGGTTCTAAAAACACTTGAGAAGCACTTATCTGTAAAGCTAGGTGTGGCAGCGAAACCGCTTTTCAGTGAGTATGTCTGGAACAGAAAACTGCACAACGTGCATGTTTCGAGTCAACCAACGACCCTGTTTCAAGTGCCGCTCAATACTCCGTTCCACCATATATTGAAGCTAATCTGCCAACAACCACGCCAGCCATGAAATTTGGGCTTGAGTCAGCACAGCCGTGGGAAGAAAGGAACATGCTCCTGCGGCTGTTGACAGTGATAGTGCACCCGCGGCTCTTAATCGGCAGCAGGTGAAAATTGAGGCACAGACCCTGTACCAACAACGTTCTCGCACATGTGTAAGGCCAGCCCTGTGTGTGTGTAAATGTGCTGCACGGGTCAGGTGCCTGTGTGGGAGTGGAGGGCTGAGCCTTTTGGTATATATACATTGCGCCCTTTTCTCCCCTCTCTGCCACCTCCAATTCCTTACATTCTTACACCCCCTGCAGACCCTCTCCTGCTGTCTCTCACCTCTTTTCCTTTTGCAGCCTCAGTCCCTTTCTTCCTCCCCCTCCTCCTTGCATTCTCACCCCTTGACCTCCATTCCCCTCCCCCCATCTTTCTTTCCCAAACCTACTGCTCCTTTAAATTGTGTCCTACCTCCTGTGTGTCTCTGGCCCCAGTTTCTTTTCCTGCAGAGAAGGCTTCTTCTGCTCTTCAGCCTGCAGGAGCAGCCTGTCCCATGGGCACAAAAGGGAACAGCTGGTCATGATCCTTTCAGCCCGAGAGACAGGCTGCTGTAGGTACACAACACTGTGCTGCTGTTGTCTCAAAAGATCCTTCTGTAAACCCTCACGATCTTCTGCTTCTTTGTGTCTTATCTACAAATTTGATCACCTCACCCATCACCCTTTTTTTCAGATCATTTGTGAATATATTAAACAGCACAGATTCCACTACAGAACCTTGAGACACTGCACTGTTGAGCCTTTAGGAGAATTGACCATTTAGTCCTACTCTTTCCTGTTTTTTAGCCATTTTTCAGTCCATAATATATTGTAGCATTGCCTTCTATTCTATGAATTTTTAATTTCCTCAGGAATCTCTCATGAGAGATTTTGTCAAATGTCTTTGAAAATCCAAATATACCATGGGGGTTATTGTAGACGTTCTGTTCATGCTTTGGACATCTGAAAATGGGCATAGAGACAACAAAAGTACAGACATATCTCCGGAGGCATTTTAGAAGCAGGGTTTGTGAATGTCCCCAGTGTGAGGATGTCTAAGTCTGAACAGGGGCATGGTGAAGGCATGGCCAGGGTGTTCCTATGAATCTGGACATTACTTCCTGATCTCACAAACGTCTTGGATGTCCGGAGTTGCGACTAAGGTTATACCTGCTCCAGGCACAAATAGGCATTGGGAAAGTGCTCATTTTGGCCATATAACATCCAGAGGATACAGAGAAGATAGTACTCCACCATCCCCATTACTCGGCACAATCACAATAATATCAGCAGTGGGATTTGAGCCCAGGCTTCCCCAGTCCTAGCCTACTGCTCTAAGCATTAAGGTATTCCTAGATGTCCACGATCTGGAATTCTATTCTGGGGATGTCTATGTAGATGCCCCTGCAGACCTCTATACTGTGCATGCACACATTTGTGAAATGGTGTCTGAGCATGGATGTGCTTGCTTTTTTTCAGACATTCTGGCTTGGGCATCCCAGATTGCACTTGGATGTCATTTATAAAATGACACTTCACATCAACTGGCTTATCCTTAGCCACATGTTTTTTATACCTTTAACAAACAAATACATTGTTAAGGCAAGATTTGCCTTTGCTAAACCCATGCTGTCTCATTTCCATTAAGCCATACCTATATATATGGTCAGAAATTTTGTTTTTTAGAATTGGTTCTACCATTGTGCCCAGTACCACCATCAGGCTCATCAGTCTACAATTTCCTCCATGGGGCACTTTTTAAAAATCGGCTTTACATTGGCCATCCTTTAGTCCACAGGTACTGTGGCCATTTTAAATGATAATAACAGATTACAGTAACAGGTTAGTAATTTCTTGTTTCAGCTCGTCCAAAATTCTGGGGTAAATACCATCCAGTCCTTGAGATTTGTTACTCTTTAATATGACAATTTGCTCTATTACTTCTTCTAGATTTAGAATGAATTTGAATTAGTTATTTGGAATCATTGCCCTAAAAGAAGGTTTCCCATGTGTGCATAACCCCAGTCCTGTCTGTAAAGACTGAGGTTAAGAATGAATTCAATTTTTCTGCTATTTCCTTATCCTCCTTGAGTACTCTTTTACTCCTTGGTAGTCTAGTGGTCCAACAGACTCTCTAATAGGCTTGTTATTTCAAATGTACTTGAAGTAGTTTTTAGTATTAGTTTTTGCCTCTATGGTCCTGCCTTATTACTCTTTTACACCAGTGCTTGTGTGCATCCCTTTTTTCATCACTGTGATTTGCTTTACATTAGAATGATGTTCTTCTGGATTTCACTGCCTTTTCATTCTCACTATTCAACCATACAGGAAGTCATTTGTTCTTCAGTACTTGTATAATAGAAATCTCCCATTACTACTGTGCAACCAAATTTGTTAGCCTTCCTAATTTCTTTTAGCATTTGCTGTCTGTCTGTTCATCCTGTCCTCATAGCTGGTAGTATATCTCCTCTGCTATATGATTCCCCATCACACATAGAATTTATATTCATAAAGATTCCACATTGCATTTTGTTAGTGGAAATGCTAAATAAATGCTTCTGTATTCACAAAAGAAAATTCTAGAGAAGGACCTCAGATTGACAGAGATGCTAGTGTGAATGGAGTAGATAGCATACCATTCATAAAGTGTTTATGAAGAGCTTGCAAAACTGAAAGTGGAGAAATCACGGGGATGGATGAGATACATCTCAGGATTCTGAGAGAGCTCAGAAAGATTCTGGCAGGACCTTTAAAGGATGTGGTTAATAGACCTTTGGCGATGAGAGAGGTTTCATGAGATGGGAGAAGGGCTGATTTGGTCCCTCTTCACAAAAGTGGTAGCAGAGAAAAGGGTGGGAAACTACAGGATGGCAAAGCCTTATCTCAGTGCTGGAAAAAATAATAGAGAGACCATTGAAAGAAAGGTTAGTGAACTTTCTAGAATCCAATGGGTTGCAAGATCTGAGGCAACATGTTTTTTTTACCAAAGGAAGATCCTGTCAATCGAATCTCATTGATTTCTTCAATTGGGTGACCAGAGAGCTAGATCAGGGGAATACGCTGGGTGTGATCTACTTAGATTTCAGCATTTGATACTGTTCCTCAGAGGAGGCTTATGAACAAACTGAGCAACCTGAAGAAGGGTTGCAGGTTGGTGAACTGGATCAGAAATTTGTTGCCTGACCAGTGACAGAGGATGGCGGTAAATGAAATTTATTTATTTAGGGCCTGATATTATTCTGGGCAAGGCTGAGCGCCGTAGCCACTTAGTCCTGCCCGCCGACCCCTTATCTTATAGGTGCTGAGCACTAACTGCAGCTTCCAATTTCGAAGCACCAGTCCCCACCTCCGCTCCGCCCCAGAATGTTCCAGGCATGCCCTGCTGCTAGCCGGCTAGCATCAGAGCACGTAGGGGACTTATTTGGGGATATTCAACGACACTACCTGTGTATGTGCCGTTGAATATCCGGTTAGTAGGCATTTACACAGTTAACTGGCTGTTAACCATGTAAAAGTCTTTTGAATCGCACGCCCTTAAATTATTAATATCCTGCCAGTCCAACATCCTTGGCGGGTTACAATAAACATACACAATTAAAACAACACAAAAAGCAAAATAAAAAAGACTGTGGTATACTACACATCTCAAAAAACCTGTCCAAATAATATTGCCTTAATTAATCTCCTAAAATCCAACATATCAGATAAACCATGGAGAAAAGATGACAATTGATTCCACAAACTAGGACACACAGTTGACAAAGCCCTTCTTTGTACATTGCTTTGTACTTTGGGTCTGGATTTTCAGTTTTATGCTGATGATGTTTTGAAGCGGTGACGGGAGTATCTTCTTTGCAATTAATGTCAGTTTTTTTTCTTTCTCTAAAATTATTTCCTTGGGTGGGCATGATAGTCCAGTAAAGGATAAGGTGGTGTTTTTGGGGGTAGTTTTAGATAATAAATTATCTTTTCATGGGCAGGTGGTGCAGGGGCTGCGTTTTAAGTTGTGGCAGGTCAGACAACTTAAAAGTTATTTAGAGCAGAATGATTTTCATGCAATGGTACAAAATTTGGCTTTACAGTGGTTTGATTATTGTGATATGCTCTATTTGGGGCTGCCCAATTATTTGTTGAATCAGCTACAACTGGCTCAGAATGCAGCAGCCAGGGTAATTTTGAGTAGGGGAAGATTTGAACATGTTACCCCTATGATGATCGAGCAGCATTGGTTTCCTATTTCCTTTTGTTTAAAGTTTAGTTCTTTGTGTTTTGTTTTTTCATTACTATCTGCTTTGGAATGTAATGACTTGTTGGCATTGTTAGAATGATCCTTTCCCAGGAGGGATTTGCGATCAGGGCATCAATCATTGCTTCTTGTTTCTTCAGTAGCAGTTATAAAGAAAGAAGCTGTGCACTCAAGGGTGTTTTCGGTCGTTGGACCGAAGTTTTGGAATTTTTTGCCTCTTGCGCTTTGTGTGGATCGTGATGTTATTTCTTTGCTGTTTAGGGAGGGTTATGTTTTAAATTGATTTTTTTTGTGCTGGTTAATCTGTTTCATGTCTGTTTTACTATTGTGAATGTATTATTCTATTACTGTTTAGGAATATTCATAGGCAGTTTATAAAAAGTTTAAATAAATAAATAAAGCAGAATCCCTTGTTCTACTTAACTTTGCTATATGAAAAGAAGGAACTTCTAATAATTGTTGTGACTGAGAGCGCAACACTCGTCTAGCTGAATAATGTCGTAAAGGACACATCAGAGACAATGGAAGCTGTAAAGGACCAATCAGAGACAATGGAAGCTGACATCGAATATGCTGAAACAAAATCCATAATGCCCAAAATTGAACCCGAGCTGTAATTGGCTTGTGGCCTTGGGCAAGTCACAACCCTCCATTGCCTCGGAAGAAAGGCCTGGAAATCTACTTCCAGGTCGCCAAAAGTCAGCATTTATTTATTTATTTATTTATTTAGAGAACATTTGTATACCGCTGCTTCCATGACTCAAAGGCACACGTTGTTGTTGTAATTGGCAACCAAGCTCTTTCAAAACTGGAGTAATATGATCAGTCCACCTAACTCTGGACAATAAATGTGCTGCTACATTATGCACTAACTGCAGTGCCTTGATATGTGATTCTGGCAGGCCCAAGTATACATTACAGTAATCTATTGGGGCTAACACCAAGGCATGCAATACTGTGCTGAAATCCTTACTACAAAGATATGGTTTTAATCTGCAAAGCTACCTCAACTTGAAAAATGCATTTTTAGTGGCAGATTTCAGTTGAGTTCAAAAAGATAACTTGGAATCAATTATGATACCAAGATAGCATGCCTTATTCTTGATCTTAACCACACATTCATCAAAATCAGTTTCAGATGGAAGCATATATATGCTATCATTATAAAGGAATAGCAACTCACTTTTGCTCAGATTTAAATACAAAAAAGTTATGCTTTAACCACAATGAAGCTTCCATAATACATCGTTTCATCTGGGCCATTATTGAAGCAATATTACCACCAGAGGAAAGAGATAACATAATGCCATCTGCTTAAATGCTATAGTCTACGACTATTTCCTTAAACCTAACACCTATAAGAAAGGAGGGTGAGTAGTGGAGTGCCTCAGGGATTAGTCTGGGACCAATTCTGGTCAATGTTTTTGTGGATGACTTTGCCTAAGGGTTAAAAGGAAAAATTTGTCTTTTTGTGGATGACATGAAGAGTTGCAAAACTGGATGGCAGGGAACTGAGGAAGATCTGCAGAGTTTTTTTAATTGGTTAAATAACATTGATAGTAATGTAAAGTTCACTATGGATTATCATACTCATCAAATCACTTTTTTAGATGTGGTTGTTAAAAAGATCTCTGATAGTTGGGTTACCTCGGTGTTTCGTAAATCGACGGACAGGAATACCTATTTACATTATACTAGTGCACATCCTTTACAATTGAAGGATAGTTTGCCCATTTCCCAATTTATCCGTTTTCGTCGCAACTGTACCCATATTCAAGAGTTTAAAGAGCACTCCAAGGTTTTGAAGAATGATTTCGCGGCTCGTGGTTACCCTTCAACTATTATCCATCGTGCTTATAAGCGAGCTTTGTTTGTGAATCGTGAGTGGTTGCTGCATCCTCCCACACGACAGGAGGTAATGGAAGAAGATCAACAGATTAATTTCGTAACTATTTTTTCCCCTTATAGTTATGCATTAAAAAAGAGCTTACAACGTCATCAAAATGTGTTGCATACTGTGCCAGGTTTGGAAAAAGTTCACATTCGCTGTGTTTGGAAAAGGCAACAAAACTTTAAAGAATTGTTAAGTCCAGCAATGTTAAGACCTTTATCTTCCAACGTAGATTCCTCTCATAAAGGACATTTTAAATGTGGAGAGTGTAATGTTTGCACAATTACTCAAGAAACAACAGAATTCTCATATCATGATTTACAATATAAGCTTCAAAATTTTACCACATGTTCCTCAACGCATGTTGTATATTGCATTAAATGCCCGTGTGGCCTTCTCTATGTCGGCAAAACTATCCGACAGTTTCGAGTCCGTATGAATGAACACAAGAGCAGGCTACATTGCATTCGACGAGAGGCACCAATAGTGGAGCATTGTATAAAGTTACAACACGGGTATGAGGATTTGAAATGTTTTTGCATTGATCAATTGTTAACATCATCACATGGAAGATCTCGAGAGAATGCTTTGTTATATAGAGAACAACAATGGATTCATAAACTCAATACCGTGGAGCCAGCAGGATTGAATGCCCGTATTGAATGGGAAGCCTGCATGTGATCATGACGTAAACACTGACGGACTGCTTTAAATCTATTTAGCTTACTTGCATGCGCGGCGTTTAACAGCGGTTTGAAATGTGAAGTACAAGAGTAACAGCTTTTGAGCGCATATTTGAGAAGCTTCAGGTTATTTCTCTATTCCATCTGGTCTTTTTGCTTCTGATAGTTTTCCTTGTGTCAGTATCCTGGTTATATTTTTATTCACCTGTTGAAAGTATGCACTAATTCGACATTTTTGTTTTTAGTGTTATAGTAAAAGAAGCGTCTGTGTTTCTGCCATCCCCTGAGGAAGCCATACATGGTGAAACGCGTCATTGTAGCGCACATTCAGCGTTGGGTATTTTATGTTACCAGCGGGAACGCTTGTTTGAAGAAGAAGAAGGACGTTTTTGAAGCTGTTTTTGAAAGCTAAGTTCAATGTTTACAAGAAATTCAATTTTTTATAAAAAACTTATTTAAAAGAGAAAAAAACGATATAAAAAGATAAAAAGACAAAAAGATAAATTTGGTCTGTTAACTGTGGCTATGAGAAGGTCGTTGATGTGTGGAGGGTTACTTGACCGTAGTCATAATGGTCATATAAATGCCCGAATAATCTGAGACCTGTTAGCCATTTAAGTTTACTAGACATAGAATTAATGTCAATAGAAGTCGCCTATAACTTTCATGTTACATTACAGAGTTTAATAAATTTGTAGTTTTAGCTCTGAATAAGAGGACCACAGTGATTGTTAGATTTTTGACCTGCCAAGGCCAGTCTCCAACCATGCCTCTTGCAACTTCTACATAGCAAGGGCATCCACATGTAAACTCATTCCTTTCTAAAATCTCCACTTAGATGCTATTGCCACATATAAATGCCTTATTGTAGATGTGGAGATTCAAATAAAGCTTTTAAAATAACCTTCTAAATGAATTTTGCCCTACAAAAATATAAGGGGTAATCTGTATGGTGCGGCAGATACAAACTGCAACTCTAGACATGTTATTGGGCAGACTGGATGGACCATACTGGTCTTTATCCGCTGTTATGTACTGTGTTACTGTGCTTCTTGAAGAACCTTTATCCTGTCACTCTATGTAACCTTTTACATATAGCATCTCCTCTCCACTGACTTGATCTTCCCTATCATTTTGATGTAATTTGTACTCTGATATCACCATGTCTCATTGGTTGTCGTCCTCTTATCAGGTCTCTGAGATGTCCCTTACGTCTACATCTTCATTTAGTGCTGTACATTCTATCTCCCCATTCTTAATATTTAGACTTTTAAAATGTGCATACTGACAATTGAAAGTCTGTTTTTTTCATTGTATTCACAAATCACGTAGTATTTGGTGGTTGAATTTGGAATCATTCCTCACTTTCTGTTCATTATTTAAATGCATTTACCAGCAGCCTCTCTACTGGATATTCTAAATTCAGCATTTTGCCAGTATCTTTGGAAGATGCCCCTCGATCTAGCTTAAACACTGCCCTATTTCCATTTTAACTGTTAGCACCAGCAGCCTGGTTCCAGCCTAGGTAAGATGGGGCCATTCTTTCAGAATAGGCTCTCCCTTTCTCAAAATGCTGTTCAGTTCCTAACAAATCTCACCTTTAACCAGTGAATTTAAAAACATTGGAAGGTCTCTGCCTTAGGTCCTCTCTCTGCTTTGAGACCTCAGACGAACACCTTCCATTTTTAAGTGGCTGGCTTAGAGCATAGAAAGAGCCAGGAAAGGTACGGTAAATAAATACTGGAGAGCTTCTAGGGTGGAGTATGGAATAGATGAGGGTAGGTAGGTGGATACGTTATTGAGTGGGTAGGGGTAGGTAAGTAGGTGGGACTAAATTAGTGAGTGAGTGGGTGTGTTAGTAGATTGGTTAGAGGTAGTAAAGTGGATTATTGCGTGGATGTGAATAAATAAGTGGGCAGAGGGGATTTGGGAGCTCTCTTGTCCTGGGGAAGCTCTCTGATTCAGGGGTCCTGAGTCAGAGGGTCTGTGACTTCCTGGTCTCCAGAAAGTGTCCTGGACTCATGGTCCCCAGGATCAGTGTTCCTAACTGGGGATCCTATGCCCAGGGATTTCCAATTAAAATAATTTTAAACATTTCTTTTTACTTCTCTTGCAGTGACAGAGTAACCTGGTAGCTATAGTATTGGGATGAAAACCACAGAAGGCGGGTCAAAATCTTGCTTCTCTTGCTGACATTCCCTATGACCTTGGGAAGTTACTTAATCCTCCATCACTTCATGTAGAAACTCAGAGGCCAATGCAGATATATTAGTGTGCTGTATCAAAATGCAGAGAAAGGACTGGTGTGCGCGTTACCTGCCCACAAATGGCTGTGTAGATAGTAGCATGGCACCTAATAAAATTATATTATGATGAGTTGTGGATATTCAAATGACATGGTAGCGGGTTCATTAGCTATTCCACCTGGATACAAAGAAGTGCACAGAAGACTGAAAGGCCAAGCGCAGAGTTCAGTAGCGCTATTGTTCGAACGCCTGATTGGAGGTGAAGTAAAACTTTGGTGCATGTTGGAGACCAAAACTCCGGTGAGTGAAACTTCAGTACGTACATATGAGAGAAAAGAGATCGGTGAGTAGGAGAATAGAGATGTTTTCTGGTGTGATTACCCGCTGGTGGCTTTATTGTGCCTATGAAATGTAAAGGCTCCCTCCACAAATCACTGTTTTGGACACTAAAATGAAGTGCACAACTTTCCCCAACGTCATGTGGTTAATCAATTTTTTTTCTCCGCACTGAAAATTGTTATTTTACATTTTGCTGGTGCATAAGGTTTCTGTGCATGTATCTGGAACCTTCGGCACATCTAGTGCAGGCGTTTTGTGTATATCTCATTTGCATGCATTCTGCTGATGTCATACTGAAATGTGTAAGTTTGTGTTCCATGTAAACCGCACTGATGTGGAATAGCGCGGTATATAAAAGAATGTAAATAAATAAATAAATACTGGCGCACAACTCTTGCTGTGCTCTCGTGCTAGAAAACCGTGGGTGCGGATCTTAGCGCACGGCTCTAACGCTAGCATTCTGCATCAGCCCCTCAGGTTTTAAACCTTTTTTTTGGCAGGAAAATGCCTATGGTACCTATGTATAACTTGCCTTGAGTTTGGATCTGGAAAGGTAAGAAGTCACAGCTCAAATTTGACTCCAAAGTTAATGGAAGCTAAAATACCCCTGGGACTGTAGTGAAAAAGCATTTCAATTGCAATGCACTTTTCTGCATTGGAAGTAATTCAATAGGCCGGTCATTTCCACCTTACATTAGCATGGAAAGTGTACTAAAATTAAAATGCTTTTCAGCACACCTTTTATGTGTACTAAAGCCTGTCTTTCATCAGGAATAATTTTGGCACACAAAAAAAGTTTGCTAAAATAGAAGTAGAGAGGGGGAGGGATTAACCTTAGTGATTTTATTACAACAGTCTATGGGCCCTTTAACTAACGGGTGCTAGGGTGTTGTACCTAACGTGCCAAAAGCGCTGAAACTATGGTGTGTTAGGTGCAGCGCTACCGCGTTACCTGTTGGCGGTATGAAAAGCATTAATGCAGAGCACATTTCCGTGATGTGGGCTGAAATTAGCGTGGGTGCACTTAACTGCACCTAGCAAGGTGGCATTAGGTGAACCCACGCTAAGGAAGTTAGCGTGCAGTGTGAACCTAGCGCTAACTGCACTGGGCTCACTACGCCCACTCTCCGCTCCAACCTGCCCACTCTCCGCTCCAACCTGCCCACTCTCCGCTCCAACCTGCCCACTCTCCGCTCCAACCTGCCCATTCTCAGCTCCATCCTGCCCACTCTCCGCTCCAACCTGCCCACTTGGAACCCTAAGGAAAGTTGCACGAATCGTCCCTTCACTGTCATGGCCCCATGCTAGCTGTCAATGCATGTCCCAGAACACCTTCAACACATGCCAGAACACGTGCTGCCATCTAGCCCCTGTTAGTAAAAGACCCCCTTAGTTGTCTTCTCCTGTTTTGGGTATTCATGTGCGCTTCCAAAGTGAAGCGTTCAGAAGCTTGTAATATGAAATTTCCTTCAGTTTTGGTACGCAGTAATAAAATGCTAAAGATAATTGCTGTCCCTCTTGTTCTTGCTTTTCCTTTTCCTCCTGCACTCTCTGTATCAGTAGATGTACATCTGGGCTGATAACTGTTTTAGCTTTCGCCTCTTAGTTGATTTTAAGTTGTACATCTTGGGCTGTTCAAGACAGTTGCCAGCTCATTTTGCCGCACTAGTGAATCATGTAGTTTGGTTGCATCTACATCAGCACAGTCATGGTGGCCTGGAGAAATGGCTGCAAACTGTACTTTAATCCCAGTTACTTAATAATGCTGATGTTCAACCAACCCCCCCCCCAAAAAAAAATACCCACAGCCTTTAAGTTTTCTATATTTAATTTTGTCCTCCTTTTGTGAAATCTGTTTTTTTTAAAGTTTTTAAAAAAATCCACCTAGTCTGTGGTTATTCAACTTTTTTCATGGTTTGAAAGGTGCTCACCTGTATACAGAAACAGGCAGAGCCTGAGCTTGAACTGGTATATACAGGACTCTCCCCTAGTCAGTCCACAGACTACAAAGCATTCTACACTCATCTGTTTTGTGTTTGCACACCCGTTTCTTTTTGTTCCTCCAGGATAAATGACCCTGTAGCATAACCTGGCTACGCAAGTACCCTTTTTTCAGTCTTTCTGCTTGCCCTCTGTGTCCCTTATTGCTATGTTTGTGGCTATAAATATAGAGTGTGACCACGTGAAAGAGTGCTAGACTTTCAGTCGTTGTAATTAAGTAGGTTTGATAATACATATTTTAAAGGGAAAATGTGCCAGAAGGGTAGAGGAGGGGGAATCAGATTCACGATTAGATAATCACCATATAGGGATTATGGACTCTGTAACTGAGAAGCGTTAAAGTCAACAAGAGAAACCAGGACGGAAAACAAAAATGAAGTTTTGACACATGCCTGCGCAGATTGAAAATTAGTAAGGACCAGCAACTGCAGATTTTCTTAACTCCTAACATTAATTTAATAGGTTCACATCAACTAACCAGCGGCCTCTTCAGCTCTCATCATCTCTGTCATCTGACCAACGAGCATACGTTGACTGCATTTTTTTTTTTTTAGAAAAAGTGAATGAAACTAAACTGTGAGAGAAAATGAACTACAAGACAGAGAAAATAATGAATGAAATTTCTAGAAGACAGCCTCACTATCTCCCCTACCCCCATCCCCCAACTTACCTGTTTCACAGGAAGCCAGTAAGAAACAGATCTCTCTATCCTTGCAGTTCATTCTTTGGCATACTAGTGGAGCATCTTGGACAGTTTCTCGAGGCTTGGGCTTCCCTGACTAGACCTTAGCCTGCTCTCTCTCTCTCTTTCTTTCTCTCTCTCTACCGCATTTGGTACAGAAAGATGAGACGTCTTTCACCTTTCACAGACAAATATTATGTCACAAGGTTAAAGTATATTTCTCATAAGCACCTGACTCACATACTCCTAATGCTACAGGACAATTAAGGCATCTCCCACCACAGATAATCACATGCTGTCGTCTCTACTATGGGATGGACTGAAAAATGAATCACGCTCTCAGAAGGGGTCAGATCAAATAGCTGTGCACTGCTGTAATGCAGCAAAGAAGAAATGGAGGGAATTAAAATCAAAAGAAAATAACTGGGCTTCCTTTCAGCCTAACTGCTGCTTGGGCTGAAGCCTCACCTCACTAGACTTCACGGTGCGCTTGGTGCACCACAGTTGCATCCAAGACTATTATTTGATCAGGGTATAATTAATTTACATTTTTAACACTTGGCTTTTTGCAGGCTGTGATTTTTATTGAATCCGTTAAGAGATTATCCAAAGATAATGCTTCACTTGAGCTTTTGTGACAACACCTGAAGAAGGGATCTCAGAGGCCTAGACAGACCACGCACATCAGCAACCTTATATGACCTCAGGGTTGCTAGGTTCCTTGATTTAAGGTGCTAGGATCAGTACGTGTTTTCAGTGTGAGTATGCAGGGGTACCATTTACCTCAGCACCAGGCTGATAGCATAATCACAAAAACATAACCCGAGATTCAAAATAAACCATAAATGTGAAGCTATCAATCTATTTTTGTTGGAGCAGCTACCACAGTGAGGGGAAAGGGAACTACCCCAAACCACTGTAGCCACTCCTTTTTAATCAAACGTTATCATAAAAATGCTTTATGCAAGTGCTTAAAAATACACTTATCTGAAATTGTCGGCGGTGTCCAACTCCCGCATCAAAAATACAATCTAGAGAAACAGGCCATGAAGACTAGTCAGCCAGCATCAGGAACCTCCTGAACCTGTTCCTGATGCTGGCTGACTAGTCTTCATGGCCTGTTTCTCTAGATTGTATTTCCCTTTCCCCTCACTGTGGTAGCTTCTCCGACAAAAATAGATTGATAGCTTCACATTTATGGTTTATTTTGAATCTTGGGTTATGTTTTTGTGATTTTTTCACCGGGATTGGGTATATTTGATTTTTTCTGGTGATAGCATAATCAAGCAGGAATTTTCTAGGGCTGACTTTCCTTTATGGAAAGCATGGGGAGGAGCTAGATGGGTTCCAAAGAGTATATCAGTAAGTGGTTTTGGAGGGAGAGTGTTTTTCTTTTCTTTTGCCAAGCTGACAGCTAGGAGGTCGAGCTCCAGTCAGTGGGGACTGGGTGCTGGCCAAGGTCCATACCACAAGAAAAGATGGGTATACAGGTGATACTCTAATCCTAAGGAACCTAAGTGGAAGAGAGTTGTCTGAGATACGGTCCAAGCATAAGATAAGCTGACTGGAGAAGGGGCATGAGGTCTCAAGAAAGAAATTAATGTTTCTAAAGAATTGGGTTGAGCTAGGAAGTACAACCAGAAGGCCTGTGAGAATACAGAGGAGTTACAGAAGAGTGCTCAAGGAAAGAAATTCTAGATTGGGAAACACGTGGAGCCAGATTCCAAAATGAGCATAGCTATGCCGTAGGTATGTCCACAGTGAAGACATGCCCTCCCCCAAGCTTGATTCCGCAACTGTGTGTGGAGACGCTTATGAGAATATGGAATCAGCCCACAGACAGTGATGGCACTACATGTATACCCATGTATACCATGCACACCTCGGTCCTTGCATGTCCATATGTAACCCCCAAAATGTCTTTGCTCCTGTCACCACTCCATCCACATGTAACTCCAAAAACGTCCCCACCCTTATGCAGCTCATACCAAGTGCAACAGGAACCAGGAAGGAGTGTCTCCCCTCACCAAAAGCCACAACACACATATAAATATGGCGACAAGGCTGCTCAACTTTACAGAGGCAGAGACGAGGTTCCTGGTCACCATGGTGCTGCAGAAGGAGGAAATTCTCGTGCCGACAGGGCACAGGTGGCCAGCCCATGCAGCAGCATGCAGGGGTTGTGAATGAATAAGGACTACCCTTGCCCTGTAAGTACAGTAAAGCACAGACAGACAAACATGGGAGTAGAGAGAAGCAGGCAGGCAGTATTAGCACCCATGCTGACACTGAAACAGGCATGCACAAAGTCAGAGAGGCAGACCAGAAATAGCAAAGACCTGTCTTATGCAGGATGCAGGCTGGTTGCACAGTGACAGCATGGCAAAGACAGAGCAGACCAGCACCAGGGAACAATGCAACAAGGGAGAACAAGATGCATGCTGGCACACTGTGAAGGCCCAATGTGGGCACAGAGACAGATGTGATGGGTTAGACATAGGGCCAGCCCAATGGTTTCTGCCACTCTAGGCAGAAACCCCAGGACTGCCCCCCCCCACTGACACCACTGCCCCCCCAGCTGCTGCCCCTGCCCAGCTACTGCTGCCACAGCCACCCCCCCCAGCTGCCATCAATTCCATCTTGGGAGGGGGAGGCGGGCAGCAGCAGCAGCTGGGGGGGGGGGCATGGCTGCCCATGTCTGCCACTGTTGCCGTCCCTGCTGTTGCCCACCCATGCAGTTGCCACTGTCCACTCAGGCTGGACACTCTAGGTGGCCACCTAGCTTGCCTAGTGGACAGGCTGGCCCTGGTTAGACAGTGCAGCCAACAGCCCCAGAATATCAACAATAAGAAAGTGAGCCCAACGTCAGATACATGAACCCTTAGGCCACAAAAATAGGGGAACCTGTGCCCTTTGCTCAGTGGTGACCACCAAACATGTAAAATGCACCACATGAATAGTCACAGAAGAGAGAAAGCACCCCACAATGGGGGCAGGAAACACGCATGGTGTCTGTGGCACACCAGCATGTATGCCCAGTGCTGCACACGGCTAATAGAACATGTCCGCACATAGCAAAAATGGGCCTACGGAGCCCAATCGGACATAACAACCAAAATAATGCAATATGAGAAAAAACACCAAGACCAACATGTGCCACACAAGGAGCTGATCCAAAATACCATACCACAAAAAAGCGCCTTACTGAGGCATAGCTGAAAAAGAAAATCAGCCTGTAAATACATAGTAGCATAATATATGATGGCAGATAAAGACCAGCATGGTCCATCTAGTCTGCCCAGCAAGGTGGCAAGAGTAGGTGCATCTGCTACTCCGTGCAGGTCACCCCTCCACATGCCTTTTTTTAGGGGTGTACCCACTGTTCCGTATAGATCAGGTCACCCCTATTTGTTGAGATAGAAGAGATAGTTAAGTTTATTTTGATTTTATCCTGTTGCTATAAAAGGAATCCACTGTGTCTGTCCCATGTCATTTTGAATTCTGTCACTGTATTTGTCTCCACCACTTCCATTGTCAGAGCATTCCAAGCATCCGCCACCCTTTCAGTGAAAAATTACTTCCTGACACTGCCTTTGAATTTACCCCCTTGCAGCTTCATGCTATGCCCTCTAGTTTTACAGCTTTCCAGTCTGTGAAAAAGGTTTGTTTATTCATTAATACTTTTTAAGTATTTAAAGGTCTGTATCATATCTCCCCTGTCCCTCCTCTCCTCTAGCGTATACATATTTAGGTCTTCAAGTCTCTTCTTATACGTCTTCTGAATCTCTTCTCATCTACCAAAAATCTGAGTCTCTTTTCATCTACCAAAAATAAATTGTGAGAGCGAAAGACCTTAGTAAACCTCTGAGTAAACACAACAAGACACACAATTAAGGGGAACGGTGCCCAGTATAACTATAGGTGAGTCCACCCATACAGCACCAGTAGAAAAAACCTCATAGTGAGGAATGTGCTGGTCAGGTCCATAAGCAAACCTAGAACATAGGTAGATAGTGCAACAGCAAAAAGGGTAGACTATACATAGTTGCACAAATTCTAAGAACTGTCACATAATTGTGTGTCTGCGCATAGTCCACACCTTGTGCTGTAGCAAGACATGGCAGATGTGTAAGCAGAGATCTACTCAGCATATCCCAGCCATCAATCACTGAGAGGTTGCCCGATTGCTGAGGTATGGGTAAACCCACCTATAGTCATACTGGGCACCCCTCCCATCACTGTGAGGTGCATTCTGATGACACAGGGGAAAACTGAGGCTGTGTCCACTTATAAGATAATTGTCCTAGATGATAATCTACATAGATGAAGTGATGATACTGCAACTATGCCAAGGTAAAGAGTAATGTTGTTGTAATGGATGCATAATGAAGTGACATGGGCGATGAGCACCTCAAGTGGGAATCAAACCCTGCCTCTTGGGTCTGGAAAGCAGGCACATAACCATTAGGCCAGTGCTGCAACCTGTCATGCATAGCAGGCAGCACAGGCCAGGAAGTCCAGCACCAAAATGCTGACTGTGGCAGCACAAGGCTAACGCAAAAGGTACAACCCGCTGCCCAAAGAGTTGTGAAATGAGCAATGGAGAGACACACACAGGCCTGAACACACATGGCAGAGGGGATACCAGAAACAACAGTCGAATGGATGCCAGTGTACCATGTATAGCAACACCCTGTGCTGCAATAGTCACAACAGGGGAGGGAAACCCCAGATGACTCATCATCCCAAGTGCCTTCAATGGAAGGCACGATCAGAGGGGACAGCGATGGCCAAACCCCCAAAAGCCATGAAGGGTAAAAGAACCTAGAATAGTGTATCCCCTCACAAGGAGGCAGAGCTAAATTAATATGTTATAAACTCCTTACCTGAGCAAATCAATAGAGCAAAATAATGAAATGCTTAATAGCCCTGCATGGTGTACATCACTCAGGGCTATGAAGCATTGCATTAATTTGCTCTACTCATTTGTTCAAGTAAGGAGTCTAAAATATATTAATTTGGGTAAAAGAACCCACCATGTGTGTGAGCGATCCTGCCAATAGGTCAGCTAGGTGGCAGGTGGCCACCACCCCATCACACCACCAACCACATGAATAGGAGACAGTAGAGGGCATGGGACTGAAGCCACTGGGAACCCAGAAATGGATCAAGAATCTATCACACATGTGCAGCCAGTATGTCACTGGAATGGGGAACCAGGTCCCTGAAGCAGCAGCATAAGCCGTACATGTAGTAGGCGAACTGGGAAAGATTATGGGGTAGCTGGAGATACCACACACTGATAAAAACATGCAGCCCCCCTGGGAAGGACAGAGCAAATGCAGAGGCACCAGAGACAATGGAGAATGAAGGGACCTGTCCAAGAGTGGGTCCAAAGCCAGTAACCAAACCATTACACCACGCTGACAATGTCCCCCATGGGTGACCAAAGAGCCTGGGGCAAGGGCACAAAACCAAAATGTATAGCGCACGGCCCCCTCCCCCCTGCCTAGCAGGCCGTGCTGCCAGGGACATCTAACCTAGAATGGCCATATGTTGCACACACAAACAGTGCCAGCTGCACCTTGCTCTGAGGCGGCATGCCTGTGAACCTGTATGGAGGAATGATGAGGCTTGTCTCTCCCCCACCGATGGTTCCGCATCACGCGTGACATAGAGGCGTTAGCGGGTGTGCTTCTGCAGGAGCAAGGTGAGTGTCCACACAGAGACCCAGGCTGGGTGGGAGGCAGACAAGCACCCCCCGAAAGGGGCAGACCATCTCAGAGCTTCTTTCCTACCGGGGGGGAGGGGGGGGCTTTTACTAATAGTGTGCACTAAAGCTATTCATTTTTTGTATTTTGTTATAAATGCGTGTATGCCACAAGACCCATATTATGCAATGTGCATTTGGTTAAAAAAAAATGCAAAAATGCTGTTAGTAAATGACCCTCTATGTACCTTTTAAATGTAATCCTTCTCTCTTGGTCTTGGCTTTAGCAAAAGTAATAGCAATATCTGGAAGCAGCAACTTGTTTCCATTTTGTTGGCTTATTATATAGTAGTAGCTTAGAATTAGGAAATTAATATTTCATGTTTTAGTAAAAGAATATTTTATGTTCCTTTTACAGCTATCGAAATAAAACAAGCTGCTGCTTCACAGACTTACTGTTTCTATGAATCATTGTAATAAATCCCTATTATAATAATATAGCAAGTATGATATATAATATTAGAATAGTGAAGCTAATTAAATGGAATCATTAATCTAATATCCTGTAACAGGCCATATAACAATGCAACACCTTGGGGTTTTGGTTTAATTTTTGTCTACCTATTATTTTTTTTTCCTTTTGGTTGTGGCCACATATTTTGTACTTGGTGAGGGTCTGTGTTCTGAGTTCATGACTGAGGCCAGGTGTTCTGTTAACTTGTACAAAGAGATCTGTACTGTAATAATATGACTTGTTCAGCTTTTCGAATAGGTGTATAGATGTTCTAGGGCCCTCTGCAGTACTTATAGTGCTGTTTTTTTTCTGGGTGGGCACCTTGTACGAGTTTTGGAAGTTTATGCTGGTATGTATGGTATGGTAGATTTGGCCTTGTAGATCTTCAATGACTTTTGTAGGGTTTTATATTAGTTCCCAATATGCCTGATACTGGAGAATGTTTGTTGTTGGTGAGATGACCAGATTCAGTTGAGTTCTGTGGGTGAATGTCCTAGTTCTGCTCTGCACCCATTGTTGAGGAGGGGGTTCTGTGAATGCAAAATATATGTTCAAAAAGAAAAAGCAAGCACCCTAACACAGTTTATAACAGCAAAATACAAATGAATTATAATTTGGAGCTGTAAACTCTGCTTTGGTTCTTGATCTTTCTTTTAGGAAAGGGGGGCGCCATCTCATCCCTCGCCTCAGGCAGCAGATTGCCTTGAGCCCTGCCTCTGAGGAGAATTTATCTAGATAGTGGCTGAATATTGCCATTATCCGGATCGTCACTGGCACCAGTCCCTTTCCGTCCATGAACCTTTGCCATACCATTCAGGTAGTCTCAAGGCAGTTTATAGTGAGATTCTGCTGAATCTCTCTCTGTGTCCTTATCCAGATAACCTCCATAGTCAGATAAGGACTTCTGAATATAGGCCCCTTTCTGTTTCCAGCATTGCAACAGGCTGCAGTTTTTGAACAGATGTGAAGAGCTTTATGTATTGTATAGTGTCTTGCTCCTTCGTCCCCAAGAACTTGTTTCATTTTGAGACGTGAAGTAATTTTTCAGGAGTTACAATGATTTATCTAAAGTCTTGAAGGATTTTACTCTTAATCTCTACAGAGTGAGTAAGTGGAAGCGAATGTGAGTATGCAATGAATTTGTCATAACCTTTCAGTTAAAGCTGGTTGCTCATTTACAGAAAGAGATGTTTGTCCGATCTTGTATATGCAATAAAATATAAAGAATTGGCTATTTGTCTTTCAATTTAGATTGTGAAATGCTTTATGAGTGGATGAGAAATAGATGTACAATGGGCTTTGTGTTGACTATAACATTTTTAAATAAATTTCTATGTAAAAATGATGTGGTAAATCACATAAAATTATACTATTACAACACTGTGGGCAGGTTCATGAGAAAACCTAATCTGACAATTATCTATCCTTGAGGTCAGATTATCTTTTTCAGCCAAACCATGGTAATTACCTGAAATTAAACAACTGTCTAAGAAGCTTAGGTTGAAGCCTGCCTCATCAGTCCTGCAAAGGAGGACGAGCATATAATTAAAACAGGGGAATGTGTGCTATTTAGAAATCTATTGGACCAAAGCAAACAGGGCTGATATATCAGCATCCATAACCAATATTCTCTGTGGACAAGCAGGAATGAGTCCTCACGTATGGGTGAAGTCCCCAACAGAGCCCTGCACAGGAGGCTCCACCGTGCCTGTGTGCCTCCTTCCCGTCTGCCACCTTGGCACTATCTTGAATCAGTCTTTTGTTTTATGCAGAGTCCCACGGACATACTCCAGCTATCCTCCGCTTTGTAAACTTTTCTCTTTCTCCTCTGCAGATTTTTTTGCATTTTGAGTTTTTCACCTACAGTAGTTGCCTGCCATCACACTTCTCTTTTTCCTTTGTGTTTTCTCCATTTGATCATCAGTTTTATTCTTGCCGCGACACCTCTACCTGACCGGAGCTGGTGCTCCAGCTGGGCCTTACTCCAACAACGAGTAATTTGACTTTGCCGTGGCTATTTTTCTGGATGACATGTCCCAGAAACTTGCCAGTGGGTTCAGAAAATGTTCTCAGTGTGCTAGGACCATATCCGCTATGGATACATACAGCTGGTATCTGCAATGTCCAGGACCCAATCATCAGCCCTCTTTTTTTGTAATTTGTGTTTCCAGATGACAAAAAGATGACTCGAAGGTCGGGAAAAGCAGCGTGAAACACTTCTTGGTACTCAGAAACCCGATCCATTGCCTTTGGCATTGATGACTTCAATCTCTATACCTTCCAAGGCTGCATCGGACGCTGGAGTGAATCGACATCGAGGAGCTCTCGGGCTCATTCGGAGCCGAGCACTCATAGTGCCCTGGAGCATCAGCCACCGATCAATCTCCACCTGAAGATGAGGAAGGATTCAGCCTCGTCTTTTTTGACATTGCAGGGTGATCGCACTGAGCACTAAGTGAAGGCTCTAGTGCATCGGTATTAGAACTCATTGAAGCATGGCATCAAGAGCGATGGGGATCCACATGAGTGTCCTGTGCCCTGAAGAGAGCTCATCCTCCAGAACATTGGAGGGGCACTGACAGCCCACTGTCAGTCAAGACCCAGTCTCCGTTACCTTGTTCAAATATCAGGTATATTGGTCGAAGTTGCACAGGCCACACAGCCTTCGGAATTGGCAGCCATAGAGAAGCACCTTCTGCAAGCGCTTGCGGAATGCATTGTGGCATTGTTGGCAGTGCAGCATGCTGTGGCCTTGACATCAACTGCATTGACATTGGCCACCATACAGCCAATCCTGAGATGCATACCCTGCCTGCAGGAGAGGCATAGACATCAGGGCATTGAAGGACCCCCGGCACAGTACCTACCTGGCCAATATCCCTTTATAGCATCTCAGGATCTGCTGCGCCCTCGAAATCTAGATGGGCATCGGTGTTTCATTGTTCTCGATGGAGTTCCTGATCCCCTTAGGGTAGGAGAGTGAGCCAGGCAGACTCAGAAGTACTTCGATTTCCTCTCTGAGTCTGACTCAGAAAGCTGGGTCACCAACATGGAGAAGACTTGTCGAAAGGCAGGTCCCCTGAGCTCCCGTCAGACCTTTCTCCACCTTGTGAGTGGTGTAAGTCCCCTCTGAGGATGACCTTCCAGGAGCCTGTAAGGGACATGGCCAATGCCATATTATTTTCTTTGGAGACGGAGGATGAGCCCAGGGCAGAAGAGTTGGAGATCTTACAGTACCTCTCAGCCTCTAAGGAGCCTGTGTACCGCATTCTGCAGAGAGTACAGATGAGAATGTGGGAGAACCCCCTCACTACACCTCTATGTACAGAGTTCAGAAGGCTCCCGGGTTCAAGAAACTCCAGGTTCACCACTATTCCTTGGTGGCTGAATCTGTCCTAAAGAATCAAGAGTATCAAGACTCATTCCTCGGTGACCCCATGGAGGAAGGCTCTGACATTGGACTCTTTAGGGAGATGTTTTCAGAGTTCCATGCTTGTAGCCCATGTAGCCTCTTACCAGCTCTACATGGGCATGTTCTTGAAGAACACCATGTGTGACCTGATCCAGTTTCTTCCTCCAGAGAAATTGGATCAGTATCATTCCCTAGTGGTTCATGGCAAGTACTGTTCAAATTTCATGGTCCAGGCATCCTGACACTTTCAAAACAGCTTCAGGAAATGCTGTCACATGTATTGTTGCCCAGAGACTCTTCTGGCTCCAGTTGTCAGACTTGGAGCAATCGGTGCAGAAAAAGCTGGCAGTTGTTCCGTGTCATGGAGAAATCTCTTCAGCAAACAGATGGAAGAGAAGACCGGCTATATTAAGAAGCAGCAGGTCACTCTCACCAGACTCTCGAGACGCATATCAGAGCAATCCTCCTACTATAGGAGGTACCTGAGTGGGAGCCAGAAAAAGACCACCTACCCTCATAGGCATAGATATATCCCTGGGGCCCAGACTTTACTGCAGTCACAGAGCAAGGCCTGCTAAATGTAGAACAACTAGGTTTCTGATTACGAGCAGAGCTGCTGGGGCAATTTGGGGGAATAGTGAAGTGATCCATCCCTCCAGGTCACCTATTTTTGCTTTTATTTATGAACTTTTATGTCTGTATTATCTGAACAATGTAATCTTTCTGTATTAAAGTAAAAGTGAAGAATTAATAGTGACTTTGCTGCTCATGTGAAACTGTTTTGTGAACTTCAGGTCAGATTTGCTTAGCTGGCTGATTAAAAGTCACACATTTCACATTCAGTTGTGTAATAAAATCACATTAATCCTAGGATTATCCTTTGAGGAAGTGATACCATTCAGCAATGACATCCTGCTGTGTGCTGATGTCAGCTCATGAGGGAATCTTCTAGAGCGCTGAATTTTATTGCAGGAAATCATTGAGCGAGGAATGTGAATGTTGTAGGTCACTATTTGATATACTGCAGTGTGTCACTAAAGCAAGTCCACTGAGTAAGATGATATTAGTATTATACATACCTGTGACAGCACCCTGTCCTTGGGTACTGTCATAGGACCTAAAACACAAGCAGCGTAGCAAGCTATCAGGAACTGTGTATTTTATTCATTTTCTGGGTCTGTTACTTTGCCGATAACAATACAGCTTCTTCCTCATAGTAAAACAAAATACGTGACCCTACTAGGCTTCTCTCTTTCTCTCACTGGGCTCCCTGGAATCTCATTCCATCATAGAATCTTTGGTAGCATGACCGACCCCGAGCTGCTCTCGCACTATTGCTTCTTTTTTTCATAATGCCATCAGCTGCCCTGAGAGCAGTGCCAATTATAATAACCATAGCACATTTTACGGCAAGTATTCAGAATGATAGCAGCCTCGGGACAGGATTTATTTAACATTTCTTCTATACCACATTTTGTGGTATCAAAGTGGTTTACATGGAACTAAACTATAATATACATAGAACGAGCGTATGTGGAACATATAAATATATATACAAAGGAGTTAAGGGATTAATGGGAAATTGTACAGATTAGCTCACGGTGGTGGTAGGGGCATAAGTTATATACATGCAGAGGTATAAGGTACATAATGTAGGGTACATAATGCTACCAAGGCTCACAGTTCAAGCCTTGATAATCCCCCACTTTGATTATGCCAATGCAATTCTACAGGGACTCCCAAAAAATATGCTGAACCCACTTCAGCTTGCAATGAATGCAGCCGCCAAGAGAGACCATATAACCCCAATCCTGAAACACCTTCATTGGCTACCGGTCCACTGCAGACTCTCCTTTAAAATTCTACTGCTGACCTTCAAGGCCATCAACAGCCTCACTGCCTCCTCCATCACGGACCTCGTCCTCCCCACTCCTGCAAACAGAGTCAGAAGGTCTGTTGCTGCCAACACACTGAGAATCCCCAGCAAAATCACAAAGTGCTCTCAAGCAACAAGAAACAGAGCCTTCGTGTACTATGCACCCGCATGTTGGAATGCCCTCCCACCCGACATCCGGGCCATCACTGACCTTACCCTTTTCAGGAAGGCCCTGAAGCACCACTCTCACAACGGGGATACACCACAACCAGTCATACTCAACCACCAAGACAAACCCCCCAACACACCCACAATACACAGACCCAGCAGGGCACATTAGCACTACCAGACATCCTGGTACGCAGTTGTTTATAGTCACCTAATCGTGTAGTTTCTAAGCAGCTCCTGTCGCCACTGCACATTGGTGGCCGACTGCGTAGCCTGTATATAGTTATCTAAATGAGCTGCCAAGATGACCTGCTGCGCAGCCTGTACATAGTTACCCCAGTTAGTCCAAGTTGCAAAACTGTTCATTGTAAGTATGATACCGGCTCGGCCTGTACTGTACAAATTTGCTGTTGATTGTAAACCAAGCTGATTTTAAAGAGTACGATATAGAAAAGACTTTAAATAAATAAATAGGGTGGTACTTTTTCATGTTTAGATCAAAAAGGTCCTGTACTAATAGCAGAGGCTAATTTGTGAACATACTTTTCCTGAGTCGGTTTTCAAAGTGTAGCTCCCCCTTGGGTGCATTTCTGGGTCCAGGACCAGCCTGGCTGGAGTCCCCTCGAGGGCAGGCTCTGTTGGTCCTTGTTCGTTTGGCACCTGGCACCTCCACCTGGGGAAGAAAGATGTTAGCGGGTAGGATTTCCCTCTTTTCACCGCAGGAAACCTCTCAAAAACCACTGCTGTGAACAAGGCTGACTTAAATAGTATTTACACTTTATTTACAAAATATATACACCAAGTATTGTGATAAATTAATGTAGTATGTACAACCTGTATTATGATAAGTGGTTCAAGCAGGTAAGGTGAAATAGCAGTATAGGATAAGAGAGAAAGCAGTTCAAACAACCAATATGTAGTGACTTAAGTTAACCTTTAAAGCTTATGGATTTTATCTTATTTATTTTATTTATTTATTTATTTAACAGCTCTTATATACCGCGCTATTTGACATCAGTGCGGTTTACATTAAACAAAATAAATGTCTCCTAACTCCCCTCCCTTTCCTTTGCCTACCAGCCCCAAGTCTCACCCACTGCTGGAGCTCTGGATCGGTGGCTGTTTGTGAAAGGAGAGGTTTGTAGATCTGTCCAATTGCTGAGGCTGTAGCCTTGGCTTTGCCTCCTCCAAGCTGGAGAGGTTTTTGCACTCCTCTGATCAGAACAACTGTTGCAGCTCTCCCTTGAGCTGATCTGCTGCTGGATGTCCCTGGATCTTGTGGTTCCTAGTCCGGAATGGACTCTCTGCCACCACAGCTCTTTCAGGAGCTGATTCTCCGCTGTAGCTGCCCCTGGAGCTGATCTGCCACTATAGCTTCCTCTGGAGCTGATTCTCTGCTGCTGCAGCTGTCTCTTGAGCTGATCTGACACTGGACTCTCAAAGCTGGATTTGGCTCTCCAGAGTGTCTCTACTGCCATCTCTACTCTCTGGGATGAAAGGAGACTGTCCATCCCCATCTTCACTCCTACCCCCAGCTGAGTATTGTACAAGGCTCTCTGCTGCTATTTTCACTCAAAGCTAGCCAAGATTCTCAGAAAACTTTCTAACACCTATCATCACTTTTAGATTAAAAAGTTTAACAATCTCCAAAACCTAAACTCCATTTCTTCTCAAGGTTTTTTCTTTCTTTGGAGAACTTTTTAGTACCAGCATATGTTTTTCTGATGCCATTTCTCTTAGGGTGAGCAACTTCCACTGCACCCCCCCCCCCCCCGGATTTACTCCCTCTGTCTAGTGTGTGCATTTTATTCCCTATATATTTCCTATAGATTTAAAGTTAAATCTTAATATTAGATATAAATGTGAGCAAATATTACCCTTGATCCTTCAGCACAGGCAGTGATTTGCATATCCCCCCTGCCCAGCAGGTGTTCCATTAGTGTTGTCCTTTATCTGAACTCCCCATCAGCCACTTCTTCAGTAGCATGCACTGACCATTATTCAGCAAACTTTCAAACATCCACCTTTAAGAGGGGGGTGGGGTTCAAAAGGGACATTTTTCTCTTTGAAAACTGGTGTAAAACCAGTGGGTAAAAATACTTAGACTTTACCCTTCTGCACAGTCTGAAAATTGCTCTCTTTGTCAAAATTTGGTGTTAAAACATTGTTCTGTCTCTGAAAAATCTGTGCATGCTGTTGTGGGACCTCAGGAATTATATTTTTTGTGTAGAGTAATGTTTAGAAAAATGTGTCTTTTGAGATATTTTTGTATTTTGACCAGGGCCAAATTAATAGGTTGCAAGAGTACCATTTGTCCTGGTTGCCAGGCCTGTGGGCCTCCGCTGCAGCTGATGCTGGGTCTGCCTGCCCTCTCTCTGGTTTTGATCCCTACCCCAGAGGAGATACAGATGTAAGAGCCTGAAAGACATCAAGAGGAAGGAGACAGGGATGGGGAGAGGGGTGGCTAGGGGCAAATGAAGAGTGAAAGAAAGGGGTTAGGAGCAGGAGAAGAGTGAGCCAGAGGAGGGAATGGCTGGGAGGAAGAGGAAAGCACAAGAGGAGGGGTGACCTGAGAGCAGGGGAGATCACAAAGAGGACTTAAGGGTAAGGGGAAAGAGTGAGAGGAGTGCCTGGAGCAGAGGGCGAGCATGAGAGGAAGGAGCTGCACAGAAGGGGAAAGGGCAGCAAGATGGGAAAAGGATGGGATATTGGGTGGATACTGGTTTGGGGTAGAGAGTGGGTCCAAGTTGCACAAGGGGCTTCCATCATTTATCTTGTGGAGGGATGCTGATAGGGTTACCAACTGGCCGGTTTTTCCGTGGCCAGGCCGGCTGTCAGCAGAGATAAAAAAATGGTCCTTGAAAAGCCGTTTTTTTGGTCTGGCCGCGAGACCGGGAGCAGCCAGAGCAGAAAACCAGCTTTGCATCTGCGGTCCACAGCCCCCCCCCCCCCTTGCAGCTGCTGCTCCTGCTTCTTACAGAGCAGCGGCTGCAATAAAGCTAATTTAAAAACAAAAGAAAACCCGTGCGGAGCCCTCTGGCCCTATGAAACTCCTGCTGCAGCGCCAGCCCCCTGTAACGTCACTTCCTTTTCAGCCCGGGTGCTGCAGCAGGAGTTTCATAGGGCCGGAGGGTTCCGCACAGATTTTCTTTTGCTTTTAAATTAGCTTTATTGCAGTCGCTGCTCTGTAAGAAACAGGAGCAGTGGCTGCAAAGGGAAGGTGAAGCTGGGGGAGGAAAGGTGAAACTGCACTGGGGGGGGGGGGGAAGCACTGGGGGAGGAAAGGTGAAGCCGCACTGGGGGGGGGGGGGGGGGATGAGGCGAAGCTGCACAAAGGGGGGGGGGGAGGAGGTGAAGCTGCACAAGAGGGGGAGGGCGGAAGGCTCTGCACAGGTTTAATTTTGTTTTTAAATTAGTTTTGTTGCAGCCACTGTTCTGTAAGAAGCAGGAGCAGCGGCTGTAAGGGGAAGGAGGTGGCAGAAGGGACTGACAGGTGGAAGGTGAGGGCTGGAAGAGAACTGAAAGGGGGGGGGGGAGGTGGCAGGAAGAGAACTGAAGGGGGAGGAAGGAGGTGGCTGGAATGGAGCTAACAGAGGGGTTAAGGAGGGGGATCAAAGGGAGCTGACACCTGGGGATGGTACTGGTAAGTGACTGGGTAATGAGGAGGAGGCTGGAAGGGAGGGAGCACTGGGGCTGGAAGGGAGCAGAAACATGGGGATGGCACTGGAAGGGGAATGGACAGAGGGTAGGGTGAGTGGAAGGGAGCAGACATGTGGGGATGGCACTGGAAGGGGGATGGACAGAGGGTAGGGTGACTGGAAGGGAGCAGACACGTGGGGATGGCACTGGAAGGGGGATGGACAGAGGATAGGGTGACTGGAAGGGAGCTGACACGGGGAAGGCACTGGGAGTGGAAGTGAGCTGATACCTGGGATGGTGTTTGGACTAGAAGGAGCTGGACAGTGAGGAAGGAGGGGGACTAGAAGAGAATGGACACCACTGGCAGTCCTGGGAACACAAGGGGATTGGCACTGGAATGTAATGGGAGGGGAGGACAGGAAAGCGGGCTGATATTGGGGACGGTTACTGGGAATGGAAATAGGCTGATGGAAGGAAGTGAAGAAAACAAAAGAAGAGACAAGAAATGGCAGATGGACTATAGACCATAGAAAGAGAGCTAAGAGAAGACAGGAAAACGGAAGCCTCAGACTGGAACCAGCATGATCAGAGAATAAAATGGTCAGACAACAAAGGTAGAAAAAATAATTTTATTTTCAATTTAATGATTGGACTTTGTACTACCTTTATATTTTACACAGTATGGGGAACTGCGTCTCTTATTTATCTGATATTGCACTGCATGCAGAGTGCGTCTTCTTGGGGTTTCAGTTTAATTGTTGTCTATATATTTCTCTTTTTGTTTTGTGCTCATTTATTGATGAAGGTCTGTCTGTATTGTGTGTGTGTGTGCAACCAATGCTGCATATTCTGTCGGTATAGAATTTCTGTTTAAGAATTTGTAGCAGTCTTGCTTGTTCAGTTTGTACATTGCCCTTTCTGCAATTTTTGGGGGGACAGGGGGTGGAGCAAGGAAAGGGCAAGGTGGAGGTGGAGGTGGGCATGAGCGGAGCGTGACTAGCCACAGGTGGCGGGTTTTTCTCTTTTAAAAGTTGGCAACCTTAGATACTGAGCCTGAAAAGACCCCTGTCCTTTGTCTTCTGTGCAGTGAGGGGTGTTAGGTTGGGATTTCTGAGCCCCTCAGCACTATTCTTGTTGTAACAGCCTCAACTCCATACAAGATCAATATGTTAGTATAGGCCAAAATGGTTTTCTGCTTCTCATTCTCAAGTATCCCACTGTGCAATATTTATGTGTTCTTAGAAGTTCCATTGCAATCTTTGCACATTAATGGTGCTGAAGTATATTTTGTATTTGTAAAGTTCTGTTTCCATTTTGCGTGTGTGATGGTAGTGAAGTATGCTGTGTGAGGACTTTATTAAAATAGAGCGTTTGTGTATCAATCTAAAATTGACTGATAAAGACTTAGGGCCCGATTTTCAGCTGCCCGTTGCTTGGAAGCGCTATGCGCCAATAAAGCTCACAACCCTCCCCGCTGACCTCTAAACTGGATATTCAACGCTGCGACGATGGCATTGAATATCTGGTGATCGCCGCAGGGACAGAAAGCCGTTGAGGCTAACTTGGTAGCAGCGATATTGGCTGCTGCCTGGGTAGCGATTGGCAAATTAAAGATAGGCGAGGGGTTTCCTTGCCTATCTTTAAGGCGCTGTTTGCTAACTGGGCAGCATGCATTATCGCTGCTACCCAGTTAGCGCCATTCCCTACCTCTCCTCCATCCTGGAACTCCCCCGACATGCGCTGATGCTAACCGGATAGCATCGGGGCACTAGGGGACATAGACGGGGATATTCAACGGCACTAACCGTGTATGTGCTGTTGAATAGCCCCATCTAAGGCATTTGCACTGTTTACTAGGCTGTAAACCATGTAAATGCCCTTCAATATTGGGCCCTTAATCCCTTCTAGAGGTTTCTACTTTGCAAACTGAAATCCTAGTGTAATCAGGTTGTTAAAAACGAAAGAGTGGATACCTTGTGCTTGTGCTCTTAAGGGAACAGCATGAAAAAGCCTCGTATAGCTCAAATAGAATAGGAAAATAGGTGATTTGCGGGGAAAAAGAGAAATAAGGTTATTCTTTGTACAGATGGGGAACTTGTTGATAACATCAGCAAGAGGAAGTGTTTCTGCAGAGGGTCTGCAACGGCGGTGCTGTGATGCCGGACAATCAGTGGGTGAGTGAATGCTGGAGAGACTGGAGGGGTATGAGAGGGACTGATGTCAGGGGCCCCGATAGACTGAGTTCTAGTGAGAGTCTGAGGAATGTTTGAGAGATTAAGGGGTATGTTTACTAAACGGCAGTAGCGGCTTCCGTGTGATATCGGAGCCACGGCCGCATTGATTTCAATGGAGCCGCGGCTCCGATATCGCATGGAAGCCACTACCGTCATTTAATAAACATGTCCCCTAAGTCAATTTGTATGAAGACTGATGGAAAGTGAGAGGTTTTAATTTTTTTTCTTTGGTTTCTGGGTTGAATGAGGTGAGTAGGTGTTGTGTTGTGTGTGAGAGGGAGAGATGAGTGAGATTGAGAGAAAGTACTGGGGACGTAGGAAAGAAGAAGATCAGAACTAGAGATGTAAGATTATTTTTATTTTCCCATCAAAACAGAGAAAACCAGGGAAGAGAGGTTTAAGGTTTCAGAGTCATCTTAAATTGGTTTAAGGTTTATTTTTAAGGTAGGAAAATATATTATTGGAGAAATAAAAGGCTCCTATGATATTAACTGAAGTTTAGGCTGAGAGAAGTATTTAACCTTTGATTAAATCCCTATAGGAGGGACTAGATAGGGATAAAAAGGGAAGGAGGAATATATAGGAAAGTGAATTTATAAGAACTGACAGCTGATGTTTATTTTATTTTTCTTGATTGAGTAATGTTTGGCAGGGGGCTATTGGGAAAGTGTGATTTGTTCCTGAGTGAAGAGTCTGTATATGTTATGCAGGAGTAATAGGGCCAGGAAGGGAATATTTTTAAGCAAACTTGGTACATAATTTTTCCATTTTGATTATTTAATTTTTTTTCAGATTTGCTCAGTTAGGAGTTTTAATAGGGTGGAGGCAGTCAGGATTAATTTAGCATAGGGGTGAACCATCCAGCTTTGAAGAAAAACATCAAGTTGAAGTTGCACAAGACCTCAGAAGATGGCTCACTGATCGGAAGACAACTGACCAGACTTGAGCCCCAATGGGAGAGATGATGAGAGGATAAATAGAGACACTTACCTGTTATATGTTATAAATATTTGAGCTCAAATATTTTGAGACTTTGAAGGGAAAGTTAACCTCAAACTGAGTTTCACACACTTATGAGAAGAGGGGAGTTTATTATAACAAATTGTTTAGAAAAATTGAAGGCAACTTTGTTTCATATATGGACAGTTTAATTTGTATACATTTATACTGCAACACCTTTATTTTAAATGAGAAAAGAAAAATCATACATTTACCTTATTAAGATATGAAAATCTGAGGAAATAAATGTTATTGTTTAACTAATCCAATCACTCCTTCGCTTCTTTCCTTTTAGTTTTATTTAGTTTCCTGACTGTGTGCTCCTCATGGGTATTCCAGTCTGGACCTAGTGTGTTTGAACCCCTCCCTCCCTCCCTCCCTCCTCCCATCACACCCAAAGTGGGATAGATAGTAGAAACATCCTGGCTACCGTGAGCTACTCCTACACCAGGGAGTGCTGAACTGACTTACTTAACATGGATGCTTGTTACCAGTCTTTGGAATTGCAAACCTCACATACAGACTGCTAACAGCAAACCCCAAAGTGGATCACAATGCACAAACCTTTAAGACTTCACAGGAAGTGCTGAACTGACTCTGGTCAGCAATAGAAGGGTTAAATCTTGCATTGAACTGCAGCCCTCTGTGATTGGTAGAAGCCTCCTAAATATGTTAAATTGAGTCAGTTGCTGGCTAGCTTTGTGGCTGGAAGCTTTGAGGAGTTGCTGGCTAGTTGCTGGCTAGCCTCTGGCTAGAAAACATTGAAGAGCTGCTAGCTGCTGGCTGGCTTTAAGAGAAAAGGCCAGGGGAGTTGGAGTTCAGCTCTCATTCAGAGTTCCAAGCATTGGACTCAAACTTATAAAACAAGGATTTATCTCCCCCAATTCTTTGTAAGAGTTCAGAATACAGAGATTCTGCATTTACTCACAGCCCTGGAACACCAAGACTCCCTAGGGAAAAGGCTGAGCCTAGCAATTGCCAGAGACCAAGGAGGTTATTCAGAGAGGCGGATAGTGAAGCTGTACGTCCTGGTGGGACATGCTGCCCCATTATCCATCCTGCCCTGATTCCACATCCCGCCCCCCTGGCACGGCCAGAACCTCAATGCGTGCAGAGCTGGAGGGCAATGGGAGTGGGTGGAGTGGGGGTGGGCAGAGGCGGCAATATACAGGGCTGATTCAGGTCACAGTCCTCTATGTCCTGAGGGTGAGGGCAGGACGCACTGTTTATTCCACTTCAGAAGTGGAATAAGCAGCCATGAGGGTGGAGATCAGGCTCAGATTCCCTCCCCTGGCCAGGCTCACAAAATGGTAGGACCCCCCACCACCTGATCTGGGCCACAGCCAGTCCCTGCAGAGGGTAGAGTGGCAGGGAATTAGGGGGGCACTGATGTGGTGGGCCAAGAGAGCGGCAGGGTGGATGTCCCTGCAAGTATGCAGGGACACATAAGGTTGTCTCAGGGCCCAATCGTGCATCTGCAGGAACGTCTGGGTCCCATGGTGCAGAATCAGATACTAACAGGCCTGTCCTGCCTGGGGTGCCCAGACGTCCTGGACGTGCCTCTTCTAGGATTGGGCTCCAAGTGAATTGTCATCCAAATTGTGAGACGTTTCCATAAATGTATAAAGAAAGCAGGATTTTCAATAGCAGGAAAGCACCAAAAACGCTGGAAAGCACTGGGCCTGTATCCTAATACAATTAGAACAGTATTAATGGTATGCAGCAATTTAGAACCTCTGATTCCAGTGGGATAATTTTGCTAGATTAAGTTATTGTTTCATCCTTGTTGTCAGCCACCCGTACAAATTCTAATTTACATATTCAACCAGTCTATCTGCTAATTCATTGTGGAAAAGATTTTTTTTGACTACTTTAATTTTTGCCTTTGATTTTGTCTTGGTAAATACCTGAATTGGTTCTTGGTGAGCTGTTTTTCTTGTTTATGATGGTAAAGAAAAAGTTTTTTGTGTAAGCATTTTCTGTCTGCTTTAATTTGAGCCCAGCACACTATCTCACAAAGCTCAGTAAGCCACCATTACAGTTAATACTAACCAATTTCACTTTACCCGATACAAGTCCCTTTCAACCCTATATTTTTCAAGAGCATATCTAAAGCACAAAAAAGTTCCAGCGTCCTGAAGGTGTCCTTGGGGCCTGTCTTCTGTGAGTTTCAAGCGACTGCAGGGCAGGAATGGTGATCCTGGGTTTCATTTGCAAGCACAGGGGCGGGGAACCTCTATCCCTCCATCTTTCCCCACTGCACACAACTGCCCTCAGAAATTCACAGTAGCATTAGTTGCCACACTCATGTCTCCTGTTTTCCCCCCAAGGTTATTCAGGCTTTGCATTGATTTTCCCTCTTAGCTTTGGGAAATGTGCATCTCTGATATATGTGGATTTTGCACATTACAGGAAGAAATGCATTTCTGTTTTCTTTCTCTGGTGTTATGCTTCAGGCTGTCGGATTCTTTGGGGCTTCCTGTCCAGTTTTTTCCCTTAGTATTTCAAGTTCTAGTTTACTTTATTCTGTATATGATGTCTTAATTGTGTGACCGAGGTGCAATATTCTGCTAGCGTGTAGTTTGTGTAGGAATGTTTTTCAGTTCAGCTTGTTCTGTTTTCCAGCAGAAGGCATATCAGATAAAATAAACCATAAACCATGTTGGTATTCCGAGGTCTAATGTAATATTAGATTGCTATACACACACAAAACACCAGAGGACGATAATGAACCTATCATAGAAAACATCCTCTTTAAAAAAAATTGAAATATTCAACATAAAACCCTGTGGAATGTGGATGGGCAGACTTGGTAAGCTGTATGGTCTTTATCTGTAGTCATTTTCAAGGTTTATGTTTCTATTTAGTTATGAAAATGAGGCTCACACATATGCAAATATTTACAGAAATTTATGTAAATGAGGTCTGCAGGATGCTGTTGTTACTGTGACAGTCATATGCCACACCTCAAAGATTTCCAAATCCATGAGTCTAATGATTCTAATAAACTTCAAACGTAATGACATTCAACTTCCCTTTAATCTGAATCCTTTTATTGTGGTGTAAAAGCTACAAATAAAATTATCATTGGGAAGAAAAACATAAATGAAAACAAACCCCAGTGCATTAAAATCAGAAGAATTTAATTGTAATATAGAGGGTATGATTCATGTGCTTACAGATAATCAAGCTAAAGTTATATACAAATGTAATAATAAATGCTTGAATACCTCTACACAAAAAAAAAGGTACAAACCTTAATTAAAATATAATACAACGTTTTAGCTTGTGATGTAAGAGCCTTGCTGAGAAAACTATTTAATACCCCATAGGGGATATTTAAACTACTACTGTACATTGCATGTTCATCTAGAATATTTGAGATGGGCTTTTTATTTCTACACCAGAATGAGTGAAGAAAAGCCATTTGTTCCAAGTATGAGTACTCCCTTCTAGGGTTATTTGCTTGACAGAGTTATATTCTGATATTTTACTGCTAAAGTACAAAAAAGCAGCATGGAAAAAATATGAAGTCAGCAAACTCAAGCATCAGTGTAGGTGACATTATTATTACTAAATCAATTGCATACAGTAAATTATAAAAAAAACCAGCTTCATTACCAACTCTGGGGAAGTAACATTTCCAGGGGTATGGAATTCTCCCCAGCAAGCTGGGACCTGATTCCATTGTTCCTTCAATTCCCTAGCACATTTCTTTAAGGTAAAAATTAGGTGGCTTTATTTTCAAATAAGAAAATGATGTATAAGACACTGAAAAGGGAAAATCATCTAACAAAGACATAAGAGAAAGCAGGTGATGCTGACATTAGAGACATTTGCACAAAAACTTGAAAGACTGTCTATTTAGTCTTACTGGAAAACTGTTTTATGATTCTTGACTTTTACTTAGTAGCTATTATTGATGATATTTAAAATCCTTGTATTCCATGCTGTTCATGTCTGAGGAACAGGTCAAGTACAAACCAAAATATGGGTAATTCTAAGATCATTATTATTAATCATAAATGCCATTCTCTGGATAAATAAATAATAAAAAAGGATCTCAGCATTTATCAGCCAATTACAGATGTATTTCATGTGCAAGGCTTGCTCACCATTGTAGATCCTGAAAAATGTCTTCTATCTCCGAAGTTTGTTCAAATTGATATTATTTATTGAATGGGTTTTTAATACCACTTTATCATGTACTCAAAGGGGCTTGTTTACAAAGCCGCGGTAGCGGTTTGCGATCGTAATCGGAGCCGCGGCCCCATTGATTTCAATGGGGCCGCGGCTGCGATCGCGATCGCGAACCACTACCGCGGCTTTGTAAACAAGCCCCAAAGTGTTTTACATTGTAACTTAAACTTAGTAATGTACATTAAACAAGGACATTGATAACTTGAATTTTCCTGAAACAATGGAGGGTTAAGTGACTTCCCCAAGGCCACAAGGAGTGCTAGTGGGAATTGAACCCTGGTCTCTTGGTTCCCAAGCTAGTGCTCTAACCATTAGGCAATTGATTAAAACATTTTTTTCAAGGACGTTCATAAAGCACTTTTATCTAATGAAAATCCATCAAACATTCATATTATAAAATAATACAGTTCATATGGTAATCCAGTTAATCAGAAACACTAAAAAATTGTATCAGAAGCCCATCTTTTAAAAAAAACGTAGGGACCCTTTTAGTAAAGGGCACTAGGGTGCTGCACCTCATGCACCAAAAGCACCCAAACTATGCTGTGTTAGGTGCCAGGACTACAGCGTTAACTGTTGGGGGTGTGGAAAGCATTTCCCGGGCAGGTGACGTGGAGCACTTCCCCTAAAGCGGGCTGCATTGATGCAGATGCATTAACTCTGCTCATTGAGGTGGTGTTAGGTGAATCTGCGCTAATGCAATTAGCATGTGGTGTGAACCCAGCGCTAAAAGCACTGAGCTCACCACGCCCACTCTCTGCCCAATCCACCCACTCACGACCCTACGATGGCTTGCACAGTTAGCACAGGAATCTTCCCACGCTATCATGGCCCCGCGCTAGCTAGCAATGGGCGTCCTGGCACAACAGAACATGTGCTGCCAGCTAGCACCCTTAGCCAAAAGGCATCCTAGACTCATCTGAAGTATTGAGCCCATGCCCAACAAAGGCCTTTATTTTGCAAGGCTACACTTGCTAGATCAGGAGCTGAACGGGCTACTTTCTCTATGAAGCGCTGTTTAAATCTTCAGTGTTTTCAGGTTACATACACCAGCATGATCTTTTTGACCACTCTCTCTTCAGTGTCGTGATATCACATTCTCATCATGATACTGAAGAGAGATCAGCCCAAAAAATTATGCTAGTGTATGTAACCTGAGAACGCTGAATATTTAAACAGCGCTTTGGAGAGAAAGTACTATTTTAAACAGTACTTTGGAGAGAAAGTACTATTTTCCAAGCGCTAATCACACCGCACTTCGATTATGCCAATATAATACTGCAGGGCCTCCCAAAGAGTACCCTCAATCCTCTACAGTTAGCCATGAATGCAGCATTCCGTGTTCTTTGGGGAGCCGCAAGGAATGACCACATCTCCCCCATCCTAAAAGAGCTCCACTGGCTTCCGATAAGCTGTAGAATCTCATACAAGGCCCTCCTCATTACCTTCAAGGCCTTCAACAAAATGTCACCTACATCTATTTCTGACTTCATCACACATACTGCAAACAACAGATCTAGGAGATCGCTGGCTACAAACATGCTACTAATACCAACTGAATCTACAAAGCTCAACCAGACCACCATCAATAGGGCATTCTCGAACTATGCTCCCAGGTGTTGGAACAAACTCCTTCCCAGCATTAGAGCAATCAGGGACCTTAAGCTATTCAGAAAAGCCCTCAAACACCACCTTTTTCTCATGTACTTTACACACCTAGATATCTCCCCCCTTCACCCTCTCACCCTCACAATTTCAAACCACTGCCATATGATTGCAAAAACCTACAGCGAATTTATCTCTAATATCTAATGTACTAGAATGTATATAGTTTCCCCAAGTTTACCTCCATGTTAAATCCCTGTTCTATGTAAACGACGGCCAAATTTACTTGACCAAGTGTTATATTGTTTCAATGTAAACCGCACTGATAACAAAGAGCGCGGTATATAAGAAATGTTAAATAAATAAATAAATAAAAGTAGCCTGTTTAGCCCCTGATGCAGCAAGTGTAGTCTTGCAAAACAAAGGCCTTTGTTGGTGGGCATGGGTGCTAAACCTCAGATGAGTATATGTCTGTTGACTAAGTATTTTAAAAGATGGGGTTTTGATACAAGTTTGCTCAGTGTTTCTGATTAACTGGATTACCATATGACATGTATTATTTTTTGTACTATGAATGTTTGATGAGTTTTCAGAAGATAAAGTTGCTCTATGGGTTTTCTTGAAAATGTTTTTAATCAACTGACTAAAAATAAAAAATAGTATCAATTAGAATAAACTTCTAAGATAGAAGGAGTTTTTTGGGGGTCAGTAACGCCGGTGAGCAAGCCTTGCGGATGAAATAAATTAGGAACAGGTCGATCCATGATTGCAGATAGGAGTCTGTGGAATTTTCAAAGCTGTCATGTACCAAAGGATTAACTGTCTTGAATGAAATGAGCTCTGTTTTGTAAATATGCATGCTCTCAGACTTTAGTAAATGCTAATTTTTTGAGCAATAGTCTTGATATTTTCTGGTTTCTGTCTTCTATGCTTCTTGATGCACGATGGGGTGAGGATCCATTGTTTTCTGGACGTGGAGGACCACTGTGGACGTTGGTTGACAATACAGGGGTTCCAGTGCTGGAAAGTATTAGTCTCAACCTGTTCTTAGAACAATAAAACCTCTTTATACTATTCGATAAACGTTGCTTCAAGTCAACATCACTGTCAGCAGTTTTATTTTTTGTAGTGTTATACAAATGGTCAGTAGTAGTAGTATTTTTCAGTTCTGTTGCTATCGATCTTTTTTCATGGTTCTTTCTTTTAGTGGATAGACTAACACGCACCTTTTTTGATCCCACCACTTTATTGTGCTTGCGAAGTGGATTTGCTTCAGTGGCTTGGGTAATATTAGGTTCCTCACCTTCATTATTATATGTCTGGGAAGGCATAGTTATGTTCAGATCTGAGTCAACCTCAAGGTAGGGTACACTGGATGTACTGTTATTCTGTTTTAATAGAAGATTGTCTCCAGTTATATTTCTTCCAGTGCTTAAGGAATTATTTTGTGGTGTAGCCTGGTGTCCTGGTGTGTAGCCTACATGTCTGGTGTGCTTTGAATGATTAATGTCAGGATATGGTGAACTTCCTCTTTTTTCCCGTCGAGAGTCATCTTTTAGTGCCAAGACATTTTCTCTCAGAGAAGGATATGGAAGATTATCCATACAACATAGTTTATTGAATGACGGGTATGCTGTAATTCTTCTGTAATCTGTTGGGCTGCTTTCTGGGGCTGTAGTTTGCTCACCACCATAGCCCCAATCCCTGTCTTCACGATGGGGTAAATTTCCTCTCATGCCTGCTGGGTGGCTTCTGAAGTACAGTGAATTTTCCAGCTGATCTGATGGTGCCATATCTTGATTACGATAGTTCACATCCCAGTCCCAAGAATTTCTTTCAGAAGGTGGTAACAATCTATTATGCACTGGAGAATTACTTTCAATATCCCAAGCATTCCCTGAAGAGTATGGTATTTTCTCTGTGTGGCCATAAGGAACATTTGAACGATATGGTACATAATCTGTTTGCCTTGGAGGACCCATACTATAGTTTGGAAAACGTTCTTCTTGCTTCCAGGTATTCATTCTGTCAAAGGGCTGGTTTTGTGGGTCATGTGACAGATATGGTGCATTTCCTCTGTGCCTTGAGGGATTTAGATTTGGAGAATGACTTTCTTGGTTCCATAGTGTACCTCTGTCATAAGGAGGGCTCTCTCCTGGACCAAGTGCATAACCTTCAGGATAGTAGATAGTTCCATGCTGATCTGTTGGAGATTTTTGGTTTGCTTCATAAGCTGGAAAGTTTGTTCCATAGTCCCACGTGTTTCTGTCAGCATAAGGCATACGTCCTCTCTGATCACCTGGATCATTTTCAAGGTAGAAGTTACCATCTGAGGCCCTCCCACGTTGCCCTATGTAATCCCTAAAGGAGTTTACTCTGTTTATCCATGTACTGCTCCTAGGCTGAAATGAATTTCCCCGGTCATCATATGGGTTATTTTCATGATATAAATTTCTTCCCCTGTATGGCGGTATATATTGCTGCCTCGACTGTGCTGCTTCGAAGACTGGGATGCTGTCTCTATTGTTCCAGATGTCACTTCTAGCAGAGGGCATTATTTCTCGTTGAATTGATGGCTCTACCTCTGGATATGGCACATTTTCATGGGGAATAGAGGGTCCTGTTCCAGGATGGGGGAAACTTTCTTCCTGGCCCCAGTTATTGTGCCCATTTCTCATCTGGTCTGTTGGGCCATTGTCTGGATGGGGAGGATTTATATTTTGATCCAAAAATATGCCCTTTGGAAATTGCTGGCTTGGAAATGTATGGCTGTCTTCTCTTGGGGAAAGTGAGTTTCCATTTTGCCATTTTGCAGGATAATTACCTTCTAAATGGGGCAAACTCGTTCTGTAGTCTGGTATATCCTCTCTGTATGGCGGTGAAATTCTTCTTTGTCCAGCTGGATTAATGGTAGGAAACTCTTTCATATCTCTTTGACCTGATAGATTCTTGGCAAGATTTTGGAAACGATCATCATTACCTGATGGTCTATATTTAGGATTTTGGGATACACCACTTGCTTGGTCTGGGTAATTACCGTTAGTAGGACCTTGTGAATTTTCTTTGTGATTTGAGGGATTTACTGCATTTACAGGGGAATGTCCTCTATAGCCTTGAGGATTCATATTAGAATATGATGGGTTTCCTGTACGAACCAATTGCTTATTTTCAGGAATTATTAGTGGATTACTCCTACTGATACCCTGTCGTGAATGGACTTCATATCTAGGTGAATTTTGATGAGGTCTTAATGGACCACCCCCAATTGTTTGTTGTTTAACTTCAGGAATGCGTGGATGAGGATCTCCATGTGGAGGATGGCCTCTGTTATTTGGCAGATTAGGCCCATAGCTATTCAGTGTGCTACCTCCTTGGCCTCTATGATTTGGAACATTAACAGTGGGAGTAGAAGTTGAAGGATTCTCACTTTGATTGGGTTTTGGAGGACTGGCTCCGGTGCTACTTGGAGAATTTCTGCCGTTTGTTGTATTGGTTCCCTGATTTGCTTCTGGTGGACTGGCAGCTGTTGAGTTAGTAGTAGAAGCTGTTGAGTTTGTTGCAGCATCTGGTGCAGGGCTTTCTGCTTTGGGCTCTTCCTTTGCAGGTTCTCCAGCATCTTCGTTTTCCAGAGCGTCCTCTTCTGAATTATACGGGGGTCGGGCTCCAAACCCATAATATCCAAAGTACTGATTCTGAAATCATAGTGTGTACATTATGGTTACATTTTTTTCTGATTGCTTTTCATTTTAACATTTCAAATTAAAGTAACAATATCACCCTTCTTTCAACTAGTAACCTTGTCCACCCTTCTCTTTATAACTCCAGTAATATAAATACATATTATAAGGGAAATAGATCATATTTTTATATGAGACTAGAAAGACTAAATGCTTGTCATGGAAAACAGATCAAAGTGTGTTTTTATAGGATTATATCAGTATTTAGGAAGGCCTGGATTTAGGACAAGGTAACCTAGACAACAGAATTTTAATAGGCTGCTGTGCCTCTATCTGGGCCTGTCCATTTTTCCATGCTGTGTACAGTGGTATCAACATCATCTCTAAAATGAAACCTGAGCATGGGGCCTGCCTGCTGTCTCATTCTGACAGGCCCTGCCTCTCGCATGGGTTTCCAGAGGATCCTTAATTGCTTTAAAGTAAAGAGATAGTGGGAGTATGACCTAGTCACAGTGGCATGCTATTTAAATGACAAATCACCCTACTCAATGAATGCTGGGACAGCTTGAATGAATGGCTAAGTGGGTGATACGAAAAATCCTAGTGTACCATGCATGCAACTATTCAGATGGGTCTGTCTGACAGCTTGTGATGTGATCGTAGAATTAACTAACAGCTGAATCTGTCTAGCAAGCCACAAGTACAGTAGTTAACTATTAAAGCAGTGGTTCTCAACCTTTTTTGTACCGTGACCCCTTTTACCATTGGTCAACTTGTGGTGACCCCCAATGATAAAATCAAATGCGTCTCTCTTCTTTTACCGTTAACGCATTGTCGCTGTAATCATTTGTTGAATTATTAATATATTATAGGCCTTTGCAATATATTTTTATTTATAAAATTTACTTATTTAAACAACAATAATTAATCACAATAACAACTAACAATATTTGATTTCAAAATTATGATGATTTTGTAGTCAAATCACTAATATGAAATACAGTTATTTTTTCTACCTTTGTTGTCTGACCAATTTATTCTCTGATCATGCTGGTCACGATCTGAGGCTTCTGCTTTCCTGTCTTCTCTTAGCTCTCTTTCTGTGGTCTATGGTCCATCTGCCATTTCTTATCTCTTCTTTCGTTTTCTTCACTTCTTTCCATCAGCCTATTTCCAGTCCCAGTAACCCTCCTCAGTATCAGCCCCTTTCCAGTCCTCACTCTCAGTACCTTTCAATGTCAACTTGCATTCCCATGACTGCCACTGGTGTCCATTCCCTTCCAGTCCCCCTCCTTCCCCACTGACCAGTCCCTTCTAGTACAAATACCATGGCAGTCCCTCTCAGATCCACTCCCTTCCAGTTCCATTCTCCCTTCCCCTCGTATCAGCCCATTTGTAGCCTTAGCCCCCAGTTTTCTTCCAGGGCCAGCAGCTCTATCCTCCCCTCCCCACAATCAGCCCATTCCCAGTCAAAGCCCCCCAATCAGCTTGCTTCCAGTGCTAGTCCCCCCTCAACCCCATAGCCAGTGCTGGCCTCCCCTAATCAGCCCAATACCAGTCCTACCCCCCCATCAGCTCATTACCAGCCTTAGCCTCCCCTAATCAGCTCATTTCTAGTTCTAGCCCCTCCTCAACCCCATTACCAGTGCTAGCCAACCCTAATCAGCTCGCTTCCAGTGCTAGTCCCCCCTCAACCCCATTACCAGTGCTAGCCTCCCCTAATCAGCCCATTACCAGTCCTACCCCCCCATCAGCACATTACCAATCCTACCCTCCTCTAATCAGCCCATTTCCAGTCCTAACCTCCCCGATCAGCTCATTTCCAATGCTAGCCCCCACCAGTCCATTACCAGTCCTACCCCCCCTATCAGCACAATGCCAGTCTCAACCCCCCCCCCCTTTGATCGGTCCATTCCCAGTTCTAGCCTTCCCTAATCAACCCATTACCAGTCCTAGCCCCCCCATCTGCCCATTATAATCCTAACCCACACTGTCTCTCCCCTCTGTCCAGCATTTATCACCTGTCTGTCCAGTATGCCCCCTGTCTCTTCCCTTTGTCCGTGTCAGCCCTCATCCCTCCATGTCAGCCCCCCTCCCTCCATCCATCCATCCATCCATCCCTCCATGTCAGTCCCCCCTCTGTCCATGTCAGCCCCCTCCCTCCCTCCCTCCATCCATCAATGTCAGCCCCCTCCCTCCCTCCCCCCTCCATTCATCCATCCATCAATATTTGCCCCCTCCCTCCCTCCATCCATCCATCCAGCCATCAATGTCAGCCCCCTCCCTCCCTCCATGTCAGCCCTCCCCTCCCCTCCCCTCCCTCCCTCCATCCATGTCAGTCCCCCTCTCTCCATGTCAGCCCCCATGTTCATGTCAGTCCCCTCTCTCCATGTCAGCCCCCCATGTTCATGTCAGTCCCCTCTCTCCATGTCAGCCCCCCATGTCCATGTCAGCCCCCCTCTGTTCATGTCAGCCCCCCTCCCTCCCTCCATCCATCCATGTCAGCCCCCCTCCATCCATCCATCCATATTATCCCCCCCTCCCTCCCTCCATGTCAGCCCCCCTCTGTCCATGTCAGCCTCCCTCCCTCCCTCCATGTCAGCCCCCCCTTTGTCCATGTCAGCCCTGTTGCAGGTTCCCTGCTCCCCTCTCCCCATGTCTGCCTCCTTCTTCTGCAGCTGCGGCTCCCTGTCTCTTAGGGAACCGCGGCTATACCTGTAAAACCGTTGCAGAGCCTTTCTGTCTCTAAACGGGCTCCGTGCAGCATTGTCCCGCCTGCAAAGGAAGTGGTAAACAACTTCCTTTGGAGGCGGGACAATACTGCACGGAGGCGGGGCCCATCGAGAGGCAGGAAGGCTCCGCAACGGTTTTACAGGCATAGCCGCGGTTCCCTAAGAGGCAGGGAGCCGCGGCTGCAATAGAAGGGAAGCAGTGAGTTGCCAAGAAGCAGACTCGGCAGCAGCAGCAACTTGTGCAATTTTTTTTTTTTTTAACATCGGAGTGAGGCGACCCCCGCTAAATCCTGTGGCGACCCCCATGGGGGTCGCGATCCACAGGTTGAGAACTGCTGTATTAAAGCTACTAAATTAGCAGCTAAGTCTGTCTGGCAGGCGGTAACTAGAAGTCCTAGAGGAAATACAGGAAAGAAAGGGAGCTGAGGTTGACCAAAGTAGGGAAGTTGAATTCTCCTCTGCCAAACTTGGTGGAGTACGAAAGAGGTGAATTACAAAAACAATCCTGGATAGGGAGCTAGATCTTCCTAGTGGTCATGCTTTATGGTTGGCAGCTGGGATATATTCTTAGCAATAAGGACAGGGATAGCTGGGCAGACTGGATGGGTTAGCTGTTTCTTTCTGCTATCATCTACTTTATTATGCTAATATGATTTCAAATCCATTTCCCCCTTTCACATCTTTTTCTTTTCAGGTTAATGCCATTGCCTTTTATGTTAAGAATCTGAGCCACAAGACATTCTTTTGGATGAAAACCAAACATGGTTATAATTTACTTCTAGTAGGGGAGGGAATACTCAGACCATATGCTCAGGAGAAAGAATAAAGGGTCTGATGTTCAGTGCCGCTGCAGGAGCCGAACACTAACCCCAGATATTCAATGCCAGGGTTTTATCCAGCCCAGCATTGAATATCTGGGTTCGCTGCATTTGTCGATTGCTAACCGGGGCAGCAGCGATATTGAGCCGCTACCTGCTTAGTGATACATGGTGAAAGTTAGGCCAGGATTTTCTGTGTCTGGCTTTCACCACTAATCGCTAGCTGGGTAGTGGCTCAGTATTGCTGCTGTCCGGTTAGCGATCAGTGCCACCTCCGCTCTACCCTTGTCCACCTCCGACACGCCCCTATGCTAACCGGTTAGTATTAGGGCATGTAGAGGCGGCACCTGCGGATATTCAGCGGCGCAAAGCATGCTAGTGCTGTAAATACCCCGCTTAGCAACATTTACATAGTCTGCAAACCGCGTCAATGCCTTTGAATAACGGGCCCAATGTTATTAATAACTAATTGTAGCTGGATAAACTGAGCCATGGTGTAAAAGGGAACTGGTTAACCTAACGCAAAGATGAAGTATATCTCATGAATTTTTTCTGTTTTGTAATTTAGTTCTCTGAAAATCATTCTGTGCTTCCTATCTTATCCTTCCTTTTTGGTTCTTATTCCCAGCCATTGAGCCTAAATTTTACCATCCTGTTGGACTTAAATATGTGATTTCTCTCTTCCTACTTTCTATTTCTTTTGCATCTTGGGTCACTTCTATTATATTGACGTCCTTTGTCATTCCCTATTCTTCTTTTTCTTTCAGCTCCATTCTCCCTTTTCCCTTCTTTCATAGCTTTTCTTCCCACATCCTCCTGTTCTTCTTAAATCCTTTGCTACTTCAGAAACATTGGAAACTGATCTGTTCCAACAGCCCTAGCCCTGGTGTTTGACCCTCTTTAACTACTTTCTTCTTGGTTCACTACCCTCTTTTATTAGATATCACCCCTAATTTGTTAACCAGCTTTCCAAAAGGAAGAAGGCTTATGAGGTCATCATACATGTGTGTATGTGTGTCCTTCACCTTAATAACCTTTGCGTTTAGTGTCCCTCACAAAGCACACTCTCAGGACATGTCAGGAGGCCCAGAGAGGTTCTGACAGGGCATGCCCTGGAAACTACACTCGATTTGGCTCTGTATGACGCTACCTTCTAAAAGACACTCTGGGGAGGATTCCAGGCAAAAAATTGCAAATGCTTCTGTATTCCTTGAAGCCTTGTATATACACACACACACACACACATACAAACCCACAAGTCTGATTCATTTCATTTATTGAATTTTATATACTGCCTTCTCCAATATTTCACAAGGCAGTTCACAATGCGATATGTTTACGAAACTGGCGTGGAGGACCGTGGCAATTTCAGGGGGGCATGTGAGTCTTGGCCGCTGTCACATTCCTAACACATGGCACTGTGCAATCCGTCACGCGGGTGCACTTCACGCCTGCCATTGATATAGCGTTAAGCACAGCCATGCTAACCAAGATGCACTGTTACTGCCCATGTTCTACCCTAACCTGCCCAGCCCCTGCACAATCATGCGCAAATGGGTTAGTGAGGCATTTTTGCTGTGGGGTGTGCTTAGCATGCAGCAAAGCCCACGCTAATAGCACATTTTAGTAAACATGCCCCAATAGAGCACGACAATCACACATCACATTATGGGGGTTTGTTTGCAGCCTTAGTAGTGATTTACACATCCATAATCAGGCCTATGCACGTGTAAATGGCAGCCACATGTAAACAGACGTTTTAGAAAGAGCACACAGTTTATACATAGATGCTCTTATTACATGGCAGTTTCAAGGAGGCCTGTTAGGGAACGGTCAGGGTGGGTCCAAAATCTACATGCATATTCCCTATTTCACATAGGGAATACACGTATGTGGCCTGAATTGTGCAAGTTAGGATTTACACCTGCTCCTCGGAAGATGTTGGTTTCTAAAGAGTGTGATTTTAGCCTGCCCCTTACATGAGGCATTATGGGGGCTATCCTCTTTAATCCTCTCTCCTTTAATTCTCACTCCAAATTTTACTTAGATCAAATAAAGGTGACCTCTGCAGTTAATTGGCAGCATTTGGATGTGCAGATTGCCACAGCAGGACCAGCCAGGTATGTCAGTGTTGGCAGTTATACATGGCAGGTGCTAAGTTGCTACCCTTGATTTTTCCAACATGTAGCTTTTAAAAATGGCTCTCCCAGTTCCACGTACCGGCACACTCATGTGCACTTCTGTGCCATCGTATTTGGGATTTTAGAAAGGGATCTTTGACAGAACCTTTCCTCAAATACCACCGGGGTTGTAAACATTGCCACCTCAAAGTCTCAATTCCAACCTCTGTCTTTTCTTCAATAGGCCTCTACATTTTCTTCCCAATTCACATAATATTCTGCCAACAACATTATTCATTCTTTAATTTCTCTAACACTTTCCCTCAAAATAAAATATCCGGAATATTTTTAACCTGGAAAAGTCTTTATAAATAAACTGGGATTCACCATCCTCCAAAATTGTAGGTAATTCAGCTCCACTCTTAAAAGGAGATTATTCCATAAACGGGGAGCCACATATCTAAATGCTGAATACCTGCTCCTACTCAAACTTCCTTGCGACAATGATGGAGTCATCAGTATCTCCAAGTTCGAAAAGTGCCAACTTCGTGATGGCGCATACAGTATTAACAGCTCAGATAAATAAGAACATAAGAACATAAGATATGCCATACTGGGTCAGACCAAGGTCCATCAAGCCCAATATTCTGTTTCCAACAGTGGCCAATCTAGGTCATATGTACCTAGCAGTTTCCCCAAGAGACACAAGTTCCACAATGCTTGTACTGGGTCAAGTATTGATATCTTCGGTCACTTCTTAATAATGGTTTATGGACCTTTCCTCCAGGAACTTGTCCAAACCTTTTTTAAACCCAGCTACACTAACAGCCTTTACTACATCCTCCGGTAACAAATTCCAGAGTTTGATTACACGTTGAGTGAAAAAATATTTTCTTTTATTAGTCTTAAATAGTTTACCCTGTAGCTTCATTGCATGTCCCCTAGTCTTTCTATATTCTGATAAGGTAAACAATTGGGAATATCCCTACAAATATATTTATATGCAATAACCAAAAGCTTAAATGCAGTTCACTGGGGAACTGGTGATCCTGAAGTGAAGGGGACATGCAATCCTTAGCCTGGAACTGCAGATGAATGACTGTATTGTGTATTGCTTATAATCATTTCAACATCATCCCAGGAAGACCTGAATAGAATAAATTACTGGTCATTGTATGTACAATCAGGATTCTATATCCTTTCTATCCATAAGATAGCACAATTAACAGATCTATCTCAAAAGAAAGAGAGAGGTATGATCAACCACCCAGATTTGATTCTGCAGTGTTGACATGGAATCTAATTGAATCTGCAAACTCCTCACCATTAGAGGAAAGATCTATTCCTAGCGCTATTTGTCTATTAACTAGAGGCCTATCAACCTTACTAATCCACAGCATTTCACATTTCAATGGATTTAATTTCAGTATCTATTCCAACAACTAATCTGCAGTGTACTTTTAAGCAACTGTTTGTCCTAGCAATTACTAGAGATTGGTCAAATTGTAAGGCGCTTCTATTTGTATATTATCTGCTTATATGCAAAATTCAATTCCATGTTGTTGAACAATGGCTGCCAAAGGTGATAGCACACATTGAAAAGAAGGGGAGACACAACAGAAGCCTGCAGAACTCCACGGGATAAGTGCCTCTTGTAAAAATAAGTACCTCCCACCATAGTGCACACTGTGTGTGATCACTCAAAAAACACTCTAGGCATTTAAATACATGGAGGCCTATTAGAATGAGGATGTCGAGGTCTGGGTAAAAAGTACAAGATGTGAATGTGCACAACTAAGATAATATACCGTGTGTACAGGAATCTACGTACAAGCAAACATGGAATACATGGTAAAATGTATATGTGAATAAACGTAGAAAGCATGATGTGCCGTCTACCCATCAGACATGTACAAACAAGCAAGACGTGCACCGTACATCAGACAGCATGTCCACGTGGATGTCCGAAGACATCTGGCCCACGTGCAACAGGAAACAGATTGGAATGATGCCCCCCTGCAGGCAAGCATAGAGTCGAGTTTGAAAATGGCCACACAGCACCCAAACCTCTTGGAGGTTGAGACATACCTGCTCTGCAGGCTAGTACTGGAGGAGGAGGCAGTCCTGCTCCCCATTGGGCACAGAAGGCCAATCCTTGCCACAGCATGCAGGGGCTGGGAGCGCATCAGAACTACCCTAGCGCAGTAAGTAGAGAAAGCAGAAAGCTGACAGATGTGGAAACAGTAGGGAGGGACAGAGAATGCATTAAAAAGGACGGTGGACTTCCGGTGACGTCACGGAGCTCATGGCGGCTTAGAAGCCTAGCTCCGTCCGATTCCCGAGATTGTAGTGTTAAAATTGTGACCCCAACAACTCTAAAGTGGAGGGAAAGTGAGGATCCACCTTGGTGATGGCAGCGAAGAGAAAGCTGGCAAATGTTTAGTCATCGTATGTGCGGCGGGAGCTGAGGACGGCCGCGGAGTCAGCCGGCTCGGGAGTGGAAGCCAACACTGGGAGCTTGGAGGAGGAAGAAAGAGGGGTGAAGGAGGGCTTGGAGGGTGTACCACTAAAACAGTGGCTGAAAGACTTTAAGTTGGAGATGCAAGGGGAGATAAAGGCCATGCGGAAAGATGTGAAGGAGACCCTGGAGGCGATCCAGAAGGAGGTCAGAGAGTGGAGGATTTGGAGAGTCACGTGGAGCAATTTGAAGAGGAGGTGAGAGAGATGGCGGGGCTTCAAAATAAACTGCAAGCTCAACAGGAGGAGATGCAGGAGAAATTGGAGGAGATAGAGGATAGAGCGAGACAGAATAACCTGCGCATCAGGGGGGTGCCAGAAGAGGAGGCCTTCCGGGATTGTGTTCAGGTGGTGCAAAAGCTTTGCAGCCATATTCTGCAGCTGGGGGAGGATGCAGGCCCAAGAGCAGCTTCCATCAGTGTTGAAAGAGCACACAGAGGTTTGGGGTCGAGGAGGGAGAAGCAGACGAGCGATATCATTGCCTGCATGAGCAGTTTTCCCCTCAAGGAACAAGTATTAAATGCGGCAAGAAAGTATGGAAGAATTGCCTGGGAGGGCAGAGAGGTGGAGGTGTTTAATGACTTGTCTAGAGGCACGCTGGAAAGGAGGAGAATGTTGAAGGAAGTCACTGCATACATGAGGGGGAAAGGACTGCGATATCGATGGATGTTCCCCTTTGGGCTCTTGCTGACGGTGAATGGGGTGACCAGAAGAGTGAAAACGGCGGAGGAAGCGTGGCTGACGATGAGAGTTGGGATGCGAGAATCTCCCCCAAGCGGCGGGGAGAGAGCAACAGCAGTCATACAAAAATGTGCCGGGTAAACAGCAACCGGGCTCGAGATGGCAGAGAGCAGGAGAAAAAGGGAAGAGACTGCAGCGGTTGTCCAAGGAGTGGAAAGATGCGGTGATCGAGGAAGACCCCTGAGGAGGGGAGAGAGAATGGCAAGGAGTGGAAGGGAGCAACAGCATATGGGGCGGTAGAGCTCTATTACCGCTAAGTGGACACTGGACTATTAGGGCTGCAGGGGGGAGAGCAGGAGGGCTTAACGGTATGGGGGGGGAAGGTGGGGGAGGTGGGGGGAATGGAAAGAGAGGGGGCAGGTGGTGCTTTAAGGTGGACTTTAGGATAAGGGAATGGAGTGGCGGGATAGGACAAGATGTCCCGGGATGGAGGGGAGAGGGTGTGATATGGGGAAGGTGGGAGAGGGAGAGGGGGAGGTGGGGGAGGAGGGAAGGGGGGGGAGGGAAGGGGGGATGGGGGTGGGGAAGTGGGAGGGGGCTCAAGGACACAGCAGATGGGAGAGGGAGGGGGTGAATATGGGTCAATGCTGCAGATAGGCACGGTTAATGTAAAGGGCTTGAACTCCCCTACGAAGTGCAGTTTGTTATTTAGGGAGTTATCAAAGACCCAGTGGGATGTGGTGATGATTCAGGAGACTCACCTGAGGAGGGGGGATGTGGGAAGGTTGAAGCATAGGCAATATCCAGACCAATATTTTTTGTGTAATAAAGAGGGAATAAAGAAAGGAGGGGGGTAGCCTTATGGGTGAGGCAAGGGAGTGGGATACAGGTGGGGGGGCACTTTAAGGATACGGAGGGGAGGGTGGTAGGGATAAGGGGGAAGCTTGGGGGAGAGGATATTGTGGTGGTGGTGGTAGTATATGGTCCAAATGGGAACCAGGGGAGTTTTTGGAAGGAGGTTGGGAAGATAATAGAGGGCGCGGGAGGGGGGAAATTGGTAGGGGGGGATTTTAATTTTGTCATAGATCCAGGGGTGGATAGAGCGCCAAAAGGAGGGGGGGGGGGAGTAGGAATAGACGGGGGGTGCAAAATCTGATGAAGAAATTTAATTTGGTGGATGTTTGGAGGGCACTCAACCCGGGGAGGAGGGAGTATACTTTCTGTTCCGCACCGCATAAGAGCTGGAGTAGGATTGATTTGCTCCTAATGGATAGGGCATGGATGATGGAGGTGGAGGAAGGGAGTATACGGACAGTGGGGTGGACGGATCATGGGGCAGTGGAGGTTAGATGCCGACCTTCGAGGAGGGGAGGAGTGGTGTTTTGGAGATTGAATGAGAGCTTACTTAAGGATGGGAGGGTGGTGGAGGATGTGCATGGGGCAATAAAGGAATATTTGCTCTTTAATGATACGGGGGAGGTGGCGGAGGTGATAGTGTGGGAAGGGTTGAAAGCAGTAATAAGAGAGAGATTTATAATGTGGGGAGCCAAGAAAAAGAGGGAAAGAGTGAGGAAGGAAGAGGAGTTGGGAAGGGAGTTAAGGGAGGCGGAGGAGAAGTATCGGGAGACAGGGCTGAAGCGGGATAGGGTGGAGATGGAGAGGGTGAGGGTGGAGTTACAAACCCTCCAGGTGGATCAGGTGGCTTTCGCACTGCAGAGGGTTAAGCAAATACATTACGAGTTTGGGGATAAGGCGGGAAGATTGCTGGCACGTAGACTGAAACAACAGCAAGGGGCGGCTACGATATTTCAGGTTAGGGGGAGGGATGGTGGAATGTGTAGAATGGAGGATGAGATAAGGGAGCAGTTTAGGGAGTATTATAAGAAGTTGTATGAGGGGACGGAGGGGGTGGGGGAACGGGATATTGAGGGGTACCTGGATGGGGTGACGTTAACAAGCCTTCCAGAGGCAGCTAAAGAGGAGTTGGAGGAAGAGATCTTGGGGGATGAAATTGGGAGGGCCGTGAGGGGGCTGTGGGGAGGGAAGGCCCCAGGGTTAGATGGGCTGCCAGGGAGTTTTTATAAGGTCTTTATAGCAGAGATAGGGGATATCTTAGCGAGGATGTTTAATGGGGTGATAAATCAAGGGGGGAGTTGTCACCAGAGATGTTGACGGCGAGGATTACGGTTCTGTTAAAACCGGGTAAGGACCCAGTTAGCTGTAGCTCTTATAGGCCTATCTCCCTTCTCAATGTAGATGTAAAAATTTTGGCTAAGAGTTTGGCGGGGAGGCTGGCATGGTGGTTACCGGGAGTAATTAATGCTGATCAAGCGGGGTTTATTGCGGGACGGCAGGCAGGGGATAATATCAAGCGGGCAATAGCGGTGATTTGGGAGGCCAGGCAGGAACAAGAGGACTTCCTACTGATGTCAATAGATGCAGAGAAGGCTTTTGATAGGGTTCACTGGGGGTTTTTAATGAGGGTGTTGGAAAAATTTGGGTGTGGGCCAAATTTTGTAAACTGGGTGAAGGGATTGTATAAGGGACCTAGGGCAAGGGTTAAAATTAATGGGAGGTACTCTAGGGACTTTGGGTTGGGCCGTGGGACTAGGCAGGGGTGTCCGCTATCCCCGCTGTTATTTGCAATGGCGGTGGAGCCATTAGCGGAAAGTATCAGGGGGAATGAAAGGATAGTAGGTCTAGTAAGGGGAGGGGTGAATCATAAGATTTCTTTATATGCAGATGACATCCTCTTATACTTAAGTAGGCCTCAGGAGTCTTTGCCGGAGGTGATGGTGGAGGTGGGTAGGTATGGAGCAGTGTCGGGGTTTAAAATGAATGTAGATAAAACTGAGGTGATGAAGGTCCAGTTGAACAGGGAGATAGAAGAGCAGTTGAAGAGGTTATATCCATTGAGGTGGGTTAGTAAATCCTTAGGGTATTTGGGGGTGAGGCTCACGGCTAGATATGAGGACTTGTACCGAGAAAATTATCCTAGGCTTCTAGGACAGATTAGCAAGGATATAGAGGGGTGGATGCATTTGGAGATTTCCTGGGTGGGAAGGATAGCGGCGCTCAAAATGAATATATTACCGCATTTGCTGTATCTGTTTCAGGCTCTCCTGGTAGAAATGCCGGAGGGGGCGATGAGGATGTTGCAAAGGCGAGTGTTTGGCTATATCTGGAAGAGGAAGCCCCCAAGAATAGCAAGGGTGGTGATGTTTGCGTCTAAGGAGGAGGGGAGGTTAGGAGTACCTAATCTGAGGGACTATTATAGGGCGGCACAGTTAACACATGTCTTAGGTTGAAGGGAAGAAGGGGAGGAGAAACCGTGGGTTAGCTTAGAGAAACTAAGGGTTCGGGGGGGGGGGGGGGGACGGGACATTTGGATGCATGGGTTTGGACCCCGAAGGCGGAGAGGGCGGAACTAGGGGAGGGAACACCGGCAATGAGACAGGTAGTGAAGATTTGGGATAAAGTTAGAGAGCCTGAGATTGCTGGGAGGGGGACAGGATTTTCAGTAATGACTCCATGGAGGGGGTGGAAAGCCTTTAAACCAGGGTGGAAAGGGGATAGGTTTGATATCTGGAGGGGGAAGGGGTTGAGGTGTAGTTTGCAATTGCTGGAAGAGGGGGTGCTTAAATGTTTTGAGGTGGTGAAAGAGGAGTTTAATTTGGGGGAGGTGGATAGGTATTCATATGTGCAAGTGTGCTCTTTTTTACAAAAGGCATTGGGGAAGGTGGGGATGGAGGGGGAGGCCTCTAATATAGAGGCCATCTGGTATGGGAAGAGAGGTTCGAGGGGAATGATCTCGAAATTATATAAGAGGATACAAGGGGAGGGAGAAGGAAAATATCGGTATATGCTGGAGTGGGAACGGGACTTGGGGGTGGCTTTGACGGCGACAGATTGGAAAAGGGTGTGGGACCAGATAAAGCGGGGGCCCAGTGTGAGTAGAATCAAAGAAAACTGCTATAAAGTGATGATGCGCTGGTCCTACACGCCAGAGAGATTAAGCCGGATTTACCCGGGAGTCTCTCCCCTATGTTGGAGGGGGTGTGGGGAGGTGGGAACTTTCTGGCATATTTGGTGGAACTGTGAAAAGGCCCAGGGGTATTGGAGGCGGATCAAGGAGAGGATGCAGGGGAAATTAGGGGTGGCGGTGGACTTAGAGCCAAATATCTATTTATTATCCTGGTGGGGGGAAGGGCAGGGGCAACGGGGGGGGGGGGGGGAAGAATGGTGCTGGCGTGTCTAAGTGCAGCACGGTGTGAAGTGGCAAAAGCGTGGAAACAAAAAGAGATGCCCTTGGTGGAGCAATATGAGACAAGGCTTAGGGCTATTATTCTTATGGAAAAGCTTACAGCAGCTCGACAACAAAGGGGGGGAGTAAATTTGAGGAGGTGTGGGGTCAGTTGTGTCGAGCTCTGGGGGAGGGATAGGGATAGGGATTGGGGGTAGTGGAGGGAGGGAGGGGGGATGAGGGGGAGGGGAGGGGGGAGGGGGGTAAGAAGGGGGTTAAAATTTAAAATTCAACAACCAGAGGGTAAAGGGGTATATTTTAAGGGGAGACTGGGGCTGGGGGGTAACAGGCTTGGAATGGTAGATTACATTTAGTAATGTTACCAAAGAATGGAGATAAGGTAGGGGGGAAAGGTTTATTCTGACCTGGATTAGGAGGGGAATAGGAGTTTAGAAGGAGCCATAGGGTTGCCCTGTACATCTGGGGCCATGGATGTCGATGGAGGGTGACCGGGGGCACAGCTCTGGGTGTCTCAATCCCAATCATTCACACAGGGAGCTGGATAGGTGGCTTGGAGAGTGCCCCCATGTGGGTCGGGTCCCCTGGGCCTGGACCTGTAATGTCCACCTGCCATGGTTGCATGTACCGGGCAAACCCTGCCCACCCAGCCATTCCCCCGCCAACCCAACTGCCCAAGCATGCCGCCACATCCCTCCGGTATGGTGCACCCATGTGCCTGCTGTGGAGCAACGTCATCATCCTTGTCCTCTGGCTCATCCTCTGCCACATCAGGCTCTGAATGCCTCCTGCAAAAGGCATAACTGTGCAGCATGCAGCAGGCCAGGAACATTCTGCATACCTTGGGAGGCTCATAGAGCAAGCCGCCACCAGACCAATCCAGGCATTGGAAAAAGCTCTTCAGCAGACCGAATGTCTGCTCGATGATGGAGTGTGTCTCCCAGTGTGTCTGGTTGTACCGCTGCTCCTCTGGTGTGAGTGGTCTGACAAATGGGGTCGTCAGCCAGTAGTGAAGTGGGTAGACTCTGTTACCTGAAGACTCTGTTACCTGAAGGGCTGGGGGGGGGGGAGGGTACAAACAGGGTCAGTCGATCCTGCAACTGGCAAGGATGACTGCCCAGAAGTGACTGCCACCCCTGCTATCCACCCCCTGCCTTTTTAGGATGGGGAACCTGGGGCTGGTCCTGTGGGCACCTCGGGCCCCATGGGGTGGGTGCCAGGTGCTACCACTGCATGTCCCAGCTCTGACCTCCCCCTGTGTACATCAATTTTGGCCTCCATGGGACCTATGTGTCACATATGGGAACTGGTAGGAACCTGTGGGCTGGGGTGGCTACTATTGGCACCAGGGTACTGTGGCCTGCCATTCCCTGGTCTGGCCCAGTGTGGCAGATCATATGTACCTATGTTCATATCGCCCCACCCACCCTGCCCAACATGCATGTTTGTGCCTTACCCATGCCAGGCTATACCCAGTGGCGTAGAACATGTTGTGCTGATGTGCCATCATCACCATGCCCACTTGTCACAGGTGTGTGGCCCCCCCATGTAGGCATGTGGTGGTGGTGGTCTGACCGGTGCCCCTGGCCATTGGTGTGTGCCCCACACCCATGCACATTTCCATGGTGGCTATGGCCGGCCAGCATGCACATGGCAGCACATACCCCTGTGCTGCACAGTGACCCACATGCATGTGTGCGGCCTTCTGTTCTGTCTCAACTTACCCAGCAGTCAGTCACTGGTGATGGCACCAGTCTTGAAGGCCTCATGCATCCTCGACTGGGCCAGGATATAGGCATCGTGGCATGCCCCAGTGAAACATGCCACGACAGTGGTGATCAGCATGTCAACATTGCAGATGACCTGCATATTCAGTGAATGGTAGGCCTCCTGGTTATAAATGTGGCCTTGTGGCAGTGTGGGGGATGGGGGGCCACATGTGTGTAATCAATTGCACCTAGGACAGATGGGAAGCTGGCAGTCTCATTGAACTGCAGCATGACCCACTGCTACTGGTAAGGGGCATGCAAGAAGGAGATGTACTGTGCAGTGCATGACACAAGAGCATCCAGGACCCCAGTGATGCAGCATGACACTGCTGCCTGGCTAAGGCCCAGTGCCATTGCCAGCACTGGCTGGAAGGAGCCAGTTCCCAGGAAGGCAAGGGCCGTGAGCACCCTCACATGGACAGGAACTGTGTCCTGTCTGTGTGCGCGTGGCCCAATAGGTGTGCTTTCACTGTGTTTCTGTGGGTGGGGTTTGTGGGGGTGGATGGGGGCACCATGCCATGGACTGTGATAGATCACATGGGCGTGTGGTATGGGCAGTATTTTGTTGAGGGTGTCGCATGGGTGGGGGGGGGTCATGTGCATGGTGGCATGGTTTGTGTAGGCCTCTTTAAGTGATGTATGCTCTGTATATTTGTATCTCTGCTGTTTGCACTTCAATACACACTTTGGTTCATCATCTTCCTGTCTCCATGTCTCCTTTGGCAGCATTCCCCAGGGACATGCCCATTTGTGTCTGTTGCCATGGTGCCTGCACCTTGCCTGTACGCTGGTCGTCTTTTGTCTATCTCCCGCCCTTATTCCATGTTAATGTTGGTCTAATTTGCATGTCTAGCCTCTGGCCACCGCACATATATGGCCATGCACAGAATACCACTTGAACGTCACTGCCGTCGGGCATGCCCCGGGCATGTCCCCATCCCATCCCTTTTCTGGATGTCCAGAGTTCCATGTCCATCCGGCCTGTGCTCGTGCATCATTCCCATTTTGGAATACGGTTTTCGACATCAACGACATTTGGACATCTACATGACATGTCTGTGCCTTATTCATGGTTCAGAATAGACCCCTAATCCTCCTAAATCCAACTCTGCCAACATGTCAAGATCTAAAGCTGAGGTCCCCAAAGGGGAGTTTGCTGACATGGGGTCCTCCCTCCTGAATGAAAGGATCCAAATGAAGAAAACAGGAAACAGCATAACATTGGCAAGTTCAATGCAAAGCATTGATACGGTAGGCAAAGAACAATTTTGAAAAGAAACTTGCCACAGAGGAACAAACTCGAAACAAAACGTTTTCAGGCACATTTGAAGCATGAAGTCAGTGAGAGAGTCATTTCAACCACTGGATGATCACGGGGGAAAAGAGCACTCAGGGAAGATGAGCCCATTGTGGAGAGACTAAATGGATTCTTTGCCTCAGTCATTACTGAGGAAGCTGGAAAGGACCTACCCATGCCAGATATGGTACTTAATGGTGGTGATTTGGAGGAACTGAAGCAAATCTCAGTGAACCAGGATGATATAATAGGTCAAATCAACAAACTAAAGAACAGCAAATCACCTGGAGAGGAAGGTATATAACCCAGAGTGTAGAAAGAACTTCAAAAGTGAAATTACAGATATACTATTAGTAATAAGTGACTTTTCATTAAAATCTTTTTTTTTTTTTTAGTGCCACTGAGTCAGTGCTGACTCCTGGCGACCCAGAGGGTAAAGTGACTTGCCCAAGGTCACAAGGAGTGCCAGTGGGAATCAAAACTTTGATCTTCTGGGTACTAGGCAGTTGATCTAACTATTTGGCTGTTGTTGTTGTTAAGTGCTGTTAAATGCTGTCAAGTCGGTGTCGACTCATGGCGACCCTCTGGATAGTTGTCATAAATTGTGTTCAGTCTTCAATCAGGTGGCTTATTGTTGACAGACTGACACCTGTAGCTGCTGTTATTGTATCAATCCATCTCATTGCTGGTCTTCCTCTTTTGCATTGACCTTCTACCTTGCCAAGCATGATGTCTTTCTCTAATGATCTCTTTCTTCGCATGATGTGTCCAAAGTATGAAAGTCAAAGTCTTGTCATCTGAACTTCTAAAGAAAGCTTAGGTTTGTCCTCTAGTACTGACTGGTTTGTTCTTTGGGCAGTCCATGGTATACACAGTATTTGTCACCAGCACCATAATTCAAAGGCATCAATTTTCTTCCTGTCTTTCTTGAGAGAGGAATGTCAATAGAGGAGGAACCACCAGAATAAACACTGAAAGAGCGATTGGAGAGATAAGAAGAGGACCAAGACAGTACAGAGCCCCTAAAACCAAGATAGGAGGAGGAGATGGTCAATAGTATCAAAAGCAGCAGAAAGATTGAGAAGAATGAGAACTGAGTAAAGGCCTTTGGACTTAGCCAGGAACAAATCACTGGAGACTATTGCAAGAGCTATTTGAGTAGAATGAAAGGGATGAAAACCAGACTGAAGTGGATCAAGGAGGGCTTGAGAGGAGAGAAATTTGAGGCAGCGGTGGAGAACTGCATGTTCAAGAAGTTTGGAAATGAATGGGAGAAGGGTGATGGGTCAATAATTAGAAGGACAAGTAGGGTCAAATTAAGGTTTTTGAGGAGAGGAGTGAACCTCCTTAGACTCCACTCCTCACCCGCCTCTTCCCTTAGGCTTCATAATCCCCTCACCTGCACCTTCTTTAAGTGCCCTCCTCTTCTTCAGGCCACAGTCCCAGCTATTCTGGCTGGCAGGACTCAGGGACTCCTATTGAACTTTTCAGGCTGCAGCCCCAGTTTTTCTGGCCAATGAAACACGGGGACTCCAGCTGTTTCAGGTTGCAGTCCTACTCTTCTGGTTGGCGGGATACAGGGACTCCTGCTGGTGTTTGTAAGCTGCAGCCCTGGCTCTTTCATGTTGATGGTACCGGGACTTCCACTGATTGTTCATCCTGCTCGTTTGGGCGGGGAAGGGGAGCATAGCCATGTTTGTTTGCACATGCCCATTGGGCCCTCGACTGTAGGTGGTACACTTACGTGAAATTCACCTAAAAATGAATCCATCTATGATATGGGAAACAGGCCAATGAGCTGGACATCAGTGCCAGGCAAAGTAGTAGAAACTATTATAAAGAACAAAATGACTGGATACTGGACAGACATGATTTAATGAGACATCCTCACATGAGGCAAGACTTCCCTTGACTAAACCCATCAGTTTGCTCTGCTTTTTTGAAGGTGTGAATAAACAGGAAGATAAAGTTGAGCCAGTTGATATAGTGTATCTGGATTTTCAGAAAGCCTTTGTCAAGTTCCTTCATGAAAGATACTTGAGGCAATTAAAAAACATATCAGATAGGAGGCAATGTCCTGTAGTGGATAAGGAACTGGTTAAAAGATAGACAACAGACAGTACGATTAAATGGCCAATTTTCTCAATGGAATAAGGTGAATAGTGGCGTACCCCAGGGATCTGTACTGGGACCGGTGTATTTAATCTAGTTATAAATGATCTGGAAATGGGAAAAGCAAGCAAGGTCATTAAATTTGCAAATGTTTGTTTATTCAATTCTTTCTTGATCACTTCTCACTGTATAAGGTATAAAGTTGTTAAATTGCATGTGGATTGTGAGAAATTGCAGAATGATCTTGCAAGACTGGGAGACTGTGCATCTAAATGGCAGATGAAATTTAATATGGAAAGTGCAAAGTGATGCACGCAGGGAAAAATAACCCAAATTATAGCTACACAATGCTAAGTTTACATTAGCGGGGGTATTTGAGAAGCTCTATTTGTGAGCTGGATGTCTGAAAATGGGCACTTAGATATGCAAAGCACGGAGATGTCCCCAGGCTATTTTAGAAGTTAGGTGCCTCCAGCACAACAATGTCCATGTACCAAGGGTATGTAGTGGAGGCATGACCTGGGCAGAACTAGAGAAATGCATGTCGCAGTACGATTTCAGAACTGAAGAAGCACATCTCGACCTGGTTGGTGAGATATCCATGCCTATAGCTGCTCGTGACCATGCATAACGTGAAAGAAAAAGCTGGTTTCATGGATGTAATGCTTCTAGGGGGAAATGCATAATGCACATACATTGCCACAATTATTTTTTCTTGCCTGAGAAAACATGAGTGTAAATACATACTCCAAACATTTTACTGGCCTGCCACCACATGTTTGAGTATCTAAATGGCAGGCCAGGATGTGCAAGTCTCATTCCATAGACATCCCCCTTCAGGGATGTCCCTGCTGGCACATTCAAATATCTGGTTCTGAGGCCATGCAAGTTGAGGTAATCCATATTTCTGAAATGGCTGACACTCATTCATTTACCCAGCCTTGTACCTGCCTCCATAACCGGTTACTGGGACATTCAGTTTTTGCGGTGAAGACGTAGAGCAGTGGTTCTCAACATTTTTTGTACCGTGACCCCTTTTACCATTGGTCAACTTATGGTGACTCCCAATGATATAATCAAATGCGTCTCTCTTCCTTTACCATTAACGCATTGTCGCTGTAATCATTTGTTGAATTATTAATATATTATAGGCCTTTGCAATATGTTTTTATTTATAAAATTTACTTATTTAAACCACAAAATTAATCACAAGTAACAATATTTGATTTCAAAATTATAATGATTTTGTAGTCAAATCACTAATATGAGATAAAATTATTTTTTCTACCTTTGTTGTCTGACCAATTTATTCTCTGATCATGCTGGTCACGATCTGAGGCTTCTGCTTTCCTGTCTTCTCTTAGCTCTCTTTCTGTGGTCTATGGTCCATCTGCCATTTCTTATCTTCTTATCTCTTCTTTTGTTTTCTTCACTTCTTTCCATCAGCCTATTTCCAGTCCCAGTAACCCTCCCTAGTATCAGCCCCTTTCCAGTCCTCACTCTCAGTATCTTTCAATGTCAACTTGCATTCCCATGACTGCCACTGGTGTCCATTCCCTTCCAGTCCCCCTCCTTCCCCACTGACCAGTCCCTTCTAGTACAAATACCATGGCAGTCCCTCTCAGATCCACTCCCTTCCAGTTCCATTCTCCCTTCCCCTCGTATCAGCCCATTTGTAGCCTTAGCCCCCAGTTTTCTTCCAGGGCCAGCAGCTCTATCCTCCCCTCCCCACAATCAGCCCATTCCCAGTCGAAGCCCCCCAATCAGCTTGCTTCCAGTACTAGTCCCCTCTCAACCCCATAACCAGTGCTGGCCTCCCCTAATCAGCCCAATACCAGTCCTACCCCCCCATCAGCTCATTACCAGCCCTAGCCTCCCCTAATCAGCTCATTTCTAGTTCTAGCCCCTCCTCAACCCCATTACCAGTGCTAGCCAACCCTAATCAGCTCGCTTCCAGTGCTAGTCCCCCCCTCAACCCCATTACCAGTGCTAGCCTCCCCTAATCAGCCCATTACCAGTCCTACCCCCCCCCCCCCATCAGCACATTACCAATCCTACCCTCCTCTAATCAGCCCATTTCCAGTCCTAACCACCCCGATCAGCTCATTTCCAATGCTAGCCCCCCACCAGTCCATTACCAGTCCTACCCCCCCTATCAGCACAATGCCAGTCTCAACCCCCCCCCCCCCCTTGATCGGTCCATTCCCAGTCCTAGCCACTCGTGTCCATTCCCTTCCAGTCCCCCTCCTTCCCCACTGACTAGTCCCTTCTAGTACAAATACCATGGCAGCCCCTCTCAGATCCACTCCCTTCCCCTCATATCGGCCCATTTGTAGCCTTAGCCCCCAGTTTTCTTCCAGGGCCAGCAGCTCTATCCTCCCCTCCCCACAATCAGCCCATTCCCAGTCAAAGCCCCCCAATCAGCTCGCTTCCAGTGCTAGTCCCCCCTCAACCCCATTACCAGTGCTAGCCTCCCCTAATCAGCCCAATACCAGTCCTACCCCCCCATCAGCTCATTACCAGTCCTAGCCTCCCCTAATCAGCTCTTCCAGTGCTAGTCCCTCCTCAACCCCATTACCAGTGCTAGCCTCCCCTAATGAGCTCATTTCCAGTGTTAGTCCCTCCTCAACCCCATTACCAGTGCTAGGCTCCCCTAATCAGCCCATTTCCAGTCCTAATCTCCCCGATCAGCTCATTTCCAATCCTAGCCCCCCATCAGTCCATTACCAGTCCCAACCCCCCTTGATCAGTCCATTCCCAGTCCTAGCCTTCCCTAATCAACCCATTACCAGTCCTAGCCTCCCATCTGCCCATTATAATTCTAACCTGCACTGTCTCTCCCCTCTGTCCAGCATTTATCCCATCTGTCCAGTATGTCCCCCTGTCTCTTCCCTTTGTCCATGTCACAGCCCCCCCTCCCTCCATGTCAGCCCTCCTCTATCCATGTCAGCCCCCCTGTCCATGTCAGCCCCCTCCTTCCCTCCCTCCATCCCCCCATCCCTCCATGTCAGTCCCCCCTCTGTCCATGTCAGCCCTCCCTCCCTCCATGTGAGCCCCCATCCATCCATCCCTCCATGTCAGCTCCCCCCTCCATCCCTCCATATCAGCCCTCCCTTCCCTCCCTCCATCCATCCATCCATGTCAGCCCCCCTCTCTCCATGTCAGCCCCCCTGTCCATGTCAGCCCCCTCCCTCCATCCATCCATACCAGCCCCCCTCTGTCCATGTCAGCCCCCCTCCCTTCCTCCATCCATCCATATCAGCCCCCTCCCCCTCCCCTTTGTGAGCCCCTTTGCAGGTTCCCTACTCCCCTCTCCCCATGTCTGTCTCCTTCTAGCGCACAAGTTGCTGCCGCTGCCGAGTCTGCTTCTCGGCAGCGGCAAACTCACCCCCTCCCTTCTAATGCAGCTGCGGCTCCCCGCCTCTTAGGGAAACGTGGCTGTGCCTGTAAAACCATTGCGGAGCCTTTCTGTCTCTAAACAGGCTCCGTGCAGCATTGTCCCACCTCCAAAGGAAGTGGTAAACAACTTCCTTTGGAGGTGGGACAATGCTGCATGGAGCCCGTCGAGAGACAGGAAGGCTCCGCAATGGTTTTACAGGCACAGCCATGGTTCCCTAAGAGGCAAGGAGCCGCGGCTGCATTAGAAGGAAGGGGGTGAGTTTGCCACTGCCGAGAAGCAGATTCGGCAGCGGCAGCAACTTGTGCACTTTTTTTTTTTGGCGGAGTGAGGCGATCTCCGCTAAATCCTGTGGCGACCCCCTTGGGGATCGCAACCCACAGGTTGAGAACCGCTGACATAGAGGGTCATTCTAAGATGCAAATAGCGGGGATGGATGTCCCATTGGGACGTCCATCCCCGCTATTCGGCCCCTCTGCCGACCTCGATTAACTTCCACGTATGTTGTATGGGGAAATAAGACAGGGGCGGGAAAGGGGCATTGCAGGAGCTGCATTAGGGTGGGCAATGGGCAATTTGCGGCCCCAGACATACAGGGCCAATGCCAATGTCGGCCCTGTACGTCTGGGGTTGGTTGCCTGAATGGGGAACTTATTCCACTTCTGAGGGTGGAATAATTTCCCCTAGTCAGTGGGGGATGGTTGGCACGGGGCGCAGAAAAGGTGGGAGGGGGCAGAGGGGATTCTCCGCAGCCCAACCTTGGCCTTTGGAGGCCAGATCGGGGTTTGGACTGTGGGGAATGAAGCATTTGTTCCAGCGGCTGGGATCGCGGCTCCTGAATGGAGCTGCAGTGCCATGACAACTGGACACCCTGGCACCGCAGCTCCATTCAGGAGCCCTGACTGAGTTAGTCAGGCCGTCCAGAATTGGGATTCCAGCCTGCACGTACTGGCCTGGATGCGATTCTGATCCCATGGGGCTAGATGTGTCCCGCGGGATCAGAATCCCAGCTCACTCTATGCGTCCAGTTCTGACCGGGCGCACAGAGGGCCGGCATACTCAAAACTGAATCGGGCCCGTAGCGATTTCAGAAGGCACTTATTATGTGCCTCCCTTCACTGCTGTCATTCTCCCCGATTTTTGAACGTTCTGCTCTGGAGATCCCAGGTTCAAACTAGATGTCCTTTTTAAAATGCCACTTTAGGAGTCATTTTACATATGGCTTTTTAGGATGTCTTACTGCTGAGACATCCAAAAAGTAAATATTTGATAAATAAAACTCCATTGTGTCCTGTATTTTATACAGTGCCAAAAATTCACAAAAGTCTACAAGTTCCTCCAGGATGACCGATAGTTGTGGGAAATAATTCCTTGTTGGAACCAATATCAATATTTATAGATCAATTTTTGAACCCTTTTGTATTGCAAGCACATTCATATTTGAAAGACACAACGCATATGTTGAATGTTCTTTCGGAAACTGATGATATTCAGTCTATGGATTATCTAGTGACATTAGATATCAGAGCGCTGTATACCAATATTGATCAGCATGAGGCCCTAGCGGTGATGTCAGCAATGGACTGGCAGGTACCGATACCAGAGCAACTACCTAAGGGGTTTATTTTGGATCTTTTGGCATTGGTACTACAGGAAAATTATTTTTGTTTCAACGGACAGTGTTATCAGGTTTTCAGTATAGCAATAGGGGCAACAGTAGCACCCACTATTGCAACATTTTATGTGGCAGCTTTTGAGAAGGACTTTTTATATTCCTCTTCATGGATGCAGTATGTTCACACTTGGAAGAGATTTTTAGATGATATTTTTTTGCCTCTGGCGGGGTTCCCTGACAGATTTAGAAGCTTTTTTTGTGTTGGTTAAGTGCTTGTAAACCCAATTTAAAATTTGAGCGTACCATTAATCTTTATAAGATTCATTTTTTGGATATTATCATCATTAAACAAGGGCCATGCTTAGTTGCTACTTTGTATCAAAAAGAAGTATCTAAGAATAATTTACTTCATTTTGCTAGTCATCTTCCTGAGAAGCTGAAGAGGGGACTGCCTATGGGTCAGTTCTTAAGATTATGACATATATGTAAAAATAAAGAAGATTATAAAAAAAACATGCTATTTGGATGTGGAAATGGTACATTTAGAGGGGATAGTCAAGAAAGTTGGTCAAACAAGCCTATCTGAGAGGGCTTCATGCACAAAGACAACTAATGCTGATTCCTGTATTATCTCAGCAAACCCTGTTAGTTTGTGTGCTACCTTACTCTGTAAAAGCCCCACTGGTGGCATCTTTGATATACCTTCTTGGCGTCTTTTACAAACTCATCCCTGTTTTGCGCAGAGACCAAGTGTAGCATATCAGAGGGGGAGAAATGTGGCAAATTTCATTAGTAAATCTATCACTTGGAAGGTGCAGAAAATGATCCTCATGAACTTAAGGGGCATTTTGCGTGTTGAAATTGTGAATTTTGTAATACTATTACTTTGGAGGGTGAATCTTGGATAGTACCATCAACAACTATAATTATAAAAGCCAGGAATAGAACATTTTGTACAACTACATATCTTGTTTATATTTTGCCTTGTCCTTTATGCTGATGTATATAGGACGTACAACTAGAACCATGATTTATCATTTAAGAGAACATTATTCCAGATTGAACACGAAATGTTATGGAGCTCCAATAGTAGACCATTGTTTGATGAAAACTCATCATTTCAGTGAGTTGCACTGGCGCATTATAGCTCATGTTACGGAGTTTTGGAGATGGAGAGATCATCAAGCTCGATTAAACCACCTAGAAAAGTTTTGGATATATACCCTCTGTACTATTGAACCTGCTGGTATGAATCGACAAGTGGACTGGTACACTCTTATCTGGTTGGAGGTTTGGAGGGGGCACGGTTACTTTGACAGCATGTAAAAAGACGCTATGGCCATCTTGGGGAAAAGCCGGGAGATCTCACTATGAAAACAGATGTGTGTGGAACGGCAGGCAGATTAATGGCTTGAAGAAATGCAGGGACATTTAAGATAAGTTAATATTAATCATCTAAACTACCCTGTGCAAAGAGATTTAATTCTTAGAAATGTGGTAGCCTTGGTTGGTAATGAATAATGACATATGATAACACAGTCCTGCGGTAACAAAAAGTGAAAATGGACTGATAATATTAAGACCAACTGAATATAGTGGCCTTGAGAGGCTTGAAAGTCCAACAAAAATTAAATTTTTCCTGAAGGTGAAGGTCAAAAATAATGTCAGAGCAGGATTATTGTGGTTTCACTTGGAACATCCAAGTAGGCAGTGGGCATGGTGGAGGAGTGTCTGGGGTGGTGCAATGGACTTAGATGTCCCCACCCGATTTCAGAAATGCCAGGGATGTCTGCATCCACATTCAAGTTTAGACCTACTCCAGACATAAATAGCCATTGGGGAAGTGTTTGTTTTGGCCATAAAATGGCCAGAGGGTGTAGAGAAGATGGCACTTTGCCATCCTTAATGCTCGCCACAATCACAATGATAGCAGCAGTGAGATGTGAACCCTGGCTTCCCTGGTCCTACCCACTACTCTAACCATTAGGCTATACCTAGACATTCCTGGTCTGGAATACTATTTTGGGGATGTCTATGCAGATGGCCTTGCAGACATCCATATTGAGCACATCAATGGTTGTGCCTAAACTTGCATGTGCCTGCTTTTTTTTTCAGATGTTCTGGCTTGGGTGTTCCAGATTGTACTTGGACGTCATTTGTAAAACGTGCCTTCATGTAACTAATACCAAATACAGTATTGAAAAATCCAAGTCGTCTTGCAGATTTCAGGCTAAGAGGCTTACCATCTAAACTTTTATCTCTGGCTGCAACAACTTACTGTCCTGACATAAATTTGCTACAGCCCTTATTATGGTGTCACTACTGATAGAGGAGTCCCCCCAATTTCCAATAACAGTTCTTCACTGAAGTGCTAATGGAAATAAATAAAAAATAAATGTCAGCAAAAAGTTGATCAAAGCTAGTCCTCCTGGTTGTCCTAAAATCAATTGGCATTTACAGAGCCAACTCAGAAGCACAAAAGGGGAGAACAAAAGGAGAACACTAAAGGGTAGGCCCCTTTGGCACACCCCTTGGGCATAATGCCTCTGATGTGTGGTGTCTTTAGCTCTTTACTGGTGACATCATCATTTGCACAATTATTTGTCAAATTAGTCTATAATGTGCCAGTGATTAGCTAATGGCCATATTTCCTTCTTTATGTTCCTTGATGATTTTATAATCTGCTACTCAGCTGATCAATTTCTTCTTCACAAATTTTACTTCTTTCATTCTGCAACTCTGCCTTTCTATGGTTTTCTCACTATCTTTCTGATCATTCCCTTTGCATATTTCTAGATTTCTTCCCTAGGCATCCACTTGCATCTTTATACTTTTTATCTCAGAGATCTTATGAACTTTTTCATTTTTAATTACGATATCTACAGTACATTCTGTTCTATTCTCATTTTCAAATTATTATATTCTTAAGGCACAATTGCTGTTGTTCTTCTGTATTCACTAAACATAAGCCTACTTTGTTTAAATGATCTTCAAATTTCAAATTTTACCATTTTTCTTAACTATTAATTATTTATATCATCAATACAGTTTATAGCTCTTGATGACTGCTTTTTACTATTTTTTAAACATTTAACAGTTATTTTAGAATAAGCATAATGCATTTCTGTCACATTTTGTATTCATAGTTGGTTGGGAAAGAGCATAGTTTAAAAGTTGCAGATATATGTAGGTCTTTCCCTGAAAAGTACAATAATTTACTCTTATAGACATACAAAGGAGTCAAGGATAGTGCAGTATAGAATTCACTAGAATTGGTTGGTGAATTGCTGTGCATCTCTTAGGGGGAGAGAATATAGTTCCCTCCCTAGGTCTTGCTGAGTACCTTCATGTAGTGACCCCGTTGTACAAAATCTATACTAAATCTCAGCCAGGTGATACTGCAATTGAAGTATGGTAGGAAAAAAGAAAAATGCATACTGACTGCACATTACCCAGAAAAAAAAGATGCCCACCATATCCCTCTGCACTAGGGCTAACTTTGGTGGTAGTGATAGTTCAGAAACTGCAGACGCAGATGACATCCCTGTCATGGATAAAGGCCATGGCGAGCATGTTCATAGGCCTGCTGTGGCAGGAGATCAGGGCCGGCCCATCCATTGAGCAATAATGTTGTTTGCACAGGGCCCCGCGTTTCAGGAGTCCCCGTGCAAACATTCTGCATCAGCCCAGGTAGATTAAAAAAACAAACAAACCAGCTGCTGCTGCTGCTGCTGCCGCCGCCGCCGTGGCAATGGCAGAATCAAGTGTCCCGCGGGGCTCCCCCCTGCCCGGCAGAGCCTCCCTGCAGCATCAGCTCCCTCAGCGTCAGCTTTCAGAGCCGCAAAGGGAGAGTTTCTCTCTCGCGGCTCTGTTAAGCCCGCCAGGGCAGATGGGAAATCCCATCAGCCCCGGTGGGCTTAACAGAGCCACGAAAAAGGGAAACTCTCCCTTTGCAGCTCTGAAAAACCCATGCTTTGGGAGCTGATGCTGCAGGGAGGGCTCTGCCGGGCAGGGGGGGCCCCGCTAGGATAGGACTGGTAACTACGGGGGATGGCTAGGACTGGTAATGGAACAAAGGAGTGGCAGGTTCACACACAACACCTTTATTGTACAATCAATAGGTGGCCAAAACCCAACACAGGACCGTGTTTCGTGTTGTACTTCGTCAGGGGTTGTAAGGGCACACTTATTGGTATCTGGTGGCAATAAATTTCATAATGCACATTGAAAATGTGATTGAAGCCACTAATGTAAAAGCTAATGGTGCTTCTGAAACATAAAGACCGCCAAAGAAACCACTTCACAGGCGTGTTACATATCAGAGGTATAGAAACTCTGATACCTCTAATATGTAACATTAGTGGCTATAACACGAAACACTGTCCTGTGTTGGGTTTTGGCCACCTATTGATTGTACAATAAAGGTGTTGTGTGTGAACCTGCCACTCCTTTGTTTTTTTTGGGTACGTTTCTGTTGAGTGTGGCTGTTGCTGTTTTTTTGTTGGTTCTTAGGACTGGTAATGGGCTATGGGGGGCTAGGACTGGTAATGGGCTGGGGGGGTTTCTAGGACTGCAAATGGGCTGAGTGGAAGGGGGAGCTTGAACTGCAAATAGCTGATGGGGACGGGGACTTGGAATGGAAATGGGCTGAGTGGAGGGGAGCTAGGATTTGACATGGACTGATGGTGGGGCTAGGAAAGGACTAGAAATGGGCTGATGGGGGGGCTAGGACTGGAAATGGGCTGATGGTGTGGCTAGGATAGGACTGGAAATGGGCTGATGGGGGCTAGGACTGGAAATGGGCTGATGCGGGGACTAGAAGGGAGCAGATGCTGGGTGGGACTTGACCTAGAAGGGAGCTGATGTTGGGGGAGGATTAGAATGGGATGGAGCTGGGAGAGTGAAATGGAGAGGGGAAAAATATTTTGTGTGGGAGGGAAGACAAATCTACAATTGGCCGGGTATTGGGAGAGTAAGTGGGGATTGAGGATGGAGGGGTAAAATTTGAGTGGATAAAATAGGAATGAGGAAAGAGAAAAAAGAGAAAGATTAGCATGTTAAAGCAGATGTAGAGAGAGAATGGAAAAAAACTAGAAGAGAGAAGAAAGGACAAATGGACAGCAGACGATGGAGAGTTAGCAGAAGACATGAAGAAACCAGAAGAAAGTGGCTGGAGCAATTGCAACTGAAAAAAAAACGCACAAAAGGTAGAAGAATATCTCTTTATTTTGAATTTATTAACTGGAATATGTCAGCTGTGAGAAATGTGCATCATTAACATCTGCGCTTTGTTTAGTACAAGAGGAAATTAATTTATAGTTTTATTTCTATAGTGTTGTACATACCAAGTTTGGCTTTTGGGGTTCCCAGTTTAATTGTCTTCCTGTTTCTAAATTGTGATTTCTTGTTTGGTGATGGTCTATATTCTACATGTGTAATTGAGCTGAGGTATTCTGTTTATGTAATTCCTATTTGACATTTGACTTGTTCTCTTTCCCCAGTAGGTCATGTATTGTTGTTCTCTGAAATGTATTGGTTTAATATTTGCATGTTTCCTTTTGATAGGTAGGGTATGGTGCTTTGTGAGTCCTGGTAGTGCTGTTAGAATACGGCGGGTTTGCTATGGGTTCTAAATGGGCAGTGTTTGTGGTACTGTAGTTCCTAATGTGCCTGGCGGTTGGCACTGGATTATAGTAATGTAGAAATCTTTTAGTCTTTCTTTATCCATACACTCATTAAGAGGCATGTTTACTAAAAGTTAGTGTATGGTAACATTATGCAAATATTTATGCAAATGAGGCCCCTTGTGCAAATGAGGCCCACACCGAGTCTCCGCATATGGTCCTGCACCCCCCTTGGGCCGCCCCTGCAGGAGATAAACCACAGAAATTAATGAAAATGTTAAGAGGATTAACTACAAATAAGTGGAATTCTGCAGATAAAGAGTAGATAATGTACTGCTACTTTTATGCTACAAACCTTATAATTAAATCAAGAGGGTATACAAAGAAAATCCACTAAAAACTGGAAGAAAGAGGAAAATTGCCACAAGAAAAACTGCAAAAATCAATAGATGCAAATTTAAGATCTTTAATTTCACAGATCAAAGTGAAGAAGTAGGTAAATGATGACATCTTGGATCAACTAAAGGCTTCTGTGGAAAAAGAAATATAGGGAGGAGGAGGAGATCTAGATGAGAGTACCATAAGAGAGGTTTACACAGAGATGGTTTACAGTGAGCATTGAGAAAACTGGTAAAACCAACATATGTCTATTCTGTAAGAAAGACCTGGAAAGAGTGAATCACCTCATAGCTATGAAGTTCTGATTGTGAAAAATTGCTATACTGAAAGGCATAACCAAGTAGCATGTTTCATCCATTGGAAACTCTGTAAATGCTACAACATTAATGTGCCTGAAAAGCACTGGGATTTATTTATTTTTATTTATTTATTTACATTCTCTTATATACCGCACCATTCTGCATCAGTGCAGTTTACATTGAACAAACTGAAATTACATTGAACAGGGCATTATAACTTGGAGATAACTATTTTACAGGGAACATGGGCTATGGAGAGTTAAGTGGCTTGCCCAAGACCACAAGAAGCACCTATGGGACTAGAAACCCCAGTCCTTCCAGCCCAAGGTTGCTGTCCTCTAGTGGGATTTGAACCACTGACCTTCCGGCCTGAAGTACCTTGCCCCAACCACTAGGCCACTCCTCCACTCCATGACCCTAAGAGAATTATAGAGAATGAAGAGGTTATGATCACCTGCGATATTCCCATTCTGACAGATAAGAAGTGGATGCGAGGAAACCAGACAGTGGTAAAGGAGAAAAACACAAGAACGGCACTGATAATAGAGGTGTCGGTTCCAAGTGATTATTCAGTGAATCGTGTTGAGACAGAGAAGATCCTGAAATACCAAGAAATGCAGTCAGAGACCAAGAAAATGTGGCAGAAAGATACAGAAATATTTTCTATTGTATTGGTGGGCCACAAGCCCGATAAAGAACTTCCAAGCACATCTTGACATATTACCCATATTTGTTCCATCTTATGAACAACTGGCAAAATCAACAAGTTCATCATTGAAGGAGAAGAAATTGAAATCGTGGACAACTTTAACCTACTTGGAGCAACTATCAATAAAGAAGCAACAAGCAGTCAAGAAATCTGACGACGCATTGCTTTTTGGCAGAATGGCTATGAAAGACCTAGACAAGATTCTCAAGAGCAGAGATGTCTCTCTTCATACAAAGATTCAACTCATTCAAGCCATGGTATTTTCAATAACATCATATGGATGCGAAAGCTGGACAGTGAAAAAGAGAGACAGGAAGAAAATTGATGCCTTTGAATTATGGTGCTGGTGGCGAATACTGCATATACCATGGACTGCCCGAAGAGCAAACCAGTCAGTACTTGAGGAGATCAAACCTAAGCTTTCTTTAGAAGCTCAGATGACAAGACTTTGACTTTCATACTTTGGACACTTCATGCGAAGTGAGCGATCATTAGAGAGCGACATCATGCTTGGCAAGATGGAAGGTAAATGCAAAAGAGGAAGGCCATCAATGAGATGGATCGATACAATAACAGCAGCTACTGGTACCAGTCTGTCAACAATGAGTCGCCTGACTGAAGACCGAACACAATTTAGGACAGCTATCCAGAGGGTAGCCATGAGTTGACACCGACTCGAGGGCACTTAACAACAACAACAACAACAACATGAGCTCCAGAAGAAAGCTCTCTTTGGCACGATGCAAGAACTATGTCGAGCATTAGCAGTAAACTTGAGAGACAGAGATCATACCCCTACATTTGGCGAATCTAGTCACCATAGGGAAAAGTCAGATGCTCACATCATAGGTCTCTAGCCTTGTTATTCTCAATTATATTTATTTTTATATTCTTATATTATTCAAATTGACCACAAATTGATAATTCTATATCCACAAAAGTACTTTTAGGGATCCTCCAAAACTCAAAAATTCATAAACACATTGAAAAGAAAATGTCTATATTTCTACATGGTACGTGGTAATTTTTACTTAGTACTGAAGCCCATGAAGTGCAATCCGTTTTCTTCTCTGACTGCAGAGACGGACAGCTTGGGCTGTTTGGCAATCGTGGCTTGTAGCAGTTGAATCAAGTATTTTTCGACTATCGATATGTGCCGAACCCAAGAAGTTGCTCAGATAAGTGACTATATATATATGTTGTGGGTGTATAGATAAGTTTACCTTTAAGAGTTTTTTCTCTATTTTGTTATAGGAAAATGGGTTGCTCTTCGTGGGCTTCGGTACTAGGTAAAAATTACCACATACCATGTAGAAATATAGACGCTTTCTTTTCAATGTGTTTATGTATTTTTGAGTTTTGGAGGATCCCTAAAAGTACTTTTGTGGATATAGAATTATCAATTTGTGATCAATTTGAATAATCTAAGAATATAAAAATAAATATAATTGAGAATAACAAGGCTAGAGACCTATGATGTGAGCGTCTGCCATTTCCCTATGGTGACTAGATTTGCCAAATGTAGGGGTAAGGCCATCCTGAGGTTGTTAATGCCTTATTGAATTTGTTGTGTCTAAGTTTTGTAAATATGAGTTATTTTGAAGACTTTAGCTAATTAATGGTGGTTACTAAGGGTGTATTTTGTTACTTAGTTTAGTCTACCCTTAGGCAGTTATATTTATTAATGTACAAAACTAACCCATTTAGAGAAATTGCCCTATACCACACCCACTGATGTTAAACACATTTCACTAAGGGGGTCATTTTAGAAGCCCTGTTTATTCTTTGAATATCTGAAGATGGGCATACAGACACCCAAAGCCTGGAGACATCCCCGGAGTCATTTTAGAAAGTGTTTTCATAGACTTCCTTGGTGCAAGGACGTCCAAGTAGAAATGATGGTGTGGTGTAGGCGGATCTAGGGCATTCCCAAGAATCTGGATGTTCTTGCCTGATTTTAGAAATTCTCTGCACATCCCAAGAAGTGTCCAAATTTATACCTGCTCCAGGCACAAATAGGCACTAGAAAAGTGCTGGTTTTGCTACTCAAATTAAAGTGCTCGTTTTGCCGGCCAACCATCTGGAAAGTGTGGCGAAGGAGGTACACTCATATGCCCTATATTTTCTATGTTAGCAACAAACACTGACAGAGACTAAGGAATCTTGTTTTCATTTTGGCATGCCAATAGACATCCCAATATGAAAATTAGTAGGAATAAAACGTCCCTGCCCCAAGTAGCGGGTACATTTATGTGGATGCCAGTAGGGGCACCCATGTCAGAGTGTCTATGTTTCCAAAATCAAGCCAGAAAATCGATGTCCCCAGCATTTTTTCTGGATGTTTTGCCCTGGACATCCCGGATTGCACTTGAACACCCTTTCTAAAATGCCAATTCATGGCTTTATAGGATGTAAGTGGCTAAAATTAAAACCAGAAAAAAAAGAAGCTTACGTAATTACCAAGTTCATATTATACTAAAATACTTATTTAAGTAGTCTGCTTAAAGGATTTCCAAGCAGAATATGATTAAATGCCGCCTATGAACAGATTTAGTTGTTTGGAAGCAGCATGGATGACAATACTGAAAAGCGTATAGTAGGAAGTAAAGCCTTGGACACCAGTGTATTAAGCTGCAGTAACTCTGGTAACCCGGAGGCCCTCCTCGCCTCCATCACCAGTCTTAGCATCCCACAATAATATTCCCCCACAAATTCACAAACAACTGTAGTTTGGTACAAACATTTGGTCGCAGCTTTATTTACACCTGTAACAACCGGCCCAACACGGGCCTGAATATAAAACCATCCAACATAACCCAGCCCCCACACCCCATTGCCAGAGGATGCCCCCCCACCCGCCATCTTAGTAGCAAGGCGGAGCATCCTCCTCCCCCCCAAACCCCTCCGCCTGCCTCGCCATACTAGTAGCAAAGGCCGGCTCCCACCCCCCCGCTACCGGACCGAGACCCCCAACCGGGCTGTCTCGCCCCACCCCGAGGAGCACTTCGCCCCCACTGCTCGTAAACCAGTTCAAGCCCGCGCCGCTCCTGCGAGCGCTGGCTCTGTACCCCGCCCCCGCCAGCTGCAACATTTCAAAACCACCTCCATAATGGGTGGGAGGGCGGGAACGCGTCCGTTTCCCGAGGAGTCGCGGCAAGAAGAAGACAGCCACGCGGCTCCTCGCAGACACTGCACCGCCCCCCCTCTTCAGCCCGCGGCCAATGAAATCGCTCCGACATCATGACGGAGCGATTTCGAATGCCGCGAGCATGGCCTCCTCTCACTCACCCCCCCCCCGCCCCCCGTCACATGCTGGAGGCCGAGGCCGGGCCCGGGCCCAGGTTACTGACGGCCGCGGGACCCGGCCCGCGGCCTCGAGCATTATTTTTACGATACTATGTACAAAGCTGCTAATTTGGGTAGCAAAATGAGCTATTTTACATAAAAGTGGCTGTGGTAAAGATGACCACAATTGTGTATTCAATTATTTAAATTTGTATTCAACTCAAAGGGGTCTCTCTACTAAGGAGCGCTAGAGGATAACATGCCCATAGTGCAGGGGAAATGTGCCACGTTGGTAGCTAATTGGGGGCTACTGCAGATAGTGCAGCAATTTTCTGTGCTATCTGGTGATCGTGCATTAGTTGCGTGAATAGGTGGGGTGTGGGCACTTCTGCAATGAGTTTCAGCAGCGTGTGGTTACCGCTGGTTTTGCAGACATCGCTGGTGCAACTGATGCCACCTCAATGGGTGATATTAGCTGCATCCACTGTGCTGCTGCGATGCAATCTCTGCTTTTTGATGGGGAAATGCTGTACATGACAGATAACACGTGGCTTTTGTAGGTAATGTGGCGCTATTTGCATTAATGTGTCGCATTAGCTGCAAAAGCCTTTTGAGGCTTAGTAGACAGATCCCAAAGATCATGAGCTGCATAGCTATTATTCCCTTAGAGTGAAATTTTAGTAAGCCTCTTAGTGCCGACTAGATTCTAACAAGCCATATTTAAATGATTTATGCAATTTAAGCGCCTAAGTTTAGCTGGCTATAATAACGTAACCAGCTAACTTTAGGTCTGCTGTTCCTGAGTTCAAATGTAATTATCTAGTGCTGAAAGTTGCATTGGCTGTCTAAGGAGCCCTTTTATTGAAGTGCGCTAACCAATTCACATGCGTTTTCATAGGTGGTAACTGTGCGCAAAGGCCCACGGTAACTCTTGCTGCCCGGGCATGACAGTTACTGTGTTAACCTCAAATTGTGCATTAGGGTGGGGCACGAACAGGTTAGGAGTGGAGAGCACATTGCAGTTAGCGCACTGTGCAGGAACATAGCACCTGCTGTCAATGGCGCAATTAGTGCAGGTGCGCCTATAGTAACTGCGCTGCGTGTTAGGGTATGACCTTCTGGCCGTACCCCCGACAGTTACTGTGGAGGATTTGCACTTAAAGTGTGTTAGGTTTTTGCACTTAAATTTATTCTCAGCCTAAGCCCATCCCTAGGAATGCGTAGTTTTAAAACAATGGAATATCACTGCTTATAGTGCTTAGCAAAACTAGATGGCCATTAAGAAGACAGATAATCCCATCCAACCCCCCCCCCCCCCCCGAGTTGCTTCTGTTTTGCTGCTCTATGGAAGAACGTTTTCAGCCAGTCAGTTCCATCTACCAAACAGTATAGCTAGATGACAAGATATTTCTGAACTTCACTCCTGTGTACTAAGATAGGTTCCTGGTATGTTGTTTCCTGTGGGTTCATTATTGCACAAAATATGGTGCCTGACATAGGCTGGAGGGGAAATACCTTTTACCATTTAAAATTCACTGTAATTTTTACTTATATGCGAGCAATTTGGTTACATCCTGCAATAAATTTGCCTTTACCATGAAAGATACATGTTGAAGGTTACTCAGGAAGCTATAAATTTGCCTCAGCTTAGTGCAGAGGTGCGATGTAGGTGATTCAATGAAGTGCACATATTCCTTTTTTTTTTTGCAACAACTTTTCGCCCATTGAAAACATTGGACAATTGTTCAAAAATCCAGAGAGAAAATTTGATAACTCTGCCTTATTTTATATCACATGCTATTATAGTTACGCAGGGCAGGAAACTATACCCAAAACTTTCTTCCACAGAAGTTACACAAAATGCTGTTTTAGGATGTATAAATTACTGTACAGTGATTTTGTAAAATACATAGTTGTGAGCTATAGTATGCTACTGTGAAAATATCACTTAAGATTTTTTTACGTATTCCTGACAGCAGGGCATATTGTTGTATCATGTTCAATGTAAACCGCACTGATGCAGAATAGCGCGGTATATAAGAGAATGTAAATAAATAAATAAATATAAGTTAAAAAATGTAAATTCTTGATAACTAAGCACAGGTTTGACTGCACTTTTGGCAGCGTAGGGGAAGCTGAATACTTTGAGGCTATTAGGGGAAGGAAGGCCTATTTAGTCTTCTAATTTAGAAAGTCATTTACTAACGGTGCATTCTAATGCCATCTATGTGTGTTATTTATTGCAGGACCAATTTTTATGCAACGGTCCCTGTGGCAACTTACACATGCCAATGGCTTTAGGACATGCCGTTATAAATGGACTCTCTCGCTTTCGATTACAATGCTGCAGATCCTTGTTGATCTCTTGGCTTTCCTTCACATCTTTGCAATTAGAAATCCTCTCTGCTTATTCTAGTCTTTTGTTGAATGCCTTTATATTTCCGGCACATTTAGAATTCAAGACTAGTCAAAAAGGGTTAGGCCAAAGGTCAATCTAGGCCAACATCCTGCCTGAGACAGTGGCAATTGGTGGGAACTCAGAGGAAATGTATAAAAAAACAGGGTGAGTGACATTTTAAAATGAACTTTGTGTATTTGTTTTGGGGGTGAAACGGGGTGAGGTGGGATATTGGGGGGAGTATTTACCCCTTCTTCATTGCTATCAGGTGGCCTTCCAAATCCCAGTGGAATAGTCTGGAAGATAGAAAAGTCTGATTAAAGAGATGCCGGAGCACAAATTACAATTGATCTTAGTTTTTGGCCAGTGTTTTGTTAGGAGTAGTGTAATATATCTGTTTTGCTCATCTTTCTTATAGTAATATTGTAAACAGACAGCGACCATTTCAGAGCTGGATGGAGCTTCTCACCCGAATAACTTAAATTGCCCAGGATGGCTTAGTTCTGAACCTAATTCTTTACCAACACAGACTGGGCAGTCACAAAGGTTCCTTTCACCTACTGCGCTGACATTAATGGCAAGCTGTCTGTTTCCTGCTTTTGTACAGACTGCTTTTCTACCCATCATGCTGGTGCTCCATAGTGAAATAAGAGCTGTATTCAAAGAAACCTTTCTCCCATTCCACGTCTATGGAAAAGATATCATCATTAAAAAAACAAAACAAAACATGAGAGCGCAATAGTATAAGCTCACAATAAAACAAAATAATATTGTTAATTACACCTGTTTAAATTAATATTAGTTTTTTGGGGTGATTATTCAATGATGTATTGTTTATATTTGTTTGTAATATTTGTCCAGTTATGCCTTTATTTTGATGTCATTTCATATGTTTTGTTGGATATGCCTAGAACTGATAGTGGTTCACAGAATAGTTTTCAAATAAGTAAATATTTACCAATGGGATTAGAGTTCTTGCTTTAAAGACTTACGTGTTTGCTCAGACATTTGTATTAACTATGAAGTAGGAGCATAAACAAGACAATATGATTAAAATATGATATTTTTAGTACTAGAAATTCAATAAATGGATGGATAAAATAAATCTTACTCTTTGGAATGGGTTTAGTGGAAATCCTCCTGGGTTGTATATCTGTGTTAAGCGAAAGTAAAATATGTATTTATAACGATCACATTATTATAAAGCTATTATTCTTACTATGTACAAGGAATGAGTTACCCCAAAATTACACTTATTCAACATTTATAGCTCACTTGTTCAACTCTGTGCTCAAAAACAGGTGACAGTATAATACAACTAAGGGGAGCTTTTATGAAAGTGTGTTGTGGTTTTGCACATATGTGCCAATAGCATGCAAAATCATGGCGTGTTAGGTGCAACGCCACCCCGTTAAGCGTCTGAGGCATAGACAGCATGTTCCCATCAGTTAACATGCAGCACTGTGCATTAATGCATGACAAAATTTGCACAGGTGCACTTACCTCTTTCTAAGAAGGGGGGGGGGGAGGAGTGGCACTATATGTAAAAAAAATAATATTAAAGTTACAGAATTACAGGGCTTAAAAAGGAGCAAAAAGGCACCGTGGATTAAATTAGAAAGAGGGAATGGGAAATCCCTTTGCATTGGAGTGATATACAGATCTCCCTCACAGGGAGAAGAAATGGACAGGGATTTAATAGAAGACATACACAGTATTGCCATGAAAGGAGAAGTGTTACTGATAGGTGATTTCAATATGCCGGATGTGGATTGGCACATTCCTACTGTGGTGTCATCTAGGAGTAAGTAAATCCTGGATGCTCTACAGCGAGAACTATTCCGGCAACTGGTAACAGAACCCATTGTAAAATGTGCCTTAATGTGTGTTCTTATAGGGTGAGATTTTGTTACTATGAGCTATATTGCATAGTTCCACTATCAGTTTTGACACAATCTGCAGTGAAACACATTTTTATACCATTTTTGAACAGCGCTCAGTAAGGCCTATATTCCATTGATGTAAATCACCTAAAAATTTGAATCACTCCGATGGTAAAACATTGAACTTCAAACATATATAGTTTTTTATGACACTAATTCTAATGTTTCTTTACACATTTATTATGACTATGGATTACTTGTTAACAGTAGCACTCTTTCAGAAATAATATAGATCAATACATCGGAGTTCTTCTTCCTGGTTTTACACAAAATGATACAATATTGTGACAAAGGGCAATTTTAAGATAAATTATGAGTATTTCACATTTTATATAATGCTGTTTATTGTTTTTCATGGTGAAGCAAGGCAATTGAGTTATCTATAAACAGAAATTTTTGGATTATGCTTACCCTTGGGTTTTCTATATGTCACATTTAGGTTCAATTGATGCACCTGGAGTTAGTTATAATTCTGTATGTTTTTTATATTTGGTTAAATGAACCACTTATTGACATATTCTTTATGTTAAGAATATTTTTTTGTATTGTAACAAGGAATTTGTGCATTACCTGCTCGTTGGAAGAGTATTTGGATCACTAATGTAATAATTTCCTGATCTTGTGATTTTGTTTTGATAGTATTTGTTATCTTATTTACTACGGGCTGGATATTCAAAGGCATTTACAGTACACAGTTTACAGACCTGTAAACAGTGCAAATGCCACTTAGAGGGATATTCAACGGCATTAACACTCTCAGTGCCGCTGAATATCCCTGAGTAATGCCGCTACGTACCCCCATGCTGACTGTGTAGTATCGGGGCATGTTGTGAGCATTCCAGGGCAGAGCCCATCACTAACTGCGCAGTGGTGATATTGAACCACTGCCCAGTTAGTGACCCAGGGGTAAAGATAGGTGCGGCAAAAGCTGGCCTCTCTTTACCCACAGAAGCTAACGGGGCAGCGGCTCAATATTGCTGCCGCCCCGTTAGCTTCTGCATCATGCAGCACTGTATAGTGGACCCGGATATTCATTGCCGGTGGCCAGATATCTGGGGTTACGTTCAATAGTGCTGGCTATGCGCGGTAGAAGCGCATAGCTGTCGCCACTTAATATCGGGCCCTATGTCTGTGTTAATCATTACCTCATTTTGTTGTGCTAATGAACATCTTTCCTCCTTCTTAAATGTCCTTGTATGATCTCTGATTTATTTGGTTGATCTTTTAGTGTTCTTATAACAAACTATTTTGTATTTTAACATGGGTATTATATGGAATAATATTTCATATTATTCCATATGGTTGATACAGGTTGATGGAGATGCAATTTGTATATATTTCACAGAAATATTTTGCCAAAGCATTTGTATTTGTATGCTTTTTTTTGATACTTTTCATGTTGATATGTCATATACTGACGAAACACAATCATGTAGATTGAACCCGGAGTTATTTTAGAAGAAATAGAGTCACACTTGTTGCATCTACAACTGGGTTGTGTCGTAGATTGATTCCACCTCACTCTTTGGTTTCTGCTGACATTTCTGCGAGAGTGTGTGCTGTTTTCAGACCTAAATGTTCATCTAGGGAAGTGGTTCTCAACCCAGTCCTCTGGGACCCCCAGGCCAGTCAGATTTTCAGGATATCCACAATGAATATGAAATATGCATGAGATAGAGCTGCATACAGTGGAAGCAGTGCATGCAGATCTATCTCATGCATATTCATTGTGGATATCCTGAAAACCTGACTGGCCTGGGGGTCCCAGAGGACTGGGTTGAGAACCACTGACGTAGGGCATCAGATGCCCTTGGGCTGGCTCTGGTTTCATCCAATCCTGCCTGTATGTGCATCATGCATTCCTTGAAAAAGAGTTTTTGAGTATGTCTATTGCCTCAGCCATCCAGTCTGTCAGAAGATGGTGGCATGGTTTTCACGTCTGCTTTTGATGCCAGGGGTCTGAAATGAGACAGTTAACATGGGAAAGTGTGTCTGCAGCAATGCTCCTTGCCTCGTGCATCTGCTGTGCTGAAAAGTGCATGTTCATCTCCAGATGTGGTAAAACCTAGCAAATGGAAAGTGCTAGGGAAGATAGGTAATATCCTATAAGCTAACCACATTTATAGTTTTGCCAGCCAGGCTCCACATCCTCATTTCCTTACCAAATCTACTGTCTGAGTGGATGGCTGAGTCCCAAAAATAATTTAAAGAGCACCTTTCAAAAAATGCACATATGCATAAATTCTGTCAGTAGCTTATACCCATAGACCTTACACCAGTCTTCAAAAGGACAAATCTTCACCTCCTATAATATACTTAAATACAGGCGTACTCTCTGCACCAGTCCGACTTCCATGAAGGGCTCCCCGATAGGCATACTTGCTGACTGCATAGAATGGTGGCCATGTACTCAGTGGTGAACTTTCAGAAACCCCATTTATGTACTTAACATCCTGTTTAAATATGGAAATGAGCTTTTGGAAAATTCCTTGCATATCTGGGCATGAAAACATGAATGGAGGGGCACTATGAGGATAATTTTATGAGGTGCACCTAGGTTAATGCGCATTTTAACACATGTATTTCATGTCTGTTTTACAAAGTAAGGTGCTTGCTTACTTTATCATATAGGGATGTATATGGTTGAAAACATGAGTTAATTTAAACCATGTACATAAGTTAACTTACCCTCCCGCTGTTTAAGCAGTCTTTGTACACAGTTAAGTTAAAATGTAAACCACTTTGATTGAAGGATAATGTGGGATAAAAATCTGGTTAAATAAATGAATATGCTAGTCCTACGGCTGCAATAAATGCCTGTGCCTAGATTTTGCAAAAATACGCACAAATTATAGTATTTTATAATTTACGTGTATAACTTTGCCTCTGTACATGTCCATAGGAAAAGTAAGTGTGATCGGCCCAATACTTGTACTTTCAGAATAGCGACTGCATCAAATACATATGGAAATTTCAGTTTGTAGATATGAGTATGACAAAATTACCTAGATTTATGTGCAACACACGGAAATCTAGGCATGACTTATAAAATTACCCCTATGTGCATACTTTTACATGCAGAGAGCAGAAACATTCCAGGGGATGGCGGGGGGCAGGGGTGGCACAGTCGCATGTACTTTTTCAGATTTCAATTTATCTGCACAATTTTAGCTACAGTAACTGTGTAGTATTGAAAATCGGCGCTACATGGGAAGCTCCTGCGGCCTCCTAGCTGTGCGGTGATACCCGGATATTCGATGCCAGGGCCACATATAACCCCAGCATGGAAAATCTGGGTTAGGTGGGAGGGGGCGGGCTTAACGCCAATGTGGCGCGTAGCACCATCCAGATCAAAATTGGGCCCACTGTGTCTTCTGAAATCACCACCTTTGCATGTGTGCCCATTTATGAGTGTAACTCAGCTTTTTACTCATGTGAGCTTTAGCGCATTTGTCAGTTAATGCAGGATTTGGCTACAACTCCACTAACCTCAGATCGATATTTATTCGGGGCCTGATTTTCAGCCGGGCTGGCCACCATTTAAAGTGAAGCACCGGCTACTACCCTAAGAGCATTGCTAAATATATGTGGGCGGTGACCCTGCTGGCACCTATCGGTTTAACTTAGGCCTGCTATAACATCCCTTTAAGCGATTCAAAATCACAGCTACATCAATAATTGCCAGTTTTGCCTTTGCTGCTCTGCAAAGCTGCCCCCTTATCACATAGCAAGTTAAATGGCCATAGTTTATTGTAGAAGGTCCAAAAGGATACAGATAAGCGACTTGTGCTTTCACCACTTGCTGGCAAATGCATAGCTTGCATTGCATATGAGCATGTCGGTGAATACAAGGAAGCACGGTGTCAAAAATACATCATTTCTCGTATTTTGTGACAAGAGGAAAACCTGCATCGTGAATTTGCTTCATTGTTCCCCATTAATTGCACACCTCGCCACTGAAAAGTATGGGTTCAACTATCACCCACAGACTATCACGTCATTAGTTCACCACATAAAGCAAAGCCTCTTTTGATAGTACAAAAGCATAACAAAAAGGATGAACAAAAACTGACCTGTGGGATCTGCCAAAGCTTCTGATATGGATTTAGGACGTTACCAAATGGGGAAAATGTCTGGAAAATAAATAAACATAAAATATAATGTTTGAGTCTGTCTAATAAACAAAGAGGAAACAGGAGCGAAAAAAAGGCAGGTGTCGATGCGCATCAGTAAAAAGTACCCATGGCATTTGTTCCAAAATGGAACTTTTGAAAGATGTCTTCTTAGAAACATGGGGGCTGACATTCAGTGGGGTGGCTACTGCATTCATGTAAACACTGGTGTCGGCATTTATATTGTTGTGTATATTCAGCCTCACTACACATATTGTCAGTAGTACTATCCAGATAATTTCCTTAGCCTGCCCTTGCTCCACTCCAAAACTGGCTCCTCACTCTATGAACAGTATTGGTCCAGTAAAAAGGATTTTCGCCCTGATACTACCACTATGGGGGCTGAAAATCCATGGATGACGGATGAGTGTACAACTCTATTTGAATACCAGGCCCATGAATTTTTGCTTCTTGAAAAATCATTAAGGTCATAAAGATTGTTGTCGTTCCAAACGCCTGAACTGAAAAAGACTTGGATTGTTTAAATTATTGCAGCCGGCTTGTAATGCTGCATAAAGACTCTTGCCGGCTTCTCCAAAGCATGATGGACACTATGGCATCCTGAAATGCATTATGTAATATTGACCACCACATTGAGTGGTATTAACCAGTTTTGCAGGATATAAGTGGAGATAAATCTTCTCGTCAATTCAGTGGGAAAAAACCAGGAACTCTGACTGACAGTCAAGCATGATTTAGGAGGTGACCAAAAAGAATCATATGTGAGAAATTCCAAGAAAAACACAGATCCATTTTAAATGTTATGCAAGCTATGTAAAACATGAAAATAAAAATATTTAAAAAATATTAAACAAATGGAAGTAAATATTCAGTGATTACTCCAGTATATAACCTTATGCATATGTTAGTGGTATTATTCGTCCTTTAACATAAATTTTATGAGATAAATTTGATGATAAGCCACCTACATGTGAAGGCCAAGTAGGTGCCTACTTTAAGCTCCTTTTATCAGGCCACATAGGTATGAAAGAGTAGTCTAGTGGTTAGAGCAACAGCCTAGTACCCAAATGATCAGGGGTTTAATTCCCACTGATGCTCTTGGGCAAGTCATTTAACCCTCCATTGCCTCAGAAGAAAAGGTCTGGCAATCTACTTCCAAAAATACATTGCCAAGAAACCCCAGAGGCAGCTGGTTGCCAGATGTCAGCACTGACTTGACAGCACTTAAAAAAAAAGGGGAAGTGAGAACAAGTGTAAATGTTAGTGGCAAAACTCTACACATGTGTGAGCTTTTTTTTTTTTTTTTTTAAAGAAGTGTACATGGCAACTCTCCCTTTGCTCTGGCCAACTCTTCCCCAGAATACGCCTACACATGTGTTGTGTAAAACTCTAAGCATCCTCTTGGCAACATGCCTACTTTTACATGGCTCCTATTATAAGAGGCCTTTTAGGCCTGTAAAAAAGGCCTAAAAAGGTCTGTCATACAAAAAATCTTTATAAACTTACCACCTACCTGTGAAATGTTGATTCACAAATGCAAAAGGTCTCTTATAAATACGTCATGCCTAAAAGTACACATAGTGCACTTAGTAGAGTGTTTGTGGAATAGACGTGCTCAGCTCAGGGGAGGAGTTTGGGCAGCGTGTGAGAGTTGTGTCATATCTGCATATTTTACTTGCTAACATATATGCTTACACCTGAGTAAACGTCAGCAGCCACCATCTGGGCACTATTTCTGCAGGATTTGTGCTAGTATTTTCTAAAGACACATAGGTACCTGTGCGTCTTAATAAAATGAGATAAAAATAGGCATGTTCTCTATTCCAAACCTAAGCACCCTGTTCATATTTACTCTCTGTATGTATATGTTAAGAGAATACTTATTCTTATTATTTGCATATGTATGTTATATGGTCTCTGGCTGAATTTCTCTGCTTTCCATATAATTTGTGGCCTGTTCCCAATCTGCCCTGAATTCTGCCCAAATTTTATACATATAGTTTTGTATGTAAAGCAATATATATTTCCAAAGTTATGAAGACAATTTTAGAGCTGGCCTCATAACTGGATGCATGGACTATCAATTTCTTCATCTTATTACGCAGCACGCTTTACTTTCCTGACTTCAAGGGAAGCAAGACCTGTTCTTGGGGAAGCACCAAAAATATTTCCTGACTTCCTACATTGCTGATGGGGCGTGTGATAAGGAAGCTTATCATAGCTCAGGTAGGAGCTATAGAAAAGATGATGTGACTCTGAACAAGCAACCTGTCAGTTCTGGTAGAAGTGAGAAAACAGAGTTTTCACATAAAAGACTACCAGTCCCAGAATGCACCAGCTTTCCAGCAGCCATGAGAGGGGCTGAAGTGAGAGAATGTGTGTGCAATCAAGAGAGCTATGAGGTAATCCCTAAGCACTCATCTCAAAGGGCAGGGCTTGATTCAACACAGCTGCGCTGTGTTAGGGAGCAGCACACATTAGGAAAGAATAAGAATAGAGATTATTCTTCAGATAACAGCTACAGAGGGAGGAAGAGATACAGAGACAGCAACGGCTACAAGCACCAGTATCACCTGGAGAAACAGAAGCCAAGCCAAGCAGATAGAGAGAGAAGGAAACTCTCTGGAAGGAAGAGAAGAAAGGCCATTGGAAGGTCTGGGAGATTCCAAGGCAGTACTCATACTGGGAGGTATTCCAAAAGCCAGCAGAGTCCATTGGACTGGATTCAGCCAGAGGAATGGAGTGGCAGAGATAGGAATCACCAGTGGCTACCTGGAAGAGAGAAGACTGCAGGTGGAAGGGACTTTCAGATCAAGGCCAGAAGGTATGTGAGAGAAGATCCAGTGTCCAGGGATCAAGATTGGAAGGCTGGACATCAGAATTGGATTACATATTGGCCAGGCTATACAGAGAGGAATAATGATAGCAGGAGAGGCTCAGGTATGAACACTGATCCAGACCCTATCTATAATAGAGAATGGCAGCAAGGGAATAAGCATTCTCATGATAGTGCCTTAATGAAAGACTCATCTGTGCCAATGTATGATATTGACCCTATGATTGTTGATGCAGGGGGAAATACAGCAGATGAAACTATTTACATGGACTGTTCTTTATCTAAATGCTATTGCTAGTTTTCTATAAGCAAACACATCAGCCATCACAAAGAAACCTAACTTTGTTCTTTATTTCCACTGAAAACAGCTCTTAAAGCAGGATTTGGGCTCACACGGTAGCAGCCAGCCAGCTAAAGGCTTTCAGCTGGTCCATTGATAGTAATTAGGGCTGCACCTGATTGTGTGTGTGAGCAAGGGAGAATCACTGCTGAGATCGGCGTGGAAAATAAGCAGAAGTTAACCTAACCAGCAAAGTTTATTCTTTTCTTTGTGCCTTTGTATTTGGTAATTATTTGCTAAGAAAACATTAGCTAATTGCCTGACAAGCTGAAGGTTGTTTCTGGTTTACTTTGTGACTTTTTGTTATCCATTTTAAACACTGCAAGCAAGTAACCTCATTTATAGTGCTATCAAGCATACATGTGCTGGGTGAATTAAACCCCATCAATAAAAGAAGTATTTTATTGATCTTACCACTTGGTTTCACAACTCAAATTATTGTCATCAGCTGTGTTTGGGAGTGAATGAACTACAATAACCACAATACCTTGCAAGAATCATATGAATATATGCATCGTCAAGATTGTGTAAGTTCTCACCCTAGGCAGCCGTCTGACAAATGGCGTAGTTTTTCGGATTGCTCTTGCACCAAGAGGATTTACTTGTTGTGGATTACAAATAAAAGTCAAGTTTAAAGCTGTAAGAAGATTTCTTTCCCTCATCTGCACTTTGGAAGAAAAAGTGGTTGTTCCAGGAAGCTGTCCCAGATGAAAAGACCCTGTGCAAAGCTGGATTCATCACTGAGACAAGGTAATATGTACCTAGGCATGTCTAGTGGTGGATATGTGTAAGCACAGGGGGTAATTGGAAAAAAAAAAAAAAAAAAAAGGTTGAAAAAAAACCACACCTGGTTGGAAGGTGCTGCTCTTTGGGTTTTTTTTCTTTCTTTTCTTACAGGGGTCAAGATGGATCCGACGGAGATGGCTCAGTGGATGGCAGCCCAATTTAGCAAGCAGCAGGAGCTGTCACAGCAGGCCCAGGACACTGCTATGAAGGCCTTAATAGAACAGCAGAAACCAGTGCTTGATCTGGTGCAAGCTCTAGTTCAGCTGCAGAGCCAAAGTGGAACAGATGCAAGACCAGCAGTTAGTACTGGTGCACCACATGTGGACAATGTGGGACTCAATCAAGGGATTGGGGCATTTAATTTTGGGAAATTAACTCCAGAAGATAATGTTGATGATTTTCTAGAGTCTTTTGAAAGAGTGGCACAGGCTTTAGCATGGCCAGAGACCCAGTGGGCAGTAAGGCTGGCAGCCTCATTAACTGGTGAGGCACTAGCAGCTTACAGAGCAATGCCAGCAGCCCAGGCTTTGATTTATAAGGATGTAAAGGCAGCTATTAGAGATCGCCTAGGGTTATCAATTTCAGAGTATAGGCAAATGTTTAGAGCTGTTACATTGAAAGTGGGTGAGACACCCAGGGCTCTGAGTCAGAGAATCAGAAGTTTAGCTGTAAAATGGTTGGAGCCTGAGCAAAAGACAGTAGAAATGTTATTAGATATTATAATGCTGGAACAATTTATGCTTGGGGTACCTAAAGATTTGAATGTTTTTCTTATACAGCAAAATTGCCAAAATCTTGGAGAGGCAACCATGCTAGCAGAGAGATTCTTGGAAGCCACGCAGGCTTGCCATAGAATGGGTGGCCCTCTAAAGATGGATGCTGAGGCTAGATGTGCTGTATCAGAAAAAGGAATAATTAAGAATGTTTCTGAAAATGAATGTACTGTATCAAACCAGATGACACAGTGGAATAGAAAGAAATGTTTCAAGTGTGGAAAAGTGGGACACTTAGAGAAGAGATGCCAGACACACACTAGTTTAATGGGTCTGGATTTAAAACAGCCCAAGGAAGGATTTCTTTTGATGGTTGATGTGCAAGGAATTACCACAAATGCATTATTAGACTCTGGGGCAGACCAGAGTATGATGTCAAAAAGGCTTTGGAAGAGGATAGAGGCCCAAGAAAGATTTGTGCCTAGAACCCCTGAAAGCCAAGTTCACATCAGATGCATTCATGGTGCTGCATCATCATATCCCACCTATAGGCTAAAGGTTAAGTGCCTAGGGAAACAAGAGGAAGTCCTATTAGCAGTGGTGCCTAGGCTACCCTTTGATTTGGTTCTAGGAAGAGACTGGCCAAGATTTAAGCAGGGTCTAGTGGAAGGACTAGGAAAAAAGGAGGGAGAAGGTTTAATGGTAGTAGCTCCCGGGCCTTTATTTGGAAGTCCTCAGACCCCAGCTAAAAAGATGGTTAAGCGTCCAGAAGACCAAGCTACCCCAAAGCAGATATTCGTCCTAAAGTACCATAAGGTCTCTGAGAAGGCCCAAGCTCCTAGGCGGGCAACCCCTCAGTCTGCTGGGTTTGACCTGTGCAGCATAGAAAATGTGATTGTACCTAGCCAAGGGAGAGCCCTGGTTGACACCGGTCTCCAAGTGGAAATACCAATTGGATGTTATGGGAGAGTAGCCCCAAGGTCCGGATTAGCCCTTAAATATTTCATCGATGTGGGTGCGGGAGTAATTGATCCCGATTACAGGGGCAATATTAAAGTTCTGTTGTTTAACTTTGGACAGAATGAGTATCATTTGAAGACAGGAGACAAAATTGCCCAATTGACTTGTGAGAGGCTGGGTTTTCCACTTGTGGAGGAGGTCACATCCCTAGAGAATTCTGAACGTGGAGCCAAAGGCTTTGGTTCTACTGATGGCAAAGGGGTTAAAAGCTTAGCTGCCACCTGTGCCCGAGAGAGGGAGGTGAGTGAAGAGGAAGATTTGGGACCCCAGGTATCTGATTGTAAAGAAAAATCAGAGCCCCAAATAGGTGAGGACCTGACAATGGTACAACAGGAAGAAATTAGGAAGTTGCTTAAGGAATTCCCAGATGTGTTGACACCCATACCTGGGGAGACCCATTTGGTGGCCCATGAAATAATAACTCCACCTGGGAAATTGGTTCGTCAAAGGCCATACCGCTTGCCTGAAGCCAAAAGACAGGAGGTAGTGGCACAAGTCCAGGAGATGTTGGACATGGGGGTAATAGAGGAGTCAGAGTCCCTGGAATAGCCCCATAGTCCTGGTGCCGAAGCCTGATGGATCCTTAAGATTTTGTATTGACTTCCGGCAGGTAAACGCCATATCAGTTTTTGATGCATATCCAATGCCAAGAATTGAGGAGCTGCTAGACCAGCTGGGACAGGCTCAATACTTAACCACCCTTGATATGACAAAAGGATATTGGCAAATCCCGCTCACCAGGGAGTCGAAGCCGAAAACTGCGTTCAGCACCCCCGTTGGCCTTTTCCAGTTCAAGAGGATGCCTTTCGGACTACATGGAGCAGCGGCTACCTGCCAAAGGTTAGTGGATCAGGTACTTCGACCCCACCAAAGTTATGCTTTTGCATACATGGATGATGTCATAATCCATAGTAACACCTGGGCGGAGCATTTGGAGAGGATCAGGGCAGTCTTGTGCTCTATGAAGCAAGCGGGAATCACTTTAAACCCGAAGAAGTGTGCCTTTGCAAATAGGGAGGTAAAATACCTAGGCCACCTAGTGGGAAGAGGAAAAATTAAACCTCTATTAAGCAAAATAGATAGCATCAGGAATTTTCCTCCTCCAACAACCAAGAAACAACTAAGAAGTTTCTTAGGACTTATTGGATACTACCGCCGGTTTATTCCGCAATTCGCAGAGAAAAGTGCCATTTTCACGGATATGCTGCGAAAGAATTATCCAAACCAGATAAAGTGGACACCAGAAGCTGAAAAAGCGTTTTCAGTATTAAAAGAAAAATTGTGTACAGGACCGGTACTGAAAGGAGTAGACTTCAAGAAACCCTTTCTGGTTCAAACCGATGCATCGGATGTAGGGCTAGGAGCAGTCCTATCCCAGTGCCATGATGGGGAGGAGCATCCTGTGATGTACCTGAGCAGGAAGTTGTCACTGGCTGAACAAAAGTATTCCATGATAGAAAAAGAGTGTTTGGCTATCAAGTGGTCAGTGGAGGCGTTAAGGTTTTACCTTACAGGGAGAAAGTTCCAGTTGGTCACGGACCATGCCCCACTTAAGTGGTTGCAGCAAATGAAGAACCACAATGCCAGGTTGACACGCTGGTACATGGCCTTACAGGCGTTTGATTTCCAAGTTGAACATCGTGCCGGGAAGTTACACAAGAATGCGGATGCACTTTCCCGTATTATGGACTGTAGAGAAGAAGTTTCACCAGTAAAACCAGTCCGTAATAACTTAAGCAGGGGGGTATGTGATAAGGAAGCTTATCATAGCTCAGGTAGGAGCTATAGAAAAGATGATGTGACTCTGAACAAGCAACCTGTCAGTTCTGGTAGAAGTGAGAAAACAGAGTTTTCACATAAAAGACTACCAGTCCCAGAATGCACCAGCTTTCCAGCAGCCATGAGAGGGGCTGAAGTGAGAGAATGTGTGTGCAATCAAGAGAGCTATGAGGTAATCCCTAAGCACTCATCTCAAAGGGCAGGGCTTGATTCAACACAGCTGCGCTGTGTTAGGGAGCAGCACACATTAGGAAAGAATAAGAATAGAGATTATTCTTCAGATAACAGCTACAGAGGGAGGAAGAGATACAGAGACAGCAACGGCTACAAGCACCAGTATCACCTGGAGAAACAGAAGCCAAGCCAAGCAGATAGAGAGAGAAGGAAACTCTCTGGAAGGAAGAGAAGAAAGGCCATTGGAAGGTCTGGGAGATTCCAAGGCAGTACTCATACTGGGAGGTATTCCAAAAGCCAGCAGAGTCCATTGGACTGGATTCAGCCAGAGGAATGGAGTGGCAGAGATAGGAATCACCAGTGGCTACCTGGAAGAGAGAAGACTGCAGGTGGAAGGGACTTTCAGATCAAGGCCAGAAGGTATGTGAGAGAAGATCCAGTGTCCAGGGATCAAGATTGGAAGGCTGGACATCAGAATTGGATTACATATTGGCCAGGCTATACAGAGAGGAATAATGATAGCAGGAGAGGCTCAGGTATGAACACTGATCCAGACCCTATCTATAATAGAGAATGGCAGCAAGGGAATAAGCATTCTCATGATAGTGCCTTAATGAAAGACTCCTCTGTGCCAATGTATGATATTGACCCTATGATTGTTGATGCAGGGGGAAATACAGCAGATGAAACTATTTACATGGACTGTTCTTTATCTAAATGCTATTGCTAGTTTTCTATAAGCAAACACATCAGCCATCACAAAGAAACCTAACTTTGTTCTTTATTTCCACTGAAAACAGCTCTTAAAGCAGGATTTGGGCTCACACAGTAGCAGCCAGCCAGCTAAAGGCTTTCAGCTGGTCCATTGATAGTAATTAGGGCTGCACCTGATTGTGTGTGTGAGCAAGGGAGAATCACTGCTGAGATCGGCGTGGAAAATAAGCAGAAGTTAACCTAACCAGCAAAGTTTATTCTTTTCTTTGTGCCTTTGTATTTGGTAATTATTTGCTAAGAAAACATTAGCTAATTGCCTGACAAGCTGAAGGTTGTTTCTGGTTTACTTTGTGACTTTTTGTTATCCATTTTAAACACTGCAAGCAAGTAACCTCATTTATAGTGCTATCAAGCATACATGTGCTGGGTGAATTAAACCCCATCAATAAAAGAAGTATTTTATTGATCTTACCACTTGGTTTCACAACTCAAATTATTGTCATCAGCTGTGTTTGGGAGTGAATGAACTACAATAACCACAATACCTTGCAAGAATCATATGAATATATGCATCGTCAAGATTGTGTAAGTTCTCACCCTAGGCAGCCGTCTGACAGGCGGTTGGCATTAGGTCCTGCCCCCTCCTTGACAACATACTGAGCACTTTGGAAATAACTTAGTTGATTGCATTTGCGACTCATAATAAGGGGTGTTTGTTAGATGTGCCTTTAGCAGTGGGTGGACAAAGGTGTGATTTCAGAGGAGGATTCATCAGTGCCTTGGACAGGTTATCTGTTTTTTTCTTGATGCAAAGTAGTATAGCTATAGACAAAAATCAGATGAAGACTAAATATATTTGGTGCAGAGGAAAGTTGGATAAAGTGCTGGATTTAAGATTATAGCACCTATAGGCAAGACAAGACAGCAGATCCCAGAAAGCAAGGATTAGAGGAGGGAGGTGATGGTGTCAGAGATCCAAAGACTAGAGAGCCAGAAGAGGAGCAGTGGAAGACCATAGTGCCACACCGGTGTCCCTCTGAAAGCAGCACATGCACATGGCCCTATCGTAGGCAGGAGCAGGTTCCTTTTTCGCCTCTGTATTTGGTGCCTTCAAGATTTGCAGTCCTATATCATTGCCTATATTGTCTATGCCTAAATCCAGGCCCGAGTAGATTCCAAAGGGTAGTAGGACACAAATTTTCCCAAGAAGATGGTCTTTGGCTGAGGAGTTGTTTGGTTGCCAAGAAATAATTACAACATTAATGCCTTTTAAAAAAGGTGCAGGCCAATAGTTGCAGAGTTATCTGTTCAGAGGGGCAAGAGCTTTGAAGCAGCTGGTGCCCGAAACAGAGCATAAATAGCTGAGATCACATTTAGATGAGGATAAGGGACAGTGACATATAACATTTAAAGACTTGTTAGGGATATGAAAGACTTGTTTACTAAATAGGTCCTTCAAGCTAACAACTGAATGAAGGACAATCTTGAAGGACTACCAAGAGAGCTGCTACCACTGGGAAGAAATCTGCACTTGTAAGTTCTTACCTCTTGAGAAATTTGTGAAATCTTGGGGAAAAGGGAATTCTTTGGGTTAAAACTGATAAAATCTGTGTATTTTAAAATTCAGTGTTTTATTAAGTCAGTTAGAAGGTCATTTTTAATATCTTAGTCATGATTTGGACATCTGAAGACATGCGCATGGATGTCAAAATCTTGGAGATGTCTCCAAAGCCATTCCACAAATGACATTTGCAGATGTTGCTGGTGCATTGGTGCCCAAGCAGGCAAGGAGGCATGGTGGAGGCACAATGGACTTACATGTCCCCGTTCGATTCCAGGAATGTCAGGGATGTCTGCAGGCACATCCACATTTAGACCTGCTGCAGGCACAAATAAGCATCAGGAAAGTGCTTGTTTCAGCCTAAAACATCCAGAGAGAGTAGAGAAGATGGAGAGTTAAGTGACCAATATAAGATAAAAAAGACCCATACTAGGATTTGAACCTTAGACACTCTGCTCCCAACCCACTACTTTAGCCATTATGCTATTAGACATCCATGTTCTGAGATGCTATTCTGGGGATATCTATGTAGATGTCTCTGTAGATGTCCCTATTGGGCATGTCCACGATTCTGAAATCGTGACCAAACTTGCACATGCTTGCTTTTATTTATGACATTCTGGCTTTCATGTCCCAGATTGCACTTGGACGTCCCATTGTAAAATGTGCCTTCGTGAGCATAGCACAACAAACTAGCTTTCAATTAAATTAAAGCCAGTTAGGTCTTAGTATAACAAACCAGCTTTTAGCAAAATTATGGCCAGCTGGGGTTTAGTATAACAAGCCAGCCTTCAGTTAAATTAAATCCAGTTAGGATACGCTTTAACAGAGAGAGTGGAATAGGATAAATATTCTTTAAGTATATGCAGTAGGGAGAAATTGTTTTCTAGAGACCTTCTACAAAGAGGTTAGTAGGCAAGAAAACTATGAAATTGTTATAAATAGGTGTTAAAGCCAAGTGACTGATCAAAAGGGTAACTTGAAAAGCTCCCTCTATCAAACCAAGGGCAGTGTGAATCACACATGAAATTAAGAGATTCCCTTAGATATAAATAGTCAAATAGCCAAACCCTGAAAAACTGTTAAATATAATAAAAGGACATCAAATACTATGAGCAAATAATGTTTCGAGCATGAGAGTCAAAGAAACCTAAGGCCACAAAGCCAGAAATGCTCAGATGTCATCATCGGGCAATAAAGCCCGTGGAGCCCGGTTCTTGAAGGGACACATTCGGACTGTCCAGACAACCCCACTGAAGATGGGGCTGTTAAGACCCTATTCTGGTCTATGGAACAAAACATGCCTATGGATGCCAGAATAGGGCCTGTAGATGGCCCAGCATGCCCCCTCTGCCTGTGGGGATGTCCTCCCTGCAGGCATCCTGCACATCCCTGGCTTTAGTCCCCCAAAACCCCTCTGCCCGACCCACGGCTGGCCTCACATGGCCTGGATTGGGTAGAGGGGCCCCCCGCACCCAGCCCCAGCCCTGACAGTGGCTCCCTGGGTCTGACTGGCCGAGAAGTGCAGTTTAAACCACCTCTGAGGTGGTTTGAACTGCATGTCCCAGAAGGCCTGGTAGAACGTAGAGAGCCATAACCAGAATCAACCCTGCACATGCTGCCAGGTGCCCACCCCGATCCCGCCTCCCACCGGCTCTCCCTGTCCTGTAGCACAGGATGTGTGGAGAGAGCATTTGCCAAATCGGCATAGCATGGATTGCAGGGCTGCATGTCCCGGTGGGACGTACAGCCCCGCAATCCAAGCTGCAGAATGAGGGCCATATTCAATTATGTCCAAACGGGCAGTAAATTTATAGTTCAAGATTTTTTAATATTATGTTTATTATATAAATAGCCTTAAACATGCATAGAATATACTTAATCATAGTCACAAGTGAAACAATATTGTGTTTAAATAAAACATATCTGCATCAGCGATATATAATTTTCCAAACAATACAGGCTCAGCTGAATGTCCATAGATACTACTACTCCCAACAGCTGTAAGCAATCACAGAGACTACAAAGTAGCAGGCAGTCAGTTCATTATATGGCAAACTCTAAACAGTCACGTGCGGCCTCCACCAATCACAGAAAGCTACAGAAGAGTCAAAACCCCCAAATCAAAGTAACGTCATCCAATCAATAGCCTGGTTTTACCCCAAAGTTTCAATAGTTTGCAGACAAAATATCCAGGAGTGCTCACATATATTCAACATCCTCTCTCTGTTACTCCCATGCCACGTCAAAGCTAGATGGTCAAGTACACGCCTTCGAAGGCTAGTGATCAAATGCTGACACTGGAGCCAGTGAGCTACAAGAGGGGAATTTTCAGCTTTAGTGTTAATCCGGCTTTTATGCTCTTTTAAACGCAAGCATATCTTCCTCTTCGTCCATCCTATGTATATTAACAAACATGGGCACCCAAGTCCAATCACAATCTGCAGAGCCTCTAGAAACATAACAGGACCCATCCAAATGAATCCAGAAAGGACCAGTCAACGCATATTGGTACCAGTAACAATGACCACACACAGAGTGGTCCATTGAATCATCAGGAACAGATGTAGGTAAAGAAAATTTAATAAGCAGCTCTCCCAATTAAGTCCACGTTTGTAAGCTATACGAGGAAAAGTAGCAAATGTAGGATGTAACCCCAAAATAGCCCAATGCTTACGCATAGATTTAACAAAAGAGCACAATACCGTTGAAAAAGGTAACATATAGACTAGGGAATCATCAGATTATTGTTGTTTATAGTGCAAAAAAAGGTCCCGCTGAGCATATTTAGCTCAACAGCAAGCCTAAGACACTGTTGAGCAGGGATAACCCCTTGCAACAAATTGCTGAATCAAGACATGAGATTCTGCTTTAAAAGATTTGGCAGTAGAACATACTCTTCATAAATGTAAGAACTGGCTAATTGGTAAACTAGATATAAGAGGGTAAAGATGGAAGCTGTCAAACTGCAAATATGTATTACAGCCAATAGCTTTCCTAAAAATCTTTGTTTGAAAACCTTCTGAACCCCTCTTAACCAACACATCCAAAAATTCCAAAACAGTAGAATGGTAAATCATAGTAAACTGCAAATAGGTATCTAAAGAATTTAGCCATTGATGGAATTGTATGAACTGATTATCTTCATCAGCAGATTAGGCTTTAGGAGTAGATTAATTAAGCCCTGGAAATTCATCTTGAGTCCTTTTATACTTATTAGTATAATTGTATTTGTTCAAGTATCCCTGTTCTCCTAGCAACTTTACATAACTTAACAACTTTAAATAGCTAAAAGACATCTTTAAATCTAAGATACAGGCAGTATTCCAGCAGCAAGATGAGGGCTATCCATTCTTTTGCACTGAATTTTGCATGTATGATTTTCTCCCAGTTGATGAAAGGTCTTGTGTGCACTAAGTATAAAGAGCTCTTTGCTCTCAGGGAATGAGTCTGATCTCTGTAGGCTAAAGTAGTGCATTTGAAGGAGCTGAGGTAGACATAGAGGTATATAAATGAGACCTACAGGGATGTAGTAGAGAAATCCCACCTCCAGACTGGCAGCCTCTCTGCTGCTTTGGAAGAGAGAGGTCACATGAGAGGATAGCATTACCTTGGTGTAGCAGGGAGTGAACCTGTAGCTAGGACCTATCCTGTAGGTCAGTGGTTCTCAAACCCAGTCCTGGGGACCCACCAGCCAGTCAGGTTTTCAGGATATCCACAATGAATATGCATGAGAAAGATTTACATGCCTTCTACTTCCAGTATATGCAAATCCCTCTCAAGAATATTCATTGTGGATATCCGGAAAACCCGACTGGCTGGTGGGCCCCCAGGACTGGGTTTGAGAACCACTGCTCTAGGTGATGAAATACCCTCTTGCACAGAGGATGTATCTCTAGGGTCATGTGCCCATGAGGGAAAGGTTAGTTTGGCTGTTATACTTGGTGATTTGATCATTAGGCATGTAGATAGCTGGGTGGCTGGTGGACATGAGTATCGCCTGGCAACATGCCTGCCAGACGTGAAGGTAGCAGACCTTAAATGCCACCTAGACAAGGTTTAAGATAGTGCTGGGAAGCAGTCTCCTGTCTTAGTACATGTTGGTACCAATGACATCTTGGAAGCCCAGACCAGCTGTATTCCACGCTTTAAGAAAAGTGGAAGGAAGTCCAAAAAACTGCCAGCATGGTTTAAAGGTGAGGTCAGAGAGGCTGTTGTTGCCAAAAAAGCATCTTTCAGGAAATGGAAAAAAGAGCCAAACGATGAAACCTGGAAACAGCACAAGCACTGGCAAGTCAAATGCAAGGCATTGATAAGGCAGGCAAAGAGAGAATTTGAGAAGAAGCTTGCTGCGGAAGCAAAACGCGAAATAAAGACCTTTTCAAGTACATTCGTAGCAAAAAACCTGTGAGAGAGTCAGTTGGTCCATTAGATGATAAAGGGGTTAAAGGAGCACTAAGAGGCGACAAGGCGATAGCGGAGAGACTGAATGAATTCTTTGCTTCGGTCTTTACTGAGGAAGATGTAGGGATGTTACCCATGACTGAAGTGGTATTTAAAGGTGTGGAAGAATTGAAGGAAATATCGATACATCGGGAAGATGTCTTACAACTATTAGATAAACTGAAGAGTAGCAAATCACCTGGGCCGGATGGTATACATCCAAGGGTGTTGAAAGAACTGAAATTTGAGATTGCAGACCTGCTATCAGTAATCTGTGAACTATCATTAAAATCATCTCTAATACCTGAGGATTGGAGGATCGCCAATGTAACACCAATTTTTAAAAAGGGTTCGAGGGGTGATCCGGGAAACTACAGACCAGTGAGCCTGACTTCAGTACCGGGAAAATGGTAGAAACCATCATAAAGAATAAAATTACTCAGCATGTAGATAGTCACGACCTAATGGGAGACAGCCAACATGGCTTTAGACAAGGAAGATCTTGTCTTACTAATCTGTTATGTTTTTTTGAAGGAGTGAATAAACAGGTGGACAAAGGTGAGTCGGTTGATATTGTGTATCTGGACTTTCAGAAAGCCTTTGACAAGGTCCCTCATGAGAGACTTTTGGCAAAACTAAAGAGTCATGGGATAGGGGGCAGTGTACTACTGTGGATCAGGAACTGGTTAAAAGATAGAAAGCAGAGGGTAGGGCTAAATGGCCAATTTTCCCAATGGAGAAAGGTGAATAGTGGTGTACCCCAGGGATCTGTGCTGGGTCCGCTGCTTTTTGACATATTCATAAATGACCTGGAAAGTGGAACAACAAGTGAGGTTATCAAATTTGCAGATGACACAAAACTATTTAAAGTTGTTAAAACCCAGGAGGATTGTGGAAAATTGCAAGAGGATCTTGATAAATTGGAAGACTGGGCATCAAAATGGCAGATGAAATTTAACGTGGAGAAGTGCAAGGTTATGCACCTAGGGAAGAACAACCCAAACTATGGTTACACGATGCAAGGTTCCACATTAGGAACCACCACCCAGGAAAAAGATTTAGGCGTCATTGTGGGTACCTTGTTAAAACCCTCGGCCCAGTGTGCAGCGGCGGCCAAGAGAGCAAATAGAATGCTAGGTATGATAAGGAAAGGAATGGAAAATAAAACAAAAGATATTATAATGCCTCTATATCGTTCCATGGTGAGACCGCACCTTGAATATTGTGTGCAATTCTGGTTGCCGTATCTTAAAAAGGATATAGCGATTTTAGAAAAGGTTCAGAGAAGAGCCACCAAAATGGTAAAGGGGATGGAAGGCTACTCCTATGAAGAAAGGCTAAAAAGGTTGGGGCTCTTTAGCCTGGAGAAGAGACGGCTGAGGGGAGATATGATAGAAGTCTATAAATTAATGAACGGAGTGGAACGGGTAAACGTAGATCGATTTGTTTACCTTATCAGAATATGGAAAGACTAGGGGACATGCAATGAAGCTACAGGTTAAACTATTTAAGACTAATAAAAGAAAATATTTTTTCACTCAACGTGTAATCACACTCTGGAATTTGTTGCCGGAGGATGTAGTAAAGGCTGTTAGTGTAGCTGGGTTTAAAAAAGGTTTGGACAAGTTCCTGGAGGAAAGGTCCATAAACCATTATTAAGAAGGGACCCAGGATATCAATGCTTGAACCAGTACAAGCATTGTGGAACCTGTGTCCCTTGGGGAAACTGCTAGGTACGTATGTCCTAGATTGGCCACTGTTGGAAACAGAATGCTGGGCTTGATGGACCTTGGTCTGACCCAGTATGGCATATCTTATGTTCTTATGTTCTTATGACATAGGAAAATGTGGGAGGGAGGTTCTGGAAGCCAAATTTTGGATTTTAGGTTGAAAGTTGAAATCCAGAACTTCCAGGGTAGTGTTCTCAGAAATGCTTCCTGTTCTACGCATAGGACCCAAGAGGCAGGCAGAGCTCCAGAATTTCAATGTGTGGATTACACAATGGTGCAAGAAAGAGGGTTTTGAATTTGTTAGGAACTGGGCAACATTCTGGGGAAGGGGTCCTTTTCCGAGAGGATGGGCTGCACCTTAACCAGGATGGAACCAGGCTGCTGGTATTGACCTTTAAAATGGAGATAGAACAGCTTTAAAACTAGATAATGGGGGCAAGCTGACAGTTGTCCGAAAGCGCATGGTTCGGAATGATGTATCCTTGAAGGATACTAGCAAAACAGGGAAGTCAGGACATCCCAATGGAGAGGTTCTAATAAAGGTACAAGTAACCCAGGCGTCTTTAAGTAAAAAACAGATAGAGTTAAGGATTCCAAATTAACCCTGTCAATAAATAGCCAGACTGTTAATATTAGCAAAAAGCAAAACTTTGAAATGCCTGTATGCAAATTCTAGAATATATAGCAATGAATGAAAGGTTAAATATAACTGACATTTCAGGAACCTGATGGAAGGAGGATAACCAATGGGACACTGTGATACTAGGCTACAAACATGATATAGTTTGTGATATAGGGTAGATCACATTGGTAGATGGTGGCTCTATATTGTCATCAGCCCCCCCTGGTGGCCAGTGGCTGTAAGGGTAGGTTGAGCATATTATTATTTTCTGGGAGTAGAGGGCTCTTTTAAGGCCAAGGGTATCTTGGTCTTTGTAGTCCTGCTGCTTATGTGAATAAATTGTGTATGCCAAGTAGAGGGTAAATAAGGTTTTTATTTCCCTTTTAACGCAAACGGTTCGCTGGGATACAGAAATACAGAAAGTCCTTCTTTTCAGGCTTCCACCACAACATAAGTAAAGAGGTAAACTGTTACAAACTTCACAGTTGCTTGTAGGATTTAACCAAGGATTCTTTCAAACTTTAGAGCAAAACAAAGGAGTGAACATTCCTCTTTCATTCAGCACAAACATGAGTATTCTCAAAGTAATGTCTGTATAACTCACAGTTCAGGGAGTGATTCAAAACTGCCTGCAATACAAATGGAGCAATCCATTAATTCGTCTTTTGATAAGGGAATAGGATCCTCAAGTGCTATCTGCATGGGCTCTGGGTCGTTGTTATCTCCCTCTGAATTGGAGCTTTCCCTGGCCGCTATAGTTTGCCAGTCACTGTTTCTGTTCCCTTGTTTCCAGTAAGGCTGTTCTAGGGCTCTCAAATAAGCATGGCTTGTTCCTATGCCCTTACGTCCTGGCTTATAAAACTCTGGCCTGTTTCTTTTCCTTTCAAACTGGATATCTGTTTTACAAGAGCTTTTAGGAGCTGAGCTTCTCTTTATGAATAAAGTGTCACCATACCTTGGCTTCTTGTAGCCGGTATAACTGGAGTTTTCCTTCTCAGGCACTTCTCTCAGGACACAGTCTCTTTGGCAGACTTTCTCTTGGAAGCTTCTGGGCACTGCTTGACCTTTCTGTAGCCTAGGAAAACCTGGTGAGGAATCCAGACTTCCTTGCTTCCTGGTATAGGTAACTCTGCTATCAGTACCTTTCCTTCTGGAGTCTTTCAATCCTGTTTCAGAGTCTTCTGGTGAGCGTAGGCCTCTCTCCAGGTATGGCTCTCTCCTTCTGAGCTCTTTACCTCTGAGGTCTCCTGCTACCAAGTCTTTGTCCGGACTGACTCTCCACGGCCCGTCTTTCTCTCTGGCTCTTTCTGCTCCTCTTCCAGCTCCTGCTGTCCTTGTCATGCTGCTTGTCTTGACTGCACTGCTTGACCTGGCTGGATTGCTGTTCCTGGCTGTCTCAGCAAACCTTCTCCTCCTTCTCCCTGCTCCTGCACTAGCTTTCTGCTTATAAAGGCATTCCACGTTTGAGTTCCCCGGGCTACTTTCCAGGTGCAGCTGATTAACTTCTGCAGACTCATCAGCCGGGTGTGTTAACTCAGCCTCTGTAAGTTTTTGCCTGCTCCCTCTAGCTGCGCTGCAGGGCAATTGCATCTTCTTCACATCATTTGTTTTGTGAAAGACAGCGTTTTTTTTCTAAGTCTTCACTTTCATTAGCATCCGCTCTATGACAATATGTTAAAGACGGCATCGAGTCAAGCAAGTTATGCAGGAAACAAAATACACTGTAGAATTTCTATGGATAGAAATTCCATGTGAAAAGGGGAAGGGAATGGCAGTGGGGGTGCACTACCATTCGCCTGGACAGAATGAACAGACAGATGATGAACTTTTTGCAGACAATAAGAGAAAATATTTTTTTACTCAACGTATAGTCAAACTCTGGAATGGAATGGAATGGGTAAACGTAGAAACAAGGGAAGGACTACAAAAGAGGACTGATACTTCTGGAAAGAGATCTGCAATTGTAAGTATTTACTTCTGGGAATTTTTTTAAATCTTGGGGAAAAAGGAGTTCTTTAGATTAAAGCTGATTAATCTGTGAACCCAGTGTATTTGTTAAATCAGCCAGGGCCTAGTAGCAGCAAAGAGCTTTCTGGATAAATTTTGAACCCAAGACTCCCTCTATCCAAGCAAGGGCTGTGGGACTCCCCCTGGAAATTGATCACAGATTATAGAAGCAAAGGACAGGGTACTGTGTAGCAGCCAGTGTTTAATGTTTTTTCCCTCCCTCCCCAACACCCACCCACTCCTGGGATAATTGTAGCTTTATAGGTGCACAAACCTCTCAAAGGAAAGGAGGAGCCCTATTTACTCTCAGGTGCAGCTGTTTGTCCTCATCAGGCATACATTAAGGACTTGAGATTAATTAAGCTTCAGGTGAACAAAGTATATTAAACGTATTAGGTGTTGTTTATTAGTATAAGTATCCCCACCAACCCTTAGTAGGTAAAGAACTTAAATACCTAAACACAACCTTAATTCTAAGATGCAGACAGCAGTCCAACAGCAAGATGGGGGTTTTCCAGTCTTTTGCATTCAGTGTCACATGTATGATTTTCTCCCAGTTGGTGAGGGGTCTTATGTGTGCACTAGGTGCAAGGAGCTCTGTGCTCTCAGGGAACGAGTCCAGGAGGAGAGAGGTCATGTGACAGGAGAGCATCACCCTGGTGTGGCAGGAAATGATCCTATAGCTAGGACCTGTCCTCCAGATGATGTAAAACCATCTTGCACCGAGGAATTTTCTCCAGGCCCATGTGTTCATGAGGGAAGGGTTAGGACAGCTGTTATAGTTGGTGATTTGATCATTAGGCATGTAGATAGCTGGGTGGCTGGTGGATGTGAGGATCACCTGGTAACATGCCTGTCTGGAACGAAGGTAGCAGACCTCACGCGCCACCTAGACAAGGTCTTAGATAGTACTGGTGAGGAGTCTGCTGTCTTGGTACATGTCGGTACCATTGACATAGGAAAATATGGTAGGGAGGTTCTGGAGGCTAAATTTAGGCTTTTAGGTAGGAAGTTGAAATCCAGAACTTCCAGTATGGCATTCTCTGAAATGCTTCCTGTTCCACGTGCAGGACCCAAAAGGCAGGCAGTGCTCCAGAGTCTCAAAGCATGGATGAGACGATGGTGCAAGGATGAGGGTTTTAGATTTGTTAGGAACTGGGGAACATTCTGGGGGAAGGAGGAGCTCTTCCGAATGGATGGGCTCAACCTTGACCGGGATGGAACCAGGCTGCTGGCATTAACCTTTAAAGAGGAGATAGAGCAGCTTTTAAACTAGATAATAGGGGGAGCTGACAGTCGTCCAAGAGCGCATGGTTCGGAACAATGTATCCTTGAAGGTTGTGATAAGGAAGCTTATCATAGTAACATAGTAAGTGACGGCAGATAAAGACCAGCATGGTCCATCTAGTCTGCCCAGCAAGATGGCAAGAGTAGGTGCACCTGTCGCTCTGTGCAGGCCACCCCTCCCCATGTTTTTGTTTCTGTTTAGGGGTGAACCCACCACTCCATGTAGGACACCCTTATTTGTTCAGATGCTAGATAGTTCAGAAGTTAGATGGTACTGTTTATTTTGCTTTTATCCTGTTGCTGTAAAGGGATTCACTGTGTTTGTCCCATGCCGTTTTGAATTCCATCACCGTGTTTGCCCTCACCACTTCCATCGGGAGGGCATTCCAAGCATCTTCCACCCTTTCAGTGAAGAAATATTTCCTGACATTGCCTTTCAATTTACCACCTTGCAGCTTCATGTTATGCCCTCTAGTTTTACAGCTTCCCCGTCTTTGGAAGAGGTTTGTTTGTTCATCATTTCTCTTTAAGTATTTAAAGGTCTGAATCATATCTCCCCTGTCCCTCCTCTCCTCCAAAGTGTACATATTTAGGTCTTCAAGTCTCTTCTCATAAGGCTTCATAGTTCAGGAAGAGATAATACAAGAGGTGAATTGGCTCTGAATAAGCAACCTGTGCTGGCTGGTAAAAGCACTAAAACAGGGTGTTTACCTAAAAGACTACCAGACCCAGAATGCACTGTTTTACAGAAAGTCTCTAGGAGAGCTGAAGTAGGGAAATGTGTGCCTAATCAGAGAAGCAATGATGTAATCCCTAATCACACATCTCCTAGGGAAGGGCTTAATTCAGAACACCTGCAGTGTGCTAGGGTGGAGCGGCCATCTAGGCACTTTAAAGCTAGAAGAAATTCATCATACAGACAGCAAGGTGAGCAATGGGAGAAAGAGGAACAGAAACAGCAAGAGCTGAAGAAGGAGAGACTGATCGTCAACAGAAGGAAGAACAGCAGGACGTCCAGAAGGTCTAAGAAAGGAGCCCAAGGCAGTACGTATACTGGGAGAGATTCCTGGGGCAAGCATTCTTCATTGGACTTGAAGAAGCCAGAGGCTTGGAGATATACAGCCAGGAACCCTCGGACAGCATCTGTAAAGGAGACGGCTGCATCTACAGAAAGAAGGAGCTCTAATACCTATTTAAGGAGGTATGGGAAAAGAGACCTGAAGTCCAGAGATTCTGACTGGAGAGCTGGGCACAGAAGCTTTGCTACCTACTGGCCAAAATACCCAGAGAGGAAACCTAATGACAACGTGATCTCAGGTATGAACTCTGATCTGTTCCCTAGCTTTGCACAAGGAAGACAGCAGGGAAACAGTTTCTATCCTGGTAGAGATCAGTTAGAGAAATCCTCTGGGCCAGTGTATGAAAGTGATCCTATGATATTTCAAGAGCAAGGGGAAATATCAGATGAGGAAGTTGAATGCATGGATTGTTCTCTTTCTAAGCTGCTGTTCTAAAGTAATCCTCAGATAAGGATCAAACACCAAAAGGAACTGTACTGATTTTTAGCTTCCCAGAAAAGTTTCTTTGAGAGAAAGCTTTGGGGAAAGTTGGAGCCACATGGAGAGTGGACCAGCAATAGTTTGCAGCTGGTTAAGCACCTGTTATTAGAGCAAGGCACAAGTGCACGTGGGACTTTGGAAAAAAGCTTCTTCTCTGTGTGAATGGAAGAAAGCTGTTTTTTTGATAAAGAGAATTTTCCTTTTGGGTTTATTTTTCATTCCAGCACTGCTAAGAAAATTTATTAGCAGGGGCTAGAAGAAGGACCTTTTCTGTTCCATCAAGGTCTTTACTAAGTTGTTGCATAAGTAATTCAGTTGCCTTATTTGTTTTGTTTCTGGAATAAAAACTCCTGAAGAAATTATCCTGATGATGTTACCAAGCATATCTGTGTGAGGAAATAACACCCCATAAATAAAATCTGTTTTCTGCTTTACACTCGAGCAATTACAATTCTTTATTCTTGTTAAACGGCTAGTTTTTGTGTGAAGGAACTACAAGACCCACAATCCTTTGCAGGTCAAGTAAATTCATGTCCTTGCCAAGATTGTGGAACTTTCACAACAAGCACCCCCGTTTACAAGGTTACTACCAAAAGAATGAAGTTAGGGCATATCAACAAACACAAATGTAGCCCAAATGCCCTTGAGTACCGAGCAGTCAGAGCTTAAAGATTCCAAATTACCCCTGCCTACTGATAGCCATATTAATATGAATAAAATACAGTCTCTAAAATGCTTGTATGCAAATGCTAGAAGTCTAGAAAAATAAGATGGGAGAGTTAGAATATATAGCACTAAATGAGAGGTTAGATATGATTGGTATCTCAGAGACAAGGTGGAAAGAGGACAACCTGTTCTTTGTAATGACCAGACTCTTGTTTATTGTTGGATACTGTTTGTTCTATGTAAACCGCGCTGATCGCAAATAGTGCGGTATATAAGAAATGTAAATAAATAAATAAAATAAATAAATAAACCAGTAGGACACTGGGATACCTGGGTACAAATTATATCGTAATGATAGAGCAGATTAAATTGGTGGAGAGGTTGTACTCTATGTTAGAGAGGGCATTGAGTCACAAAGGATTAAAGTTTTGCAGGAAACAAAATTTTCTGTAGAATCTTTATGGATTGAAATTCCATGTAAAAAGGGGAAGGCGATGGAAGTGGGAGTGTACTATCGACCAGGGCCGGCCCGTCCATTGAGCAAGAATGTTTTTTGCACAGGGCCCCGCGTTTCAGGGGGCCCCGCGCAAAGCACATTCTGCTTTTTTCAAAATTAAATAAAAAAAAAAAAACGCTGGCTGCTACCGCTGCCGCTGCGGCAGCAGCAGAATGGACTGTCCCGCGAGGCCCTCTCTGCCCGGCTGAATCCCTCCATCCCTCCCTCCGTGACGGCTGAGCCTCTCCGTGCCGGCTTTGAGAGTCGCGAAGGGAGACATAGAAGCAAAAGTGAATAATAAAACCTTTTTTGAGTATATTTGTAGCAAAACACCTGTGAAGGGAGTCAATTAGAGCCATTAGATGTTGGAGGGGTAAAGATGCCCTGAGAGAGGACAGAGTCATAGCGGAGAGACTGAAGTAATTTTTTTACTTCAGTTTTTACTGAAGAAAATATAGATAACATAACCATGCTAGAAATGATATTTAATGGTGATGTATCAGAGGAATTGAAACAAATCTCAATAAATCGGGATGATGTAATACAGTTAATTGATAAACTAAAGAGCAGCAAATCACCTGGACTGGATGGCATACAACCCAGGGTACTGAAAGAACTGAATTATGAGATTGTAGAACTACTATGAGTATTCTGTGATCTATTATTAAGATCATCTGTAGTACCTGAAGACTGGAGAGTGGCCAGTATAACGTCAGTTTTTAAAATGGGTTCCAGGGTTGATTCGGCATACAGGTTGCTGGTGAGGCCTCACTTGGAATACTGTGTTCAGTTTTGGAGACCATATCTTGCCAAAGATGTAAAAAGACTGGAAACTGTTCAGAGGAAGGTGACCAAAATGATTTGGAGCCTCCGTAAGAAACCTTATGAGAAGAGACTTGAAGACCTAAATATGTACACTTTGGAGGAGAGGAGGGATAGGAGAAATTCAGGCCTTTAAATACTTAAAGAGGAACGATGAACAAACAAACCTTTTCCAAAGACGGGGAAGCTGCAAAACTAGAGGGCATAACATAAAGCTGCAAGGTGGTAAATTGAAAGGCAATGTCAGGAAATATTTTTCCACTGAAAGGGTGGTGGATGCTTGGAATGCTCTCCCAATGGAAGTGGTGAGGGAAAACACGGTGATGGAATTCAAAACAGCATGGTACAAGCACAGCGGATCCCTTTACAGCAACAGGATAAAAACAAAATAAATGGAACCATCTAACTTCTCAACAAATAGGGGTGTCCTACATGGAGTGGTGGGTCCACTCCTAAACAAAGACATGGGGAGGGGTGGCCTGCACAGAGTGACAGGTGCACCTACTCTTGCCGTATTGCTGGGCAGACTGGATGGACCATGCTGGTCTTTATCTGCCGTCATTTACTATGTTACTATGTTACAGACCAGTAAGCCTGACATCAGTACTGGGCAAAATGGTAGAAACCATTATAAAAACAAAATTACTGAACATGTAGATAGTCATTTATTTATTTATTTACATTCTCTTATATACCGCGCTATTCTGCATCAGTGCGGTTTACATTGAACAAACTGTCATGGTTTAATGACAGAAAGCAAACATGGATTTAGCCAAGGAAAGTCTTCTCACCAATCTCTTATATTTTTTTAAAGATGTAAATAAACAGGTAGTTAAAAGTGAGCTGGTTGAATTGTGTATCTGGATTTTCAGGAAGCTTTTGGCAAAGTCCCTCTTGGGGAAATTAAAAAGCCATGGGATAGGAGGCAATGTACTATTTGTCAGACGGCTGCCTGGGTGAGAATCTTCACAGTCTTGGCAAGTGCATATATCTATATGATTTGCAAGGGATTGTGGGCAATGCAGTTCATTCACACCAGACACAGCTGCTGACAATAATTTAGTTGTGCTCAAGTGTTAAAGCCAATAAGATATTTATTTATGGGGTTATTTCCCCCAACACAGATATGCTTGGTAGCACATAAATCAGGTTACTTGCTTTCAGTGTTAAACTTGAAAAAAACAAAATCAGGAAAACAACCTTTAAACTTGTCAGGCAATTAAAGCAAAAGAAATAAGACCTGGTTGGCAACAAACTGGTCTTTTCTGTAGGCTTAGCTAATATTCTCTTAGCATGTATCAAACAACAAACCAAAAGCTACAAAGAAAGAAAAAAACTGTTCTTCTCAGGTTAACTTCTTATATCTTCCCACATAGATTCAGAAGTGATTCTCTCCTAGCTCACAAGCAATTAGGTAAGGCTCAATTGCTAGCAGTTATCCAGCTGAAACCCCTTAGCTGGCTTGCTTTCTACTGCGTGGCTAGAAAACCTACACAGGAGCTTTTCTGAGTAGATTAAAGAACAAGTTTGTATTTCTTTGTGATGGTTGCTGTACTTTATAACAGAAAATCACCAAAGGCGTTTAAACAGAGAGCAGTCCATGTAAACAGATTCTTCATCTGCTATCATTCCCTCTTCTTCAACAAGCATGGGTTCAATATCATGGATTGGCACAGATGAATCTCCCAATGTAGCACTTTCAGGAGAATACTTGTTTCCCTGCTGTCTTTCAAGGTTATAGCTAGGGCATAGATCAGTGTTCATACCTGAGCTTCCATTGCTGTTAGAGTTCCTCTCTATATAGCCTGGCCAGTATGTAGTCCAGTTCTTATGTCCAGCCTTCCAATCCAGATCCCTGGACACTGGATCTCTCTTCACATACCTTCTGGCACGGGTCTTAGGGTCCCTTCCACGTGCAGCCGTCTCTCTCACAGATACCGTCTGGTGATTCCTAGCTCTGCAGCACCATTCCTCTGGCTTCCCCCAGTCCAATGGTATATGCTGGCCCTTGGAATGCCTCCCAGTATACGTACTGCTCTGGACTCTTCTAGACCTCTCCAAGGCTTTTCTCCTCCTTCTTCCAAAGGGTTTCTTTCCCTCTCTGTCCATCCGGTTTGGCTTCTGCTTCTGATGATGATGATCCTCAGGATATCCAAGGTGATCATGAAGATGATCAAGCTCAAGCTGCTTCTCAGGATACTTCTCTGTAGAATAAACTCTACCTTTATTCTGCTTAGATGAGTGCTCCTCCCTAACACAGCGCAGCTGTGCTGAATCAGGCCCTGCCCTTTGAGATGAGTGCTTACGGATTACCTCATAGCCCTCCTGATTGAACACATGTTTCCCCACTTCAGCTCCTCTAATGGCTGTTGGAAACCTGGTGCATTCTGGGACTGGTAGTCTTTAATGGGAAAATTCTGTTTTCTTATTTCTACCAGAACTGACAGGTTGCTTGTTCAGAGTCACTTCACCTTTTCTATAGCTCCTTCCTGAGCTATGATAAGCTTCCTTATCACATATTATGGATTAGGAAATGGTTGAAAGGTGAACAGTGGAGTGCCCCAGGGATCTGTGCTGGGTCCGTTGCTTTTTAACATATTAATAATACTAATGAAGGAAATATCGATACATTGGGAAGATGTATTACAACTATTAGATAAACTGAAGAGTAGCAAATCACCAGGGCCGGATGGTATACATCCAAGGGTGTTGAAAGAACTGAAATATGAGATTGCAGACCTGCTATTAGTAATCTGTGAACTATCATTAAAATCATCTCTAATACCTGAAGATTGGAGGATGCAATAAGCCTTGCATCCTTTTTTGTGGACAAGAACCAGTCTCTCCGCTCTTCCTTTCCCTACTGTCCCTCTCCTCTTTTCCCCCTCCCTTCCCCTTCTCCTTCCCCTACCATTCCTTCCCCTCCTTCCTCCAGTGTTTTTTCCCACACTTGGCACTCCTTCCATCCCGTCCCGTCCTCTGAACTCCTTAAAGCAATTTCCTCCTCTCATAAAACAACCTGTCTCCTCGACCCCCTTCTCTCCACCTGGCTATAGACCGGTGAGCCTGACGTCAGTACTGGGAAAAATGGTGGATTAGTAACTGGTTAAAAGATAGAAAACAGAGGATAGGGCTAAATGGCCGATTTTCCCAATGGAGAAAGGTGAATAGTGGAGTACCCCAGGGATCTGTACTGGGTCCACTGCTTTTTAACATATTCATAAATGACCTGGAAAGTGGAATAACGAGTGAGGTTATCAAATTTGCAGATGACACAAAACTATTTAAAGTTGTTAAAACCCAAGAGCATTGTGGAAAATTGCAAGAGGATCTTGATAAATTGGAAGACGGCATCAAAATGACAGATGAAATTTAATGTGGACAAGTGCAAAGTTATGCACCTAGGGAAGAACAACCCAAACTATGGTTACACGATGCAAGGTTCCACATTAGGAACCACCACCCAGGAAAAAAGATTTAGGCGTCATTGTGGATAACATGTTAAAACCCTCAGCCCAGTGTGCAGCGGCAGCCAAGAGAGCAAATAGAATGCTAGGTATAATAAGGAAAGGAATGGAAAATAAAATAAAAGATATTATAATGCCTCTATATCGTTCCATGGTGAGACCGCACCTTGAATATTCTGTGCAATTCTGGTCTCCGTATCTTAAAAAGGATATAGTGTTATTAGAAAAGGTTCAGAGAAGAGCCACCAAAATGGTAAAGGGGATGGAAGGATACTCCTATGAAGAAAGGCTAAAAAGGTTAGGGCTTTTTAACCTGGAAAAGAGACGGCTGAGGGGAGATATGATAGAAGTCTATAAATTAATGAACGGAGTGGAACGAGTAAACGTAGATTGATTGTTTACGTTATCAGAATATAGAAAGACTAGGGGACATGCAATGAAGCTACAGGGTAAACTATTTAAGACTAATAAAAGAAAATATTTTTTCACTCAACATGTAATCAAACTCTGGAATTTGTTACCGGAGGATGTAGTAAAGGCTGTTAGTGTAGCTGGGTTTAAAAAAGGTTTGGACAAGTTCCTGGAGGAAAGGTCCATAAACCATTATTAAGAAGGGACCCAGGATATCAGTGCTTGACCCAGTACAAGCATTGCGGAACCTGTGTCTTTTGGGGAAACTGCTAGGTACGTATGACCTAGATTGGCCACTGTTGGAAACAGAATACTGGGCTTGATGGACCTTGGTCTGACCCAGTATGGCATATCTTATGTTCTTATGTAATAAATGACCTGGAAATGGGAATAATGAGTGAAGTGATCAAATTTGTAGATTACACCAAATTATTCAAAGTTGTTAAAACAGAAGAGGATTGTAAAAAATTGCAAGAGGACATTGATAAATTGGGAGACTGGGCATCCAAATGGTAGATGACATTTAATGTGGACAAGTGCAAAATTATGCATTTAGGGAAGAACAACCCAAGCTATAGTTACACGATGCCAGGTTCCACATTAGGAATCACCAGCCAGGAAAAGGATTTAGGCGTCATCGTGGATTATACGTTGAAACCCTCTGCCCAGTGTGCAGCGGTGGCCAAGAAAGCAAATAGAATACTAGGAATCATAAAGAAAGGAATGGAGAATAAAATCAAGGATATTATAATGTCTCTGCATCACTCCATGGTGTCACCGCAGCTTACATATTATGTGCCATTCTGGTCATCATATTTTAAAAAGAATATAGCAGAATGAGAAAAGATACAGAGAAGAGTGACAAAAATGGTAAAAGGGATAGAAAGATATCGCTATGAGAAAAGGCTTAAAACATTAAGACTCTTCAACTTGGAAGAGAGACAGCTGAGGGGAGATATGATAGAGGTCTATAAAATAATGAATGGAATAGAATGAGTAAATATAGATTGGTTGTTTACTCCTTTAAAAAGTAGAAAGGCTAGGCGACACACAATAAAGCTACAATGTAGCACAATTAAGACTAATTGGAGAAAACATATTTTCACTCCATGCATAATCCAATTCTGGAATTCATTACCACAGGATGCAGTAAAAGCTGTTAGTGTAGCTGGATTTAAAAGAGGTTTGGACAAATTCCTGGAGGAAAAGTTCATACATCATTATTAAAGAGGACTGGGTAAATCCACTGGTTACCCATTGGACACATGGAATCTGTTTACCTTTCTGGGAACCTGCCAGGTACTTGTGACCTAGATTGGCCACTGTTGGAAACAGGATACTGGGCTTCATGGACATTGGTCTGACCCAGTATAGTATATCTTATGTTCTTATGAGAGGTTTTTAATTATATGTGAGATGTCAGGAGGTTTAGTAGCTTTACATTTCAAGGAGGGGGAAGCCTTGTTCGCAAAAGCTAGCAAATCATTTTTGAGATAAGATTGTACTAATTACAGCAGCATTGTGTGGGAAGGGATGTGTGCAATAGAGAGGATGGATATGGGTTTAGGTATGGCAGAAAGGAAGATGGAAGGGTTACAAGGAAGGTTGGAGACATTTAGGATTTTAGAAAATGATCAGATGGTGGGTTGCTGTAGTGCTCTTGGAAAAGCTCTTGTTTGCAATCCATGTCCAGTGTGGCTACTTAGTGATCTACCAGAGCCTTGGTGGACTAGTTGTTATTGGCAGAAGTCCCAGCAAGTGCAGATAAAACCACTTCTAAAAAAGTATGTTTTGGACTCAGCTGAGGCCGTGAGATATTGCCCAGTGTCAAATCTCCCAGAAGGGGCTAAAGTGATGGAAGCGTGGGTAACAGCAGTTTAAGGAACTTTTCGAATTGGAAGATGTTTCTATGTTTCTATAGGTGATATGATTGAGATGTTTAAATACCTCCGTGGCATAAATGTTCAGGGAGAGAGCCTCTTTCAATTGAAAGCAAGTTCTGCTACGAGGGGACATGGGATGAGGGTAAAGGGAGATAGATTCAGGAGTGATATGCGGAAATATTTCTTTACGGAAAGAGTAGTGGATCCATGGAATAGTCTCCCAGTGGAGGTGGTAGAGATGAGGACAGTAACTGAATTCAAAAAAGCATGGGACAAACACAGAGGATCTCTAAAGGTAAAAAGGGGACTGTTGTAGTTGTGGTTATGGAAGGACAGACTAGATAGGTCATGTGGTCTTTTTCTGTCATCATGTTTCTATGACCTGGATCCATTACAGTTTGGGTTTAGGATGGAGTTTGAGTTTGAGACTCTTTTGACAGTCCTGTTTGATTATATGAGAAGGTGATTAGATTGAGGGGTTTTGGGGGCTCTGGTATCTATTGGCTGCCTTTGATATATGCAGGATCATGAGCTGGGAGGAAGAAGGCATTAAGAAAGAGTAAGTCCTTTCTACAGGATTGTTCTTATGTAGTATTTCAAGTGGATAAAGGATCTGAATCCATTAAGTTAGAACAGGGAGTCCCACCGGGCTCCCTGTTGTCTCATGTACTTTTACATATTTATATATGGCCATTGGTGAGGGTAATTACATGATTAGGATTATAACCTTACCTTTGAATGCTAATGCAAATATTTATTCCTATAAATACTTATTTTGCACAGTTGCGCCAAGAATTATTAGAATGTTGCCAAGCACTTGGAGTGCAATTCTATAACAGCCATGTCCGGCCAGCAGAAATGTCTAACCCGAAAATGGGCACATAATAAACCTGATTCCGAAACAACGGGTATAGATGCACCTGTGGTTCTGGAATCAGGGAACTATATGTCCCTGGTGTGGCCTACATCTCCATTCCTACCATATTCTGACAAGACAGACATCTCAGATGCTTCCGTCTCCATGCGGCCATGCCCCGCTGGTAAAATGTACATCTCCTAAGCTGATGCTCACACTGACAGTGGTGTGCTCATGCAATCAAGATATTAATGAGGATGATCTGGCCTTCCATGGTAATACAAACCAGTCTGTTGCATGCCCATAACACTTGTGGTGCAGCAGAGGATACACAGCCCAGAGTAGTGCAGGTAAAAGAAGAGCTTACCTTAGATTCAGCGTTGAAAAGAGGCACCAGGCATAGTGAAACAGTTGAGCAGGGAAAACTGTTACTACGTGCCAAACGGAAAGCTCATCGGAACACCTGATTGCAAATCCCCACGTCACGTGCAGGGCTGGGGATTACATAAGACAGGGTTCCAGTCAGTGGAGAGAGAGGCAGGACACAACCCAGGAGGAGGGCAGAAGCCAGAGAGAGAGCAGCAAGAGGTGTGGCTACAGTCAGCTGAGCAGAAACCCCAGAGGAGTGCTGGGAGGAAAGTTTTCTGTCGGAGAACCAGGAAGTGAAGGTAGCTCCAGCACTCAGGAGAAGAGGTTTGAGGCAAGCTGCACTGGGAGAAGGCATGCCACCCGAGTTAGTCTTCAAGAGAAGCCAGGAGTGTCCTACCACACAGGAGACTGGTATGTGCCAGCACTAAGCACAGGTCAGTTTAGAAAGAGAGTGTTGGGGGATGGGAACTCCAAATACACGTGCACATTAAGAAATAGCTGCAAAGCTAATACTAACTTCACTACTGCACAACCAGCCTGGGAGGCTAGAGAGAAGAGATACAGGGAGCCAAGTGCCAAGACAATCCCTACGGATAAAAGGAGGCATCCATGTGCTTACAGAGAAAGATTTAAAACATATACGTGCCAAGGGCGCGGTCCTGAGCATAGATACAGGAAGCAAGGAGATTCAGACCTTTTGTTCTGGGAGGAAAACCCAGAGAGAATCTACTGCATGCCAGACAGGTATAAACCTGAAGAGAGAGGAACCTTCACTGAAAGCTATAGTGAGTTATCACAAGGAGACGTGCCTGAGCACTCTACACAGGAAGAGTGTGATACAGGGAGTTTGGGGAGTGCTGGAGAGGGTATGGTGTGGGAAGATAGCAGCAGCCTTCCAGACCCCTCTCCCATGGACTGTAGCATTTGTTACAAGTGCAGCCCTGCTGTTTAATTGGATGACAAAAAGAACTTTGTGAATTTAAACAAAGGAATATAAGTTTGCTGATACTATTTTTGTTCTTTGCTTATATCTAAAGTTTTTTTGATCTTGTTGATAGTCCGAGCGGGACGGGGAATAAAACCCATCTTATTTTCTCATTCACTTTTTGCTCTGAGAGACTCTTTCATTTACCTAGCAAGAGCAGATTACTTGTTTTACAGACCCTAGGCAACCGCCTATATAGGGTTAAAGGGCTCTACCCACGGGCCCCATCACACACTACAAGGTTATGTATGTGCACCAAAGCTATTATATAAGCAAGTGGAAAGTGAGATGTTTGTCCAAACAGAACCTGCAGCAAAACAAACATGGTATTTGAAGAACAGCTTAGTAATTGCAGTCACAGATATGTATTAGTGCTGTTTGCACTGCGGCATGCTCCCACTCCAAGGGTCCCCTACCATTGACAGGGACATATGGGACATACACTGCTATGTTACTGCAGAGCAGCTTTTTGGAATATACTTCCCATTCACACTGGCCCCTGGCAATGCTGCAGTCAGCCCCACGGTCCAGATATTGGCCAGGAATACATGTCCTCCCAGGGTTGCTATCAGCACACCAGGGCCTCCCCTGCACCCCCATATAACACAACACACACGCACTCTTGCTTGCAGTCACAGATAACATATATCTGCAAAAAACATGCCCTGCACCTATAAACAACTGCTAGTAAAGCATAATGGTATGGCGTCTCAGGACAACACATCTGCTCTGTATTTCTCAGCCAAACATGAATCTGCTCTCTACTGCCTCATATACCATCCCTTCATTTACTATCCCCTACATATAGTTCTAAAACTTGCGCTTTACATGTACATAGTAGGAAATTTGCTTATTTTTAAACAGATCCTCTTCTAACAAGCCCGCTGTAGTTTTTATTTATATATTATCTGTTTAAGTTAGATACAGTGTTCATTGCTTTTGATCACAACAATGGGATTTTCCCATTCTCACATTTCACGTTAAGTTTCAGATATGGCATAGCCCTTAATCTATTCAATTTTGATAAATGTCTCTTTTGGTTTTAATGTAATTTATTGGCCAGTCTGTAATTATTTAACAGTTTCACACTTTTTCTCTTGAAGATATTACCTGGCTCCGACATTAATAGACAAAGGAATGCTATCAACTCATTTTAGCAATTGTGAACAGGAGGATTCTTACATTTGATAAAGTCCCCCCTTTTAGCCTTATTAAAGCTGGTTAATATACCTCCTTTTTAATTTCTATTTTTATTTCTATGGCCTCTGACCTTCCTTTTTGCGCGGTGTTGAAGGCTTCAAATGACTTCAAAAAATGGCTTGCCGGCATAGATCCCACTGTATTTATAGGTTTGCACTGCATGCTAAAAATAAGCATATTCCTTTTTAGGTCAGGTATGTTACAAAACGTATGTTTTATATGTGCACAGATTCTCCTCGATAAGCCTGTTTCTATTTTTAAATTGCTTGAGTCTCATACAGCATTTACTACCTGTGATCCCGACATTTTCCGTACTAAGTTTTATGTTATTTCACTTCGATAGATATTTCCCCATTTTTATGGATTTTTTTCCGGCTAGGATGTGACTATTTACATTGAATATCATCTGGCTCTGACATGACTAAACAAGAGAACATTACTATTAAGTCACGGTATTCCCCTTCCCCATTTTTTATTTACTCCATCAGTTTGGCTCCAAACACATTTATATACAGTAGGATTTTGATTTCTAACAAAATCTCTTCTTTTTTAGAGAAGGGCTGTTGGGTAAGGTTTGCCTCTTTGTGGATGATACCAAAATCTGCAACAGAGTAGCCAAGGAAGTGGTAGACAACACGAGGAGGGTTCTAGCTAAGCTTGAAGAATGGTCTAGAATTTGGCAGCTGAGATTTAATGTTAAAAAATGCAAGATCATGCATTTGGGCTGCAGCAATCCAAGGGAGCAATATAATATAGGGGGTGAAGTACTTTTGTCCACTAAAGAAGAGCGGGACCTCGGTGTTGTTGTGTCTGATGATCTTAAAATAGCTAAACAGGTAGAAAAGGCGACAGCAAAAGCTAGAAGGATGCTTTGGTGCATAGGGAGAGGAATGGCTAGCAGAAAAAAGGAGGTGATAGTGCCTCTGTATAAGTCTTTGGTGCGACCTCATTTGGAATATAGTGTGCAATTCTGGAGACCGCACCTTCAAGAGGATGTGAACAGGATGGAGTCAGTGCAGAGGGTGGTTACTAAAATAGTTAGTGGTCTTCATTAAAAAGCATATGAGAACAGACTTAAGGATCTTAATATGTACACCTTAGAGGAAAGGCAGAATAGAGGTGATATGATTGAGATGTTTAAATACCTCCGTGGCATAAATGAACAGAGGGAGAGCCTCTTTCGATTGAAAGCAAGTTCTGCTATGAGGGGACATGGGATGAGGGTGAAAAGGAATAGATTCAGGAGTGATATGCAGAAATATTTCTTTACGGAAAGAGTGGTGGATGCGTGGAATAGTCTACCAATGGAGGTGGTAGAAATGAGGACAGTATCTGAATTCAAAAAAGCATGGGACAAAACACAGAGGATCTCTAAAGGAAAAAAAGGGGACTGTTGTAGTTGTTGATATCTAAGGACAGACTAGATAGGCCATGTGGTCTTTTTCTGTCATCATTTTTCTATGTTTCTATGTTCCTAAAGTTGCACAATACACCTCTTTTACTCATATTGGTCTGTGTATATTGGGTTACTTTTTTTTTATATATTTTTTCAACATGCTACACATTTGGCTCTGTTTAATATGGTTTGGTTTTAATAGAATAGCATCCATCCCCGTTGTCGCCCTACAAAGTGCTCATATATAAATTATGGTTTGACATCATTTTATCTCTTATTATTTAAAAATAGGAGTACATTCATGTAACACTAGCTCCCAAAAGGACTATCACAGAGTACAAGAGTGAGTATGGCTCCCAATAATTAGATTCCTATTGTACCTCCTCATCTCTCTTCTCACATATGGGCCCCGCATAAATAGTTAGGTTTGTCATTTATTTTCACTCCCTCCTGCCCTTTGTTTGTTGTTTTATGACTTTTATCATTTATGCTTTTTATGTGTTTGGCTACATGTTTTTACTTAGTTATTCACATATGATTTTTTAATTATTTATCTATTTATGTATTTAACTCATGTTGGCTGCTGGTTTTGTTTTTAATTGTTTCTAATGGTTCTAATTGTATTATTCATTTTATTATTATTATTTCTTTAAGCTGTGTACCCCCTGAGGAAGGCAACAGCCGAAACGCATAGGGGTCTTACAATAAAGGCACCTGTGACCTCCATATACCATTCACTCTTTGTGTTTTCTTTCCTACATACTGCGAGGGCCTTGCTCTCTTTTGTGGTTTCCCCTCTTAGTCACCAGGTCATGACTCTAATCACCAGGCTACTTCTTCACTCCAAAATACTTATAAATAAAAGCAATTTTACAAAGAAAATACACTTGTACTTTCCCTTATAATATTGCTGCTTGTAAGTCCAACCAATGGCAGCAGGCATACATATAGCAGGCGTAAGCACACACTTGTATGTCTGCCAAGTTACGTTACGTGTCCTTTAAACTTTGTAAAGTATAGGTGCAAATCCCAAAGTCCACCCCACTCTGTCCCCAAGAATGTCTCCTTGATACACATATACAAGTATAGATGGGATCACGCTCTGTGCATACTTCTATACATGTATATGGCTATAAATTTTACATAGCTGGCTTTCTAAAATTGCCCTCCACATGGGTAAGTGCTACCACTTTTGAGAAAAAAGGCACCTATACAGCTACTGCTGCTGTTGCCTTCGCTTGCATAAGTGCCTTTAAATATTATCCCGACTATATTTGCAAGACTAAAGGGGTTATTTTAGAAGCCCTCTTTGTGCTTTCAATATCTGAAAACGGGCACACAGACCTCCAAATCAGAGATGTCCCCGCAGTCATCTTAGAAGCTGGTTCAAATGTTTTCCAAGTTGTGAAGGAGCACGATGGGGGCATGACCAGAAATCCTCTGGGCAACTTGGCCATGCGCGTCTGATTTCAGAAACAGTGAGCACATTCCCACCCACTAGCGGGACCATCCATGTCAGTTCCTGCTCCAGGGCATGAATAGGCATCTGAAAATCTCTTGTTCTGCCATCCAAATATCAGGAGGGCATAGAGAGGAAGTTACTTTGATATGTCCTATAATTTCCATGATGTTAATGAAAACTGCATGGAAACAAGGACACGTTTTTGGTGCATCCCTGCATGCAAAATACCAAGTGTTTGCAGTAGCAAAGTCTATGTGGCTGACCATGCAACTGTATATTTCGGAGACATCCATGTTGCTAAAATAGGGCCACAATGTAAACGTCCCTGGTGTTGTTTTGGATGTTTTTCCCTGAATGTCCTTTCTAAAATGCCACTTCACCCCTTTAATGAAACATACTAGCAACTCATCTGATTCTCCCAAGATGCCACACAAGTAAAATAAACAACAGTGTCCTGAGTCTTTCACGTGTTATTCTGAACTGATCATTTTAGTGACTGACTGCTTACTTGAGGCTTTTGGGTGGCTGTGGGAAGTGGGGGTTGTGCAGGCTGTAGTTGCTTCTGTGGCAGTTTTATTGGTTGATGGTTGGTAGGTGGTTTCAGCGGTGGCTGTTGAATTGTTTTTGATAGCTGGTGTTGAGTTGGTTGTATTGCTGGATCAGGTCTTTTTGGCTGCTGACCCAATTGAGTTTGCCTGAGGTGCACCTTGGGCTGGATCTCAGTTGGCAATTTCCACAACTGTATTTGCTGTTGAGGCAATGTGGATGGCTGCTGCTGCTGCTGCTGCTGAAACAGGGTTGCGTACTGCGGGTTATATCCATATATTGTACTAAGCTGAGGTATCTGAGAAATGTAAAAAAGAGTTATATAAAGATAAGTCACAATATACTGTAGGTAGGTGTAAAGAGTGCAAATTGCTAGGGAAAAGCTCTTTTGTTTATAACCGTGACACTGGAAAATCCTGTTCTGTGCCATATTTTCTCAGATCTAAAGGACGGGTGCCTCTACGAAAACTGGATCCATTTATAGCAACAGAATAAAATCAAAATAAACTGAACCATCTAACTTCTCAACAAATAGGGGTGTCCTGCATGGAGCGGTGGGTTCACCCCTAAACAAAGACATGGGGAGGGGTGGCCTGCACAGAGTGGCACCTACTCCTGCCATCTTACTCCGGCCATCTTGCTGGGCAGACTAGATGGACCATACTGGTCTTTATCTGCCGTCATTTACTATGTTACTATGTAATGTTGCTATGTATAAGCAGTGCAGGTCTCCTGGGTTCTCGGAGCGATCTCTGGGCTGTCTGTCTTCCCTTCTGCTTCCTGATTTTCCCCAACATGTGTCCCTTCCCAGAGTATGGTCCTGGCTTGAAACTGATTGATTACGATTAGAGAAAGATTGACGTTTGGATTTGGGCAGTGCACTTTCTAGGTATTTTCTTGGAGAAGATCTCCCCCCACTCCACCTTTTCTCTTTTAACCTCTCCCCACCATTCCAGATGGCACCAGGACACTTTATTCGCCTGGAAGGCCATCTCTCATCGCCATTCCCATGGACAGTAAGGGTTGCCTCAGTAGTACCCACTGTTCCCCCTCTTCTTCCCTCCCAGAAACTGAACGCATTACCTCTGTGGTGTGCAGAGGAGGACTTTTTCTAGATCGTGTTCCAGGTTTGTTTTTAACAATTAAAATATATTTGACACAATGCAAAAAAAGCTTGTAACCCCTCCCCCCAACCAGTAGTCTGTCTTTATGGGTTGAACCTCTCAATATTTACAGTCCTATGAATTACAGTACTGTACTTTCAGAAAGATTTGTGCATCATTTAAAAGTATTTAATGAGATGCGATGCCAACTGGATTCTTATGGCAATCTAGATCCTACATAGAAATCCAACTTCTTTCTTAAGTCATTTATCAAGTACATTCAGTTCCTTATTACTATTTTTTTTGTATTTAACTCATGCTTTTTTCATTGAACCCCTAACTTCTCTAATTGTAAACCAATTTTTATTGTCTATAGGAAGATGACGAGAACTTGTAGTTAGAGGAATCTCTTTGTTCTTGATTGTCATGCATTTATTTCTGTATTCCCTATATATGCTCAACATTTTTACAACAGGGGGTGTTATAGAAATTATAATCATCATTATAATAATTACAGAGACACTTTTAAACAAGGTGAAAATAAAATCTTACTTGTGGGTTCAAATAGCCATATTGACCCTGCTGAGGCATCTATAATAAAATAAAAATAAACGATGAGTATTTAATTTAAAAATGCTCATTTCTGTGGCTCAGGCTGTACTGCTGGATGCTATGGTGTGAGAAATTTGGTATGGATTCCTTATCCATTAGGCTTGAGTATGCGATAGAGATGGTATGCTCAAGCCAGGGAAGGAAGCAAGGGTGTACTGAGGGTGCGTCTCAGAGGAGGTATTTCTTCAGCTCTCAGTGTGTCAATGGCCCCCTGAGGGGCCCAGGCATGCCATCTAGAGAGAGAGAGGATAACATCAGAGATTGCTGAGGGAGAAGAGGGGATAAAAGGTAAATGAGGTTTATCAGATACACAGGGGTGCATTCTGACCCGTGAATAGCGAAGATGTACATCTGGGTTGGCTGTGCAACCCCTGCTATTCACAGGGGCCATATTATGCTCCCTGGCTCCCCGCATGGACATTGCCTTTGTGTGGGGAGCTCCAGATGGGAGGTGGGAGGATGTGCCGACTGTGCAGAATGAGGGTGGGCCCAGGCATCTGGACGTACAGAGCCTAATCTGGTCAGGGTCCTGTACATCTGGCAAGGGATAGATGGACACGAGACTTATTCCACCTCCGAGGTGGAATAAGTCTCATCAAAGGCGGTGATCGAGCTAGACAGCACCCCCCCCCCCCCAAATGCAGGCAGCTGCTGCAGGTGAGGCCCCTCTGCCTGATTCCGGTCCTGGCCAACCCTGGCAAGGGTCAGGCCGCTGGGAAAAAATGAGCTAATTGGCATTGGCCATTCTGCACTCCTGTGGGGTGTTCTGGTGCCATGGTGAGGGGACACCACGGCACCGGCACACTAGCAGGAGCATAGGGCGGGCTGGCTGGGCAGATGGGAGGATGCCTCTCACTGCAGATTCGGGGCCATACCAGGCCATCCAAGTGCACTGATTCTACAGAGAACGTCTAGCTCTCACGGTTGCAGAATAGATATTGGGCCCGTTCATTTTTTGGACGTCTGGATGGCCGGGACGTGCTCCGATCAGAATTGGCCTTATAGGGGGCAATTTTATAAGGAGTCACCTAGATTTGTGAGCAAACAATGCATGCAAATTCTAATATTTTAGTCACTTATGTCCATGAATGACCTCTTATAAAATACTGATAAGTATGAAAGTATGTGTGGATTTTGCATCACACGTACTTCCACTGTGGGCATGCACATAAGTGAAGTGTGGGCGGTGTGATCAATTATGTGCACAGATTATAAAGATTTTAATTTAAGTGTATAATTTCAAAAAGTAAGTGCAGTCATTTACAGCAGTCATAGAGCTGATATGAATGATTGTGCCTTAAAATACATGCATACTATTGCACAATGTTTTTTTCCTAGGAAAAAAAGGTGCCGATACTCATATACAGAGCCCTGAGGACCATGGACCAATTTTAGCAGGCAATGAAAAAGGTGCCAGTACTCAGTACCACCAAGTCGCCCCTCAAAAATAGCCCTGCTGTATTTTTTATAGTCAAGTACATGCATACTTGACCTTCAAAAATAGGTGTAAAGTATTGCGTGATAATGCGCGGTAAGTAGGCACTAGTTTATAAAATCTGGATGGATTTTAATATTTACAAAATGTACAGTTACAAAGATGTACAGAAAATGTTTTAACATTAATAATGTTTTTGTGCTACTTTCAATAGATTTTGCTATTTCCAGCAAGCAGAAGATTGCATAAAAATGACTGAAATTAGAATATACATACAATAGCATTTATTTTACTGGGAGCTGAGCATTGACCATTGTTGGTCTGATCCTAAGAATGCTTCAAATTAATATTGAGGGCCTGTTAATTGCAAAGCTGACAAACTACATGGCTGATATAATCTGCCAGCATGACACTGGTGTGGGAGAAGAAGAGCTTACTCATTTCATGATCAATTATTTTGACCTCATGCATTTCTTACTGTATTTTAACCATCAGTGTGTCCAAGGTAACTTAACTGATATTAGCCTTCCAAACGCTACAATGTATAAATAGCAGAAGGCTTCCTCCTATATGTATATAAACTATCAAGTGAAACCCGAGAATATCAAGCCCTACCTAGCATCAGTCGCCTTGCCATTGACGTAGGTGACTTAAGAAGTCAGTATACTGAATGGGGTTACATGGATTCAAATGACGTTAGATAGTGCTGGGGAGGAGTCTGCTGTCTTGGTACATGTTGGTACAAATGACATAGGAAAGTGTGGTCGAAAGGTTCTGGAGGCCAAATTTAGGCTTTTAGGTAGGAAGTTGAAATCTAGAACTTCCAGGGTAGCGTTCTCAGACATGCTTCCCGTTCCAAGTGCAGGACCAAAAAGGCAGGCAGAGCTCCGGAGTCTCAATGAGTGGATTTGATAATGGTGCAAAGAAGAGGGTTTGGGATTTGTTATGAACTGGGGAACATTCTGGGGAAAAGAGGCTTTTCCAAAGGGATGGAACCAGACTGCTGGCATTAACCTTTAAAAAGGAGATAGAGCAGCCTTTAAACTAGATAATAGGGGAAAGTCAACAGTTGCCCAAGAATGCATGGTTCAGAATAATGTATCCGTGAAGGATACCAGAAAAAGAATGAAGTTGGGCATATCGACAGAGATGTTTCAATAAAGACAAAAGTAACCGAAATATCCTTAAGTACAGAGCAGATAGAGCTTAAAGATTCCAAATTACCGCTGCCTACTGATAAACAGATTAATATGACTAAAATACAACCTCTAAAATGCTTATATGCAAATGCTAGAAGTCTAAAAAATAAGATGGCAGAGTTAGACTATATAGCACTAAATGAGAGTTAGATATGACTGGTATCTCAGAGACCTGGTGGAAGGACAATCAGTGGGATGCAGTGATACCTGGTTACAAATTATATTGCAATGATAAAGTAGATCAAATTGGTGGAGGGGTTACGCTCCATGTTAGAGAGGGCATTGAGTCATACAGGATTAAAGTGTTACAGGAAACAAAATACACAGTAGAATCTCTATGGATTGAAATTCCATGTAAAAAGGGGAAGGTGATGGCAGTGGAAGTGTACTACCGACTGCCTGGCCAGAATGAACAAATGGATGACAAAATGCTCAAAGAAATCAGGGAAGCTAACAAACGTTACAATACAGTAATAATAATGGGTGATTTCAATTACCCCAATATCAACTGGGTCAGTGTCACGACAATACAGCTAAGGAGATAAAGTTTATAGATGAAATAAATGATTGCTTCTTGTAGCAGCTGGTTGATGAACCAACAAGAGGGGAAGCCATTTTGGACCTAATCCTTAGTGGTACACAGGATCTGGTGCAAGAGATAAGGGTGTTGGGGTCACTTGGCAGTAGTGGTCATAGAATGATCGCATTTGATTTCATAAATGGAGGAAGGATGGCAAGGAAATCCACAGTACTACCTTTTAACTTTCAAAAGGGAAACTGATAAAATTAGGAAGATAGTTAAGAAAAAACTGAAGGGAGCAGCTGCAAAGGTTAAAGATTTACATCAAGCATGGGTGTTGTTTAAAAATACTATCTTGGAAGCCCAGACCAGCTGTATTCCATGCTTTAAGAAAAGTGGAAGGAAATCTAAAGAACTGACAGAATGGTTTAAAGGTAAGATCAGAGAGGCTGTTGTACCAAAAAAGCATCTTTCAGTAAATGGAAAAGGAGCCAAATGACGAAAACCTGAAACAACATAAGCATTGGCAAGTTAAATGCAAGGCGTTGATAAGCAGGCAAAGAGAGAATTTGAGAAGCTTGCTGTGGAAGCAAAAACACATAATAAAGATTTTTTCAAGTACATTCATAGCAAAAATCCTGTGAGAGTGTCAGTTGCACCATTAGATTATAGAGGAGTGAAAGAGGCATTAAGAGGGAATAAGGCCATAGCGGAGAGGCTGAATGCTTTGCTTTGGTCTTTATTGAAGAAGATGTAGTGAAGTTACCCATGACTGGAATGATATTTAAAGGTGATGCATCAGACAAATTGATAAACTAGACAGTAGCAAATCACCTGGATCAGATTGTATATACCTGAGTGTGTTGAAAGAATTGAAATAGGAGATTGCAGACCTACTATCAGTAATCTGTGAACTATCATTAAAATTATCGGTAGTACCTGAAGATTGGTGAATGACCAATAAAGTGGCAATTTTTAAAAAGGGTTCCAGGGGTGATCTGGGAAACTACAGACTAGTGAGCCTGACATCAGTACCAGGCAAAATAGTAGAAACCATTATAAAGAACAAAATTACGGAACATATCAGTCATAGTTTAATGGGAGAAAGCCAACATGGCTTTAGCCAAGGAAGGTCTTGTCTTACTAATCTGTTATATTTCTTTGAGGGTGTGAATAAACAATTAGACAAAGGCGAGTCAGTCGATATAGTGTATATGGATTTTCACAATGTCTTTGACAAGGTCCCTCATGAGAGGACTCTTCATGAAGTTAAATAGTCACTGGATAGGAGGCATTGTACTATTGTGGATCAGAAACTGGTTAAAAGATAGAAAGCAGAGGGTAGGATTAAATGGCCAATTTTCCCTATGGAGAAAGATGACTAGTGGAGTACTTCAGGGATCTGTGCTGGGTCCACTGCTTTTTAACATATTTGTAAATGACCTGGAAATGGGAATAATGAGTGAGGTATTCAAATTTGCAGATGACACAAAGTTATTCAAAGTTGTTAAAACCCAAGAGGATTATGAAAAATTGTAAGAGGACCTTGATAAACTGGAAGACTGGACGTTAAAATGGCAGATGAAATTTAGTGTGGACAAGTGCGAAGTTATGCACCTTGGAAAGAACAACCCAAACTATTGTTACACAATGCAAGTTTCCACATTATGAACCTCCATCCAGGAAAAAGATTTAGGCGTTACCATGGATTACATATTCAAACCCTTCACCAGTGTGCAGCGGCAGCCAAGAAGGCAAATAGAATGCTAGGAATCATAAGGAAAGGAATTAAAACAAAGGATATTATAATGCTTCTTTATCATTCCATGGTGCGACTGCACCTTGAATATTGTGTGCAGTTCTGGTCGTCATATCTTAAAAAGGATATAGTGGAATTAGAAAAGGTACAGAGAAGAGCCACCAAAATGGTAATGGGGATGGGAGGATACCCCTTTGAGGAGAGGCTTAAAAGGTTAGGGCTTTTCAACCTGGAAAAGAGACGGCCGAGGGGAGATATGATAGATCTATAAATTAATGAATAGAGTGGAACTGGTAAATGTAGATTGATTCTTTATGCCATCAAAATGTAGAAAGACTAGGGGAAAATACAATAAAGCTATGGTGTAACCCATTTAAGACTAATAAGAGAAATTATTTTTTCACTCAACACGTGATCAAACTCTGGAATTCATTACCGGAGGATATAGTAAAACCTGTTAGAATAGCTGGATTTTAAAAAAGGTTTGGACAAGTACCTGGAGGAAAGGTCCATAAACCATTATTAAAGAGGACCCAGCTAATCCACTGCTTGTCCCCAATACAAGCATTATGGAATCTGTGTGTCTTTTGGGAAACTGCTAGGTACTTGGGAGCTGGATTGGCCACTGTTTGAAATGGTATACTGGGCTTAATGGACCTTGGTCTGACCCATATGGGATTTCTTATGTTCCTATGAAGTTGAAGAGGAATTGTCTTACATAGTAATAAGCAATGACATGACTCTCAAATATAAGCCAGACTAATGAGGAACATTCTATTTGACTCACTAGAAATACTGTGTTGATCGATGTGCATAATACTGGAGGAGAACCATCTTCAGCCCACACTGCAGTGAAAGAGTTCCCACATAGTTACCATTGCCTAATATTGATACACATTACTCTACAGTTACTGGTTCTATAAGTCAGCAAGAAAACAAGGTGGGATTTCCAAAGGACAAACAGGAGACCTTCAAAGAGACAGTGGCATGAAGTACGTATGGTGACAATTCATACCATAACATCCCTGCTGAAGAGGCATATAGAATTATGACATTATCCATGCTTAGGGCCAGAACAGCTTCCATTCACAGAAGATTCTGGTCTGTGAACAAACCATGAACTGATGCAGAACGTACAACACTTTTGAAGCAATTTGAGGGATCAGGGAAATTGGACATAGCTGATCAGGTGATTGAGATGTGATGTTCTGCTCTTGTTGCAAGACTGTATACTGAATTCATATAAGATAGAACCTCATCAACCACGTTGACATTGCCCAAAGACCACCAATACATGACTCTTGGGCCATCAAGGATTAAGTAGTTAGTCACAATGGGTCCAATATTCAAAGCAATTAACGTGGTTAGCAGAGCTGCTAACAGCATTAATCATGGTAAATGGGATATCCAGTGGTACTAACATGGTTAGTGCCTCTGAATATCCATGGCTGCTGGCTCTGCACACCCTGATGCTATCTGCTTAGCATCGGGATGTGCCAGGGACATTCCAGGGCGGAGCAGAGGCAGCACCGATTGCTATCCGATTAGCGGTGATATTGAGCTGTTGCCCAGTTTGCGATCGGCTTTTGCAGTGGCCCGGGGCAGTCAATGCTGGGGCCAGATATGACCCCAGCATTGAATATCCGAATTTAATATGCAGTGCCTGTGGCTAGCTGCGTTAGCAGTGCTAGCCACCGGTGCTGAATATCGGGCCCAATATCACTAACTGCAAAGTTCACAATGTTTGGAGATCATACTTGGTTCAGACAATTGACATATAGTTTGAACACTTGATAAGGTATATGCCCCTTTGCCTGTACTAACTCCCAGTGAGACAGCTCTCTAGATTTAAGATGGGTCTCTGATATTTCAAGCTTTAAGGAATATTGGGCTTGGCTACGTAAGAAAGAAAATCAATCAGTAATGGCCAAATCAATGTATAAGATCTAGTCAGAAGAACTCAGCATAAGCCCCCTCTTTTTGAAACGTGGGGAAATTTAGAATCTGAATGTTCATATTTTCAGTGGTGGGCCCAGAAGTGTGGGACTCCCTCCCAGTAGAGTTGAGACAAGAACTGGATTATTCAACATTTTCTTTTCTGGATGCAGAGTAAGACTGGGAAGGTCAGGAGCAGTGTTGAATTGGTATTTCAATTTCAATTTTAATATTTTTGGTTTATATGTTGAATATTGATTTTTTTAAAACATTTTTTATTTATGAAGTTGAAACATATTTCACAAGTATCCGCTTGTTCATAGTAACAAAAGTGCAAAATACAATTATCATTTCATCAGTAACAAAAACAAAAAAGTAAAAATAAACAAATGGCAACCTCTCATTAGACCACAATAAAAGTTATAGGGAGTGAAAAAAAAAGAAAAAGATGAGCATTGCAAAAGGAAAACAAAGAAAGATGTAATCAATGGACTTAGGCACTAAAATGCTCTGGACAATATAACTATTTATGCATCTGCCACCCCAAATACCTCCCACTAACAAGTCCCAAGATCACTGCAAGGATATCTTCTTGAGATCCAAAAAGGCACGAAGTTGTTCGGGAGAGAGAAAAACATACTTAACATTCAAATAGGAAACTAAACATTTATAGGGATATTGTAAGCGAAAGGTCACTTCCAAAGACATAAACAAATATCTCCGCTCCTGGGTAGGGAGCTAACATCTGGATAGATCCTAAGGGGGGCATTCCAAGCTGCAAATAGCTGTGTTTAATGTGCAGGCTGGATGTTCAGCCTGTGCTGAGCTCCTCAGCCATATTCCATTGCCAGCACTCCCCGCACTTACACAGCATTTGTGTGAGGAGCGCTGTACGTGGGCGGGAGGGGGCAGATAGGGGAGTGGCCATGCACCAGGACATACAGAGGCTATTTAAGAAAGGCCTCTGTACGTACCCCGGCACTGACATGGACAGCCAGCCTATTTCACCCTGAGGGTGGAATAAGAGCAGGCCGCTGTCAGTTGGCAGGCTGCAGCCCTCCGCACACCACGGTGATGGGCCAGGACAGAGCCTGCTGGCATGGCATGCCCTTGTGGGCCCGCACTGATGGCCAGAGAGTGGTCTGTGGGGGCCACTTTCAGGCATGGTATTCCATGCTGCTGGCTGGACTTGTCAGTGCCATGGTGACGAGACACCACTGCACTGGCACACCAGCCAGTGCATTGTGTACTGGGGACGGGCAGAGTTGAAGATGTCTCCCACATCGGTATACAGTACACACCGGCCCATCTATCTACCCAATTCCACAACTGTGCAGGTGTCTAGATCTCGCGGTTGCAGAATCAGGTCCAACTTGGCTCCATCCAAGTTTTCGGCATGCAGGCGACCCAGGTGTGCACCTTTTGGAATCGGCCTCTAATTGTTTGAACGAAAATCAGAATATCCATCATCTTAAAATAAAGAGATAATATTCTGGACAAATCTGACTCAAAGACAAAGTTTATCAATAATGTTACTCTCTCCTTGATTTCAACTACCGATGTTTCCAAAACATTACTCAAATCCTGAAGATCAATAGATTCCTTAGGTGTAGTTTGCTGCAATTTTCCCAGTGGCAAGAGGTATATCATTCACAGGTGGAAAAGAGCTCTTTGGTATCTGTAAAATTTCCTGAAGATATTTTTTAAATGTTTCTAATGGTATCATATTTACCATTTTAAGAGCCTCAAATTCAAACAACATAACTTGTTTTCAAATTGTTCCAGTTTCTGGTGTATTAGAATCTTATCCTTCACCAACTGGTCAATCACATCCTTAGAATCTTTAACTTCTTTTCCCATTGCTAGTAATTTCTCCCGAGCCTCTTTAGTGTCTTTAGCCAACATATTCTGCTGAGAAGAAACCTACCCCACTGTTTGAACCAAGGTAGAAATGTCCTGAGAGCACTTAGCTACAGTCCCATCCAGTTTTACCAACACTACCCAGATTGAATGCAACAATACCTCAGATGGAACTTCCTTCATTGCAACAGCAGAGAGAACTTCAAGCTTGGCTTTTCCCTCCAGAATTAGAACAGATCGTAAAGTCCTTGCAGCAAAGCCAGCCTCTACAGACTCCTAGATATTCCCTGCAGGTCCATCGAGACCCAAAGGCAGTGCTTTAGAACAAGAGGTGGGGTTCCCCACCCTCACATTCTTTCCATCTCCATTGGAACTGGATATCAGGCTGGCAGAGATGTGGCTCAGGTCAGACTGATCCAAGCCCAGTGTGCAACAACTCAGGTGCAGCCACGACAACAAAGATGGCCCTATCAGAAGCCCGCAAAGACGAGCACTCCTTCATGGCTTTTGCATTTCGAGATGCCTTCAGGAGGTGAGCCTCTATCTTCTGCTATCCTGTGGCAGGGGTAGCAACTTTGGCTAATTTAGCCTAGCCCTTCCTCTGGTGCTTAGAAGCCATAGGAAATAGGTAAACATAAATCATTCAGAGCAGCTCAGATGAGAGCCTCCTAGGATGCCACCATCTTGACTTCACCACCGCTAAATATTGATTTTATTGATTGTAAATTGCCTTGGTCATTCCAGGACAGAAAAGCAGTATGGAAGCGACTTACATAAAGGTTTGAAGTGGAATAATGCTATGGCAATGTTCTTAAAACATCTAAATACAAATTTTAGTTAGAATATGAAGAGGGGAATTTAGACATCCAGGTCAGGATGTGAAACATTCCCACTGTATTATACTGCCTCCATGCTGGACCAGGTGCCACCATACGGACCCCTGTGCCTTGGTAGGCTGTGAAGTCCTTCAGCACCTCACATCCCTCCAGTAGCAGGTGCAGCAGGGCTTTGCAGTACTCTCGAGATCACAGATCCTCATGGTGGTGCACCTGGAAGGCTTGAAAGTAGAAGTACATGTCGTGGTTGTAGCCATACTGCAGTCACAGCATATTATCTCTCCTCCAGCCACTCCAGGCATGAAGGAAGGTGGTGGGGGGGGAGGGGGGATAGGGGAGCACCATGTGCCTTGCACTCTTTAAGTCTGATTCTGTCCTGGATGTACAAGACCTCTGTATGCCCAGTCTGAACCAGACGTACAGAGGGCATCGTGATTCTGATCTCTTGGGGCACGTCTAACTCCATGGGATCAAAATCGCGATCAGGCCTGTACATGCAGGCTGGGACTGTGATTCAGCCGGGTCTGCTCATACAGGCCCTGCCCAACAAACTCAGTACAGTTCAATGGAGCCGCAGCACCATGGTGTCTGGTTGCCATGGCACTGTGGCTCCATCGAAGAGCCACGATCCCCGGCTGCCGGCACCAGCATCTTTTTCCCCACAGCCTGACCCCTGATCTGGCCTCCTAGGGCCTGGATCGGACTGAGGGGTATGTCCCCAGCCCCCCCCCCCCGCCTCATTCGTGCCCCAGGCCACCAAACCCTGATGTCTGGGTACATTATTCCACCTTCCCCGTACAGGTTGCTGGCCCTGGACGTACAGGGCTGACATTAGAATTGGTCCTGTACATCCAGGGCCAATGACCATCCACTGCCTGCTCTAACTCCGCCCCCGATCCGCTACACCCCCGACCAACTTCCCCGTTCAACCAGCATGGAAGTTAGCCGCCAGCGGGAAGGGGCATGAATAGCAGGGATGAATGTCCCATTGGGATGTCCATCCCCGCTATTCACAAGTCGGAATGACCCTGTTTGTAAATATATTCTAACAAGCCATGTTAGTCAAGATAATAAAGGTTTCTATACTTGGCAAGATGTGTTCTGAGTTGTACATTCTAGAGCATATAACCATTATTACTGCCCACCACTATCACATAACCATTGCATGTGACCCACAATACCATCCAGAGGCATAAAACTATCTGTATGCTTGGCATCAGAGCCCAGACCTCACCATTTTCCCTAGCCACCTAATGGCATCCTGAAGACACCAACCCTGCCTCATAACCACTGCAAGGGCCTAGAATCCCATTCCTAGCAACACATCTTCACACAGAGCTATGTAGCCCTAAACCAGTCTCCAGGATCACAGGCCAGACCAGTGTGCCCACAGCATGTGTAAAGGGTGACACCACCACATCAGATCAGGGCATGGCAATGTAGCAAGCACCACACATACACAAATGTAGAAGGGAGGTGGGAGACAGTTGCTCATTGAAGACTTGATATATTTTAAAGGTCCGCACACAGTGGAAGTATACTATAGATACAAACAGGTCAACATCACAGTAAATGCCATGTGTGTACAGCAGACATGGCACGTGCCAGGCACCTATGCTGGTAATCAGGCCTTTGCCTCTATGTACACCTTCTAACAGATTGTGCCCTGCAAAGCACATGCATCCAAAGGTTACATACATGTAAATGGCCTGGTCCCCACTACCCCACCACCCTTCCCTGCTGTTCATGTCTTCGGTGTGTCTTGATGCCACCTGTAATGAAGCAGCACCTGGCATTTGGCATTGCACCACACTAAGCAAGTTCACCCACCACATCACCCTTTACCCTGAATAGTCTCTAAAACCTGTTGCTTCTCTCTCTATAAACTGGCAAAATTTGGCCCTTCCTTTCTGAACACCCTATTAAGACCCACATCTATTCTCTTCTCATGTCCCGTCTAGAGTATTGCAACCTTCTCTTCACTGCGCTTCTTCTGAATCATCTCTCCCAACTTCAAGCTGTTCAAAACTGAACAGTATGGCAAAACGTCCGCCAGTGTCACTATGCTCATGTCACCTTTCTTCTCAAGTCAGTTCGTTAGCTCCCTATCCGTTTCCACATCCAGTTCAAACTTATAATGCTGATCTATAAGTGCATTCACTTGGTAGCTCCTCACTGCTATCTGTGCCCTTCTCTTCCACTGCAAACTCCAATCTTTCTACCTTGCTACTTCTTATGCCTTGAACTAACTACCTGAGTTGGTTTGCCAGGCTCCATCTGTGGCCCTGTTCAAATCCAGGCTAAAAACTCACTCCTTTGAGATTGCTTTTGGATCCTGATCCCCTTCGTCTCCTGTTCACCTCCTATGTGTTTTCTTACCATTCTCCTAGATATATCCTTGTCCCCATTTGTTGTGCTGTCTGTCTATATTAGACTGTAAACTCTTATGAGCAGTGACTGTCTCTTATATGTCTCTGTACAACACTGCGTATGCCTTGTAATGCTATACAAATAATAATAAGTAGTAGTAGTAGCAGCCAGCCACATATTATGAGGGGGCAGGTGCCTGTGGATACCCACAAGTGCGGCAACATTTATTGCTCCACCGGAAAAGTGCAGAGTATATCTTTCACACCTGTGATATCCTGCAAGGGCCTGTACGCTGCACCCATATTCCTTAGCTTGCTTGGAAGTAGCTGAGGTAGCACCTCACCTACTGTCACGCAACTGGCTATTTTGCATTGCAAAATGACAGCTTACTTAATGACTCCCCTTCTTTTCTCAAATGGAGGCTGCACATGTTTATATCTATATACAAAACCCATACTGTATTTTCACTTAATCCTTTAAAGCATCAGGAGTATCTTACTGAGAAGGAAAAAACCCTTAGTACCAAAGCCAGAATCGATCGGCTATTTTAGTACAATACAACATCATTGGTCATAAAAACCTTCTCAGTGTAAATTCCAAACATAGACCGAATTTCTTTAAATATAGTTCAAGCAATTCATATCATCACTAGCAACTTCTCCAACAAATCTTTTTAAAATTACACTTATCTTCTTCCCAATGTGATGTCCACAGGAAGCCAGACCATATACTGTGAATAATTATTGTCTCATCATTCTGTGCAAGCAATCTAAGCAGCCGATCATTGAAAGCGTTCCATTCCAGTGGGCCCCGTTTTGCCAAAGAGCTGCATCAGAGAAATTGCCAATAGATGCCGCACTTTCCTAGTGCTTACTTTTCATAGGGTCGAATACTTAAACTTATCAAGGAACTTGACCCAGAAACGCCGACTTGCAGAGGGTGCAGGGACAGTTGACAGCCAGGATCAATTGAGCGTTCATTGCCAGCCTCAGCAAATCCTGTGCCGTGCTGAACAGCTCCTACAGCATGACGTCTAACACCAGACTGAGCGAGTGGAGAAAATGGAACTGTTGAGGTGGTCTCTTGCCCTCCAGGAATGGCACATCAAACCCCAGGAGAGACAGCTGTGGGCCACAGAACACCTGGATGACTCCATCATGGGAAAAAGTTTTAAAAAATCAGGTGAGGTGCATTGAGGGGGGTCTCTCTGGGGGCCACGGGGGGTTTCTTTATGCTGAAGGGTTGGGTTTGGTGATCTTAATGCCAGGATCGACTGGATGCCTTGGGGGGGGGGGGTCAGGGGGGTATTTAGGGTAGATCGTATTATCAGGGGAGATGACTGGGGGGTACATGTGGTGCTGGATCAGGGTGTACATGGAGATTTGGAGCAGTTTTAGAAAGCCTCTTGCATGCACATGTGTGCTACAATTGCACATCTTTTTTCCTTTCATGCAGTTTTTTTAAAACTGCTGTTCCAACCGGTCATGGAGAGACATAGACATGCAGCCCTGGGCGTCCTTACAAATATTTCACAAGGGGCTCCACATTTAGCAGAGCTTCTTGTAAAATACAGTGAGACTTTTCCATGTCCCAACCTGCATGTCTAATTTACTATCTCCAGGTCCTAAAATCTGCCATAATATGTGTAAACTTTGCCACCAAGTAGAAGGAGCACCTTTAGTAAAACATTGCTCAGCTGAAGGGCAGGTTTTTGAAGATCTTCATTGCCTGATTACTGAAATTATTTCCATTTGTTTACAGTGGTAATTTTGATAAGGCTTTGATCTACACTGAGCAAAGATGGATTTTCTGGTTAAATAATTCACAACCCAATGGACTAAATGAATCCATTGACTGGAAATCCTGCTTTTAATTTTTAGTTGGGTGGGATGAGGTGGTGTTTCAGTACTTCTTAGTATGTTTATATCACGTGTACAGCCAAACACTCATTCTGTGGGTGATCTCATATGTTCATCTGACATGCACGCTTTTTTGAAATGCATGACATCAGAGTTCTTTATAAGGTGCATGAACGGCGTGCTTTTAAGCAGTAAGCCTGGCAGCGACTTGTAACAGGGCAATTGACTTCCAGTTTGTCTACAAGTAAGCATGACTTTCCAAACATTACATTTTGGGTTCTTTGATAATTAGACTTTGTATAACATCTTTGGATTTTTGGATGATTTTGTTTTTTTGATACTGTAGATCTTTTTGGCTTGATAACAGTCCCACTCCCTGATGAAGCCTAACCAGCGAAATACCTGGTTGTCGGGATTGAGAAGTTTCAAACTTTGGAAACCACAGATGCATGACGGAATGTGGTCAGGAATCTGTGTATTACCTGTCCGGCGTACCCGTGCATAGATGACATCATCACGCAGGCCCCGTGGGCTGCCTGTGCAGGAGACCCCTGTGGTTGGGCGGATAGACACCAGTCGTATGGCGGTGAGGAGAAGTGTAAACTTCAGTCTGGATGAAAGTGAGTGCCTCGTTCGCTCTCTGTTACAGCATGATGGGGTCCTCTACCCCAGGAGGGTCAGTTGCCCAAAACTGAGGCTGGCAACAGCCATATGGAGGGGAATCAAACTCCGGCTGTGCAGGTAAGGAGGCTACAATAGGCAGGGGGGACTGAGCACCCTGCTAGGCAGACACACTCTGAAAGGCACAGCTGTGTGTCTGCATAGGGAGACAGGGCATGATGCCAAGCCACATGCTGGTGGCTGCCCCAATGTGTGCCTATCAGGAGGTGGGGGAGGCGGATAGGCCATGATTTTGTACAGGTGCTAGCCCCGATTGCCTGCAGCAGGTGGAGAGGTTGCTGCACTCCCTGAGATGGTTGGTAGCAATGCCACAGGGCATGCACAGCACTAGAAAAGTCCGGTGCAGGGGGAACTGTGGCAGGGCTGGGCACTTCAGAGGACACAGGCAGCCAATTTGGTTGCCCTGAACACCTTCCCCACCCCCTAGTCCCTGTACCCTGGTGCAGGGGTCTGGGGGGATTGGTGGCAGAAACTACACATGTGGCACCTGTCTGTCCCTGCAAGTGGCTCTGCCACCACAGCCTGCCACCCATGGGTATGCCCCTTTCCCTCGGATGGGCATGTCGCCAGACCATTGCAGGATACAGCTATGCACAACAGGCAAAATGGTAGTGGCGAACTGAGCACATGTGGTCCCCCCTCTCTTCCACAGGGAATATGGAGTACACTGGACACTGGAGGCCCTCAAATGCCACTTTTGAATGCTGTGCCAGAGGTGACCCAACCATCCCCAGTGGATCAGGGAGCAGCTTGCAGCTCAGGAAGGTCAGTGGTGTACACAGTGGTGCCCAGCAGATGCAGGTGGTGGGAGCCATGGCTGCCAGATTGGTGCAGGCAGACCACCTGGTGGCAGACACTCCATGTATGCAATGATGGGGCTGTGCTTGGGGCAGCTGTGCCATCCCCCAGTGCCACCAACCCATCTGTGCACCAGCCATCATGCACGATGTACAGGTGTGCACAAACCTGGCTGGGGCATGGCACAGAAGAGCAGTATAGGGGCAACCCCCCCAGCGGAGGCCTCAGAGGCACATAGTGCACCTGCCTATGCTGCTACCCATGCATGCCCATTGCCTGGGAGGGCTGGCAGTGCACAGCAGAGCATGTGAGGGGGGGTAACAGAACTGGCTGGAGGTGGGCAAAGGGGGGGCATGCAGTGTACACCATGGAGGAGGCAAGCCCCTGTGGGCTGAAGGTGGGTGAGAGATGCATGTGTGGGCCCCCCAGGGGTGTGCCAGTCCCACCCCAGGGCCATGCCTGTGTGTACCAGTAACCCCCCACCCCTTTCCCCACAGCTGGCTCCAGTGGTGCCCAGGGAACTGCTGGCCCACCACACTGGCCACCTAAGAGTGGCAGGGTTGCACCAACCAAGCAGAGCAGCAGCAGTACTATCAGCAGCAAAGGTGATGAGGAGATGATGATGACAACAACCAGGGACACCACACCAGAGGACACCACATCAGAGGAAGAGGGATTGGAGGGCCAGGGGCAGGGTGGGGAGGTGGGGTCAGAGGAGAAGGAAGGATGGGAGGACTAGGGGCAGGGTGGGGAGATCGGGTCAGAGGAGGAGGGGGGATGGGAGGGCCAGAGGCAGGGTGGGGAGGTCAGGTCAGAGGAGGAGGAGGTATGGGAGGACCAGGGACAGGGTGTGGAAGCTGAGGTGTCAGCAGAGGTGAGAGCAGAGGGGGTGTTAGGGATGATGCAGGAACCACCCACCAAGCACCCCAGATATGCCGACATAGCCTGGGGCACCACCGGCAGGCAACCAGCAGGGAATCCAGAGGCAGAGCTGCACTCCCCAGCAGAAGCCCGCAGCCCTCTGGTTCACCCACCCGCTACCCAACCAAGGGGCTATGTGCCTGCTGCATGGCTCAGCATGGGCCAGGTGAGACACAGAGTGGTGCCATGGTCCACCTCCTGCAGCTGGGGTCCTCCACAGCCACACCAACACCCATAGGCACACCCCGGCTGTGCCACACATGGATCCCCAGTGCCACCACCCTCTTGTTCACAGAGTGACTGGGCCCTGGCTGCCCTGGTGGTGAAGGTGCGCTTCCTCAGGAAGGAGGTGCATACTGTAGCATGGACTATCATCCTGTGACTAAAGGCCCTCACAGCAGCTATGTCAGGGCACAGGCAGGGCCCCCCTACATCATAGGGTGACCCCCTGTCAGTTATGCCCTGGGCTGGGGAAGTTTGCAAAGATGTCCAGTTGTTTAATGTCTGCTACTGTTGGAAGTGATGTACACAAAATGTCACAGTTGTCTAATAAATGGTTATTGTTTGTAAGTGCCATGTCATCCATTTTGTGGGGCAGGGCAGCATGTCTGTGTGGGTGATGTGAGGGACCAGTGAAGGGGATCCAGGGAAGGAACACCAGGGGAAGGGTCCAGGGGAGGGGGTCCAGGGGTCTATGGGCATGGGGTGTGGGCATGCCCATCCTGTATGGGTATGGTAGAGGGCCCCTACCTAAGCAGACAGTCATGGGCAGTGCCCTGCATGGGTAGCACCTCAGCAGGAGGGGCAAACATCCTCATGGGTAGTGTCCCCTGTCATACCCATGCAACACAATGGTGGGGCACTAGTGTGGCCCAGCAGTGCAGCACATGCAGGATGCCCCCGGCCTGTGAAGGCACACTGTTGGGGCAGCACACACCGCGGTTGTCATGTCTGCCTATTGTGTTATGTGTCCTACCTGGGTATTGCATTCTGGGCATCCCTGCATGCCTATCTTGCTGTTGCTCAGCACTGTGCGGGTATGGCATCCTATGGTGGCGAGCTGTCACACAGATATTTGTAGCAGCAGAGCCCAGGGGCCTACGTGTGTACCAGAAATGCCTTTGGATGGGGCATGGCCCCACTGCATGCTCTACCTGCATATGCATAAGAGGACCTAAGTGGATAAGCAAATGCCATCTAATCACGTTGCTGCTTCATGATGGCTGACAATGCATCAGCATCAGCAAAGCACATGAGGAAGGCAAACTTCACTCCATCCGAGACAGCCATGGTCCTGGGGCTCATCCTGCAGCAGCACACTGTCTTCTTCATAGCTGAGGATGCCAGCACACAGCATGCCGTGAGATAGGACATCGTGAACAGGGTCAGTGCGGTACACCACTACAACCGAGACGTGGAGGACCTCAAGAAGAAGTGGCACATGGTCTATCAGGCAGAGAAGGAGAAAAGGGTCAGGAACAGCAGGCTGCCACTTGTGCAGCAGTGCAGCCTCACCCCATTTGAGGAGCAGGCACTGCAGTATGTGGAGGAGGTAGCCGTCACAGGGTTTTGGGTTTCAACAGCTCCACCACAGGCACACAGGGAAGTGAATAGGGGTTCCCCATAGCCCGGGTGTGGCTGTGACAATCATATTTGTGTCCCCACCGTGCCTCCGTCCACCCAGCCCATGCCTGTTTGTCACACCATGGGTGCTGCATGGAGTGGGTGCACTGTGGGCCGTGCAGCACCTGTCACTTATATGGTGGACCAGATGCCAACCCCTCAGGCCATGCCAGCATGCCATGTCACTAACCTCTGCCACCTTTGCTCTCCCACAGACCCACCAGGGACACTGCCTTCCCAGCCTGGGACCGATGCACCATGGGAGCCTCACTGCCCACCATGGAGGATGCCAGTGACCAGCCAGGGTGCAGCATGGCCTTTGATGCTAGTATGTCAGCCAGTGATGTGGAGCGACCCACTGCAATGGCTAGTGCAGAGGAGCTGTTGTGTTCGCCACCCAGGGTGGAGGGGTAGGCCAGTGTGACCACCAGTGTTGGGGGCCAGCTGCAGATGATGCATCTCTTGCCAAGCTACATTTCACCATCCTGGAGGAGCCAGTGGGTGCAAGGGGTGATGACCTGGACCAGGAGCAATGACAGGAGGGTGCGAGCCTGGTGGCAGGCACTGAGGGCATACTGTCCAAGCTGCAGGGTATCTGTCAGGTCTTACAGACTGTGGAACAGGCCAGGGAGGCCCAGCGTGAGGAGTGGCAGGACCACAGACTGCATATGGAGCACCACATGGAGGGGCACCTGCAGCTGATGTGGGAGATGGCAGCATACCAGGCATCTATCGCTGGCTCCCTGCGCAGTTTGGTGGGCCTCATGCAGGTACAGGATGGTACATGCTGGGGCTGCCAGCACAATAGTACAGCCACCTGCTAGCCCTGCACCATGCCCTTCAGACCACCATGCTGGTGAGGGTGGTGACACCGCTAGCACGTCCTCCGACAACACTCCTCTGCATCTCAGTGCACGTGTTAGCAAGCACCCATGACCAGTGGGGATCCCTGAGGAAGGGGGATCACATGGGGGAAATAAAGAACACTCTGAATACAATGGGTGGTAATGGGCACTTTATTGTATCCTTCAGCGTCCATTACATGGTACTGGGCACATAATTGGTGATTGTGGGTCTCCAACCCTGGTGGTGGTGCAGGGCAGTCACCTCAGAAGCTTTCCTGTATCACCCGCAAATGGTGGGCCAGTGCCCTGGCCTGCTGCTGGCTTTCAAACTCTGCACCATTACCATCTGCTGCCTCTGTGGCCTCCCACTCCTCCACACCTGCTGGCTCTGGGTCCGGCACTCCATGCATCCATGCCAGGTTGTGGAGTATGCAGCATGGAACAAATAACTGGCATACCCACTCCAGGCTGTAGAGGAGTTGCCCACCACTCCTGTTGAGGCACTGTCTTCAGCACCACAATTGCACGATCCACAACTGCCAGTGTCTGCTAGTGGGCAGTATTGTACCGCTCCTCCTGCCGACTTGTGGGGTGGCCCACTGCGGTCAGCAGCCAGGTTCTCAGGGGGTATCCACGGTCACCTGTGGGTGCAATGTGAGCTGTGAGCATGTGCATCGGGATGTGCATTATAGTCTATGAACTACTGTGGACAGCGTGCAGTGGTGCTCATGTGTTGCAATACATACAGTACACATCTATCATCACCTGTTTGCAGTATCCATAGCATTAGAATGCAGCAGGCATCCATTCTGGGCCTGTCCTGGGGCTCACACATGTGCACACTCACCTAGCAGCCATGCATCTCCAAGCTGACCCTGGCTGTTGTTTGTCCCAGCTGCTGGACTGTGCAAGGGCAAAAGCAGCATGGCAGGGCCCTGGGTAGCAGGTGCACATCAGTAAAGTCCATGTTGGCATCCACTTCAACTGCATGTTCATCAATGTCTACCCATGCCTGTTCCGGTATGCCTTCTGCTCCAGCCGTCATGCTTGCAGTGCAATGTGGGTGCAGTCTATAGATCCAAGCACTGATGGGAAACCAGCAACACTGTAGAATGACTGCATGGTCTCCTGCCACCTCTACTGTGTCCGAAGGAGGGCTATGAGGTAGCACATCCTCAGCAGCAGGGCCCTGGTGAATGTTCCGATGCAGTGGCTGGCAGTGGGCTACTTGATTCCAAAAGTTGCCCCTATCACATGCCTAAAGCTGCCAGTTGTAAGGAATCCCAGTGCAGTGGTCACCATCATGGCCACAGGCAAGGCCTGGCTTCTAGATGTGGAGGGCTCCAGGTCCATGCTGAGTATGCTGCACAACTCGGTTATCATTGCCCCATCCAGTCTGTATCTCTGGTAAACCTTCTCCTCTCTCAGTTAAAGGTAGTTCACTCTGGGCCTGTGTAAACGTGGGCACAGTACCTGCGTCTGGGGTGCTGGGCCACTGCCTGCTGCTGGGTATGCACTGTCTGTCAGATCCTCCCCTGTGCCTGAGCATGGCATGCACATCTCCAACTTTGGATCACCATGTGCATGGGCATATGGCCTCTCTGTCTGTCCGGTGGTACTTTACATCTGCACAGTTTGTGTGCAGGCCTGCTCACGCAACCCTCGCTCCACTGTGCCCTGTTCTACCACTACATGGGTTCGCGGCTCACTATCAGCGGTCGTATGCACCGGGTGCCATCGCTTAAGGCTATGCGGTTAGAGATGCCCAATGCAGGCACACATGGGTTTCGTAAATCCACTTTACGTGAGTTTCACCGCAACACGCTCCCGTTCTGCCCCCCAGGCTTTGGCCTGGCCACCTTGTTGAATATGTGGTTTACATGGTTATGGTTGTTTTACATGGGTAAGGCTGACCCTTACACGTGTAGCACATGCATATGCCTTCAGATATCGGGCTCTATATTTTTTAAGGCATGAACCAAATTCACGTTAATGATTGCATATTTCTTTTTTTATTTCTTTTTTTTATTTGATATTTTTATTTATTTATTTATTTACATTCTCTTATATACCGCGCTATTCTGCATCAGTGCGGTTTACATTGAACAAACTGAAATTACATTGAACAGGGCATTATAACTTGGAGATAACTATTTTACAGGGAACATGGGCTATGGAGGGTTAAGTGGCTTGCCCAAGACCACAAGGAGCACCTGTGGGACTAGAAACCCCAGTCCTTCCGGCCCAAGGTTGCTGTTGTCTAGTGGGATTTGAACCCCCGACCTTCCGGCCTGAAGTACCTTGCCCCAACCACTAGGCCACTCCTCCACTCCATTTTTAACATTTTTACATTACAACTTTCACCATACAAGTGAAAAACACAAAAGAAATTAGTAAACCACAAAATACAAAATGTGCAAGTAAGTATAGCCCAGAAATTAGGAACTATAGAGACCCAAGTATGGAAAAAAATATTTCACAGTCAAAAAAAAAGGGCACATTCTCCTGAAACAACCCCCCAAAGGCCACTCCTGCGGTGGCTGGGGAAGAAGAAGCAGAGTATTCATACTTTCCCTATTCAATAGAAAATCAGCCAATAATTTAGATTTGAAAAATGTGAATACGTTATCATCATGCATCACCACATAAACACAGGGACATCTAAGCACAAACATCAGCCCCAGAGATTGTGCCCTTGCCCGTAGGGTCAGAAATCCTTTTCTCCATTTCTGAGTGTGCCAAAACATATCAGGAAAGATATGTATATAAGAACCTAAAAAAGGCTTATTAATGACTCAAAAATGCAACTTGAAGACTACATGCCGATCAGATTCCAAAGCAAAAGTCACAATAAGGGTCATTCTCTGGGTAATAGCCTCCAGTGATGATTCCAGAAACTCAGTCATTGGCCGTGACTGAAGTTTATTGCCCAGACTGGGGTGGGGGGTGGGGAAGTACTGGGCCCTCATCAGTAGAAGCAAGAGAACCTCCATAAAATACTTCTTGGCCATCTCAACAGACGGTACCAAAGGAGACTTGGGGAAATTCAGTAGGCGCAAATTATTGCGCCTTTCTTGATTTTCCAAATATTCCATTCGTTGGGCCGCTATAGTGCAGTCCTTCACCAGCATGCAACATACAGCCTACTGACTTGCCACACTAGATTCTAAGGTATCCATTCTTCCAGTCAGAACTTCCACTGCCTTTGACTGATTGAGAATAGCCTGGGAAACCATTTTTATATCTTCAAATACTTGACACAACAAAGTTTGTAGTGAAGAATTTAACAAATCACCATCCACAGAGACTTCAATGTCACCGCTGTTGGTCTTTGTTTCCCCATACTTCCATGTGAAGCAACTTTGCCTCTCTCCTGTATGATAGCCTCCAACAATCTAACCAAAGCAGCACTTCCCCCTTCAGCTGCTCTCCCTCCCAGGGAAATGAAGTATTGACTGGGCACCTCCTGGTAGAGCTCCCAAACTCACTGCAAAAATTAGTGGAAACTCCTGTGTGCCGACCAACAAAGAACTTCCATGGTTGGGAGGTGGCAACTGCAGCACAGGGCTCAATGAAGCCCCTTCACAGCTGCTTGAGGAATTCACCCCGGGCAGGGCCAAGAGGGCTGGAACTTGAGATGCAGGCTGGACGCCAAAGGCATCAAGCATCGTCTGCCACGAATCTGGAGGGGATACACCTTCTGGGAGCAGGAGCTTTCCCTTCCCTTTCCTCTTCCCTATGATTGTAAGGAGAGAAGACCTCAGAGCAATCAGATCAGGAGCATCACCACGTACATCTAACCCACTGGCATCCTCAAAGCAACATCTTAGATCCCCTCAATGATTGCATATTTCTAGTGTTTACCTATGTAAACATTTTTGATTATTATCTCTACAGTTTGAATACACTGCCATGACCTGAGGTAACCTATCCAATGAAACACCAATCAGCGACATAAATGCTGCCCAAGCAGCCCTTGTAATATGGGGGGGGGGGGGGGGGCAGGCAGGAAGGGGGCCCACATGGCAACGCAGCAAATTTACTTTTATTTGCTTGCCACGCTAACTCTGTTCTGGACCTGACTGTTAGCTCATGGGCCGTAGTCTTGTATAACAGCCTTACCGCAAAACTTCGGCCCAGAAGGAACACCTCCAGTCCTGGAACGGATACACCGTGGCAAACCCATGTAAGTAATTTTGCCGTGCGGGGTCTCCGCTGCTGCCAAAGCACAGGGGAAAGGTGTGTGTCATGTCACCTTGCTGGAGCATGGGGGAGCACCATGGGGGGACCCTCAGCAAACATTTGCTTGGGGGCCCCCCACTAGAAATTTTCCCACAGTATTACACCAATCTGATTAATAAATAAAGGAAAATTTGTGTACATTTGCCATCTATAAAAATTACAAGAAATTGAATTGACCCTTCACTATGAATGTAGGGCTCTGTGTTATTTTCTTTTCACTGTTTATTATTTAGTTGTGTGTGATCTTGGTGATTTGTGAAAAGTATCTTTTTATTACAATGACAAAATTAGCATTTTCATCGTCCATACTAACTTGAATAGCATATGAGAAAGATATATGCTTCACTAGCATGGTTTGAGGTTTATGGTGTGTCAGCGAGCTTGTACAGGTATCCCCAGGGGGGGGGGGGGGAGCAGGTGAGGTTAGCTGATGGTTTACCAACATGATTAAAGGTTCCTTGTTCTGCTGACTTTAAGAGCTTTCTTGGTGAGAAATAATGGTTTAAAAGTTTAGAAATCACTCCTAACATTAAGTAAACTGGGCCTGTTGCTGAGGTGGTCCTAGTGAGAATCCCTTGCATAGAAATGCAAAATTAAAGTGAACAATTGCATGATATATTCAGGAATGAAGATTTAACAAGCAAGTATGAGCTAACAAATTCTAACCAGCCTTGGTTCTATTTAATGTCTCACTCGCATTTCATTGTCACAGGGTTCCTTCACTACTTAATCCTAAACCTTTAGTAATGAGACAAGTTAATCTGAGGCTGATACTTTTCTTTATCTCGTCCTAGTCTGAGTTTAGCAATGTGAGCATACTCTGTGTAGTCCTCCACTTTTTAAATATACGGAAGGAGATATTCAGAAGCCCTTATGTGCTCAATGACAATATTCACTGCATAAGTGCTCTGTGAAAAAACAAAATTATTTTTTATTGGCAAATTGCAAAAGTTATATATTTTTAAAAGAAGTGTAAGGGGCTAAGGGCATAAAAAAACCCTTAATCTCTTCTATAAAGGGATGGCCGATAAAAACACTCTTGAAATACTTGCTTGAGTCACAGAGCAGGATTAACTTCAGATGTGAGCGATTTTGGACTTATATGTGCATCCCCTATATGAAATGGGCAATACATGTGAAGACCTTTGTCCCATCTAGGCCATGCCCCAAAATGCCTTCAGAATGCCTCTTGGACAAATGTTTATAGGTAGACATGACCAGAGCCAAAATGTAGACACTGTAGCCTTTCCAAAATCGCATTTTACACATGGATGTAGTTACACATTTTTCTGCCACCATATCTGTGTTTCAAATGCAGCTAAGGTTTCTAAAATGACCCCTTTAGGAACATTCCTTAAATGCCCTACCCATGGTAGCTCAAGGTGAATTACATAAAGTGGGATAAAATATACAAAACACATATGATAAATGTGGAGCCCGATACCACAGAGGGCGTCTAGATAAGAATTTGAACATCCGGGATACGATGTGTACAATTCCCCAAGTATTTTACAAATGCAGAGCCTTTTGCAAAATATGTATAAGGATGCCAGGAATGCAGGCACATATTTCCCGGCATGTCCAGCAGCAATGGCCATTTTAGAAAGAAAGTTTTTTAAAGAAGAAGCGCCATTCTGCAGTGCTTTACATGTGTAAGCACCAAAAATGCCCGTGTAAGTGCCGACCTTGCAACATACAATTGTATTTGCCAGCATTTACACATGTTATGCCAAATGTCACAAACCACACATACACGAGAAGCCAATCAAGGAACTATAGGAAATAACTCATTTTTAAAACATTTTTGAAGCGGTGTTAGACACTACTGAGATAAGCACAACTGCCCCCTCAAGTAGCTGACATTTAAATCTGCCTCTGAAAGGTTTAAACAGCAACTGGGAAATTTTAAAAATATACATGCACTCTCATTCTTTTGGGCCATCCATAAGCCTTGAAAACACTCTCTTCTAATCTGTGCATCCTACAGCTTCTCCACGTATTAAGTAGTGACACTGCAAAAATCATAAGAACATAAGAAATGCCATACTGGGTCAGACCAAGGGTCCATCAAGCCTAGTATCCTGTTTCCAACAGTGGCCAGTCCAAGTCACAAGTACCTGGCAGATTCCCAAAGAGTAGACAGATTCCATGCTGCTTGTCCCAGGTGTAAGCATTGGATTTCCCCAATCCTCTGTAATAATGAATCAGCACTTACACGTAGAGCACATCTACGTGTGTGAACACTCCTATTTATATGAGTAGAAGTTGCACAAGACTTCTCAAATGGCTTCCATAGTCATATGCATGATACATAAAAATATATACCTATAGATTCAAAACCAAAGGTATGAAAATCGATCCATCCTAAAATCCATCCTAAAAAAGAAATCGTCCCCTTTCAATGCTATGAAATTCTCAAAAAGGGTGTTCGTAGGGGTATTATGAGAAACATTGAACAAGAGACAATAATAGCGCCCATCAGTTCTAGAGTATGTTCTGAACTCTGCAAATAATTCTGCATGAGTTCCAGAAAAAGCTCTGAAAGGCCACACCTTCTTTAGGTATTTGGCCATTTATATGGCTGAGGAAGTTTGCAGAACCAAGAATACTGTGCTCCTTATACAAGTGGCAATGGTGCCGGCAAACATGTGAGGCTCAAAATTCTGCTTACCTCTTCGCTTTTACTGGTAAACGCGGGACTGAGGGGCATGTGCATCTAGAATGAGAAGGGGAAAAGGAAATGAGCGATCAGAACTCCAGCTTTAGCGGGAAGAAATAAGAGGAGTAAAGCTATGAAGCGTTTCATTTAGTACTTACTGCCATTGCTAAAGAGAGGGGTAGAAGGCACGGTAACAGAAGATGTTTCATCTTTCACCTCCGGAGCAACTGAAAGAAACAAGAAAAATTGTTACCAACCCACAAAGGCTTTTCTCTCATTCCATATTTATGGGGAATAATCTTTGTGAATCGGGCCTTGAAAAGACTTCGCACATGGAAGTAGACTGAAGAGGCTGATGTATTACGTTTTAAGAGGGCAATTTTATAACAGGCCCGTTATGTGTGAAAGCCAAGTGGGTGCCTATTTTAAGCCTATTTTATAAAGATACAGAGGCACCTGTTTGTCTTTATTAAATACTAGGGGCTAAAGCAGCGGAAATTGCACTTAGATGGAATCCGCAGACATTTACGCCTGTTCAGGAGCCAGTGTAAATTGTCGTATGTATACATGCATTTTATAAACAATGCAACAATGCAAATCATGACTCCACCTGCAAATGCTCAAACATCACTCCAGAAAGGATCTACATGTGGGTTGCATGAAAATATGCGCCTTCCTGACACCTCACATACCTTTGCTTGCAAACAGACCTTTGTAAACTTACCCCCTAAATATTTAGCAGACAGGATCCTACGTGAGTTAAATGCTCAAAATGGCCCAAAATGCACCCACAAAAATGGCCTTTTGGGTTTTTGCAGGTTTTAATATCTGTAATGCTTGTTTGCCAAACAAATTCACAAAATCTGGGCCTTCAGGTAACAAGCTATTGCACATAATCTGCTATACGTGAAAGCATATTTAAGTCCATTATTAATGAGTTGCTACGATGCAAAATCATGAAAAGCAGCTTGTTAATAAAGAATTTTGCAAAACAAGCATACAAAGATGTTTTCCAAAGAAAGTTACCTCCACCTCCAAATGTGTATTCTTTTATTAGCCTCCCCCAAGCACAAGTCTTCCTGCAAGTTATCTACACAGATCTTATGCATAACTGGAAGACTCGTGCTTGAAGAAGGTAATTAATTTGTGGGAAATCCTGTGGGTTATTGCCTCAGCCTGATACTGGCTTTATCTGCTCGGACGTAGTATCTTGTAGTATAGACAAAACTGTGACAGAGAAGAAGTATAGGAGCAGCTGTTGGTATCTTAAAACAATTACAGATTTCTAGCAATATATTCAGATTTATTTTTTCCACTGTTAAAAACATTTGCTGTCGACATTATTCAGAGGGTGCATTTAACTCTGGTTCTCAGTCCAGCTGAACTGACCCCATAGAGTTTGGTTTTCAGGTGTCCATGATGACTAGGATGAAATGTTATGAAAGCCCTTTATGCACATAAAACTGGATTTTAATCATTAAAATAGTTTATAAAATTAGCCCCAGAGGGTCTTCAATGTATGCACAGTTATAGCGTACATAATAATTGCGGGGATCCTGCAGACCAGTCAGTAAGACAGGTTTGGGATCCTGTGCTTTAACTTGTCTGACTTTTACCAAGGCTGTACTTCAGTGCATACTTAATTAAAAGGTTCCAGGATGCAGCAATTATCTTGTTTGGCTTTGCAGTTTTCAGGACAGGAATGCTTTTTAGGGGTCTGCATCGCTCTTGCAGAACACAGCACAGAAGGCACTATGGCTTTCATTGAAACTGAGGTTATATAAAAATATTTGATGCATTATTTTTTCCCTCATCATTTCCTATTTGTTATTAAGGGATTCCTGGAATGACAGCTAGAGTATAATTCAATCTGGAATTTTTCGGTTGACGTCAAACTCTGGTTCTTCTCCATGACAAATGATGTAGGAACCAAGAAATCAAATTGTTACTATAAACATTTTTATAGGGAGATGCTTAATCCATGGCAAACATTTTAAAATACTTTGAGGGGACAGAACTTCAATTTCCTGTAAAAAAGAACCCAAGAAACACTTCAGGAGCTAAAACATATAGGTAGCTAATTCAAAATAAGCAACATTTTCTACTTTCTCAATTAAAGATTGAGAAATGGGAAGAATGATTTTCAAAAGCCATTTAAGCTAGTCAATGGCTGTCTACCCACATGTTGGCTGTCTGAAAACTGCCCACCCTTCCTATGGGTAAAATTAGGCACATTGTTGCACTAGGTATGACTCTCACACATTTCAGGGGAGGCGTGCTCGGCTGTGGGGTTAGAATGGGAAGGTTGCAACATTTTTGGTTTTGTGTTTCAAAGACAATATGTGTTGCTGGGAAGTGAGCGAGTACCCACAAAAAAAGTGGTGCATATCTCAGCAGGTAATTTTTCCCTACACAAATCTCAAAAGGGAAGTAACTGCGGACTTCACAAGTAGCCATGATGCTTTGAAAATGGACCACAATATGATCTTTGTCGTTTCCCACCAAATGGAGGACTAGCCTAGTGGTTAGAGCAGCTGCCTAACTCCCAAGCAATCAGGGTTCAATTCCCACTGGTACACCTTGGGCAAGTAACTTTATCCTCCATTGCCTTGGAAGAAAATGCCAGGCAATCTACTTCTGGTCATCCCTTGCCAAGAAAACCCAGGCCTGCTGGGCTGCCGGTATTGACTTGATGGCACTTAATAAATAAAAAAGTATCCCACTTCACCATGACAGCTGAAACATCAATTCCACTTGCCCAGAAAACTGCAAAGATCATGATACTAGTCATGGAAGCCCCAGAGAACATTTAACCACACTATGTTCTATTTCTTTGATGTGGAAAAGCTTAAACTTTCATTGCTGGAATTGTCAAGGACACTGAGTGAGGATTCTAAACAATGTACAAGGTGTTGCTGCATTTCACACACCTGATGGAGGGGCATGTTTGCTACAATGCACTGTTAGTGTGTGGCAAGCTTCCAAAATTGGCATGAGAGATGGCATAGATCCACACTGTTGGGTCGTACCTGGCATGTTTCCCTATAGAGACACCCTTCACTGCGCTAAGCACCAGCACATCTAACCCAGGTGCACTTACCTCCAGCCATTAAGGAGGTGGTGGATGTATCCAAGCTAACGGCAGTAATAGTGGTTAGCATGTGTCAATGACAGTGACACTAACTGCAATTTACTAGCAACATTCACACTCCATCCCAACCCACCTAGTCCACCAGTCCTTCCCATGCTAACATTTAGCACTGCATTTTACTGCGCTGCCTTGCATTGTGAGCATGGCTTGCTTAGCATGCAATAAACCCCTCGCGAATCGTTAGCACAGTTTAGGAACCATGCCCCATAGAACTGTCTCGTATGTTACTTCTTAAGGGCAAACGATTGTGCCTTAATAATGATAAAATCAATGTGAGGCTATAAAATGCATAGCTAAAATAGTTTCAGACAATGACAACTACAGCTCTCAAAATTGTTATTAATTAAATATGCAAAATAAAATGACCTTAATATAATTGCTTGAAAAAAAACCTGGTTTCATTTGTCCTGAAAGAATGAACACACACTCTAAGCAAGAATGAAGAATGGTAGTCAGAATATAACATGCATGCCAAATTCACATCACCAACATAATTTGTCTTTATTTTAATTAAAATACCTTTGCGTACTATATAAATTATAGCTTTGAGATTTCATAAGTTTGGAAAAATAATGAAATATTACCTTCAGATCCCATAAGGTGCTGTTGAGATGTGAAAAGCAAATGAATACAATCCAAGAGAGTTTTTAACTGTTGGCAACATTTAAATGCTGTACAAAATTGGTGTGGCCAATCAGCAGTTCCTAAACTAGTTTTGCATCACTTATGGGAGACTTTTAAAGGTTAAAGTATGTGATTAGCTGCGCTTTCACGCCAGGCCTCTTATTATGTTTAATAACAAGTTAGTGCATTTAGCTTAGAGAAGTAACCAGCAAAAGACATTTCTCTCACCTAGTATTGTATTACTGCTGCTTGTGACTTTTACATCAAAGATGTCTATGCATCTTGCACTAATAGACTTGCTAGGCATGAATTCTTGCATTTCTTGAAACAATATAGTTTTATAAGGAGCAGCAGGTTACCCTACTACATTAGTTAAGGAATGATCAGGTAATCTGGTATTGCATAGACCGTCAGCTTTTGCATACAAAATATAATCGACTGAGTTTGCCCTGGCATCGTTTTGCTTCTTATAGTGAGGAGCGATTTGTAGGCTGACCTCAGATTTGCGAAGTATGAGACTCACTTTCGAGTTCTTCATTTAATGGTCTTTGTACGTATTGCAAAAAGGGATGCACTTAAACCCCAGGTCAGCAGGGAGGATAACTGCTGTTCTAAGCACAACCCCTGCTGGAAGACAATAACGCTTATTGGTTCTATTCAATAAAACTGTATTGTGGTTTTAAAGTCTATGAAAGATCAATCAGGGATGGACTGAGGAGGGATGTGGGGCCATGTACAGAGTCTGATTGAGGGGCCTCATTTTTATAAGTCAATGGGACTGACAAATAGGGCTAAAAAGCTGGACCATGTCATAAGAACATAAGATATGCCATACTGGGTCAGACCAAGGTCCATCAAGCCCATATCCGGTTTCCAACAGTGGCCAATCTAGGTCATATGTACCTAGCAGTTTCCCCAAACGATACATGTTCCACAATGCTTGTATTGGGTCAAGCATTGATATCCTGGGTCCCTTCTTAATAATGGTTTATGGACCTTTCCACCAGGAACTTGTCCAAACCTTTTTTAAACCCAGCTACACTAACAGCCTTTACTACATCCTCCGGTAACAAATTCCAGAGTTTGATTACACGTTGAGTGAAATAATATTTTCTTTTATTAGTCTTAAATAGTTTACCCTGTAGCTTCATTGCATGTCCCCTAGTCTTTCTATAGTCTGCTAAGGTAAACAATCGATCTACGTTTACCCGTTCCACTCTGTTCATTAATTTATAGACTTCTATCATATCTCCCCTCAGCCGTCTCTTTTCCAGGTTAAAGAGCCCTAACCTTTTTAGCCTTTCTTCATAGGAGAATCCTTCCATTCCCTTTACCATTTTGGTGCCTCTTCTCTGAACCTTTTCTAATAACGCTATATCCTTTTTAAGATACGGCGGCCAGAATTGCACACAATATTCAATAAACACACTTGTGCAATGATAGGGCCGGCCCTGACATCAATGGGATGTGCTGGATCATTCTATGTCATACGTTGCTGCACTCGTATTTGGGGCCTAATTTATAAAGTGAAGCAGGTACTCTGGAGCAGGCATAGCTGATGGTGGCATTGACATGCATGAGTCATACAGTAGTATTCTATAACTTATACACGTCAATCTAGCCATGTCTATGCTCTATCCAAGTTCCGCCCCTCTTGTGCATGCACCAATGGAACATGCATGTGATCGGTGTTTCCACTTGCACTTACAGAATAGTGACCAGATAAAACACGTGCAGAAGTGGCCATTCACTTGTATAAGTCCTTGAAAATAGGGACTTCTGCGTGCAAATAGTATGTAACTTTCCGGAGAGCCCTTATAAAATTATCCCCCAAAAAATAAACAAAATATAGTTTATCATGTTTATGCCATTTGAGTGCATGCTAAAGCTTTTCTGCCCAAGGTTTCTGTGGACTTTAGTGGAAATACACATGTTGTAAAAAAGTACAGGTGCGTAAAAATATAGTGTGTGCAATATTTAAAAAATAAAGCAAATGATAAAGATGGGGAAATGAAACAATATAAAAAAAACATGTATCTAAAATTAAGCAACATAATGATATGGCCAAAGGATCCCCCCCTGGGGCTGGGGCTAGGTGCGGGGGGGGGGGGGGAGGTATTCCTGCCACCCAATCCAGGCCGTGGCAGGCCAGTCGTGGGACGGGCAGTGGGGAAATGGGGGGGGGGGCAGAGCCACAGATGTTGGTGCGCCTGTGGGGAGGACGTCCCCGCAGGTGGAAAGAGCATGCCAGGCCATCCTCGAGCCCGATTCTGGCTACCATGGGAACATTTGTTCCCGCGGTTCAGAATCGGGTCCACACAGGCCAGTCTTCATCAGGGACATCCGGACGACCTGGACATCCCCCTCCGTGAATTGGGCTTTACGTGTCTTTATAAAATACTAGCACCAATCCTACAGAAATACAGTTTACAGTTTATTAATTTGATATACCACCAATCAAAAGTCGTATCTTGGTGGGTACAATTAAAAGACTGAAGGTGTGGACATTACACTTGCGTGAGAGCAACAGTAATGTTAGTGCATACTTTATATGTGTGGAGGCCTATTCCCTTCGGAATATCCAGCCCCTTGTGAGGCCGGGCAGAATCAGGGCATACAGTGGTAGACCCAATTCTGATCTTGTGGGGGCTAGATGTGCCCGGGGGATCAGAATTGGGTTTATTGACCTAGATGTGCAGGCCGGCTCTGATTTTGATCGGCTGCATGCCCAGCCACATACCTGGCTAACTCAGCCAGGCTCCTGAATGGAGCCGCAGAGCCATGGCATCCTGTCGCCATGGCACTGTGGCTCCATTCAGGAACCACGAACGCCGGCCGGCACTAAGAATGTCCTTTCCACTCAGCCAGACCCCGGACCCAGCCTCCCATGGTCAGGGTTCGGTTGCAGGGAATCTCTTGCATGCCTCCCAGTTTTATCCCCATTGGCAGACGCTGCTACCCCGCATACAAGGGGACTTATTCCACCTTTGAGATTGAATAGGTCTCCCATCTAACCACCCTATGATGGACATATAGGGCTGACCTCAGAATTAGCCCTATATGTCCAGGGTTCCAGGGTGAGGACCCGCCCATGGCCCGCCCTCGTTCAGCCTTCCACCTTCCCCCTCCTGTCCCCGTCTAAGGCTCCCCATACAACTCCAATGTTTGTACAGGGAGCCTTGTGTGGGATCGGCAGGGGACGACTAGCAGGAATGTACATCTAGGCAGGGCATATATCCCTGCTATCCGTGGCTCGGAATGACCCCCATAGTTTATGAAGTATGGGCCTGATATTCAGCGCTGGTGGCTAGCGCTGGTAAAGCAGCTAGCTGCCAGCACTGAACTTTCAACCCGGATATTCAATGGAGGAGTCATATCCTGGCTCCTGCATGGAATATCCGGGTTGCCCAGATCGGCGCAAAGCTAACAAGGCAGTGGCGATAACTGCTGACTGCACCTGCCTTTCACTGCATGTCAATAATCGAGCAGTGGCCTAATATTGCTGATACCTGGTTAGCAATGGGTGCCACCCAGGAACACCCCAGTGTAGCTGTTGCACCATGTTAATGTCACTGAATATCCTGCAGAGCTTCATTTACTTGTTTTGAAGGTCTGCAAACTGTATAAATGCCTGTGAATATCTCCCCGATATGTGTAAATTGCAACTCCACCCATGCTTATCCCTAACACCACTTTTGAGCATGCCTATTCTGCAAGTACGGGCCATTTTGCACTGAGCCTCACTTTAGGTATGACCTAATTTTAGAAGAGATCTTTTCTGCGTGCCAGTGTTTTAGACATGGAAAAGATTTACAAAATTACCTCGAGAATGGGAGTAAACCTTTAGTACGTTGACTTTACATATTTGACAAGTTTTTGACAATTCTTGAAAGCTTTCTTTCCCTTATCGGAGCACTTATAAAGCAGTCCAATGCTTTCCAAACTTTAATCCAATATGACCCCATTTTAACACTTACAAATTCGTGTGACCTCAGAAGATGAAAATAAATTAGTAGACTACTACTCCTTCCCCTTCCTTCTCTTATCCGCTTCCTCTTTCCCTCACTTTCCAAAGGAGGAAGGTAGCAGTAGTGATAGTAACAGTAGAAGAAGTTAGCACAGGGCCCCCTAGGCCAGTATTCCGCATGGGTTTCCAGTATAATAGGAATCCTGCATAGGCCCCATGACAGGGCATACGTCACAGTGGAGGTCTGGAGGGAGGAGGCAGCTCTCTTTCTATCACTCCCCCCCCCCCCCCCATCTACTGATGATACTGCATTTGAAGTTCTGACCCACAGTTTGGGAACCACTGATGTAGTCCTAAAGAAGGAATTGAAGTTAAAATGGCAGGACTACACACTTTTCAAGACATTTTATAGTTTTTGAAACAGGTTAAATAGGCTGAATGTATTTTGAAAATCTTGACCTGCCTTATCAACAACTTCACTAAACTGAGTGTTCTTGGGATGGACCCTAAATTGACTAACAGGGTTAGAAAGTGGTTGAGTGGGAGGTGACAGAGGGTAATACTAAATGAAATTTCACTCCGATGATAGGGGCATTACCAGTAGTATGCTGCAGGGGTCTGTCCTTGGACCTGTTCTTTCTGCCATTTTTGTAAGCAATATTGCAGAATCTCCATCGGGAAAGGCTTTCATCTTTTCTGCATGATACTAAAATCTGCAACAGGGTAGGCATTCTGGAAGGTATGGAGAACATGAGAAGGGCTCTACTAAAGCTTGAAGAATGGATGTGAGTTTGGCAGCTAAGATTTACTGCTAAAAATGCAAGGTCATGCATTTTGACTGCAGAAGTGCAAGGGAGTAAATGGAGTTAAGTACTTCATTCATGACAGAGTGGGACCTGGGCATAATTGTATCCTACTACTAGTACTACTATTAATCATTTGTATAGCGCTACAAGGCATACGCATCGCTGTACATATAGATGCAAGACACAATCCCTGCTCATCAGACCTTACAATCTAATCAAGACAAAACTCTTGGAGGCCGATTCAAAAAAACGCAAGGCTGGGCTGTCAGGGCACCCAAAACATGGACAAGTCAAGCTGTACCCGATTTCACAACCATGGGAGCTATATATTCCTGAGGTTGCAGAATCATGTCCATAGATGGCCAGGTATGCATCCAGTTCCAAGGAGGGAGACATCCTGTGATTTACCCGGCCAGCCCTCCCAACGGTCCGGCTGATGTGCCAGTGCAGTGGTGTCCCATTGCTATGCACTGACATGTCCAGCCAGAGGCTCACAGTGCCCAGACGCCAATCAGCCCCATCACCCCACTGTCTCGGCCCTTGGAGGTGACTCCCAAGGCAGGGATTGGGCGGTGGATGCACTCCTGTGATGGCACAATGGGGTAGGGGGGCTGCAGCCTGCAATCGGCACAGACCCCGGCATTTATTTCACCTTTGGGGTGGAATAAGCCGGGCGGCCAAGTCGATGCTGGGGAAAGTACAGAGGTATGACCTGAATTGCCTCTGTATGTCCCGGCAAATGGCACCTCCCTCACACCGCACCACCCCGCTGCACCCCTGCACTGCCCCTCCCACCCCCGTCCAGGGCTCCCTGAACAAACGCTGTGTACATGCAGGGAATGCTGGGACCGTAATCACAATCAGGGGCTGTGTGCAACCTGGATATCCAACCTGCTATTCCTAGAACGGAATGACTATCATAGTGAAACTAGTGGCCAAACAGGTAGAAAAGGTGATGGCAAAAGCCAGAAGGATGTTAGGGAAAGGAATGGCCAACAGCAAAATGGAGATGATCGTACCTTTGTATAAGTCACTAGTGAGACCTCATTTGGAGTACTTTGTACAATTCTGGACCATACCTTTAAAAGGATATAAACAGGATGGAGTCAGTCCAGAGGATGGCTACTAATATGGTCAGTTTTTGTCATAAACCAGATGGAATAGATGCGGATGCATCTAAATGAAAAATGGGACACATTTGACCCTAATTCTGCATGCGTGGGTCTGGACATGCCTGTGGGTCTGGAATCAGGGTTGTAGACATGTTCAGAATGGGACATACAAACCCCGGGACATGGGTATACACAGCAAGTGGCCTAAATGTCCTTGCCCTTGGCGAATTCCGAAAAGATGTACAGCTCTGTTGCTGCCCGTCTCTTTGCAGCCATGCTCCCTCAGTTAAAATATGCATCCCCGAAGCTCCTCCTCACACTGACGGTGTGGTGCCCATGCCAATTACTGATGAAAACAGATGATACCGATATGTTGATGCAAAACAGACATATAAGCTAGTCCTTTGCATGACCAGAACACTGCAAGGTGACCTCTATGCACTCAGAGATGTTACAACAGCAAGTAGAAAGTGATATGATTGCCCTGACATACCTTGCAGCACAACATACATGGCAGCAGGAGAACGTTTTGGTTGTGCTTGAATTGGTCATCTCTGACAACAGGCTGTACAATGTTATGTATGGACCAGAAGAAGTCAGAAATGGTCTTCTGCAGCTAAATGTCAGAGCATGTCCCTGACAATAAATAGCGATCCTCGGATAGACTGCATGCACCAGCGCTAACAGCCAAGAACACCAGCATCTGTCTATACAAATATGCACATTTGAGAGTCCGCTGATGTTGCTATGTGCCCTGTTGCATGCACTCATTCTGAGGGTCCCTTATCATTGACAGGAATATGCTTTGATATTTAGCTGTAGAGACCTCCTTCTGCTGTATCCTGGCTGATCTCACTGGCACCTGGTCATCCCTACAGACCAGGTACTGATCAGGCACTGATGTCCCCCCAAAATTGCAGTTGTGCACACCAGGTCCTCCATGCATTCATCTAACCACACACACACACATACACACACTCTCACTTGTAGTCACATAAAACACACATCTGCAGTACAGATGCCCCGCACCTCTAGAAAACAGCTGGTATAACATGATGGCATGGGGTCCCAGGACTACTAATCTGATCTGCTTTTCTCACCCACACATATAGCCATCTTATACTCACCCACATACAATCCCTACATCAATAGTCCCACTTCTCAGAAGACAGGAATTGTTAGGATGCCCTAAATCATCTTTTCTAGCTCACACAGCAATTGTCAGCATAGCTAGAATAATCACCATTGCACCTCTGAATATTTCTGTAGGGGTGTTTATTAATGTGTCTTTACCATAAAACCTTCCCCCACCTCTGCATTCTGTTCTTTACAACTACATCTTGTGGTCTTCCAGACTGCAGACACACCGGTTCAAAACATTGTAGTCACAGCCATTCATCTCTATGGGACACATTGCAGAGCAGAGCAGAAAAGTTTCTAAGTCCTGACCTTATTCCACATTTCTGCTGGAATAACGTGGACATCAGTGGGAAACACGCAGAACGTACACGGGCCTTTCCTGAATATGCATTGCATGTCTCTGCTGCTAACCACACCCCCATTCCACCCCCTCCCACCCACCTGCAGGGCCATGGCTGTTGCAGAATATGGATAGAAGTTTCAAGCAAAGGTTTTTAATTCCTGTTATACATCTTATGTGGTTTATATGTTAGTCTGTCTTCATAATAAAATGTAGGTGGGCCATACAAGACGACCAATAAAATTAAGGATAAATGAGCATGAGCAAACTGCCTTCTCTTACTTTATCAGCACCAATTGTAAGTCATTGTATGGAATTCTATCATCTGCATTGGAGGGTAATTGATTGGATTTGCCCTCAAGTAATCCAAGGTGACAGAGTTGCTGCCCTTAATCCAAGCAAACTATTTTGGATCTTTAAGTTGAGTACGGTTTCGCAATTGGGCTAAATGCAAGTATTGAGTGGATGATATCGTGATCTGAATGGTGTTTATAATCATGTGACCGTAAGTTTAAATCTCTGGAAGGTCTGTATGTTTAAGAACACCGACAGGAAAGGAGAACCATGATTATGAGGCATGTAACTTGTAGAAAATTGGTATCTACAACGATAACTGTTGATTATGGATTTGATTTTTATTAATTGTTTTTCAGGACAAAGCATGAATGAAATGAAAATGATATCCCTCTATCCCTAAAGCAGGCGATCAAAGCATGAAGTCATGTTGGAGGAGGGCGGAATGATTATGATCTGCTTGAAGCTGATTTCTGTAGAAGATAAGTGTACTATTTAATTCATGGTTGGAGGCATTTTATTTTTAATTATAAAGTGATCAATAAATAATGGAAGATTTAATGAGATTTTTATTTGCAATATAAAAATATTTAAAAAGGTGATTTTGACCGATGATTGATTATAAATGAAATGAAGTGATTAGAATAAACTGCATTCTACGAATCTCCTGAAGATATATGCTGGTTTGACAGAATGGATGACATGTTATTGTGATTTATGCTGGTCTTACTGAATCATACAATATAGTTTAGTTCTGGCATAGGGAGTTTTACGCATTTGTATTTTATAAAAGCAACATAATTCTATATGTAGCTCTATAAAATAAGTTTTTAGAACCAGCCCATGTAATATATAAATGCCAACACACACATTTACACCTGCTTCAGAGCTGGTATTAATCTGTGTGTGAACTTTTTGTATATTCTGTAAAATAGGCAAGTACGTCACGGTTCTGCCTCTGCTTCACCCAGACTGCTCCCCCAGGAACACCTACAGGTGGCGCACCTAGAAGTAGGAGTTGTCACCACTGCAGTATTTAGATGCACATATAACATGGGCCAATTTTATAGAAGGCCTTTTCCATGTATAAATCAGCCTTTGCATGTGGAAAAGGCCTTATAAAATTACTCCCAAAAGTAGTGGATTTTGCCAACCTGCATGTTAGGTTTGATAAGGAACTGCCTAGATTTAGGTGGCAAATATATTTCTAAATGGGCACATTTTAAACATTTACGCATCTAAGTGCCCTTTTACAAGCTAAATCCAATTCCTTTTCCCCATCATGCACGTGTAAAGGACTTTGAGGGGCTGGACCGCCGGGCCCTGGTCCCGCGGCCGGCCTGGTAACCGGGTTCCGGGGCCCGACTTTGCGGCTGGCCGTGTTTTGCTTGGGGGGGGGGGGCGCGTTGGCGCGCGTGCCTGCGCGCTGGGCCTCATGTTGCCCGGGGGGGATTTCTGATTGGTCCGCGTAGGCGGACACGTGGATGGCAGCGCGAGCAAGGAGGGTTCGCTGGGTGGCGATCCCTCTCTTCCTCCTTGCTCGCGCTGGAAAAAGGTTTGGTGGTGGGGTTGCTCTCGTGTGCGGGTGGGTTTTTTCTTCGGCCTGCCGGCCTCGTCGGCGTGTCGGGTGGGTCCGTGGGGGTGCTTTCTCCCTGCTCCTCAAATAAAAAAAAATAAATTACAAATTACAGAAAAGAAACCAACGCTCTTTCGCGTGGTTTCGTTTCTGCTGGGCTGATTCCAGCGTGGCTGTTGCCGCTCGGCACGTGGTGGGCTGGTCGGGGCAAGGCCTTGTTGGGTGAGTGGGGCCAATTGGACGACCTGGTGACTTTGGGGAGCAGCGTTTCCCCTTCTGTGCCTACCTAAATAGGCAGTTATAAATAACTTAATAAAAAAAAAAAAACCTCTCCAGGACACCTGCTATCTTAGAGCAGGGCTGCCACGGAGGGTTGGGGGGGCAGGGCTTCTTGCTGAGTGCCATAGCCCGGCAGGCCCCGTTGCGAGGCGTGGTTAGGGGGGCGAGGGGTGCCGCCAGAGGGCGGGGAGCTCCACGGCGTGGAGCCTTGCCCGGAGACCGCGGTAGGGCAGGTCGTGCCGCGGCCCTGGCTCCGGGCGGGCCGCCTGCTGCGCGGCGGAGCCATGGGATTAGTGGAGTGAGGCGGGCTCGGGGGCGGGGGACTGCTAGGGGGCTCCCTGTGCCCGAGTGCGCGGCTGCGGGCGCCTCCATGGGCGAGCAGGCCCTGCCCGCGGGGCCTCCGGTGGAGGTCGCTGCACTGGCGTCGATGGGGGGTGGTGAAGCGTTGGGTGGCCTGGTCGGCGATGGCCCCGGGTCTCTGCGGGCCCTGGTCCACAGCCTGCTGCCTACTACAGCGGAGGGCTGGCCCTCGTTATCACCCCCTCCCCCGGGCTTGGGGGGGTCTTCCTCCTCCCCTTGGTTTTCCCCTCCTCCTCCCAGTTTTCCGAGTTCGGTGGGCCCTTGGCCGTTCGGGGCGGCCCCGTGGGGCGGTGGAGGCTCTTGGGGTGGCTGGGGGGGTTGGTTCGGGGAAGGGCGTGGGGCGGCCGGGGGGGCAGCAGCCTGGGAGGCCGGGGGGTTGGGGTCTTCGGCCCGGACTTGGGGGGCTGGGTCGCCCACAGTGCTCGGTACCCCCGGTACTCTGGCTGCTCCTTTCTCTTCCTCTTCTCCGCAGGTCCAGTGGATTTCGACGCCTTCCATCACTATGGCTTCTTCTGGTGCGTTGGCTGGTGCGGCCCCTGCTGGGTCCACGGTTCCGGCGCCTGGCGTGTCCATTGGCGGAGCTCCTGTTGCCCCTGCTGGGGGGAGTGGTGAGTATGCTGGAGGCGCTGCGGGGGGGGGGGGCCCTGGAATCTGCTCCGGGCCCGGGGGGGGTGGGGAAGGCAGCCGGGAAGCGCAAGCGGGCTCGGCGCTGTAGGCGTGCATCCTCTTCCTCTTCCTCGTCGTTGTCGTCCTCGGCTTCCTCGCTCGGCTCCGATCGCGGGGCGGCAGCGGGCGCTTCGGGGGGGGGTTTCCGTCATACAGTGCTCTGAACTATGGGAGGCCGTTCCGCGGAAGTTGCGGCGGCGGATTAAGCGTAGAAAATATATTGACATCTTCCGTCTTCTCGATGGTCGGAAGCGGTCCGGTGAGAGCAGGAAAAAACGCAAGGAGGACGAGAAGGCGGGCAGGGTGCGCAAGGTCTCTCGCAACACCCTCAACTGGACCCGCGCCTTCTTGCGTTTGGCGAGCGTATGGGGGCACTACTTCCCGGATCAGTACAGGGCCCTGCTCGCCTATGCGGATAATATCCTAGCGGCTTCCCAGGCTCACGAGGGTTGGGCTTGGTTGAATTATGACGAGGAGTTCCGGGACCAGATGGAGGAGAACAGCCGCTTGATGTGGGGGACGAAGGACATCAACCTGTGGTTGACCCAGATGTCCGTGCGGGGCCGCGCTGGGGTATCCGGCGGGGTGGTTGCTAGGGCAGGGCCGTCTCCGATGCCCTCTAGCGGGCGTTCCTTTCGTGCCTCCGGTCCGGCTTTGCCTCCGTCAAGAGCAGCAGTCGGTGGGGGAGACGTCTGCTGGCGCTTCAACAAGGCGTCCTGCCCCTTCCCTGACTGCAAATTCAAACATGCCTGCTCCTTGTGCGGGGGTGTGCACGCAGCGGCGAAGTGCAGCAGGAAGGGGGTTGTGGGGGCTCCCTCGGCGGCAAAGTAACGGGGGTCGGGCCTTGGCCCGTACCCCTGTGCGCGTCGAGGCGATGCGCCCCTGGTTGCTGGCGTACGGGAGTTCCCGTCGGGGGAGGGCGGCGGGTTTGCTTTTAGGTGGGTTTTCCCATTCCTGTCCGGGGAGCGTCCACGCAAGGGGGGTTTCGCAACGCTGCCTCCGTGCGGATTTATGGGGATTTTGTGCGGCGGAAGATTTCTGAGGAGTGTGCGTTGGGTCGCATTGCCGGCCCCTTCATGGTGCCCCCCTTTTCTCCATTTACGGTCTCGCCATTGGGTGTGGTTCCCAAGAAGGAGCCGGGCAAGTTCCGGCTGATACACAACCTCTCTTGCCCTCCGGGCGAATCGGTCAATGACCGCATACCTCGAGAGCTCTGCATGGTCCATTACTCTTCTTTCGATGCCGCCGTCTCCCTGGTCCGTCAATGCGGGCCTGGTGCCCTTCTTGCAAAAGTGGATATCGAATCGGCCTTCCGCCTGTTGTCAGTGCACCCTACGGCTTTCCCTTTGCTGGGGTTTTGCTTCGAGGCGCGGTACTATTTTGATATGTGCATGCCCATGGGCTGTGCCATATCTTGTGCGTACTTCGAAGCCTTCAGTACGTTCTTGCACTGGGTCGTGCAGCGGCAGTCGGGCGTCGCTTCCGTGGTGCACTATCTCGACGACTTTCTGTTTGTCGGGCCTGAGCGGGCACCCACGTGTCCCACGCTCCTCAGCACTTTTCTACGCGTGGCTGCCGACTTCGGCATCCCCGTCGCCTCGGATAAGACGGTTGGACCGGTTACGTGTCTTACTTTTCTCGGTATCGAAATTGACACGGTGGCCATGGTCGTGCGCTTGCCAGCGCAAAAGGTTCGTCGCCTTCGGGAGTTAGTGGCCTCTATAGGTTCCGCTTCCAAGACTTCCCTCCGCGTCCTTCAGTCGTTGGTCGGGCATCTCAATTTTGCCTGCCGTGTCCTTCCTATGGGGTGCCCTTTCACGCGGTGCCTCTCCTTGGCGATGGTGGGGCTGCGGCTGCCTCATCATCGCATTCGGGTGTCGGCGGGGATGCGGGCGGATCTGCGGGTCTGGGACGCGTTTTTGGCTGGTTTTGACAGGTCCTCCGTCCTGCAGCTGCCTGAGCTATCGAACCGCGACCTGCAGTTGTTCACCGATGCGGCCGGTGGTTCTGGTTTTGGGGCGTTTTGTCACGGTTCCTGGTGTGCAGAGCCCTGGCCGGTGGATTGGGTAAGCTCCGGTTTGACCCGGAATATCACCTTCTTGGAGCTTTTCCCCATTGTCGTGGCTCTTTGGGTGTGGCCGGACCGGTTGCGGGACCGGCGGGTAGTCTTTTGGTGCGATAATGCGGCAGTGGTTGAGGTCATAAACCGTCAAGCTCCCCGGTGTCCCAGGGTGGCTTCCTTGATGAGAGTGTTTGTGTTGGCTTGCTTGCGCCTGAACGTCACCGCTAGAGCCCGGCACGTGCCTGGTTCTCAGAACACTATTGCTGATGCTTTATCCCGTTTTCAGTGGGTGCAGTTCCGGCGGCTGGCTCCTCAGGCGGACGAGCTGCCTGCGCGGGTTCCGGAGCATCTCTGGAGAGTTGGGACCCTGACCTGATGGTTCTTCTTGCAGCATCGGTGGCTCATAGTACCTGGGCGTCGTACCGACGGGGCTACTCTCAGGTGAGTGCTTTTCTGGGCGCGCACGGTTGGTCTGGTGGGGTGGTGTCGGATGGCCTGGTCGGCAGTTTTGTGTTGTGGGCGAAGCAGGAGGGCTGGGCCCGTTCGGCTGTGGCTGGAGCGTTGGCGGGCTTTTCTTTCTTTTGTAAAGCCGCTGGTTGGGGAAACCCGCGTGTCTCCTTCTTAGTCGGATGCCTGCTTGCTGGCTGGGCTCGCGTTCAGCCAGGGGTGCGGGATTGGCGGCTCCCGATATCTCATGAGCTTTTATTGCAGGTTTGTGCGGTTTTACCGCAGGTGGCAGCCTCTGGTTTCGAGGACCAGTCCGGAAAAGGCGGGTGGGTCCTGCTCCGTGCTATCCCCCCCTTGTTGTCTTGTCCCGTGCGGGCTTTGGGTGCGTACGTCCAGCAGCGACCGGGGGCGCGGGGCCAATTTTTCATTCACGCGGACGGCAAACCAGTGACTCAATTCCAGTTCACGGCGGTGCTACGCTTAGTTTTGCGCGCCTTGGGTTGTCCTGAACGGAGCTACGCTTCGCACTCATTCCGGATTGGGGCGGCGACTAGCGCGGCGGCCGCGGGGCTGGACACGCGGGTCATTCAGCACATTGGCAGATGGAGGTCGGGGGCTTATGCTGGTTATGTTCGCCCACCGGCCTCCGGGGGTGACGCCTAGTGCCTTGGGAGCTCTGCCCATGGGGGCGGTGCGGAGGGGTGGGGCCTGGGGGTACTAATCATTTTCTCCCTGTTGCAGAATAGCTTGCTGGTGGCGGTCCGCTCTTTTCTGCTTTCAGGTGGTGTGTCCGGTGGTGACTGGTGGACAATGTTCCCTCTAATTTTCTGTAGGCTGTGTGCGCATAAAATATCAGCTGTGCAGCTTTTGAAGGAAGGTTAAATTTTTGTGCGCCACATAATGACTCTCGGAGTTATATACTTTAAAATTTGACTACACGTCAGAATACAGTATGTACACCACATTGATTGCACTAGAAAATATTGTAGAACTTGTGAAAACTGGAAATACACAACAACTTTTCAATTTTAAGATGTCTGTGTTGTTTTCTATCAGAATCAGAACCGTAATTTTTGTGCGCTCTGTTGTAAAGTATATGCGCTCGCTCGGCGAGGTGTGTGCGCGCTCGCTCGGCGAGGTGTGTGCGCGCGCACACGCGCACAGCTTAGAGGGAACAGTGCTGGTGGATCATCGGGCACTCCTTTGTCTACTGGGCGGAGCGTCGAGCGGCGGTTCGGCCGTTGGGGGTTCACCTTGGTCTTGCTGCGGCTGGAGTGCGCTTGTGCTGGATTGGCCATCGCGGCATGCACTGGGGACAGCTCCTAGACCACGTCCATACGGAACTCGGACGGCGGCAGCGGCCAGTCGGGCTGCTGCTCCACCTGGCGGGCAATGACGTTGCTGGCTGGGCTTGCCTGCAACTTATCATGACTGTTTTGAATGACATTGCCCGGCTGCGGGAGGTCATCCCTGGGGTGGCCATCATATGGTCGGACATTATTCCTCGCCCTGCCTGCTGGACCCAACGGCATTGGTCGAGGGGTTTGTGCAAACTCAACCGTCAGATTGGGCGGTGGGTACAGCAGACAGGCGGGTTTCATGTTCGGCACCCGTGGGCTGATGTCGCCTGTGCCGGTCTGTACCGGCTCGATGGGGTTCACCTGGCCCCGGTGGGGCAGGACCTGCTTCTCAATGATTGGCAGGAGGCATTGGAGTCTTGGTGCTGGTCGCAGCTTTCTTTGGTGGGGGCGGCTCTAGGATAGCGTGCTACCTAGTGCCGGTGGCGGGGTAGCGAGCTGGTGCTCGTTGACCCGGTGCCTCAGGGCAGCCGTATGCCGCTTTCAGGTGAGCGGCATGGCTCGACAGGTTGGGGGAGACGTCCCGGCTGGGGTCTCTACCCGGAAATAGGCGACCCCCTCAGCCGGCCTTTGCTATAACGGCTAGGCGGGCGTGGGGGGGGGGTCACGGGGGGAGGGGGGGGTGGTTTGGATGGTGCTCCACTTTGCTACTAACGGCTGGCGGGGGGCACCATCCGGATGAAGGGGGGTGGGGGGGGTTATTCGGGAATTCAGATACTGTGAGTTGGATTACAGAATTGGCCCATGTTGGGGCCGGTATTCCTACCATCAATAAAGCTGCGACCAAGCAATGTTTGAACCAAACCCTTGATGTCTGTGCGCTTTGTTATAAGGTGGGGGGGGGGGGGGTGGTGGAAGGAGTGTGAAATGGGGGAGGGGGATGGTCCCAAGCCAGGTTGGGCATCTGGATACCTCGGTTATGAGGGGCTGGACCGCCGGGCCCCGGTCCCGCGGCCGGCCTGGTAACCGGGTTCCGGGGCCCGACTTTGCGGCTGGCCGTGTTTTGCTTGGGGGGGGGCGGCGCGTTGGCGCGCGTGCCTGCGCGCCGGGCCTCATGCTGCCCGGGGGGGATTTCTGATTGGTCCGCGTAGGCGGACACGTGGACGGCAGCGCGAGCAAGGAGGGTTCGCTGGGCGGCGATCCCTCTCTTCCTCCTTGCTCGCGCTGGAAAAAGGTTTCCCTCCCTCCCTCCCTTTGTCTGTGGCGGGGGGGGGGGGGAAGAGGTGGAGGTCGTTGCAGCTGGTAGGGGGGGTGGCCCCCTTTGGGTCTGGTGAGCGGGGTAGCGAGCTGGTGCTCGTTGACCCGGTGCCTCAGGGCAGCCGTATGCCGCTTTCAGGTGAGCGGCACGGCTCGACAGGTTGGGGGAGACGTCCCGGCTGGGGTCTCTACCCGGAAATAGGCGACCCCCTCAGCCGGCCTTTGCTATAACGGCTAGGCGGGCGCGGGGGGGGGGGTCACGGGGGGGGTGGTTTGGATGGTGCTCCACTTTGCTACTAACGGCTGGTGGGGGGCACCATCCGGATGAAGGGTGGTGGGGGGGGGGGTGATTCGGTTATTCAGTTACTGTTTGTTGGATTACAGAATTGGCCCATGTTGGGCCGGTATTCTTACCATCAATAAAGCTGCGACCAAGCAATGTTTGAACCAAACCCTTGATGTCTGTGCGCTTTGTTATAAGGTGGGGGGGGGGGGGGGTGGTGGAAGGAGTGTGAAATGGGGGAGGGGAGGAGGGGGATGGGCCCAAGCCAGGTTGGGCATCCGGATACTTCGGTTACTTATAAAAATACTAACCTCCCTAATTAAAAAAACTCCAAATGATAGACTGAGAAGAGCATGCACACAGAACACGCTGGTTGTTCCTAATGACTATCGGAATAACAAATAGAACAATGAACGACAGAGCACATGCGTTCCTTGAACCAACACTCTGGAACCAGATAATCTCACAGCATTGGCTGATCTCACAGCTTTCAAGAAACAACTCAAGACTCACTTATTTAGAGATTATTTTGGCACTCATACAGGCACAGATAAAGTTTACCCAACACAATCTTTAGTCTTATACCCCAGGATCACCAAACTGACCACATTGTGCCAGTTGCTACTTTGTAAATATGTTTACAGTTATAATCCGTGAGCCAGTCACTACCTTGTAAATATGTAAATATGTTAACAATAATGTTGTTAGAATGTTTTGTTTCATCTTGAGATTTTCTCAGTGTATTTAATTAGACTGTCAAATTATGTTAATCCACTAACAATGTTCCTTGTGAGAGTTACATTCATATTTATTTCCCTGTTCTGATGTAACTAATTTGTTCTTTATAAACCGCTTTGATCTTGTGAGAAGGAGGAAGATAAGAGCACATAAATAAATGCATAAATACTGCCCAGCAAAAAAATGTGTGCCTTGTTTGCCAGGCGTGTACTTTCATTCCGGGTGTGCACAAGGATGGAGGTTGGGCAGATCCCACAGGTACACAACTAGATTAGAAAGTATTATAATTTATGCACGTTCTTGGCACCAGGTCTAGGACTGCACACCTGCAGTGTACGTGCGTTTTCATCCACTTAAGCTAGTATTTTATTTTTTAAAAAGTAGGTGCTTACCTTTCTTTCTAAAGTGGGTTTAAAACAGATGTATTGTACATGGAGTGAAAAATATTCTCTCCGATTAGTCTTAAAAGTGCTTCACTGTAGTTTCTTTGTGTATCCCCTAGTCTTTCTACTTTGTGAAGGAGTAAATCACCGATCTACATTTAGCCGTTCGACTCCATTCATTATTTATAGACCTCTATCATATCTCCCCTTGGCCGTCTCTTTTCCAAACTGAAGAACCCTAACCTTTTAAGCCTTCCCTCATAGGGATATCCTTTTATCTCCTTTATCATTTTGGGTGATGTTCTCTGTACCTTTTCTAATTTCACCATATCCTTTTCTAGATATGTGGGGGAATATTTAGTGGAATTGGCTAGTGCTTCTACAGTGGCTAGCCACCACCACTGAGCTTTAGTTCTGGATATTAAATGCCGGGGCTATATCCAGCCAGCGATATTGAATATCTGGATTTACCGGATAGTGCTGCAGCTAACTGGGCAGTGGCGGTCTTCAGCCTCAGAAAAACAAAGAGGTATAAAACACCACAGTATAACTACAGAAACCTAAAGGGGGCGTTTTTTCCCCTCTTTTCACTTAGGCTTTTTTAATATGATTTTCTTCTGGGGTCTTTTCTTAGGAGGGTGTTGCAAGTCTTGTTCTCCTCCCCAGGAGTGTGTTGGGCCCTCTCCAGGATGTGGACCCCCCCTTTTTTCCTTTTTTCCCTGCTTTGTTTTCCTAAATGCAATTTTGGTTATTTGTTTATTGTGTTTAGTCATGTTGCATTTGTTTTGAAAATATGCCCCTGATGCAGGCTGGATGCCAAAACTTATTTGGCTTTTATCTTTTTTAACATGTACGTGATATGATTTTAATGTGTGAGTGATATTAAGTATTTTTTAAAGTTTTTAGTACCCTTGTTTTTGCTGGTCTTTCACCACTTCTTTAGGTTTTGGTATTCAACCTCTGCCTAGTTAGCTATGGTGGCAAAAGTTAGGCCAGCCTTTAAAGTGCTTAACGTTCACTGCCAAGGGATAACCAGTTAAGGGCTGAATATCGCCATGAGCTGGTTATTCCCAGTTGCAGCCTCCGCTCTGCCCCTGGAGCGACACTACCATCGGGGCATTTTGTGGCGGCACCAGGGATAAGCAACAGCATTAACCGCATTCCTGTCACTGCATATCCCGCTTAGCGCCATTTAGGTGGTTTAGGTGGCCTGAATAGCTTTGAAAATGCCCCCATGGTGACCAGAAGTGAGGGTAATTTTATAAGGGAGTGCCTAGCTTAAGACAGTCAAAAATGTGCCCACTTAGGCACTATTTTAAACAGAAAAGCAAGTACTTATTTTTCTTTATAAAATACCTGCATGAGCGGCAGAAAACATGATTCAAATATGGGTGTGATCACTTACAGCTGCTGATGAGCAGGAAGAAATGATCACGCATATTTTACATGCATATGCACGCACATGAAGGTATTTCAGAATATATATGTTTAAAAATGAGCGCCATCCAAACTCCGCCCTTATGTGCCCCCACAATAAAAGTGCCATCAAATCAATGTATGTATCCTTATGCTGAGCGTTATTTTATTGTGTGTACCACATGCAAGTGAAAATGAATTGTCCAACTGAGGCATTTAATTTATGACTTAACATACGCACCTCCTTAAGAAATGACTTCCTCTGTGCATAAGAATATCAAGAGACCATTCCACAGTACTTTATTTATTTACATTCTCTTATATAGCGTGCTATTCTGCATCAGTGCGGTTTACATTGAACAAACTGAAATTACATTGAACAGGGCATTATAACTTGGAGATAACTATTTTACAGGGAACATGGGCTATGGAGGGTTAAGTGGCTTGCCCAAGACCACAAGGAGCACCTGTGGGACTAGAAACCCCAGTCCTTCTGGCCCAAGGTTGCTGTCCTCTAGTGGGATTTGAAACCCTGACCTTCTGGCCTGAAGTACCTTGCCCCAACCACTAGGCCACTAGGCCACTCCTCCACTCCTCCACTTTATAGGGATAATTTGATCAAGGCTTTTCTGCATGTAAACCCCATTTTGCATGTGGAAAAGAGTTTTTATTAAATTGCGTGACCTTCGGTGGGGGCATAATTTGTCTAGAGCAGAGATGAAGTAGTTGTTGTTGTTAAGTGCCGTCGAGTCGGAGTCGACTCATGGCGACCCTCTGGATAGCTATCCTAAATTGTGTTCGGTCTTCAGTCAGGCGGCTCATTGTTGACAGACTGGTACCCGTAGCTGCTGTTATTGTATCGATCCATCTCATTGCTGGTCTTCCTCTTTTGCGTTGACCTTTTATCTTGCCAAGCATGATGTCTTTCTCTAATGATCTCTCTCTTTGCATGATGTGTCCAAAGTATGAAAGTCGAAGTCTTGTCATCTGAGCTTCTAAAGAAAGCTTAGGTTTGATCTCCTCTAGTACCGACTGGTTTGTTCTTCGGGCAGTCCATGGTATACACAGTATTCGCCGCCAGCACCATAATTCAAAGGCATCAATTTTCTTCCTGACTGTCTTTTTCACTGTCCAGCATTCACACCCATATGATGTTATTGAAAATACCATTGCTTGAACAAGTCGAATCTTTGTATGGAGAGAGACATCTCTGCTCTTGAGAATCTTATCTAGGTCTTTCATAGCCATTCTGCCAAGAGCAATGCGTCGTTTGATTTCTTGACTGCTTGTTGCTTCTTTAATGATAGTTGATCCAAGTAGGTTAAAGTTGTTCACAATTTCAATTTCTTCTCCTTCAATGATAAACCTGTTGATTATGCCAGTTGTCATGATCTTTGTCTTCTTTACATTAAGGTGCAGGCCCATTTTGAGGCTATGTTCTTTGATTGTGAGAAGCAAATGTTTCAGATCATCTTCACTTTCAGCCAGTAATGTAGTATCATCAGCATAGCGAAGGTTGTTGATGAGTCTTCCACCAATCTTCACACCTCTTTTGTCTTCATACAATCCTGCTTCTCTGATGATTTGTTCTGCATATAAATTAAACAGGTAGGGGGAAAGTATGCAGCCTTGTCTTACACCTTTGCTTATTTTAAACCATTCTGTTTCTCCTTGTTCCGTTCGAACAGTTGCTTCTTGATCAATGTACAGATTGCGCAAGAGAACGATCAGGTGTTCTGGTATACCCATGCTTCTTAATGTGGCCCAGAGTTTCTCATGGTTTACACAGTCAAAAGCCTTGCTATAGTCGATAAAGCACAAATAGATATCCTTTTGGTATTCTTTAATCTTTTCAAGGATCCATCTCACATCCGCAATGATGTCTCTCGTTCCTCGCCCTTTCCTGAACCCTGCTTGCACTTCAGGTGGTTCTTGTTCCAGGTATGGTTGTAGTCTCTTTTGAATAATCTTCAGTAGAATCTTGCTGGCATGTGTGATCAGAGCGATTGTTCGATAATTTCCACAGTCAGTTGGATCACCTTTCTTTAGTATTGGTATAAACACAGATCTTTTCCAGTCAGTTGGCCATGATGTTGTCTTCCATATTTCTTGGCAGAGCCTTGTAAATATGGTAACAGCTGCATCAGATTGCCATAAGAATGCCATCAATGCCTGATGCTTTGTTCTTTGATAAGGCTTTCAATGCTGCTTCAACTTCTTCTTTCATCACCTATGGTTCCCGATCATAAGGTACAGGTTGAAACGGCTGTTGGTCCACTTGATCTTTATCATATAAAAACTCTGTATATTCCTTCCACCTTTTCTTGATCTTCTCAGCATCATTCAACATAGAACCTTGAGCATCTTGTAACATTCCAATTCGAGGCTGGAACTTTTTCTTTAATTCTTGTAGAATTAGGAAAGCCGATCTTGTTCTTCCTCTAATAGTTTCTGCTTCTATTTCCTTGCATGCGTCGTTGTAATACTTTTCCTTGTCCTGTCTTGCTGCACGATGGAAATCTCTGTTGAGTTCTGCGATTGTCTTTCTTTCTTCTCTGGCTTTAGCTTCTCTGCATTTCTGGGCAATTTTCAGAGTTTCTTCTGTCATCCATTTTGGCCGTTTTTGCTTTTTCACCTTTTGTAGAGACTTCTCACTTTCTTCCAACACAACCTTTTTGATGTCATTCCATAACTCTTCCGGAGCTCTGTCATTTGTATCTAAAGCAGCAAATCGATTTTGCAGGCAGTCTTTAAATTCCAGTGGTATATTCTCAAGGTCATATTTTGCTGCATTCATGAGTGGTTTGCTCTTTTTCAACTTTAGCTTGAGTTTGCATACTAGTAGTTGATGATCTGTACTACAGTCAGCTCCAGGTTTTGTCTTTGTTGATGTTATAGAGCTTTTCCATCGTTGACTTCCACAGATGTAGTCAATTTAATTTTTATGCAATCCATTGAGTGAAGTCCATGTGTACAGTCGCCGCTTGTGTTGCTGGAAGAAGGTGTTTGAGATGAATAGATCATTGGTCTTGCAGAATTCTATCAGTCTTTCTCCAGCTTCATTTCTGTTGCCAAGTCCATATTTTCCAACTACTTTGCCTTCTTCTTTGTTGCCAACTTTTGCATTCCAGTCACCCATGACTATCAGGATATCCTGTTTGCATGTTCTGTCAATTTCAGCTTGTACTTTTTCATAGAACTCTTCAATTTCATTCTCTTCTGCAGCTGTTGTTGGGGGCATATACTTGAATTATGGTTGTGTTGATAGGCAATCCTCATAGACGAATAGGTATTAAGCGTTTGCTGACTGCATTGTATTTCATTACAGTTCTTGCAAGTTTCTTCTTTATTATAAATGCAACACCATTTCTTCTTTGTCTTTCATTTCCAGCATAGTAGACCATGTGATCATCTGATGCAAAGTGCCTGATGCCAGTCCATTTCAGTTCACTGACACCCAACAGATCAAGTTGTACACGTTCCATTTCATTCTTGACCACCTCCAACTTCTCTTGGTTCATGCTTCGTACGTTCCATGTTCCAATGTGTAAGACATCTTTACAGCTTCTGACTCTCATTTCATGCGCAGCTACATCAGCAGTCAGACGTCCCGAGGGCTTTGATCCAACCACATCATAAATGCTGGCTTTACTCTGAAAAGTCTTCAGCTCTTCCCCAGTAGCTAGTTGAGTGACTTCTGACCTGGGGGTCTCATCTTCCAGCACCATAGCACAATTTGTTTTGTTGTAACTATCCATTGGGTTTTCATGGCAAGATACAGAAGTAGATTGCCGGGCCTTTCTTCCGCGCAGTTTAAGTTTGGTGGTGTTGCCGTTGTCACAAAAAATGTGATCCTCCACCGTCAACACTATCCCATTCTGCTGCTGCCCAGATGGGTGGTTTGTCTTGGTCTGCAGCTTGTCGTGCTGTGAGGGCTTGCATGCATCAGTGATGCTGAGAGCTAAACTATTGGTAGTTTAACTACTGGCAGGGTCTCCCAAGATGGACAGGTCTCAGCTGAGGTGCCAGACCAAGACAAACCACCCATCTGGGCAGCAGCAGAATGGGATAGTGTTGACGGCGGAGGATCACATGGAAGTAGTTATATCTCGTAAAATACACAGGTACATACATAGAATAGATGCGCACACACAAACATACACATGTAAAGGTATGCATGGGTGTTTGTGCGCTTTTGGGACTGTTCTGGGCACTTATTTTATAGAAACACATGGGTGCCTATATTGGCTTTATAAAATAGGCTCAAAATAGACATCTTTTTGGACTTGTCACATAGGCCTCCTTTTAGAAAAATTCCTTTCTCTCCATATGGTTAAAAGCATTTGGAGGATACGGAAAGAATGTGTAGGATATTTGCAAATATAGCAGCAGATACCTATGCAGGCTTTACCTCACAATCCCACCAGTAATGCAACAATAACCTCCTTATGTTGTGCAGAAAGAATGATGTACTTTATGGGGACTGCCCAAAGGTAGAACAGGTAGAAGCAGTGGACAATTGTAACACTCGGGATATGCAGCTGGCCAGCACAGGAACCTGCGCCTTGTAAGCAACAACTCAGTAGTAAAGCAGCTCATTAGCAACCTACAAAGTGTGCTGGCTGAAAAGATGGTCTACATGAATTAGAAATAAAATAAATAAAAATGATCTCAGTCTCTGCATTTTCAAGTAATTCTCCTTTATTCAATATGCTAGGAGAAGGTACAGATGACATCGCTTTGATAAATCGTTCGTTGTAAAGAGGGCATATTTTAATGCTGCAGCACTGGGGAGAGGAAGGTATTGGAGGTATTACAGTGCACTCCAGACACATAATGCTCGACACACAGTTTTTCAGATTCCATAAACATACGACGGAAATGCAGCATAGGCCTACTTTTTATGTGCATCAATCGGAAAGCAACAGGCTCCAAACAGACCTCATAAAGCAGGAGTCAATTTTCTTAGAGAAAGACACTGATCGTGTTTTCATCTCATTAAACCTGGAGTTTTAATTACCCGTCTGAGACGGAGAACGAGTCAGAAATGTGCTGAACTGCTCTGAAAGATGAAAGCAGCTACTCAGAAACATCAGCAAAAGATCAGGCAACCTCTCCTGCAAGCCTGCTTTCTAATTACGACTGCTCCTTCTATGAGTTTCCATTCCTAATTTACACGTCTGGCTTCTTTGTTTTGTGCGACTTTGCTAGTATTGATGGGTAAGGAAAAACAGGCCTTCCTCAATTGTAATGAAAGTCGTCAGACATGCATACGAGGGTAGGACTAATATGTTGTTTACTGCAATACTTTGACGTATTCAATCACTTAGAATTAGTACTTACAAGTGAAATCAGTCTGTGGTGGTTTTGATTGAACATACTGTTGCAGGAAGGCTAGTGAAAAGTTTCATGCCAGTATTGTATCTGCTCCTCTTCAGAGCTGCCTAATGGTTTGAGCAGTGAGCTGAGAACTAGCAAAGCTTAGCTTCAAATCCCACTGTTGTGTCTTGTGACCAAGGGCAAGTCATTTAAACCTTCATTGCTCAAGTAGAAACTTACAGGCTGATGCAGAAAACCAGCGCTAGACACGCGCAGTATTGACGGTTTACGCATTTATGTAGCTCCTTGACCTCGGCGCAAAAGAAAACTTGATTGTAAAACACGGGCGTTAAGAAGCAAGGGAACAAATACGCAAAGAAAGCAAATGCAATATGTTCACAGTTGAGCATGCGCATGATGTCAGACGCCCACGTAACCGTCGCATCTATATACTGTCAAGCGGCATTGCTTTTCGGCATCTATTGCGGTACGTAAATATGCACACAAGACTACTGTGAAGTGAGGAAAAGACCCAAAAGTGCTGTGTGTGTGCGGGGCGGCTATATAAAAGGGTATTTGGTCCTTTCCTTTTGCCTTTTTGCTTTGGTTCTGGTTGCATTGCATTGGTTATTTCATTGGTTTTGTAGATATGGAGATGGTGTGTGTTTCTTCCGGTGGTGAGATGGAGCAGACTGCCAGTCAGTAGGCAAAGGGCACCCATTCAGCACGCTTTTCTGAGGAGGAGAACGATGTGCTGTACCGCCGGATGTCTGCCAATTACTACCAGTTATTTGTGGCAAAGAATACGGCAGGGCAAAGGGCTAAATTATGGGTTCTAATAACTGAGGAGGTAAGCTCCCTGGGGGTGAAGGTGTGCACAATAAAGCAATTAAAGCACCAGTGGCATGATGTGTGTATGTGTGTGTGTGTGGGGGGGGGGGGGGCCTCTGTGTCCTAGCCAGCTGACCCCACTAGAGCAGCTGATTGCAACCACATTATGACCAGAATCAATTAATGGTGTGTCTGGCGGTTCAGACTCAGAAGAGTCGATGATGCAAGCTGGTGAGTACTTATCTAGAAGTACCTGGTGTATCTGGGTAGAGGGATTGTGGGTGAGCTTAGTAATAGATATCTCTTTTCCATTTCTTATTACAGTTATTTGTGGCACGAAGTCTGAAGCTTACATCCATCAGGCCCCTCCTGAAAAACAACAAACTGGACCCCCAGAAGGTGGAATCATACAGGCTTATCTCAAGCATCCTGTTACTGGCCAAAATAATTGAAAAGGTTATCCTACGCCAAATCCAACACCACATCAAGACCACCGCTCCTCTTGACCCATGTCAGCATGGATTCAGGGAATCACATGGTGTCGAAACCCTCCTGACCACCCTCTTCAGCACCTTAATCATGGGAACCAACAACATCTGACAAGGATTTGCCCTAATCTTCATGGATATCACCGCGGCTTTCGGCTCTGTGAGCCATGAGCTGCTCTTGGTATGCCTCAAGGAGAAGGGGATCCACGACACAGCCCTAAGTTGGTGCAAATCATATCTGACAGACAGATGGCAACACGTACGAGCTGACGCCTCAATCTCTGCACCTTTCCATCAAAAACAAGGGGTACCACAGGGATCCTCTCTCTCGGCCCTGTTTTTTAACATTTATATACATACAGCCCATCTGTGCCCTTATCCGCTCCTTAAAGGTTGCCTGCCTGGTATACGCTGACGATGTACTGCTCTACATGCCGTTCTCAACCGACCAGCCAGACCTCTCCCCACTAACAACCTGCTTTGACGCTGTCACCGACTGGCTCCACACTCAGAACCTCCAAATAAACCACAACAAGACAGGCGTCCTATTCATTACTAGGAACCAAGCATTTACCCCTCCTGCGTCATTAAAGGTAAAAGGCGCCAAACTACTAAGCAAGCCCACTATCCGATATCTAGGGGTCACATTGGACCAGCAGCTAGACATGAAAGCCCATATAAACAACATCGTCAAGGCAGTTTACCACAAGATACAGACTATCCGGCATCTATGACCCCTGTTGGCTCCTGATGATTTCTGGACAATTTATCAAGCACTTGTAATCCCCCATTTTGACTACACCAATTCAATTCTACAGGGACTCCCAAAGAACCCACTGAACCCACTTCAGCTCGCAATGAACACAGCCACCAGAATACTACTCGGAGCCCCTAGGATGGATCACATAACACCAGTCTTGAAACACCTCCACTGGCTGGCGATCCATTGCAAACTCTCCTTCAAGATTCTATTAATGACCTTCAAGGCCATCAACAAGTGCTTCTCCACCTCCCTCATGGAGCTAATCCACCCCACTCCTGCCAACAGATCCAGAAGATCCGCAGTCGCCAACACACTGGTAATTCCAAGTACAATAACGAAATGTTCTCAGGCAACAACAAAGAGGGCCTTTCTGTTCTATGCACCCAGATGTTGGAACACCCTTCCTACCACCATCCGGTCCATCTCTGACCTCACCCAATTTAGAAAGGCACTGAAGCACCATCTCTTCCTCCTGCACTACTCTAATGACAGATCACAAGCAGCCACTCTCCACCACCAGGATTACACCTCCAGCGCACCCATCTCACAATAACGCAGCCCCACCCTTGGCACAACCGCATAACCTGTAAATAATAGTGTTAGTTAAACCCCTACCCTTATAAATAGTCGCTAAGCAGTCGTCCCCACTGACAAAGGTAAATAAATAAAGGTTGTAAATTGTAAATAAAGGGCAATATCTGTACATAGTTATGTGAGCCCGCCATGTCACTAAACAACGTAGCAACAGAGGGCTCAACCTGTATATAGTTACCCCAGTTAAAAGTCCAAGTTGCAATACCTGTTCAATGTAAGTACAATGCAAGCCCACCCTGCATTGTACAAAGAAATGTTGATTGTAAACCACACTGATTTTAAAGAGCGCGGTATAGAAAAGCTATTAAATAAATAAAATAAATACAGTGGTTGTCTCTTCAGTTGTGCCCTCCTCCTCTGCCGATGAGTATACCCCCAGCATTACCTTGGGATTCTTTTCGGAGTTGGGGGCCTGCGAGTATTGTGTTTGGTGGGTCCCTGTCACAGATCAGTTACTCTCAGGTGTCCTATTTCATTTCAGTGAAAAATATTGCTGATAGCACAGCTACAAACCGAGACCTCTTCAGTGTGGCTTTGAACTGGGGGGACGTACCACACACCCAAGGGCAAGCAGTAGACCTCCTGGAAGATATGTCAGCCCGAGCAATGGCACAACAGGAGGAAATGCATTTTGCGCTCCTGGGGGAGCTACGCAGCATGACAGAAGAGCTACACAACGTGAAGCAAGAGTTGTGGGTGCTAGGGCAGGAGCTAGTTGGCATAAGGCAGGAACTGCGGGAGATAGATGGCACAAGGCAAGAGCTGCGGGAGCTAGGCAGCACAAGGCAGGAGCTGCGGGAGCTAGTTGGCATAAGGCAGGAACTGCGGGAGATAGTTGGCACAAGACAAGAGCTGCGGAAGCTAGGCGGCATAAGGCAGGAACTGTGGGAGCTAGGTGACACAAGACAGGAGCTGCAGGAGCTAATTGCCATAAGGCAGGAACTGCGGGAGATACTTGGCACAAGGCAAGAGCTGCGGGAGCTATGCGGCACAAGGCAGGAACTGTGGGGAGCTAGTTGGCATAAGGCAGGAGCTGTGGGAGCTAGGTGACACAAGACAGGAGCTGCAGGTTGTTGGGCAGGAGCTATTAGCCCTGCTTACTGCTGCTCATGCCCACAAATAAGTGTCTGTGCTTGGTAAGTGGATTCAAGCTTTTGGAGGCCTCACCGTAGTCTACTTAGAGTATTTTTAATAAATCTCTTCCCTTTCCTTCCCGCAGGTTCTTCTTCCCTCCTCAAGAAATCCAACTATCGATTCACTTCTACTGTTGGCAGTATCACAGTGGTTTCTTTTGTTTCATGGTTGTTCAGTATGGCATTGCAAACCTTTATGTATAATTTGAACATAAGAACATAAGATATGCCATACGGGTCAGACCAAGGTCCATCAAGCCCAGTATTCTGTTTCCAACAGTGGCCAATCTAGGTCATACGTACCTAGCAGTTTCCCCAAGGGACACAGGTTCCACAATGCTTGTATTGGTTCAAGCATTGATATCCTAGGTCCCTTCTTAATAATGGTTTATGGACCTTTCCTCCAGGAACTTGTCCAAATCTTTTTTAAACCCAGCTACACTAACAGCCTTTACTACATCCTCCGGTAACAAATTCCAGAGTTTGATTCCACGTTGAGTGAAAAAATATTTTCTTTTATTAGTCTTAAATAGTTTACCCTGTAGCTTCATTGCATGTCCCCTAGTCTTTCTATATTCTGATAACGTAAACAATTGATCTACATTTACCCGTTCCACTCTGAACGGATAAACTATATTGAATGTATATTATATATATTATATTATAAGTACAGTTTGGTTCTATATTTTATGGGTATATTTTGGTTGCTTTTGTTGGCTTAAATATTTATTGTTGATCTGGCGTTTTGTTACATTTTCATCCACAAAGAAAGAGACAGGATAACTTTGTATAGGTAGAAAACATGTTTTATTTTTAATAGCGATAACAATAAACTAAATAACAACCTATTTACAAATGCACCCATTAACAAACTACATACATTTGGGGGGTAAAAAAAACCTGGCAAAACAATCCAGGGGGAAGAGGATAATTGAGGGGGAGGGGGCAGTAAGCACTGGGCATTATGCTCAACATCCTCAATGTTTGGCTTGGGGAGGTTCATGTCGGGGAGGGTGATGCTGCGGCCGCTGGGCCCATGGCTGTGCTGTGGGTGGCGTGGATGACCTGGATCAACTTCAACATCATCTGGGCTGGACTCTGCCTAAAGAAAAGTGAAGCACATGTTATTCACGCAAAGCAGTGTTGTAAGATAAAAACTGGAGCATTTAGACCAGCCCCCAAATTATGATGCCTGCCCGATGAGATCTCCCACTCTCAATGAACCCACTGGAGGATGCGTGGGGTCCTACCTGATGAGATCCTCCAGTGGGTGCATCAAGAGTGGGAGATCTCATCTTTTTCTCCAGTAGGACCCCACGCTTCCTCCAGTGGGTGCGCTGAGAGTGGGAGAAGTGTGGGGTCCTACCTGATGAGATCTCCTACTCTTGACGCACCAACTAGAGGAAGCATGGGGTCCTCCGCAGCTCACGGGCCTCGTTCTTAAGGTCCTCAACCTGAAAGACAACAACATAACATTTCTATCAACAGCAGCACATGCATAGCCTCCCCAAAAAAAGAAATCACGTCTCTAATAAAGTAAACAGTTTTACTGCCTCCCTGAAAAAAGAAACCATGGCCCCCAAAAAATAAACCGCTGCACTGCCCCCTCCCACACTATCCTTCAAAAAAAGACACACTGCTGCATTGACCTCTATTACTAACAGCGCCTCTTTATTAAAGGTGTGGCAGAGCCTCCGCCATGCCCACCTCATCAAGTGGTAAATATGCCTCTTTTCTGGCCTTGGGAAGAGGCACTTTACATTGGCCACGGTGAGGGAGGCCAGCAGCTCAATATCCTCCTGGGGAAAATTTGGTGCTGCTGTTGCCCCCTCCTCCTGCATGCTCTCCAGGCTGTGCACCTGTTGGATGTGCATCTGGCATTTTTTGGTTTCTTGGGAATGTACATATGCACGCACATCACGCATGCGCAGTTGCCTCATCTGCATCCAGCTGAATGTCGAGCTCCACATGTATATAAGGGCGCATGAACAGGGGACCAGATTATATGTATAAAGGAAAGGGCTGCTATATCTTGATTAGGATGGATTGAGACAGGAAATTTAAACTCATTTATCATGTAAAATGGCTCCCAATAAAATTACAAATCTGATTTAGGGGTGGGGGGTTGAGTTGTCTTGTCCTTGGGATGTCTCTAGCTATTCTTCATAAGATCTGTCTTATACGTCCGTTATTGCTGCAGTTTTCCCACCTGTCTGATGTATTTGGATGCCTGCTTTTATGTTTGCTATTCTGCATTCTTCATATTTAATAGGGTGTGTGTGTGGGGGGGGGGGGAGGGGGGTATCTGGTATTTGCTTGGATTCTTTGCTGTGTATAAAGTTGAAAACTCACCTCTTCCTGAAGTGCTTAGTTTCCTTACCATTATCAGTCATGCCCCCCACCCCCCATTATAACTAATTCAGAAATGCCTTAAAAATGATGACTGGGTCCATTCCACAGGACAGCCTGACAACAATCCAGTGCCCAAAAAAATGTAAGGTGGCAAGTAACTTCACCAGTCTTGGTATGGTGTGCCCATGAGCAGTGGCTAAATCAATATCATTTTAATGTCCTCATACAAGGACAAGATGGCCTGTCTGCATAAACGGTGGTTACGTACAACATGCCTATCTGGGAGTCCATCCAGTACTGCCCTGTTTTTGAATAGGCGCTGTCTGCGGGGCCTCATGCTGATGATGGGTGCAGCATGTACCTCATGCTCCTCTCTCAGGCCTCTGTTGTTCTCCCTTCTTTGTCTGGCTCTTGCAAGCAGCAGAACAGCAAGAGGATAAACAGTAAAAGACATCTCTTCTTTAAATCTAATGCTGAGTACAATACTGTATATGTGGACAAAACACGCAGATTCAGAACGCTGATATGTACATGCCAATGAACTGAAGCCATCCATCACATGGAGGATGTGCTAGACTTTAACGTCACCTCCTTACCAGGCATAAAAATAACAACATTCTCGAAGTTTATGCCTGACTGAGTAATCTTTAACGCAGTTTTCTGCACTGAGCGCAGACTTCATTAACATGTTACATGAATACGCCCAACTCATTTAAATACACACAGTGTTACATGTGCGCAGAGGTTTTCCAGACTTTTACGCGTTCGTCTATAACTTTTCTGCATTTGGTGTGTGGATTCATAAGCGTCAAACTTGTGTTATACGCACATAAGCGAGTGTAGAAGCTGGCGTTAGCTTTCTGCTACGACCTGTTAGATTGTAAGCCCCCTAGGGACAGGGAAATGCCTACGGCAACTGAACGTAGGGCTACCAGAATTTTTGCAGGGAAATCTGGGATACTTATGCAAAGTGAGGGGTGGGAGTGGGAGGGGAGAAGGGATACCTTACTTTCAGGATAGAGGAAGAAGACATGGAAGAGGGGAAAAGGAGTCATTATCCAGCCACCCCATCTCAACCATCCCATGACAGCAACAATATCACTTCCAAGCAGACAGATCGCTAGAGCGAGTGAAAGAGTGTTGCATTATTTCTCCCATACTGTGCAAAATCTAAAGATGTAAATTCTAAAACTGACATATTGAAATCACTACATTGAAAACAAAATTTATTTTCTACCCACTCTGTCCTCATTGCTGGAATCAGGGGCAGAGGGCTGCCAAACAGATAGGTATCAGGGACACAGCTCTAAAATCAGGGACAGCTGGTAACTTTAGCTGAATGTCAACTCACCTTGGACTACTAGTGAAAAGGCCTGCGCTAAATGCCCGGTTCTCTTAAGAGATTCTTAATTAAGGAATTTAGATGCAGCCTATGTACATAATTGCTGGTCTTCATTTAATAAGGATCTGTAACCTCTGTTTCTGTACCGCCTTTCTACTATTCAAAGCAGTTTATATAAAACCAGTAATTTAACAGGGCATGTGTGTGCGCACTGTTGTACAACGGAACTAAACATGATTATAGCTTAAAGCATAACTTAAACTTCAATTACAAATTAAAAAATACAAAGATTGCATTCAATGGGTTTATTTGCAAATATCATAAACATGTCAACGTGATGCCGTTTGTGTGATTAAAAAAAAATGTGGTTCTGGTTCGACATCTGGACATCACTTGATATTCTTGTTGGTCTGTATGGGGATAGGAGGAATATGCTATACACAATAGAAAATTCACCACTAAAGATGAGGTTTGTCTCACGGAAGAGATGGTGAGGAAGCAGTTTTAAAGCAAATCCAAGCTAGGCATTTGGTCCAGACAGAATTCCTGCTGAGTTGCTTAAGAAACACAGAGCTTGCAATTAGAGATGTGCAAAGTGAACTGTACTGAAAGGAAAAGCAGGGAATGTTAGGATTTTTATTTTGGTGGACAAATTTAATGTTAAAATTTTGGAAGAAATGGACTGTAAGGCCTCCTGGTTTGGTGCCTTTGAAAGGTTACTTTATTGGATCTGGGACAAGGAGAGAAAATCTGCAGAAGGATAAAAGCTGAACATTTCTATCAGTGTTTCTGTAATGTGTGCTCCCAGTATGTGTTTGGGGGCTGACTCTCTCTTTCTTGCCCGTGAGTCTGTGGGGTCGGTGGTGGTGTGTAGTAAAGGATGCATGCGTGAAACATAGAAACACAGAGGCAGATAAAACCCAAACGGCCTATCTAATCTGCCCTTCCATACAAACCGCTAAGCTCTACAGTCCTTTTTTTCCTTCTGAGATCCTTTGTATTTGTCCCATGCTTGCTTTCATTCAGATACAGCTTTTGTCTCTACTACTTCCACTGGGAGGCTGTTCCACGCATCTACCACTCTTTCCGTAAAGAAATATTTCCGCAAATTACTCCTGAGTCTATCCCCTCTCACCATTATCCTATGCCCCCTCATTGCAAAGCTTTCTTTCAATTGAAAAAGACTCTCCTCCTGTGCATTTATGCCACGGAGGTATTTAAATGTCTTTATCATATCTCCTTTCTCCTGCTTTTCCTCCAAAGTATACATATTGAGACCTCTGTCCCCAGATGCCTTATGGTGAAGCCCACTGACCATGTTTGTAGCCACCCTCTGCACCTACTGCATTCTATTTAAATCATTTTGAAGGTGTGGTCTCCTGAATTGCATGCAAAGACTTATACAAGGCACTATCACCACCTTTTTCCTGCTGGCCATTCCTCTCCCTATGCTTTCGCTGTCACATTTTCTGACTGTTTGGCCACCTTAAGATTACCAGACACAATCACACCTAGGTCCCGCTCTTCTTTCGTGGACAGAAGAACTTCACCCCCTATACTGTACCGCCCCCTTGGATTTTTGCAGCCCAAATTCATGACCCTGCATTTTTTTGCTTTAAATTTCAGCTGCCAAATTCTAGATCATTCTTCAAGCTTAGCTAGATTCCTCTTCATGTTATCTACACCTTCCTGGTTCTATGCTCTATTGCAGATTTTAGGATCATCTGCAAAGAGACAAACCTTACCCGACAGCCCTTCCACACTATCACTAACAAAAATATTAAAAAGAATAGGACCTGCGGCACACCACTGGCAACATCCTTCTTCTCAGAGTGATCTCCATTTACCTGTACCCTTCGTTGTCTCCCACTCAACCAATTTCTAACCCAGTCAGTCATTTTAGGGTCCAATAAATGTTATTTTGCATATGCAATTTGCACAGGCAATAACAGTGCAGGGCAGCTGAACCTGCTACTCATGGTTATATTTTTCAACAGGTCTAGGAAACACTAGCCACTTTGGTGTCTGTGTTGCAGTTCCTTGCAGTCCTAGGGGTGGGCACTGGCTCAATCTGGCTGATAGTGGCTGCTTCACAGGCGCCCCTCCTGATCCTATCACTGACTGGCTTTCCGAGCTTCTTCATCAAAGTTTCCTTCCATTGGCGCCTGGAACTCATCGATGCATGCTTCCTGTCATCTCTCTAGAAGGGCTCGGGGTATATTAACTCTAATACCAAGTAAACCTCACATGTTACTAAATGCAAAATAAACTAGCAGCTTGCAACTAGTAATAAGAGCACTCACAATCAGGGCCGAACTTAAGTTTGGTGCCCATAGGCAAGACGATACAGCAGATCCCAGAGAGCAGGAGGGTGTGTATGGGAGAGGATGGGAGGTATCAGAGAGGCCAAAGATTTTTCATCCTAGGCAGTTGCCTATGTTGCCTATGCCTAAATCTAGGCCTGCTCATAATTCATATATGTTCATGTTGGTTTCTCAGGTTCCTTGTGCGGTTCTGAGTTGTCCTCTCCTTGTGCGGCCATCATATTAAGTTTCCATTGGCTCTGTACTTACATGCAGGGAGGCAGAGCATGGGCGGCTTACAGGAGCCAGCAGCTCTGCTTTCTGTCCTCAGTGGCAGCCATTGAGGGAGGGGGAAGCAGCAGCACAGCTGCTAGACGGTGGGGAAATGCACTTGTTTCACAATAACTTTCAGAGTTGAATTTTTTTTAGCTTGGCTAGTCTTCCATCATCGCTCAACTTCTGGTGCTGCCAAAAGTTGTCCCAGCACTGTTCACTGCGCCAGGAGGTAAGGGAGGGGTGTGGCATAGAGGAAGGTGGTTTATAGCTTTCTGTCTGTGGAGGGTGCATTGAGGGCTGCAGGTGAATAGTGGATGGAGGGCTGATTGGGGAGTGCTTCATAGTGTTGGGAATCTTAGTAGATGGATGGGCTGAATGAAGGTTGCATTGGGGGTTTAGTGGTAGTGGGGGCAGGGCCAGCCCAAGGGTCTCTGCTGCCCTAGGCAGAAACCCTGGCCTCCCCCCCCCCCCCAAGCTGCTGCTGCTGTTGCAGCCCTGCCAACTGCCGTTGATTCTGTTTTGGGAGGGGGAGGCTGGCAGCGGCAGTATTTCCAAATGCAGCTTTTTGCTGCCGCTTTTGGAAATACTGCTGCTGCTGCGGCAGCTTGGGGGGAGCAGTGCTGTCACCCATGTGTGCTGCTGCCACTGCCTACCCAGGTCAGCTGCCCTAGGCAGCTGCCTAGCTCACCTACTGGACAGGCCGGCCCTTGGTGAGGGTCAGGGGCAACTCTATCATGAGGCAGAGTGAGATGGCTACCTCAGGCAGCAAAGTTTTGGGATCGGCAAAAAATGCCCCCAAAACAGCCAGGTGACTGTCGCCTCACTCTGCCTTCTATGTAAAAAAACAACAAAAACAAAAAAATTCAAGTGGAGCAGCTTCTGTTGCTGTTGCCACCGTCTCCTCTTCTCCCAGACCGGCAGTGGCAGAATCATACTCTCCACGCTGCAGCCCCAGATCCGAGGACAAGCAGCAGCAGCAGCGAGCTATTGACTCAAAGAAAAAAGGAAAGCAAAAGCGTGTGCTCTTGCGACTCTGGCATGCTTCTATGGCTCTGCTGGGTCCCGCCCCCTCTGCATGCATGCTTTTCACATCGGAGGGGGTGGAACCAGCCGGAACTTACAAGCGTGCCAGAGTCTTGAAGACCGCATGCTTTTGCTTTCCTTTTTTCTTTTTCTCTCCTTTTTTAAAGTCACTGCTGCCGCCAATATTTAGAGAGGCATCAATGGCGGCTGGAAGGGAGGTGGATGTGGACAGCAGATGCTGACAATGGGGGAGGCAGGAGGACAAATGTTGGACATGGGGAAAGCAGGAGGACAAATGCTGGACCAGGGCTGGCGCTAGCAAGTTAGGTAAGTGTGGCAGGGGGGTGCTGACATCAGGAGGGCACAGTTACTACCGCCCGCCCGCCCCTGTTCCCCATTCAGAATGGCCACAGAGCATTGGGGTCCCATGGGCAAGCTCTCCACAAGGCCACTGGCGCTCTGCAGGTCATCCTGAATGGGGGGAGTGGGGGCAGGTGGCTAATGACAGTCCCCTCCTGACATCGGCTCCCACGGGCACAGCTTGCACAGCCCCTGCCAATAGGACATGCTGCTCCCACAGGCAGAAGGGTGTGAAAGGCAGCAATTATGGCCCAGAGAAGCAGAGCCTGCCCGCAGGAGTAGCATTTCCCATGGGTAGGGGCTGTGCAAGACAAATTGTGTCCTGCCTCTCTGGGCTGGGATCATGGCTTGCTCGGCCCCTACCCATGGGACATGCTCCTCTGTGGGCAGGCTCTGCCCCTTGTACATACAAGGGGTGGACAGGGGGGCATTAAGAAGGGGGGCGTGGATATGAGGGGGTATTGGGAGATGGATGTGTATGGGCACAGGGAGTCAGAAGGGAGATGCTGGATGCAGGGGGGAGAAGATAGGGAGGTAGTGAGGATAAGATTGAGGCGGGGCTAGGGAGATAAAGGGAGATACTACTGTAGACATGGGAAGGGGCATGGGGGAATGGGCATAGTGAGAAGCAAGGAGGGGAGATGGAGTGGTGATGTTGGCCAGGAGGTTATAGGGAGACTATGGGAAAATACTTGATTTGGGGAGAGGGGAAAGAGGGAGACAGAGGGAGATGCTGGACACAGGGTAATAAGGGGAGAAGGAAATGCAGGGCATGGGGGTAATAGGGAGAGAGAGGGGAAAAGATGGACATGGGGTAAATAGGTTGAGAAAGAGATAGAGAGATGCTGGACATGGGAGTAATAGGGAGGGGATGGTATGGTATGGAGATGGGATAGATGCTGGTTGCAGGGGGATAGGAAGGGAGGGGGCAGACATGGAAGGATAAGGGGAGAGAGAGCATTGGTATAAATGGAGGGAAAGAGAGAGCCTGAGAGAGAGAGACACTGGATGGGGGGTGAGAGATGTTAGACGTGGTTGGGGAGAGAGAGTGAGCCAAAGACTGGGGAATAATGGACCAGGGAAGAAGAGCTGGGAAACAGAAGGACTGGGGTGAAAGTTGAAAAGTGGTAGCTAGATGGTGTAAAAAAGAGGGAGATTGAGAACTGGATAGTAAGTAGTGATATCTGGGTGGACAGAGAAAGAGAAATAAATAAATGGAAGAAAACTGAAAGGAAAATAATCAAAATCCAAGATGGAAGGAAGTGAAGAAAACAAAGGGAGAGACGAGAAATGGCAGATGGACTATAGACCATAGAATGAGAGCTAAGAGAAGACAGAAGAAAGCAGAAGCCTCAGATCTGAACCTGCATGATCAGAGAATAAAATGATCAGACAATAAAGGTAGAAAAATAATTTTATTTTCAATTTAGTGACTGGACTTTGCGCTATCTTTATATTTTACATGGGGGCAATTTCTCCAAATGGGTTAGTTTTTCAGATTCCATGCCAGTTGTGAACCTCACTTCTAAGCCAGGGTATGTGGAGTATGATCTCAGTCTCTCAAAGTTACTGCTAATGCTCAGCATAGTACTTGTATTGTGCCAAAGAGAGCCTCCTTCTGAAGTTCGTAAGATGATGTGTGTATGGGTAATTTATCAGGGTGGGCTTGGAAATTCCTCTTAATTGGGCCTGTGGCATCCAACACAATAGGAAATAACTCGATTTCTTTCTGCCACATTTTCTTGGTCTCTGACGGCATTTCTTGTTACTTGAAGATCTTCTCCCTCTCAACGTGATTCACAGAGTAGTTGCTTGGAACTGACACCTCTGTAATCAATGCCGTCCTGGTGTTTTTCTCCTTTACCATTATATCGGGCTTTCTCGCATCCATCTTTTTATCAATCAGAATGGGAGTATCCAAGGTGATCATAACACACAGTATGGGGAACGTCATCTCTTTTATTTCTCCAGTGTTGCATTGCATGCAGAGTCCGGCTTCTTGTGATTTCAGTTTAATTTTTGTCTATATATTTTTATTTTTACTTTAGGTTGTTGCCACTTGTTCTGTACTTGGTGAGGGTCTGTGTTCTGAATGTGTGACTGAGACCAGGAGTTCTGTTAACATGGAGTTTGTATTAGGGATCTGTACTATAGTAATTTGATTTGTTCATCTTTTCAAATAGGTGCATGGATGTTCTAGGGCCTGCTGTGGTATTTATAGTGCTGCTTTTTTCTGTGTAGGTCCCTTCTATGAGTTTGGGAAGGTTATGCTGGTATGGTATGGTAGATTTGGCCTTGTAGATCTTCGGTGACATTTGTAGAGTTTTATATTAGTTCATAATATGCCTGGTACTGGAGAATATTTGTTGTTAGATGATCAGAATCAGATTTTTTTAAATATATTGAGTTCTGTAGGTGAATGTCCTACTTCTGCTCTGTACCCATTGTTGAGGGAGAGGTTTCTGTGGATGCAGAACACATGTTCAAAAAGAAAAAGCAAGAACCATAACGCAGATTAAAGCAAAATAAAATGAGTTATAATGTTATAATTTGATGTTATAAACTGCACAGTGGTTCTCGCTTTTTCTTTTAGATCCTTAGTGTGCGAGCATCTTGCATTTCCTTTGGTTTTTGTGAAATATATATTTAAAATTAACACCATGCTGGTCCAGTGCACAGTTTCAGGAGTTATGTTGGGGTTGCCAAGCTCTTCTTGGTGTTTATGTTGGAGTGGGAGGTGTTTTGTTGGACACCCTCTTGTTTTTCAGAAGGTGGGAAGTGCTGTGTAGAGGCCACTGAACCTCTCCTGTTTTTCTGAAGGTGGAAAATGCTGCATTGGGATGCCAAGTCGCTATTGTGTTTGTGGAAGTTGGAGCTGCTGCATGGGTGCTGTTGAGTCCCTCTTGTTTGGCATATTTAGCAGCATGTTGCCTAAACTCTGCACTGGTAACATATGTGTGGGTCAAATTACCAGTGCGGGGCCGTAGGTTAACTGCTGGGAGACAGTTACAGTTATGGTAGACATTATTGGCACTCTTGCATTTTAGGTATGTTGTGTACATTATCTTGAGAAATAATTGGAAATATTCCAACTGTATGTCATCATAATATTTTAATAGTATGTTCAAAGGTATACAAAAAAAAAGAGATGTCTGTGCAACTTAGATGTAATAATTTCTGAGAAAAAAACTAAATATGACCTGGACAGGATTAATGACATCCTTCACTAATATTAGGTTGCACAATCCTTGGCAGTGATGACAGCCTCCAAATATTTTTTGTAGCATCTATAAGTTTCTCCCACTCTTCAACTGTGATTTGTTCCAGCTCATGAATGTTTCCAAGATTCCTTTTACCAATGGTAGATTTCAGCTCTTTCCAAAGGTTCTCGATTGGTTTGAGATCAGGACTCACTGCTGGCCAGTTTAAACTGTCCATTTTTTCCTTTTAACCTTTCCTTTGTACTTTTGGATATATGTTTTGGGTCATTGTCCTGTTGGAGGACCCATGACTTTTGACTCAGACCTAGCTTTCTGACACTAGGTAGCATATTTCACTCCAAAATAGCTTGGTAGTCCTCTAACTTTGTGATTCCTTTAATATGTTCCAGGCCTCAAGTTCCTGAGGCAGCAAAACATCCCCACAACATTACATTTTCCCAGAAGGATTGTGGTTTCTCAAGATGGGTTTGGGCAAAGATCAGTTGTGCCTTTTTATGTCTGTCTTTGAGCAGCGGGATCCTCCTTGGTCTTTGCCCGTGAAGTCCCTTTTTGTTTAGTGCGTGGCTTATGGTGCGGGTTGAAACCACCATTCCAGATTGCTCCAGGCCAGCCTTAAGCTCTTTGGATGTTGTACATTGTGTTTTTCCAACAGTTCACACTAATCTTCAAAGACTTCTTGAATTCATTTTCCTCGTCCCAAGCATGTCCTGGGAGGTTCTTGACAGTTCCATGAACAGAAAACTTCTTAATAAGATTGTGAACTGTAGACACAGGAATCCCAAGGTCTTTGGAGATGGCCTTGTACCCCTTTGAATTTTGATGCTTGGTGATAATGACTTTTCTGATGGACTCAGGCAGCTCTCTTGTCTTTACCATTGTAAGAATGGAACGGGGGTGAATGTGGTCATTTTAAACATTAGAGCCATCATTCATTGGTTGATTCAAGTTATGTGAGTACTGACAATTGATCACAGGTGCATCTAATTTTATTGCAATGAGAATGTGGTTCTTCTGTTCAAACTGATTTGAACTGTTTATAAGGGTGCCAATAATCATGTCCTGTCAATGTCCCAGTTTTTATACTATTTCCTTTTTAAATTGGTCTTGTTTTATTTGATTCTTTTATGTGTCAAATATGTGTGCATATACTGTATAGTCCAAAGCCATTTCATTTGCTACTTTTTTTAGAAGATATTGGACATTAAGGGGTTGAACTGCAAGGCTGCCAATAATGTTGACCACAACTGTACATCCCCTGCAGTTACCACATTTTAACATAGTAAAACGGCTGCTGGTGAAACTAAAGCCACCAATTGAAGTGGCATTATTTGCACGCTACTTGCACTGAGCCATTATATTAATTTGTGCTGACAATACAGATCCCTGCATGTGTGAGTTCTTTCTCTCACTCTGGAGTAAAGTATAATTTTGGGAAAGAAATCCTGAAAACCTAGGAGTAATGGGTAAAAGCATTAAATTTACTCCTTGGTCTGGCTGGAAAGTGGCCATATTATTCTTGCTTTTCTCTCATCAATTTTTCTTATAGTTTCTAGATGTATATTGACTGCATGGTTATGTTTTTGTTTCCTTCTTTCTGTACAAAATCTTTCTTTTGCATATTTTTTCAATGAGTAAAATATTTCTGAGCTTTCCATACAAATGAGTATTTTTAATTTGATCCACATCTAAAATTTAGGATGCTCTTGGGCTATCATAGCCTCTTAGTAATGATGCTAAGTATTTGCTGCTCAGTAGTTATTTTTATTCTGGCTATGCATTTGCCCCTTAACTGCAATTTTCTTACAACTTTGGATTTGAAGGAGAAATACTAGCATCAGGTGAAAAGAATTCACAAAGGAGTTTTGGAAAAAAGAAGGATGGGAGTAGCCATCATTAATAATAATTAGGGAGTGGGTGCTGATTTATAGATTGCAGGGGGGCATCTTGTGCTGGACAATGGGTGGGAGAGAGGAAGCAGAAAGACAAATGCTGGACAATGGGGGAAAGCAGGAAGACAAATGCTGGACATGGGGGGGAAGGATGAGCAGGGGAAGCATGAGGACAAATTCTGCCATGGAGGGTGAGGGGAAAGAGGGCAGATGCTGGTCATGGGATGAGGAGCATATGGTGGGGGAACATAGGAGAAATTGCAGATGCTGGACATGGTAGGGGGACGAAAGTTCAGATGTTGCACATGGGGTCATGGACAGCAGATGCTGGACATGTTGTGAGAAGATAGGGGAGAAAGGGCAGATGCTGGAATGCTGGACATGGGAGCATGGTTGGCGGATTCTGTACATCATTGGGGGAGAATGAGCAAATGCTGGACAAGGAGAGTGGAGGAAGAGATTAGAGATTCTGGGACTAGGAGGAGACAAGAGAGATGCTGAACACGGGGGGGGGGGGGGGGGTGGGGAGGTAAAAAGGGAGAAGAGATGGTGGGATCTTGGATGGGAGGAGGAGAGATAGGAGGAAATGCTAGTGGGAGGGATGACCACAACCCAAACTCCTACAGACGCTTCAATCAATTCAACAAAGACACACTAATAAATCAAGGAATCCCCAAGCTGGAAACTACTGCAAACGACCTCCTCTCACTGATAAAAAAACTGGAACAACACCTTTACATTAGCTGCCTCCGCGCCATCAAACTCGAGAACCTCCAAATGGAAAAATAAAGCCCCATGGTACTCTCTGGAAATCAAACAGGCAAAGACCACCCTGAGAAGTCTTGAAAGAAGATGGAGGAGAACCAAAGCACAATCAGATCAACAAGAATACATATCAAAACAGCGAGAGTACAATGAATTAATCATTAAACGCAAGAAACAACACAACACTAACATCATCATGAAATCCCGAAACCGTCCTAGAGAGCTCTTCTCCATAGTCAAGGACCTATCAAGAGCCACGCAAAGCCATGACACAGATGCTCTAACTCCAGAGACCTTTGCATACTATCTCCAGAACAAGCTATCTTCCCCACAGGCCTCAACAAGTCAATCTATAACCTCTCCAACTGATCCAAACCAACCAAACATATGGACATCTTTTTACTATGTCTCCGAAGACCTCTGCACCAATCTCCTGAAATCCTTGAACATGTCCACTTCCCCCCTTGATCCATGCCCAACCCTTTGGATAAAAGCAATGGCTCAAGAATTAGCTCCTTCACTCTGCAAAATAATAAACGTATCCCTCTCACAAGGGATCCTGCCATCACCACTGAAAATCTCTTCCATAAGACCACTACTGAAGAGCAACACCTTGGACCCAAAATTCCTGCTTCATATCGCCCCATATCCAGCATACCGCTCTTAGCCAAATTAATTGAAAAGACGGTCCAACGCCAGCTACAAGACCACTTTGATGATACCTTCCCACTCAACCCGCAACAACATGGTTTGCGAGAATGTCATAGGGTAGAAACCTTATTAACATCCCTTCTGAACACTATACTCAAAGGAATCGAAGACATCAGGAAAGCCTCTATCCTAATCTTCATAGACAGAACATCTACCTTTGATTCTATAATTCACTTCACACTACTAGAAAGACTAAGCAAAACAGGAGTAAGTGACACACCGCTTGCTTGTTTTCACTCATACTTATCCGATAGACGATCACAAGTCAAGATAAAATCCAATACATTGTGATAAGGAAGCTTATCATGACAGAGGAGAAAGGGATAAAGGAAAGGAATTCACCCTTATAAAAGGACCTATTCTACAAGGTCAGAGAGACAGAACCCCAATCACACCTAGAAAGCAGGAAATTCCCAGATGGGATAGGTTTCAGAGTGCCCCTAGTGGAGAAAAGGAGAGGGAATACAGGCCCAGGGTAAAGGACCCTTACATCACTGAGTTCCCTAATTACCCAACTGCCAGGAGGCAAGCTGATCTCCGTCACCTGAGAGGAGAAGAGGTGGGGCTGGAGCCTTGAGGATTTAAGTCTAGGATAGAGAAAGAAGAGGGAGAGAGAGAGAGAGAAGGAGGAGGAGAGTCCCAGAGAGAGTCTCAGGGAGAGACCCAAGCAGAAACACAAGCTGGAGAACAGGACGAGGAAGCACAGGAGAATGGTGGCCAGAGCATGAGGGAGGAGAAGCTGCTACAAGCCCAAGCCCAGGTATGAGCCTTGAAAGCTTGTCTAATACAGAGCAGTGCAGAGTTGCAAGGGATACTCTCATCTCTAACGGAAGGCAGTCAGCTGAACCCTGTGAACTGGAAGGAGAGGTAGAGCCTATGCAACTAGGTGAACCAGACCTAGCTGTGAACGACGAAGACTCATACATGGATTGCTCCTTGTGCCAATCCTTTACTGCAGAGGGATTGAGGAAAAACCACCCTTAAGAGAAAACCTTCAGAGTCAGGTAACTTTGAAAGCCTGTAGATGGTTTTATGCATGTCCTGTGTTAAAGAAGAAATACGTTTGCTGAGAAAGTCAGAGCAAGCTGAAGCTCTCTGATTGGGCTTATTAAACACCTGCTATCCAGAGCAGTGCACCGGCAAGAAGCCGAGCTAATGGTGAAAGGAAGTAAAGTTTTGGCTTTGTTTTTGAATATTCCTAAAGCCTGGAATAGAGCATTATTTGCTTATGAGAAGTTTTTGTTCCTGTTAAAAGTTTTACTTTGTTTGTAAGAAGATAAATAGCCTGGAAGTGTTTGGGACTATGAGAACAGAAAACTGCCATTGAGAAATGCTGTTTTTGTTTGCTTTAAACAGCAATGCTAGCCAAGCTGGTAGCATTGACTGTTGGAAGGCTTTATCTTTGAGCTGAAGAGCACTATAAGCTGAATGTTTGCTTTGAGTTTATTTATGTCCTGATGTGTATTTTGAAGAATCCTGGAGAAAGAATCCAAGGGTAGTATTTGTGAATCTTTTGCATTTGAGTCAATAAATTCTGTCATTGCCTTACTATTCGAGCCAACTACAAGTGTTTTACCTGAAGCCAAGTGAATTGTGACTGAACTACCTTTCCCAAGAGGCATTGCAAAAGAACAAGTCAGTAAAAGGCTAAAAGGTGAAACTTTCTATGATAACCACACCCCTCCATACTGGAAGTAAGGGGCAAGGGCGTGACAACATCCAGACCTTTCCCACTAAAACAAGGTCTTCCACAAAGCTCTGCACTCTCGGCTCTCCTCTTCAACCTGTACATACAGCCAGTATGCAAAATATTACAGCAACATAACCTCTACTACCATCTATATGCAGATGAATTAATGATATACTCCACCCTAGACATAAAGAATCCAGACTACTCTGCAATCTCAGCCTGCATGACAGTAGTCACCGAATGGCTATCAAAACGCAATCTGGAAATCAACTACAAGAAATCAGAGGCCCTCATAATCACAAGAGACACACCATTTAACCCACCCGACACCTTACCAAAAGGAAACAAATCAATCCCGGTAAGGAGTGAGGTAAAATACTTAGGAATATACCTTTATCAGAGACTCACTTTTGAATCCCACATAAGCAAAACAACAGCAAAAGTATATTACAAAATGAAGTTCCTGCAAAACCTCAGACCTCTACTGGAACACAACCACTTCCGATTCGTATGTCAGGCACTAATCACACCACACCTTGCATATAGCAATCTAATCCTACATGGCTTACCCAAATGCTCAATCCAGCCTTACAACTGGCACAAAATGCAGAACATGACTAATTACCAGAACTAATAAACACGCACACATCACCCCCATAATCTAATCTCTCCATTGGTTCCCCATAAGTGCACGCATAAAATACAAAACAATAATGATGGCATTCAAAATTCTGCACAATCAATCTGCCGGCTGCTTAGAAAACCTAATCAGAAGAGTACCAGGCAACAGATCAAGAAGGACACAGCACCAAAACTCCCTTGCAACCTCAATACTATGGGCACCTCCCAGAATGCACTACACAGAGTGTTCGAGCTCTACTTACCATCTCTATGGAACTCCCTTCTATACCAGCTCAGAGCAACCAATGACAATGCAGACTTCAGGAAGCACCTAAAAACACATCTGTTTACTGAGCACTTCAATACCACACTACTCAAGTAATTACACTGGCTCTTGCAGCATAAAGACAATTAGTAAAATCCTATGCCCCTGTTGAGCTTAAGCTCCCATGTAAATAGTTAAAATGTTACCGGTTAACTGTATACATTGTTGATAATGGGCATTGTAAATAGTTCTGAAAAGTTCCATGTAAGCAAAGTTATGTTCTCTGTAAACTGCCTTGAGAATCTGAAAGGCGGTATATAAAAAATGTTAAATAAATAAAAATAAATAAATGAGGTGAAATGCTGGACATGGGGTATGGAGAGATGCTGAATACTAGGGAATGAAGAGAAAGAGGGATATATGGTACACAGGGCAGAAATAGGGGGGGGGGGGAGAAGGTGGACTTGGAGTGTAGTGAAAAAAAGGGGATGAGGTGCTAGATGGAAATGAGAGAGGGGAGAGATGCTGGATGTAGTGAGAGGAAGAGAGAAAGAGGAGAGTTAAAGACTGGAGAGAATAAGAGGCTGGGAAGGAGAAGACTGTGTTAGGGGTTGAAAAGTGGTAGATGCGGTATCAAGGGAGGGTGAGATGATAGAGACAGAGAAAAAAATGAAGGAAAAAAAGCTGAAAGAAAGAGATAAATGCCAGACATGTAAGGAAGTGAAGAAGACAGAAGGGGAGAGAAGTGGCAGAAGGGCTGAAGACCCTAGAAAACAAGATAAGACAGAGGAAAGCAGAAATCAGAGATTGAAATCAACGGGCTCGATTTTCAACAAGGCGTCGAGGCACGCCATATCCGCAGAAAGATACCCACTAAGGAAAAGTGCTTGAATTGTGAGTCATGCACCTCCAAAAGAGCCAAGATGTGAAAAAGCAGCACAAACTGAGCACAGCGGTATGTGCCCAGCACAGCATAGATGGGTAGGTGCAGGGTCCGGAACCCAGGCTCGGCGCCTAAGAAGATGTTAACTCGCGATACCTGTGTATATGTCCAAACCAGGGCCAGAGAAGAAGGACACAAGTTTGCAGAACCTGTGTATCATCTATCCGGTGTACCAGTGCATTGACGACACAATCACACAGGCCTCGCGGGCTGCCTGTGCAGGAGCCCCCTGTGGCTGGGCAGATAGACACCAGTGGCATGGTGGCAAGAAGGATAATCAACTTCAGCCCTGATGAGTTTGAGGCCCCTGCCTGTTCCATGCTGCAGTACGAGGGGGTGCTATACCTCGGGAGGGGGGGGGGCGGTGACCAAACCTGCGACTGTCCATGGCCATATGGAGGGCCATCCAACTCCGCCTGCGCCTGTAAGGAGTACTGAATGGGCAGGTGTGTGTGTGGTGGGGGAGGGGGGGGGAAGCTGAGCACCATGCTATGCTACACACACCCTGGAAGGCATAGCTGTGTGCACATGGGGACAGAGCTGTGGGGCCAAGCCACATAATGGTGGCTGCTTCAATGGTTGCAGAACAGGTGATGGCGGGGGGATGGGCCATGCATGGTACAGGTGCCAATCCTGGCTGCCCACAGCAATAGGCATATTAAGACACAGCAGGCGGTGAGGCTGCTGAACCCGCTGGTGGAGGATGGCAGCAACACCACAGAACATGCATAGCAATGGCATTGCCCAGTGCAAAGGGAGCTGTGATCGGGCTGCCCACCCCAGGTGATTCCGCTGGCCTGTGTGGATGTCCTGGACACATGACCAACCCCGCAGCCCCTGTGACCCCAGCCCAGGGGATCAGTGGCCCAGATGGCACTGTTGGTTGTGGCATGGGGCACGTCTCAAAGTTCCAGGGGAGTGGTGGGTAGGAATCTGGAGCCAGATGCCAAAGGTGTACCGCCCTCCCACTCTCCATCTTAAGGCCAATCAGGGCCCACTGCTTCAATTTAAAAAAGTAACACCAGCAGGCACACAGGACTTGCTCACCTCAACCCCGATCCCCTGATCAGCATCGGGACAGAGAGCGGGAAGCACAAACCCCTCCAGCTCTCCATCTTAAGGTCAATCAGGACCCACCACTTCAATTTAAAAAAGGACTGCCTGCAGGAACACAGGACTTGTTCACCTCAACCCCGATCCCCCAATCAGCATTAGAACAGAGAGTGGGAAGCACAAATCCCTCCTGCTCTTCATCTTAAGGCCAATCAGGGCCCACTGCTTCAATTTAAAAAAGGACCGCCAACAGGAGTGCCCGTGCCTGGTGGGCCCGCACCTGAGGGCCTTGCCAGAGGGCCCTTTGGCGTGGCCCTTAGGCATGGACTGAGGGCGAGAACAAAAACAAACCCTGAGAAAACTCCTAGAAAGACGCAGTCTGTCCAACCCTGAAGAAACCAGCGACGCTAAGACTATACAACAACAAACGAAAATGAAGAGCTACAAACAGACATACAAACAATGCCAATGCCAAGAAAAAGAATCAGCAAGGCATGGGAAAACAGAGCTTATGCCTCTTTTTCTACCAACCCCACATTTACTGCTAAGATCTTTTCCTGCACAATCTTATGCACTCAACCATACCAACACAACCCACAAACCAATATGCCTTCTACATAGAATACTACAGGAATAACAGGTATCGTACTCCCCCAGCAAAACACACCCGTAACAAAGACCTATTCCCATCCCATTAATACTGAAGCATCACATAACACCTGTGCCCATAAGACTATTACAAATCACACTCATAAATGCATGCTCAATGAGGAACAAACTCCCCATACTCCAAGACCTCATCAGAGCTCAAAAAATTGATACATCCTCCGGTAACAAATTCCAGAGTTTGATTACACATTAAGAGAAAATATTTTTTCACTCAACGTGTAATCAAACTCTGGAATTTGTTACCGGAGGATGTAGTGAGAGCTGTTAGTGTAGCTGGGTTTAAAAAAGGTTTGGACAAGTTCCTGGAGGAAAGGTCCATAAACCATTATTAAAAAGGGACCCAGGATATCAATGTTTGACCCAATACAAGCATTGTGGAACCTGTGTCTCTTGGGGATACTGCTAGGTACGTATGACCTAGATTGGCCACTGTTGGAAACAGGATACTGAGCTTGATGGACCTTGGTCTGACCCAGTATGGCATATCTTATGCTCTTATGATATCCTCTGCATAATAGACACATGGCTATCAGAATCGGACACCATTCTCATGAACCAGATCACACCCCAAGAATACAATCTCTATAATTGCTCCCACACTCACTCTAGAGGAGGAGGAGTGGCCATAATTGCAAAAACTAACCTACACCTCTGGAATCTTGCGACTGATAGCTCGGAAGAAGCGAACATTCTCACAATAACCAATAAACACTTATTGCTCTGCCTAATATACAGAACACCCACAGCAAATTCAGACCTATCAGATATCCTCAAACAAGTATCAGAGAGTTATAAATATACAAAAGAACAGATAATACTTGGAGATTTCAACCTTCCATCAATAAAAGAGAAACATGCTGAAGCATTCATGGAAGCAATGGAGGCTATGGAGTTGACTCAAATTGTATGCACCTCAACACATGAGAGAGGCAACATTCTGGATCTCATATTCATCAATTCCAAATCCAATAATACAAGAAAAAAAACAAAGATTACATCTGTACCGTGGTCTGACCACTTTCTCATTACCTTCAACACCTCCTACCAACCCGTCTCCACCAAAGATGAACCATGCCCAACACGAAGGTTCAAACCTTTCAATAAAGAGAACTTCCTCAATCAAATCTTACCAAATATACAAACAGAACATGCAGATCTTGAAACTTCAATTAACAATTGGAACACTGCCTTAACTACAGTAGCATGTATAATGCAACAAACAGAGAAAATGATGTGAGACCAGCAAAAGCACGATGGCACACACCAGCCCTAAGGAAACTGAAGACACAACTAAGAAGAGTTGAAAGGAGATGGAGAAAGACAAAAAATGAATCTGATAGGACAAGACACATGGATGCTCTAAATAACTACCGCACTGAAACAGATGACACGAAAAGCCTACCACTCAAAGATCATAAATGCATCACTTAACTGACCTCGTGAACTTTTCAACATTGTCAAGCAGCTAACCAAGACACCTAACCTCTTGGACCAACTCCCAAACATACCTCCACAACAGCTCACAGCACAATACAAGCAGCTCCAACAGATGACAAATGCACAGCCCATAGCAACTACAAATGGTCACAATGCTGACCTTGGCTGCACGTGGGACACTTTTGAATCAATCTCCAAAGAGAGGATCGAAACCACAATATCAGGATTCAATACCACCACCTCCCCTTTTGACCCTTGCCCAGTTGACTGAATTAAAAAGACAAGGCAAGAGCTAAGCCCAACACTCACCAACATTGTAAATAAATCTCTTGAACAGGATCAGATGCCCAATAGTGTCAAGATATCTATCATATGCCCAAACCGGATTTTGATCCATTAGATCCTACCTCATTTAGACCAGTAGGAAGCCTTCCATTCACAATGAAAATTATCGAGAAGATAGCACAACAGCAACTACAAGACCACTTGGACAAAAACAACATGCTTGACCCACAGCAGCACAGATTTCGACCATCTCATGGTGTCGAAACCCACATGGTCTCATTAATAGGCCCCTTAACCAAAGGAATCCAAACCAAACACACTGGTACGCATTGATCTTCTTGGATATATCGGCAGCATTCAACACCGTCTCCCACAACACCCTCCTGCAGAGACTGAAGGAGACTGGCATCCAAGGCAAGCTTCTACAATGGTTCCAGTCCTACCTAACAGACAGATATCAACAAATCCAAACCAGCACCACCACTTCCTCACCATACCAACAAACCCGAGGAATACCGCAAGGCTCTGCATGCTATTCAACATCTATTTGCAGCCACTCTGCTCCATAATACGATCACACAATGTTAGTTTCCACATATATGCAGATGACATTATGATTTATGGTCTCATAACTACCTCAAACCCAACAAACTCACAGTTAATAAATTGCTTCAATGATGTATCCAGATGGCTTCAAGAGAATAACCTCACAATAAACCTCAAAAAGACAGAAGCCTTATTGTTACAAAAGATCACTAGGCACTAGGAACAATCCAAATAAGAGTTCAACCACAAATAAAATATCTGGGAATCATCCTGGATCAGGCGATGTCGTTCAAGCAACAGGTTGCAAAAACTGCAAAGACAGTATTTTTCAAAGCCAGAATGGTACAACACCTTAGACCACTCCTAGACGCCTGGGACTTCAGTTCTGTCATGCAGGCTATGACACTCCCACATCTGCATTATTGTAATTCAATATACCACGGTCTCCCAATTGCTGCACTCAACCCACTTCAAACTGCCCTCAACACAACAGCCAGGATCATCCAAAGAGTGAAGGTGGGGGTGGCTGCCATAGCTGCTAGGCAGATGCAGGTAGATCATCTGGTGGTGGATCCCCCATACACAATTGATGTGAATGTACTTTGGACGGCTGTGCCACCCCCCAATGCCATTACCCCATGTGAGCACCAGCCGGCACCCAATACATGCAGGTGCACACACACATATCCGGGCCACGGCATGGAAGGGAAGTATATATGGGCACACACCACCAGTGGTGGGCCCAGATGCACATTGCTCACCTGCCCATACTGTCCACTGTGGGTGTCCATTGCTCGGTGGAGAGGAGGCCGGCAAGCTACAGATGGGCATGCAATGGGGGAAAACAGAGCTGTCTGTGGGTGAGAAAAGAGGAGGGCACCTGGTGTGCATTGTGGGACGACACCCCCCTGCAGCCCAAAGTTGGGTTGCAGAATGCATGTGTAGGCCACACGGAGATGTGCCAGTCCCACCAAAAGCCATGCCTGTGTGGACATTTAACCCCCCCTCGCTCTTCTCCCACAGCCAGTTCAAGTGAGGCCCCCAACAATGCTGGCATACCACGGGAACCAACCCAGAGCAGCAGTCAAGTGCCAGCGCAGCTGACCCGAGGCACTGATTGCAGTGGTACTTCCAGCAGTGATGGGGAGGAGGAGTCCAGTGGCTCTGCAACTGAGGACAGCACCATGGAGGAGGAGGGCAGTAAGGGGGCCACGGCGCAGCAGCGGGATCGGGAGTTTGAGGGAAGGAGGGATCAGAGATACAGGGGCAGGGTGGGGAGTCTGAGAAGGAGGAGGGATCAGAGGGACATGGGCAGGGTGAGGGGTCTGAGGAGGAGGAGGGATCAGAGAGAACATGAGAACATAAGAAATGCCATACTGGGTCAGACCAAGGTCCATCAAGTCCAGTATCCTGTTTCCAAAAGGGGCCAATCTGGGTCCCAGGTGCCTAGCAGTTTCCCAAAAAAAACCACACACAGGTTCCATAATGCTTTTAATGGGGCAAGCAGTGGATATCCTGGGTCCCTTTAATAATGGTTTATGGACCATTCCTACAGAAACTTGTCCAAACCTTTTTTAAACCCAGCTAATTAACAGCTTTTACTACATCCTCCAGTAGCGAATTCCAGAGTTTGATTACGCATTGAGTGAAAAAATATTTTCTCTTATTAGTCTTAAATAGGTTACACTGTAGTTTCATTGCATGTCCTCTTGTCTTTCTATATTTTGATGGGTAAACAATCAATCTACATTTATCCATTCCACTCCATTCATTAATTTATAGACCTCTATCATATCTCCCCTCAGCTGTCTCTTTTCCAAGTTGAAGAACCCTAACCTTTTTAGTCTCTGTTCATATGGGTATCTTTCCATCCCCTTTACCATTTTGGTGGCTCTTCTTTGTACCTTTTCTATTAACGCTATATCCTTTTGAAGATGCGGCGACCAGAATTGCACACAATATTCAAGGTGTGGTCACACCATGGAACGATACAGAGGCATAAGAACATAAGAACATAAGATATGCCATACTGGGTCAGACCAAGGTCCATCAAGCCCAGTATCCTGTTTCCAACAGTGGCCAATCTAGGTCATACGTACCTAGCAGTTTCCCCAAAAGACACAGGTACCACAATGATTGTACTGGGTCAAGCATTGATATCCTGGGTCCCTTTTTAATAATGGTTTATGGACCTTTTCTCCAGGAACTTGTCCAAACCTTTTTTAAACCCAGCTACACTAACAGCCTTTACTACATCATCCGGTAACAAATTCCAGAGTTTGATTACACGTTGAGTGAAAAAATATTTCCTTTAATTAGTCTTAAATAGTTTACCCTGTAGCTTCATTGCATGTCCCCTAGTCTTTCTATATTCTGATAACGTAAACAATCTATCTACGTTTACCCGTTCCACTAGGTTCATTAATTTATAGACTTCTATCATATCTCCCCTCAGCCAACTCTTTTCCAGGTTAAAGAGCCCTAACCTTTTTAGCCTTTCTTCATAGGAGTATCCTTCCATCCCCTTTACCATTTTGGTGGCTCTTCTCTGAACCTTTTCTAATAACGCTATATCCTTTTTAAGATACGGTGACCAGAATTGCACACAATATTCAAGCTGCGGTCTCACCACAGAACGATATAGAGGCATTATAATATCTTTTGTTTTATTTTCTATTCCTTTCCTTATGATACCTAGCATTCTATTTGCTCTCTTGGCCGCCGCTGCACACTGGGACGAGGGTTTTAACATGTTATCCACAATGACGCCTAAATCTTTTTCCTGGGTGGTGGTTCCTAAAGTGGAACTTTGCATTGTGTAACCATAGTTTGGGTTGTTCTTCCCTAGGTGCATAACTTTGCACTTGTCCACATTAAATTTCATCTGCCATTTTGATGTCCAGTCTTCCAATTTATCAAGATCCTCTTGCAATTTTCCACAATCCTCTTGGGTTTTAACAACTTTAAATAGTTTTGTGTCATCTGCAAATTTGATAACCTCACTCATTATTCCATTTTCCAGGTCATTTATGAATATGTCAAAAAGCAGCGGACCCAGCACAGATCCCTGGGGTACACCACTATTCACCTTTCTCCATTGGGAAAATTGGCCCAACCCTCTGCTTTCTATCTTTTAACCAGTTCCTGATCCACAATAGTACACTGCCTCCTATCCCATGACTCTTTAGTTATGCCAAAAGTCTCTGATGAGGGACGTTGTCAAAGGCTTTCTGAAAGTCCAGATACACTATATCAACCGACTCACCTTTGTCCACCTGTTTATTCACACCTTCAAAAAAACATAACAGATTAGTAAGACAAGATCTTCCTTGTCTAAAGCCATGTTGGCTGTCTCCCATTAGGCCATGACTATCTAGATGCTGAGTAATTTTATTCTTTATGATGGTTTCTACCATTTTTCCTGGTACTGACGTCAAGCTCACCGGTCTGTAGTTTCCCGGATCACCTCTCGAACCCTTTTTAAAAATTGGTGTTACATTGGCGATCCTCCAATCTTCAGGTATTAGAGATGATTTTAATGATAGTTCACAGATTACTAATAGCAGGTCTGCAATCTCATATTTCAGTTCTTTCAACACCCTTGGATGTATACCATCCGGCCCAGGTGATTTGCTACTCTTCAGTTTATCTAATAGTTGTAATACATCTTCCCGATGTATCGATATTTCCTTCAATTCTTCCGCACCTTTAAATACCACCTCAGTCATGGGTAACATCCTTATATCTTCCTCAGTAAAGACCGAAGCAAAGAATTCATTCAGTCTCTCTGCTATCGCCTTGTCGCCTCTTAGTGCCCCTTTAACTCCTCTATCATCTAATGGACCAACTGACTCTCTAACAGGTTTTTTGCTGCGAATGTACTTGAAAAAATCTTTATTTCGCGTTTTTTGCTTCTGCAGCAAGCTTCTTCTCAAATTCTCCCTTTGCCTGCTTTATGAAGACCTTGCATTTGACTTGCCAGTGCTTGTGCTGTTTCCAGGTTTCGTCGTTTGGCTCTTTTTTCCATTTCCTGAAAGATGCTTTTTTGGCAACAACAGCCTCTCTGACCTCACCTCTAAACCATGCTGGCAGTTTTTTTTTATTTATGTTTATGTTTATGTTTTATTTCACTTGATAAAAACCGCCTTTCAGTGGCAAGCAAAGCGGTGTACAATAAAATCCAATTTTTTTAAAAAAAAGGCCGAAGCCAATGAAATAGAAAGGAAATACAATTCCTGGACAGAAAAGCAATAAGCAGGAAAGACAAGGCCAGAACATAAATAGAGACAAATCACAAGGAAAGCAGAGGATAGAACAAATGGGATTCACACAAAAGGGGAGGGGATATCAAACGCCAGGGAAAAGAGGTGGGTTTTCAGGTTTTGTTTAAATGTGGGGTGGTGAGGATCCAGGTGGAGTGAGGAGGGGAGGGAGTTCCAAAGGGCGGGGCCAGCAAAAAAGAAAGCAGAGGAACGAGTAGATTGTAAGTGGGCGCGGGAGGGAGAGGGAAGAGTGAGGCGGTTAAGATGGAAGGAGCGAGGGGTATACCTAGGGGAATGAAAGGAGAGAAGGTCTGTTAAATATTGAGGGGTACCTGTATGAAGAGCTTTATGAACCAGAATGAGCAGCTTGAAATGAGCACGGTGGGGAAAAGGCAACCAGTGAAGACGAAACAGTAGGGGTGTTATGTGATCACGGGGGGAGGAATTGGTAACCGGACGGGCGGCAGTATTCTGAATATGTTGTAACCGGGACTGTTGCGACTTGGAAAGGCCGACGAAAAGTGAGTTTGCGAAATCCACCCGTGACATGACCAGGGATAGCAACAGAGTGGTGAGAGCAGACGGGGATAAGAAGGGACGGACTGCACGGATTTGTCGGAGGAAGAAGAAGGATGACTTGGTGACATGAGATATATGAGTGTGAAAAGATAGATCAGAATCGAAGTGAACCCCAAGGTAGCGAAAGGAAGAGACTAAGGGAACAGGAGAACCAGAGAAGGAAGGGGCCAATGTGGGGGGTGGGTTGTTGTGAGAAAACCAGATAGCAACAGTCTTGGTGAGATTAAGGTGGAGGCAATTACGAGTCAACCAATCAGCCACGGTGGAAAGACAAGAATTAAGCGTGGAGAGATCAGGACAGGATGGGGAAGTGTGGTGGAGTAATAAAATGTCGTCGGCATAGAGAAAGGCAGATATTCCAGACTGTTGAATTAAGAGGGCCAAGGGGGCTAAGAAAAGGTTGAAGAGGAGGGGAGCCAGGACAGAACCCTGAGGTACCCCACAGGAAAGAGGAAAGGAGTCAGAAGGGGGGGGGGGTAGAGGAAGGGGAAGGCGACAGGACTGCACATGAACGGGAGGAGAGAAAGGAGTGGAACCAGCGGTGAACAGTACTGCAAAGACCCGCTTACCATAGACGAAGAAGAAGGAGGGAGTGATCAACTAGATCAAACGCAGCTGAAAGATCAAGTGCAACCGCCACCGAGATATCACCGCGATCATGAGCTACATGCAGTGCATTAGTAAAGGCAAAAAGAATAGTTTCAACACTGTGACCCTGACGGAAACCTGATTGACGAGGGTGAAGGAAGTTAGTGGAATCAAGGTGATGTGACAGTTGTGCAAAGACGAATTTCTCCAAGAGCTTTGACAGAAAAGGAAGGTTAGATACAGGACGGTAGTGGACGGGAACCAGGGGATCAAGTGAAGGATTTTTAAGGAGAGGACGAATTAAGGCATGCTTCCAAGAGTGGGGGAAGGACCCTGAAGAAAGACTGGAATTAAACATAATTTCCTTCCACTTTTCTTAAAGCGTGGAATAAAGCTGGCTTGGGCTTCCAAGATAGTATTTTTCAACAACACCCAAGCTTGATGTAAGTCTTTAACCTTTGCAACTGCTCCTTTTAGTTTTTTCTTAACCGTTTTCCTCATTTTATCTTAGTCTCCCTTTCAAAAGTTAAAAGGTAGTACTGTGGATTTCCTTACTATCCCTCCTCCGCTAATTTTATTTATTTATTTATTTATCTTTCTTATATACCGCGCTCTTCTGTATCAGTGCGGTTTACATCAAAACATAACTGTCCAGCACAGGTGGTCTGCACTGGATTTACAATATAACGTGGGTATATGTACAGGTAATAACAGGGTAACTATATACAGCTATATACAGGTAACTTACAGCATACGTTTGGAAATGATTCAATTGTGTCCTATCGGCTCAGCTGCGTATTGGCTGATAGTAGGGTGATAAGAGATACTATTTGTCAGGAGGATCCGTGTCCGGCATGCTTGGTTTCAATCTTATGTGGATGTTACTCACGGGTTGTTTATGTGGGTCACTGGGCGTGGCTTGCTGTGGGGAGTGGCCCTGGTCAGTATAGTACTGTAGGAAGAGATGATGTTTAAGTGCCTTTCTAAACTGGGAGATGAACTTGATAGCCCTGATAGCGGGGGAAAGGGCATTCCAGCAGGTAGGTGCATACAGTGAAAAAGCCCTGGGTCAAAGGCGATCATGCTATGATCACTATTGCCAAGTGGCCCCAACACCCTTATCTTTTGCACTAGATCTGGTGTTCCACTAAGGACTAGGTCTAATATTGCTTCCCCTCTGTTCGGTTCATGAACCAGCTGCTCCAAGAAGCAGTCATTTATTTCATCTAGGAACTTTATCTCCCTAGCATGTCCTGCCGTGACACTGACCCAGTCGATACCGGGGTAATTGAAATCACCCATTATTATTACTGCGCTGTAACTTTTGTTAGCTTACTTGATTTCTTTGAGCATTTCATCATCCATTTGTTCATTCTGGCCAGGCGGTCGATAGTACACCCCCACTGCCATCGCCTTCCCCTTTTTACATGGAATTTCAATCCATAGAGATTCTACAGCAAATTTTGTTTCCTGCAAAACTTTAATCCTTTCTGACTCAATGCCCTCTCTAACATAGAGCGCAACCCCTCCACCAATTTGATCAGCTCTATCATTACGATATAGCTTGTACCCAGGTATCACAGTGTCCCATTGGTTGTCCTCCTTCCACCATGTCTCTGATATTCCAATCATATCTAGCCTCTTGTTTAGTGCTGTATATTCTAACTCTCCCATTTGGTTTTTTAGACTTCTAGCATTTGCATACAAGCATTTTAGAGACTATTTTATTCATATTAATTTGGCTATTGGTAGACATGGGTAATTTGGGATCTTTAAGCTCTGTCTGCTCCATACTCGAGAGCATTTGGGCTTCTTTACTCTTTTTTGGAAACTCTCTGCTTTTGATAGTATCCTTCACGGATACATTCTTCCGAACCATCCGCTTTTGGGCTACTGTCGGCTTTCCCCTATTATCTAGTTTAAAAGCTGCTCTATCTCCTTTTTAAAGGTTAATTCCAGCAGTCTGGTTCCATCCCGGTTAAGGTGAAGCCCATCCCTTCGGAAGAGCCCCTCCTTTCCCCAGAATGTTCCCCAGTTCCTAACAAATCCAAAACCCTCATCTCTGCACCATCGTCTCATCCATGCATTGAGACTCCGGAGCTCTGCCTGCCTTTTAGGTCCTGCGCGTGGAACGGGAAGCATTTCGGAGAATGCTGCCCTGGAAGTTCTGGATTTCAACTTCCTACCTAAAAACCTAAATTTAGCCTCCAGAACCTCCCTAACACATTTTCCTATATCACTGGTACCGACACGTACCAAGACAGCAGACTCCTCCCCAGCACTATAATATCCTTTGTTTTATACTCCATTCCTTTCCTTATGATACCTAGCATTCTATTTGCTTTCTTAGCCACTGCTGCACACTAGGCAGAGGTTTCAGCATGTTATCCACAATGACACCTAAATCTTTTTCCTGGTGGTTCCTAATGTGGAACCTTGCATCGTGTAACCATAGTTTGGGTTGTTCTTTCCTAGGTGCATAACTTTGCACTTGCCCATATTAAATTTCATCTGTCATTTAAACATCCAGTTTTCCAATTTATCAAGGTCCTCTTGCAATTTTTCACCATCCTCATGGGTTTTAACAGCTTTGAATAATTTTGTGTCATCTGCAAATTTGATTACCTCACTCGTTATTCCCATTTCCAGGTCATTTACGAATATGTTAAAAAGCAGCGGACCATGCACAGATCCCTAGGGTACTCCGCTATTCACCTTTCTCCATTGGGAAATTAGCCATTTAGCCCTACCCTTGGCTTTCTAACTTTTAACCAGTTCCTGATCCGCAATAGTACACTGCCTTCTCTCCCATGATTTTTTTAAATTTCGCCAAGTCTCTCATGAGGGACCTTGTCAAAGGCTTTCTGAAAATCCAGATACACTATATCAACCTACTCACCTTTGTCTACCTGTTTATTCACATCTTCAAAAAAACATAACAGATTAGAAGATAAGACCTTCCTTGGCTAAAGCCATGTTGGCTGTCTCCCATTAAGCCATGACTCTCCACATGTTTAGTAATTTTGTTTTTTATAATGGATTCTACCATTTTTCCTGGTACTGATGTCAGGCTCACCGGTCTGTAGTTTCCCAGAATACCCCTGGAAGCCTTTTTAAAAATTGGCGTTACGTTGGCCATCCTCCAATCTTTAGGTATTACAGATGATTTTAATGATAGTTCACAGATTACTAATAGTAGGTCTGTAATCTCATATTTCAGTTCTTTCAACTGACCAGAGCTGTCCCCTGTGGCCAGAGCAGAGGTGGACCCAGAGGGGTAGCAGGGGGGATGCAGGCCCCACCCTCCAAGTGCCCCAGGTATGGTGGTGCCAGGTATGGTGGTGTGGTGCAACGCACAGCCAGCAGGCACCCAGTAGGGGGCCAGAGGAGGAGTCCCCCCCCTCGGCTATGATCCGCAGCCCATAGCCATGACTGCCCATGTCCCTACCAGGGGGCCATGTCTCCACAGCATGGCTTGGCATCGACCGTGCATGATTGGCAGTGGAGCCATAGTCCACATTCCATGGCCGGGGGCTCTCACAGCCACCCCAGCACCCATGGTCATAGTTATGGCATGGTGGCGCCACACCAGGCCCATCTGCACCACCACCCACTCGGCCATCTGGTGACTTGGCTCTGGCCACCCTGGTGGCGGAGATGCCGCTCCTCAGGGAGGATGTGCAGGCAGCAGCATGGAGAATCTGTGTGAATCACCTTACTACTTAGAAATTGCAAGGGGGCATGTTAGGCATGGGGTTAGAGAGTGGCTTGAGTAGGTCAAAAATTGACAGACATATCCCATTTCATATAGGGGATACATGTGTACGACTGTAGTTATCCATGTCTTGATTTACATCTGATTCCTGGAAAGTTTAGGTTTTCAGAAAGTGCTCATTTTGGCTAGCTCTTTACAGGAGGGATTAAGGGGATTAGTCTCCTTAATCCCCCAATGTTTATTTCCCCCTCCAATTTGAAATTAAATAAAGATAGTGGGAGGAGTGGCCTAGTGGTTAGGACCTGGTACCTCCTGCCAGGGGTTCAAGTCCCATCCGGGGACAGCAATCTCAGGCCAGAAGGACTGGGGTTTCTAGTCCTATAGGCACTCCTTGTGGCCTTGTGAGCCCTTTCAGGGACAAGGGAATGTATTTGGTAATTACATAATGTAAACCACTTTGATTGAAGGATAAGGCAGTATAGAAAACTGGTTAAATAAATCTCTAGTTAATTGGCAGCCTTTATTCATGTAGATTTACAAGATGGCCAGCATAAATGGGTAAATACTGGCACTAAGTCATGTAATATCAGCTTCCACGTGTACTATAACTGCCGGTATCCCATATAGAAGTTGCCAGGTTTCTCCTGTTGATTTTTCCCACATGTAGATTTGCCCCACATATTGGCAAATATGCATGCATTCTGCATGGTTTCAGAAAAGGCTCCATATTTGGCAGAGCCTTTTATAAAATACTGCCAGAATTGTATGCATCATGATCTTGATATCTCAGTACTGATCTCCATGTACTATCTAAAATATACCTTTTTTTTAATGCTGATTTTATTTTTGTCATTTGATCATGTTGATTGTATTTTGATTTCATTATTGTTTTAGTTTGATTTGATTTTATGTTGGGTGGACATTATTGTTTTTCACTGTGCATAATCCATTGATAAAGGGTAGTTGGTATAGGTTACTTTAAGTGCATAAAACATATGTGAGGAAGAGGGGAATGCTGAGTGAGATATTATTAGTGTATTTTGCATCAGGCTATAATGCTTATTGTTGATGGTCAGTCAGTCTGTCTGTCCATCAGTCTGCATGTATCTGTTTGCGCAGATAAAAACAAACATGCTTTCCAAGTACATTAGATTAAAGCTGCCAATGGAAGTCTGCTCTCACTGGCAAAGACCAGGCCACAGTTGGAGCAGTGGCAGCATAAATTTAAAGGTTCCACTGGCTCAAATTAGAGGCCATGGAAGGTTCTCCCCTAGGGGGCTTCTGATCCCTGATGATACAGTGGGCTGACTGGAGGTGGGACTTCTTACTATGTCCCTGAAGACCTCCTTTGTGTACCACTCTGTCTATCTCACCTCCAAGTCTACTATTCTAGCATCCAGAGATCAGACTCTTTCTCTGAGTGCCAAGATCTCTTTGCACCAAAGGTACACATATGATCTCTCATTAACTGAGAGATAATCATACATGCAGCACTCAGTGCAAAAGACGATAACACCCATCTTGCTATTGGATTGTGGTATGCATCTTTGATTGATGAATTTTTCAGTTGTTTAGATATGTTATGGGTTAGGAATACTTATATAAAAGGAAGGACTTTAGGATTTTTTGGCGTGTTATGTGATAAGACTATTAGCAGTTCAGGGAGAAGAAAACACATAATCTATTACGGATTAATCACTTAGATGCCAATTCTGAAAACGTGCATGTCCGGGCAGAGGACACGTCAAAATGGAAACATGCAGAAATAGAACCTAATTCTGCACATGCGGGAATAGACTCATCCATATGCACAGAATCACCCACATAGATGTGCTAGGCGTGGCCCACACACAGCGCTACATTGTACAAAGACGAGTATATGCTGGCAATGGCTTTGTATGTCCCTGTGCTCCCCATATTCCAAAAAGATGTATATCTGTGACCCTGCCCATCTCTGTGTGATATACCCCCCTCCCCCTTCAAAACGTGTAGCTATGAAACTGCTGTGTGCCGTTTTGAGGCTGAATGACAATGAAAGATGGCGAGACTCACAGGTGGATGCAAGTTAGACAATAGAAACAAGTCTGTGGCATGCTCAGACCACCACAAAATACTTGCAGTGCACAGTAATGTAGGAGGTAAATGGGTAGAGAATGGACCTACTGGCACAAGATGCAGTGCAGCACTACAGACCTAGCAGTAGATGCCCCCCCAAGGTATGCCCATTGTGAATGGCTCAGGAACATGACTGTACAGTGCTAAGTAAGGACATGATCCCAGCAGAACAGGCCTACCATAGGGAACTACCCAAACACTTCCCCTTCACTACTAAAGGGCTATTGGCGGAGGTACAGCAGTCAGCAGTGCAAACACCACACAGACATGCCCAGAGACACTATTGTTGCTTCCTACCACTGTGCACATTTTTAGAGACCAATGCTGGTGCATCTGGGAATGGCATACTGCGTTTTGCACCATTACACTCCCTCTCTCTTCGGTCCACTGAGTAGTGACAGGGAAGTGTCTGGACAGGGAGGTGATTATGGGACCATCCTGCTCACTCCTGCCTGTATGCACTGGCACCTGGTGATGCTGCAGACAGCCCTATGGACCAGGTACCTGCCAGGCATACCTGTCCCCCCGGATATGTGGATGAGTGATCTAGACTCCCCCCCCCCCCCCCCCTCATGCAGGCCTCCAACCATGCATACACTCTCACTTGCAGCCCCACAGAAACAGTAGCCTGCCAAACAGCCTTTCCAGTATATCAGCATTAAGGGTCAAACCTCATATGCGCATTGCACATCATAGGCCCACATATCTAAACAACCGCAACAGTGGCCTGTGCACAAGATATGTGCCATGTAGCCACTAGCATAAGATATACCCATTGTAGTGTTCCAATAGGGGTTACATATGACCTTATCTGCACCAGGGTACTGTGCACGTTGCATAAAAGCTGGCTTAATTTTTGCTGCAGAAGCTAACCAGGAAGCGGCTGAATATTGCCTCTGCCTGGTTAGCTTCATCACTATCCGACTGACTCGGCCATTGCCACAGAATAACGGACCCAATGTCTTTTGCATGTAGTGGCTTTTGGGTCCTGTGACGTGTAATGGTGTAATTTGTCTCATGGTGTCTTGTAGGGCTTTGTGCTATTTTCTTCTATTTGGGGGTTCTATTTGAAGTTTATGCTTTGTAAGCTTTGTTTTAGGTTAAATGGTTGCAAGAAGGCTAGAAACGGGGGAGCAGAAAGTATTTATTTCGGTGATTCACCCTCCAGAAGTAGTCATTGAAGGTCTTTTATGATTTTTCTTAGGTTTTCTACTTCCAGCTAGCTAAACTAAAAGTAGACAAAGCCATGGGGCTTGATGGGATACATCTGAGGGTATTAAGCAAACTTAGCAAAGATCTGTCAGGTCCACCATCTGACCGTTTCAATACTTCCTTAGAGTTGTTTCTGAAGGACTTAAAGCAGGTGGTTCCTCTTCACAAGTCAAAGTCAGGAGGAGGATGGGATCTCATCTAATCTTACTGGTGAGTAAACTGATGGAGTTGTTCCTTAAATTTAGGCTAGTGCAGTTTTTTTAATCCAAGGAATTATGGGATCTGAGGCAGCATGGTTACATAAGAACATAAGATATGCCATACTGAGTCAGACCAAGGTCCATCAAGCCCAGTATCCTGTTTCCAACAGTGGTCAATCTAGGTCACAAGTACCTAGTAGTTTCCCTAAAAGAAACAGGTTCCACAATGCTTGTACTGGGGCAAGCAGTGGATTTCCCAGGTCCCCTTTAATAATGATTTATGGACCTTTCCTTCAGGAACTTATTTATTTGAGTGTTTTCTATACTGATGTATCAAGTAATCATAGCAGTTTACAATTAAACAACAAGTACATAGAACATGTTAACAGAATAACTGGTGCTGCGATCAATAATTTACATGACTCAGGAGAAAATAACTTATTTATAATCAATATACAAGAAATGTTATAAAGCAAAAGAGTAAGTTCGGGGATTACTGGTGGGGAGATTGTTATATTATAGGTTCGATAGTTTGAATAGGAGGGGGAGAGTACTTATTTATGTAGGATCTGTGTTGAGTTGTGGTTTTGACCAAAATGTTCAGTAAAGAGGTGAGTTTTGAGGTGGGAACAAAAGGTGGCGAGGTCTGTAATGTTTTGAAGGCTAGCTGCTAAAGAATTCCAGAGCATAGGGGAGATATATTTGAACGCTATATTGCTTGTGCATTTTTTAGTTTTAAGGAATTCAGGTGGAAAATAAAACAAAGGATATTATAATGCCTCTGTATTGTTCCATGGTGCGACCGCATCTTGATTCTGGTCGCCGTATCTTAAAAAGGATATAGCGTAACCGGGGATCCATACCAGGCGCTTCCCATCCTCCCCCAATCTCCAAGGATCCCCCCCCTGTACATTACCCACAAAATGCACAGACACATATTGCTTGGAAAAACAGCACCAGGTCGCAGCTTTATTGCCCCATAACAATTAATATTTTAAACAACCAACAACAACTTAACCATGAATTCTCCCCCCCCCCCACCCCCGGCAGAGCGACACGTCACCAGCCATACTATTAGCAAGGTGACGTCGCTTCCGCCCCTGGTCCGGTCAACCACCGGTCCAGCTCGAACCACCCCTGCTCAACTTCGCCATATCACTAGAAAAAGTAAGCTCAGGGTTCTCCGGGTCGTGGGCACCCTGCCCCCCCCCCAAGTAGCTTATGTCTCCGGACCCCGGAAACCTCCGGGATCCCGCCACAGGCATAGACACAAATTTGTGGCTTTGCCGCCCCCTTAACCGGGCAAAAGCTGCGACCTGCTCACCACCTTCTCCAACGCCTCTTGCCAGTCATTAAGAAGAAGGTCGAGGCCAACCGGGGACAAATGAACCCCATCCAACCTGTACAACCCTGCACAGGCCACATCGACCCAATCATGCTGCACATGGCACCCACCGTGCTCAACCACCCACCTCCCAATCTGCCGGTTGATCTTAGTCAACCCCCGAGACCAGCGCTGCTGCCCCGTGCACACCGGTCGGGGGATGACATCGGACCAAAGCAACACCACCCCAGCAAACATTAACAGAATGCGAGAAAAGTCTCTCTTGGCAGCGTTAATCAACTGCTTACAAGTCCAAGAAGTCAGATCATTACCCCCCAAATGCAAAAGAAGGAACCCGGGCTGTGTCCGAAGACGCGCATGATGACGAAGCAAGGGCATTAACTGCGGCCACCTCAGTCCTCTTTCGCCCAGCCATGAAAGCGTCACCACAGAAGGCTCCAATCTCAGGTTCTGCCCGATAGGCCTCTCCGCAGCACGTCTGCCAGCCCAGAAGACAAATGAATGGCCAAGCATCCAACAGCCCCGCACAACTCTGCCCCATTCTGCAAGGAAAACACAGTGTTAATGATCTGCCCCTTGTATGCCCACATATCATAACCACACATAAGTTTGAAAAGCCCTGGACCGCCACCTGCCAATCGCCTGTATTTGCGCAGGTGACAATCCAACACCGGCCGCACTGGTGGCCGCCCCAATGCGGAAAGAATGCGCCGCAAACTGTCGGCCATCCTCCCCCATCCGCTGCAGCCCCAATCGTAAAACCGCTGTCACTTGATAACGGGTGACCAGCTGAGTATCGGCATGGACAAAAAACCCACCTTCTGCCCGGGGACGACCCTCCAAATACGACCGAGTCGCCGCTACTGGGCAGGTGACCCCACCTATCGCTCGCAACCCCACCCACCGACCCCGGCCTTGCGGGTCGGTCTTTGACTGCTGCAACAACACCCTCAAGGAATCCCTTTCCAATCGCACCTGATGAGTCTGCAGACACCTACTCACACCACCTCTTCTGGAATCGGCACAACTCACCCATCCGAAATGCGCCAAAAAATGCCAGGCAGAATATCGCCCGGAAAAGGTTGGCCTCGTAGGCCGATGCGGCCACAGCAGGCAACGCATCACAAACCCCAGCCAGCAAGTCATGCGTGAGAGGGCGACGCGCATCCGGCAACGAGGGGTGAACACGTCGCCAACCCTGCATCAACTGCCGCACCAGCAAGTCCCCCCCCCCCCACCGGGGACCATCCCAGCACTCTAGCGAAAAAAGAGAAGCCCGCCAGGTGCTGCCGAACAGCCATCCGGGATAGACCCAGGCGCTTTGCACTTAGAACATAGCCACCCAACAATGAATCTGGCAGAACCCCCCCTCCACCCCAGCTCCTTTAGGAATGCCACCATGCGCTGGCAGCCCCGGCAATAAGCATTCCACGTGCCGCCCACGAGAGAACACCGCAGCAGCTCTGTCATCTCTGCCGCCCACTGCTCCATAAGCTCCACGGGACCTCCGAGCCCACCGGATCCGCCTCTGGGGCCAGCAGTCAGAAACGCTGTAACTGCAAATGAGACAGAGCGTCAGCGATACTGTTCCTATGACCTGGAATGTGCCGAGCCCTCAAGGTCACATTCAAACGTAAACAGGCTAACACCACCTGCCGCATCAAAGCAGCAACGTCCGCACACCGAGGCGAATAATTATTGACCACACTCACGACGGCTTCATTATCACACCACCACACCACTTTCTTGTTACACAACCTATCTGGCCACAATTCTAACGTCACCAAAATAGGGAACAGCTCAAGGAAGGTAATGTTCCTCAGAAGCCCCATCTCCCCCCAGGCTGCCGGCCATGGGCTCGCGCACCACGATCCCCTGAAGTAAATACCTAATCCCACACCCCCGGCTGCATCCGTGTACAACTGCAAGTCCTCGCTCGAACAGTCCTCCACGACCAGAACCGCCGACCCATTAAGGTCCTGCAAAAAGGCATCCCAGACTGCCAAGTCCTCACGCAGGCACCTGGAAATCAGAATACGATGATGTGGTTTGGACACACCACACGTAGCCATCGCCAACCGTCGGAGAAATACTCGCCCCATAGGAATCACTCTGCAGGCAAAGTTCAGGGACCCCAGCAGAGCCTGCATTTCCCTCAGTGTATACTTCGCCGATACTACCGCATTGGCCACCAACACCCGCAACTGACTCACCTTCGCTACGGGTAAGCGCGCCATCATAGCAATGGAGTCCAACTCGATTCCCAAAAAAGTGAGGGTAGTGGCCGGACCTTCCGTTTTCTGCTCCGCCAACGGAACCCCCAATGCACCTGCCATGGAAACGAAACCATCCAACAACTTCCGACACTGAGAAGTGCGGGCCGCACCCACAAAGAAAAAATCGTCCAAATAATGGACCAAATCAGCACAACCCACCTGTTGCTCGATGGCCCAGTGCAGAAAAGTGCTAAAAGTCTCGAAGTAACCGCACAACACTGCGCAACCCATGGGCATGCATTTGTTGAAATAATACTCACCGGAGACCTTGAAACCCAGCAATGGAAAGGAAGAGGGGTGTACTGGTAGCAAATGAAACGCGGACTCAATGTCCACCTTCGCCATCAGTGCCCCATACCCAGCCTTCCTAACCAATCGCACTGCCTTATCGAACGAAGCATAACGGACTGTGCAGCACTCTCTCGGAATATGAGCATTGACCGATGCACCCTCAGGGTAAGACAAATTATGAATTAACCGGAACTTACCCGGCTCTTTCTTGGGGATCACCCCCAAAGGAGAAACCACAAATTCCTTAAAAGGGGGGTCAGCAAACGGGCCCGCTATCCGGCCCAACTTCAATTCGCCATCTAACTTCTCCTGAACGACCGCTGCAAAGCGCTGCACAGAAGCAGCATTCCGTGCAGCGAAAGAAACCACCCGACCCTTAACCGGAATAACAAAACCATGCGAAAAACCCCCAAGCAGCACCCCTTTGTCCCGCACCCTAGAGTAATGCAGCAACCAGTCTCGCAAGACCTCAAGTCGAATAGTCGATGGGGCCAACGCAAAAGTTGCACTATCACTTGGCCGAGGGCAAGGGACCTTTCCGCACACATTTTGTCGCTGCATGCCCTCCACCACAAACAGAACATGCATGCCGGAACTTGCAATCCGGGAATGGGCAGGAGGACTTGTTAAACCTCCAGCACACGTTGACCCCTGCTCCAATTCCCGGCTTGCAGGGGGTCCCCCCCCACCCCCCCGAAAGGGCCGGTTCACCACCGGAAGAGCCACCCCCCCAACTTTCACGCCGCTTCCCCCAACCCCCACCGCACTCGACCTAACGGACATTTGGGTGAGCCACAAATTGATATCCTGCGTACCCCAAGACAGCAACTTGTTCTCCTCCATCTTATCCCGGAACTTCTCATCATAATTGAGCCATGACCACCCATCATGGGCCTGAGAAGCCTTGAGAATCGAGTCAGCATAGGACAAAAGCATCCCAGACTTCTCCGGATCTCCAGAAGCCTAAAAATATCAGTATACCGTCTCTTCCGTATCCTCCTCCTCAACTTCCTTGGAACGCCCTCCCACAACTCAGACAAAACCGTCACCGCAGCCGAACCGCCACCAGCAGAACCGCCCTCCGCTGTCGTCCTACCCTCGGCCGAGGACCCCGTGGACGAACTGGAGGAAGTGGACGAGGACGACCCAGATCCGTGTCGCCGCCGGCAAGCATGCTTCTTCTTCCTGGCAGCCTTACCAGACTTTTCTGCACGCGCGCCACTCCCAGCCCGACCAGCTCGTTCCAACGCCGACGCACTCAAGGCACACGGTCCCCCCCCCGCCCCACCGGCTGGCTCCATCAGCAGCTCCCCCACGGCACGCACTCCGCCCGCAGCCCCGCTGGCTGGCTCCAATGACAACTCACCCGAAGCCGATTCCACAGCCGAAGGCTGAGTCGCCCGCTGCTGGTCCCCGCAGGACGAGGTCCGGGTCTCTCCGCTGCTGAACCACGCCGTCTCCGCTCCATATTCCCCACCGGTCGCTGACGTCACAGGAACTGCCGTCTGACGTTGCAGAGCTCCAGCAGTCTCACCAAAAGGACCCTGAGGAGACAAGAAAGGGAAAAAAGCAGGAGGAACAGCCGCAGGCCACACCGATGGCCAAGCCCCGGACCAATCCCCCTGAGAGGAACCCAGCCCACCACCCAGCCAATGCTCCCAACCTGAGGGCCCCAGGGACCCTGCACCCTCTGATAACCTGGTGGAAGCCCCACCCCAGCCCCTGCAGAGCCCCGTCCATCCCCATGGGCCAAAAAACTCTCTCTGGGCTGCACCCCACCTCCCTGCTCGCCTCCCAGCTGTTCCCCTACTTCCCCATAACCAGCCCCCAGCACTGAAGCAGCCCTAGCGCCCTGGACCCCCCGCAACAAGGCAGGAGCACGCGCCCTGCGTCCCCTCCCCCTGCAAGACTCCCGAGCCGGAAAAACAGACCCCCGGCCCACACTTTCCTGAACCCCAGCCAGGCCTTCACCTTCCACACCCAACACTCCCCTCACTTGACTCCGCGGGCCCACCGGGCGCCCCCCGGCTCCCCTAGTGCCCTGCCGACCCACCGCACGCCGCCCGGAAGCTGCCTCTTGCCTCCCATGCCCCCCCCCCTCATTCCCTTGCTCCCTTCTGCCATACCCAGAACAGACTGCACTGCCCTTAAAGCCCTCCGGGACAACGCAGCGATTTCGGGCAGTGGAATTAAAAGATTATGTGCTGCCGCTGCGATCGGACTGCAGGCCAGAGCCCAAAACCCCCCCGGACCTGACAACCACCGACACACCGCAAACTGCAGTCCTCCGCTCCCCTACGCGGCAATCCAGCAGGCAGAAAATGCAGCTCCACCGCCTCTCCGAAGCCCCAACACCTCACCGAATGGACCGACAGGCCACAGACTGCTCCCGGACCACCACGCTGCCGTCTCCCTGCTCCCGGACCATGTGCCCCACGCGCACTCGTGTCGCTGGAGCACATGGCCCGTCCAGTCCTCCGATTGGATGCTGGCTCGCACGTGACGCCAGCATCCAATCGTTTTAAATGACGCCGCTCTCCGCTTTCCCACCCTCTGCCTGCCCCCGAGACCGATGGGCCTGCGCCCGGCTGGAACCGCCGGTTACTGGCGTCCGCCGGGACGCTGCCCGCGGCCTTCTTATTATTAGAAAAGGTTCAGAGAAGAGCCACCAAAATGGTAAAGGGGATGGAAGGCTACTCCTACGAGGAGTGGCTACAAAGGTTAGGGCTCTTCAACCTGGAAAAGAGATGGCTGAGGGGAGATATGATAGAGGTCTATAAATTAATGAATGGAGTGGAACAGGTAAACATAGATCAATTGTTTACATTATCAGAATATAGAAAGACTAGGGGACATGCAATGAAGCTACAGGGTAAACTGTTTAAGACAAATAAGAGAAAATATTTTTTTCACTCAACGTGTAATCAAACTCTGGAATTTGTTACCGGAGAATGTAGTAAAGTCTGTTAGTGTAACTGGGCTTAAAAAAGGTTTGGACAAGTTCCTGGAGGAAAGGTCCATAAACCATTATTAAAAAGGGGCCAAGGATATCAAGCATTGTGGAACCTGTGTCTTTTGGGGAAACTGCTAGGTACGTATGACCTAGATTGGCCACTGTTGGAAACAGGATACTGGGCTTGATGGACCTTGGTCTGACCCAGTATGGCATATCTAATGTTCTTTTGTTCTAAGTCAATTGCTCTCGTCTTTGTCGGTTGTTAGATACGACTTTGGTGAATTTTGAGAGGGGTAGGGGCGATAGTTTTCTAATGACTTTGAAAGTGAATCATAAGTAACTTGTATTTTATACGGCTATGGATGGGTAACCAGTGTAGGTCATACAAGATCGGTGTAATATGGTCAATTCAACATGTATTGTGAGTGATTTGAGCAGCAGTGTGTTGTGCCATCATAAGTGGATGAAGTTATCTTCAGTAGACCATGCAGTAGACTATTTTAATAGTCTATGTGTGGGGTTATCTTCGTCTGAATTATCGTTCTGAAGTCTGATGGCTGTATTAATGGTTTTATATGTTACAGTAGACGGATTTTGTTGAATATTGCTTTAGCAGTATTCTTGATGTAGGTATGGAAAGATAAGTGTTTATCTAAAGTAACCCCTAAATATTTGACTTCATCTTTAACTTCAAGTAAAACATCATCAGTTGGTATGGACTGTGGTGAGATATAGATTTGGTTCCTAGTAATTATTAAGACTTTGTTATTTTTGTAATTGATATTTAGGCCTATGTTTTTGAGCCATATTGTGATTTTCTTGAAGCAAGATGTTATAGGGTCAAAGTTGGGTGAATTTATGTTAAAGGGCATGAGCACCATTATGCCATAGATGGCATAATCAATCTTGAATTATTTAATTATTTGAGAGACTGGTTGAATATAAATATTAAATAGGAGTGCTGATAATGCAGATCCTTGAGGAAGGCCAGTAGTTTGAGGGTAGTAGGTAGAGGGTGTGTGTCCAGTGGTTACTTGTTGAAGTCTTTCAGAGAGATAGGATGTGAACCATTTAAGCATGGTATCACATATACCTATTTGCATTAGCCATTGAATTAGAAGAAAATGGATGACAGAGTTGAATGCGTCAGCTATATCGAGAAAGATTAACATATAGGCGTGGTTATTGTTATCTATTGTCTTAATGATTTTGTTGTATATGATTAGCATCAATGTCTCCACATTGTGGTATAGTCTAAACCCAAATTGTTTGTCCTCTAGGGGTGAATAGAGATCAAAGTGGTCTTGCAATTACATGCAAGCATATTTTTCTATCATTTTAGCGAGGAAAGGCAAACTGGAGATAGGTTAGTAGGAAGATGGGCATGATTTGTCCAGTGCTTTATTTTTTAAGATTGGTCGAATGTTAGCTGTTTTAAGCTCTACTGTAGAGGCATGTAGCCTTGGGATAGTGATTTATTTACAATTGCTTGTATAATAGGGACAATTTCTGCAATAGAATCTTTGATCCATTTAACTGCACATGGATCTGCTTTAGATGTTGTGGTGTTAATAGATGCAATTATCCTTTTAAGGGATTCAGGGTAAATTGAATAGAACTTTTTCCATAGCTATATAGGCTGTGATGAGTTGTGGACAGTTGTACTATTAGTGTGTGTTTGGGAGGTTAATTTAGATATGTAAAAATCAGCAAGTGTTTAAGGTGCTATGTCTGTAGATGTACATGAATGGTTAGGGTGAGCTGGGTCTTTTGGTTTATTAATTGATCTCATGAGGAGTTTTGTATTAAAGTCCTTTTAGTTGAATTAATATGGTGCCAATATTTGGTGAGCATGATCATGTTTATTTTGTTCCTGTTTGTTTTATTGGCATGCCAGGAACGTTTTAGCTTTCTAAGCTCTCTTTTGATAATTCTAAGCTCATGGGTGTACCATTGTTTCGAAGGGATTTTTGACATGTTTTTAGAATTAAGTGGTTTGGTAGCTATGTCAGTAATTGAGGTGTTCTAATTGTTTATAATTGCGTAAAGATCATTTCAATTGAGGTTAACGGACCTTTGTAGCACTTCAATGAAGATGTCTTTATCAAATTGTTTGTATTTACAGTAGAATAGGATTTAGGGTGATTTCTTACAGTATGGGTTTGTAGTTGTTTAATCTCAAGGGTGAGTTCAATGAGGTGGTGATCAGACCATTGAACTGGGGTTATCCGTGATGGGGAATCATGAGGCAGTTGGATTTCTTGGGGAATGAATACAAGGTCAAGTATGTTACCTTTCTTGTGAGTGGGATTAGGAATAATTTGTTTATAATTTAAATCTTCCATTGCACTGGTGAAAGAGGCCGAGTGCAAATTTTGTAATGAAGGGGGATTAAAGTCCCCTAAGAGCTCAGGGATTTTATTTGGTGTGATGTTAACAATTTCTTCAATGATGTTTGTAAGGCCATCAGGGTCAGCAGTGGTCAGCAGGGTCAGCATGGTCGGTATACAAGGCAGAAATCTGTTGTCTTGGTTATTAGAAGGTCAGCATCTGGTGTGGAGGCAGAGCGGTGTAGTTGTGGACCTAAAGAGTCTTTAATTAAGATTAGAACACTTCCACCTCATGTAACTGTTCTGGGGGTCTGAAATATTTTATAGTTGGGTGGGCATAATTGGTTTAGTATAACGTTATCAAGATCAGAGAGCCAGGTTTCACTTATAAATATTATATCAGGGTTGGTAGCATTTGAATAATCAAAAATGATAGGGGTCTTCTTTTTTATCGACCTTGCATTTATACATGAACATTGAAGCAGAGAGGTTTTTTTGAGGGGACTTCCAAATTCCGTAGGTGTTTATATGTGATGGATTAATGTATAAAGGTCTGCAGGTGCTGGTGTTATTTGATGGTCTATGATACGGTCTATGTGAATAAAGTTGTGAGCGTACAATAGGGATTATTTCTGGTTGTGTGAGGGAGAAGAATTGTGCATTGTCTTTTATTGTTAGGCATGAGAGAATGATTAAACCAAGTATTATTGGTGTCAATAGTTAACACATTTTGGAGGTTAATAAGCAGGAAATAACTAAGATTGTAATGTAAGTTAGTGGTGAAAATCAAATTGAATAGTCGTTTTAAGAGAAAAAGTAATGAGGCAGAGGTGAAGGTTAAACAGAGGGAGAGATTGTAACAATGAGAAGAGTTGGTAATTCACAATGTCACAGTATTGAAATACATGCTAAGTAACAAAGTAGCTGTGAAGAAAGATGTTCAAATACAATGTTTTGGTACAGAACATATAGTGAATTACAATGTATCAAGTATCAAGGACAACAGAGAATAGATTATATCCTTGTAGGCTTTTGGCTGGAGACTTTAACTGCCTGCATGACCCTTCGGTGCCAGCTGGAAATCCTTATGCAATGACATGGAAGCACTCAGCATATGAAAGGCAATAAGAGCATCTGATAGAAAATCGCATGAGTCTATTAGAAAACTAGAGTTAGGAGTGAGATGAGAATTTTACTGTAGCAGATCTACTTGACTATAACAGTGGAGATATGTTCTTTGGTAGAGTGATGGCTTCCTTAATGATTTTATGCTGCCTCAGTCGCAAGGACTCCACCTAAGGGCCACACCAAAGGCCCTCTTGCGAGGCCCTCAGGCGCAAGCCCACAAGGCATGGGTGCGCCTAAAGCATGCTTGAATTTAAAGGCACTCCCCAATGACCGGAGCTGCAGTGGGAAGCGGAGCTGGGGAACTCATGCTGCTCAGAGGTCTTTGGAGGAGAGGAAGCAGAGGGGTTACAACAGTTCAGCTCTGCTCACCTTTGTGCTGAATCGGGCAGCCTGTTGGAGTTGGGCTGAGCAGGCAGATCATGCTTACTCTCCCGCAGGGCTCTGCTACTGCTGTTTCTTCTGGTGCCCCGGTCCAAACCTTTTTCAAACCCAATTACACTTTTACTACATTTCTCCAGTAACAAATTCCGGAGTTTCATTACATGTTGAGTGAAAAAAATATTTTCTCTTATCCTAAATTGGTTACATTGTAGGTTCATTGCATGTCCCCTAGTCTTTCTATATTTTGGTAGTGTAAACAATCAATCTATATTTACCCATTCCATTCCATTAATTTATAGACCTCTATCATATCTCCCCTCAGCCGTCTCTTTTCCAGGTTGAAGAACCCTAACCATTTTAGCCTCTCTTCATAGGAGTATCCTTCCATCCCCTTTACCATTTTGGTGGCTCTTCTCTATACCTTTTCTAATAACACTATATCCTTTTTAGGATTCAGCGACCAGAATTGCACACAACATTCAAGTCGCACCATGGAACAATACAGAGGCATTATAATAGACTTTGTTTATTCTCCATTCCTTTCCTTATGATACCTAGCACTCTATTTGCTCTCTTGTCCACCACTGCACACTGAGCAGAGGGTTTCAACATCTTATCCACGATGATGCCTAAATCTTTTTCCTGAGTGGTGGTTCCTAATGTAGAACCTTGCATCATGTAACTATAGTTTGGGTTGTTCTTTCCTAGGTACATAATTTTTTACTTGTCAACATTAAATTTCAAATGCCATTATGTAAGTCTTGTCAGATAAATCTGATCAATTTTTATAACTGGGAGAGTAGACATAGTCGGATTTGGTGATAGAGCTAGGTGTGGCATACTTAGATTTCAGTAAGGTCTTTGAGAGGGTTCCTCAAAGGTGATTAATAAATAAACTGTATGCCCAAGGTATGAGCCTTGAAGTAACTGAGTTAAAAACTGGTTGAGTGGAAGGCAATGAAGGACAGTAATAAATTGAATTCATTTTGAAGAAAGGGACATGGCTAGTGGTCAAAGATTGGTCCTTAATCTTGTTCTCCTCAATATCTTTGTAAGGTACATTACAGAGAGGTTATTGAGTTTAAGTTTTTGTAGATAATACTAAAATCTGCAACAGCATAGACATCTTGGAAGATCTGAAAACACAACGTGACATTTACCAGTTAATGTCTTTCCTTTGAGTCCTGCTAGACCAGTCCAGACAAGTGGGTTGTGTTCCCCTACCAGCAGATTGGTGGAGTCAAAGAACCAATGAAAATCCCAGGTTTCAATGACATCACTCCCATGCCTCTATCCACCTCAGCCACCAAAGGTCTCGTCAGTATTCATCCCAAAGCATGTGGGAGAAATATGCCAAGCCTCACACAACCTTAGTCATGGGCAACAACGAGTAATCAACAGTAGAAAACTATGTACAGGAAAGCATAAACAGAAAGCTGTCAGTAGAAGATGAACCTGCAGAGCCAAGTATAAAAGTCATAGCAGACCCAAGAGTACTGCAGCAGAAGAACAGAGCAAATACAGTTCCAGGCTGGCAGTCACATGATTTCGGAGACCCCCAGGGTCTGACCAACATGCCCAAAAAGAGCGGGTGGAGGCTCACTTAAAAGGGGCTCCTGCCTCCTTTACTGGTCCCTTGGACCTGTCGTCTGGAAGGCGATAAGATGTCGTTTCACCCAGGTCTTTCACCAGCTTCTCCGAATTGGACCCAAGAGAAGCATCCCTCTAAGGTTAGAGGGGCAACTGGACTTTGGAAGATGAGTCTGCTGCTCCATGTCAGAGTCAAGCCAATGCCATGTCACTGTCGACAGGGTAGAATCCTTTGGCTGCTAGACATACTAGGCTGTATATGGCATCAGAAAGGAAGGCCATAGCAGATTCTAAAAGAGACTGACTCCACAGGAGCAGGGCTCGAGACATCAGGCTTGCACATATCACAACGGAAGAAAAGCAACTGCCGCAGTGAACTGGTTCTTCAACATGAATCCATCTTTCAGTCCAGAGTATCCTTTAAGGCCAATCCACCTTTCATGGGAATGGTGGTCTGACTGGGAACCACTGTGACCTGCGCATGCACCTTGTAACTATCAAACCACACAATGCACTGTTTCTCAGGGAGAGCGTGCATCTTAGGTGGGGAGTTGGGGGACTCCCTCTCTGATCAGAACAGGCCCTTGAGCACCTCTGGGAATGGAAAGACCGTAGTGGATTTCTGCACCCCTTGCAGGAGTGGATGTATCTTCAGTTCCTTCTCCATGCCTGCAGCATCCACCAAGCTCAAGGTGGATAAGACCCTGGGAATCATTGCCTCAAGTTCCTTCTTCTGGAACAGGCGGATAACATCAGCCTCCTTACAATCCTCTGAAGGACATAGTACCTCTTCATCCACATTGAACAGATCCCATGTAATCCCCATTTCCAGGGGGCACTCTTTGTTGGGGACTCTTAGCCATTGGCAATTGAACAGGGCTTCCACTCTCAGCATGCCCCTCATGAAACTCTGCTAAGCGGGACCCCGAGGGTCTGAATTTCCATGCCAGAATGATCAGGCCTGTCATAAGAAGGAAAAGAATTCCAGGAAGGACAATCTGGACTCTGGATGCTCTCCCCATGGAAATAAGCCCCCCTACACCAGGGGACATAGTCACCATCAATCCCCTAGAGGTCAAGGAGCACCATCCACCATCTCCTGCCCTTAGGCACGCAAGAGCGATTAACCATATCCTCCGGCATAGAGAGGGGGGACAATCCCTCCAGGGACAATTCAGGAGCTGCCATGCTAGAAGAGCAGAGCCCAAAAATTGGAGATGAGGCATCATGCTTGCTACAGGCCAAAAAATGATTCCTGGAAGAAGACATAAGAGTTAAGGGAAGTATCACAACAGTGTGTGCTAAGGCCATGGCATCCTAAATGCATGTGTTAACTGTGCTTTTTCTGTGGTGAGCGGTAACTGCACTTTTACTGCGATGCATGTTGCAAGTACTAGTGTAGGAGCACAAGTTGAAGCCTCTTGTGCGGAACACACATACAGACAGAACACGAGCTCTCCAGGCACACAATAGGAGAAAATGCTACTAGCACATGCAGAAAATGGCAGGAAATTCCCACGCTGCACCAACGGTCATGAGCAGTCAACCAGGACAATGACAAGATCAAGCCTTGGTACTCACACCCTCTACTCCCCTGATACTGTTACAATGGCTTTGTAGCATTCAGATCCCTCTGAGAGCCTTCTGCAATCTTTGAAAAAGTGCAGGGGGGAACAGAGGAGGAGGGAGGGGTCATTGAAGTTGTGTGAGGCTGCTGCACTCTTCCAGATTCTTCCAAATCCTTCCAATTTCTGGCTGCTCAACAGGATCTTATCATGATAAGTGTGTGGAGCTGAACCAATTTTCCCTCATCTTATGGCTACCAAAAAGAACAGTGAAAGTCACCCTCAAGGTGGTTGTTCACAAGCTTTTAATCAATCTTTTCCTCTCAATCTTCAGAATTTTCTTCAGAGAGGAGAAAATCCATCCACCATCTGCTGGAGGCAAAGAAATACTAAAGAGACCTCTGGTGGCTGAAGCGGAAAGAAGCATAGGATTGATGTCATTGAAACCTGGGCTGTTCATTGGTTCTTTGTCTCAATCAATCTGCTGGTAGAGGAACACAATCCACCTGCCTGGACTGGTCTATTGGGACGATATGGAAGAAAGGATTTAACAAAACTTGAGAAATGATCTGGAGTTTGGCAAAAACCCAAGGGAGTTATACAGTTTAGTTTTATTTATCTTAACTGTGTGGCAGAGTCAGATGTATGAGCTCACTACAACTCCCAGAATCCCTCAGGATGGAGTTAGAAGGCCCCTGCCACAGTTAAAGCCCAAGTGTTTCAATTAGAATTAGGAAAGAGCACTCGGGAGAGGGTGGAGCTGGGGGAGTTTTTACTCAGACCTGGTTATATTCTTGGAATAGATAGCTTCTGTGGTGTCTGGTGAGAGCTACCAAAGCAGGAAGCTGATGGGAAAATTTACCCTCCCTGTAGGAGGAAGCCATGGAAACCCAGTCCTGTGAAGACGAGGAGAAACCTGAACCCATGGAGGTATAAGTGATGGAAAACCACAAGCTCTCATCCTGGGGAAGGTTCCGCTAGAGGATTCAGTGAACCTGAAGGGAGGAAGGGTGGGGCAGCTGCACAGATTTCTAACTGTGTAGCTGGGCTTTTTAGTGCATTCTAAGAAAGACTTTACGATGAACTGAATTGATTTGACATGAAAGACTGTGTTGAACTGAACTGATTTGAGAAGCAGCATGGATTGCTCTTATAGCTTTATGTTGTGGACTGGGGGAGATTGGAGCTAGTGCCAGTCTCTAACTCTGCTTGCCCAGTTTCTTCCTGGGAAGGGGAAGGGCTTCTCCAAGCCTGGTGCCTCATGAAGCTCAGGGGACTGAATTTAAAACTAGATTGTGTGCTGCACTGGGCGGGGATCTTGTAGGACAGCTCTAAGAAGGTCCGGATTGGATCCATGCGCTGTTGCCACCACGAAGGTTTGTCTTCAGTGCTACAACTGGTATTAAATGATGTAGGCAAAAAGAAGGAAAGAAATGGTACTAAATGGAGAGACAAAGGAGGAATGTGTAAGAAGCAGAAAGTCCCAGCATGATTTCTAAGTGTTTATTCAATATAACATTTTGGCTCTGGTATCACGATCCTTCCTTGAACACAGTTAGAGGCAGTGCAGTGGGTGATGTGTAGAAGGGGAAGTGTTGTATCACTGTGGAGATCTCACTGAGTATCAAAGGAAAGAAAGGGGGTCGGGACAGGCTGCTTAGGGACATTTAGAACCAAAGGCAAAATACTGCATGATTTCTTCTGGCTTGTGGAGCATGAGTGAGGAGGAGGGGGGGGGGGGGAGGGAGGGAGGTGGAGATGATCTATAGTAGAACATATGACTCAGCCAGAACTATACAAATCTTTAATGGAGTCATTGAAAGTCTAGATTAGGACAGATGTGGACTTGTTGTCTTAGTTGAAGCAATGTCCAATCAATCTAACAGATCAACCAATACTAAGAATTCTAAAAAAATATATGGACAATGGCAGTAACCTTCGTTTTCACTAAAAATAGGTGGGAGGAGTGGCCTAGTGGTTAGGACAAGGTACTTCGGGCCGGAGGGCCGGGGGTTCAAGTCCCACCTGGGGACAGCAATCTCAGGCCGGAGGGAATGGGATTTCTAGTCCTATAGGCACTCCTTGTGGTCTTGGGCAAGCCACTTAACCCTCCATTGCCCATGTTCCCTGTAAGTATTAGCATATGTGTGTCATATCCCCTCGTGTTAAATGTATCTCCCAATTGACTGCTTTGACCCGGTGAAAAGCGGGATATAAATACAGCTAAATAAAATAAGGGAAAGAGCAGTGAGGAAGGATGCATGAATGGTGAGCTCCTCTGGGGAAGCCCTAAAAACAGCTGCTTTCTATCTTAGTTCACTATACAAACACGACTGCTATAAAAGTAAACAAAAATGAGCTCCTTGTGACTGCAAATGAAGGAGATAAATGGTCCAAGGCTGAGCCACTGTCACCACAAAAGATACTGGGAAGTCTGATATTTACTGAAAGACTTGATGAAAGACACTGAAGAGACAACGGATGAGAGAAAATCAGAGTTTATGGCCATGAAACAAGATTTGGCTGAGTTTCAAGTGCAGGTATCAGCATTGGAGGAATGAGATATGGCACAGCTCAGAAAGAAAGTACAGGCCCTCCTGGTGCTGGATTGGCAGCTGGAGGATCTTAACAATAATCTCTGCATACTGTGAATTCCAGATGCCGCTGAGGGAGATAGCCCAGTGTAGTATTGGGAAAATTTGCTGCTTAAACCTTTTGACTTGAAAGAGCCCACAGAGTTCCCTCATATAGGCTGGCAGGTGCCAAATTTTCTCAGGCCCTTTGTGGTCTGAGTGATTTGATACCGGCATGTGACAGATTTATTGGCTAAGGCCAAAGCGAGAGCATCTGTGATACATGAGAGCAAGAAACTGCTAACTCAGCCTGCCTATGGTCCAGACATGGAAGCAGTCTTTAGCACTACAGGATACACTGAAACAACTTAATGACTGGTATGGTTTGTACCATCCTGCAAGAATGCAAGTTAACCTGAACAACCAGATGAGGGACTTTGAGGATCCTAAGGCCCTAGTGAAGTTCCTGGATGTGGGCTCTTTTGCAGTGATGAAAGAGTGTTAAAGTTCAGTGTAATGGATAGAGTCTGGTAATGAGTGATTGTGTATACAGTATGGATGGATTATGGTTTTTGAGCCAGAGTGGATTGGACAAAGAAAAGGGGTGACAGTATAGTTATCTTGGCCTCTGATGGGGTGCTCGTGTGATTAAAATATGCAGAGGAGCAGTCCAAGGATTCATTCATCATTTTTATGTTTGCTCTATGGGATGGTGCGTCTGAGAAAGTGGGGTGTGGAGTAGGCCATGTGGACATGTGAGTGAGTGATTAGGCTACAGTATATTACAGAGGTACAGTTTTGGATGTTTGTAGAAATGCATGAATGGGGAGGAGCTGGGGTTGGGATAAGTCAGGGTCAGACAGACCACGAATGTGAGAATAGGCTATCAGATGAATGGGGTATGTAATAAAGGGCAGTAAAGGATAATGGTAGGGTTCAGGCAGTAATAATAATAAGAGACTGTATATTGGGGCTAGATTAGGATTAAGGGTGTAACATGTTCATGATGGTAGGAGGATGGAGAGGAGGATGGGTAGGGGGCATGTGGAGAAAGGTTTACTCTGGAGATGTACCTCAAAATAAATGGAAATAGACTTATAAAATTAAAGTTTTATTACAATATTTTCATGAAAATCCTTTTTTGAACTGAAATGAGCTCACCTACACACACTAAACTCGATTCTTCTTCCTTGTGAGGCTCCTCTTGATGCATTTACGCTTGTGAGTAGCATCTGAAATGTCTCTCTGAAGCATCCAGCAGTAGTCTGCCATCATTGTAATGCTCCATTTTCCCTGGTATCTCCTTTCCATCTCTTTAATGTCTTGGTGGAATCGTTCACCTTGTTCCTCACTCACAGCTCCCAAATTTTCAGGAGAGTAGTCAAGGTGGGACTGAAGGAAATGCACTTTCAAACTCATCAGGCAACCTAAAGCTTGAAATGCTTTCAGCATTCGTCCGACAATCTTTTTGTAGTGAGGATCTTTGTTATTGCCTAAACGTTTCTGTACGACTTCTTTAAATGCAATCCACCCTTCTTTTTGAGGATCCGTCATGGTATTGACAAACTCTTGATCAACTATAAGCCTTCTAATGTCTGGTCCGACGTACACACCTTCCTTCAATTTTGCCTCCGACAGGCCTGGAAACTTGGTGACCAAGTATTTGAAGCAGTCTCCATCTGTTGGAAGTGATTTTACGAATTGCTTCATCAATCCCAATTTTATGTGGAGAGGTGGTAGAAGAACTTTATGGGAAGGTACCAAAGTTTCTCGGAGGACATTTTTTCACCGACTGTTAGCACCCTCGGCTGCCAACTCTTCTTGGTCCAGTGATTTTGTCGGTCTCGACTGTCCCATAGACACAGAAAACAAGGATATTTGGTATACCCAGCTTGTTGCCCGAGCAGCATGCACAAGACCTTCAAGTCCCCACACACTTGCCAACCATGGTCTTCATATTTAAGTTTACAAAGAACCAATTCCAAGTTCTCGTAGGTTTCCTTCAAGTGTACGGAATGACCTACAGGTATGGAAGCGTAAAAACCGTTGTGGAGTAAAACTGCTTTGAGACTTCTTTTTGAAGAATCTATAAAAAGACGCCATTGCTCTGAATCATATTGGATTTTAAATTGACCCATCAGACCTTCGACATCAATGCAATAAACCAACTTGTCTTCCTGGGCGAAGTAAGGAACGAACTCCTTTTCACGATGTTTGAACCATGAAGATGACACTCCTGGCAACAATAAATTCCTGCTTTTCAGCCTTGATTCGAGTAACTCAGCGGCATCTTTGGGAAGATTCAAGTCTCTTACCAAATCATTCATCTCCTCCTGAGAAAACAATTTTGGTCTTGTATCATCTTCAAAGTCAGAACTTGATTCGTCATCTGGTTCAGGTATGACTTCACCTTCATCAGAGCTAGGTATCTCTTCCAAGGTAGCAGGGGGCTTGGGTACTGGTATATCTGTGCCATGGGGAATGAGACGAATTGCCGAGTGAAGATTGGGGTATGAAATGGAATGCTTCCATTTGGAATTAAACCCTTTCACATCGTATGAACAAAAGTAACAGTCGTCACTATGGTTCTTTTGCTCTCGCCATACCATAGGAATCCCATAACGGGTGGTACGAGACGATGTCACAGTGCTGGCCACGCCCCCCTGCACTGACTGGAGCTGCTGCAATCTGCCCTGTGTCTCCCTCCCACTGGATTCTTCAGGAAAGATTAACCCCTTCTACCATTAGAAGCACAGACTTAAAACTTGCTTAGCTTATGTATATATTGCTGACCATCAGATTTACAGTGCTATATTTTTTTTTCATAACTCGGACAACCACTTTAAGGTTTTTTTGGCATTTTATATCTTAAATGCACTTATGTGAATTAATTAATAGTAATTTGAATTAATTAATAGTAATTTGAAAAAACTTGATAAATTTGAAGACAATTTTGCATGTTGTGGCAAATCATGATGTCTAGGAGTTTTTTCAATATTTTATTTGTTTTCAGCACACCAAAATACATGGAAATTAGATGAAAATAATCAAACAGCTTTTTAGTCGCAGACCTGTGTAATAAGAGACTGTATATTGGGGCTAGATTAGGATTAAGGGTGCAACATGTTCATGTTGGTAGGAGGATGGAGTGGAGGATGGGTAGGGGGGCATGGGGAGAAAGGTTTTCTCTGGAGATGTATCTCAGGAGTGAATGTCAGATAGAATAATGAGAAACTTTCCCTAGTGCACTTTGTCATGAGTTTCACCACACCACAAGTATAGGGTGGTAGGGTTTTGTCACTTAGGGATATGTTTACCAAACTGCGTTAGTTTGATTCGCGTTAGGAGCCACGTTAGTGGAAGAAATGCCAAAAAAGGACGTGGGCGGTACATCGTTACCGATAACATGCGTTATAAGGCGCCGCGCAGCAACGATCGTTACAGGGCGCGTTACTGCGCATCAAGCTTAAGAAGGCGCGCAGACACACAAATACAGAAACAGAGCTGTAGCACAATGGTTACTACACAGACTGATGGTACAAGGGTCATGGGTTTGATTCCCCAGTGTGCCTAATGAAAAAGGCTGGCTGAGGCGTCATGTGTAACCCTTTGAAGGCCTACTATAATATTTTAATCCACATTCTGCAGCCGGGTTAAAGTTTGCATATGTCAGGAAAATTGTACCCGTCTTATTCAATATGTTCCAATAGTGACGTTCCCTCTGCCATGGCCATGTATTATATACCATTTGATAGGAATATTTAGGCAGAAGTGTGGATCCCGAAAGTTTTGGGCTTGGTCTGGAAAGGGTTAAGTAGTGGGCTGTGAGGAAGTTTAGTTGTACTTTAATAGTGCTGCCAGCAAACACACCATCACAGTGGCGTAACCTAAGGTGCCACATAAGGCACCCTAGAAGGCACTTCATAAGGCACATTATAAAGTGCGCTGTCTGCCAAGGCACCCTATAATGTCCCCTATAGGACACCATATAAGGCACCTTATAAGGCGCTTTATAGGGCGCCTTATGAGCAACCCTAAGGTGACAGTACCCTGAGGGTGGTTCTGCTGGCAGCACTAATATACAATAAAAATAGACAATGCCTAAGACAGCCCTATCGATGAACCCCACTGTGGGTTGTGAACCCATGACCTCTGGCTCCATGGGCAGTGAAGTAACCAGTGGGCTAGAGCTGCTAATAAACACCTGGCTGGCTACAGGAGGACTGCACGGCACCACACCCACATTCTGCTGTGGTTACCAGGATAGGGTCAACCCATCCGTACCCAGGATGCACAGCACATGTAAATCAGCAGTCTACAGATGAGCACAAGATGGGGTATGCAGCCCACAGCATCTCAGCCTGGTAGGGGGTGCCGACGGTGTGTGTTAGTGGCACAGAGTAGCTACAGACCGTCACAGTGTGCGGGTCCTGTGCTCATCCTGAGGGAGAGGTATGGTGCCCAGCACCATTCTCACAGCACCTGGCTATGCTGCAGGTCCCCATCAGTGCCAATGTGTGATAGGTAGTCCTTGCAAACACCCCTAGGATATGCCTGTGTTCATCTGTATGTCACATCTAGCCCTTGTGGACTATGATGCACCCAGAAAAGTGCATACCCTGTGTGGGTGCTATGGTCACATGATGTAAGTGAAGGGGGGTGTTAGGACCCACAGGGAGATTACATACCACCACCCAACGCACCCTCTGGGGCTCAGGGTGGGTGACAGGATTTCCCACCAACAGATCCACTTTCTACCCCTCTGCAATGGTGGCAGTAGAGGGGACCATCACCCCAGTCCTGCTAGGGATCAAACACCCTACAGGGCAGGCAATGCAGAGCAGTAAACATCCATAATGCAACAGCAGACAGACGGCAGGTCTGGAAATGCTCAGCTGCCCCCCACCATTATCTGACATTCTCCAGCAGCAAGCCTCCAGCCGCTGCACTCTGCACGGTGTTCCAGCAAGACACATACTAGCTGCAGACAGTCCGCCAGCTAGTCCATAGTGCATGGTCCTGGAGGAGATGCATGTACCCAGAATGGGGATATCAGCATACACACCAAGCAGATAAGTCAGTGATTGGGCCCCAAAAGAAAACCCATAAATATCACATGAGAAAAATACTATGTAGCACTATGGGGGAACCTAGCCATGCCATGGTCACTGCTCAGTCAGGGTGAGAGTGACCTCCCAGCAGGACATGCTATGGCCATCCTGTCCTTGCAGGTGGTACCGGGCACTACAATGTCTGGCCATTGCCCTATGCCCTGTGCAGATGCGGCCAGGCCAGGCCACTCTATTGAGGCTATTCCCACGGTACTTTGCTCCTCATTATGTACATTGGCAGGCCAATACTGGCAACAGTGCTAGCAGTGTGGGCTGTGGAGGGTGTTGGCAGCCACCACACACTGGATAGACAGACACACACTCCCCACACCTATGCCAGCATTGTGCAACTATAGAGGTGTTGGGCAGCCCAGGCCACCACACCAGTCCTGGGCACAGTGCAGGCATGGCTATGGTACGCAATACTGTAGGAGTCACTCCCCAGGTTGGTAAACACTGTCAGACACAAGACCTGTAGCACACTCCACAGACATCAGAAAGGTTGCTATGATGCAGCTCACTCCGAAAATTGTACTTAACCTAGGAATTGCTATCTGCCAGTAATCATAGCAACCTTTTGATAGATGTGTACCATATTCCCAGCTTTAGGGTGGCATTACTAAGGTATGCAAGTGCTAGTATTGGGAGATGCATGCAGAGCCCAAAGTCCTGCCTCTCCAGGAGGCTTTGGATAATGGGGCCTGTGGTTGCGGGTGTGTCTGCCCCTGTTGGCTGCTGCTTTACGGCAGAGGTTCCCAACTCCATTCCTGCGGTGCAAAACACTGTTCGGGTTTTCATGCTGTCCCTCATGAATATGCATGAGATACATCTGCATACCATGGGGGTGGCGCATAGAAATGCAGCATAGGCATCTTTATCAGAGGCAGCATGGAACCTGAATGGTGTTTGGCCCTGGTGTCTGTGCTCTGTAGGGTAAAATGTAGGTGTTTTGGGCATGTTTATGTCATCTGCAAGAAAGGGTCTGTCTGTATTAGCACATTATAGTAGTGGGTAAAATATGAGGACTGGGTTGGCGGAAACCACAGCTGGGACTTGAATCTGTGACCTTCTGCTTCTGAATACACTGGTTTTGTGCACTGCACCACCATGTTATCACAGAGATGGTGCCTTCCCTGGTGATACCATGACTGTTGGTCAGACAGGGCCTGTCTGTTGCAGTGCATGGCACCCACCTACACAGGGCTAGGCCACGGTCTGCTCTGGGCAGCTGCCACTGCCACCTCCACCACCAGTATCCCTCAGCCACCATGCTGACATGCCCTTCTGCTGGTGGAGCTGGTGGTGCGCAGTCTCAGGCCATCCAGTGTGCAGGTAGGCGGCTGCCTATGATGCGGGTTCTGGGGTAGGGGTGCCTGCATAGACGTCCACGCTCCCCCCCAGCCCCGCCTGCCAATGTTCCGTGCCCTTGGGGGTAGCTGTTGGGTACTATCCCCTGTGACACTTTGGGAAACACACTTGTGCCCATGTTGGGCCTTCAGCAGTTGCTGTCTGGCTGCTCTGCTGTTTCAGCATTCATATGGGCCATCTAGGCATCACCCTAGACCGCACTGTGGCCCAGCTGCACCACAGCATGTGCCGCCTGTGGCCCTCTGTATTCCCTTCTCCGGCATCTGTCCAGTTGCCGTTCCAACATGCCCGCCCTGATGTTGCAGGACATGTGCATGCCATAGGAACCCTGTCCGATGGTGGGGAAAACTCTGAGCAGCGCTATTTCACTGTGGGCTCATTCACCTTGTATGGGGACGGAGTATAGACCCTTCCACGATTTATATCTGTTCTATGGAGCTTACTCGGGGGGGGGGGGGAGGGGTTGATGTTTCTCATTGATACCACTATTGGCCAGCTTGGTTATTGTGTTTTTCCAGTTTGTTGGGGTCATTTTCAGTGTTTCTGTGCCCTTTTGTTCTGTGCACATGTATCACACTTATCACTGTTTTTTGGTTTCCCTGCCTGGGCTGTACATTGCTGACACTGAAATGGTTTCTCTCCCCTGTAATATGCATTTAACGGCAGGTTTTCATTCGCGTTGGAATTCAGCTCTGAAAATCAGCACGTTAGTGTGAGGGGAGCCTCTCCCCGCCCACTCTCCGCCCACTGACCCCTTCTCTCCGCCCTCTCTCCACCTTCTGCGGTGTTTTACCGCACCGCGGAGCATTACGATCGTTAGCGCATCATAACGCGCGTTATGCAATGTTAACGATTGTAAGCGCAGCGTAACGCACGTTATGACGTGCTGACAATTGTTAATGTTACATAACGTGCGTTATTCACGATTACCGCAGTTTAGTAAACATACCCCTTAGTCTTAATGGTTTCGTTGAGATGCAGGACATTGTTATGAGAATGTTTGGGGTGTGGGGACTGGAGAAAGGGGGACAGGGTAAGGTTGGGTATTGGCTCCCAAATGCAATGAGGTGAGATGACTGCATTGGTTAAACAAAAGAAAGAGAGAATAAAATTTAGAATCCATTAGTTATTTTTACATTATAGGCAAACATTTGAAGTTGGTATGTTTGAATGTCAAGGGACTAAATAAATAAAAAAAAGAAAACATCTTACAGTATTTTCCTCAATAATCCCAGATGCCGTTCTGTTACAGGAGACTCATTTTTCGCTTCGGAAGTCCAAAAAAGTGATAGATAATGTGACAATGAGAGCTGTGATGACCCAATGGAAACACAGGAAAGTGGTGACTATGTCTTTAAGACAAGAGACAGGCAAGCTTTTCAGAGGGCTAAAGCTACAGCCAAGCAAAAGAAGCACGTACTTGCTGAGGCTAAGACACACCCACGCCCTAATGTAGGTGCAGGCTTGGACTCTAATGACAACCACCTGTGCAGAGATAAGGGTGTGGTAGCTAGGAAGCAGCTTTTTAAACCTGCTTCAGTGCAGAGAGAGGGAGGAAGGACGAAGGAAGGAGAGAGGAGCAGCAACAGGAAAGAGCAAGGAGATGGGGGAAGTTTAACTCTACGTGGGAGAAGCAGTTCCAGCAGCAAAGGAAGCAACCCTTGTGTGAAAGGAACGCTTGAGACAGAGACCAGCCGATGTATAGCTGGGGAGGTTGCTGAAGAGCTGGAACAACGTGCAGTGCAGTGTGTGCAAGACACAGTTCAGAAAACCCAAGCTGCCAGAAGGAGGGTGAAAGCTGTTACAAACAAATGTAACCAAGACCCAGCCAAAGGCAGAGACGTAAAGCTGAACACAGGTGAAGCAGTTAAGCTTTTGCTCCAGGGAAAGAAGCCCCACGCTCCTGATACAGCCAATGCTTTCCAGGGAGAGCAGTTCTGGAAAGGACTTTTGAAGTTTCTACAGAATAGTAAGTTGGAAAACATTATTGAAAATTCTGAAAGAGGTAAGCAATTTGCAGAACAGGAAGGCAGGCAAATTGACACTCTTGAGTCAGATTCAGCGTATGACGATGGATTGTTCTTTATGCATGAGGGAAATTGAAAGCTGCTAGAAAAGACTGTAAAAAGAACTTTTGAAGAGCAATTTTTCCTTAGCCAGGAAAGTGCTAAGACCTTCTTTAAGCTAAAAAACTTTGCTAAGAACAAAATTTGAATTAAAGCAGCATTTTGGAAAAATGATCAGAATTTACCTATGCTGTTTGAATGAAAAGAAGCTGTAACACAGGTGTTGAGATGTGTACTGAAAACAGCTGCCGTGTTTAAAGAAGTATTTCAGTTCTTTAACTTCACGTGTACTTTTGTTCCTGTAAGTTTTTCTGTTTTGGAGAATAATCCTTTTGCCTGCATTGTCATTGAATTTAATGCGTGGAAAGAACCCAAAAATAAATTTCTTGTTTTTGCCTTAAACAACCCCCAGTGGTCACACACTACTTTGTCTTTAATGAAAAGAACTACAAGTCTCAGGATTCCTTGCTGGAGACAAAAATAGCTTTAGTTAAGGACAAATATGGCAGCCCTTTGCCTGTGAGCCACTGGCCCAGGCAGGGGGTCACGACAATAAATGGGTGGGACACACATTGTTTTCTCCTACTTCTACCAAGAAAATTCTAGGAGATAGAACAGTCTCCCAGTGGAGCTGGTGAAGATGAGAATCGTATCTGAATTCAAGAGAGCATGGGACAAATACAGAGGATCTCTGAGGGAGAGGACAGGATTATAGAACTTAATAGTTCTTAAGGATGAGGAGACTGGATAGTGTTTATCTGCCATCATTTTCTATGTAAGTAGCCAGAATTCTAGCATCTCCCATGGCTTCACAGAAATCAGACGTAGGAGAGATGGTTGGTGATTTTCATTGAAATGTGGGAGCAGAGGTATTGTATAGTAAATGTCTATGTGTCCATGGCTGATGTGATAAAATTTTTCAAACCCTTGGCATCAGTACAAGTGGATATGGGTTGCACCTCTGTGATATGGGGAGATTATTTTAATCAACCCTTAGATATCATATTAGAATGTCAGCCCATGTCCTTGGGAATGAAATCAAGATCTTATATAGTGTGGCATTTTGTAATGAAGGATATGGGATTTGTTGATCCTTCATTAGTTGATCCCTAAAGCTAGGGAAGTATACTTTTTATTCATCGCTGCATCAATTGTATACAAGAATAGATTACTTTTTGATGTCTGCACCCCAGTTTCTAGGAGTGGTAATGACATCAATTAATAATTTCATAGTAGTATCAGACCATGCAAAGATATCCCTTACTACAAATGGAATAGACCCAAGCAACAAGCTCCCATGTGGCACTTTAATTCTCAACTTACCAAGGATGCTCAATTTAATGACAGGGTATAGCAAGTGAATATAGATTTTTTTCCAGCACAATGTAGTAGGGGACATTCCCATGCATATACAATGGAAACATTTAAGGCTACCATTAAGGGAATGGTCATAAACTATACAGCAAGCAAAACAAAAGTCAGGAAAGGGAAGATAAAAGAGCTGGAGGCCCACATGGAGGCCCTGGAGAAGCAGCATGTTTAATCCCGAGGTTGTGAGGTATATTTGAGGCTGCAACAACAAAAGTATAAGTATAATTCCCTTTTGATTGATCAGGCCAGTGCCTCTATTTTTATTAAGCAGGTGAATTATTATGCTGAATCCAATAGGAGTGGTAATGTCCTGGCACAGTATCTCAAAAACAGAAGAGTCAAAGAAAGGATACCAGGGTTGTAAGGGGAACATGGGGAAAAAAATAATAAAGGACAAGAAAATGTGGCAACAGTTTCAAGCCTTTTACTTTCAGCTCTATACCTCGATGGAGCAGAGGGAAGGTGCAATACAACAGTTTCTGGAATCTCTAGATGCTCCCAACTTGGGTCTGATAGAACAGAATAGCTAGAATCGAAAATCATTGAGGTAAAGGAGGCAACCAAAGGGCTGGCAGTGCATAAGGCCTATATGGACATACTGATTCCAAGATTAAGAGAGCTCTTCCATCATTTCATAGATAACAAAATGGTTGGAGATATGTTTTCTGAGCCCATGACAGTGGTCCCTCCCAAGTCTGGGAGGAATCTCTTGCATTTCCAAAATTATTGCCCCATTTGCCCCATTCCACTAATCAGTGTTGATGCAAATATTTGTGCCAAAATTCTGGCCACAAGACAAGTGACAAACTACAGACCGGTAAGCCTTACCTCGGTGGCGGGAAAAGTAATGGAGATGCTCCTGAAAGAACGAATAGTGGACTTCCTCAAAACCAACAGGTTGCATGATCCGAGGCAACATAGTTTTACCAAAGGACAGTCTTGCCAAACAAATCTGATTGAGTTCTTTGACTGGGTGATGGATGTGATCTACCTAGATTTCGGCAAAGCCTTTGATACTGTTCCTCATAGGAGGCTTATCAATAAACTCAACAGCTTGGGGATGGGTCCCAAAATGGTGAACTGAATCAGAAATTGGCTGACTGACAGACGACAGAAGGTGATGGTAAACAGAACTCACTCAGATGAAAGGAAGGTGATTAGCAGTGTGCCACAGGGTTTGGTCCTGGGACCAGTACTGTTAAATATATTCATGAGTGATACTGCTGAAGGGCTGAATGGAAAAGTCTGTCTTTTTGCAGATGACACCAAAATTTGCAACAGAGTGGATTCCCCTGAGAGAGTGGAGAACATGAGGAAAGATCTACAAAAGCTGTAAGAATGGTCTAATGCTTGGCAGTTAAGATTTAATGTGAAGAAGTGCAGTGTCATGCACTTGGGAAACAGTAATCCAAGGGAATTGTATGTGATAGGGGGTGAGAGATTGGTGTGCACAAACCAGGAGAAGGACCTCGGAGTGATTGTTTCTGACGATCTCAAGGTGGCGAAACAGTGTGACAAGGTGGTGGCAAAAGCCAGAAGGATGCTGGGTTCCATACAGAGAAGAATTGCCAGCAGAAAGAAGGAGGTACTAATGCCACTGTACAAATCACTTGTGAGGCCTCACTTGGAATATTGTGTTCAGTTCTGGAGACCATATCTCGCAAAGGATATAAAAAGGCTGGAAGGGGTTCAGAGGAAGGCGACCAAAATGATTTGGAGCCTGTGTCAGAAGTCTTATGAGAAGAGACTTGAAGACCTAAATATGTACACTCTGAAGGAGAGGAGGGACAGGGGAGATATGATTCAGACTTTGAAATACTTAAAGAGTATTAATGGACAAACAAACCTCTTTCAAAGACGGGGAAGCTGTAAAACCAGAGGGCATAAGATGAAACTGCAAGGGGGTAAACTGAAAGGCAATGTCAGGAAAGATTTTTTCACTGAAAGGGTGGTGGATGCTTGGAATGCCCTCCTGATGGAAGTGGTGGGGGCATTCACAATGACAGAATTCAAAATGGCATGGGACAGACACAGTGGATCCCTTTATAGCAACAGGATAAAATCAAAATAAGCATAACTATCTTTTATATCTGAACAGATAGGGGTGACCTACATGGAGCAGTGGGTACACCCCTAAACAAAGGCATGGGAAGGGGTGACCTGCATGGAGCGGCAAGTGCACTTACTCTTGCCGTCTTGCTGGGCAGACTAGATGGACAATCCTGGTCTTTATCTGCTGTCATATACTATGTTACTATGTTATGTAAGACTATAAAAAGCATTACCTAAAATGATCCATAAAGATCATTGGATTTATGCAGGATAGACTGTCATCAACGAATACAAGACTGCTTTGTAATGTCCTTCACCTTCACCTGGTGCAATTGCAACATTGCCACCTGGTTGCAAAATAGCCCTGTCATTGGAAGCAGAGAAGGTCTTTGAGAGGGTGGTGGGCTAATATTTGTTCCAGGTCTTAAGATGGTTCTGGGTTGGAGACACTTTCCTGAGCATGGTGCAAGTACATCACCCGATGCCCGGTAGCAAGTTTCGCTCTAGGTAGAGGTATATGTCAGGGGTACCCACTGTCTCCCTTATTTATGTTAGTCTTGGAAATATTGGCTATGTCCATTTGCAGAATGAGAACATACGAGTTCACTTATGGGAACAATCATTGTAAAATATCTTTATATGCAGATGATATTCTTTTGTATCTAACGGTGGCCTGCCTGACAGCCTTATTACTTTTGATAGAAGATTTTTTTTATCATATAGGGCTATATGATCATTGAGATGAGCCCTTAAAATTGCCCTGGGTACCAAGAGGACATTGTGCATCACTCCATCAAGTGAGCTTCAGGAGGAATTAAATACTTGTGTGTTTTCCAGCATCCATCCCTAGAGAGGACCAAGGAGCAAATGAAGCAGCGAGAAGTTGCTTTACTTTATATATCTCACATGGCAGGGGTGGCTAGAGGCTGTCATGAAGGTAGTTGCTTTGAAGGTCAATTACATTCTTGGTATGTTACCATTATCATTTGGGAAGTAATTTTACACAACTATTCAGCAGGAATTGGTGCAGTATCTTTGGAAAGGAAAAACGCCATGAATTGTTGTAAAGAAATTGAAAGTGAGCAAAGATAAAGGGGCATTTGTTTTCAGTTTTATGGAATATCATTCATCTTTTATTTTATTACAGCATGGATAATGGATATAGATCCTGACCTTTGGCCTAGATGGTTGGTGTTGGGACAGAAGAGCACCCTCCTCTGTCATTACTACTTGACATGAGGGTGCAGAGTGTATGTGTGAATGGGTAGGAATATTTCTTGTGTGAGTGCACATGTATGTATTAGCTTACCTAGGGCAGCTTCCCAATTTTATGCACTCTTTATTTATTATTTAGCTCACACCTTTCTAGAAGAAGATCAAGGCAAGTTACATTCAAGTACAGTGCCGTATGTACAGTATGTATTTCTCTTGGCATGAGGGAGGGCATAAGAAGAGGTGGGAATAGAAAAGGTCAGGGAAACAGATGTGAGTGGAGTACTAGAAGAGATGGATTTGGCTTATTTCTAGTTAAAGTTGAGTCTGCCGGCGCTGATAGTAAACAGGCATTTCTTGTCTCACGCGAGACAGGAAATGCCTGTTTACCATCAGCGCCGGTGGGCTCAACTTTAACAGATCCACAGGAAAGAAGGGAAATGCTCTCCCTTCGCGGCTCTGCAAAGCTGAGCAGGCACTGGTAAAACAATGGCAGGGCTCTTCCCTAGGGCGTCTTGGACTGCAAATCAGCTGAGAGGTTCTGGGGCTGGGCTGGGGAGGGTGGGTAGCACTGGAAATAGTTTGAGGGGTTTAGGACTGGAAATGGGCTGATGGGGGGGTCAAGAATGGAAATAGGCTGATTGGGAGGGGCTAGGACTGGTAATGGGCTTTTCGGTGGGGTTGGGACTGGAAATGGGCTGATTAGGGGGGGGGCTAGGAAAGGAAATGGGCCAATTGGACTTATCAAGGGGATTAGGACTGGTTATGAGCTGATGGGGGGCTAGCACTGGAAATGAGCTAGGACTGGTAATGGGCTGATTGGGGGGGCTAGGACTGGAGTGGGCTGATAAGGAGGATAGGGCTGGTAATGGGCTAATCGGGGGGGGGGGGGTAGGACTGAAAATTGGCTGATGGGGGGCTAGCACTGGATATGGGCTGACGGGGGGGGGGGCTAGCACTGGAAATGGGCTGATCAGGTGGGATTAGGACTGGAAATGGGCTACTACTAGAAATAGGCTGATTAGGAAGGGCTAGGACTGGAGTGGGCTGATAAGGGGGAAAGGACTGGAAATGGGCTGGGAATGGAAATGGACTGAAGGGGGGAGGGGAGGAGAGTGTTGCTGGCCCTGGAAGAAAACTAGGGGCTAGAGCTACAAATGGGCAGATGCGGGGGGATGGGAGAATAGGACTTGAAGGGAGAGGATACTGAGAGGGTCTGCCAGGGGAAGGAGGGACAAGAAAGGAGCTGACATGGGGGGAGGTGGGGGCAGGAAGGGAGCTGACACATGGGGATGGGAGTGGTAGGTGGCTGGGTAATGGGGAGGAGGCTGGAAGGGAGCTGACATGTGGGAATGGCACTGGAAGGGGGATGGAGAGAGGGTAGGGTGACTGGAAGGGAGCTGACTGGGGGGTGGCACTGAGAGTGGTCGAGAGCTGATACCTGTGATGGTATTTGGACTAGAAGGGGCTGGATAGTGGTGAAGGAGGGGGACTGGAAGGGGATGGACACCAGAGGCAGTCCTGGGAACACAAGGGGACTGACATTGGAAAATACTGGGAGGGGAGGACTGGAAAGGGGGCTGATACTGGGGAGGGTTACTGGGACTGGAAATGGGCTGATGGAAGGAAGTGAAGAAAACAAAGAAGAGATATAGAAATGGCAGATGGACCATAGACCACAGAAAGAGAGCTAAGAGAAGACAAGAAAGCAGTAGCCTCAGATCGGGACCAGCATGATCAGAGAATAAAATGGTCAGACAATAAAGGTAGAAAAAATAATTTTATTTCATTTTAGTGATTGGACTTTATGCTATCTCTATATTTTACACAGTATGGGGGAACGGCATCTCTTATTTATCTGATGTTGCACTGCATGCGGAGTCTGGCTTCTTGGGGTTTCAGTTTAGATTTTGTCTATATATTTTTATTTTTACTTTAGATTATAGTCACTTATTCTGTACTTGATGAGGGTCTGTGTTCTGAGTGTGTGACTGAGGCCAGGTGATCTGTACTGTACTGTAGTAATTTGACTTGTCCAGCTTTCCAAATAGGTGTATGGATGTTCCAGGGTCCACTGTAGTATTTACAGTGACGCTTTTTTTGGATGAGCTCCTTATGTGAGTTTTGGAAGTTGGTGCTGGTATGGTATGGTAGATTTGCTCTACAGATACTCAGTGACTTTGTTGTAGGGTTTTGTATTAGTTCACAATATGACTGGTACTGGAGAATGTTTGTTGTTGTTAGTGAGATGATCAGAATCAGATTTTTTATTTGAAGATATTGAGTTCTGTGGGTGAATGTCCTGGTTCTGCTCTGCACCCACTATTGAAGGGGGTTCTGTGGATGCAAAATATATGTTGAAAAAGAAAAAACAAGAACCATAACACAGTTTATAACAAAAAATAAAAATGAGTTATAATTTAGTTTTATAAACTGTGCTGTGGTTCTCACTCTCTTTTAGTTCCTTGGTGTGCAAACGTCTTGTATTCCTCCATATATTCTAATTGTTTTTTTTTTGGTTTGGTTCAATCCCTGAATGGAGTTTTGAAAAAGCCCCCCCCCCCCCTCTACGTGGCACCATCTCATCCTTCGCCTCAGGCAGCAGATTTCCTTGAGCTGCCCCTGACTGTACATATAGATATAAGACACATCCCTGCTTATTAGAGCTTACAATCTAATCAAAATAAAGCACATAGTGAAACTGGGGACTAGAGTATGGTAAGATACATATAAGTAGTGGACAAGAGAGTGAGGAGCATCAGGATCCAAAAGTAGCTTCAAAGAGTTGGGTTTTTAGCCCAGAATTTAATAGAGCTAGAGAAGGAGCCTGACACACAGAATCAGATAGTTTGTTACAGGCTCGGATGGTGTGGAGACCACTCCCCCCTCCCCCCCCCCCCCACTGGGTGGTTCTGAGCACAATCTGGAAGTAGGCACAAAGAATAGTGTTGGCAAACTGTCTTGTTGGGTAGAGGTTGGGGGGTCTCTGATTTTAAAGGGAAAAGGAGATGGTGGGATAGAGGAGGAGACTGGTAGGGAGAAATGAGCTATAAGGGAGAAAATGGGTGACAGGGTAGGGGAAGAGAGAAGACTGAAAGCATGGTGGGTGAGAGAAAACAAAACTGGGTAACAATAGGGTAGGGAGAGAGAAAGAGAGCAAGACTGGGTGATGAAAGGATAGGAGGAAAGAGATATTGGCTGGCAGGAAGGGGGTTTCTGACTGTGTATTTTTGCTAGAAGTCTACAGGGTGTGCATTAAGGACCAGATTTACTAAGCTCTCTTTTCCTTTGGACATAGAAGGAAACCAGCCTTAGCAAGCTGGGTCCTAAAAGAGCTACATTGGGCCAGGTATTACAGTATCTGGGCCCAATGCAGCACCTGCTAATTGGACAAGTCCCACTGAGAGGGATATTTGGAGATGATCTCTTACCACCCCCTGCCCCTGCCCTGCAACTGCTCAATTTCAGTAGAGACAACAGAGGGTAGGGGAGAGGTGAAGGGAAGGGTTTCTGCCACTGGCTCTTAAGTTTTTGGTCTAGCTCCTAAATCCAGTGAAAATTTGTCAAGGCAGAGAGAGAGAGAAAGTTGTTGCAGAGTTTTCTGAAAGGAGAGAAACAGCAGGAGTTACTTATCCTGCATGGAGTAGGTTATTAGGGACGTGTGGTGCTTCTGGGGAGGTTGCTGAAGATTAGCCTTGCATGATTATTAGCCTTTGGAGGACTTTTCTGAAGGGGACTACTCATAAAAGAGTGAACTAAGCAGGCTTTAAGTAAAAGGTACTTCCGAAATGGAATAGGAACCCAAGAGAAAGCTGTGGGCCAAGTAAAACCCCTGAGGAAGGAAAGAGAGAATCTGCTCCACAAGCTGCATTTCCTCTGACTGGACTATCTTGGCACGTGGAAGCTTTTATACCACATTGCTCACAACAGAGCCATAAAATCATTGGATGTGAAATGTAAAAGGATTTTTCTGGTTAGCAGCACCTGCTAACTGGATAGTTTCTTCTGAGAGGGATGTTCAGTTCAGCAGCACTCTCCGGATAGTGCAGGGGAAGTCAAAGGGAAGTGCCAAGAGGTATCCAGAGAGATTCAATTATCAGTGCTGCTAGCTGGATAACTATCCGCATAATGGAGGGCAGCAAGAAAGCAGTCCAAAGTATTATGCGGATAGCCTATCCGGATACTGGGGGAATATCACCACTCTTTCTATAGCGGCCACACTGACCACTCAAACTGGATATTGAGTGCCAGCCAAAGTCCGGATACCGACACTGAGCATCAGATTATACAGCTGTGGTCAACATTATTGGCGCCCTTGCATTTCAGGTATATTGTGTACAATATCTTCAGAAATCTTTAGAAATATTCCAACTATATGTCATCATATTATTTGAATAGTATGTTCAAGGGTATATACTGTGATGCAGTGGGTAATATATAGCCTATGGAAGTTACTGAAAATGAGGAACTTACCTCAGATTTGGCTGTAGAGAGAAACTCAGTGTATGGAGAAACAGCTGAACAGCAAAGGCTGTCAGCGCAAGAAAAGCCAAAAGCCATTAAAGGTAGTTTTCCCTGTGACAGTTCTGACGCAGGAAGAAACAGAAAAGCTCATCAGGAGCACCTGTGTCCTAACTCCCACGTAACGTGCAGGGCAGGGAAGCATATAAGTTCCTGGTTAGAACCAGGAAGAGGAAGTGAAGGGAGAAGGAGGAGTAGTGCTGGTAAGAAGGAAGAACCAGGAAGTGAATGCAGAAGCAGAGCTCGAGAGAAAAGGGTTGGAGCAAGCAGTGCTGGGAAAGGCAATGCTCAAGGAAGCAGACCTGGTGAGAAACCAGGAGGGGGCAGCAGCTCAGGAGGACGGTATGAGCAACCAATGAGCACAGGTCAGCCCAGAGGAAGTTTACCGGCTGAAGGGAACTTCAAGCATGGTTGCAAAGCAAGAAACAGCTGGGAAGGTGACCAGGAGTTTGTTAGCTCTGAGCCTGACTGGAAAGCCAGGGAGAGAGTCCTCTACAACCTAGGAGCTAAAGCTAGAACCAAGGTAAAAAGATGGGAGCCTTGTTCTTTTAAAGAACGGTTTAAAAGCTCTGCATGTTTTAAAGGGCGTGGCCCTGAGTACAACGTTATAGCTGAAAGATATCCAAAGCTTTCATTTGGTGAGGAAAACCAGCAAGGAGCCTTTCTCATACCAGGCAGATATAACCCTGGGCTTAAAGAACCCTTGGCAGGAAGGGATATTGGTGTATCACAAGAGGCTGTGCCAGAATTCAGCACATGTGAAGAATGTGACTCAGATAGTTTGGGGAGTGAAGCTGAAGGGATGATATGGGAAAATAATAGCCATACTTCAGTCCCCATTCCAATGTACTGTGCCATATGTTTTTCGGATGACCTCACTTCTTTGTGTTAACTTTTGAGGAGAATAACTTTGTGACAATAACAAAAGAAAAGAAGATATTTTCTGTTGCCATTTTTGTTCAATGCTGTGTTTTGTGTTGCATTCCTGAGAATGTCTGTTCGGGAAGGGGAATAAAACCCTAATTATTTACTTTACCACTTGACCAAAATACTCTGTTTTAATACAAAGCGCAGAACAAAACTTCAATAACCCTAGGCAGCCGCCTAAATAGGGTTAAAAAGGGCTCTATCATACGAGCCCCATCACAATACCAAAAAAAAAAGATGCCTGTGCAACTTAGACATAGTAATTTCTGTGCATGGAGCATTGTTAATAATGTATTGTGCTTGATGCTGATGTGTCCCATGTGAGACACACTGCTTGAAAGTAAGAAACCCACTGCGGAAGCCGGTGTGAAACGCTAGTGATGGCTTCCGGAATGGCGTTAGGGAAATGCAATGTTACAGCAGTGTTGCAGTAATGCAAATAAGTTTGATGTTCTGCATTTGCTTGAAAGACTTGGAAGAGCACTGGGATGGATGGTGCATTAACTTATGTTCTGTGGGGAGGAAGGCTCTTTCATTAAAACCGATTAAAATGGAAATGTAAAGAATTGATTGACATTATAAATATTTGCATGAGGAATTTTTCAGGATCATTGATGCAACTGAGCAATGGTCAAGGGCCAAGATAATCGATGCCTATGACCAGTGTTCTGAGATCGTTTTTTAAGTGAACTATATCATGTCATTGTTAGAGTTGAGTGAAACTATGTTCTGATAATAACCATGTCTTGGCAATGTCCCAGTTTTTATACTATTTCCTTTTTTAATTGGTCTTGTTTATTTGATTCTTTTATGTGTCAGATATATGTGCATATATAGTCCAAAGCCATTTCACCGACCACTTTTTTTTTTTTAGGAGATATTAGACATTAAGGGGTTGAACTGCAAGGGCGCCAATAATATTGACCACAACTGTATAAACCATGGCAGCAGGCATTTAAAAAAAAGTTGATCACTCTGGTTAAATTTCGACTGTGGTTAAATTCCTTTTGGAAAAGTAACTTGTTATAAAAGATCCGTTTGGAATCACTGAGTTGTCTGAGCTAACTGGGAGCCATATCACAAGATTGCCTAGGAAGCTTGAGAAAGGACAATGAACCTTCACAGCAAGTGACTTCCTTCCATCCATGGTCCACCATGCCATCTGATAGATGAAAGAAGCCAAAAAGCAATCGAGAAATTCCCCCTGGTATATTAGGTATATGCCCGTGTGAATGGATTTCCTAAATGTTGGGAACAGACCCGATCTGCGCTGTTCATCATTACTGCAGATCTGAGGAGACAAGGTTGCCCCCACAAGGGGTTAATAGGCAATAAAACAGAAAGTGACAAATTCTCTCTTATACTGTGAATACCGCATATTTAAGCTTCATTTGTTTAAACATAGAAAGCCTCATTCAGTTTGTCAAACATTTTTTATCGATATCTTTTAAATAAGCAACACATTTATATAGAACATTATAGATATACAAAATAGTGTAATGTGAAGAATATATGTATGCATATAAATAGGTTTGTAAAATAATTGTAATATGAACACGGGTCAATGCTTCATGAATGGTCATTAGACTTTTATAGCTGTTGAGGTCATAAAAATACTGCAAAGTGATTCATTAATACTAATCTTACATACTAGCCTCCTCCAGTCCATATTCGGTCTAGCACCAGGAAATGGACGTATCCGAATGCTGGAGTACTGCTAGTACCTTACAGAAGCACTCTACCTTACAAATAATGAACTGAATAGTACTATATATTGGTAATCCATTGTGAAACCACATAGCAATCATCAGGTTTAGAAAATGCCACATAATTAATTCTAAGCAAGAGGAGGAAATGTAGAAGGTGACCCCAACCTTTCAATTGTAGCTATGTGATAGTATACATTTATATATATTTTTCCAAGTAAGCATATAGTGATTGTGAATCTGAGATCCAACAATATCTGACTGAAGGGAGCAGAGTTAAATGTAAACTTTCAAGGTTCTTGGAAATACCCTCGATCCTGCATAATCTGTGGCTGTCGGAATTCATTTTCAAAAAAAGATATTCCTTGTACATCAGGCAATAAGGTAGCATCTGTAAACGTCATTGGTAGTTCTTCCTGGACGCCAAGAGGTGTTGTAGCTTCGGTGCCTGCGGGCGGATAATTAGCAAACACACCCTGAGTCACTGCTGGGGCACTTGCTGGAGTTGCTCCCACAGGCAATTTGCTCTGACCTGCAGGATCAAACCCCAGATTTGGAAAGTTTATGTTAGGGTTTGGTAGCACGGCTGCTGGGTTGCCTTCAGGAGTGATGCCAGTAAGTCCTGGCCCAGGTCCAGCAGCTGGAATATTTCCATTTGCAAACCGCACTATGCCCCCTTGTCCAATTGCTTGGCCTCCCTTTGCACGCAGATCATCTTCAACAGAGAAGTCTCCCTGGAATGCAGTATTTTGTGGAATGTCTCCAAGCGCAGGCCCCATGCCTACAAAACCTGGATAGATAGCACTATAGGCAGGGGGACCTATACCAGCAATGCCTCCCTGGAATTCAGAAAAACAATATATAATTCAGAATGCAATTAGTAAGTGACTTGCTTTTTATTCCTATTAAGTAAGCATGAAGTATTTATAATGCAAATTATGGCCAAACCATCCTGAGTGCTCCCATTCCCATTAGTACTCAGATGGGAGACCACCTTGGAATAGCGGTGCTGGGGGATAACTGTGCAGACGAAAGTCCTGGCAATCTACTTCTGGTTGTATCTTTCCAAGGAAACCCAGGGGAATGTCACTGGGTTGCCAGGAATTGATGATGACTCAACAGTACTTAACAACACATTTTAAATGCAATTCTATATCACTGGTATAATGTCTTTTTAAATTGATTTTTCACTTTTTTCATGCATAGTGGGAAAACTATAGTAAGAAACCAGGAGGCCAATATGCAGTGTCATAACCACCATATAACTTCAAGAGGATAATTTTCTAGCAGGGTGCCTAGGTTTGGAGTTGGAGAAGGTGCCTATTTTTAGCCTGTTTGATAAAGACATATAGGCGCCATTGTGTTTTTATAAAATACTGGCACAAATCCTTCAGAAATAACACAAGGTTTGTGGCCACGGATGTTTATGCCTTCGCAGGCATAAATGTTTGTGTGTATAGTACATGCGTAAATCACAGCTCCACCCTCACTTCACCCAAGCTCCTTCCTTGAGCCTGCTTACTCTACAAATACATGTCTGCTTGCACTACTCATGCCTGTAGGCATGTCCTAATCTCATAAGAGGTTTTCTTTGTTTATAAATTAGCATTTTATGTGCGAAAAAGTAATATAATATTAGCTCCTAAATGTATAGGTATTTTCAGCAGTGGAAAACACATAAGTACCACTTGGAAAATACAGTATAACTTTAAATGGGTACTTTTATGTTAAATGTTATACTTGCTATTTACTCATTGACACTTGGAACCTAGACCTATAGGCACACCTTAGGTAAGCCAATTAACCCTCTGTTGCCACATAGATTGTGAGCCCTTTGGGTATAAGGGAATATATCTAGTACCTGTTTGTAGTAGTTACATAATGTAAACTGCTTTGATTAAAGGATAAGGAGGTATAGAAAACTGGTTAAATAAAATATCTCCATGGTGCTGTCGCTCTACAGCAGGTCAGGAATTTTTTGTTGTTGATTGTATGGGCTAAAAGAGTTTGCCTCACCCTAGCTAGGGAGCTTGAAGAAAAGTCGTCAGTGCCTGACAGGCAGGGTTTTGTTTGGCCACAAGAGACCGTTCAACATTTGTTGGAGCTGGAATGCTGCAGAGTTAACTCAGCTGCAGAAGAGTGAGCTATGGTTGGTTGTGAGAGAACAGTGACAAGTGAGAATGGAGTGGTTCCTCCAGATTCTGGTAGAAGGTCAGCAGCAACAGCAACAATGCCAGCAGCAGTTTCTGCTGTTGTTTCTGCCCATCTAGCACCCTGCTGGATGGGCAGCAACAACAGCAGCAGCAGATACAGAATCTTGTTTAGGCATAGGGAGAGCTACAAAAGAGTTCCCTGGCTCAGTTGACCCAGGCCTTACAGAGACCGCAGCTCTACCCTCCAGTACAAACACTACTTAAAATGAAGAATAACCATCTGCATGGCCGGGTGGCTGGAAGCAACATGGACTACTTATTTGGGGAATCTGCTGATGGGTAGCAGTCAGGCTGCATTCCAGGATGGCAACCCCGATGGGCGAGGTACATATGCATCTGTGAAGGCTGCCAAACTGGAACAGGCTGACTGTACACCAGAGGCCTACCACCAGTGGTTCAGAAAAGGGGGGCTTCAGCCAAAAGAGAGCCCTCAGAGATTCCTCTTCATTGAAGGATCTTGCATTGGAAGTGGCTGCAACTGAAGGGAAAGATCGGGCCTGAGATAACCAAGATTGTGCTATTGGAGCAATATGAGAGGGCTTGACCGCCCAGATGAAACAATGGGTATGGCAGCATCCCAACTTTACACTGGAGAGTCCACTGGAAATAGCAGAAGGGTATCATGGAGTCCAGCCGGTGACTGAAGTGGACATTGAGAAGGTGAAAAAGTCACCTATTAACCCAGAAGGATGGAAGGGGAAACCAGAGCATATGTTGACGCCCAGTGGTTGGGGCAAGGTACTTCAGGCCGGAAGGTCGGGGGTTCAAATCCCACTAGAGGACAGCAACCTTGGGCCGGAAGGACTGGGGTTTCTAGTCCCACAGGTGCTCCTTGTGGTCTTGGGCAAGCCACTTAACCCTCCATAGCCCATATTCCCTGTAAAATAGTTATCTCCAAGTTATAATGCCCTGTTCAATGTAATTTCAGTTTGTTCAATGTAAACCGCACTGATGCAGAATAGCGCGGTATATAAGAGAATGTAAATAAATAAATAAATAAATGTTCCGAACCCCTAAGCCATCTCCCAGGTGAAGGCATGGCTCCAGGCACAACTCCTTCACCTGTTTTGGGTGTGGATCCCAGGGATATGTTGCCTGGGAAGGTCCCCTGGGTATGGAGGAACCTATAGATGTCAGCCTAACTACCCCTGACACCTGCTCTTTTTTGGACACTCCCCACCCAGATACACAGAACTTTGTGATTCCAGTGGAGCTTGAGGGGACCCACCTCCAGGCCTTGATAGACTCCGAGAGTGTGCGGACCTTCATTCGCCAAGGAACAGTGAGTCGACTTCAGATTGATTATGCCAATACTGTAAGACGGAGACCAGAGGCAGTATCCAATGGTATAGGTTTCACTCAAGACTCCAACAGGGCAAACCACATTTAGGGTTGTAGTGCTGCCCTGGCTCCCATATCCAGTGATGATCGGCCAAAACTACCCAAGTTTCTGGGTGATATAGACCGGGCTAACTGACAACTCCACTAACTCGAACCCAGAAGGTTTCCCAGAGATTTCACCCTAGAAGACCCGGATATATATGTCTTGAATCCCAAGCCTGCTAAACCCTGAAGCATCATCAGAGTAAGCTATGCTCCCAGCAGAATCTAGACACGGCTATGGAGGAAGTCTAGAGAAGAAATCCCTGGAAATAGCTCAGCTCAGATCTCAGTAGTAGTGACCCAAACTCACTAGTCTGTTTCCCAGAGTGGGGGCTGGAGGGAGATCCTGGAATTTTCCAGAGGATCCAACAAGAGGATGAGTCCCTCAAACACTCGGATGAAAGGAAGATGATTAGTGATGTGCCCAAGGGATTGGTCCTGGGACTGGGACTGGTACTGGTAAAGAGCCAAACGACGAAACCTGGAAACAGCACAAGCACTGGCAAGTCAAATGCAAGGCATTGATAAGGCAGGCAAAGGGAGAACTTGAGAAGAAGCTTGCTGCGGAAGCAAAAACACGAAATAAAGACTTTCAAGTACATTCGTAGCAAAAAACCTGTGAGAGAGTCAGTTGGTCCATTAGATGATAGAGGGGTTAAAGGGGCACTAAAAGGCGAAGAGGCGATAGCAGAGAGACTGAATGAATTCTTTGCTTCAGTCTTTACTGAGGAAGATGTAGGATTGTCACCCATGACTGAAGTGGTATTTAAAGGTGCGGAAGAAATGAAGGAAATATTGATACATCGGGAAGATGTATTACAACTATTAGATAAACTGAAGAGTAGCAAATCACCTGGGCCGGATGGTATGCATCCAAGGGTGTTGAAAGAACTGAAATATAAGATTGCAGACCTGCTATTAGTAATCTGTGAATTTTCAATAAAATCATCTGTAATACCTGAAGATTGGAGGATCGCCAATATAATGCCAATTTTTAAAAAGGGTTTCAGGGGTGATCCGGAAAACTACAGACTGGTGAGCCTGACGTCAGTACTGGGAAAAATGGCAGAAACCATCATAAAGAACAAAATTACTCAGCATGTAGATAGTCATGGCCTAATGGGAGACAGCCAACATGGCTTTAGACAAGGAAGATTTTGTCTTACTAATCTGTTATGTTTTTTTGAAGGTGTGAATAAACAGGTGGACAAAGGTGAGTCGGTTGATATAGTGTATCTGGACTGTCAGAAAGCCTTTGAAAAGGTCCCTCATCAGAGACTTTTGGCAAAACTAAAGAGTCATGGGATAGGAGGCAGTGTACTATTGTGGATCAGGAACTGGTTAAAAGATAGAAAGCAGAGGGTAGGGCTAAATGGCCAATTTTCCCAATGGAGAAAGGCGAATAGTGGTATACCCCAGGGATCTGTGCTGGGTATGCTGTTTTTTGACATATTCATAAATGACCTGAAAAAGGGAATAACGAGTGAGGTTATCAAATTTGCAGATGACACAAAACTATTTAAAGTTGTTAAAACCCAAGAGGATTGTTGAAAATTCCAAGAGGATCTTGATAAATTGGAAGACTGGGCATCAAAATGGCAGTTGAAATTTAATGTGGACAAGTGCAAAGTTATGCACCTAGGGAAGAGCAACCCAAACTATGGTTACACAATGCAAGTTCCACATTAGGAACCACCACCCAGGAAAAAGATTTAGGCGTCATTGTGGATAACATGTTAAAACCCTCGGCCCAGTGTGCAGCGGCGGCCAAGACAGCAAACAGAATGTTAGGTATCATAATGAAAGGAATGGAAAATAAAACAAAAGATATTATAATGCCTCTATATCGTTCCATGGTGAGACCGCACATTGAATATTGTGTGCAGTTCTAGTCACCGTATCTTAAAAAGGATATAGCGTTATTAGAAAAGGTTTAGAGAAGAGCCTCTAAAATGGTAAAGGGGATGGAAGGATAATCCTATGAAAGGCTAAAAAGGTTAGGGCTCTTTAACCTGGAAAAGAGACGGCTGAGAGGAGATATGATAGAAGTCTATAAAATAATGAACGGAGTGGAACGGGTAAACGTAGATCGATTGTTTACGTTATCAGAATATAGAAAGACTAAGGGACTTGCAATGAAGCTACAGGGTAAACTATTTAAGACAAATAAAAGAAAATATTTTTCAATTAACGTGTAATCAAACTCTGGAATTTGTTACCGGAGGATGTCGTAAAGGCTGTTAGTGTAGCTGGGTTTAAAAAAGGTTTAGACAAGTTCCTGGAGGAAAGGTCCATAAACCATTATTAAGAAGGGACCCAGGATATCAATGCTTGACCCAATACAAACATTGTGAAACCTGTGTCTTTTGGGGAAACTGCTAGGTACGTATGACCTAGATTGGCCACTGTTGGAAACAGGATACTGGGCTTGATGGACCTTGGTCTGACCCAGTATGGCATATCTTATGTTCTTATGTACTGTTCAATATATTTGTGAATGATATTGCTGAAGGACTAAATGGAAAAACCTGTCTTTTTGCAGATGGCACAAAAATTTGCAATAGAGTGGACTTCCCTAAGGGAGTGGATAACATGAGGAAAGATCTACAAAAGCTGAAAGAATGGTCTAATGCTTGGCAGTTAAGATTTAATGTGAAGAAATGCAAAAAATTATATATGATATAGGGCGAGAGGTTGGTGTGCATGGACCAGAAGAAGGACCTTTGAGTGATTTGTTTCTGAGGATCTCAAGGTGGCGAAACAGTGTGACAAGATGGTGGCCAAAGTCAGAGGGATGCATGGTTTCATACAGAGAGGAATTACCAGCAGAAAAGAGGAGATAGTGATGCCACTGTACAAGTCACTGGTGAGGACTCACTTGAAATATTGTGTTCAGTTTTGGAGACTATATTTCGTAAAAGATATAAAAAGACTGGAAATGGTTCAGAGGTAGGCAACCAAAATGATTTGGTGCCTGAGCCAGGAGACATGTGAGAAAAGACTGGAAGATCTAAATATGTATAATGTAGAGGAGAGGAGGGCAGGGGAGATATGATAAAGACTTTTAAATACTTAGAGTATTAATGAACAAACAAACCTTTTTCAAAGACAGGGAAGCTGCAAAACTAGAGGACATAACATGAAGCTGCAAGGGGGTAAACTGAAAGGCAACGTCAGGAAATGCTTTTTCACTGAAAAGGTGGTGGATGCTTGGAATGCCCTCCCGATGGAAATGGTGGGGGTAAATACAGTGACAGAGTTCAAAATGACATGGGACAGGCACAGTGGATCCCTTTATAGCAACAGGATAAAATCAAAATAACCTTAACTGTCTCTGCTATTTCAACAAATAGGGATGACCTGCATGGAGCGATGGGTACACCCCTAAACCAAGACGTGGGGAGGGGTGACCTGCACAGAGTGACAGATGCACCTACTCTTGCCGCCTTGCTGGGCAGACTAGACGGACTATATTTACTGTCATATACTATGTTACTATGTTAAACATGCCCGAGAGCAGGCTTTGGAAGTAGATGGGGTTCCAGTAGAAAGTGGAGACTCCCCTATGAAAACCTTTCCCTATATTGTGCTAAAGGGAGATTTGTTATGCGGAGTGGCTGAGGATGCATTAAAGGGGGAAGAGGTAGAACAACTGATATTTCTGCAACCCTATCATCAGCAGATGTTGTCCTTAGCATATACCCATTTATTAGGGAGACACCTGGGGGTGGAGAAAACATTGGAGCATACTTTAGCTCAATTTTTCTGAACCGGGGTCCATAAACAGGTGCATTTGTATTGTCAGTTATTTCCCACCTGTCAACTTCACAACCCTGCCAGAGTCAGACCTGTCCCTGTACTGCCTGTGCTCATCATTGAAACTCCATTCAAAAGAGTGGCCATGGATCTGGTAGGGCCGCTGGAGCGAACCAAGTATATTTTAGTCATACTGGACTATGCTACCTGATATCCGGAGTCTATCGTGCTAAGAAATATGAAGACAATGACGATCATGAATGCCCTCTGGGAAGTTTTTTCTCAGGTGGGAATACCCACTGAGATCCTCACAGATCAAGGAACACCCTTTGCATCTAGGATGATGAAGCAAGCGTGTGCCTTGGTAAATGTTAAGATGCTGCGAACATCAGTATATCATCCACAAATGGATAGTCTTGTTGAGTAATTCAATAAAACTCTGAAGCAGATATTAAAGAGATTTGTGAAGAAGAATGGGAAGAATTGGGACATTTGCCTACCCTACTTGATGCTCGCCATCTCAGAGTTTGACGAGGTTTTTGTCTTTTGAACTGCGCATCAGAAGACGACCAAGAAGTATATTAGATGCGGTGAGGGAAACCTGGGAAGAAGAACTCTGTTTCAGATGTAATTTGGTGGAGTACATCATACAAATGCAAGACTGGCTGAGGAAAGCTGGAGAGGTGGCTGAACTCAGTCTGGAAAAAGCCCAAGCCGAGCAGGCCAAAGGCTACAATCAAGTGGCCGTGCACCGCACCTTCCAACTGGGAAACAGAGTTTTAATCTTGCTGCCCTCATCCAAGAGCAAATTACAGTACGCTGCAAATGGCAGGGGTTCTATGAGGTGGAAAAAGAGTGGGGCCAGTTAACTACCAGATTTCCCAGCCAGATAAATGGAAGAAAGCCAAAATTTACCATATCAACGTACTCGAAAAATGAACTCCAATGATGGCTGTGGTGGTACAGGGGGATGTTTTTGGGCCAGAAATTTCAGCCGTGTCTGATCCCACTCCAGTCCTGATTGGAGTCCAACTCTCCACGGCCCAAAGAAGAGACCTAGTGGGTCATTTCTGCTAGAACCTAGATGTGTTCACCCGCCAGGGACAAACCCACCTCACTTGCCTGAGGTGTTTATCCGACAACAACCCTATGTAATTCCAGAGGCCCGGTGCAGGCCATCACCAAGGAACTGGAGGAAATGCTTAACCAGGGAGTTATAGAAGAGTCTATGAGTGACTGGTTATCCTCCATTGTCTTGATTCCTAAACCAGATGGGAGCATCAGATTCTGCATTGACTTCCGAAGGGTCTAAGCAGTTTTTAAACTAGAAGCGTATCTGATGCCCAGAGTAGATGAGCTAATAGAGTTACTCAGTGAAGTATGCTTTATATCAAATTTGCACTTGACCAAGTAATACCGGCAGGTGCCCTTGACCCTGGCTGCTAAGGAGAAAACTGCTTTTTCGACATTGCAAGGCCTGTTCCAGTTTACTGTGCTTCCATTTAGATTACACAGGGCTCTAGCCATGTTTCAATGCCTGGTTGACCACCTGCTGAAACTGTACAAGGAGTATGCAGCTGTATAACTTGGCTTGGGAACTGGCTTGGGAACCCAGAGACCAGGGTTTGATTCCAACTAGCATGCCTTGTGGCCTTGGGCAAGTCACTTAACCCTCCATTGCTCAGAAAAATCCTAGTTATCAATGTCCCTGTTTAATGTACATTACCAAGTTTAAGTTACAATGTAAACCGCTTTGATTGAAATGATAAAGTGGTATAAAAAAACTGTTAAATCTACAGCAGAGACTTCATCATCCACCTAACCCAAGAATAAGCTGTGTCGACCAGTCTGTGGAGAGCCGAGTTAATGGCTAATCCCAAGAAATATTTCCTGGGAGGCCGGGGTGTCCAATACCATTCATTTAATCAAGAATGGACAGATACGACCGTAACTATGGAAGGTGGATGCCATTGCCAAGGTCCCCACCCTGAAGTTGAAGAAAGATGTTCATGCCTTTCTTGGATTGGTTGACTACTACTGCTGGTTTTTCCCAGCTTTGCAGAGATTGTGGAGCAATTGACAAATCTCCTTTGGAAGACAGCTCCCAAGTGGATCCAGTGGCCACTGGACCTGGATCTGGCCTTCCAGTATCTCAAGGAGGGCGTGTGCTCTGAACCTGTCCTAGTTTGTCCTGATTTCTCTCTATTGTTTATTGTACAGATGGATGCTTCAGAGGTGGGCTTGGGAGCCGTACTGGCCCAGGAAGTCTAGAGTGAAGTTGCTACCTCATGAAAAACATTATGCTGTGATTGAGAAGGAAGCCCTGGCTGTCAAATGGGCACTGAAAACCTTCAAATTCTACCCGATGGACTGTCTGTTTACACTGGTAACTGATGACCAACCCCTCAAGTGGCTGGCTCAACATAAGGAATCCAACAGCTGTGTTATGTGTTGGTTTCTGAGTTTCCAATCCTACCAGTATCAGAACCGTCATAGGACTGGTCAGGCCCACCTGAATGCTGACTTCCTTTCCTGGGTGGGGATCGCGGGTGAGGTAGGCGCTCAACAGGGCATGGTTGAGCTGAGGGGAAGGGTGTGTGATGGGGTATGTAAGAAATTACCCATTCCTCTCCAAAGGGATTGTCAGCAGCCCACTTTAAAAAGGTCTACAGCTCTGAACTCAGGACTGGGAGAGTATGACCCAGGCAGAAGGATTAAGAATCCAGCTGGGTGCAAGCGAGGGGGAGGTCTTTGGAGATAGAAAACCCTTCCAAGCCAGATGGGTCAGAGGAGTCCTACTGTGAACAGGGCCAGCCCGTCCATTGTGCGAGAATGTTGTTCGCACAGGACCCCGCACAAACTTCATTCTCACACGTGCCCTTTGACATGCTGGCTTCAGAGGGAGCCGGGGAGGCCTGTCCAAGGCCCCAGCTCACCTATGCACAGCTGCCAGCGTGAAGAGTGGCATTTTCCCTCATGTTGGCAGCTGTGTTCTTGTGAAGCGTGGGACTGTCAGGAAATGCCCTTTAACCTTTACCGGCATTCAGCGTGCTTCACTAGAACACAGCTGCCAGCATGAGGGAAAATATTGCTTTCATGCTGGTGGCTGTGCAGAGGTGAGCCGGGGCCCAGGCGGGCCTCCCTGGCTCCCTCTGAAGCCGCTTAGACAGGCACGGAGCTCTTCGGAGGGGAGGGAGGGGTCTAGGATAGGACTGGAAATGGCTGATGGGGGACTAGGATTGGAAATGGGCTGATGGGAGGGCTTGGACTGGAAATGGGCCGATGGGAGGCTAGGATAAGACTGGAAATCGCTGATGGAGGGAGCTTGGACTGGAAATGGGATGATGGGGGCTAGGACTGGAAGTGGGCTGATGGGGGGAGCTAGGAATGGAAATGGGCTGATGGGGGGTCTAGGATTGGAAATGAGCTGATGGGGGGGCTAGGACTGGAAATGGGCTGATGAGGGAGCATAGGAGAATGGGACTAGACGGGAGCGGATGCTAGGTGGGGCTGGGACCAGAAGGGAGCGGATGCTGGGTGGGGCTGGAACTAGAAAGGAGCATATGTTGGGGGAGGACTAGAAGGGGATGGGGCAGGGGGAATGAGGATGGAGAGGGGAAAAGATATTTTGTGTGGGAGGAAATAAAAATCTACGATTGGCCGCATATTGGGAGTACAGTTAAGGATTGAGGAGTGGATTATAAAAGAATAAAGAAAGAAATGGAGGAAAGAGCAAAAGGGGAAAGATCAGTATGTTAAAGCAGATGTAGAGAGAGAATGGAAAATATCTAGAAGAGAGAAGAAAGGACAAATGGACAGCTAGCAGAAGACACAAAGAAAACAGAAGAAAGTGACTGGATTAATTGCAACTGAAAAATAAAATGCCCAAACAAAAGGTTCAAAAATACTTTTCATTTTGAATTTATTAACTGGAATATGTAAGCTCTGGGAAATGTGTATCGCTAACATCTTTGCGTTTTTTGTTTTAGTACAAAGGAAATTAATTTATAATTTCATTTCTTCAGTGGTGGTGTACGTTCCAGGTTTGGCTTTTGGGGTTCCCAATTTAATTGTCTTCCTATTTCTAAATTGTGATCCCTTGTTCTTTGTGTGGTGATATTCTATGTTCTGCATGTGTAACCGAGCTGAGGTATTCTGTTCCGTGACAGTGCCACTTGTTCTCTTTCCCCAGTAGGAGATATATTGGTATTCTCTGAGATATATTGGTTTAATATTTACAGTGTTGCCTTTTGATAGGTAGGGTTTGGTGCTTTGTGAATCCTGGTAGTGCTGTTATGATATGGTGGGTTTGCTATGGGTTCTAAATGGGCAGTGTTTATGGTACTTCCTAACGTGCCTGACGGTTGGCACTGGAGTATAGTAATGTAGAAATCTGGTAGTCTTTCTTTATCCAGACACTCATTAAGAGGCATGTTTACTAAAAGTTAGGGCATATTAACAATATGCACATATTTATGCAAATGAGGCACCTTATGCAAATGAGGCCCTGCAATGAGTCTCCGCACATGGCCCTGCACCCCTCTTGGGCCGCCCTTGACTGTGAGGTAGGAGAGTTAAAAAAGGGAATTATATCACTTTTGCTGGTTAGTATCCAACGGGAGTCAGATCCAGGGGCAGCACTTGTGCAAAGGAACGAGGCGTGGCTGGGGACTATATTCACAGACACCAAAGCCCAAGTGGGTGACTAAAGTTTATTCTGAGCTTTGACTGACCTAAACTGTGGGCCAGCTAGAGGGGTACTGAGAACCATTCTTGTGAAGCCAACAAGCTGGGGGCATGACATGCTAGATAGTTGCAGCATAATCAAAGTGGTTTTGGTTTGCTCTTCACTGTTGCTTGCCTTGTATTTTTAAGAATTCCTTGTCCCTGCCCGCCACGCTATACCACACTATACTACGCTATTACTGTGGGTTTTTTTAGATTGTTTACGCCACTGAATGTAGATGTTTTTCCTGCTTTTGCTCTGCTCAAAACCATGTCCTTTTTAAAATGTTGGTCCCTTAGCGATTGGAAGGGCCAACATTATATGCATGCCCCCACAAAGTTTATAAGAAAAGCATTTATGTGGTTGGTGCTACTTCTGCCTGCATATATGCTTTTGAACAGCAACCTGAAGATGTCATAGCAAGATGAAAGAAATTTGGAAAGTACCTTCTTGAAGAGGATAATCTTGAATCTTATCCACAGAAAAGCAAACACTCATTAATATTATATGAAAAGCATTTTCCAAATTACACTACAGGGGTCTGGTAAAATGCTAAAAGTGTTTTTTTCACAACAATAAATCAAGCAAAGATTCTTCTGGAGAATCAGCACTTAAAGATCTTAAAGATTCATGGCCTGAAGCATCTAAATGTTCTAATTCTGTATCCAGGAGAAATTGTTTGATCAAAGAAAATATATATTGTTGATCCTGTGAAAACCTTAAATTTTAACAGATTATGTTATTGCTGTTTGCACTTTCAACCATCAAAATGCCCCTATTAAGTGGTGGAATACTTTCTTCTATTCTGAGTATCCTATGAAAGGTCAGGAAAAATGTGAATTCTGGGAACCTCTTATATCGGCTTTCCTTTTCTTGATCATACTTACTAAGAACATAAGATGTGTCATACTGGATCAGACCACAGGTCTATCAGGACACTCATCCTGCCTCTAACAACGGACAATCCAGGTCGCAGGTCCTCGAAAGACCAGTCCTTGTGGCTCACCACCAGCAATAAGGAGGGATGACTCCCCCCAAGTCTACACATCTAATAACAGCTTTATACCTCAATCTTTTGTATCCTTATTATTATGTCTTTCTATTTTATTGGTTTATAAACCATTTTGAATGATGAAGGGATATAAAAAAATGTTTAAAGAAAGAATACATCTAATTAGCTTGCAGTTTCTAAACCCCTAGAATCAGAAACCCTAATTATAATATTCTCAATTTTATTCCACGCTTCTTTCCTAATAATGCCTAACGTTCTATTTGCTTTTTCAACTGCTGCTGTCCACTTAGCTGATTCCTTATCTCATCCTGCAGCAAAGATCATCATTAGGGTTGGCCCTGGTGCACCATTTTGAGATTAATTTTTAGCATTATATAGTTACCGTCAACACACATTAGATGGACCATTTTCAGAGCATTTACCTGAGTAAAATAACTTGGTGAACATTGCCCTCCTCTGCCTGACTGAAAACACTTGAAAGCTCCAGAGCGGGCTTACCTTTAAATGGGTTAGAAAAAGGTGCTCCTGGGGCCATGCTCAGGATGGGGAATAGAAAGCGTGCCTACATGAAGCATTCAAATGTACACGCGCTACTTTGATATATATTTTCATGTCGCCAATATTTTATTAGTTTTTAATTTTGGTCTCAACATAATTTATATTATTTTTTTATTTATAATAATTTTCAATTATGAGTATGTTTATTTGTCTATATTGATTCATGTTTTTATATACTTTATATGTAAAGATTTATCCCTGATGAATGCACACGCCGAAACACAGCCATGTAGGGTGAAGTACTTCAGAATACAATAAACCTATTTTACAATTCACTCTGTGAGTTCTTACTGACTATTCCTCTCGATCCTTTTTTCCACTCACTACTTTGTCCATGCACATATAGCACTTGCAACGTACACAGAAGATTTTAGCATGCTTTCCTTGCAGCTGCCTTGGGGAGAATTTTGAATAACCTCTGCTATTTGCAACGTACATGGGTGCTTTTGGCTTTTTCATGTGTTAGTCCCTTTTCAAAGAGAAACAACACGGAGTGGCAGTTAAAAGTCTAAATGCAGGCCTGGCGGTGATGGTGGTGGGGGCAGGGGGGAGGAGAGATATAACATGCACAAAGTGATAGTTGCATCTCTGTACAAATCTAACCACTTTGCTGGATGGATTGAAGCCTTTGTCTGCTGTTATTGTTCTACCGCATGCAAAGTCCAGAAGTACCAACATACTTTGCAAATAATGTGGGCTGTTCAAATTTCCCCCATAGTAAAAAAGCAATACTAAATGCCCTTTCTTGCCTACTTAGAAGGTATGTTTCTTCAGTTCTATACACACTATCATCTCCTTTTTCCGTAAATTGTATAGCTTTTTATTGTGCTCCACCATGTAGCTTCGCACCTTACCATCATGCTTACATCAACCATCATTTTAGCAGATGCCAATCATGTGTGATTTATCGAGATGACTTACCTGAATTTCTTCTGAGCTTACGATACCCATCCTAGCGGGAGCTCCCTTTAGAAAACAAACATCATATTAGAAGACGGATCGAGCAAACATCCTTCAACAGGCTCATTCATTTAATTTTTGGAAACACCAGTTTTCATATCTTTCAACTGTCACTTTTTATTTTGGACAAAAAACACATGCATCGAAACAGGCTTTAATGCATTTAGCTATTTGTCTGGTCTTTCTGATATTTATCTATGAAGGTGAATAATTGATTTCTCTACGCTCGAGGTCATACTGCTTGTGGGGAGCCTTTTTCCCTTTGCTATTCTGCAAGTTATCATATGCATATGGCATTACTAATATCCATAACGTGCGAGGAGGACAGAGATTTTCCTATATCTATACATGTGTAATACAAAGGGCCTAAGAGAAGTGAATGCAAGCTGGCATCTTCCACTAAATTCAAAGCTATACTGTATACTATATATGCGTCCTATAGTGTAATATATACTTGCCTTCAATAAAAAAGGGCTAATATTCAGCCAGTGCCAAGGCTTAACTTAATATGGGTGAAGCTCTATTTTGCATATTGGAGAAATGCAACATTCAGGTAGGGACACTCACGTTTCCTGAATAGTCTACAAAAGGATTTTCTGAATGCGAAACTTTAGGTAAAATACATATAAGGACTTGGGGAAAAAAATGCTTGAATTTGCCGGCACAGCTAGTGGGAGCAGCAATTTCAGAAAATTAGACATGGAGAGAAAAAGAAGCATCATTTGGCAGTTTCCACGTATAACTGGCCACACTTAGACATGGGGAGATTTCGCAAATTACATATCTAGTTACTTATATGTATAGTTGCCTGATTTCACAATACGCTAGGTATACATGGTGGCAATTAACGAGGAAAGCTGCAAAAAGTTCATTTTTAAATTTTGAGGACAAAAATAAATAAGAGGTGGGGTGTGGACATATTCAGAGGCTTTTATGCGATTTTCAGACTTGTAAGCCACATAAATGCAGCTCACGAAGTCATGGGAATACTCTCTCTCCATAAACATCACACTGTATCTAAGCAACAACATTTCCTACCATAAATTATATTTTCTGGTGCAACATATAATTAGAGTGTCAGGAATAGATAAGGGGGGGGGGGGGTTATTTTAGTAGCCCTATTCATGCTTTGGATATCTGAAAATGGGCATAGGAACGTCAAAAGTACGGAGACGTTTCCAGAGGCATTTTAGAAGCCAGGTATGTGGATGTTCAAGTCTGAACAGGGCATAGTGGAGGTGTTGCTGGGCATTCCAAAGGAACTGGGCATCACTGCCTGATCTCGGAAACATTCTGGACATCTGGAGTCATGACTAGGGTTATACAGTTGTAGTCAACATTATTGACATCTTTGCATTTTAAGTATGTTGCATACAATATCTTGAGAAATAATTCAAAATATTCCAACTTTATGCCATCATAATATTTTAATAGTATTTTCAAAGGTATACAAGAAAAAAAAGATATCTGTGCAACTTACACAGTAATTTTTGAGAAAAAAAACAAAATATAACGTGGACAGGATTAATAGCACTCTTCACTAATATTTGGTTGCACAACCCTTGGCAGCGATGACAGCTTTCAAACATTTCTTGTAGCCATCTACAAGTTTCGTACATCTGTCTGCTGGTAGTTTCTCCCACTTTTCAACTGCGATTTGTTGCAGCTCATGAATATTTCCAAGATTCCTTTTACCAATGACAGATTTTAGCTCTTTCCGAAGGACTGAGATCAGGACTCATTGCTGGCCAATTTAAACAGTCCATTTTTTTCATTTATAACTATTCCTTTGAACTTTTGGATGTATGTTTTTGGGTCATTGTCCTGCTGGAGGACCCATGATCTTTGACCTAGACCTTGATTCCTGATGCTAGGTAGCACATTTCACTCAAAAATAACTTGGTAGTCCTCTGACTTCATGATTCCTTTAACACATTCCAGGCCTCCAGTTCCTGAGGCAGCAAAACACTCCCACAACATTATGGAATCTCCACCATATTTGACTGTAGGAAGGGTTGTTTTTTTCCTTGTAAGCTTCATTTCTTTACTTGTAAATGTATTGCTGATCTGCATTGCCAAAGAACTGAAGTTTGGTTTCATCTGTCCACGGAACATTTTCCCAGAAGGATTGTGGTTTCTCAAGGTGTGGGTTAAGGCAAAGATCAGGTATGTCTTATGTCTATCTTTGAGCAGTGGAGTCCTCCTTGACCTTCACCCATGAAATCCTTCTTTGTTTAGTGCACAACATATGGTACTCATTCAAACAACCATTCCCGATTGCTCCAGGTCAGTCTTAAGCACTTTGGTGTTTTTTCAACAAGTCACACTAAGCTTTGAAGACATTGGATTAATTCTCCTCTTCCCATCACATCCTGGGAGGTTCTTGACAGTTCCACGAGCAGAAAAGTTCTTAACTGCGAACTGTAGACACAGGAATCACAAGATCTTTGGAGATGACTTCTACCCATTTGAAGTTTGATGTTTGTTGATAATGGCTTTTCTGACTATCTCAGGCAGCTCTCTTGTCATCACCATTGTGAAAATGGAACAGGGAGTGAATGTGCACAACCAAGGAAGCGAGATAACCAGAATGGTAGTGATTACAATTCTGTTTTTGTTAAGAAAAATTCCCAATATGTTTCGGTAAATGCCTTCCTCAGGGGGTAAAATTCTCAAAAAAATAAAGGTATAGGCACATAATTCATTTACTATAGTGGCCCTAATTATGGGGTTTTTTATAGGACTATTTACAATACTTGTTAGTCTACAAGGTCTATTACAAGATAAGTTTCCTCCTCATCCTTTTTCCCCCTCTTTCCTCCAATTTTGATCACATGATTAATATAGTTTTATTATTAGTAACATTAACATTTTATGTCCTTTTTACTGTATTCTATTTCTAATGTATTTTGTTTTTATTGCATTTATTTTAAATTTTAGCCTTACTGTTTTATTCTTTTACTTTTTACATCATATTGCATGATTACTCTATTATACTTCTTTATTTTCTTTTTATAGTTCTTTTTATTACTTTACTCATTATAGATGTCATTCCCGAATGTGGGACGTGCAGCCCCGAAGACATCTGGGGTTGATTTCCCCCTCTGGCTCTCCCTGTATGCCCTGTGCATCAGAATGGGGAGAGCTGGTGAGGGGCGGGAGGGGGCAGAGCGAGAGCAGGCTAGCCCGGCATCACGTACAGGGTCAATTCAGGTCAGAGCCCTGTACGTGCTGCCAGGCTCATGGGAATGTGGATGATTGGGCCTAGGGAGCCCCCTCCGGGGCTGGGGCCGGGTGCATGGGGGTCCCCCGCCACTCGATTCAGGCCATAGCAGGCCAGCAGTGGGTCGAGTGGTAGAGATATTAGGAGCCACGGATATCGGGGCGCTTGTGAGAAGGACGTCTCCACAGGCGGAATGGGTATGCCAGGCCATCCACAGGCCCGATTCTGGGAACTGCAGTCCTAAGATCCCCTTGTTCATCACAGACGTTCAGACGACCTGGATATCCCCCTCCCGGAATCAGGCTCCATGTGTTCTTTATGAATGATTTTATTAATTATGCATATATACTTTTATTTTTTGAGGCTTTTACCCCCTGAGGAAGGTGTTTGCCCAAACACATTGGGAATTTTTCTCAATAAAAGCAGAATTGTAACTACTACTCTTTTAGTTAACTCACTTCCTTGGTTTTGCTGTTGCTACTGCAAGTGTGCGTGCTCTCATTTGGATTGTACAGGGAATGAATGTGGCCATTTTAAACATTAGAGCCATCATTCATTGCTTGAATCAAGTCATGTGAGCAGGGCCATCCCATCCATTGAGCAAGAATGTTTTTTGCACAGGGCCCTGCACAAAGAACATTCTGCATAGGTAAATTTAAAAAAAAAAAAAAAAAAGCTGGCTGCTGCCACTGCCGCCGTCACCGTGGCAGCAGCAGGATCGAGTGTCCACGGGGCCCCCCTACCCGGCAGAGTCCTCCCTCCCTGCATCACCTCCCTCGCGCGCTGGCTTTCAGAGCCACGAAGGGAGAGTTTCCCTTTCGTGGCTCTGTTAAGCTTGCCGGGGCCTGGGGCTGATGGGAAACAGGAAATGCCTGTTTCCCATCAGCCCAGCAGGCTTAACAGAGCCGCGAGGGAGAAACTCTCCCCTTTGCGGCTCTGAAATCCAGTGCGAGAGGGAGATGATGAAGGGAGGGAGGACTCTGCCGGGTAGGGGTCCCCGCGGACACTCAATCCTGCCGCTGCCATGGTGGCAGCGGCAGCAGCTAGCTTTTTTTTTTTTTTAATTTTGCTGATGGGGCGAGGGGGGGTTAGGACTGGCTTTGGGCTGATGGGAGGGTTAGGACTGGTAATGGGCTATGGGGGGGGCTAAAACTGAAAATGGAGTGAATGGGGGGTTAGGACTGGTAATGGGCTATGGGAGGTTAGGACTCATAATGGGCTATGGGGGGCTAACACTGAAAATGGGGTGATGGGGGTTAGGACTGGAAGTGGATTGATGCGGAGTTAGGTCTGGAAATGTGCTGATGGGGGGGTGAGGACTTGAGGTGGGCTGATGGGGTTAGGACTGGTAATGGGCTGTGGGCTGATGAGGGGGCTAAGACTGGAAATGGGCTGATGGGGTTAGGACTGGAAGTGGGCTGATAGGGGGTTAGGACTGGTAATGGGCTATGGGGAAGGCTAAGACTGAAAATGGGGCGATAGGGGGGTTAGGACTGGAAGTGGGCTGATGGGGGGCTTAGGACTGGTAATTGGTTGGGGGGGTTGCTAGGACTGGAAAAGGGCTGAGTAGAAGGGGTGGCTTGAACTGCAAATAGCTGATGGGGACGGGGGCTTGGAATGGAAATGGGCTGAGTGGAGGGGAGCTAGGATTTGACATGGGCTGATAGTGGGGCTAGGAAAGGACTAGAAATGGGCTGATGGGGGACTGGGAATGGAAATGAGCTGATGGAGCGACTCAGACAGGACTGGAAATGGATGGGGGAGCTAGGACTGGAAATGGGCTGATGTAGGGCCTAGAAGGGAGCGGATGCTGCGTGGGGCTGGAACTAGAAGGGAACTGATGTTGGGGGAGGATTAGAATGGGATGGGGCTGGGAGAGTGAAATGGAGAGGGGAAAAATATTTTGTGTGGGAGGGAAGACAAATCTACAATTGGCCGGGTATTGGGAGAGTAAATGGGGATTGAGGATGGAGGGATAAAATTTGAGTGGATGAAATAGGAATGAGGAAAGAGCGAAAGGAGAAAGATTAGTATGTTAACGCAGCTGTAGAGAGAGAATGGAAAAAAAACTAGAAGAGAGAAGAAAAGACAAATGGTCAGCAGACAATGGAGAGTTAGTAGAAGACACGAAGAAACCAGCAGAAAGTGGCTGGAGCAATTGCAACTGAAAAAAAAAATGCACAAAAGTTAGATAGATATCTCTTTATTTTGAATTTATTAATTGGAATATGTCAGCTCTGGGAAATGTGCATCATTAACGTCTGCGCTTTGTTTAGTACAAGAGGAAATAAAACTATAAATTAATTTCTACAGTGTTGTACATTCCAAGTTTGACTTTTGGGGTTCCCAGGTTAATTATTGTCTTCCTGTTTCTAAATTGTGATTCCTTGTTTGGTGATGGTCTATGTTCTGCATGTGTAACTGAGCTGAGGTATTCTGTTTATGTAATTCCTATTTGACAGTGTCACTTGTTCTCTTTCCCCAGTAGGTCATGTATTGTTATTCTCTGAAATGTATTGGTTTAATATTTGCAGTGTTGCCTTTTGATAGGTAGGGTCTGGTGCTTCGTGAGTCCTGGTAGTGCTGTTACGATACGGCGGGTTTGCTATGGGTTCTAAATGGGCAGTGTTTGTAATAGTTTCTAATGTGCCTGGCGGTTGGCACTGGATTATAGTAATGTAGAAATCTTTCAGTCTTTCTTTATCCATACACTCATTAAGAGGCATGTTTACTAAAAGTTAGTGTGTGGTAACGTTTTGCAAATATTTATGCAAATGAGGCCCCTTGTGCAAATGAGGCCCTGCACCGAGTCTCTGCACATGGCCCGCACCCCCCTTGGGCCGCCCCTGCATGTGAGTACTGACAATTGATCACAGGTACATCTACTTTTACTGCTATGGGAATGTAGTTCTTCTATTCAAAATTTGAATTGTTATAAGGGTGCCAATAATCATGTCCTGGCAATGTCCCAGTTTTTATACTAATTATTTATTTATTTATTATATTTAACCGGTTTTATATGTTGTTGTTGTTAAGTGCCGTCGAGTCGGAGTCGACTCATAGCGACCCTCTGGATAGCTATCCTAAATTGTGTTCGGTCTTCAGTCAGGCGGCTCATTGTTGACAGACTGGTACCCGTAGCTGCTGTTATTGTATCGATCCATCTCATTGCTGGCCTTCCTCTTTTGTGTTGACCTTCTATCTTGCCAAGCATTATGTCTTTCTCTAATGATCTCTCTCTTCGCATGATGTGTCCAAATTATGAAAGTCGAAGTCTTGTCATCTGAGCGTCTAAAGAAAGCTTAGGTTTGATCCCCTCTAGTACCGACTGGTTTGTTCTTCTGGCAGTCCATGGTATACACAGTATTCGCCGACAGCACCATAATTCAAAGGCATCAATTTTCTTCCTGTCTATCTTTTTCACTGTCCAGCTTTCACATTCATATGATGTTATTGAAAATACCATGGCTTGAACAAGTCAAATCTTTGTATGGAGAGAGACATCTCTGCTCTTGAGAATCTTATCTAGGTCTTTCATAGCCATTCTGCCAAGAGCAATGCGTCGTCTGATTTCTTGACTGCGTGTTGCTTCTTTATTGATAGTTGATCCAAGTAGGTTAAAGTTGTTCATGATTTCAATTTCTTCTCCTTCAACAATGAACCTGTTGATTATGCCAGTTGTCATGATCTTTGTCTTCTTTACATTAAGATGCAGGCCGATTTTGAGACTATGTTCTTTGATTGTGAGAAGCAAATGTTTCAGATCATCTTCACTTTCAGCCAGTAATGTGGTATCATCAGCATAGCGAAGGTTGTTGATGAGTCTTCCACCAATCTTCACACCTCTGTTGTTTTCATACAATCCTGTTTCTCTGATGATTTGTTCTGCATATAAATTAAACAGGTAGGGGGAAAGTATGCAGCCTTGTCTTACACCTTTGCTTATTTTAAATCATTCTGTTTCTCCTTGTTCCGTTCAAACTGTTGCTTCTTGATCAATGTACAGATTGTGCAAGAGTACGATCAGGTGTTCTGGTATACCCATGCTTCTTAATGTGGCCCAGAGTTTCTCATGGTTTACACAGTCAAAGCCTTGCAATAGTCGATAATGCACAAATAGATATCCTTTTGGTATTCTTTAGTCTTTTCAAGGATCCATCTCACATCCGCAATGATGTCTCTCGTTCCTCGCCCTTTCCTGAACCCTGCTTGCACTTCAGGTAGTTCTTGTTCCAGGTATGATTGTAGTCTCTGTTGAATAATCTTCAGTAGAATCTTGCTGGCATGTGGGATCAGAGCAATTGTGCGATAATTTCCACAGTCAGTTGGATCACCTTTCTTTAGTATTGGTATAAACACAGATCTTTTCCAGTCAGTTGGCCATGATGTTGTCTTCCATATTTCTTGGCAGAGCCTTGTAAGTACGGTAACAGCTGCATCAGATTGCTGTAATACTTCTATGGGAATGCCATCAATGCCTAGTGCTTTGTCTTTTGATAAGGCTTTCAATGCTGCTTCAACTTCTTCTTTCATCACCAATGGTTCCCGATCATAAAGTACAGGTTGATTTGCAGTTTTATATACTGTTTTTCTATTAAGCAAAAAGGTTTACATGGAACAAAAAAGAGAACAGTTTACAAGGAACAATTGAAAACATTTTCTACAATTTCCTTTTTTAATTGGTCTTGTTTTATTTGATTCTTTTATGTGTCAAATATGTGTACATATTTAGCCCAAAGCCATTTCACTGCCCACTTTTTTTAAAGAGATATTGGACATTAAGGGGTTGAACTGCAAGGGTGCCAATAATATTGACCACAACTGTACTTGCTCCAGGCACGAATAGACATTGGGAAAGTTCTTGTTTTGGCAGTAAAAAATCCAGAGGGGGTCAAGAAGATGGCATTCCACCATCTCCAGTGCTCTGCATAATCAAACAGCAGTGGGATTTGAACCCTGGCCCACTACACTCTCCGTTAGGCTATTCCTAGATGTTCACAGCTTGGAATACTATTCTAGGAATGTCTGTATAGACACCCCTGCAGACATCCATATCAGGCCCGTCCACGTTTGTGAAATTGTGCCTGAACTTGGATTGCCTGCTTTTTTTTTCAGACATTCTGGCTGGGATGCCCCAGATTGCCCTTGGACGCCATTTATAAAATGCCACTTAAGGTAGCTTTCTTATTCATAATCTCTGCTGAACTACATAAAATATCTGGATCCTACCACTTTTCAATCGCATTGTTCCAGGTTAAAGGATAAGATTTAAAAGTATTTCACAGGAAAGAGTTAACCATCCTTGAAATCCTAACATAGGCTAGTTTTAGGAAATGTAACTTTCTCCAAGAAACTTTATAATAAAGATAACTGTTTTTATTGGAAAGCAAGCAAAAGGTGTCAGATAGCCATGATTCTGCCTATAACACATTTACTCTGTTTTCTCTGAACACAGGGGTTGATGATGAACGATGCCAAGCAGATAAGATAACTGGTTCTTTTTAGCCAAATTTGGCAGGAAATTTTCTGAAATCTAGCTAGTCCAAATTTGATTGGATAGCCACAGGATGGCACATTCGATAGCTTGGGTGCCCACCTATACATAGTCAGTTAGCACTGCAAATCAGGGCTAACTGGCTAATCATAGTCCATCCTGGACACTCCCCTGAAACTGCCTTTTTAGGGCCTGATTTTATAATAGGATGCTTGGGTGAGGAGCTGAGAAAGGTGCTGATTTTATAAAGGCAACAGGTTTATAAAACAGACTTCCAGAACCAGGCTCTGTAGCATGGAAAGACCAATTGACACATAGACACCTGCCCCTGAAGCTGGGATTGCCTACCCATGACAACACAAATAAACACGTACCATCTTACATGTTCCATGTACTTATACATGTCTATATCATTGTGCAGTTTTATAGAAGTCTTTACGTCATGTCAAGCCAGAAGTAATTTTATAAAAGGACACCTATATCCAAGGAGTAAAAATGTGTCTATTTTAAGTCTATTTCTAAAGGATACATAGGGGCCTAAGTGCCTTTGTAGAATAAGCTCCTGGACCCAGCCTCAATAGGGCACTAATGCCAGCAGTCACATTTACACCTGTTCCTAGCTTGGCATGAATGCGCTTACCTGCATATTGTACAAAATACATGCATCACAATGCTGCTTCCGCTTCACCCAAAATATGCCCCCAGGAATGACGCCACACAGCACACATGGAACTACTTGCACATATATATATGCGTGTAAACGGACACGTCATTTTATTAAAGGCCTTTTCCATGTTTAAAACTGACTTTATGTATGGAAAAACCTTTTATAAAATTACCCCTCTATTGTTCAGCTAATTTTGCTTGTCTTATGAATTTACTGTAGGTGGTTAAACTCACCCGGCCAGAGGGAGAAAATTCTTAAAAAGCAGAAATTTAGGGGTATGTTTACTAAAATGCACAACATTTGTGTGGGTTCGACCTAGGCCCAGTGCAAGGGTATGAGGCATCCTAGCAGAACTTCACCCATTCAAATTTCACTTTCTGTTTGCATGGGGGAGGAAGCCACTTCGCTTGGCTTCAGGGACTCCGTGCTATCCTGTTTCTCCTCCTACCTCTCCCATCACTCATTCAGTGTATGCTCTGGTGGCTTCTCCTCCTCCCCTATCCTGCTCCATGTAGGTGTACCCCAGGGATCTGTCTTGGGTCTCCTCCTCTTCTCTCTCTATACCCAAGGCCTTGGCATGCTTATCTCCTCCCAAGGCTTTCAGTACCATCTCTATGCCAATGACTCCCAAATTTACCTCTCTATACCTAATATTTCTCCGGCAACCCAGTCCAAGATCTCTGCCTGTCTTTTGGACATCGCTGCCTGGATGTCTCATCGCCGATTGAAACTGAACATGGCCAAGACTGAACTCCTTATCTTTCCACCCAACTCTTCCCCCCCACTTCCCCCTCTCAGTCCATATGGATGGATCTACTATCCTTCCTGTTCCCTCCGCCCGCAATCTAGGGGTTATCTTTGACACCGCTCTCTCCTTCTCCGCTCATATCCAGCTTGTTGCTATGACCTGCCGCTTCTTTCTCTACAACATCAGCAAAATCCGCCCCTTCCTCTCTGAACATACTACCAAAACACTTATCCACTCCTTAATCTCCTCTCGCCTCGATTACTGAAACCTACTCCTCGCTGGTCTCCCCGTGAGCCACCTCCTTCCCCTCCAATCTATACAAAATCACGCTGCTCGACTAATCTTTTGCCAGCCTCACCATGCCCACATTACTCCTCTCCTCAAGTCACTTCACTGGCTCCCTGTCCAATTCCGCATCCAATTCAAGCTTCTCCTGCTGACTTATAAATGCATTCACTCTATGGCCCCTCAATACCTCTTATCTCTCCCTACGTCCCCTCTCGAAATTTGCGCTGCGCTAACAAATTACTTCTATCTATGCCTTTCACCCGCACCGCAAACTCCCGACTGCTCTCCTTTCACCTTGCTGCACCATACGCCTGGAACAGCCTACCTGCGTCTGTGCGCCAGGCATCCTCCCTGGCCCTCTTCAAATCCAGGTTGAAGACCCACCTCTTCACCGTTGCATTCAGATCCTGACCTCCATCCACATCTCACCCTAATCCCCGTCAACTTTTATGACCAAACTATAGAACAAACTGTACCACACCGTACCTTGCGCAGAACTGACTAATGCTCTGTACTGTTCTAACTAGATTGTAAACTCCAATGAGCATGACTCTGACGGCAGGGACTGTCTCTTATATGTTGGCTACCTCTTGTAGGTTAGCTGTGCAGCGCTGCGTGTGTGGCGCTTTATAAGTGCTGAATAGTAGTAGTAGTAGTAGTAGTAATGCAAAAGAAAGTGAAATCAAAGGGGGGGGGGGGAGGCAGAAGTACGAACGCCACCACAGCAGCAGAGTTGATGGTAACTCTGGCACTTTGGGGCCATTTTAATGCTGCTGCCCTGTAAGGGGTGGTAGTGATGGCAATGGGTGCCCCAGGGGCCAGTGCTGTAGGCCACCACCTAGTTTGCCTAATGTAGTGCCGGCCCTGGTTCAACCTCAAGAATTAGTGTAGAGGCCCATACTAAACTTTCTTTGGGGGGGGGGGTCTGCATGTCCTCTGCTGTTAGCATGTTGGAGCCACAGCTCAGTAGGTTCACTTACTGCCACCCCTTGAGGAAACAGTAAGTGCAACCATACTAACGGCAACATTTGTGGCTAGCACATGACAGTGATATCCATGGTATGTCGGCAATGGCCACATTCCATCTTAACCCACCCAGTCCCTGCCCAATCACATGCAAACTGGTTAGCACAGGATTTACCGTTCTGCCCTGAGCTAACAGTCAGCTTGATGCACTTAGCACATGGTACACCCCACGCTAATGGTTAGCACGGTTTAGTAAACATTCCCCTTAACCAGCTAACTTTCAAACTAAGCATTCAAACCCATGGAGCCTGATGCAGAAAGGGGCATGTCCGGGCCATCTGGATGCTCCTGAACAGGATAGCCCTGTTAGTACCTAATCCTGCACCGTGCGAGCTAGATGTTCCTATGGGTGCAAGATCGGGCACTGAGACGGCCCGGCATGCCCCTGCAGGGCCGTGGGAGACATCCTTGCTGCCTCACCGCCAGCCTGCCACAGTGCCAACCCCCAGTTCCCCACTGCCTGACCCTCGATGGGGGCAGCCAGGGCCTGGATCGGGTGGTGGGGCCTCACCAATCATGGCTCCATTGCTCCTAGGGGGCTGCCTGACCAATGCCGAGGTGGAATAAGCTGGGCGTCCTCTCGGTGTTCACTGGACATACATGGCCATGTCCTGAATCGGCTCTGTATGTCCGGATGCCCGTCCCACCCACTCTTCGCCCCTGTGCCACCCTCCCCACCTTGCAGATTTTGGGCCCATAGTGTCTGAACAATAAGACATCTTAGCGCCACTTGTATTTCCTGAAACTGCACAAAATCAGGATGGTGTGAGATATATTTTTTTCAGAACGAGGCTGAAGTAATAACAAGAGAAAAACTTCACAAATAGTGCTTCACATGCTAAAACACAGAGATGTCAATATTCAATAAAATATCTGGGAAATAATTTGAAACGTAATTTAGAGGTCTCAATTATATCTATATTCAGCAGCACTATATGTATAGTTAGTGCTGCTGAATATGTAAGTATAAATTATACTTATCTGGGGCTAATACATGTAAGTTGTACGTTTGGCTTGGATGGCCCAAGCTATACTTGGTTTTGACATGTCCAAGCCAAATATATGGTAATTTTAGAAGCTGTCTTCATGAGTTGGAAGGCCTGAAAACAGGCACATAAACATATAAATCATCGAGACATCCCCAGAGATTTTAGAAGCTGGGTATGGAGACGCTCCCAGAATGAGAATGTCAATGGGGCCATGGCTTCGATATCGCACGGAAGTCGCTAGTGCTGCTTAGTAAAGATGCCCCTATGTTGCCCATGTGCATGGTGGAGGCATGTCCAGGGATGTTCTGTAAAGATACACATCTGAATCTGATTTCAGAAACGGCAAGCATGTCTCTACCCAGCAGCTGTAATGTCCTTGTCTATACTTGCTCCAGGGCATAAACAGACATCAGAACAGCTCTCATTATGCCACCAAAACACATTCAGGGTCATTCTGAACCCAACTAACTTCCCCGCCAATTGAGTGGGGAAGTTAGTTGGGGGTGGCAAACAGGTGGCATGGGGGTGGAGAGTAGGTGGGCAGTGGGCGTTTGCTGGCCCTGGAGATACAGGGCCGATTCTAATGTCGGTCCTCTATGTCCAGGGCCGGTGAAATGGCCAGGGAAGTTATTCCACCCCCTGGGTGGAATAACTTCCCTGGACGTCATTTGTTTTCCTCATTGGGGCACAGATGTGGCTGGGGGGGGGGGGGCTAGAGTTAATTTCCCGCAGCCTGACCCTGGCCTTAGGAGGCTGGATCGGGGGTCGGGCTGTGAGGAATTAACTCTTTTTGCAGATGTCTGGCATCGCGGCTTTTAAATGGAGCCGCAGTGCCATGGCAACACGATGCCATGGTGCCGCGGCTCCATTTAAAAGCCCTGACTGAGTTAGTCGGGCAGGGTATGTACGTGCAGACTGGGACTGGATCGCAGTCCCGGCCTGCACGTACATGCCTGTTCGTGATTGTGCTAGACGTGCCCCGTGGGGTCAGAATCGCTATCTCCTTTGTACGTCCGGCTCAGCCCGGACATACCAAGGAGATTTACGTCCAGGACAGAATCGGGCCCATAGAGGGAATAGAGCAGGAAGTTCCCTAATAACCCCATTACTTTTCTCGAGTATAAAGAAAACTGAAGGGAAACAAGGACACTTGTATTATGGTTGGCACATCGATGCACAGAAACATAGAAATATGATGACAGAAAAAGACCACATAGCCTATCTAGTCTGTCCTTCCATATCAACAACTACAACAATCCCCTTTTTCTCTTTAGAGATCCTCTGTGTTTGTCCCATGCTTTTTTGAATTCAGTTATTGTCCTCATCTCTACCACCTCCACTGGGAGACTGTCTCCGCTTGCAAACTAGCAGGCAGGGATGCACATTCACCATAGGATAGCTGTCCCCATCCTGAAACATTGATCTAGCAACATCTCTGAGGCCGTTTTTGCAAATGTCTATTTTGGGCACGTACATGTTTCTGAAATCACCCCGAACTTGCATGTTGCTGGTATTTTTTCAGGCGTTTTGGCCTGGACATTCCAGAATTCACCTAGACATCATTTCTAAAAACTGACTTCACAAGTGTGTGGGCAAAATATCAGTACCGATTCACATAATTTATCTGGATTTGTGACCCCGCCCCTGGAATTCCCCAACTCCCCTTCATTGCTCTATGTATAGCGTTATATGTATAGCAAAATACTGAGTTTACACTATATGCATAATGCTGCTGTATTTTTTTAAAAAAGCACTTAGAAATTTGGCATGGTACTGAATGTCTAAATACTTTTTAAATATTGACCCAACAATAGTGTAGGATATGTTAATGTGTAGTAATTTGTACTCTGGCACACAAATCACCATTTATGACATTATTCACATTCATATCAAATGTTATTTTGCATGTTGTTATCTGCATATAAAGTTTTACTCCAATAAAGAGTTAATGAGATGCTGTGATGTAAAATAACGCAAAACAGCACATTTACTAATTGTGGATGAACTACATGCAAAATTAGATTTGTAGAACATTTTTCCCCCAAACAACTGCGCTTCAATCAGGTATAGTTTTTTTAATTTGAGAAATCTGACATTATTGAAATTTAGATGCTATTTTTCTTCATGGTCTCACTTGCACGAAACAAAAATACCATCTGAAAATCCTAAATAGTGCCAGAAAATGATGCACTTTAGTAAATTAGCTTCCAAGGTTTTCCTGAGCCGTAATGGACTGCTACAAGTGTGTTGGTAAAAATGTTCCAGTTCCTGCTGTATTCTAGGTTGGATTGTTCGTAAAGTTAGAACTGACATCTGTCACTGAAGCCAGCATTTAGGGGCATGTCTACTAAAGGGCCTTAGCTGTTTGTCGTGGCGCTAATGCAAGAAAATCGCAGTGATAAGTAATGTGAGACAAATGCAGCTACCTCAGGCAATTTTCTGTGATAGCTGCATGCCACACGTTAGTGGCAAGAGAGGGCGGGGTGTGGATGGAGAGTGGGTGTACCTTTACCGTCGGCATTGACAGTGTGTAGTACCTGCAGTTTTACAGACATTGCGAATGCAGCTAATGTCACCTCTATGGTTGGTGTTAATGGCATCAGCGATGCTGTCTCACCACAATCCCTGCATTTTCATAGTATTATTCGCTGGGAAAATGCTGGACATGTCCCCTACCAATAACGCATAACATTTGCAGCTATCATGGAGCTTCTGCAACTAATACCCAGCAATAGCTGCAAAAGCCTACCGGGCTTTAGCAAATATACCCCTTGTTTAGGTTCAGGAAAGATCATTTTTGCCAGGACACCATATTGCTCAGTCACAGATTTACCCGAGAAAAAGGCAGTGGGTCCTAGAAATCCAAGAAACCGCTTGAGGGCCACCTTCTGCTTTCTCTGTGAACACATCAAGAGAACATTGAAGGATCCCGTCATAAGTTTATTTCTTGGCTGTAGTAAGTGATGCACAGTGATACATGATACAACGTTTTTGTACAAAGTGTTGTTACCTAAGACACAACTTCACCTGAGGCAAATATACATGATCCTTGATGGCTGAATAGACCTAAAATGTTTTTTGTTTAACTTTTTTGATTTAATTTCTGAAAATATAACTTGCGGCAAGATGGTTTATGATTTGTTTTTCATAAGAAAAAAGTGAGGGTAGGCCCTAGAGCGTTCGTGGCTTTTTTGGACCCTTTACCTTTTTCTATTATGAAAACAGTGGTAGAATAACGAGACTGGATATTCTCTTTTAAAGGAAAATAGGAGGCCATTTTACTAAGGTGGAACGCGGGCACAATCGATATACGCACTCACAAGCAATTTACTGACACGCTTAATTTTTAGGCATGCAAACAAATGCCCAAGCAAGCCTGAAATGAACTTGCTTACTGTCTATCTTTCTTATCTGGAGTTTTGCTTGAAGTTGATTCTCACATTATATCTTCCAGCTCTCCCATTTTACTCAGTCAGAAATGAATAAGAATACAGACTTACTCTATTCCCTGCTGTGTACGGCATGTAATAAAGTCCAGGGTAGAACTAAATAGAAAATTGAAAAAGAGAATATGCATTCAAAGGAACGTTCAGAAGAATAAAAATGTATATTATACCAGTAAATGCAAATGGAAGGTAAACTTACCGGTTGCTGTTGGGGTGGTTGCATGGGTACCTGCTGCACTGGAACTTGAATGGGTAGCTGCGACCCTGGTACTTGGTGCATGGGTACCTGCCGCATTGGTACTTGGTGCATGGGCACCTGGGCTCCTGGTACTTGATGCATGGGCACCTGTTGCTCTGGGATTTGCTGTGCGGGTTCTTGGTGCATAAAATTATATATGAAAGGATAAATCTAAATAACAACAATAAGAACAAGAAAAGAAATTGAATATATGGGGGTAATTTCATGAATGAAAAGTCATTAAAAGATGCCTATTTTATGCCTGTTTTATAAAGGCAAGGTAAGTACCTATGTGCCTTTAGGAACATAGAACCAGCCCTAATAGCACACAAATACTGACACATGAATTTATATGTTCTGGGAAGAAGGTGCTAATGTGCGTTTGCACTCTCTGTATGTAAAGAAGCATTTTATGAGATATACACCTACATCACATCTCCACCACAGCTCTTCACCAGCTATGCTGCCCCAAACACCTAAGATCATAAAAACGTCTTGTACAATTTTACAATATGCCCACTTTTACATAATGTATGCCTGATCACTACCTTATAAAGTCATTTTCCATGTGTAAAACATGGAAAATTCTTTATACATGTGAAAAAGGTCTTTTATAAAACAATGTGGCGGTATATGAACATATAAGTATGCACACAAGAAGATCATGTATACTGATACGCATATGTAGGCATACCTGGAGCTTAGTTCGGGCAAAGTGGAGACAGAGTTATGAAGTGTATGAGTATTTTATGCAATACGCAACTACATGAGTAGAGTACACCCAAACACACACGTATTTACATCTGCCTCAGAGCAGCTGGTTCTGGGAGCCTATTTTTTAAAGTTATATAAGCAGGTATGGTGCCTTTATAAAATAGGTATACAATAGGTGCATTTTTTAATTTCTCACATGTGCATCCCGTTATAAAATCAGGGCCACTAGATTTCTATTAAAGAAAAACAAAGTTTGGATAATCATCCAAAGGCGCTATATAATGAACTGGAAAATATTCAAGTCCTTAAAAAAACATTTTAATCAATAGAAAACAAGTCAGCCTGATATTTAAAAGGGCGACAAGCATTGAATATCTAGATTCAACGTTGGCTGACTGGCAGTATGTGGATAATGGCGATTTTTAGTCCATGGTTTTGCTGTCCTAGGTTATGTAGATAGTTAGTTATTTGGATAGCAGAGCTGAAAAATCGGCACTACCTGGATAAATTCCCACTCCACCCTGATTCCGTCCCTGGACCACCCCTGCACAGTCAGGATAGTGCCGAGGTGGTCTGTGATGATATTCAGTGGCTAAGCCTATATCGGCCCCAGTGTATTTTTCTAGCTCATTTTCTTATAGAAATTATCATCTCTTCATTTTAGTTTCTGAGATTGAGTTGATGCTGTTTTAGGAACTACAGTAAATTGATTTTAAATCCAATTCAAGGTAAATGTCTGAACCAGATGGTTTTCAGCATGGTTCAGGTTTGCTGGAATCAGAAGAATACATGTATAGCCATTACAAAGGAAAGAAGATGTATACTTTCATTGTTAGCCCAAACCATACCTAGAATATGCCCCCTTTAAAGCTACAAAATTTCAAAAACGCCCAATAACTCTCAGATCAAACAATGAAACATAGAAAGAATTATGATGTACCCAATTTAACCTAAAGGAACACTTGGAATGTGGGCACCATAGTATTAAACTAAAGTTCCCAAATTCCAAGTGTTCCTTTAGGTTAATTTGGATACATCATAACTCTTTGTGTTTCATCCTTTTAAATCTATGCATGCCACGGGGTTACACGTATACGAAGAGCCTGCTCTAAAACTGCTACCTACATGTGTGTGCCAATTTACCCATGCAGTGGGATGCTGTAACACAAATAGATCTTCTGACATCACCTCACTATCTCCTTAAGCTAGGCTTCTAGATGTTTTGGAATTTCAATCTCAATGTTTCTATGAATTTGATTGAATCCCCCCCCCCAAAAAAAACCCTAAACAAACTGTGATATTTTTCTTCATCTACTTGCATTAGTTGAAACCCCACTTTCTTGCACATTTCTCTTTTGATGAGATTTTCATAGATCTTTAGAAATGACTGAATGGATTGGTGGAACCTTCTGAAAAGGAGTCAAGCGGGTATCAATGAAAAATAAAGTGACTGGGATGACCTGCTGTGGTTGTCCATCTGCTGGCGCTACTTGCCGCTGGACCAGTGTCTGTTCTCCTTGCTGCAGAGGTGGCTGCCCCTGCTGGACCGCAGGCTGCTGAACTTGCTGCCCTGGTGCTATAGTTGGCTGCTGGGGCAGATTCTGTGTCTGTAGTCCAGGCTGCTGGGGTTGGAATAGGGTTGGCATGGAAGGTAGAGGTGGTGGATGCACTGGCAAATTATACTCATACTGAATAAGAACAGTATTAAAAACGCATGAATCAGTAATGAAAGGGATGAGAATGTACAAAAAAGAATACAAGTTGTCTGAAAAATGAATGTCCAACAAACATTTAGATCAATGTCAGGCAGAGGCAGATGCAATCACCACGTTAATGTAAGCGCCGGCTAATATTTTTATTTATTTATTTATTGCCTTTGATATAGCACATTAGGCACAAGTATGTCAAAACAATTTACACATCATAATATACAGCACAAACATAAGAAATGCCATACTGGGTCAGACCAAGGTCCATCAAGCCCAGTATTCTGTTTCCAACAGTGGCCAATCTAGGTCACAAGTACCTAGCAGCTTCCCCAAAGGACACACAGGTCCCTCAATGCTTGTATTGGGGCATAAAATCAACAAGCAAACTGCACATGATTAAAACATCCAACTAAACCACATCTAATACTAATTAAAGACCCTGGCAAAGTACTAGCACAGCAATACTTATATTTAAGGGCAGATAGCCCTGTGGAGGGGTTGGGTATCTCCCTGTGGGCTGCTGATGTAAACAAACTGCAGCAATTGATTCTCTTTGAGTTTGTCCCCTTAAAGGTGTGGGAGTTTGCAGGCCAGCAGTACAGGAATAGCTACCAGCCCATGCAGTGGGGGCAATGGGTACCCCCGGAGAGCCGGTGCTCTAGGCAACTGCCTAATTTGCCTAATAGTAGCACCTACCCTGCTTGTATGCTATGCCCATGTTCCGCCCAAACTCTGCCTATATGCATGCCCATTGGCAAAGTATGTACCATCATGTCAATGTGGATAGTTCTGCGTTGATCGGTATTTTATACAATATAATTAATGCATATCTGTGGCCATATATTTATTTATTTAACAGTTTCTTATATGTACATAAATGATTAAAATGCCACAAAAGCAGGTATGTACATTGTGGCCCGAAGGATGCATCTCCTTATAAAATTGCTACCTTAAAGGCACATTTTAGAAATGCTGTTTATGTGGAAGAGGAATGTGGGATGTAGAAGTGAAAACATCCGCAAATCTATGTCAACTTTAGAAGAGAGGGTGTAAACATATGAGATTGAAGTGAAGTTGACATATATCTCCACCCTCAGAACGGACATGATTGTTAAAATCCAGCCGCAGACAGAAAGTGGTTCAGGAACGCCGGGGGACTGATATCCACATACAGTGGGAGAAGCCATTTCAGAAATATACATGTCAGAGAAATTGATGGAGGAAACCCAGCCACTTACACGTGTAAGTACCAGCATCTCACAACATACACGTGTAAATGTCGACACTTACACATGTATCACAGCCATTTTGCACACTTAGACGCGCTGCTGCTCTTAATCACATATAGAGGCCTCTATTATTCCCTCATTTCAAATACTGTAAATACTGTAAGTAAACTATTTAAGCTTTTAATTTACGAGATGTTCTCACTTTTTTTGGGCCACCCTGTAGTATGAGCATCCATGTGTTAATTTGACCCTTTCTAAAATGACTGTTTAGACCTGGATGTGATTTACAAATGGATATAGCCGATTCTACATGTTTAAATCATAAATAGAGCTTCTACCGTAACCCCCTTAATATGTGCAAGGCAACAGCCCAGCTCTGTGTACCTCTTTAGGTCTTAATCATATCTTCCAGCTTGAAGTAATAACTGTACCTGTTGGTTCTCATGGTCCCGGGGTCTCTGGGGTCTCCATGGGCTTGCAGAGTGTGGTGGCAACAAACCATGCATCCACATTTTAAAAAACGGGTCATTGTATCCGTATCCAGAGTACTAAGGATATCAGAGCAAAGACAGATAAACTTGACTTCATACAGTGCTTTCCTGTTTTTATTTATTTTTGAAGAATGATTTCTGCTAAATAGAAGATTTTCAACCCGTTCATATTTAATGTCTTAGAGTAAAATATATACAATATTTTAGGAAAATGACCAGAAGTGAAGGCAAGAAAAACAAAGCAATAGCAGGCTTCAGTTAGGGGGTCAATACTACCAGTGCAGTCTAACACTCTTAAGAAGTAATATTTGGTGCTTAAAAAGGACGCTGTGGTAAACAATGCAGGTTAAGTGTTTTGGCACACTGTTGGGAAATAGCCATTTTAATGCTACAGTAGGATTTGTATTTAATTTTAATGTTGTTTTGGGCTTAGAATTAATGCATCGAGTGTTAGTGTTAGTTCCGTACAGGCATTTGGTTTTTGAGCAAAAGCTGTTCCAATGGCAAATAAAGACACATCTGCCTGATTTTAGAAACATCTCCACATGTAAGTAGCAGCTTTCTAAAATTGCTCTCTGCGCATCGAGCTGTTACACATGTTTAAAACGGCTATTTAGATGTGGCAATTTACATCACACAGAGATTTCTAGGAGGTGAGGTTAGGGTGTGGATAGGGAACAGTTTGGGCAGGCCAACAAAATTAACATGTATTCCCCATTTAGAAGAGGAATACATGTGGACAGTAAACATTTTAAATATCAGCTTTTACACCTGCCTCATGGTATCAAAAGCTCCGACTTGAAGAAGCAGATACAAAAGCCGAGGCCACCAAACTACCAGGATCCCCAATCCTTCCCCTCTCCTAACACCCCACAGACATTCACTCTTCTCTGATCCCCCTTGACATTAATCAGCCTCTGACATCAATCTCCCCTTCTGATCCCCCCTCAGAGATCAAGAACCCTCTGTTCAGCCCCCCAAGGACAAGCCCCCCCCCCTATGATCCTACCCTGGCTTGTACCGGGAGTCTCTGGCAGGTTCATAATAGCACTTTTGACACCTAGTGATAGTCTCATGGTACTACTGTCGGGTCAAGTCCTGCTATTTTGAACCCAGGACTTCAATGGAAAAGGAATGACTGGAGACCATTTCTGTTCCCCACTAGACACCAGTGACCCTCAGTAAAACCCAGGGATTGGATTGGGAGGTGGGGGGGTGGCTTGTCTTGAGGGGTGGGCTTATTGGGAGGTCTTTGATGTTGGGGACTTCGGGAGGGGCTGATTGATGTCAGGGTGGAGGATTAGGGATATTAATATCAGGGGGGATGTCTGGGGGATCAGAGGGATAGATGCTGTAAGCTGCTTTTATACACATTTGGAGGAAAGCAGGATGCTTGTTTCCCCAAATGCAACTTTTTAAAAACATTGCTCCCGTTGTTCATGGTGAGAATCGACATGCACTCCTGTAGGTCCTTATATGTATATTTCAAGAGGCGTTGAGGCCCATTCTCACCGGGGCCCGTTTGGACATCCAGAATCTGGATGGGCCAGAGTTGGGCCCGATTCTGTTCCCACGGGGCCTGTATGTCCCTGCGGGATCAGAATCAGGTGCAACCAGCCTGGATGGGCAGGCCATGCCCCGATTCTGTCAGGCTGGACATCTCGCCAGTTCCCCGGATAGCTCAGCCTGGGCTTCTGCATGGATTGCGGTGCAGTCCTGATCACCTGCACTGCTGTCAAACCCTTGTTCCCCACTGCCCGACCCCTGATCAGGCTTCCCAAGGCTGGGATCGGGCTGTGGGGAACCCCCTGCCCCTCTCACGCCCTCTGCTGGTCCTCTGTCAGGGGGAACTTATTCTACCTCAGAGGTAGAATTAGTCCCCTGTGCAGGTCCCCCAGCATAGAAGTACAGGGCCAATACTGGAATAGGCCCTGTATGACCGGGAGGAGTGTCATGCCTCTGCCCACCCCCTCCCACCTTCATACAGAGCTCCCCGCACATCTTGGCAGTATGTGCGTGGAGCTCTGCACTCTGAATCGAGTCTAAAGGAATGGCAGAAGCTGGACGTCCATGTTGGACGTCCAGCCCCTGCTATTCGGGATTGGAATGACCCCCTCTGTGTTTGGTATAGCCTTTATAAAACAGAAAAATGTCCACGTCCTGACCTGGATGTCATAATTCCCTTTCTCTACAACCTAAAATGGGCCTTAACATCTTTTAGTTTAAAAATAAAATAAGGACATTTCCATATGTCTAGTGAAAAAGCTTAATATTTCACATTGACCTTTGTCAGTTTCCATGTGTTTGGCTGATAATGTCTGCTTCATAGAGATGCCGGTTTTGGTAAACTCTCCATCAAATTAGCCATAGCGCAGAATAGCAGCAATGCAAAAAAAAAAAAAAGTCTATTCAAGCTCATGGCAAAATGGCCCAAATATAAAGATAGAAAAACTAGACAATGGTTAAAACACAGTCTAAGAAAACTGCACCAGTTAGGAGAATAAAAGCCCTGATGTAAGTTTTCATTTCATATGTCCTGAAAGACTTTTTCTACTTGCCAATTTTGGCATATTCAGAAATATTTTCATTGATAAATTTGGAATGATTTTGATAAATCTTCTGTAGAGTGTCTGAGTAGGATTCAGTAGTATGATGTTATCTTTAGCTTTTGTCCACTCAATTTGATTTCACCCAGTGAAAGGAGTGTAGCATCCGCAAGCTAATCCAGAAATGTATTTAGCTAGTCCAAATGCAAAAAAGTCTTTATGGGCCTCTATTGGCAAAAAAGCACCACAGAGCAAGTGTTAGCAGCTCAGAAAGAGGGGCTGCTCTCCTGATTCAAAGTTTCCCTGGCCCCCTGAGACCTCATGTCACCTGGAGCCAGACAGAGGTTAGGGGGGGCACATTAGCTTACCAGAGACATGAGGTCCCCAGGGAAGGCCATGGGACCATTGATTTGAGCCAGCGAGCTTAGATGCCATGACCAGGAATGCGTGCAATTCCCAGCCCTGGAAACACAGGTAATATATTTAGTGCTAGGTACATTTTAGCATGTGCTAACTGTCAGTCTTGGCCTGTAGTCACTGTTACCACATTATTCCTGCAGTAATTGCAAATCATGTAATGGGGTGGGGAACGGGTGGGTTAGGGGCAGAGAGTGGGTGTGAAGAGCACATTGCACTTAACGCCTTATTGTTAATTGCGAGTGCCGTCGCTACGTTTCATGGAATGTTCATGCGCTGAATACCTGGAATATGCTGGACACGTTGCTAATAGTTATTGTGGAGGCTTTGCACTTACCGCTCGTTAGATTTAGCACTAAATGTGTGGTAAGTACAAAATCCTACTGGGTTTTAATAAAAGGGCCCCTTGCCGCTATTTTGAGGGATGGGGGATGCAGGTGAGCCAGGAGCTCATTTGCATTCTGTAGTTAAAAATTGCAGAAATGGATAGTAATCCTCCAAAAGTACCTCTATTCTTGGTAGCTAATTTCCAGATAGGAACTGTGCTTTAAAATAACAACACAAACAATACTGTTTGTGCCCAGTATTCAGTTGGCTGTCTCTGGGTAAGTTAACCAGACAACTCTATGGTTAATTTTATTCTGAGATTCTGCTTGAATGCATTTGGGTTGAATGTTTGATCCAAAGTTAATCAGACAAAGTTGATCAGGCAAAGCTCCTTTGCCGACCCAAGTTACTTGAGACAGCCTGTGGCCAAAGTGAAACCACTTCCTACTCTGCCTAGAAACTGTCCCCAATGCTGCTGTTTTTCAATTTGCTAAATTTTGTGTTAGCAAAGATTTGCCCAGACAAAATTTAGCCCCTGAGCAGAGAAGGTGATAGAAGCATTTGAAAACTTCTTGCCTGGCTGTCTTCCAAAATTTGCAGGACGAACCTTCTGAATATGGACCTCCCTATGTCCTTGTCCCGAGATGCAAGGGGTTCTCCGTTTTGGTACAGCATTCCCTGATCTAGATATATCTTTGTCCTCAGCTGTTGTGTTGTCTGTCTTAACTAGACTGTAAGTTCTGATGAGCAGGGATCGTCTCTTACATGTGCCTGTGCAGCGCTATGTACACCTTGTAGCGCTATGCAAATGATCAATAGTAGAAGTAGTGCTGATCCAATGAAGTTAAGACAATGTTGTAAACATGTTTTGCATTAAACGTGAGAGGCCCGATATTGATTTGGGCAGGCTACACAACCCTGTGGCACATAGCCCTGCCCGCTGACACTTAACCTCGGATATTCAATGCCGGGGTCATATGCGACCTGAGCACTGAATATCCGGGGACTGCCGCAAAAGCCAGTAGCTGCAGCAACTAGTGGGCAGCGTGCAATGTCGCTGCTGCCCGGTTAGCGCTTGTCGCCACCCGGAACGTCCCCAACACGCCCCAATGCTAACCGAAAAGCATCGGGGCACATAGGGGAAGTTAGGCAATGGCACTGACCATGTAAGTGTCGTTGAATATCCCCGTTTAAGGCATCTACATGGTTTACTGGGCTGTAAGCCGTGCAAATGCCTTTTGAATATCGGGCCCAAGAGGTTTAGGAGTTATACATTTTTCACATATTAATTTGAAAGGCATTATTACCGAAGGTAGCGTGCTCACTCCCATGCCCTTGTTACCATATTGTCCCATGGTCTGATGGAGAGAAAACATAAGGAAAATGACTTCAAGCTGAAAAAGAGGCATCATGTTAGATGTATTCTGCAGTTACGTACACTCAGACTTTCTGCCTAAAAGTTCCCTAATAGTTGCAGAGTTGTAGAAAATCCGTCATTGGCCAACTTTTGTGCCAAAACAAATCAGGCCACATCAAGAAGGGCACTCTCCCTGGCAGCGCCCACTCTATGGAACTCCCTCCCAGACCACCTAAGATCAATCAAAGACCTCAAGGACTTCAGAAAACTTCTTAAAACAGCTCTATTTACAGAACACTTCAAGGATATCACCTGAACTGACTCCTATTTGCAGCACAACCAAGGCAATATAGATCATAACCCTAGCTCACCATTTTTACATGGCTCCATTCTTGTATATATGTATATTGCTCACTATGTATATAGCTCACCGATAAATCTAGCACACTGCACCACACATCACTCTTCTTAAACCTCCCACTGCATGCTACAGACCACACAATAATATCGATTGTTTGATGTGTAAACCACTTTGATTTAATGATAAAGCGGTATACTAAATCTGTCTAAATAAATAAATAATGTTATCTGTTGTATGTTGGAGCCAGATACAGTAGTGTATGGAAAATAAACAGCTAAGTGAATGAATTATACTTCTAAGAAGCAGAGGAACCAAAAGTAGATGGTTGTCAGCAGGGCCGTACCAAGCTATAGCTGCGCCCTGTGTGACTTGTGAACCTGGTGCCCCACCATACCCACTGGGCTGCATTTGCATATATTTAATTTATATGCAGCCCATCTAAAATTTTAGGAGGCTTCCAAAGGAGCTCTTCACATACCTCTTGTTTGTCTCAGCAATGAATTAGGGACATGTTTACTAAACATTAAGGCATTAAATGTTATTTCACCTATAGAAATAAATGGGTGCTGCTGCACTTAGTGTGTGCTAACATTTGCAAATACACATTAACCTTTAGTAAACATGCCTCTTAATGAGGGTCTTAATACCATTTGCATGGACAGTGTGGATGAAGAAAGGCTACCATGTTTCTACATTACCATTCTCTAGTGCCAGGTATATTAGGAAGTGCTACAAAACCCTGCTCATTTAGAACCCATAGCAAACCTGCCATATCATAACAGCACTACCAGGATTCACACAGCACCAAACTCTACATATAAAAACGCAGCACTGAAAATATAAAATCAATATACCTCATAGAAAACCAAGACATCTCCTACTGGGAAAAGAGAACAAGTGGGGCTCCTGCACAGAAACTACACAAACAGAATACCACAGCTCGGTCATATATACAAAACATAGATAGGCCATCATTAAATAGAGAACAAGGGATCACAATTTAGAAATATGAAGGCAATGATTGAACTGGGAACCCCAAAAGCCAAACTTGGAATGCACCACAACACTGGGGAAATAAAACTATAAATTCATAAACAAACATCAAGACACCAGCGACGAACATTCCCCAGAGCTGACATATTCCAGTTAATAAATTCAAAATAAAATGATTTCTCTCTACCTTTTGTTGTTTGGGCATTTTATTTTTCAGTCACAATTGCCCCACTCTCTCTCTTTTGCTTTCTTCATATATTCTGCTAACTCTCAATTGTCTGCTGTCCATTTCTCCTTTTATTGCTTGTCTCTTATTTTTTCCACTCTCTCTTCTTCTGCTTTGTTTCTTCCCTTTTACAGAAATTATCTGTCCTCCTCCCCATCCTCACTCCCTCAGCCTTTATCTCCACCCTAGTCACAGCATCTGCCCCCTTTCAGCTCCCCAGCATCACCCCCTTCCATATAAGCTACTTGGCTAAAACCTTTTCAGCTCATAAATACAAAAACCTTGCCATGCAGCTCTTAACAGTTGAATAAAATATTGCTGATTAATCTAGATTCTCAGATAGATTTAGATCATCGATGACGAGGAAGCATGGTGGAAGAAGTAGAAGAAATTCTAAAAAAGTGAGGGATTATAGGGCATGTCTACTGAACCGTGGTAGGTTTTGGCAGCTATTGTGGTGTGTTAGCTGCCAAAACCCCGCAGAAAGGCAAAAACTCCCATAGTATCTGCAGGGGGCATGCCTGGGCTAGCCCCTGCAGAATACCGGGGCGGTTCTGGATTTACCGCAGAGAACGCTCCTGCTCTCATCAGTGGTCCTCACAAAGATGGCTGCAATCTCACGGTGCTGCCCCCTGGTGTGAGGCTAAAGGGCAGCACCCCATGATCGTGGCCATTTTGAAATGGCCTGATGTTGGGGGCAGGAGCAAAGAGGACCACTCCTTCCCCATCCGCCCATTAGATCACCAGGATTTCACTATGGGGGTGGGGGGACATGGTGCCCCCTCTTTGCCGGCTGGCTAGCTGGGATCGTTCATTTACAACAAGGGGGATTGGAAGCAGCCCAAGGGGGATGGTGCTGTGGGGGGGGGGGGAGGGGTGATTCTTTTTCTATTTATGTTGTCAGTCTGCAGATCCCAACACCGCAGCACCAACAATATTGCTGAGGGAGTGGGAAGCCTGAGCACTGACAATATTCTTGAGTGGGGGAGGCCCAAGCACTGACTATTGTTGGGGGAGGTCCAATTGCCTCCAGGGCAGATAGGCACTGCCAATCGGCAGCAGCTGCACTGCTGTGTTATTGGGCCTTCAGGCAGATGATGCCACAACAACTGGGTCTAATTTTGACAGCCACCATGTGAAAATGTTTCACACAGTGGCTGCCAACCATCGCCACCCCCACTCCCCATCCTGATCCCCCCTGATCCCATCTCTTAAGCCCTGCACTGTGCAAAAACCAGATAGCGCAGAAAAGTGACTGCAATATCTGATTTTCTTGCACGTTAGCTGCTACTGCAAGGCGAAATATCTGCGTTAGGCCCGTGGTAGCAGCTAACACCCTTTAGTAGACATGCCCTTTAGGAATATTAATTTGTTAGCATGCATTCAGCTCATTAGTGACCCTTCAAAAATTTATAGATATGTTTACTAAAGTGCACTAAGAACAAAACATAGCCTGGAAAGGTGAAATGGACCAAAGCTAACTGTTGAGGGCATGCCCGACATATATCCCCTTGAAGTTTCCACAGTGAGAAGCATCTCAGTGCACTAAAACTACAGTCTCAGTTAACATAGGTGCTCTTACTGCCATCGTAAGTGCACCTGCACTAACTGCAACATTAGTGGCATGCTTACGAAGCTGCATTAGCTGTTAACATGGCGATTGTGTGGGAAAAGTGTGCCACAGTAACAGCTAATGTGGGCCTAACGCAGACAGTGCAGGGAATTTCTGCACTATCTGTAGACCGCACCTCATTCATGAGAGTGAGTGAGTGGGTGGGCGGAGAGTGGGCGTGCTTGTAACATGGGGTTTCCATGAGCGTTGACAATGTGTGGTACGCGCACATTTTTCAGCCATCATGGGAGAAGCTAACGCCACCTCAATGGGCGATGTTGCCGCACCGCATTTTCTGCTGTTTCACCATGTTATCTGACGGGGAAATGCTGTGCATGCCCCGGACAGATGACGCGTGGCTTTGGCTGCTAACACGGTGCTATTTGCACTAACATGCCACGTTAGCTGAAAAGCCTAACACAGCTTAGTAAACAGTGTGCACTGTTCACCCCCATGAGAAATGCAGTGAGCAGTCAATGCCCACTCTCCACTTTTAACTCACCCGGTCCCTGCCCCCATCGCATACTAAGTACTTAGTGTGGGAGGTTTACTGTGCTGGCTGGTTTACTGTATACCAACAGCTACCATGATCCTGTGTTAACTTAACATGTGCTTTAGCACATGGTACATTTTAGTGCACTTTAGCAAGCATGTTTCTTAGTGCACACAAAATTCATTTAATGCACATGCACCTATGAATGAACGCATGCAATAGATCTGTGCAGACTGAAACATTCTAATGTATGTTAACAATTTTTAATCAAACCAAATGTGCAAAATGACCTTAAAAAATGCCCAGAAATTGCAAAGATTCCCCAAAATTCCAAAATTGAATTGAAATTGTTTTTGTCTCTGTATAACCCTAGTGATTATGTCCATGCATTATAATAAAATGTATACCTCAAGGCTCAGGCTGGCCATCCCATGTGTCATAAATGATTGAGGATACATCTAGGAAAAAGAAAGCAATACAGTGGAATGTTTTCTTGTGCCTCATCTACTACTAATTCTAAAAAATAAGCGACAGGGATATAATCTTAACCTTAACAAACCTCTTTATTCTAAATTTGCAAGGCACATCAAAAAAGCAAACCCAAGAATTTGCAAAGCTTATTTTCACTGAATTAATTTATTATGGTCTTCCGTTAGGAGATGGGGCCATCTTTCTAAATGTAAACAAAGTGTGCCTTTTTATACAATACACAAGCGCCTCCCATCCCCTCAACATTGCATCGGAGTTCTACCAGTGCTATACTAGAGGTGCACGTTAAGGTGCACAGGAAGTTCTGCTGATTGTGCTGGAGATTCTGATACATGATATTGACTTTCAAGTATTGCATACACAGTATGAAGTCTCTAGCAAACTGCGGGAAGCAGAGGATAAGAATAGAGGGGAATTGCAGGGCGTGCCTAAAAGCCTGCGATGAGCAACAATTAAAAGCTAGTCTTTAGCTTGGATGCAGCATACTTCTCACAGCGTCAAAGTTAATTTCACCAGAGTTAATACACAGTGGAGCAAGTATACTAAAGGGCATGACTAGGTAGAACAGGGTTCAGCAAGCACAAAGTGCACCACAGTAAAATTTCCTGCATGCTAAAAAATGTGGCCATGCTAAAATTCCCACGCTACCCGAGTAGCACAGGTTGGGGCAGAGACTAGCCAGTTCAGGGGCAAAGTCTGCAAATCCTGGGTAGCACTGATGTCTGACATGTGCTCACTGGCGATGTTCCATTTAGTGTGGGTGCACCTACTGCCACCTCAATAGGGTGCATTCACACCAAACAGAATGAGCGCAGGGATGGTGTTAAACCCACGGTAGCAACATAGAGACATGCTGGGCGTGTCTCCGTTTTATAGCGTGGGTCGAGTACCACCTCCATGCTTATTTTTGGGGCTGAACATGTGCTGCTGCTGCTGCAGATCTTAGTAAACATGCCCCAGTAAGCATTATCTAGATCTTCAAGCATCCTCCTGTTGATCTCTGCATGGTTTTGAAAAATACTATTTGAGGTAAATATGAACTAAATATAATGGGGGTATGATAAGATGATGTGTCTTTTCTGTGTATAAGGTGACATTTTACTTACCAGGTAATGTCCTTTCCTGAGTCCTGCTAGACCATTCCAGACAAGTGGGTTGTGTTCCCCTACCAGTAGATTGGTGGAGACAAAGAACAAATGTAAAGCCCAGATTTCAATGACATTACTCCTATGCTCTATTTGTCTCTGCCACCAGAGGTCCCTTCGATATTTGTCCCAAAGCATATGGGAGAAACATGGCAAGCCTCACATAAACTCAATCATGGGCAACAATTAGTAATCAACAGTAGCAAACTATATGCAGGAAAACATAAACAGAAAGCTGTCTGAAGAAGATGAACCTGCAGAACCAAGTGAAAAAAAAATCATAGCGGACCCAAGGGTAACGCAGCAGAAGAACAGAGTAAATATAGTTTTAGGGGTGGGCCCTGGACTTGTCTAGCAGGACTCAAGGAAAGGACATTAATTGGTAAGTAAAATTTCATCTTCCATATCATCCTGGTAGACCAGTCTAGACTAGTGGGATGTCGCAAAGCTACAAATCCACTGGGCGGGAAGAAGATACAGCAGCTCACAAAACCATTGAGCCAAAAGTCATGTCCACTCGCATGTGGACATCCAAGCAGTAATGCTTGAGAAAAGTGGAGAGTGATGTCCACATTACTGCCCAACAAATGTCTGCAGGGGCTACCAAGCTCTGCTCTGCCCATGAGGACACTTGTGCTTGGGTAGAATGGGCATGCAAATATTCTGGAACCAGCCTGTTCCAGTACTTCAAAGTCAACTTGGACACTGCATCACCCTTGTGCAGGCCAGCAAACAGCACAAAAAGATTGTCAGACTTATGAAAAGAATTCATAACCTCCAAGTACCGGAGAAACACTCTTCAGTCATCCATAAAGCGCAGATCCTTATCCTTCCCCTGAAACTGCTGCTTCGAGAGGGAAGGCAGGCAGACCATCTGGTTCTCGTGAAAGGGAGAAAGCACCTTAGCAAAGAAGTAAGGCATAGGCCAACTGGAAACAGCCTCCTTTGAAAAAGACAGATAAGGATCTTGGCAAGACAGAGGCTGCAGCTTGGAAACTGCCTTGCAGAACAAATCACAACCATGAAGACATCTTGAGCATAAAGTCATTCAAAGTAGCATGCTTCATTAGCTCAAAGGGCACCAACATCAGGGCCATGAGCACTGGACACAGATCCCAGGCAGAGATCACAAACCGAAGGGGAGGATGCAGATGCCAAACCCTCTGAAGAAAGCACGAGATGTCCGTCACCAGACCTCGGACCTCATAAACCAGAAAAAGCTGCCACCTAAACTTTCAGAGAGCTAAGGGAAAAGCCCTTCTTCAGGCCATCCTATAGAAGGCCAACAGAGATGGCCCATTGGCCACCTGAGGAGCCAACTGCCGAGCACCACACCATCGCTCAAAAAGGCACCAGATCCGTACATATGCCAGCATAGTAAACCTCCTCCGGGTTCCAAACAGAGTAGAGACCACCACTGGAGAGTAGTCTTTATACGCTAGCTGTCTCCTTTCAAGAGCCAAGCCATAAGTGAGAAGGGAGCCAGGTACTACAGGATGATCAGTCCCAGCCACAATAGGCCCCGAAATGGAGGCAACTGAAGAGGAGGCACCTGCAGGAGCCGCATCAGGTCTCTGAACCATGCTCTCCTTGGCCAATCCAGTGCCACCAGAACAATCCTGCCTGGCAGGCATTCTATATGCCGAAGCACATATCCCACCAGGGGCCACGGAGGAAACACTTATAGCAGGTACTGACTTGGCTGAGGCTCAGTCAAGACAATGATGCCCTTGAACCCCATCTCCAAGTAGAAACTGAAGAAGTGGCAAACTTTAGCACTGGTGAGGGTTGCCATCAGATCCATTTCGGGGTGACTCCAATAGTGCAGAATCAACTGAAATGCCTCCTGATTTAACTCCCACTCTCCAGGATCCAGAGAATGCTGCTGAGGAAGTCGTCTTCCACTTTGTCCACCCCGGCAATGTGTTGAGCCAACAGGGCTAGGAGGTTCTTCTCCACCCAGGCAAACAGGAGAGCCATCTTCAGAGCTACCCTGGCACTCCTGCTGATTGACAGAAGCCACTGCCGTGGCACTTTCTGAAAACACTCAAACCACCTGGCCCTAGACCAGGGGCTGGAAAGGCAGAAAAGCCAATCTTATGGCCCTTGCCTCAAGGCAGTAGATGGACCACACCGCTTCCCTGTGGTTCTAACTATCCTAAGCCATACGATCTAGGCAATAGGCTCCCTAGCCTGAGAAACAGGCATCCATTGTCAGGAGGATCCAGAAGAAATTATCCAGTAACACACCCTTCCTCAGATGACCAGGCTGCTGCCACTACCATCTGGACATCTCCATCAATGGGAATTGGAGCCTGCACTCAAACTCCTGAGAACTCGGGGACCATCGCTGGAGCAGTTGCATGTGAGCATGGCCCACGGCACCATCTATATGATCACCGTCAACAATTCAAGGAGCTGAAGATAATCCTAGATTCTGGGAACCTGATGCACACAGAACAGCACCAGGCAATCCAACAATCTTTTGACTTCTGCTCTGGCAGGAAACCTCTGCTGACTCGAGTGTCAAAATGTGGTCCAGAAACTCTGGGGACTGGGAAGGCAACAGCTGGCTCTTTCCCCGATTGATCACCCAGCAGAGGCTCTCCAAAAAAGACACCACTTGGGACACCACCCGAGACACATCTGAGAGGAATGGGCCCAGATGAGCCAGTTGTCCAGATATGGATGCCACAGATTGGTGCCGCAGCGCTGCAGCTGCAACCACCATGACCTTGGAGAACATCTTTGTGGGGGTTGATAGCCCGAAAGGGAGGGTGGCAAACTGAAAGTGAGAGCCAAGGACGGCAAAAAGCAGATACTGCTGCTTATCTGCCTGGATCGAGATACGAAAATAGGCTTTGGCCAGATCTAGAGAAGCCAAGAACTTCCCTCAGCAGACTGCTTGAATCACAGAGTGCAAGGTTTCCATTCAGAAGCACAAATGCTCATTGAACCCCTTGAAGTCCAATGGGCCAGAAGGAACTGTCCTTTTTGGGCACTATAAGATAGATGGAATATCTGCCCTTGCCTCACTTGTCCTGCAGGATTGGCACCACTGCCATTAGGTGCAGCAACTTGTCCAAGGTGGCCTGCACAGAGGCACTTTGATCACAGAAAAGGGGAGATGACGAAGGCATCCGTAATTGGCTTTTTGTACTACAGGACATGGCCGAACTGAATGGTGTCTAGCATCAAGTGATCCTTGGTAACATGGGCCTATTCCTGAAAAAAGGCAAAGCCTGCCTTCAAATGGAGGAACCAGGGAATAGGTCCACAAACCTTCATTGTGCAGCCCGGGAGAGTTCTCCTTTGGAAGGGACCGAGTCCCTGGGCCCAGGCGCTCCACAAGAGGACTGAGAATGAACCCGAAAGAAGAGGTGAGAAAAGGTTTTCCAGGTCGGCAATGACGAGAGGCCCAAGCCCCCCAGGAATCTGGCAGTGCACCCTCAGTGGACAGTTGGTGGCTAATGAGAAAGGGGCACCAGCGGCTTCTCATGCCCCTTGGACCGGTCTTCCAGAATTTGGTAAGATTTTGTCTTGCCCAGGTCCTTCACCAGTTTCTCCAATTCAGTTCCAGACAGAAGCCTCCCTTTAAAAGCCAGTTGAGCCAACCGGGCTTTGGAAGATAAGACTGCTGCCCAGTGCTGAAGCCAAAACCGATGCCCTGACACCATCATCAGGGCACCATCCATAGTGTCAAACGTACCAGGCCATACATGGCATCAGGAAGGAAGGCTGCAGCTGACTCCAAAAGAGGGTTAGTATCATCCAGTGGAAGAGATGGAATCCACTGGAGCAGGGCTCAAGACATCAGGATGGCACATACCGCCGGCTGCAGAATAGCCACCACCAAATCCACTTTGCAGTCCAAAAATCCTTTGAGGCCAATCCGCCTTCCACAGGAATGGTCATCTGTCTGGTAACCACCATGATTTGCACATCCTGCTCCATGCTAGAAGCATCAATCAAGTTCAATTGCAGATCAGACCTTGGCCATCAATGTCGCCAGCTCCTCCTTCCAGAATAGGCGGATCATTCCAGCCTCTTCACAATCTTCTGAAGGTGAGAGTACTTCATCCATATCAGAGCCCAGTACTGAACCAACTGAATCCAAGTCATAGTCAAAATCTCAGACAACTCCCAGCTGTTCCCCATCTCCAGGGGGTGCCCCTTGCCAGGGATGCTTAGCCAAAGGTAATCAAATGGGGCTTCCACTCTAAGCCTGCCTCACACGAGATTGCACCCGGGGGCACCCAGAGGCTACAGGGTCTGAATTTCCATACCAGAAGGACCAGGCCTGCTACAAAAAGAAAGGATTCCAGGAAGGACAATCCTGAGTCCAGAAGTTCTCCTCTCAGAAATTACCTTCCAACACCAGGGGGCACAGCCACCACAGACCCCCTAAAGGACGATGAGCGGCTCACAGCACAGTCACCAGATCCTCCGGTCGGCTAGATATTCTTACCCATAGCATGATCCGTCACCTCCTGCCCTGAGGCAGGTAAATCCAGACCAACTACATCCCCTGGCTGGGAGGGGGGAAGCAGGCCCTTCAGGAATGACTCAGAAGCTGCCACGCAAGAAGAGACAGAGTCCAGAAACCAGAGATGAGGCACCTCACTTGCCACCAGTCAAATACATTTCCTGGAAGACGACATAGAGAGTTAAGGCAAGTATCACAACAGCGTGCGCTAGGGTTGTGGTGCCCAAAGACACATGTTATCTGAACTTTTATTCCAATGCGCATTACAGGCGCTAGAGGAGGAGCACACATTGGAGCCCCTTAGGCGGAACGCATGCTAAGACCGCACGACCACCAGGAGCACAATAGATATAAACACTGCTAACACATGCAGAAAACAATGGGAAATCACCACACCATGCCAACGGTCACCAGTGATTCACCCAAATTGTGTCCCAGGAAGATGTAATTGGGAGCCCCTACCAAGGACAATGACGAAGTCAAGCCTTGGTATTCACCCCCTGAGAGCCACAGGCATGCAGGGCTTAGCTCTATTCTCCTGAAACTGTTTCTCTGGCTTGGCAGCACTGCGTTTAAGGTGACTGGCAAGCAGTTTCCTATGAAAACCTTCTGCAATCTTCGGAAGAGAGCAGGGGGAACAGAGGAAGGGGGATGGGGCATTGAGGTTGTGTGAGGCTGCTGAATTCTTCCGACCTTCCAGACCCTTCCAATTTTCTGGCTGCTCAACAGGATCTTATCCAAGGTAAGAGCGTGGAGCTGAACCAATGTTCTCTTCTCCTATGGCTACCGAAAAAAATGCAGTCTAGTGGAGCCTCCCACATTGTGCTCAAGTGAGAGATCAACCCGCAAAACTGTCGTTCATGAGCATTTAATCAATTTTTTCCTCTCAGTCTTCAGATTTTTTTCCTTCAGAGAGGAGAAAATTCATCCACCATCTGCTGGAGACAAAGAAATACTGAAGGGACGACTGGTGGATGAGGCGAATAGAGGCATAGGAGTGATGTCATTGAAATGTGAGCTTTTCATTGGTTCTTTTCTCCACCGATCTGTTGGTAGCGGAACACTGCCCACTTGTCTGGACTGGTCAAGCAGGACGGTGTGGAATTAGAGGTTACATTTGTTTAGAATATAATAAAGTTTGGGATGTTAGTACTTATTAACGGATCAAGTTTCTGAAGATTTTGAAAAATGCCTTCTGAAAATTGCTCCATCCTCATATGCTCACTCCCCTATAACCTTGTGACCTCTCCCCATGTACTGTACACCCGGTAAAGTACAGTAGGTAGAGAATCCCTGTAGTGCTAGTCCACAGCCAGATTTTCAAATAGAAAAGTCACAAGGAGTTCCCTTTTAAAAACTGACTTGCAAGACCTCAGATGCAAAGGAACCCTTTTAATAAAGCGTGCTAGGTGTTAGCAACCAATACTTGTTTAGCACTGAAACGAATGCATGGAGGCTGCAACTGCTGTATGCTAACTACCGGGATGTGATCAGCAAGTTTCCAGCAGCTACCGCATAGAACAGTACTCTGCCCTGCTGTTGCAGCATGCACTATTACTGCGGGTGCGCTGAGTGCCAGCTATTGGGCTGGCGTTAGCCCACTCTCCACCCCAACCCATTCCTTTACCATCCCAACGTGTGATGTGCTGTTAACATGGAAATCAATCCGCACTAACTCTTTTGGCCCACACTGTCGGTTACCGTGAGCTTCAGTATGTGCTAAAAGAGCACCAAAACCTGCACTGACTGTGCAGTGACCTTTAGTAAAGGGGCCCAAAGTGCCTGAGGTCTTGCAATACTCACGGGGACTGAAAATGCTCCCTTAAGAAACAGGTTTTGATTTTCTAGCTCTTGCAAGGCATGGACACCCTATTTCTTATGAGGGGCAGTCGCTGGTAGAAGGAGGGAGAGAAAGGGGGATGTTGTGATGGAGCCCAAGCCATTACCATTACCAAAGGAGAGGGCACTGTGTCAGAATGCCACCATTGAAGGTGGGAGGAGGACAGGGGTGCATATTCACCATGGCAAATTCATTTTCTCTGGGTGTCTTAACACTTTTTGTGTTCAGAAATTGCTTGTGCACATGTATAACTATGAATCACAGCGGTGTGAGGGTTTTCTCCTCTCTACTGAGCTGGCAATTCCGACAAATACAAAAAATATATAGAGTTTTGGTTTTGGTTTTTGGTAATTTTGGGGCCTAGTTATTGTTTCACGGACACTTGTTTCACTGGGTTTAGGTATTTGATATTTTGGTAACTATGAATTAATACATGCACAGTTGATCTGCACATGCAAAACATTTCTTATGCACATTGTGAGAAGGGAAGGAACCCCGAGTTGAATAACGCTGGTAGCTTTGGAATTCACAGGCCAAAATATGTAAATAGGACTGAGAGGACTACATTTCCCTATGACCCTAGAGAGAAGGGTGGGTCCCTTGGGAATGCAGTGGGGCTACGAGTGGAAGTCCTGAGAGTAGGATGGGCACCTCAAGGGAAAGTTATAAACTCCTAAGGAAGGCAGCTGGGGGAGTTAAGAGATGCTGTTGTACAAATCATTCTCTGATGCAGAACCTATGGAGATGCCGGAGCCAGAGCTCTGGAGCCAGTAAGAGTGAACCTTCCAGAAGAAGTCATGGAGGCCTGTATCACAGCAGAGTGAAACTTCAGAAGAAAGCACAGAAGGTAGGAGACACTGCTTGTTTGTAGAACAGAAGGTTTAAAGGCTGGCATTAGCAGATGCTGGATCCCTGTGCTGGAGCAATCTGTGGTCATGTAACTGAAGAGCCTGAGAATGCTTTGTGGCCTCTGCTAAGGACATGCAGCCTGTTCAAAGCCAAAGTTTATTAAGTTAAAGACTCCCAAAGGCTAAGTGGGTGGTGGGTAGCTGGAGAGAAGAGAGCTATAGAGGGAGGTGGCCCATTATTACCTGCCAATGTCTGGTTAATGTGTGGGAGGTAAAAAGACTGTACTTCTTTGTCAGACTAGACAAAACACTGATGTAACAGTGGTATATCACGAGGCCATAGAATTACCAAGTTAACTGAGACCCAGAGTCCTGCAGTGTTAACCTTGGTGAGTAAGCATGCACTGTGTTTTATTGCTACACCATTTGAGACTAAAAACTGATCCATGATATAATTACCTGAGAAGCTTTCTGTTTGAGAGAGACTTTTGGCTCTCAAAGAGGCTTGTGGAGCTAACAGTATATGATGTTCGCAGAGAACACAACTATGTGAAAACATGAAAAAACATATGAAAATCCTCAAACCTTTCTTTAAAGTGAAACCTAAGTGAACTTTTGTTTGCGCATTCACACCCCTAGTATATAGGAGATGCTGCCCCCTTTCAGATTTTCCACAGGATGCTGCTTTAGAGCCAGCCCTATGTTTTCATACACAGCAGGATTTCACATGTTCTCTGTTAAGGGTACACATCACAAGCAGGGCCAGTGGCACCTTTAGATGTTGGCCTTCTGGGGGTGCCCATTGCTGCTGCCACTTCCCCTCTCTGAGGCCAGTAGCGGTGACAATGGCAAAGGAACCGTGATACAGTGCTTACCAAAGGCTCCGGTGCTGCGTTGTGGTTTATGTAAATCGGAAGCCTACATTAGAGGGGGCAGAAGAGGCCGATAATAGCAGCCAGAAACGGCGACACACTGCCAAGGTTAGATGTCATCTCAGGCAAGAAGAGCTATGGGCCCTGGAGCGTGAGGCATGGTGGCAGTCCAGCTTAATTGTAAGTTTGCCTCCGTGGGCCCAGTGGGGGTGCACCCATCTCCCAACCAGCATTTAGGTTGAGCCACGCCCACCATCCTGCCCTTGGTCCGTCACTGCCTGGAAGTTACTCCGGCTGTTCAGCGCTGTGCCTGTGCCTTGCTTCTCCTCTTTGAAGCGTTGCAAGCTATTTGTTCTCTCCTTTCTGCAGGATTAGATGTCACGGTTTACAGAGTTCTCGTTTGTTAATATTCTGCTTTTATCTTTCCTGCCTGGGTCCCATATTATATATATTTTCTATAGCAATGTGTTAGATATCTGTTCTAGGTAGTTTATAAAATAACTGTTTACTTATCTGCTCCATTACTTGTTGTTTCTCTTCTTTCTCAGTCCTGTACGTGGAGGGTAACTCCGTGTGTATATACTCATGTAAATCGTGGTATTTTAGTGGTTTATGTGTGTGAGTGACTATTACGTGAGGAGTTTAGTTGGTCACCGCTCTGACAGTATGGTGTATACTTTCTCTGTGCTCATGCACCGGGGCAGAGATTGGGTGTCATAGAAATTTACACGGGTGCTTCACAGAATATGGTCCAGAGCCAGCGTAAGTGCTTGCGGACTCATTTACGGTGCCATTTACACTAGTATTTTAGAAAGTCAAATACACACGGATTTGACTTTATAGTCTAGGTGTCACTCGCTACTTAACAGAATTATCCCCTCAGTGTCTTATCAGTAACAGCAGCAATTACATTTCCAACAGGAGGAGCTGAGGGAGGATCCCAGGGACTCCCAGCAGCACGGTGCGAGTGAAGTGGGACATAAATATGTGCTACCCTTTCTATCTTTTCTGTTCACAGAATGATATATTTTATGTTTTCTGTGGTCTTATTTCCTATAAGAACAGAATCCTTTTGTGTTGGGCATGGCACACAAAATATTTATTTCGGGCCTGATTTTCAAAAGGGCCAATATTCAAACGCCATGGCGGTCAGCTGTGGCACTTAAATATCGGTGGGATATTCAGCCCTGGTATCTGGCTAGGAGCTGCAGCTAAATATGTGCTTTTAAGTGGTGCTCTTTGGATAAGTGTCCCACTCATCTGGAGAAATTTTTGAACCGACACTTATTCAGATAGCAACATAGGCATGCTTTTCGTGCTGCCTAAGTTGTCCAGACAAAGGCCTGCTGAAAAGTGTACTCTCTGGGTAAGTGCTGACATTTATACAGAGAGCACCAGTACTACCCTCGCTTGGCCCATGGGTCACCCCTGAACTAATTGGATAGTTCCAGAATGGCTTGTGAAGAAACTCAACGGCATTATCCAGATAGTGCCGCTGAATATCTTGCTCAACACCCTTATCTGGATACCCTTCCATTGGTTGTCCATATGAGGTTTTGAATATTGGCCCCTTATTGTCACACGCCTTGTATAAGATAGAATAAGGCTTGTCATCAGTTTGGAATAAAGCAGTACATAAATATTAGTGTGGTGCCGTCTGTGGTGGTTTTGTGAAGGGGTGCGCAAATGAAAGGTGCATGCAGTACTTTGTATCCTATAAATAAAGGGGCGTAACACAGTTCTGTGTGGTTCTGTATCTAGTAGGCTTAGGTTAGGAAGCAGTAAACCAGTGGTCTTTTGATCCCCCTACCATCCTTGGAATCTATACTACTATGGATGTATGCTGTGTGTTTGAGTAACTGAGAACTGTACACATGAGAAGTTTGTATGAAGAAAGTTTGCTCTCCTCAATAGTACTAACAAATATGGCCACAATTCTGCAGTGCTACCCCTAGCATGAGGCTAGGGAGCAGCGCCACGTGATCGCAGCCATTTTGTGAAGGCCCAGCAAAATGGGCAGAAGTGGGGAGGATGGCTCCTGCCCTGATAGCCCACTGGACTACTAGGGATGAATATGTATGCACTGGGGGGAGAGGATGGAGGACTCCAAGCCAACTGGCTAATTGGGACTAACTTTTTTTTTTTTTTTTTAATGGGGGAAGGGAGGGAGGCTGGGGATCTGACTGGCTAGCTGGAAATATAACGGATGAAGAAGGGAAGGTGCCCTTTGGGAACGTGACTAGCTATCTAGCATAGTGTACTTTGTTAGGGGGTGCACCGATTTTTTTTCCCCCTTCCCCCACCAGAGAGTCCCCACTGGGGAGCTGTCCAGGGGGTATCGGTGCTGTTGAGGGGGGGGGGGGGCCTGGTGTTTTAATATTGTTGCGGCATGGATCTCTTCATCTGCGGCATTGACAATATTGTTTAAGGGGGGTCACTATGAGGGTACTGGTGGGGGGCATGGCAACGATTGGGACACAGAGCCACTGAGCTCTGTGTACCCGATTGCAACCATTTTTCCCCTTGAATTTATCATGGGGACCCGCAATACCTATATTGGCAGGCACCGTGAGACACTTGCCCCGATTAATCTAAAATGTCCATGGTATCTGCAGGGAGAAAGCTGGGAACACCCTTTGCAGATACTGCAGAGGTTTTTGACTTAATTTGGGCCTTTTGCAGCTATCGCACCACAATGGCTGCAAAAGACTACCGTGGTCTAGTAGCCATGCACCTAAGAGTGGGTTGAAAGTGAAATTAAAGTACAAAGAAGATGGTATAAATGTTGTTTAGGCCACATAGATGTTAGGAAAAGCCAAAGCAAATTTTAAAAAGCAGATGAAATCATCCCTGGTGGGAGATTAGACTCGAATCTATAACAATACCTTTGAATGAGAAACTTTAGATAATCTTTCAAAAAAGCAGAAGGTTAACAGCTTTGGGGTATTATCTGATATGGTTGCGGTCAACTTTATTGGCACCCTTACATTTTAGGTATGTTGTGTAGAATATCTTGAGAAATAACTGGAAACAGTCCAACTGTATATTGTTATAATATTTTAATAGTATGTTCAAAGGTATACAAAAAAAAAGATATTTGTGCAACTTAGATGTAGTAATTTTTGAGAAGAAACAAAATATGACCTAGACAGGATTAATGGCACACTTCACTAATATTTGGTTGCACAACCCTTGACAGTGATGACAGCCTCCAAGCGTTTCTTGTAGTTATCTACAAGTTTCTTACATCTGTCTGGTGGTAGTTTCTCCCACTCTTCAAATGCGATTTGTTCCAGCTCATGAATGCTTCCAGGATTTCTTTTATCAATGGCAGATTTCAGCTCTTTCCAAAGGTTCTCTATTGGATTAAGATCAGGACTCATTGCTGGCCAGTTTAAAACAGTCCACTTTTTCTTTTTTAACCATTCTTTTGTACTTTTGGATATATGTTTTGGGTCATTGGCCTGCTGGAGAACCCATGACTTTTGACTCAGACCTAGCTTTTTGACACTAGGTAGCACATTTCGCTCCAAAATACCTTGGTAGTCCTCTGACTTCATGATTCCTTTAATAAGTTCCAGGCCTCCAGTTCCTGAGGCAGTAAAACAGCCCCACAACATTATGGAACCTCCATCATATTTAACCGTAGGAAGGGTGTGTTTTTCCTTATAAGCTTCATTTCTTTGCCTGTAAATGTATCTCTGGTCTGCATTGCCAAAGAGCTCAAGTTTGGTTTCATCTGTCCACAGAACATTTTCCCAGAAGGATTGTGGTTTCTCAAGATGGGTTTGGGCAAAGATCAGGCGTGCCTTTTTATGTCTGTCTTTGAGCAGTGGGGTCCTCCTTGGCCTTCGCCCATGAAGTCCTCCTTTGTTTAATGCACGGCGTATGGTGCGGGTTGAAACCACCACTCCAGATTGCTCCAGGTCAGCTTTAAGCTCTTTAGATGTTGTATGCGGTGTTTTTCCAACAGTTTGCACTAACCTTTGAAGAATTTTTTGATTAATTTTTCTTTTCCCACCACGTCCTGGGAGGTTCTTGACAGTTCCATGAACAGAAAACTTCTTAATAACATTGCGAACTGTAGACACAGATATCCCAAGGTCTTTGGAGATGGCCTTGTACCCCTTTGAAGTTTGATGTTTGATGATAATGGCTTTTCTGATGGTCTCAGGCAGCTCTCTTTTCTTCACGATTGTGAAAATGGAACAGGGAGTGAATGTGGCCATTTTAAACATCAGAGCCATCATTCATTGGTTAATTACTCATGTGAGTACTGACAGTTGGTTATAGGTGCGTCTAATTTTACTGCAATGGGAATGTGGTCCTCCTGTTCAAATTGATTTGAACTGTTTATAAGGATGCCAATAATCATGTCCTGACAATGTTCCAGTTTTTATACTATCTCCTGCTATTTCCTTTGTTAATTAGTCATGTTTTATTTGATTCTTTTATGTGTCAAATGTGTGCATATATAGTCCAAAGCAATTTCACTGGCCACATTTTTTTTTTAGGAGATATTGGACATTAAGGGGTTGGGTGCCAATAATGTTGACCACAACTGTAGAATAAACCAAGAGAGTTTATTTGTTAGCTTGTCTGTTTTTTATGCTATTGGAAGAAAAAAAAAGATTTAAAGGTGCAAAATCATTTTCATAGAAGTAATGGGAGCTGTGTGGCTATAGCAGCACTCTAACCTGAACATGTCAGATTTGAAGCAAGGTTAAAAAAATATTATGTAAGGATGTGATGAATCTGTTGAGACATGTCTGTGAGCAGAGCGGATTATGTTAATAGAGCATGATTGCTGACTTCTAAACTTGAACAGTTAAGTCTTTTGATGATTTTTTTTTCAATGATAATCTGCTGAATATTGTTCACTTTTTGCATCTGGTTTCTTTTGCATTGTTTGTCCACCAGAAGCCAAAAGCAATTTTGACGAATTACCTTAGATGAACAAATTTTGTTTTCTTCATAACTGAATAAATTGCATTGAGGGCCCAAGGTAAATAATTATCTTAGTAAAACTCGCTTCCAAATTTAAATGGCTTTGTAGAATTTAAGTTTTCAATCCTGCCATACATTTTAAAAATTGCCTCTTGCATGTTCTATTTAATAAAGCATGCATGAATAATATGGTCAGAACTGAATTAGGAATTGAATGGGAGAGGTCTGAGAGGATGGGGATAGTGTGCTTTGGTTAGTGTGGTAAGCAGACTATGAATGCTTGATGTTGAGTTTGGGTCATTCCTCTAGTTGAGTGTAGCTTATATTATCAAAGAAATAAACATGAGGCACTTGTCCCAAATGTGTTTATTCATCCCTCAATCTATCCTGCTTATTTTTATTTATTATTGATCCATTAGCTGCTCCTTTCTCTTTTTTCCATTGCAGCTCAGTTGGAACCAGCGCTGGGATTCTGGTACCATGAATCTTCATTTTGCAACTATCTAGGGATTTAGTTCCTATTTTAATAGACACTCCCTCCCCCCCACCCTGTAGTCTGGATTCTGCTACAAACATTTGCTGTGCTCCAAGCCTCAGATCTGCTGACCAAGCAACTGCCTGCCAAGTGTTTGTATGTGTGCATACAAAAGACTTTTGGTTCCTGGTCATGTGTACGTGCAAGAGAACCTGCTTCTCAGGCCTTTCTACGCCACAGACTGTTCTACTAGCCTTGGATAACTGCAACAATATGAGACTGCAAATCATCTTCTGCATCTCGTCTCACCGTGGACCCTTTGTCTACAGAATGACCAGCTGATGAGCACCTCCTGATTCACCGAGACACCTCACAGTATCTCCTGCCAACCAAGTGCCAAAATGTGATAGGGACTCATCACAAAGAATAATACCGTGTGCACAGAACTTGGGCCATTTTATGCCTTTTGCCCTCCTTGCTGCTTCGGTAAGCACAGACACCCTGTGTCATTTCAAGGCTGTTCCACTAACTGAGACATTTTTCTGACTTCCACAGACACCTGTAAGGTTCTGTGCTCTCACGCGGCTCGCCCTTGAACGGCTTGAGCCAGCACAACTTGCCTAACTGCCTACTTTGGACTTCATACGGTTCCAGAGATTGCCCCGGATCCCAGCTGCATTCATCCACCTGGCAGAGCTAAGGTACAGGTCCTATGCCTTTACCCGGGGGTTATTAGTCAGATAGCTCTTTTCTCTACTTTCCTAAGTGCAGAGAGAGCCTGTGACATCTGGTAGCTTATCAGTATTGCTACTACATAATCATAGTGCTGCTACAACTTATTACCTCATGAGTCTAGTGCTAGCTTGTATATTTTCTATTTTTCTATCCAAAATAAATCTAATATCTCATCTCAAAACTCTGTCTTTCTCCTCTGGATCATTACCAGAGGGTACCACTGAACCTGGGGGCGAGGGACTAATGGCAGACTTTCCCCTAGACATAGATAAGCATAACTTATCTGTTTGTCTGCCAATATTCCCTACACCTCCACCACATTGTTTTTTTGTCTGGTCATTGCAGCAAGAGTTCTAAGACTAGGGGCTATACACCTGGGCACCCCCAAGAACCCTTTCATCATGAGTTCTAATATTCTGCTATCAGGTGTCACCCTTTCCAGGGTCCATTACTTCTCCATTCACCCCAGGGGCTGTAAAAACCATATCCCCGGGCTCAGCTGACCTGAATTGCAGAAGGCACAATCCAAGGACTAAACTAGGAACCTTCTGCATAGCAGGACACGCCACTGCTACCAGGCAGACCCTTTATAACTCTTCTCTCAGAAAGCTCGTTAGGTAGCTTGTCCAAGCTCTTAACATCATTATATCAGTTCTTCAAAAATACATATCACGTTGCACAGTTCTAAAAGACTTACCGGCAATGCAAAGCTTGTGCTAAACAGACAGAGAACGAGTGTCCAGCCCTTCATAATGTATTTCTGAGAGATCTCCGAAAGAACTGCAAAGAAAAAGTTCAGGCATGTATTTAAAATAAAACAAAATAAAAAGCAATCCATTAATTTATGAACTAAAACTTTTTTATTTCATCATGCTGCATTACGACATTTACAGGATGGCTTATTCCGAGTCTCTCACCATGCTGGGTATGGTACAAGCTCATGGAATGAACGAGTTGGATACTGGCAAAACTGCTTTCCACAGTATCCCTATTAAGAAATACCCTGAAATTGATACTCGAGCATTTCTGTATTATACTAGAACTTTATATGTTCCTACCATATTACTCCTTCCCGTCTCATAGTGCATAGTGTGTAGCATTTTGGAACTGTTCAGGTTTTAGACTTACAACCTAGCTTACTGGAAGCACACTGCATGAGCAACATGAAGGAAGTTCCTTAACCTTATACGAACCTCTATTGAGACAGATCCACAGTACATAATGCATTTAGAAAACTAATGGTGCTATGACATGGTGCTTGTAAGTATATAGCACAGCTAGGATCAAGGATACTCCATCTCGAGCAGTGTCTCTCTAATTGGGTTAGTTTGAGGTTGAACCTCGCTCATAATTTAAGGTATGTTGGAGATGATCTCGGTCTCAGATTTACTGTTCACTTTTGTCTTAATCTTTGGGAATGATTGCTTTTTATGCAAATATCTGAATTTTAAAAAATGGTTGGACACAAGTTTCAAATCATTAATATAGGCAAATGTGCTTCACTCTGAAAATATTTTGAGTACTATCCAAAGTGTTTTATGTAAGTTCACCTAAAATTTCACACTGAAACAAAGTTTAGCAATATACGTTTTTTGTCACATGATTGCATTTGGAAGTTTTAAAACATCATAAATCAATGCCTTTATTTGAATGTTTTTTCATTTCTGCGGAGAAATAATCAACCTAAACGTTTTAAAGTCATTTTCCTAATTCCTAAACCATGCTCATCAATAACAAGTCTACATCCTTACTAAAACATTTTAGGATGGATCACATTGATGTATTCCAAGCAGGAATATGGTGGAAAGCGTGGGTGCTGAGGAGGAAAGGGGTTTGTTTGTTTGTTTTTTTAAATTAGTAGGCCAATAGTCAGTTGGCGCTGGCATCTAACTTAATCCATAGATTCAGCAGCACTGTCTATAGAGGTAGCAGTGCTGAACATACAGGCTGACCAGTGACTGCCCTGGCACTGTCCATTTAATTTAGGCCTTCTATTCAGAAGATGTAAACTAAGCAGATAATTCATTTAGTAGCTGAATATCGCCGGTAAGTGAATCCAGGTCGAGACATTCAGGATTCTCCTTCGGATTTTTGACCAATAAAGCACTTGTGACCTCCACACCTTCACTCTTCTGTGTTTGTTCCTGGTTGCGAGGGTTGCTCCCTCTGTGTTCTTCCTAATTGGTGGTGGGAACAGTGATTTTGCAAACCTGCACTGGGATGCCACGTTTCTTCCTCAACCCCTTCCGTGTTTAGATGTGGCTTTTATACATGGAAGTGACAATTTCACGACCTCCGCTTATAAATGCTGCCAATTGTACCTATGGTAAGCACATTTCAGAAAACTATACGTATAATTGGCATGAATCAAGCAGTAATGCTGCTAAAGGTTTTCCTTTTAAAAGACAAAAATAAAGCAAAGGATTAAGAATATTTACCCCCTTAATCCATCTTGTTAACTCCTGGCCAAAATGAATACTTTTATAAAAGTTTTGCTCTGTTCAGAGAAATGCTTTTGCTTATAGGTCTATTCCCATTATAAAATGGAAATTGTGTAATTTGTGCCTTCCCCCTTCTAATCTTGGTGTCCAGCTAGTGGCTTTCTGAAATCGCTCAGGCCAATGTTCATCCAGAGAGGTCGGGCTTTTTAAAGCATGGTTGAAACTGAAGCCAGATATTCCGCACTCGAGTCCATCCACCATCCAGCACTAAAATAGTCTTTTTCTTTGCCGACCATATTTGCTCTCCGGTAAGCAGCAATATTTAGCTGCTAAGTAGATAGCAAATCTGCATAAATTTTAGGACAGCCATTGATTTGTCCTAACTTTATGCAGGCACTAATCTGGTTAGCAGACTGAAACTCCACGTCCCTTCTCCTGCCAAGGGCAGCACCAGCACCATCTGGACACTGCCGCAGAGGTCAGAGGGGATATTTAGCGATACTGTCTGATTTGTGTCGCTGAATATTCCTCTTGGTGGGATATATCCAGTTAGTAGGCTACATGTGAATACAGTCAGGCTCTTATCTACACATGTAAATGCTGCTAATTGCACATGTAGAGGATTTTAAAATGTCCTCCTTAAGGAATCAAACCCTTCAGGAGAGATTTTTCCCACTTTGTATTTATGAGAAAAATGTTTAGAACATCTGGTCCCCCGATTAATAATACACGATTAATACCTCAAGAAACCATCATCGGATATTATAGTGACTTTCTATCAAAATTGCTTGCAATTATTATTTTTTTAAACATGGAAATTGCAATCCATTTAGCAGCGCAGGTTAGAAGCTTTCTTTTTAAGTTCATCGCTGCTGCCGTGCCTTAAGAATTACTCCACAAACCTTTAGGCAATGTGGCTTGACCCCTACAACTAAAATAGGAAAACTAAAGCAATATATTAAAAAACCCCAAATTCCATCTATATCCCACTTTCTCTCCTTCATAAGTGGGACGGACCTAGTCAGGAAAGTCTGATATTTTGAGCAATTTAAAAATGACTGGAGCTTTAAGAAAAGTACCTTGAATGCTGAAATGCACGGTCTTCCACAGCCTGGTGGGATATTTCGGAAAAGTCAAGAAACAGAAGATGGGTATTTTTTTTCCCTTACAACAGCCTGTCACCTACTTAAGTAGGATTTATACTTGGTTTAAAGTGAAGATCAGCCAATCAGCATGAAGCAGGCCAGCATCGTGTAATTAACTCGGAACACGTTCATTGTGCACAGTCTTATTTTTAATTATACATTGAAACCTCTCTTTGCAGAAACCAGTTTTCTCAGATATGTATTTTCTATTAATTTAAGTGCATGCAGACACCAGTTTTGTTGTGGGGATCTCCAGAGGACTCTTCTAGGGCCTGGTTTATAATCTTAATCTGGTGTGACTGTTACCCTCCTGCTGGACTTGGGTTTTGTGGGGAAAATTTAAGGCATGAAACACATGCACAGTATCAGACTAGAGTGGGCCTCACTGACTGTACTTGCTGCTGATTTGGATTTTGAGCTGATTACTTATCTTTGCAAACCTGAGCACAAGGTGAATTACACAGGTAAACGGCATGTATACGTTCTATTTCCAAACTCTCACATGCTAATGTACCTGCAGTGGATCAGCAGATGGAAAGCATAGAGGTGCTTTTATTGTACATGTAGTACATTATGCTGGTGTATTTTCAAATATAAACTACTCAGGTAGCTTCTCTGAAAATTAGTTATGATGTCTGGGAAGAGCACCGAAGATCTCTTAGTGGAGAGTAAGGGACTGTACAGCTCAGAGGTTTGTGTGGATGGACAGACTGAATTGGTTATCCGTATCTTTTATCTGCTATCATTTTCCGTTTGTTTGAAAAGTGCAAGCATACTTTGTATTTTTGCAGATTGTCCCTTAGACCTTTTAGGCATAAAAGCTCTGAAAGGTTTAAGGCTGATTAAAAAAAAAGCCAATGAGAAATCACTCTTCAAAATACCTAAGCAATCCAGGGTCTCTACTTTGGACAATTATTGCTTGCAGGCAGCATTTTAAGAAGCACCCTTCCGAGTGGGGCAGGAGCGCCAATCCCTGTGATTTGTAGACATGAGACAATTAGGCTCATCACAGAACAACTGATTTTCTTGTGCAAGAGGTAGATGTCGTCTGCATTACAGCTTTAATTATCTGTCTCAAACAGAGGGAGTGAAACAAAAAATGTGCAGCTTTGCTGTTATTTTTTGAAAAACAAAAGATCAGCAGAAAGAATTGCTTTGGCATTCGTCTAGTGGCAAAAATACTCTCAAAGACCTTTATTTTGGCATAACCCCTAAGCTGTGTAAATGACTGCTTAGCTGGAGAGATTCCAGCATGTTTTTTTCGTACACTGCCAAAAACGAAATATGTGGGTTATCTGTTATCTTAGGGGCTATCCAACCTCTGCCTCTCTGATATTTACTCCTGTGCATAATTTTTCCATACTATGAAATTTTCCAGAATAGAAGCCTCAAGTCCATATTTTATTTAATGTCACTATAGATGGACTTTGAAATTAAAGTTTAATACTATACGAAGGAGAGTCTGTAAATAAGGAGAATTTTAGATCGCTTCAAAACCATTTATTCCAGAATATGAGTTAGTCACGACATTTTGAAAGTTTGTATTGGGCCTGAATGTGCTTCTCCTTACTGCATTTATAAGAGGCCCACACATGTGACAGTCAGAAGGTTCAAGATCAGGACTGTATGACAGGTGTCGTAGGGTTTCCAGTTTCAACACCTTGGTGCATTTCAGTTTTGCTGTGGCAACATGGGGGCAGCATTGTCCTGTGTATTGAACAATTGTTAAGGCACAGCACCTTTTCAGCCCAATTTCTGAGTTCACTTCACAGGGATTCAAAAATGTTCACAGGATGAAGCGCTTCTCATTGTAGTCTGTGGAAATGGGCAACAAAATTGTCTCTTTCAATGTTATGATAATTTAACAACTCTTAATAAATGTTCAAGTGTTGCTTTTTGTAGTTGTTAGTCAACTGCTTTGGGATCCATCTGGTACACGCTTTATGGAAGAGCAGCTTCACATGCATGACGACATCAGCTGTCCAATGGCTAACATTCAGCTTATCCCAAATTTCATTTAAGACTGGTTCGCCTGAGGAAATTCTTTATCCATGTTGAACTTTACATGAGAGATTACTGTTTCAAAAGTCTACCAGATTGACGCACATCCACTCAGGGCTGGATTTTACCCCTCCATCCTCAATCTCCACTTACTCTCCCAATACCCGGCCAATTGTAGATTTTTCTTCCCTCCCACACAAAATATTTTTCCCCTCTCCATTTCACTCTCCCAGTCCCATCCCATTCTAATCCTCTCCCAACATCAGCTCCCTTCTAGTCCCCCGCATCAGCCCATTTCCAGTCCTAGCCCCCCATCCATTTCCAGTCCTATCAGAGTCCCTCCATCAGCTCATTTCCAATCCCAGCCCCCCATCAGCCCATTTCTAGTCATTTCCTAGCCCCACCATCAGCCCATGTCAAATCCTAGCTCCCCTCCACTCATCCCATTTCCAATCCAAGCCCCCCATGAGCCTACTTCCAGTTCTAGCCCCTTCATGAGTCCATTTCAATCCAAGCCCCCACCACAGCCCATTTTCAATCTTAGCACCCCCGACAGCCCATTTTCAGTCCTATCCTAGCCCCTCCATCAGCCCATTTCCAGTCTTAGCTCCCTCCCCTCACAGCCCACTTCCATTCCAAGCCCCCCCTTCCCATCAGCTATTTGCAGTTCAAGCCCCCCTTCCACTCAGCTCATTTCCAGTCCCAGCAACCCCCCAGTCCTAGCCCCCCATCAGCCCATTTCCAGTCCTAGTACCCCCCCCATAGCCCATTACCAGTCCTAACCCTCCCCATCAACCCACCTCCAGTCCTAACCCTCCCCATAAGCCCATTTCCAGTCCTTGCCCCTCCACCCCATTTTCAGTCTTAGCCCCCCCATAGCCCATTACCAGTCCTAACCCTCCATCAGCCCATAGCCCATTACCTATTACCAGTCCTAACCCCCCTCCCCCCATCAGCCCAGGGAAAATAAAAACAAAACAAAACTGGCTGCCGCTGCCGCTGTGGCAGCAGCAGAATAAAGTGTCCCGCGGCCCCTCCCCCCCCGCTTGCCTGGTAGAGTCCCCTGCATCACTCCTCGGTGCCGGCTTTCAGAGCCGCGAAGCGAGAGTTTCCCTCTCGCGGCATTCACATCAGCACCGGCGGGCTTAACAGAGCCGTGAGAAGAAAACTCTCTCTTCCTTATCTTTCCTCCAGTTCAGTCCTCCACCTCTGGGTTGTGCACCTCCTCCTGCAGCTTGGAGACTGGGCATGTCAAAATCGTGACATCACTGGATGTAGTCTGCTGGTCTCTCCCATCAGCCCCAATGTGTCCAGTCTCCATTCAGCAGGAGGACGTAGTGAGCCTAGGTCTGTTAGGGTAGCTTAGAGATAGTTATTTGGAGTTGACTCTTTAAATTTGGTAAATTTGTGTACTGTTACTTTAAAAAACAAAATAAAAAAATCCGGCATTATCTTGCATCGATCCCTCTCTGCCTATGCCTTTTATTTCTCTGAAACGGTGGCTGTCAGATCTCTCCTCCTTGTCTGTACAGAGGAGAGCTCTGCAGCAGGCAGTGCCATGTCGCTGACTATTCCGGAGGCAGTTTAAGCACGGGAATGGAGGGCAGAGGGGAGAGATCTTGCCGGTGGTTCTCCGCTCGTCTTTAAGCTGAGCGGGACCACGTGGGCTTGAGACCCCTGATTTCAACGACTAAGGTGGAGTTGTTCTTCTTCACGTCGGCAAATTGGTAAAGCAGCATTTCGTGTTGTAAGAGAGATCGCTGGCAACGGGGGTGCTGTTAAGCAGCTTTTTTGGTGCCATTTCACGGTTGTAGCAAACGGTAGCCATTTTGGGACCGCGTGTGTGCCGCGTGGCGAGCACTTGCAATTCAGGGCACGGGGCTTTGGCAATCTTGAGCCCTGTCTTTAGAAAAGCTTAATTTACTTAATTTCCTTATTTTGAACGGTTTATTTTTAAGAATCTAGGCAGTTTATTTTACTTTAGTGGTACTGTTTTTTCTTCTTATGGATGGAAGTCTAAAATCCCTGTTTTTTATTCTTGGGGTGATTTTTCTCTCTTTTGGGTAGTTTATTTCCGTATTTTTATTAAAGGCTTTAAAAAAAAAAAAAAAGGAAACTTTGGGTTTTATGGTGTAGCGGCATATGAGTGGTTGCAGTGTCTGGCCTATGGCATCGCGTCCTCAGTGTGTTGTCTGCGGCACTCGCAGAGGTACAGTCGCCGACTCTGGGATTTGCTGGGGCTGCGCTACAGTGTCCACTAGCATGGAGCAGCAGATGGAAGTCAAGGTAGCTCAGGAGTCCCAGAAGACATCGGCTGGAGCGGATGGAGAGGCGTTAAGGACCATGTCACAAGGGTCCCGCCAAGAGCTGACAGCGGGTCCGTCAAGTGCGCTACCGGTCTTCGGATCGGGGCCTCAGCTCAGGGATTTCTGCCCAGAGTTTGTTTTATTATGCATCAGATGTTTTGTTTGAAGCGTCAAGGGAAAATTCTGGAGACCTTGCCTCTGACTAGTCATATCCAGCTGCCCGGGGTAAGTGACGCAGGTGGTATTTCCCCCACTGCCTCCCAAGAGATCACGGCCTCATGAGTTTTCTTCCACTGAGGGCGAGTGGCAAGAGGCAGATGAAGCCGAGATGGAGCTCGAAGCAGGTATGGAAGAAGGAGAAATACAAGAGCCTGAGGATCAAGCGAAAATCATTACAGAATCCCTCCAGACGCTAAATCTTGCTACTGCACAGGCGACGGAAGAAGATGTGGAAGATCCTATCATTCAAGCGGTGAGACAGGCGCAGATAGTGTTCACCGTGTGGTGGACCGGATGATTCAAGAGGAGTGGGATCAACCGGAAGCGGGACTAAGAGGAATTAGGACTATGAACAGGCTTTATCCTTTAGCGGATAAGGACAAAGAATTTCCGCTCTCCACAAATTGATGCAGCAGTGTCAGCGGTTACTAAAAAGACCACTATACCGGTGGAAGGTAGCGCTGCCTTAAAGGATGCACAGGATAGGAAAGTAGATGGTTTTTTGAAGCAATTATTTGAGGCTAATGCTTTGGCCTTACAGGCTTCCATTTGTGGAGCTTGGGTGGCGAGAACATGTCTCTGATAGTCTCAGCGCTTACGGCAATCTACTCGATTGGAGCAGGAAGAGATAAGAGAGCTGGATCGGCTAGAGTCGGGATGTGCTTTATAACTTGATTAGAGCTCTAGTGAAAAGTATGACTTCCTTGGTGGCCACCCGGAGATCTCTGTGGTTGAGAAATTGGGCGGCTGACAGTTCGTCCAAGTTGCGTCTCAGTAAGCTTCCATTTAAAGGCAAGTTGTTTGGAGAAGATCTGGACAAGTTGGTTAAGGATCTCGGAGAGTCCAAAGGCGGGAGACTTCCGGAAGATAAGCCAAAGCAAGGGAAGTCCTTACCGGCTTTTTTGGGGCCATGTAAGGATTTCAGGAGATTTTGTACTTCTCGTTTGGGTGGTTTCCAAAGAGGAAGATTTTGCTTCTAGGGCCCAGGGGTTTCGTGGGGCAAGTAGAGGTTTCACAGCAGCTCCCACTGCAGCACCTCGAAAACCTCAATGAAATGAGGCGGGTTCCGGTAGGAAGCCAACCGATAGGCAGGTGACTTCGGGAATTTCTTCCTGCCTGGACCCAAATAACGTCCGACCATTGGGTTTTAGAGAGAATTCGTGAAGGTTATGCGCTGGAGTTGGCAAGGCCAGTACGGGATTCTTTCATGCTGTCTCCCTGCAAAGGTCAGCGGAAAACCCTGGTGGTCCGCAGAACATTAGATCGACTTTTACTATTGGGAGCAGTCGCTCCGGTTCCGTTTGCAGACAACGGTGTGGGTCGATACTCAATTTATTTCATGGTGCCAAAGAAAGACGGGACTCTGCGTCCTATATTGGACCTAAAAGGGGTGAATCACTATCTTTGGGTTCCGCACTTCAGGATGGAAACATTGAGGTCGGTCATTATGGCGGTACGACAAGGAGGGTTCTTGACTTCCCTAGATCTTACGGAGGCATATCTACACATCCCAATCAGAGCGGCTCATCAAACGTTTCTGCGGTTTGCTCTGCCTTGGGGAAATTATCAATTCCAAAAATTGCCTTTCAGTCTGGCACCGGCGCCGCGGACTTTCACCAAGATTATGGTGGTGGTAGTGGCTGCATTACGAAAGGAAGGAATTCTGGTACATTCTTATCTCAACGATTGGCTGATTCAAGTGAAGTCCAGGGCTGAGAGCTTTCAGGTGACAGAGAAAGGAGTAAGCTTTTTGCGGAATCGAGGTTGGGTGATCAATCCGACCAAAAGTTGATTGGTACCTTCCCAGGATTTGGAGTATCTGGGGGGTGCGGTTCAATACTCAGAAAGGAATGTTGTTTTTGCCAGATCATCGAGTTCAAGGCCGCTCAGGCGACCTCAGCATGGAGTTATCTTCGTGTGTTTGGAACAATGGCAGCGGCCCTGGAAGCTGTGCCTTGGGCCAGATTTCATATGCACTAGAAACATAGAAACATAGAAACATGACGACAGAAAAAGACCACATGGCCTATCTAGTCTGTCCTTCCATAACAACTACAACAGTCCACTTTTTGCCTTTAGAGATCCTCTGTGTTGGTCCCATGCTTTCTTGAATTCAGTTACTGTCATCATCTCTACCACCTCCACTGGGAGACTATTCCACGGATCCACTACTCTTTCCGTAAAGAAATATTTCCGCCGTTGGTCGCATCAGTCCGATTTGCTGAACAAATGGCTTCCCTGTCCGCTCCGGGTCAGGCAGTCCCTTCAGTGGTGGCTACTTCAGGGATCTTTGAAAGCAGGAATGCCAGCCGGATTGTCTCCCATTGTTGATAGATGTGAGTCTCGTGGGATGGGGAGCGCATTGCGGAGATCAATTCACGCAAGGCATTTGGTCTGTTCAAGAGGGAAGTTGGTCGATCAACCGGCTAGAGCTGAGAGCGGTCTATCGAGCGCTTCAAAGGTTCAAAGTTATGGTGACAGGGCGAGCGGTGGAGTTCTGTTGGACAACTCTGCAACGGTGGCCTACATCAATCGACAGGGCGGTACAGGAAGTGTGGCCATCGAAGAGGAAGCAGAGGTGCTGTTTTTTGTGAGTAGAGCATCAGTTACCAGCGATCTTGGTGGCGCACATTGCAGGGAAGGACAATGTCATGGCGGATTTTCTCAGCAGGGTCCGAGTGGATGCGGGGGAATGGGAATTGCATCCGGATGTGTTTGCACAAATAGTTCACAGATGGGAGCCGCTGATCATGGACCTCATGGTGACCTTTCAGCCAGCAAAAGCGAGTCGTTTCTTCAGCAGGCGGCGAGAAAGGATGTTGGAAGGGATCGATGCTCTAATGCAACATTGGCCGTCGACAGGTCTCCTCTGTCTTTCCTCCATGGGTACTGTCGTGAGGGCATCCCCTGGTGACCATTCGAAGTATGGGCATGCTCCACGATAGAAATTATTTAGGGAGCGTGATGAAATGTAAGGTCCACAAATGGCGAATGGTCTTACTTATTTCCAGCTTCCTATGAGAGCTCAATAATCAAACCAAGTGTAGGGAAAACAAGGCTTTATTCCCCGTCTGTGCAAGGGTTCAAATAAGACATTGAGAAATCAAAAGAATGTCCTTTGTTTCAAAAGGTACCAGTATTAACAAACTGACTAATTGTTAAACTCCACAATTAGTGCAAGGGTTAATCAGAGGAATTCACTTCATTCCAACACAATAAGAATTAAAGAAACTTCTTTTCAGTTATAAAGTGGCTACAGATTCTAGGCTCGTGGCCATGCACAAACCACAATCCATTTCTTCTGGTGGAGGAATGGGAACAGCATTTATATATTCAATTTCCATGGATTCTGCTCCACTACATTCATCAGAGTAGTCACTGTCCCTGTCTGCTACAGGTCTATGTGAAGTGTCTCTAGGCTTTTGCCTCCAATAAGACTGTGTTTTAAGTTCTCTGGGAATTTTCTGAAACCACCCTGGTTTCTTCTTCCTTACAAACTGAGTATTTGTTTTAGCAGTGCCTCTAGGAGTTAAGCATTCAGTATCATGAATAAAGCTTTCATACCTGGAGCCTCTGTGGTTTGAATCCGTGGAGCTTTCTCTCCCAGAAACGTTTCTCCTGCAACAGGTTCTCTGCCGATAAGCTCTAGGCAGGGCTGTGCTTTCTGGCAGCTTGGTAAAACCTGGTGTGGATTCAACTTTGTGCTTCGGTAAGAACTTAGCTTTGTCAGAAACTGCTTTTCCTTTGGTGCCTGGTAAAACTTGACTAGTATTACCCAGAGACTGCAGGCTTTCCTCCAAACCTATCTCTCTGGTTTTCTGGATACATCTCTCTGCTTTGAATCAGGAACGTTGTGGGAACAGGGAGTGGCACACTCTCTAGCCTTAGTGCTTTCTACAGCAGACTCCCTCTGAACAGCTGCTCGCTTAGCCTGGCCCTTCTGAACTCCACCTTTGTGAACTCTGTTCCTTTGGGCTTGCTCAGGTAGGATTCTTTCTCCAAGTCCTTCTCCTTCTCTTAGAGCTGCTCCTTCCCTCAGAGCTGTTCCTTCTCTCTGTCCTCTCCTTGAGGTGTTCCTTTCAGTAGAGATGTTCCTCCTTTCTGGATCCGGTTCCAGTTCTGCCCTTCCTCTGGAGCTGTTCCTCTCAATAGAGGTGTTGTCTTCAATAGAGGCGTTCCTCTTTTGCTACCAAAAACTAACCTCTGTGAAGTGAACCAGAAGCAATGTCCAATATAAAGGATCACTCACTATTTCCCACATGTAATATCAATATAAGGGACACCCTCACGACAGACGATCCGACAAAAATAGTATTTTCTGGTTGATTTCCACCGTTAAGAACATGTTTTGATATTACATATGGGAAATAGTGAGTGATCCTTTATATTGGACATTGTTCCTCTTTTGCTAGCATTCAGCTTCTGCTTATAAAGGAATCTTTCCTTTGAAACTCCCGGGCTCATTCCCAGGTGAAAGTCATTAGCTCCTTAGGCTCATTAGCTCCTGTATGATCACTCCTGCCCCCTCTAGCTGTGCCTTGAGGTAACTGCACATCTAAATTTCTCTGAGAAACAGGGTTTCTTTTCAGGTTTGCATCTTTATTGATACCCACTTCATGACAGTACTCATAGGTCAAGTAGTTCAGCGTATAGAAGCTCATCAGGGAAGAGTGCTGTTCATGGCACCAGATTAGCCAAGACGCCGTGGTACGCCGATCTGATTCAGCTACTCGACGGGAATCCCTGGAGGTTACCGGCATTGGAAAATCTGTTGATACAAAGGCCGCTGCAGATGCCTCAAGTGGATTGGTTCTCGCTTACGGTTTGGCCCTTGAAAGGGCGAGGCTAAAGAAAAGGGGTTATTCTGGAGCAGTTATCGCAACTTTACTTTGGGCGAGGAAGCAGTCTACATCTCTTGCTTATGTACGTGTATGGCATATTTTTGAGGACTGGTGCTCACGGCGTCAAGTTCGTGCAGCTACAGTATCCGTTCCTTTGGTCTTAAGTTTTCTGCAAGACAGGTTTGTTAAGGGTCTGGCAGCTAGTTCCTTGCGAGTCCAGTTGGCAGCGCTTTCGTGCTATAGAGGCAAAGTGCAGGGAGTGGCTCTAGGTGCTCATACAGATGTGTTGCATTTTCTTAAGGCAGTAACCAGGCTACGGCCTTCTCATAGAATTGTGGTTCCGCCATGGGATCTCAATTTGGTCTTAGAAGCATTAACTAAGGAACCCTTTGAGCCGTTACTCCAGGCGTCGGTTAAGGATTTGACTTTGAAGACCGTGGATTTTGGTAGCCATCAGTTTGGCAAGGTGAATTTTGGAGTTAGAGGCGATGTCTTGTAGAGAGCCGTTTTTGTCTTTCTCCAGGGAGAAGGTGGTATTGCATCCAGTTCTCTCCTTCTTGCCAAAAGTGGTGTCTCCGTTTCATCTAAATCAGACGGTTTCTCTTCCAGTTATAGGTTCAGGGGATGGGAACGCATCGGACCACAGTTTATGCAGTTTGGACATAAAGAGTGTTGCGGCAGTACTTAAAAGTTTCTGAAACCTTTCATAAATCGGACCGTCTATTCGTGTTGTTTGGGGGCCCCCGCAAAGGGGAAGTGGCGGCGAAGGCATCCATTTCCAGATGGATTCGAGAAGCGATTGCATCAGCATATCTGCTGCAAGATCGTTCAGTTCCAGTGGGCTTGCGAGCTCATTCTACTAGAGCACAGGCGACTTCCTGGGCGGAGCACAGTTTGGTTCCGCCAGGGGAAATCTGTAGAGCGGCTACTTGGTCGTCTCTTCATACTTTCAGTAAGCACTACGTCTCGATGTTTTGGCGGTGAATGATGCCTGTTTCGGGTCGGCGGTCTTGAAAGCCGGCTGGAAAGGTCCCTCCCAAAGATTACTGCTCTGTTACATCCCAGAGGTGGAGGACTAAACTGGAGGAACGATAAGGAAATGGAAATTACACTTACCTGGTAATTGTTGTTCCTTGAGGAACTCCAGTTCAGTCCTCATTCCCGCCCGGGGTGATGTCGTTGCCAGTGGATGGTCAGTTACGAGAAGTGCAGGATTACCGATAGGTATGGTTGTTACGAGGATTTGTTTTGCCTTCATCCCTTCTATTTGTTTCTGGTTTTTCTTGCTCTTTCTTCTTTCTAATTCTGAAATAAGGCAAAAGGGAGAGGTACAGGAACAGTTTCCTTTTTAATGGGGGGGAGTTCGCTTTTATATAGTTAGTGTTTATACATTCAGATTTGAATACAAGGTTATACTTAATATGATAGCTACTTATTTGTTACTACTTTGAGTGTGCTTTGTCAATAGTTCACTGGGGCTGATGGGAGAGACCAGCAGACTACATCCAGTGATGTCACGATTTTGACATGCCCAGTCTCCAAGCTGCAGGAGGAGGTGCACAACCCAGAGGTGGAGGACTGAACTGGAGTTCCTCAAGGAACAACAATTACCAGGTAAGTGTAATTTCCATTTCGTGGCTCTGAAAGCTGGCGCCGAGGGGAGTGATGCAGGGGGCTCTGCCGGGCAGGCGGGGAGGGGGGGGGGGTGTGGGACACTATTCTGCCGCAGCGGCAGCCGCCAGTTTTTTAAATTTTGCTTGTGCTTTTAATGAAGAATGTTTGCGCGGGGCCCCCTGAAACGCAGGGCCCTGTGCAAACAACATTCTTGCTCAATGGATGGGCCGGCCCTGCTGCCAGCTCAGTAATGGTTCTACACTTCCAACTGTCCTCTACAGTAAGGACATGAGTTTTGCTAATCCCCCCCTTCCAATCTTAAACTGAATGTGATCTGTTAGATAGCTGAACCAGTTAGTTTGTGTCAAATTCTAAACTGAAACAAAGGTTAGGATAATTGGAATAAAATCAGAATTGGCTAGGAATCCGTTCACTAAATAGGAGCCATACACAATTTGACAGACAAGGATTGTGATAGGTCCAAACCAGGTCACAAGACAAGACTTTTCTGACATACATGGGGGTTATTTTAGAAACCTTATTTGCAATTTCCACCGGCATTGACTATCCGGGTTAGTCGCAGATCCTGGAAGCTAACTGAGCAGCGGTGATATTGAGCAGCTGCATGGTTAGCTTTCGTCATGTAGCTATAACCGGGCAGCAGCTCAATGTCGCTGCTGCCCAGTTATGTCTGGGGCATGTAGCGGAGGCACCAATGGATATTCAGCTGCACTAACTATGTTACTGTCGTTGATATCCCACTTAGCAGCATTTACATGGCTTTGCTTAATTTTGATCGGGATTTTGGTGTTCAGCCTATAACAAATCACCTAGAAGTGGTACCATTCAAGGGTGTCTCAATTACCATGGCTGCCCTCTTCCACATTGTGCTTTGCCGACCAAGCAACAGGAGTCAGTCCCTTTGCAGCTGACTGCTGCTGGTTTGTCTGCATGTGGGCCTGTGTGCTACATGTGTGTCTACAATTATGGATACTGCTAGTATGTACTAGTTCCAAGTAGGGTCTGTCACATCTGCCACCTTCTATTTTCCAAGCAGGAGGTGTGTTGATGCACTATGGTCCAATATACTTGGAGTGCTCTGTGAGTCCTAGACGTTAGTATTTTGGTGTGGCATATTTCTGTGTTTTTACAGGGTTTTCAGTAATTCTTTTGGTTATCACTACAAAAGTACATTGCAGTATGCACTCTTTTAAGTGATAAATTTTACCTCTGAAGACTGTTCTTTGAATTTGATTTATTAATTTGATAAACATCTATGCCTCTTTGCGTGTGCAACTAAATATCTTAAGTTTTCCCTTTTTCATGTAGGAATGAATGACAAAAATACTTTCATATTAATTTTTGAAAGTTCACCATATGTATGTGTTGGGGGAGGGAGGCAAATGGGCTCAGAAACCCCTGGGATGCCCCTGGAGACAGATGTATCTAGGGCATGGAACTGGTTCTGTGTGTAAAACTTCTCAGATTGAATCCCTCAGGAAACAAGTTGAGGAACCGAGAAAGAAGGTGGCAAGGCTAAGACATATTCACAACAGGAGATACATAAATAAAAAGCTTCTAGAGGCATTTAAGATTTCCTGCAGAAGGAAAGATGATGCTTCCTAAAAAGATGACAGCTGGATACAGATCACCAGACCCTGCCGAACTGACACCCTGACTCCACCTTCCCAAGAACTAAGGAACCAGTATGCAGCCCTGGAAGTGGAAGGTGATATCCCAGGAACAGGAAGTACCAGAGCTCAGAAACCCCAAAGCTGTAGGATTGGCAACCACTAGGAAGCAAAGAGTTGGTGGCTCCCATCTGAGGGGTTCAGAGCCATCCATCTGCCATCCAGACATGATGTCCCAGGGGGTCTGCTGTTTGCTGTTATCAAGAAATGAGATGTTAACAAAGAGTTTGCTGAGACTCCTCAAACCTACTAACTATTTGATGCTACTCATCCATGTTGGCACTAATGATATTGCTAGGTTCCCCCTGAGCATATCAAAAGGTGACTGTGGCTTTGGGAGAAAAGGAGAAGCAGTTAGGTACACAGATAGTGTTCTCCTTAATCTTCCCAATTGTTGGTCAGGGCAGAGGCTGAGAGGTGTAAATCCTAGAGATGAATGCATGGCTGTGTAGATGGTGGTATTGAGTGTGTTTGGGGGCAATTTCTCCAAATAGGTTAGTTTTTGCACATACCATGAGTCATGAACCTTACTTCTAAGCTAGGGTATGTGTTTTATTTTATTTTTATTTATTTATTTAACAGTATTTCTAAACCGCCTTATCATAATAATCAAGGTGGTATCACAGCAAACAATCTGGTAGTGTGAGTGTGTTATACATGCAGTGAGGGTGAAAATCTAGTTGAGTGCGTGTTAAACTGTGTGCTAGATTTGTTTGAGCTATGTACAATGTGGGCTAAATACAGTGGTGCTAAAAACTTTTTATATACATACAGTGTTAGGCGGTAACATGTGCTGCTATACAGTCACTTAGGTTATGTGATGTGTCCATAGTGTTCTATGAACAGCATGGTTTTCAGCTGTTTTCTAAAGTCTTTGAGGTCTGTAGTTGCCCTCAAATCGTCCGGTAGTTTGTTCCATATTGTTGGAGCAGCCATGGAGAGTGCTCTGTCTGTTGTGTCCTTGCGTGTGTGTTTGTATTCACTTGGGGTGCTGTCTCGGTTGTGTGTTTGTTTTCTTCTAGGACGTGTGCTGGTGTCTGGTTGTATGAGGGTGTGCAGGCTGTTGGCTGATGTGCGCTGTTTTATCTTAAATAGGTTTATGATAGTTTTGTATCTGATGCGTGCACCGATTGGAAGCCAGTGTAAGTCCTTTAAGGTAGGTGTGATGTGGTCCTGTCTTGCAGTACCGGATATTATTCGTGCTGCAGTGTTTTGTGCCAGTTGGAGTGGTTTGAGGGCTTGTTTCGGTAGTCCAAGGTATATCGGATTGCAGAAGTCCAGTAGTGGGGTTATCAGTGCTTGACAGACGGTACGGAAGTGTTCTGGGGCGAGGAGTGGTTTCAGTCTCCTGATGATTCGCATTTTGTAGTAGGCTTTTTGGATTGTTTTGTCCATGTTTGGCTTGAGATTGAGTTTATTGTCCAGAGTAACCCCGAGGTATCTCACTTCTGACCTTATTGGTATGGTAGTGTTTTGTATCTGTATATTTGGTGGGTGTATGAAGCTTTGGTTCCGAGTGATGATTAAAGCTTCAGTCTTGTTGTAGTTTATTGTGAGGTTGTTGTTTTGACACCAGCTGGTCATTTGGGTAAGGCAGTCTGTTATCTTAGAGAAGTCCGGGTTGTCGATTGATATCGGGGTGTATATCATGATGTCGTCCGCATAGATTGTGTATTGAATGTTGTTCTCTTTCATGATGTTGCATATTGGTTGGATGTAGATGTTAAATAGGAGTGCTGAGAGCGCAGATCCTTGAGGTACTCCTTGACGGACTTTTATGGGTCGGGAGGTGATGTGTCCCACCTTGACCTGTAGCTGTCTTTCGGTTAGGTATGAGTGGAACCATTTCAGTGTGATACCGTGTATACCAGTGTTCTTTAGTCTTTCCAGGAGCGTGTTGTGGTCCACTGTGTCGAAGGCTGAGGAGATGTCGATGAAGATCATTATGATTCCATTCCTGGTGTTGTCAATTATTCTTAGGATGCTGTCGAAGAGGTAGATCAGTAGCGTTTCGACACCATGGTTGGGACGAAATCCGTGTTGGTTGTCGTCGAGTGTTTCGTGTTCATCGATGTGATCCTGAAGTTGTAGTTGAACCGTCTTTTCGATGATTTTTGCGAGGAAGGGTATGCTGGAGATTGGTCGGTATGCTGCTGGATCTTTTTTGTCAAGAGTTGTTTTCTTTGTGATTGGTCTTACTGAGGCAAGTTTTAGTTGCTTTGGCATGAGTCCTTGAGTGAGTGAGTTGTGTACCATTTTATGTATGATGGGGATGAGGCTTGATTTGGTGGCTTTGACCCATGACACTGGGCATGGGTCTGTAGGAGCAGTGCTTGTGTTGATTGTAGAGATGACGTGGGATATCTGTTCTGTTGAGGGTGAGGAGAATGTGCCCCAGGTTTTGGGGTGTACGACCATCCCGGTGGTCCTACTAGGCGTTGTTCGTTCTGTGGAGTGAAATTTGTCTTTGATGTGGTCGGCGAATTCCTGTGGATCAACTTGTACTTCCCCTTCTGTTGTTTGCTCTTTTGTGAGGATTTTTACTATTTCGAAAAGCTCTCTGGGTTTGTTGATGGAAGTATTTATCATGTTTGTGTGGAATTCCCTCTTTGATTGGTTTATGTGTTCATTGTATTGCTTTTGCTTCGTTAGATAAAGATGCTGGTCGGGAGTTGCTTTGTTTTTTCTCCATCTCCGTTCAATCTTTCTGAGATCCCTCTTCTCCTGTCGTATTTTTGCTGAGTACCATGGTTTGTTTTGTCTCTTGTTGTGGTGGTGTTTCTCGGTCCCGCCATCAGATGGTTTGGCGGCATTGGCTAAAATGCTGTTCCAGTTGGAAACTTGTTCCTCCAGGTCGTCTGTAGTAATGTTCAGGTGTTGTATTGTGTCCTGTATGAATTTGTCCTTGTCGAAACACTTGAATCGTCTTTGTGTGTGTGAGATGTTTGCTCTGTCGTTTGTCTGGTTCTCTTGTGACCGCAGCTTTGTCTTGATTAAGTAGTGGTCAGACCATGGCACTGGGGTAATGGTGGGTGGAGAAATCAGGTCTCTTGATGTTAGGTAATTGGATGCGAATATGAGGTCTGGGGATGATCAGTGTCTGTGTGTTGGTGCATTGATTATCTGTGTGAATTGAAGTGAGGACATTGCTTGAAGGAAGGCCTCTGCGTCTTTGACATTGGTGGACTTTAGGTTGAAGTCTCCAATCAGCAGTGCTGGTTTGTTGTTTGTTGTTATGGCACAGGCTTCTTCGAGTGTGAAGGCTAGTTCGTCGGGTGGAGCTCTGGGTGCTCTGTAGGTTAGGCAGATTGCAATGTTCTTGATGCTAATTGTGTTACATTGCTGTGTATCGGTGAGGCTCTGTGTCTTGAACTTTAGTTTTGTTTTTGCTATTATCAGGACTCCTCCTCCATGCTTGTGGGTGCGTGGGCAGTTGTACGCTGAGTAGTTGTCCGGTACTAGTTGGTTGAGTAGTACGTTGTCAGTCGGGTTGAGCCATGTCTCTGTGATGCATATTATGTCGGGCTGTCGCTCTTCAATGTGGTCAACAAGAGTGTGTATCTTGTTGCAGACGGATCTGGCGTTTATGAGCTCAATCGTTGTTGTCTTTGTTGAGGAGGTTGCTGTTCCATGTGCTTCCTTTGTGCCGGTGTGGGAGTTTTATTTGTGTCTGTTTGGTCGCTTTGACTGGGAGGTTCTGAGTGTCTCTTTGTATGTGTGCTGTGGTTCTAAATATGGCAATACAGTTGGTGGGTGCCATGTTGTGTTTGCTTGTGGGTAGTGGAGGTGTGTGGTTGGTGGGAGGAGTTGTGTGACGAGTAGGTAGAGTGGGAGGAAGTATGTGGCGTGCATGTTGGTTTTTTGTGATGTTCTGTTAAGGTGATGCCTGTTTTCTTAAGTCTTCGTCTGTTGGCTGTATGGTGAGAGCTGTCTATTGTGCGATAGCCTGTCCCATGGAGGGAGCCTGTCCCGTGGAGGGCGAGTCGGATCTGTGTAGGGCGTCTTGGTGCGGGAGCCTGTCCCGTGGAGGGCGAGTCGGATCTGTGTAGGGCGTCTTGGTGCGGGAACCTGTCCCCTGGAGGGAGAGCCGGATCTGTGTAGGGCGTCTTGGTGCGGGAGCCTGTCCCGTGGAGGGAGCCTGTCCCGTGGAGGGCGAGTCGGATCTGTGGAGGGCGTCTTGGTGCGGGAGCCTGTCCCGTGGAGGGAGCCTGTCCCGTGGAGGTCGAGCCGGATCTGTGTAGGGCGTCTTGGTGCGGGAGCCTGTCCCGTGGAGGGAGCCTGTCCCGTGGAGGGCGAGTCGGATCTGTGGAGGGCGTCTTGCTGCGGGAGCCTGTCCCGTGGAGGGAGCCTGTCCCGTGGAGGGCGAGTCGGATCTGTGTAGGGCGTCTTGGTGCGGGAACCTGTCCCCTGGAGGGAGAGCCGGATCTGTGTAGGGCATCTTGGTGCGGGAGCCTGTCCCGTGGAGGGCGAGTCGGATCTGTGGAGGGCGTCTTGGTGCGGGAGCCTGTCCCGTGGAGGGAGCCTGTCCCGTGGAGGTCGAGCCGGATCTGTGTAGGGCATCTTGGTGCGAGAGCCTGTCCCGTGGAGGGAGCCTGTCCCGTGGAGGGCGAGTCGGATCTGTGGAGGGCGTCTTGGTGCAGGAGTCTGTCCCATGGAGGTCGAGCCAGATCTGTGTAGGGCGTCTTGGTGCGGGAACCTGTCCCCTGGAGGGAGAGCCGGATCTGTGTAGGGCGTCTTGGTGCGGGAGCCTGTCCCGTGGAGGGCGCCTTGGGGCCTGTCCCGTGGAGGGTGAGCCGGATCTGTGTAGGGCGTCTTGGTGCGCCTCCCTCCTAGGGGAGCCTGTCCCGCGGAGGGAGGGCCAGATCTATTGGGGTGTGTGTAGTGGGGGTGAGGGTTTGGTAGTGGGGGATGTGTGATGTACTGTGAGAATTCTACTTGCGGTTCTGACGTCCTTCGCCTCGGTCTGCTCCTTGTTGGGTTCTGCTGGGATGCTGTCAGCGTTGCTGTTTATTCTGGTTGTTTCATGCTGCTTGCCTTCGTGCCTCGCCTGGGATTCCGGAGTGGTGAGGTTTTTCCTTGCAGAGTTGTTGTGTTCGTTGATCTTCGGTTCGGTGGTGGAGGTGTCTGTTGGATGTAGCGTGGCTTTTCAAAATTTAGGAGTATATGTTGGTTGGTTGCTTTTTTGTGTGCCTCTGTGCCGTGCCTAAGGGCCACGCCAAAGGGCCCTCTGGCGAGGCCCTCAGGCGCGGGCCTGCCCGCGAGGGACGCTGCTTTTATGGAGGCGGGCCGCTTTCTCGTCCTCTCCCACTGCCCCGATTGGGCAGGAGCACCGTGGGGGGAGTTGTTCCCGGCGGCGGCAGCAGCGGCTCCCTCCGGAGGCGAGGGACGCCGCTTTTATGGAGGCGGGCCGCTTTTTCGTCCTCTCCCACTGCCCCGATTGGGCAGGAGCACCGTGGGGGGAGTTGTTCCGGCGGCGGCAGCAGCGGCTCCCTCTGGAGGCGAGGGACGCCGCTTTTATGGAGGCGGGCCGCTTTCTTGTCCTCTCCCACTGCCCCGATTGGGCAGGAGCACCGTGGGGGGAGTTGTTCCCGGCGGCGGCAGCAGCGGCTCCCTCCGGAGGCGAGGGACGCCGCTTTTATGGAGGCGGGCCGCTTTTTCGTCCTCTCCCACTGCCCCGATTGGGCAGGAGCACCGTGGGGGGAGTTGTTCCGGCGGCGGCAGCAGCGGCTCCCTCTGGAGGCGAGGGACGCCGCTTTTATGGAGGCGTGCCGCTTTCTTGTCCTCTCCCACTGCCCCGATTGGGCAGGAGCACCGTGGGGGGAGTTGTTCCCGGCGGCGGCAGCAGCGGCTCCCTCCGGAGGCGAGGGACGCCGCTTTTATGGAGGCGGGCCGCTTTCTCGTCCTCTCCCACTGCCCCGATTGGGCAGGAGCACCGTGGGGGGAGTTGTTCCCGGCGGCGGCAACAGCGGCTTTCTGCACTATGGCATGATTTTCCAAGGGCTGCTGAGAAAAGGTGACCTTCACATCTCAAAGAAGGGGAGAAGTGTCTTTTACAACAGACTGTTTAACCTACCAAGGGAGGAATTTAAACTAGGATAGTCAGGGATGAGTGAACTTACCCCCCACAAGTAAAACATTAAACAATAGTATAGAAAAAGGAAGAGAAGGCAGCATATGAAGAGCTACATATACTAATGCCTGTATTTTGCAAAATAAAACTCCATATACATAATACAACCAACCGAACTGCAGGCTTTACAAGAGAAGGGAGAAGCATTATGGGTTAGTCTGGAAAGGGGGAATGGAAAATTGATTTGCATTGGTGTCATATCCATACCTCCTTCACAGGCTGAAGAAATAGATACAGATTTAATTGAAAATATTCACAAGATTGCTGTGAAAGAGGAAGTTATATTGGTAGGATATTTCAAGTTGCCAGATGTTGATTGGGTGCTGTGGTGACATCTAGAAGTAGAGAGAGTCTGGATTCTTTACAAGGAGTATTGTTCCACCAACTGGTAACAGAACCCTCTGTCACAAGTAGGGGACCTTATGAGCTGTGACCATCATTGGTAGAAATGACTTCTTGGTGCATGACCTGAGAGGGTTTTGGCTGAGAGACAAACTGCTCCATGGGTCTGAGTGTAAGTGAATACTTTTTATTCAGCATTGCCAAATGTACAACTGAGAAACAACTCATTGCAATTCTTTATTTTATTTTATCTTAGTTCATGTCTCCTGCAACCTAGGCTTGCAGGCTCTAAATACCACAAAAGGTAGTGTTCCTTGGGAATCTGATCTTTATTCTGTAAACTGTCTATCTGCCATGGAAAGGGATATTCAACAGCACTGACACGGTTAGTGCTGCTGAACATCCTCAATTATGGCCTTTATGTGCCCTGATTCACACCGCTTACCACCGAGGTGTTCCGGGGAGGAGCAGAGGCGGAGACTATCGATAACCAGGCAGCAGCAATATTGCATGCCGACCGGTTAGTGACCTGCACCAAAAAGATAAGCGAGAAAAACCTTGCCTATCTTGTTTAGGCACAGAAGCTAACCAGGCAGTATGCAATACTACTGCTGCCTGGTTAGCTACGACAGCTTCTGGCGTGTGTGGCTATCCCTGGATATTCAATGTCGTGGCAGCATATGACCCTGACATTGAATTTCCAGGGTTAAGTGTCAGTGGGCCCTTAGTATTTATTTTAGTTATTGAAAGTATTTGTACTGTTGAAATAAAGACATAGTGGTCTACTGTAAATGGATTATTGTGACCAGGAACAGACATAAGTTATATCAAGGCAGAATTAAAATTAAACAATGCACACAGGATAGGTAATAATACATAGCATGACAAGAAGTTCCAGAATACAAATCTTACAAGTAACCTCAACACATTAGGTTAATCAACAAGCAGGGACATCCTACAATAGGTTATATATTATTCTGCCTCTAACCCGCTACAATAAATGTAGGGGGACATATTCAAAGATTTTTTTTCTGATTAGCAGCCTGGCTAACTGGCTATAAGGCAGCGATCCCAATATTCAGTGGCACTATCAGGATGGGGTCAGTGAATATCGCCACTTACCATGTAAAAAATGTCTGGCTAAAACTGGGGTGGTCTGTGGATGGATTGGGGCTCGGAGCAAGTCACTATCCAGTCAGTGGCAATACTCAGCAGCTAACCAAATAGCTAAGCAGTTAGTTAGGGCAGGTCAATGGCTGTCGTATCTCTAACCACTTATCTGGTTAGCGGCTGGATATTACTGCTGCCTGGGCAGTGATGGAGCTATGTGGTGAAACTGCATAAGCTCTGCCACTTAGGAAAGGCAGCAGTGGTGAGATACTTTAAAAACTCCCTAGTCACCACCACTGAATACACTGGTCAACAAATTTTTACAAAAGTCATGTTATTGAAATAAAAATAGTAATTTCTTATCAATTTTTAAATGCTGAATATGAATATGACTGTGAAATTGCAAAGTTGGCTCTAGTTTTTTGTAATCTACAAGACTTAATGTTTACATCACAAAATGCATGTCAATAGTAAATATAATAGGCCTTCGGTTAATACCTGTAAAAAACCAAGTCATAGACTACTTCTTAGATGTTTTTGCCTGTCTCTTGTACAGCTGTTCGGGTGCTTCTCTGGGGAGTGTCCAGCAGTAGTCAGCCAGCATTGTAGTGGACCATTTTCTCTGGTATCTTTGCTCCATCGTTGCGGTATCCTTGTGAAAACGTTCGCCCTGTTCATCACTAACCATACCACAGTTGTCAGGAAAGAAATCGAGATGGGAATCAAGGAAATGGATCTTTAGAGACATATTGCAGCCACGTTTCTGATACTGCATCAGCATGTCTTCTAGTGGTTCCTTGTAGGTTTCTGCCCTAACATTCCCGAGAAAGTTTGACACTAGGCGAAAAGCATTCCATGCTTGTTTCGCATCACCCTGCAGCAAATTGTTGAACCAGTCATCTCTGAAGAGCCCTCGAATCGGAGGACCCACAAAAACTCCCTCTTTAATCTTTGCTTCGCTGAGTCGAGGGAATTTTTCATGCAGGTATCGGAAAGCTGGCAAAGTGCGGTCCATGGCTTTCACGAAGTTTTTCATCAAACCTAGTTTGATGTGAAGGGGTGGTAGCAGGATTTTGTGAGCCTCAACCAGAGCTGGGTGCTGGATATTCTTCTCTCCAACTGTTACATTTTGTCTGCGATTCCATTCCTTCCACAAGTAGTGCCAATCCCTTGCTTGGCTATCACACTCACATAAGAAACACATGTATTTTATATATCCCTGCTGCAGTCCCATTAAAAGGGCAACTACCTTCAAGTCACCACAGAGGTGCCAGCGGTACTTGTTAGTTAATGGAAGTCAGTAGATGCTTTAAGTTATCGTATGTCTCTTTCATGTGGACGGCATGCGCTACTGGAATAGATGGAAGATGGTTTCCATTGTTCAAAAGCACAGCCTTCAGACTCAGTTTCGAAGAGTCTATAAATAGTCTCCAGTCTTGTGGGTCATGAGTGATTTTTAAGGCATTCATGAGGCTTTCAGTATCGGAACAGAATACCAGATTACTTTCCTTTCCGACTGCGTATAGTACACTGCTGACATCAGATGGCTTCAGCAGCCGTCTGGCAGTAGTATTGCATTGCATCAGAAAATGATGCAATCAACTCTGGATGATGTGTGCATGCTGGTATTATGCAATGTGATGCAATATTACATCATTCAAGGCTTATTTGGGATGTTGTTGATGCCCTACTGGATAAATGTACACGGTGAAACGTCAAAAATGAACTACATGCAATATCTTCAAAATGAGAGCCAATACATTTTTTTAATGTTATATTCGTGTTCAGCTCACCAAGATACTACAGATTAGTAGGGCCTTTTAAAGTCAGTAACGATTTCAATGTTGACCAGTGACTATTGATACTTGTAGTCAATATACAGTACAACATACAAAGAACATTCTTCAGCAAAAGATGCAAATCTCAGCTCAGGCTAACATTTTTATGTTAGAACTCAAATGAGTTCAACTATTAATTGCCTCCATTGAAGCCTGAGAAGCCTTGATTTTAAAAAGTCAGGTATTCAGTCCTACTTCATATAAAATATATAAAGTCTCCAGATGAACATCAAATGCTAAGGAATTCCAAAGCGCGGGTGTGTGTACTACAACTGAAAGCATTGTTACTATAGGTCTCCAGTCTGAATACAGATGCAGAGGGAATAACCAGGGAGATTAGCTTGGGAGGAGCATATATCGTGAGGACAGTAAGGTTTAAGCTTTGAGTGTAAATAAGCAGGTATCCCAGTATAGAAGGTCTTATGAACAAACATATCTTGAACTCGACACAATAACTAATTGGAAGCCTATGTTGCTCATAACGAAGTAGAGAAACATGATCAAATCTTTTAAGGCAACACAGCTCTTAACAGCTCTGGAACAACGATGGAGACAAAACAAATCAACCCCCCTACAAAAGCAATACCAGGCAAAACAAAACGACTACAACAACCTCATTAACAACCAAAAGAGACAATACCACACAAACCTCATCCTACAATCCACCAACAAACCCCGCGAACTCTACGAGGTAATAAAGAAACTCACCAAAGAACCCCTCAACAGAAATGAACAACAAATAGATCCTCAGACCTATGCAGACTACCTTACCAACAAATTCACCACACCACCCAAAAGCAGCAACAAGACCATTATAGTCAGGGCCCCCTCAAGAAAACAGAGCTGGGGTACTTTCAACATCCCGTCAAAGGAACAGCTAGTGAAGATCATCACCGACCTCAACACCAGCACTGCCCCCACCGACCCCTGCCCAGTATCATGGATTAAAGCATCAAAGGCAGAACTGACCCAAACAATACGGAAGATCATACAAAACTCTCACAGAAGGAATAATGCCAAACGCACTAAAACTAGCTACAGTACGCCCGATCCCAAAGAAAACCATCCTACCAAAAACAGACCCCGCAGCCTACAGGCCCATCTCAAGCATCCCTTTCCTGGCAAAAATCATAGAGAAAGTAGTCCAGTATCAACTACAACAACATCTAGACATACACCACCCCCTTGACCCATGCCAACACTGATTCAGACCCAACCACGGGGTTGAAACTCTACTAACACAACTATTCGACAGTCTGTTAAGAACGATCGACAATTCCAGAATGGGTGTTCTCATGATATTCCTGGACATCTCCGCAGCAGTCGACACCGTATGCCACTCAACACTACTAACAAGACTCGAAGAAGCGGGCCTACACGACACCACACTGAAATGGTTTACTTCATACCTAAAGGGCAGACAGCTCCAGGTCAGATGTGGATCAAAGACCTCTCAACCCATCAGCGTCACACAGGGAGTCCCACAAGGTTCATCACTCTCAGCCCTGCTCTTCAACCTTTACATACAACCCATCTGCACAATCATCAGGAACTTCAATATACAATACACCTTATATGCAGATGACATAATGATATTCACACCAATCAATCTAAACAAACCTGACTACAACAACATAGCCAACTGTTTTGAAGAGATGACAACCTGGCTGCAAGAAAACAATTTAGCAATAAACTATAACAAAACCGAAGCGCTGATCATAACAAGAGACCAAACATTCACACCCATGCCCTCCATCGACCTAAACAATGCTACCATCCCAATAAAACAAGAAATAAAATACCTGGGAATAACTCTTGACAGGGAGCTCAACCTTCAATCCCACATTGCGAAGACCACTAGGAGCGCCTATGTCAAGATGAGGACAATCAGACGACTCAAACCCATCCTTGCTCCTGAGCATTTTCGAACAATCTGCCAGGCCATTATCACCCCCACCCTGGACTACGGGAACCACATCTACCTAGGACTCCCAAAAAAATCTACACAACCACTTCAAATAGCACAAAACACTGCTGCTAGACTCATAACAGACAGTACAAGCCACGAACATATCACACCCATACTATATCACCTCCATTGGCTACCAATCAGCTCCTGAGTCCGTTACAAAGTTCTCTTAACCACATTCAAAATAATAAACAACTTGTCTGCAGACAGCCTCCAACAGCTCATAACAGCTGACGACAGCAAAAGACAAAGAAGAAAGGGAACATCAAACAACATCAGAACCCCAAAGGACTACACCAGGACAAACCAAGCCACATCAAAAAGAGCTTTCACCCTGGCAGTCCCCGCCATATGGAACTCTCTCCCTGACCACCTCAGAGCAACAAACAACATCAATGAATTCAGAAAGCAGCTTAAAACTGAACTATTCAGAGATCATTTCAAGGACCTCACAGAATGACTCTTAACCAACCACTTAAGATAACATAGCCATCATTGTAAATACGTAATTGTAAATATGTATCATAAGGCCCAATGTATATAGCTTCACATCAAAATCAACCACACTCACTCACACAGCACACTGTGACAAATCACCCACTGCATGCTACTGACAACACCTCCTTCATTGATTGTTTGCTGTGCCAATACGCTTTGATTTCATGAGAAAACGGTATACCAAGTCCGTTTAAATAAATAAATAAATAAATAAGCAGGTATCCCAGTATAGAAGGTCTTATGAACAAACATATCTTGAACTCGACACAATAACTAATTGGAAGCCTATGTTGCTCATAACGAAGTAGAGAAACATGATCAAATCTTTTAAGGCAACACAGTTCTTAACATCGATTCACCTAACAACTCCACTATAGGAGTTGTTAAGTGAACATAATGTAGTGGCGTGCATGTTAGGAAGTCCCTTTGCACCTTAGCTACTGGGAACATACTGAACACGTCCTGACATCTAGCATGCGACTTCAGCCATTATCGTGTGTGAGATTGGCACATTAATGCAAATCCTTAGAAAGCTTTAATAAAAGGGAACCAAAGGCATATAGTAATATGTTTAATGCTGTAGAGTTCAGGAATGGTTCAGTGATGGTTTTTCAAAGTGGAAAAAAGTGTTTTTGTATCGTGGCAAATTAAAATTTTATTTATTTATTTATTTGGTTTTCATTTGTATACTGCTACTTCCAGCGATCAGTAGCGGTTTACTTTGCACAGCAAAATTGGTTACATATGATAGGAATCAATATTATTTACATTTTCATTGTGGGATAATTGTATATACATTTATACATTTTGTATTTTTTTTACGTAGTTTGAGACATGTACAATTGCGTTTATATGGTTGAAAATATAGTAGCAACAAAATAGGTTCTTAAAGCTCTTGTTCATTTGGGTTACGAGGTGTGGTTCATTCTGCATTACCTAAGTTAAGCTATAATGTTCCTGGAAGAGGTGGGTCTTTAGGTCGAACAGCGACCTACAGGACTTTAGGAAAAAACTAAGTTTGTCTGGTAGCTGATTTCCATAACGTGGGTGCTGAATATCTGAATGCTCTATTGCTTGTGCAAGCTTTGACAGTTCTGATGTTAGTTGAGACGCAAAGAGTGTTTAAGTTGTGCGTTCTTCTGCTTCTGTTAGGGGGTTGTGTGGTGATGAGGTTGGAGATGAATGAAAGGTTAGCATCAAATATGATGCCCAAAGCATCGTACGAAAGCATGAATGAAAGGTTAGCATCAAATACGATGCCCAAAGAAAGTAGAGATTCCTTTACTAGGATTCAAGCTTGTCTAACTTTAGGCTGAAATGACCCTTTACCATTATTTCTGGAAATCCACATAGTTTCCAATATTTACAGATTAAAGACCATTTTATGTGAGACAAGCCAACCTGTGATGGATTCTAGTTTATATTCCTAGCTTTCTGAAAGAGATGTTCCAAGAAGAATAATTAGCTGAATATCATTGGCATAAAACTAGGCACTTATCCCATATCTTGACTTAGCAATGCAAGTGGGCCACTGAAAAGGTTAAACAGGATAGGTGCCAAGATGAATCCCTGTCAGACACCAAAAGCTAAAGGAGCAGGAATGGAAGAGGAATTCTTGGTGAAGACACAGAAGAGACAATGGGACAGATGAGATCTAAACTAGTTTAATACGATTCCAGCAATACCAGCTTCCTCTAAAGGGTTAAGTAGTAATGTGTGATCTATTGCATCAAAGGCTGCATTCAGATCCAACTATCTAAACTAAAAGTAGACAAGGCGATGGGTCTGGATGGGATATATCCAAGAGTATTGAAGGAATTCTAGTGGCTCCACGGTCTGACCTTTTCAATGCTACTTTAGAGTCTGGAGTGGTCCCAGAGGACTGGAAAAAGGCGCACGTGGTCCCTTTACACAAAATTGGAAGTAAGGATGAGGTTGAGAACTACAGGTTGGTTAGTCTGACCTCCTGTAGTGAGTAAGCTAATAGAAACACTGTTAAAACAGAAAATAGTGAAGTTTCTGGAGTCCAATGACTTGCAGGATGTGAGGCAGCGTGATTTTACTAGAGGCAGGTCTTGTTGGACAAATCTAATTTCTTTGACTGGGTGACCAGTGAGTTGGACCGAGGGAGAGCCCTAGATGTGGTGTATTTAGATTTCATTAAAGCCTTTGACACCATCCCGCACAGGCGACTTATAAATAAATTGAGCACCCTAGGGACAGACCTTAAAGCAACTGGGTTAGAAATTTATTGAATTGGAGATGAAAAACGGTACAAGTAAATGGTGCTCACTCTGAGGAGGTGGTTACCAGTGGTGTGCTGCAGGGATCTGTCCTTGGTCCGACTTTTTTAAACATCTTTGTTAGTGATATTGGGAAAGGGCTGTTGGGTAAGATTTACCTCTTTGCAGAGAATACCAAAATCTGCAATAGAGCAGAAACCCAGAAGGAGTAGAAAACATGAGGAGGGATTTAGCTAAGCTTGAAGGAATGGTTGAGAATTTAGCAGTTGAGATTTAATGCTAAAAAAAATGCAGGGTCATGCATTTGAGCTGCAAAAATCCAAGGATGTGGTACAGTATAGGTGATGAAGTACTTCTTTCCATGAAAGAAGAGCAGGACTGGACATGATTATTTTTGATGATCGTAAGGTGGCTAAACAGGTAGAAAAGGTGATGACAAAAGCCAGAGGGATGCTTGGGTGCATAGGGAGAGGAATGGCTAGCAGAAAGATGGAAGTGCCTCTATAAATCTTTGGTGCAATCTCATTTAGAGTATTGTGTGTAATTCTAGAGACCACATCTTCAAAAGGATATAACCAGGATGGAGTTGGTGCAGAGGGTAGCTACCAAAATGGTCAGTGGTCTTTGTCATAAGGCATATGACAGACTTAAAGATCTCAATAGGTATACTTTAGAGGAAAGGCAGGAGAGAAGAGATATGATAAAGATCTGGTGGTGGTGGTGGTGGTTGTTGTAGTACCAGCCTTTTTGAAAGTTTCCACCAAGGGCAGTGTTCAGCATCAAACAAAATACTGTCCCACAATCAAAATAGCCCTTGCCCCACCTACCCACCTGCCTGCAAAACCAGAACATATCAACCCCCCCAACAAAAGCTTTTAAAAACAAAAAAGTTTTTAGGGCCTTCCTAAACTTCAGGAGATCATTCTAAAGGCACAACTCATGTGGCAGCTTATTCTGCAACACCGGTGCCTGGACAGAGAAGGCCCAGTTCTGATGGACCACATACTGCACCAACTTATATGATGGCATCACCAAATTTTTCTCCTCTTGAGATCGCAAGGATCGATTTGGAATATACAAACTTAGCTTATCCGAAAGAAAAGAGTGAGCCATACTAGGCAAGATTTTAAATACCAATAAAAGGACTTTAAACTCAACCCTAAACCTCACTGGCCACCAGTGGAGTTCCTCAAAATTGGGGTGCCTCCAAAGTCCCTTAATCAGTTTAGCCACAGTATTGTGCATCAGCTGAATATGCATTAAATCCTTCTGTGAAAGACCCAGGAATAACCCATTACAATCTAATCTGATCATTATCTGTGCTCAAGTTACTGCTCCTAAACTGGCAAGTAAGGAAGAAGCTGTCTAATACCACCAGAGCAAAACAATAACTGAACTAGGAGAGTCACATGCCTTCCCATACGCAATTGGGAGTCCAGTCGTTCACCCAAGTCCTGACAATCCGAATGTACCACCTCCATAACATTAGTGCCTAAGGATACCTGTCGCCTTTCCACCTCATCTGCGAAAAAATCTCCATTTTGGCAATATTTACTGTAACTTGAGGTCAAAGAGTCAAAACCATCCCGTCAGTAAGGACAAGTGCTCTCTCACAGATTTATCCAGGTCCCGCATCCCATCTGACAAAAGGATCAAGACTTTGACATCATTAGCATAAACATAAAAGCATCCTTCCCCTCCACAGTGCTCTACAGAAAGGAACTAAAATACGTAACAGATATGGTGAGAGTATATTTATTTAACAGGTTTTCTATACCGCCTTATCATACATTCAAAGCGATTTACATAGAACAGTTACAGCAACCAGCTTTACATAGAACAGGGAAATACAACTTGGGGAGTTGGGGGTATAGCTGGTAATTAACAATTGCTAACTATATACAGACAAATTGTTGCAGTGTGATGAGGTACACTTCCTTATGGATCATGATCTTCTAGGGTAGGACCAAAGTATTCTAGGAGAAGATGAATTTTTATGGCCTTCCTAAAATCCAATAGGTCTTTGATTGCACGTGTTGAGGTGGGGAGATCATTCCACAGCTGGGGAGCGTACAGGGAGAAGGCTCTACTGCAGATGGATTGATTTGCTATTCTGAAGTTTGGTGGGGTCTCCAGGATGATGTCTGCTCCTCTTCTTGTCTGGGTTGGGGGTGTCTTCCTGATCAATGGTTGGAGAGTTGCTGGAGAGAGGTTGTTTACTATTTTGAAGATTATTATTATGTTCTTGTAGTTAGTGCGTACAGTGACAGGGAGCCAGTGTAGTTGGTGGAGCGTAGGGGATATATGACTGTACTTTGCTGTTTCAGTAATAATTCTTACAGCAGTGTTTTGTACCAGTTGCAGGGGGATAATTGTTTTCTTTGGAAGGCCATGGTAAATTGCATTACAAAAATCTATTATGGGTGTTACTATGGATTGGCATACTGTTCTGAAGTCATTGTCGGTAAGTAAGGGTTTGAGTTTGTGCAACGTTCTCAGCTTGTGGTAGGCTGATCTGGTTATTCTTTTGATGTGAGGTTGGAAGCTGAGTTGCTGGTCGAAGGTAACTCTGAGGTATTTGACTTCCTGTTTATGGTGTGGTCCAAGATCTTTATTGAGACTGGTGGAGAGACTATAGTATTCCTGGTAACATGCATCAATTCAGATTTTTTTTTTTGTAGTTTATGAATAGTTTTTGACTGTTGAGCCACTCTGTCATTGATTCAAGGCACGCTGTGAGTTGAGTGTAGTCTGGATGTTTATGGGGGTGAATACCATAATATCGTCCGCATATATTCTGTAATGGATGTTGTATTGTTTTATAATGTTACATATTGGTTGGATGTAAACATTGACTAGTAGTGCTGAGAGAGCTGAGCCTTGTGGCACTCCCTGTGTTGGATGAAGGGTTCGGACTGTTGTTGTTTGATTCTTACTTGCTGGATATGGCGGGACAGGTATGAGAGGAACCAGTCTAGCACTGTATCATTTATTCCTACATCTCGGAGTCTTTGTAACAGAGTGTCGTGGTTAACGGAGTTAAAGGCGGCAGTGATATCTATGAAGCGTAATACAAAGCCATGGTGTATATTGTCTATGCCTGTTACAAGGGTATCTATGAGAGATGTAATGAGTGTTTCTACACTGATTTTGTGTTAAAACCATATTGGTGGGGGTCCAAAGGGGCGCAGGTGTTTATGTGGTCCTGTAGTTGATGCTGTACAATTTTTTTCAATTGTCTTGGTTATGAAGGTGAGGCTGGATATACTGGACGGTAGGTGCTCAGTTCATTTTTGTCAAGGTTATTGTTCTTAAGGATTGGTCTAATGGATGCTTGCTTGCTTGAGCTGCAGGGGGAAATATCCTTGAGTGAGTGAGGATTCAACAATCTTTTGTAGATGTGGTATTAGGTATTCTCTTGTTTGCTTAATCCAGGTAACTGGGCATGGGTCAATAGGTGAGGTTGTTGTGTTGATGTTGGCTATGATGGAGTCAAGCTGTTTTCTTGATGGGATGTGGAATGTCATGTTTCATCCTTTATATGCTGTAGGTTGGATTTGGTTGGTTTCTTGAGTGGTATCAACCCTTTGAGACCCCCACTAACAGGTAATCCAGAAGAAACGCTTCTGATAAGATGAAGGAAGCTCACACAGGCATTGACTCCAGCATGGGCTTTTTTCAGCGAGCAGTCACATAATGATGATGGCTATTTATTTATTTATTTATTTATTTATTTATTTAGTAAACACTTGTATACCGCTGCTTCCTACGATCAGCAGCGGTTTACTTTACAGAATCATAATGTATTGTACGGTACATTGAGATTTCAGTTTTACATTTTGATTGGTCAATGATTACGTAACACGGGACAAGCATTTGGATACGATACACATTTGATTAAAGCACACAGATCAAGGTATACATTTGATTTCAGTAGATTGGGGGGGGGCCCATATATACAATTTGTACAGAATTAGTTGCCAAGGTGTACAGGCTATACATGGTTATATACAATTTGTACGGAATTAGTTGCCAAGGTGTACAAGTTATACATGACTATATACTATTAGATTATATGCTGCCGAGTGCGGCAGAGGAGATCTGGTTGAGATAGGGTATTGCAGTTAGATCAAGTTGTAGTGGGTTTGAAACAGAGGTTTTCAGTTTTCGTCTAAATTCGTTCAGGTTGTTTGTGAGCCTTAATTCATGCGGTAGTTGGTTCCATTGGATTAGCGCTGAGTATGTGAACGCCCTATTGCTTGTTTCGGCCTTGACAGATCTTATGCTGGTCGGGATACATAGGGTGTTGAGATTCATAGTTCTCCTGCTCCTGTTGCTAGGTTGAATAGTGATTAGGTTATTGAGGTAGGATGGTGCGATGCCATTGATGAGTTTAAATGTTGTGATGAATAGTTTGTAGATGATGCGGGCGGCCACTGGGAGCCAGTGCAGATCCATTAGAACTGGGGTTATGTGGTCGGTGACTTTCTTTTCCATGATGACTCTTGCAGCCACGTTCTGAGCCATTTGCAGGATGCTTAGTGTGCTCTTTGGAAGCCCTTGTAGAATGGCATTGCTGTAATCCAGGTGGGGAATGATTAGTGCTTGAGCAACAGACCTGAAGTCGGATTTCTCGAGGATATTGCGGAGTGGTTGAAGGATTTTGAGTTTGTAAAAGATGGCTCGGTTAACTGTTCTGAGGTGTTTGTCCATCTTGAGGTTGCTGTCAAGTAGGGCTCCTAGATACTTTATTACAGGCTTTGTATCGTATATGTTTTTGTTTAGTGTGACTGTGGTGGGCGGGATGAAATTGGCTTTCTTGGACATGAACATGACCTCTGTGTTTTTTTGTGATTTATTGACATGTTGTTTTGCTGAAGCCATGATTGGAGCATGTCAAGGCATTCTTCTAGTGGACTGAAGTTAGGCTGTGTTATGTCAAGCTGTGTGTATAACATCACATCGTCGGCATATATGTGGTAATTTATGTTGTATTTCTGGAAAATACTGCATACCGGCTTTATATACAAATTGAACAGTAGGGATGAGAGGGCAGACCCTTGAGGGATCCCTTGGGTTTGGGGGAAAGCATCAGCTCTGTCGTTGTTGAATTGCACTTGTTGCATCCTATTGGATATGTATGATGTGAACCATTTCAGGGGGGTCCCTGTTATACCTAGCGAGGCCAGGCGATCCAAAAGGGTGGAGTGATGTACTGTATCGAATGCCGCTGAGATATCGATGAATATGAGTATGAACATGGAGTTTTTGTTCTCGAGGCCCCTAAGTAGATTGTCAAGGAGTGCCAGTAGTAGTGTTTCCACTCCGTGATTCTGACGGAATCCGTATTGATGTTCATCTAGGGCTTTTATCTCGTCCATGTGGTCCTGGAGTTGGTGCTGGACCGCTTTTTCAATCATCTTTGCTAGGAAAGCTATGCTTGAGATTGGGCGATATGATGCAGGGTCACTTTTGTTGAGCGACTTGTTTTTTAATATGGGTCTAATAATTGATTTCTTGAGATGAGACGGCATGATTCCTTGTTTCAGAGACTGGTTGACAATGTGCGCGATGGGTTTTGCGTTGTCTTTCTTGGTTGCTTTCATCCAAGCGGCTGGGCATGGGTCGAGGGGGGAGGTAGTGGTGTTTAAGTTGGTTATGATGTTTGAGATTTGTTGCTCACCTAATTGCTGGAAGGTGTTCCATTCTGTTTCTGGGTCTGCTTGAGGGGCAGTTGTGGTTTCTCGAGTGGTGAGAGCTAGTGGCATGCCTTTGGTCATGCTTGTGGGAAGTTTCGGATTTAGCTTTTTGGCGTAGTGGTCGGCAAGCGTCTGGGCCTTTATATCGTCTGCAGAGATGGAGTTTTGTGAAGTTTTGGTCAGAGATTTTATGAGTTCAAAAAGTTCCCTGGGTCTGTTGAGTGCTTTGTTGAGTAGATTAGTGTGGTGTGTCTTTTTAGCGAGGTTTACCTCATTCTTGTATCTTGCGAGGAGTGTTAGGTATAGTTGCTTGCATTCTTCGGTTTGCTTTTTCCTCCATTTCCTTTCGAGTTTGCGTAGTTCTCTCTTCATTTTAGATAACGTGGGAGAGTACCATGGTTCGGTTCCTGTCTTTGTTACAGCGTTTGTGTTCTTCCATGTTGGTCTTGCAGCTGCTTCGATCCCTGTGTTCCATTGGTCTACCAGTTTGTCTAGGTCTGTGGTGGTGTGCTCAAAATGTGTAGATATAGAAGTTACCAAAGCTTCGCTATTGAATTTTTGGAATTTCCTCTGTTGATGTGTTTTTGGGTCGGCTTGAGGCTTTACCTTTTGTGGAGGTAGGTGGATTTCAATTTCGACTAGGAAATGGTCGGACCATGGGACTGGGGTTACTCGAGGTTTGGTGTATTTTTGGATGTTGTGTGATAAGAACACCATATCAAGGGTGTTACCTTTGTTATGTGTGGGTTCCTGTATGATTTGTGTGTAGCCGAGCTGATGCATGGCTTCAAAGAATGCGTCTGCCTGTACAGGGGGAATCGATGGGAGATTTAGGTCGCCCAGAATGATGCGCAGTTTTTTGGTTGCAGAGGTTGAGATATTTTCTAGTGCGGTGGCCAGGGTTTCATGATGGGCTGAGGGGGGTCTGTAGATTAAGCAATGGTGGCAGCGACACAGAGCTTACCTTGCCCCTCCATACAAACAGCCACAAGACACAAAATGTGCTCTAGTCCAGAATCCAGAAAAAACACACAGGAGGAGAGCTTATTTCAATTGAAAGAAAGCTCTGCAACGAGGGGGCATAGGATGAATGAAAGAAGATAGTATCTGAATTCAAGAAACGTGGGTCCAACACAGAAAAGCTCTAAAGGAAAAAAAGGGGCCATAGTAATTGGTATGGAAGAGCAGACTGGTTAGGCCATATGGTCTTTTTCTGCCATCATGTTTCTGTTTCTGTGTATAATAAAAACATTCCTTAGGTTATCTGAATGGCCCACTGTTTCATTCAGCATTGCTATGAGAGATGTCTCAGTAATGTTGTCACTACTAAATCCTGATTGACGGGAGTAAAAAGAATTATTTTTATTGAAGAAATCTACAATCTGTTGAGCCACAACTTTCTTAGTAAGTTTAGATAAATGGAATATTGGAAATAGACAGATAATTTGATGGAGCGAGGTGATCCAAGGTTACTTTAGGAAAAGCTGGATTACTGATTCTTCCCATTTTATGGGACAAGTCTCCATTGTTAAACTGATATTCACTATGTCAAGCAAAGTAATTGCCATGTTAGCTACACAGTCTAATCAGTTGTGGAGGAAAATCTGCTATTGATTACGAGACATTTAAGGTACCTAAGATCTTAAGCTGAAATTGAGAGAGCAAAGAAAAGTTTGTAAGATCACTGATATATGCCAGATGAATTTCTTTCAGGAGAGTTCAAATGTAAAGGTGGAAAATCACTGACTTCTACAGATTTCTTATTTTGTAAATTTGCCAAACAGGCTCAGATTAATGCCCATTGTGTGTGTGTGTGTGGGTGGGGGGGGGGGGGGGCTGTTCAATCTGGTAAAGGATATTAACTATTCTAAACAGTTGTCTAGGATAGTTTTCCTGCCAGTTGACTATGTTCAAATATAAATGCAGATTTAGAATTCGTAACCAATGCTTATATTTTAAAATTTAAATTCTGATACTGTTCTTAGCCTGGTGTAGTTTGGTTGTGAACCATTTCTTGAGAGTGAACTACTTGTTTGTGTTGTAAGGAAGCCAATTTGTCAAGCATGTTTAGCATCTGTGTAGACCAACATTATACTTTTGTCTTCAGTTGACAAGCTTGAAAAGTCAACTGGTAGATTTTGGCATTCAGATGGGAAATTTTCTTTCAAGAGCAGCAACACCTCTACGTAGAAGTAACACATGTATGTGGGGCGGGAATAAATGGTCCAAAATGACCAAGAGGGCACAATTTTTATTAATGTTGCCAGTAGTTGGGGAAGACTGACAAGAGTGAAATTCAGTTCTAGGACAAGCAGTATGCGTCAGCCACACCCGCTGACATCACCTGATGGCACCATTGGACGGAAGTGCTCTACTGAACTCAGAAAAGAGAACCTTTCTGAGCAGGTGCTGAGGTAGTCCTACCCCCCTATCCTGCCCCTACCTAGCCAGTTTCCTTTCTTCCACCTTAGAAACAGAGAAACATGATGGCCTATCTAGTCTGTGCTTCCATATCAACTACTACAGTAGTCACCATAGAAACATATTAACATGACGGCAGCAAGACAAACCTCAACAGCTCTCCAAAAAAAAAATAACATTCCCGAAAGCACAGCTCCCACACCAATCCATTGTGGCAGAATCTGCCCTAAAACGCATCAAGCCCATAAGCAAGCCAATGCCGCTCCAGGGTATGACCAGAAACTCTTGGATGAAGTGGGAAAAAGATCTTGCAGCCATGCTGAGTGCAAAGATTGCAGCCTACCAGTTCCAGCATGCTCTGTGTCAGGATGTACTGCTGGACAGCACTGCCATCAGAGGCTCAGGCCACCACCTCAGCAGCTCTGGTGGACCTGACGGAATGCACCAAACACCATGTCATATCGGCCTTTGATGCCTTCTGACACAGCCGCCCGCATGACTATAATGGCCATCTTCACATGATGCCTAGCCTGGCTCCGGGCCTTGGGCCTATGGGAGGACACACACGACCACATAGCCGATGCCTCCTGCGTGGGGGACTCGCTGTTCAGCGAGAAAGTGAAGGAGACAGCCAGTGAAGGAGCATTGCACCACCCTCCAGACCCTCACAGAGAATGGCCTCGAACATAGTAGTGCCTACAAAGGGAACTATCACTGCAAGCCATACACCCTCCGTGAGATGGAACCTCCAACCATACCAGGCATCCTACCAACAGAAGCATTGCAAGAGACCTCAAGCCGCAGAAGTAGACAGCTCCTTCCTTCCTTCCGGAAAAAGTGCCCCTTCCTTTTGACAGTTCGGCCCCAGCCGGTCCCTCAGCCAGAACACCAGTGGGAGGTCGACTCTGCCTTCTTCCATGCCTGGTCCAAAATCACAATGGACAAATGTTTGTTTATTAAGTTACTTGATAAGACTGTACACTGCCTTGGTGTAATAAAGGTACAATCAACAAAACAACTAGAAATTGGCTAAAGCTGGAGCGAGAAAATAACTACAATATTAGACAGAAAAGAAATGCAGGCACACAAGGCAAAATCAAAGGAGATAGGAGGTCAGAGAGGGGAGGGTGGTCAAAGAGTGGTAGGGGAAAGGTCAAAGAGAGCAGAAGAGGTGAGTTTTCAGGAGAGCCTTCAATCTGGAGACGATAGTTTCCAAATGAAGTGCAGTGGGAAGGGAGTTCCATGGGGAAGGGCCCAAAAAGAAAAAAAGCAGAGTGGAGAGTCAATTGCAAGTGAGCACGCGACAGATGGGAGATGTAACCGGTTAATGTGAACTGAATAGAGACTGTGGGTCAGTGTGTGAAACTGTAGGGAGGAGAGGAGAGGAGAGGCCAAAGGATGATGGAAGAGGTGTTTGGAGACACGGAATAAGATTGGGCCGTAATCCTGCATCAGAGCCAATGAACAAGAGCTGTGGGTGGAGAGGGACACCAACCCCAATGAGCAGGGATTGCACTCATAAGCAAAATAATGTAAAATACAGATGGAAATGCTGTGACAAGAAAAGTAAATTAGGAGGGCACTCACCAGTAGAGGCAGAGATGAGTATGAGCAAAGGCAATATGGACGAGAGAGGGGCAGACGCATCTCCGCCACAGGGTCCTCCAGCTCATAGCAGAGGGATTCCGCATCCACTTCCTATCCTCTCCCTGCCAGCATACTGCACCCAGCAGTGACACCGCTGCACACGTACTGTGATAAGGAAGCTTATCATAGCTCAGGTAGGAGCTATAGAAAAGATGATGTGACTCTGAACAAGCAACCTGTCAGTTCTGGTAGAAGTAAGAAAACAGAGTTTTCACATAAAAGACTACCAGTCCCAGAATGCACCAGGTTTCCAGCAGCCATGAGAGGGACTGAAGTGAGAAAACGTGTGTGCAATCAAGAGAGCTATGAGGTAATCCCTAAGCACTCATCTCAAAGGGCAGGACCTGATTCAACACAGCTGCGCTGTGTTAGGGAGGAGCACACATTAGGACAGAATAAGAATAGAGCTTATTCTTCAGATAACAGCTTCAGCAAGAGCTACAGAAAGAGCTTCAGACACAGATACAACAACAGCTTCAAGCTCAAGCACCAACATCATCTCGAGAAGCAGAAGCCAAGCCAAGCGGATAGAGAGAGAAGGAAACTCTCTGGAAGGAAGAGAAGGAAGGAAGGCCATTGGAAGGTCTGGGAGATTCCAAGGCAATACCTATACTGGGAGGTATTCCAAATGCCAGCAGAGTCCATTGGACTGGAGTCAGCCAGAGGAATGGAATGGCAGAGATAGGAATCACCAGTCGCTACCTGGAGGAGAGAAGACTGCACATGGAAAGGACTTTCAGACCTATGCCAGAAGGTATGTGAGGGAAGATCCAGTGTCCAGGGATCAAGATTGGAAGGCTGGACATCATAACTGGATTACATACTGGCCAGGCCATACAGAGAGGAATTATGATAGCAGGAGAGGCTCAGGTATGAACACTGATCCAGACCCTATCTATAATAGTGAATGGCAGCAAGGGAATAAGCATTCTCATGATAGTGCCTTAATGAAAGACTCGTCTGTGCCAATGTATGATAGTGACCCTATGCTGATTGATGAAGGGGAAGATACAGCAGATGAAACTATTAATTACATGGACTGTTCTCTATCTAAATGCTATTGCTAGCTTTCTGTGAGCAAACACATCAGCCATCTCAAAGAAACCTAACTTTGTTCTTTATTTCCACTGCAAACAGCTCTTACAGCAGGATTTGGGTTCACACAGTAGCAGCCAGCCAGCTAAAGGCTTTCAGCTGGTCAATTGATAGTAATTAAAGCTGCACCTGATTGTGTGTGTGAGCAAGGGAGAATCACTGCTGGGATCTGCGTGGAAAATAAGCAGAAGTTAACCTAACGAGCAAAGTTCATTTATTTCTTTGTGCCTTTTTATTTGGTAATTATTTGCTAAGAAAACATTAGCTAATTGCCTGACAAGCTGAAGGTTGTTTTCTGATTTGCTTTGTGACTTTATGTTATCCATTTAAACACTGCAAGCAAGTAACCTCATTTATATTGCTACCAAGCATATTTGTGCTGGGTGAATTAAACCCCATCAATAAAAGAAGTATTTTATTGGCCTTACCACTGGTATCACAACTCAATTATTGTCTTCAGCTGTGTTTGGGAGTGAAAGAACTACATTACCCACAATACCTTGCAAGAATCATATGAATATATGCATCGTCAAGATTGTGTAAGTTCTCACCCTAGGCAGCCGTCTGACAGTACTCATGGCCATGATGGCGGAGATCCTATCCCTCCTCACGTCCCGGGCAATAGAGCCAGTTCCAGTGGACGAACACAACTGTGGATTCTATTCCAGATACTTTCTGATACCCAAGAAATCTGGTGGGGTCCGTGCCATCCTTGACCTTAGGAAGCTGAACAAGTTCATCCACAAGGAGACATTCCACATGTGCTCCCTGGGATCCATATTGCCCCTAATCCAGACGGGAGACTGGCTAGTAACCTTGGACCTGCAGGATGCGTGTACACACATTCTCATCCATTGATCACACAGGCAATGCCTGCACTTCTGGGTGCTAGAACACCACTACCAATACAGAGTCCTTCCCTTCGGCCTCTCCTCAGCCCCGAGTGTGTTCACCAAGTGTGTCACTGTAGTGACAGCCCACCTCTGCAAACAGGACCTCTGCATCCTACTCTATCTCAATGACTGGCTCTTTGCGGCCCTTTCACTGCAGGCCTGTAGCAGGATGGGTCAGACAGACCGTTTCCCTCCTGTTCTCGCTTGGATTCCTGGTGAACAGCCAGAAATCCCACCTCCGGCCCACCCAATGCCTACAGTTTATTGGAGCGGACATAGACACCACAGCCTCCCAGAGCCTTCCTCCTGCCCCATTGGATGGACACCATCATGGCCCTGGCAAGGAGTGTCTCCTCGGCCAACCAGGCCACTGCCCATACCCTGCTCTGCCTCCTGGGCCACATAGCGGTGACAATGCAAGTACAGCCCTCTAGCAAGGTTGCACATGCGGCACCTACAGTGGCACCTCCACAAACACTGAAGCCAGGACACCCAACCACTCTCTACGCATATCCTGGACAAAGTGGTAAAGGAATTTCTTGTCTGGTGGACCCTCCAGGCCAACCTCAAGGAAGGCAAGCCCCTCTAGCAGCCTCCACACCGCACAGTCATCACCACAGATGCCTCGACCATGTGCTGGGGGGCCCACATAGGGCTCCTATGTATCCAGGGGGCCTGGACCTTGAAGGAGCAGATGTACCATATCAATATCCTGGAACTCTGGGCCATCTGATACGCTCTGTGGGCCTTCCAGTCTCAGATCACCAACAGGACTGTCCTTATCCAAACAGACAACCAGGTGGCGATGCTCTTTTTCAACAAACAGAGGGTAAGGCTCCCATGCCCTCTGCAAGGAGGCACGCAAACTCTGGGCCTTTGCTCTCTCCAAGCACTGCCAGATGCAAGCCATCCACCTACTGGGTGCACATAATGACCTGGTGGACAGACTGAGCTGCCAGTTAGACCTGCATGAGTGAAACCTAGACCCCCATGAGACAGAGTCCTTCTTCCAACAGTGGGGGTACCTACAGGTTGACCTATTCGCCATGGAGAAGAACATACGGTGCTGCCTGTTCTTCTCCAAATGCCCCTCTACCAGGAGCCTTGCCATGGATGCCTTCAAGTTTTGGGGGGAGTGGTCTCTGGTATATGCCTTCCCACCCATCCCACTCATCTCCAAGACCCTACAGAAGACAGTGGAGGACAAATCACAGATTATCCTCATCCCTGCTGACCAAGGCAGGTGTGGCTCCCCTTCCTACGCCACCTTCCCCTGAGGCCCAGGCTCATCACACAGGACAGTGGAGCCACCCTGCCCCCCCAACCTGTCAGCCCTTGCCTTGATGGCTGGAAATTGAGAGGCTGACCTTATCCTCCCTCTGCCTTTCCTCAGTGGTGCAACAGGTCATCCTCGCAGCCAGACACCCATTCACAAGGAAGTCCTACAGCCTAAAGTGGAGATGCTTCAGCATCTGGTGTGTTGAGAGGACTTGCCTGGTTCCCCAGGTTCTACCTCACCCATCTCTTCGACAACGACCTCAAAACTGTCCTTCAGAGTCCACCTCTTTGCCATAACAGCCTACCATGACCGTACCATCAACAACTCCATTACCACACTCCCTCTGGTTGCCCATTTCATGAAGGGAGTAGCCAACCTGTGCCCTGCAGTACAGTCCCCAGTCCCGCACAGGAGGCTTTTGAGCTGCTCCAATTGGCAATGCTGAAGTATGTCTCATGGAAGACCCTCCTGATAGCTGTCACCTCTGCCAGAAGGATCAGCGAGCTACAGGCCCTAGTGGCCCACCAGCCATACATGCCACTGTACAACAACCACGCTACCCTGCACACCCATCAAAGGTTCCTCCTGAAGGTCTCATCAGCCTTCTACATCAACCAGATGGTAGAACTGCCTACCTTCTACCTGAACCTCATGCCTCTATAGAAGAGAAGTGGCTCCATATCCTTGACTGTGTCAGGGCCCTATACACCTACATCCAGGGGAAAGAACCCCTGCAGAAAAAGGCTCAGCTCTTCATCTCCTTTGACGCAAACAGACCCGGGCACCTGGTCACGAAGAGAACTCTGCCCCAATGGGTGTCATACTGCTTTGCCTTCTGCCATGACAAGGCAGGCTCCCAGGCCTCAGTCAAGATCAGAGTCTATGAGCTCTATGCCATGGCCACCACCATCTCCAACCTACACACACTGTGCTGGTAACCAACATCTGCAAAGCCGCCACCTGGGCCTCATTGCAAACCTTCCAGAACCACTACTGCCTGGACCTTAAGGCACACACAGACAGCGCTTTCGGCTGGATGGTCCTGGCTGTGGCAATGTCCATCTGCCCCTCAGATGCCGGGTAGCTCTGAGGGGCCCCAGATGAACTCTTAGAACAGACCATTATATCACTGTCCAGATTGAAGTCGCTGTTTATAACACCACCAACCAAAAAACCCCCTCAAAACAAACCTTGTTCACATTTGCAATGACAAATCGTTCTAGTTGAAGCACTGTTCATGCCTGAAGTTGCAAAGTTGGTTGTTTCATTATAAACCCTGTTTCATGATGACATGACGTACTGTTGTCTTAGGGCAAATGGTTAGCTAAGCACCCACACGGGACGTGCCCTGCCCTCATCCACTGCAGCACTCGCCTATCTGCGCAGCTAGGGAGGCCCCAGGTGTGGCTGACATATCTTGCTTACCCTAGGAGAAAGCGCGATTACTTACCAGTAACGGAGGTTCTCCGTGGACAGGAGGATAAATCGGCCACACATACTCACCCACCTCCCCTGGATGAGGTTGGACTCACCCCTGGGGGCCCGCCTACCTAGTGTCAAGCTCTCAGTTAGGGACACATTGGCTAGGTAGGACTGGGCCAGGGGGTAGGACTACCCTGCACATGCTCGAAAGATTCTCCTTTCTGAGCTCAGGAGAGCACTTCCGTCGAATGGTGTCATTGGATGACATCACCAGGTGCAGCTGACTTATCCTGCTGTCCACAGAGAACCCCCATTACAGGTAAGTAATCTCTCTTTTCCTCAACAGACAAGAAAATACTGCTATGCTTTTGAACAAGGATTATCTATATGAATACTGAGGTATTTATGTCCTAGTAAGGAGCCTTTATTTAAACTAAAATCTGTGATCAATGCACTAAGTTCATCTGAAGTAGTAGATATTGGAGAGGCCTGGTAAATCAGTAGGCAAAATAGGTAGCCCCAGAATGCTATCTTAATTTGCTAAAATATCTGAGACAGTATCACGGCTAAATAATGCTTTACTTTTGAATTTACCTGAGATAAAAAAGGCTGCACCCTTCTTCAAACAGCTTTATTTTTGACTCCTGGAACTGTACTATTGGGACAAGATTATTTCAGATATGCGGTATCACCATCTTTAAGCAATGTTTCACAAAGTACAAGTAGCTCTACATTATATAGGGAAAATTTAAATCCAATAATAGAAGGCATTTCCTCTTTTGTTTTTAAAAAAGAAAATCAACATTAACATGGCCCACTTGTAATCGCTGTAACACCTCTGAAATGGGTCTGTGACAAGGTGCTGCATTTAGGATCAGAAGGAGAGTTGTTGAGCAAGGCGAGATATAAGAATGAATCTTAGGGGCATGTCTACTAAAGCGCAGTAAGGTTTGGCAGCTATCATGGTGTTAGCTGCCAAAACTGCAAGGTAAACAAACACCCCTGTGGTATCTGCAGGGGCCATTCCTGGGTTAGTTCCTGCAGATACTGTGGTGGCTCTGAATTTCCCACAGAGATCTGCATTACCTGCCTTGACAGATTTCATGGGAAAAGTCCCATGGTGTCTGCCGATGCAGGTACTGCGAGTCCCCATGGTAAATCCAAAGGGGAGGGATGGTGGTGATCGGGAACAGTGAGCTGTCAGTAGCTCTGTGCCCAGATTGCTACCATTCCTCCCTCAAATGCAGCAATTGGGCTTCCCTCTCCCCCAACCATATTATTGGTGCAGTGGCATTGCGATCCAAGGCACCGACAATGAATCAAGAATGACCTGGACCCCTGCAGTACTGTTTTCCCGTCCCCCCCCCCCAATTGTCTTCTGATCCCCATTAAGAACTGTCCAAGAAAGATCAGTACAGCCCCTGGCCAAAGTAAGATCCGGTCTAGCCAGTCAGATAATCCCTCCTCCCTCCCAAACCCCTGATCCAATAGAGCCCGGCTAGTCATTTGGTGCCCCCCTCCCTCCTCCTCAGTTCTTCTCCTATCAAAGCTAACAGAGGGTGAGTAGTTGGAGAAACAGACAAGCTTGAGGCAATGAGTAGAATATAGCTGGAAGTTGAATGAAAAGTTTAAGGCAAAGAGCTGTGAGGCATATGAGTCAGAGGGGTCATTAACATGAATGTTAAAACCCCAAGAATGAGGGAAGGTGAAGATGGTTCAAGAGTCAGTGAGGTAGAAAGAAGTGGACTTGTCAGGGGGTCAATAAATGACAGGGAGAAGTAATGGAATAAATAGGCAGATGTAGTGGACTTCAAAGAATGAAGGGATTGCTACTAGCAAGAATGGAGAGTAGCAGCCTAACATCACCATCAAGGCTAACCAGGTGAGGTGCATGAAAGAAAAGGTAGCCTCATGATAGAGGACAGCAATTGAAGCAGAGTCTTCAGGGAGAGCTCAAGTCTTGGTTATTTTATTTATTTATTTACATTCTCTTATATACCGCGCTATTCTGCATCAGTGCGGTTTACATTGAACAAACTGAAATTACATTGAACAGGGCATTATAACTTGGAGATAACTATTTTACAGGGCACATGTGCTATGGAGGGTTAAGTGGCTTGCCCAAGACCACAAGGAGCACCTGTGGAACTAGAAACCCCAGTCCTTCTGGCCCAAGGTTGCTGTCCTCTAGTGGGTTAGAGCAAGAAGAGTTTTAGAGAGGTCGTGAATATACATACGTTGTTTGGAGGCAGAGTGGACATTCCAAAGGGTGCATGAGAGGGGGAGGAAAGAGGAGGAATATGAATAAGAATTTTAGGAGTTAAGGTTAAATCTGCATAGGTAGGGTGACAGATGCCTTTGAGGGCCAAGATTGGTGTTTATTGGCTGATATCTAAAATCAGAAGCTCTACTTATGCACAATTTTACTTCAGAACTATGCTATCCTGCTTTCAGGTGGTGTACCCCAGGGCTCTATCTTGGGACCTCTCCTCTTCTCTACACTCAGTCCCTTGGTGCACTTATCTCCTCCCAAAGTTTTCAGTACCATCTCTATGCTGATGACTCTCAGATATACCTTTCTGCACCTGAAATCTCTCTGGATATCTAGGCCCTGATCTTTGCTTGCTTATCTGACTTAGTGCCTGGATGTCTCGCTGCCATCTGAAACTGAACATGGCCAAAACTAAGCTCCTTATCTTTTCTCCCTAAGCTTACCTTCCCCCCAGGGGCGGCCCAAGGGGGGGTTCGAGGCCATGTGCGGAGACTCGCTGCGGGGCCTCATTTCATAAGTGGCCTCATTTGCATACATACTTGCATAATGTTACCATACACTAACTTTTAGTAAACATGTCTCTTAATGAATGTATGGATAAAGAAAGACTAAATGATTTCTACATTACTGTAATCCAGTGCCAACTGCCAGGCACATTAGGAACTACTACAAACGCTGCCCATTTAGAACCCATAGCAAACCCACTGTATCATAACAGCACTACCAGGACTCAAAGCACCAAACCCTACCTATCAAAAGGCAACACTGCAAATATTAAACCAATACATTTCAGAGAATAACAATACATGACCTACTGGGGAAAGAGAACAAGTGGCAATGTCAAATAGGAATTACATAAACAGAATACCTCAGCTCAGTTACACATGCAGAACATAGACCATCACCAAACAAGGAATCACAATTTAGAAACAGGAAGGCAATAAGTAAACTGGGAACCCCAAAAGCCAAACTTGGAATGTACAACAACAATGTAGAAATAAAACCATAAATTAATTTCCTCTTGTACTAAACAAAGCGCAGACGTTAATGATGCACATTTCCCAGAGCTGACATATTCCAGTTAATAAATTCAAAATAAAGAGAGATCTTTCTACCTTTTTTGCATTTTTTTCAGTTGCAATTGCCCAGCCACTTTCTTCTGGTTTCTTCGTGTCTCCTGTTAACTCTCCATTGTCTGCTGTCCATTTGTCCTTTCTTCTCTCTTCTAGTTTTTTCCATTCTCTCTCTCTACATCTGCTTTAACATACTAATCTTTCTCCTTTTGCTCTTTCCTCATTCCTATTTCATCCACTCAAATTTTACCCCTCCATCCTCAATCCCCACTTACTCTCCCAATACCCGGCCAATTGTAGATTTTTCATCCCTCCCACACAAAATATTTTTCCCCTCTCCATTTCACTCGCCCAGCCCCATCCCATTCTAATCCTCCCCCAACATCAGCTCCCTTCTAGTTCCAGCCTCACCCAGCATCCACTCCCTTCTAGTCCCTGCATCAGCCCATTTCCAGTCCTAGCCCCCCCATCAGCCCATTTCCAGTCCTAGCTCCCCCATCCATTTCCAGTCCTATCCAAATCCCTCCATCAGCTCATTTCCAATCCCAGCCCCCCATCAGCCCATTTCTAGTCATTTCTTAGCCCAACCATCAGCCCATGTCAAATCCTATCTCCCCTCCACTCAGCCCAATTCCAATCCAAGCCCCCCATGAGCCTACTTCCAGTTCTAGCCCCTCCATGAGTCCATTTCAATCCAAGCCCCCACCACAGCCCATTTCCAATCTTAGCTCCCCCCAACAGCCCATTTCCAGTCCTATCCTAGCTGCTCCATCAGCCCATTTTCTATCCTAGCTCCCCCCCCACCCAGCCCATTTCCAGTCCTAGCTCCCTCCCCTCACAGCCCATTTCCATTCCGAGTCCTCGTCCCCATCAGCTATTTGCAGTTCAAGCCTCCCCTTCCACTCAGCCCATTTCCAGTCCTAGCAACCCCCAACCCATTACCAGTCCTAGCCCCCCATCAACCCACTTCCAGTCCTAACCCCCCCATCACCCCATTTTCAGTTTAAGCCCCCCCCATAGCCCATTACCAGTCCTAACCCCATCAGCCCACCTCGTCCTAACCCCTATCAGCCCATTTCCTGTCCTAGCCCCCCCAGAGCCCATTACCAGTCCTAACCCCCCCATCACCCCATTTCCAGACAGCCCCCATAGCCCGTTACTAGTCCTAACCCTCCCATCAGCCCACAGCCCATTACCAGTCCTAACCCCATCAGCCCACCTCAAGTCCTAACCCACTCCATAGCCCATTACCAGTCCTACCCCCCCCATCAGCCCACAGCCCATTACCCCTCGCCCCAGGGAAAATTTAAAAAAAAAAAAAAAAAGCTGGCTGCTGCCGCCATGGCAGAATCGAGTGTCCCGCAGGGCCACCCCTGCCTGGCTGAGCCTTTCCGTGATGGCTTTCAGATCTGCGAAGGGAGAGCGTCTCCCTCGTGGCTCTGTTAAGCCCGCAGGGGCTGATGGGAAATTTCCCATCTGCCCCTGCAGGCTTAACAGAGCCGAATTTCCCATCAGCCCCTGCGGTCTTAACAAAGCCGCGAGGGAGACGCTCTCCCTTCGCGGATCTGAAAGCCGTCGTGGAAAGGCTCTGCTGGGCAGGGGGGACCCCGCGGGACACTCGATTCTGCTGTGGCGGAAGCGGCAAGATTTTTTTTTTTTAAATTTAATTTATTTTTAAAGCAGAATGTTCTTTGCGCGGGGCCCCCTGAAACGCGGGGCCCTGTGCAAAAAACATTCCTGCTCAATGGACGGGCCGGCCCTGCTTCCCCCTTTCCTCCTTTCTCATGGATAACACTCTATTCCTCGCCTGTTTCCTTGGCTTACAACCTTGGTCATCTTTGACTCCTCCCTTTCCTCCACACACATCCGACAGATAGCTAAAGCTTGTCGCTTCTTTCTCTATACCATTGGCAAAATTTGTCCTTTTCTTTCTGAACTCACTACTAAGGCCCTCATCCATTCTCTTGTCTCCTCCTGTCTAGACTATTGCAAACTCCTCTTCGCTGGTCTTCCTCTGAATCACCTCTCCCCACTTCAATGTTTCAAAACTGAGCTGCACGGCTAATCTTCCTCCAGTGTCGCTATGCTCATATCACCTCTCAAGTCACTTCATTGGCTCCCTATCAGTTTCCACATCCAGTTCAAACTTCTACTGACCAACAAGTGCTTCATTTGGCTGCTCCTACCTACCTTTCCTCCTCTTATCTATCCCTACACCCATTCTTGAACTTCACTTTTCTGGCAGATCCCTTCTATCTGTGCCCTTCTCTTCCACTGCCAACTCCAGATTTCGCTCTTTCTACCTTGCTGCTCCTTATGCCTGGAACAAACTACTTGAGTTGGTGCATCAGGCTCCATCTATGGTCCTGTTCAAATCCAGGCTAAAAGCTCACTTCTTTGAAACTGCTTTTGGATCCAGATTCCCCTAGTCTCCTGTTCACCTCGTATGTGTTACCTAGATATATCCTAGTCCCCAGTTGTTTGTCTTGATTAGACGGTAAGCTCTTAAGAGAAAGGACTGTCTGTTACATGTCTCTGTACAGCACTATGTATGCCTTGTAGCACTATATAAATAATTACTAGTAGTAGTTACATGTTGTAGTGTTACGCAAATAAATTATTAAATTATAACTTTCACATTTTCACCTACCACAAAAATATCTAAATAGCTTCAACTATCTCATTCCAGCTCTGCTTTGGTTATGAAACCTTCAATACACTATCATAATCCTTTTAATATCCTACAGTGGCCTGTATCTGAAGGTCAAAATTACTGCACACCACTTGCTAATTACAACAAGCTGCTGGTAGTTACTGTCTGATTAGGGTCAGAGTTCTAACCACATAATTTCTGGGTAGTAGCTGAAAACCATGGTGAGCAAGCATCTGCTTCCATAATTATAAACAAGTAAAATCTGACCTGTGGAATAAAATGAAATTTTGCTTAATAGGGGTTTTGCTGAACCAGAAATGCACCCTGTGTTACTTGTGAACCTCGTGCCCCCCACCTCCACAGGCATGTACAGTAACATGCTCTTATCGGGCTTTCTGGAAGCCCAGTGTTGTCAGCACCCCTTCCGTACTTGTACCCTGTGTGACTACAGCGCTCTCAAAGCCCTTGGTATGGCCCTGAGCATGTCTGCCAAAATATGGTAAAGTCTGCACGTATTGCACATTTTAGAGCAAAAATTAACCTAAAGTAAGTGCAAAGCTTGCACAGTAACTGTTGAAGACATGGCCAACATCTGCCCTGTTGTACAAGGCAGACGACGTTTACCACACGTAAAATGCTTTGATGGATAGCACGGTCAGTGCACTTGTGTTATCTCCCAATGTGCTTAGCACAGTCCTGCCTTTAAAGAGTCCTTGATAAGTAAATCCCAGACTTTTCCCCATCCCCTGATCCCCCTTCCTCTCCAATGAGCATCAGAAAACCTACTCACCCCCAATTCCTCCCCGTATGAATATCAGGCATACCTCTCCCCCCTCCATACTTGATCTGCCCCTTTCACTTTAGTCTAAACCAAAAATAGAGCAAAAACCTACAGCTGACTGAGCAATAGAAGAAAATATTTATATGTTGGAAAATTGGCCTTGAGGAACACTCCCCATTTTAATCAGTGATAGGCTCTTAATATACAGAACCTTTTGTTTTAATCATGTGAAAAAAGCACACCAGTTTGTGCCCCTACACAACTAAAAACAATAGAAACCTTTGTGTGACTGAGTGTGTAACGTATATTTATATATTCTTGCAATGAACACACCACAGTCATGAATAGAACAATTCAAGTGTTTCCATGCACTTACAGTATCTTGAGAAAATTGGTCTCTGTAACAAACTTCCACGAAGAGACAGTTTCCCTAGACGATTCTCACGGCATCTACATTGCTCTCAAAAACGTCGCAGCAGTAACAGCGAACAGAGCCTTTCACTTACAGGGTGGGGCAGGAACCATCACCGGTTGCTCCTGCCCCATTGCTGCTCTGTTCAAAATGGTGGCTTTATTTAACAGGTTTTATATGCTGCTTTATCATTTCAATCAAAGCAGTTTACACTGAAACTTTACTTGGTAATGTACATTAAACAGGGACATTGATAACTTGGATTTTTCTGAGGCAATGGAGGGTTAAGTGACTTGCCAAAGGCCACAAGGAGTGCTAGTGGGAATCAAACTCTGGTCTCTGGGTTCCCAAGCCAGTGCTCTAACCATTAGGCTACTCCTCCACTCCAACACTAGAGGGTGAAGCTACCAAATAGAGGATTGGATAGCCTGAATGGATGCCTAGATAAAGTGGAACAACAGTTGGATAGGAATTTGCTCTTGCTTAATAAACAAAAACAGAAAGCTTATGGATTAGAAGGCTCGCTGTGGATGAGAAGTGCTGAGCTAATACTACCTTCAGCTAAGAAGTAAGAGGGTCTAGGTTTTGGGCCTATGTTGTTTAAATCATGTTTGTGTTCTCAGATCCTGCATATGCTATGCTGGGCTGGGCTGCCTTTTGGCTAAAAGTATGAGTGCTGAACAGTAAGTCGAGGTATTGTGTATAAGGTGGAAAAGAGGGTCTCTATGAGGTTTATGTACATGTGTGCTTGAGAACTGACTGCATATGTAGTAAAATTTAGTGCTACAAGTACAATTTAGTGCTACAATTTAATGGGAGGAGCAGCATAGAAGGTGGGCACGTGTAAGTGCTTTGCCAAATTAGCCTATCTCCACCCTGAAAGATACGTGGCTGCCACATAAAAGGCAAACAAGGACACGCGGGCTAATGCTCAGACAGGTGCAGGCTTCAGCCAGATTTCACAAACTTGTCTTCCATTCCAGCCACAAAGACATGCTCGTGGCCCGGTTTCAGAATATGCCTGTGTATCTCTCCCCCTTTACACAGCACTGCCTGCCATTTTGCAAGCGGGGGAGTGCAGCAGCTCAGGAGCCAGAAGAAATATTGGGGGCGGGGGGTGAAGGAGCATTTCCCTCTTCATCTATTGTAAAAGTTGTTGGTTTTCCAGAATGAGCACTTTTTTCTGTGTTCCGTTCATGCCCTGGAGTAGCTATGGACATCCTCGGTGGTAAATTGAGACATGCAGCGCTACTCTAAAATTGCATGCATGTGTATCTTTTTGGCCCGTTTCGAGTTCAGCATGCTCCCGTGCCACTTGGATATGAATGGGCCGGATGCATGTACATTCGAGGCTTTCTAAAATGACTCAGGGACTTCCATATGATTTTACATCTGAATGGGCATCTTCCCACCTGGAAATGATAAAGAGGTCTAAAGTGATTTCTTATTTTATATCTAGAAATCTTTCAGAATCTCTGTCCATCTCATCTGAGAAGCTTGTTTTGAGGGATCTGAATATCCATCATGAGGGTGGTTTCAATGATGCTTCCTTATATTTTATTTAATGAAGAACCTCGGGCATTATCAAATAGTTTATGTGTTAGTGCACACTGTTGGTCATATAGGGGGTAATTTTATAAGGAGCTGCCTGCTTTCAGAGTTAAGAACATATGTAAATGTTTGTATTTCAGTTATTTGTGTGATGTGCCCACATGTGTGTAAAAGGCCTCTTTATAAAACACCAACCAGCATAAAAAGTACACTAAAAATGGCACATACTTTTACTGTGGGCATGCACAGGAGCAGAGTTTGGGTAGAGCATGGATGGCGTTTGCATTTAATGTGCATAGATGTATTAAGTTACTTAAGTTTTTTTTCTATACCGCTTTATCCTATGGTCAAAGCAGTTTACATCAAAACGGAACTCAATACATTGTATGTTATAGATGATAAAATAACTTAATGTATGCACGTATGTGTGAAAAGTACGCACAGGTATAAGTGACTGTGCCTACATTTGGGGCATGCTCTTTACCACTTCTGCCAGTATTTTTTAAAGAAAAGCAGCTGTTTATCTTTTTTGCATAAAATTGCACCTAAGTAGCTGCATAGTTTCATGCTTAAAGTAGGCACCTCATACTGTATCTGTTTGATAAGCTCCTGTGGCAGTATTAAAGACATTTCATCACTTAAGCTGCTTGGTCTGACCATGCTATGATTAAGGTTCAGGGCTTCTTGTGTTATCACTAGAGAGAAGCTTAGTAACACCTTTTATGGTAAATCATGTTTATTGTACACAGGAAATACAAACACAAACACGTCTATATCAGGCCGGTGAGAACACTTACACCTGGCTGGGAGGACTCGACAATAACATCAAAAACAGCACACATTTTATATTTTCTCCCCTTCTCCCCACTTGCAACAGGAGTATGACTCAATTATTCCAGTGACTCAGTGACCCAGGGGTCGGATCTCCAATCAGCACCCAGAACACTTCTACTTGCAAATCACATGTATCCAACCCACGATACTGCTCCCAATGATCCCCCACAAACTTCCACCCCATAAAGATGACAGCCTACATAAGCGTATCAAGCAAAACTCAAGACCCTAGATGAGATGTATGCAAATGTGGCGGCAATGGCTAGGTCCTCAAATGAAGACACATTTCATAGCCATGCTGCATCCCCTGGGCGTCAGAGATTGTATATAAGGTTCCCAGATTGTCCTAAACTTCGTATGTTTGGGTTGCGATCCCTGTGCCAGAATATTATCCATTTGCCAGGCCCAAAAGGCTTGTGGTTCTGGATCCAGCACTGTCTTCAAAATACCTTTTAACCCCAGAAGGTACGTTTGTGTACGAACATCTTGGTTCCATGGCCCCTCATGTGGAGGCCAGCCGGGTCGCCAAGAACAATCCCTGTAGCACTAACTAAAGTGCCTGTATGTGTATGGGTCCTAGATAACCATACTGGACTTGGTGCTTACCAATGGTGAAAGTGTTTCTGATGTTGTAGTGGGAGATCATTTTGCATCCAGTGATCACCAGATGGTGTGGTTCAGTATTAGGACTAGGGCTGTTAGAATCCATTCCAAGGTGAGGATCTTAGACTTTAGGAAGACTAACTTTGTGAAGATGGGCCAATACCTCAGGGGGTCGTTAGTGGGATGGGAACAGCTGGGGGATGTAGAAAAACAGTGGGCAAAACTGAAAGGGGATATTTTAAGGGCAACCAACCTTTTTGTTAAAATGGTAAATAAAAGGAAAAGGAGACCACTATGGTTTTCGAAGGAAGTAGCTGAAAAAGTGAAGAAAAAGAGGGAGGCCTTCATGAAATACAAGAGATCACAGAGAGAGGAAGACAGGCATCTGTATTTGGAAAAACTTAGAAAAGCTAGCAAAGTAGTCAAGAAGGCAAAGATTCAAAAGGAGGAGGAAATAGCCAATGCAATAAAATGGGGGAATAAGACATTTTTCAGATATATTAGTGAGAAGAGGAAGGGCAAAAGTGGTATTGTCAGACTCAAGGGTGCAGGGGGGGAATATGTAGAAGCTGATAAGGATAAAGCGGAATTGCTTAACAAATATTTTTGTTCTGTGTTCACAGATGAAGAACCAGGAGCAGGACCTCAGAAAACACCCACAAATAGGAACAGAAGCAAGGGACATATTGAACAATTTTCAGAAGACTGTGTTCGTGAGAAACTAGCTCAACTTAAAGTAGACAAAGCGATGGGACCGGATGGGATACACCCTAGAATACTGAGGGAACTTGGGGACGTTCTAGCAACTCCACTGACTTACCTTTTCAATGCCTCGTTGGAGTCGGGAGTGGTGCCAAAGGACTGGAGAGAGGCTCATGTGGTGCCTTTACACAAAAGCGGAAGTAAGGATGTGGTTGAAAACTACAGGCCGGTTAGTTTAACTTCGGCGGTGAGTAAGTTATTGGAAACGCTGCTGAAAGAGAAAATAGTGAGGTTTCTGGAGTCCAGCAGATTACAGGATCCGAGGCAGCATGGATTCACCAGAGGCAGGACTTGTCAGACAAATCTGATTGATTTTATTGACTGGGTGACCAGGGAATTGGACCGAGGGAGAGCTCTAGATGTGGTGTATTTAGATTTCAGTAAAGCCTTTGACACTGTTCCTCACAGGCGACTTATAAACAAACTGAGCACCCTAGGAATGGACCCTAAAGTTACTGCTTGGGTTAGAAATTGGTTGGGTGGGAGGCGACAAAGAGTACAAGTAAATGGAGCTCACTCTGAGGAGAAGGATGTTACCAGTGGTGTGCCCCAGGGATCTGTCCTTGGTCCGATTCTTTTTAACATCTTTGTTAGTGATATAGCGGAAAGGCTGTTGGGTAAGGTTTGCCTCTTTGCGGATGATACCAAAATCTGCAATAGAGTAGACACCCAGGAAGGCGTAGATAACATGAGGAGGGATCTAGCTAAACTTGAAGAATGGTCTAGAATTTGGCAGCTGGGATTTAATGTTAAAAAATGTAAGGCCATGCATTTGGGCTGCAGCAATCCAAGGGAACAATACAGTATAGGAGGTGAAGTACTTTTGTCCACTAAAGAAGAGCGGGACCTAGGCGTGGTTGTGTCTGATGATCTTAAAGTAGCTAAACAGGTAGAAAAGGCGACAGCAAAAGCTAGAAGGATGCTTGGGTGCATATGGAGAGGAATGGCTAGCAGAAAAAAGGAGGTGATCATGCCTCTGAATAAGTCTTTGGTGCAACCTCATTTGGAGTATAGTGTGCAATTCTGGAGACCGCACCTTCAAAAGGACGTGATTAGTGGGCTTCATTATAAAGCATATGAGGACAGACTTAAGGATCTTAATATGTACACCTTAGAAGAAAGGTGGGATAGAGGTAATATGATTGAGATGTTTAAATACCTCCGTGGCATAAATGTTCAGGGAGAGAACCTCTTTCAATTGAAAGCAAGTTCTGCTACGAGGGGACATGGGATGAGGGTGAAGGGAGATAGATTGAGTGATATTCGGAAATATTTCTTTACGGAAAGAGTAGTGGATCCATGGAATAGTCTCCCAGTGGAGGTGGTAGAGATGAGGACAGTAACTGAATTCAAAAAAGCATGGGACTAACACAGAGGATCTCTAAAGGTAAAAAGTGGACTGTTGTAGTTGTTGATATGAAAGGACAGACTAGATAGGCCATGTGGTCTCTTTCTGTCATCATGTTTCTATGTTTCTATTAATCTGTTCACAAAAGGTCTGCACAGGAGGACACGACCAAAACATATGAGCCAAAGTCCCACGCACACACCAGCACTTAGGGCACATTCCTGTGGTAGCCAGTTTCACTGCTTGCTCTTAGGAAGGGGCAAAAAGCCCACAACACAATTTTATAAAACATCTCATGCAATACTAACTCCTTGGTCAGCTATGGCACCCACTTCACCCTGTGGGTGATATCTTCACCCGAACATGTGATGCCCAGTTCCTCATTCCAGCACTGTGCAAGGGTATCATATCACAGAGTGGTCTCTAATGCAGCAAGTGCCCTCTGCATAACCAAAAGAGATCTGCTCTTGGCTATCCACCTCAAAGAAGGCTGCCAACTTATCTACAAACTCCTGGCTAAGATCAAAGTGGGACAGTGAGAGGCTATAGTGCCACACCTGTGAATATGCATAAGAACCTCAGGACAACAAACTCCCCCACCAGATAAGTAAAAGATTTAAGCTGACCCTCCATGTCCAAAAATTGAGAAAATTGGCCAAGACCCTGCTGTCCCCAAGATCTAAACTTCCCGGAGGTGTCTCCCACTAGAAAATCTGGATTACACCGCAGGGGCAAAAGACCTGACTGTTTGGTGTTTTGCTGAAGCAATCAGCATAAAGTCCGCCAAGCCCCATGAAGTAAGCATACCAGAGGATTAGCTTGCACAGACTGAGAAAGATGAGCCTGCGGGGCATGGAGAACATAGCGCGGAGGTTGAGGTCCCAACAGCTCATGTTCCAGCTGCAGTGGTATACAGATAGAAACCTGATATATTCAATCATGCCCATGCTGCAAGATGCAACTCAACTTGCAGCATTCTAAATTTGATACATTCAAACCTCCCTGTTCCATCCCCTCCTGCAAATAAAGGATAGATGTAGTCTAAGCCCCCACCAAAGAAGTACACTGAGTTGCCATTGCCACCTTCTCAGGTTCCGCCTCAACACACGTAAAGACAGCCCCTGCAAAAGGTACAACCAACATGGGAACAGCATCTTGTACAATGTCACCCACCCTAGCATGGAAAGAGGCAGAGCTTCCCAATGTTGCAGCTGCTCTCGCTCCTGCTGCAGCAAAGGAAAAACATTCAAACCATACAGATGAGACAAATCTGTCCGTAGATGGACCCCCAGGTATTTAAAAGATCCTCTCATCCACTTCAAAGGAAAGGGTCCTACCCACCGGTTGGGCAGACTTGGATCGAGGGGCAAGGCCTTCGACTTTTCAATATTTAACTTCAACTCCAAGCAGGCCCCAAACAACCAGAAAGCATCCAGCAGATGGCCCAAGGATGATTGTGGGTTACGAATATGTACCAGGATATCATCGGCATAAGCTGCGATTTTAAAGACCTGTCCAACCTGAACACCCTCAATCCGTGGGTTGGCTTGTACAGAGCGCGAGAGGCTCTAAAAAGAAAAGAAACAGAAGAGGGGACAGAAGGGTGCCCCTGCCCAAGAGAAAAGCTTCTGAGGTTTGACCATTCTCCACGACAGCTGCCCGCAGGGAGGTAGAAAGCCACAGGGCCTGGAGAGAGAGAGTCAAACAATAGGTGCTCCAGAATCCCAAAGAGGAAGGCCCAATTCACTAAATCAATGGCCTTCTCCATGTCATAAATTACCAACAAGGAATCCTGTTGATCTGCACAGTTTGTCTCCATAGAGGCCACCACTCGGCATAGATTAAGCACTGGATGTCATTCTTTAACAAACCCCACCTGCCCTTCCTGAATTAATGTAGGCATGATCAAAGCAAGGTGGCTTTCCAGGATTTTAGCTGAGCTTATATTGTCACAATTTAGCAGGGAGATTGTACAATAGGAGGATGTTGGCAAGAGGTCGCACCCCAGCTTTGGCTATACAATAATATTTTATTTATTTATTTATTTAACTTTCTTATATACCGCCTTTCATGATATCAAGGTGGTTTACATTGAACAAACTGAAATTACATTGAACAGGGCATTATAACTTGGAGATAACTATTTTACAGTTTTGTGGCTTGCCCAAGACCACAAGGAGCACCTGTGGGACTAGAAACCCCAGTCCTTCCAGCCCAAGGTTGCTGTCCTCTAGTGGGATTTGAACCCCGAACCTTCCAGCCTGAGGTAACTTGCCCCAACCACAAGGCCACTCCTCCCTAATAATATGGGCTAGATTTGTGTTAAAGGGGAAAGACTGCATTTGAATAAGATACGTAAAAAGCTGCTGCAATGGTTTTAGCAGATGATCCCGATGCAGCTGATATCACTTGTACCCAAATTGGGCCGGGGATCTTATACACCTTAGAATGCATGATGGCCCTCTCGATTTCCATCTCATCAATGGGGTGATTCAAAGTTGCTGTTTAGGGAAGGCGACAATACATCGCGCAGGTAGTCCACGCTCCCCAAACTCAGCCCATCCCCTGCTGATAAAGATCTACATAAAAACTATGGAAGATTGAGAATCCGATGATCATCCGATGTTGCCCGCCCAGCATCCTGTAGCGCTGACACGCCTTACAGTCCATGTCATTGCTTAATCGATGAGGAAAGCAACCGCCCAGCCCTGTTGCCATGCTGTTGAAGTTTACATTGATAATACATCATGGACTTGTATACTTGCATTTACTATGTTATGTTTATATTTATTATATTTGCTTAACTGCCTTTCAGAGGGACCAGCAAGGCAGTGTACAATTAAAAGCGATATAAATAAAATAAGAGGAAAAGAACTCCATAAAGTATATCACAGAAAAGGCAGGCATACAAGGAGTTGTGCAACCAAAAAATGGGCAATAGGGGGACACTAGGGAATAGATAATTTGAAGTGATTTGAATTCTCTGAATAGAGGTTCAAATCTAAGGGCAGGGGAAGTGAATTCCAGAATGCAGTGGCAATAACATAGAAGGCTGACGATTGTATGGGGGCTAAATTCAGGCAGTATGTGGACAGGCATTTAAACTAGGGAAAGGCGGTGACGGATGGAGAAGGACAAGTTTCAGGATGTCACTCCCAGCAAAAGCAAAATGACATTGGAAACAGCTACACTTTTAAACCACACATCAATGGCAAGTGGGAAGAAACGTTTAGAACAAAATCCATGCAAAACACAGGCAAGACAGTCATTGCTTTCCAGCATTCATTGAGCACAAATGCTCGAAGCCTAGCCAACAAAGTTCCTGATTTGGAAGCCCTAATGGTGGAAATAGACTTGGACATGTTGGTCATTACAGAAACATGGTTTAACGAGTCGCATGAATGGGATATAGCCATAGCTAGCTATAATCTATTTAGAAGAGAGAGAGAGAGAGAGAGGGTGAAAAGGAGGAGTAGCCCTATATGCCAAAAGCAATATTAAAGCTGCTGAAATGCAGGGGATATAGGGAAAAGAAGTGCTGCTGTGAATTGTTGGAAAGAGAAGATGGCACTATCATCCATACTGTTGTAGTCTACAGGTCTCCAACTCAAACCGAAGAAATGGATAGTGAATTGATTGCTGATATTTCAAAGATAGCCATGAAGGGGGAAGTGATCATATTGGGTGACTTTAATCTACCCATTGTGGATTGGAGCATTACTTTTGCAAATCTGGAAAGAAGTTAAAAACAAATTGTGGATGCCTTCTAAGATGCATTAGTTAAACAAATGGTGATGGAACTGACCAGGGAGTGCTTGGTACTGGATTTAATACTCACCAACAGAGATAGCGTGTCGAATATCTGGGTGGGTGCCTATGTGAGCAGCAGCGATCATCACACGGTGTGGTTTGAGATAAAAACCAAGATAGAATCCAATCATAGCAAGCTCAAAGTCCTAGACTTCAAAAACACTGACCTCAGCAAAATGGCCAAGTACCTGAAGGAGGAGTTGTCAGGGTGGGAGGGGATAAGGGAAGTGGAATTGTAATGGGTTAAACTAAAGGAGGCAATAAAAGGGGCAACAGATAAGTATGTAAGGAAAGTAAATAAAAACAAGAGGAAAAGGAAACCTATTTGGTTCTCCAAAGAAGTGGCTGCACAAATAAAGGCAAAAACCATAGCTTTCACAAAATTCAAAAGTTTGCAAACAGCGAAACATAGAAAAGAATACAGGAACAAACTAAGAGAGACAAAAATATAAATAAGGATAGCAAAATCAAAGGCAGAAGAAAAGATGGCTAAAGATGAGAAGTGTGGCGAGACAACCTTTTTTCAGCTATATTCAGGAGAGGAGGAAAATAGGAGGTGGAATTGCAGGACTCAAGTGTTGTGAACAGATTTGTGGAAAGTGACATTGAAAAAGTGAAAATGCTAAACAAATACTTCTGCTCTGTTTTTACTAGAGAAATTCCAGGAGAAGGACACCTGTGATTGACAAATATACAAATGGGAATGGAGTAGATACCACACCATTCACAGAAGATGTATTAGAGCAGCTTGCGAAACTGAAAGTGGCCAAGGCCATGGGACCGGATGGGATACATTCCAGGATACTGAAAGGGCTCAGAGGTTCTTGCAGAGCCATTAAAGATCCTTGGAGACGGGAGAAGTTCCATAGGACTGGAGAAAGGCTGATGTGGTACCTCTTCACAAAAGTGGCAGTTGGGAAGAAGTGACAAACTACAGGCCAGTAAGCCTTCTCGGTGGCAGGAAAAGTAATGGAGACGCTCCTGAAAGAGCAAATAGTGGACTTCCTCAAAACCAACAGGTTGCATGATCCAAGGCAACATGGTTTTACCAAAGGACTATCTTGCCAAACAAATCTGATTTGAATTCTTTGACTGGGTGACCAGAGAACTAAATCAAGAGCAGGCGATGAATGTGATCTACCTAGATGTCAGCAAAGCCTTTGATACTGTTTCTCATAGGAGGCTTATCGATAAAATCAACAGCTTGAGGATGGGTCCCAAGGTGGTGAACTGGATCAGAAATTGGTGGCCTGACAGACGACAGAAGGTGACGGTAAACGGAACTCACCTGGATGAAAGGAAGGTGAATAGCAGTGTGCCTCAGGGTTTGGTCCCAGGGCCGGTACTGTTCAATGTATTTGTGAGTGATATTGTTGAAGGACTGAATGGAAAAGTCTCTTTTTTTTGCAAATGACAAAAAAATTTGCAACAGAGTGGACTCCCCTGAGGGAGTGGATAACATGAGGAAAGATCTACAAAAGCTGGAAGAATGGTCTAATGCTTGTCAGTCAAGATTTAATGTGAAGAAGTGCAGTGTCATGCACTTGGGAAGCAGAAATCCAAGGGAATTGTATGCATTAGGGGATGAGAGGTTAGTGTGCACGGACCAGGAGAAGGACCTCGGAGTGATTTGTTTCTGGTGATCTCAAGGTGTGACAAGAAGGTGGCAAAAGCTAGAAGGATGCTGGGTTGCATACAGAGAGGAATTACCAGCAGAAAGGAGGAGGTACTAATGCCACTGTACGAGTCGCTTGTGAGGTCTCACTTGGAATATTGTGTTCAGTTTTGGAGACCGTATCTCGCAAAAGATATGAAAAGGCTGGAAGGTGTTCAGAGGAAAGTGACCAAAATGATTTGGAGCCTGCATTAGAAGACTTATGAGAAGAGACTTGAAGACCTTAATATGTATACTCTGGAGGAGAGGAGGGATAGGGGAGATATGATTCAGACCTTCAAGTACTTAGAGTATTAGTGAACAAACAAACCTCTTCAAAGATGGGGAAGCTGTAAAACTGGAGGGCATAACATGAAGCTGCAAGGGGGTAAACCCACAGGCAATGTCAGGAAATACTATTACACTGAAAGGGTGGTGGATGCTTGGAATTCACCCTCCCCCTCCGATGGAAGTGGTGGGGGCAAATAGAGTTACAGAATTCAAAATGGCATGGGACAGACACAGTGGATCCCTTTTATAGCAACAGGATAAAATCAAAACAAACATAACTATCTCTTATATCTCAGTAAATAGGGGTGACCTACAATAAAACCAGACAATCTAAAAAGTTCTACCCTAGTAGCATGAAGTGTGCACTTATAAATGCCCGCTCACTTCGAAACAAGTGGCCAGCGATCACAGACATAATAATATCCCATAAACTAGACATTCTCATGGTAACCGAAACATGGCTCTCAGCGGAAGACAATATCATCCTTAACCAGCTGCTCCCACCTAACTTTACAGCCTTCACCGGACACAGACAGAACAAAAAAGGCGGAGGAGTAATTATCATCGCCAAAGCCGACCTACAGTTTAAATTGGAGGAATCCAACAGCAACAACCATCTAGAGACAGTATCTATTTCAAACAACTTATGCTCTATAAACCTGGTCTATAGATCACCATCAGGAGATCCAGACGACCTAGCAACCATAATAAATCTGGCATCTCTCACCCAGGGCCCAAACAAACCCAATTGGATCTTAGGAGATATCAACCTACCATCATTACAGGACACCCAAGCAACAGCATTCCTAGATGCCCTAGAGAGCCTCGGATACACGCAAATGGTGAGAGAACCTACTCACGAGAAAGGCAATATCCTCGACCTCATATTCGCACCACAGCTAATTTTGGATCAACCACAAAACATAGTACTATCCATAACGGCAGTCCCATGGACCGATCACAAACTCATCACCTTCCAGATGCATACCACTAACTATTCACACAAGACAATAATGGATAAAAGCAAGCCCACTAACTCATCTACCAGAAGTTTCCAACCATTTAACAGAGAACGCATCCTCTCTGAGATTAGCACACTCTCTGATGACACCTCACTAAGCCTTGAAGAACTGATCTCCTCCTGGAACAGAAAAATCAGCACTATTGCTATCCGCCCTCCAACAAACAAGAACCCAAAAAAGAGATCTACAGCCCCATGGTTCACAGCGGACTTAAAAGCCTCACTAACTATTCTAAGAAGGCTAGAAAAACGATGGAGAAAATCACGCACCAGTAGTGACCAAGCAGCTTACATCCAACACCTGGCAGAGCATCGTAGAACCATCACAGATAAAATCAGACAACACCACACAGACACCCTGAAACGGTCATTGAATAAACCTCATGACCTGTTTAACTTAGTTAAAACACTTGCCAAAGAACCAACCCCGGAGCACCACAGCATGATCCACCCACAGGACTATGCAATTTATATGCAATCTAAAATGTGCAAAACTAATAAAATATTAATACCGGAACCTCTTGATGAACAAGACTACCCAGTATCTCTGGCATCCTTCTCCACTCCCTCAAAGAAAACCATTGAAGATACCATCCTAGCACTAAATACATCCACTGCGCACACAGACCCTTGCCCTGCACACTGGATAAAGGACCTGCGTTGTGACATATCATCAATTATAGCAAAAATTTTAAACCAGTCCTTCACCACCGGCTCATTTCCAACTACGCTCAAGCAGACCTCTGTAAGACCGCTGTTAAAGAACACTAAACTTGATCCTCAGAAGGTAGAATCTTATAGGCCCATATCTAGCATACCTATGCTAGCAAAAATCATTGAGAAAGTAGTGCACAGGCAACTACAGGATCATATAGACACCTCTGCTCCACTTGATCCGTCTCAACATGGTTTCAGAGAGTCACATGGAGTAGAAACACTACTTACAACACTCCTCAACAACATAATCTCAGGTATGGATAACATACGCCAAGGTTTCGCTCTTGTATTTCTCGATATAGCAGCGGCCTTTGACTCGGTATGCCATGAAATTCTCATCTGCCGGTTAAGGGAAAAAGGCATCTGCGGAACAGCACTTGAATGGTGCAAATCTTACCTGTCCGACAGATGGCAGCACATCCGAATTGACGGGGATACATCTGAACCATTCCAACAAAGTCAAGGTGTACCCCAAGGATCCTCCTTATCTGCATTGATGTTTAATATATATTCAACCCCTCTGCAACATCATCAGATCCTTTAATGTCAGTTACATGATATATGCAGACGATGTGCTACTATATATGCCAATATCATTGGATTGCCTGGATCTCACACCGCTGACTAACTGTTTTGACGCCGTAGCAGAGTGGCTCCTATCCCAAAACCTGAGAATACAACACAAAAAGACGGAAGTCCTTTTCGTCTCAAGGAACACCAACTTCACTCCTCCTAGTTGTATTAATGTAAAGGATGCCCAGCTCCAAGTGAAACCTGCAATACGTTACCTTGGAGTAACACTGGACCAAAACCTTGACATGAAGAGTCACATAGCCAACACAGTCAAGGCAATCTACTTTAAAATTAGATCCCTCAGACACCTACGCACACTACTTGAACCAGATGATTTCCGTACCATTTATCAAGCCCTTATACTTCCCCATTTCGACTTTGCAAACTCTATTCTACAGGGGCTCCCCCGGTCCACCCTGAACCCCCTGCAACTGGCCATGAATAGTGCAGCGAGGGTACTCCTCGGGGCATCTAGGAGAGACCACGTGACACCACTCCTAAAACAGCTACACTGGCTTCCCATTCAAGCAAGGATCAGTTTCAAGACTGTACTGCTAACATTTAAAGCGACCAAGGGGCTCACCTCTTCTTCTCTCTCCAACCTCATACTACCACTTGCACCAAACAGGCCAAGAAGAACAGCAGAAATGAACACACTAGCTATCCCAAACGACACCACAAGATGTGCCAGATCAACAGCCAACAGAGCATTCCGACTCTGTGCCCCCACTTTATGGAACACCTTACCAGCACAAATCAGATCAGTACCAAATTTGAGTCAGTTCAGAAAGTCACTGAAACATTTCCTCTTCCTTAAATATCTCAATGACAGCTCTGAACATAACCTCCAGGTGAATAGCAGGAGTGGCCAAACAGACAGACCATCGCAACAGGCCAACTACACAATGTAAATACAAACAGTTCCATATACTATTGCACCACCTTTGTATATAGTTAACCATGATATCTCTTGTCAGATAACACACCTTTGTATATAGTTTCCCCTATTTCCCAAGTTTATATCTCCTGTTAAATGTAATTGACCAGACATATGTAAATTGTCGGATGTTTTTGTTCAATGTAAACCGCGCTGATGTCTAATAGTGCGGTATATAAGAATTGTTAATAAATAAATAAAAATAAATAAAATAAATAAATAAATAAACAAGGCCTGCTCCCCCATCGGGGTTGAGCAGGCCTGCACATGGGTCTGTCTCCATCTTTAAAAAGGAGCGCCATCGAGCGTGAAAGCATCCAGAATCGGACCCTCTCCACCACACTACCATGATCAGGGTTGAGCAGGCCTGCACACAGGTGTGCTGGCCGGCTGCTGCTGCCCAATTTGGGTCTGCCTCCATCTTTAAAAAGAAGCGCCATCAGGCACACCAATGCATGGCGGTCCTGCACCTGAGGACCTCACCAGAGGGCCCTTTGACATGGCCCTTAGGTGGGGAATTTAGGTGGTTACATTCAGTAAATCATCTCCAGCCCCGATTTATCTGCTCCCTGACTGCAAGACTATCAATGAGGAGCACATCGATCTATGCTTCTCACATCCACTGGTAACAATCTTGAATATACAGTATGCTCAAACAGTAATTATAAACACCTCCATCCATGCCTAAGCTATCAGTAGACCCTATGAAACTAGTAAGCAGAGGTTACATCTTATACTGTTCCGGTTGTCACAAATTTGATCCTTGTCTCTGAATTGCTACCACTGGGTATGTAATATTTAAGTCATTATAGCGCTCTGACTCATTGTAAAACACTCTTCGTAGCCTTTCTACTATGCATGTACCTGAATTTATCACAGCCTGCTTAAAATCCTTGTTTCAACTTACAATAGCACAAATTGATCCTTATGCTTTCCTTGTATATTGAGACTGGTTCAGCCCACTCAACCTCGTGTAGCGCTTTTCACTTATTTCACATGTGCCTATTAATCTTCTATAATTCTCCATTGTTATTGTTACCACTTCGGTCTCCATCCCTGCATCTTTCCATACCTTAGCGATACAGTTACAGCGCATAGAGTTTCACATAGTTACTAGTCTGTCAACAATGAGCCACCTGACTGAAGACCGAACACAATTTAGGACAACTATCCAGAGGGTCACCATGAGTCGACACAGACTCGACGGCACTTAACAACAATACTGCCTAAATGCCATATACTTGCTAACATTACTGCAATTACTACAATTTATCTTTGTGTATGTCACCATTTAAAATTGCCTTTGCATATATTCATACTATAGCGATTTGCCTTTATTGCTCTCTGCCTTGCTAACATAGAAACATAGCTCTCCCTAACTGCATTATTCTGCAGGAGCTACTCTATCTTAAAACTGTTTCTTTCTCCCTTAGCCCCCTGTTCTGCATTCCTAAAAGATGAACCTCACCAACAAAGTGATATGTGCACTCAACATCTTAGCCTATCTCCTAGCCCTGTCTAATACTTTCCTGACCCAGCAGCTTCCCACACTCAACCACTGCATTCCCAATATCCAACCTATTATATTTTACAACCATCTATCTCTCACCAACAAACAGGGAAACAAATATGAATTTCAACACCAAAAAAACATACAACGTCACAGATTAATTCACATTAACACAATTTTCACCACCTCACCCCTAACAAAGATTGATTCAGTCGCCACATAAAATAGTCTACCGATTTAAACTCTAGAGCCACAAAAAATTAAAATACCAGCAATCCAAGACATCCTTACTGATGAATCTCCGGATTTCCTCTGTGTCACAGAAGCATGGCTTACAGATCATGACTCCATCCTCATAGACCAACTAAATACAAATGGTTACTCTATATTCAACTGACCCAGAGACACAAAAGAGGTGATGGAGTACTTATACTGATCAAAACAAACCTTAATCTATTTGCCAGTGTATGTACCAACTGCGATGGTGTAGACCTGATCAAAATCGAAAACAAAAATGTAGCAAGCCTTTTACAGACTGTTTACCAATAATTACCTGAACCTTACATCAATACTTGAATTAGCCTGTACATCTCTAATGAAAAAAACCACATCATATTCTTGGTGACTTTAACTTAGCATCCCTCCCCTTGCAACAATCTATCGACTTCCTTGAATTTATGGAAGACATGGGCTTCCTCCAAATAACGAAACATCCTACACATTCAAAAGGTAACACACTAGATCTGATATTCGTCCCTAGGCCTCTAACTATGCACCCCAACTTCACCTACCCAACCTCCACCCAGGTACCATGGTCAGATCACTTTATTTTACAGTAAGAATGACCCTTCCAATTCCCTTGCTACTAAGACACCCACCGACACACCCTACCACAAACCGCTTTTTAAACATTTTGATAAAGATGCCTTCTTATTTGAGGTCACCCCTCAGCTCACTACACATACACGACCTTGATGATGCAATAAAAATCTAGACTACAAAAATTAACAAAGCTGCGAAACCCACATCAACCAACAAAAAAAACCATAGAAGGCCATCGGAAAAATGGTACACACAAGACTTACGCATCCTTAAGAAAACTCTCCATAAGCCTGAGAGAAAATGGAGGTCCAGGAAAATCTCTGAAAACAAGGAACAGTACATCACAGCACTACATTCTTTCAAAGAAGCCATTCTGAAAGCAAAGAGACCACCACTCTACCATACTAAACAAAGCCATCCACCGCCCTAGAGAGCTATTTGAAATTGTAAAACCTTTAACCAAATCCCACATAAACATGACAAATAGTACACCTATTAATCCACAATCTATAGCAGACCACCTAGCACCTAAATTAAAAAGCAAAAACAACTTGATGTTGCTCATCTGTAGTGAAGTCCAGCCCCACACTAATAAATGGCACACCTTCCATCTCATTGCAGAGAAACAACTCCTTGAAACAATAAAGAAGATTAACACTACTACCTCACATCTGGATCCCTGTCCAGTATCCTGGATAAAGGCTACTAAAGTCAACTAGCACCTGCAAAATTTATCATCAACCAATCCCTTCTGCAAGGATTTATGCTTGACACGCTTAAACTTTCCGCTATTCGCTTCATACTCAAAAACAAATCCCTCAACAAGGAAGACCCCCACGTCATACAGACCAATAGCCAGTATCCCATTTTTAGCAAAAATAATAGAAAAGGAGTCCAAATACAATTACAAGATTTCATTGACCTCAATGCCCACTTATATACCCACCCAATATGGTTTCCGTCCATACCATGGCATAGAAACCCTTCTTCTAGTTTTATTAGATACACTCATCTGTGGCCTAGACAATCCAAACCATGCCTTTATCATGGTCTTTCTGGTATCTCTTCTGCATTTGATAATGTTGACCCCAACATCCTCCTGTCAAGACTGGCACACATAGGTATATCTGGAATAATTCTAAAATGGTTTAGATCATACCTTTCCAACCAATTCCAATATGTAACGATCAACCAAGAGTCATCCTCCACTTTCACCCAAGAACAGGGAATACCTCAAGGCTCGGACCTCTCTGTCCTCCTGTTTAACCTATATCTCCAATCTATAAGTGCAATCTTCAATAAACACAAAATCAAATATCACATATATGCAGAAGACATAATGGTATATGCACCAGTGGACATAAGAAACCCTCAATATAACAACATCACTGACTGCATAAATGAAGCGGAATCCTGGCTTAACACAAATAACCTGAAAATTTCAGAAAAACTAAAATCCTATTTACTACAAGGAATCAGAACTTCACTCCCCCCTCTACTTTCGATTTACACAGCATCAATTTGCCAATTAAATAGGAGGTGTTATAATTGACAGAACCCTCAGTATGTCTTCGCAAATTAAACAAACTGCTAGAATGATATTTTACAAACTAAAAACCATACAGCACCTCAGGCCAATCCTTGAATCCCATGACTTCAGAATAGTAGTCCAAGCTTTAATTACCCCTCACTTGGACTAGTGCAACAGTCTCTTACAAGGTCTTTCTAAAAAGACTTCATATCACTTCAACTTGACCACCAGGATTATCTCCAAGGCTAGAATAACTGACCACATCACCCCAATACTCTATAATCTCCACTGGCTCCCCATAGCAACCAAAATAAGATACAAGATGAAAGTCACCACTTTCAAATTATACAGTGGCATCTCCCCTTCCTACCTATCCACCATAATACATGCACAAACCGACATCAGAAGCAGGAGAAAAAGTACCCAGAACCTTCTAGTCATACCACCTGCAATATGCAAAACCAGACAAACTACCAGCAATAGGGCCTTCAGGTACACTGCCCCCACCCTTTGGAAAACTCTCCCTGATTCTATCAGGTCAATCAAAGATATTCAGACATTCTGCAAGGAATTAAAACTCTACTTTTCAATGAATTCTATTCTACTTCCACTACTACCAATACATCCACCCCCACTACCCTCCCTTATCCTCCTAATTAAACAAATTCCTCCTCTTCCTATCGCCCTCTGCCAAGGATATTCCACTGTAACCCTTACACATGGTTTCACAGTCTTGTAAATAATTAAGAGTCCCAGCTACCACCATACTATGGTATATGTGATTTAACTGGCATGTAAATAGTTCTTTGTATCATAGTTCTATATGCTCTCTGTAACAGTTTTTGAGTGTTTCGTTCAATGTAAACCACCCCTGATTGATGGAAGGGACGGTATAGAAAAACTGTTTAAATAAAATAAACAAAGGCATGAGGGGGGGGGGGTGACCTGCATGGAGCAGCAGGTGCACCTACTCTTGCCACCTTGCTGAGCAGACTAGATGGACCATACTGGTCTTTACCTGCCATCATATACTATGTTACTATGTAAATGGGCCTGAGAGACTGAGGGAAGGTGCAGATGATTGCCATGGATGCCACGGAGGGCATAGTGGAGAGAGTGAAGGAGTAACGAGTCAGAGATAACTGGGGGAACCAGAGTGCAGTATATGATGTACCAAACTGAGATGTTTGTACTGAATGTGAAATTTTATAGGGAGCCAATGGTAATAGATGAGGAGAGGTGAAATATGTTCGAACCGAGAAGTAAACGAAAGGACATGGGTGGCAGTATTTTGAATACGTTGAAGTCAGTGTAACTGCCATTGAGGAAGACCAAGGTAAACTGTATTGTAATAGTCTAACTTTGAAATAGCAAGAGTAAGAAGCAAGGTAGACAGGGAGGGGAAGGTGAGAAAAGGGCAAACTGCACTAATTTTGCAAAGGCTGCAGAAACTGTGACATACCAGAGAAGAGAGATGGGTATTGCGAGATAGTGATGAATCCAGAATAACACCAAGATAGTACAGAGAGTCAACAAGTGGGATAGAAGAAGCAGAGAGCAAAGGAGCCATAGTGGGGACAGGACTACCAAAAGTAACCCGAGAGCTGCAGATTTCTTAGGGTTGAGGTGGAGATAATTCTCAAATAACCAAGTAGAGATGCTAGAAGGACAAGAATTAAGAGGGGAAAGATACGGAGTAAGTGAGCTAATGTGATGGAGTAGTACAATGTCTGTGTAAAAATAGGCAGAAATTCCATGTTGTATAAGGAGAACCAGGGGGTAAGGAAGATATTAAACAGAAAAGGGGCAAGAACAGAGCTTTGAGGGACACTACAAGAGAGAGGTAAGGTTGATGAAGAGGCATCGACTGAGACAGAGAATGACCGTTTCATTAGAAAAGAATGAAATAAATTAAGAACAGTACCCCAAAGACTGAAGTCACAAAAGGGTAAATAATGTGGCATGGTCAACAAGGTCAAAAACGTCTGAGAGATCAAGAGACCACCACTGAAATATCACCCCGGTCATGCGAATGATGAAGTTCACTAAAAAGCAAGAACAACAGTTTCTGTGCTGTGACCGAGGCGGAATCCATATTGATTGAGGTGAAGGGAATTAATAGAATCAGGATGAGAAGAAAGCTGAGCAAAAAACAATTTCTCAAGTAGTTTGGAAAGAAATGGAAGAGTGGAAACCAGATAATAGGCTTGAGTAGAGGGGTCAAGGGAGGGGACTTCAGAATGGGTCAAACAATGGCATGTTTCCAAACTGAGGGGAAAACCTCAGATGATAAACTGTTAAGAATGTAGACAATTGGAGGAAGGATACCTAGGGGAAAGAACATGAAGCCAAGAAGAGGGGATGGGATCAACAGGATATATATATATAGGGGCTTGTTTACAAAGCTGCGGTAGCGGTTCGCGATCGTTATCGGAGCCGCGACCCCATTGATTTCAATGGGGCCGCGGCTCCGATAACGACCGCGAACCGCTACTGCGGTTTTGTAAACAAGCCCCATAGTCTTTTGAGAGGACTATAGGAGGTTGATGACCTCTGGAGAGGAGACATTTGCAAAGGAAGACCACAAGTGGGAAAGAGGGATAAGAGGGGATGTCAGGGTCGACAGGGTTTGAAGGAGAGCCCTGAGATGATGGTGATAAGGGAGGAGGGCAGTTCTGAAAAGTAGCCATAAGACCAAACTTTATCATAAAAAAATGTCTGCAAGATCCTGTGGAGGAGGGGGCAGGGGTTTGGAAAGAGCTAATAGAGGTGGATGGCTTATCTAGGATCGATAGCTTCTACTAATGCCTCTCGTCGTTTTGTATACTTCTATCAGCGAAGAACAGAAGAGCAGTAAAAGCAATGTGTATCTTTAAAATGATGGAGTGAGGAAAGAGTTAATGGTATTTCCTGCAGATGCTCCGATCGGTAAAGCTGCTGACCAAGTGTCAGGAGACCCCAGTGGAACCATGGGTGATGGGTCTTAGAACGCCTGCGAGGTTGGAGAGGAGCAGTCGAACCGAAGGTTGAAGACAATAACTGGAACCAAAGATTAGCCTGTGATTCTCTTGGAAGGGAGTAAAAATCCAACAGGAAAACATCCTTGGCTGAGGGGAATGTTCCAAGGTGCATGTGGAAAGATCATGAGTGTAGAAGGGTAAAAGACGACACTGGGTAAAACAGATGATCTGTTTGGTCAGTGGTCAGTGGAAAGTATTGAAAATAGAATCCAGTACAAAGGTGATCAGACCAGGGGAGTGGAAATGAGTAAAATGATGAGTCAAAGAGAGAGAAGAAGAGAGAATAAGATCAAGAATATGACCAGCATAATGCATGGGAAAAAATATGTTGCAGGAGTGAAAGATCAGAAAGTAAGTGCAAAAGGGAAGTGTCATGAGAGAGCTGTGGAGAAGCATAAAGTGCAGACAAGATTCCGAGAGTGTAAGAAGTGAGTCCAAAAGATAGGGACATATAGATGGGGGTGCATAAAGCAAAGGCAGTAGAGGGGATGGAAGACCTCAATACAGAGTAATCACGATATCTGCTTATCTTACCCTGAATCTTTGATTACTGTCAACAGGATGGTGGAGTGGAAGGAGGGCAGCCACACCTCCACCCACGCAACCCATCCTTGGCATTGAAAAGGCCACATACTTGGTGGGGGAAGGAACTGGTGGAGAAGCGGCTCCTCTCCCTCTTTTAACCACGTTTCAGTTATAAACAAAATATCTAAAGAATGCTGCATTATGAGGTCATGAATGAGAAGTGTCTTAGCACAAAGTGATTACTGTTTAATAATGCAGCTGTCAAAGTACACTGGTCAACAAATTTTTACAAAAGTCATGTTACTGAAATAAAAATATTCATTCCTTATCAATTTTTATATGCTGAACACGAATATGACAGTGAAATTGCAAAGTTGGCTCTAGTTTTTTTGTAATCTACAAGAATTAATGTTTACATCATGAAATGCATGTCAATAGTAAATATATAATAGGCCTTCAGTTAATACCTGTTAAAAAATCAAGTCATAGACTACTTCTTAGATTTTTTCGCCTGTCTCTTGTACAGCTGTTCGGGAGTTTCTCTGGGGAGTGCCCAGCAGTAGTCATCCAGCATTGTAGTGGAGCATTTTCCCTTGTATCTTTGCTCCATCGTTGTGATATCCTGGTGAAAACGTTCGCCCTGTTCATCACTAACCATACCACAGTTGTCAGGAAAGAAATCGAGATGGGAATCAAGGAAATGGATCTTTAGAGACATATTGCAGCCAAGTTTCTGATACTGCATCAGCATGTCTTCTACTAGTTCCATGCAGTTTTCTGCCCTAACATTCCCGAGAAAGTTTGATACTAGGCGAAAAGCATTCCATGCTTGTTTCGCATCACCCTGCAGCATGTTGTTGAACCGGTCATCTTTGAAGAGCTCTCGAATCTGAGGACCCACAAAAATTCCCTTTTTAATCTTTGTTTCGCTGAGTCAAGGGAATTTTTCATGCAGCTATCGGAAAGCTGGCGAAGTGCGGTCCATGGCTTTCACGACGGTTTTTTAAACCTAGTTTGATGTGAAGGGGTGGTAGCAGGATTTTGTGAGCCTCAACCAGAGCTGGGTGCTGGATATTCTTCTCTCCAACTGTTACATTTTGTCTGTGATTCCATTCCTTCCGCAAGTAGTGCCAATCCCTTGCTCGGCTATCCCACTCACATAAGAAACACATGTATTTTATATATCCCTGCTGCAGTCCCATTAAAAGGGCAACTACCTTCAAGTCACCACAGAGGTGCCAGCTGTACTTGTTATAGTTAATGGAAGTCAGTAGATGCTTTAAGTTATTGTATGTCTCTTTCATGTGGACGGCATGCGCTACTGGAATAGATGGAAGACGGTTTCCATTGTTCAAAAGCACAGCCTTCAGGCTCAGTTTCGAAGAGTCTATAAATAGTCTCCAATCTTGTGGGTCATGAGTGATTTTTAAGGCATTCATGATGAAAATGGAGAACATAAGCACTGGCAAGTTAGATGCAAGGCATTGATAAGGCAGGCAAAGAATTTGAAAAAAAGCTAACAATGGAAGCAAAACCATGCAATAAACCTTTTCAAGTACATTCATAGCAAAAACCCTGTGAGTCAGTTGGACCGTTAGAGGGGTGAAAGGGGCGCTAAGGGAGGACAGGGCCATAGTGGAGAGACTGAATTCTTTGCTTTGGTCTTTACTGAAGATGATGTAGGGAAGTTACTCATGCCTGAAATGGTATTTAAAGGTGATGTATCAGAAGAACTGAAAAAGGAAGATGTATCGCAACTATTTGATGACCTAGAGTTGCGAATCACCTTGACAGAATGGTATATATCAGAGGCTGCTGAAAGAACTGAAATATGAGATTGCAGACCTACTATTAGTAATATGAACTATCATTGAAATCATCTGTAGTACCTGAAAACTGGAGAATGGCCAATGTACTGCCAGTTTTTAAAAAGGGTTCTAGGGGTGATCTGGAAAGTACAGACCGGTGAGCCTGATGTCTGTACCAGGCAAAATGATAGAAACCATTATAAAGAATAAAATTACTGAACATGTAAATAGTCATGGTTTAATAGGAGAAAGCCAACATGGATTTAGCCAAGGAAGATCTTGTCTTACTCATTTGTTACATTTTTTGAAGATGTGAATAAATAGGAAGATAAAAGTAAGGTTGATATAGTGTATCTCCATTTTCAGAAAGCCTTTGACAAGGTCCCTCATGAGAGACTTTTGGCAAAATTTAAAAAGTCGTGGATTAGGAAGCAGTGTACTAGTTTGGATCAGGAACTGGTTAACAGAAAGCAGAGAGTAGGGCTAAATGGCCAATTTTCTGAATGGAGAAAGGTGAATAGTGGAGTACCCTAGGGATCTGCGATAGGCCCGCTGCTTTTTAACATCTTCATAAATGACCTGGAAATGGGAATAGTAAGTGATTGTTCAAACTTGCAGATGACACCAAGTTATTCAAAGTTGCTAAAACACAAGTTGTAAGGCCCTGTTACTCACAAGAGACCGATTACTAATTATCACTAATTTCCTGTATAGTCCAGATCCAAAAGTCAGTACAGGTGCAATCAGAATCTCTGTTTATTAGATAACTGATGGACAAATACAGGCAGTGGGGAGGAGAATTTCTGACAGTCATCAGACACCAGACAACTCCAGAATCCCTCCTCCCACTAAGTACAATAGTCATATTACTTATATACATTTTTTGCTTCCGTGTATTACTTCCGTATATGCATATAGTCTCCACATTCATCCTTCTGTGAGGCCCCCTCTCCTCTCTCCTTCTGTTTCCTGTCATTGACCTTTCTGACCCCTCTGTTCCTGTTTCAACATTTCTAAGGCCTCTCTGTCTTGGTTATACTCACCAACTGTCAACTGTCTACTGTCTTCAGGGCTAACGGCTCAGCTTATGCTCTTTGCATGGTTTCCTGTGTATGTGTTTGCATGACTATTTCTGGGCCTTCCAGCTCAGTAATATGCAGTGCAAAGATTTATATGATTTTATGCTGGCCTGCTTCTCCTTGCCCACTGTATAGCAGTTTGGTTGACATATATTTTTATTAGAGCAGAATAAAAGCCATTGAGTGATTATGAACCAGGAACATTATAATCCCTTAACCCTTAAAGTAATCCATTGACACTTAACTAAACTTAACCTCGCACTTAACCTCTACAACTGGATTGTGAAAAATTGCAAGAGGACCTTGATAAATTGAAAGACTGGATGTCCAAATGGCAGATGAAATTTAATGTGGTCAGGCGCAAAGTTATGTACCTAAGAAAAAGCAACCCAAACTATGGTTACACGATGCAAGATTCCACATTAGAAACGACCACCCAGGAAAAGGATTTAGGCATCATTGTGGATAATATGTTGAACCCCTCTGCTCAGTGTGCAGCAGCGGTCAAGAAAGCAAATAGAATGCTAGGAATCATAAGGAAAGGAATGGAGAATAAAACCAAGGATATTGTAATGCCTCTGTATCATTCCATGGTGCGACCACATCTTGAATATTGTGTATAATTCTGGTCACCATATCTCAAAAAGGATATTAGAATTATAAAATGTACAGAGAAGAACCACCAAAATGGTAAAGGGGATGGAAGGATACCCCTATGAGGAAAGGCTTAAAAGATTAGGGTTCTTCAACTTGGGAAAGACAGTTGAGAGGAGATATGATAAAGATTTATAAATTAATGAATGGCATAGAATGGGTAAAAGTAGATTGGTTGTTTACTCCATCAGAAGGTAGAAAGACTAGGGACATGCAATGACACTCCATTGTAACCCCTTTAAGACTAATAAGAGAAAATTATTTTTTCACTCAATGTGTAATCAAACTCTGGAATTTGTTACCGGAGGATGTAATGAAATCTGTTTGTGTAGCTAGATTTAAAAAAAGCTTTGGACAATTTCCTAGAGAAAAGGTTCATAAACCAAAAGGGCCTGGGAAATCCACTGCTTACCCTGGGACAAGCATTGTGGAACCTCATTGGTAACCTGCCAGATACTTGTGACCTGAATTGATCACTGTTGGAAACAGGAAATGCCATACTGGGTCAAACCAAGGCCCATCAAGCCCAGTGCCTATGTTCTTATTTTACTATATGCTCTTTGAGAGGTCCAAGGCACAAATAGGGTTTCCAAAATAACCCCCATAAAGTCTGCTGTACTTTGTGTTCACAGACTTTACATTAATTTTCAAGGAGAAATTTCCTTTAGAAACCTGACTCAGGAAACGTTTGCACACAGATTTGCAGCTGCTATGTGCAGATGCTGCTTCCATGTATAAGAACATAAGAACATAAGATATGCCATACTGGGTCAGACCAAGGTCCATCAAGCCCAGTATTCTGTTTCCAACAGTGGCCAATCTAGGTCATATGTATCTAGCAGTTTCCCCAAGAGACACAAGTTCCACAATGCTTGTACTGGGTCAAGCATTGATATCTTCGGTCTCTTCTTAATAATGGTTTATGGACCTTTCCTCCAGGAACTTGTCCAAACCTTTTTTAAACCTAGCTACACTAACAGCCTTTACTACATCCTCCGGTAACAAATTCCAGAGTTTGATTACACGTTGAGTGAAAAAATATTTTCTTTTATTAGTCTTAAATAGTTTACCCTGTAGCTTCATTGCATGTCCTCTAGTCTTTCTATATTCTGATTATGGTAAACAATCGATCTACGTTTACCCGTTCCACTCCGTTCATTAATTTATAGACTTCTATCATATCTCCCCTCAGCCGTCTCTTTTCCAGGTTAAAGAGCCCTAACCTTTTTAGCCTTTCATCATAAGAGTATCCTTCCATCCCCTTTACCATTTTGGTGGCTCTTCTCTGAACCTTTTCTAAAATCGCTATATCCTTTTTAAGATACGGCGACCAGAATTGCACACAATATTCAAGGTGCGGTCTCACCATGGAACGATATAGAGGCATTATAATATCTTTTGTTTTATTTTCCATTCCTTTCCTTATCATACCTAGCATTCTATTTGCTCTCTTGGCTGCCAAAAGTATACTTGCATACTTTTGGGTAATAGAAGCTTAAGTGTGCTCTCCACTCCAGCTACAGTCTCAAATTTTGACCAGCTAGATACACACAGATAAGTATGGCTGGATATTCGACTAATGATGACTGAGTAAATCCAGCCATTTATTTTGCCTGGCAACAGGTTTTTGAATATTACCCTCAAAGTATTTATTAATCTGTTTATATATTGTGTCCCCTCACTTGGTTTGCAGCTTGTTGTGCTATGAGGACTTATGTGCATTAGTGATGCTGAGGGCTAAGCTATCAGTAGCATAGCTACTGGCAGGGTCTCCCAAGATGGACAGGCATCAGCTGAGGTGCCCAGACCAAGACAAACCACCCATCTGGGAAGCAGCAGAATTGGACGGTGTTGATGGCGAAAGATCACATTTCTGTGATAATGGCAACAATATTAAACTTAAACTGTGTGGAAGAAAGGCCTGGCAGTCTATTTCCGTATCTTGCCATGAAAACCCAATGGATAGTCACAACAAAACAAATTGCACTATAGTGCTGGAAGATGAGACCCCAGGATGGAAGGCACTCAGCTGGCTACTAGGGAGGAGTAAATGATGTCAGAAAAGACTTTTCAGAGTAAAACCAGCATTTATGATGTGATTGGATCAAAGTCCTCGGCACGTCTGACTGCTGATGTAGCTGCGCATGAAATGAGTCAGAAGCTGCAAAAATATCTTACATATTCTGACTTGGAATGTACGAAGCATGAACCAAGGGAAGTTGGAAGTGGTCAAGAATGAAATGGAACATGTACAACTAGATTTATTGGGTCTCAGCGAACTGAAATGGACTGGCATTGGGCACTTTGCATCTGATGATCACATGGACTGCTATGCTGGAAATGAAAGACTAAGAAATGGTGTTGCATTTATAATTAAGAAGAAACTTGCAAGAACTGTAATGAAAAACAATGCAATGAGTGAAGGCTTAATTTTTATTCGTCTATGAGGAATGCCTGTCAACACAATTATAATTCAAGTTTATGCCCCAATAACGGCTGCAAAAGAGGATGAAACTGAGTTCTATGAAAAAGTACAAGCTGCAATTGACAGAACACGCAAACAGGATATCCTGATAGTCATGGGTGACTGGAACACAAAAGTTAACAAAGAAGGCAAAATGGTTGGAAAATATGGACTTGGCAACAGAAATGAAGCTGGAGAAAGACTGATAGAATTATGCAAGACTGACAATCTGTTCATCTCAAACACCTTCTTCGAGCAGCACAAGCAGCAATTGTACACATGGACATCACCCAATGGATTGTACAAAAATCGAATTGACTACATCTGAGGAAGTCAACGATGGAAAAGCTCTATAATATCAACAAAGACAAAACCTGGAGCTGACTGTAGTATATAGATCACACCAACTACTAGTATGCAAACTCAAGCTAAAGCTGAAAAAGACCAAGCCACTCATGAATTTAGCAAAATATGACCTTGACAATATACCGCTGGAATTTAAAAACTGCCTGCAAAATCAATTTGCTATTTTAGATACAAATGGCAGAGCTGCAGAAGAGTTATGGTATGACTTCAAAAAGGCTGTGTTGGAAGAAAGTAAGAAATCTCTACAAAGGTGAAAATGCAAAAATGGCCAAAATGGATGACCAAAGAAACTCTGAAAATTGCCCAAAAATGTAGAGAAGCTAAAGCCAGATGAGAGAGAGGCAATCTCAGAACTCAACATGAATTTCTAACGTGCAGCAAGACAAGACAAGGAGAAGTTCTATAACGATGCATGCAAGGAAATAGAAGCAGAAACTACTCTGTTTTTACTAGAGAAAATCTTGGAGAAGGATCATCTGTGATTGACAAATATACAAATGGGAATGGAGTAGATACCACACCATTCCCAAAGATGTGTTAGAACAGCTTGCAAAACTGAAAGTGGACAAGGCTATGGGACCAGATGGGATACATCTCAGGATACAGAAAGAGCTCAGTGAGGTTCTTGCTTGGCCGTTAAAGGATGTTTTTAATAAATCCTTGGAGACCGGAGATGTTCCACAGGATTGGTGAAGGGCTGACGTGGTACTTCAGAAAAGTGGTAGTTGGGAAGAAGAGACAAACTACAGGCCAGTAAGCCTTACCTCCATGGTGGGAAAAGTAATGGAGGCGCTCCTGAAAGAGCGAATAGTGGACTTCTTCGGAACCAACAGGTTGCATGATCCAAGACAACATGGTTTTACCAAAGGACGATCTTGCCAAACAAATCGGATTGAGTTCTTTGACTGTGTGACCAGAGAAATAGATCAAGGGCATGAGATGGATGTGATCTACCTAGATTTCAGCAAAGCCTTTGATACTGTTCCTCATAGGAGGAGCCAATAAACTCAACAGCTTGGGGATGGGTCCCAAGGTGGTGAACTGGATCAGAAATCGGTTGACTGACAAACAGCAGAAGGTGACGGTAAATGGAACTCACTTGGATAAAATGAAGGTTATTAGCGGTGTGCCCCGGGGTTCAGTCCTGGGACCAGTACTGTTCAATATATTTGTGAGTGATATTGTTGAAGGACTGAATGGAAAAGTCTTTTTGCAGATGACATGAAAATTTGCAGCAGAGTAGACTTCCCTGAGGGAGTGGATAACATGAGGAAAGATCTACAAAAGCTGGAAGAATGCTTGTGAAAAGTGTAGTGTCTTGCACTTGGGAAGCAGAAATCCAAGGGAAGTGTATGTGATAGGGGGCGAGAGGTTTGTGTGCATGGACCAGGAGAAGGACCTCGTAGTAATTGTTTCTGAGGATCTCAAGGTGGCGAAACAGTGTGACAAGGCGGCGTCAAAAGCCAGAAGGATGCTGGGTTGCATACAGAGAGGAATTACCAGCAGAAAGGAAGAGGTACTAATGCCACTGTACAAGTCATTGGTGAGGCCTCACTTGGAATAATTGTGTTCAGTTTTGGAGAGCATATCTCGCAAAGGATATAAAAAGGCTGGAAGCAGTTCAGAGGAAGGCGACTAAAATGATTTGGAGCCTGTGTCTGATTTTATTTATTTATTTAGAGAACATTTGTATACCGCTGCTTCCAGCGATCAGCGATCTAAGAATGTACATTCTGGAGAAGAAGAGGGATAAGGGAGATATGATTCATACCTGTAAATACTGAGAGTATTAATGAACAAACAAACCTCTTACAAAGATGGGGAAGCTCTAAAACTATAGGGCATAACATGAAGCTGCGGGGGGGGGGGGGGGGGGGGTAAATTGAAAGGCAATGTCGGGAAATACGTTTTCACTTAAAGAGTGGTGGGTGCTTGGAATACCCTCCTGATGGAAGTGGTGAGGGCAGATACAGTGACAGAATTCAAAATGGCATTGGACAGACACAGTTTTATAGCAACAAGATAAAATCAAAATAAACAGAACTATCTCATATATCTGAACAAATTGGGGTGACCTACACGGAGATGTGGGTACACCCCTAAACAAAGGCACGGGGAGTGGTGACCTGCAAAGAGCAGCAGGTGCACCTAGTCTTGCTGCCTTGCTGGGCAGACTAGATGGACCATACTGGTCTTTATCTGCCGTCATATATTATGTTACTATTAGAGGAAGAACAAGATCGGCTTTCCTAAAGCTGCGAGAGTTAAAAAAAAAATCCAGTCTCAAATTGGAATGTTACAAGATGCTCAAGGATCCATGTTAAATGATGCTGAGAAGATGAAGAAAAGGTGGGAAGAATATACAACGTTATTATATGATAAAGATCAAGTGGACCAACAGCTCTTTCTACCGTACCTTATGATCAGGAACCATTAGTGATGAAAGAAGTTGAAGCAGCATTGAAAGCCTTATCAAAGAGCAAGGCAACAGTCATTGATGGCATTCCCATTGAAGTATTACAGCAATCTGCTGCAGCTGTTAACATACTTACAAGGCTCTGCCGGGAAATTTGGAAGACAACATCATCGCCAACTGACTGGAAAAGATGTGTTTATACCAATACTAAAGAAACGTGATCCAACTGACTGTGGAAATTATGGCACAAGCGCTCTGATCCCATATGCCAGAAAGATTCTAATGAAAATTATTCATCAGAGGCTACAACTATACCTGGAACGAGAACTACTTTAAGTGCAAGCAAGGTTCAGGAAAGGGAGAGGAATGAGAGACTATATCATGGATGTGAGATGGATCCTTGAAAAGACTAAAGAATACCAAAAGGATAGCTTTGTGTTTTATTGACTACAGCAAGGCTGTGTAAATTATGAGAAACTCTGGGCCACATTAAGAAGCATGGGTATACCAAAACACCTGATCGTTCTCTTGCACAATCTTTACATTGATCAAGAGGTAACAGTTCAAATGGAACAAGGACAAACGGAATGGTTTAAAATCAGCAAAGGCATACAACAAGGCCACATACTTTCCCCCTACCTGTTTAATTCATATGCCGAACAAATCATCAGAGAAGCAGGTCTGTATGAAGACAACAGCGGTGTGAAGATTGGCGGGAGACTGATACCACATTGCTGGCTGAAAGTGAAGACCATCTGAAACATTTGCTTCTCAAGATCAAGAAACATAGTCTTGAAATGGACCTACACCTTAATGTAAAGGAGACAAAGATCCTGGCAACTGGCAAAATCCAATAAATTCATTGTTGATGGAGAAGAAATTGAAATAGTTTATCCAAGTAGGTTAAAGTTGTTCACTATCAATAAAGAAACAGCAAGCAGCCAAGAAATCTGACGACGCATTGCTCCTTGGCAGAATGGCTATGAAGGAACTAGACAAGATTCTCAAGAGCAGAGATGTTTCTCTCCATACAAAGATTTGACTTTTCAAGCCATGGTATTTTCAATAATGTCATATGGATGTGAACGTTGTATACCAGGGACTGCCCGAAGAACAAATCAGTCAGTACTAGATGAGATCAAACCTAAGCTTTCTTTAGAAGCTCAGATGACAAGACTTAGACTTTCATACTTTGAACATATCATGTGAAGAGAGAGATCAAGGTAGAAGGTCAACGCAAAAGAGGAAGGCCAGCAATGAGATGGATTGATACAATAACAGCAGCTATGGATGCCAGTCTGTCAACAATGAACTGCCTGACTGAGGACCGAACAGTTTAGGACAACTATCCAGAGGGTCGCCATGAGTCGACACTGACTCGACAGCACTTAATAACATATATTGTATCAGTATTGAAACCCCACTGTCAGTGGGTTTGTTTAACACTGGCCATGACAAATCAAGATAATCCAGACTTTCAGAATAGTGAGCGGTGCTGAATATATGGACAGAGTGGCGACTGCCAGAACAGTACAGATAGCATTGATATTCATTCTGTTATCTGGATAACTTTAGGATAACCTTTTGCCCAGATATGTTGCTGCTGTCCCGTCACCTCACCCACCTACTGCCCCAGAACTATCCAGATAGTGTTGAGATAATCTATGCAAAAAAGGATTATTTATTTATTTATTTTTATTTAGACAGATTTGTATACCACCTTATCCTACAATCAAAGTGGTTACATGATGTCACAATTAGGGTTACATTTAACATGTGGATACTATACAACATTCAACATGAGGGTATTTAACAACATATAGACAGCACAGTTGGAGGGTTGCATTTAGTGTGAGAGTCTCTTCGTGATTCTAGTTGGGCTGATTGGGTATTGAGTTGGCTGTAGTATTCACAGTGCCACTGAATACCCATGGATAGCAGTGGTTAAAGTACTGAGCTTTGCATTGTTTGCTGAAGGTTGAGGGAGGTTGGGTGTTGCAGTATTCTCAAGTGTAGCATGGTCACTAGTGCTGTACTATGGGATGCGTTCAACCTAGCAACCTAGTTTGTAGTTTAGATTTAATTTTTTTCATCCACATTCCATCAGCAGGCATCTCTTCGTTGGTGCTTATACATATACAATGCATATTACTGTCATCATTGGAGGACTTATAAATGGCTATAAAATTACTCTTTAAATGTTAATGGTTTAAATCACCCTGTCAAGCATAAGAAGATAACACATGTCTTATGACTCCTGTGTCAGGCTCAAGATGAATTAGTTAGGTCATCATATTTTCTCACTGGGAATTAGCAAAAAAACCCGGGGTGTCTGGTAAAAAAAAATACTCACCTCCCTTCACAATCTTTTTTTTGTTGCAGTATGCACAGATATGGACTTGGCTGGCAAAAGATGCACACTAGTAAATACATATGCACCAGCTTGCTCAAGCTCACCTTTCTTTGAGGAAATAAGCCAAGCAATATTGTCTATGGGAAATGACACAGTAGTACTAGGTGGTGACTTTTATACTGTTCATAATGATCATTTGGATAAGTCATCTATCTTAAGAAGTCAGAATATAAAATCATCTTCAAATATGCAGAATATGTTGGACACTTTATGCTTAGACCCCTGGCATTGTTTAAATCCATCTGCCCGAGAGTACACTTTTTTTTTTCTCTTTTCCACACCAGTCTTATTCACGAATTGACTACATTCTGATATCTAAATCGCTGATTCAAAATGTGGAGAACTGCACAATTTATCCAATACATATTTCAGACCATACTACAATATCCTTAAAATTCTGTTCATGAAGACACCCGGATAATAGACCATTATAGCAATTCAGAAACAGCTTATTGCTTGATGCTGCTTTTGAAAAACAAAGATGCATGAAGTAATTACAGATTTTTTTTAAACAATAACGAAAATGATCCGCTACATTTTGGAAATATATGGGAAGCCTTGATGCAACGCTCCGTGGAGAGGTCATTAGTTACACATCATGACTGCGTAAGTCTGAATTGAAAAAATACAGAGAATTAGAAAATAAAATTCTCATTTAGAGGCTTATTTCAGAACAGGGGACAATGTGAGATTGTAGCAATTAATAAGCTGTCTCTGCGAGTTCAATAAAAACCTTATGCGTCAAGCAGAAAAGGAAATATTGGTAGAAAAAACAGGTGGTTATTCTGGAAATAATAAAATGGGCAAAATATTAGGGCAACTTTTGTGAACACAAAGGGAAAGGCATCAAATTGTTTCAATAAATAAAGATTCACAAATACTAACAAAAATGGAGGAAATTTCAAGAGCTTTTTCTACTTTTTATAGAAATATTTTCACTAGTCACAATGCTAAGGTAGCAGAAAGGGAAGCTTTTTTTTAAATATAATGAATTATCCAAAACTGTCTAAAACTAGAAGGGTAGGTGCTCCTATTAAACTTGGAGAAATGTTATCTGCTATTAGCAACCTCCCTAGAAATAAGGCTCCTGGCCCAGATGGCTTCACTGTGGAATTCTACCGCTATTTTGCAATGCGCCTGGCCCCTAAATTACAAAGGTTGTATACCAGTTTATTAAATTGTCCATTATCTACCTTTTCGGAGGCTAATATACTATAGTTGTTCTAGGGAAAACCCGGTCATGATGCAAATATAATGGGCAATTATAGACCCAGTTCGCTGCTGACTATAAAATACTAGACAAAATATTAGCAATAAGATTAGCGCCATTAATGGATGCATTAATTGGACCAGAACAAACAGGATTCATTAAGGGATACTATATAGGAAACAATGCAAGGGTATTCAATGGTCACCTGGAGTTGGCTAAAAGGGAAAATGGTCCTGCTGTGGCAGTTTCTTCAGAAGCTGAAAAAGCTTTGCTTGGATTGAATGGGAATACTTATTTAGAGTCTTAGAATGGTTTGGTTGTGGCCTGCATTTACAGGCCCGACTGCGAATTACCGCGGTGGCGTGCAGGCGCGCACTGGCGAGCCGAGGGCAGGGGGAGGGGCGGGGGAGCGGCGAGAGGGGGCGGGCAGTGAGCCGCCGATATAGGAGCGGGCCCGAAGCCTGCTCGGCCTTTTTCGCCGATCCCCCCCCCCCGTCGGGCTGAGAGGAGCAGAAACACCCTCCCGACCCACCCCTGTGGCAAAGAGGGGGGAATAGTCACAGCATGCGGAAGACGGCAGAAGAAACGCACCCGGTGAGAGAGAACACAGCCTAGGCGTTAAGTAAAGGGGGAGAGTTGCAGGAGAGAAACCTGGACATACCCCCGGTGAGATGGACCAGGCACAAGAACACAGCGCAGAGGGCCCCTGGCCTCGCTTTGACGGCGGGCAAAAGGGGGGGGGAAAGCAAGAAAAGTGCCAAACCTGCTTGAACGGCAGGCGTAACAGCTTGGCGACGGAAAGAGATAGAGAAGATTAAGGACTGGGGAAAGCTTGAACGGCTATCTCCTAGTGACAGTCAAAAAACGACCCTGGGATAGTGGCTGTGTCTCTCGAGGGGCAGAAGGAAAGGAATTGTGTACAGTGTTTCGTGGATTGTGATGTGCATGCTGTGGCCAACAGTTTTGGACTGTTAATAACCATTGTAAATCAATAAATAAATGTAAATAGTTGTTGAAAGCAAACATATCGAGAATCGTGGATTATTGGAGGGATGGGCGGGTAGGGGAGGGCGAGGGGGAGGGCAAAGGGCAGGGCCAGGTACCCGAGGCTACAATGCCAGTTGCGCGGCTGAGCCTGGGTAGAGGTTTTATATGCTGTCCCATGCTCTAGAATTTTGATAAATAGTGTCCTTTCTGATATTATACAGTGAGGTAGAGATACAAGACAAGGTTGCCCTTTTTCTCTTCTTTTGTTTAATTTGGCTTTAGATCCTCTACTACTCCAGATTAAAAGCCAGGTGGGTCTCACAGGAATTTTACATGAAGCTGGACAATGGAAACTTGCAGCGTATGCTGATGACATTTTACTCTTTTTAACAAACTCCATCGCCTCCATCCATTGTCTATTAGAATTATTGAACAAATGTACTAGTTTCTCTGGCTTCAAGATTAATTAGGCAAAACGTTTATTTCCTATGAATGGTCTCTTCACTTGGGATGATTTTAAGGCATTTCCTTTTCAGTGGGCTTCTTAAAGGATTAAATACTTATGGGGGGGGGGTGTTGCCCAAATTCTTCAGATATGATTAAATATAATTGTGACATTATACTCAAAGATCTTAAGGATATTTTGCAGCATTGGACCCCATTGCATATGACTTGGTGGGGAAGATTGAGGACTATAAAAATGATGGTCTTACCATGAATAATCTATATATTAGGAATGTTGCCAGGTTATTGCCAGCCATCCTTTTACACACAAGTAGATGAGATCTTGATGAATTTGTTATGGAAAAATAAGACCACGTATAGCCTTATTGACCCTTAAGCTTTCAAAGAGAATGGGAGGGGGGGGTGTCAAATTCCCAGATTTCAGGACTTATCATACAGCGATTATCCTGTGTTATGGTGCAGAATGGCTAGTTGAGAAATCTGATATACCATGGATTGAAATGGAAAGAATACTTGCGAAACCATTTCAGTTGGCATTGTTACCAACCTTGGCCATACCTTGCTCTAAGACATATGTTCCCTTATTAATTAGTACAGCTAGTGCCATGAAGGAGTTGTATGTCTGTTGTACTTCTCTGTACTCCAGCTCAAAAGTGTCATTATGGTACAATCCATTAGTGAGGGTGAATAGTAAGAAAATATTCTGGAAGGGTTGGATAGAGAGGCATTCACTGCATAGGTCAAGTCTTGATTAATGGTGCAGACATTTGGTTTGTCACGTGCCCAGGCACATAAGGTCGCCATCTTGAAGCTGACACAGGACACACCTGGCCCCAGGGAATATGTCCCACATTGGGATATATCCTCAATATATGAGAAGATTAGTTAGTGGGAAAATCATGTCTGGCTACTATAAATTGTTAAATGATCATAAATGAGCTGTTATAACTGGGATCTGTAGAATTTGGGAATCTGAGAAAGAGTTTGAAAGGGGTGGCATCAATGGGGAATCCTTTTGGAGCAGTCATACTCCAACTCGTTCCAGTAGCCTCTCACAATCGCTGGGTTTTTTTTTAAAGCTCACTGAGCCTTTTGGACTCCGTTACGTATGTATAAAGCTGGTCTTTTGCAATCTAGCAGTCGCTGGTGTTGCTCCACTGAAACTGGGTCCCTGTCGCATGTGATTTACAACTGGCCCTGGGTAAACAACATCTGGGAAGGTGTCTGGAATTATATATCTGAAATTTTCCAGCTGAGAATGGATATAACCTTGCGAATAATCCTATTCTGTTCTCGTTGCTTAAATAATAGCCCCTCAAAATCTGACAGTCTCTGATATGATTTCGGTAGCTATTCAGCACATTCTTAGCAACTGGAAAAATTCTAGCGGCCTGAATGTAACATTTTGATGACATGTAATATGTTTAACATGTAAAATGGAGGGTGCCGCTTCCATATCCTCTGATAACACAGGTACACTAAAAAAATTTTTTTTTAAACTGCTTCTAATGTTTCGATTGATTTTTACGTTTTTTGGTGCGCTGAATCCAAATCTGGTAACCAATTTGCTCCATCATGTACAGATTTTTTGCTACATTGGGTTAGCAGTTTGAGGTGAACGTTTCAGATTGAGTGCAATTGAGAAAGGTTTCTTGGATGAATTCTTTATACTAATTGTTTAGTAGTTATTCAAATAAGAATAAAGAAAATTGTAACAAGGCAGCACATAAGAATAGAGTAATGTCAACAAAACACACTGTGATGGTAGCAAAATTGTCTGCACTTAAAACAGCCACATACATGTGCACAAACATTGAGCATATAAGAGCGAGGTTAGACACAAAGCAAAGCAAAGAAATGTGCAAAAAATGTTGTACAGGTATGTATGTAAGAATAGAAAACGCAAACCGCAGCATTGCAATACATGAAGACAAACAACCGATGGTGTGAAAATAAAATTCTAATAAATGAGATCCGACACTGTGGTAATAACTAGCAAATTTTTATTTCAAAGTTTAGTAAAAACACGATATTTGTCAACACAGTTTAGATTTTAAAGTCATTCTTGGGTCAATCAATCTCCTGGTGGGCCCGTTTCTTCTTCCCCCGAATGCTTCTCTTGGTGTGCTGCTTGGCGTATTTTTCATCTGGGGTTTCCCGCAGCAGCAACCAGCAGAAATCAGCCATCATAGTGGTGTTCCATCTTCCTTGGTACCTTCTCTCTGTGTCCTTGATGTCCTGGTGAAACCTTTCACCTTGTTCTTCACTGTACGCCCCCAGGTTTTCGGGAAAGTAGTTCACATGGGAGTGCAAGAAATGGACTTTCAGGCTCATGTTACAGCCTTGTTCTTTGAAGGCATTGAGCATCCTGGCAACAATATCCTTATAGTTCTCATCCCGCCTGTTCCCCAAGAATTTGAGAACAACATCCTTGAAGGAATCCCAGGCTTCTTTTTCCTTCTCAGACATCGTTTCAGCGAATGCTCCATCTGAAATGAGTTTCTTATATCAGGGCCAACAAACACTCCTTCCTTTAGCTTTGCTTCAGAAAGTCGGGGGAACTTTGAGCAAAGGTACCGAAAGCACTCACCATCTTTTGGAAGGGACTTGATGAATTGCTTAATGAGACCCAACTTAATGTGGAGAGGTGGTAATAGAATTTTATCACGAGGTACCAAGCTCTCATGAAGAACATTTTTCTCACCGGGTCTCAAATACTCCCGAATTGGCCAGTCTTTTTTCCCCCAGTGTTGGTCGCGGGCCCGGCTATCCCACAAGCAAAGGAAGCAGGGATATTTGGTGAAACCGGATTGCTGCCCTAATAGCATGGATAGAATTTTAAAGTCTCCACAAATCATCCACTTATGCTCATCATAACGAATCTTCTGAAGAATCAGGGCCAAATTCTCGTATTTTTCTTGGAGAATAACAGAGTGAGCAATAGGAACTGAAGCGAATGTGTTGCCATTATGAAGAAGAACACCTTTTATGCTGTCTTTTGACGAATCAATGAACAGCCGCCATTCAGCAGGATCATACTTGAGTTTAAACTTTTCCATCACTCCGTATATATCGTTGCAAAATACCAAATCTTCCTCTTTGCTGAAATACTTCAAAAATTGTGTCTCGCGGTTGCGGTACCAATAAAAAGTTGTTCCTGGTGACAATAGATTTTTCTGTTTAAGCCGAGAACCTAGCAGTTGGGCAGCATCTTTTGGGAGTCCTAAATCCCGGACTAAATCATTCAATTCAGCTTGAGAGAAAAGTTCAGGTTTCGGATCTGGTTCAGTTTCAAACTCGGAAGTACTGGACTCATCGGGAAAAGCCATCTGATGAGTCTCATCATGATCAGAACCGTCCACACAAATATGATCCAAAGATTTTGGTGGTTCAGGCACAGGTACTTCGTTGCTATGAGGCATAGGCCTAATTGCTGAGGGAAGGTTGGGGTAACTTATTACGTTCTTATTTTTTAAGTTGTATCCCTTCACAATGCAAGAGCAAAAATAGCAGTCACTGCTGTGGTCTCTTTGTTCACGCCACATCATAGGTATTCCGAAACGAAATGCTTGTTTTTTACCTTTCATCTATAAGCGTAGATCTTCCTCACATGTCTTGCAGACTTTGTGAGGAGCCCACGGTTTGTCTTGATCGCCTAACTTCAAACCGAAATAGGCGAAATATACTTTTTTAATAAATGCAGAAATGTTCCTCTGCTGTTTTTTCACGGTATATTCCCCACAAATAAAACAAAAACTGTCCGGAGAGTTGACGCAACTTCTGGCTCTGTGAGCCATCACAAATACACAGCACTGCAAACTACAACTGTAGTGAACCACTTCGGAATAAAGCTGGATTACGACTGAGCAAACAAAAGGTAATAATGAACTTGCAAGAAACTGAAATTTGACAGGAATGTTCATGTCACAACCACCGTGTTTGAGCGAGCGAACGAGGCGAGGCGAATAGGAAAGAACATGCGCCAGCGCGAGTACTGGATTTAGCCCCCCGCCTCCCAATTGTCCTGTTAATGTATAAAATGAATACAAAACACTCTAAAATATCATGAGGGAGTGTTTCTAGTTAGTTAACCATTACAACCTCTATTTTGGGCCAAGAAAATAAACTGCAGTCGGCTAAAAAGAAATTATGTGAACATTCCTTATATGGGTAAGAAATCTAATTTTGCAAGAAAACGTGATGTGATGGAACATTTTGGCTATTTTTCCTGGATTCAGCACCCCAAAATCTATAGGAATCGGTTGCAAAACTGGAGGCAGTTTTTTGGTAGTGTACCTGTGTAATATACTTCAGGTTGAAAAGATATGGAAGACATTAGAATTATTTATCTATTAGACGATGATGGTTGCGGTTTTTTTAAATTGTTTTGTTTTTTCTCTTGTTTGTTTAATTGTAATTCAATGTTTGTCTGTATATATTTGCAATTACAATAAAATTTCAAAAAACAAAACAAAACCTAACAACCTGATAACGGTAATATTAATTATGGATTATCTTTAGTGTTTTTTTTTTCAGTAACTGGGACTACATTTGGAAAGTGTCATTGACTTTGGCAAAATTTGCCAATCATTTCTCTGTAGCATTTCGCAAATATGTATTGAGGAAATTTTGAACATTCTACTGCAGCAAAATGTCTTAATCGCACAATTGCATTTATTACCATTGGACCAGTGTAAAACTTGGAGAATTGCGCCATGTATAATGGAAATACTCTAGATCTGGGTGAATTAAATTTTCTGCACAGGGAGGGAATAGGAGGAAAAGTGGAGTGGAGGAGTGGCCAAGTGGTTGGGGCAAGGTACTTCAGGCCAGAAGGTCAGGGATTCAAATCCCACTAGAGGGCAGCAATCTTGGGCCAGAAGGACTGGGGTTTCTAGTCCCACAGGTGCTCCTTGTGGTCTTGGCCAAGCCACTTAACCCTCCATCAGGGCCGGCCCATCCATTGAGCGAGAATGTTTTTTGCACAGGGCCCCGCGTTTCAGGGGGCCCCGTGCAAAAAACATTCTGATTTAAAAGTAAAATTTAAAATAAAAAAAAGAAAAGCTGTCCGCAGTCTGCTGCCGCTGCCGGGACCACCGCAGCAGAATCGAGTGTGCCGCGGGGCCCCCCCTGCACGGCAGAGCCTGCCCTCCCCTGTATCAGCTCCCTCTTTCAGCTGCAGTCACACGCGCCGGCTTTCAGAGCGCGAAGGGACTAGTTTCCCTTTTGCGGCTCTGTTAAGCCCGCGGGGGCTGATGGGAACTTCCCATCAGCCCCCGCGGGCTTAACAGAGAAGCGAGGTAGAAACTCTCCCCTCGCGCTCTGAAAGCCGGCGCGTGTGACTGCAGCTGAAAGAGGGAGCTGATACAGGGGAGGGCAGGCTCTGCCGTGCAGGGGGGGCCCCGCGGCACACTCGATTCTGCCGCGGCGGTCCAGGCAGCGGCAGCAGACAGCTGACAGCTTTTCTTTTTTTTATTTTACATTTTCCCTGGGCTGGGCTGGGCTGGGGGTTAGGAGTGGTGATGGGCTATGGGGGAGCTAAGCCTGGATATGGGCTGATGGGATTAGGACTGGAAGTGGGCTGATGGGGGGTTAGGACTGGTAATGGGCTATGGGGGGCTTAAACTGAAAATTAGGTGATGGGGGGTTAGGACTAGAAATGGGCTGATGGGATTAGGACTGGGAGTGGGCTGATGGGGAGGTTAGGACTGGTAATGGGCTATGGGGGGGCTTAAACTGAAAATTGGGTGATGGGGGGTTAGGACTGGAAATGGGCTGGTGGGATTAGGACTGGGAGTGGGCTGATGGGGGCTTAGGACTGGTAATAGGCTATGGGGGGCTAGGACTGGTAATGGGTGGGTGGGAGGGGTTGCTAGGACTGGTAATGGGCTGCGTGGAAGGGAAGGCTTGAACTGCAAATAGCTGATGGGGAGGGGGGCTTGGAATGGAAATGGGCTGAGTGGAAGGGGGCTTGAAATGGAAATGGGCTGAGTGGAAGGGGGGCTTGGAATGGGCTCTTAGGGGAGGGAGCTAGGACAGGAAATGGGCTGATGGGCTAGGATAGGACTGGGAATTGGGTGTTGGTGGGAGCTAAGATTGGAAATGGGCTGTGGTGGGGGCTTGGCTTCAAATAGACTCATGGAGGGGCTAGAACTGGAAGTAGGCTTATGGGGGGCTTGGATTGGAAATGGGCTGAGTGGAGGGGAGCTAGGATTTGACATGGGCTGATGGTGGGGCTAGGAAAGGACTAGAAATGGGCTGATGAGGGGACTCGGATAGGACTGGAAATGGATGGGGGAGCTAGGACTGGAAATGGGCTGATGGGGGCCAGGACTGGAAATGGGCTGATGCGGGGACTAGAAGGGAGCGGATACTGGGTGGGGCTGGAACTAGAAGGGAGCTGATGTTGGGGGAGATTAGAAGGGGATGGGGCTGGGAGAGTGAAATGGAGAGGGGAAAAATATTTTGTGTGGGAGTGAAGAAAAATCTACAATTGGCCGGGTATTGGGAGACTAAGTAGGGATTGACGGGTAAAATTTGAGTGGATGAAATAGGAATGAGGAAAGAGCAAAAGGAGAAAGATTAGTATGTTAAAGCAGATGTAGAGAGAGAATGGAAAAAAACTAGAAGAGAGAAGAAAGGACAAATGGACAGCAGACGATGGAGAGTTAGCAGAAGACACAAATAAACCAGAAGAAAGTGGCTGGAACAATTGCAACTGAAAAAAAATGCACAAAAGGTACAAAGATCTCTTTATTTTGAATTTATTAACTGGAATATGTCAGCTCTGGGAAATGTGCATCATTAACGTCTGTGCTTTGTTTAATACAAGAGGAAATTAATTTATAGTTTTATTTCTACATTGTTGTTGTAAATTCCAAGTTTGGCTTTTAGGGTTCCCAGTTTAATTATTGTCTTCCTGTTTTTAAATTGTGATTCCTTGTTTGGTGATGGTCTGTGTTCTGCATGTGTAACTGAGCTGAGGTATTCTGTTTATGTAATTCCTATTTGACATTGCCACTTGTTCTCTTTCCTCAGTAGGTCATGTATTGTTATTCTCTGAAATGTATTGGTTTAATATTTGCAGTGTTGCCTTTTGATAGGTAGGGTCTGGTGCTTTGTGAGTCCTGGCAGTGCTGTTAGGATACGGTGGGTTTGCTATGGGTTCTAAATGAGCAGTGTTTGTAGTAGTTCCTAATGGGTCTGGCGGTTGGCACTGGATTATAGTAATGTAGAAATATTTTAGTCTTTCTTTATCCATACACTCATGAAGACGCATGTTTACTAAATGTTAGTGTATGGTAAAATTATGCAAATATTTATGCAAATGAGGCCCCTTATGCAAATTATGCCCCGCCCCTTGTCTCCGCACATGGCCCCGCACCCCCCTTGGGCCGCCCCTGCCCTCCATAGCCCATGTTCCCTGTAAAATAGTTATCTCCAAGTTATAATGCCCTGTTCAATGTACTTTCAGTTTGTTCAATGTAAACCGCACTGATGCAGAATAGCGCGGTATATAAGAGAATGTAAATAAATAAGTAAATGCATGATGGAGAGGTCACTGTAGAAATGTTTCCTGCTGTTCTCTTGCTATAATTGCATGTTAGAAACTATAAAAAGGGGAAGAAAGGTAGAACAGCCTGTTAAGCGAGTTTATCTATCAATTTATAACAAAAAGGTCAATAACTTGAAAACTACAGAAAAATGCTTTGCCTTGGAAAACTTTATTAACACAGAACACATTTCAGCTGCCTCATATTAGTAGGTAGAACAGTACTGTGAAAGGTAAACATGTACATCAAGATGAATTTTGCAGTGTGTCACACTGAAATAAATATAGGGAATATTGAAACCAATGCGGAGATAAAGGGAACAACATACTAAGCAGCATTAACCGCCAGTTTTAACATGGATGATATTTGGGAGCAAAAGACCACACACAGAGCCAATCTGGCGATATTTTGGTTCCTGCAGAGCAAGAGGGAGCCATATTTCCTCCTGTTACTTTGACTTTGTCTCTCAGTGGGCAAGTTCTACAAATAAATGAGTATTGCGCATTCCATGACGGCAATGAACTTTTCTTCTAATTCAGAGTATGTGTAGTATGAACTCAGTTTCTCAAATTTAGTGCAGATGCACGGCCTAGTGCTTGCATCGTGCCAGAGAGTGCCTCCTTCTAGAATTCATAAGGTGTCACTTGTATAAACAATTTATCAAGGCGTGTTTGGACATTTCTGTTCATTTAAGCCTGTAGCACCCAATGCGATGGAAAATATTTCTGTATCTGCCACATTTCTTGGTACTCCAGTGAGGGAACTCTGATGCGAGATGTGGGGAGGAGACCTCATCTTGCCTGCTAGGGTGGATGGAGGGCTTGGCTTTGGTGCGTGAAGAGAGAGGGCATTTCACATTGGGCCTTCAAAGGCTAACGGCAAGATTTGCATTAAAGTTTTTTGAAGGCAATTTTTAAAACCATTTACGGAGGTAAAAAGCATTTTAGCCACATAAATTAGCTGTTGGAAAATTTGTGTAAATTTTAGCTACGTTAAGAGGAGGTATTCCCAGGAGTGTCTGCTCATCAAGGAAGGCAATAATGCATATAGAGTGCATTTTCAGCTCTGGGTGAATTTTCTTTTTCTCTTTTGGCCCAGCAATTTCTCCTTTCTCCTTTTTCTTCACAATTAATCAGAGCCACTGTAGGGATATGGCACCATTAGCCTTCACTCACAACTACCTGGGTTTTTTTCCTTTGTTTTAAGAGATCCCCTTTCCCTCTAGTCCTAGTCTCATTAAGCAATGGTCCTGTGCATCAGGGCTCATTCTGGAACCTTGTATCAAGGGCTATAAATCTAGCTGCCAGATGTCACCCTTAATGAGGACCATGAGCACCTCCAGCTCAGAGGCACTTGATAGTGTCTCTGCAGCATTCCTAGCCTCAGCTGACCAGGGGTGCAGAAAACTCAAGCCAGGAAGGGATTCTCTTCAGGGCTGTACTGACACACAACCACCGGCCTGGTCCTGTGCATTTATTTTGGTGCTAAAGGTACTTGCACAAGAAGCAGGTGTAAATATCTGCAGGTACTTTGTGCCTCAAGGGCATAGGAACTGCCAAACTAGATCAGACCATGGGTCCATCAAGCCCAGAATCCTCTTTCCAACAGTGGCCAGTCCAGGTCACAAGTACCTGGTAGGTTCCCAAAAAGTAGACAGTTTCCATGCTGGTTATCTCCAGGGGTAAGCAGTGGATTTTCTGAAGTCCACCTTAATGGCTTATGGAATTTTCTTCAGGAAGTTGTCCAATCCTTTTCTTAAACCAGGCTACCCTGCTTTTTACCAGTACTCGTGGACTTTGTCCCAAAATGCATTTAGAAGAATTGTCCTCTCCTAATACTATTGAGTTACTTTGCATGTTACACAGATCATTAATATTTTTATTACTTTAGTCCATATTCAGTCCAAGTAAGCCTTAACACACTTAAAGTTTAATGCAAGATTAACTAAAACTTGTTAGTGGTATGTTAGCCATAATGTACTTTAGTAACACAGGTCCCCACATGTGCTCTGCTGTATAAAGGAATTGCTGAGATCATTGCATTATTCTCTACAAACTTTTAATTCTGGGGTCTCCAGTCTTTACCATATAAAATACTGTCCTTTTTAATAGTGTATTCTAAAATTATTTCTGCTAATGTCAGTAGAAAGCATCACTACCACAAATGGATGAGACAAATACCTAAAACTTTTTCCAACTCTCTATCATCCACCGAACAGCTTGCGTACTATTACTCTATCCCATTTAAATCTGAAAAGAAGTAACTAGGTTTCAGAAATATCTAATTACTATTAGATTGTTACATCGTTGGTTTCAGGAATTGGTTGCCCTGGAAAAAAATTTAGGCCAGTCTCTTTTTATGCTGTCTTAACAGTTTGGCATCTCTTGCTTTCAGTGGTAGGTGGTCATCTCCCCTCGGCGGAGCATTGACTTTCTGGCCTTGGGATATACTAGAGAAGATGAATTTCCCATTCCTTGGAACTGCTGGCACGTTTAGTTCAGAGTAAGGCACTATTTTCGCTTCATTCGGGGCCATGCTGGCTAAGGCAGTGGGTTCAACAAAAACGACATCTGTCACACTGTCAGGGGGTTTTATAAGACCAGCAGGTGTTGTATAAGGTGGAAACTTATCATGGTTTTTTTCTCCAAATATGCTTCCTTCGGTCACAGTTTTTCTGACAGCAGCAGGCACAGTTTCAAGCATATCTTGCTCATTGTGAATCAGAGTCCCATCAGATACTGCACTAGTTGCAGTACCTTGAACAGCTCCTGTTTGGCCAGCTGGGCTGTCTCCATCTCCACCCACTGAAAGAATCGCGTCATGTCCATCTACATGAACCCCTACTTGACCTATAGGAAATGGTATAGGTAGAAAGGGTGGTATGAATATTCCAGTGAAGGTCGACTCCTGTGTAAGGAGAAAAACAGTTAGTCCCAAGCAACCAAAGAAGCAGTTCAGCAGAAATATTACCCTGCTCGGTGTTTTCTAGGCCTTGGTCAGAAGTTCTGACTTCCCTACAGAAATGCATAAATGTTCCAAAATGTCCATAGAAAGTGTAAAAACGAACTTTAGCAGGATATGAAAAAAAGACTGAGGCAGAGCAAAATAATATGCAGAATCCTTTTGTTTAAAAAAAAAAAAAGGAAATGTCTACAAAATGGTGTGATGTTTCCAACTTAGTCTACTTGGATATATTAGTAGCATAGGAAATGATGGCAGATAAATACTAGCATGGTCCATCTAGTTTGCACAGTAAGGTGGCTAGAGTTGTACAATTGTACCCGTCCCGGGTGCCACCAAGGAGGGGTGATGCTCCTGTGCCAGACCCACATGCAGAGGCAGTGTGGCAAGCTTAACATAAAGCCATGGGCGGCTTACTGTGCTGCCTCCGCTCCAGGCCTAGTGGCTGTTCTTTCCTGGGCTAGTCTCGCTTCGGCTTGTGAGAGAACAGCAGCCAGGCTTGGAGCAGAGGCAGTACGGCAAGCCATCTATGGCTTTAATTTAATTTTGCCACACTGCCTCTGCTGTGTGGACCTGGCTGGGGGGGGGGGGGGGGGGGGGTGGGCTTAAAAAAGCCCATGGGTCTTGGTACATCACTGGTATTGTTCAGCAAAAGAGAGATTGCTTACAGCCTACTATAGTGTTTTTTTTCCTTTTAAGTCTTTCAAAAAATATATAAAAATGTATCTTAAAGTTCAAGCAAAAAAAGATGCCTACTTTCACAAAAGCGTGCCCTATACAAATCATGGGCCTGACATGCAGCGGCTAGCACTACTAAAGCGGCTAGTTGCCGCCGCTGAACATTAGACCTGGATATTCGATGCCAGGGTCATATTCAGGTCCCAGCCTTGAACAGCAATGAAGCTAACTGGACAGTGTGATATTCAGCCCTGTCCAGTTAGCTTCAGCGGTATGTTATGCCAGCCTTTGCTGTGCCTGACCTTTGCTCTTCGCAATAACCTGGTACTGGCTCAGTATCGCCGTTAACTGGTCATAGCGGGCGCTGCCTCCAGAACGCCCCGATGCTGACTGGTTGGCTTTGAAGCATGCAGAGGTGGCATCCGCAAATATTCCACAGTACTAACCATGTTAGTGCTGCAGAATATCCCAGACAAGGGGATTAACATGGTTAGTCGGTTTGGTATTAGAGAGGGGCACAGAAATTTCAGTTCAGTCCATTTTTGGTTCAGTTTTAATTTCATTCAGCTTGGTTTGTTTTCAGAGCTCTAAAACTCCTTTAATTCATTTCGATGTTTTAAAGTCCATGGGAGAAGCATTAAAATTTGGCTATTAAGGATGCAAATGAGCCAGGAGGTAAAATTCACAAATGTGTTTTCTTTCATTTCCAGGACTAGGAACTTCCTGACAACAGGGACAGAAGTAACGGGGAGAAATTCACCCATTTTGTGCAGTGTCAGCAGGCTTTAAAGGCCTACTAGCCTTGATTAGGAGCCCCCCAACCCTATTTCATAGCCTTGACACAGGGCTTAAAACACCAGACACTGTTCTCTGCTGAAATCCCCTTTAGGCCCCATCCCTTATTAAAAGCAACAATTAGCTTCAGGGGCCCCCATCCAGCCTTCCAGACTCTACACCCCCTAAACCTCTGACTCACTAGAATGAACCTCCCTCACTTCTACCCCACAAAATTACCATTAGGATTCAGAGGCAATGCAATCAAAAATGCCCGCTATGGGGCAGGAGCTAGTGTGGATCACTCTTGTCCCTGACTATCCAGGAACCAGAGGGGTGAGTTGGGGGCTCAAGGGTTGGTCTGTTGAAAGGCTGGATTGAGAGTTCTGTGAGCCCAGGAGTCTGTTTTTTAAATAGGGGATGGAACCTAAAGGGCATGGGGCTTTGGCAGGGGACAGATCCCTGGGGGAAGGTTGGGGGGAGGGCACTACCTCACCAGGGATCTCAGGCCTCCATCCAGCAAGGGGTTCGGGGGCTTCCAATTTGGGTCCAGCAAACCCTGTAAAGCCTGCTACTGCCACATATATAAAACGGGGGGAGGGAAGGGTTTTTTTCCCCCATTTTATTTGCATTCCCATGACTGAGAACATGTGATGCTCCTGGCCCTAGAAATGGAAGTTTAATTGGTAAAATGAAGCAAATGAACAAATGATTTTTGGTTCATTTGGGACCCATGCCTACTAGGGATATGCATTTGTTATCCCACATTCAGTTCATTAAGGTGCCTTTAAAAAAGAAACTGTAGTGAGTGCAAAATTGAATTAAATGAATTAATGCATGGTCAAGCAATGTGCAGACATGAAAACGCTAGCATGTGTGCAAAACATTATTAAAATAAATGCATGAAACTAACCATACCCCCCAACTGAAAATCAGGGGAAAAAGCTGGAAAATGAACCAAAAATGTTTAGGCAGTGCATATTCCTAGTGCCTATTAATTTTGTTAGAAAGGGACTGAACCGAAAAGGATTCGTTCGTTGTGCTTTTCCATTTATTTCAGAATGAATGCAAATCCCTAAATAGAATGAGGGGACAGTGTTCCTTGAAAAATACCACAGCAAGTTACAGGAGCAATCCAATACTGGACAACGTTAATAGCAGACATTCTAGGAGCAAAATCTTTAGTTTGTGCGTGCACTGCATCACTACCGGGAAATAGAATGCTTTTGTTTAAACTGTTAAAGTACTTACCGCTTCTTCAGAGCTCACTATCATACCCTATAAGAAGAGAACGCGAGCTGGTAAAAATGCAATATCTGAGAATGCATTGTGCATTACAAGGTTTTTACTTATTCTTTAACATACTGTATATACCATCTTCATTTGGCAAGATCTACATGGTAAACCTAGGCCCATATTTACTAAGATTTTTCCCGTAGATGCAAAATGGGAGAAGACTTTTATGGGTCAATCAGCTACCACAGTTGGCATTTTGTTTTAAACGTCAGCCACAGCAGCCAGACATCTGGAGATTCAGCACCAGTGTCTGGATAGTGGTCCATGTTGGTGGTATTCGAATCACAGTGGTATTAAGCCTGCAACTTAACTTTATTCAAATAGGCTGAAGATCACTGCTATCCGGATAACTCTAGGGATATCCCACACTCCACCCACAGACCATCCTGACACTATCCAGATACTGCTAGGGTAGTCGAAGATTTTCAGTGGCACTATCAGGAAACTGAAAATTGCTGGATAGTCCTGGTCAGTGGCATCTGGATAGTGCTGAATATTGATCACTTGGGTAAATATTGATCACTCGGTAAAGTCCATTTTGTTGAAGTAAAAGGCATGAAATGATATATTAAACTATGTTTTCTATCTGTTGATTGTTTAATTTTTGCATTTTATATCAAATTACAATAAGAATTTTCATTCTTACCTGTTGACCAATTTGTGCTACTATAATTGGATATATCTGCAAAAATGAAGGGAATCAGGTTATTTAATTGGCATGCTAACCACCGTGCTTATGATCGTTTTGAGTGACCACAAGGAGGAGTTATTCATTCTTGATTTATGGTAAAACTGAGATTTTTATTTATTTACATTCTCTTATATACCGCGCTATTCTGCATTAGTGTGGTTTACATTGAACAAACAAATTACATTGAACAAGGCATTATATCTTAGAGATAACTATTTTACAGGGAACATGGGCTATGGAGGGTTAAGTGGCTTGCCCAAGACTACAAGGAGAACCTGTGGGACTAGAAACCCCAGTCCTTCTGGCCCAAGGATGCTGTCCTCTAGTGGGATTTGAACCACCGACCTTCTGGCCTGAAGTACCTTGCCCCAACCACTAGGCCACTCCTCCACTCCATTTCATGATGAGTTGTGAACTCTTTCAGTATACAAAAGTCAATTTTGCAAAGTATATTGAGGTAGTACAAGGATCACCATGTCTGACTTTTCACAATTTGCCGAGTATTTTACATAAAGTTCCCTGAACATGGAGCTCTTTGTAAAATATCTCTGGTGCTGTGGGGAAAAACATATGGCAAAACTTGGCAGACCTAGTTGAAACAAACCAGGCCATTTTATTTTATCACATGCCGTGAAAGGAAAGGACAGCAACAACTTCTGCCCTGTAAAACTCACTATGCTTCCCTATGGTTAGATCTGCTTTTAAAGAGGAAATTCCTTTCTCTGCAGTCCAATGTGATAGTCGTGTTTTTAAAGTACTTAGCTTGAGCCTATGAGATTCTCAATCACTCTAACATTCTCACTTACCATGAGTGTTCCTCCCTTCATATCTTACGTCCTCTTCACGTCCTCTTTCAGTCATACACACTAAGGCTGCTTATTTTAGAAGCCCTATTTGTGCATTGGATGCCTGAAAACAGGCATACAGATGTCCAAAATATGGAGACATCCCTGGTGCCATTTTAGAAAGTGGTTCTAAGGATGTCCCCGGAGCTAGGATGTCCAAGGCTGAATGGGGCTTGGTGTAAGTGTCTGGGGTGTTCCCAACTACTTGGACGTCTTTGCCCGATTTCAAAAACGTCCTGCATTCCCCGAGCCAAATCCAAATCTATACTTGCTCTAGGGAAAAGCTCTTTCTGCCATCCAGACACCCGGAGGGCAGAAAGAAGAGTATACTCTATCTCCTAGATTTTTATCAAAGATGATGAAAACGGCAGGGAAAGTAGGAGGCTTAATTTCAGTTCAGCACACTGATGCACATTCCTGCATTCAAAATAGCTTGTGTTCAGCATAGGACAGATGTCCCCAACCCCAGGTTTTCTAGTGGGGACACCTATGTGGCTGCCAGTGTGGTTGTCCATTTTGGGGGCTTTCATGATTCCAAAATTGGACCGACACTTAAATATCCCTGATTGTTTTTTTGGATGTTTTGCCCTGGATGCCCCAGATTTCAACTGGAGGTCCTATACCTCTTTCAGGGTGTGCATTCAGTTTGTTTGAGTACCTAAAAAATTGAAGTGTGTATAAATCCCTTGTCTTCACATTATCTACGTATTAATGTGCCAAGATCCAGATTAGTGATTTTTCTTTGCCAAGCTCTTGATCTTCCCACTGTCCTCTGTATCTGTCCTAGACATGTCTGAAGTCTGTCAGTTTTGGCATTTATTAAGACTACAAATGAACTTTTCATTGCCTTAAGAGCAAAATTAGATTGAGGCCTCTGGAGACAGGGAAATACGGTACCTACTATACTTGAATGTAGCTCACCTTGTAACTAATGGAAAGGTGTGAGGTAAATTAAAACAAAACAAAACCCCAACCTGCTGTGGAAGCAGCATCTGTGGTAAGGCATTCATCCCCCCTATGGTTAGTGGAAATTTCTGTGTGATTGGGGTAAGTCCTTCTGCAGGATTAACCTGTGTTAGAGAAAAAGCAAATATACCATGTTTTAGACTTGAAATTATACAGAACTAATTTAACTGTTAATTGAGCTTTTGTATTTGTTATACAAGTAAGTGTGTATTAGTATATATCTCATGCCTTTCCAGTAATAGTTCAAAGTGAATTATATATAGGTACAGTAGGTATTTCCCTGTCCTCAGAGCGCTTACAATTTAAGGGGGAATATTCGGCAGCCATATCTGACCACCAGCATTGAATATCCGGGTTGGCTAAATAGTGCGGAAGCGATATTCAGCAACTGCCAGGTTAGCTTCAGCAGCGAAATTTAGACCAGGCTTTCAGAGGCCTATCTTTCATCGCTGAGGGAGCTGAATATCTCAGCTAGCTGATTATCCCCAGGTGCCACTTCCAACCCGCCCCTCAGAGCACCCTGATGCTGGCCAGTTAGCGTTGGGCCGTTTAGTGGCAGCACTCATGAATATTGAGCACAATCCATGCTGCTGAATATCTCGCTTGCCACGATTAGTGTGACTAGCAGGTCTGCTAACCGCATTAATCGCTTTGAAACCCCCCTCCCCCCCTAAGTTTCTACCTGAGGCAGGAGATAGGGCTCTACCTAAATTCTTTAAGTCTCTTGAGGTCTAAGGAAGCAACATCTGGGTTTTCCCAAATCGCATCAGTTGTAAAAAGAGATATAAGCTTTAGGAACCAAAAAAAATATTTGCTATGGCCTGAAAAATCTGAGGCGTACAAAAGGCAGAGTCACTATAGGTCTTCCATTTGCAAGTTTCAACTTCACCCAAATATATATGCATTGTTCCTTCGCCTCTGAGAGCTCTCGGTCCTGGATATATTTACTCTTTCCTGAGGCTGACATAAATCCCTGGGTTGGAGCACTACTGCAGATTTTGCAGCTCCTATTACTATGAGAGTCAAGGTGACAAGTTTAAAATTTTGCCACTTTTTGAAAAGTTGCAAAGATAGTTAAAACACACTCTTGTTTTCCTTGCAGATAACATAACAATTTTTAATAACCTTCCCCTATTTTTAAGCACTGTATAAATATTCAAATGCCACCTCCTCTCTCCCCCCCCTTCAAATCATTTTTAAAGGAACGGTGCTACTTTGTCAGTGCAACAAACAGAACTTGTTTGGCGTTATCACCCTACCTATACTACACAGCATTTAACTTTTGTTTAATTTAATCTCTGTTTCCTGTCGCTCATAATCTTTCTACCCTTCTTATTTCACATAATCATTCTGTTGCATTTTTCGTACTCATTCTTGCACTCCTGAGATTTCTAGATGCAAACATTTGCTCACATATACATCTCTTTTCTCCGCTAAGCTACAGCACATATCCACAGCATACCGGATCTCCATGTTTATAGAGATCAAAAGACATGGGCACTACTATCATACACTAGTGTTCCTTTAACACGCATAATCACTTAATACTTCCTACTTATGATATTGCATAGCATTATTGCACACGAGCAAGTCTCTATTACACAAGCTAATATGCAGTTATATCACTCACATATCTCCTTTAAGCAATGTACAGTATGCAATGCTTATCACATTTTTTTCTGTCATAAATACCACAACATTCATAGCATAACATACAAAAGAAATACACAAAACATCAAATATATGCTCATAGGAAAAACATGCAAATAAACTGTTGGGCACAACTACAAACCTTTCTTCAGGACTGTATTAAAACAATGGTTTCCAACCTGTGGTCCGCAGATGCCTGAAGGTCCATAGGATACAGAAAAAACAGAGGCTGGTGGGGATTGACTGTAGGGAAGAAAGATCTGGTGTAGGCTAGCTGGTGGTAAGACTGGAGGGAATTAGCTGGGGAGAGGGAAAGAGAGAGACTGAGAATGGTGGGAGCTAGTTGGGGGGAACTGGGGGGGGGGGGAAGAGAGAGAGAGGAAGAAGGGAGCTAGAGGACTAGTGGGGACAGACCTAGCCTGATGGAAGGGGATCTGGGAAGAGTGGTGGGGATGAAATGGGGGTCCCTAAACCTTTTGAAGGTTAATGGGGTCCATATAGGGTTGCAAACTGGCTCCAGATGCACCCAACAAGCTTGATCCAGTCCTGGGTTTACCCCATTGCATGCAGAGATATGTAGTTCTCATTTCTCTATTGCACACTATGAGACAAGCAAGACTCCAAGTCTCTGCATGCAGTGGGGTATACTTGGGAGTGGACCAAGCCTTTCGGGTGCATCTGGAGCTAGTTGGCAATCCTAGGTCCATACAATTAAAAAGACTGAGAAGCTCTGTGTTTTCCAGTTTATGCTGTGCTTTACTTTACTGTGTTGCAGGACCTAGAATGCTGAAGGTTCAGGTGAATTCTATTATTTAAGAAAGACAAGCATTTCTTTCTCCATCTCTCTGTACATCTTGCAATAGGTTGTTCTAAATAGTGCAGTTCTCCATGAACAAGCAGGAAGTCAGTCTTCACTTATGGGTGACGTCGGCACCAATGGAGCCTGCGTGGAGCAATTCCCCGGCTTTCAAAGAAAGCCTTTGGGATTGCTACCGTGCATGCGTGGTCCTCTTCCCGCCCAAAGGTGCCATCTTGCTCAGTCTCCCTTTTTCCGCAGAGCCCTTTGGATGCACGTCCTTGTCCCGCAGAAAAAGTGTTTCGTTTTCGGCCTCTGGCCTGTGTTTTTTCTGGTAGCACTGGTCCTCTACCCATCCTTCCCCTGCTTTCCTTTTCCCTTGAGCAAGGGGACGTCCTTTCTTGTGAAAATTTTCTTTTGCGAGCTTTGTGCCCTTTTTTCCTCAACCGCTGGCCGCAAAGGTCTTTGACCTAGTGGGGGCCCTTTTTGCTGCAATGGCCATCGGTTTAAAAAAAAAAATGTGACAGATGCTCCAAAAACATATCGCTCATTGACACCCATGACTGCTGTCTTCGGTGTCTCGGGGCTGACGATGACTCAGAGCTCTGCTCTTTGTAAAAAAAAAAAAGTCCTCCAAAACCCTGCTAAGTCGTAAGCAGAAGTCCAATGACATTTTCCAGAAGGTAGCCCCGGAATCCCTTGTGGCACCCTCAGTTGTCCCTCCGCTGGTAGGATCCCCCACTTCGGCCCCGCGTTCAAGGCGGCACTCTGATCAGGGGTTCCCTGAAGTGGAGAGGCGGAAGAAGACGACCTCGAAGTCGCTGTTGGGGGCTCCTGACCAGCACGATCGCTCCGCGCTCTGTAGTTCAGCCCCCCCCCCCCCCCGGCATTCCCGAGAGTCTGATAAGAAGCAGCCTTGAAAGGTACCTCGTACAGACACGGAGGCCTCTGACAATGGCACCCAGTCTCCTGAGGGTCATCCCAGTGAGGACTCCCTCTCCTCTTCCACGCCAGACCCGGTAACCCCGGTGTTGACATCGCAGTGACCCACGTCCATGTGGGAGTCCCGAATGCTAGCACTAAAGCACAGCATTTCTGTCGTCTTAGCTGCCCAGCAGGCACTTATGCTCAGCACGGCTGGCCCGCGCCTCGAGACCGAGGTTCCCTCCAGAGGGACACCCAAACCTGCCCTGGAAACCCCCGAGAGCTGTGGGTCTTGTGAGGGTCCTCTGCATTGGTCTCATCGCCTTCCCGTTCCTTGAGAGTGAGATACTCCAAGACCTCTGGCTCCAAGCAGGCCTCGGCCTCGGGACGGGGCGACCAGCCTGAGTCGGACTCCTTGGACCTCTTGGGCTGGGAGTCAGACGGGGATACCTCCCTGGAGACCCGCGCCCACAGGGACCTCCCTTCAGACCCATCCCCGCCCATCTCTCAGAGGTGTTCACCGCCCGAGGATACATCCTTTCTAGTGTTCGTGCGGGACATAATCACAAGCTCTCAACCTGCCTATGCAGGCTGAAGAGATGCCGCGAGCGGAGGATCTCGACATCTTACAGTATGAGTCTCCGCCTCGGGAGTCTCTTACTGCCCCAGTTTCTCGCATTTTGTCCAGGCTGCTCCTCTGCATGTGGGAGACACCTGCTTTGGTCCCCATTGTGAGCAAATGCCTCGATGCCATGTACAGGGTCCAACACGGCTCGGGTTTCTGGAAGACCCAACTTCCGCACACCTCCATGGCAGTGGAATCGGCAATGTTGAAGCAAAAGAGCCTGAAGTCACACTCTTCGGTCCTGCCAGGCAGGGAGTCTAGAGCCCTCGATGCCCTTGGGCACAAAGCCTATCAGGGGTCCATGCTCACATGCCGCATTCAGGCATACCAATTGTATATGGGCATGTTTCTGCGTGACCTCGCCAAGGAGCTCGGCGGGTTCTGCGCAGGTTTGAGGGGTGAACCTCTTCTCAGGCTTCAAAACCTCCTGAGGTCCATCGCGGAATGCTTAAAGTACCTCTCCCGTGCCACGTATGACAGATTTGAGTCCTCCACCTGAGTGGCAGCAGCCATGATCGGGGTCCGATGCCAGGCATGGCTACAGTCCTCTGACCTGGAGCAGTGGGTCCAGGAGAAGCTCCTGGACATCCCCTGCCTCGGTGAACAACTGTTTGGTAAGCCCATGGAGGATAAGGCTGCTGAGATAGAAACAGAGTTCGTGACTCGGACCCGCCTCTCATGTAAGACATCTTCTCTCCCCCGGAAGAAGCAGCAAACCAAGAAGCCATTCCTCCAAAGAAAGGGGCTCCCCTACCGGGGATACCCGCCCTTCCCGACAACCCCTGTGCCAGCCTCCGGCACACAGGAGAAGGGAGGAGTGTATGGCCACCGCAAACCTAAAGGGCCCAAGGCCCAACCCCCGGTGCCACCCCAACCAGCTCAGGGCTTTTGATGCCGAAGGCATATCCTCTTGCCCCCCCCCGGCAGCACTTCCGCCGGTGGGGGGACGTCTGTCCCTTTTTGCCCTGCCGTGAGCATCGATCACGTCGGACACCTGGGTCCTCTGGGTATTCCGAGATGGATATCATCTTCACCTGGACAGGCTCCCTCCTCCCTTCTCTGCAGAGGAGCCTATTCAGCTTCCCTTGCACCAGACTTACTTGCAGTGGGAGCTGTCCAACCTCTTCGCCTAGCAGGCGGTCGAGGAGGTACCGCTGCGCCATCGAGGCTGTGGGTTCTACTTCCTTGTTCCGAAAAAGATAGGGGCCTATGCCCCATCCTCGACTTCAGGAACCTAAACAAGTTTCTGGTGTGGGAGAAGTTCAAAATGTTATCACTTGGCATCCTGCTGCCCTTCCTCCAGTAGGGCAATTGGCTATGCTCCTTGGATCTCAGGGACGCTTACGCCAACATCCTATGTCATCCCCAACACAGGCAATACCTGCGCTTCGGGGTACAGGGGGAGCACTACCAATACTGGATGCTCCCTTCGGGATCTCATCTGCGCTGCAGGTTTTCACAAAGTGTCTCTCCACTGCTGCCATCTTCCTCAGGCAGCAGGGCATACCTGTCTTTCCCTACCTCGATGACTGGCTCGTCATGGGGAACTCGGCCGGAGAAGCCCGTCTGGCGGTGTCACGTACGATCCTTCTCCTCGAACACCTTGGTTTCTTGGTCAACTACTCCAAATCCCACCTCGAACTGGTTCAGACCTTGGAGTTCATCGGTGCATGCCTCGACACAGAGCGAGCGACCACCTTCCTGCCTGTGGACCGTGCAGACCGCCTCCGAGCCATGGCGGCCCAGGACCAGAACAGGGCTTGGATTATGACATGGGCCATGTTGTGCCTCCTAGGACACATGGCCTCCACCTCCCATGTGGTCCACCACGCTCGCATGCAGATGTGGATAGGCCGGTGGTGCCTCAGGGCGCAATGGAGCCAGGCCTCCAGCCACCTTAGAGACCCTATCCAAGTCTCCTGCAATCTCCACAACTCCCTGGACTGGTGGTAGGACCCCTGAATCCTCCTTCGGGAATGCCCTTCCAGACCCCACAGCACAAGCTCGTCTTGACGATGGATGCTTCCCTGATGACTTGGGGATCCCACTGAGGTGAATTGTGCACCCAGGGGCAGTGGTCGCCCGAAGAGTGTCAGCAGCAGATCAACCTGCTCGAGCTTCGGGTGGTCCATTGGTCCCTGATGGCCTTCGAGGGCCCTCTGAGGGGGAAGTTGGTGCTCATGCAGACCGACAACCAAGAATCCATATTCTACATAAACAAGGAGGGAGCGATCCTCCTTTGCGTTTTGCCGGGGGATGACCCTACAAGCAGTCTACCTCCCGGGCCAGGAGAATGTCCTCATGGACAAACTCAGCAGGATCCTCCACCCACACGAGTGGCGCCTGGATCTGAAGGTCGCTGACCTCTTGTTCCATCGGTGGGGGACCCCATCCATGGACCTGTTCGCCAGCCTGGTGAACGCGCAGCTTCCATGCTTCTGCGGCCCAATTCCACACCCAAGCAGGGTGGCCCCTGATGTGTTCCTCTTAAGCTGGACCTCTTGGCTTCCTTACACTTTCCCTCCCCTCATTGCGAAGACCCTCCACAAGGTTCAGCGGGAATGATCCTCGTGGCTCCTTCATGGCCTCAACAGCCTTGGTTCCCGCTTCTGCTCCGGCTCTCATCTGAGCCTCCAGTCTCTCTGGGCTGTGCCCCGGACCTGTTAACACAGGAGGAGGGTCGGGTGCTCCACTCAAAACTGGTCTTGCTGTCCCTTACAGCCTGGTGGCTGAATGGGTCTCCCTAGCCCCGCTACACCTCCTGGAGGAGGCCGAGGAGGTCCTCCTCGTGTCGAGGAAGGACTCGACGAGACAGGCATATGCCTTTAAGTGGCGACTCTTCTCGGTCTGGTGCTCTGAATTCCAGATTGACTCATTCTCCTGCTCTACCTGGTGGGTTCTCCAGTACCTCCTCCACCTCTCGAAAGTAGGGCTGAAATCCAACTCGGTCATGGTACCCCTGAGCGCCATTTTGGTGAACACCTCCCCATCGAGGGGAAACCCCTCTCGGGGCAGCCCTTGGTCTCCCGCTTCATGCGAGGCCTCTTACTTTCCAAGCCTCCCTTCCAGCCTCCTCCGGCAGAGTGGGACCTCAACGTGGTGCTCATACAGCTTACACGATCATCCTTTGAACCGATGGCGAAGTGCTCACTTCGGCACCTCTCCTGGAAGGTGGTCTTCCTGGTGGCTTTGACTTTGGCTCACTGAGTCAGCAAAATTCAGGCTGTCATGGCTGAGGGTCCCTACATCAGGTCTATGGGAACAGGGTGGCCCTCTGCACCCACCCCAAGTTCCTACCGAAGGTTGTCTCAGCTTTCCATCTAAATCAGGAGATTCTCTTACCGACCTTCTTCCTGAGACCTCATACTGATCAGGCATCGGCAGTATTGCATACACTCGACTGCAAGAGGGCTCTTGCCTTTTACCTCCAGCGCACCTAGGCTCATCACAAGTCTAGTCGGCTCTTTGATGCCTACGATCCCAATCGCCTGGGGCAGGCAGTCACCAAACGCACCTTCTCCATCTGGGTGGCGGACTGCATCACCTTCGCCCAGGCAAAGGCGAGCGCCCCGCTGGATTGGCAATTCACCGCACACGGCGTCCAAGCCAAGGTGGCTTCACTGTGCTTGGTGCCCCTGACGGACATCTGCCGGGCTGCGACCTGGTCTTTAGTGAACACTTTTGCTGTGCACTACTGCCTGGAGAGGGAGTCCCACCGGGACAGCGCCTTTGGCCAGGCTGTTCTCTGTAATATGTTCAGGGTATAAGCAACTCTGACCCTTCTCGACGGCTACTGAGAGCTTCGCTCCGAGGACCTGAGGGCTCAGGCTCCTTCGGGCTTTGACTTCTGCTCACGGCCTCATGGAGGCGTTTTTGGTTACAGGTTCGGTAGCCTGAGGCTGGAGAGTCCAATAAGTGAGGGCTAACTTTCTGCTTGTTCCTGGAGAAAGCATAGTTACTCACCTGTAACAGGTGTTCTCCAGGGCCAGCAGGAATCAGTCCTCACTACCCTCCCACCTCCCCTGAAGAGTTGCTATTTTATCCTTCCCTTGCCATCTGCTTAGTAGGGCTCTAGCTAGGGGACCTGGCTGAGCAAGATGGCACCTTTGGGTGGGAAGAGGACCATGTATGTGTGGCAGCAATCCCAAAGACTTTCTTTGAAAGCTGGGGAATTGCTCCGCGCGGGCTCCGTTGGTGCCGACGTCACACATAAGTGAGGACTGATTCCTGTTGTCCCTGGAGAACACCTGTTACAGGTGAGTAACTACACTTTTTGAACTGCCAATGCAAGAAAATAACCATGGAACTCATTTACATATTTAGGCCAATATTCAAAAGTCCTTATGCGGTCGTCATGATTTGCTGGCTGCATGGACAACCCTTGAATTCTGGCCATATTTGATCAAAATTGAAGCTTTTGAATTTGGATGAAAATCAGGGTGGACTGGATGGAGGAAAAAGGTATACAGAGCAGTAAAATTCCAGTTCTCTGTATAACTTATCCATATAGGTGCTGGTGGTCGAATAGCAGGATGGATGTTTTGCTTACTGCCTCGGAATATGCATATAACTTTATGCATGTAATATTGAGCCCATTGTGGACAGCATCTTTTAAAAATGCCAGCACCCTCAGGTAAAAAAATCTAGAGATTCATTGGCAGTATCTAGATCGTGGCTGCTGTCTAATATCTAGGTAGAGTGGTGAGGTGCTGGCACTCTCCAGATAGCGGCAATATTCGGTGACTATCCAGATTGTTTATCCAGGTCGCACTTCGTACAGCTATTTTGCTGTTCTGCATTATCCAGACAGCTGAGAATTGCCTCTGTCCGAATAACTTGTTTATGCCCTGGCTTTCCTTGGGGACCACTGAGGCACTATCCCGATCAGTCTGTGGAGATATTTAGCAGCACTATCTGGATTTTGTTGTTGTTAAGTGCCGTCGAGTTGGTGTCTACTCATGGTGACCCTCTGGATAGTTGTCCTAAATTGTGTTTGGTCTTCAGTCAGGCAGCTCATTGTTGACAGCCTGGTACCCATGGCTGCTATTCTATTGATCCATCTCATTGCTGGCCTTCCTCTTTTGCATTGACGTTCTATTTTGCCAAGCATGATGTCTTTCTCCATTGTCATCTGAGCTTCTAAAGAAAGTTTAGGTTTGATCTCCTCTAGTACTGACTGGTTTGTTCAGGCAGTCCATGGTATACGCAGTATTCGCCGCCAGCACCATAATTCAAAGGCATCAATTTTCTTTCTGTCTATCTTTTTCACTGTCCAGCTTTCACATCCATATGATGTTATTGAAAATACTATGGCTTGCTGAGCCCTGCCTGTCAGAGAGAAATCAGGTCTGGTAGTATCCATGATGTTTCCTCCTAGATCGTGGCCTTCGGCCTTGATTGCTTCATTATTTTCTTCTAATATAGTATGTAGCTTGCTCCCGTAATGTGGTCTGCAACACTGACATTGCTTGGATGTTTTGTAATGATTTTCTTCTTTTGTTAAATAAGTCAGTATTGTGTCCTATACTGTTTTGGTTGTTGTATAACTGAAACATCTTAAATTAAAAAAAAAAATACCATGGCTTGAATGAATCAAATCTTTGTATGGAGAGAGACATCTCTGCTCTTGAGAATCTTGTCTAGGTCTTTCATAGCCATTCATATCCCTCTCAGCAGGAGCTATCTGGTTAGGAGGTCCTGCTGGCTGTATAAGTGCTTCTGACTATGGATAAGCTTTCTATATAGAGTTGTACACATGCCAGTTTGCTGAAGAATTGCCTTATGTAAATGGCCTGGCATCAGAAGAAACATTTCTCACTATGCTGGGCTCTTCCTGTGGTCTTTCTGTACCTATACATTGAACTACAGCAATCTTGCGTTTCTGCTGGAGATTATTCTAGAAAGGTGCCACAAGTAGCATTTATTGCTCATGGTATGCAATGTAGAATAAGAAAATTTTTTACTATTATAACTAATATAAATGTAGCTCACAAATGGTAATCAAAAGGTACAGATGAATAAAATAAGGACTTACAGGTTGCGTGTCTTGTCTAAATGCTGTTGTCAGTGGAACCAGATTAATTGAAGGAGAGAGCTACAAAAAAGCACATAATGCATATATTATATGTTAAGTGCCATCAAAGTGTGATGTCGACTCCTGGCGACCCTGTTTATAGTTGTAAATGTTGTGACTATCCCCTGGGTTTTCTTGGCAAGATATGTACAGCAATAAAAATTTGTTTGAGGTTAATTTGGGAAAGTCTAAGTTTAAATCATCCTGTACCGCTATACAATCTGTAAATAATAAATGTAACATAAATGGGTTTAATTTGGCCTTTCAGTGTTGTATATTTATTTATTTATTTATTTATTTATTTGCAGTCTCTTTTATACCGCGCTATTCGGCATCAGTGCGGTTTACAATGAACATAAGAGTTGCACATCTCAATTTCGTGATTTGTGCTTACAGTGAAACAGGTATAATAACTTGGGTATACATTAAACAGGAAAATTAAACTTGGGTATGCATTAAGCAGGTATAACAGGTAAAATAGGGTATAAATAACCAGTCCCTTAACAAGGAGACACGATGAATAAATACAGTCTACTTTATGCAACAATATAATGAGTTATACGGCACTGCATAAGTTACAACCCAAATCCCCTTTACTAATCAGCGAAAAATGAAAGTGCCAGTTAGTATGAGGTGATCTCCCAGTCCCCCTCCTTGCCAACAAGAACCAAGGATCTCTGAGCCCCAATCCCCAGCAACATCCAAGCTTTGACTCTGCCATCTCACTGGACTCAAGCATAAGGAGCCTCCATGGCTAGACAACTCATGCACTCTTCCCCGCCCAGCCCAACTCCAAGTGTATCCGATCTAGGTCTAATGGAGATAAGGGAAAGAGAGAGATGAGATCCCTCCTGCCTTGTAGCCAGAGTTTTTACAAATTATGTCTGCTGAATTCTTGTGATACTTTGCCATGTGTGAGCACATTGGATTCATATTTGTTTTTCTTGAAGAGTAACCATGCTCTATTAGTTTGGCTCAGTTCTTATCTATTAGTAAGAACATAAGAAATGCTGTACTGGGTCATAGCAAGGTCCATCAAGCCCAGTATCCTGTTTCCAATAGTGCCCAATCCAGAACACAAGTACCTGCCACGTTCCCAAAAAGGCACACTGGTTCCACAATGCTCGTTCTGGGGTAAGCAGTGGATTTCCGAGGTCCTCTTTAATAATGGTTTATGGACCTTTCCTCCAGGAACTTGTCCAAGACTTTTTTTAAACCCGGCAACACTAACGGCTTTTACTACATCCTCTGGTAACGAATTCCAGAGTTTGATTATGCGTTGCGTCAAAATATATTTTCTCTTAGTCTTAAATGAGTTACATTGTAGCTTCATTGTGTGTCCCCTAGTCTTTCTACTTTTTGATGGCGTAAACAACCGATCTACGTTTACCTGTTCCACTCCATTTATTAATTTACATACCTCTGTCATATTTCCCCTCAGCCTTCTTTTCCAGGTTGACGAGCCCTAACCTTTTAAGTCTTTCTTCACAGGGATATCCTTCCATCACTTTACCATTTTGGTGGCTCTTCTCTGTACCTTTTCTAATTCCGCTATATCCTTTTTAAGATACGGCAACCAGAATTGCACACAATATTCAAGGTGTGGTCGCACCATGGAATGATACAGAGGCATTATAATATCCTTTGTTTTATCCTTCATTCCTTTCCTTATGATTCCTAACATTCTATTTGCTCTCTTGGCTGCCACTGCACACCGGGCAGAGGGTTTCAACAGACATCCACTGCTTAACCACTTTTCCCTGAAGAAAGCCACAGTATGGTGGCTGACATGTCTGTTCCAGTTACGAAGATGCAGTATGACCCAGAAAGCTGCAAAGTTTCTCATAGTAGCTGCGGAAGCTGAAGAAAATGATATTAAAGAAGTTTCTAATTGGCTATTGTCCCAGGGCCTACTGCTGAATTTAAGTAAAACTGAAATTTTGACTGTTCACCATTAAGTGGAAATTGTTATCCCCTCTGAATTAGTGATAGAGGAATAGAAAATTCCAACTGTCTCAAGTATGTTATCTGGGAATCCTGTTGTGAGCTCTGTTAAACCAATTATTCAGTGTTTGAATGCTTACTGCAATTAATTCAATGGGGGTAGGTGACAAGGTATTTAAAACTGGTTACTGTGTCAGTGGGGATATGTAGAGACCATACAGTATACCCTGTTATTGCTAATTTGTATCCTATGTTAACTGTTGAACAATGCTTAGCAAATAGGGTTCTATATGTTAATAAATTAAATGCCCTTACCTGCTGATATCCTGGTTGATGTGACCACTGTAAAATTACTGGTAGATTTCCAAATGTAGGGTCAAGAGGTAGATCCTACCAAAAGAGATTCCAAATCAAGTCAGAGAGGAAACAAGGTGCTTGCAATACAAACTCATACAAGCCATATCTCAAACTAGAGTAGCTGTCTGATACCAATTGCCAAGAAAAGATGAGTTTTTAGATATTGCCCAATGTCCCTCAATAAACACTATATCTTTATCTATCTTTATCTTTATTCATTGCTTGATATACCGCCCAAGTGTGTGCGTCAGGGCGGTGTACAATATAATCGATAAAAGCAAGAAAAGGAAAAGAACACCATCATTTAGACAGGACAGAAAGAGGCAGAGAAAGGTATTTGAGCAGGAGAGAGATAGGTCTAGTAAGGGTACTGGTGGAGAAAGCTAGTCTTAAGTGTCTGGGAGGTCGAAAGCCTGCTGAAAAAGGTGAGTTTTGAGTGAGCACTTAAATTGTTGAAAGGACAGCTCGGTACGGAGGGCAGACGGGAGGGAGTTCCAGAGGGTTGGGGCCAAAAAGAAAAAGGCGGAGTGATGTGTTGATTCTAGGTGAGCTGAGGATGGGGCAGGGAGGTAGAGATGGTAACCATGTGCTGAGCGAAGAAGACAGGGGGAGGGTTGTAGAAGGATGGAATCGGCTAGATATTGAGGGGAGCCGGAGTGCAATGCTTTATTAGTGAGTATGAGAATTTTGTAATGGAAACGGAAATTAAGTGGGAGCCAGTGTAAACAAAAAAGGAGAGTAGTGATGTGATCACGGGGGGAGGAATAGGTGAGCAAACGTGCAGCCCTGTTCTGAAACATTTGGAGACGCCGAAGCTGATATTGTGGGAGACCTGCTAAAACTGTATTGCAATAATCCAGCCTTAAAAGTACGAGAGAAATGACTAAAGAGGTGAGAGAGGAAGGGAGAAAAGGGCGAACAGCTCGGATCTGACGTAGAAAGAAGGAACGACGAATGAGTGAGGAAATGTGATGGTGAAACAAGAGAGGAATCAAGGGTGACCCCAAGGTGGCGGAGGGAAGAGACTAAAGGAATAGGAGTAGAAAGAAAAAGAGGAGAACAGGTAGTGGAGATGCGTTGAAGGAGAACCAAGGTGCAGCGGATTTAGAAGGGTTAACATGGAGAAAGTTATCACTGATCCATGAAGCGACACGGGTGAGACAGAGGTTAAGGGCAGAAAGGTCTGGTGAAAGGGAACTGGTGTGGTGAACAAGAAGAATGTCGTCAGCATAGAAGTAACCGAAAATCCCTGACTGTTGAACAATAAGTGCTAATGGGGCAAGAAAAACATTAAAAAGAAGAGGAGTGAGAACTGAACCCTGAGGAACCCCACATAGGAGAGGTAGAGAAGAGGAGGTGGTTGAGCTAGTCTTTACTGAAAAAGTACGGGAGGAGAGAAAAGAGCGAAACCAAGCAAGGACAGACCCATGGATTCCAAGATCAGCCATCCGAGTTAGAAGGGTACGATGATCCACAATATCAAAAGCAGCGGAAAGATCTAAAGTCACCACAAGGGTGGCCCAAAAAAAGTGAGAACATCTTGTAAATTAAAAGCTTAAATAGTTTACTTATTTACCTTTTTTAGCTATATAAAGGGGCTTGTTTACAAAGCCGCGGTAATGGTTTTCAATCGCTATCAGAGCCGCGGCCCCATTGAAATTGAAATCAATGGGGCCGCGGCTCTGATAACGATCAGAAACCGCTACCGTGGCTTTGTAAACAAGCCCCAAAGTCTTTATTTCGACAATTTCCGGTCGCCATCCTTTTTTTAAATTTGTCAATCATTTACATCTGTCTTTTTGAATTTTTAAATAACTTATATGCTATGAGATGTTCTCACTTTTTTTTGGGCCACCCTGTATATGCACTAAAAGTAAAATAACGTAGATTCAGTAACTATTATGTAAATACTTTAATTACAGAGAGTGACTTAGTGATTAGAGTAATGATTCAGGAATCAGGACACTAAATTTCAAATCTGGCTTCTCCCGCTAACACCCTTGTAGCCTTGGGTGAGTCACTCTGTGGTAAATTTTCAAAGATAGGTGGTTATTTTAGAAGCCCTATTCATCTTTTAAAGACGGATGTAGCGGCAGAAAACCGAGACGTTTTTGCCCCAGGTACATATCTATATATAAACGTTTGGCCAGGAAGCATTCTGGGGGTGTTTCGGGGCATGGTCTGGGTGGGGCAAATATCTATACATCTATCTTCCATTTCATATACGGGATGCACGTGTACGACAAGCATTGCCCACGTTTGAAGCTACACCTGGCCCCAGACACTGTTTTCCAAAAGGGCTCCTTTTGGCTATCCCATTACAGGATGGTTTAAGAGGGATATGCAGCAGGTTTCCAAAATGGCCAGTTCCAGCATTTACATGTTTGGATTCTAAAATATAAGAACTTAACGTGTAAGTTGCAAGGATTCCTCCATCCATTTTCCTATATGCAAATTTACAAGCTTGTTCCTGCAGCTGCACATGGTCATGTATTTAGAAACGGCTCCACCTTCAGCAGACCCATTTCGAAAATACCATCAGAAGCAGACATCTCAGTTCTGATTTCCACGTCTTACATAAAATTTGCCTTCATGCCATCTTACTAAGGAGACAAATGGCTAGATCGGTGCCACTGAAAATTTATTTGACTGAGCAGCTAAATTAGCTTTCTAGTCGCACAAAGTAGCTAAATGTAGCAGCTCAAACTCTGGAACGTCCTGGGATGGGATTTAAACATAGGCGTAGTTTGGTTAATTTGAGGGGGGTGGGCAAGGTGTAGGGAGATCAAATTGATGGGGGTGGGGAGGATTGAATACATAAAAATTGGCTATAAAGTCCCAGAGACCTTCTATACATTTCCTTGTATAGTAAAATTACCATTACCATGTCTTCATTTAAGCAGTTTTTCTAAATGGGACTGAAATCATGTATATACAAGACAGGGCAGAACCTGTATAATGCAGACATCATTCAATTGTTGACCTGAATTGACCCTAACTCATCTGACCTTAAGCTCCTATTTAATTGCTGTAGAACATTGGCTCTTTGCTAAACTTTTAAGGATTTAATTTTAATTTATTAATGATAAGTGGGATCACTTGAAGATGTGAACAGCCAGTGAACCAAGCTTGCGGATAAATTTCTGACACTCCGGAAGACTACAAAGATTCTAGGTTGTCACTTTGATTCAGAAATAACTTTTTTCTGTGCAAATCTCTACATTGTCTGCTCCTGCTATTTTGCCGTGCGGCAGAAATTAACAGCATTCAATCTATTTGGGACATCAAGGATCTCTTATCCTTTACTTTATAATAAACATAAGTTTGGCCATGTTATTTCATTGTTACAGAGCTTCCTGTTCCAAATATTGCATAAAGGTCCTCCAGAATATTTGTTTTACTAGTTTCATAGAGTCCAGCTAGGGTCCTGTGCTTCCAAAGTGAAAATTTATGCTTAGTCCCTAGCCATTTGCAAAGGAGTGGAGGAGTGGCCTAGTGGGGCAAGGTACCTCAGGCCGGAAGGTCGGGGGTTCAAATCCCACTAGAGGATAGCAACCTTGGGCCGGAAGGACTGGGCTTTCTAGTCCCACAAGTTCTCCTTATGGTCTTGGGCAAGCCACTTAACTATTTACAGGGAACATGGGTTATCTCAAAGTTATAATGCCCTTTTCAATGTAATTTCAGTTTGTTCAATGTAAACCGCCTTGATATCATAAAAGGCGGTATATAAGAAATGTTAAATAAATAAATACTTATGAAACAACTTGCCAATCAGCATTTTTTTATTTGGCTCATGCCCCCTGGAATACCCTACCCTGATATTTAAGATTGGAAACCTCTTTGGAAAGATTTGAAAAAGTTCAAAGTAATAGGTTTCAAGACCTAATGTTTGAGGTATAGGACTGACAGAAGACTGAGGCAGCGGTTGTCCTGCATTATATTTGTAAGCCCCCTTTGTGCATGGTCCTCATAGCTGCTTCTAAGAGCTTGGCAGACAAGTGGGAACACTAATCCAATGAGACTTTTTACAGTCTTTTTTTTTTTTAGTCTTGTAGTCCTGGATTTTTATTATCAGGGTTTTTTTGGTGGGGCTGGCATACACTAGGAGGCCCCTAGTACTCTCGCACCTCTCCCTTCTCAAATAAGTAAGTCTAAGCCAGAAATTGTGTTCTCAATGGAGGATTTATTTAAACTTTAGGATCACTGAATAATAACAATTGGCAAAAGCCGCAAACATTAACTGTTGTAAGGAATTAACTCCTCCTTCTTAATCAAAATGGTTACATGTAGATATCCTAGCTAAAACTGAGGGGAGCACGAAGTAAACACATTTCCTTCAGTTACTCTTTATCAGACTTAAGCTGGCCATAACTCCTTTCTTCACCATTCCTGCATATTTAATACCTGAAGCTGGCGATGATGCTAACACAGCTCACAGATATTGTGCTGGCTCGCTCCTGGAACCAGTGTCACTGCTGTATGATTGATTGATTTAACAAGTTTTATGCACCACTTTATCATTTCAGTCAAAGCACTTTACTTGTAACTTAAACTTGGTAATATACCTATAGTATATGATGGCAGATAAAGGACAGTATGGTCCATCTGGTCTGCCCAGCAAGGTGGCAAGAGTAGGTGCACCTACCGCTCCGTGCAGGTCACCTCTCCCCATGTCTTTGTTTAGGGGTGTACGCACCGTTCCGTATAGGTCACCCCTATTTACTGAGATATAAGAGATTTATTTTGATTTTATCCAGTTGCTATAAAGGGATCCACTGTGTCTGCCCCATGCCATTTTGAATTCTGTCACTGTATTTACCCCCACCACTTCCATCAGGAGGGCATTCCAAGCATCCACCACCATTTCAGTGAAAGTATTTCCCGACGTTGCCTTTCAGTTTACTCCCTTACAGCTTCATTTTATGCCCTCTAGTTTTACACCTTCCCCGTCTTTGGAAGAGTTTTGTTTGTTCATTAAGTATTTAAAGGTCTGAATGATATCTCCCCTGTCCCTCCTCTCCTCCAGGGGCATTGATAACTTGGATTTTTCTGAGGCAATGGAGTTTTAAGTGACTTTCCCAAGGCCACAAGAAGTGCTAGTAGGAATCAAACCCTGGTTTCTTGGTTCCAATGCCAGTGCTCTATCCATTAGGCTACTCCTCCACTCTTTTTTTTCCTTCCTGGGAGTTGGTGGCTTCTGAAGATGCAGGTACCTGGAACTGCTCCGCAAGGCTCCTGGCTCTGATGAACTGGAAGGCTTAGTTGTTGGTATAGTTTTTGGAACCACTCTTAGAGGCTGAGCTATTCTTCGTCTGAGACGGTGGGTTGCTAGCAGGGTTTGCACAGACATAAACCCTCTGCTCTTTCCTCCTATGCAGCTGTTCTAAGCCTGTTGCTCTTTCTGGATGGTATAAGTTGATAGGTGTCAGACAACTGCCCAAAAGGCAGATGCCTCACTCCTTCGTCATGGTGCAGTGGCTATGTGCCAAAGACAGAGTTCTGTCTTTAGGAGTGGTTTATGTATGAAGTGAATTTTCCCTCTCTGAAGAGTCTCCTCCCAGAATGAAGTGACTGACAGCAAGAATCTCCTCTGTTTTGGAGAAGTTAAGCATTTCTCTAACCTTCCTTGCAATATTTAGTAGGGATACTGGATAATGCTGCTGCTTAAACAGTAACAACCAAGCAGTCTCTACATATCCTTTTTCTGTAGTATGTTTTTTTTTTCTTATTTCCTTCTCTTCCTTTTTTATCCTTTTAATTATTTGTTTTTAATTATTTTTCCTTTTGAACAAGCTTTATCCAGTTGTTTCTGCCTCTATTATTTTCATTTTATTGTAAATTAAAATTGTAGTATTCTCCATTTTTATTGATTTTTATTTTAAAATTTATATCCTGCCTTGATGTATCCCCAAAGGGGAAAATCAAGTGTAATAAAAATAAACATGAATTTTATACAACCTGCCCTTCAAGCTCTGTACACATACCCTGCGTCTACAGAATTTCCTTTAACAATGGGTGCAAAACTGGAGCTTTCTGCACTGCCACTAAAATATCTGGAACCTATGCAATAAACTTTCCATACCATAATAGCACTAAGGCCTAAGACTCCAACAGTAACAACCCCTCCTATGAAAAGGCAGTACAGCAAAATTACAATGGGCCCTAGTACACCCTATGCCTTTTACTGGGAAACAGAGCAAAGAAGACTGTTACACAGTTTCTGTGTAGAGTTCTGTACTGGAAAAGTAGCTCACCTTTGTCACATATATCAACCCTCATCAAATATAGAATAAATGAAAAAAATTAGATGTAGAGAAAGGTGAAAAAGAAATCTTGAGAAACCAGAAATGCAATCCCTCCTCTGCAGTGCATAATGCAAAGTAGACATGTATTTCGGGCTCGTTTGGACACCTAAGAATAAAAGTTCTTGCCAATCACTTGTGCATGCTTATAATTATGAATTAATGCATGTAGAACCGATGCACATATGCACAAAAGCTGTAGCATGCACTGTAGGTGCGCAATTAAAACAATTGCATGAAAAATTGCAAAAAGAAACCATACGAAAAGTCCTACAACTGTATCTTAAAATTAGCAAGATCCAAAGATTTTTATATGTCTGCACATGTCTAGTATGAGATAGGAGATGCATTAGTCTGAAAGCTGACACATTCCAATCAATAACATAAAAATAAAATATATTTTTCCTATCTTTGTTGTTTGGACATCTTAAGTGGCATGTTAGAAAGGGCATCCATGTGCAATCTGGCATATGCCAGGGCAGAATGTGAAGAAATGCTAGGGATGTCTGTTTCAGCCTTATTTTAGAAACATCGATGCCTCTGATGTGGATGCCCATGCTGACGTCCATATAGACGTCCCACTATGAAGCCCTGGGGCGGGGACATTGATCCCAGGGAAGGTTGCATACAGGAACGTCCAGCAATGTGGCAAAATGAAAACATGAGTCACTATACCCCATCAGTGTTTGTTGTCAGCTTTGTAAAATAAAGGGGTTCTTAGTGTACCTCCTTATCCATACCCTCCAGATGTTTCATATGCCTATTTGTGCCTTGGGCAGGAATAACCTTTCTGCCATTGGGCATAGACGTCTAAATTCTTGGGAAAGCCTCGGCCACACCTGCATCATGCGTCCATTCTTAAATGAACATCTTTGTGCTGGGGGCATCCACAGACCCACCAAAGCAGCTTTTGATCTAGATAATGGGTTTTATATAGTGCTGGGGAGGAGCCTGTTGTCGTTACATGTTGGTACCAATGACATAGGAAAGTGTAGGAGGGAGTTCTGTAGGCCAAATTTAGGCTTTTAGGTAGGAAGTTGAAATCCAGAACTTCCAGGGTAGCATTCTCAGAAATGCTTCCTGTTCCACGCACAGGATCCAAAAAGCAGGCAGAGCTCTGGAGTCTCAATGCATGGATGGAGGCGATCATGCAAGGAAGAAGGTTTTGGATTTGTTAGGAACTGAGCAACATTCTGTGGCAGTGAGGGGCTTTTCTGAAAGGATGGACTAAACCTTAACCATGATGGATCCAGGCTGCTGGCATTAGCCTTTTAAAAGAGGAGAGAGCAGCTTTTAAACCAGATAATGCTAGATAGTATTAGCAGTTGTGGCAGTATGTATGTAGGCTTTTGGTTCTGGTTGTCTTATTTCTACTTTTAATTTATTATTCTGTAGTTGGGGGGGGGGAGGGGGTTGGAAGATTGATTATATTTTGTATCCTTTTGTATTTTATATTGCTGTAAACCACCTTGATTGCCAATGCATATGGAAGTCTAAAAGTGTTTAAAAGTATGGGGAATATAGACAGTTGTCCAAGAGCACATGGTTCAGAAGGATGTATCCTTGAAGGATACTAGCAAAAGAGGGAAGTTGGGGACATTCCAATAGAGGTTCCAATAAAGATAAAAGTAACACAGATGCTTTTAAGTACAGAGCAGATTGAGCTGAAAGATTTCAAATTACCTCTATCAACTTATAACTAGATTCATATTAATAAATACAAACTCTAAAATGCCTGTATGCAAATACTAAAAGTCTAAAAAATAAGATTAGAGAATCAGAATATATAGGACTAATGAAAGATTAGATATAATTGGCATCTCTTAGACCCGGTGGAAGGAAGATACCCAATGGGACACTGATGCCTGGGTACAAACTATATCACAATGACAGGGTAGATCAAATTAGTGGAGGGGTTGCACCTTGTTAAAGAGGGCATCGAGTCACACAGGATTAAAGTTTTGCAGGAAGCAAAATACACTGTAGAATCTCTATGGATAGAAATCACATGTACAAAGGGGGATGGTAATGCAGTGGGAGTATACTAACGACCTCTTAGCCAGAATGAACAGATGGATGATGAAATGCTAAAAAATCAGGGAAGCTAACAGAAGTTACAACACAGTAATAATGGGTGATTTCAATTAACCTGGTATCGACTGGGCCAATGTCCCAGCAGGACATACTAGGGAGATAAAGTTTCTAGATGAAATAGATGATTTGTTTCTTGGAGTACCTGTTTCATGAACATGTAGATAGACATGGTTTAATGGGAGAAAGCCAACATGGATTTAGCCAAGGAAAGTCTTGTCTTACTAATCTTACAATTTTTTGAAGATGTGAAAAATAGGTAGATAAAGGTAAGCCAGTTGACATAGGGGTTTGTTTACTTAGCTGCAGTAACTGCTTCCGTGCGGTATCTGAGCCGTGGATCCATTGAATTCAATGGGGCCGTGGCTCCGATATCACACAGAAGCAGCTAAATAAACCTCATAGAGTATCTGGATTTTCAGAAAGCCTTTGACAAGGTCCTCCATGAGAGACTCTTTGTGAAATTAAAGTGTCACGGGCTAGGGGGAAGTGTACTACTGTAGATCAGCAACTAGTTAAAAGATAGAAAGCAGAGAGGACGGCTAAATGAACAATTTTCTCATTGGAGAAAGTTGAATAGTAGAGTACCTCAGAGATCTGTGCTGGGCCTGCTGCTTTTTGACATATTCATAAATGATCTGGAAATGGGTTTAACAAGTGAGGTGATGAAATTTGCAGATACCAAATTAGTCAAAGTTGTTGAAACACAAGGGATTATTAAATTGCAAGAGGACCTTGATAAATTGGGAGACTGGGCGTCCAATGGCAGAAGACATTTAATATGGAGAAATGCAAAGTTATGCACGTAGGGAAGAACAACCCAAACTAGTTACATGATGCAGGGTTCCGCTTTAGGAACTGCCACCCAGGGAAAGGATTTAGGTGTCTTTGTGGATAATATGTTGAAACCCTCTGCCCAAGGTATAGCGGTGGCCAAGAAAGCAGATAGAATACTGGGAATCATAAAGAAAGGAATGGAGAATAAAATGAAGGATATTATAAGGCCTCTGTATCTCTCCATGGTGTGACCACACCTTGAATATTGTGTACAATTCTGATCACCATATCTTAAAAAGGATATAGCACAATTAGAAAAGGTACAGAGAAATTTGACAAAAATGGTAAAGGGGATGGAAGAATATCCCTAGGAGGAAAGCTTAAAAGGTTAGGGCTCTTCAGCTTGGAAAAGAGATGGCTGAGGGGGGATATCATAGAGGTATATAAGATAATGAATGGAGTGGAATGGGTAAGTGTAGATCGGTTGTTTACTCTGTCAAAAAGTAGAGACTAGGGGACACAGTAAGCTACAAAGTAACACATTTAAGACTAACTAATTGGAGGAAAGTGTTTCACTTGACATGTAATCAAACTCTGGAATTTGTTACCAATGGATGTAGTAAAAGCTGTTAGTTTTAGCTGGGTTTAAGAGGGTTGGACTATTCCTGGAGAAAATGTCCATAAAGCGGTATTAAAGAAGACTCTGGAAATGCACCGTTCACCCATTGCAGGGGTCTGCAACCTTTAAGACATAAAGAGCCACTTGGACCCGTTTCCGAAGGGAAAAAAAAAACTGGGAGCCGCAAAACCATTGCGACATTTAAAACAAATCTAACACTGCATATATTGTTTCTTACCTTAATGCTATATATGACCCCCTACTTTTCCTGTTAAAATATAGGTGTTTGGCCTATACTCGCCGTATAAGACTACCCCTCTTCCTTCGCACACCAAAAAAATACGCCAGAAAATATCACAACAACAAGTAACAATATTTGATTTCAAAATTATGATGATTTTGTAGTCAAATCACTAATATGAAATAAAATTATTTTTTCTACCTTTGTTGTCTGACCAATTTATTCTTTGATCATGCTGGTCCCGATCTGAGGCTTCTGCTTTCCTGTCTTCTCTTAGCTCTCTTTCTGTGGTCTATGGTCCATCTGCCATTTCTTATCTCTTCTTTTGTTTTCTTCACTTCTTTCCATCAGCCTATTTCCAGTCCCAGTAACCCTCCCCAATATCAGCCCCTTTCCAGTCCTCACTCCCAGTACCTTCCAATGTCAACTTGCATTCCCATGACTGCCATTGGTGTCCATTCCCTTCCAATCCCCCTCCTTCCCCACTGACCAGTCCCTTCTAGTACAAATACCATGGCAGCCTTAGCCCCCAGTTATCTTCCAGGGCCAGCAGCTCTATCCTCCCCTCCCCACAATCAGCCCATGACCATTCAAAGCCCCCCAATCAGCTCGCTTCCAGTGCTAATCCCCCCTCAACCCCATTACCAGTGCTAGCCTCCCCTAATCAGCCCAATACCAGTCCTACCCCCCATCAGCTCATTACCAGTCCTAGCCTCCCCTAATCAGCTCATTTCCAGTGCTAGTCCCCTCAACCCCATTACCAGTGCTCCATCCCTCCATGTCAGCCCCCTCCATGTCAGCCCCCCTCCCTCCATCCATATCAGCTCCCTCCCTCCATGTCAGCCCCCTCCATCCCTCCATGTCAGCCCCCTCCCTCCATGTCAGCCCCCTCCATCCCTCCATGTCAGCCCCCCTCCCTCCATCCATATCAGCTCCCTCCCACCATGTCAGCCCCTCCTCCCTCCATCCATCCATGTCAGCCCCCCTCCCGCCATCCATGGCAGCCCCCCTCCCTCCATCCATATCAGCTCCCTCCCTCCATGTCAGCCCCCCTCCCTCCATCCATCCATCTCAGCTCCCTCCCTCCATGTAAGCCCCCTCCATCCCTCCATGTCAGCCCCCCTCCCTCCATCCATCCATATCAGCTCCCTCCCTCCATGTCAGCCCCTCCTCCCTCCATCCATCCATGTCAGCCCCCCTCCCTCCATCCATGTCAGCCCCCCTCCCTCCATCCATATCAGCTCCCTCCCTCCATGTCAGCCCCCCCCTCCCTCCATCCATCCATATCAGCCCCCCTCCCTCCATGTCAGCCCCCCTCCCTCCATCCATATCTGCTCCCTCCCTCCATGTCAGCCCCTCCCTCCATCCATATCAGCTCCCTCCCTCCATGTCAGCCCCCCTCCCTCCATCCATCCATATCTGCTCCCTCCCTCCATGTCAGCCCCCCTCCCTCCATCCATCCATATCTGCTCCCTCCCTCCATGTCAGCCCCTCCCTCCATCCATATCAGCTCCCTCCCTCCCTCCATGTCAGCCCCCCTCCCTCCATCCATCCATATCTGCTCCCTCCCTCCATGTCAGCCCCCCTCCCTCCATGTCAGCCCCCTCCCTCCATCCATCCATATCTGCTCCCTCCCTCCATGACAGCCCCCCTCCCTCCATCCATCCATATCAGCTCCCTCCCTCCATGTCAGCCCCCCTCCCTCCATGTCAGCTCCCCTCCCTTCTTCTGCAGCCGCGGCTCCCTGCCTCTTACGGAACCGCGGCTGTGCTTTTAAAATCATCTCGGAGCCCTGCCTGTCTTGACGGGCTCCGTGCAGCATTGTCCCGCCTCCAAACTTCCTTTAGAGGCGGGACAATGCTGCACGGAGCCCGTCAAGACAGGAAGGGCTCCGTGATGATTTTAAAAGCACAGCCGCGGTTCCCTAAGAGGCAGGGAGCCGCGGCTGCAGAAGAAGGGAGGGAGCTTACAACACCATTGCCTGTCACCGGGCGGGCAGTGTGCTCCGGAGCCGCGGCAAAGGTGAGAAAGAGCCGCATGCGGCTCCGGAGCCGCGGGTTGCCGACCCCTGACCCATTGGAAAAGCAGCATGTAATCTGGATATCTTTTGGGAACGTGGCAGGTACTTGTGACCTGGATTGGCCTCTGTTGGAAACGGGATACTGGGCTTGATGGACCGTTGGTGTGATCCATTGTGACATATTGTATGTTCTTATATTTTAAAATGGCTCTGGGGCCTCTTTGTGCTTTGAATGTTTCTGCACTTGGTTAGCACCGGAATACCCCCGACATGCCGTGAGACATGCCATGCCGTGATGCTAACCGGATAGCATCGGCGTGCATAGGGGACTTAGATGGGGATATTCAACGGCACTAACCACGTATGTGCCATTGACTATCCCCATCTAAGGTATTTACATGGTTTACTGGGCTGTAAACTGTGTAAATGCCCTTCAAATATTTTGCCCCATACTTTTAAATATGAAACTTTTTGCTTTTTATGTATATGTGCGCTACTCTCCTTGCAGATAAAGAACGTGCTAATGATTCCTTGAGTTTCTCTGGCTGTCAGCTTGGACTGCTGTTGTTCTTTGTTGCTGCTGAGAAGCTGCTGTCTCGGCAGACTACCCTCGTCTTGCCTAATGTTTGGGCCGCCCTTCAGTAACAGCACTACTGAATGCTAACAGTTACTGATGTCTTTTTATTTATTTGGACTTAGCTCATGCCTTTTCAGTAGGAGCTCAAGGTGAGTTACATTTCCCTGTCGCTGAAGCGCTCAGAATCTATGGGGGGGGGGGGGGTGTTTACTAAAGTGTTGCAGGTAGCGTGGGGCTATTGCATGGTTAGCTCACGTTCCTACTGCAGTAGAGGCAGTGTGGCTGTGGTAAAAGCAGTGACAATGCATCAGGTGCATATGTGCGCTATCAAGGCATGCGCTACTTGTGCCCTGCATTTGCATGCTAACAGTATGACCCCCCTCCCCCCCCCCGACAAAAGTAGTTAATTGGCGCCACATATCCATGTTGTGATGTTGTGTGGAGGGTGAGAGCACATGTCTTCATGACCCAGAAACAGCAGTGCCACGCTGCCCACTATATCCCAGCAAAGAGAGCAAACAATACATGACCCCCAACTCAACCAACAGAGCACAGTGCAAGTTACCAATGAAGGATAGAGAAGGCTGACTGGGGAATATGTGCTCCCTGCTGCACAGCACAGAGATATGGACCAAAGCACGAAGGGGCGGGGTACGCAAATCAGCAAAGCTGAGTTAGGGCACAAATGCTGTAGCCACATGTGCAGGGGCACCATCCTGACCGCAGGGTCACAGCAACGTCAAACATGTGGGCTCTGGAGCATTTGATCCTCGCACCCTGAGTCACCCACGGTGCTTGAAAACCTAGGCTTCCATGGACACATTTTTGTGCCAGAGTAACATTTTGCCAATATAGTTGCAGCACTTCATTTGCATGTTCCACCCAAACTGTGGTCCATAATCTCCAGCCTTGACTGAGTGGCCCACTCTGGTAGGGTATGTGCTCCACAAATCTATCTCCCAGCCCTTCTCGCATCTTGCCAGTGCATATGCAGACCTGCACATCAAACCGTCCAGACTACCGTTCCTTTGTAGGTATATGAGTGCGCACTCTTTCAGAGAGTAAGTCCTCTGCTGATGCTTCTGATTTTTGTGACTGTCAGGGTCATTTGTTTTGCTGTCCTGGCTGCTGCACATTGATGCCCCACCCCAATTGCCGTGCCCTAGGTGACTGTCCGATTTTCCCCGGGTCAGTACCAGCAATGGGTGTCTTGCCTGTTCTCTGTATGGGATGGCTCTGGGCTGTTACTGGTATGGGGATCACATCTGTACTGTGTTTGGACTGTGCCAGCCCAGCAGGGGCAACTAGTGCCTGGCCAGGGGCTGGTGGTATTGGCGCCTGCATTAATGGCATCTTTTGTGGTCTAGAACACCACTAGCCCAAACTCCACCCTACCTCATCTTTTTGTGCAGTATGCCAATAACACAGCATTTTTAGAGTAGCTGTCTTTTTGCTGCTTGTTCCCAGCTATCGTGGGGCCTGGTCACGTGCAATTTATGTGCTAGATCCTGCACTCTTGACTACTGTGCTTTTAGTAAACATGCCCCTAAGTTTGTACCTAAGATAATGGCGGGTTAAGTGATTTTCCCAAGGTCAAAAGAAGCATCAGTAGGATTTGATCCCTAGTATGCCTTTTTCTCAGCCTGCGGCACTAACCACTAGAAAACCCCTCCACACCTCCTTAGAAATTTCTATATTTACCTCTTAACCAGGAAGTGGATGGGGAATGTGCTTTACAGTTAACATGGATGTAATTAGCACATACTAATTGTTAGCATGGCAGATAAAACGCAAGCTGAATAATTTGTAGCTAACTGCATTGCTTTATCTGCCATTCAGTTATCATGTGGTAAAATATTTTTCTTTGCATTAAGTGAAGGCCAAATGTTGGGAATGCCTTGAACAGTTAGAGTGGTAACTGCAAAGCCTCCATACTAACACACAGTAATTGTAAAATCGTAACTAACATAGTGCTTTAGTAATAGAGCCCTATGTTAATTAGGGATGTACATTTATGCCATTTTGGTTTAGTGCATGACGTTTCACTTTATCATGCCCTTAATGAATTAGTATGCACTAGGGGTTATTTTAGAAGCTCTAGTTGCAATTTAAATATACTGTATATAAGCAGCTACGTGTAAACTGCCATTTTAGAAAGGGTGAAATTTACACATGACTGACAGCACATGTATTTGCTATTTCGTATAGGGTTATACATATGTAAGCCCAAAATTGTCCACATCCAGATCTACACCTGCCCCTTTTGGTCATCCCTTTACAGGCAAAGCACGGTGATCCTGCAACAGTTTTTCACTGTTGCTGCTTCAGCACCACAAACACACTCATGGCCTTCCGCTCTTGCCCCCTCTGAGCAGGTAGGAGCAACAGGTCGTGAGTGCGTGCACATGCATGGGTGCTTTAAGGCCTATCGAAACACTGAAATGGCAGCAGAAAGCTGTTTTGAAAAATCGTGGTGGGGTCACCGTGCTGTTTCCCATCCCCCAGGTGAGATGATGGATGGTGGGGGGGGGGGGGGGGCAGTGGGCCTGACCTCGAAGAGTATTTATTGTGCTTGCAAAACTTCTATCAGAGTGAGTCAAGACAAATTAGTACAGCCCTGCGTGAAACCGAAGCTGTTAAAGAACCGACAAGTGTATTTCACATGTAGTGCATTGCATTGCTCTCTGTATCTTGAGGGCTCGTTTACCTGACTGAGTTGCGGATGCAGCTGTAGAGTGATCTGCTCTTGTACCATCTGTGCTGGAGGTAGTCCAAACTCAGGGTTTGCCTGATGCTACATTAACAAATATTCGGAGCATAAAGTTGAAAATTAGAACATGAATGAAATTGTTTCTTTTTTACTGACATTTAAAGCAAAGCTGAGGGTTTTTAAAAAAAAAATATTGTCTGAATAAATGTTCGTTAGTCCCCAATATGCTTTTATTTTACCCTAATAGATCAAAACACAGCCAAGCATTTCATGCGTGTTTCCAAAATGGTACGGCACGCTTTCAGCATCTTTAGAATCCTTGCGGAATTTCTAAAATGTCTTTTTATGGGCAGTGTACATGGAGGTCAATATTCAGCCATGCAATGGATGTATAATTTGAAATGTCTAACCCAGATGTTTCTAAATATACCTATATTCATGGCTAGTCAGATCATGAATAGTCACATATTCATGCCCCGCATATCCACATATAACTTAACCTGAAGTATCTCATTTGGATGTGTCATTCCTGCTATTTCTGCAGATCACTTGTCCATCTATTTTATATGCTTAGCAGTCGAATATCACTGCTTAAACATATAAGTTAGACATCTGTGGAACATCTCAAATCCCGTTCCTTTTTCAGATGGATAATTTTGTCTGTATAATGGTTTATATGCCCAAAATAGCCATTCAACACCTGGGAATTATTTTAAAAAGGCGCTTTCCTGGTCAGCCCCACTGCCCAACATGTAAGTGTGTTTGAGTAACAACCTGAATGTGTTTTATAATTCATAATATCGTCAGCAGCACAGATTCATGTGTTCTGCAAATGCATGAGTGTTTTACACTACAGACGTTTATCTGGCAGAAACGGCATCTCATGTTTTACGTTTAAACTCCAATAGCTCTCGAACTTATATTTAGGACCCCCCGTTATATACAGATAAGAGAACAACATAATCAAACGGTCTCCCCTTCGACTCTCTCAGCTCAATATCATTCACTAATGCTAATTTGACATTTAGGGAGTATTAAGATTTTTTTCATGCATAAATGCTATTTTGAGTGTGCAAAAGGCCTCGTATAAAATTACAGTGTGTGTAAAGAAGGCATGGGGCACGGGCAGAGTCATGGAATATGCGCTTCGGCTGTAATATACCATATATACTCGAGTATAAGCCTAGTTTTTCAGCACATTTTTTGTGCTGAAAAACGGCCCCCTCGGCTTATACTCGAGTCAACGTCTGCAGATGTCTAGCAGGGGGCGCTGCTTCTAAAGCTAAGGTTTCCATAACCGCGGCTGCAGATATGGAAACCTTTGCAGTGATGTGCTGGGCATTCCTACAGTGTGTGCTGTGCCTGTGCGAGCGGCGGGTGCTAAGTTGTCACCTGCCGCCCGCAGAAGTAGTTGTAGTAAGCACGGACCCTCCCTCCCCCTCCCCGACTCCCCCCGCAGAGGTACTTGCAGTTGAGCAGAGTTGGCCCCCCCTCGAGCCCGCAGCAGCACATCCTGGACAGTGTGACAGGCTCAGGCTGTCACAGGCAGCGTTAAGGAGGCTGGCACATCACACAGAGGCACAAGCTCCTCCTCTGTATGTATGTGCCAGCCTCTCAGTGAAAACACACACATAGCCCCTGTAAATTCAGCAGATTGAGCCACGAGGAAGGGGAAAGTAAACGTAAAATTGATACCATATTGTTTTTGTTGACCCCATTTTCCACTTACAGAGCTATTTTACTGTTTTTCGCTTAAATAAATATTCATGTAATTTTATTGATCTCTATCTTTATTTTTTACATTGACTAGTAGGTGCCTCATTTCCCACCCTCGGCTTATACTCGAGTCAATAGTTTTGCCCAGTTTTTTGTGGTAAAATTAGGTACCTCGGCTTATATTCGGGTCGGCTTATACTCGAGTATATACGGTACATTTATAGCTGCTGCTGAGCAGGCGCAAATATATGTAGCCATATTGTAGCTGTGATTTTGGAAGGTTTTTGTGCTGGTTTTTACTGAGACACATAGGCGCAGGACCATAGGAAGCTAGCAATGTGTCCTGTGTGACTGGCGAACCTGATGCCCCCCCCCCCAGCTACAAGGAACTCAGTTTTTGGGCTCCCCTTTGGTACTTGTGCCCTGTGCGGCCGGACCTCTTGCACAGCTCTTGGTACAGCCCTGCATAGGCGCCTATGTGTCTTTATAAAATAATCTCAAAGTAAGTGCCAACTTGGCTCCCCACCTAGGCGACTGTTTCCACCTGAACTTCAAAAGGGTAATTTTGTAACACCTAAAGCAATTTTTGCAAGTAAGAGTGCTTTACCCATGGATATGGGCTTGTATGAAATTGTCCAGCCTATGTGAAGATCAACTTATGCATATTCAGCCTTGATGGGGGCAATTATATAAAGACGTTTCCACATATAAAGCCTGATTTAGAGACTTGTATGAAACTGGGTGGCAATATATGTGCGTATAAAGTATTTGCTAGAAAATCACATGCACTTTTTTGCACGGAACTTGCTTGTCATGTTTGTTTTGTTTTGTGCTTTTGTGTGTGTTATAACTCGCCTAGTCAATATTTGATAAGCAGAAGATAAATACAATAAATGAAATGACATGTACGTGCGCAATTCATAAAATCTGATATGTGTTGGGGACATACGTTTACCCCATCTTCAGAAAAGGTGTAAATTTGTGTCTTTGAATTTTCATGCTTCTGGGTCTGGATCTAGGATCCTATTTTCCTGTTATAACATTATCCTCTATGAACAGAATTCTATCTGCAGATTGAGGAGACATTTACGGGACACGCTTGGGATAGGGTTTTCCCTTATGGGCATAGTTTAGGATTTTCAAAAGTATGCATGTATTTTACCATAGGTAAATTATATGTGCACATAATTATCCTGGGGTAATTTTTAAAGTGAAAGTACATGGGTACTTTTGCTTTGAAATTCCAGCATTTGGAGATGCTTCTAAAATAATCCTACTGGTATGTTATGAAAGACTATATACAAAATATTTCCTCAAGGAGCCAGTAACACACAGGAACAAAAAATAAACTCCAAATAGGCACTTCAACAAAAGTTGTCAAAAAAGAAAAGAAAAAAAAACAGAAAAAACTAAAATACCCAAAAAACCAAAACAAAATATAACACCCAAACAACATGAAATCGGGAGGCGGCAAAAGAAGGTGGGAAACAGGCTCAGGCAAAAAAGAGGAAAAAAGACCTCAGCATACCTCCAACCAATAGTCTAGGAGGAATCGAGACCTGTTATAGGACAAAACATGCCTCGAAAAATAACAGTGCTCTACTCACATCAACGGTCAGAAAAAAACCTCTTAAGCCTGCAAAAAAAAAAAAAAACAAACAAACCAGTCCCCACACAAGTATGGCCCCTTCCCTAGAAAAGCAACCTCAGTGGCAAATATCAATAAAAAAGCACTTAACTAGAATGTCGCCATCAATCCAGAAGATCAGTCCAAAGGTGAGTAGCAGTGAAAAAGCACTCAACACTCAGCTGGAACATCGCATTGTTCCTGTCCGGTATGTTATGAAAGGCTTGCTGAGCACCAACAGGCTGATGCAGAAACCCTATGCTAGAGCCCAGTGCTTAAAGCTCTAGCAAAGAGTTTCATAGCATGACTTCCACACTGACTCTGCGCTGGAATGCAATATTCAAATTACTCAGTGCGCAAAAAGTCACTGTTAAACTGAGAGAGCAAGCCAAACACATGTGCACAGAAGTTGGTGCATGTTTGGCAGGCGGTTCTGGAGAAACAGGATCATCTGAGGGGAAGTTTGACACTTCACCTCAGATAATCCAGGCATTGGAGAAAGCCCCCAATACTACTGGAATACTGTTGGTGAGGCCAGTAACACCAACCCCAGATAGAAACCAAATCCCTGGCAGCTCCATTCCCTGCCTACCCCCAAAAAATCCCTGGTGGCCCTAATCCCACCCAATAACAAAAAGGTCTGGTGGCCTGGTGGCTCCAGAACCCCCCACACCCTCTCCTGGTATCTTTAATCTGGAGTGGGAGAGTTTTCCATGTGCTCCCATCCCTGTGCCGCCTTCTTGAAAAATGGCGGCACCTAGCCCCACGCAGTGCCATCCTGGCCTTTTATGGCAGTCTGACTCTGCGCAGTGCATCCCAGGATACACTGTGTGGAGCCAGCCGCCTCCATTTTTTCAAGATGGCGGCACAAGGGCCGGAGCACGTGAGCAGTGCTCCAGATTAAAGGTAGCGGGAGACGGGTGGGGGGCTCAGGGGGCCACTGTGCCACCAGGCCTTTTTTATTGTTGGGTCAGTGGGATCGGGGCCACTCAGCCATCAGGGTTTTTTTTGGGGGGTTTGATTTCTGTCAGGGGGTTAGGTTTGGGGCACCAGACCCACGACAGTATTCTGATGGAATCAGGGGGCTTTTTCTGATGCCTGGATCATCTGAGGTGAAGTGTCAAACTTCACTTAAGATGATGCTTTTACTCCTGGCTGGATCTTTACACCTGCCAAAAACTGTCATGAAGATCCAGCGTTAAAAGAACAGTGTAAATCTGCACTATGTTTCAGCGCAGTTTTTTCATCAGGTGCAATTACTTATAAAGCGATTTGCATGTCAAGTGCACTGCAGTTTAGCGCCATTGTTTTTTGGCATTTTTCCATCACTAGCTTGCTTTCTGCATCGGAGAGCAAGACTAGGGTGGGGAAAGTGCCAGAAAATGGCGCGCTAAGTTTTTCTACATCGGACCGCAAGTCTTCTATAGAATATGCTTATTGCCACCAAAATAACACACATTTGGCAGCACGTACATCGGAAGAAGCTATCTTACCAAGGGAAATGTTCAAAAAGGAGCAGTGGCACTCGGGACTTTGCACGCATCAGATTTGCTACGTATATGTATACTTGGGCAGATTTTTGTTAAACTGCATATCTGAAGAGCCAATTAAGGAGCTGGTCTGTGAAGCTCAAACGTTTTTTTTTTATATTTTGAGCGTGTTTTAAATTCCTGAAATTTAAGCACTGTTCTCTCCTTGAGCTCCCTTCCAAAACCAAGGTGCAAACATGCAGTCAGCCAGGGGCTATGAGTGACTCATAACACTGGTAATGGTGACATGGAACTGTGTGAGGTGTCATTGTAAAATACGGAATATGCAGCAACACTGCAGGACTGCTTGCACCACGTGGAGATGATGTCTAAGCCTTCTAAGGTCACCTCCATAACATTTGGCCTTTACGTATATATAAAACTGCTCCTGAGAAACTGATCAGTGATATCTTAGACCTTGTCTATTATGATGATTTTGTGCTGTATTAGTGTGCTTTCCCCTAACATGGGCTGTAATAGTGCAGGTGCACTTAACTCCATCTATTGAGGTGGTGGTAGGTGAACCCACACTAATGCAGTTAACACTGGGTTCACACGGCATGCAAACAGCGCTGAGCTCGACACGCCCACTTTAGACCCCTAAGCTGCCCACTCATGACCTGTGCTGATTGCCGTGGCTCCGCGCTAGCTGGCAGTGCGTGTTCCAGTGCGTCTTCAGTGTGCACAGAGCACTGCTACCATCTGGCACCCATTAGTAAGAGACCCTCTTTATGTGAACGAAGTTGGAACTTTAGTCTATTTCAGACAGAAAGGAAGCACCTGCAGTGGATAAAGTAATTTTAAGCAAAATGACTGACCGTCTTTAACGAGGTGCGTCTACTTGAGCACCATAATGGCAGTGGCTGCCATGACAGCTGTTGATCGAATTGCTTAATTTTCCTGGATATATTCAGTCTATAAGAGGAAATGCGCAAATCTGTATCTGATACTCCAGATGGTTCTTTACCCCAAAGCCACCAAAATTACAGATCCTTTCTCAGGGGCAGTGTCTCCAAATGGAGAACTTAGTGCATACCATGATCGCGAACCTCAGCCCTAAGCCAAGATCCTGTGTATAGCGTATAATCTCAGCCTTTCACATGTGCTCCTAAGGCTATTACAGATTCTGATTGTAGACAAAAGCGATCAATAAACATTATCTAAAATCCTTTCTTGAACTCTTTGAAAGAAATTTCTAGAAAGATGATGATTCAATGACTGCTTTGAGAACAGAATGGTCCAACTTTCGCATGTAATTAGCGTTAAATTAACTTTCTGTAGTTTCTAATAAAGCACTGTAGGCTTGAACTATATTACTTTGCCTTATTGCTAACACTGGAAAAAGCTTCAAAATACCAAAATACCGAGCTCAGGCCCGGGACACGTCACCCTTCTCGCTTAGGAGAACAGCGCGCAGAAAGCAGATTTATATCAGGCCTGAATAATTCCATTAGTGCTTTCTATGAAAATATCTCTAGAACATTTTCATGTAGGATAATACACAGCCAAGATCTGATTTTCAGTGTAAAATGTTACAGGCATGTCCTACCTGTGTTTGCTGTGGGACGTTTCCTAAAACATTGTCCAGTTGCATCATTTGCTTCTGGAAAATGAAAAAAATTATATTGCTTAATGTTCCATGTCAAAATTTCTGTCAGTGACAACATAGAGAACAGAATGTACGGCGTGTGCTGTGCTAGACTAAGATACATAGAGCCCACTATTCAGAAGGATTTATCTCATCATCAGCAATTCAGGCAAATTGGATAAGCCCTAGTGAGCCCCAATATTCAGGGGCAATATCTGTATAGAGGTGACTTTCAGTGCCGCTATGCACAAGTATCTGCATAACCTACGACAGTGTATGCAGGCTGGCTAGCTTGATAGTGGCTGAGAATTGCCATCATCGGGATGACTACTGCTGCTGACCACAAAATCCAGATATTCAGCCGCAGTAGCAGCCACTAGCTGGATAGGGCCACTGAATGTCTGAATGTATTCTATCCACAGCAGCTGACATTTAACAAAATACTGACAGCCTTGAACTCAATATTGGTCCATCAATTTCTCTTATGCATGTCTGCACCGTGCTGCATACACTTGGCAAAACTTTAGAGACATTCTCTGCTCCAGAGAGCTTGCAATCGAGTTAGGACAAACATACGTTCTCTTATTTGTCAGCTATCATAGAGAAGTAAAGGGACCCTCAAAAAAGCATGATGCACGGACTCGGGAAGCCTGCTCCAGGCAAACGGCAAAGCAGAGTAGAAAGAGGAGATAGGAGGAAGCAAGTAGGGGAGACTTGTCAGATGAGAACGGAGCTCCCGATGGAGGGGGACATGAGACGGAAATAATGAGGCGCTGCAGAGTGAATGATTTCTAGGTGAGCTGTATATGGACGTGGCTGAGAGGCTGATGTAAGGACTTGAGGAAAGCGGTGATGTGGTGGTAGTGAAGCTGAGAGAAGATGAGTTTTGTGTAGCTGCATTTTAAAGAGATTCCACTGGGGAAAGTTGGTAGCAGTCAGGGCTGGGTATTACAGTAGTTGACCTAGGTGAAACTTTACGTACCCCTTGCAATTAGCTTTTAGACCTCTAGTGCCCCCTTTTCCCCCCCCCCCAAGATTTTGATTATTAAACTCATTGTAATCATCTCCATGCCATCCTTCCCAGCACAGTCCTATAAAATGTATATTTGGTCATTGCATTTTTAAATATTAGACTTCAGTTTGTAAATATATACATAATGAGGGAGATCTCAAAAAGCCACACAAAAGGGTAAACAGACTATTTGAATATCACCTATTCTTCTTGCAGGTAAAAATAGCAGAGTCTGAGTTTATGTAGGGCTGCCAGGACCCATTGCTTTGCTTTGATTGTAACTGCTCTTTGCTCCCCCCCCCCCCAGATGTTGTTGCCCTAGGTGACTGCCTAGTTTGCTGAGTGATTGGGCTGGCCCTGGTTGCGGTAGTCTAAGTGGAAAGTAGTGAGACGGTGAATGGGCGTTTTGGTAGCATGCTCAGAAAGAGGGGAGGATTTTAGCAGTGTTGAAAAGGAAGAAAGACATGTTTCACCTGTGTTTTGGATGTTTGCAGAGAAAGAGAGGCATCAAACATGACTCCAAGGTTATGGGCTGAGGGAACTGGAAGAATGAGTGGCATCCCCAAAGACAGAAAAGGAGGGAAGAGGGGGACTGAGTTCTGTCTTGCCCAGGGCCAGTGCAAGGGCATTGGCCACCTTGAGACGTCTGTCTTCCTGCTGCCCCCTGCTACAGCCCCTTATTGCTGCTGCCGCCGCCGCCAAACCCAGTGGTGACGGCAGTAAATGAGCCAAAGCACTGTGTGGAGGGAAGCCTCAGTACTTGTGTGCAGTTGGTCCCGCCCCCTCTGATATCGACTAAGGGCAGGACTGCTGTAGTTGCAGAGCGCAGCATGCAGGGGTTGAGGCTGCCCTCTGTATGGCATTCAGGTTTTTTTCATTGCTGGGCCTGGGAAATATGGCATGGCAGCCGTGACTGTGACAGCAGTAAGGGGGTGGGTGGGAGCGGGGAGCAAGCCACCACCAAAACCTGGCATCCTAGGCAACTGTCTAGTTTGTCTAATGGTAACACCAGCCCTGGTCTTGCCATGTTAAACTTGAGAGAGATCCAGGCAAAGATGCAGAGCTGACAAGTTCCAAAATCCAGGAGGAAGATTTTTTGCCAGTCCTGGTTCTGAACTTACATTCCAAAGCATTTGTATGTCACAATTCTACTCACAGAGGTCAGTGCTACAGATCCCATAATGCAACAGAATAGAGTTAACATAAATCCAGGACTGTCCCAAATCTCTCTCTTCAAACTGGATGTTGACATCTGGACCGTACCAAGCAATAAGTGCACCCTGTGCTATTTCCATATCTGGTGCGTGCCCCCCCCCCCACATTACCCTGCCGCCACTGCCATTTTTTCTTTTCTTGGAGGTGGCGATAGCAGCAGTGAGGCAGACCCGCGTTTGTAGGCAGGTTGGGTCCCTCCTTCCCTTCTCTGATGTAGGTCACGTCAGAAGAGAGAGCGATCAGGCCAGCCATGCAAACGCTGAGTTGCACAGACCCGCTTTTGCCTCACTGCTATTGCTGCCACTGCGGCCTCTGAGGAAAAAAAGTGGCAGCGGCAGGACAACCCTTGGGGGGGGGGGGGGCCGAGGCTGGCAGCCCGACATGTGCTCCTAATCCTTTCATGCCCTGTGCGGCTACACTGCTCGCAGAAGGCTAGGCACGGTGCTGGTTGACATCTCTGGAGAGATCAGACAAAGCAGACTGAGATGTGGGATTTGATTTTTTGCTGCAATTTCTGGTGCAGAGAGTTTTCACCTAAGACATGACTCTGGCTCCCAGTGCAAGAACTCTTGGTTTTAACCCCAGGAATTCTTTGCAGTTTGATTGGGTAGCCCTGCTTATGCATAGTTCTTGGGACTTAGCAAATTTGCATTTTTGGCTACCTTGAAAACAACTATCAGGCAATCTTAAAGACTAGATTTAGAAGCACAAACAAATCTCTTTGGTTGCCTGCATTGTGAAAATGTATTTGTGCTCTGATCATAGGTAACAAGAACTATACAATTGAAGGGCCGCCTCTTTGATTCCTGTGATCATAATTTTGTTTTGGAATTCCTTTCAGATTTCCCAAAAGTACTGTGACAGAGTCCTAAATTTGATTTCTATAATTAATGGTGGCTTACCACAAAAGTGTTCTTATAACATTGGCAATCTGATTTGCCTACTTTTATAAAGGTCTTTTACAGTAGAGAGTGAGTTGTGCAGCACAAAGCAACAATTCAGTAGATTTCATTGGAACAACATATTCCCTGGAAAGTCTAGGAATCCTCTGGTTCGATATACACAAGCATTTCTGAAGTTGGTGCGGGTGGCAATAGCAAGAGTGCTTTTGCAAAAATCTGCATATAGCTTTGGCCATTTAGATTGCTGAATGGCCAGTTTTAGGTGATCAGAAAAGGGGCATGTTGAGGGTTGGAACGAGGGCAGGGAAAGCACAGTTACTTACCTGTAACAGGTGATCTCTGGGAACAGCAGGAATAAGTTCACATATGGGTACGTCGGTACCGATGGAGCCTGCGCGGGAACGCTCCCCAGCGTCCAATCAGAAAGCTTTTGGGAGTATCCCACAGCGCCTGTGTGCTGCCTTCCCGCCTTTCCAACTGTCTCTCCTCAGTTGAGTTTTTTAGCTGAGACAAAGAGGGAGAGAGAGGGAAAGGAAGAGAGAGAGAGAGACAACTCCTACGGGAGGTGGGTGGGTTGTGAAGACTTATTCCTGCTGTTCCCAGAGATCACCTGTTACAGGTAAGTAACTGTGCTATCTCCAGGAATGAGTCTTCACATATGGGGACTCCCTAGCTTTTGATGCCAGAGAGAGAGCCCATAAGTTGTGTGTCCCTGGAACAGGGCTGCACTTCCCCACCTAGATCTCTGGCATCCCATGAGGGATGGTGGGTAGGAGTTGATTAAGTATGGAACAGGTGTTTGAGAACAGCCTGACCAAACAAGGCATCCTGGCGGGAGTCCTTGTCCAAGCAGTAATGGGCTGTGAAGGTATGAACCGAGGCCCAAGTGGCTGCTCGACAGATGTTGTCAATAGAGACAGAGTTCAGATGAGCCATTGAGGCTGCCATGGCTCTCACATTGTGAGCTGTGACATGGCCCTCCAGAGAAATGTTCTTGCTCTGATAGGCGAAAGAAATACATTGGGCAATCCAGTTGGAAAGTGTTCTCTTGGAGACTGGTTGTCCCAAATGAGAAGGATCAAAAGCAACAAAGAGTTGAGAAGACTTTCTATGTTGCTGTGTCCTCTGTAAGTAAAAAGCTAGAGCTCTTTTACAGTCCAGGGTATGAAGATTCCTCTCTGCACATGATGCATGAGGTCCTGGAAAAAAGACAGGTAGGTAGACCTCTTGGTTGAGGTGAAAAGGCGAGACCACCTTAGGCATAAAATGTGGATTAGTCCTAAGGACCACCTTGTCATGATGGAACCTTGTATAAGGTGGATTAGCTACTAGTGCTTGCAATTCACTGATGCGGCGTGCTGATGTGATTGCAATGAGAAAGATAACCTTCCAAGAAAGGTATTTCAAGGAGGTAGTAGCTAAAGGTTCAAAAGGTGGCTTCATAAGCTGACCAAGAACCAAATTTAAGTCCCATGCCACCGGTGGTGGTCTAATGGGAGGCTTTGTTAAAAGGAGGCCTCTCATGAACCTTGCTACAAGGGGATGAGAGGAAACAGGTTGTCCATTGAGAGACTTGAATGAAGTTGCAATAGCACTCAGATGGACTCTTACTGAATTTGTCTTAAGGCCTGCATTAGACAGATGCAGGAGATACTCCAGTAACGATTCCAGAGGTATGGCACGGGGGTTAAGACCCTTTTCAGAACACCAGACGGTAAACCTTTTCCACTTGAAGGCGTAAGAATGTCTAGTGGAAGGTTTTCTGGAAGCATGAAGAACATCTTTCACTTGTTGAGAAAGAGGAAGATCCTGGAGATCTAGGCCTTCAGCAACCAAGCCCTGAGATGCAGAGACTGGGGATTGGGATGCCACAATTTTCCATCCTCCTGAGAGAGGAGGTCTGGAGCAGACCCTAACTCTAGGGAGGGAGCTTGAGAGAGATGTAGAAGCAGAGGGTACCACACTTGCCATGGCCAATGTGGAGCTATGAGAATCATGTGGCCTCTGTCTCTCTGAAGCTTGAACAGGGTTTTGGGAATTAGGGGAATGGGTGGAAAGGCATACAGGAAGTCTTGACCCCAGTGAAGGAGGAAAGCATCCCTTGCCTGAGCCCCCTGAGCCGGAGTTCTGGAACAGAACCGGGGAAGTTTGGCATTCCACGGACTTGCAAAGAGGTCTATGTCCGGGGTTCGCCAAATTTGAAAAATCTTGGATACCTGGTCCATATGTAGGGACCACTCATGTGGAAGCAGAACTCGACTGAGTCTGTCCGCCCAAGAGTTTTGAACACCTGGGAGATAGACTGCCAGAAGATGAATGTGATGCTCTCTGGCGAGGGCCCACAGTCATAGAGCTTCGTTGCAAAGCGACAGTGAACCAGTTCCTCCCTGCTTGTTTATATAGAACATGGCTACCTGATTGTCCGTGTGGAAAAGGACTGTCTTATGGCTGAGCAGGGTGTGGAAAACTCGCAGAGCAAGGAAGACTGCTCTGAGTTCCAAGAGATTGATATGTAGACAAGTCTCCTGTGGGGACCAGATGCCCTGGGTGGAGAGGTCCTGAAGATGAGCTCCCCAGCCCATTGGAGAAGCATCTGTTGTAAGAGTTGCCTGGGGTAGAGGCTGTTGAAAAGGACACCCCAGCAACAGGTTCTGAGGGGACTTCCACCACTGGAGGGACAAAATGAGGCGACTTGTGTTTGCTATTTTGTCTGACAGGCAGCCTAATGCCTGGGTCCATTGGGTGGATAAAGTCCACTGAGCTGCTCTCATGTGAAGACGAGCATATGGTACCACATGAACAGCGGATGCCATGTGGCTTAGTAACTGTAACATTTCTCGAGCAGTTAGAAGGGGTTTTGACTCTGCTTGAGAAGCTAACTGCATCAAGCAAAGGCAGCGGGCCTGAGGAAGATAGGCCCTTGCCTTTGTGGTATCCAGCAGCGCCCCTATAAACTCCAGGGACTGAGTAGGGATCAAATTGGATTTTGGGATGTTTATTACCAGCCCTAAATACTGGAGGATACGCATGGTGCAGGCTAGAGCAGTCTTGGCCTCTGATTGAGTGGGAGCTCGAATGAGCCAGTCTTCCAGATAGGGGAAGACAAAGATTCCCAGGGTGCGTAGAAAAGCAGCAATCACTGCCATGCATTTCGTGAACACCCTTGATGCAGAGGCCAGGCCAAAGGGGAGCACTTTGTATTGATAGTGCTTCTCCTGGAAAAGGAACCGAAGGAACCTTCTGTGAGTTGGATGGATGAGAGCATGAGTGTACGCATCCTTGAGATCTAGAGAACAAAGCCAATCCTGACTGTGAAGGTATGGCAGCAGAGTCCCTAGAGAAACCATCTTGAATTTCTTTTTGACTAGGAATCTGTTCAACTCTCTGAGATCTAAAATTGGTCTGAAACCCCCTGTTTTCTTTGGGATAAGAAAATAGGGGGAGTAGAACCCCGTGCCCTGTTGTTGAGAAGGCACTTCCTCTATCACCCCTTGGGCTAGAAGAGTGGCAACCTCCTGCTCTAACAGGCTGAGGAGGGAGGTTGGAGAGTTGAACTGGTGCACTCTTGTGAAAGGGGGCAAGCTGGAAAAATGAAGTTTGTACCCCTCTCTTATGATGGAGAGTGTCCAATGCTCTGCTGTGATTTGCCCCCATCTGGGAGCAAAGTGACATAACCTTCCTGGGATGGTGGAGGGCTCTGGTCCTTCTAGAGCCAGGAAGGCTAAGTTCTCTAGCAGAGAGTCAAAGGCCCTGAGGGGGCTGACATTGCTGGGCTGGAGCAGGCCTCGCAGCCTTTGCCTTGGTCTGTTTGGAGGATTGCTGATGTTTGGAAGGAAACTGAGCTGCAGAAGATGCTCTCTGACTATAAGCAGGATAGGATCTTCCCTTTTTAGAAAAAGGTGTTTTCTTGAACAACCTTTTCTTAGCAGGAGCAACAGTAGATTTGGATAGTCTATCCAAAGCAGAATTTTCAGCATCCATTTGATTGGCTTTTGCTTGCCAATCTTTACCAAACAGATTCTCACCTGTACAAGGGATATTTCCCAATTTATCTTGGACCCAGGTCTCCAAATCAGATGCCTGAAGCCAAGCAATCCTATGTGCTCCTATAGCTATAGCTGAGGCTCTGCTTACGCATTCAAAGGAGTCGAAAGCTGCACGGTTGGAGAATTTGGAGATATCCTGGACATGTTTGAGCCCAGAGGGAAATTCTGGCCTTTTACTGTCCAACATAAAAGGACTTAAAGTAAGTAAATGGTCAGTGACTTCTTTTAAGAACATTCCCATGTAGAGACTATAAGAATTAATTCTCGCAGCAAGCATGGAAGCTCGGAAGACTCTTCTACCAAAAGCATCCAGGGTTCTACATTCACGTCCTGGAGGATTAGAGGCATGTCTCTTGGCACTTCTAATCTTTCTCATTGCAGACTCAACCACAATAGAGTGGTGAGGAAGCTGAGTTTTATGGAAACCAGGACAAGGAGGGACACGATACATGGTGTCCAACCTGCGAGAATGAGGAGAGGTGGTTAGAGGTGCTTCCCACATCCTTAACATGAGATCATACAGAATCTCATGAATAGGCAAAGTAGCTGTCTCTTTAGGAGGTTTAGGATATTGTAGAATATCTAACTCCTTAGCTCTAGGCTCTGACTCTGGGGCTACTGTGATAGAGAGGCCCCGAGCCACCTCTCTGATAAAGTCTTGAAAAGACAAGTCCTCTGGAGGAGACATCCTTCGCTTAGGAGAGGAGGACTCCTGTGGAAGAAGCATCGCTGCATCAACAGACTCTTCAGAATCTTCAGAGTCATCAGAGGAATCGAAGTATCGTCTGTCAGGATGCTCTTGCAAAGCCCGATACCCGTACCGACTAGGATCGGTATCGGGAATCACCGGTACCGGGGTATTGGTACCGGAGGGCTGCAGAGGGCAGAGTACCAGCATAGCTGACACCGATGCCAATGTCGATGGTACCAGAATCGGCACCGATGGCGATACCCGAGCCGGTACCGACGTAGTAATCTGTTGCGGTACCACGGGCGTCGATGCCACAAGGAAAGCCGCCAGACTGCGTTCGATGGACAGAATCCTCTGATCCATCGACGCCGCCAATGCCTGGAAGTCGGTACCGGTGGAGGCCACTGGTATCCCAGAGCATGGCACCAGGAGATCTGTTGAGGCCACACCATCGAGATCATCCTGGAACCCCGATGTTGATGCTTTAGAAGCCGAAGCCTCCCGCCGGGGTAATTTTGCCGGTGCAGAATCCTTGGGGGCAAGGCCAGGGGCATCTCGATGCTTAGAAGGAGATTTGCCCTTTGAGGACTGGCTGGATTTATGTTTAATTACCTGAGATCCATGTGAGGAAGAAGAAGCCCTGAAGGACGTCGATGCCACCGAAGCTGCATCAGAGGAAAACAGGGTACTGAGCTTGGCAGCTTGGTTCTGTCGACCTCTCTTAGATATCATGGAACAGGACACACAATCTGTTATGGAATGTGGGCCTAAACACTTTAGACACCAGTCATGGGTGTCGGTGACGGAGATAGTACCGCCACATTTTGTGCACTTCTTAAATCCTGAGGCAGGCTTTTCCATATTTAAGGAAAAGGGTTTTGGGCCTAAGGCCCAAAACTGAAGTATACTTGAAGAAAATAAATGGAAAAAAGGTCTTTTTTTTTTTTTCTAAAAGAAAAGAATAAGAACCGGCGGTACCGGTATAGCGTCGAGGAAGGCAGACGCGACAGAAAAGAAATAAAGAAAAAATAAGGAAATTCTTCTGCGGTGACAGGAACACGACCTGCTGGCTCCACGGAAAAAGAACAACTGAGGAGAGACATTTGGAAAGGCGGGAAGGCAGCACGCAGGTGCTGTGGGATGCTCCCAAAAGCTTTCTGATTGGACGCTGGGGAGCGTTCCCGCGCAGGCTCCATCGGTACCGACATACCCATATGTGAAGACTCATTCCTGCTTGTTCCTGGAGATAGACTCGTACATTCAGCTGCAAAATTCAGCTGCCGTGTGTATAGGTTATAGGGGTTATTTTAGAAGCCTTATTCATAAGTCCCACATGGAAACTTTGGCATTTTCAAGCAGAAACATCATCCACATGTAAATAGCAATTTTAGAAAGGGCTCAGTTTATAGGTGGAGGCCCATAATTTATAGAAATTACCAGGGGGCGTGTCGGCAGCATGGCTTGGGGCATGGCCTGTGCAGGTTAAAATCGACATGTGCATTCTCCATGTCATAAAGAGTGGCTGCGTGTGGCTAAAGATTCCCACGCCTGCATGTACTGCTGCTCCCCGGCATGCATAGGCTTGTTTTAGCCAGTCCTTTATAGAAGGCATTAAGGGAGTTTATTTTCTCCTCCAAATTGATGATAGATAAAAAATTGCAGCCTCTGTATTTAATTAGTGGCATTTATATGCATAGGGCCTAATCCAGGAAGGCGAATAGTGGGGCTGTACGTCCCAAGGGATGTCCAGCCCCGCTATCCGCTCTCAAACTATTCCTCCACCTTGCCACGCTGCATGTTCAGAGCCAGTATGTGTGCTGCAGATTATGGGGCCAGAGAGTGGGCCTAACCCCTGGACGTACAGGACTGATTCCAGTGACGGCCCTGTACATCCAGGGATCACCAGGGGGCGCCCTGCTTATTCCACCTCTGAGGTGGAATAATCGCAGGGCGTCCCTGCCTGGCAGCCCCCTGCCCGGAGCAACATGACACCCTCGGTGAGTCCCTACCATCCAATCCAGGCCCTGGCTGCCAGGGGTTGGGCGGCAGGGTGACAGGGAGGGCACTGTGGCGGTCACACTGGCATGCGGGGTGGACATCCCTGCCAGTATGCAGGGGCGTCTAAGGGCCTGATCCTGAACCCGCGGAAACGTCTGGCTCCTGTGGTGCAGAATTGGGTCCCAAACAGCCCAAATGTGCCCCTACTGGGATCATAGAGGATTATTTGAGAAGCTTCTAAAATAACCCGGTAAGGGGGCCCTTTACTAAGGTATGCTGTGGTTTTGCACCTAACAAGTCAATATCATGCAAAAGCACAATGTTAACTATTGGGAGTGTGGACACCATGTTCCTGCAAGTTAACATGCTGCAGTAAGTCCTTACGCATAGCAATATTAGCATGGGTGCAGTTACTTCCACCTATTGTAGTGAAGGCAATTCTACCCACACTACTAGCAAGCCTTGAAGTTATCATGGGAGGCGCTGACTGCCCACTCTCAGCCCCAACCCACCCACTTATTATGCCAACGCACCAGGCACAGTTACCATGGAAATGTACCCATGCTGTGATGGCCCCACACTAACGGTGCTTGGTTACCGTGTGCTGAAACTCCTGCTAACTGCTTAGGGCACTTTACCTAATATGACAATGTATAAATAGCAGATAAAATGCTAAATAGATTACTATCCTTTTAAAGTTATGTGAATTTCATCACTGGAACTTAGACCCGTATAACTTTGATTATGTACAGGTCAACATTTAAACCCAGTGGCCAATTTTTTCTTTTTTTTAAACAGCCATGGCATTTAAAACATTCACACACATTCGGTATCAAAATCCATAGTCAGCAGTGCTGAATATGCTGTAGCTATAGCTGCTGAGCTGGGCACCTATGTGTCTTTATAAAATAGGCTAAAAGTTATCGCCCTCTTGAACTCCAAACCTAGGCACATTACCCTCCCCCCGTTTAGCTAAGCGGTTCAAGTTAGGTCAGAATTATTTCTGTCACTTAAACGGCTTAACTATACAGATGGTGGCTGCATATCGCTGCTAGGCATTGAGTTTCACTCTTGCTCCATCCTGGCTCTATGGGGCTGACTTTATAGAGCACATGGAAAGTTACATGCTAGTTAAGTGCTATTTTAAAGGACTTATGGGTAGATGGCTTCGCTGAGGGATGGAGAGTGAGCTGCTCTTTTCTGTGCTCCCATTTACCTTGTTCTAATGGGCAAACAGAAGGCTAAAATCATGGCAACAGGTCAAGACATGTACCTCTACTTCCGAGCCGTTCCTACAGAAGCAAGGGGTACCCTAGGGATCATCTTTATCTGCATTGTTATTTAACATCTATATGCAGCCCATCTGTACCCTGATTCGCTCTTTAAACGTACAATGCCTCGCCTATGCAGATGACATCCTGCTATACCTCCAATTCATGATCAACCAGCCTGATTTCTCTCCTATTATCAGATGTTTTGAAGCAGTTTCAGATTGGCTTCTCACACAAAACCTGCGTATCAATCACAGCAAAACCGACGTTCTTTTCGTCACAAGAAACCAGAGGTTCATCTCACCTCCCTCTCTCCAAGTTAATAAGGCCGAACTCAAAACAAAATCCACAATTCGCTATCTAGGCATCACCCTAGATCAGCGCCTCAACATGGCAACACATGTGAAAAATGTTACAAGAGCAGTATATCACAAGATACGAACCTTACGCCATCTTCGACCACTACTCAACTTCACTGAATTATCGGACTATTTTCCAGGCCCTTGTCATCCCACACCTGGACTTCGCCAACATTATTCTCCATGGGCTCCCACAGGCAACTCTAAATCCACTCCGGCTTGCAATGAACTCGGCTGCTAGAGTGCTTGCAGGTGTACCAAGATCAGAACACAACGCCTGTGCTGAAGGAACTCCACTGGCTGCCACTACAGGCCCGAATCCATTACAAGGCACTTATCCTGACCTTTAAAGCCTTGAGAAACCAGCCTCCCACACCTATCAGCAGACTGATCAATAACATCCCTGACAACAGAGCAAGGTGGTCTGCAACGCTGAACACTTTAGAAGTCCCTAAGATAAATGTAAAATGCACGAAGACAACCGCTAATAGGGCTTTTTCGATCTATGCGCCCATAGCCTGGAATGCCTTTCCCACCGGAATCCGAGCCATCATGAATCTTACCTTATTCAGAAAAGTGCTAAAATATCATCTGTTCCAAATCCACTATCCTGAATCTAGCCCTGGAAAACATAGAAAGTGCCCCCGACCCCCCGTTCTAACTGTTCCAACAATCTTACTCAACGGGAGAATGGTTAATCTGCCCATCCCTGGTACAGATTTTCAACACCATCAAATCTGTTTCAACTATGAATACCATGTAGCTCTGTAAAATGATCTGTATATAGTTTCTCCCAAGTTCTCCCCTAAGCTATTACCCTGTTCTCTGTAAGCGCACTGTGTCGTTGTCGCATTGTAGCATTGTTCTGTTCACTGTGAACCGCACTGATTTTAATAGCGCGGTATATAAGAAATGTAAATAAATAATAAATAAATAAATAAAATGGCAGAGACTCCGACTTTGATGCCAAACCTGCTGCTCGCCTGTCAATGATACCTGACTTGCTCACCTCTCAAGCGTTGGTGGTACCAGGAGCGATAGCTGCTGCGCCAGAGCCTTCAGGAGAGGTCTCCCTCCTTGTCCAGATATTTCTTTGAGTCCTGGTGGAAGGTCCTTTTCATTGTTGCAAAAGGGCTTGGAGTCTCTGGGAACCTCAGCCAGGAGACAGAGTGAAGTGGTATGGAGCCCGGCCTGGCTGTAGGGGAGGTTTCTGGAATAGAGATATCACCCGGAAGTGTTTTGCAGCCAATTTCAGAGGCGGACACGGAAGAGACTATCGATGTGGTTGGTGCATCGGCATTTCTGTGCCTCCCCTCAGTCTCTTCTGAGGGTTTGTCAGGGAGAGTGGTGCTGTGGTGTGCTGTCTTGGTACATGTCGGTACCAATGACAAAGGAAAATGTGGTAGGGAGGTTCTGGAGGCTAAATTTAGGCATTTAGGTAGGAAGTTGAAATCCAGAACTTCTAGGGTAGCATTCTCCGAAATGCTTCCCGTTTCAAGCACAGGACCCAAAAGGCAGGCAGAGCTCTGGAGTCTCAATGAGTGGATGAGACAATGAGGCAAGGATGAGGGTTTTGGATTTGTTAGGAACTGGGGAACATTCTGGGGAAAGGAGGGGCTCTACTGAAGGGATTGGCTTCACCTTACTCGGGATGGAACCAGGCTGCCAGCATTAACCTTAAAAAGGAGATAGAGCAGCTTTTAAACTAGATAATAGGGGAAAGCTGACAGTCGCACAAGAGCGCATGGTTTGGAAGAATGTATCCTTGAAGGATACTACCAAAAGCAGAGAGATTCCAAAAAAAAGAGTAAAGTAGCCCAAATGCCCTTGAGTATGAAGCAGACAGAGCTTAAAGATTCCAAATTACCCATGCCTACCAATAGCCAAAATTAATCTGAATAAAAGTCTCTAAAATGCTTGCATGCAAATGCTAGAAGTCTAAAAAATAAGATGGGAGAGTTAGAATATATAGCACTAAATGAGAGGTTAGATATGATTGGAATCTGAGACATGGTGGAAGGAGGACAACCAGTGGGACACTGTGATACCTGGGTACAAACTATATCGTAATGATAGAGCTGATCAAATTGGTGGAGGGGTTGCGCTCTATGTTAGAGAGGGCATTGAGTCAGAAAGGATTAAAGTTTTACAGGAAACAAAATTTGCTGTAGAATCTCTATGGATTGAAATTCCATGTAAAAAGGGGAAGGCGATGGCAGTGGGGGTGTACTATCGACCGCCTGGCCAGAATGAACTAATGGATAATGAAATGCTCAAAGAAATGAAGGAAGCTAGCAAACGTTACAGCGCAATAATAATAATGGGTGATTTCAATTACCCCGGTATCGACTGGGTCAGTGTCACAGCAGAAGATCCTAGGGAGATAAAGTTCCTAGATGAAATAAATGATTGCTTTTAGGAGCAGCTGGTTCATGAACCGACCAGAGGGGAAGCCATATTGGACCTAGTCCTTAGTGGAACACCAGATCTGGTGCAAGAGAAGGGTGTTGGGACCACTTGGCAATAGTGATCATAGCATGATCGTGTTTGATATATTTAGTGGAAGAGGGATGGTAAGGAAATCACAGTACTACCTTTTAACTTTTGAAAGGGAGACTATGATAAAATGAGGGAAAATAGTTAAGAAAAAACTAAAAGGAGCAGTTGCAAAAGTTTAAAGATTTACATCAAGCTTGTGTGTTGTTGAAAAATACTATCTTGGAAGCCCAGACTAGCTGTATTCCACGCTTTAAGAAAAGTGGAAGGAAGTCCAAAAAACTGCCAGCATGGTTTAAAGGTGAGGTCAGAGAGGCTGTTGCCAAAAAAGCATCTTTCAGGAAATGGAAAAAAGAGCCAAATGACGAAAACTGGAAACAGCACAAGCACTGGCAAATTAAATGCAAGGCTTTGATAAGGCAGGCAAAGGGAGAATTTGAGAAGAAGCTTGCTGCAGAAGCAAAAGCACGTAATAAAGACTTTTCAAGTACATTTGTAGGAAAAAAAAGCTGTGAGAGTCATTTGGTCCATTAGATGATAGAGGGGTTAAAGGAAATACCCATATTTTTGCCACCATGAACAACTTATAAGGGTTAAAGGGGCACTAAGAAGCGACAAGGCGATAGTGGAGAGACTGAATTCTTTGCTTCGGTCTTTACTGAGGAAGATGTAGGGATGTTACCCATGACTGAAGTGGTATTTAAAAGTGCAGAGGAATTGAAGGAAATATCGATACATCGGGAAGATGTATTACAACTAGTTGATAAAGTGAAGAGTAGCAAATCAACTGGACCGGATGATATACAACAAAGAGTGTTGAAAGAACTGAAATATGAGATTGCAGACCTGCTATTAGTAATCTGTGAACTATCATTAAAATCATATGTAATACCTGAAGATTAGAGGATGGCAAACGTAATAGCAATTTTTAAAAAGGGTTCCAGTGGTGATCCAGGAAACTACAGACCAGTGAGCCTGACGTAAGTACCAGGAAAAATGGTAGAAACCATCAAAGAACAATATTGCTGAACATGTAGATAAGAAACACCAAAAAAGCAGGTACAAAGGAGACTGGCGAATATCAAAATTCGGCAAAACCTTTTATTAGCCCCAACGCGTTTCGGCTAAAAAGCCTTCTTCAGGGTGTCTTTGATGGTAATAGATGCAAACCTCAAAAAGATATATAACAGTAAATAAGCATTAAAACATATACAGAGATATATTGGTCTATCCTGAGACATACATACTATAATAACTTTTAATCATAATACAAAACTTTTTTAAAATCATAAAAAAGAAAATAGAAAATAGAGTGTTCCTATACATACATAATGATACATAAATATAGCATATGCACAAATTTGAAAAAAGGGGTAAAGTTATATCATATACATAAATATGAAAAAATAAAGATAAAAAAATAAAAATTATAAAAGCAGTCCTTACCAAAAATAGCAACTCATTGTAATTAGAAACAAGAATAAAATACACGTTCATAAAAATACCTCTATCTAAAATACATAAGAGATAAGAGAAAAGTAAAATGCAAACAAGGGGATGAGGAGGACAAATACCTTTTGATATCTTGTGGCTCACATAAACCACTAAAAACAGAATAATAGAAATAATAAAAACCTTTGCAGCAATAAATAATCAATATGAAACAAATCATCGATAAAAGAATAAAATCATAAAGTCATAAAATAAATAAAAATCAAAATTTTAATGACTACCTTTACCTACAAAATCAGAGGAAAGGGATAGTAATAAATAAATACTGATGCAGAAATCCTGTTTCAAAAAGGGATTACATATCTTTTGTCCACCATATTAAGACACTCCCACGAATACCCATCCTATGTGTATAAGAGACCGCATACCTAAAGGGGAGAATATCTTCTCACTCGTTGACAATATAATATGGTATGTCGCTACTTTGAAAATGCAGAGGCACTCTAACTGCCAAGAAAACTATTCGACATATAGCTCAAACCTTTAATCAACAAGACCAGTGGAAAACCATCGCACTGTTTGACGCCACTCATACCATTGCTATTAATAAAGAAAGAAAACACTCTCAATTTCATCCACATTTCCACACCATAATGGGATAAAGGATCGCTTGTCTTAACCATGATGAAATAAAACAGCAACCAAACTTTGAGCGCTGAACGCACTGCGCTATAGATAACATTGTTATATACAAGCACAACCAGAAAAATATAAGCGTATCTCATAAAAACAGCATAAATGTGTATGGTGATTTCTATTATAGAGATTACCCTGATGTTTTCATTTATGACTTAGATATACCAATCATATAAATCAAGAGACTAAAACAACACCATGAGTCGTCAAGTCCAAGAAGATACAAAAATGTAACTGCAGAAAACATTCTACAATAAAAATAATTCAAACCTCCGCTATACCTGTAAGAAGCATATCATAAATAGCTGACAAACTGATTACAATATTATTAATAATAATTTAATAATATTGTAATCAATTTGTCAGCTATTTATAATACCCTGGGTAATTTAAGGTTCATCATTCTTTGATCCCATCGTAACCATACACATGTGACTTTTTACATGGTTATGCAGATACAACTGAGCAGTGAAAAGTTAAGCACCCCCGTCCACAACAATGTATTCTGTCAGATGTTGATATGCTTCTTACGGGTATAGCAGAGGTTTGAATTATTTTTTATGGTAGAATGTTTTCTGCAGTTACATTTTTGTATCTTCTTGGACTTGACGACTCATGGTGTTGTTTTAGTCTCTTGATTTATATGATTGGTATATCTAAGTATATCTAAGATATTCTCCCCTTTAGGTATGCGGTCTTTTATACAAATAGGATGGGTATTCGTGGGAGTGTCTTAATATGGTGGACACAAGATATGTCATCCCCTTTTTGAAACAGGATTTCTGCATCAAGATTTATTTATTTATTACTATCCCTTTCCTCTGATTTTGTAGGTATAGGTAGTCATTAAAATTTTGATTTTTATTTATTATATGCCTTTATGATTTTATTCTTTTATCGATGATTTGTTTCATATTGATTATTTATTGTTGCAAAGGTTTTTATTTCTATTATTCTGTTTTTTAGTGGTTTATGTGAGCCACAAGATATCAAAAGGTATTTGTCCTCATCCCCTTGTTTGCATTTTACTTTTCTCTTATCTCTTATGTATTTTAGATACAAGTATTTTTATGAATGTGTATTTTATTCTTGTTTCTAATTGCAATGAGTTGCTATTTTTGGTAAGGACTGCTTTAATAATTTTTATTTTTTATCTTTATTTTTTCATACTTATATATATGATATAACTTTACCCCTTTTTTAAATTTGTGCATATGGTATATTTATGTATCATTATGCATGTATAGGAGCACTCTATTTTCTATTTTCTTTTTTATGATTTAAAAAACTTTTTGTATTATGATTAAAAGTTATTATAGTATGTATGTCTCAGGATAGACCAATATATCTCTGTATATGTTTTAATGCTTACTTACTGTTATATATCTTTTTGAGGTTTGCATCTATTACCATCAAAGACACCCTGAAGAAGGCTTTTTAGCCGAAACGCGTTGGGGCTAATAAAAGGTTTTGCTGAATTTTGATATTCAAATAACACAAAGCCTAACCGGAGTTTAACAATGATACTTCATAACAATAAGAAACAACTCCACACATTAACTACAATGTAGCACTGGGAACGTTGCACTAAAAAAAGCCTCCAGCGCCGTGACAACGGGGAGCACAGACCTCAGAACTATCCTCTGATATCCATTGAATACTCAAAGCCAAAACCTGGCTTCAGCAATCCAATATGAGGTAAATTACATCAACGGTCTGTATCCAACCCCTCCGTCCGTCAACAGCACCAGAAAGCTACAAAATATCCAATAAACTGATGGGGATCCAAAACTAAAAGTTGCTTTGACAAATATCCACAACACTTTACAATCGTATCATTAAACATAACAAAATATCGAACATTAGTGCAGAAATCAATATACAAGATAATAATGAACAATAATCATAATAATCAAATGTAACAAAGCAACTATCAAAGGGGCATCAGCATTTAACCACATGACAGAGCAAGAGAAAGCCCCTGCACAGAAGAAGGACCCATCAGCACAAATTGCAATCTTCTGCTCAATTTTCCAAGATGATCATTATGGTATCAACCCCGATGCCACAATCAGACGTCCTTCTTAGCGTTTCGCAGACGCTGCCTCAGGGGGGTATACTATAAAACAATAATAAAAACAATAAAAAGAGTGCTAAACTTTCCCACTACAAATACATACACACTCCTATACCGATATAGGATATTTTGTAGCTTTCTGGTGCTGTTGATGGACGGAGGGGTTGGATACAGACCGTTGATGTAATTTACCTCATATTGGATTGCTGAAGCCAGGTTTTGGCTTTGAGTATTCAATGGATATCAGAGGATAGTTCTGAGGTCTGTGCTCCCCGTTGTCACGGCGCTGGAGGCTTTTTTTAGTGCAAAGTTCCCAGTGCTACATTGTGGTTAATGTGTGGAGTTGTTTCTTATTGTTATGAGGAATTTTGATATTCGCCAGTCTCCTTTGTACCTGCTTTTTTGGTGTTTCTTGGTAGTGTGCAGGTCCTTGCTGCTCTCCTTGGTTTCCTATTGAACATGTAGATAGTCATGGCTTAATGGGAGACAGCCAACATGGCTTTAGACAAGGAAGATCTGGTCTTACTAATCTGTTATGTTTTTTTGAAGGTGTGAATAAACAGGTAGACAAAGGTGAGTCGGTTGATATAGTGTATTTGGACTTTCAGAAAGCCTTTGACAAGGTCCCTCATCAGAGAATTTTGGCAAAACTAAAGAGTCATGGGATAGGAGGGAGTGCACTATTGTGGATCAGGAATTGGTTAAAAGATAGAAAGCAGAGGGTAGGGCTAAATGGCCAATTTTCCCAATGGAGAAAGGTGAATATGGTGTACCCCAGGGATCTGTGTTGGGTATGCTGCTTTTTGACATATTCATAAATGACCTGGAAAAGGGAATAACGAGTGAGGTTATCAAATTTGCAGATGACACATAACTATTTAAAGTTGTTAAAACCCATGAGGATTGTGGAAAATTGCAAGAGGATCTTGATAAATTGGAAGACTGGGCATCAAAATGGCAGATGAAATTTAATGTGGACAAGTGCAAAGTTATGCACCTAGGGAAGAACAACCCAAACTATGGTTACACGATGCAAGGTTTCACATTAGGAACCACCACCCAGGAAAAAGATTTAGGCGTCATTGTGGATAACATGTTAAAACCCTCCACCCAGTGTGCAGCGGTGGCCAAGAGAGCAAATAGAATGCTAGGTATCATAAGGAAAGGAATGGAAAATAAAACAAAGGATATTATAATGCCTCTGTATCGTTCCATGGTGAGACCGCACCTTGAATATTGTGTGAAATTCTGGTCGCCGTATCTTAAAAAGGATATAGCATTATTAGAAAAGGTTCAGAGAAGAGCCACCAAAATGGTAAAGGGGATGGAAGGATACCCCTATGAAAAGGCTAAAAAGGTTAGGGCTCTTTAACCTAGAAAAGAGACGGCTGAGGGGAGATATGATAGAAGTCTATAAATTAATGAACGGAGTGGAATGGATAAACGTAGATCGATTGTTTACGTTATCAGAATATAGAAAGACTAGGGGACACGCAATGAAGCTACAGGGCAAACTATTTAAGACTAATAAGAGAGAATATTTTTTTACTCAACGTGTAATCAAACTCTGGAATTTGTTACCGGAGGATGTAGTAAAGGCTATTAGTGTAGCTGGGTTTAAAATGGGTTTGGACAAGTTCCTGGAGGAAAGATCCATAAACCATTATTAAAAAAGGACCCAGGATATAAATGCTTGACCCAATACAAGCATTGTGGAAACTGTGTCTTTTGGGGAAACTGCTGGGTACGTTTGACCTAGATTGACTACTGTTGGAAACAGGATACTGGGCTTGATGGACCTTGGTCTGACCCAGTATGACACATCTTATGTTCTTAGGAGCACCGTTACCAGTATGCGGCATAAGGCTCCCTTGGTAAAACCTTTAATCATTGCTTCGCTGGCCGTGGTCTCTGCCCGCCGCTGTACTTTCAATTTAATTCTGCGGAATGCTACCTGCTCTTGTTTCTTTGGTTTTCCCTTGGTATAACCTCCGAAAGTCTCTTTGTAGAATCTCTGGCAGGCGAAGGTGTCTATTGATCAGATGGCTAAAGCAAGTACTACCTTGGCTTTGGATATGCATGTTTGTCTCCAGGCTAAGGACGCAGAACTCTCATTGTTGGACACCTATTTGAAAAAAGTGGAGGACTCGCTTACTTTGCTTGGTGAGACGCAATCTACTATGGTTTAGGATAGATTAACTGCTTGTAAAATAGAAACTTTGGATAATGCTGTTCAGGATCTTAATCTGGAATATGTCAACTTTCCTTAATCTGTTTTGCTCTCCCCAAACCATTTTGCATAAGTATTTTGTGGAGGTCCTCAAAATTCCTGATAACGCCCGTCCCCCCCACTGCTAATGTTTTTTACCTACTGGTCAGAACAGGCGTATCTAGTCCTGCACCGGGGCCTCTCTATCGGAATCTTTGAATCTAACTGGCTTACCTGAGTTCCCAATCTGAAGTGCTAAAGTGAGGAACTTTGCTAGTTTTTCATTTGTTTTTCTATAAGATATGGATCATGTTTTATGATTATTTTTTTAGCATTGGTCTGAGTTGTTTATGAGGTCAAAAATATGGGTATTTCCTGATTTTAGCCAGACCTACTCAGGAGCATAGGAAGAGCAAGCTGTCTTAGACACGGGTGCTTCCTTTCATCTCTGTCTTCCCTGTAAATGGATTATACAGTTTGAACATAATAGCTGTGTTTTGAGCCCTCTCAACCCAGATGTTTCATGATTCTAGGCAACTGCTTAGTCAGACTTTGACTCCGGTGGGTTGATGCCTTCTTACAGTTGAAATACATGTTTGCTGTCCTCCTATCCCTGAGTTGTTTTTTTTTTCTTTCTTTCTTTCTTGTACAGTTCTCCTGGTGTTGGATCTTCCCCCTGCTCTCCTTATTATGGCATTAATACACGCTTTGTACTGTAACTATTACCTTATATAACTAGATTTTTTTGAAGTTCTTTCCTATGTGCTTTCATTATTGAAAGTTATTGCATGTATATTATTTAGCAAATCATGCGTTTTAGGTGGTTGCTATTCTGTAAGTGCGCACATTAGTCCCATCACATTTACTTTCAGTTAGGGTTAGACAGACCAAGAGCTTGGATGGAGCCTAGTTGGGGCCTAAATTTACAAGTGTAAGTTATGGAATAGAACTTGCACATTTTCCCCATATTTAGGGGTGGGCATGTACATCTTCTCTAGAGCAGGTAGAACAGTTGCCCCTAGGTGTCGGTGTGCCCCTCTGCTATAAAGTATGCATGCACTTTTCTTCATAGAATAGGCCCCGCATACGTGCAAGGCAATGTGCGTTAACTGCATAGTTTTATAGAATTACACTCCATTTGGATAGTGCCGGAGTAGTTAGTAAGAATTTTCAGCAGTATTAGCCATACAGTGCCACTGAAAATTCATGGATGAGCCCCTTATATGTTTAGTGACCACTGCTAAATGTATAGGCGCCTTTGAATATTGCACTGATAAGGCAGCCATGTCATTGACTATTGACCTCAGAATCATTGGCAGGAATAGGCATAATAGGACTGAGAACTATATTCACATAGTACTGACTGATTTATGGTTAGGACAGAGCTAAGTACATTTACCCAAATATGCATGAAGCTCAAAGGGAACACATTTCACTGTAGGGGCCAATGCACAAAAATACATTGATTCTTGTGAAAGCGTTAGTGCACTGAAGGGCTGTTCTGTATGGGTCAACTGTGAAAGGAACAACATGCAAAGTGTAGTTCTGTTACCTCCATGCTATTGCTTGCAGACAGCAGTCTGTTAGCCTGCCACATCTAGAAGAGAAAGAAAGAGCAGTAACTAGAAGCGAAAAACTCTTAGGAGCAAGTTTACTAGCATGCTCTAAGATTCAGCACTTTACAGTGTGTTAAGTCCGGGAAATTAGCACAGGAGGTGCAATGGACCTGTGTAATTGTTGGAGACATGCCTGGCGTGTCCCTATGCAGTTACCACAATGATAAGCACCTTTGCTGTGATAAATCATTAGTCATAATTACTGCAGGTGCATTTACTGCCACGATAAGTGCACCTATGCTAACCGCAACATTGACGATTAATATCATCAGTCTGTCTTGGCATTATCTGGATATTAGTGGAGCAGCCGGGACAGAGACATGATATATCTGGATAGCAATCTGGATAATGTAGGACAGCAAGAAAGCTGTCCCTGTTGCTTTCCAGAGAGCTTATCCAGACAGCAGCTGAAAATCACTGCTATCTGAATAATGGTGTCTGATCCGGATAGCAGCTGAATAATCCGGATATTCAGCTGAGGCCACTTTCCGGGCTTTATTCAATAAAGATTATTTCCCATAGGCACAGCACGGGAAGAAATCCTTTGAATAAATCTGCGAAGTCTGTTCTATGAGTAGCCCACTTTTCTTTTTGACATTGTGCTACATGAAGAACTGGGATTATAACCTTACCAAGGTCATAGTAAGAGTTAAAAATGTACTTACTGGCAGAGAAAGGCTTGCCCCCCAAAGACAAAGAAGGAGAATTACAGTCTTCATATTTCAAATTGTTACCTGCATCAAAATAACATACACGATCTTACTTTCCAGAAAACACAGCACTTACGAAAGTAATCACTGCTTAGGTAAAATATTTTGTGTTACCTGTACCCCACTGGTGGTATCATACGCGCAATAGACTGAATAGCTTCTAATGCCTCGTGGAAGCTCTTCCCTTGTATTTCTTAAAGTTTTCAGTGATACTGACTCTTTCAATGCAATTTAAACTCTACCACTACTGGTCAGGAACCAATCGGGACCCAGAGATCATTGTGAAGTCATTTGGTTTCCCAATTACCCAACACTTCATTAGCACTGTTAATAGGTGCAGACATCAGTATGCCACAAGGGGCGTGGATCTGTTTTAATAGCAGGGCGTTGAGTGAAATCGTTCCCAATTTAAACGCAAAAACCATGATCTAAGCAGTACTTGCACAGCAGTATCTATTATGAAAAGAATGGCTAACGTGTGATAGCCCAGGTGATCCTGTAACCTTCTTTATTTTCTAAAGGGAGCAATAAAGCTCTGAACTTTATGTGGCTGAGGTAATTGTGGTAACAGAAATGTAAAAATAAAAAACATGCAGAATATGGTAACAAACATAAATGAGACAAGGTGATCTAAAAAAAAAACATGCTGTTGTGAAATGGAGGGGCCTAATTATTAGACCACTTCAGTGGTTTACCTTGAGTTTTAACACCAGTTAGTGATAACACGTGCCCAAATTTTGACTTTGTGATTTAAAATCACTAAAGTGTGTTAAAATATGCTTTAACTGCTAAGGTGGAATTTTATGTTGCAAGGGTGTAGGGAAGGACCAAAATTGCAAATGGCCTCCCCCAGCATTAGCATGTGACGATAATGTATATTAATGCAAGGGCATGGCTCTACTGTAGAATTTTCACTATTTCTCCAGAGGTGTAGGTAACTGTTTCAGCAGTGTGATAACACACATTAATACACATCATCTTCATAGATGATTCCAGCCAAGCTTCCATTTTGTACTAATGATAGTGCAGATGTTTTGCCTTTAATGCTCACCAAAATTCACCTCCAGCAGCCCCCGATCGGCCACAGCAGAGGGGAGCGGGCAGATAGGTCCTGGCAATGAAGTGGGGAGAGCTTATCAACAGCCGACACTGGGCAATTAAAAAGCAGCGCACGAAGGCATGCCCATGCCTGAGGACCTCTCTAGAAGGCCTATCGGCGTGGCCCTTAGGCGGGGACCAGAAGGATGAAAGAAACCACACAACGTCCCCCAATCACCATCAGTACGTTAGGTCCTTGGATACTGAAAACTAGGGAACCAGCCTAATAGCCTGACCGGATGCTACAAAGGAACACATGAGACCAAAAGTATAAGCACAGTAGAATGGCATCAGACACGAACTAGAAGCACCCAACGGACTCAAACGCCAGCACCAGGAATGCAGCAACAACTCAAGCATGACAACCTCTCTAGTCAAATCTTCTGACAGAAACAGTGTGAGAGAATGCTGGGCAATCAGGGAGATGAGTCACTCCTCAGCGCAGACACCAACAACAATCACAGAGACATCTGAAGAGAGGGGGAAGATAAGACCCTCCCCTTTCCCTCACCACAGACTGCAATTGCCCCACAGCAGCATACTCAAGACAGCAAACCCGTGAGCTCTCCACCACAAGGCAAACATCAGTCAGATTCATAATCTCCCAACTAGCCCACGATTTTCCATAACCCTACAGCTACCCCCTAACACACGACATTCAAGGAAACCTACATCACAAGCCATCATGTTCTACTGCCAGACATATTTAATCCTTCTTTTCAATCTTATTCTCCTAATCTACTATACTACTGCCCTAACAACCACCACCCAGTACATTCCAATCATTGCCAGAACTCAACGATAACAGCCCTACCACACACAACATAACCCCTGGTCCAGAAACTACAACAGGCTCATACAAATACACCCCACCCTAAACAGCCTGAACAAACAAAAAAACACTCCCACAAACAACTGAAATGCACCCTCATCAGTACATGCTCAGTACACAACAAAATCCCAATCATCACCGATATTCTTAGGAAAGAAGAACCGGATCTTCTTTGCATTACCAAAGCTTGGCTAACTTCAACAGATACCATACTCCACAACCAACTCAATACAAGTGATTATACGCCATTGAATGAGCAAACAAGGAGGAGTACTAATCATTGCCAAAACCAGCCCACAATTCTGAATCACAATGTCCACATCTATAGAAGACCTAGACAGCCTATCAATAATCAATGACCTCATCTCAATATGCCTATTTTATCGAGCAACCACACCCAACACCAACAACCTAACCAACATACTAGAAACAGCAAGCAAAAGCACCATACTAAGCAAACCTCTTATACTACTAGGGGACTTCAACTTGACCACGCTTCCCAGAGACCAAGCAAACACGTTCATGGAGGCTATGGATCACTAGGCTACCAACAAATAGTAGACAACCCCCACCCACTTGAAAGGAAAAATACTAGACCTCATATTCATACCAAAATACTTCATATCAGATGACAACATACCCATGACACAAACACTCCTGGTCCCATGGTTCGAACACACTATGATCAACTTCTCCACCCCTCATTTCTCTAGTACCCACATAAAAAACACCATTCATACCATGCAACATAGATTCTACACCTTCCACAAAGAAGCATTCCTTAAATAAATGATACCTCACCTTCAAACCAGCTCTCCCAACATCGATGAAATGGTCACAATCTGGAACTGGACCATAAGCAACGCATCATCAGCACCACCAACTACATCAACTACAAAACACAAACCAAATGCAACATGGTACACCAAAGACCTCAGAAATTTAAAAAGGGAACTTAGAAGAATTGAACATAAATGGAGAACAGCTAAACAATCTGAATTGCAAGCAAGATGCATGCAAAAATTGAAATAATATTACACCATGGTAAACACTACAAAAAAGGATCATCATACACAGATCTTAATGAAATTGTTGAACTGACTCAGAACTATTTAGCATTGTATGATCACTAACTATAGCACTAAACCTTGAGAGACCTGACAGCAACCCCTGCCCCCAAATACTTGCAGATTTCTTAAACAGAATGGGACCCACCAACAATATAAGCACGCAACGCTGGACAACAATCCAACCAAGAATCTTTAGATTGGACTCCATAAAAAAGAGCACATCATCAGCAGTCTCAACACCACTACCTCACCACTGGATCCATGCTCTGTCAACTGTATGAAGAGAGTTTGGTTGTGGCTATCTCCATTCATACACCAAATAGCACAGGTCTCACTAGAACAAGGGTTTATCTCTAAGGAACTAAAAATGGCATCAGTACAACCAATACTAAAAAAACCCACACAGCTGACAAGAGACCCATCAGAAGCTTTCCCTTTCTCTCCAAAATAATCAAATGTATAGTACTACAGCAACTCCAAAAATATGTTGACACACATGCTCTGCTAGATCAGCCCACCACTGATTCATACCACACCATAGAGTCAAATCTCTTCTCACATCACTAATAGATGCTATAATACAAAGCATCAAGAAGATTACCCAGGTCTACATCTTAATCTTCCTAGACATAACTGCAGCATTTGATTCCATTCCACAAACCCTCCTAATTGCCAGACTACAAGACATTGGATCCATTTGAGTGGGGGCCACTGATTCCAATCATACCTATCACACCGTCAACAAGTATACATGGGAACAAACAAATCGGCTTCCTACACACAACATAAAGAAGTTCCACAAGGCTCTGCATTATCCTTACTGCTTTTCAATATCTTCATGCAACCTATATGCACCATATTCTCTGAGAACAAGCAGGAAGTCAGTTCTCACATATGGGTGACATCTGCACTGATTGAGCCTTAGTGGAAGCATCTTCACAGTTTTCAAAGAGAGTGTTTGGGAGATGCTGCAGCACATGTATGATCCCCTTCCAACCCAAGAGTGCCATCTTACTCAGTCTCTTTTTTTTTTTTCTGTGGAGCTCTTCAGGCGTATATCTGTCTTCCCCCGGAAAAAGTTGATTTTTTTGCTCTCTTCCTCCAGTTGCACTGGTACTTTTCCCGCCACCCGAGCCCGCTGCTTTGGCATCGAGTCTCTGGTCCATATTTTCATTTTTTTTTTCTTTTCACCTTTGGCGCCTTCGCACCTTTTTTCCCCAACTGGCAGTACCGCGGGTCTTCGACCTTGCCGGTGTAATTTTTTCACCCATTGCTATCAGTGGTTTTAAAAAGTGTGATCAGCCTGCGGTCTTTGTAAAAAGCTGTCCACCAAGGCCCTCAAGGCCAACAGCAGCAGCACAACAAGTTTTTCCCGGAATCCCCAGCACTTCCAAAGGCCAAGGCCCCATCTGAAGCCTTGGACTTCTATGGCGCCCCCGCGGATCCCGGTTGACACAGTGGGCCTTCAGAAAGGTTATCTCCTTTAAGTGAACACAAGAAAAAGAAACCCTCAAAGGTAGCATCTCTGGATGGTTCTGACAGGCTGGGTAAGTCCCGAGCCAGGTCCCGCAGTCCACACCGCTCGTCTGAGGACTCTGAGTGGGAGCGGCTTACCAAGATTGCCTTGAAGGAATCGATTGGAGATCAGCCCTGGATACCCGAGGCCATTCTCCTTGAGGACTCCCCTTTTGGGGAAATGGCACCAGGTATGAGTTCTTGGGTGCATGCACTGAGAGCTTCAGAACCATCTGAGCTGGAGTCTAGAATGGTGGCCTTGGAGCACAGTCTGTCTGCCTTCATGAACCAGCAGTGGGCATTGATGTCTCTGGCATGACCGGTTCCTCCACCCAGACCACCGGGCCCTTGTCATAGAGTATGTCCCCGGATGCCGAGCTGATTCTACTACTACTACTGCTACTACTATTAAACACTTATATAGCGCCACGCATGCAGCGCTGTACAAACATACATACAAGAGACAGTCCCTGCTCATCCAAGCTTACAATCTAGTCAAGACAGTACAAACATTAATCAATTCAATGGGTTTTACAGTTCGGTCATGAAAATGATGGGGTTAGGTTAAGATGAGGGACAGAAGTCAGGATCTGAACACGACAGTGAAGAGATGGGTTTTTAACCTGGATTTGAAGAGGGCTAGGGAGGGTGCTTGATGTATAGACACAGGTAAGCTGTTCAGGCATAGGGTGCAGCAAGGTGAAAGGAGTGAAGTCGGGAGTTAGCGGTACGAGTGAAATGCCTAGATAGAAGTAATTTGTTAGCAGAGTGAAGTTCCCGAGCTGGGATGTGGGGAGAGATAAGAGATGAGGGGTATTGAGGGGCTGCAGAGTGAATGCACCTATAGGTGAGTAGGAGAAGTTTGAATTGGATGCGGAATTGGATGGGGAGCCAATGAAGCGACTTGAGAAGAGGAGTAATGTGGGCATGGCGGGACTGGCGGAAGATTAGTTGAGCAGCATAATTTGGAATGGATTGTAGAGGGAGGAGATGGCTCACAGGAAGACCAGCAAGGAGTAGGTTATAGTAGTCGAGGCAAGAGGAGATTAAGGAGTGGATAAGCGTTTTGGTGGTGTGTTCCGACAGGAAGGGGCAGATTTTGCTAATGTTGTAGAGAAAGAAGTGGCAGGTTTTAGCAATGTGCTGGATATGTGTGGAGAAGGAGAGAGAGGTGTCAAAGATGACCCCCAGATTGCGGGCCGAGGGAACAGGAAGGATCATAGATTCATCCACGGAGACTGAGAAAGGGTGAAGAGGAGGAGAAGAGCTAGGGGGAAAGAGGAGGAGTTCATTCTTGGCCATGTTCAATTTCAGGCGGCGATGAGACATCCAGACAGCGATGTCATAAAGGTAGGCAGAGATCTTGGTTTGGATTTCTGGAGAGATATTAGGTGTAGAGAGGTAGATTTGGGAGTCATCGGCATAGAGATGGTACTGAAAGCCATAGCTCCTTACATATGTATGGAGGGGCGTGCTTGTTATATAGGATTCACCACTTTGGCAATGTTCCAGACTGACTATCTTGCAAAGGATTATGGTAATGGTAGTCCAGTCATGCGGTGCTTGCCTTTGAGGTAAATGAAGACTATGGTAACACCTTAGGATGTCTTCTCCAGGATTTATATTCAAAATAACAATAGAACTGAAAGCTTATGCAAGTAACTTGTAAAGTCCATCAAACAACGGAAAGTCTTTCTCTCAGCCACTGCTGACAAACCTGCTCAGCAGTGCTGATGTATAGCAAATCAAAAGTAAAAGCTTCTTCACAAAACAGCTTTTCTTTTCCACATTCAAAGAACTTTTTATATCCAACGTGTGCACAGCCCAAGCTGGGCTCTGCTTTGATATCAGCTGGGTAACAAGCTTCAATCAACAGCTTTTCACCTTCTCTGCACAAGTATTTCATTTCTCCCAAAACCTTCTCTCTTTCCACACAAACTTTCTGGTGTGCCAGTTACTAGAACATTTCCTTTTCTCCATGGACAAGCAGGATTGCGTCAGCCACTCCTGGTGTCGTCCCCCGGGCGGCACCAAGTACGGAAGTGCTCTCTAGAGCTCAGAAAGATGAGACTTTCTGAGCCCGCCCAGGTAGCCCACCCTACCGCTCCGCCCCCTAGCCCCCAGTTTCCTTCCTTCCGCCTTGCCAGCAAGACGGACCCTGCTCTCTCTCACCCTTTGTTATTTTGTTCTCAGTATTCAAATGACTAAACCGGGATTCAAGAAATGCCTTCTCTGCAAAAGAAAAATGAGCATCACAGACACACATGGCAGCTGCCTGCGCTGCCTGGGGCCGGACCATAAGATCGAGGACTGTGAGCACTGCGGGAGAATGTCCCCTAGACCTTTTAAGATCCGTGGACACAATTTAAAAGAGTTTCTTTCTGAAGACGCAAGTACTGCAACCCCGGTACCTGCTCCTGTTCCTGCTCATGCTTCTGCCAATTTACTGCATGCCCCGGCTCTGGATGCGCCCGGTGCGGCCTCCTTCCATGACCGCGGTGCCAACGATGCTCCAACTGGACTCCCACCACCTTCTCTGTCGCCTGCGGTGGTCCCGTCGGGGGAGGTAAGGCCTGCAAACTCCCTCTCGAAGTGAGCATGTGAGAGCCATGCGGAGGCTGAAAATGGCGCCCGGCTCAGGTCCTCCAACTCTGACAAGCGATCCTCCAGCTCCGCCCCCTCCTACGGCAAGCCTGTGGTCCCAGATGCAAACGCTGTCTCTGAGGGCTACTAGCTCCGCCCACGAGCCTCGATGTCATTCGGCGTCGGATGGGAGCCATGACAACGCCCACCTCCCCGGAGCCGAATCCCCCGCGCGCCGAAATAAACACTGTAGCAGCAGCGATTCAGACACTCGCCGCGGGGGGAAGAGCAAGGCAAAGTGCCGGAAGAGGATCTCTAGCAGCAGCAGCAGCACTAGCAGCAGCCGCTCCAATCAACGCAAACAGAACCGGAAGCACAGAAGCAGGCGGCATAGCAGCTCCAGCTCCAGCAGCAGCAGCAGCTCGTCCAGCCAGCACCGCAGCACCAAGCGCAAAAGGGCCCATTCCTCCAGATGCCGCAAGGGGCATCGGCGCCAGAAACGGAGGAGGAGTCAGGTGAGCCTTTCTACCTCCTCCAGCCCCGGCCACAGCCATAGGAGCAAGTCCTCATCCAGCTCCATGGTACGCCTGCTGTCCCAACTGTTAAGACAGTCAGCCATGGCGGCTCCTGCGCAACTGCCCCAACAGGGCCCTCTACCAGCTGACTCTCAACCGGCTTCCCGAGAGACAGATCCGCCCGCAGGGGAGTACCGGGAACCCTCTCCAGGTAACGGACCCTTGGGGGATCTCCCCCAGGAAACCGACAGGGACGACCCCAGAGGGGAAGTTGTGGGGTCGACTGCCCGCGAAAGCGAAAGGGCGACCCCTGATAGGGCAGCCTCCCCGGAGCCAGAGGAGGCTCCCCCTCCGGAGGACCTCACCTATCCCAAGTTCCTTCTAAAACTTGCATCCACCTTGTCCCTGCAAGGCAGGGACGATAAGAAGGAACCGGTACCGGAGGTGTTGAAGTACCTAGCCACCCCGAAGACCGCGTTCTCCTTGCCTATTCACCAGACACTACGGGACAGTCACCTGAGGATCTGGCAGATGCCGGCTTCCGGCCGCCCCTTCCCCAGAAGGCTAGAAACAAAATACCAGGTCCAGCCTGTCCCAGGATTTGCAGCCTCTCAACTGCCTCCCCAATCCATTGTAGTGTCATCAGCTCTCAAGCGCGTCAAGTCTTCGCGCGCACATGCCAACAGCCCGCCTGGGCGGGATCACAAGCTCCGCGACGATATCGGGAGAAAGGTTTATCAAGGAGCTATGCTAAACGCAAAGATTGCGGCCCACCAATTTCAACAAGTCCTCTTCCAGGATGCATGCATGGCTAACCTAAAGGCCGCCTTGTCTTACCTCCCGAAGGACTCTCAGAGCCTGGCATCAGCGGCACTCGCAGACATGTCTGAATGCAGCAAGCATCTCGCGAGTGTAACCTTTGATTCCTTCGATACAGCGCTGAGAACTGCAGGAACAGCCATCTCAGCACGGCGATGGGCATGGCTGAGGGCATCTGGCCTACGGGACGACACGCATGACAAGATTGCGGACACTCCATGCTCTGGCGAGTCCCTCTTTGGCGACAAGGTAAAAGACACGGTCAATGATATGAAAGAGCATTGTACCACGCTACAGACCTTGGCAGAGGATGGCTTTGAGCACCACAACAGCACCCAGAGGAACAAATTTCAGAGGAAGCCTTACTACTCATCCAACAAAAGGTATCCTTCTAGCAACAAATGGCAAAACAACAAGTACAAAAGCAACTCTTACCAAGGACCCTCTCACCAGCGAAACTCGCAGAGAGACCGCAAACAGAAGACAAGCGCGCCCGCAAGCAAAGGTGGGCCTTCCTTTTGACACCAGATCTCGGCGTACCCCCGAACCGGGGGACGCCTGACCCATTTTTTACCAGAGTGGCAGCGAATATCCTCCGACTCATGGGTTTTGCGGGTCATCAGGGAAGGCTACCGCATACGCTTTGTAGCCCCTCCGCATCAGAACTCCCCACCTACCAGCGATACCCCCCAACACTTGCATCTGGCCATGGCCACGGAACTATTACGACTACTGCACTCTCGGGCCATAGAGGAGGTTCCCCCTCCCGAGGAGGGCTCTGGCTTTTACTCCAGATACTTTCTCATTGCCAAACGGACGGGCGGCTTCCACCCCATCCTGGACCTCCGCCGCCTCAACAAGTTCATCAGCAAAGAAAAGTTCAGGATGTATTCCCTGAACACCATCCTTCCTCTGATCCAACCCGGCGACTGGATGGCGTCCCTGGACTTGCAGGACGCGTACACCCATATCCGCATTCACAAGTCGCACAGGAAGTTCCTTCGCTTCCAAGTGCTAAACCAGCACTACCAGTACAGAGTCCTACCCTTCGGTCTGTCCCCCGCCCCGCGGGTCTTCACGAAGTGCGTGGCCGCAGCAGCCGCCCACCTCCGCAGGCAGAGCATAGCGGTCTTCCCATATCTCGATGACTGGCTCCTCACGGCCCCCTCAGCCCAGGAGCTTCGGAGGTCCATGCAGACATCCATGACGCTGCTGTCCTCCCTGGGATTCGTCATCAACCTCAACAAATCACACCTCTCACCGGCCCAGAGGCTAGAGTTCATAGGAGCTGTGATAGACACCACGATTTCAAAGGCTTATCTTCCAGAACGCAGACTCTGCACCATCACAGCGCTAACGAGCAAGGCGACCAAGGCAACGACCTTATCAGCGAAGGACATCCTGCACCTTCTGGGACATATGGCGGCCACCACTTCCGTCCTCCCCACGGCGAGGTTACGGATGCGCCCACTCCAGTGGCACTTACGCGGTCAGTGGAACCAGAATGGTCAACCTCTCTCCACCACAATCAGAATGACTCCACAAATCCGGACCCAGCTTCACTGGTGGACATCGCCAGTAAACCTGTTGGTGGGGAAGGACATCCACCCTCGCGAGCATCAAATTGTTCTAACCACAGATGCATCGAACACTGGCTGGGGCGCCCACATGCTATCCCTAAGCACACAAGGGGAGTGGTCCCAACACGAGAGGCGTCTACACATCAACCTCCTCGAGCTAAGGGCCATGAGATATGCCTTGACAGCGTTTCTCCCGCAACTGTGCGGGAAGTCGATCCTCTTCCAGACGGACAATCAGGTGGCCATGTTCTATGTCAACAAACAAGGGGGCACCAGCTCTCTTCCCCTCTGCAAGGAGGCCACACTGATATGGACCCTAGCTTTGAGAAACGGCTGCCACCTTCGAGCGTCATACCTCCCAGGGGATCAGAACACCCTGGCAGACAGACTGAGCAGGCAGCTCCAGCCCCACGAATGGGCCCTACACCGCAATGTCTCCGACAATCTCTTCCGGATCTGGGGGTTCCCAGACATCGACCTCTTCGCCACGGAATGGAATGCCAAGTGCCCCCTGTTCTGCTCCAGGCACCCATTGACCAGGAGGCTGGCAGCGGATCCATTCGACGTGTGTTGGGGGGAGTGGTCACTAGTGTATCCGTTCCCCCCAACGCCCCTCATCTCAGCGACCTTACAAAGGATTGTCCAGGACAAAGCAGAAGCCATCCTGGTGGTCCCTCACTGGCCGCGCCAGATGTGGTTCGCCCTGCTATTACGCCTGGCGCAGGGAGACCCGAAACGACTGCCAATCAGACCGGACCTATTGACACAGGACGAGGGCAGGATACAGCACCCCAACCTTGGAGCCCTGTCTCTCACTGCCTGGAGGTTGAGCGGATAAGCCTTTCCAATCTCCAGCTACCAAACGAAGTGCAGGACGTGGTGCTAGCGGCCAGGAGGCCCTCCACCAGAAAGTCCTATGGCCTTAAATGGAGAAGATTCAGCATCTGGTGCGCGAACCAAGGCCTGGAACCTGCCACATGCCCGCTTCCCTACGTCCTGCAATACCTCAAGACCCTGTCTAACCTGGGCCTGCAGACGCAGTCCATCAGAGTTCACCTCTCGGCGATAGCTGCTTACCACTCGCCGCCGACAGGGGCCACTTCCATTGGGGCACTGCCCCTCACGTCATGCTTTATGAAGGGTCTATCGAATCTGAAGCCCCCAATCAGGCAACCTGTGCCACCTTGGGACCTCAACGCGGTCCTACAACGCCTGACACAAGAACCCTTTGAACCTCTGCAGTCAGCCGACATGAAATTCGCCTCTTGGAAGATGCTATTTCTCGTGGCCATCACTTCCGCAAGGAGGATTAGCGAAATACACGCGCTGGTCTCTCATCCTCCCTACACACAGCTGCACCACAGCCATGCTTCCTTGAGGACTAATCCTAGATTCGTGCCGAAAGTGTCTTCTGCCTTCCATGTCAACCAATCCATAGAGCTTCCATCGTTCTTTCCGGAACCTCACTCCTCAGATGAGGAGCGACGCCTGCACACCCTCGACTGCCTCAGGGCCCTCCGGATCTACTTGCAAAGAACGCAGGCCATCCGGCAGGGCGAGCAGCTCTTCGTCTCCTTCGATCCGAACAGACCTGGCAGGCCTGTCAACAAGAGGACACTGTCCCACTGGGTCTCTGTCTGTGTCACCTATTGCCTCGACACGTCAAGTGCCAGTGGAGGGCACCCAAGAGTGGGCCCCCACCATCTCAGGGCCCTGGCTACGTCAATTGCCAATCTCCGCTCAGTGCCACTAACCGATGTTCGCAGAGCGGCCACCTGGTCCTCACCGCACACATTTCAGAGACACTATTGCCTTGACCTCCGCTCTCAGGAGGATTGTGCGCTTGGAGCGGCCGTCCTCTCCACGGCCTTTAGTCGCACCTGAACACTGCCACTGCCTCTGCCCAAGCTGTTCGGGACAGTTGACATTACTATTGCACTGTTTACACTGCTAATTGTTTGCACTGTTGCACTATTGCACTGTTATTGTTATGGTTGCACTGTTGCCAGTTGACTTTACTTGCACCGTTGCACTGCTAATTGCTGTTGCACTGTTGCACTATTGCACTGTTATTGTTGTTGTTGCACTTACCACTGTTCTTGAATAAACGTGCGTTTGTTAACCTTGACCTGAGTCTCTGACCCATTCTGGTACATGCTTGGGCCTCCTCCCCCCAGCATATCTAGCTAGGGAGACACCAGGTGTGGCTGACGCAATCCTGCTTGTCCATGGAGAAAACGGGGTTACTTACCTGTAACTGGAGTTCTCCGTGGACAGCAGGATAAGTCAGCCACACAATCCCACCCGCCTCCCCTGGAGGAGGCCTCCTGAAGACTCCGCTCCCTAGCCGGTGGACTAGCTTGGAACTTGGGGCTAGGAGGCGGAGCGGTAGGGTGGGCTACCTGGGCGGGCTCAGAAAGTCTCATCTTTCTGAGCTCTAGAGAGCACTTCCGTACTTGGCGCCACCCGGAGGACGACACCAGGTGTGGCTGACTTATCCTGCTGTCCACGGAGAACTCCATTTACAGGTAAGTAACCCCGTTTTATGTTTGATCCACTTTCAGGATTTCTTTGTGCTAGCAACTTTGCATAAAGAACAGTCCATGAAAGAATCGTCTTCCTCTGGAATTATATCTTGTTCTTCTATCTGCATGGGTTCTGTATCAGGGTCTGGCTCAGAGGATTTTACTAACTGACCTCCATTAGGACAGGAACTGTTTCTAAGCACTTTGCATTGCTCTAGGTTAGACAAACGTCCAAAGTTCATAGCTGAGTTAAAGCTGGCGTCAGGCTGTCCTCTTAGATACTCTAGCAGTATGCATTTGAGCTTTATGACCTGTCCTCCAGTCTGTATTCCTGGACCTCAGGGCATCTGCTCCATAGCTCTTCCAAAAGGTATTCGTGTTCCTTCCCCCTTCAGCTGCCTCAGTCCTCTTACCGGCTGCTGCTTTAGGGTTCCTAGCTGAAGTTCTCCAAACCTCTGAATTTCTCCAATCCCTTGAAGCTGTCTTCTCACAGGAATCTCTCCAAGAACACGAATCTCTCTGAGCTCCTCTCTCCTTCTCCTTCTCCTTCCTTCTCCTCATCTCCACTAGGGGCTTTCTGCAGGCCATTGCAGCCTGGAATAACCTGTCTTTTAGGAAAACATGCAGTTTTATTCCTCTGACCTGACAAAACAGGTCCCTTGATTAGCGTAAATTCCTTTCCTTCATCACTCTTCTCTGGGGTCTGATAAGACAGATCCCTGAGGTACACCAACATGGAGCGGGGTGGGAGAGGAGGAGGAGGAGCCACCAGAGCATACACTAAAGGAGCAATGGGAGAGGTAGGAGGAGAACCAGGATAATACGGAGCCCTTGAAACCCAGCGACCCAGCGAGGAGAGGATGGAGAGGAGAAGATTGTGGTCAACAGTGTCAAAGGCAGCGGAGAGGTCGAAGGATGAGAACAGAGTAGAGGTCCTTAGATTTAGTGAAGAACAAGTCATTGGAGACTTTTGTAAGAGCCGTTTCGGGTGGTGTGTAGGGGATGGAAGCCGGATTGTAGTGGGTCCAGGAGGGCTTGGGAGGTGAGGAAGTCGAGGCTGTGTCAGTGGACTGCTCGTTCTAGAAGTTTAGATATGAAGGGAAGGAGGGAGATGGGTCGATAATTAGGACAGGTGGGATCGAGTGAGGGTTTCCTGAGGAGAGGTGTGACAACGGCATGTTTGAAGTCGATGGGGACGGTTGTAGTGGAGAGTGATAGGTTGAGAATATGAGAGCGGGAGGGGATAACATTGGGGGAGATGGGGTGTAGAAGATGGGTGGGGAGAGGGTCAGAAGAACAGGTGGTGGGTTTGGAGGAGGAAAGAAGTGTGGTTTCCTCTTCAGAGATTGTAGGGAAGGAGGAGAGGGTAGCAGAGGAAGTCAGGAAGGGGGGGGGGAATTGGGGAGGGGGGAGGTAGATGAGGGTGTGGGAAATTGGAGGGTAATCTTTTGGATTTTGTCATGGAAATAGCAAGGGTTTGGGCAGAAAGTGAGGGTGGGACTGGGGGTGGTGGCACCTTGAGGGGGGAATTGAGGGTATTAAAGAGGTGGTGAGGATCAGAGGCTAGGGAGTTAGATGGATGAAGTAGTTTTGTTTGGCAACTGCTATGGCTGACTGGAAGGAGTCAAGCATGAATTGGAAGTATAGAAGGTCTTCAGGGGAGCAGGATTTGGACCAGACATGTTCAGCAGAACGGGTACAGATGCGTAAATAGTGAGTTGTAGATGTAAGCCAGGGCTGAGGAGTAGAATGTCTAATGGGACAAGGGGTGGGTGGGTGGGGCAAGAGTGTCAAGAGTCAAGGATAGTGCAGCATTATAAGAGGCTATTGCCTCGTCGACAGATCTGGAGGACAAAATGGAGGAAAGACTTGGAGAGATGGTGGAGGAGAGTGTCAGGGGATCAATATTATGAAGGTTTTGAAATAGGTCGGAGGAGATGGGACAGGGTTGAGACAGTGGAAGCTGAAGATTGAAGGTTAAAAGGTGATGGTCAGATGAGGGAAGGATTGAGTTGTGGAAGTTTAAGGTAGAAGAGTTAGAGAAGAGTATCAGGTCAAGACAATGGTCGTGCAGATGGGTGGGGGCAGTGGAGCAAAGTTGGAGGTTAAACGAGGAAGTGAGGGCGAGGAACTTGAAAGCATGGGGATCGGAGGGGTTCTCGACGTAAATGTTAAAGTTGCCAAGAATAAGAGTGGGGGAAGAGGGGTCTAGAAAGATGGAAAGCCAGGAGTCGAAGTCGGTAAGGAAGGTTGATTTTGATTTGTCGGGTGGGCGATAGATAACAGCTACACGGAGGGGGAGTGGTGTGAAGAGGCAAATAGAGTGGACTTCAAAGGAGAGGGAGGAGTGTGAATGAGGCAACAGGAGGGGTTGGAATTGGCAAGAGGGAGAAAGTAGGAGCCCAACACCTCCACCACGGCCAATGGAATGAGGTGTATGGGAGAACTGGTAGCTCCTGTGGCAGAGAGCAGCAGCGGATGTGGTATCGTCTGGGAGGAGCCAGGTCTCAGTTAGGGCAAGAAGGTGTAGTGCATTAGAGATGAAGAGATCATGAGTAAAAGGAAGTTTGTCAGCGAGTGAGCATGCATTCCATAGGGCGCATGAGAACGGGAGAGCGGCGGGGAAAGGAGAGGAATATGGATAAGGTTGGATAAGTTACGTGAGGATTCCTTTTCACAGTGAGGCAGAGGTCTAGGGGAGCTGTTACATGAGGATCTATTGCCAGAGTAATACAGAAGTCTGGAGGGACCAGGGTAGGGGTGGGTGTCTCTGGATGAGTGTGCCCTCCAGGAGGGGCATGAGGGAGGGGAAGTGAAAGGGGAATGAAGGGGAATATTGATGATATCAGATAGGGCATGTGAGGATTTCTTTATAGGGTGAGACAGAACTCTAGAGGGGGTAGGGTTGGGATTCAGGTCAGTATCTCTGGTTGAGAGATTGGGGTATGAGTGAGGGTGGGCAGAAAGGGTGAGGAGAAGGGATATGGATGAGATTAGATAAGGTGCGTGAGGAGCTCTTCTTAGAATAAGAGAGAAATTGAGGAGGGCCAGGGTTGGGGGTTGATATTAGCTGATGAGAGAAGGAGAAGGAGTTGTAGAGAGCGGGGTAAGGCGGAGGCAGTAGGGTGGAAGCAAGTGTGGGGTTGCCTTAACGAGAGAGGGGCTGGTTGAATAAGGGGGAGGGGGAGATGTAGCTCAAGGGTAGATGCTAGGTTAGGAGACAGAATGGAGGGAGAAGTGAGGAAGGTGGAGGGGAGAGTAGGGGAAAGAGGAGTGAGGGTGTTGGTAGGAGGGGATGCAGTTTGGGAGTATGAGGAAGAGGACAATGTGATGTGGGGCCATAGCAGAGGAGGAGTGGGAGCTAAGCAGCGTGAGTTAACTTGCAGGGGACGAGATGGCTTCGGATTTTAGGATTTTAAACACTATGCAGTATATGTTGGGTTACAAGTGGGGATTACGCACTATGCACATGGGTTGCGGTAAGGGTAAGGTAAGGTAAGGGTAGTGGAGGGACTGAGGCCAGTGCAGCAAGGTTAGTGGAAGCAATGGGTAGCCAGTACAGTGCAAGCAATGGGGTAACCAGTTCGGAGCTAGCAATGGGCAACCAGATCAGTGCAAGCAATGGATAGCCAGTTCATTGCAAGCAGTGGGTAGGCAGAACAGTGTAGCAATGGGTAGGCAATTCAGTAACCAGTTCAGTGCAAGCAATGGGAAGGCAGCTCAGTAATCAGTTCAGTGCAAGCAATGGGTAACCAGATCAGTGCAAGCAATGGGGTAACCAGTTAGGAGCTAGCAATGGGTAACCTGATCAGCACAATGCAGGATTAGTTGCAGGTACAAGGGTAGAGGTAATGAGTGAGTAATGGGTAGCAGTGGTGTCATTTGGCTGCGGGTAGCAGTAGCAGTGGGGTGCTTACTTCACAAGGAAGTTGGTTAGGGTCAGGCAGCAAGGTGTAAAGGAGCATTGCGCTAAAGCACCTTGGTCTCTGCTGAAGGGCTATGCCAAAGGGCCCTCTGGCGAGGCCCTCCGGCGCGGGCCCACCAGGCACGGATGCGCCCAATGGCACCTCCTTCTATGGGGCTGCAGGACCCGGGATAAGGCCATCCGGCATGGTGCCGCTGCACCCAATGGTGCCTCCTTCTATGGGGCCGCAGGACCCGGGTTGAGGCCATCCAGCGTGGTGCTGCTGCGCCCGATGGCGCCTCCTTCTATGGGGCCACAGGATTCTCAAGGCCATACGGCCTTGAGTAGATTCTGCTTGATGGGACAGAGGTCTTCCCTGGATAGTGTGTAAGACACCAGTCAAGGAGCCTCCAAAGGGCTTGGAGTCCTCGGGTCGCCTTCACCTCGAGTCTTTTATTGATTACTTAGAATGGGAGACAGAGGACAAGGAATCCCCTGATACCAGTCGCCACCATGATGTTCCCTCAGACCCGTCCCACTCTGAGTCTCTGCATCAGTCCCCACCTGAGGACATGGCACTCCTCAACTGTGTGCAGGACATGTCGAAGGCTCTAGCATCCCCCCATGGAATCAGAGGAGGACCCTTGTATGGAGGAGTTAGAAATCCTCCAATATGAGACCCGACTGAGGGAATCATTGACCGTCTACATCTCGCCCATCCTGGAATGACTCATGCTCCGCATGTTTGAAACACTAGCGTCTGTGCCTGTCTTGAGCAAGCGGCTCAACTTGATGTATCGGGTCTGCCTGAGCCCTGGATTCCAGAAGGCACAGCTGCCACTTAACTCCATGGTGGTGGAGTTCGGCCATGCGTTGGCTGAAAAGCCAGAAGACACACTCCTCAGTTACCCCAGGTAGGGAGGCCTGCACCTTGGATGCCCTCAGCAGAAAGTGCTACCGGGGCTTGATGCTCATCCGCCAGATCCAGGCCTACCAGCTATACATGGGCATATACCTCTGAGATCTGGTGAAGGAGCTCACTGGGTTCTCAGCTGGTCTCTCCGAGGAACCCCTACAGAGGTTCAGGAACCTGTCCAAAGCCATCCGTGAGTGCTCCAAGTTTATGGCCCAAGCAGCCTACAATGACTTCAAGTTGGCGACTAGAGCAGCCTCGGCAAATATCGGTGCCTGACACCAAGCCTGGCTACAGTCTTCCGATCTCAAGCAATGGGTTCAGGACAAATTGGTCGATGTTCCATGCCAAAGGAAAAACCTCTTTGGCAAGCCCATGACAGAGAAGACTGTTGAGTTGGAGACTGAACTTGTGATGAGGACCAGGCTCTCCAAGAAGTCTGCTACCCTTCCCCAATGGAAGGGCTTGGGCAAAAAGCCCTTTTACCTGAGAAAAGGGGTTGATTACAAAAACTACCCACACTTCCCAGCCTCCCCAGTTCTCCAGCAGGATCAGCAGTCTAAGGGACAGTAGCATTGCCCACATAAGCAGAAGACTCTCAAGCCCCAGGCATCTGCTCCGGCCTTGGTCCCGCCTGGGGGAAGCTTTTGACTCCTTGAGCATTGCCTCTCTTCCCCAACAAGATCAGCAGCCCACAGGGGGACGTCTGATTCACTATGTCCACAGGTGTCCAACCATCGCCACTGATACCTGGACACTCCAAATGGTCAGAGAGGGTTACCTTCTCCAGCTGGCACTGATACCCCTCCCCCCCCTTTTTTCCTGAGAGAGTCCCTTAGGTCTCCCCTTCACAGGGATCTTTTGCTACAAGAACTCGCAGGCTTCCTCAAGGTCAAGGCGGTGGAGCCAGTAACCCAACATCTCAGGGGCAAAGGGTTCTACTTCAGGTATTTCCTCACGCCAAAGAAGACAGGGGACCTAAGGCCATCCTGGACCTGAGAAATCTGAACAAGTTCCTGGTGAGGGAGGTTCAAGATGCTGTCCTTTAGAACATTGCTGCCTTACCTCCAGCATGGAGATTAGCTATGCTCCTTGGATCTGAAGGATGCTTATACCCACATCCTCATTCACCTCAGCCACAGGCAATAACTGCACTTCATGGTGGGGGGAAGCCACTACCAATACAGGGTATTATGCATTGGACTGGCATCCACTCCAAGGGTGTTCACCAAGTGCCTGGCAGTAGTGGCCTCTTACCTACATCTCCAAGGGGTATTCGTCTTCCCCTACCTGGATGACTGGCTACTGTACTGAAACTGCTCTTGTCAAAGTCTCCAGTGACTTGTTCCTGGCTAAATCTAAAGGCCTTTACTCTGTCCTTATCCTCCTTGACCTTTCTGCTGCCTTTGACACTGTTGATCATGATCTTCTCCTTGGCACTTTGTCCTCGCTTGGTTTTAGGGACTCTGTTATCTCCTGGTTCTCCTCATATCTCTCCCATTGCTCCTTTAGTATATGTTCTGGTGGCTCCTCCTCCTCTGTTACCCCGCTCTTGGTTGGTGTCTCCCAGGGTTCTGTCTTGGGTCCCCTTTTTTCTCTCTATACCCAATCCCTTGGAGCTCTTATTTCCTCTCATGGTTTTCAGTACCATCTCTATGCTGATGACTCCAAAATCTATCTCTCTACTCCTGATCTTTCTTCTGCTTTCCAGTCCCGGATCTCTTGCTGCCTCTCTGCCATTGCTGCCTGGATGTTCCATAGTCACCTGAAATTGAACATTGCCAAGACTGAACTTCTCGTTTTTTTTCTCCTAAAATTTCCCTTTCTCCTTCTTTTTCAGTCTGTGTTGATGGCTCTGTTCTCCAACATGTTTCATCTGCTCGCAATTTGGGTGTTATTTTTGACTCTTCGCTCTTTCTCCTCTCATATCCAACTCATCGCTAAGACCTGTCGCTTCTTTCTCTTCAACATTGGCAAAATCCGCCCCTTTCTCTCTAAACTCACTACTAAAACCCTCATCCATTCCCTAATCACTTCCCGCCTTGATTATTGTAACCTCCTTCTTGCTGGTCTCCCTCAGTCTCATCTCTTCCCTCTTCAGTCTATTCAGCACTCCTCTGCCCGTTTGATTTTCCATCAGCCTCATTTTGCCCACATCACTTCTCTCAGATCTCTTCACTGGCTCCCTATCCATTTCCATATTACTTTAAGCTTCTCCTTCTGACCTATAAGTGCATTCACTCTGGCTCCTCAGTACCTTTTTTCTCTCATTTCTCCCTATTTCCCCCCTCGTGTACTCCGTTCTTCTTCCCAGTTGCTTCTTGCTATGCCCTTCTCTATTGCCAACTCCGGATTCCGCTCTTTTCACCTTGCTGCTCCTTACGCTTGGAATAAACTTCCTTTGTCTATACGTCAGGCATCTTCTTTGCCCCTCTTCAAACTCAAGTTAAAAGCTCATCTTTCGCCTCTGCCTTTGGTTCTTGATTTTGCTGTTCTCCTTCCTTCCCCTCTTTTATTTCACCTTTCTTTCTTCCTCTTACACTTGTTCTTACCTCTTTCCTTTATCCTGTCTCTCCTGCTCTTGTCTCTTTGCCCTTGTTCTTATCTATTTCTACTCCTTTTCTTGCTTTGTCTTTTTAGATTGTAAGCTCTTTCGAGCAGGGACTGTCTTTGTGTTTTCATTGTACAGTGCTGCGTGTGACTGGCAGCGTTTATAAATGCTTAGTAGTAGTAGTAGTAAAAGGAAGCACAGCCACCAAGGTGCAGCAAGCTACGACTTGCACCATCCACGTCCTATAACATCTGGGATTCGTAATAAACCACCTCAAGTCCCATCTCCTCCCGACACAGGGTCTGGAGTTCATAGGGGCAAAGCTGGACAAGATCTAGGCAAAGGCTTTCCTCCCCTTGGATTGGACTACAGAAAAACGATGGACACATATGCCACAACCACCCCTTACTTATCCCCTCCCCCCGGTACTACCATTCTATAAGTCCTAATTTGTAAATGTTGCAAACTAGAGACTACAGTTTCCATTTGTAATCACAATGTTCAATGCTGTTAAGGATTTAGAAGTTCTATGTAAACCTGTTAAGTTCTTGTACCTTGTAAGCAGCCTTGATTCCCAGATAAAGTGGTATAAAAAACAGATTAATAAAGAATTTTATTTGCTTATTTATTTGTGTTCATGGATGACCTTTAGCACGCTTTGGTAAAAAGAGGCCAAAAGGAAAGTTTCAAAAGTTATTGCTTAATTGTGCCCTATTGCTTTGGGCAACTTATTAAATAGACCCCAAAGTGAAAAGCATAAAAGTAAAAGCATGTGAGATTCTTTAAAAGGCCATTTTGATATTTGGCATACTTTAGAAAATAGGCAAATATGAGTACAAATTAATGCAGGAACCTTTGTGAGTGATCAAGAGCAAATGTGAATACCGAGGCCTAGGGGGTAATTTCCAGAAAGGATGTATGTGCACAGCTTTGGTTTAATAATTCACCAAAGTGTATCCAGGAAAAAAGATATACATATGTTTGGGGGGAATCTTTATGAATGACTTGAGCATGTGGAATAGCACTTATAAAACTGGCTCATAACGTATTCACATAAAAGCATCAAGATACTGTACAAGAAGACTGGGTAGAAGGGTTTGGGGGGGCAGGATCAGCATTTACTGTATACATGTGTAATACAAAATACAATTAATAGAGGCACACAGCCAGGGGCTGCTCTATAATGAGGCTGAGTGAGGCAGTAGCCTCAGGCGGCAGCTTTTTGGGGGAAGCAAAAATTGCTCCCTAAAAGACCGACTCACTTGGCCTTCAAAAAACCCAAACCCCCCAAAAAAGGATGCAGAAGCTGAGCCCGTGGCGCTGAAGGGAAACAGGATATCCATCAGCGCCGCAGGCTCAGCTTTAACAGAGCTACGGGAAAGGGAAACAATCTCCCTTCGCGTGGCTCTACAAAGCTGATCCCGCGTGGGGGGAGGGGGGTTGAGGGAGGGCTCGTTGGGGAGGTGGCGGGCATAGGGCACTTCAGGCTGCCGCTGCGGCAGCAGCTTCTGCATCCTTTTTTAAATTATTATTCCAGTTCTCAAGAAGGGCTGGGCTGGGGGGGGGGGGTAGCACAGGAAACAGTAATGGGTTGGGGGAGGGCTAGGACTGGTAATGGGCTATCAGGGGGTTAGAACTGGAGGTGGTGGGCTGAGGGGGGTAAGAATAGAAATAGGCTGATTGGGAGGGGGGGCTAGAAGTGGTAATGGACTGATTGGTGGGGTTAGGCCAGGAAATGGACAGATTGGTGGGGTTATGCCTGGAAATGGGCTGATTGAGGGGCTAGGACTGGAAATGGACTTATTGGGGGGGGGTTAGGACTAGTAAAGGGCTGATGGGGGGCTAGTACTGGAAATGAGCTAGGACTAGTAATGGGCTGATTGGGGTGCTAGGATTGGAGTGGGCTGATAAGAGGGATAGGACTGGAAATGGGGGAGGGGAGGAGAGTGCTGCTGGCCCTGGAAGAAAACTAGGGGCTAGGGCTACAAATGGGCTGGCTGAAGCGGGGGGATGGGAGAATAGGACTGGAAGGGAGCAGATACTGAGAGGATCTGCCAGGGGGAAGGAGGGGACTGGAAGGGAGCTGACACCTGGAATGTTCTAAAGGGGGACTGGAAGGGAGCTGACGGGGGGGGGGGGTGGCATTGAGAGTGGACGTGAGCTGATACGTGGGATGGTATTTGGACTAGAAGGGGCTGGACAGTGGGGAAAGAGGGGGACTGGAAGGGAATGGACACCAGTGGCAGTTGTGGGAATGCAAGGCGGTTGACATTGGAAAGTACTGGGAGGGGAGGACTGGAAAGGGGGCTGATACTGGGGAGGGTTGCTGGAATTGGAAATGGGTTGATGGAAGGAAGTTAAGAAAACAAAAAAAGATATAAGAAATGGCAGATGGACCATAGACCACAGAAAGAGAGCTAAGAGAAGACAGGAAAGCAGAAGCCTCGGATCGGGACCAGCATGATCAGAGTATAAAATGGTCAGACAAAGGAAGAAAAAATAATTTTATTTAATTTTAGTGATTGGACTTTGTTATCTTTATATTTTATGCAGTATTGGGGAACTGCATCTCTTATTTATCTGATGTTGCACTGCATGTGGACTCTGGCTTCTTGGAGTTTCAGTTTAAATTTTGTCTACATATTTTTACTTTAGATTGTGGTTACTTATTCTGTACTTGGTGAGGGTCGATGTTGAGTGTGTGACTGAGACGTGTTCTGTTAATATGGCGTTTGTACATAAAGATCTATACTGTACTGAATTAATTTGACTTGTTGGGCTTTTCAAATAGGTGTATAGATGTTCCAGAGCCCAGTGATGCTTTTTTTGGATGGGCTCCTTATGTGAGTTTTGGAAGTTTGTGGAGGGAGGGAGGAGTGGCCTAGTGGTTGGGGCAAGGTACCACAGGCCAGAAGGTCAGTGGTTCAAATCCCACTAGAGGACAGCAACCTTGGGCCGGAAGGACTGGGGTTTCTAGTCCCACAGGTGCTCCTTGTGGTCTTGGGCAAGCCACTTAACCCTCCATTGCCCATGTTCCCTGTAAGTATTAGTGTATGTGTCTCATATCCCCTCGTGTTAAATGTATCCCCCAACCGCTTTGACCCAGTGAAAAGTGGGATATAAATGCAGCTAAATAAATAAATAAATAAATTGTGCTGATGTGGTATGGTAGATTTACATTTATTGTTGGGTTTTGTATTAGTTCACAATATGCCTAGTACTGGAGAATAGTGGTGGTGGTTGTTAGTGAGATGATCAGGATCAGATTTTTTTTTTTAAATATTGAGTTCTGTGGGTGAATGTCCTGGTTCTGCTCTGTACCCACTGTGGATGCAAAATATATTTTGGAAAAAAAAAAAGCAAGAACCATAACACAGTTCATAATAACAAAATAAAAATGAGTTATAATTTAGTTTTATAAACTGTGCTGTTGGTTTTTGCTCTCTCTTAGTTCTTTGGTGTGCAAACAGGACCGTACCTAGCCCTGTGGAAGCGGTGCAGCCACACAGGGCGCAAAGGCTTGGGGGGCGCATCTCTGTTGTCTGTTGTTGCCGTGCCGCTGCTGGCAGGACAGCAGGCAGCCAAAATGCTCCCCCAAGCCTTTTCGCAGCACTATAAGCAGGTCTGGCCTCTCCCTCCTTCGACACGATGTCAGAGCAGGGAGGGACAGATCTGCTTAAAGTGCCAGCGCCTTTCAGATCGGGCACATGTCCCCCTCCTCCTCCCCATACCTCCGTCCAGCACTGCTTGTTCTTTCCCTGCTGCCAGTGCTGCTATGATAAAAACAGAGTGCGGCAGCAGGAAAAGAGCAGGCAGCACTGGACGGAGGTATGGGAAGGAGGAGGGGGCGCACGCCCAGGCTGCAAGTTGCACAGGGTGTGATTGCAGCTTGGTATGGCCCTGTGTGCAAACATTTTGCATTCCCTCCATATCATAATCTAATCGGCTTTTTGGTTTGGTTCAGTCCCTGATTGGAGTTCTGAAAAAGCCCCGTCCACCTTTAAGGGGAGGGGGGGGCGCCATCTCATTCTTCGCCTCAGGCAGCAGATTGCCTTGAGCCGCCCCTGCACACAGCCACCAAATACAGGGTAAGGTATAACCAAATAGTCAGACTTCCTGTATAATTATAAAGATATCTAAACCCCTCCCCCCCTTTTTTTTTTGTTGGACCCACTATGTAAAAGATGCAAAGATCCGTTTTCCATGCACCCCAATCCAGTAATTCTTTTTACTTTAAAATACAAAAAGTACCAAATGAAACTCAAATTATACTATTTCCTTAGATGCTATGTTTAATAAAAATGATCAAAAACTTTATAGACTTAACGTGTAGTCATTATCATGCTGCTATGTTTCGATGGGCATCAGACCCCATCTGCATCGGGAAAAATGCACATGTAGTAGGCATAAGCTTTTCTTAAAATTTAGCAGACTTCAGAGATCCAAGATGATGGCGGCCAGGCGTAAATGCTCCAACACACTTTGCTTGCAATTCCCAAGAGAGCATATAGGGAGGAGTGGCCTAATGTTTGGGGTGGCTAGAGGACAGCAAATTTGGGCTGGAAAAACTAGGGTTTCTAGTCCCACAAGTGCTCCTTGTGGCCTTGGGCAAGCCACTTAACCCTCTGTTGCCTCAGGTACAAAAACATAGATTGTGAGCTCTTCAGGGACAAGGGAAAAATATATATACAGAACCTGAAAGTACTCTACTTTGACTGGTAGAAAAAGCAGTATATAAGCCTAGTTAAATAACTTAAATATAACATAAGAAATGCCATACTGGGTCAGACCAAGGTCCATCAAGCCCAGTATCCTGTTTCCAACAGTGACCAATTCAGGTCATAAGTAACTGTCAGGTTCCCAAAGACATACACAGGTTCCACAATGTTTGTCCTGGGGTAAAAGGAAGGAGAAAGCAAGCAAGAAGCCGCCCCCCCTCCCCCATGTTCATGAGACTCCTTCTGGCTTACTTCTTACTATGTCGGGTACACTAGACTTTGGCGCTTCGATCAGAGTGTTAGCCCCAGCCATGTCAATGCCAGAGTCAGAGCATGGCGTCGTCTTTGGGGATGGATGTCACTTTTTCGCTCAAGTCCTGAGTATCCCCATGTCACTAGCTGGAGTTGTGTTCCTGGAGACATTGGGGCCAATTTGCTCTCTGGAGCGTGGAGATGCTCTGCCTGGTAGGGGGGTAAGTGCACTGAAGGAACCGTGGTATCTGCTAAAATGTTGTGTGAGGGTTATCGGCCAGCTGAGGAGTGCTTGGAGGATTCACTATGACAAGGACATTGGCGGCAGCCCAGGCACTGGGCTCACTGATTTCTTTTACATTTGGAGATCTGGAGTTGGAGGGGACTTCCAAGCCTACCTCTTCCTTTCACCTGGAAGCTGCCTCTGGAGAGGCTCACACTTGAGGCCATTTGGAGTGCTATTTCTAAGTTGGGGGAGGTTGTAATACCCCAACTATATGTTTCACTACAAGTTCAAAGTAACACTGTTTCTATACAAAAGAATGCTGAAGATAGAAACATAGAAACATGATGGCAGAAAAAAAGACCACATGGCCTTTTTAGTCTGCCCTTCCATATCAACCACTACAAGAGTCCCCTTGTTTCCTTTAGAGAGCCTCTGTGTTTGTTCCATTCTTTGAATTTAGATAATATCCTCATCTCTACCATCTCCACTGGGAGACTGTTCCATGCATCTACCACTCTTTCTGTAAAGAAATATTTCTGTATATTACTCCTGAGTCTACCCCCTTTCACCCTCATCTTATGTCTCCTTTCAATCAAAAGAGGATCTGCTCCTGTGCATTTATGCCACGGAGGCATTTAAATGTCTCAATTATATCACCTCTGTCCCACCTTTTCTCTAAAGTATACATATTAAGGTCCTTAAGTCTGTCCTCATATACTTTATAACGAAAACCATTATCTATTTTAGGAGCCATCTTCTGCACCGACTCCAATCTGTTTATCCTTTTGAAGGTCTGGTCTCCAGAATTGCACACAATGCTCCAAATGAGGTCACATCAAAGACTTAGAAGCACTATAACCTCCTTTCCTCTGCTGACCATTCCTCTCTATGCACCCAAGCATCCTATCTTTCGCTGATGCCTTTTCTACCCGTTTAGCTACTTTGAGATTCATACACAATCATGCCTAGGTCCTGTTCTTCTTTTGTGGACAGAAGAACATAACCCCCTAGGCCTATACTGTACCACTCCCTTGGATTGTTGCAGCCCTAATGCGTGACCCTGCATTTTTTAGCATTAAATCTCAGCTGCCAAATTCTAGACCATTCTTCAAGCTTAGCTAGATCCCTCCTCATGTTATCTCCACCTTCCTAGGTGTCTGCTGTTGCAGTCTTTGGTATCATCCGCAAAGAGGGAAAGCTTACCTGACAGCCCTTCTGCAATATCACTAACAAAGATGTTAAAAAGGATCTGACCAAGGACTGCAGCACTCCACCTGAGAGTGAATTCCATTTACCAGTACCCTTTGTCGCCTCACACTCAACCAATTTCTAACCCAAGTAGTACCTTTAGGGTCCATTCCAAAGTGTGCTTTGTTTGTTTATAAGTTGCCTGTGCGTAAGTGTCAAATGCTTTACTGAAATCTGTATACAGCACATCTAGGGCTCTCCTTTGGTCCAACTCCCTGGGCACACAGTCAAAGAAATCAATCAGATTTGTCTGACAGGACCTTCCCCTGGTAAATCCATGCTGCCTTGGATCCTGCAATCCGTTGGACTCCAGAAAGCTCACTTTTTTCTCTTTCAACAGCATTTCAAATAATTTACTCGCCACCGAGGTTAAACTAACGTGCCTGTAGTTTTCAACCCATCCTTACCTCCACTGTTGTGTAAAGAGACCACATGTGCCTCTCTCCATTCCTCTGGCACCACCTCTGACCCCCAAGAGGCCTTTAAAAAGGAGATAGAGCAGCTAGGGGATAATAGGGGAAAGCAGACAGTCGCCCAAGAAAACATGGTTCGGAACAATATATCCTTGAAGGATACTAGCAAAAGACTGAAGTAAGGTATACCAGCAGAGAGGTTCCAATAAAGACAAAGGTAGCCCAAATGCCCTTGAGTACAGAGCAGATATAGCTCAAGGATTCCAAATTACCCCTGCCTACCAATAGCCAGATTAATATGAATAAAATGCAGTCTCTAAAATGCTTGTATGCAAATACTAGAAGTCTAAAAAATAAGATGGGAGAGATAGAATATATAGCACTAAATGAGAGGTTGGATATGATTGGTATCTCAGAGACATGGTAGAAGGAGGACAACCAGTGGGACACTGGATATTTGGGTACAAACTATATTGTAATGATAGAGCAGATCAAATTGGTGGAAGGGTTGCGCTCTGGTAGAGAGGCATTGAGTCACAAAGGATTAAAGTTTTGCAGGAAACAAAATTCACTGTAGAATCTCTATGGCTTGAAATTCCATATAAAAAAAGGGAAGATGATGGCAGTGGGGTGTACTATTGACCGCCTGGCCAGAATGAACAAATGAAATGTTCAAAGAAATCAGGGAAGCTAACAAGTTACAGCACAGTAATAATAATGGGTGATTTCCCTAGCATGTCCTGCCATGACACTGACCCAGTCAATACCGGGATAAAGTTTCTAAATGAAATAAATGACTGCATTTTGGAGCAGCTGCTTCATGAACCGACCAGAGGGGAAGCCATTTTGTACCTAGTCCTTAGTGGAATACAAGATCTGGTGAAAGAGAGAAGGGTGTTGGGGCCACTTGGCAATAGTGATCATAGCATGATCACATTTGATTTAATAAATGGAGGAGGGAGGGTAAGGAAATCCACAGTACTAACTTTTAACTTTCAAAAGGAAGACTATGATAACATGAGGAGAATAGTTAAGAAAAAACTAAAAGGAGCAGTTGCAAGCTTGTGTGTTTAAAAATACTATCTTAGAAGCCTAAACCAGCTGTATGCCACGCTTTAATAAAAGTGGATGGAAGTCCAAAGAACTGCCAGCATGGTTTAAAGGTGAGGTCAGAGAGCTCTTGTTGCCAAAAAAGCATCTTTCAGGAAATGGAAAAAGGAGTCAAATGACAAAAACTGGAAATACAAGCACTGGCAAGTTAGATTCAAGGCATTAATAAGGCAGTCAGAGAGAGAATTTGAGAAGAAGCTTGCTGTGGAAGCAAAAACATATAATAAAGACACTTTCAAGTACATTTGTAGCAAAAACCTGTGAGAGAGTCAGTTAAACCATTAGATGATAGAGGGTTAAAAGGAGCACTAAGAGGGGACAAGGCCATAGTGGAGAGACAGATTGAATTCTTTGCTTTGGTCTTTACTGAGGAAGATATAAGGATGTTACGCATGACTGAAATGGTATTTAAAGGTGATGCTGCGGAAGAATTAAAAGAAATATCAATGTGCTGAGAAGATGTATTACGACTATTTAATAAACTGAAGAGTAGCAAATCACCTGGACCAGATGGTATACATCCAAGGGTGATGAAAGAACTAAAATATGAGATTGCAGACCTACTATTAGTAATCTGTGAACTATCATTAAAATGATCTGCAATACCTGAAGATTGGAGAATGGCCAATATAACGCCAATTTTTAAGAAGGGTTCCAGGGGTGATACAGGAAACTACTGACTGGTGCGCCTGTAATCAGTACCAGGAAAAATGGTAGAAACCATCACAAAGAACAAAATTACTGAATATGTAGATAGTGTCATGAAGTGGGTATCAATAAAGATGCAAACCTGAAAAGAAACCCTGTTTCTCAGAGAAATCTAGATGTGCAGTTACCTCAAGGCACAGCTAGAGGGGGCAGGAGTGATCATACAGGAGCTAATGAGCCCAAGAGAGCTAATGATTTGCACTTGGGAATGAGCCCGGGAGTTTCAAAGGAAAGATTCCTTTATAAGCAGAAGCTGAATGCTAGCAAAGGGGGAACACCTCATGGAGGAGGAACACCTCTATTGAGAGGAACAGCTCCAAGAGAAGGACAGAAGAGAGGAACACCTCAAAGGAGAGGACAGAGAGAAGGAACAGCTCTGAGGGAAGGAGCAGCTCTAAGAGAAGGAGAAGGACTTGGAGAAAGAATCCTACCTGAGCAAGCCCAAAGGAACAGAGTTCACAAAGATGGAGTTCAGAAGGGCCAGGCTAAGTGAGCAGCTGTTCAGAGGGAGTCTACTGGAGAAAGCACTAAGGCTAGAGAGTGTGCCACTCCCTGTTCCCACAATGTTCCTGATTCAAAAGCAGAGAGACGTATCCAGAGAACCAGAGAGATAGGTTTGGAGGAAAGCCTGCAGTCTCTGGGAAATACTATTCAAGTTTTACCAGGCACCAAAGGAAAAGCAGTTTCTGACAAAGCTAAGTTCTTACCAAAGCATAAAGTTGAATCCACACCAGGTTTTACCAAGCTGCCAGAAAGCACAGCCCTGCCTAGAGCTTATCAGCAGAGAACCTGTTGCAGGAGAAACGTTTCTGGGAGAGAAAGCTCCACGGATTCAAACCACAGAGGCTCCAGGTATGAAAGCTTTATTCATGATACTGAATGCTTAACTCCTAGAGGCACTGCTAAAACAAATACTCAGTTTGTAAGGAAGAAGAAACCAGGGTGGTTTCAGAAAATTCCCAGAGAACTTAAAACACAGTCTTATTGGAGGCAAGAGCCTAGGGACACTTCACGTAGCCCTGTAGCAGACAGGGACAGTGACTACTCTGATGATGAATGTAGTGGAGCAGAATCCATGGAAATTGAATATATAAATGCTGTTCCCATTCCTCCACCAGAAGAAATGGATTGTGGTTTGTGCATGGCCACGAGCCTAGAATCTGTAGCCACTGTATAACTGAGAAGAAGTTTGTTTAATTATTATTGTGTTGGAATGAAGTGAATTCCTCTGATTAACCCTTGCACTAATTGTGGAGTTTAACAATTAGTCAGCTTGTTAATACTGGTACCTTTTGAAACAAAGGACATTCTTTTGATTTCTCAATGTCTTATTTGAACCCTTGCACCGACGGGGAATAAAGCCTTGTTTTCCCTACACTTGGTTTGATTATTGAGCTCTCATAGGAAGCTGGAAATAAGTAAGACCATTTCACCATTCGTGGACCTTACATTTCATCACGCTCCCTAAATAATTTCTATTGTGGAGCATGCCCATACTTCGAATGGTCACCAGGGGATGCCCTCACGACAATAGTCATGGCTTAATGGAAGACAGCCAACATGGCTTTAGCCAAGGAAGGTCTTGTCTTACTAAATCTGTTTTTTTTTTTTGACGGTATGAATAAACAGGTAGACAAAGGTGAGTCAGTTGATACACTATATCTGGATTTTCAGAAAGCCTTTGACACTGTCCCTCATGAGAGACATTTGGTAAAATTAAAAAGTCATGGGATAGGAGGCAGCTTACTATTGTGGATCAGGAACTGGTTAAAAGATAGAAAGCAGAGGATAGGTCTAAATGGCCAATTTTATCAATGGAGAGAGGTGAATAGTGGAGTACCCCGGGATCTGTGCTGGGTCCGCTGCTTTTTAACATATTCATAAATGACCTGGAAATGGGAATAATGAGTGAGGTTATCAAATTTGCAGATGACACAAAACTATTCAAAGTTGTTAAAACCCATAAGGATTGTGGGAAATTGCAAGGGGATCTTGATAAATTGGAAGACTGGGCATCTAAGTGGCAGATGAAATTTAATGTGGACAAGTGCAAAGTTATGCATCTAGGAAAGAACAACCCAAACTATGGTTACACGATGCAGGGTTCCACATTAGGAACTACCCTGCATGAAAAAGATTTAGGCATCATCGTGGATAACTTTTAAAATCTTCTGTCCAGTGTGCAGCGGTGGCCAAGAGCAAATAGAATGCTAGGAATCATAAGGAAAGGAATGCAGAATAAAACAAAGGATATTATAATGCCTCTGTATCGTTCCATGGAGCAACTGCACCTGAATATTGTGTGCAATTCTGGTCACCATATCTTAAAAAGGATATAGCGTTTTTAGAAAAGGTACCGAGAAGAGCCACCTAAGCGGTAAAGGGGATTGAAGGATACCCCTATGAAGAGAAGCTAAAAAGGTTAGGGCTCTTCAAACTGGAAAAGAGTTGGCTGAGGGGAGATATGATAGAGGTCTATAAATTAATGAATGGAGTGGAATGGGTAAATGTGGATTGATTGCATGCCCCTTAGTCTTTCTATATTTTGATGGTGTAAACAATGAAGCTACAGGGTAACCTATTTAAGACTAATAAGAGAAAATATTTTTTCACTCAACGTGTAATCAAACTCTGGAATTTGCTACTGGAGGATGTAGTAAAAGCTGTTGGCGTAGCCGGGTTTAAAAAAGGTTTGGACAAGTGCCTAGAGGAAAGGTCCATAAACAATTATTAAGGGGGACCCAGAATATCCACTGCTTGACCCAATACAAGCATTGTGTAGCCTGTGTCTTTTGGGGAAACTGCTAGATACTTGTAACCTAGATTGGCCACGGTTGGAAACAGGATACTGGGCTAGATGGACCTTGGTCTGTCCCAGTATGGCATATCTTATGTTCTTATGAAAAGATCAGCCAGTGAAGTTGCTAGAACATCCACCAAGTTCCTTCAGTATTCTTGAGTGTATCCCATCTGGTCTCATCACTTTGTCCACTTTTAGTTTAGCTAATTCCTCAAGAACAGTCCAATGAATATCTTTTGAGATGCTCCTCGCTTGTGTTCCTGTTTGTGAGTGTTATCTGAGGTCCAGGGGTGGCTCAAGGCAATCTGCCAGAGGCGAAGGATGAGATGGCACCCCACCCCCCCCATAGGAGGTGGGTGGGGCTTTTTCAGAGCTCCAATAAGGGACTGAACCAAACCAAAAAGCCAGTTAGATTATATGGAGGAAATACAAGATGTTTACACACCAAGCAACTAAAAGAGCGACAACCTACAGCACAGTTTATAAAATCAAATTATAACTCATTTTTATTTTGTTATAAACTGCGTTATGGTTCTTGCTTTTTCTTATTCAACATCTATTTTGCATCCACAGTGGGTGCAAAGAAGAACCAGGACATTCACCCACAGAACTCAATATCTTAAAAAAAAAATCTGATTCTGATCATCTCACTAACAAACATTCTCCAGTACTAGGCATATTATGAACTAATACAAAACCCTACAACAAAGAGCACATTTACCGTACCATACCATACCATACCATACCATACCATATCAGCACCAACTTCCAAAACTCACATAAGGAGCCCATGTAAAAAAAATCACTGCAAATACTTCAGTGGGTCCTGGAACCATCCATACACTATTTGAAAAGCTGGACAAGTAAAATTACTACAGTAAAGTATAGATCTTTTTGTACAAACTCCATGTTAACAGAACACCTGGCCTCAGTCACACCCTCAGAACACAGACCCTCACCAAGTACAGAATAAGTAACCACAATTTAAAGTAAAAATACAAATATATAGACAAAATTTAAACTGAAATCCCAAGAAGCCAGACTCCGCATGCAGTGTAACATGAGATAAATAAAAGACACAGTTACCCCATACTGTGTAAAATATAAAGATAGCACAAAATCCAATCACTAAAATTAAATAAAAATATTTTTCTACCTTTGTTGTCTGACCATTTTAGTCTCTGATCATGCTGGTCCCGATTCGAGGCTTCTGCTTTCCTGTCTTCTTAGCTCTCTTTCTGGGGTCTATGGTCCATCTGCCATTTCTTATCTCTTTTGTTTTCTTCACTTCCTTCTATCAGCCCATTTCCAGTTCCAGTAACCCTTCCCAGTATAGAGCCCCTTTCCAGTCCTCCCCTCCCAGTACTCTCCAATGTCAACTGCCTTGCATTCCCATGACTGCCACTGGTGTCCATTCTCTTCCAGTGCTCCTCCTCCACTGTCCAGCCCCTTCTAGTCCAAATACCATCCCAGGTATCAGCTAACGTCCACTCTGTGCCACCCCCCCCCCCAATCTCACTTCCAGTCGCCCTACCCTCTGTCCATCCCCCTCCCAGTGCCATTTGCCCATGTCAGCTCCTTTCCAGCCTCCTCCCCATTACCCAGCAACCTACCACTCCCATCCCTAAGTGTCCGCTCCCTTCCAATCCCCCTTCAGTACATCCCAGGTGTCAGCTCCATTCCAGTCCCCTCTTTCCCCCATGTCAGCTCCCTTTCTGCCCCCTCCTTCTGCTGGCAGACCCTCTCAGTATCCGCTCCCTTTTAGTCCTATTCTCCCATCCCCCCTCATCAGACCATATGTACCCCTAGCCCCTAGTTTTCTTCCACGGCCAGCAGCACTCTTCTCCCCTCACCCATTAGCCCATTTACAGTCCTATCCCCCTTATCAGTCCACTCTAGTCCTAGCCCCCCCATCAGCCCATTACTAGTCCTAACCTCCCCCAATAAGTCCATTTCCTGTCCTATCCCCCCTATCAGCCCATTTCCCTTTCTCGCGGCTCTGTTAAAGCTGAGCTCACCGGCACTGATGGGAAACAGGTATTTCCTGTTTCCCATCAGCACTGGCAGGCTCAACTAACAGAGCCGCGGGAAAGGGAAACTCTCCCTTCGCTGATCTAAAAAGCTGAGCCGGCGCTGAGGGAAATACAAGGCAGGGTTCGGCCGGGGAGGCAGGTAGCTTCAGGGTACTTCATTCTGCTGCTGCCATGGCAGCAGCGGCTCCTGTGATCGGGGTGGTTTTTTTTTTTTGAAGGCCGAGTTGGTCTGCCTTTTTGGGGGCAATTTTTGCCACCCCCAAAAAGTTGCCTCCTGAGGCCACCGCCTCACTCGTCCTCATCATAGAGCCGCCCCTGCTGAGGTCCTGCTCCCGGCCCTTCACATAACACAGAACAGACATATTTGTTAAGCAATTCCACTTTATCCTCATCAGCTTCATCATATTCCTCCCTTTCACCTTTGAGTCTGAGAATACTACTTTGGCCCTCCTTCCTCTCACTAACATATCTGAAAAATGTCTTATCCCCCCATTTTATTGCATTTGCTATTTCCTCCTCTTTGAATCTTTGCTTTCCTGACTACTTTGCTAGCTTCTCTTTCCAAATATAGATGCCTGTTTTCCTTTTTCTGTGATCACTTGTATTTCATGAAGGTCCCCCTCTTTTTATTCACCTTTTCAGCTATCTCTTTTGAGAACCACAGTGGTCTCCTTTTCCTTTTCCTTTTATTTACCATTCCATAAAAAAGGATGGTTGCCCTTAAAATATCCCTTTTCAGTTTTTTGCCCACTGTTTTTCTGCATTCCCCAGCTGTTACCATCCCACTAACTACTCCTAGAGGTGTTGGCCCATCTTGGCAAAGTTAGTTTTCCTAGTCTAAAACCCTTGCTTTTGAATGGATTTTATCAACCCTTGTCCTAATACTGAACCACACCAGCTGTTGATCACTGGATGTGAGATGGTTCCCCACTATAACATCAGAAACACTTTCACCATTGGTAAGCAGCAAGTCCAGTATGACCCCTTCACGTGTGGGTTCTGTAACCAGTTGCCTGAATACTTCTTCCTTGCTTCTAGATGACACCGCAGCAGGGGTGCGCCAATCAACATCCGGCATATTGAAATCCCCTATCAGTAGCATTTCCCCTTTTTTGGCAATGCTGTGAATGTCTTCTATTAAATCTCCATTCATGTCTTTTCCCTCTGATGGAGGTCTGTATATCATGCCAATGCAAATGGATTTCTCCTTCCCTCTTTCTAGTTTAACCCACAGTGCCTCCTCTCTCCCTTTTAAGCCCTGTATTTCCATAGCTTTGATATTATTCTTTACATATAGTGCCACTCCTTCTCCTCCCCTTCTTCCTACCCTGTCCTTTCTGAATGATTTTTTTTAGTTATTGTTGCGGTAAATTTAAAATGGAAATATTGGAAACTAAAGTTAGATTTTCTAATCTTTGCTTGATACTGTATATATATATATTTTTTCCCTTGTCCCCAAAGGGCTCATAATTTTGTTTTTGTACCTGAGGCAACGGAGGGTTAAGTTGCTTGCCCAAGGCCACAAGGAGCACCTGTGGGACTAGAAATTCCATCCTTCTGGCTCAAGGTTGCTGTCCTACAGCGGGATTTGAACCCCTGAGGTAACTTGCCCCCAACCACTAGGCCATTCCTCCCAGTTTGTTTGTTTTTTATGAGCCATCACAATTGTTAACCTTTATTTATCGATGCTAGCAAACCCAGTACTGCCTAGGTTGGGTCTTGTGATAAGGAAGCTTATCATAGCTCAGGAAGGAGCTATAGAAAAGGTGAAGTGACTCTGAACAAGCAACCTGTCAGTTCTGGTAGAAATAAGAAAACAGAATTTTCCCATAAAAGACTACCAGTCCCAGAATGCACCAGGTTTCCAACAGCCATTAGAGGAGCTGAAGTGGGGAAACGTGTGTTCAATCAGGAGGGCTATGAGGTAATCCCTAAGCACTCATCTCAAAGGGCAGGGCCTGATTTAGCACAGCTGCGCTGTGTTAGGGAGGATCACTCATCTAAGCAGAATAAGAGTAGAGTTTATTCTACAGATGACCATCTTCATGATCACCTTGGATATCCAGAGAATTGTCCTCAGTATCCTGAGAATCAGCTTGAGTTTGATCATCAGTTTCATCTGAAGGATCATCAGAAGCAGAAGCCAAACCGGACGGACAGAGAGGGAAAGAGACCCTTTGGAAGAAGGAAGAGAAAAGCCTTTGAGAGGTCTAGAAGAGTCCAAAGCAGTACGTATACTGGGAGGTATTCCAAGGGCCAGCATACACCATTGGACTGGGGAAAGTCAGAGGAATGGTGCTGCAGAGCTAGGAATCACCAGAGGCTACCTGTGAGGGAGACGGCTGCACGTGGAAGGGACCCTAAGACCCGTGCCAGAAGGTATGTGAAGAGAGATCCAGTGTCCAGGGATCTGGATTGGAAGGCTGGACATAAGAACTGGACTACATACTGGCCAGGCTATATAGAGAGGAACTCTAGCAGCAATGGAAGCTCAGGTATGAACACTGATCTATGCCCTAGCTATAACCTTGAAAGACAGCAGGGAAACAAGTATTCTCCTGAAAATGCTCCATTGAGAGATTCATCTGTGCCAATCCATGATATTGAACCCATGCTTGTTGAACAAGGGGGAATAATAGCAGATGAGGATCCTGTTTATATGGACTGCTCTCTATCTAAACTCCGTTGGTAACTTTCTGTTATAAAGTACAGCAACCATCACAAAGAAATACAAATTTGTTCTTTAATCTACTCAGAAAAGCTCCTGAAGCAGGATTTGACCCAGCAGTTACCAGCTAAGGGGTTTCAGCTGGTAACTGCTAGCAATTAATCCTTACCTAATTGCTTGTGAGCTAGGAGAGAATCACTTCTGTATCTATGTGGGAAGTAATCAGAAGTTAACCTGAAAAGAACAGTTTGTTTCTTGCTTTGTGGCTTTTCATTTGTTGTTTTCCTGATTTTAACTTTGTTTTTCCAAGTTAACACTGAAAGCAAGTAACCTAATTTATGTGCAATCAAGCATATCTGTGTTGGGAGAAATAACCCCATAAATAAATATCTTATTGGCTTTACCCAAGAGCACAACTAAATTATTGTCAGCAGCTGTGTCTGGTGTGAATGAACTACATTGCCCACAATACCTTGCAAATCATATAGAAATATGCACTTGCCAAGAGTGTGAAGATTCTCACCCAGGTAGCCGTCTGACAGTCTCTATGTTCCTGGCCTAGGGGCTTTAGATATTCAGGAAATATATGGAATTGGCTAAGTCTTGGCTGTCTTCCTTTGTGATTTATTTTATTTTAGCGTTTCTTTCTTTGACCTCGCCCTCTTAGGTGTGAGGGCTTGTGTGTAATGAAAAACCTTTTGTTTACCTTATTTATTTTATTTATTTATTTAACATTATTTCTATACCGCCTTCTCCTTCAATCAAGGTGGTCTCCACAGCAAACAATCAAAAGTGTTCATGTGCTCTCATGCAGTGGTGTGTGAAGTGTGTTTGAGGAGGTGTGTCTTTGATTTGGTTGATCTTACTATAATGTGCGCTATTATACAGGTTGAGCTATTATACATTCTATATACAATGGTCAGGGTGTGGGTATCTCCGTTGTTCTAGCTTGATTAGTGAGTTATGTGACGTGTCCATAGTGTTCAAGGAATAGAGTTGTCTTCAGCTGTTTGCGAAAGTCCTTGACGTCAGTCGTTAGTCTCAGCTCGTCTGGGAGGGAGTTCCAGATAGTTGGTGTGGCCAGCGAGAGTGCTCGTTCTGTGGTGTCCTTGCGTGTCTTGGTGAATTCTTTTGGGGTGTTCACTCGGTTGGAGGTGCCTCTTCTTCTTGGTCGTGTGCTTGTGTCAGGTTTTATGAGTGTGTGTAGGCTGTTGGCTGAGGAGTGCTGTTTGATCTTGAATATGTTTATGATGGTTTTGTATTTGGTGCGTGAGTTGATTGGGAGCCAGTGTAGTTCTTTCAGTACGGGTGTGATGTGTTCTTGTCTTGCAGTGCCAGTGATTATGCGGGCCACTGTGTTTTGTACTAGTTGCAGCGGTTTGAGTGTTTGTTTTGTTAGTCCCAGGTAGATTGGATTGCAGAAGTCTAGTAGTGGGGTTATTAGTGCCTGGCAGACTGTGCGGAAGTGCTCAGGGGCGAGGAGGGGTTTCAGTGGTCTGATGAGTCTCATTCTGTGGTATGCGCTTTTGGTGGTTTTGCTTATGTGTGATTGGAGGTTCAGCTCCTTGTCCAGGGTCACGCTGAGGTACTTTACTTCCGTTTTTATAGGTATGGTTGTGTCCTTTATCTTGATGTCTGTTGGAGGAACAAAGTCAGCGTTTCGCGTGATTATTAGTGCCTCGGTTTTGTTATAGTTTATAGAGAGGTTGTTATTTTGAAACCAGCTTGTCATTTGTATGAGACAGTTTGTTATTTTGGAGTAGTCTGGATTGTCAACTGATATAGGGGTGTATATCATGATGTCATCTGCATAGACTGTATATTGTATGTTGTGCTCTTTCATGATGTCACATATTGGCTGGATGTAGATGTTGAATAGGAGTGACGATAATGCTGATCCTTGTGGTACTCCTTGCATTACTTTTATGGGACGGGAGGTGTTCTGGCCTACCTTGACTTGTATCTGTCTGTCGGTGAGGTATGATTGGAACCATTTCAGGGTGGGACCATGTTGCCCAATGTTCTGAAGTCTGTTTAGTAGCGTTTTGTGATCCACTGTGTCGAATGCTGATGAGATGTCTATGAAGATCATTATGATTCCTTTCTTGGTGTTGTCTATGAGGCGGAGAATGCTGTTGAAGAGGTATATCAGAAGTGTTTCCACCCTGTGGTTGGGGCGAAAACCGTGTTGGTTGTCGTCCAGTGGAGCGTGGTCGTCGATGTGCTCTTGCAGTTGGTGCTGTACTGTTTTTTTCTATTATTTTTGCTAGTAGAGGTATGCTGGATATAGGTCTGTATGCCGCTGGGTTTGTTCTTGTCAAGTGTGGATTTCTTCGGGATAGGTCTTATTGTGGTGAGCTTTAGTTGCTTTGGCATGAGCCCTTGTGTTAGGGAGCTGTGTACCATGTTGTGTATGTTGTTGATGACGTTTGATTTGGTGGCTTTGATCCACGTCACAGGGCAGGGGTCTGTAGGAGCTGTGCTTGTGTTGAGTGCTGTGATGATTTGAGATAGCTGCTCTTTTGATGGGGTACTGAATGTGCCCCAAGTTTTCGGGGGGGTGGGGATGTTGTGCTTTGTGGCTGGGCTGTGTCTTGTCTGTTCTGTTGAATGGAATTTTTCTTGTATGTGGTCGGCAAATATTTTAGGGTCTACTTGCACTTCGTCTTCTGTTTTCTGTTCCTTGATGAGTGTTTTCATGATTTCAAATAACTCTCTAGGTTTGTTGTTGGAGTTGCGTATAATGTTTGTGTGGTATTCTCTCTTAGTTTGGTTGATGCGTTCGTTGTATTGTCTTTGCTTTGTTTGGTATAGTTCCTGGGTCTCGGGTGATTTGTTCTTTCTCCATTTCCGTTCTAATTTTCTGAGTTCCCTCTTTTCACTTCGTATGGCTTTTGAGTACCATGGTTTGTGCTGTAATTTGTTGCAGCGACGTTTCCTGGGTTTATGATCTGTTGCTTTAGCGGCGCTGTAAATGGTGTTAGTGATTTGGGTTTCTAGGTCATCATTTTCTATCGTTAGGAGTTGTGACGTGTCTTGTAGGACACAAAGGAAACCTTGGAGTTTTTCCTTTGCTAGTACTGTTTGTTCTACTTTTCTGGTACAAGTGTGATATGCTTGAAATATGTTTTAAACTTAATAAATAATACATTTTTTAAAAAAGTGCCCATGTTCTACTTTAGCCTCTTCATTAGGCTCCATTACAGCGCCCACCATGAATAAAGTAGGGTGTTGGCACTTCCGTGAAGTCTGCAGATTTTAAGAATAGCTTATGCCTGCTACATGCAGATTTTCTCTCATGCAGATGGGATCTGATGTCCATCAAAACAAAGATGCATGATCAGGACCGTACCAATCTAGAAATGCACCTTGTGCGACTAACAAATCTGGTGCCTCCTCCACCCAGCCACATTTGGTAAGTCACTCTTTTTGAAGTTCCTGGAAGCTCAGTGATGATATCAGCGTGCCCTTCTGTTCTTGTGCCCTGTTCGGCCGCACCTCTTGCAGACCCTTGGTATGGCCCTGAGCATGATGACTACTTCGGAACCAACCTGAAAGCATGTTGGCCTAGAAACACGCAAGTCTATAAAGTTTTTAATAAATTTTATTAAGCATAGCATCTGATAAGGAAATGATATAATTTGAGTTTTCACTTGGCACTTTTTGTATTTAAAATATTGCCATGACTTTGCTAAAGTATGAACTCTCCTCTGCCATTCCTCCAGTGCCTTCTCATTTTAAATGGATAATTTTGTGCTGAACATTTAGATGTCTGGTCATAACATATCCATTCATTGGCCCTGAATATTGATGGTAAAGGATTACTGACTAAATCCCATTGAATATCGACGCCTAGGACTATAGAACCAAGAACTGTGTGTTGCTTCCAAAGTCAGTCTCTGTCCCACACTCTGAGTAGGCACAGGGCTCTTATGAGAGATCAGAAGTCATTAAACAACCCTGAGCAGTATTTGAGCAGTAGGGTGCACTAGGATGACCTGGAACAAACAAACAAAAATAAAATCCTGAATAAAACAAAAACGCCCATAAACAGCATGAGAAAATAAACAGATGAAAATTTAGGGTCTGCACACCCCTACATTTTTCTTAGGAATTTTCAAAGTGAAAGTACAAGCATTATTTCACTTTTAAAACTGGTGCAAAGTATGTAGACAAAATGTACCATGGACTGCAGATATGTGGGCATCAAAAAAATTGTCCTGACTGGCTAGGTAAAGATACAGTGAGTTTGAGGTTTTCTAAAAGTTATTTTCATTATGCACATTTCGTTCTTCACTATGAAACAAAGGAACGAAACATACAGTACATGAAAGGTACCGCCCCCATAACCCTATGAACTCCAGAAAGAAGCTCTTTGGCCTGACACAAGTACTATGGCGAGGTTAGCAGTAAATTTGAGAGACTGAGATCATATTCTATATACCGTAGTTTAGGAGTAAATGCTATTAATAAAATGAACCACTTTGGAAACATTGCCCCCTGAGAGATCCTGAATAACGGAAAGGAAAAGCCCATTGCAGAACATCAAGTCACTGTGTAATATACAGTGTCATCCTGCTTAGTGGAGAATGCCATCATGCCCAGCACTGCCATCTCAAGAGAACCACTATTTTTAATAATGATGGGTGAGTAGCATTAATAATACTAGGCCCTTTCCTGGCATTGGGAAGATCATCTTTCAAGGTTATTAAACTTCTGGAGTAACCTCTGCACGCTTTCCAGTGATTCTACAAAAACAACAAACTCCCCCCCCCCCCCAACACACACAATCATTTTGGATTGCATTAATCCAAAATTTAAACATCTTACTGGGTTATTTGATGAAGATTATTTAGCAGACAGCAATGTTCCCTCTAATTTTCTGTAGGCTGTGTGCGCATAAAATATTAGCTGTGTGTAGCTTTTGAAGGAAGGTTAAATTTTTGTGCGCCACAATGACACTCGGAGTTATATACTTTAAAATTTGACTACATGTCAGAATACAGTATGTACACCACATTGATTTTAATCAAATTAAATGAAAATAGACGATTACTAAATGAAGCGGGAAATTTCTAGTATTTACAATCATAACTTTTAAATTTTAAGACATCTGTGTTGTTTTCTATCAGAATCAGAGCGGTAATTTTTGTGCGCTCTGTTGTAAAGTATGTGCGCTCACTCGGCGAGGTGTGTGCGCGCGCACACGCACACAGCTTAGAGGGAACAGTGGCAGACAGTACATTCAAGTTTGGTGCAGTCCATAGAGAGCCAGCATGGTTTAAAGGCAAGGTCAGAGAGGCTGTTGTAGCCAAAAAAGCATCTTTCAGAAAATGGAAAAAGGAGCCAAATGATGAAAATGGGAAACAGCATAAGCACTGACAAGTTAGATGCAAGGCATTGATAAGCCAGGCAAAGAGAATTTGAAAAAAGCTTGCCGCGGAAGCAAAAATGCATAATAACTTTTTCAAATACATTTGTAGCAAATAACCTGTGAGAAAGTCAGTTGGACCATTAGATGACAGAGGGGTAAAATGGCTGCTAAGGGAGGACAAGGCCGTAGTGGAAAGACTGAATGAATGCTTTGCTTCGGTCTTTACTGAAGAAGAAGTAGGGAAGTCATCCATCCCTGAAATGGCATTAAAGGTGATCTATCAGAAGACTTCACAGAAATATTGATAAACAGAGAAGATGTATTACGAGTATTTGATTAAACTAAAGAGTAGTAAATCACCTGGACTGGATGGCATATTGAATGAACTGAAATATGAGATTGCAGACCTACTATTAGTAATCTGTTCACTATCATTAAAATAATCTGTAGTACCTGAAAATTGGAGACTGGCAATGGCAATTTTTAAAAAGTGTTCTGGAGTGATCTGGGAAACTTCAGCCTGACATTGGTACCAGGCAAAATGGTAGGTAGCCATTATAAAGAATAAAATTAGTGAACATGTATATAGTCATGGTTTAATGGGAGAAAGCCAACATGGATTTAGCCAAGGAAAGTTTTGTCGTACTAATCTGTTATATTTTTTTGAAGTGTGAATACAGACAGACCAAGATGAGATGGCTGATAATGGCTTTCTGAAAAAACAAACACCTTGATAATGTCCCTTGAGACTCATGGCCAATTTAAAATTCATGGAATTGGAGGCAGTGTACTACTGTGGATCAGGAACTGGTTAAAAGACAGAAAGCAGAGAGTAGAGCTAAATGGCTAATTTTCTCATTGGAGAAGATGAATAGTAGAGTACCTCAGGGATCTGTGCTGGGCCTGCTGCTTTTTAACATCGTCTATAAATAACCTGGAAATGGAAATAGCAAGTGAGATGATCAAATTTGCAGATGATACAAAATTATTAAAAGTTGTTAAAATGCAAGACGATTGTGAAAAATTGCAAGAAGAACTTTAAATTTAGTTTGCTATTTGGACGTCCAGTCTTCCAACTTATAATGTGGACAATTGTAAAGTTATGCACCTAGGAAACTATGGTTACATGATGCAAGGTACCACCTTAGAATCCACCACCCAGGAAAAAGATTTAGGCAGTATCATGGATAATATATTGAAACCCTCTGCCCAGTTGTGCAGCAGCAGCCAAGAAAGCAAATAGAATGCTAGGAATCATAATCATAGGAAAGGAATGGAGAATAAAACCAAGGATATTATAATGCCTCTGTATCATTCCATGATGCGACTGTACCTTGAATATTGTGTGCGATTCTAGTCACCATATCTTAAGAGGGATATAGTGGAATTAGAAAAGGTACATAGAAAAGCCACCAAAATGGTAAATGGGGATGGAAGGATACCCCTATGAGGAAAGACTTAAAAGGTTAGGGCTTTTCAACTTGGAAAAGAGACGGCTGAGGGGGGAGGTATGATAGAGGTCTGTAAATTTAATGAATGGAGTAGAACGGGTAATCATAGATCAGTTGTTTATGCCATCAAAAAGTAGAGAGACTAGGAGACACGCAATGAAGCTACACTGTAACCCATTTAAGACTAATAAGAGAGAATATTTTTTCACTCAATGTATAATCAAACGCTGGAATTAGTTACCAGAGGATGTAGTGAAGGCTCTAAGTGTAGCAGGATTTAAAAAAGGGTTGGACAAGTTCCTGGAGGAAATGTCCATAAAACATTATTAAAAAGAACCTGGGAAATCTACTGTTTTCCCAGGACAAGCATTGTGGAACCTTTTTGCCTCTTTGGGAACCTGCCAGATGCTTGTGACCTGGACTGACCACTGTTGGAAACAAGATAATGGGCTTTATGGACCTTGGTCTGACCCAGTACAGCATTTCTTTTTTTATGTTCTTAATCAAAAACCAATATAGTTCAAAAATTTCAAGCAATGAACCACTTTCTAGCAAAGGTGCCAGGGAAAATAGCTTTTGGAAATTCTTCTTCATATTGCAAATATAAAACAGGAAAAATCAGAGCCAAAGAATTGTCAGTATTGTTCTTTGGATAGTCTTGTGAGGGGCAATACTCCTACTAAGCAGTTTTGAGCTGAGGGGGGTAGTACAGCATGATTGCCAGTTGAATGAACTAAAATACTTGCCTACTCCTTTTGATTCAATGCGCGATCACTTTTATACTATTGGTTTATAAACATTTATATATCACTTTCCTGGAAAGCTGTTCAAAGCGGCTCACAAAGTCAACAATATAAATAAGTAAAATGTGTTTTATTAAAATTAACAACCAAAAACGCCCAATAAAAAAAAAATCTAAAAATTAAAGCAGGAATGCTGGTGGATGAACATTGGGGGAGGGGTGGAGGCAGAATTTTATAACATGGCAACTAGATTGTCAAAAAAACACCCAATATGGAGAGTAGCTCTGGTAAACATGTGTAAGGGCATTTTAGAAGGGACATCAAAGTCAGAACATCTGGGGGGGGGGGGGGTGGAGCTGGAAAGCAGGCACGTCCATGTGCAGACAGTTTCACAAACATGAATATGTCCGATATGGACGTCTGTGGAGACATGTACCATGCTGTGGTCACACCTCTCCTCAAGAAACCCTACTTGTCTAATTATTGACTCATCTCCTTTCTTCCCATTATTTCCAAACTTCTTGAATATGCAGTTCTCCGCCATTGCCTTGAATTTCATTCCTCTTAAACCCTGCTAGATCTACTGCAATCTGGCTTTCGCCCCTTACATTCTACTGAGACGACTCTTGCCAAAGTCTCCAGCGACTTGATCTCTGGCTAACTCCAACGGCCTTTACTCAATTGTCATTCTTCTTGACCTTTCTGCTGCATTTGACTCTGTTGACCAACACCACCTCCTCGACACGTGATCCTAACTTGGTTTTAGGGGCTCTGTGCTGTCCTGGTTCTCTTATCTTATATCGCTCCTTCAGTGTTTCTTCTGGTGGCTCCTCTTCTACTGCTATTCCACTCTGTTAATGTACTCCAAGGATCTGTTATAGGCCCTCTCCTTTTCTCCCTCTATACCTAGTCCCTTGGTGCTCTCATCTCCTCCCATGGCTTTCAGTATCATTTTCATGCTGATGACTCTCAAATCTATCTATCTACACCTGATATTTCTCCGACACTCCAGGCCCGTATCTGCCTGCCTGACATCGCTGCCTGTATGTCTCACTGCTGCTTGAAATTGAACCAAACTTCTTATTGTTCCCCTAAACTCTCCTCTCCCCTTCCTTCTTTCTCTATCTCTGTTGATAACACTTATACTTAGTTTCCTCAGTCTGTAACCTTGGGGTCATCTTTGACTCATCTCTCTCCTTCTCTACTCATATCCAGCTGATAGTTAATGTCAGAGAAAGAAGCTACAGGTTTTAACAAAATTTGCCTCTTCCTTTCTGAACACACTAGTAAAACACGTATCCACTCTTTAGTCACCACCTGACTCGATTATTGTAACCTTATCCTTGCTGGTCCTCCCTCTGAGCCATCTCTCTCCTCTTCAATCTGTTCAGAACTCTGCTGCTCAAATAATCTTCCATCAGCCCCGATATACTCCATATAACCCCTCTTCACAAGTCACTTCACTGGCTCCCCTTCCATTTCCACATCCAATTCAAACTTCTCCTTCTGACCTATAAATGTGTTCGCTCTACTGCTCCTGTCTACCTTTTCTCTCTCCTCTCTCCCACACCCTTCTGTGATCTCCGCTCTTCTAGCTTACTTCTCTCTTTGCCCTTTTATTGCACTGCCAACACCAGACTTCAATCCTTTCACCTTGGTGCTCCTTATGCCTGGAATAAACTACCTGAATCTGTATGTCTGATTTCATCTCTCACCCTTTTCAAATCCATGCTAGAGGTTCACCTTTGAGGCCCCCTTTTGATCCTAATCTTTTATTCTCCTTGTGTCACCTTAACTTTTCCCTATTTTTACCCCTGTTCTCAACTGTTGTATTGTCTGTCTTGATTAGATTGTAAGCTCTGATGAGCAGGGACCATCTTTCATGTGTATCTGTACAGCACTATGTATGCCTTCTAGCACTATAAATGATTAATAGTAGTAGTAGTGATGCCACTGCAATGCTTTAGCTGCCGTGACACTGCTCCAATCCAACTTGAGTTTCATCAGGTAATTCCAATAGTTTCTGAAGTGTTTGTATGCAGTGTGTTTTATGAAGGCACCATATGCATTTATATGCCTTTATGAAATTACCCCGGGGGAAAATAGACGCACACATTTACCCCTGCTCAGAGGGGTAATACGTGCACAAGTGTCAGTCTTGTTCCCCACTCCATTTATTCTCTGCCCCCAGAAATGCCTACACATAAGTTGTGTAGAATAGCCACCATGATATCTCTGTGCCTACGTTTACATGCTTGTACGTTGGGCATTCCATGAAGAGCCTACTTGGGCACATCTGATGCTCTTCTGCATGCTCAAGTCTCTTTTTATAAAATTACACCTCAATAATGAGTATGCTTGAAGGAGGCTGGAGTTCAGTCCTCTTCAGACTATTCATGCTTGGGCAATTATTTGTTTGTGGTCATCCAGGGGAAGTTAAAACCCACCGCAGAACATCAGGTCATTGTGTAACAGTGCCATCCTGCTCACTAAGGAGTGTCGTCATGTCCAGCACTGCCGTATCCGGAAACAACCATGTTTAATAATGATGGGCTAGAAATGTTAATAAATAAGTAGATCTGACATCAAACCAGAGTTCCTGAAAGTACAGGAGATACTATTAATGTGAGAGATGTGACCCTTGCAGACTATAAATACTTCACCACAAATTGGCATGTGTTCCACAATATCATTCTGACACATAGGTTAGCTCAAATTATCTCTGCGTTTCACTTTGTCCTTCCTCTTCTCCCATAGGTTTGTAGAGAATACACTTCAGATATTCTAGGTGTTATACTTTTTAGCACAGTCCTTGCTATAAACATGAGATTATCAGTATTGTGGTGGGAGTCCTCTGTAACCAAATACTAATCATTTTACCTATTATCATATAATGCTGAATTCAGTCAAACCTTGTTAGCCCCTGGAAGGCAATTAAGGAGATTGGAAAAAAATAGCAACTTTCCTAAAAACAGATATTCAAGCGCTATTCAGAAAATAAGATTTTGGAACATGCCAAAGGATATTCAACCAATTATTGCCACTCATTCCTCTGAATAGTAACATTTCATTTCTTTCCAACAGTCCTCAGATCAGGGACAAAACACATTCAATAAAACATGGCTACAAGGATGAAAAATATTTGTTGTGAGCCCACCTGACCCAAGTCTCAAGAACTGGCAGCTGAAAGAAAAAATTATCAAAAAGAATGAAGCATTAGACAATACAAAAGCCAAGACAAAAAAACTCTTTCCCCCCCCCCCCCAAAAAAAAAAGAAAACAAAGGAGGGTATTCAAAGGCATTTACATAGTTTGCAGACCTGAAAACAGCATAAATGTCGCTAACCAGGATATTCCTAGTTTGGGCTGCTAAACAGTGCTTAGAGTTGGGGGAGGGGGGATTCCAGGGGATGGCACCATGGGTTAACCTGGCAATGGCAATATTCATCTACCCCTCGGTTAACGCTAACCAGCTGAATGACTGTTCTAATTTTAGCTGGTTTTGCAATCTGACCAGTGGCTGAATGTCGCTGCTGACCGGATTGCAAAATCGCAATCTGGGTAACCTGGATATTTATTTACAGTATTTTATGTATTTTTGTTTATTTATAAACATTTAATATACTGCCCATCACACCCACCAGGGCTGTATCTGAGCGGTTTACAGTTGATAAACAGCGGATATGGCCCCTGGCATTGAATATCTGTAGCGAAGTGAAAATGGCAATGGTCAGCTGCTTTAAGCAAGCTGGCTGCCACTGAAAATCCCCGCCCCCCTCCAAAAAAAAAAAGAACAAAGGTATGCTATCCATGGTTTACTGAATGTATTTTGCCCTTGGTGCAATCATTTGACCAAACATAGCTGTGTTGAGTTTCTATCGTTAATTTTAACATATATTTCTGAGTTTTGGGCAGTTACTTCCTTATGTACTTCACCTTTCTTAATAAAGTAATTCTATATCTCCAGGAACAAGCAGGAATGTAGTCATCACATATACGGGTGTCGCCGGTACCGACGGAGCCTGCGTGGGAACGCTCCCCAGCGTCCAATTAGAAAGCTTTTGGGAGCATCCCAAAGCGCCAGCGTGCTGCCTTCCCGCCTTTCCCAACTGCCTCTCTCCAGTTCTTTGTTTTCCGCGGAGCCAGCAGGTCGTGTTCCTGTTACCGCAGAAAATTGTTCTTATTTTTGTGGTTGCGTCTGCCTTCCTCGACGCTTTACCGGTATCACCGGTTTTTTCTTCTTTCTTTCTTTTCTTAAAAAAAACAACAACTTTTTAGTACTTTTCCCAATTTTTTTCAGGTGCACGCGCCTTTTTGGGCCTTAGGCCCAGGATTTTTTCCACGATGGAAAAACCCTCCTCTGGGTTTAAAAAGTGCACCAAGTTTGGCGGTACCATCTCCGTCACCGACACCCATGAGTGGTGTCTGAAATGTTTAGGTCCTGACCATTCCATCTCGGAATGTATGGCCTGTGCCATGATGTCCAAGAGAGGTCGACAGAACCGAGCTGCCAAGCTCAGTACCCTGTTTCCCTCTGATGCAGCTTCGGTGGCATCGACGTCTTCAAGGGCTTCGTCTTCCTCCCATGGATCTCAGGTAACTAAACATAAGTCTAGCCGGTCCTCAAAGGGTAGATCTCCTCCTAATCATTGAGATGCCTCTGGTGTTGCCCTTGAGGATTCTGCACCAGCAAAATTGCCCCGGCGGGAGGCTTCGGCTTCCAAAGCATTATCGGGGCTCCAGGATGTTCTCGAGGCCTCGACCTCGGCAGAACTACTGGTGCCATGCTCTGGGGTACCGGCGGTCTTCTCCGGTACTGACATCCAGGCATCGGCAGCGTCGATAGACCAGAAAGTCCTGGCTATTGAGCGCAGTCTGGCGGCTCTCCTTGCAGCATCGACACCCTAAGAACCATGACAGACAATCCGGCCGGTACCGGTACCGATACCGATGGCATCGACATCAGTATCGGTGTCTGCATTGCCGGTACCCAGTCATCCGATGCTTTCCGGTACCGATACCCCGGTACTGACTATTCCCAGTACCGACTTCGCTCAGTACGGGTATCAGGCTCTTCAAGAGCATCCGGATAGACTGTACTTCGAGTCCTCAGAAGAATCTGAGGATTCTGACAGCTCTATCGATGTAGGAGTGCTTCTCCCAGAGGAGCCCTCCTCCCCTAAGCGCAGGATGTCTCCTCCAGAGGATATTTCCTTCCAGGATTTTATCAGGGAGGTGGCTCGGGTCTGTCCATTACTGTGGCCCCTGAAACAGAGCCCAGAGCTAAGGAGTTGGAATTTTTACAATATCCCAAAACTCCTAAGGAGGCAGCTACCTTGCCCATTCATGAGATTTTGCATGATCTCATGTTAAGAATGTGGGAGACACCTCTTACCACCTCTCCTCATTCTCTCAGACTAGATACTCTGTATCGAGTCTCTCCTTGTCCTGGTTTTCAAAAAACTCAGCTTCCTCACCACTCTCTTGTAGTGGAATCAGCTATGAGAAGGATCAAGAGTGCAAAGAGACATGCCTCTAATCCTCCAGGACGTGAGTGCAGAACCCTGGATGCTTTTGGACGTCATGTCTTCCAAGCTTCCATGCTTTCTGCCAGGATCAGTTCCTATAGTCTATACATGGGAATGTTCCTGAAGGAGGTCACAGGTGATTTAGAGGCTTTGAGTCCTATTCTTTCTGAGGATAGAAGACAGGATTTTCTCACATTGGTCAAACATGCCCAAGATGTTTCTAAATTTGTCAACCATGCAGCTTTTGACTGCCTTGAGTGCATAAGCAGAACCTCTGCCATTGCCACAGGTGCACGTAGAATTGCTTGGCTCCAGGCATCTGATCTGGAGCTCTGGGTACAAGACAAATTGGGAAATATCCCTTGTACTGGTGAGAACCTGTTTGGTAGAGACTGGCAGGAAAAGGCCAATGAGTTGGATGCTGACAACTCCACCTTGGATAGATTATCCAAGTCCACAGCTGATCCTGCTAGAAAGAAATCTTTCAAGAAACCATTCTTTTCTAAAAAGAAAAGATATTATCCTGCTTATGCTCAACAGGAACGTTCTGCAGGTCAGCTTGTTAGAAAAGGTCAGCAACCACCCAAACAGAAGAAAGCAAAGACTACTAAGCCTCAGCCGTCCCAGCAGTCTCAGCCTCCACAAGGCCTTTGACTTTCAGCTAGAGAACTTAACCTTCCTGGAATGGTGGAAGGCTCTGGTCCCACGAGAGCCAGGAAGGCTATGTCACTTTGCCCCCAGATGGGGGCAGATAACAGCAGAGCATTGGACACTCTCCATCATAAAGGAGGGGTACAAGCTTCATTTTTCAAGTATGCCCCCTCCCACAATAATAAGGCAGTTCAATTCTCCGACCTCTCTCATCAACCTGTTAGGTCAGGAGGTCGCTATGCTTCTTGCCCAAGGGGCAATAGAAGAAGTACCCATCCATCAACAGGGTACAGGTTTTTACTCCCCTTATTTCCTTATCCCAAAGAAAACAGGGGGATACAGGTCTATCTTGTACCTCAGAGAATTGAACAAATTCCTTGTCAAAGAAATTCCCTGTAAGTATTAGTGTATGTGTCTCATATCCCCTCGTGTTAAATGTATCCCCCAACCGCTTTGACCCGGTGAAAAGCGGGATATAAATGCAGCTAAATAAATAAATATAAAATAAAAGAGAAATTCAAGATGATTTCTCTCGGAACTCTGCTGCCATACCTTCAGATCTCTAGATCTCAAGGATGCATACACCCATGTTCTCATCCATCCAACTCACAGAAGGTTCCTTCGGTTCCTTTTTCAAGGAAAGCACTACCAATACAGGGTGCTTTCTTTTGGCCTGGCCTCAGCACCAAGGGTGTTCACGAAATGCATGGCTGTAGTAGCAGCATTTCTCCGCACTCTAGGCATATTCGTCTTCCCCTACTTAGACAACTGGCTCATTCGAGCCCCAACAGAGTCAGACGCCAGGACTTCTCTATCCTGCACAATGCGTATCCTTCAGTATTTGGGGCTGGTAATAGACTGGATTTTGGGATGTTTAACTCCCACTCAGTCTTTAGAGTTCATAGAGGCTTTGCTGGATACCAGAAAGGCAAGGGCCTCTCTCCCCCAGGCCCGTTGCCTTCGCATGGTGCAGTTAGCTTCTCAAGCAGTGCTAAAGTCTCATCTCACTGCCTGAGAAATGCTACAATTACTAGGCCACATGGCATCTACTGTGCATGTGGTTCCCTATGCTCGCCTCCATTTGAGGGCAGCCCAGTGGACTTTATCCACTCAATGGACCCAGGCATCAGGATGCCTGTCAGACAAAATAGCAAACACAAGTCACCTTATTTTGTCCCTCCAGTGGTGGAAGTCCACTCAAAACCTGTTGCTGGGGTCCCCTTTTCAACAACCCTTACCCCAAGCAACTCTAACAACAGATGCTTCTCCGATGGGTTGGGGAGCTCATCTGCAGGACCTCTCCACCCAAGGCACCTGGTCCCCGCTGGAGACTCATCTACATATCAATCTCTTGGAGCTCAGAGCAATCTTCCTTGCTCTTTGAGTGTTCCACACCCTGCTCAGCTACAAGACAGTCCTCATTCATACGGACAATCAAGTAGCCATGTTCTACGTGAACAAGCAGGGGGGAACAGGCTCTCTGTCGCTTTGCAACGAAGCTTTGTGACTGTGGGCCTTCACCAGAGAGCATCAGATTCATCTCCTGGCAGTGTATCTTCCAGGCATACAAAACTCTTGGGCAGACAGACTCAGTCGAGTTCTGCTTCCACACGAGTGGTCTCTGCATGCAGACCAGGTGGCCAGGATTTTTCAAATTTGGGGAACCCTGGACATAGACCTCTTTGCAAGTCTGTGGAATGCCAAACTACCCTGATTCTGTTCCAGAATTCCGGCTCAGGGGGCTCAGGCCAGGGATGCTTTCCTCCTTTATTGGGGTCAAGACTTCCTGTATGCCTTTCCACCCATTCCCCTAATTCCAAAAACCCTGTTCAAGCTTCAGAGAGACAGAGGCCATATGATTCTCATAGCTCCACATTGGCCACGGCAAGTGTGGTACCCCCTGCTTCTACATCTCTCTCAAGCTCCCTCCCTGGATTTAGGGTCCACTCCAGATCTCCTATCCCAGGAGGACGGAATGTTATGGCATCCCAATCCCCAGTCTCTGCATCTCAGGTCTTGGTTGCTGAAGGCCTAGATCTCCATGATCTTAATCTCTCTCAGCAAGTAAAAGATATTAGTTTTGCTTCCAGGAAACCTTCCACAAGATGCTCTTATGCTTTCAAATGGAAAAGGTTTGCCATATGGTGTTCGCAAAAGGGTCTTAACCCCCTTGCGATACCTCTGGAATCATTGCTGGAGAATCTCCTTCAATTATCCAATGCAGGACTTAAGACTAACTCAGTAAGAGTCCATTTGAGTGCTATTGCAGCTTCCTTTAAGCCTGTAAATGGACAGCCTATTTCCTCTCATCCTCTTATAGCAAGATTTATGAGAGGCCTTCTTCTAACTAAGCCTCCCATTAGGCCACCACCGGTGGCATGGGACTTAAACCTAGTTCTTGGGCAGCTCATGAAGCCACCTTTTGAACCTTTAGCTACTACCTCCTTGAAATTCCTTTCTTGGAAGGTTATCTTTCTCATTGCAATCACATCAGCACGTCGCATTAGTGAGTTGCAAGCGCTAGTAGCTGATCCACCTTATACAAGGTTCTATCATGACAAGGTAGTCCTTAGGACTCATCCACACTTTATGTCAACGGTGGTCTTGCCTTTTCATCTGAACCAAGCGGTCTACCTACCTGTGTTTTTTCCAAGGCCTCATGCATCAAATGCAGAGAGGAATCTTCATACCTTGGACTTCTATGTTGCTTTAGCCTTTTACTTACAAAGAACACAGCAACATAGAAAGTCCTCTCAACTCTTTGTTGCTTTTGATCCTTCTCATTTGGGACTTCCAGTCTCCAAGAGAATACTGTCTAACTGGATTGTTCAGTGTATTTCCTTCGCCTATCAGAGTAAGAACCTGGAGGGCCATGTCACAGCTCACAATGTGAGAGCCATGGCAGTCTCAATGGCTCATCTGCATTCTGTGTCTATCGACGACATCTGTCCAGCAGCCACCTGGGCCTCGGTTCATACCTTCACAGCCCATTACTGCTTGGACAAGAACTCCCGCTGGGATGCCTTGTTTGGTCAGGCTGTTCTCCAACACCTGTTCCATACCTAATCAACTCCTACCCACCATCCCTGGTAGGACGCCAGAGATCCATGGGGGGAAGTGGAGCCCTGTTCAGGGGCACACAACTTCTGGGGTCTCTCCCTGGCACCTAAAGCTAGGGAGTCCCCATATGTGATGACTACATTCCTGCTTGTTCCTGGGGATAGCATAGTTACTCACCTGTAACAGGTGATCTCTGGGAACAGCAGGAATTTAGTCCTCACAATCCACCCACCTCCCCTAGGAGTTGTATCTCTCTATCTATCTCTTTCCCTTTCCCTCTCTCTCTCTTTGTCTCAGCTTTAAAACTCAACAGGAGAGAGGCAGTTGGGAAAGGCGGGAAGGCAGCACGCAGGCACTGTGGGATGCTCCCAAAAGCTTTCTAATTGGACACTGGGGAGCGTTCCCACGCAGGCTCCGTCGGTACCGACGATACCTGTATATGTGAGGACTAAATTCCTGCTGTTCCCGGAGATCACCTGTTACAGGTGAGTAACTATGCTTTATCATTTAGGGTTTATGCTTTAATATTTTTACTAATTTATCTGTTTAACCAAATACTTAGTTGCTGCTCCTCACTACCTTTTATCTCTCCCTACACTCCTCCTTGGGAACGCCCTCTTCTGGCAGATCCCTTCTATCTGTGCCCTTCTCTTCCACAACCAGAGTTCAATCTCTACTTAGCTGTTCCTTAAGCCTGGAACAAACTACCTGAGGCAATATGTCAGGTTCCATCTTTTGCCCTATTCAAATCCTGTCTGAAAGCTCACCTCTTTGAGGCTGCTTTTGGATCCTGATCTGCTTAGTCTCTTGTTCACCTCCTTTGTGTTTGTTTACAATTCCCCTAGATTTTCCCCCTAGTCTCCAATTGTATTGCCTGTCTTGACTAGAAGTCGCTGCTCATCAGAGCTTACAATCTCTTGTATGTCTGTACAGCGCTACATACGCCTTGTAGCACTACACAAATGATTATTAGTAGTAGTGGCCTGTCCTCCCGCTGTTGTGCTAGATAATACTATTGTGTGGAAGATTCCCTGTTGTTGTTGTGCAAACATAAGTAAAGCACTATGACCAATCTACTGTGTAATTATACTTAAAGCAATTAAAATGATTTAAACATGCAATAAAATATTAAAAACTCAATTTTTTTACATCTTTGCCATTGGTTTGCCACAGCACCTCAGCCTTGTAATTCTAATCTGTAGCTGTCTGTCATCCTTACGGGTCTGTTTATAAAGCCACAATAGGCTTTTGCTGCTAATGCACCATGTTAGCTGCAGAAGCCCTAGGTTACCTGCTGGGGGGCATGCATAGCATTTCCCTAGCAGATAATGCATGGAAAATGCTGCGTTTGCAGTGCGGTAGCGTAGTAGATGCAGCTAGCGCTACCTATTGAGGAGGCGTTAGTTGCATCTTCTCTGCAAAACGTGCAGTTGCCATGCGCTTCCAGTGCTCATGATAACTGCTCATTGCAGAGGCGCCCACTCTCCACCCACACACTCAAGTGACTAATGCACGGTCTGCAAACAGCACAGGAAATCTCTGTGCTATCTGCAGCTGCCCTACATTAACTGTTAGTGCAGGAAAAGCATGTCGCATGATCGGCGCGTTAACAGCTAACGCGCCTTAGTAGACAAACCCCTAAGTGGGCAGTTTTAGAAGACCCGTCTAAGGGCAATCTGGGATGTCTCAATAAAAAAAAAAATTAGGCTCATCCAAATGCGGACATGATTTCACAAACCTGGTCATATCTGATACGGACATCTGTGGGGGCATCTATGTAGACACCCCCAGAATGGTATTGCAGAACCCAGCTGTCTAGGATAGCCTAATGGTTAGAGACTTGGCTAGCAACAGGGCAGCCAGGGTTCAAATCCTGCTGCTGCTGGCACTGAGATTGTGCTGAGTACGGGGGATGATGGTGTGCTTTCTTCTCTACACCCTCTGGATGTTTTTCAGCTAAAATGAGCATTTTTCAGATTCTTGTTCATTGTTGTTTTTGCCTTGGAGCAGGTCTAGAGTTAGATGTGAGGCCCGACATCCATTACTTTTTCGTGATCAGGGAGGGATGTCCCAGTCCCTGGGATTGTCCTAACCATGCCTCCAGGTTCAAGGGAATGTCCTGGCCTTGCCTACTCCATACTCCAATTCAGATTCGGACATCATCACGCTGGGGACGTCCCCAGAGCCGGCTTCTAAAACGGCTCTAGAGATGTCTGTGCTTTGGACTTCTCTATGCCCATTTTCGAAAGTCTAAAGCATAAATACGTCTTCTAAAATGATCCCTTAAGTGTCTAGTTATGTATTTTCCCCTAAGTTGTGTAAAATTGTACATATGTAAATCTCTCTCTCTCCCCCCCCCCTAACTGTGTGTTGTGCTTATCCTATGAATCAAACTGTATACATTATTGAAAATGACTGGCTTTGTACTGATGACCATCATATAACCTTGTAAATCACACTGTAATTTCTTGAAATTTGTCATTGATCAGACACTCCTTTTTACTTAATCAAACCGCTCCTGATCGCTGGAAGTAGCGGTATACAAATATATGCTAAATAAATAAATAAATAAGTTATCCCCTAAGTTATGTATTTTCCCCTAAGTGCATGTTTCCCCTAAGTTATCCAAGTTGTATTACCCTGTTCTCTGTAAAACCTAACGTTTGTTCATTATGGTTCGTTGTTCCATGTAAACCGCGCTGATACTAAATAGTGCGGTATATAAGAAACTAAAATAAATAAAATAAAATAAATTTTCCCCCTCTGTCCTAATCTCAAGCTTTCCCAGGCCTAATTTGGTTCACTCTCCCTCTCCAAGTTTTAGTGTATGTCTACTGCAAAGAGAGTGATTGGCAGTCTCTGTTCCTGATGCTTTAGTAGAATTAGAAAAACAGAAAATAGGCCCTGCCAGACAGGGAAAAGGGTGCTGCAGTTCAGGGCTTAGAGGCAAGAAATGGAGGTACAGGGGTAGTGGGGATATTAAAACAAAGAGGAGAAAATTAAAATACGAAGGTCTACAATTTCTGAGATTCTTCTCTATTCAGTGACTGTAATTCGCCAAAGTGAAGGAAGGAAATAGTCTTTGAATTAGCAGCTATAACTTTTCTATACTTTCTCTCTCCGGGGGAACTTATAGGCCAGTTTTCAAAGGCACTTATTTGGACTGCAGACCCTGCTATCTGGATAAGTGCTAGCTAGAGAGACATTTAGTGGCATTATCTGAATAGTGCTGGTGAATCTTCTCTCTCTCCACCTCGGCACAATCTGACTAGTGTAGGACGGTCTGGGGCAGAGCCACACTAGTCCCTTGATTTGTCCATACTGTACAGCTATCTGGATAGATTAGGATAGCAGAAATCTCCCCTAAATTTATTTATTTATTTATTTATATTCTCTTATATACCGCGCTATTTTGCATCAGTGCGGTTTACATTGAACAAACTGAAATTACATTGAACAGGGCATTATAACTTGGAGATAACTATTTTACAGGGAACATGGGCTATGGAGGGTTAAGTGGCTTGCCCAAGACCACAAGGCTAAATGGCTAGCCAGGTGCTGAAAATTACTGCTTTATAGATAGCAGCTGCAGCTGATCACAAAGACATAATATTCAGCACTGACCACTATCCGGACAAGTGCTGAATGCCCATGGGCCAATATTCAAAGTCCTTAACTGGCTGGTTAGTGCAGGGGCAGTCTATGGGTGCAATGAGGCCATGTTGGCACTATCCAGGTAAGTGTGATATTGTTGGCACTTATCCAAACTGCAACTTCGGCCTTCTTTTCATAAAGCCTAAGTTGCACAGATTGGTGCCAGCTCAATATCACATTAACCGGCAAAAGTAAAAGTCTTGTTTGCTTGGTGCATGCTTTCACTGTGGGCATGTGCAAGGGCGGAGTTTGGACGGAATGCTGGGAGAATGCACAAGTCCATGCATTGATTATAGAATACTATAATTTGCTCGTGTATTTGCAAAACATAAATGTGTTCTTTTGCACCAGCTTTAGGACAGGTGGAAATAATCATGCCTTAAATTAAGATTATATTTTCAACTACTTACACTAGTATTTTATAAAGAAAAGTGGGTACCTACTTTTCTTTATGGAATAGGTGACCTTTTCTTGCCTTAGAACTAGCCCCCTTTTATAATGCTGATTTCCACATGTGAAAGTCTACTGTTGTGTGGACATGCTCAGTAATTTTGTTAACTGTGCCCTATCTATGGGTCAAATACCATGAGCAGGTAAAGCTCCTAAGTCTTGCTTTGGCAGTTAACCTAGGAGAATGTTACTTATATCCATGCATATTGCTGAACTTATGGCAACCTTTGTAGGAGTCAAGAAGGTGGGAGTGGGACTGCACATACTTCTCTCTTTATAATTTATTCAGGTGCTGGCTATTCAGCAACACTAAGGTGGTCATTCCCAACCACGAATAGCGTGGTTAAACATCCAGGTTGTATGTCCAACATGCATTTAGCCCTGAAAAACAATTAAGCCCCCGGTGTTCACCGCATATATAGAGGGTTTGTACAGGGAGCACTGGACGTGGACGGTGATGGAGCAGAGCGAGGGCAGAGTGGAGGTGTAGCTAGCTGCCATAAGAACATAAGAGATGCCATACTGGGTCAGACCAAGGTCCATCAAGCCCAGTATCCTCTTTACAACAGTGGCCAAACTAGGTCATACGTACCTAGCAGTTTAGCAAGGCTGAATGTCCAGATTGGACATCCAACCCTGCTAAACGAGGACTGGGGTGACCCCCAAAACTAACACATTCAACCGTAAGATATATTGAAAGCAGTTAACATAGCTGGGTTCAAGAAAGGTTTTAGTCAAACTGCAGGAGGAAGTCCATAAAGCACTGTTAGCCAGGTAGATTTGAGAAAGCCTTTGCTTACCTTTGGGTGTGCAGAACACAGGGTGGATCTGCCCTGAGATCCTGCAGGGTTCTTGTGACCCGGATTGACTATTGTTAGGCAGGATGTTGAGCTTGATGGAGCTTTGGGCTAACCTAGTATGACATTTCTAATGGGGTTTTTTTTTTTACATTTGGCTTGAAATATTCTTAAATTGCGTTGTAAGATCATGCTTTTTATAAGCCTTTTTTAAGGCAGGCTGAGGACAATCTGCTAAATGGGGAATCTCTGCTCTTTCATGGTTCATCTTGGGTTCAGGGTTGTGTGTCTCTCTGTTGCAAAAGAGGCTGTGCGACCACCCCATTGCAGTTCATGTTTTTCTTATATGGATTATTAATAGAACAGAGGCTTGATTTTTATACAGGTTACCTTTTTCCTTGAAAGTCTGTTTCTGTAAAAATACACATTCGCATAAACTCCTCCAATAATGAGAGCGAGCAGAACTAGGACATTTCCCCTTTAGCATTCTCATTGCAGAAATAACAAAAATCAGCAACAGCAATAGAAACTCTCCCCACCACTAGGCAAATTGTAATGAAAATACATTTTGAATTAGTCTGACAGCATTATCAAGAGTAGTTTAATGTGAGTTACATTTAGGTACTGGAGATAAGTGATACAAGACCTGTCAAAAAAAAAAAAATCTGAATCTAGCAAATCTAACAACCCAGTCTATGCATATTATAACAGGTGCTAGATGTGTAGAAAATTCCAGTCCTCATGTGCTAGCTAGCTGGATTTTCAGGATATCCAATCTGAATGCCTTGTGGACTCCAAGACCAGAGCTGTGTTAGATTATCAGTAGCTGTCTTACTGGAAAAAAGACACCTACGCAGTAGAAGGTGTAGTAAGTTCAATAAATCAGGATTGTCAACTGACACACTTCATGTTGATTTGTGAGTGGGGACTTCTAAAATGAAACGTTTCTTTATTTCCATAAGCATATCTTTGCACATGACAACAAGCAAGGATTATTCCATAGTAGTTTATATCGTCTCATCTGGATTAACCCTCTAGGAGGGTGCTTTCTCCTTCATTCTTGTTCACCTTCTTTCTTGATGGGAGATTAAGGCTGTCTCTTGCAAGTGATGCCTTTCTTTCAACCACAGATATCTATTAAGAATGCTAGATCGCAAATCATAGTACCACTAGGAAAAGGGCTCTTACAAAATTCTGCTGCTGAATACACACATATAAGGATGCACAGACCATATCATATGTATTTATGTGTATGCTGTGTGTAGGCATCCCCAGAGGTGTAGTTTGGATGGAGCTGGGCGGAGTTATGATATGAACACATTTCACAAAATGTGTGCACATGCATAGAGAATACACATGGATTTGCCCTCCTTTGGAACAGGTGTAAATTTATCACAGGATTTGTGGGCCTGCTGGGGGGGCTGGTTCTGGGTGCTTATTTTACAGATGCACATAGGCATCTTTATGACATTTATAGAATAGGCTTAAAATAGGCACTTTATCCCAACTTCCTCAAATTGGCACCCTTTTAATAAATTACCCATAATCCAATGAGACCAGGTTACATTGTCAATGATCTGTGAAGTCTTGTTTTGTTTTGTTATTTAACCTAAGTGTCCCAGGTGGCTCTATGAATTAAGGCACAGTTTTCTGTTTTCATTTCAAATCCTGCTGGGTGAGACATATCTAAATTAACCTACCAAAGAATGGTTCCCTGCTTCCTCCACATGACTCAAAGGATACACTAAAGTTCTTGTAGGTATTAACAAGCATGGTTTTGTGTCGGCTTTGGTATATACCACTCTTCGGTAGAACAGCCGGTTTTTAGCAGGCAATGAGTAATTTCATGGACAAGAGCAGCTAAGCCTACAATTTGGTACCAAACAGTAGGACTATAATTAGCTGTCTGTAGAGCTGGGCGTCAAGGAGACTATTAGAAAAGAGAAAAAAATGCAAGGTATTGGCCAAACTCATTTAATTAGGTTACGATGAATCATAAAGGTTAAAAAAAAAAGAATACTATTTCATGTCTACGTAAACCTCATTTATTATCTTGGCACCAGGGCCATCCCCAGAGTTGGTTTGGTGTTGGCATCCTAGGCAAACCTTAAGCCTTTATGCTGCCCCCCCCAACTCCCCTCCCACCCTCCCTCAGGTTGTCAGTATCTACTGTTTATCTTGAATGCTCTGCTATTTGCCAACACTCGGAAGCAGATGCCCTAAGCAACTGTCTAGTTTGCTTACTGGTTGAGCCAGCCCTGCTTGCTGCTAATGACAGTGCCGTAATCTAAAGGAAGCCAGTGACGGTAGGAGGTGCAGCACTGTCCAATCAGCACAAAACTTCAGTCAGTTCGATTAGAAATCTAAATGGCCTTCTGAAAGTCTGTGGCATTACAGTTGTTGGCTACATGAACACAGATATTTCCCCTGCAATAATATTGTAGCATTTCTAGAATCACCATATTAACAAAAATGCATTTGGATTGAAAATAACTGACCTATCCATTAGCAATATGTTTTTATTGGTTTCATTTCATTTAACAAGTGGAAAATTGTTTATTGGATGCTAAAATATGTAGAGGGTAATAGTGCCTAGGCTGTCAAGGTACATAGGCACATATGTTGGGCCTCTTTGATAAAGAAAACAAATGGTGTCTGTGTACTTTCATTGAAATTACCTTGGGGAAGTAGGCACACACATTCACATGTTCTTCCAGGAAGATGTAATTGTGCTTGTATGTGTCAGTAAGAATCAGCACATTTGCGTGTATTTTACAAAATATTTGCATGTGTCAATCCCACCCCCCACTCCGCCTATTGTCTGTCCACAGGAATATGCACGCATATATCGCATAACAGTAACTGTTACAATTTCTCTGCTCCTCCTTTTCCATGCCTATGCCTTGCATGATGTTTTAAGAGCCTGCTTGAATGTGTAAAATTCTGTTCTATGTTTTTCTAGCCTTCATAAAATTATACCCTTAGAAGTTATATGGCTTGACTTCACTGTAAATGAAATAAAACACCCAGAATGAAAAAAAGAACAAAAGCAACAAAACATAAAAAAACTCCTATTTTCACTTCAGAAACCCACTATGCATCCAACTGTCTCAACTACATTAAACTGTATAAAATACTTAGAGGATACTGCATAATGAGGCCTATTTCCTAAATTGCAGTACGGTTTTGTTGTTACTGTGCAGTAATTGCCAAAATGAATATGTGGTAATTGCAGAATCTCTTTTGGAGACATTCCCCTTGGGTGTGCTTCTGGGTCCAGGTCCAGGTCCGGCCTGGCTGGAGTCCCCTTGAGGGCAGGCTCTGTTGGTCCTTGTCACTTTGGCACTGGCGCCACCACGTGGGGAAGAAAGATATTAGCGGGCAGAATTTCCCTCCTTTCACCCCAGGAAACCACTCAAAAAACATTGGTGTGAACAAGGCTGACTTAAATAGTATTTACACTTTATTACAAAATATATACATCAAGTACTGTGCTGAAATAATGCAGTATGTACAGCCTTTATTATGAAAGTGGTTCAAGCAGGTAAGGTGAAATAGCAATATAAAATATGAGATAAGGCAGTTCAAACGAACAGCTATAACCTTATACGTAGTGACTCAAGTAAACCTTTAAAGATTATGGATTTAACCTTATTAACCCATCTTCTAACTCCTCTCCCTTTCCCTTTGCCCACCAGCCTCAAGTTTCGCCTATTGCTGAAGCTCTGGACCGGTGGCTGCTTGTGAAGAAGTTTTGTAGTTGTGTCCAGTCGCTGAGGCAGTAGCCTTGGCTCCAACTCCTCCAATCCAAGAGGGTTTTGCACTCCTTTTTGATCACGAACAACTGTTGCAGCTCTCCCTTGAGCTGATCTGCTGCTGGACCCCCTGGGTCTTGTGGTTCCTAGTCTGGAATGTGCTTTCTGCCACTGCAGCTCTCTTGAGCTGATCCACCACTGCAGCTCCCATGAGCTGATCTACTGCTGGGCCCTTCCTGGGCCTTGTGGCTCATGGACTCTCTGCTGCTGCAGCTCTCCCTTGAGCTGATTTGCTGCTATACTCCCAAGCTTGGATTAGGCTCTCCAGAGTCTCTCTGCTGCCATCTCCATTCCCTGGGTTGGGAGGAGACCGTCCACCTCCATCTTCACTCCTATTCCCAACTAGGTCTGTAGGAGGCTCTCTGCTGGCATCTTCACTCTGAGCCTGCCTAGGCTCCTGGGAGACTTTCTAGCATCATCTTCAGGAGGAGGGCCTGCAGAGCAGGGAGAGATGAGGTTAAGCTCTTCATCTAAAAGAGGCCTGATGCCTCTATATCCCAGGTAACTCTTCTCCAAGCTCTTTTCTGCACAGGGCTGTGGGTGCCAGTGCCAACTGATACCATTTTTCTTAGGATGAGCAATTTCCACTGGCCCCCAGTATTTACTTCACCACCCTCTGTCTAGTGTGTGCATTTTATTCCCCTACATTATTCCCTATAGATTTAAAGTTAAATCTTAATAATAGATACAAACATGAGCAAATATTACCCTTGCTCTTCAGCACAGGAGTGATTTGCATATTCCCTTTAAATGTTTACTTTAAAGCTCTGCTAACACAGTGACTGTTACTGCAGGCTGCTCTTTTAATGTTGTCTCTCATCTGACCTTCCCAGCAGCCACCTCTTCAGCAGCATAGAGTGACCATTTATAAATACCTTTGATCAAACACCCACCTTTGGGGGAGGGGGGTTCATTAGCATTTTCCCTTTCAGTTAATGCGCGGCTGATGTGATGCAGTTAGCTATACTTCATGAGGTGGGTTAATTGCTCCATGATATCTGCTGTGTTAATAGTTAACACACAGCAAATACCTCTGTATAAACTATAAGAAGCAATCCCTGCCCATATCTGCCCATTCCATGCCCCCTTTTGCATTAGCTGCATCAACTGATAGCACAGACCTACGTTTTTAATTTGGAAATTACTGCATGTGAAACAGCTAATGCAGTTTACTTGTAGGCCCAATTTGGAGAACATATGATGGATACAAAGCACTAAAAATGGATATATTTAACAGAAAATGGGAATGAGCAAGGTCATCAAATCTGTATATGACACCAGATTACTCAAGGTTGATAAATCAGATGAGTATTGTGAAAAATTGCAGGAGGACCTTGTGAGACTAGTGACTGGGCATCCAAATTTAATGTGGACAAGTGCAAGGTGACACACCTAGGGGAAAATAGCCTAAATTATAGCTGCATGATATTTGGTTCCACATTAAAAGTCACCACCCAGGAAAGGATCTAGGCATCATTGTGGACAACATATTGAAATTTTACGCGGTGCTGCCAAAAGGCAAACAATGTTAGTAATTATTAGTCTGTTTTATTCTCTGTCCTTTTCTATCACAATGCCTCTGTATCACTCCATTGTGAGACTGCACCTTGAGTATTGTATACAAATCTGGTTGCCGCTTCTCAAAAAAATATATAGTAGATTTAGAAAAGATACAGAGAAGGGCGACCAAAATGATAAAAGGGATGGAATGACTCTCCTATGAGGAAAAGCTGAAGAGGTTAGAGCTCTACAGCTTAGAGAAGAGGTGGTTGTGGGGAGATATGATAGAGCTCTATAAAATCCTGTGTGGAGCAGAAAGGGCAAATGCAAATCAATTGTTTACTCTTTCAAAAAGTACGAAGACTAGGGGGCATGCCATAAAGTTTGTTTAAAATATATTTGTTTAAAAGATATTTTTTTTATTCACTGCATAGCTAGCATCTTTGAAACGCATTGCCAGCAAATGTGGTAAAAGCAGTTAGCACAGCTAGGTTTAAAAAAAGTTTGGACAAGTTCCTGGAGGAAAAGCCAATAGATTGTTATAAAGGGAGACCTGGAGAAAGCCACTGCTTATCTGTAGTAGTATAGAATCTGTCCAGTTACTTGTAACCTGGATTGGCCACCGTTATAAACATGATACTGGGTTTGATAAGCCTTTTGATCTGATTCAGTATGACAATTCTTATGTTCTTATGGTCTTATTCAAAAGCAACTGTGTTCACTGGTGACTGTTGACTGCATAATTGCCCTATCTGTAGATTTACAAAAAATGTACATCTGGTCATTTAAATTGTGAAATGGGCAGATATTATCCATATATTTGTGGGCCTGGTAAAAGAAGGAAAAGGTGCAGGATGAAAAATTATTCATTTAGTGGTGACATTTATTGAACAGATAATTCTTTCCTTTACACCTGCCGAATAGCAAACCTAAACTAAATGGATAGGGTTGTTGTGGTTACCATACTACCTGCCTGTTGAGCATGACTATCTATATGGATAGCGGCACTTAATATATGGATTAAGTTAAACGCCATCATTGGTGTTTAACTTAAGCTGATGACTGTGTCGGCTGAAACATGACCCGTTAGTGTTACAGTGGTAGGCCATAAAATCATAATCCAAAATTGCAATCTAAAATGACACTCAAAAAGCAAAGTATTTCTTGTTAGAAAAAGTTAGATGTATTGCAATATGAGATCACACAGACACAATCCAATGAGATTGTGATATAAATATCTATCTTTAAATTTTATTTTCAATTTTCTCTGGATAATTTTTATTTATTTAAAAAACATTTGTTAACCACTTTATGCACATGGCATTCAAAGCGATGTACTGCTTTTCACCTCAGTTGGAACAGTTGATACTGATATGAGAAAAATAAAGGAATATCAGGAATTTAGAGATTTGTACCAGGGGTCAGGGTAGCGGCTCAGCCTTCACGCTGCTGTGTACTGTAGGAGGAGATCTGGGTTTGACTCATGAAACCTTACTGTTTCGCAGATGGCTGGGGCTCAGGATAGTGCAGAGACGATGTTAGAACCTTGGAGGTGAAGGAAGCCCAGGCATCATGTAACAGCAAAATCTACTGACCAGAGTCTGAATGCACAAACATTGGTCAAGGACAGTTGCTATGATGGCTGGGCAGGATGGAGAGATGGTCAAAAATAGATGACCTTGGGTGGTTACAAGTACAAGACTATGATCCTGAAGCTCAAGCAGAGACCAGTTTCTTGTCCTACTTGTCTCATAGCACATCTATCTATTTAGCTGATGAATACTGGACAAGCTTTTTCCTGTAAAAAAGGCTATGGGAAATTGTTAACAATGATAAAAATGATTTGTTTATCAGGTAGGTGGGTGCAGAGATCGAGTAAAGGTAGCAGATCTTCAGCTGCCTGGATAGATGGCCAGAAAAAGACACAAATGAAGTGATAAGACAGTTTTATTACCAAGAACACATCTGTTTTCGACTCCTCATACGGCAGAAGGGCAACATTGAATATTAATGCCCAAGGTTTGGCGACAAGCTGTCATTCTGTGGGAGTGCATAAATATCAAAGGATACAGTTTATAGCCATATTTTATTTAGCTAGGCTTATATACCACTTTTCTATGAGTCAAAGCGGTGTACATTCAGGTACTGTGTATATATAATATATATATATATACAGTATATATAATGTATATATATTTTCCTTGTCCCCAAAGGGCTCACAATCATTCTTTTTGTACCTGAGGCAATGGAGGGTTAAGTGGCTTTCCCAAGGCCACAAGGAATACCTTTAGGACTAGAAACCCTAGTCCTTCCAGCCCATGGCTGCTGTTCTCTAGCGGGATTTGAACTCCTGGCCTTCCAGCCTGAGGTAACTTGCCCCAACCAATATGTTCCACTGTTTGACTTTCATTGACAGTCACAACTAGGACTTGATTGAAGTTTATGTTCAACAAAATAACATCTTCCTTTATCAGCTCATATTCATTTTAAATTTGTCCATATCTTGTGTGGATAATGTAGCCGAAGTACTGGTTCCATAGGGTCAGTGATGAGATCTTTATTTAGGGCATTGTTATTGTTCCATTTCTTCTTGATATCACTGGTCAACATTGAAATCGTTACTGACTTTAAAAGGCCCTAATCTGTAGTATCTTGGTGAGCTGAACACGAATATAACATTAAAAAAATTTTATTGGCTCTCGTTTTGAAGATATTGCATGTAGTTCATTTTTGACGTTTCACCGTGTAAATTTATCCAGTAGGACATCAACAACATCCCAAATAAGCCTTGAATGATGTAATATTGCATCACATTGCATAATACCAGCATGCACACATCATCCAGAGTTGATTGCATCATTTTCTGATGCAATGCAATACTACTGCCAGACGGCTGCTGAAGCCATCTGACGTCAGCAGTGTACTATACGCAGTCGGAAAGGTTGAGCATTTAAAATATTTCAGACTGTGTGCGAGACAGTTTAAGCTACTGTTACATGTAACTTTTATTAATCATATAATTTTAGCCATTTAGGTACAATACAGAACAGTAATACCGCAAAAGTGCGTTAATACCGTTGAAAATTTCTGCTACATTTGTGGGGAAGTGACATTTGCCAACCAGAAGAAAAGTATCACTTCTAGACTGAAAAAGGCATATCATCTTTACTTTGGATGCAAGATTGGTGACCAAGACAAGCCTTGGGCCCCGCATATATGCTGCGCTACATGTACAACCCAGCTTTCACAGTGGTTGAATTGCAAAAGACCATCAAGGCCGTTTTGCAGTCCCCATGGTGTGGAGAGAGCCAAGCAACCACATAAATGACTGTTACTTCTGCTTGGTTCCTCCTCTTTCCAGCGGAATAACGAAGCAAAAGAAGTCAAGCATAATCTACCCAAACATTCCATCTGCATTGAGACCAGTTCCACATGGTGAGGGACTTCCTATTCCAGAACCTCCATCAGAATATTCTCTTGATTCATCTGAGGACAAGGGTGAGCCAACCTGTTCTTCTCCTGGTCCGTCAGCATGAAGTGACCCAGATTTTCACTGGGATGCATTATCAACTCCACACACAATAACACAGGAAGAGCTAAATGACCTGGTTCGTGATTTGGACTTATCCAAGAACAAGGCAGAATTGCTAAGATCAAGACTTCAACAATGGAATCTTCTAGAAGATCTCAACTTTACTCGATATCGAAAGCACCACCAGCAGTTAGAACCTTTCTTCAGAAAGGAAAGTAATCTGGTATTCTGTTCTGATATTGAAAGCCTCATGAATGCCTTAAAAATCACTCAGGACCCACAAGACTGGAGACTATTTATAGACTCTTCGAAACTGAGTCTGAAGGCTGTGCTTTTGAACAATGGAAACCGTCTTCCATCTATTCCAGTAGCGCATGCTGTCCACATGAAAGAGACATACAATAACTTAAAGCATCTACTAACTTCCATTAACTATAACAAGTACAGCTGGCACCTCTGTGGTGACTTGAAGGTAGTTGCCCTTTTAATGGGACTGCAGCAGGGATATATAAAATACATGTGTTTCTTATGTGAGTGGGATAGCCGAGCAAGGGATTGGCACTACTTGCGGAAGGAATGGAATCGCAGACAAAATGTAACAGTTGGAGAGAAGAATATCCAGCACCCAGCTCTGCTTGAGGCTCACAAAATCCTGCTACCACCCCTTCACATCAAACTAGGTTTGATGAAAAACTTCGTGAAAGCCATGGACCGCACTTCGCCAGCTTTCCGATACCTGCATGAAAAATTCCCTCGACTCAGCGAAGCAAAGATTAAAGAGGGAGTTTTTATGGGTCCTCAGATTCGAGAGCTCTTCAAAGATGACCGATTCAACAACTTGCTGTAGGGTGATGCGAAACAAGCATGGAATGCTTTTCGCCTAGTGTCAACAAACTTTCTCGGGAATGTTAGGGCAGAAAACTACAAGGAACTAGTAGAAGACATGCTGATGCAGTATCAGAAAGTTGGCTGTAATATGTCTCTAAAGATCCATTTCCTTGATTCCCATCTCGATTTCTTTCCTGACAACTGTGGTATGGTTAGTGATGAACAGGGCGAACGTTTTCACCAGGATATCGCAACGATGGAGCAAAGATACCAGGGAAAATGGTCCACTACAATGTTGGCTGACTACGGCTGGACACTCCCCAGAGAAGCTCCCGAACAGCTGTACAAGAGACAGGCAAAAAAAATCTAAGAAGTAGTCTATGACGGTTTTTTACAGGTATTAACCGAAGGCCTATTATATTTACTATTGACATGCATTTCGTGATGTAAACATTAATTCTTGTAGATTACAAAAAAGCTAGAGCCAACTTTGCAATTTCACTGTCATATTCGTGTTCAGCACATAAAAATTGATAAGAAATGACTTTTTATTTCAGTAACATGATTTTTGTAAAAGATTGTTGACCAATGTATTAAGAGGTATGTCGTTTGAGTCTCAGTGTTTTCCTTTATATAAACTATGATCTTTGATCTATCCTGTGATGTTTTTGATATGAATTTGCAGGAATATGGTCAAAAAAATGGGTAACAAAGGCTTCTCTTCTACTATCTTGGGGTAGAATGTAAACCAGTGTACAGCTAGCCTTAAATAAGATATGATATATTTGACCAGCAATTGTATCATTCCAGATTATGTCCTATTTCTTGGTTTGAAGAAGGATGGATTAAAAAAAAAAACCCAACAACTTGGCCATACAGTATCTAGCTTTCAGTTTAGTTTAGAGGCTTATAACAATGTTAAATAGAATTTAAAATTTGGAACCAAATACTTAAGACTCAAATGGGCAAGGGCACTTAGCACCCTGAGTGAAGGTGTGATCAGAGTTATACCATATTCATTTCATTTTATTTGTACTTCTATACTGGTTGCCTCTGCCCTTCCCAAAAAATGACCCTTAAATCAGTTTACAGAACCTGTTAAAATACAACATAAAAAATTACAGTGCAAAATCTCTAGTGTAAGTGACCCACCCTCTATTTTCACTAGGGAGTTGAAAGGGCTGCATCACAATGATAATCCAATAGATATTAGGCACATTTTGGAAAGACTATGCAGGTGCAATCTGGGATGTCCTAGACAGAAGGTCTGAAATTCTATGGGTGGGGCAGCAGAGAAGATGGGCACATGACGTGCATTCTAAAATCGGAAAATAAAAACAAACAAGAACGTGCAGACTGATAGGTCAGGCATGTGCAAGTTTGCAGTTGATTTTATAAATTTGCACATGTTCAATGTAGAATGGGAACAGGATATGGGTATGGATTGCACATTGATTTAGGGCATGGTAATTTTTCATGTGCTAACTCTCATGGCTGCTGATTATGTGGGTATACTTACTGTCTCCTCTTGAGGAGGCATTTAAGAGATCCAATTCCCCCCCCCCCCCTCCATGAGGCACCTGACCACTTCTTCCACCTCACAATGAGGCACCATACCCCCACTCATCTCTAATTTCCCCCTGACATTTATTGGGTGTGGCCCTGGTGAGTTAGTGGGGGCAGGAGCAATCTCAGGATGCTCCTGCCTCGTTGCTGGCCTGAGATGAAAACGGCAGTTCTGACCCCTAATGATAGTCACCCGGGAATCGCTCCATTTCCCCTACTAACTCATCAGAGGCACTCCCAGTAAGTGCTGGGAAGGAGGATTTGCAGGTGGGGGAGAATCTAGTGCCTCACTGGGGGGAGGGATTTATTTATTTTATGTTTTTTATATACCACCTCTTCCAGAAATCAAGAGAAGTTTACAATTAATAAACCAATTACATTAAACGTATAACTTATTTTATTTATTTATTTACATTCTCTTATATACTGCACTATTCTGCATCAGTGCGGTTTACATTGAACAAACTGAAATTACATTGAACAGGGCATTATAACTTGGAGATAATTATTTTACAGGGAACATGGGCTATGGAGGGTTAAGTGGCTTGCCCAAGACCACAAGGAGCACCTGTGGGACTAGAAACCCCAGTCCTTCCAGCCCAAGGTTGCTGTCCTCTAGTGGGATTTAAACCCCCGACCTTCCGGCCTGAAGTACCTTGCCCCAACCACTAGGCCATTCCTCCACTCCAACTTGAACTTAGAATAGTGGTGTTACACTGAAATGATTTGTCGAGTATATACAGATAGGATCATGCCTTATTTACATAAAACAAATATTACATTCAACATATTTACAAAAGTTGCATGTACATAAGCTTAGAATCAAACCGTTAGTTTAGTATTAGTAGATAACGTTGATTGGGTGGATTTCAGGGAGATTTTCTTAAATATGTATTATGTTGGGAATATTTTGTTCTTATCACCTAAGTTTCTAAAATATTCTGTAATAGATATGTTTTAATTTCCTTTCAGAAATCTTTAAGATCCTTGATGGCTCACCAGAGAATAGGTGAGAAATAAGTTAATGCTCTGTTGCTCGTCGAGTGGTTTGTTTCGCGGTAATTAGAAGGGACTGCCAAGGTATTTTTATTGTATTCTCTTCTAGTTCTCTCATTAGATGGGATGCTAGTGAGGATAAAAATGAGGGGTCTATTTCCCTAATGAGTTTAAATGTAATTGTGAAAATGTTATATTTTATTCGGCTCAGTATAGCTAACCAGTGTAGGTCGTACAGTATTGGTGTGATTTGTTCTGTGCTACTTATCTTAAAAATAATATGGGCAGCGACATTTTGGGCCATTTGAAGATGATTAAGATCTGCTTAGGTAGACTATGTAAAATACTATTTGAGAAGTCAAAATGAGGAATGATTATAGCCTGAAGTTCAGAACAGAAAATCATGGTTAGTCAGATATGGTCTGAGAGACTGAAACATTTGCAATTTGTAGAAGATGGTTCTAGTAATTAGTTTTATATGAGTAGTCATAGTAAGAGTCTGATCCAAGGTAACCCCTAAATATTTCACTTCAGTTTTTACTTTAGCTCAACATCCTTAAGTTAGTTTTTGGTGGAGGGGTAAAATTGTGGTTCCTTGTTATGAATAGGACCTCAGTTTTGTTATTTATGCCTAAGTTATGTAGCTTTAGCCAATTTATTACTTCACTGAAACATGTTGTGAGTTGCTGATAACTGGGATTCATAATGTCTATTGGGAGATAGCACGTTATATCATTAGCATAGATGTGATAGCCTAGTTTGAACTTTTTGAAGATGTTACAGATAGGTTGTAAGTGTACATTAAATAGTAATGCTGAGAGGGCAGATCCTTGAGGGATGCCCTTCTCTTGTTTATATGATCAGGATGTCTGCTGGCCTATCCATACTTGTGTACGATCAGAGAGAGAGGATTGGAACCATTTAAATACTGTACATTGTCATTTATCCCTATCTGGTGGAGTCTTGTGAGGAGAATACTGTGGCTAATATCAAAAGCAGAAGCAATGTCTAGAATTACCAGCACAAAGGCTTGTCTTGAATTATCCGACCCTTGAATGAGGTTATCAAAGAGAGCCAATAAAAGGGTCTTTACACTATGATATGGTCTAAAACCATATTGCTGTTCATCTAAAGGGGAATTTTGGTCAATAAATTCTTGGAATTGTAAGGCCTCGGGTCCGTGTCCCCGTGGCCGCCGCTAACCGGGGGGCGGCAGGCTGCCCTCGCCCTCGGGATTCGGTGGCGCGCATGTCGAGAGGAGGCCGCGCCATCCGGCGGTCTCATTGGCTCCTGCTGGTTTTTCAAATGCGCGGGAGCCAATGGGAGTCCGAGGTCTGCGGGCCGCGGAGGGGGGGAGGTGCGGGGACTCGGCGCTGCTCCGGTCTTTCGGCTTGGTGGGGCTGGAGGCGCCGGACGTCTGTTTTTGAGCGGCTGAAGTTTTTTGTTGCAGCCGGGAGAGGAGAATCCTTTTTGGTGACGAGGCCGGCAGCTGGAGAGTCGGGACGGCGGCGTTCTCGTGGCGGAGCTTCTTCCTGCTGCAACACTTCTTTCTTGGCTTGGGCCCGGGTGGAAGCAGGACCTAATTTCAAAGGCAAGTGGTCCTCTTGTCTACAGGTGCTAAGTGGGTTGGTTGGCGCAGGGTACCTTAAAAAAAAATAAAGAAACGGAACCCGTGGGTCGGGTCCCTACAGCCTAATTTTTGCTATGCCGGCAAAAGGTAAAAAAGGGGGCCACAGGCAAATGAGAAGGTCTGTCCAGGATACACCGGGTCAGACTGGAGCCTGTGGGGCATCTTCCTGGGGGCCTAATAGACAACCGGCCCACGGGAGAAGAGGAGGGTCTAGGTCTAGAGGAGAGCCCCAAGAGCCACCTTCTCCAGTCACCCGTGGGCGGGGGGAGGCCAGGGGCAGAGCTCCTAGCCAGAGTAGAGCTTCCAAACGGGGCTCTGGCTCTTTAGGAGGCTCCGGGCTCGAAAGGCAAGTGCAAAGGGGGGGTTCTGTGGACCCTGTCGGGCGGGGTGGTCGTGGTCAGTCTAGGGGGACAGCGAGAGGTGCGCCGGGGTTTAGAGGGACTCGCGGGTCCTTGGGTAGCCGGGGTGTTCCCTCGGCTCCTGTAATCGGAGGTGAAGGGTCCAGCCAGCAGGGGGGCGGTACTCCTTTTGGGTCGGCAAGTCAGGGGAGTTTATCGGCCGGTGCGGGAGGGGGTTACCCACCAGCTTGGGAGCATTGGCAGAGCGGGGGTCAAGGCTCTTCTAGTACAGAGTGGCTAGGGGCGTGGCAGCCACCGTGGGCTATGGCAGGTGTTCCTTCGCCTTTTCCTGTTTTTCTCCACATGTACCTACCGGATGGCACTACGCGGGACATCCTTGGATGATGGCTGCTGGACAGACGGATGGCGGGACGGTGACTGCTGGCGGTAGTCCCTTGCCTGGTGGGACAGTTGGTGGAGCTGCAGCTTCTGATTCGACGCAACGGGAGACTGGAGTTGCTACCGAGGTGGTGTCAACGGCTGCAGGTGAGTTGGATACTGGCGCAGCGGCGGGTGTTGTTGGCGAGGCGGCGCGGAATGCTGGTATTGTGGTGGGGGGTGATACTCTGTCGGCCGAAAAAGGTAAGAAGCGGTCGAGGAAGAGTGTGCGGCATTCATGTCATCGGCGTCGGAATCCTCCTATCCGTCAACCTCAGACTTTTCATCCAGTTCTATCTCGGATGGATGGGGCCGGGGTCGCGAGGGTAGGGGAGATCCGTAAAGGGCCGTACTGGTTGGAGCGGCTCCTTCGGTGGTGGCTTTCTTGGAGTTATGGGAGGGAGTGCCAAAGAATCTTCGGAGGCGGATTGTTAAGCATCGCTACTTGGATATATTCCGTTTGCTTGAGGGTCGGAAACGGTCGGGGGATAGTCGGAGGAAGAGAAAGGAGGACGAGAGGGCGGGTAGGGTTAGGAGAGTGGCGCAGAACGTTGTCAATTGGATGCGTTCCTTTCTGCGTTTAGCTAGTGTATGGGGTCATGCACATCCGGATCAGTATGGGATGCTCCTGGCGTACGCAGATTCCATCTTAGAGGCGTCACAGACTCACGAAGGTTGGGCTTGGCTCAACTATGATGAGAAGTTCCGTGATAAGATGGAAGAGAATCAACTGCTTTCCTGGGGAACACAAGACATCAATCTTTGGCTGACGCAGATGGCGATCAGACCTAGTGGCGGACGTTCAGGCGGGCAAAAAGGTGGACTGTCTGGCACTACGAGGGTGGACCGGCCCTTTCGATCTGGCGTGCCCCCTGCTTTGCAGAGAACCTCAGGGGGGGGGGATACGGGTGACTTGTGCTGGCGGTTCAACAAGTCTTCCTGCCCCTTTCCGGATTGCAAATTCCAGCACGCATGCTCTATCTGTAATGGAAGCCACTCAGCGATCAAATGTGTCAAAAAGAGTGGCGGAGGAGCCGCGGCCCCCCCTCACCGGCAATAGAAGCCTGTTGAATTTGGCTCCCACTCCGATTGAGATTGATGTTTTGGGTCCCTGGCTTAGGCGCTATCCTAAGCGACGTGTAAGCAGCATTTTAGAGAATGGTTTTAGGGATGGGTTTCCTATACCGGTGGTAGGCAGCGTAAGGGTAGCCAGGGCCCGGAATTCGCCTTCAGTTCGGCGTTTTGCGCATTTGGTCAAGGATAAGTTGGCATCTGAGATTGCTTTGGGTAGGGTAGCGGGCCCTTTCGGCGAGCAGCCTTTTGCTGAATTTGTGATATCTCCGCTGGGTATTATCCCAAAGAAGGAGCCAGGCAAGTATCGCTTGATACACAATCTGTCCTTTCCCATTGGTTCCTCGGTCAATGATCACATTCCTAAGGACTTGTGCGCGGTACGCTATGCCTCCTTTGATGATGCGGTCGAACTTGTGAGAGCCTGTGGGTCTGGGTGTTTGTTGGCAAAAGTGGATATTGAATCCGCCTTCCGGTTATTGCCCGTGCATCTGTCGTCATTTCATTTGTTGGGGTTTTGCTTCGAAGGAAAATATTATTTCGACAAATGCATGCCGATGGGTTGTTCGATTTGCTGTGCTTATTTCGAACAGTTTAGCTCCTTTTTGCATTGGGCATTTGTCGACTGGATGGGGTGTGGTGCGGTCGTGCATTACCTGGATGACTTCCTTTTCGTCGGAACGGCGCATACAGGGCAGTGTAAGGCGTTGTTGGACGGTTTTGTACAACTAGCCCAGATTTGGGGGGTTCCCTTAGCATCAGGTAAGACTGAGGGCCCTGCGACTATCCTTACCTTTTTGGGTGTTGAGTTGGATTCAGTAGCGCATGTCGCTCGCCTGCCAAAGGAGAAAGTTGTGAAGCTGCGAGTGTTGGTTGCGAATGCGCTGGTTTCAAGCAAGCTGACGTTGCGTGAGATGCAGTCCTTGGTTGGTTCGCTTAATTTTGCTTGCAGAGTTATCCCGATGGGGAGAGTCTTCTTGCGTCGGCTGGCAGCGGCTACTGCGGGTGTTACGAAGCCCCATCACCGGATTAGGTTGTCACACAGCCTGCGGGCAGACCTCAGGATCTGGGACGAATTTTTAAGTAACTTCAACGGTACCACGGTGCTGCGAGACCGGGAGGTGACTTCTGCGGAACTGCAATTGTTTACCGATGCGGCTGGGGGTGTGGGCCTGGGAATTTATTTTGGGGGCTCTTGGTGTGCGGCGGGGTGGCCACAGTCCTGGCAGGATAACGGCCTTACGAATAATATTACCTTCCTTGAGTTGTTCCCCATTCTGGTGGTTATGTCATTATGGCCTGACAGACTTTGCAATCGTAGAGTTCTTTGGTGGTGCGACAATGAAGCGGTGGTGTCCGTGCTCAATAATTATTCCCCAAGATGTAGACCTGTCGCCGACTTGATGCGGCAGGTTGTTTTCGCTTGTTTGCAGTTGAATTTGGTGATTAGGGCTCGGCATATTCCGGGTAGTCATAACACGATTGCTGATGCTCTTTCCCGTTTTAAGTGGGAGCTGTTTCGAACCTTGGCGCCCGAGGCGGACGAGGAGGGAGCATCGGTCCCAGAGCACCTATGGCGAATTGGCCTCGTGACATGATGGAGCTGCTTCGAAATTCAGTCTCTCCGGCAACGTGGGTAGCTTATCAATGAGGCTGCAGCAGTGTGGTGTCCTTCCTGGTACTTCAGGGGTGGCAAGGAGGTCCAGCCTCCGATCAGCTTGTGGGTCAGTATGTGCTGGCATCGAAGGCAGCGGGACTGTCGCGTGCTACCGTTCAGAGGAATCTGGCGGGGTTTTCCTTTTTTGCACGCGCCCTAGGGTGGGGGGCAGCGGGTGGGGGATTTTTAACGTGTATGCTTCTGTGTGGTTGGGAGCGGCCCTGCCCTTCGTTGGGTGATTGGCGGCGCCCTATAACGCACGAATTGCTGCGGCGTTTATGCGGTGCTTTGCCTCAAGTGGTTTCATCCTCCTATGAAGGGGTGCTTTTCCGCGCGGTTTTTTGGTAGCCTTTTTTGGCGCTTTTAGGGTGGGTGAGTTGGTTGCGGAGTCGGGTAGGAATTGCAACGGGAGAGAGGTTCAGATACATGAGGTGCAATTCCTCGGGGGCGGGGTGTGTATCCGCCTTGCCCGTTCTAAGATGGATCAGGCGGGGCGGGGTGCGTGGGTGGACTTGACAGCGGTGCCAGGCTCCCCTTCGTGTCCCGTGGCGTTATTGCAAGCATACTTACGTGTGCGTCCGGACACCAGCGGTAGCCTGTTTATACATCAGGATGCACGGGTTCTTACGCGTTTCCAGTTTTCGGCGGTGCTGCGACTGTCGTTATGGCGGGTAGGCGAGGACCCCGGTGCGTTTGCCCCTCACTCCTTCAGGATTGGGGCGGCGACCAGCGCCGCAGCTGCAGGACTGTCGGATCAGGAGATGGCGGTCGCGGGCTTTCCACAGCTATGTGCGTCTGTAGGGCATGGGGGGGGGGTCACTAATTTGTTTGTTGTTCTTTCTTTGCAGAAAAAGGCCAAGGATCGTGTTGCTGTTGGGTGATTGGCCACTCTTTTGTGTTCTGGGCTGGTCGGCGAGCAGCGATACGGCCGATGGGGCCGGATTTGGGACTTACTGAGCTCGCGGTGACCGTCTCATGGCTGGGTGAGCGCGGACTCCGGTGGATCCAGCTCTTGCCTTTGCTGCGGCATCACCAGCGTTCCAGATGTGCACCGGACATTTTGCTGATACATTTGGGTGGCAACGATTTGGTTTCGTGGACTTGCCGACAGTTGATTCGGGCAGTCAAAAAGGACTTGGGGGCGGTGTTCGGGATGTTTCCAGGAGTGCTAGTGTTGTGGTCTGATATCATTCCAAGGCCGTCCTGTTGGGCTCAGCAACGGTGGTCACGGGGTGTGACAAAGATTAACCGTCAAATTGGCAGATGGGTGGGTGAACAAGGGGGCTGTCAAATTCTGCACCCTTGGGTGGACGTGGAGTGCTCGGGCCTTTACAGGCCGGATGGCGTGCACTTGTCCCCGGTAGGGTTGGATTTACTTCTCAACGATTGGCAGGAGGCCTTGGAAGGTATTAGGTTAAGGGTGAGGGCTGGTTGCAGCTTACCTTTTGGGGGCGGCTCCGGTCGTGGCTGACCTGAGCCGGTGGCGGGATCCCGGAGGTTTCTGGGGTCCGGAGCTGGAGGCAAGCAGGAGGGCGGGGGTAGGGTACCCCCGACCCGGTTAATGCCTCAGGTTTTTGCTAATAATATGGCGAAGCCGGAAGAGGGAGGGCGTGGAAAAATTCTCGGGCCTGTGCCCGGGGGAAGCGGAAGCAGCGTCACCTTGCTACTAACATGGCTGGTGAGGGCTCGCTCTGCTTGGCGGGGGGGGGGGGGAGTTATAATGTTTTGTATTTGTATTTGTATTATCTGGTTTGTTAAAAAGGCTATTAAAGCTGCGACCAGTTTTGAAATCCAAAAATGTTGGCATGTGGTTGTTAACATGTATTGGTTTAGAGGAAAATTAAGGGGGTGGTTATGAGGGGCGGAAGGTGACGTGTCCGCCTTACCCGGTTATTGTAAGGCCTTGGGTCTGCGTCCCCGTGGCCGCCGCTAACCGGGGGGGTGGCAGGCTGCCCTCGCCCTCGGGATTCGGCGGCGCGCATGTCGAGAGGAGGCCGCGCCGTCTGGCGGTCTCATTGGCTCCCGCTGGTTTTTCAAATGCGTGGGAGCCAATGGGAGTCCGAGGTCTGCGGGCCGCGGAGGGGGGGAGGTGCGGGAACTCGGCGCTGCTCCGGTGTTTCGGCTTGGTAGGGCTGGAGGCGCCGGACGTCTCGCCCGCCCGCCCGCCCTTTATATGGACGCTCAGGGGGTTTGGGGGGGGTATGGGTTGTTGCAGCTTGGGGGGGGGGCTGGCGGGATCCCGGAGGTTTCCGGGGTCTGGAGCCGGAGGCAAGCAGGAGGGCGGGGGTAGGGTACCCCCGACCCGGTTAATCCCTCAGGTTTTTGCTAATAATATGGCGAAGCCGGAAGAGGGAGGGCGTGGAAAAATTCTCGGGCCTGTGCCCAGGGGAAGCGGAAGCAGTGTCACCTTGCTACTAACATGGCTGGTGAGGGCTCGCTCTGCTTGGCGGGGGGGGGGGGGGGGGGAAGTTATAATGTTTTGTATTTGTATTATCTGGTTTGTTAAAAAGGTTATTAAAGCTGCGACCAGTTTTGAAATCCAAAAATGTTGGCATGTGGTTGTTAACATGTATTGGTTTAGAGGAAAATTAAGGGGGTGGTTATGAGGGGCGGAGGGTGACGTGTCCTCCTTACCCGGTTATTGGATTTGAACATTTTTTTTAATCACTTTAGCCATGAACGGGAGACTGGATATTGGCCTATATGAATTAGGATTCTGTTTATCTAAAGTTTTATGTTTCAATATTGGTCTAAGCGTGGCATGTGTTAGAAATGATGGCGCTGGTCAGGGGTCTAAACTGGATGTCGTTGTATTAATTTTGGAGATTATGTTCTTAATGTGTCTTAGATCAGTAGGTTATGTCATGTCATTTCAATTTATTCATGTAATGTGTTGCCAAGGTTTGTAGATCTATAGATACATTGTTTATTTCTGGTGTAGGTGCCTGAGAGATTTCATAATATCAAATAGCTCTGTCGGGAGGTTGATAGATTTTGTTGATATCTTTGTGTGATACTTTTTTTTTTTTTTAGCATTGCTTATGGACAATTTATAAAACTGAAGTGTGTTCATATAGGATAATCTGTAATCCAAGGATTTTGTAATCCTCCAATTCTTCTCAATTTTTGTTTTAGTTTCTTCATATCATGGGTATACCATTTTTCCAAATGCTTTTGATTTTTTTATGTTTTGTGATCTAGTTGCTGGTGCAACATTATGTATTGAGGTATTCCAGTTTGCCACTATATCATCTAGTCCTGTTAGATGAGAGTCTAGTTGTGGTATGACTTCACTCAGGACGTTTTCCTTTTTAAATGCTCTGAATCATTTTGATTGAGAGCCCTTATTAATAGGTGAAGATGTGGATGGTATATGTGGTAGTATGAATTCAATAAGGTAGTAGTCTGACCATGGGACATGTACCGTAATGCTTGCGGGGGTGCATAAAGGTGATGGTGAGTGACATGTCTGGGAATGAATACTAGATCGAGGATGTTGCCTCTATTAGGCAAAACAATAATGCAAGCAATAATTACCCCACATATAGACTAGTGCAATAGTCTACTTCCTCTTCATCTCTCGGAGCCAGTCTAGGAACCGTAGGGTAGTCAACCTCCTCCAGCAGCTGAGGACTGGATTACCATAGTCTTGCTGACAGCCTATCCGTCTCCCTCTGGTGTCAAAGACTCAGTCTTTCAGTCCTCAGCAGCTGGAAAGGACGTGGCTGACAGGCTCCCTGAAAGAAGAACAGGAATGCTGTGATAGCTTGGTCTGAGAGGAGGAAAGTGTTGTTTTTTTCTGGTCTGCCCTAGCAGGGCTGCTAATCCAGAGGAGTGGGGAAATTGATGTAAAAAAACCCCAAAAAAACCCTTTGTAATAGGCCGGCACTAGAGGCAGAGCCTGCCTTGTGTAAGTGCTGCAGTCATCCCCGAAGGGAACGAGAGGATCTGGGAGCCCCAGAGTGCAGCCCTCTGCCCTCAGTGCCTGATCTACTTCACCCGCGTGCAGCGGAAGTGAGGGGAGTCTGGCAGATTGCAACACGCTGTAAAGGTAGGAAGCCAGGGAGACGTAGGTCAGCATCGTGTTGGTGTTCGGCCATCGAGGAGCTGTGTGGAGAGTTGTTTTTTCTTCGAGTGCTGGCTGCCTGGAGCGGCAGCATGTGCACAGTGCGGGAAATGGCGGGGGCTATCGGGGCCGGGTATCTGCTGTATTTGCTTTCACACAGGTAGTTGTGTGGAGAGGCTCTTCGGGGACGTAATGGAGTCCAAATCGGCGTCGGGTGATGTCTCTGACCTGAATCTCAGCACGGAGGAGAAGGCGGGAACGGCGGCCATTTTTTCTGTGGCAGCCATTTCTCCCGCACTTCAGGCCAAGGCGGGAAAAAGGAAAGCTAAATCAAAATGGCCTTCTCCGTAGGTATGTCAAGTGCAAGGTCAATTACCTGGGTTGCAGGGTGGCTTAGAATCGTTATTTTCAGTGGATTTTATACTATCAATGCATAAGGCCTACTGTTTAAAGTTAGACCAGACCCTGGGCAAGTCTGCTGCACCAAGCGTGGTTGGCACGCCTAGGGGGGATATCATGGTGGCGGATCCTGGAGAGGGTTCTTCTAATAAGGCTATGGGTCCAGAAGCGGGCTTCAATAGCTTTGGGCCGCAGCTCTGTACGCCTCAGGGGACAGAAGAGGGAGAAATTCTCTCTGAGGGGGTTTTGGATTCATGGGCACTTGGAGAGTTAGAAGAAGGTGAGATTGTGCCTGGCGAAGACCCTAATGTCTTCAGGGTATTTCGCAAGGAAGAACTGGGTGCTCTTATTGCCCATTCCCTAGGGGCTCTAAACATTTCTATTCCAGTAGTGCAGGAGGAGCCACTAGAGAATCCTTTGCTCCAAGGTTTTAAGCTGGAGCAGCAGCGTTTCCCAGTTCATAGTTATTAGACAAATGATTGAATCTGAATGGGAGTGTCTGGAGGCTTCCCTGAGGGGTAGCTGTGCCATTGGGTGTCTTTACCCTGTTCCGCAAGAGGAAAAGGAGTTGCTGTGTATGCCTAGGGTTGATGCGTTGGTGGCAGCGGTGACGAAGAAGACTACAATCCCGGTGGAAGGCAGTGCTGCCCTGAAAGATCTTCAAGACTGTAAACTAGAGGCACTGCTCAAGCAGGCATTTGATTCAAGTGCGCTGTCCCTTCAGTCCTCCATTTGTGGGGCATATGTCTCTCGAGCCTCTATTCGCTGGCTCTAGGGTGGGTCGGTTTCAGACAAAGAGGAAGGTTCTTCCTCAGAAGGAGTGAGACTGGAATTGGCAGTGGCATATTTAGCAGATGCTTTTTATGATCTAGTCAGGATTTCGGCAAAGTCCATGGCATTGGTGATTGCTGCTAGGAGGTTTCTCTGGCTGTGGAATTGGGCAGCAGACGCATCCTCTAAGGTTCGACTCAGTAAGCTCCCCTACAAGGGCAAGCTTCTCTTTGGGGAGGCCCTCAAAAAGATTGTGAAAGATTTGGGAGATTCCAAAGGAGACCAGCTCCCGGAGGATTGCCTGAGGGGTGCCAGACCTGTGGCACTAGCAAGGGGACAAGGTAGGGACTTTCACAGGTTCCGTGGGCCTCGGTTTGCTCCTTATCAGAGAGACCGCTTTGTAGCACGGGGGCAGCCCTTTTGAGGGGCGCAGGGGTTCGGCAGGGGATATTTCAGCTCCCAGCAGAACACCCCTAAGAAGCCACAATGAAGGGCGGCTGGCTCAGGCGGAGCCTCCGGTGGGGGGACGGTTACAGAAGTTTCACTCTGTCTGGGCCGACATAACGACAGACTAGTGGGTTCTGGAGATCATCCGCGAGGGTTATGTGCTGGAGTTAGCTCATCCGCTGGCGGAGGCATTTCTAATGTCTCCTTGCGGACCTCAAGCAAAGAGGAGAGCAGTAAGCGACATGCTCCAACGTTTGCTCCAGCTCCAAGCGGTGGTGCCAGTCCCCCAAGAGCAATACGGGTTAGGTCGATACTCAAATATGTAAACCACTGTTTGAGAGTGCCGCATTTCCACATGGAGACCCTGAGGTCCGTAATTCGAGCGGTGAAGCCGGGAGAGTTTGTCCTCCATAGATTTAATGGAGGCCTATCTGCACATTCCAATCAGGCTGGATCATCAAAGGTTCTTGCGATATGCCATGACCATGGCCCATTTTCAATTCCGAGCGTTGCCGTTTGGTCTAGCTACGGCCCCACACACTTTCACAAAGGTGATGGTGGTGGTCGTGGCAGCGTTGCGGAAGGAAGGAATTCAGGTGCATCCTTATCTGGATGATTGGTTGATTCAGGCAGGGTCTCAGGCGGAGTCGGTCGCTGCAATCGGGCGGGTAGTCCAGTTCATGGAACAGCTCGGTTGGGTGTTAAACCAGTCCAAGAGTCAGTTGCATCCAGTGAGGCGGCTGACATATCTCGGGGCCATGTTCGATATTATCCTATATGAACACAGAGATAGGGGCGGTTTTCCTGCCCGAGGACAGGGTCCAAAAACTTTGGAAGCAGGTGCGGGACTTTTTGCGTCTGCAGTCGCCTATGGCTTGGAGATACTTGCAACTGCTGGGATCCATGGCAGCGGCTTTGGACCGCATTCCATGGGCCAGAGCTCATATGCGTCCACTTCAGCAGGCGCAGCTATCCAAGTTGTCTCCACAGCATCGGTCTCTGGCTCAGAGGCTCGTATGCCCGGAATGCGTGCGCAACAGCCTGCAGTGGTGGTTGGACCCTCTGCGTCTTTGAGCGGGGGTTTCGCTTGAACAGCCGAAATGGCTGTTGGTCATCACTGACGCCAGCCTATCGGGCTGGGGAGCTCATTGTTTGTCTCAGGTAACGCAGGGAGTCTGGTCCATGGAAGAGAGCAGTTGGTTGATCAATCGTTTGGAGATGAGGGCAGTAAGCTTGACACTTCAGGAGTTTGTTGGTCTTATGAAAGGGAGAGTGGTATGCGTTTTCTCCGACAATGTGGTGACGGTCTCCTATATCAACAGACAAGGGGGCATGGGCTGTGCAGCCTTGTTGGAGGAGAGTCAGAGGAGATGCAGTGGGCGGGAAACCATCTGCTGGCCATATCGGCGGTGCATGTAGCTGGAAGAGATAACATGCAGGCCGACTATCTCAGTCGGAATGTCCTGGATCCTGGAGAGTGGGAACTAAACACAGCTGTTTTTCATGAGATAACGTTTCGCTGGGGGCAGCCGGTCATGGATCTCATGGCTACCCTAGGAAATGCCAAAGCATTGCGGTTTTACAGCAGGTACAGAGTACACATGTTGGAGGGCCTCGACGGTCTAGTTCAGTCCTGGCCATTGGGTGAGCTGCTGTATGTGTTTCCCCCGTGGCTATTGATCAGCCGGGTAATACGGAGAATTGCGGGGCACGTAGGGAAAGTGATTCTCATTGCTCCGGATTGGCCCAGGAGGCCTTGGTATGCGGATTTGATATGACTGCTCGTAGGTCGCCCTTGGAGACTTCCCAGTCAGATCAATCTGTTAAGTCAGGGACCAGTTCTAATGCCGCAGGTGGATCGGTTCTTGCTTACGGCTTGGCTATTGAGAGGGAGTGGCTCTGGCATCAAGGGTACTCGCCGTCAGTGATTGCTATCTTATCAAAATCCAAGAGATGGTTGACTTCGCTGGCGTATGTCCGCGTTTGGTGCATATTTGAAGGATGGTGTGGGGAACGTGACTTTAGGCCGTTCTCCGTGTCATTACCGATTATTTTGTCTTTTCTGCAAGGGGAGCTAGAAAAGGACCTAGCTCTAAGCACTCTCAAGGTTCACATAGCTGCCCTGGCTTGTTATCGAGGAAAAGTGCTGGGAAGCGTTTTGTGCACCTGGATGTGCAATGCTTTCTTAGGGCAGCTAGGATTATCCGGCCGCCTGTAAGATCGGTGGTACTGGCTTGGGATTAGAATTTAGTTTTGGATGCCTTAACACGGCCTCCTTTTGAGTCGGAGTCCGCAGTGAGTCTGAGAGAGCTTTCTTGGAAGACAGCGTTCCTAGTCGCCTTGGGTTCGGCTAGGAGAGTCTCGGATCTTCAGGTGCTCTTGTGTAGGGCTTCCTACATTCAGTTTACAAAGGAGAAGGTAGTATTGCGGCTGGTGCCGTCGTTTCTGCTGAAGGTGGTGTCCAGTTTTCATTTGAATCAGACAGTTTTGCTTCCGACCTTTCGGAGTATTGAGGGGAGTAACATAGGTCATGCTCTTCGAAAGTTGGATTTGGGAAGAGTGCACCGTAGATACCTCAGGAAGATGGAGTCTTTTCGGAAGTTGGACAGGTTGTTTGATCTTTGGAGGGCCTCGTAAAGGGGAGGCAGCTTCCAAAGCTTCCATTGCCCGATGGGTGAAGTGAGCGGTCAGTGCAGCTTATGATAATTCATGCAATAAACAGCTCTACTAATTAACCATCACGCAATAATGTATCAACTCAGCATAAAAATCAAAGGAATGGCAAACCTCAGAAAACTCAGACACCTACCATAGTTCACTTTTTAAGGTGAGCTTTGGTGCTCAATCAGAGGTCATATACATCAACGGTTTGCACATTCACATATTCAAGATACCATCCATTAAATAAACATATGTACCAATAAATTATCTAATACAATGTTTCCACGTGTCATAACATTTCAAACACTTCAAAACATCCTAACTTATAACTCCTGGTATCTTGGCTAACTCCATTCAAAGGTGGATTGGATCCCGACGCCTACTAGGACGTCCCTTCCACATTTCACATCAGCTGCTTCAGGAGAATGCAATTCCAATCCTACAACAAACAAACATACCACAGTGCTGTATTCACTTACTACGTGTATCAAAGAAATCACCTGGACATAAATTTTGAACAGAAACATCATTACCTCATCACACAAACGTCAACGAAGCTAGACGCGCTTACTCCAGCTTACCACCATTAACCATGGGATTCTTCTTCAACAATTTCCCGATCATCCAACCTCTACTAGACCTCAATCACACGGATCCACCTATACAACCAACTAACTCCTCCCATATGCTACTACCACCAATCCATGCTAACCTACGACACACAGCCCCACAATCAATACTCACATTAAGACCGTCAGGTGTTACGGTCCCCAGATGAAAATCCAACTCTGTTCTCTATAGAGCAACTGTTGTTCACGTGTTCTACCTTTAAACCCCGCTTGGCTTGTTGACCTTGAACAGTGGAATAGATTATATCCAGGGATGTGTAATTGATTAGTTAATACAGCATCTGTGTCAGCCATGTTTCTGTAATGCAAAATGTCAGGACTATTATCCTTCACAATATCTATCATGGCAGGAATTTTGTTCCTGGCAGATCTGACGCTAGTTAAATTGCATTTAATGGGTTTGAGATTGTCCTGAGGTTTGTAGATTGAATTATTAATCAGGGGGGAGATGCTGATAAGTCTGTGATTGGGTTGTCTTAGAAGTGAACGGTGAAGGCTCATGTATAATTAGTATAGTGTATTGCTGAATAGATGTTAAGGGGTATGACTGCCATTGCATATGATAGCCAGTATAACAATCAGAATAAAGGTCAGTTGTAAAATTTTGTTATTCTCCCTGATTAAAATATGGCTGAGGCTGGATATTGTTCAAGTAGTTGTCTCCTATTTTTTTTAATAGAATGACCTTTATTGCCTAGGCTGTAATTTCCTTGAATAATACAGAGTGTGTAGTGGGTTGTGGATTGTTATATAGCCTTTAACGATGTTGGATAATATCGGCAAGGGTGCACTGTTTATAGCAATGTAATACAGAGTAAGTGACTAGATGCTCACCTCTTAGTTTCTTAGGACTTGTGCTAACTTAATTCACATCAAGTGCTAGCATAGAATTCAGATCAGTTATAAGAGATCACTTAATTTGTAGTTAAATTATCAGGAGTCAGTTAGAAATACAAATAATTCTGGGTAATATACAGAATCTTACAGTTTGGTATCTCTTTGCAGGCCGCTGAGGTCCACGCCTAAGGGCCCTCTGGCGAGGCCCTTTGGCGCAGTTGTGCCTGACTGCACCTGGATTTAAAGGTCAGTCTGGTAGCTCAGTGATGCTCTTTATGGGCGGAGCTGAGCAGCAGTGTGCCTGTGCCTGTGCCGGTTTAGCCCTCTGCTGCGGGTGTGCCGATCAGACAGGAGGGGGATGGTGTAGCACCGGGAGAGAGAGTGCGCAGCTTGTTTTGGGGAAGCCAGCAGTCGGGTTCAAGTCTCACCAGCTCTGGTGTGCGTCGATGTCCTCCAATGATAGTATGCACTCTGAAGAGATCACGATCGCCGGGTGCAAGAGTCCAAATGCGCAGTCAGGGCCGGCCCGTCCATTGAGCAAGAATGTTTTTTGCACAGGGCCCCGCGTTTCAGGGGGCCCCGCGCAAAGAACATTCTGCTTTTTTTTTTTAAATTACATTTAAAAAAAAAACCTGTCTCTGGCTGCTGCCGCGGCCGCGTCCGTCGCAGCAGCGGCAGAATGGAGTGTCCCGCGGGGCCCCTTCTCCTCGTTGAGCCCTCTGCAAGGGCTTTCAGATTCGCGAAGGGAGAGTGCTCCCTCGCGTCTCTGTAAAGCCCGCAGGGGCTAATGGGAAATTTCCCATCTGCCCCTTTAGACGCGAGGGGCTGATGGGAAATTTCCCATTAGCCCCTGCGGGCTTTACAGAGACGCGAGGGAGCACTCTCCCTTCGCGAATCTGAAAGCCCTTGCAGAGGGCTCAACGAGGAGAGGGGGCCCCGCGGGACACTCCATTCTGCCGCTGCTGCGACGGACGCGGCAGCGGCAGCAGCTAGAGCCAGGTTTTTTTTTTTTAATTTGCCGGAAGGGACGGGAAGGGGAGGGGAGGGGGGTTAAGACTGGTAATGGGCTGGGGGGGGGGCTGATGGAGGCTGTCTGGAAATGGGGTGATGGGGGGTTAGGACTGGAAATGTGCTGGGGGGGGGTTAGGACTGGAAATGTGCTGGGGGGGGGTTAGGACTGGAAATGGGCTAGGGGGGTTAAGACAGGTAAAGTGCTCGGGGTTGATGGAGGCTCACAGGAAATGGGGTGATGGGGGGTAAGGACAGGAAATGAGCTGGGGGGGGGGATAGGACTGGAAATGGGCTAGGGGGTTAAGACTGGTAATGGGCTCGGGGTTGATGGAGGCTGACTGGAAATGGGGTGATGGGGGGTTAGGACTGGAAATGTGCTGGGGGGGGGTTAGGACTGGAAATGTGCTGGGGGGGTTAGGACTGGAAATGTGCTGGGGGGGGGGGGTTAGGACTGGTAATGGGCTAGGGGGGGGGGTTAGGACTGGAAATGGGCTGGGGGGGTTAGGACTGCTAATGGGCTGGGGCTGATGGAGGCTGACTGGAAATGGGGTGAGGGGGGGTTAGGATTGGAAATGGGCTAGGGGGGGTTAGGACTGCTAAAGGGCTGGGGCTGATGTAGGCTGACAGGAAATGGGGTGGGGGGGGGTTAGGACTGGAAATGGGCTGGGGGGGTTAAAACTTGTAATGGGCTGGGGGTTGATGGAGGCTGACTGGAAATGGGGTGATGGGGGGTTAGGACTGGAAATGTGCTGGGGGGGGGTTAGGACTGGAAAAGTGCTGGGGGGGTGAGGACTGGAAAAGGGCTCGGGGGGGGGGTTAGGACTGGAAATGGGCTAGGGGGGGGGTTAGGACTGCAAATGGGCTGGGGGGGTTAGCACTGCAAATGGGCTGGGGCTGATGTAGACACACTTGAAATGGGGTGAGGGGGGGTTAGGAGTGGAAATGGGCTAGGGGGGTTAGGACTGCTAATGGCCTGGGGCTGATGGAGGCTGACTGGAAATGGGGTGGGGGGGGGTTAGGACTGGAAATGGGCTGGGGGGGGTTTAGGACTGGAAATGGGCTGGGGGGGTTAAAACTGGTAATGGGCTGGGAGTTGATGGAGGCTGACTGGAAATGGGTGATGGGGGGTTAGGACTGGAAATGGGCTGGGGGGGTTAGGACTGGAAATGTGCTGGGGGGTGATTAGGACTGGAAATGTGCTAGGGGGGGTTAGGACTGCTAATGGGCGGGGGCTGATGGAGGCTGACTGGAAATGGGTGATGGGGGGTTAGGATTGGAAATGGGCTAGGGGGGGGTTAGGACTGCTAATGGGCTGGGGCTGATGGAGGCTGACTGGAAATGGGGGGGGGGGGGGTTAGGACTGGAAATGGGCTGGGGGGGGTTTAGGACTGGAAATGGGCTGGGGGGGTTAAAACTGGTAATGGGCTGGGGGTTGATGGAGGCTGACTGGAAATGGGTGATGGGGGGTTAGGACTGGAAATGGGCTGGGGGGGGTGGTTAAGACTGGTAATGGGCTGTGGGCTGATGGGGGCTGTCTGGAAATAGGGTGATGGGGGGTTAGGACTGCTAATGGGCTATGGGGGCGCTAGGACAGGAAATGGGCTGATGGGGAGGGGTTAGGACTTGAGGTGGGCTGATGTGGTTAGGACTGGTAATGGGCTGTGGGCTGATGGGGGGGGGGTTAGGACTGGCAATGGGCTATGGGGGGCTGACTGGAAATGGGCTGATGGGGTTAAGACTGGAAGTGGGCTGATGGGGGGTTAGGACTGGTAATGGGTTATAGGGGGGGGGGGCTTAAACTGAAAATGGGTTGATGGGGGGCTAGGACTGGTAATGGGTTGGGGGATTGCTATGACTGGAAATGGACTGAGTGGACGGGGAGGCTTGAACTGCAAATAGCTGATGGGGAGGGAGCTTGGAATGGAAATGGGCTGTGAGGGAAGGGAGCTAGGACTGAAAATGGGCTGATGGAGCAGCTAGGATAGGACTGGAAATGGGCTGTTGGGGGGGAGCTAAGATTGGAAATGGGCTGTGGTGGGGGCTTGAATTGAAATGGACTCATGGAGGGGCTAGAACTGGAAGTAGGCTCATGGGGGGGCTTGGACTGGAATTGGGCTGAGTGGAGGGGAGCTAGGATTTGACATGGGCTGATGGTGGGGCTAGGAAATGACTAGAAATGGGCTGATGGGGGCTAGGATTGGAAATGAGCTGATGAAGGGACTCAGACTGAAAATGGATGGGGGAGCTAGGACTGGAAATGGGTTGATGGGGGGCTAGGACTGGAAATGGGCTGATGCAGGGACTAGAAGGGAATGGATGCTGGGTGAGACTGGAACTAGAAGGGAACTGATGTTGGGGGAGGATTAGAATGGGATGGGGCTGGGAGAGTAAAATGGAGAGGGGAAAAATATTTTGTGTGGGAGGGATGAAAAATCTACAATTGGCCGGGTATTGGGAGAGTAAGTGGGGATTGAGGATGGAGGGGTAAAATTTGTGTGGATGAAATAAGAATGAGGAAAGAGCAAAAGGAGAAAGATTAGTATGTTAAAGCAGATGTAGAGAGAGGATGGAAAGAAAACTAGAAGAGAGAAGAAAGGACAAATGGACAGCAGACGATGGAGAGTTAGCAGAAAACATGAAGAAACCAGAAGAAAGTGGCTGGAGCAATTGCAACTGAAAAAAAATGCACAAAAGGTAGAAAGATATCTCTTTATTTTGAATTTATTAACTGGAATATGAAAGCTCTGGGAAATGTGCATCATTAACGTCTGCGCTTTGTTTGGTACAAGAGGAAATTGATTTATAGTTTTATTTCTACAGTGTTGTTGTACATTCAAAGTTTGGCTTTTGGGGTTCCCAGTTTAATTATTGCCTTCCTGTTTCTAAATTGCGATTCCTTGTTTGGTGATGGTCTATGTTCTGCATGTGTAACTGAGCTGACGTATTCTGTTTATGTAATTCCTATTTGACATTGCCACTTGTTCTCTTTCCCCAGTATTCTCTGAAATGTACTGGTTTAATATTTGCAGTGTTTCCTTTTGATAGGTAGGGTCTGGTGCTTTGTGAGTCCTGGTAATGCTGTCAGGATACAGCGGGTTTGCTATGGGTTCTAAATGGGCAGCGTTTGTAGTAGTTCCTAATGTGCCTGGCGGTTGGCACTGGATTATAGTAATGTAAAAATCTTTTAGTCTTTCTTTATCCATACACTCATTAAGAGACATGTTTACTAAAAGTTAGTGTATGGTAACATTATGCAAATATTTATGCAAATAAGGCCACTAATGCAAATGAGGCCCCGCACCGAGTCTCCGCACATGGCCCCGCGCCCCCCTTGGGCCGCCCCTGTGCGCAGTGGGTGCTGGATCTGTCCCTAATGTGCAATGAGGGGATGGAAGGGATAGGTGCTTCATCAGGAAAGTAGGAGAGAGAGGAGCAGGTGCCTCTTTTGGGGGTGAGGTGTCTCATTGGGGGTGAAGAGTGTTTGGAGCCTCATTACAAGGGATAGTGTTTTTTCCTATAGTGGGCCACAGTAACTACATCAGCAGATAGCACAGATTCACTTGCCATGTTATCTGCTGTTACATCTACCATACAGCAAATGTCTTCTCTGTGTGGCAACTGCAGGTTATATGCCAGCCGCCAACAGCTACTGCACCGGCTTTGCACTTACTACACCTAACACACCTTAAGTGCAAAGATTTACTGCACTTGAGTAAACTGACTCCTTTATCTCAAACACACACTTAGACTGTAGCTCTAAGGAGAATGCCACAATACAAATCAATTACTAATAACATTATGTAGCCTTGAATATAATTTGGACAGATGGGCTTAAAAGCTAAATTATTATTATGCTGTTTGCTGCCATGTCGTCTACAGTAAGGTCCCTACCTTGAAACTTTCCTGCCATGGAATACAGTACATGGATAACCTACTCGGAGGATTAGTTACTAAGGTGTGCTAAATCACTGTTGATATGCATTAGTAGTAATTATATCCCATTGAAGAACATGGTACCTGTGCTAAAATAATGCACACTGTGGTGAGTTAACGCACATTAATGTTAATATCCTTAGTAGCCTAGTGGTTAAAGCACTGGCTTGGTAACCAAGAGACCAAGGTTTGATTCCCACTGGCACGCCTTGTGACCTTGGGTAAGTCACTTAACCCTCCATTGCCTTGGAAGAAAGGCCTGGCAATCTACTTCTGATCACACTGCCAAGAAACCCAGGAGCTGCTGGGTTGCCAGGAGTCAGCACACATTGCACTGCACCTTAGCAACTATACCCTTAAATCTCCAAAAGTGCTTAATGCTCTTGGTCCATATTTGACTTAGCCCTCTAAATGTTCCCAGAAACACTATGCCCCCAACCCTGCCAAAACTACCTTCATCCAATCATAGGTGTCAGAAAGGGATGTTCCTTGCAAACAGACTAATCCCAGAATGAAGATGCAGACATCAACAAACACTATACTTCATTCCAATATTCCAGTTAGGGAAAAAGGGGGAAAAACTCTCTCAGGGTTGTACAGTATAAATATACAAAAAAAGGGAGAAAAAGGGTCTCGGACAAAATAGAGTGTGTTAGCACAGGCATAGAGCATTCCAGCCCTTTGCATTCGCTCGCTGCATCAATGATCCTCAAAATAATCCTTAATCTAATTGATTATTCAATTTTAATTATTCAATTTTTGAATTTTCCATTTTAGATAGCATAAATTAATTCATGCCCACATGCCTTCTTCTCCCATAGAGCATGTACCAAAAGCTTCATGAATAAGGTCTTAAATAAAAACGCTAGCTTGAAAATTATACAAGCAGAATATAATCTCACTGCATTTATCTGCTTTTAGAAGAGTTTCCTCAACACCACTTATGATGCCATTCTTGCTGTTTCGCCAGTCCTCCTTCAGGGGGCTGGAGATACTTGTCATAAAAGATCATGCTTAGCGTTCTTAACAGACTTTTGAAGAACCGACCAACCGGCAGAAGCAGTAAGCAGGCAAAGCTTCCAAAAAAAGAGGTAGTCGACATGGGTCCTGGACCCACTAAAACACTGCTGCTGCAATCACGGCCTTCCCCTACTTCTGCCCACAGGGATCCCATCCCCCATGAGCAGAAGAATGAGATCACTGGCCTTCCCCTCCTGTCTGCCGCAGGAAATCAGATCCCTGCAGGCAGGCAGGAGGTGAAGCCCAGTGATCGCAGCCTCACAGGGTTCAGCAGGTCTAGTGGTGGAACTTAGCTCCCCCACAAAGCATTCTGCCGCCCTGCATCCAATTGTCTTGTAAGCTCCTATAGGCTTTATAAACAAGTCTGGACCTGTAAGATGACTTTTCTAGGAATATTAGTAACCTCTTGATGTGTGCTCTTATTGTGGTGGTTCGGTAATACAGGCAGTTTGCCTCCTGGTTCCTGATGTCTTGGTGATGCCGTATCTTTAGACTCTGTAAAGCCAGCAATGATGTCTGGAACACTAGGTTTAAGCGAGGCATTGCTCCAGCAGTGAGAGGTGACTGGGACAAACTCAAACATTTTCTGCCTTCTTCCAATAAACCTGGGGGGGGGGGGCATATTCAAAGGGAGTAATGCAGTTAGCAGACCTGCCAATTACTCCCGCTGAGCAGGATATTCAGCGGCACATACCCATTTTGTGCACTGAATATACCCGCTAAGCACCACTAAATGCCCCGACATGAACTGCTTAGTGTCAAGGTATTCCAGGGCTTGAGCGGAGGCAGCAACGGGGATTAGCCGGTCAGCAGTGATACTGAACCACTGGCTGGTTAACTCTGACTAAAGGCCAACTTTAGCTGGTTTAGCTATCTGACCAGCAGCTGAATATTGCCGCTGACTGGATAGTTAAAATGCTATTCAATCCTGCTGGTCAGATATGGCCTTGGCAATGAATATTTGGGTGTAATTGAAAGTGTCGACAGCCAGCCTCTTTACTCGCAGTGGTTGCTGCCATTGAATATGATCCCATGGATACTTGCACACATTTAACAGAAAGCAATTTTAGAGGAATCGCTCCGCCACTAGGCAGGCTAGACATCTGTCTATGGTGGCGGGCTTAAGAACATAAGAAATGCCATACTGAGTCAGACCAAGATCCATCAAGCCCAGTATCCTGTTTCCAACAGTGGCCAATCCAGGTCACAAGGACCTGCCAGATTCCCACCAAGGTACATCGATTCCACAATGCTTATTCTGGGTAAGCAGTGGATTTCCCTAGTCTTCCTTAATAATAGTTTACAGACTTTTCTTCCAGGAACTCATCCAAACCTTTGCTAAACCCAGCTACACTAACAGCCTTTACTATATACACGTTGAGTGAAAAAATATTTTCTCTTATCAGTATTAAATATGCTACATTGTAGCTTAATTGCATGTCCTCTAGTCTTCCTACTTTTTATTGGAGTCAACAACTGATCTATGTTTATCCATTCCACTCCATTCATTAATTTATAGACCTTTATCATATCTCCCCTCAGTCATCTCTTCCAGGTTGAAGAGCCCTAACCTTTTAAGCCTTTCTCTATAGAGACATCCTTCCATCCTCTGTATCACTTTGAGGGCTCTTCTCTGCACTTTTTCCAATTCTGCTATAACCTTTTAAAGATATGGTGACCAGAATTGTACACAATATTGAAGGTGTGATCTCACCATGGAACAATAGACGTAATATTTTGGTTTTATTCCCCATTCTTTCCTTATGATTTCTAGGATTCTGTGTGCTTCCTTGGTCGTTGCAGCACACCCGGAAGAGTTTCAGTGTATTGTCCACGATGACGCCTAGATCCTTTTCCTGGGTGCTGGTTCCTAATGTAGAACCTTTCATTGTGTAACTGGAGTTTTTAGTGTTCTTCCCTAAGGTGCATAATTTTGCACTTGTCTGCATAAAATTTAATCTGCCATTTGGACATCCAGTTTTCCAATTTATCAAGGTCCTCTTGCAATTTTTCACAGTCCTCATGGGCTTTAAAAACTTTGAATAATTTTGTGTCATCTGCAAATTTGATTACCTCACTCATTATTCACATTTCCGGTTCATTTATGAATATGTTAAAAAGTAGCGGGCTCAACACAAATCCCTGGGGTACTCCACTATTCACCTTTCTCCATTGGGAAAATTGGCCATGTAGCCCTACCCTCTGCTTTCTATCTTTTAACCAGTTCCTGATCCAGAATAATACACTGCCTCCTATCCCATGACTTTTAAATTTTGCCAAGAGAGTCTCATGAGTGACGTTGACAAAGGTTTTCTGAAAATCTAGATAAACCATATCAACCAGCTTTGGGGGGTGGGGGAAGGTGAACAGCACAGCATTCCCCCTCTTTCTTCCCTTCCCTTCCCTTCCACAGCTGCTGCCCCCACCACCCTACCTCCGAGGGAATTTTGAAAATTGAGGTTCAGGAGGTGACAGCGTAGTGCCGGGAAAGCCCTTTAGACCTGCATGAGGGAGTAAGGAAGAGGAGATACTAGCCTACAGGTGGGGTGGGGTGGGATCGAGGGCGCATGGCCAATGGTTCACCCAGTGGAAAATACCCTTGTGCTGGCCCTGATTTTATAAAAGGGTATCTAGGTTAATTAGGTGAGAAAATGCCTTTAATTCACCTATTTTATATAGACACACAGCTGTTTGTGTGTCTTTATAAAATGCTAGCATAAATCATGCCAAAACAGTGCCTAGATTGAAGATGCAGACATTACACATGCTCGAGAGCAGACATAGATGTCATGCATGCTATGAGCATAACTTATAAAATATGCTTGTAAACTGTGATTCCGCCCATGCTCTACCTTAACTCTTCCCTCAAGTGCATGCTGTTTTGCACATGCCTATTTTAGGCATGATTTAATTTTATAAGAAGTCTTTTCCGTGCAAAACGTAACATTTTATGTGGGGAAAAGTCTTATATAACCACCTCCTTAATGCCTCATCTGTTTTGACCTGAGAGAGGGGGTGATAGCTTCTGAAAGTGAGACCATTGCTAGGGGTCATAGGTGCCATTTTCAAACTGGTGCCAGCAGGAATAGGAGGGACCGGTGAATATTTCTGCCTCGACACTACTAGATCACCATGGATAGTTCAAGGTAAGTTAAGCCCAGAGGTGCCTACCAGGGGGGGTGGTGGTTTGATTCTTCAGGGGGAGGGGTCCTTATTGAGGGGATCTTTCTCTGTTGCTTCAGGTTCTTGACAGTACTAGAACTTAGGACTTCCATCCTGAACTCTGCAGCTGATTCCAGCTCAAGCCTCGATTGAGATATTTTCCTGATAGTATCCTATAGCTGTGCCCTTATTTCCGTTGACACCTTCCAGTAAGGATACCATCTCTCACCCTTCTGGAGGAGGGGGCAGAGCTGGGGCAGGGCTTCTGTTTGGATAGAAGGGGAGGATCTGGGCAACCTCCCTGCTCTCCAGTGCTATCCCTGTGGACAACAAAGTCCCCAAACCAATCCTGACTCTTCATCTCTCTCGCCTCTGTAACTCCTTGTCCCATCCGTCTGTCTTTCATCCCAGTCCCCCAGCTCTCTCTCACTTTTCTACCTCAAACCCCTTACCAGGGCAAGCTCCAGAGTTGGTTGAAGGTGTTGGTGCCCTAGTAAAACCTTAATCCTTTCCGGTCATCTGTCCCACCCCGTGGGATATTTAAATTTTCCCATTCTGATCTATTCCACCCTGTGGGGCATATGAATAACATGCTAATATATGGCTTGTAAGTCCCACCCCAAAACATAATATGACTGGTTATAATATCAAATATGTATGTCATGTTGGTTGTAATTTGGCCAGTTTCTTTTTAAAATTTATTCCGATCTGGCATGACTGACACAAGCTTAATCCTTTTCACTAGGAAATATTTGTTAACACCCCTCACCTCCCGGCTGTCAGTCTATTGCTAACTTTGAATGCTCTGCTCTTTGCTCCCACATCCCCCCCCCTTTGAAGTTGCCACTCTAGGAAACTGCCTAGTTAGGTTGATGGTAAGGCCAGATCTGCCCCTTACAGTCCCCAGATCTTTCTCTCTCACCCCTCCTATGATCTGCAAAATCCTTTGGATGAAAGAGGCTTAAGGTACTTTAAAAATGTCTATCCCTGCCTCACGACCTGCAGAAAGTACGATACTGCTATTGTGTGACCTCAATTCACATTATTTAAATAATGTAATTCAATAATGTGCCAGTATGGATGCTACTGAATAACGGTCTTACAACTTGTGATTCATTACAGTATATTGGCTGACTCGGAGGAAGAGCAGAAAGTTCGGAGGAGGGAAGGCTTTGGGAGGGAGTATAGATTTTAAGGATGGGTGGTGAGTATCAGCCCTCAATGTGGGGTTGGGGTTAAGCTGTCATTTAATTTAATGGCTGTGTCCTAATTCTGAAATTGGGACAGTTTAGAAATATAAAGAGCAGGGTTTTGAGGCAGAGGTAGTCATAATTCGCTGAAAATGTCTTCTCTTCAATTTTCTCTGCAAAATATCAAAAGAATTTTGGCTTCAATAAATATATGATCAGTATAAGAGAAATCACCAGTTAGTTAGGATAATACAAACAATAAGGTGACTGACATACTTTCAAACAGTCAGAAAAGGAGCAAAAAACATATGTACAGTCTGAATGGAAGCAATCAACTATTTCAGCATTGAAACTGAAATGCCTAGGAATTTTTATAACTGGGGTTCTTCAAATACACAGTGTCTGGTCTCCTTAAGTAAAAATATTGCTTCAAAAGCAACGTTGTAGTTTGAAAAGCTCATCAACACTTGTGAAAAGGGCAACATTTACTTAGCAGAGTGTGATGTAACTATGGGGCCGATTTTAATAAGAGATGCGCAGAAAGTTATGAAACATTTATGCACATAAGTCCCTATTTTAAAGGGCTCGTGTCTATGAATTGGCACTGCCATGCACGCTTTGGGCTGCCGCTGTTTTGTAATGCACGCATAAGTCCCATCGCTTGTACTTTCACTTAGGGTGTGAATGTGCATAGGTGGGGCCTCAGTCTACGTGCATAGTTAGAGTACTATAACTTACGTGTTCTGCAAATGGGGCCGCAGGCACCTAGGCCAGCTCTAGAGCAGGTGTAACTGCCACGGATAGATTAAGGCGCGTCAGTATGCCCCTATTTGACAAAGTACTCGTGTGCTTCACATTATCAGAGACCCCAGTTATGTGTGTTGACTGTGTGGTAATTTATAAAATTATCCTCTAAGTCTGCTCTTCTAATTAACCATAGTCCTTTTCAATCCAAACTGCACTCAAGCGCAGAGTTAAATGATGGAGTTTTATGGGTTGTTTTTTTTAATAATGGGAAGGATCATGTCAGAAGCATGTATTTATGGAAATGTTGTGACTGTCACCATGATATGTCTGGAGAATTCTTTGAATTGCTGGAATTTGAAATTCAAAATTCTTGTCTAAAATCGGGCAGTGCATTTTGTTGGTTTTTGATTCAACCTATGGAGCTTGATTTTCTTTTTAGTGCTGTTAAGTTAGTGCTGACTCCTGGCAACCCAGTGGCCTCTGGGGCTTTTAGGAAATGTATCACTGGAAGTAGATTGCCAGGCCTTTCCTTCTGAGGCAATGGAGGGTAAAGTGACTTGCCCAAGGTCACAAGGAGAGCCAGTGGGAATCCAACCCTTGATCTTCTGGGTACTAGACAGTTGCTCTAACCACTGGGCGGCTCCTCCATTCCTCAGTGCCATTGTCAAGAGCCCCTCTCTCAACCAATCCCCCTCCAACATCTACCTGGGGTCCAACCTCTAATAGCTTTTCCAAGAAACTTTCTATAGTGAGAGCGCACGTGTTCCATGTCAAGGCAGGGATCTTAGATATTGCGCCAATCAGGCATCCCCCTTGCTGGTGATATGGCTGCCCCCCCCAGAAGGACCCCCCCCTCAATTATCATTCCCATCCCTTACAATTACCCTCTCTGAAATCACCCCCCCCCCCCCCCCGTGAGACAACTCTCCCACCATCTCCCAGCCTCCATTTGATACCTTTTTTCAGGACCCTTGTAAAGGATCCCATCAACCAATGCGATTGTCAAAAGCTCTTCTCAACATCTACCTGGATCCAACCGGGTCATCCCTAGTGGTCTAGGGGTGATTGGGGCAGGAGCAAAGGTTGATAAATGCTTTTATACACATTATCAACTGTGAGGCCCATATTCAAAAGCACTTGTCTGGTCAACGGGAAACAAACAGGTAAGTACCAGTGACCAGATAAATGTTGGTGAGAGAAATATTTAGAGGCATTCTCCTTATAGTGCAGCTGAATATTTCCTCTGCTGACCTTGGCACTATTCAGATGGTGTAAGGATGGATGGTGGGCAGAGCTGGGGTGGAGAAAAGGTTATCTAGATAACTATTCAGACAGCTGGATGAATATCATTGCTAACTTTATGTGGTTAACACAGCAGAAAGGCCATCCTAGCTCTCTGGTTAACTCTTTGGATAGCGGGCTGAATATTGTTATTATCTAGATAGTGCTAGCAGCCAGCACTGAATCCAGATATCTGGATTTTATTTAACCACAGAAGCTAACATTTAAAAAAAAACCTGCTGACCATCAGTTTGTCTATAGTGGTTTTCAGCCCAGTCCTCTGGGACCCCATACGCATGAAATAGATCTGCATGCAATGGAAGCAGTGCATGCAGATATCTTTCATGCATATTCATTGAGGATATCCTGAAAACCTGACTGGCCTGGGGGTCCCAGAGGACTGGGTTGAGAACCATTGGTTTATAGCATTTAGCTCATGCCTTTCCTGAACATTGAGGTGAGTGACATTCAGATACATTATGCATTTGCCTGTGCCCAAAGGGCTCACAATATAAGTTTGTACCTGAGCAATGGAGAGTTAAGTGGCTTGTCCAAGGACACAAGGAGTGCCAGTGGGATTTGAACCCTGGTGTTTCTGATTCTAGGCTGCTGCCCTTACCAGTAGGCTACTCCTATGGTTTTAGGCACAAATGATAACCATGTTGTAAGGTTGCGCACAAAAAAACTGTCAGTTCATTTGTCCATTTTCTGCTAATTTTCATGTTGCTTTGGGGGGGTCACACATTTGTGTTATATAGAGACTGCTTGGATGTTGCTGTGTGAGCAGCAGCACCATCCAGTGTCCCCGTTAAATGGCTTCAATGCAGGGAGATTGTTATATTTCTGCAATATAATCCAGGTACAGGTGAGCATGTCACTAAAAGGTAAATGTATCATGAAAAGTATTTACTTGAGTGGATCATTATCTCCTCTTCCTCCATCTTCAGGTTCTTTGTTTGGCATGATCGACCGAGAACTAGTAGTAACAGTAGAAATTTCAGGTTTGATAGGTATTAAATATGGATATATTCGAGCCCCAGCTGACCATATCGGCACTGGATATGGAAAATATCTAACTTTGGGCATATAATAAGGCATTCTCCAATGATCTTCTGACTGTGGGAGGGAAAATAAAATAATCATTACCACTTTTCTCCTTAGAACCATGCTATTTTTTCCCGTCACATTACTATATAGTTAAGTAAAATAATAATGTTACTGCTGATGTTACTCGCAGTGAATGGGTTTAACATCTGAAAAGGTTGAAAACTGCATTAAGATTATACAAAGGTGGATGTTGGATAATCCAATTAGGGGGTCATTCTGAACCATGAATAAGCCACCTCTACTTGCGGGATGGACATATATCTTGCAAAAATGTCCAAAATCGTATTCTGAACCTTTGGGGCCCTGCATGTACTCGCACATAAACGGGGATCACAGAATGTGGGTGGGAAGGGGCAGAATGGGGCAGTGGCCAGCCATGGAGATATTTGAAGCATATTTGAGTCATACCCATGTACATCTGCAGGCGGCCCCGCAGACATCCAGGTTATACCTGCAAAAATGTGGAATAAAGGTACGGCTTAGAAATATATCTACTCCTCACCCCAGTGCAGCCAATAGTGGTGAATGGATGCCTAACCTATGCTGTGCACTGGTGTGACCGCAGTCTGGAAAACCACAGCATGCAGTGTTATGGAACAGAAAGCAGAGGAGAGGAAGGATGTTCGGCAAAGCAGCAGAAATACTCCCCCCCCCCCCCCCACACACAACTGTATGCAGTAGAGCACTGGTGCTCAACACCTAGGGCATCCTACCAATGCTCACATCCTGGAAATGATACTGGTGATGGAGTCCTAGGACGCCCTATGAAAATGTAAGCCAGCCATCGGTGCTTTGTGCAGCACCCAGCCAGCTGGAGTGTTGTGCTCCACAAAGAGGATTTCTACAATATTCTCTATGCAATGTGCACAGTCCCCTGGTGCAGATAAGGTCATATGTAGCTCCTATTGGAACACTATACTGGGAATATCTTATGCTAGTGGCTGCATGGCCACAGATTACTGTTGTGGTTGTGGTTGTTTGCATATTATAGGCCCATATATGTAATGTGCATAAGGGGTTTGACCCTTGAGGCAGATATACCGGAAGGGCTGTTTGGGCCTACTGCAGCTGTAGCAGATGGAGGTCCACCATTGTAGTTATCGTGTATGTAGGAAGCCAAATAGAACTGTAGTGAGTAGGTATGATGCTGGGTAGGAAGTACTGGTTGCTATGATTCCCTATCCATCAGCTAAGACATTCGGTGCTGGGCATTCTTTTGGCAGACTACTGTTTCTGTGGGGCTGCAAGTGAGCGTGCACATGGGGGGTGGGGTCTAGATTGCTCATCCACATATCTGGTGGGAGAGGGGGACTGGTATGCCTGGCAGGTACCTGGACCATAGGGCTGTCTGTAGCCTCACCAGGTGCCAGTACATACAGGCAGGAGCGTGCAGGACGGTTCCTCAATCACTTCCCTGTCAAGACACTTCTGTCACTACTCAAGGGACCTCAGAGGGTAGGCTGTGCAATAGTGCAAAGCACAGTATGCCATTTCCAGGTGCGCCAGCATTGGTCTCTATAAATGTGCACATTTCTAAGATGTGCCGATGGTGTCTCTGGGCATGTCTGTGTGGTGCTTGCACTGCTGAGTGCTGTCATTCCAATGGCCCTTTAGTAGTGTAGAGGAAGTATTTGGGTTGGTCCCTTAAGGGGGGGGCCTCTTCTACTGGGATCATGTCCTTACTCAGCATTGTACAGTCATGTTCCTGAGCTGGTCGGTGCTGCACTGCATCTTGTGCAAGTAGGTTCACTCTCTACCCATTTTCCTGTTACAGTACTGTACACTGTGAGTGCTTTATAGTGGTCTGGGCATGCCATGGATTGGTTTCTATTGTCTAGCTTGCATCCACCTGTGGATCTCGCCATGTTACATTGTTATTCAGCCTCAGAGCAGCTTCACAGCTGCTAGTTTGAAGGGGTGTGGCCATTCTCGGGTATGTCACAGAAGTACATCTTTTCAGAATATTGTGAGTATGGGGGTGTACAGTGCCATTGCTGGCATATACTCGTCTTTGTACAATGTAGCACTGTGTGCGGGTCGCGCCTAGCACGTCTAGATGGGTGATTCTGTGCATGTGGCTGCATCTAGCCTCGTGTACAGAATTGGGTTCTATTTCTGCACGTTTCCATTTCAACGTGCCCGCTGCCCGTACATGCATATTTTTGGAATTGGCCTCTTAGTGATTAATCCAGATAAAACAGAAATATTGTGGAATGGGGGAGTGAAGCACAATAACCTGTAAAGGAGTGTGTTACAAACTTCAGACATTGGTTGAATTTTTAACTTAGGAGTAGTAATTGATTTAAGGTGTAACATTTTTAATTCAGCAGATATGATCTCATCTTTTAGAAACCTGTTTAAGACAAAACATACAAGCAACTGTGAGTTCTAATTTAAACTATTGTAATATGGTGTAATTATGGCCAAAGTTAAAATCAGAATGTTAGAGCTAATACAAAATATACCTGCCAAATAAACCGGTAGCCCAGGCTAACGTGCCGTAAACGCGCCGTAGCGTTAACCCGGGCTAACGCGCCGTAGCGTTAACCCGGGCTAACGCGCCGTAGCGTTAACCCGGGCTAACGCGCCGTAGCGTTAACCCGGGCTAACGCGCCGTAGCGTTAACCCGGGCTAACGCGCCGTAGCGTTAACCCGGGCTAACGCGCCGTAGCGTTAACCCGGGCTAACGCGCCGTAGCGTTAACCCGGGCTAACGCGCCGTAACATTTGGCAGGTATATTTTGTATCAGCTCTAACATTCTGATTTTAACTTTGGCTATAATTACACCATATTACAATAGTTTAAATTAGAACTCACAGTTGCTTGTATGTTTTGTCTATATAAATGTTCAATTTTATATCTTCCCTCCTCATCAATCTGGTTATAGCAAAATAAATCTGTGCAGATACTTATAATGGTTTGATTTGCCCGCCGTAACCTCGCGGCACGAACCCGGGCTAAGGTTAACCCGGGCTAACGCCATGGCGAGGTTAACCCGGGCTAACGCCGCGGCGAGGTTAACCCTGGCTAACGCCGCGGTGAGCATTCCAAATCACTCTCAGTTCCAAGAAATTGATTTCTTGAAGGCTCTCCTGGGAAGACCACAAACCTTTGAGTGTGGAGTCCATCTATAGGGGCTTTCAAGCTCAGTTTAGACATATCTATCATAAGTATCTTTTGATAGGGAAGAATTTCGAAGAGAAGTCTCATGGTCAAATTAGAATGAACATCCATCAGTAGAGTGAGTCCCAGAATGGAGCCATAACAGACATGACTTCTTGGAGCCTGTAAGTTGCCTTTGCCCACTGCATGTGTTTCATCTTGAGATGTACCAAGGACATTAAGGGGCTTGTTTACAAAGCCGCGGTAGCGGTTTGCGATCGTAATCGGAGCCGCGGCCCCATTGATTTCAATGGGGCCGCGGCTGCGATCGCGATCGCGAACCACTACCGCGGCTTTGTAAACAAGCCCCTAAGTGTAGAATCGATGCCGTGTGACCCAACATTCTCAACATGTTTCTCGTCGAGGTCTGCTAACCTCGCCGTGAGGTTAACCGGGCTAACCTCGCCGCGAGGTTAACCCGGGCTAACCTCACCGCGAGATTAACCGGGCTAACCTCGCCGTGAGATTAACCCCGACATTACGGCGGCCAAATCAAACCATTATAAGTATCTGCACAGATTTATTTTGCTATAACCAGATTGAGGAGGAGAGAAGTTATAAAATTGAACATTTATATAGCGCTACAAGGCTGTACAGAAATATATAAAAGACAGTCCCTGCTCATCAGAGCGTACAATCTAGTTAAGATAGACAATACAACAGGTGAGGATAAGGATACAACTAGGGAAGGTAAGGAGACATATAGCAGACTAAGCGGAACAGGATCCAAAAGCAGCCTCAAAGAGGTGAGCCTTTAGCATAGATTTGAAACTTTGGATTTGAAATTTTTTTCTAAAAATATTTCCCAGTCTTTGATAAGAATAGAATGTAATTGTAGAGCTGAATACGTGTTTTAACAATCTATAATTAGTGATAACTGTTTGGATGATTGTGAATTTGCTTTGAAATAATTTGGAACTATGTATTAATTTCTAGGTTTTGGAAAGTCAGTATTTTGTTAGTATGGTATTTATTTATATTGTAAAAATATTATTAATTCCTACTATTTGTTCCTTGCTTCAAATCTAATTGATTGAATTCATAACCCACTTCTGTTTTTAAATTAAATTGAGCAGTGTAAATCCATAGAGCTCAGAGCTCAGAAATTTGCATTCATTTGAAACAAAATGGGAAATGTCAACAAAATGATCTCTTTTGTTTTCATATCATTTTAACTTGAAGCATGGCAAAAAAAAAATTTAGAGTAAATCTCTACAGCAGGAATTGGTAGCTTCACACAGCAAAAAATTGAGTAAGCCTTTTCCAAAGAGCTGTAGACTAGCCAAACTTTGGGTCAATCAGGAAACACACAAAGGAAGTTCATGATCAGAATAAAGAGCAGTCTAGCTAGAGCCAGCCTCAATGGAGATGTGTGGCTCATCTTAAAGATGACAATCTTCCAATCCAAAGGTCACTGCTTTGAGGACCAGCCTCAGACTGTGAGGAAAAAAAAAGCCAGTGGTGGTTATTTGCCTGAAACTTCTAGTAATCTTTCAGCTCTGTCTTTTAAACAACTACGGCTACCTCTTTAATTAAACAAAATTGCTCTGAAATGAAAATGTTTAAAAACAAAGTGAAATGTTATTTAAATAAAATTAAAATGAAAAAATATGCAGATGAAACAGGAAACAAAACAAAATAACGTTTTTTTGCCTGCACACCCCTGTTATCCATACATTAGTAGTATTTTATTTATCCTCTGCTTATAATGTAACCCTGTTATCTATCTTCCCTCTGCTGAAAGTTTCATTGCAGGTTCTCTGAGACAGAGACATTGTAACCATGTGTGTTCTAGTTATGTCCAAGCAAAGGCAAATAATCACGTGTAACAACAGACCCAGTACAAGTCGTGATTATATAGAAAAACAGAGTTTATTTAAATAATCTTATTGCCAACCCAAAGAGTCCATACAGAAAAAAGGTTCCTGGGTATTACCTTGATTATGTTTAGTCATATCCGACCTATCTCTTTGTGACTTCCCTGACCCCTTCTGGGTAGAGAAAAGGGAAGCAGACGTATCAAATTCACCTGATTCGCTCCTGCCATGTTTCTTTTTCTGTTCTAAGGGAATATCCCTTCTGTCATCAGTATTAATACTTTCTTTCCGGTCAAAGATAGTTAAATTTAGTTAAGGAACAGATGCATTCTGCTTACCTCTTGGAGTGCTGTAAATCTAAAATCATCCCCAGAGGATTACGAATGAATAAAGCCCCAGGGATGTATACGACAGAAGAAGGGTTTATAAAATGTTGGAACGCTATATTAAACAAATGTTCCTTAGATCTAATGATTCTTTTAATTTCAACTGCAAATAAAAATCAGAAATTTTAAAATCAGATATAGATGAGAGGTTGTCTGTTTTGAAAGAATGTGACAAACAATTTGATAATGTTTATGAAGATTATCAAAGGAATATTCATCAGTTTAAAACAGAAGTGAAGAATAAGAAAGTAGAGAAATTTAAAAGAGACGAAGATGACTATAAAGTAGGATATGTTTATTATTGGAGTAAAAAGATTGATAGTGATCGGTTGTGGTTTAAAAAGAGGACTTCTATCTTTGACCGGAACGAAAGTATTAATACTGATGACAGAAGGGATATTCCCTTAGAACAGAAAAAGAAACGTGGCAGGAGCGAATCAGGTGAATTTGATACATCTGCTTCCCTTTTCTCTACCCAGTAGGGGTCAGGGAAGCTACAAAGAGATAGGTCGGATATGACTAAACATAATCAAGGTAATACCCAGGAACCTTTTTTCTGTATGGACTCTCTTTGGGTTGGCAATAAGATTATTTAAATAAACTCTGTTTTTCTATATAATCACGTCTTGTACTGGGTCTAGTTATGTCCAAGACCTGCTCCAGGCATAAGGTTAAATTAGACTTACCTGCTAATTGTTGTTCCTTTAGAACAGGGGTCACCAACCTCCAGAGGGCCGCGGGCCGCACAGCCTACTACCGGCAGACTCGCGGGCCGCACAACCCCCCCCCGCGCGAAAAAACCCCCCTGCTCATACCTGTAGTTTTATTTTTCCATGTCAGCTCCCTCCCTTCTTCTGCAGCCGCGGCTCCCTGCCTCTTAGGGAACCGCGGCTGTGCTTGTAAAATCATCGCGGAGCCCTTCCTGTCTTGACGGGCTCCTTGCAGCATTGTCCCGCCTAGATAGGACGTTGTTTACCACTTCCTTTGGAGGCGGGACAATGCTGCACGGAGCCCGTCAAGACAGGAAGGGCTCCGCGATGATTTTACAAGCACAGCCGCGGTTCCCTAAGAGGCAGGGAGCCGCGGCTGCAGAAGAAGGAGTTGGTGAGTTTGCCTTGGCGGGCTGCACCGGGGTAGAGTCTCGCGGGCCGCACGGAGGGACCTCGCGGCCCGCGGGCCGCAGGTTGGTGACCCCTGCTTTAGAAACTCCAGTCCCGTCACGGAATCTCTGGGATATATAGGTTCCTCCTGCAGCTTGGAGACTGAACAATGACATTTTTCTGATGTCACCAGTTTAACCACCCGTTTACCTATTGACAAAGCATACTCACCAGAGCAACAATTAAGTAACTATCATAGTTAACAAACTTTAATAAACATTAATACATTTTTAATTATTAAATTAAGACACCTAATGTGCTTTTAAAGAAAGTGTTAAAATTTCATTTTACATACTGCCCTCCGTCTCTATATAAAGGAATATTGCTTTAAAAGAATACTCAAAAGTATCAACAACCCTAAATGAACCTTAAGGCTTAACATGAATTTACTATATCTATATGCTTCAGGCCTGAATTTAAACTAAACGCATATCAGGGAGGGATGCGGGACTGGACTGAAGTTTCTAAAGGAACAACAATTAGCAGGTACGTCTAATTTAACCTTCCTTTACGTCACTCCAGTCCAGTCCTGGAATCTCTGGAATATAACAGAGCAGTAAAAACCTTTAACAGGTGGGTCAAGCTATACCAGCCTGAAGCACTGCCGAACCAAAACAGGTATCAGTTTCTGCTTGTAAATCTAATCTATAATGTTTGACAAAGGAATTTAATGATGACCAAGTAGCCGCTCTACAGATGTCCACAGGCGGCACCAAACTGTACTCAGCCCAAGACGCAGCTTGTGCTCTCATTGAATGCACCTTAAGCCTATCAGGAACTGTTTTACCCTTTAACAAATACGATGAAGCTATAGCCTCTTTGAGCCATCTAGCGATAGAAGCCTTAGAAGCTGCCTGACCTTTCTTTGCACCTCCAAAGAGAACAAACAATCTATCTGTCTTACGGAACTCATGCGTTCGTTTTAAATATATCTTCAATGCCCTACGAACATCCAATAAATGCAACTTGTTGAATTGATTTTCCTTGGTATTCTTTTGAAATACTGGCAATGAAACTTCCTGATTCATATGAAAAGTCAACACCATCTTGGGTAGAAAGGAAGGCACTGGCCTTAAAATGACCTTTCCCATGAAAAATAATAGAAAAGGCTTTCTACAAGATAAAGCCTGCGATTCAGAAATCCTTCGGGCCGATGAAATAGCTACAAGAAAAATTACCTTGAGCGAAAGATCCTTTAATGACGCTTGAGACAACGGCTCAAACGGTTCGCGTACTAAAGCCTCCAAAACCAAATGGAGACTCCAAGATGGAACACGTGGTCTACACAGTGGTCTCAATAACGAAACCGCTCACAAAAAACGCTTCACATCCAGATGTGCACCAATCACTTCACCTTTTATTTTCCCTCTATAATAAGAAAGACCTACTAACTGTACTTTCAACGACGCCGGAGCCAAACCTTTCTCAAATCCTTCTTGCAAAAAGGACAGAATCTGAGAAATAGAAGCTTTCAATGATTTAACACGCTTGTTTTCACATCACGCCTCAAATATTCTCCATGTACGAATATAAGCCAAAGAGGTAGATCTCTTCCTTGATTTTAACAAAGTGGAAATGACTGCTGAAGAATAACCCCTGGCTCTTAATCTCGCCCTTTCAAGAGCCAAGCCGTAAGCGAGAATCGATCCACTTGAGGCATGTGTAACGGCCCCTGACTCAATAGATCCTGTCTCACCCGGGTAAGTGCCATGGTCGGTCTACCAATAATCTCATGAGATCCGCGTACCATGGCCGTCTTGGCCAATCTGGAGCTATCAATATCACTAGCCCCTTGTGTCATTCTACTCTTTGCAGAACTCGACCTATCAACACCCACAGAGGGAAGACGTATAGAAGCTGTTCCTCCGGCCAACTTTGAATGAGTGCATCCAGACCTTCCGACATTCTCTCTCATCTTAGACTGAAAAACCGATCGACTTTTGCTGACTCAAATGTTGCCATGAGATCCATCACCGAAATTCCCCAACGATTTATTATTAATTGAAACACTTGAGGATGCAGAATCCACTCCCCTGGATCCACTTTCACTCAACTAAAAAAAAACGGCTTCCACATTGTTTACTCCCGCTACATGACTCGCAGACAAAGCATCCAAGTTCCTCTCGGCCCACACGAACAACTGTTCGGATTCGGCCTCCAGAGCAACACTGCTGTGCCCCCTTGACGGTTGATGTAAGCCACTGTGGTTGCGTTGTCTGACAGAACACGAACAGCCTTCACCTGAAGATAATCTTGAAAGGCTTGAAGAGCTAAAGTTACTGCTCTCAACTCCAATCTGTTTATTGACCAAAGCCTCTCCAGTTCCGTCCATTGACCTTGGACGAATTTTCCTTCGAAGTGAGCTCCCCAGCCCATAAGACTGGCATCTGTTGTAAGAGGAGTCAAAACTGGTAATTCTAGGTGCATTCCTGTCTCTAGCACCCCCGGCTTTATCCACCAACAGAGAGCCTGACGGGTCTCCAAAAAGCAGGGTAACCTCCTTGAGAGAGGATCCTTTTGATACGACCATCTCCTTAGCACCACTCTCTGTAGAGGTCGCATATGAGCTCTCGCCCATGGAACTAAGTCTAACGTTGCTACCATTTTTCAGAGTAACTGCAAATAATGCCATGCCGTGGGATTTTTTTCTGGTCAAGAAACTTCATACCAGATTTCTCGATGCTAGGACTCGTGTTTGAGGAAGGAATACTTTTCCTATCCTTGTATCGAATCGAACCCCTAGGTGTTCCAGGTTCTGTGACGGAATCAACTTGCTCTTTGCCATGTTGACAACCCAACCCAGACTTTGTAAAAACTCCAGTACTCTGGCTGTTGCCAACTTGCTTTCGTTCTCCGACTTTGCTCGAATCAACCAATCGTCCAGTTATGGGTGAACTAGAATTCCTTCTTTTCTCCATGCTGCTGCAACGACCACCATTAAACGTTCACGGAGCAGTTTCTAAACTGAAGGGCAATGCTTAAAACTGGAAATGACCCATTGGAACTGCAAACCTTAAAAACCTTTGATGCTCTGACGAATGGGAATATGTAGATACGCCTCTGTTAGATCCAGAGACGTAAGAAACTCTCCTTTTCTCACCGCCATTATTACAGACGTCAGTGTTTCCATACGAAAATGAGTTACCCAAGGGTAACGATTTACTCCTTGAAGATCCAAAATTGGTCAAAAAGACCCTTCTTTCTTTGGAACCACAAAAATAGATGGAGTATCGACCGGAGCCGCGTTGGCTTGGTGGCACTGGCACAACAGCTTTGAGATTCAAAAGTCTTTGCAAGGTCTCGCGTACCGCTGCACACTTGATGCGAGCCTTGCAAGGAGATTGAATGAACAAATTGACCACCGGGCGCTGAAGTTCCAGAGCATACCCTTTTTGAATGATCTCCAACACCCACCGATCGGATGTGATTTGAACCCAGGCTGAATTAAAATCCCGCAGCCGACCCCCTACGGGAATAAGATCTACCTGGGTGTCTTTCATTTCATTGTGACTTTCTCGAGTTTGCAGAAGAAGAGGAGGCTACAAAACCTCTGCCTGCTCCTCGAAAACTTCGAAACCCCTGACTTCTGAAATACCGACGGCCTCTCTGAAACTGACCAAAAACGAATGGAACGAAAACGACGAAAATCCCTGTACAGGCCTCTAGACGCATGAATTGGTCGTCCCAACTTCTGCCTGTCCTCTGGCAGCCTGCCTCCTTTAGAATCTCCTAAATCCTTTACTGACTTGTCTAAATCTTCCCCCAAAAGAAGTTTACCTCTGAAAGGGAGCTTAGAAAGTCTTGCTTTAGAGGAAGCATCTGCAGCCCAGCTACGCAACCATAAATATCTCCTAGCTGCGACCACCAAGCCCATACTCTTTGATAATCTTCTAATAAGATCATAATGAATGTCAGCCAAATAAGCTTCTCCAGTTTCTAATTTAGACGCTTCTTCTGCAGAGTTCTCCACATTTTCTCCATGTATCCTCTGCGACCAGCGAAGACATGCCCTGGCTACCCATGCTCCACAAATGGAAGCCCGGATAGACAGAGCATTAATATCAAACACCTGTTTTAACAAAGTATCCAACTTCCTATCATGGCTATCCTTAAGAGCGGCACCACCCTCCACCGGAATCGTAGTCTTTTTAGTAACCGCTGAAACCGCTGCATTCACTTTCGGTGGTTTAAACAATTCACGATCCTGATCCAGCAGAGGATATAAACGAGCCATGACCCTGGAGGCTTAAACCCAGCTTCAGGCATGTCCCACTCTTGTTGAATCATCTCTCTTACCACTCTGTGGACAGGAAAAGCCTTTTGCCTTTTCCTAAATGCCTGCAACAAAGCATCCTCCAATACCGAGTCCTCCTCTGGTCCTGACACTGGCATATTAAGTGCTTTAAGAGTTTCCACAATCAATGCCGGTAACTCTTCACGACGAAAAACACGAACTATTCTGGACTGATCCTCCTGATCCAAAAGTTCTTCCTCTTCTAATTCCTCCTCAACATCTAAATCTAAATCCGAATGAAACTCTTCAGATGTTATAGAAAGCTCTTGCAAATCCTTTCCTACCTTAACTTTCTTGACAGGAACAGAACCTTTACCAACCTCCAAAGGAATAGCCAAGCGCTTCTTCCCAAGATCAGCTACAAGAGAGGGTAGAGAGCCCTTTTTATTATTTCCAAAAGTTTGTTGAAGCAGAGAAACAAAATCTTTTGAAAATAATGCTGCCACCTAGAAGAAAAAACTGAAGGCGTCAGCGACACATCAGGAATAGAAGAAGGACCTGCAACAGGCTCTGGTAAGAGCTGCGGAGGAGAATCAACCTCCCCTAAAGATGAAGAAGCATGTTTAGTTCCCTCAGCTGTGGATTCCAAAACGTGCTGCACATCTGAAGTTTCCGGAACACAGGACTTACAGACCCCTGAGTCAGAAAATATCCCCTTTCTAGAACCACACACTAAACATTGTGGTTTAGAAGGCATCACTGAAATGAAATTTCAAACAGAGTACAAATAAAAAATATATTAAATTTTATCTTTCTCGCCTCTTCGTTCTTTCTTTTTTTTTTTTAAATTGAAAAGACGACTAACTAAAAGCACAATTTTATATTCTTTAGCAAGTTTTTCTTAAGAAAACTAAAGAAACCCGAACATGAACACTCTCAGCAAACAGTACAAATGATAATAAAATAAAATAAAAGTATTACTTTACAAAAGAAACGTCAAAAAACACAGGTTCTGCTTTCAAATAAATTTCACTTACAGTTCTCCGTTTAAACGTGCACGCGCAAAAAGCGCGGCCTGCACTGAAGCAAACTGCCGCTTCTGAATAACTGCGCAGCAGAGACTTGATTATCACAGTGCTGCATTACAGAGAAAAACTTCAAATCTCCTCAGGATGACCAGTTCTCCCCACGCTAAGCAGTTTCAGCATCGCGGGAGAAACCGGAAGTGCTGGACAGCAATGAATTTAAAGAAAAGTGAACGCAGCTCCGGCGGCCCGATCAGCTGTGCAACTCTCTAAGGACAGTGCTCAGACACAGCGATTCTGATTTCTTTCCGCTCCTCACCTAAAACAAGTAGGTTCAGGAGACGAAAAATTCCTTTAACTAGCTTGAGCTGTCAATATAAAGCAAATAAATAAATGCTGCTTTAGGCAGGAAGGCAGTTGGCAGTCAGAGAAAAAATAAAAAAGGAAAGAGGGAGGGCACACCACTGGATTTCTAAACTACTGCCACTCAACTAAATAAATAAATTTAAATTTAAAAGAAAAACTACTTAATTGTCCCTCCAGTGAGCCTAGAATCTCTAGGCTCCTCAACCTCCAACTGCTTGGAGACTGAACAAACTGGAGCAAGGAGGCGGTCCCTTGGGTGGTTATACTGGTGACATCAGAAGGATGTCATTGTTCAGTCTCCAAGCTGCAGGAGGAACCTATATATCCCAGAGATTCCGGGACTGGACTGGAGTGACGTAAAGGAAATAAGCATTGGAAAAGTGCTTGTTTTGGCCATAAAACATCCAGAACGTGTAGAAACTATGGCATTCTACCATCCATGGTATTCTGCACAATCACCATGATAGCAATAGTGGGATTTGAACTTTAGCTTCCCTGGTTCTAGCCCACTACTCTAACCATTACACTATTCCTAGATATCCATAGACACCCCTGGAATAGCATTCCAGACTATGTGGATGCTCCCGCAGATGTCTGTATCGGGCACTTCCATGTTGATGAAATCGTGCCTGAACTTGGACATGCCTGCTTTTTCAGACGTTCTAGTTTGGACATCCTAGTTTGCACTGGGATGTCATTTGTAAAATGCCACTTCACATTAGTGGTGCTGAATATATATATGACTGAGCTATATAGACATATTGACAATATCTAGCTGCTATCCATATAGCTAAGTGACTTAATCTAGAAGCAGAGTTTGTGCTGTCCTATATTAGTGCTTAGCTGTGCAGATGGTTGTTGTGAACATTCTGGTTATCCATATAGTTTATTTATTTTTTATTTATTTAACAGCAATTTATATACCACAGTTTCCAAAGATCAATTGTGGTCCACACAGAACAACAAGTTTGAGAGGTACTTGCTAAATTACATAAAACAAATAACTATTTACATTGAAGTAATTCAGTCGGGTTGAACATGCTGACAAGGTAGAAACAGGGTAACTATGTACAATTAAGGGTTTGGAGGATATAGTTGGACAGAACACCCAAGTTCTACCCTTTTTGTTACACTTAGGAACTATCTGGATAGTGCCACAGAAATCTGTAAAAATTTGCAGCGGGACTATCCAAAGTTACATTAAAAGGCACTGGACTGAAGCAGTTATTCAGTAATGCCAACAAACACATTTTTGAAACCCTAAAATAGTTTTGAGAGGGAGTAATAGGGTGAAGTACATTAAACAGTCTGAACAATGTTTGATTTATCGGTTGAATACTTTGGATCCTGTAGGAATTGATTTTCCAATTGTAAACAGCTGACTTGATCATGTGACATTAAAGGAGTTTTTCTGATGCTCTATTTGTATAATTCATTTTGATTGGACACCTTATGAACTTCACATGTGATTCTAGAACAATTGCAGATGTCAGCAGAAGTGAGGGGAGGAGTTATATTTGTTTAAATTTGATTGGACTATAATTTGTGTCAAGCCTTTGCAGGTAGAAAAGTTGTTGGTTGCTTTAGACTTCAAATAACTGTCAGGCGTAATGAGCTTTGTACTTAGAGAAGGCTTTGACCAAGGAAAACTGGGTTTGTTCCACAATATTTTAAAGGATATTTTTTGAAATACTGCTATGAACTGAAGTAATTGCCCTGTATCTCTGCGGTATATGGTCCGTGACTATTTCCTGATGCAGTGTATGAAACAAAATTCTCTCAGTGAGACTACCACCAGAGGTCAACCTGTGTCACTTTGAAGCCGGCACCACGGAATCCCCAGTAAATTCCAGGGATTTCTACAGGAAGGGGTGGAGGGTCCAGGGTGTCGTCAGGAGGTGGGGCTTGGGAGGAGAGATTCCAAGGATGTGGGGGTGCCTTCTGGGTAGGTGAAGATGTCTTGGGAGGGTTGGGAGGATGTCTTCCAGAAGGTGGGGATGCCTTTGGAGGAGTGGGAGTTTTGCAGAGATGCTTAAGCAAATGCCTTTTGGGGGTGAGGTTTTAAATGGGGAAGCTGCACACTTCTTTAGCATCAGCTCTTTAAGGAGGTGCCCCAGAGAGTAGATTAAGGCAGCTTTTGAGGTTGATCGCTAGTTCATTTACCAACTGCAGTTACTAACCTGCAGTATTCAGTTATCACAGGTTAGTGATTCCCATGGTAAATCAATCTGTGGTAAAATGCAATACTTTACCGCAGCTAAGTAACCATCCCCCCATTAGATGGCTATGGAGAGGCCAGGGCCGGCACTATCACAGTTAAAGTAGGTGGCCACCTAGGATGCCTGGCCTCCAAGAGAGTCCCTTGCTGCCACTGCCACCCAACTCTGGGGCCTGCAGCGGTGGCAATAGCCCCCAAAATGCAACACAGTGCTAACTAATCCACTATGGCGCTGCATCATGGTTTTTACCACAATGTACCATTTCCGTCTTCCGCTGCCAGTTTATAGAAACTGGAGGTGACTTCGGAGGGGAACGGAAATGGCACATTGTGAAGAGGACCAGAATATGTTTAAGTGCCGAGTTGCAGTTTAGGGCCTATTGCCACCCCTGCCCAGAGAAGGGGTAACAGTGATGGTAATGGGGGCATTGGAGCGGCAGGATGGAAAGCCTGCCTAGCACACCTCCAGTCCTTGTGCCGGCCCTGAGTGAGGCATGTTAATATAAATGAGCAAATAAATACTCATGGCTAATCTCTAGCATCATTCATAGCTACCTAGGGAGTATTGGAACATAAGAAATACCATAAAATGCAATGAATTCTAGAGCTTAACTGTACACTGAAAAAATATTCTCTCCAACTAGTTTTAAATCTGTTGGATAGTAACTTCATGGAGTTTCCCTTAGTCTGTATACTTTTTTGAAAGAGTAAACCATTCTGCTTGCAATCTTCCCTTTTCTCAGCTTATTTTAATCCAACCCTTCAACAGAGGATATAAACCCAGGTTCTTTGCAAGACTTGCAATTGTGGATCCTAAATCTAGGAGACTGGTGTTGCCTGATGACCGGGGCTACCTCCCACTTGGGACTCTGATCTCTGCCCCCACAATCTCTCCAGCCCCAGCGAACCCAGGGAATGGAGGAAGACTTCACTTCCTAGACAAATGTCACTATTTGGCCAATTTAACATTCTAAAGATTATCCATATAGCTTTGTCTACCCTATTTAGCATGTGATTATTTTTTAAATCAAAAAAGTTCAAGGTGCACGAATATTATTTTCCATCTGAAGTCGTCCTATTTATTTTCTGTCTGATTGTGACAATTCAATAAATGTATTTTTACAGGATGTTTTGGTTAACAGGATTAGAAATGAAGCAACTTTAATTAGTGCTTACGCAGAAGCTTATGAAAGTCTCCTCCTAATCACTATCTGTGTGAGCAGCCTTTGCTTGGAACAGCATTTTGTCTGAAAGGCAGAATCAGACTGTCTGGAAGTGTCAATCCTAATACTTCTAGAAAGTTAGCCCATACCAAAGGTTCTGTTTCCTGCTCAGTTATAAATGAATGTTCTACAAATGCAGATTAACTTCAGGAACCTAGCAGGAAATTTCTTTTTCTTTCCCCCTTTTCTTTAACACGCCCCTTTCCACTTCCTATCCCAAGCACTGTTGTAACGGTACTTAGGCAGCTGCCACAGGCCAGGTCTCTCTCTGGATCCCAGTAACCATGCACCTTGACTCGGGACACAGGCTGCTGGCATTGTGAGGTGACCAGGGCTAGTGCAAGGGTCTGAGGCGCCCTAGGTGGACCCTGCAGCCTGGCGCCCCTCTCTGGGGCTTGCAGTGGCGCAATGGCTTGAAAACTGTGATGCAGCACCTACATAAACTTCCATTCCCCTCCAATGCAGACATTTGGTTTATGCAAACTGTAAGCCTGCATTGGAGGGGGCCAGAAGCAGCAGATAACAGCAAGGACCTTAATGCAGTGCCGGAGAGTTTAGGTAAGCGCTGCATCACTTTTTCCATGCCATTGCCGCTATTGCATGCCCTGGAGCGCGGTGGCAGCAATGGGCACCCCTAGAAGGCTGGTGCTCTAGGTGACTGTCTAGAGAGCCTGATGGTAGCACAGACCCTGACCAGGACTTCCTTTCCTGATGGCTATGAATACTCAACATCTCCGACTTCATCTGCCCTGAGTTACAGGCAATGGGCCAAAATCTTCCACATGGCAAGCACAGCATTGACAGCTACTGGGTTCACTCGGCTCCTTAATTTAAACTTTCACATTTTTTCAGAAAAAAATATTAACTTTTTTTTTTTTAAAGAAACGGCAATTTTCTACATCTGCTTGCTGTGAAGGCAGATTTTAGGATGTAGAGAGGGGAATTCCCACAGTCAAGTCAGGATATGGAGACTTTCCATAGTATTTTATAAGAGTCTCTGCCAGACATAAAGCTGCTTGTAAAATAGGTGCAGGAGTGCACAGGTATGTCTCTCTCTCCAGCAGCACTGGGGAAAAACACAAAAAATAATCCTCAAATATGTGTGCCCCTGCTGTGCATGTGCACCCATTTCAACAGCACCATTTCCCCCCGATCATCTGCTGACCATGCTCTCTCCCCCCAGGCCATCCGGACCTCGACCTTCACCGACCCCACCCCCAAAGCATCCAGTCCTCAATCACCACTACTATTCATACTGAGGCAGCCATGAGGTTTAGCTGTGGGTAACCCTTCCCCCAAGCCATGAGGTTTTACATAGTGATCAGCTTGCTAAGAGAAGACATAAAGGTTTCAGTAGGCACCCTTCCCCCCTCCAGGCCTGAGCACAATACCCCCTTGCCCTGAAATCAGCAGACCAGAGCATACCGGTTTGGACAGGTCACCCAGGCACCTTCCCCAGGGGCTGCTGATTGGTGGACAGGAAATACCTGAGATGAATGAGATTGTAGAATGAGTTTAAAAAATGTACTGTATATAAGACAATGTAGGACGTCCTTCGGGGCTCAGATTTTTGTGGAGGGTACCGGCTCTCTGTCTGGGCCTGTGTGCACATTAAAAGATCCTGTTTGCATTCCAGCCTGTCTGTGTGCTTCCTTCTGTGGGTGAGTGAGAGAATGAGAGCATTTTCAGCTGCGTGGCTGCAACATTTTGGCACCCCAGATGGGACCTTGGTCTGACCCAGTATGGCATATCTTATGTTCTTATGACCCTTTTAAATTAAACAAAAAGCCTCTCTCATCACACCCACGGTGGGAAGACATCTGCTCTTGCAGCATCGGGCCTCCACCGGTCAGGGACCGTCCCCTCCAGGTGATTAATGGTCCTTGGCACCCCGGGCCCCTTTGTGCTCCAGAAGGACACCTTGACTTGTCTGGTCACTCGGTCCCTGCGGCTGACCCCCCGATTGAAAACCGGCTGGATAGACTGGCATCCAAACTCTCTCTGATCAGAGGTCTGGTGAGTACTACTGCCTTACTCTTTTACTGTTTGGGTAGTTCTGTATTTCTGTATCTGGAAATTCTGGTAAATCTGGTAAATTCTGTGAACCTGTAGCGGCCTGATCTCCCACACGAGCAGTCCGAGTAAGGACCCCAGAATCCCTGAAACCACTGCTCGTCCAGTCTGTGGGGAAAAAGGGGAGGGGGAGGGGCGCTTGCGAGCACCAAAAATGGTCGCAGTAACCTAGGGTACCTTAAAGCACTTTAAAGCGCTGCCAAAACTTCTTAAAATGACCAAAAACATTAGCACTTGACTCCTTAAGTGTGCCTTTCAAGCTGTTTATTAATAATTGCGCTGATCGCAATTCTCCGATGATTGGGGCGATTTATTTAGAGCCTACACACGCTGTCTCTAATGAAGCATACTTGGGGGCTTCCTTTGTGTTGCCATGTGCTTCTAGAGTTGGGGGCTTCTTTTGTGCTAGTGATCCTGGAGCTCCATCTAGTGGACATTAGAAAAATAGCTAGCTATATTTCTCATATTACTATTATCCTCATGGTAAAAGTTAAATCCTATGCTACAGCTAGAGAGAGTGTGTAATGTGTATTTGTAACAGCTGCTACTGAGGAAAGAGAGTGTATGAGTATTCACTGCTGAGACGTCTCTGTTTTCTGTTTTCCCTCTTTCTTTTTCCCTTTGTGGTCCTGTGTGTTTTGTGCAACCAAACTCTGCCTGTTACCTGGATTATATTGTATATTGTATTCCCAGAAGTGAGATTAGAAAATTTACACTGAACATTGCATTCCTTGAATTGAGATTAGAAGATTTACACTGTAAATTGTGATTTGTAAATTGTGATTAGAGCATGGGGTCCGGAGGCTAAATTGTAGTGAAGGAGCATCCGGACCAGTTTCCCTATATAGATTCATGGCTGGCCATATAGTTAATGTGCTGTTATGTAGAAACTGTTAGAGTGTCTCTGTAAATGTTAGAGTGTCTCTGTGTTTAGTTGTGACATTAGGGAAAGATTAGGGAAAGAAAGTTTTTGTCCAGACATTAGGTCTTTATATTTCAGGATTGATTGGTATATGCTTGAGACTGTATGTACATTGGTACGAAGCGGGTGTGTGTCCCTATCCACGTTTCCATACCCCCGCGAGGGGATTGGCTGGGTTTGGACGAAGTGCAAGGATTGCATGTCTGTATGAGTCCTGGATTTGTAATTTCGCACCTCTGTAGATAAAGAGGTTTGATACTCTATCAGTAAAAGGTGAAGTTATTAACAAATCGCCCGTGTCCCCAAACAGTGAAAAACACCAGGTCTACTGATTGCAGGGAAAGGGACAGTTTATAAAATGTTTAAAAAAGAAATCCAAGAAGGGGATAGATAATGAAAAAGGGGACTGAATCCGGCCCCAACCTCATAGCTTCTCCTCTAACCTCTGAAAATAAAGAGGAAAGGGACTGTTCCCTGTAAATAAAAGGAGAGTAGGGTTTACTGTATGTAGACTGTTGTACTGGTGTAGCAGTGAAGGAAGACAATTGCTTTGTTTAATGCATATCCAGTTTCATTGCTATGTTTCATGCATGATCAGTGGTCAGGGAACCAGGTTTTTGGTCATGCTTCTCAGTGGTGAGTGGGGGGTGGTTGGAACTGCTGAGATGGTTTGCATAACTACAGAAAGATACTAGGAATGAAACCATTGAAATTGTTTGCATAGCTATAGAAAGATACTGGATGATCAGGGAGGAGTTTCTTCTTCTAGCAGATGAATGGAGGCCCATTAGAGAGGACAAAAGGACAAATCACCTAGGAGTCTTTCTCCTAGCAAACAAATGGAAACCCATTAAAGAGGACAAAAAAACCCCAATTCACCTAGCCTCACCTAGCCTCCAAACAATCCTCTTGTCATCAATTTTAATTGTAGAGTTTTAAGCTTCTAGAACCATGGGGGGTGTCTCCTTTGAGCATCCTCAGATGTCTGACCAGCATCTTGATTGTGTAAGGGTGGGATCAAACAAAGGCTGGTCAAATTATTATTAGCAAAGATGTATTGGGTGGGGAATATCTGTAAGGCAAAGCTCATGTGTAAGAGCTAGCCTGCAAACCATTTGTTACAGCCTATAAAAAGAGAGAGAGAAAAATCCTTATAAGATTATGAAGAAATAAAGACTTTTACTTTTTTAAGGTCCCTGTTTTTCCCAAGATGTTGTTAAAGCATGTTACTTTTCAGAACTACCCAGGGGGGAGGGTTTAGTGAAATTTATCAAGAAAACCTCCTTATTCCAATCAGGCTGCTAGCTGCTATATTTAAAAGACTAATAGTCTTGTGTTTAAATGTTTTAATCTACAGTAAATATTGTTTTTCTTTCATTGCTGGCTGTTCATTGCCAAGTGCCCCTGGATGCTAGATCAAACAAACAAGGCATGAAACTAAGGAAACTGTTTCTGTTTTCCTTTGACCTTCAAAGTAGAGGTTAAGAGCTCTGAATAAAAAGGGTAATCCAGCTTGAATTTTTATCTCTGGTACATATATTTGGTTTTGACTGCATATACAAAATTAAAAGTTAAAAGGGATTTTATATACTGTGGCAAGCACCTCACAGAGGGTTTTCAGATCAGTTTGATGCCAGTCTCAGGTATTGTTAGGTTTTAAATTAAATGTGAAAAAGAATATTCTGCATTAAAAATATACAAGGAGAAGTGTTTGCATTCCAGATATCCCCCAACCTTTTCATGCAAAAGTATCAGTTTCATCATTTGAATGCCTGTTTTCTGAACTGTAAGATTTAAGGCAGCTCAGTGCTGATGACTGCTGAACAGGACAGTTACACCATAGGTGCCAATTACACCAGAAAATATGGAAATATTTGTAAAATTATTTAACTTGAGTTGATTGGACAAAACCAAATTTTGCTTGTCAGCAATGATCCAGGAGAGGTTTGAGAAAAAGAATGAGAGAAAAGAAACAATACTAAGTTTTTAAAAACAATTGTTTGATATTCTTAGCAGTCTTGCCAAATAAGGATACATTATTTATGGTATAAAAACATGAAAGGGACCTATGTATGTGATTGGTGGAATGATGCAGGTGATGGGGGAGTGTTGTGAGGGATGAAGTGGGATATTAAGAAGAAGGACTTTGATGGACATTAAACTGATGAAGGTTATTTGAAGTGATGTATCTGGCTAATGAATATGTAAACAAAAAAAAAAGAGATGAGCACTTTATTCAACTATGCCGTCTCCAGAATCTTCAGTTGAGGAATTCATCTAAGCTCCAACACATACTCAACAATTAGAAATAGACATCTGGAGACAGGCTGGGTGCACCTTGCACCCTGATGAGCTTTGGAAAACCCACACTGGCCATGTGGTACTTCCAGATGCTTTTTGCCTCATTTTGCCCCTGTATGTCCTGGCCAGGCACACATGGGCAAAAGAGGGATGATTTGATGACAAATTCTCACAAAAATTGGTATAATTCTAAAAAAAACCTTGCCAGAAATCGCAGAATATGTGTGTGCAACTTGTCTGATCTATAAACATGTAAAGATCAGTCAAGGGCATAATGGAATATTTCTTACCTGCAAAGGAATCTCCAGTGGTAAAGAGACAAAGAGACAGAGTTTATCAAACTGAGAGACATAGTTGACACCATATGAGATAGTTATGATCTTAAGTAAATATGGATGAAATTAAGTTTATATCATTGTGAAATCTAATCCATCATATTTAGTTTTTTTTTTTTTTCATTCAATATTGATGCTGCTTTTCTGAATAAGGCCTGGAGCCATGTCACCAATTGCAATCCAGAGAGTCCAGCAGAGGAAATTGGCCAGAGTCCAGATGGAACAGACCATCCCAAGAACTCAGAACTACCCACCGCTGAAATGTGTGAAGGAGTCCCTATCTGGATCAGTGTGTCACATTGAAAAAAGGGCCAAGATATCTGCCTATGAGAATGAGAGGTTCAAATTTTGAGAGAAACAGAACTTAAACTTCAGAGAAAGGTGAAGTACACTGCGAGGTCCTGGGGAACTGCTGAGAGGCAGGACCACATTGTCTGAGAATGGGAAGAGGACTATTGGCCTGACTGGGGGTTTTGGGGGGCTTTTGTGAATGATTGTATTGTTATCCTTTTAATATTGTTTTCTTAGAAAGTAACTGAAATCTACAAGCCATTTCGGCTTCAGCAATTGCAATACCCACACCAGCTCAAGTTTTGCTGTACTATTCTCAGAGCTTTCTTTATCACATTATTAAGCACTGCTGCTTTTGATACACTTTCATGTTATGTGTTTTCAATATTATTGAGTTGCTGCAAGAAAATGATGTTACAATGTATGTTGTCTCTAGGGAACAGTACCAGAAGCTGCTTTTCTGATGCCCCCTATCTGTCTCAAATGGTTGTTGTCCATTGCCCTTAGTGGGATTACCTTTGCCCCATTCACAAGAAAAGAAAAAGAAAAATTGGAGAATGAAGGGAAATTGGCTGATAGGTATGTCTAGTATGGCTGCATCCTTGCCTGAGGCTGTAATATATTATGATGGCACGGAAAAAAACATGTGGGCTAAGAAAATGAGTACCCAGAGCCCAGCACAACAAGAGTAAAGCCAGGCAGGAACCATACTCTGAACAGAAGTGCACAGAGAATGGACCCAGCTAAGAAACAGGTCAGGCCTGAAAGTGCACAAAAAATGGACCCAGCTAAGAAAAGACATGCCAGGCCTGAACAGATTGAACAGGCCTGAGCAAGCTGGGCAAGCCTGGACAAGTTAAACAGGCCAAACAAAGCTGGTGATACAAAGTGCTCATGAGCCCTGAAGACTACAGTGTCAGTGATTAATGAAACAAAGGGGATGGCAGGGTGTAGCCAGAATGACTCAACACTAGCAAGAATAAAAGCCATTAATATGTTAATAAGGGTGGATCCCAAAGGAAAGAGGCCTCTGCAGGCCCTGCAACCTTTTACAGACAGTACAGCAACTTTTGCACACGGAACAAAAAACTTTTGTGCAGGAGTTGCTACAGAGGGTATAGGGTATGTGTTTTAAACTCACTGACGCAAGTGTTTCCATTGAACACTCTATCGAAGACCTACATGATCTAGTTAATCATATTACTGACCCGTCCATGGGTCCTGGGTGGTTTATGAAGTGGTTCAGTTGGCTAGGGGGACTAAAAATCCTAGTGGTAGGGGTTCTTTTTATTTTACTGCTATGTGCCATTCTGCCATGTTGTATCCCCATTCTTTACCGCTTCATTACCACCACCCTTGATACCCTGGTAGAACCGAAGGCGGCTACCACTGTCATGGCCCTGACCCAATACACCCCTTTGCGGCTTGCCTCCAGTAATGCTGCCCTCTACCGTCCCTAGCGGTTGAGGTCTCACTTAAAAAGGGGGGAGTGAGGCAGCCATGAGGTTTAACTGTGGGTAACCCTTCCCCCAAGCCATGAGGTTTTACATAGTGATCAGCTTGCTAAGAGAAGACATAAAGGTTTCAGTAGGCACCCTTCCCCCCTCCAGGCCTGAGCACAATACCCCCTTGCCCAGAAATCAGCAGACCAGAGCATACCGGTTTGGACAGGTCACCCAGGCACCTTCCCTAGGGGCTGCTGATTGGTGGACAGGAAATACCTGAGACGAATGAGATTGTAGAATGAGTTTAAAAAATGTACTGTATATAAGACCATGTAGGACGTCCTTCGGGGCTCAGATTTTTGTGGAGGGTACCGGCTCTCTGTCTGGGCCTGTGTGCACATTAAAAGATCCTGTTTGCATTCCAGCCTGTCTGTGTGCTTCCTTCTGTGGGTGAGTGAGAGAATGAGAGCATTTTCAGCTGCGTGGCTGCAACAATACCACAGTCCCATGAGAGTAGCGCTGGGGGTCACTGATGCCATTTTGAAACCCAGTGCAGTAACAGCAAGAGCACGTGAGCATCATTCCTGCTCCCACTAGACAACGGGGACCTCCTGGTAAGGCTGGGGAGGGGGATGGGGGCATGAGGGGTTGGAAGGCTGTTGGAGGGGTAGTGGGGATGAATTAGGGGGATAGACCCTGACATTGATAGCTATCAGAAGGTACTTACAAGATACCAAATAAAACAAAAATGCAGAGAGATCAGTCGGACCCCTGGAACTGAAGTGTGCCCATAGCTTTCTGTTTAGTTACAAGGCCGGAGACTTATTAGCCCCCCCTCACCTTGCATATGTGCCTCTGGGCATCTGTAAATGCTGACGTCTATAATTTTTGGTATAGATGTGGATTCTCAATGTAAAATGGGAAATTTGCATCTATATTGTAGGCCTACCCAAAACCACTCCCTCTCCCTACTCTCACCATGCTGCTTAACTCTTGGTTGCTGTTAGCAGGGGCATTACCCGCTTGCTTGTTTCCACCTAGTTTGTTTTCACCTGTAGCAGCAGGTCAGATCCTCTGGAACCCCTTCTTTCCAAGTATGCTTCTGGCATTAGGGTCATGCACTTAGAGCAGTGAGGAGATAAAGACCATCTTGCTAAAGTGTACCCTGCTGAAATGGCTGCATTGGTTCTGCTTGAGTCTGTTTATGCCAGAGACCTCTAGAGCAGTGCTGATTTGTGTGGACTGGGTGTGGATTTTGATTAATCTATGGTTGAGCATAGTTGCACTCTTACGGTGTATGTTTTTTGTCCTGTTGAAGAACCTTCGTTGGATTTTGGGGATGTGTGAAACGTAAAGTTCATGTGAGGCAGTGGTTTCTTTGTAGAGACTGCTTGATGTTACTGTGTAAGGAACAGCACCATCTAATGTCCCTAATAGATTACTACAACAATGATTAGAGAAAAGCCTAACTTTTTCAGAACAGGGGAGGTGCTTGCTGCTATTCACGTCATTCTGGGAGAGGACTCCTCTGGTAGGGAAAATTTCACTTCATATAATCGTTCCCAAAGACAAAATTCTGTCTTTGGCACATAGCCACTGCACAATTGGAGTGAGGCATCTGCCCCTTTGGCCAGATGTCTTTGGCACCCAGCCCCTTATACCATCCAGAATGAGCAACAGGCTTAGAACAGCTGCATAGGAGGAAAGAGCAGAGGGTTCATGTCTGTGCAAACCGTGCTAGCAACCAACTGTCTCGGAAGGAGAGTAGCTCAGCCTATAAGAGGTTCCAAGAACAGAGCAGTTCCAGGTACCTGCATCTTCAGAAGCCACCAACTCCCAGGAAGGAAAAAAAGAACCCAGGCAGTTATCATACAACAGTGACACCAGCTCCAGGAGTGAGCCAGCACAGTATCAGGGACCTGTGTCTATATCACCACTAGTTTCAGGTACACTGGGAAAAATTACTAGAAATAGGAGAGAACGATTCCCACTCATGGAAACCAGACTAAATAAAGGTGCAGGAGTGGTGAAGAGTGGAGTAACTCTTCAGCCTGTACACACACATCTTTGCCTGAACTGAGAAGAGGCCTTTTTGGGAGCAAGGTTGGGAGGGATTTGTATTTGTGCATTCTTTTGAAAATTCACTTGTGTGTGCATAAATTAATACACCCGCTCTTTGTCATGTACGTTTTGTGTAAAATGTAAGCACCTAAATTCTCTAAGGTAATTTTCAAAGCTAACATGCACATATTTTTATTTTGAAATTTTGCTGAAGGGACATAATTGGATAAACTTATCAGTACCGGGACCAATGGAAGGGGTACGGGAGGTACGGGAGGTTACCGGGACCAATGAAATGTTTTTCTATACCTAGAATGGAACAAAAGTCTATAAAAGTTGTTGTAATGCTTGAAAACTTGGCTCAGCCATTTTGAAATTGACTGGTTCGAGACTTGTGCACAAATAAATGATTTGGACCTTCTGAACAGACTCCTGGTATCATTGGTTTGTCTGCGCTTTGCTGCTACACTACCATCATAGAAAGTTCTTTCATTTGCTGCCAGCTCTCGTCTTCAGCCTGCAGCAACCCCCTCACATTTCTCCCTGCTTCCAGCAACCCCAAGGATACTCCCTGCTTCCACTGACCTTCTCCTGACAGTTCAAGTCAAAAACAACAGCCAGGGGGCAGGCTCACTGAAGCAGGGGAGGAGAGTCAGAGAGTTGTAGATAAAAGCTTTAAAGTCTAAATATCCTGACACTTTAGCCATCTATCTGGATTATGCACAGTATCCTAAATCTTAAAATCCTGAAAAATCCCAGACAGATCACAATCCTATCCTCCTGATTCCTGAGCACATCTGACAGGGCCCACTTAAATATTTGTGGCACAGGCATGTGCTAGTTTGTCTGTTTTAATCCCATCCTGTATGCAGAATTGCCAAATTACCTAGTTCCAGGAGTGAGAATTTAAATCTGTCCTGGATTTCTGACAAGCTCATTCTGATGCATTATGGGACCTCCTGCATTGATTTCAATGGGTAAAATCAAGGACTACAAATACCATTCTTCTGCACTGCAATGCAAATTTAAAATCAGAACTGGCAAAAGATCTCACTCCTGGAACTGGGTAACTTGGCAACTCTGTGTATGCAAATTCTTAATCCTCATCTCATAAAACATTTGGTGCAAACCTTGCACTCAGAGCTGCCAAGCTATCCAGTTCCAGGAGAGAGACTTTCACTAGTTCTGTTTTTTCACCTTGCATCGTAGTGCAGCAGGTATTGGTAGTCCCCGATTCTACCCACTGAAAATTTAGTAGTTCAGGTCCCGTGCTGAATCATTAGGTTGCTAAAAATCCTGGACTGGCCTACCGTCTCCCTCCTGGAACTAGTTAACTTGCTAGCTCTGTGCACCATTTTGGTAGATGTTCTTTATAGCTCCCAACTGCCTCCAGGTTTTCAGAACAGGTTAATATGGTCCTGTTTTCTTACCCCATTATATATAAGGTAGGTCTGATTTCCTTAATGATTCCCTAAAAAACAAACAAACAAACAAACAAAAAATGCCCCAAAAATCCAAGATTACAATTCATGCATACCATGGGATAAAACCAAAACGGTTTCAGCCTGTCCAGAAAATTTGGAGTCAGTTGGCAACCTCTATTTCCAGCTGCAAAATTTATGGGATAAAGATTTAAAAAAATGAATTGTGGCTTGTAGTTCAGGCAGCCTTCCCTGGTCCTCCCCTTTTCTCTGCAGGAAAATGCCCACGCCGCTGACAGTGCAGGTGATTTCAAAATTCTTCCCTTCTTTAAAAGGAAAAGTTTGTTTTCATAGGTAAATACCTGTTTAGCCATTGAAATCCCTTTCAAAACTGCCCCAATTCCAAAACAATGAAAAACATAAGGGGCTAATATTTAGTAGGCACAGTCACCACATTACTTTAAGGGGATAATTTTTTAAGGTGCTGGCCAGGTTGCACAAGCGTGCAAATGGGAATGTATTAGTCATTTGCATGTGTAAGAGGGCACTTTTAGCTGTAAGTGCGTCCCATTCTGTAAATATGTGCATAAACATAATGGCACGCACTTTCACTGTGGGCATGCACAGGGGGCAGGGTGTAGGAGGGGCAAAGCTACTCACAGAAATTATAAACGTCTATAACGTTTATAAGACCCTTGACAAAATAAGACCCTTGACAAGACATCCCCAACCTCTTACAGACCCATTTCAAGTATCCCTTTCATGGCCAAACTCATTGAAAAAATAATCCAAATCCAATTACAAGAATTCATTGATACAATAGATCTACTTGATGAACATCAATATGGTTTCCGTCCATATCACGGAGTGGAAACCCTTCTGACAGTACTCTTTGACACCCTAATAAGAGGAATTGATGACTCAAAGCAAGCATTTATATTAATCTTTCTAGACATCTCTGCAGCGTTTGACAGTGTTAACCACGCAACAATGCTAAGCAGACTCCAACAAATTGGAATAACATCCACCGTATATAACTGGTTTAAATCTTACTTAACAAACAGAACCCAAACAGTGAGGATCGACAATCAAACATCAAATACCTTTAACCAAACCCAAGGCCTTCCACAAGGATCTGCGCTATCAGCACTTCTATTTAATATTTACCTCCAACCAGTCTGCAACATCTTTAAACGTCATGGCGTAGGATATCACATTTATGCAGATGATATCATGTTTTATCTACCATTTAAAATCCCACACCCACCAATACAACAAATAAAAGATTGCTTTAATGACTTAACCTCATGGCTCATTGACCACAATCTTTACATTAATTTTACAAAAACTGATATCCTCTATGTCACAAAAAACCAAACATATACACCTCCAATTTCCATTAACCTAAATAACCATGAGATTAAAGCAAAAAAAGAAATAAAATACCTAGGCATAACGATTGACAATAAACTTAATATGGACTCACACATAAAAAAATCGTACAAAAACTATACATTTCAAAATCAAGACCCTGAAACAAATACGCCCATTAATTCATTTAAATGACTTCATATCGATAGTACAAGCAATCATCACTCCACACTTCGATTTTGCAAACTTAATTCTCCAGGGAATCACACGACAAAACATTAAAAAGATCCAATTAACTCAAAATATTGCAGCAAGAATTATAATGAAAGTAAGTCCAAAAGAACACATTACACCAATTCTTGCTAAGCTCCATTGGTTACCTATTCATGAAAGAATACACTACAAAATACTAGTTACCACCTTTAAACTGATGAATAAACTTGCACCATCCGTTCTTAACAACCTAATCAACACAGAACCAAATAAGAGGTCTCAAAGAAGTAGACATACAAACACAATATCACTACCTAAAGACTATAAAAAGCTAGAAAACTAACTAATAACAGGGCCTTGTCACACTATACACCGTCTCTCTGGAATAACCTACCTGTCAATATTCGCCTTCTAACTGAAATTAAAGAATTTAGAAAAAAACTAAAAACACATCTATTTACCTTACATTATACACCTCTGGCTTACCAAACCACACAAGTTGACACAGGATAATAATCCCAACAAGGCATACTCCCACTCGACCAAACTAAAACTAAAACTAAACCCATAATCTGATATTAAAAGATCCCTCTCAAGTAATACAGTCTGTATAAAATCAATTTAAATATGTAAAAATTTGATTACATCCACTCAATTAAATTGGATGTACATCCACTCAATTAAATTAGATCTAATTCAAACTATATAAAATTAATGTAAATATGTAAAAAAGTTTGAGTACATCCACTCAATACAATTGGATGAAATCACTGTTTGCATGTCTTAATTATACTGTTAAATGTAAAAAGTTAAATCTGTTCACTGTAATATGACTAGGACATGATTAACCATGTACCTTAAATTTTTACTGTTATCTGTAAACCGCACTTGATACTTGGGAAAGAGCGGTATATAAATGTGTGCTAAATAAATAAATAAATAACGTGCATTTCTTAGAAATCTAGGTATAGGCATGCACATCAGCTTTAGGACTGGTGTGATCGCACTTTAAATTTAGAAGTATTTTCATCCACTTAAGCTAGGGAATTACATGATGCTGTGAGCAAAGGAGCAGTACTCTGCCTTCACTCTTGGGCCTATCCTGTCCATACTCCCCCATTCAGACATTTTTTGTAATTAACACAATTGGATGGTGTCAGGGGCTGCCCAGGGTTGATGCAGGGCCATGTGCAGAGACTCATTGTAGGGCCTCATTTGCATATCCACTGGACCTCATTTGCATACATTTAATTTATTTTGTTTTAAAATGTATATGTTGCCCATCTAAAATTTTAGGCGGCTTTCAAAGGAGCTCTTCACAAGCCTCTTTTTTTCTCCTGGCAATGGACTTAGGGGCATGTTTACTAAATATTAATGTGTGCTAAGTGCCATTGCGCCAATAAAAATAAATGGGTGTTCCTGCACAATGCATATTAACATTTGTGAATGTGCATTAACTTTTAGTAAACATGCCTCTTAATGAGTGTCTGAATACCATTTGCATGGGCAGTGATGATAAAGAAAGGCTACCAGATTTCTACATTACTGTACTCCAGTGCCAACTGCCAGGCACATTAGGAAGTACTATAAATACTGCCCATTCAGAATTCATGTATTAACACCCAGGGGAAATTTAACCATACTATACAAAAAATCTATCCCCAATCTAAACCCCTAATACTATGCTTCAATGAGTAATATTTTTTGTCAGACTATTTGTCTTAAGAGGTCACCCTCTTCTGTAGCAAATTTTCCTTTTTATTTGTTTTAATGAGCTAAAATTTTAACTCAATTTTCACCCAGTCACCCATTTAGAATTCATAGCAAACCCGCCATATCATAACAGCACTACCAGGACTCACAAAGCACCAACCCCTACCTATCAAAAGCTAACACTGCAAATATTAAACCAATACATCTCAGAGAATACTGTGTCGCATAGAAACTACATGAACAAAATACCGCAGCTTGGTTACACATGCAAAACACAGACCATCACCAAACATAGCACAAGGGATCATAATTTAGAAATAGGAAGACAATAATTAAACTGGGAACCCCAAAAGCCAAACTTGGAATGTACAATAACACTGGAGAAAAAGCTGTAAATTAATTTCCTCTTGTACTAAACAAAACACAAAGGGTCCGATATTGAGTTGTGCAGGCTATGTGAAAAGGGAGAAGAAATTGAAATACCAAGAAATGCAGTCAGAGACCAAGAAAATTGGCAAAAAGATAACACTGTGATTCTCAGTCTTGAAGCACTACAAAAGGGGACTGCTACTTCTGGATAGAGACCTGCAATTTTAAGTATTTACTTCTGGGAATTTTTCTAAATCTTGGGGAAAAAGGAATTCTTTAGATTAAAGCCGATTAATCTGTGAACTCAGTATGTTTGTTAAATCAGTCAGGGCCTAGTAGCAGCAAAGAGTTTTCAGTTTAAATTTAAAACACAGCAGGGAGCTTTCTGGTTAAATTTAGAACCCAAGACTCCCTCTATCCAAGCAAGGGCTGTGGGACTCCCCCTGGAGATTGGTCACAGATTACCTTAGAGGCACAGGACAGGGTACTGTGTAGCAGCCAGCTTTTAATAAGTCTTCTTTCCCTCCCTCCCTCCATCCCCTATACTCACCCACCCCTGGGATAATCATAGCTTTATAGGTGCTTAAACTTCTTAAAGGAAAGGAGGTGCCATATTCACTCTCAGGTGCAGCTGTTTATTCTCATCAGCATACATTAAAGACCTGAGATTAATTAAACTCCAGGTGACAAAGTACATTAAATGTATTAGGTATAGTTTTATTGGAATAAGTATCCCCAGCAACCCTTAGTAAGTAAAGAACTTAAATATTTAAATACAACCTTAAAATGAACATGCAGACAGCAGTCCAGCAGCGAGATGGGGGCTTTCCAGTCTTTTGCATTGAGTGTCACATGTATGATTTTCTCCCAGTTGGTGAGAGGTCTTACGCGTGCAAAAGGTGCAAGGAGCTCTTTGCTCTCAGGGAACGAGTCCAATCTCTGGAGGCAAGAGTAGCAGACTTGAAGGACATAAGGAAGACAGAGTGGTACATAGATGAGACCTACAGGGATATAGTCCTGAAGTCCCACCTCCACTCTGGCATTATCCCTGTTGCCATGGAGAGGAGAGGTCACGTGACAGGGGAGCATCACCCTGGTGTGGTAGGAAGTGATCCTATAGCTAGGACCTGTCCTCCAGGAGATGCAAAACCCTCTTGCACCGAAGAAGATTCTCCAGGGCCATGTGCTCATGAGGGAAGGGTTAGGACAGCCGTTACAGTTGGTGATTTGATCACTAGGCATGTAGATAGTTGGGTGGCTGGTGGATGTGAGGATCACCTGGTAACATGCCTGCTTGGTGCGAAGGTAGTGGACCTCACGCACCACCTAGACAAAGTCTTAGATAGTGCTGGGGAGAAGTCTGCTGTCTTGGTACATGTTGGTATCAATGACATAGGAAAATGTGGTAGGGAGGTTCTGGAGGCTAAATTTAGGCTTTTAGGTAAGAAGTTGAAATCCAGAACTTCCAGAGTAGCGTTCTCCGAAATGCTTTCCGTTCCACGCGCAGGACCCAAAAGGCAGGCAGAGCTCCGGAGTCTCAATGCATGGATGAGGCAATGGTACAAGGATGAGGGTTTTGGATTTGTTAGGAACTGGGGAACATTCTGGAGAAAGGAGGGGCTCTTCCAAAGGGATGGGCTTTATCTTAACTGGGATGGAACCAGGTTGATGGCATTAACCTTTAAAAAGGAGATAGAACAGCTTTTAAACTAGATCATAGGGGAGAGCTGACAGTCGCCCAAGAGCGCAAGGTTCAGAACAATGTATCCTTGAAGGATACTACCAAAAAAATGAAGTTGGGCAAATCAACAGAGGTTCCAATAAAGACCAAGGTAGCCCAAATTCTCTTGAGTACGGAGCAGACAGAGCTTAAGGATTCCAAATTACCCCTTCCTACCAATAACCAGATAAATATGAATAAAATACAGTCTCTAACATGCTTGTATACAAATGCTAGAAGACTAAAAATTAAGATGAGAGAGTTAGGATATATAGCACTAAATGAGAAGTTAGATATGATTGGCATCTCATAGGCATGGTGGAAGGAGGATAACCAGTGGGACACTGTGATACCTGGGTACAAACTATATCATAATGATAGAGCTGCTCAAATTGGTGGAGGGGTTGCGCTCTGTTAGAGAGTGCATTAAATCACAAAGGATTAAAGTTTTGCAGGAAACAAAATTTGTTGTAGAATCTCTATGGATTGAAATTCCATGTAAAAAGGGGAAGGCGATGGCAGTGGGGTTGTTCTGTCGACCCCCTGGCCAGAATGAACAAATGGATGATGAAATGCTCAAAACAATCAGGGAAGTTAACAAAAGTTACAGCACAGTAATAATAATGTGTGATTTCAATTACCCCGATATTGACTGTGTCAGTGTCATGGCAGGGCATGCTAGGGAGATAAAGTTTCTAGATGAAATAAATAACTGCTTCTTGGAGCAGCTGGTTCATAAACCGACCAGAGGGGAAGCCATTTTGGACCTAGTCCTTAGTGGAACACCAGATCTGGTGCAGCAGATAAGGGTGTTGGGGCCACTTGGCAATAGTGATCATAACATGACCGCATTTTTATTTAATTAAAGGAGGAGGGATGGTAAGAAAATCCACAGTACTACCTTTTAACTTTCAAAAGGGAGACTATGATAAAATGAGGAAAATAGTTAAGAAAAAACTAAAAGGAGCAGTTGCAAAGGATTACTTCAAGCTTGGGTAGTGTTTAAAAATACTGTCTTGGAAGCCCAGACCAACTGTGTATTCCACGCTTTAAGAAAAGAGGAAGGAAGTCCAAAAAACTGCCAGCATGGTTTAAAGGTGAGGTCGAGAGGCTATTGCCAAAAAAGCATCTTTCAGGAAATGGAAAAAAGAGCCAAATGACGAAAAGTGTAAACAGCACAAGCACTGACAAGTTAAATGCAAGGCACTGATAAGGCAGGCAAAGAGAATTTGAGAAGAAACTTGCTGTGGTAGGAAAAATTTGTAATAAAGACTTTTTCAAGTTCATTTGTAGCAAAAAACCTGTGACAGAGTGCATTGGACCATTAGATGATAGAGGGGTAAAAGGGGCACTAAGAGGGGACAAGGCCATCGCGGAGAGACTGAATGAATTCTTTGCTTTGGTCTTTACTGAGGAAGATGTAGGGATGTTACCCATGACTGAAGTGATATTTAAATGTGATACTGCGGAAGAACTGAAAGAAATATCAATATACCGGGAAGATATATTACAACTATTTGATAAACTGAAGAGTAGCAAATTACCTGGACCAGATGGTATACATCCAAGGGTGTTGAAAGAACTATTAATACCAGGTCTGAAATCTCATATTTCAATCTGTGAACTATCAATAAAATCATCTGCAATACCTGAAGATTGGAGGATGGTCAATGTAACGCCAATTTTTAAAAAGGGTTCCAGGGGTGATCCGGGAAACAACAGACCGGTGAGCCTGACTTCACTACCTGGAAAAATGGTAGAAACCATCATAAAGAAGAAAATTACTCAACATATAGATAGTCATGGCTTAATGGGAGACAGCCAACATGGCTTTAGACAAGGAAGATCTTGTCTTACTAATCCATTATGTGTTTTTGAAGGTGTGAATAAACAGGTAGACAAAGGTGATATAGTGTATCTGGACTTTCAGAAAGCCTTTGATAGGGTCCCTCATCAGAGAATTTTGGCAAAACTAAAAAGTCATGGGATAGGAGGCAGTGTACTATTGTGGATCAGGAACTGGTTAAAAGATAGAAAGCAGAGAGTAGGGCTAAATTGCCAATTTTTCCAGTGGAAAAAGGTGAATAGTGGAGTACCCCAGGGTTCTGTGCTGGGTCTGCTGCTTTTTGACATATTCATAAATGACCTGGAAAAGGGAATAACGAGTGAGGTTATCAAATTTGCAGATGACACAAAACTATTTAAAGTTGTTAAAACCCAAGAGGATTGTGGAAAATTGCAAAAGGATCTTGATAAGTTGGAAGACTGGGCATCAAAATGGCAGATGAAATTTAATGTGGACAAGTGCAAAGTTATGCACCTAGGAAAGAACAACCCAACGATGGTTACCCGATGCAAGGTTCCACATTGGGGACCACCATCCACGAAAAAGATTTAGGCGTCATCGTGGATAACATGTTAATGCCCTCCACCCAATGTTCAGCGGCAGCCAAGAGAGCAAATAGAATGCTAGGTATGATAAGGAAAGGAATGGAAAATAAAACAAAGGATATTATAATGCCTCTGTATCCATTCCATGGTGCGACCGCACCTTGAATATTGTGTGCAATTCTGGTCGCCGTATCTTAAAAAGGATATAGTGTTAGAAAAGGTACAGAGAAGAGCCACCAAAATGGTAAAGGGGATGGAAGGATACTCCTATGAAGAGAGGCTAAAAAGGTTAGGGCTCTTCAACCTGGAAAATAGACTGCTGAGGGGAGATATGATTGAGGTCTATAAATTAATGAATGGAGTGGAACAGGTAAATGTAAATCGATTGTTTACATCATCAGAATATAAAAAGACTAGGGGACATGCAATGAAGCTATAGGGAAACCTATTTAAGACTAATATTTTTTCATTCAACGTGTAATTAAACTCTGGAATTCATTACTGGAGCATGTAGTAAAAGCTGTTAGTGTAGTTGGGTTTAAAAAAAGGTTTGGACCAGTTCCTGGAGGAAAGGTCCATATACCATTATTAAAATGGACCCGGGATATCACTGCTTGACCCAATACAAGCATTGTGGAAAGTGTGTCTTTTGGGGAGACTGCTAGGTATTTATGATGTAGATTGGCCACTGTTGGAAACAGAATACTGGGCTTGATGGACCTTGGCTGACCCAGTATGGCATATCTTTTGTTCTTATGTTACATCTTATAAACGCCAGAAGAAACCTCTCTTTGGCAGAATGCAAGTATTATGGCGAGTGCTGGCAGTAAATTTGGGAAACCAAGGTCATACTCCACATACACTGGTGCTTTGGAGTGAAGTTCATGACTGTCGCTATTTTCCAAACTTTTAGAGAACTTGCCCACAGGCCTTCATCCTAAGGTGAGTCATTGACAGAAACTGCATGCAGTGATGGACACCTCAATAGACATGTAGACCCGCCAAGTTAACAATTGTGATTCACGTGCATTGCAGACTTAAGGCAGGCACACTTTGAGTCCATAATTAGCACTCATCCACCCTAGTATAGCATTAATTTCTGGTAAAGCTGACAGCCAGAATAAAGTCTTGACTCTAGCACCCTTCAATCAGAGCTCTTCTTGAGTTAACATACTGATCTAACAATATTAATAAACTCCACTTACCTACAGGTCACCACAAAACTAAGTAATCTACCTCCAACAGAGCATTTTCACTCTTAGCGTCAGCCCTCTGGAACCCCCTTCCGGATGATTTAAGAGATATGAATGACATCAAGGATTTCCGCAAATCACTTAAGACACTCTTATTCAAGGATGTTTATGGTCAAGTTACATAAAAATCCCTGCTCCTTTGACATTTGAGAAAGATTGATGAACTGATTAATTTATGCTATATGTATGTCTTGTCTCCCCTTCCCTTATGTTCCATGTAAACGTTCAATTGTATTGTAACCTTTAGTTGTTTTGTTGACCACTTTGATTGAAGGATAAAGTTGTAAACAAATATGGTTAAATAAATACTGAACATACCACCCAGATATATATAACGCCAGTTCCATACAGCACACACTAACTATTCAGTCATTCTTTCCTCATGTACTCAAACTCAAAATTATCCAGAAAGTATTCACAAATCACCAGGGATACTGTCTCACAAAATAAGCTCACCAAATACACTACACACTCAGGCCTCCATCCCCATGTGATTCACAACAGGAAACTGCACCCAGCAATGAGCACATCACTAAAAGTGAAGACTCATGGAATTAATATAATTATAATACCAGCTGGTCTAAGGGACAACTTATAGCAGTCCAACATGCAGCAGTTCCCAGCAAATCACAAGCGCTTTAGCAGTTTGAATTCCTTATGAGCACTTAACTGATCTCTTACAGCATTAATGTCTGGTAAAACTCGCAGCTAGGGATAGAGTGGCACAGCATCCCACAGATTTTGCACCTGGCATTCCTAACGGGGACTCCATTGCATGCAAGGTAATTCTGCGTGGCTTTTAAATACAAACTCTCTGCCTGAAAGCTCTTAAAGGGGTTGTGGTTTTCATTTTTAAAAGTTTATTCTTTTTCTGTACTGCAAAGGGGGAATGTTTTGTGGTTTTGGACAAAGCTATGTCAGAGTTCATTGTTTTTTGTTCCAGCTACCCATTCATAGCTAGCTATTTGAAGCCACGGATCTCATCAGGTGTTAGATCCGTCCCTATCCACACTAGCTCCCTCCCACCCCAGGTAAGCATTCTCACTTTACAGGACATTTTCCCAAATAGCTACACACAGGGACATAATACAGCACTGTTAAAAACACTTAAGAGGTTAACTACATTTTCTCTTAAAGAACAGCTGGGGAATAGGAAGGAACTTTGGTAGGGCTCTCTTTTACTTCAAGTTACTAAAGCTCCACCAACTGAACAATGGTTTGGAAAAATGATATTGTCAAAGCTGTTGCCCCTGTTAGCTTCTGTGTCTATCCAAACAGAGATCCGAATGCCAGTTGAAGGACTGGTTTCCATGTGCGGGATGCCTGCATGCTCTGAGGAAACATGCTCTGAGGAAACAAGTGAAGGAGCTCAGAGAAGAGATGGCGAGCTGAGAAACATTCAAGATAGTGAGAAATTCATTGATGAGATGCTTCTTGAAATATCCAAGCTCTCCGACAGAGGTGAAGATGGGAGACTACAGAATGAAGAAAGTTGGACACGAGTCATCAGAGCCTGCAGAATCAATACTCCAACTCCTCCTGCCCTTGAATTGAAGGACCAATATGCAGCCCTGGAAGTGGAGGAGATGAAAGCATCCCAGCAAAGGGAAGAACTAGAACTTGAGCAAAGTTGCAAAATCGGTGACCACAAAGAAGCAAAGGGTAGTGGTGGTTGATGACTCTCTTCTGAGAGGTACTGAGGTGTCCATCTGCTGACCAGACTTTGCCAGAGAGGTGTGCTGTTTGCCAGGTACCATAATCCACGATGTTATGGGGAGTTTGCCAAAACTCATCAAGCCTACTGAGTATTTTATGATGTTGCTCATCCATGTCTGCACAAATGATACTGCTAGGTATCCCTCTGAGTGTATAAAAAGTGACAAAAAGTGACTTCATGGCTCTGGGACAAAAGGTGAAGCAGATAGGTGTGCAGGTGGTGCTCTCTTCAATCCTCTCTGTTAAGGGTAAAGGCTGAGACAGAGAAGCTTGCATCCTGGAGATAAATGCATGGCTGCGTGGATGGTGCTATCAAGAGCACTTTGGTTTCCTGGCCCATGGGATGATGATCCAAGGGCTGCAGATCAGAGTTGTCATCCATCTGTCCAAGAAAGGTCGAAGTGTCTTCAGCAGTACAAGGGTTGCTCAGAAAATAATGCCCCACATGTTTTTTTTCGGTCCAGAATGAAGATAGAGGTGTGAAATTGAAAGGGTGGTAACTTGGAACTTCAAAGGACACATGTGTGTAATTTTACAGTTGTCTGACAAATAGCGAGGCGGTAGTGATCCTTCAAATGGCGTCTGTGAGTGACACATGGTACAAACAATGAGCTGTAATTGAATTCTTGGTGGAGGAGAAAAAGTGTGAGAAACATTCACAAATGGTTGTGTGCTGTGTATGAAAGTTCTGCGGTAGATAGGAGCACCATTGGATGATGGGTGAAGACGGTAAAGGCTTCAGGAAGTGGTACAATGGAACTGGAAGATTGGCCGCGGTCTGGGCATCCTGCCTCAGCCACCAGTTCAGACAAGTTGCAGCGTAGTCATCGCTTCCTTGGAACGGTGGACACATCTATCCATGCACCACCCAGGGCTGGCCTATCCATTGTGCAGGAATGTTACCCGCTCAGGCCCTGCACCTTCCTGACCGACTTAAGAAGGAGCCAGGGAGGCTCAAAGCCTGGTCCTCTGTTAAAGTTGAGCCTGCTAGAATGCTGAGTGTTGGGAGGGTAAACAAGGGCATTTCCTATCTCATGCGAGACCGGAAATGCACCCATTTAAGCTCCTGACACTCAGCGCATCAGCAGATTCAACTTTAACAGAGCTACAGGAAAGAAGGAAAATGTCCTCTAGAGCATGACTGTATGCCTATATCCAGGGCACATGGATCAGTGTTGTGCATTGACTATGCGTTATTTCACAAGACTTCTTTGTGAGAATATTGGACATCACCATCCGGCTCCTGGAAATATCTGATCACATGCCAGAATAGGTGGATATAGAGCAGTGGTTCTCGACCTCTTTTCTGTTGCAACACACCTGATAGACTGTATTAATGTACGTGACACACTTAATGTTAGTCTGCGACTGAACAAATATAGTGAAAATATCATTTTATTGTAATTAAAAATACATTTGTGCTGAAAGCAACAGTGAACATTAGAAGAGGGGGGACAGAATTATAGAGGTCAAGTACCTGGCTCCTTATTTTGCAGTTTCCCAAGCTTGCAGGCATGCATGGTTGCTAGAGAAAGAATGGGCTTGCTATCTATCAAACATTTGGTGGCACAACACCCAGTCCTTGGTGACACACCAGTGTGACCTGAAACACTGGTTGAAAACCACTGATCTAGAGGGATTCAGAGGGGGAGCAGGAAAGGGAGCGATGGGAAGGCAGGATAGATGAAAGGGCACTAGCCACCTGAGACAACTCAAGTTTCCTGCCCTTGCCCCCATCCTTGCCACTACTGCTTCTGCTACTGCCAATGGCAATGGCAGCAAGTGGAATACAACTGAAAAGAAGTTCACTGTGGATGGAATTCTTTGTACTCCTACATGCAGTGCTCTGAAAGTGCAGCCAGTCTGTGCCAATGACAACAGAAGTCTGCATCGGAGTGAGGTGTACCTGCCGCACTTTTCAGAGTGCAACATGTAGGGGTTCAGAGGCTTCCCTCCATGCTGCACATCTTTAATGTTGTATTGCCATTGCTGCTGCCATTGGGCAGAGCATGGGTGTGGCACAAAATTATGCACATAAACTATAAAATACTGTAATTTATGCATGTTTTTGAAAAAGCTAGGCGTGGGCGTTGACACCAGCCATAGGATGGCATAAGTACTCACAGGTTAAAAGAAGTTTTCGACAACATATGTGCTGCCAATGTTCAACCTGTGCCAGGTCCACCGCCGGCATTCCTGCCGGTGGGGGGAGGGGCAGAGCATTGATGGCTCTGCACCCCCCCCCCCCCCCACACCGGCAGGGATGTTGGGCGGCGGACCCAGCGCAGGTTAGTGGGAACATTATGTGCCACTATTTTATAAAATACCTGTGTATTTTATAAACGTTATCAGACATTAAATACTTGGTTAGTCTAGGCACACCTTATTTCAAAGAATTTATATTCCACACTATACAATAGCTCTGGGTGGATTACAATAAAACACACACAAATACAACATACACACAAACAATATCCACGATACAAACTTAGTCTACAAAAATCTTATAAATTTACCCTCCAGATGCCTGCAAGAATGTTTAAATTAATAGGAATGTTCAGTGCCAATATCCATATAAGTTGTGGTGGTGAATATATGTGTAGTGTGCGAGCACTGTCTGTTTAGTATAGGTTTGCTGCTCAACAGGCCTAAACTAAATGGATAACCTATCCATATGGAGGATCATTTTATATAGACCACCAGAGCAGTGGATAGCTAGTAGGATGACATCAAAACAATCATTGCATAGGCAACAATCCAGTGTTATCCTGCTAGTTCTCCACTGTTTTGTAGTTTTTGTTCTTATTGCTGCAGTTGGATTTTTTTTTTAATTTTATAAACCATTTTTATGAATAAAACAGCATTTTACATGTGTAAATGGGATCTTACACAATTAAGTTGCACTTAAAAGTATACATGCCACAAGCTGGTGCATACTTGCACAAAAGGTGTGCACGGGGCAGAGTTTGGGCAGAGCATGTGCAGAGTCATGAGTTATCTACTTATTTTTATATAATATAGCAGTATTTTTAAATGGCTATTTTTAATTATAATTTTTGTATTTGTCCTTGTCGTATGTATTTTGTAACCCGCCTTGGCAATTGTGCTGGATATAAATCCTTTTAATTAAATAAACAAGCGCATAAAGTATGCATTGCAATTTAGTCCTGCTCTCAAGTAGGTATAATATCTGTATCTCCAAAGTAGGCACGATTGTTACTGGGTTTGACTAGGGATGGCTGAGCGCGGATGTGCCTGCTTTTATTTCTGACGTTCTGGCTCGGATGTCTCAGATTGCGCTTCCATATTATTTCTCAAAATGTGCCTTTAACGGGATAGCTAAACTGGTTAAAGTTAAGGGTTTCAATAGCTCTCCTAACTTTAACCAGTTATTACTGTCAAGTTGAAGGCTGAATAATGCTGTTGACCGGATAGCGATGGAGTTGTCCGGCAAACCTGGATATTCAGTGTCATGCCGGATAAGTTCCGGCACTGAATGTCTGGGTTTATTTATAATGATGGCGGCTAAGCACCTCGTTGCTGTCGCTGCTGAATATCAGCCCCATATATTTTGACGCTGTCTGCCCCACCCTTAATCTGGCCCATAATTGTGCAGATAGCATCTGGTCGTTAAGCTTCATTTTTAAACATCTATAGTCAGGGGATAACTTCCACTAAATATCAGGTAGTAAAATGTTAGGAAAATAAATAAAACAGAGCTAGGAGTAAAACTCAAATGAAAGTAACAGAACCAAGTCTTTACCAAGTGACACTTTTGTCACAACTAGATAAGCTTGCTTCCTGTTTTATGCTGTAGAAAACAACTGAATTATAGGGTTGGACCGAAGCCTGCCCTGATTCCTGTTTGAAGTGCAGGGATGAGAGCAGAGAGAAAACTCTGGATATAATTTTAGATTGGTTTGCCATCCCTAGTTGCATGAAATAAAGAATTTAAAAATTGCATTCTTACATGACTTGCAGATCTGACTTTTCTGTGATTTTCTTCAAGCTAAAGGGAAGCAGAAAAGATATATTTATGATAGTTGTGATATTAGCTGTTATTTCACTGGTAAGTAGGTTTAATAATTCAATGGGACCGTTTCAAATTGCACTTGTAATTGGAAATTACTCTGAGCCTTCTAAGGTGTATATTTTGCACAAATTTTACATAAGAACATGTGATATGCCATACTTGGTCAGACTAGGGTTGCCAACTTTTTCAGCGAGAAAAACCCGACACCTTTGGCTCGCCATGCTCCACCCATTCTCCTCCCCTAGGCCCACCCCTTCCCCGCCCCCAGCCCCACCCACAAAAATTACCGAGGATACGTGTAGGCTAACTTCCTTGGTCAGATAATAATTAAACTGGGAACCCCAAAATCCAAACATGAAATGTACAACACTGGAGAAATAAAACTATAAAGTAATTTCCTCTTGCACTAAACAAAAACGCAAAGATGTTAGCAATACACACTTCCCAGACCAGACATATTCCAGTTAATAAATTCAAAATAAAAAGCATTTTTCTACCTTCTGTTTGGGCATTTCATTTTTCAGTTGAAATTGCTCCAGTCACTTTCTTCTGGTTTCTTCGTGTCTTCTGCGAGCTATCCATTTGTCCTTTCTTCTCTTTTAGATGTTTTCCATTCTCTCTCTATATCTGCTTTAACATACTGATTGTTTCCCTTTTGCTCTTTCCCCCAATTCTTTCCTTATCCTTTATCATCCATTTAAATTTCACCCTTCCATTCTCAAGCCCCTCTTACTCTCCCAATACCCGACCCATCATAGACTTTTCGTCCACACAAAATATTTTTTCCCCTCTCCATTCTCATTCCCCATCCATTCTAGTCCTCCCCCAAAATCAGTTCCCTTATAGTTCTAGACCCACCCAGCATCCACTCCCTTCTAGTCCCATTCTCCCATACCCCACATCAGCCCATTTCCAGTCCTATTCCAGCTCTTCATAAGCCCATTTCCAGTGCTAGCCTTCACATCACAGGCCATTTCCAGTCCTAGCCCCCGCCCCCCAATCACAGCCCATTTACAGTCCAAGTCCCCCATCACAGCCCATTTGCAGTCCTAGCCCCCCTAATCACAGCCTATTTCCAGTCCAAGTTCCCCCCCCCATAGCCCTTTTCCAGTCAAGGTCCCCCCCCATCACAACCCATTTCCAGTCCAAGTCCCCCCCCCATAGCCCTTTTCCAGTACAGGTCCCCCCCCCCAACATAACTCATTTGTAGTCCCCTCCCTGTCAGACCACAGATCCATCAAACTCGGGATCCTGTTTTCCCTCTTGGGAACCTGCCAGGTACATGCGACCTGTATTGGCCACTTTTAGAAACACACCATATTGTTTCCCCTTTGAAAATTAACTGTATAAAAATCCATGGACTTGGAGGAGTAGCCTAGTGGTTAGCACAACGGCCTAGTACCCAAGAGATCGAGGTTTGATTCCCACTTGGCACCCTCCATTGCCAAGCCTTTTCTTCCGAGGCAATCTACTTCTGGTCATACCTTGCCAAGAAAACAGAGGGGCTGCTGGGTTGCCAAGTGTCAGCATTGACTTGATGGCACTTGGAAAAAAAAAAGTCCATATGTAATTTATAGCAGGTTGCCTATATGTGAAGGCCATGAAAGTGTCTATTTTAGCCAATTTTATATAGACACATGGAGCCCGATTCCATAAGGGGCACGTGCGAATCATCTGTATGCCCCTGAACAGGATGGTCCCATTAGTACTCGATTCTGTACCATGGAAGCTAGAGATTCCCGAATTTGCGGGATCGAGCACTAACATACCCAGCATGCCCCTGCAACCCTGCGGGAGACGTCCTCCCTGCCTCACAGCCACTGTTCCCTCTAAGCTGTGCGCGTGTGCGCGTGCACACACCTCGCCGAGCGAGCGCACATACTTTACAACAGAGCGCACAAAAATTTTGACTCTGATTCTGATATAAAACAACACAGACGTCTTAAAATTTAAAAGCTATGATTGTAATTACTAGAAATTTCCTGCTTCATTTAGTAAGCGTCTATTTTCATTTAATTTGATTAAAATCGATGTGGTGTACATACTGTCTTCTGACGTGTAGTCAAATTTTAAAGTATATAACTCTGAGTGTCGTTATATGGTGCACAAAAATTTAACCTTCCTTCAAAAGCTGCACACAGCTGATATTTTATGCGCACACAGCCTACAGAAAATTAGAGGGAACATTGCTCACAGCCAGTCCGTGGCAGTGCTGACCCCTGTTTCCCTGCTGTCCGACCCTCGGGGGCAGCCAAAACCCGGATCGAGTGGCGGGCACCTTCCTGCTGCTGATCCCTGCCTTGGGGGGTGTTTCTGGGCCCGAATGCGCCTTCACCGCTGCATATTCCATCTCAGAGGTGGAATAAGCAGCACATCCTTTCCCCACCTGCAGGACATACAGGACCGTGACCTGAATCGGCCCTGTAGACCTAGCACCTCGGCTCGCCCCTGTCCGGCTCTCCCTGCTCTGCGGTTCTGTGCATGTGGGGAGAGTGTGTGGCAGAATACAGTTTGGATGGATAGCAGGGCTGCATGTCCTACTGGGATTTACAGCCCTGCTATTTGCCTCACAGAATTGGGCCCATAGGGCTAATTTTATAAGGAGCTGCCTAGCTTCATGTACAAGTAACACAGGTAAATCTAGGTATTTTAGTTATATAGGCAGTAAATGGACATTTACATGCAGATTTGATGTGGTCACAATTCTGAAAATATGCATATTAGGCCAATTGCGCGTGCTTTCCCTATGGCCATGTACAGGGCTGGAGTTTGGACAGAGAGCATGGGCGAAGCGCAAAGTTATGTGCATAAATTATAAAATAGTATATAATTCATGTGCGTTCTTGAAAAATCTAGATGTGGGCATTTACACCAGCCATAAGACTTGCATAAATCCCTGTGCCTTAAATTAATGCGTATTTTCAAACATTTATGCTCCTATTTTATAAAGTGCACACATAAAATAAGGGTAAAATATGTGCATAAAATTGCATGTAAATCTAATGGCATCTTATAAAAATATCATCATAGATGCCCATGTTTCCTTAAACAATAGTAACAGAAATTGGACAGACATTTACTCCTGCTTGGAGTCAGGCATAAATGTTAGCATACAGCACATAGTCAGGGGCGGCCCAAGCGGGGTGCGGGGCCATGTGTGGAGACTGGGTGCAGGGCCTCATTTGCATAAGGGCCTCATTTTATTTATTTATTTATTTCTCTTATATACCGCGCTCTTCAACATCAGTGCGGTTTACATGTAACATTTATGTTTTACGGTGGGTTAACCGTAAAAATACAGATAACAGGTAGCTCAACTTGGATAGTCAAAAATTAACTATTTACACTTATTTAAACATAGTAGTATTTACATAATATACATCATGTGAGAGAAAATTACATTGGACATGGAGCTTATTTTTGGGAAGGTCGGGATGGTGCATCTTCATTTGGGTAACATTCGCAGAAAAGGTGGTGTTTCAATGCCCTTCTAAAACTGGTTAGTTCTGGGATTGCTCGTATGTTGGGAGGCAGGGCATTCCAGAGTCTGGGAGCACTGATACTAAAGGCCCTGCTTGCTGTAGCCTGAGTGCACTGGGTCAGTGTTTTGGGAATTGCCAAGGTGTTTATTGCTGTGGTTCTTCTGGCTCTATTGGGGGGGGATTTGTGTGCGAGACCAGCGAGGGACGTGGGGGAGAGCCCATTTATGGCCTTGAATGTTAGTAGTATTGTTTTGAAGACGATCCTACAGTGGATAGGGAGCCAGTGGAAACTTTTGAGGATGGGTGTTATATGGTCTCGCCTCGAGGCCCCGTTCAGAACTCTGGCTGCGGTGTTCATAGCCAGCTGGAGTGGGATCAGTGTAGATTTTGGGAGCCCTTGGAGGATCGCATTGGCATAGTCCAGATGTGGGATGGTTAGAGCCTGGAAGATGGTTCTGAAGTCGTCTGGTTGTAAAAGGGGACGTAGATGTTTGAGCGTCCTAATTTTGTGATAGGTTGATTTGACCATGTTGCCAATGTGTGTCTTCATGTTAAGGCTCTGGTCTAGGGTAACACCCAGATAACGGATTGTGGGCTTGGTTTGGAGCTCTACTTCGCCGACTTTTAGGTGGGTTGGTGGAGAGAAGTTCGAGTTTCTGGTGATAAACAGCACTTCAGTCTTTTTATGTTGTATGCGAAGATTCTGATTCTGGAGCCATCTTTCTACTGCGCTGAAACATTCTGTAAGGGGTGAGAGGTCAATTTGGTCAGTTTTGAACGGCAAGTAGAGCAGGACGTCATCCACATATATCATGCATTCGGTGTTGTATGAGCGAATGATGTCGCAGACGGGCTGCATGTAGATATTAAACATAAAAGTTGAAAGGGAGGATCCTTGTGGGACACCTTGTTTCTGATGGAATGGTTTGGATGTAGAGGTTTCGGTTTGCACATGCTGCCATCTATCGGCTAGGCATGACTTGCACCAATTTAGTGCTAAGCCGCAGATGCCCTTCTCTTCGAGCCGTTTCAGGAGGGTTTGGTGACAAACTGAGTCAAATGCTGCAGCTATGTCTAGGAATATAAGGGCCACTCCACGATGGATGTTATCAATTGTGGTGAGGATGCTGTTAAAGAGGGTGGTAAGTAGAGTCTCCACACCATGGGCCTCTCTAAAGCCATGTTGGCTGTGGTCAAGAGGTGCAGCGTTGTCTATGTGCTGCTGGAGCTGAATTTGGACCTCTTTTTCGATTATCTTGGCCAGCAGTGGAATACTGGCAATTGGTCTGTAGGATTCTACTTTTTGGGAGTCTAGTTTGGTTTTTTTTTAGCAGAGGTCTAATGGATGTGTGTTTGAGACTTAGGGGGAATAAGCCTGAAGAGAATGATGCGTTAAAGAGTTTAGCTATGAAGGGGCTAAACTCTGTCCTTAGTTCTTTTATCCAAAAAGCTGGACAGGGGTCGGTGTGGGCTGTGGTCGTATTGATTGTAGAGATTAAGTCTGCGATTTGCTTGGGGGAGGGGGTGTCGAAGGTTGTTAACGTCGATATGCATGCTGGTCCCTTGGAGTTGGTAATATCAGTCTTGGTGGTTTGGTGTAATTTTGATTAGAGGAAGTCTGCATAGTCTTGAGCGAGAATCTCTGTTGTTTGCTCTGGTCCTGGTTCCTTCGTTAGGTTCTTGACGAGGGCAAAGAGGTCGTGTGGCTTATTTAGCGATCGCATTAGCGTGTTAGTGTGGGCTTGTTTCATTTTCTCGGATATCGTGGATCTGTGAGTTGCGAGCTGTAGGTTATAAGCTTCCAGATCTTCGGTTGAGCGTGAGCGCCTCCATCGTCTTTCGAGTTTCCTAAGTTTGAGAAGCGAGGTCCGAAGGTCATTAGAGAACCAGGATGCCGTGGGTCTTTTCCTTGGGTTTTTGTTATGTACTGAACATTGCGCTATAGTACTGAGACTGTCGTTCCAGTTGGAGACCAGTCTGTCGGGGTCAGTTGTTGACAAGGATAGAATGGGTTGTGTGTGGTTTATGATGAATTCCTTGTTGAATGGTTGGAAGCATCGTGATGGCGGTCTTGTGGGGGTTGTCTTACTCTCAGGGGGTTTCATTGGCTTGTTATCCATAGGAATTTGGAACAGGATTATCTTATGGTCTGACCACGGTACTTCGGTGTAGGTTGGTGAGGAGAAGTTGGTAGTGTTGCAGGTAGATAGTGGGGCAAAGATCAAATCTAATATGTTTCCTTTTATGTGGGTTGGTTCATTGATTAATTGCTGATAACCTAGGTCTTTGAGTGCTTCTAGGAAAGCAGAGGCTTGGGAGTCTTGTAGCGTTGCCAGGTTGAGGTCTCCTAGTATCCAGTTTGGGGTGCGCAGGTGTGGTGTATTGCAGGCTAGCTCAATTATTGTGGCTAGGTCGTCAGAGGATGATGTTGGGGCTCTGTATACTAGATTGATGGAACAGAGATTATTAGTTATAACTACTAAATCAAGATTCGTTGAGTTGGTGCTGTTGTGGAGCTGGAACTTGTGGTCTGTTTTGGATATTATGAGAACTCCTCCTCCTCTTTTGTTGCTTCTATGGCAGCTATGGATTGTAAAATTGGGAGGTAAAAGGTGGTTGATGAGTACAGAGTCTTCATTTGTTAGCCATGTCTCTGTGACCAGAAGCATGTCTAGGTTGTGTCTGGTTATCAGGTCCGTGATGATGGGCCATTTCTTGCGTATTGAACGCGCGTTTATGAGGGCAGCCTTTAAATTTGTGGGCAGTGGGGCGCCTGTTTTAGCAATTGTGCCATGTTTGATTGCGACGTGAAGCAGGTGTTGATAGGATGGTAGCATATCATCTGGTGCCTTGAGTGGAGGGCATCTTGACCATCTCCTCCCGCCACTGTGTAGGATAGGTATGTGTTTGTGAGTGTGAGTGTTAGTCAGAGCCAGAGTGCTGCTAATCAGCTCTAAGAGGAGGTATCCACAAATTATTGCTGGGAAGGTGCGAGCCATTTTGTGGTAGGAATGACTTTCGTGTATAGGTGTGGGTAACTGGAGGGATGCTCTGAATCAGGATGTTGCGCTGGAGACAGGGTGGGCTGTGACCATTGATTCTGGGCAAATTAGATGCGCAATAAGGACAAGAATGAGATTGAGAGTGCACAGGTGGAAGTTTGTTAGTATGTGCACTTGTGGATATCAAGTTTGAAATAGAACCAATGTTGCAATATCCTATCTACGATAAGTAACATAAGTTACAATAAAATAATGTTACAGCATCCTACAATACGAATAAGTAAGCAAGAAATATTCAGTGGCTGCTGATATCCATTTAAACTAGAAACAATGTTGCAATATCCTGCCTGCAATAAATACAAATGTATGTAATAGACTGCCGTTATTAAGCTTAGAGAGGAATCAATGTTACAGTATTCTGACCTCAGTGTTAGGGTAAGGCAGGGTAAAATTGGCCACAGAAAAGCGGACTACTGCAGTGGTTACTTGTGTACCATTATCTAAAGTACATATACTTGCAGATCATTGTAGAGTACACAGAGAGGTAGCTGAGTAGTTGTTTAGAGCGAGCTCAGCCTGGGGCTGGCTCCTCCTCCCACAGCCCCGATTGGGCTGGAGGCCTGAGCGGGAAGGCTGGCTGGCCCGCTCAGGAGCTCTACCCTGATCGGGGAGCTGAAGATGGCTGTGGTGCTCTCTGGGGTTCCCGCCGGCGGCGGCTGCCTTTGGATGTGCCGGCTCCTCCTCCCACAGCCCCGATTGGGCTGGAGGCCTGAGCGGGAAGGCTGGCCGGCATAAATATTTGCATAATGTTTGCATAAATATTTGCATAATGTTACCATATGCTAACTTTTAGTAAACATGCCTCTTAATGAGTGTATGGATAAAGAAAGGCTAAAAGATTTCTACATTACTATAATCCAGTGCCAACCGCCAGGCACATTAGGGACTACTACAAACACTGCCCATTTAGAACCCATAGCAAACCCGCCGTATTGTAACAGCACTACCAGGACTCACAAAACACCATTATCTATCAAAAGGCAACACTGCAAATATTAAGCTAATACATTTCAGAGAATAACAATACATGACCTACTGGGGAAAAAGAACCAGTGGCAATGTCAAATAGGAATTGCATAAACAGAATATCTCAGCTCATTTACACATGCAGAACACAGACCATCACCAAACAAGGAATCACAATTTAGAAACAGGAAGACAATAACTAAACTGGGAACCCCAAAAGCCAAACTTAAAATGTACAAAACTGTAGAAATAAACTATAAATTAATTTCCTCTTGTACTAAACAAAGCTCAGACGTTAATGATGCACATTTCCCAGAGCTGACATATTCCAGTTAATAAATTCTAAATAAAGAGATATTTTTCTACCTTTTGTGCATTTTTTTTAGTTGCAATTGCTCCAGCCACTTTCTTCTGGTTTCTTTGTGTCTTCTGCTAACTCTCCATCGTCTGCTGTCCATTTGTCCTTTCTTCTCTCTTCTAGTTTTTTTTCCATTCTCTCTCTTCATCTTTAACATACTAATCTTTCTCCTTTTGCTCTTTCCTCATTCCTATTTCATCCACTCAAATTTTACCCCTCCATCTTCAATCCCCACTTACTCTCCCAATACCCGGCCAATTGTACATTTGTCTTCCATCCCACAAAGCCATTTGCCGTTCAAGCCCCCCCTTCCACTCAGCTCATTTCCAGTCCTAGCAACCCCCCCCAGCCCATTACCAGTCCTAGCCCCACCCCAATAGCCCATTACCAGTCCTAAGCCCCACCCCAATAGCCCATTACCAGTCCTAAGCCCCCCATCAGCCAACTTCCAGTCCTAGCCCCATCAGCCCATTTCCAGTCCTAGCCCCATCAGCCCATTTCCAGTCCTAGCCCCCCAATAGCCCATTACCAGTCCTAGCCCCCCATTAGCCCATCACCAGTCCTAGCCCCCCCATCAGCCCATTTCCAGTCCTAGTCCCTCCCCCATAGCCCATTACCAGTCTTACCCCCCCCCCCCCCCCGTCAGCCAGCTTCCAGTCTTAGCCCCCCCATAGCCCAGGTAGATAAAAAAAACCAAACAAACTTGCTGCCACTGCCGCTGTGGCAGCAGCAGAATCGAGCATCCCGCGGGGCCCCCCTGCCTGGCAGAGTCCTCCATGAGGCCTCAGCTCCCTCAGCATGGGCTTTTCAGAGCTGTGAAGGGACAGTTTCCCTTTCTCGCGAGGCTGATGGGAAACAGGAAATCCTGTTTCCCATCAGCACCAGCGGCTTAACAGAGCTGCGAGGGAGACGCTCTCACTTCGCGGCTCTGAAAGCCAGCACTTAGGGAGCTGAGGCCGCATGGAGGACTCTGCCAGGCAGGGGGGGCCCCGCGGGATGCTCGATTCTGCCGCTGCCACGGCGGCAGCGGCAGCAGCAAGTTTTTTTTTTTTTAAATTTACCGGCAGATGCAGAATGTTGTTTGCACGGGGTCCCCTGAAATGTGGGGCCCTGTGCAAACAAAATTCTTGCAGAATGGACGGGCCGGCCCTGCACATAGTGCACAAATCGTGACTCCATCCCCACTCCACCCAAGCTCCTCCATCTGCTCTAAAGTCACTTGCACGTGCTTATCTAATGGCACGTGCTTTTACATGTCCATTAATTTTATAGTAGGCCTTTTAAGCATATACAGTAAACTGCTGCATACAGGTGAAAGATCCTTTATAAGATTCCACGCAATGAGTGTACAGTGTCTGCTTCTGGTATTTGGCATTGGTGGTTGAGTAGAGGTAAAACAGTCGAGAATCATCTGTCTGAATGCTGTTTTACTTCCCGACCGAAGCATGCACCCAGGGATGCCTCTCTTTAATGTGCCACGCTAGCCCTACGTGCGTTTTGCAGCGTTTGGGGACAGCAGCTTTCAGTTAGGCCATTTTACAAGGGAGAATACCTGTTTATCTGAGCACATGATTTGAAAATTGCCCTCCAAGAGAAACAAACATTTTCAACTCCTTGCATTTGAACAAAACGAGCATAAAGCATAGAAGGAAATCCATTTTTGTACTCTATAGACACTTTGTTAGGACCCATTTAAAGAGAAGTGAATTATTTGAGAGGCTCATTCTTTGTTCTTTTTCTCAGGTAATATTTTAAAGAGGAACTAACCCTGATACAAGAGGTGGAGAGACTTAACCTGCAATGGGAAGCTGTCTTGATTGGGACTATTGTTTTTAGCTCTGGCAGCCACATTAGTCCTAGTAAATATTTGCAGTACTGCGGAGGTCAGCATTTTTTAAAGAAAATCTCAATGTTCAGTGGCAGTATCAGGATAGGGGCTACTGCTGGATGTCCAGTTTTTGCGGTCAGTGGCCGTGGCTATTCAGAGAGCCAATGTGCATACAAAATTTTGCAGATATTTATCAACATAGCACTGATTTTCTGTGCCTCTATCTGGATAACTGCTGACTTCTTTCCAGCTCTACCCATGCACCTCCTTGGCACTATCTGCACAGTGCTGCAGTGGTCATAGTGCTGCTGAATCTCTTGTCTGGACAGTGCTGCTGTATATTGGATTCACCAGGACTTATATGGTTAGCAGGTCCTGCTAACTGGATAAATCCTTTTGAATATCTGGCCCTGAATTCTGTACCTTTAATTGGGTCAGTATCAGAATTATCAAAAAATGTTGTACAAGTAACCCACCTTTTGTCCCAGAAACCTGCTAAAGATCTCAGAGCTGCAAGTCATGCAGGCACAAGGTGTGCCGGTGAATATGGCCACTGAGGCGGAGTGGGCAGGAGATTGTTCTGTAACTGGCCTTGATATCACATTGTGCCCCATTAGCAAGCCTTTCACTTCCCTGCAGGATATGTTGGATATTCCTGTGGAGCCTGGCCAGAAGGCTGACTGAAGTGGTGTGGAGCTCAGTCTAGTCGATGGAGAGATGATCAGGGTGAGTGATGACAGACTCAGAAGCTCTGCACAGAGTGTGTTGGAGAAGGGGTCCATGAAGGCAGAGAACTGGCATGAAGCTCCCTTGAGTGAGTCCATGTTGAGTGGTGGTGAACTACTTTGGGGTGTGGATATTCAGACCACTGTTGGCAATATTAGGAGTAAATAGCCATTGGAGAGGACCCCTAGTCTGACTGGAGAGTGTCTGGCAAGCAGTGCCTCAATGGATAGCATGATTTCAGCGATGGCTACATTAACATATGCATTCTTAGTACTCTTAGTTGGGACAGCATGTGAAGAACATGAAAGACATAGTGATGAAGTTGGGTGAGACCCAAGCTACTTTAAAGCGGGAAAAAATCTGAACGCTAGGAATCTGTAAAATATGAAAAATGCTACTTGAGCTCTTAATTTGAGATTTATTAACTTTCTCAAAATGTCCGTTATTACCACAGCCAGTTGTACAGAAATATTTTAAAGAAATCCTCCAGATGCCTGAAAATGTGGTACCACCTTTGTCTAAGGTGCACTATTGGAAGTTGCTGCACTTAAGCCAGCTGATCCATAGGCTCTGACTGTGTTCTTGAGAGCTCCGAATTAGGTTCTTTAGCATGGAACTTTGGTCATCACATTTGTTTTCTCCTCAAGATCAGGACCATGTTTTGAGATTATCGATCTGAGCTCTTTATGGGGCTAAGATTTTGGATATTTCCTGATTTATCTAGGTCTACTCAAGAGAGGAGGTAGAAGTTCATTGCCATGTGTAAAGAGGCTCAGAATTTAGGTGCCTCTTTTGTGTTTTCCATGTAAAGATTTACTTAGGCTGAACAATGTCAGATATTGGGGCAGTGGGAGCAAAACAAGCAGCAGCCGCCAGCACATAAAAGCGGCGTCCCTGCTACCAGGGAGCCGCTGCCAGACACTCCACCTCCAGAGCTCCTGCCCAATCGGGGCAGTGAGAGCAAAACAAGCAGCAGCCGCCAGCACATAAAAGCGGCGTCCCTGCTACCAGGGAGCCACTGCCGGATACTCCACCTCCAGAGCTCCTGCCCAATCGGGGCAGTGGGAGCAAAACAAGCAGCAGCCGCCAGCACATAAAAGCAGCGTCCCTGCTACCAGGGAGCTGCTGCCGGACACTCCACCTCCAGAGCTCCTGCCCAATCGGGGCAGTGGGAGCAAAACAAGCAGCAGCCGCCAGCACATAAAAGCGGCATCCCTGCTACCAGGGAGCCGCTGCCGGACACTCCACCTCCAGAGCTCCTGCCCAATCGGGGCAGTGGGAGCAAAACAAGCAGCAGCCGCCAGCACATAAAAGCGGCGTCCCTGCTACCAGGGAGCTGCTGCCGGACACTCCACCTCCAGAGCTCCTGCCCAATCGGGGCAGTGGGAGCAAAACAAGCAGCAGCCGCCAGCACATAAAAGCGGCGTCCCTGCGGGGCACGCCCGTGCCTGGCGGGCCCGTGCCTGAGGGCCTCACCAGAGGGCCCTTTGGCGTGGCCCATAGGCATGGCACGAAGGCGAGCAGAAGGAAGCCAAACAAAAGACACAGCCTCGCCGACAGCACCACAGAAGAAATCAACAGAGAGCAGACGGAAGCGAAAGACGTCAGAAACGCAAGTAAAAAACCCAAACAGGACTTCACAAAAACCAACATGCATACAGCACTGTTTCTCCACTCGGCCTCCTCATCACACAACTTCTGCCACCAACCACACACTTCCACTACCCACACTCTAATGCACCATGGCACCTACCAAACACTTGGACATACATAGAACCACAGTACACGTATAATGACACACACAGAACATCAACGACAAAAAGACAAACCAAACACAAATCAAACTCCCACACTAGTTCAAAGGAAACACGAAATAACAAATTCTCCAAAGCATACAACAATAGAGCTAATAAATGCCAGATCCATATGCAACAAGATACACACAATAGCAGACCACATAGGAGACCATCAGCCAGACATACTCTGCATAACAGAGACATGGCTCAATCCCACCGACAATGTACTACTCAACCAATTGGTGCCAGACACATACACAGCATACAACTGCCCACGCACCCACAAGCGTGGAGGAGGAGTCTTGATAATTGCAAAAAAGAATCTAAGGTTCAAAGCTCAGAGTTTCACTGACACACAACAAGGTAACACAATCAGCATTGTGAACAAACACATGGCACTCTGCTTAACCTACAGAGCACCCAGAGCCTCACCCGACGAACTAGCCTCAACGCTCGAAGCAGTATGCACCATCACCACAACTAACAAACCCACGCTACTACTAGGAGACTTCAACCTCAAGTCCACCAACACCAAAGATGCAGAAGCTTTCCTTCAAGCAATGACTTCACTTCAGTTCACCCAAATAGTCGATGCCCCAACGCACAGACACGGATCATCCCCAGACCTCATCTTCGCATCCAGCTATCTAACCTCGAGAGGTCTAATATCAACACCCACCATCACCCCAGTTCCATGGTCAGACCACTACATAATTGAGATAAAGTTGCTAATACAAAAAGACAATCTAAACGAACACTCAGACAACAGAACCCACACAAAGATGATTCAAGAACTTCGACAGAGACACGTACCTACAGGACACGATACAACAACTGACCATAGAAACAGACGACCTGGAGGCCAAAATCACCAGCTGGAACAACACCCTATCTAACGCCACCAAAGCAACAGATGCCAGACACAAGAAACACCGTCGCAACAAGTTACAACACAAGCCGTGGTACTCAAAAACCATACAACAAGAAAAGAGAGAACTCAGAAAGATAGAATGGAGATGGAGAAAGACCAAGGCATCTGAAGACCAGCAACTATACCTAAGAAAGCAAAAACAATACAATGAACACATCAACCAATCAAAGAGAGAATGCCATACAAACATGATAAATACCTCGATAAATAAACCCAGAGAGCTATTTGAAATAGTGAAAATCCTCACAAAAGAACAAAGGCCAGAAGATGAAGTACAAATAGGCCCGCAAAAATTTGCTGACCATATCAAGGAAAAATTTCACTCTGCAAAACAAACAAGACCCAGCGCACCAACTCAGTCTAACTCACACCCTAAGACCTGGGACACATTCTGCTCACCATCGACAGAGCAGCTCTCCCACATCTACACAATCAACACAAGCACCGCTCCTACAGACCCTTGCCCAGTGTCATGGATCAAAGCCACCAAATCAAGCTTCATTCACATCATACACAACATGGTGCACAACTCCCTCTCTCAAGGATTCATGCCAGATCAACTAAAGCTAGCCACAGTAAGACCGATCCCAAAGAAAACAACTCTCGACAAGAACAACCCAGCAGCATACCGATCAATATCCAGCATACCCTTTCTGGCAAAAATCATCGAAAAAACAGTACAACACCAACTAAAAGAACACATTGACAACCATGCACCACTGGATGACAACCAATATGGCTTTCTCCCCAACCATGGAGTCGAAACATTACTGATCTACCTCTTCGACAGCATCCTCCGAATCATAGACAACATCAATAAAGGAATCGTAATGATCTTCATAGACATCTCTTCAGCATTCGACACAATAGACCACAAGGCTCTCCTGGAAAGACTAAAAAGCATTGGGCTACATGGTCTCACCTTAAAATGGTTCCACTCATACCTAACCGACGGGCAGATACAGGTCAAGGTAGGCCACAACATCTCTCGACCCATAAAAGTCCTCCAAGGAGTACCACAAGGATCCGCCCTTTCAGCACTACTGTTTAGCATCTACATCCAGCCAATATGCGACATTCTGAAAAAGAACAGCATTCAATATTCAATCTATTCAGATGATATCATGATATACACACCTATCTCAGTTGACAACCCGGACTACTCTAAAATAACAAACTGCCTCACACAAATGATGAGATGGTGTCAAAACAACAACCTCGCAATCAACTACAGCAAGATTGAGGCACTAATCATCACTCGCAACCCAGACTTCATCCACCCACCGGACATCAAGATACAGAACACATCCATAGCAATAAAATCGGAAGTAAAATACCTTGGAGTGACCCTGGACAATGAACTGAATCTTAAGCCACACGTAAGCAAAACAATCAGAAATGCATACTACAGGATGAGAATCATCAGAAGACTTAAACCCCTCCTCGCCACTGAGCATTTCCGTACTGTATGCCAAGCACTAATAACCCTCTTACTGGACTTCTGCAACCCAATATACCTTGGACTAGCAAAACAAACACTCAAACCACTACAACTAGCACAAAACACGGCGGCCCGCATAATATCTGAATCAATAAGACATGAACACATTACACCTGTTCTGAAAGACCTACACTGGCTCCCAATCAGTTCACGCATCAAATACAAAACAATCATAAACATATTTAAGATCAAACAACACACTTCAGCCAACAGTCTGCACACCCTCATACAACCAGACAACAGCACACGCCCAAGAAGAAAAGGAACTTCCAACCGAGTTAACACACCTAGAGACTTCAGAAAAACACGCAAAGACACCACAGAAAGAGCACTCTCCCTGGCTGCCCCAACAATCTGGAACACCCTCCCAGACGAGTTGAGATCGACGACGGACCTCAAAGACTTTCGCAAACAGCTGATGACAACGCTGTTCATAGAACACTATGGACACGTCACATGATCTAACTACCAGGAACTTTCAACATACCCCCCTCCAACCACCTGATAAGAGAATGTATAACGGCACACGATATTTCGTAACACTCAATATACAGAAGAATGTATTATAGCACACGATGTATCATAGCGCACAATGTACATAGCTCAACCTAATCAAACACACTACAACATCTCACACACAATCATGATATAACCTTCACTGCATGAAAAACATGATCACTCCTTTTGATTGTTTTGCTGTGATACCGCCTTATTGTAGGATAAGGCGGTATAGAAATACTGTTAAATAAATAAATATTTCTTTTCTGAACCCTCACAGCTTAGATTCTTTCTCTACTCTAGGATCCTCTTTATTTGGACATCTACCCCAGTGAACTGAGGCTTGATAAAAGTAGGCAAATGTGAGAGTATCTCTCTTTTCCTCAGTTTATTTTCTTATTTTTGTGTATTCCTTCTGAAAATAATGCTTCCTCTGTATTTTAGGAAGACTTAGTGCTTATGGTTTTCTTCTGTACTTTGTTTCTTCATTTTGGAGTTTTGTTATTTTTTGCCTGTGAGCACTTTGCTTACCAAGTTTTATACTAGAATAATCATTGATAAACATATGAAAATAAAATTATTTTAAAAAAGGAAGCGGAGTGAGAACAGATCATTTGGTACAAGGAAATAGAGGCCTTCAAGAGCTAGCAGTTCCTTATGCCAATATATAATTCAACTCGATTTAGATTTTGCACTGGGGCTAGCTTCTACATTCCCTAGAGATGGGTCATTTCCCATGAATCAAAAGAAAGTGAAGATGAAACTTGGAACTTTGTTGCCTATCTACTGCTCTACTGGAATTCTTCTTAGAATTCACCATTCATCACTGCTCTGAGATCCCTAACCCTGTCACCTTGCTGGGTGATATCACGTCGGTCAACACAATCAGGCCTAAAGACAGGCCTCCACTGATGACTTGACAGCTGAAGGACCATGCCTAATGGCCCTTGGGGTGGACTTGTAGGACTTATTAGACGATGGCGATACATGGAGAACTCTGTCATTGTGAATAGGGGCTGTTATGCACTTCTGAAATCTACACCTAGGATACCACCACAGTGTCAATTATATCTCATCTGCGCCTTGGTCATTTTCTTGCTCAGTGAATGTTCGGTAAAGTTAAAGGCTGAGGTATTATTTATTTAATCTGTGATGAACATGCTGATATTTTTTTGTGACTGAAGCCTGATCAGCTTTGAGTGATCAAGTTATTTTAACTGTGCTTTGCCTACTATGGTGTAAACCATAAGAGTTGCAGTCGACCAAATGGACATGGCAGTGGTGTGTGTGTGTTGCTTAAAAAGATGGCTCACTTCTGAGTATGGAATCTTTCTTTCAACTGATGTGAATTACTGGTGCTTTCCTTTCAAACCTGGGTCAGAAAGTCTATCATCTGGTGCAGTCCTAATGATTGCACAATAGCCAAAAGGTCTTCCACGCCTGAAGGTGAAGATATGTCAACATTCAAATTAAAACCACTTAGTACTATATAATTGGAGATATCTAACCCCATGAAACTCAGCATTTCTACTAATGACACGGGGGCATTTTCAAAGGCGTTTACACGGTTAGTGGCACTGAATATGCCTGGGTGCTAGTGCTACATGCCTCGATGCTAAGCAGTTAACACTGGGGCAATCCGAGGGTGTTTTGGAGTGGAGTGGAGGCTGTACCTATCACTAACTGGGCAGCATTGATATTGAGCCACTGCCCGGTTAGCGATACATGGTAAAAGTCAGGTGCAGATAACCCTGGCCTAACGTTCGCCTCATTAGCTAACCGGGCAGCAGCTCAATATCACTGCTGCCCGGTTAGAACATAAGAACATAGAACATAAGATATGCCATACTGGGTCAGACCAAGGTCCATTAAGCCCAGTATTCTGTTTCCAACAGTGGCCAATCTAGGTCATATGTACCTAGCAGTTTCCCCAAGAGACACAAGTTCCACAATGCTTGTACTGGGTCAAGCATTGATATCTTCGGTCACTTCTTAATAATGGTTTATGGACCTTTCCTCCAGGAACTTGTCCAAACCTTTTTTAAACCCAACTACACTAACAGCCTTTACTACATCCTCCGGTAACAAATTCCAGAGTTTGATTACACATTGAGTGAAAAAATATTTTCTTTTATTAGTCTTAAATAGTTTACCCTGTAGCTTCATTGCATGTCCCCTAGTCTTTCTATATTCTGATAACGTAAACAATCGATCTACGTTTACCCGTTCCACTCCGTTCATTAATTTATAGACTTCTATCATATCTCCCCTCAGCCGTCTCTTTTCCAGGTTAAAGTGCGCTAACCTTTTTAGCCTTTCTTCATAGGAGTATCCTTCCATCCCCTTTACCATTTTGGTGGCTCTTCTCTGAACCTTTTCTAAAATCACTATATCCTTTTTAAGATACGGCGACCAGAATTGCACACAATATTCAAGGTGCGGTTTTCACCATGGAACGATATAGAGGCATTATAATATCTTTTGTTTTATTTTCCATTCCTTTCCTTATCATACCTAGCATTCTATTTGCTCTCTTGGCCGCCGCTGCACACTGGGCCGAGGGTTTTAACATGGTATCCACAATGACGCCTAAATCTTTTTCCTGGGTGGTGGTTCCTAATGTGGAACCTTGCATCGTGTAACCATAATTTGGGTTGTTCTTCCCTAGGTGCATAACCTTGCACTTGTCCACATTAAATTTCATCTGCCATTTTGATGCCCAGTCTTCCAATTTATCAAGATCCTCTTGCAATTTTTCACAATCCTCTTGGGTTTTAACAACTTTAAATAGTTTTGTGTCATCTGCAAATTTGATAACCTCACTCGTTATTCCACTTTCCAGGTCATTTATGAATATGTCAAAAAGCAGCGGACCCAGCACAGATCCCTGGGGTACACCACTATTCACCTTTCTCCATTGGGAAAATTGGCCATTTAGCCCTACCCTCTGCTTTCTATCTTTTAACCAGTTCCTGATCCACAATAGTACACTGCCTCCTATCCCATGACTCTTTAGTTTTGCCAAAGGTCTCTGATGAGGGACCTTGTCAAAGGCTTTCTGAAAGTCCAGATACGCAATTTCAACCGACTCACCTTTGTCCACCTGTTTATTCACTCCTTCAAAAAAACATAACAGATTAGTAAGACAAGATCTTCCTTGTCTAAAGCCATGTTGGCTGTCTCCCATTAGGTTGTGACTATCTACATGCTGAGTAATTTTATTCTTTATGATGGTTTCTACCATTTTTCCTGGTACTGACGTCAGGCTCACCGGTCTGTAGTTTCCCGGATCACCCCTGGAACCCTTTTTAAAAATTGGTGTTACATTGGCGATCCTCCAATCTTCAGGTATTAGAGATGATTTTAATGATAGTTCACAGATTACTGATAGCAGGTCTGCAATCTCATATTTCAGTTCTTTCAACACCCTTGGATGTAAAGCATCCGGCCCAGGTGATTTGCTACTCTTCAGTTTATCTAATAGTTGTAAGACATCTTCCCGATGTATCGATATTTCCTTCAATTCTTCCACACCTTTAAATACCACTTCAGTCATGGGTAACATCCCTACATCTTCCTCAGTAAAGACCAAAGCAAATAATTCATTCAGTCTCTCCGCTATCGCCTTGTCGCCTCTTAGTGCTCCTTTAACCCCTTTATCATCTAATGGACCAACTGACTCTCTCACAGGTTTTTTGCTACGAATGTACTTGAAAAGGTCTTTATTTCGCGTTTTTGCTTCCGCAGCAAGCTTCTTCTCAAATTCTCTCTTTGCCTGCCTTATCAATGCCTTGCATTTGACTTGCCAGTGCTTGTGCTGTTTCCAGGTTTCGTCGTTTGGCTCTTTTTTCCATTTCCTGAAAGATGCTTTTTTGGCAACAACAGCCTCTCTGACCTCACCTTTAAACCATGCTGGCAGTTTTTTGGACTTCCTTCCACTTTTCTTAAAGCGTGGAATACAGCTGGTCTGGGCTTCCAAGATAGTATTTTTCAACAACACCCAAGCTTGATGTACGTCTTTAACCTTTGTAACTGCTCCTTTTAGTTTTTTCTTAACTGTTTTCCTCATTTTATCATAGTCTCCCTTTTGAAAGTTAAAAGGTAGTACTGTGGATTTCCTTACTATCCCTCCTCCACTAATTAAATCAAAGACGATCATGCTATGATCACTATTGCCAAGTGGCCCCAACACCCTTATCTCTTGCACTAGATCTGGTGTTCCACTAAGGACTAGGTCTCATATGGCTTCCCCTCTGGTCGGTTCATGAGCCAGCTGCTCCAAGAAGCAGTCATTTATTTCATCTAGGAACTTTATCTCCCTAGCATGTCCTGACGTGACACTGACCCAGTCGATACCGGGGTAATTGAAATCACCCATTATTATTACTGCGCTGTAACTTTTGTTAGCTTCCTTGATTTCTTTGAGCATTTCATCATCCATTTGGTCATTCTGGCCAGGTGCTCGATAGTACACCCCCACTGCCATTGCCTTCCCCTTTTTATATGGAATTTCAATCCATATAGATTCTACAGCAGATTTTGTTTCCTGCAAAACTTTAATCCTTTCTGAGTCAATGCCCTCTCTAACATAGAGCGCAACCCCTCCACCAATTTGATCAGATCTATCATTACAATATAGTTTGTACCCAGGTATCACAGTGTCCCACTGTTGTCCTCCTTCCACCATGTCTCTGATATTCCAATCATATCTAACCTTTCATTTAGTGCTATATATTCTAACTCTCCCATCTTATTCTTTAGACTTCTAGCATTTGCATACAAGCATTTTAGAGAATGTATTTTATTCATGTTAATTTGGCTATTGTTAGACATGGGTAAATTGGGATCTTTAAGCTCTGTCTGCTCCATACTTGAGGGCATTTGGGCTACTTTACTCTTTTGTGGAACCTCTTTGCTTTTGGTAGTATCCTTCAAGGATACATTCTTCCGAACCATCCGCTCTTGGGCGACTGTCGGCTTTCCCCTAATATCTAGTTTAAAAGCTGCTCTATCTCCTTTTTAAAGGTTAATGCCAGCAGCCTGGTTCCATCCCGGTTAAGGTGAAGCCCATCCCTTCGGAAGAGCCCCTCCTTTCCCCAGAATGTTCCCCAGTTCCTAACAAATCCAAAACCCTCATCTCTGCACCATTGTCTCATCCACGCATTGAGACTCCGGAGCTCTGCCTGCCTTTTGGGTCCTGCGCGTGGAACAGGAAGCATTTCACGGCAATCCGGCTAACCCAGATATTCAATGCTGGGGCTGGATATTGCCCTGGCATTGAATATCTGGATTTAAGTTCAGCATGGGTGGCTAGCGCTGCTATTTCCCCCAATAGAATCTACTTCACGTTCATCTGAAGGGCAGTAAAACAAACAAATTCCTCAGATTTGAATGGAAAGGTTAAATTAAAATCAAAATACGTAATATGTAATTTAGGAGTTTTGCAATACAATGTGTGCCTTTGAGCAAATACTGACTCCTGGTGACCCAGCAGCTCCTGGGTTTTCTTGGCAATGGGACCGGAAGTAGATTGCCAGGCCTTTCTTCTGAGGCGATGGAGGGTTAAGTGACTTGCCCAAGTCACAAGGAGTGCTATTGGGAATTTTACTTGACTCCAACTCATCAGTGGTCCCTCAAACCTCCTGAGTGATACAATTTTTCTTCTCTCTGTGGTGCATTAGATAGTTGCAATTATTTATATCTAGAGCAGACTTAGCAATTGCCATAAACATATTAATCACAGACAGACTGAATTTCTGAAGCCCACGTTATCAGGGTTACCACACAATGTACTCAGAAGGTTACAGCTTCTATAGAATATGGTCACAAAAGTCTTAACGGGCAAGATCTAGGGAGGAGCTGTTTTGATACCCAGAACAATAATGAGCACAGTTTAAATTTTATCCATTGTGTTCAAATGTTTGAATGAGATGAATCCTGTTTATTTGACTGATTGAATGATTCTCCAGGAACAAGCAGGAATGCACATATGGGTGACATTGGCGCCGATGGAGACCACGCAGAAGCATTTCCCCAGCTTTTAAAGAAAGCCTTTGAGAGATGCATCACGCATGCATGGTCCACTTCCCACCCAAGGGTGCTATCTTGCCTTCCTTTTTTATGCAGAGCCCATCAGACTTTGTCCAGTTTTCCCCGGAAAAGTCAGATTTTTATTATTGAGTTTTGTCCAGTTTGCGTACTGGTTCCTTCCCATCCACGAACCAGCTCTCCTTGGTGTCACTCCTCACGTTCATCTATTCATTTTCTCATTTTTCATCGGTGTTCCTTGACCGGTGTCCACGCCCTTTTTCAGGCAAAGGCCTCGGACCCCTTTCAGGAGGTAGGGACCCCCTTTTTTCAATAGCCTCCTGTGGCTTCAAAAAGTGTGACCGATGTGGCAAAATGTTACTCACTAACCCACACGACTGCTGCCTCTGTCTCTGCCCGGAGCACAATGAGTCCAACTGTGAGCTCTGCAGAACCATGACCTCTAAGGCCTTGAAGAGCCGCCATCAGTAGCAGAAAAGCTTTTTTCAGAAATCCGACTCTGTGCTGGAGTTTCCGGTGACATCACACTCCAGGGCTCCCTCCAATATCTCTGTGTTCCGTGAAGCCAGAGCCTCCTCTGAGTCCCGCGGCTGCGGTTCCTCTGAGCAGAAATTTGTGGAGGTGAAGCACAAGAAGAAGAAACCCTCAAAGAATGCCTTGGAGGATGGATCCAGGAAAAAGAAGAAATCCCACTCCAGGACCTGCAGTCCCAGGTATGAGTCCAAGGAGTCAGGCAGGAGCAGTCTGCCAAGCTGCCCCATAAGGAGTTGTTGGCACCCTCCGACTGGCCTCAAACCTCTGAGGCTATCCTCATCGAGGACTCCCCCTTTACAGTACTAACTCTGGGCCCAAAATCGTTGGTACCCATGTCAAAGGCTGCGGAGTCAACTGATATGGAGACCAGAATGGCAGCCCTAGAGAGCAGTATATCTGCCCTAGTGACAATGCAGCGGGTGTTTGTGTCCGGTCCGTCTGATTCATCCACCCTGACGATGGGACCCTCAACATCAAGGGCTTCCCTGGATGTCGAGCCAGTCCTTGAGCACCATTGGCCCCGGATGAGGTCCCGGTCCCATTCCTCAGGGCATCAGTCCTCCCCAGTGAGCACTTGCAGCTCAGACTGATCCTTTGGAGGTCACGGACTGCCAGGAGCGGTCCTTGACCGAGGTGACTGTGTGGCATCGGACTTGGAATTGTACTTGTACTTCGAGTCCGAATGGGAGACCGAGGACGAAGAGTCCCTGGACATGAGGCAAGACCGTGATGTGCCCTCGGACCTGTCTCCCCCAACAACCCGATGCCGTTCCCTACCCGAGGACATTGCGTTCCTTGATTTTGTGCGGGACATGGCCAAGGTTATCGCTATGGAGACAGAGGCCGAGGAGGACCTGTGCATCGAGGAATTGGAAATACTCCAATACAAGGCACCCCTAAGGAAGCCCTCATGGTATTGGTGCTGCTGATCTTCGACCACCTCTTTCTCTGGATGTGGGAAACACCGGTGTCTGTTTCAATCATTAGTAGGTGCCTCAATACCATGTACAAGCTACACTGAAGCCCTGGGGTTTTAAAGACCCAGCTTCCCCAAAACTCCATGGTCATAGAGTTGGCAATGCACCAGCTTAAGAGCCCAAAAACCCATTCATCAGTGCCAACCAGCAGCGAGGCCCGAACCCTTGATGCCCTTGGCTGGAAGGCCTTTCAGGGCTTGATGCTAATGTGCTGGATCCAGTCCTACCAGCTTTACATTGGCATGTACCTGAAGGAACTGTTAAAGGAGCTTGGTGGATTCTCAGCAGGCCTCAATGGGGAACTCTTACAGAGGTTCAAGACCCTGACCTCAGCAGTAAAAGAATCCTCAAAGTTTTTGTCTCAGGCAGCCTACAATGGCTTTGAGTCATCAGTCAAGGTGGCCACTGCAGGCATCGAGGCATGGCACCAGGCATGGCTGCAGTCATCCGAACTGGAACAATGGTGCAGGAGAAATTGATAGGTTTTCTCCTATGCAGGGGACATCTATTTGGGAAGCCCATGGTGCATAAGGCAGCGGAGATAGAGACAGAGTACGTGACAAGAACCAGGCTCTCAAAGAAGACCTTGGTGCAGCCCTTGAAGAAAGCTCATGGGAAAAGGCCCTTCTTCCCAAGGAAGAAAGGAGGCCTTAGCGCTACTCTGCACTTCTAGGCCTTCTCTGCCCCCTCAACAGGGTCAGCAACAAAAAGGCCAGGGACATGGTCCCAAAAAACAAAAGGCCTGAAGTCCCAGGCACCGGCTCCAGTCCAGGCTGGGGGGAGCTTTTGGACAGTCATCACTGTCAATAATACCTGGGTGCTACAGGTGGTCAAGCAGGGCTACCTCCTCCACCTACAACGGGCGCCACCCTCGCACTTCAAAGGGGAGCCCACCATGCCTCTCCTTCACCAGACCCTGCTCCTCACTGAGCTAGCAGGCCTAATCAATAACACAGCAGTTGAGCCAATGCCAAAACATCTCTGGGGCACAGGCTTCTATTCCAGGTATTTTCTCATCCCCAAGAGGACTGGGGGGCCTCAGGCCTATCCTGGACCTGTGAGAGCTAAACAGGTTTCTGGTCAAGGAGAAGTTCAAGATGCTCTCCTTTGGAACACTACTGCCATTCCTCCAGCAGGGAGACTGGCTATGCTCCTTAGACCTAAAGGATGTCTACACTCACATCCTAATTCATCCCAGCCACAGAAAATACCTCTGGTTCGTGGTGGGAGGACAACACTACCTGTATAGGGTGCTGCCCTTCAGTCTGGCCTCATCACTAAGGGTCTTCACAAAGTGCTTCACGGTGGTCGCAGTCCACCTCAGTCTCCAAGGGGCCTTCATCTTCCCTTATCTGGATGACTGGCTCACAAATGGGGAGATGGCTGCAGAGGCACAATGCACCACTGGGCGCACCATTAAACACCCTGGAGCACCTGGAGTTCGTCATAAACTACCCCAAGTCCCACCTCACTCTGGCCCAGTGCCTGGAGTTCATAGGGGCGCAACTAGATACCCTCCAAGCAAAAGTCTTCCTTCCCCAGGAGAGGTCAGAACGCCTCAAGGAGTTAGCCACAGACGTACACTGATGCCGGACGCTATCTGTCCAGCTCCTACTCTGCCTGTTGGGGTACATGGACTCCATAGTCCAAGTGACCCCATATGCCCTCCTGCAGATGAAGGCAGCCCAGTGGTGCCTTTGCTTCCAGTGGACACAAGCCACAGGCAGGCTCAGGGACAGAGTGAAAGTGACCTGTCAGCTGGCGGACTCCCTCGGATAGTGGCAGATTCCATTTCACCTTCAGGCCAGGATGCTCTTCCAGACACCCAGCCCCCAGAAGGTCCTCACCACAGATGCCTCTAATGGGCTGGGGAGTGCATTGCAGGAGCCTCTAGATGCAAGGCTGCTGGTCCCTTTAAAATCCCGGATGCAAATCAACCTGCTAGAGCTCCAGGCAATATACCTAGCCCGTCGAGCTTTCCTCCACCAGCTCCAACACCACTCAGTGCTGATTCAATCAGGTCTCAATGTTCTATGTGAACAAACGGGGGAGAATAGGGTCGTACCACCTCTGCCAGGAGGCAGTGATCCTCTGCTCCTATGCTGCATGCAGAGGGATGCTCCTAAGGGCAGTGTACCTCCCAGGACAGGACAATGCCTTGGTGGACAAACTGAGCAGGGTCCTTCTGCTGCACGAATGATACTTGGATCCAGTGGTAGCCTCATGGCTGTTTCATCTTTGGGGTGTCCCCTCGATGGACCTGTTCACCAGCCTGGACAATATGCAGTTACTCCGATTCTGCTCTTGTCAGCCGCACCCGTCCCGGATGACAGTGGATAAATTCCTCATCCTGTGGAAGAAAGGCCTCATGTACACCTTCCCACTGACACTGCTGGTAGCCAAGACATGCTATTCACGTCCAGCGCAACAGAGCATCACTAATGCTGATAGCCCCTCGGTGGCCCAGGCAGCCCTGGTTCCCACTGCTCCTCTCCCTATCAGTGGTGTCACCGATTCCCCTGGGCCGAACTCCAGGGCTACTCTCACAGGAGCAGGGCTCTCTCCAACACCCCAGTCTGGGGTCCCTCTCATTCATAGCTTGGCTGCTGAAAGAGTAGTGTTAGTCCCTTTCAAGCTCCCACAGGATGTGGAAGAGATCCTTCTGGCCTCTCTCGTAAGGCTTCCACCAGAAAGGCATGCACCTTCCAGTGGCGCCAATTCTTGGAGGTGTGTGGGGAAAGGCTTGCAGACCTGTTTTCCTGCTCAGTACAAGTGGTACACCAGTATCTGCTTCACCTATCACAGTTGGGACTGAAATCCAATTCGGTTAGAGTACACCTGAGTGCCATCTCAGCACATCACCATTCCATTGAGGGAAAACCCCTCTCAGTTTAGCCCCTTGTGTACCAATTCCTGCACAGCCTCATGTTATCCAAATCCCCCATCCACCCCCCCCCGCCCCCCAGTGGCAGAGTGGGATCTCAATATTGTACTCACAGCTCACTAAGCCTCTGTTTGAGCCTCTGGCTACTTACCACCTCCGATACCTATCCTGGAAGGTCGACTTCCTGGTAGCACTCATATCAGCTCACAGAATCAGCAAGCTCCAGGCTCTGATGGCAGAGCCCCCCCCTACACGAGGTTCTATAAAAACAGGGTAGTGCTCCACACACACCCCAAGTTTCTGCCAAAGGTGATGTCCCCATTCCACCTCAACCAGGAGGTGGTACTCCCCATCTTCTTTCCAAGGCCTCACACCGGTAGGGCAGGAGACCCTTCTCCACAATCTGGATTGTAAGAGAGCCCTATCCTTTTACCTGCAATGGACTCAGGGCCACTGCAAAGCACCACAGCTTTTTATATCCTACGACCCAAGACATCTGGGGCTCCCAGTGACTGAGAAAACTCTGTCCACATAGTTGGCAGACTGCATTACCCTTGCCTACGAGCAAGCAGGGATCTCACTGGCCAGAGGGTCACAGTGCACTGCGACCCTCTGGCCTGTGATGGAAATCTGCTGGGCCACCACCTGGTCTTTGGTCCATATCTTCACAGCTCACTATTGCCTGGAGAGGGAGTCCTGATGGGACAGTGCCTTTGTCCAGGCTGTACTCCGTAATCTCTTCGGGGTATAGGCAACTCCTGCCCTCCGAGCCTTCTGTGTTCAGGCTAATGGAGTGCTGGTTCTCTGCCGGACACTTGAGTCTTGCGTGAGTCTCTCATTAGGGACTCAACTGCTGCTGATCACAGTTCACCCTTTACAGGTCGCTGTGGTGTTTTGGTTTTGCAGGTTCTCAGTAGCCTATAGCTGGAGAGTCCCATATGTGATGACTGACTTCCTGCTTGTTCCCAGAGAAAAACATAGTTACTCACCTGTAGCAGGTGTTCTCTGGGGACAGTAGGAATCAGTCCTCACAACCCTCTTGCTTCCCCTTGGAATTGCTTCTTTACCATATTTTATTTTTTCCTTGGTCGTCTTATCTATGTCATTGGACTGAGGCAAGATGGCACCCTTAGGCGGGAAGTGGACCACGCATGCGTGGTGCATCTCCCAAAGGCTTTCTTTGAAAGCTGAGGAGATGCTTCCGTGTGAGCTCTGTTGGCACCGTTACCCATATGTGAGGACTGATTACTGCTGTCCCCAGAAAACACCTGTTACAGGCGAGTAACCACATTTTCCTTTTGTGAGAAACCAAAATTTATGTGCTTCACAACAGAATCTGTTGGAGGTTCTAGTTTTTTCAGTGGAAACCTTACCGTGACCTATAGGCCAGGATTCAGTATTATTGGGTCCACATTTTGAAATCGGGATACTTCTGGACATTCATTCCAAACCAAGGGTGGGGGGGGGGGGCAATTTTCAAAGCAGTTTAATCACGTAGCAGACCTAAATGGTTAAACCACAGTCAGAGGGAGTTTCATTGTCGCTAAACCATGTAGTACCACTGAATAACCCCTCCTATCTGGTTTGTACACCCCAATGCTAAGCATTTCCCATCAGGGCATTCTGGAGGCAGAGTAAGGGCGGCACCAGAGTTAATCAGGCAGTGGTGATATTCAGTTGTTGGCCAGTTAACTTAAACTGGCTAAAGATAGGCCCCACATAAGCTTCATAACTAGCTGGTTTAGCTTTTTGGCCAGCAACTGAATATCACCACTGACTGGGATAGCTACAATACTATCGGGAATCTGGATATTAAATGCCAGTGGGCAGATATGGCCCCAGTCTTGAATATCCAGGTTTACATTTTAAATGGCGACTGCCAGCCACTTTAAGTGTGTTGCTTGTCACCGTTGAGAATGCCCCCCATAGGGTTTTGGCCTCATTGAGAATTTACTAAGGCTAGGTACCTTGAAGAGGAGTATTTTGACATAATTTATTTAACAGGTTTTTTTTTTATACCGCTTTATCATTTAGGCAAAGCAGTTTACATTGTAACTTAAACTTGGTAAGGTACATTAAAAGGGATGTTGGTAACTTGGATTTGTCTGAGGCAATGGAGGGTTAAGTGACTTGCCCAAGGCCGCGGAGTGCTAGTGGGAATCAAACCCTGGTCTCTTGGTTCACTAGCCAATGCTCTAACCATTAAGCTGCTACTCCATTCCATGTATGGAAAGGAGCCTATGGTCGTTTAGTAATATTTGCTTTTACATCATGAGGGAATGCTAGGGAGAGCTTAAAAGGACTGGTTAGGACGACTGTAAAATTGAATGTCCCAACTTAAATGTTCATATTCTTACCTAGACAACCTATGTAGGTTTGCCTTTCTAGTCATGCTTTGTTACCTCTTCACTTTTAGTAACTTAAAGACTCTTTGTCCTTATCCAGTGCCTTCTTGAACTCTTACTTTATTAGTGTCCTCCACTCTTTCTGTGAAAAGAGATTTCCTGATATTGCTCCTCATTTAGACCCAATCAAAGCCTCCTATCATGTCCCTAATTTAGAATTTCCTTTCTTTTGAAACAGCTTTGCTTCTTGTGAATTAGTACCACTAAGATATTTGAATGTTTTTGTGCCTCCCCTCTTTCTTTTCTCCTCTAAGAATTATGTCTAGATCTGTAAGTCTTCTCACTGGGCCTTTGATGCAGATCCCACACCATTTTGATAGCCCTTTTCTGGACATTCTCTACTCTGTCGATATCATTCTGGAGGTAAGGCCTCAAGGACAGATCAGAATACTCTAGGTGAAATTTCACTAATGACCAGCACAATGAAATGATCTCCCTTTTTCCATCATTTATGCTCTCCCTAGGAACCCTACCCTCTGAGGTTGACTACTACCTTGTCACATTGTAATCACTGCATATAATTAAGGCTTCTGATTTTCATTCTACTGAAAAACCCTGAAAAACTCTCCTTTCCCCAATGGGGAAATTGGGGTTTCTGGTTAAAACAGATGCCGCCCCCCCCCCCCCCCAATCACCCTTTCTCACAGGACTCCAATGACCCAGCTGTTGCCATTGCACTCAGATGATGCTATCAGACTAGAATCAAAATGGCTCCCCCGGTCTCTCCAGCCCAAGAAAAAGCAATGTTAGGTGGCCAGAGCATTACCATACCTCTCATCTCAAATGTATAATTTAATAGTTGGCAGCTCAGACTGCTCCCTCTTCCACTGCATTTGGGGCCTGTGTGCTGCGCTTTCACCAACAATTGTGCATTCTTGGTGGCTGCAGGGAAAGAGGAAGCATTCCCAGGCTCCTGGGCTACTGACTTGAAAATACAAATTTAATTTGGCGGCAGCAGCAGCAAGCTGAAGCAGAGAACACCAACAGGGAAGCAAAACAATAAGGCTGTCGAGGCTGGGAACATGCGCAGCGCCTGACCCCCATCATAAGCCTCCTGTTACAAAGCGGAAGTGCCAGTAATAGAAGGTGAGCAATGGGAGAATACGAGAGGAAAGGGAGCATAAAAGAAAAATGGGTGAAGGGGGGATGAAATGAAGGTGGCGAATAGAGGCGGATGAAGGAAAGAGGAGAGGGAGGGTAAAAAGGGTGTAAAATAGAGAGGCGAGGAGCAGAAAGTAGATGAGAAAGGTAGGGAAAGAGTAGTGGGAAGGGAGAAGATGAAAGGAGATGGAGGGTGAGAGGGGGAAGAGATGGGATGGTGTGAAGGACAGCAAGGAGGGAGATGAGAAGAGGTGAGTTAAATGGGAAGAGGCAGAACAGGAAAGAGGGGGAAAGTGGAGGGGAGGGATGAGGAAGAATGCCTGGAGGAAATGATGAGATATGGAGGTAGGAGCTAGGAGGACAGCAGAATGTGATAGGTAGGAAAGGGTGAGCGTACGGGAAGAATATGTGCCAGGAGTATAGAAGGGCACTTCTTGTAGCTAATAATAAAAAAAAAAAAAGGAAAGTAACATATTTCGAAAATGAACCCACCTAAAACTGCCCAGAATTCCATTTTATGATGCCAAAATGCCAATAGACCCTTATTTTTCTTACTCTCTAAAGCACGTAATTACCTGAAAAATAAGCACCTAAAATGCTATTTAAAAAACACCTAGGATCAGAAGCCCCAGATATAAACACTCTGAGAATTCTTTCCTGCTTCGTGGACATCTGCATCTCATCATTGGCATGGGGGGGAGGGGCTGCGGGTGCTGATGAGGGGGGAGGTAACCTGCATAGAGTGATAAGTACAATGCTAAACTAAACAAAGGCATGGAGGGGGGGGGGGGAGCAAGCTGCGTGGAGTGGCAGGTACAACCCTAGTCACCTTATTGGACAGAATAGATGGATCATGCTGGTCTTTATCTGCCATCATCAGGTCTATTTCATAGTGCAAATAGCGGGGATGGATGTCCATCCACGCTATCTGCCCCTCTTCCGTCCCTGGCAAAAGCCTCCCTGTATGAACGAGGAGTTTGTACGGGGAGGCTTAGATGGGGAGAGGGAGGGGGCGTTGCGGAGGTGGAGTGACAGTGGGCAGTCCGCGGCCCTGGACGTACAGGGCCGATTCTGAAGTCTGCCCAACACATCTGGGGCCTTGGATCTAGATGGGGGACTTATTACACCTTCGAGGTGGAAGAGGTCCAGGCCCGGGCAGTGGAAGAGAGGTGAGGGGGTGCAGGGAGTTCCCCACAGTCCAACCCTGGCCATGGAAGGTCAGATCGGGGGTCGGGCTGCAGGGAAAGGAGATTGTGGTCAACGATCTCCACAATACTATGTTATACTGCCATATGTGTAGTTTGCCTGCTTTGTTTGTCTATCCCTCCCCAACCCTCACCTCCTCTTGCACACATAATGCACACTGTATCACTTGCGTCCCATCCCTTCCTCCCAGGCCTGACACCATCAGCATCCACCTTCTCACCTGCACAATTGTAGCACAGCAGGGTAATATAATAATATTTTCAATTTTTTATTTATGATATTCTTATTGCGTCTTTATTTATCTTGTTTTATCTAGATTTATTTTCATTTCTCTAGCCTTTCCTTATTAATTCATTTTATCATTTTCCTCCTTTCCTCTCCCCTCTGATCTCTAAGGGGTATTTTTACTAAGACGTGGTAATGTCACCAGCAGTAAGTGCAGCGCTAATGTTACCGATGCCATATAAGGAGGTGGGCTGTGCAGCGTTAAGGTAACCCTGGGCCATTTAACATGCGGTAAAGGGCGTCTTGGCTGTTTAACGCACGTTAATGGGACAGTGCATGGTAAGGTGACAAATAGGGCACGTTAAAGCTGACAAGGTGCCCTAACTTAAGGCGCCTTAAGGTAGGGTGCCTTAAAGCCCTTAGTGCACCTTAACGTCCTTACGGCGCCTTGGATTAAGACGCCTTAGGTTAAGGTGCCCTAAGGGCTTTAAGGTGCCTTAGGTTAAGACACATTATAAGGCACCTTAGGCTAAGGCATCTTATAAGGCGCCTTAGGTTAAGGTGCCCTAAGGATGTTAAGGTGCCTTAGGCTAAGGCGTCCTAAGGGCTTTAAGGTGCCCTAGGTTAAGGCACCTTATAAGGCACCTTAGGCTAAGGTACCTTATAAGGCGCCTTAGGTTAAGGTGCCCTAAGGATGTTAAGGTGCCTTAAGTTGACAAGCATGAACTGTAAGGCTTAAAAACAGATGTAACCCTAACACTGGATAGAGCATCAAAGAAAGGCAATGAACAAGTGATGGAAGGAAGGAGAGGTGAGAGCTGATGGACCTGCCATATCTGCAGGCATCCGATGTGGCTGCCGGTAAAGTGGACAAACATGTTGGAGGTAGCTGTACCAATGCACAATGTAAAGTGCTGAAAAGAAAGTGGGTGGCAGAGGATGGGAATTTGTGTCCCCCAGTGGAGGTAGAGGTGGCAGGATATTTGCAATGATAGGAGGACAGAGGAGTAGTGGTGCCATGCAGATCAGGCACAGGCGAGGCAAGCACGCAGAGCCGCAATTCTGAAAAGGGTACCAGTGCAGGACATAGGGTAGCAGCTTGCACAAGAAGACAGGACTCTACACAGCTGACAGAGGCAGATAGATGGGCTGAAGGATGGTTGGCAACTGAGGTGAGGGTGTTATGGGCTGGCAGCACAGATCTGCAGAGATGTGACTGTTACAGGCATGAAAATAATTTGAGTAGGACAGGCATAAAAAAATGTGAACAAGGAGGAATTGAACCCATGACCCCCCCTGTCTAGGGAGACATTGTATTAACTGGTAGACTACACCTTCATGGTTGTTAGCACAGCAAGTAGTCCCTGGGGCTATCTTTGCTGTTCATCAGACAGACCTTGTTTGTTGCACTGCACACCACGCACTGGAACAGGTCATGGCCTTGGTCTGCTGCAGGCGGGTGCCACTGCCCCCTCCACCTCCAACACCCCCCCCCCACACCATGCTGACATGCCCATATAGTGTTGGTGCTGGTAGTGTGCAGTCCAAGGTCATCCAATGTGCAGGTAGGCGGGTGTCTAGGGTTCAGGGTCTGGGGTGTGGAGGCATACATGGACATCCACACATCCCCCCCCCATCACCACCTACCAATTTTATGTCCTTTCCACATGGGGAGAGATGACTGGGGGGTGTCAGGTTGATGGTCTAGCGACTATTGGCTAGGGTGGACCTGGTAGATTGTGTTATGCCAGCAGATGTGGACAGGCTAGGGCATGCAATGTGGGTACAGTGTGTCCCATTTGGACTACTGGATGTATACATGTTTCAGACAACGCGTGGTTACACCCTTCACTGCCTTACCAGAGGCTGTAGTAAAGGGTGTTCATTTAGCTGGGTTTACGAACAGTTTGGGGAAGGTACGTGGACCCTTGTTAGAGTGGTCCCCAGATGTGCACTGCTTGCCCTATTACAGGCATAGTGGTTCCTGTGTGACGTTTGGGGTACCTGCAGGGTACGTGTCCCCTGGATGGGACACTGTGGCACACAGACTACTGGGCATGTTTGACCTTGGGCAGCCGCTGTCTTGCTGTTTTCCAGTTACTGTGTTCCTATGTGCCACCTAGGTGACTGCCTAGTCTGCCCTGTGCCCCACCTGCCCCCCCCCCACTGCATGTCCTGCCTGCAGCCCCCTTTGCCCCATTTGCACCATCACCATAGTGCCCTTTCATACTTGGGCACTATGCTGTTGCTGCAAATGGAGCACTACTATCACTTTACTTGGTCTCCCTGTCTGTGCTGTACATTGCTGACATTTAAATGGTCTCTCTCTCCTGCAAATGTGTATTTACCGTCAGATTTTCACTGGCGGTAATGTCCCGGCGGTAATGTTCCAGCGTTAGTGTAGCAGGGGCCTCTCCCCGCCCACTCCTCGCCCATTGACCCCTTCTCTCCATCCTCTGGGACAGTTACTGCTGCCGGTAACATTACCACGTGTTAACTTTACATCAGGTAACATTACCGCGCGGTAACGTTACACATGCGACATTACCGCCGCTTAGTAAACATACCCCTAAGATTTTTTTCGGTCACTCATTTTATTCTTTCTGCATTTCCTCTAGATCCATGGTTCTCAACTTGTGGTCTGTTGACCATTACAGGAGATCCACATGATACAAAAGAGAGAGAGAGGGAGGCAGAGCAAAGCGATTTTCAGCTAAGGCTATTTACCTGGGTGAATGGCTTTGGATATTGATCTCATGGAGGATCCTTTTATAAGGTGGAGCCCTACTTTAAACCCATTTCGAGATGCCTATGTTATAAAGACAAGCAACACATACTTATCTTTATAAAGTACCTGCGTGAGTGGCCTAACATGAGCCTACTTTGCAGGCATGGACATTCACACTAACCATAGAGCTGGTGGAAATGTCTGTACCTATATTTTTCCAGTACATGTGTGAATTCTAGTATTTTATAATCTACGCTCATAGCCCAAACTCTATCCATGTGCACACTCATCGGCAAAGTACGCAGCTAGAAGCCAACGTGTGTACTTTTATACTGGCTGCTATACTATATGGGGTCATTTATACGCATACACATGGGAATGACTTTGTAAAATTAACATATTAAAGTGCAAGCATAGCATGAATGACAGAGGCAACTCAGGGAGGAGAGTTTTTAAAACAAGCAAATGAGTACCAGAGCAAAAGCTGAATGCATTGCCTAGGCAGCAGAACACCTTTTTGGTTGGAGGGGCTAAACAAGCCAATTTCCAGCCCTGCCCTAAACTCTCTAATTGCTAATTCTGTGTTGGACAAAATATTGCGAGGAACATGGCCCCATGGGCCCACCTCAATTCGCTGCCCATGACGCAGTGCATGAAAAGTTTTTTTTACAGATATACCAAACTGTATCATGTCAACTTCTTCCCCCACAGAGCTTGAAATGAGAACCAGGGAAGGTGTAGTAGGACCAAGAACAGGTTTAGTTCGTATTCTGAAGAGTCTAGCTAACGCCGCTGATTTAATGAGCGAAAAGATTCATGATTAAAAAGCATTGAGTACTTACTGGGAAACAGAATACCATGGCGACAAAGAGCGAAAGCAGCATGACCTTCCTCATTTTGGGTACAAATGCCTGTTGAAATGAAACAAAGATTGGTATATTCAAAAACACAGTTTCCATTGTCCTGCAAGAAACCCTGTAGGCTTTGGGTGTGTTGGAATGACCAATTAGGTGCTTTCAATTTTCTTTCACATTTCTAGTACAACAGAGGCAGATTCAGACCTTGAAATTTTCTGTGTGCTTGGTTGGACTATACCAATGGCAGTTGATTAGTTTGTGCATAGCATCCTGAGAATGGCTCTACTGTGATGTCATGGTGACATCATAAAAGTATCTCAGAAAATAATCCCAGTGGCATGTGACCTTGGGCAAATCACTTCACCCTCCACTGACTCAGATACAAACTTAGATGGTAAGCTCTCCGGGAACAGGGAAATACTTACAGTACCTGGAATGTAACACACCTTATACTACTACTAGAAAGCCGTGAGCTATATACTAATAAATAAATAAAAATCACAGGGTTTTTTCATTGTAAAAGCATAAATATATGAACAGCCTGGTTTATATGGGGAACCACAATGAGGATAAGAAATGCAGTAAAGGCAGAAGTGTAGAATTTCTCACTTGATCTGTCAGTATTATCCTGTTGTGAACTCTGACCTTTTCAGTCATCTCTGCGTTTTTAATTCTTACAAGTGAAGATTTGCTTGTGCCAAAATTTGCTGTTCAGATTTTTCTCACAAGCTCAAAAGCTGCTTGTGACTTCTATACAATTACTGCTCATAACTCAGTCTGATACGCTGTAAAATAGTATGTGCTATCCAAAAGCCTCTGGCAAAATTGAGGCGTGAATGCAGCAGAGATTAAGGGGAAAATGAGCACAATGATGCAGTTGTTGGGCAGCATCAGTCTCACAAATGATTTTCCAAAAAAAATTCACTGGCAGTGTGATAGTCTATGGCCTATAAGCTGTATGCTATGACCTGTAAATATGATGGGCCTGTAAGTTAGGCTTGGATTTTAAACCCCCTACCTTTTAGTAGTGCTGCTAAGAATCAGAATTGCAAGTTAGAGAAATCTGCTTATTGCAGAGTCTGCATAATGTCTTTCAACACTTTCTGCTACAAAACATTTCTCATTAAGATACTTTCACATTCCTCTGGCTAAAGATGTCCTTGAAGTAAAAAATGTAACTAACACTTTTAATATGCCTTTTGTTCAGCTGTATTGAGAAGGGGGAATAAGGAAAAAGGCCCAGACAAGGTCCCTGATTGGATAAATGTAGGGGGGGGGGGCATTGGGACCAATAGAGAGCTTGTGTGTATCAAACTGTTAGAAAAAGTATATAATGAATTCGTTCCTGTTTAAGCTTGCTCAGTCCTTTTTTGAAGCTTGACTTTTCTGAGCCTTGTGCACAATAAATCGGCTTGGATTCTGAAGTGACTCCTGGTATTATTTGGTTGCATACACTCCGCTGCTACAGCAGATCTGCATACAACTTTGGCCGTTTTGTACATAAATATGTATACTTATGGCACTTATGAACCTTCAATGCAGAAAAGGCACAAAAGTTGAGTGGAGGATACAATACAAGCCAGGGACAAGTCGGAGTATTACGGAAGTGGTGTTTTTCTGTTGTTTATCCAGTGAACACTATTTTAGACTTCTTAGCATTCAGGATGTTTTATAAGGTTTTTTTTTATTGGCGTTTATCAATTAAAACCTAAAATTAGAAGCCCAATTAAGTTACATATATACTTCCTGACTCTCTGTACTCCTCCCAAACTCCTTCCCCAAACACGCCTACCTTCAGGTTAAAGAAAGGCTCAAGAGTAGGTATTGATGTTAGCACATATATGAACTGCGTACATGTGCATTTTGTAAAATATGTGAGTAAATTGTGACTATGCCTGTGCTGCACCAAAACTCTGCCCCAGAACATCCCTAAAAGTATGTGGTGTCTTAGCACCGCATAACCCCTAGGATAATTTTATAAAAGCCCTTTTACACATGTAACAAGGCCTTTATGAGTAAAAACAAATCCCTCATATAATTATCTCCTTGATGTATAAGTTCTACGATATATGAAGAGGGAAATGTTTTATAACAGGTAACCCAGGTGTGAAGGCCACATAGGTGCCTATCTTTAGCCTATGTGGCTTTATAAAATACTAGGCAAAAGCAGCAGAAATTGGACCTAGATTTAAGTTGCAGACATTTATGGCCACTGAAAAGTGAGAAGAAATGTTTGCTCATAAAATATGTGCATATTTTATAAGCAATGTAAGTCGCGACTCCACCCCACACTCTGATCAAACCCTGCCCCTGACCATGCCTACATGTGGGTCACATAGACACACACACTTTGTGCACATGTAACTCCTGGAGTAATTTTATACAGCCCTCTTAGATGTGAAAAATCCTTTTATAAAATTGCCCCCTCAAATATCAGCTGTGTCATTCAATATTGACCACACAGAACTTACATTCTTTATTACGCTAATGCTAAAAAAGTTGACTGACCAAAATCTAGACTTTTATTTGGCAACTGCAAAGGTTAGAGTTTACATCAGGCCTGGGCGATATTTAAATATACTATCTTGGAAGCCCAGACTAGATGTATTCTACACTTTAAGAAAGGAGGAAGGAAGGCCAAACAACCATCAGCATGGCTTAAAGGTGAAGTCAGAGGCTGTTTATAACTAAGAGAAAATCCTTCAGAAAATGGAAAAAAGAGTCAAATGACAAACAGGAAACATAATTACTGGAAAGTTAAATGTAAGGCATTGATAAGGCAGGCAAAGAGAATTTGAAAAGAAGCTTGCCATTGAAGCAGAAGCGCATAATAACTTTATCAAATACATTTGTAGCAAACTACCCTTTGAGAGTCAGTTGGACCATTAGATAGAGAGGTAAAAGGGGCACTGACAAGGCCATAGCAGAGAGAATGAATGAATTCTTTGCTTCATTCTTTACTGAAGAAGATGTAGGTAACTTACCCATGCTAGAAATGATATTTAAAAGTGATTTATCAGAGGAATTAGAACAAATCTTGATAAATCGGGAAGATATAATACAGCTGTTTGATAAACTAAAGAGCAATAAATCACTTGGACTGGATGGCATACATCCCAGGGTGCTGAAAATCTAAATATGAGATTGCAAACCTACTTTTAGTAATTTGTGAACTATCCTTTAAATCATCTGTAGTACCTGAGGATTGGAGTTCCAGGAGTGATTCGGGAAACTACAGACCAGTAAGCTTGATGTCCATACCAGGAAAAATGGTAGAAACCATTATAAAGAACAAAATTACTGAACAAGTGGATAGTTATGGCTTAATGGCAGGAAACCAACATAGATTTATTTTATTTTATTTATTTGAGCATATTTTTATACCGCCCCTTCCAAAGATCAGGGGCAGTTTACATCACAACAGTTTAAACTAAAATGGTTACATAGAACAGTGTTTAAAACTTTGTACAAAGAACAAGGTAATTGAGGTGCCGCCTCAAACAATTTACATGAAGTGGTACTGGGGATGACCACTTTTAACTATTTACAGTGCAATTTACATGAGTGTAGGTTTGGTATGCTTCTTTAATGGTACCAAAAAATCCAACATTACATCATCGGTTTTAAAGATGTGAGGGGGGAGGGGGGGAGTAGGGGATGGGGGGGGGAGAAATGAGGGGGGAGGGTAGGTAGTGTTGCAAGAATAAATGCTCTAGGAGTTGGTATAAATGTTCTCTAAATAGGTGAGTTTTTAACTCTGCGAAATGATTATAGGTCCTTGTTTCCTCTTAAAGTCTCAGGAAGGTTATTCCATTGTAGTGGTGCTGGTGCTATGTATGTGAATGCCCTATTGCTGGTGGATTGTATGGTAATGCGTATAGAGTGTGGTACTTTTAGTATATTTTGGTTGGGAGTTCTGCTTCTATTCGAGGGTTGTACATTGATGAGTGTAGAAAGGTGGGAGGGGGCTATGTTATGTATTAGTTTGAAAGTCATCATTATTTTGTATCGGACTCTGAATGAAATTGGGAGCCAATGGAGCTCGAATAGGATGGGTGTTATATTGTCAGAGAGACGTGCTCTCATTATGATTCTTGCTGTAACATTTTGAGCCAATTGAAGTATGTTTAGAGGTTTTTTTAGGTATTCCCTGAAGGATGCCGTTGCAATAGTCCCAAGTGTGGTGTTATAAGCGCTTGTACTACTCTTCTGAAATCTGATAGGTCAATGAGGCTGTAATATTCTTAACTTATAGGATATGGTGCTATTTAAGAGCCTTAGCTGGGACTCCAAGGAAAGTCTTCTCACTAATCTCTTATATTTTTTTGAAGGTGTTGGTAAACATTGATAAAGGAGCTGGTTGATATATTATCTGGATTTTCAGGAAGCGTTTAACAACGTCCCTCATGAAAGACTCTTGTGGAAATTAAAAAGTCATGGGATAGGAGGCAGTGTACTATTGTGCATTAGGAACTAATTAAAAGATAGAGTAGGGCTAAATGGCCAATTTTCCTAATTGAGAAAAGTGAATAGTGGAGTACCTCAGGGATCTATGCTGTGCCTGTTGCTTTCTAACATATTTATTAATGACCTGGAAATGAGAATAATGAATGAGTGATCAAAACTGCAGATGAGAGAAAATTATTTAAAGTTGTTAAAGCATAAGAGGATTGTGAAAAATTGCAAAAGGACCTTGAAAAATTGGAAGACTGTGTGTCCAAATGGCAGATGAAAATTAATGTGGGCAAGTGCAGTTATGCACCCAGGAAAGAATAAATCAAAATACGGTTACATGATGCAAGACTCCACATTAGAAATCACCACTCAAGAAAAGGATCTGGGTGTCATCGTGGATATTACATTGCAACACTGCCCAGTGTGCAGCCATGTCCAAGAAAGCAAATAGAATGTTAAGAATCATAAGGAAAGGAATAGAAAATAAAATCAAGGATGATATAATGCCTCTTTATTGCTCCATGGTGCCATTTTTAAACCGAGCAAACCACTGGTACACTTGACTTTTTCCCATAGCGTCATCTTGATAAGCTGTTTTCAACATTAAAACAGTTTCAGCAGCATTTTTATCGAGTAGAAAACAAAATTTCACAGCTGCACGTTGTTCACTTAAACTTGTCATCATAAAAAAAGAAACAAGAACAAAACAGCGCTAGCAAAAACAATCACTGCAGATGAACAGAACAAACCAGGTCGACAACACAGGCGGCACTGAACTGACAATGAGTTGCACTATACACGCCTAGCGGCAGAAGTGCGTACTACACAAGCTCCGCCCACGGCAATGTTATTCCTGGTTTTTTTGGGTACCCCTTTGGGAACCCGACACGTAGTTGAGACCTGGAAAGGCCATTGTTGGAAACAGAATATTTGGCTTGATGGACCCTTAGTCTGACCCAGTATGGCATATGTTATGTTTTTATGTTTTTTTGCATTTCTCTATTTCTTTACTAGTCTTTATATACACAGATTCACACAGACATATTCAAGATGGGAAAACCGGTTTGGATTAAATCACAATACCAGCTGACTTAGAAGGTTCTAAGAAGAAGACTAAGGGGCTTGTTTACAAAGCCGCGGTAGCAGTTCGCAATCGTTATCGGAGCCGCAGCCTCATTGAAATCAATGGGGCCGCGGCTCCGATAACGATCACAAACCGCTACTTCGGCTTTGTAAACAAGCCCCTTAATGAGAAGGGGGTTTGGATAATCAGCTAAGCAAGAATAGGTCATGAATGAGAATGGCTAAATCCCAGCCATCTACAGCTCAGTGGAAATTGCCATGTATACCAGCCTGAAACTTTTTCGCCTTTAATATCCCAATTCACACTTGAGTATTAGAATGAATATTTGCATACATCCAGACCATTTCAGATTTATAATGAAAGTCTGAGTCAGATTTAGATTGGTTTAAAGCTTATTTTGTTGTTAAGTGCCGTGGAGTCTGTCGACTCATAGCGACCCTCTGGATAGTTGTCCTAAACTGTGTTCGGTCTTCAGTCAGGCGGCTCATTGTTGATAGAACAACAGCAGTTATTGATGACACTCATCAATCCATCTCATTGCTGGTCTTCCTCTTTTGCGTTGACCTTCTACCTTGCCAAGCATGATGTCTTTCTCTAACAATCTCTCTTTTCGCATGATGTCCAAAGTATAAAAGCTGAAGTCTTGTCATCAGAGCTTCTAAAGAAATCTTAGGTTTGATGATCATAGGTTTGATCTCACTTTCCTTTCTCTTTCTCCTTCTCCTTCTCCTTGTCTATCCCTTTCCTGTCTAAACATTGGCGTTCCTTTCTTCCTCTACCTCTTGTTTGCGGCCTGTTTTTATTGTACACCGCCCTGACACCTGTGCCTGGGCGGTATATTAAGTGACAAGCGACTTTGATTACTGGAGTAAAATATCAACTGCGTTCTAAGATTTGACTATTTGAATATGGTTAGAGGAGGTATTCAGAAGAGATGTTTGCCTATTTCTTGACTTATACAAGCAACAACACCCGCCTTAGTCTTTCTCTGTCTCTCGCACTGTTCTCTCTCTCATTTGTTATATTAATCTGTCATTTTCAATTGTGTCTTCATTTAGATTAAGTTTCAGGAAAATATTGGCAGGACAGTTTGAGTGGAGAATTGTACAGAGTGCTCATGAAAGTATAGCAGTGCCAAATAAGTAAAAAAAAAAAATTAAAAGGTAATAAAAGGGATAAAGAGTAAAAAAAAATACATAAAATAATAACAGCAAAGCAAATGATATGTTCTGATTATTTAAACACCTGCTCAGCATTTTTTTTAAACCCCAGCCCCAGCTTTTAAATATAATCCAGGTATTCAGTGTTTTGGTATCCAAATTGTAGCAGACACTGAACATCTGGAGAGGATGGCGATATTGAGCCTATCTGTATGATTTTAGTGAAGTTTTTTTTTTGTTACCCTGGAGTTATGCAGATAGTGGTTTGAATATTATTGCTTTCTGAATAAATTCTGGTTCCGCCCACATTCTACCCACATATTGTCCCAGCACTGGAGCAGTCGGTAAGAATATTCAGAGTCACTGTCACTACAATTTCTTCAAAGTTTTGTTTAAATGTACAAATTACAGATCTAACCTGGATTAAAAAATAAACCAAGATGAACTAGGAAGATCATACTTCATGCAGAAATTTTTAAAACCATAAATCTTTTACGTACTCCTTCAGTCTTTCTTCACACCCATGAACTGACTTGTACTGTTAACAAATTAAATCGTTCATATTCCTACCATAATGAAGTATCCACATTGGCTTTTGTGGACTGCATGTCACTGCAGAAAGATTGTACAGTTTGACAAGAGCTCTAAGCTGTAGAATGAAAAATGTCATTAAAAGCAGACGTGAGCTTACCTTTTCAGCTGGCTAATTGCTTTTCTTTCCTGTGGCAAATTGTAAACGCCATCCATAGAGCATTTGGGTGGAGTAAACCCTACCCATTACTGCACACAGAGCAAGGAAGGAAAGCCATATGCATAGCATATATAGAGAAAGAATAGGCATAATGCAACTTACAAAACTGTCTACCGCCATCTGGACCTAGTGGGGTACGAAGGTTGAACCACAGGCTCTCAAGGGTCCTTTTACTCCCTGTAGTCTAATGCAGGCTCTCTCGCAGCAGCTGTATTTCCTTAAAAGTTAAGTGTCTTCATACTTAGCCAGTTAGGGATTTATAAACTTGGGTGAGTCAGTCCATAGGATTGTAGCTGCTGTGTAATATCCTTGTTTTGTTGTTAAACTGCTGATAAACCAAGAAACAGACAGTGATATACAGTTAAACAAAGGGAGGCTGATTTTCAAAGGCATTTCCGCCATTAGAGTACAAACTTTCCTGCCTGACATGTGGGTAACCTTAAGCTTGTATCGACTGCATGCCCACAGGCTTAAATACTATTTGAAAAAGGATTTCCAAAGACAGGATTGGGAAGAGTTGGCATTTGAGCACCTTTTTTGAAAATTCAAGCATATGTATGTAATTTTGCCCATCAAAATTGTGCAACTGAAAAAGCAGGTGTAAAGATAAGCACATATGGGTCAATATCCAGCGGTTGGTGTTTCTTAAATGCTGACTGCCGTGGCCAAAAATAATTCCATACTGAGCTTGGGTATCCAGGTTGCGGCTGGTGCTGAATATCTGAATACTGCAGCTAGCGCTGCCGGCGTCTGGATAGTGGTGATTTTCAGTGCCACTATGGGGGTTATTTCAAAGACCTCATTTGTGATTTACATTAGGCTACTCCCTAAGGTTTACTTCTCTCTCATAGTCGCTATGAGGGAAAGAGAAGCCTCTATAGTTAGTTGCATCCACATATGTAGATTTGTAAAATGGCAAAGATATGTGGAGTGGAGGAGTGGCCTAGTGGTTGGGGCAAGGTACTTCAGGCTAGAAGGTCGGGGGTTCAAATCCCACCAGACGACAGCAACCTTGGGCCGAAAGGACTGGGGTTTCTAGTCCCACAGGTGCTCCTTGTGGTCTTGGGCAAGCCACTTAACCCTCCATAGCCCATGTTCCCTGTAAAATAGTTATCTCCAAGTTATAATGCATTGTTCAATGTAAACCGCACTGATGCAGAATAGTGTGGTATATAAGAGAATGTAAATAAATAACTATACATGTAAGGGCTAACATTTGCACATGCCAGTTGTAAAATGTCAATATCAAACCAGTCCACAGTAAGGAATCAACAAAATCACCCTCTTGAAGATCCCATCTAACCAGTTCCAAGCAGTGCAGCTTCACAGGGCACAAAAGGTTTAGGGGCGCATGTCAGGCTGCCGGCCCCAGCCCCCCCCCCCCCCAGCATTGCACTGCCACTTTTTTGTTTTCTTGGAGGCGGTGGCAATAGCTATGAGGCAGACCCATGTTTGTAGGAAGGTTGGGTCCCTCCTTCCCTTCTTTGATGTAGGTTGCATCAGAGGGGGGAGGGACCAGGCCAGCCATTCAAACGCAGGTCTTTGCAGCTCAGCTTTTGAATGGCTGGCCTGATCCCTCCTTCCTCTGATGTAACCTACAAAAATGTGGCAGTGGCAGGGCAACGTGGGGGTGGGTGGGTGGGGGCGGGCAGGCAACTGGCAGGGTGGGGGGGGGTGGGCGCGTGCCAGAAGAGGAAATGGCACAGCATGCAATTGTGGTTAGATACAGGGCCGTACCAACCCATAAGTATGAAAAAAAAGTTTGTTGGACTAATTTGAAAGATAACCCAATATCAGCATGACCTGCCAAAAATAGTCCATTTTAATTTTATTTATATTAAGAGATGGGGAAGCTATTGAAAAAATTATAAAATTAGAAGAATAAAGTGTAAAAAGCCCAAAACATTCTCATACTGGTAATCTTGCCAACACAGAATCTGCATTTCGAATGCAAATGTGTGCACGGATGCCATGATTTAAGTGTGCAATGGATGTATGTTGGAAAATTTTGCCCAAGTTATTGAAGGTTAATCTCTAACAGATAAGTGTAAGTATTTTTGCCCTGAATCCGAACTATGGACATTTGATTCGAAATGCAGATTCTTTGTTGGCAAGATTAGAAATATGAGAATGTTTTGGGCTTGTTGCACTTTACTGAAAAAATTATAAAATTAGAATAATAGTTTTCCAACTCTTTAATATAAATAAATTAAAATGGATTATGTTTGGTGGGTTATGCTGATATTGGATGATCTTTGAAGTTTAGTCGGACACAATTGTTTTCATTCTGGTGGTTACATGGGATCTTCAAGAGTTGTAAAATGTCAACACTGGCATGTAGAAGTTGCTGGGTTTTAGGCATTGATTATTCCCACATGTATCTTTGTAAAATGGCTCCTTCTGCTGCATGTGAATGCCCATCCTTGTGGTCTCCTGTACTTGCTTCCTTGATATAAAATACATGTCCATGATGAGGGGCAGAGAGATGTCAATTTTACATCAAACTTAGATGAGTCTACCCTCTCCTCTAAAATGGATACAGATTTGCAGATGTTTTCATAGGCCATTTTTGTGGTTGCAGTGATGTCCATTCCAAAATGCGTTTTCACATGTATAAACTATCTGGATAGCCTTAAAGCTTATATGCTGACCTACATTATCTGGATAGTTTTCCATATAGTAGCACTGAACATCATTGCTATATGGATAATATCTGGCTCCATCCTGGCTCCTTCCTTGGCCTGCCCTGACACCAGATAGTGCCGATGTGGTCTGTGAGGAAATATTCGTAGCAGCAGTATCCATATAGTGTCCTTGAATATCCCAGTCAGCAGCACTTATCTGGATGGCAGTAGCAAATCACCTGGGCCGGATGGTATACATCCAAGGGTGTTGAAAGAACTGAAATATGAGATTGCAGACCTACTATTAGTAATCTGTGAACTATCATTAAAATCATCTCTAATACCTGAAGATTGGAGGATCGCCAATGTAACACCAATTTTTAAAAAGGGTTCCAGGGGTGATCTGGGAAACTACAGACCGGTGAGCCTCACGTCAGTACTGGGAAAAATGGTAGAAACCATCATAAAGAATAAAATTACTCAGCATGTAGATAGTCATGGCCTAATGGGAGACAGCCAACATGGCTTTAGACAAGGAAGATCTTGTCTTACTAATCTGTTATGGTTTTTTGAAAGTGTGAATAAACAGGTGGACAAAGGTGAGTCAGTTGATATAGTGTATCTGGACATTCAGAAAGCCTTTGACAAGGTCCCTCATCAGAGACTTTTGGCAAAACTAAAGAATCATGGGATAGGAGGCAGTGTACTACTGTGGATCAGGAACTGGTTAAAAGATAGAAAGCAGAGGGTTGGGCTAAATGGCCAATTTTCCCAATGGAGAAAGGTGAATAGTGGTGTACCCCAGGGATCTGTGCTGGGTCCGCTCCTTTTTGACATATTCATAAATGACCTGGAAAGTGGAATAACGAGTGAGGTTATCAAATTTGCAGATGACACAAAACTATTTAAAGTTGTTAAAACCCAAGAAGATTGTGGAAAATTGCAAGAGGATCTTGATAAATTGGAAGACTGGGCATCAAAATGGCAGAAGAAATTTAATGTGGACAAGTGCAAAGTTATGCATCTAGGGAAGAACAACCCAAATTATGGTTACACGATGCAAGGTTCCACATTAGGAACCACCACCCAGGAAAAAGATTTAGGAATCATTGTGGATAACATGTTAAAACCCTCGGCCCAGTGTGCAGCGGCGGCCAAGAGAGCAAATAGAATGCTAGGTATCATAAGGAATGGAATGGAAAATAAAACAAAAGATATTATAATGCCTTTATATCGTTCCATGGTGAGACCGCACCTTGAATATTGTGTGCAATTCTGGTCGCTGTATCTTAAAAAGGATATAGCGTTATTAGAAAAGGTTCAGAGAAGAGCCACCAAAATGGTAAAGGGGATGGAAGGATACTCCTATGAAGAAAGGCTAAAAAGGTTAGGGCTCTTTAACCTGGAAAAGAGATGGCTGAGGGGAGATATGATGGAAGTCTATAAATTAATGAACGGAGTGGAACGGGTAAACGTAGATCGATTGCTTACGTTATCAGAATATAGAAAGACTAGGGGACATGCAATGAAGCTACAGGGTAAACTATTTAAGACTAATAAAAGAAAATATTTTTTCACCCAACGTGTAATCAAACTCTGGAATTTGTTACCGGAGGATGTAGTAAAGGCTGTTAGTGTAGCTGGGTTTAAATAAGGTTTGGACAAGTTCCTGGTGGAAAGGTCCATAAACCATTATTAAGAAGGGACCCAGGATATCAGTGCTTTACTCAGTACAAGCATTGCGGAACCTGTGTCTTTTGGGGAAACTGCTAGGTACATATGACCTAGATTGGCCACTGTTGGAAACAGGATACTGGGCTTGATGGACCTTGGTCTGACCCAGTATGGCATATCTTATGTTCTTATGGATAAGTGCTTTTGAAAATTGATCTGATAGTTTTCAAAGCAGAAGCACGTGTGTACTCTTGCTTTGAAAATCTAGAAAGTATGTACTGAAAAAAGTACATTTGTGCAATTCATCTGCGTGGTCGGATAGCGTAGTTACCTACCTGTAACAGGTGATCTCTGGGAACAGCAGGAATCAGTCTTCATATATGGGTGATGTTGGCATTGATGAAGCCTGGCCCAGGAACACTCCCCAGCATCCAATAGGAATGTTTTTGGGAATGTTGCTCTATGCATGCGTGTCTGCATTCCCACCTGGTCTCAGTCAAGTGAAAGCGGAGAAAAAGATCAAAAGAATAAAGGGATAACTTGAAGGAGAGGTGGATGGGTTGTGAAGACTGATTCCTGTTGTTCCCGGAGATCACCAGTTACAGGTGAGTAACTATGCTATCTCCCGGAACAAACAGGAAGTCGGTCTTCACATATGGGACTTCCTAGCACATGACAACTTAGCAAGAGAAGACTCTTAGCGCAGCCAAAGGTTGCAGCAGGGATCCGACAGACTCAGCACATTTGGAACACTTTGCGTGAAGTAGTCGCATGGGTGGTGGGTAAGTTGTCTAGATTTGAAAGATGTTATGCAGAACAGACTGTCCAAATTGAGCATCACTTCTGGAATCTTTGTCCAGGCAATAGTGAGCCATAAAGATATGCAGCAAAGACTATGTGACTGCTTGGCAGATTTCCGAAATGGAGACTGAACGGAGGTTGGCCACTGTAGAGGCCATGGCTCGTACATTACGGGCTGTGACATGACTCTGTAGAGAGAGCTCAGCTTGCGAATAAGCAAAGGATATGCAATCTGCAATCCAGTTTGAGAGAGTCGTCTTGGAAACTGGCAACCCTAGATGACTTGGATCAAAGGGGACAAAAAGCTGAGAACATTGACGATGACCTTTGGTGCAGTCGAGGTAGAAAGCCAGTGCTCTCTTACATTCAAGAGTGTGCAGCTTTGCCTCAGCACTGGAGCTGTGAGGTCTGGGAAAGAAAGTTGGTAATGAAATGGACTGTTCAAATGGAAGGAAGTGACTTCCTTTGTCATAAACTTAGGATGTGTCCAGAGGACAACCTTATGGTGGAATATGGTATACTGAGTGGAACAGGTACTGTAGAAGATCCAGAACTGGATATGTCAAGAGAGCTAAGGTTCTCTGTGAACACCACAGAAAGAACCTGTACCACTTGAAACTGTAGGAATGCCTGGTTGAGTCTTTCCTTGAAGACAGTAGAACATGCAAAACATCCTCTTAAAGTCCTAAGCTTGAGAGGACAAAGCGCTCAGCAGCCAGGCTGTCAAACAGAGTCTTGAGACTGGGGTCATGGTGCAGGAGAGTTCCCTGACCCCTAGGAAAGGAGGCTGGGTGGGCAACCCAGGCTGAGGGGAGGAGCCTGAACTAGTTGAAGGAGAAGAGGAAACCACGGTTGCCTGGGCCAGCAAGAGGCAATGAGGATCATCATTCCCCAGTTGGCCCGGAGTTTGAAAAGTGTTTGCAATGAAGGGGAGAGGGGGAAAAGCATAGAGCAGACCATCTCCCCAGTTCAGGAGAAAGATATCCAAGTTCTCTCTGTGAGAAGATAGAATCCTCGAGCAAAAGTGAGGCAGTTGGGAGTTGAAGAGAGAAGCAAAGAGATCGAGTAGTGGCATCCCCCATAGCTGGAACAAGTGTTGTGCCACTCGAAGCTTCAGCATCCACTCATGTGGGTGGAGAAATCGACTTAGCCTGTTGGCTAACTGATTCTCTTCTCCTGGAAGGTACACTGCATGAAGGTGAATTCCCCGAGAGATCGCCCAGTTCCATAGGCATATCGTCTCTCTGCAAAAGGGGCAAGAGCCTGTATCGCCTTGTTTGTTAATATAGAACATGGCTATTTGATTATCCGTCTGAATGAGGACTGAGTGACCCGCCAGGTGGGAAGAGAACACGGATAGCATTGAAGATCACTCTGAGCTCCAGGAGATTAATGTGAAGGGAGCTCTCCAGAGAAGACCACAGATCTTGGGTTGTGAGGCCATTGAGGTGAGCCCCCCAACCATGCTTGTATGCATCGGTGGTCAGGGTATACTGCAGAACAGACCTTTGAAAAGGTAACCCTACAAAGAGGTTCTGTGCTATACACTACCATTGAAGGGAGGTTTTCATCTGAGTAGAAATTGTGATGAGGGTGGAGAGGTGACCTGTGGATTGTCCCCACTACTGCGACAGGTTTCACTGCCCAGCCTACATGTTGAGTTGAGCATGGGGTACGAAATGGACTGTCGAGGCCATATGGCCTGATAAGCGAAGGAAAATCCTGGCAGTTACTGTTGATTGCTCCTGGACCAGAGTGGCCAGGTCAATTAGCCGAAGAAGTCTGTCATTTGAAAGGAAAGCTCATGCTTGAACTGTGTCCAGCCGAACTCATATGAACTCTAGATCCTGAGTGGGAGCAAGGTGTGACTTTGGATAGTTTGTGAACCCTAAGTCTTGGAGGATATGGACGGTTCGTTGGAGGGCGACGATGACTAATTGAATGGTATCTGCCCTTATCAGCCAGTTGCCTAAGTAAGGGAACAGACATCCCCAAAGTTCGGAGGTAGGCTGCAACGACAGCCAGACACTTTGTGAAGACTCTTGGCACCAAGCCCAGTCCGAAGGGGAGGACTCAGTATTGATAATGGTGGCTCTGAAACACAAATCTGACAGATTTCCTGAAGTTTGGGTGGATCAGGATGTGTGTATATGCATCCTTGAGATCCAGAGAGCACAGCCAGTCATTTGGGTGGTGGTATGGAAGAAGAGTACCCAAAGAAATAATCTTGAACTTTTCTTTGATAAGAGGTTTGTTGAGATTTCAGAGATCCAAGATAGGCCTGTGGCCTCCCATTGTCTTCGGGATAAAGAAGTATCAGGAGTTCTGAGGTGATTAGTACATTTTGCAGATCAATGGACCATAATCTCCCTGGGATTAGAGGAGGAATTGGGGATTTGATGGGATAACTGGCCATGCTCTTTTGGAAGGAGTCAAAAACTCTCAGTGGGTTGAGTTGGAGGGGGAGGTTGTGATTTAGTGACCTTGGGTTTCTGAGGTTGCTTTGGTCCTTGCTGTCGCTGTTGTTGACCAGAGTAGTCAGAATAAGAATGGTAGGATGGGTAAAAATGTTTCTAGCCATCCTACCATTCTGCAGGAAGAAAAAAGAATTTCTTAGGATTGAAGGGATTCTTACTAGCAGCTTTCTTCTTGGAAGAATCTGCTGTCTTCCTTGATAACTGCTTCATAGTAAGGTCATCTGTTTCTATCTCCCCTGCCTTTTCTCTCCACCTCTGGCTAAAGAGGTTTTTGCCATTACAAGGGATATTGATCAACTTATCCTGTTCCCATTGTTCCAGGTTGGATGCTGAAGCCAGACTGTTCTCCAAGCTCCATTGCAGGCTGCAGCCGCTGCTGCTAGCCTCAAAAGCTGCTCTTGTGAGGAATTTGGATGTGTTCTGGGCATGAGGCACAAGGACCTGATGAGGGACTTGTTTCTCAGAAGGTAGAAGGGATATGAGCTGAGCCAGGCCCCTAGACACATTTCTAAGGAATATGCCCATGTAGAGCATATAGGAGTCTATCCTAGAGGCTAGCATTATTGCCTGAAAGGCCTTTCTCCCAAAAGCATCGAGGGTCCTTGCTTCCCTTCCTGGAGGAACCGAAGAGTGGTTCTTTTTGCTTTTAATTCTCCTCATAGCAGATTACACCCCATGAAATGGTGAGGAACTGTGGCTTTTGGAAACCTGGAGAGGGAGGAACCCTATAAATGGAGTGCAGGTGTTTGCTGATAGCAGGAGTTGGCATGGGAGTCTCTCACACCAGTCATTAAATTCTTAAGGATATTGTGCACTGGGAGGGTTGCAGCCTCTTTCAGTGCCAATGGATATTGAAGAATATCTAGCTCTTCAGCCTTCTGTTCCAACTTGGTCAACACCGAGACCTCCAGAGCAGCCACATATCTTTAATAAAGTCCTGGAAGGACATGTCCTCGTGCGGTGATCAGCATCGTTCATATGGAGGCAACGGATATGATGGTACGTTTTTGTGTGGATCAGAATTGATGGATTCCAGTTTGGACACCTCAGATCTCGAAGCAGAGTCTAGCAGGAAATTGAAATAGTCTCTGCTGGGGCCACGAAACCTTCAATACTTGGAGGATCTGGGCTGTTTCACAGTAGATGGCACTGGCCGAGGTGGTATCGAGGGCTTTGGTACTGGCTGTTCCATTGAAAGCTGCGAAGCCGACAGCATCTGTGGAACTGTGATGACAGTCCTTGAGAATGGTTCCGCATTGATGACCACTGATGGCATCTGATGTATTGATAACAATAGCGGTAAACTCAAGGATGCTGGTGCCACTACAGCTAGAATCGCTGAGCTGCTCTTCTCGATGGTGATGGCTCGATCATTGAGCGCCTGTGCAGGGGAAGGAGCGGCTGCAGACACTATGGTCTGGGCTAGAACTCCTGAGCATGGTATTGGTGGCTCCACTGAGGACTAAACCTTGAGGGCATCCCCAAGGCCCTGTAAGGCTTTGGAGGGTGAGATCTCCTGCTGGGGCTGTTTGGATGATGCACATCGGAGTGGGATGCGTGCCAGTGTCGATGCCGGTGTTCAGAGTCTGTTGTCAACGCTGACCTCAAGGCCGAAGAATGAGAGACCCTTGATGCTGAAGTCGATGATTTCTTTGTCTTACAGGATAGGGACTCAGAGTGATGTTTTTTCCTTTGTTTAAGTGGCAATAACAATCTGGAAGCATGGGATGACTTTGAAGGTGTTGACGCCCCCAAGGAGTGCACCAAAGGAGTTGAGACTGTTGGAAACAGCTTAGCCTTCTGTTTGCCATGGTTCTTCCTCCCTCTGGTAGTCATGTGTTGACAGGAGGGACAGGAATCCACTTCATGGTCTGGGTCTAAATACTTGAGGCACCAGTCATGCTCGTCTGTAATGGAGATAGTGCTCAGACACTTAAAGCATTTTTTAAATCCACTCCAGTGTTTCTCCATTTCTGGAAAAAGGAGGGAGGCAAAATCAGATTGGACAATGGTACCCCAGTGGGCCTTAGGCCCCATGAAGTCTAAGAAGAAAAAGGAAAAAAAATATATGAAAAGATAGTAAAAAAAAAAAAAGACAACAGGAACTGGAATCGATGGGGAGTCGAATCGGTTGATGGGAAGGCAAAAAAAAATAAAGTACTCATTGGTACCAGAGAAAGTTTCTCTTGATGTAGTCAAACTGGGACATGATCCCGACAGCACCACAGAAAAAAGACTGAGGAGACGAGGAAGGAAGGCAGACACTCATGCATGGAGCAATGCTCCCAAAAGCATTCCTAATTGGATGCTGGGGAGTGTTCCCACGCCAGGCTCCATCGGTGCCAATGTCAGTCATATGTGAATACTGACTTCCTGCTTTTTCCTGGAGATATAAAATTACCTCCCTAGAGTAATTTTCAAAGCTATTTCTGCAGATAAAGGAGTACTTTACCCACAGAAATGAGTTTTTAGAAAATTGCTCGCTCAATATGCATTCAGTGCTAGGCCAGTAATCGGATGCACAGGAGCAGATGCACTTCTGATCCTGCGGGACACGTCTAGCCCCGTGGGATCAGAATCACCACTGGGCCTGTACCTGTACCTGCAGGACTGGGACCTGATCCCGGTCAGTCTGCACCTACAGGCCTCCACCCGGCTAACTCAGGGCTCCTGAATGGAGCTGCGGTGCCATGGCACCACGGTTACATATGGGAGCCGCGATCTTTGGCTGCTGATGACTTGGTGCTTTCCCCACAGCCCAACCCATGATCCGGCCTCCCACAGCTAGGGTCAGGCTGCGGAGAATCTCCTGCGCCCACTCCATCCTTCGATGTGCCCTGGGTCTGCTGCCTCCCTCCCGTCTAGGGGAACGTATTCCACCTCAGAAGTTGAATAAGTTCCCCATTCGGTCTGCCGGCCCCTGATATACAAGTCCGACAGCTGAATCGGCCCTGTATGTCCGAGGTTGCAGACCGCCCACTGCCTGCCCCAACTCCGCACCTTCCTGCCCCATCTAGACTCTCCATACAAACACCTTGTTCATACAAGTTGGTTAGCTGGGGATGCAGAGGGGGTCAAATAGTGGGGATGGACATCCCAACGGGGTGCTATTCGCAGCTTCATATGACCCCAATAGAGTGCGATTCCATAACATGCATGTCCGGCCCATGGACACATTTAAATGAAAAATGAACTCCTTTTGACCCTAATTCTGCATGTGCGGGTCTGGACATGCCCGTGGTCGGAATCAGGGACAGAAACATGTTTGCTGCAGCACACCCAAACCCCAGAACACGGGTCTACGTAGCAAGCGGTGTGGACGTCCTGCCCTCAGTGAATTCCAAAAATGTATGGCTCCACTGCTGCCTGTCTCTGTGCAGCCATGCCTCCTCAGGGAAAACGTGCATCCCTGAAGCTGATCCTCATACTGACTGTGTTGTGCCCATAGAAGAGAAAGAGAGTGCGTTCTCCACAGATGGGTACAGTCCAAGAACCAGGCGGAGAAGAAGAACCAGGCCACACTGGAAGAAAACTTAAAAAGCCTTTATTGATGACCCAAATTTAAAATGTTTCAGCACTAGGCCTTCCTCAGGGGTCTAAAAACATAGATAAAACCAAAAGCAAATTATAAAAGAGTACATAAATATAAAGCAGGAAGACTATCAATAACACCGGGGAAAAAGAATAAAAGATAAAAATACAGATACATTACCAACAACTGGTAGGATGCGTCTCAAGGAGAATGGCAGGCGTGCTACTAAAGCTCTTTCTCGTTCTATAACATAAAACATTCACATCCGTTTAAAAGATAAAATAAAAAACAATGCAACCAGTACAAGAAAATGAAAAATACAATTTTTCATATCATAAAAACATGAAATAATGTAATATATGAAATAGAGCAAAAAAGATACAATGCATATCATCCTAGGAGGGAGGGGGATTAGGGAGGGGGAGAAGGAAAAGAGGGGAAGGGTGAGGGAGGGAGGAGGAAGAGGAAGGAAGAGGGGAAGGAACGGGGAGGGCGGATAGGGGAGGGGAAGCGGAAAGGAGAAAGGGGGAAGGAAAGGGAAGAGGGAGGGAAGGGAGGAAGGAGGAGGAGGAGGGGGAAGGGGGGAGGAAAGAAAGAGAGAAGGGAGGGAAGGGGGAAAGGGGGAGGGGGATGGGGAGGAAGGGAAGGGAATGAAAGGGAGAACAGAAAGCAGAATGAGGGGGATGGAAGGGAAATGGGAGAAGGGGGAAGGGGGAGAGGGAAAGGGAGATGAATAAGGGTGAAGGAATGGGGAGGGAGAGAGGGCAGAAGGAGTGGCGTGGGGAGGAGTAGGAAAGGGGGAGAGGAGGGGGAACTAATATTAGCAATACATGAAATAAATTGTTGACAAAATAAAGTATGGGCTAGAAAGGAAGTCTATCGCTGATTATAAGGTGTGAATGAGTAATCCACTGTAAACTTGCAAAGTGAGAAAGTGGCATGGCGTGGCGTTTTCCCTGTTTCTGGTGCAGTCACAGAGGTAAGAGCTACCCTCCTTTGTTTTGATCTGCTTCAGAGTCTTTATTTTTAAAGTCTGTTCATATCTTTCTCTTGCTTTTATTTCAATGGAAATGGCTCAATTTGCTATGAGTTTGGTATCTCCTTATCTTCATTCCAACTCAACTCGCTAAATTGAATCAATTCTCGCACTTAATTTCCACACCAGTCCCTTGGTCAGACCACATACCCTTACATTCATCCTACACCTAACAACCCCAAAGCAACCCATTGAAGAAGAAAACCATACAAGAAGGTTCAGAGCCTACAATAAAGAAGCATTTTTACAGCAAATAATACCACAAGTGTTTCAGAAATGTGAAAATCTAGATCAATCTATAGATATATGGAACCACGCCATATCTAAAGCAGCTGCAGCTCCAAGCAAAGTTAAATCATACACGCATAGAAGTAGTAATGCCCCTTGGTACTCCAATCTAATTAGAGAAGCCAAGCGCATACTCAGAGGACTAGAAAGGAAATGGAGACAAAATAAATCATTAGAAACCTTACATCAATGCAGAATTGAACAGCAAAAATACAACAAATTGATAAATGATCACAAACAACAACATCACACTAACCTCATCATGAAAGCAGCAAATAAACCTAGAGAACTTTTCAGTATTATTCGAAAACTCACTAATGACAACCATCAACAAACAACCAATCAGCTTGACCCCCAAGAATTCGCAAACCACATAATTAACAAACACACCAATTAAACAATCACTCTCACTTTCAACATGTTACTCTAATTGGGCAGAGATCCATCACCCATGGAACAACTTTAGTATAGCAACAGTCAAACACATAGTGGACATTATCTACACTCTGAACACAACATGCATTTGATCCTGATACAACCCCAATTACTTGGTGCTTTGAAGAAATGATTAAATGGCTTGCTAACAACAACATGAAAGTTAATTTTGACAAAACAGAGGCTATGTTCATTTCCAGTAACTCTAACTGTAACCCGCCTTCAGCCATTAGTATTCTGGACAGAACAATATCTCTAAAAGACGAAGTGAAATACCTGGGCATTATCTTGGATAAAAATCTAAACCTGCAATCACATATAAATAAAACCTCTGCTAAGGTGTATCAGCGATTGAAGCTCGTCAGGAGACTTCAGCCGATCCTCAGCCATAATAATTTTCGCACCGTATGTCAAACGGTCATTATCCCAATTTTAGACTACAGAAACTCATTATATCAGGGTCTGCCCATAAAATCTATACACCCACTTCAATTAGTACAGAGCACCACAGCAGACATCATTATGGGCATAACCAAGCATGAACATATTACACCTATACTCAAACAACTGCACTGGCTACCAATAACTGCACAGGTGAGATTTAAGACAGCCATGAACATATTCAAGATTATTAACCTATGGTCAGCGGATGTCCTTTCCGGATTATATTGTCCAAGGACTCAACTATAAGGTCCAGACGATCTAAGAGCATGAACAAGCTTCGCCTACCTTCAGGGCACCATAAAACTAAACAAGCTACCTCCAACAGAGCCTTACCATTCTCAGCGCCTACACTCTGGAATTCTCCTCCAGATGAATTAAGAGCCATAAATGACAAGGATTTCTGCAAATCCCTGAAGACCCTACTATTCACAGAAGTCTATGACTGTGGGACATAAAGAACTCCTGCTCCACTGACGTATGAGATAGAACAAAGAACTAGTTCATCTATGTCTATATGTATGTCTTGTCACTCCTTCCCTTCTGTTCTGTGTAAATCCACAATTGCATCGTTAACCACTTTGATTGAAGGATAAAGTGGTATACAAATCTGGTTAAATAAATAAATAAATAAATCTCCTCTCTGCTGACTTTCATTTTTGTTTTTCTGTGCACAGCTAGTTTGACACACAGCGCTCTCTGTTCTACAAAGTTTATTCTATTTGTGGTTTATGATCCCCTGCACATTTTAATGTGCACCCATTTGTGAGATAGGTTCCTTCTGATATTTTAAGCAATGCTTTTTATGTAATAGTATTCACCTCTGAATGTAAGCACTATATGATTTGTTTCCTCTATTTTACCTTGCAGTAGTATTACCCCTGTAAATAGATTGTAAATAGTTTCCCCTGTTATCCAAGTTCCTTCCCTTGTTATCTGTAAACTCATGCATGTTGAATGTACTGAGATTTTTTGTTCTATGTGAACCGCGCTGATGCTGAATAGTGCGGTATATAAGAGAATATAAATAAATAAATAAAATAAATTATTGTCTGATAGTCAGTGACCTTCGATCTGCACCCAGCTTTTTTTTGTATGCGGCTGGTCCGGCACATGGTACTAATAGTTATGTATGACAGCACCCTCATATGTATAATTCATGGAATCTATATATTGTCACTTTCTCACCTTTGCAAGTTTAAAGTGGTTTATTCATTCACACCTTATAATCAGCGATAGACTTCCTTTTCAGCACACACTTTATTTTGTCAAGAATTTATTTCATGTATTGCTAATATTAGTTCCCCCTCCCCCTTTTCCTACTCCTCCCCCACTCTACTCCTTCCCTCCCCCTCCTTCTGCCTTCCCTTCCCTCTTCCCCGCTTCTTCCCTCTTCCCTCCTTCCTTACCTCTCCCCTTCCCCCCTCCCCCTCCCCTTCCCCCTTTTCCTCCCCTCTCCCCTTCTCTCCCCCTCCCCTCCCCTCCCTCCAGCAGCATAGCAAAATGTAAACAAGAGCCCTCTTTCCCCATCAGTGTGTGTTATTAACTTGTAAAATAAACGGGCTCTAAGTGTACCACCTTCTTCACACCCTTCGGATGTTTCCCTGTCAAAACAAGCACTTTTCTGGTGCCTAAGGCCGCTGGTTGCGGGATGCTCGTGTAAAGGGCCTGAACGTCCAAGGTAACCAATAAGATAGAAACATTATCCGCCCATGCAGAAGCATCCGTCATTATGTGCAAAAAATGGTTATCCTGAATATGTGGTGGATAAAGCCTATAAGAGGGCATTGCATAATGACATGGGTTGGTTGTTATCTCTGAGAGCAGGATGATGACTGTGTCAATTTAATCTCTCGGTTCTCTAAATTTAGCTATTGCATTCAGGGTATCGTGCGGCGTCATGCTAATGTGTTGCGCACAGTTCCTGGTCTTGAGTCTAAACGCCTTCGGTATGTTTGGCAGTGCAATTCTAATTTTAAGGAGATCCTGAGTCCTTCGGTGCCACATACTGCTAGTCCGGTTGCTGGGGATCGACCAGGGCACGTTAAGTGCGGACATTGCCTTGCGTGTGTGGTTACATAGGAATCGCATCGTTTCATTTATAAGGATAGGGTATATTTTTTACGATCCACGACCTCTTGCGACTCAGATTATGTGGTTTATGGGATTTTTTGCCCATGCCATTTGCTGTATATTGGGAAAATGATCCGTCCCTTTCAGGTTCGGATCGGTGAGCACAAGAGTCAGCTGCATTGTAAACGACGTGAGGTTTTTTTGGTTGAGCATTGTCTTATGAAGGGACATTGTTTTTTGGATTTGCAATGTTTTTGTTTAGAGCGGATTTGTGTAGGCTCAAGGGGGAGAACACGCGAGCAACATCTGCTTTATCGGGAACAGCGTTGGATCTTCCAACTTGGGACTGTAATGCCTGAAGAATTGAATTCAGGTGTGGATTGGGGAGTTTATGTTTAGAGCGGACGAGTTGATTGGATGAGAGGAGAAGTGGGAGGTGTTTGCGTGGTGTATTTATGCGGGTATCTGGCACTGGATGTTCTGACTGATATTGTGAAGCGATAATAGCGGTTGTGAGCCTGTCGGTTGAAGATAGCTCTGTTTGTTTGGGTCCTTTGTTGAAGACGGCCAGGTAGGAGCATCTCTGTTCCTAATTGTTAGAATGTTTTGAAAGCGGTACTTTCTGAGGGTGGTAGTAGTAATCCGTTGCATATTTGTAGTATGTTTTTGTTTTAGAATCATTTTCCCCTGAAGCAGTGGTGGTGAAACGCAAGAGGAACGTTTCGGCGGGCGACGGGTTTTGATGTGTTTGATGGTTCAAAACCAGGAGTCCTATAGGCTAAGATTCTGATTTTTGTGCATCATTGATGTTTGTGTTATATTATGATTGTTCAAAACATCATGTATTTTGCAGATGTGTTTTTGAGAATCTTGTGAGTATCAATGTCTAATGGTGACTTCTGTGATTTTGACAAGTTTGGTGGATTGGCGAACCGTTGATGTACTTAACCTTATCGGCACACCTGAGCTCACTTCGTGTGAACTGTGGGGGGTGTCAGAGGGTTCTGAGGTTTGCTTTTCCACTTTTAATTTTAACGCATACTTTTTATGCAGATAAATCTATTACCATTGAGGGTGAGTAGGTAGAGGTGTGTTTTCTTGTTTGTATGTGTTTGAATGGATTTTTATCAGCCCTAGTCCTAATACTGAACCACACCATCTGGGGATCACTGGATGTGAGATGATGTTTCATTGTAAAGTCAAAAACACTTTCCCCATTGGTAATCACTAAGTCCAGTATGGCCCCATCACGTGTAGTTTCTGTTGCCAGTTGCCTGAATAGTTCTTTCTGTAGAGAATCCAGGATCTCCTTGCTTCTAGATGACACCACAACAGGGATGTGCCAGTCCACTTCTGGCATACTGAAATCACCTATCAGTAGCTCCACTTCTTTCCTGGCAATACTGCTTATGTCTTCTATTAAATCTTTGTCCACTTTTACTCCCTGTGAGGGAGATCTATGTATAACACCAATTCAAATGGTCTTCACCCCTATACTGTACCACTCCCTTGGGTTTCTGCAGCCAAAATGCATGACCTTGCATGCATAGCATTAAATCTTAGCTGACAAATTCTAGATCCATTCTTCAGGCTTCACTAGATGGCTCCTCATCTTATCTACATCTTTCAGGGCATCTACCCTATGGCAGATTTTGGTATCATCCAAAAACATTTAAACCTTACCGAACAGCTCTTCTGCAATATCCCTCACAAAAATGTTAAGAACTGGATGAAGGACTGTTCCCTGTGGCACACCACTAGTAGTGTTCTTATTCTCAGAGCAAACTCCATTTAGTACTAGCATTTGTTGTCTCCCACTCAATACGTTTCTAACCCAGTCACATTAGGGCCCATTCCAAGGGTGCTCAATTTGTTTATAAGTTGCCTATGAAGAACTGTCAAAGAATTTTCTGAACTACAGGTACACCACCTCTAGTGCTCTCCTTCAGTCCAACACTAGTCAGAGTCAAAGCAATTAATCAGATTCATCTGGCAAGAACTACCTTTAGTAAAACCATGCTTCCTTAGATTCTGCAATCCACTGTAGTCCAGAAGTTACACTATCCTCTGTTTTAGCAGCATTTCCATTAATTTACTTACCAAAGAGGTCAGACTAACTGGTCTATAGTTCCGAACCTCATCCTTATTTACACTTTTGTGGAGAAGGAATAAATCTATTTCTTTCCAGTCCTCTGGGACCACTCCTGATTCTAAAGAAGCATCAAAAAGATCAAACAGCAGAACTGCCAGAACTTCCCTAAGTTCCTTCAATACCCTTAGTTGTGTATCCCATTTGGCCCCGTTGCTTTACCTACTTTTAATTTATGTCACCAGATGAAATACATCCCAGGATACTGAAAGAGCTCAAAAATGAAATTTACAAATTACTAATAGTTGTTCTGCAATAATTAAAATTATCTACAACATCTGAAGATTGGAAAGTGGCCAGTATAATGGCAGTTTTTAAAAAGGATTCCAGGGGTGATCTGGGACACTACAGACTGATGAGCCTGATGTCCATACCAGGCAAAATGGTAGAAACCATTGTAAAGAACAAAATTATTGAATATATATAGATAGTCATAGTTTAAGGGGACAAAGCCAATATGGATTTAGCCTAAAAATGTCTTGCCTCACCAATCTGTTACATTGCTTTAAAGATGTTAAGCAGCTAGATAAAGGTAAACTGGTTGATATGAAGTGGCCTTTTAGAAGATGCCTAGGAAACATCTGGGATGTCCAGAGCAGAATGTTCAAAATCAGGGGTGTGGGGGCAATGCCTTCTGAAATCGCTTCATCTCCACCCCATAAAATGAACGTCCCCATCACCAGTTATGGAGGTGAGTCCCATGCAGGTTGCAAGGCTGGGTACATGCCTGGTTGTGGGTCATTTTAGAATGGTAGATGTCTGACTTGCACATCCTCGTAAATGTCATGAGGGGTATCCCAGAAGAGACCCATCTATGCTTTGAGACTTGTATGTCATGGCCTGCCATTTTAGATACATAGACATGTGGCGGAGGGCCAGTAAAATGTTTGCGGCATGCATTTATGATCAGGTTTCTCCAGGCAGGTGGTAACAGTGGTGATGTAAGCATCTTTGGTGCTTCCCTCTGGAAGCATTTTATTCATGAAACAAGCACTTTTTAAATCCTATTCATGATCAGGGGCAGGTATAGGCATGGATGTATCAACAACCAGGGCCAGAAATACTAGAGCCATTCTGAAATTATATTGCTACTTCCACATCTGTTGCCCCACCCAGGCCACATCTCCACCATGTCTCCATGCTACATGGACATGTTTGCACCGGGGACGCATCTATACTCTGCTTTCTAAAATGTGTTCAGGGATGTCTCTGTGACTTGTACATCTGAATGCCGTTTTCAGGGGTCTAAATCATGAATAGAACTTCTAAAATGCTCCTACAGTGTAGCTGGGTTTTCAGAAAGCTTTTGGCAAGTTCCCTCATGAGAGAATTGAGGAAATGACAAAGTAATGGGAAAAGAGGCAGTGTCGTATTGTAGCTTGGAAACTGGTAAAAAGATAGAAAACAGACAGTAGAGCTAAATGGTCAATTTTCTCAATGGAGAAAGAGGAATAGTGGCGTACCCCAGGGATCGTGCTGAGCCCACTACTTTTTAATATATTTGCAAATGATCTAGAAATAAGAACAATGAGTGAGATGATAAAATTTGCAGAATACACAAAATTATTCAAAGTAGTTAAATCACAAGAGGATTGTGAAAAGTTGCATGAGGACCTTGATAAATTGGGAGACTGGGCGTCCAAATCTTAGATAAAATTTAATGTGGACAAGTGCAAAGTTATGCACTTAGGGAAGAATAACACGACGCAAAGTTCCACATTAACAATCGCCACCCAGGAAAAGGATCTAGGTGTTATTGTGGATAATACTTTGAAATCCTTTGCTTTGCTAAGAAAGCAAATAGAATGCTAGGGATCATAAGGAAAGGAATGGAGAATAAAGCAAAAGATATAATGCCTCTGTAATGTTCCATGATGCTCAGGGCTGGAGCTTCCATTGTCCAAACTAGGTGATTGCCTAGAGCTCCAACCCTCCATGGGTGCCTATTGCTGCCATTGCCACTCCTCTTCAGGGATTGCAATGGCAGCAATCATTTAGAAACTGTGAAGCGGCACCTTCAGTCACGGGCGCTGTCTTGTGATTTCTGTTCTTGACCTTTGTCCTTTTCTGCCCTCTTCTGATGCACACTTCAAACCAGAGGGTCGAGAGCAGAAACTGCTTGGCAGCCTCAGTGATTTAAAGTAAGTACTGGCTTGATGTTTCAGAACTATTGCTGCTGTTGCAAGCCATGGAGGGGGGGGGGGGGGCGGCAGGATGAGGAGGCCCACCTAGGGCACCTCCAATCCTTGCACTGGCATCAATGGTGCTATCACACATAGAGTGTTGCATGCAGTTCTGGTCACCACATCTAAAAAAAAAAAGATATAGCAGATTTAGGAAACATACAATGAAAGGTGACTAAATTGATAAAGGGGATACAAGGATACTCCTATGAGCAAAGGTCCTTCAGCTTAGTAACATAATATATGACAGCACATAAAGACCAACATGGTCCATCTAGTCTGCCTAACAAGGCAGCAAGAGTAGGTGCACCTGCCGGTTCGTGCAGATCACCCCTCCCCATGCCTTTGTTTAATGGTGTACCCACAGTTCCGTGTAGGTCACCCCTATTTGTTGAGATATAAGAGACAGTTATGTTTATTTTGATTTTATCCTGTTGCTATAAAAGGATCCACTGTCTGTCCCATGCCATTTTGAATTTTGTCACTGTATTTATTCCCACCACTTCCATTGGGAGGACATTCCAAGCATCCACCTTTCATTGAAAAAGTATTTCCTGACATTGTCTTTCAATTTACCCCCTTGCAGTTTCATGTTATGCCCTCTAATTTTACAGCTTCCCCATCTTTGGAAGAGGTTTGTTGTTCGTTAATACTCTTTAAGTATTTAAAGGTCTGAATTATATCTCCCCTGTCCCTCTCCTCCAGAGTGTACATATTTAGGTCTTCAAGTTTCTTCTCATAAGTCTTCTGACACAGGCTCCAAACCATTTTGGTCGCCTTCCTCTGAACTGTTTCTATTCTTTTTATATCCTTTGCGGGATATGGTCTCCAAAACTGAACACAATATTCCAAGCGAGGCCACACCATTGACTTGTACAGTGGCATTAGTACCTCTTCCTTTCTGTTGGTAATTCCTCTTTGTATGCAACACAGCATCCTTCTGGCTTTTGCCACCGTCTTGACACACTTTTTGCCACCTTGAGATCCTCAAACAATCACTCGGAGGTCCTTATATTTTTTAACTTTATGCACTAAACCTTCTTTTTACCCATTTGCCCCCCGTCAACCCCTCCCCCTCAACCTCTCCCCCCTCCCGCAGCCTGTCGACCAGGCACAATGCCAACCTGGTCAGGAAGGGCCCGATTCAATCGGGCAGCCAGAACTGAGGCCAGTATTTTAAAATCTGTATTTAACAGAGAAATAGGGCGATATGAAGCCGCCTCCTGTGTCGGCTTACCCGGCTTAGGTATCACTGCAATAACAGCTTCCCGTTGGGTATTTGGTAATGGCATCCCCCGCAGCACCTCATTAAAAACAGAACCAAAGTGGGCACCAACTGGGCGCTATACTTTTTATAATATTCCGAGGGGAACCGAGCACCCTCCCAGCCTTCAAGCGCCTAATAGCCTCTACCACTTCCTGAGCCGTAATCTCTGCTTCCAGTTGCTCTCTATCTTGGTCATTCAGCCGCGGCAGAGAAATATCACGTAAATAATCATTCACTTGAGTTGGATCAAAGGGCTCAGCCTTATATAATTGCTCCAAAAAATCAGCGAATACTGCACGTATCTCCCGAGACCCCACACGCAGACCTCCCATTGAATCCCGGATCTCGCGTACCACCTGCGATATGTGTTGCTGCCAGAGCCGCAGAGCAAGGTATCGCCCAACTTTGTTCCCCTTTTTGTAAAACATTTGTCGTAGCTTACGATGCATGTTATTCAAGTCCCTTTGCACACAGGCATCCAATTGGGCCCGTGTTTCCCGCCACTGGTGCCAGACCCATCTAGAGCCCGTTCTTGCATGCTCTAACTGGAGGCGCTTAGCTTCGTCCTCCAATCTGTGAGATTCCTGCGCCCAAGTCTTCCTAGTTCGAGCCGCCTCAGCCATCAGGCGGCCCCAAGCCGTAGCTTTAAAAGCATCGCAAACCACTGGCAGTGAAACCTCCGTGGTATCATTGAGCTCAAAAAAATCTTGTATGAAACATCCATGTTCTTGAACTGCAGGGACCTGCCGAAAAAATTGCTTATCTAATCGCCACATCAGCCTCCGCTCTCCACCCAAATCCCCAGGGAGGGACATCCAACAGGGAACATGATCCGACCATGTTAAAGCGCCATGCCCAGCCTCCACTCCCCCCTCCAGTAGGCGCTGATCCAGCAAAATGTAGTCAATACGTGTATGTACCTGATGGACTGGTGAATAATATGTATAGCTTTTTTTCTCCTCGATAGGTGTCTCTCCAAACATCCCACAAACCCAAATCAATCATAAACATCCTCAATGCCTGACTAATCCCTTTTCACACCCTCAGATTTCGCCCAGTTGAATCCAAATGTGGCACCATATGCACATTACAATCTCTGCCCAAAATGATAGGCCCTTTCGCAAATTCTGCCAATATAACCTTCAGGCACGCAAAAATTTGCATCTGGCCTTCATTAGGTGCATATATACTAACCAAAGCGATTAAATGCCCATCTAATCGGGCATTCATAAGAAGCCAACGTCCCAATATATCTTTCGTAACTTCTTCCACCCGTAAGGACAAGGCCTGGTGAAACAGCATGGCCACTCCACATTTCTTCCTTCCCTTCTCATCTGACGCTACCCACACTTCAGAATATGGCTTACATTTTAGCCAACCCTGATGACTACTGTGAAGATGTGTCTCCTGCAGAAACACAATTTCCCCTTTCAAAGACCTCAACTCCTTAAACAACAGCGAGCATTTTCGAGGGGAGCTGAGGCCCTTTACATTGAGGGAAACAGCCCTCAACATTTTGTATCAGCTCCCTCCCCTCTCCCACCTTCTAGTGACTCCTGTACCACAGAATCCAACCAGTCTTCGAACCCCAGTATCCATTCCTCCCCAGACATGATCAACTGTCCTCCTCCCAACTTCCCCATAATGACAGACAAAAAGATACCCTCCAGCCTTCCTGCTCCCCATTCTAAAATCCCTACCCAAACTCTTACCCCCTTCCCACCCCCTACAGCCCTCCCCTTGACTCCCAACCCCCCCCCCCATGTATCTCCACCCTCCCTTCCTGTCATCACCAATTGCCTGTCTATTTGACAGGGCATGGTAAGGATGACCCAAAATTTAATCCATCCGGGTTCCCCTACCCTTTCTTTTTTATGCTTTTTTAAAACATTTTATTTTTCTCCTTTGAACCCCAACCCTCACAGTTGTAAACAGCAGTCCCTAACCTTTCCAGCAGTGACCCTACTATCAAAATAAGATAAAGTATACATTAATTAAAATGCAATATGTCTAGCCAATACACTTAGTCCAAGTATGCATCCCCTAATAGGATATAGCCACTTGCAGCTCCACGATTTCAACAGTCTCAAGCATCTGTTCCTCAGGCAGCCACCACACCTTCCATGACCAAATTACTTTTCCTCCCAGTTTTCAGTCACCCAGTAGTGTATTGTTTTGAGAACTAATGAGTGTTCCTTCACACCCTCTTCCATTTCAAAGGTTGGGACTTAGTAGTTGTCGCCGGCGGTGCATTATTCTCCACATGGCCAGCTTGGCGAAGCAATCTCCAAGCCTCTGTATGATCCTTGCCAAAATGTTTTTGTTTCCTAACATAAAGTTTATTCAAAAAGGAAAGGACCAGGAGTAACGGATCTATTCTCAGTCTATTCAACACCTCTATGATCGGCTTCTTCTCCCTCTGGCGTGTCAACGTGAATGTTGAGAGATCCTGATACAGAGAGACCGCCGCATCCTGATATTGGTCCATTTTCTTCTCCCGACCCTTCCGCGGCAAGAGTTCTGCATCAATGTATCGCAAGAAGCGGGCAATAACATCCTTCAGTTGATTATTTGGAGGTTTTCCCAGTGCTCGATGTACCCTTTCAATCTCCATGTTAGTCCCACAAGACGCAAACTTCTCCGCTGTTAAAATGTTAACCGCTGGACTTTTATCACCACCATCAAATTCTCTGCTCCACCTGCAGCCTCTAGTATGCCTCTGAAGCGCGCATTGTTTCTGCGTGCCTGATTTTCTATATCAATCATCTTATATATGAGTTACATTACCTGTGACCGCTGCCTGTCTACTGCGCACTGCAAGTTCACCAAAGTTTCATTATGGTCTTCCATTTTAGTATCTACCTCCTCCACGCGGTGGTCCAACTCCTTAATATCTCCACGAAGTTCTGTGATCGTAGTCATCACATCCTCTCGCATAGATCGGAACACTTCAGCTAGTTCCTCAAAACCCCTCTGGAGTTCACGTTACAGAAGAGAGTGCGTGGATTGCATTGTGTCCATGCTCTAGATCATTTAGCATTTCCTCTCCAGACTCTTCTGACACCAGCTTTCTCGGACAGCTATGTTGCGTTCCGGTTTTACCCAGCAGTCTTTGCGAGGCACACGACTTATCCCTTGTTTCTGACCCTTTAGCTTTGGTAGCCGTTTGATTCTAATATCTGATCTTCCAAAGCAACAGGAAAAGATGCACAGGCCACCGCTTACCTCAAAGATTGCACCAAAACACACTCATAACTCTGAGCAATTTGCAGAGTCCACCAGCAAGGGAATCGAGAAAAGCCAGATTAATTTAAAGTCTGGTGAAGAATATCCCTCTTCTGGCCACCAGATGGCGATCTAGGATGACTATTAGTAGAGTAATCCATGAAACGGCTTAAAGCAAGGCAGCAGGACCCCTCACACACAGATACTTCACAGTATGCAGATCTTCAAGCAGGCAGCAGGAAAAAAAATCGGTTACAGCAATTACCCCAAATCAGCTTTTCGGCAGGATCCACAAGCAACTTTGTTAAAGGCAACAGTCGGAAGTCTATTTCAGCTACCGGAAACATTGTCTTCCCGCTCAGACAGACTGGAACACAGGACTGATCATGCGGGTCACAACTGCGGGGCAATGGCCGCATCAGCACGGGACCCAGATTCACAGCCAGGCAGCAGACCAGCACACCCAGGCACTCAGGTACCTTGTTTGAATCATCAGTTCTCTCCCACACCTCCAATTCAGCTATGAAGTTTGTAAAACATGCAGAGTAGGCTCAGCAGCTCCAGATCGAGGATCAGAAGGATGTACAGAGGGGCACTAGATGCAGGAGACTCTCCAAAGGCCATTGTTTGCAATAGATCCACTTAGATTTCAGCGGGAGCAGCACCGGGAAAAGCCACATCAGCAGCGGTTCTCTTCTCTCCCTATTTTTCAGGCTGGGGACTGCCGATCATCAGCGCAAACGGGTCAGAGTAAGCCGCTATAGCCACAGGAGCCCCAAAAAGCATTACAGGCTATTTTTTTTGCATTTGTTTTCCTGTCCACTGTTCAGCAGGGGAACTCTGTAACAGAGCTTCTCTAAACTGCTGCCATCTTCCCGTGGGCTCACGAGCGCCCCCCAGTCTGATTCTTTTTAACATCTTTGTTAGTGATATTGCAGAAGGGCTGTCTGGTAAGGTTTGCCTCTTTGTGGATGATACCAAAATCTGCAATAGAGCAGACACTTAGGAAGGTGTAGACAGGGCCGTACTGAGCCAGAATCGTTCCCTGTGCGAATCGCACATAGGGCGTGTGCCCCCCTCCTTCCCATACCTCCATCCAGCGCTGTCTGCTCCTGCACTGCTGCTGCTGCCCTTTCCTTTCTCTATGGCGGCACCGGCAGCAGGTCAAGAGCAGGCAGTTCTGGACGGAGGTATGGGGAGGGGGGGGGGGCACGCGCCCGATGTGTAAGTCATGGAAGTAGCAGCAGCAGTAGCAGATCTGATACCTCCCTGCTCTGTCATGTCAGTGTAGGGAGGGATCAGACCCAAAGAAAGACCAGAAAGACCCGAGAAAAGGCTTAGGGGTGCATTTCGGCTGCCTGCTGTTGCCCTGCTGCTACTGAGAGAACAAAAGGTGATGGCGGCAGGGCAACAGTAGGCAGCCGAAATGCGCCCCCTAAGCCTCTGCGCCCTTTGTGGCTGCACCACTCGCAGAAGGCTAAGTACGGTACTGGGTGTAGATAACATGAGGAGGGATCTAGCTAAGCTTGAAGAATGGTCTAGAATTTGGCAGTTGAGATTTAATGCTAAAAAATGTAAGGTCATGCATTTAGGCTGCAGCAATCCAAGGCAGCAATATAGTATAGGGGGTGAAGTACTTTTGTCCAGTAAAGAAGAGCGGGACCTAGGCATGGTTGTGTCTGATGATCTTAAAGTAGCTAAACAGGTAGAAAAGGCGATGGCAAAAGCTGGAAGGATGCTTGGGTGCATACGGAGAGGAATGGCTAGCAGAAAAAAGGAGGTGATAGTGCCTCTGTATAAGTCTTTGGTGCGACCTCATTTGGAGTATAGTGTGCAATTCTGGAGACCACACCTTCAAAAGGATGTGAACAGGATGGAGTCGGTGCAGAGGGTGGCTACTAAAATGATTAGTGGTCTTCATTATAAAGCATATGAGGACAGACTGAAGGATCTTAATATGTACACCTTAGAGGAAAGGCGGGATAGAGGTGATATGATTGAGATGTTTAAATGCCTCCATGGCATAAATGCACAGGGGGAGAGCCTCTTTCGATCAAAAGCAATCTCTGCTACGAGGGGGCATGTGATGAGGGTGAAGGGGGATAGACTCTGGAGTAATATGTGGAAATATTTCTTTATGGGAAGAGTGGTAGACGTATGGAATAGTCTCCCAGTGGAGGTTGAAGAGATGAGGATAGTATCTGAATTCAATAAAGCATGGGACAAACACAGAGGATCTCTAAAGGTAAAAAGGGGACTGTTGCAATGATTGATATGAAAGGACAGACTGGATAGGCCATGTGGTCTTTTTCTGCCATCATGTTTCTATGTTTCTGTTTCTATGAATGATATGAAAGTAGTCCTGTGTTTAGTGCCTTATAAGCTTGAACAAGAATTTTATTGTAAATGTGGTAAAATAAAAGAAATCAGAAGTCAATGAGTTGTGTGATCAAATTCACATATGGAAGTCAAAATCCTGATGTTTATATTCTGTAACGTCGGTAAACATTTTGTTAGATGCACTGGAGCCTGAGTAGACAGTTATAATAATTGTGGTGAAATATTAAAGTGCATGAATTAGAGAGTGTTGTGCTGGTAAACCTAAGAGTATATGCAAAAAATATCCTCAAGGAGCCAATATAATCAAAAACATACATCCAAAACCCCAAACAAGGCAGACCAAACAAAAATAGAACGTGAGACAGGAATCCCCAGTTGGAATGAGCGTCATAGAGGAAAAAAGACCTCAGTAACCCTCCATATATATAATGGAGGAAACAAGTCTAACATAAGGGTGCAATGCCCATTAATAATGAAAAAACTATTTTTACATCAAAGGTCAAACCAAAAAAACCTCTATGGCACAAGAACATTGAACCAAACGGTACAATTTGAGCACAGCACAAAAAAGTCACTCAGCATGTTGAAATAACAGCAGACCAGCACACAAAACTCAAAAGGAATCCAAAATGTATCTGAAGTCAGAGCATGAAGAAAAGATGTAAAATGAGCCCCGACACCAGGTGTTTCGCCTCGCGGCTTCCTCAGAAAGCTTCAATGTGTGTGGAACTTCAACTTGAAGAGAGGACGCTGACCTGCAAAATACGTGACCAAACAACTCTGTCTCATGTCAAAAATCAATAACAGATGAAAAACAAACAAAAAACCTTACCCCAAACAGAGCAAGTTCAAAAACTTACTGCAGATGCTATTTGTGTAAAGCAAGAAGCTATGCCAGATCGTGGCGTCAGTGTAACACAAAATAAAAAAAACGACAAAAAAAGATTCATGCGCATGCGCTTAAAAAAAAAGCTCCATGACGTCAGGGAAAACCCCCAAGGAACAATAAAACAGGCAAGCCAATATACAGCACCATAGCTACTGCAGAAAAAAATGCAAAAAATACAAAAGAGACCCATCAACCCACCCAAAAATCTCATTTAAAAACTAAAGGAGTTACAGACAATTTTTCCATTCTATAGAATACATTCATCGCCAACAGATTCCTCGTGGTTTTCGTGTCAAGAAAGAACCACAGTTGTTTGTGGAGGATGATACGTTTGATAATTGGAATAAGATCCTTAACAAATGCTCCTTGGATTTGATGGTGCTCACGGTAAATGCCACTAAGACTTTTAATGAGACCGTGGGTTTAGAAATTGATCAAAAGCTAGCTGCCCTGAAAACTGAGGAGAAAGAGGATGAGTTTGCGGTTCATATGAAAAAATTGCAATCTCAGTTGGATTCATTTTGACAAGAAACAAAGAATTTCAAGTTGTCCAAACTACATAGGGATGACACGGATTATAAAACAGGCTTTGTTTATGCGTGGATGCAACCTGAACGAAGAAAACCCAATCATGTGTCTTTTGAATATTCTGATGATTCGGCTCTGTCTGATCAATACTTTTCCGGACTGGAGGATTTTTCCGAGCGCGGCAGAGGTACCCACAAGCGGAAGGGCTGGGGACGCGGGAAGAGAAAACAGGGCCAAGGCCTGCCAGTGTCACATCACCCGTGGACCAGGTCGCAAGTGGCTGCAGATCCCGAGGGCTTGTAGTAAATTTATCTTCATGGGTGTTATCGCCAGCCCAGTGGAATCTATTGGAAAAAGGTCTATCTTTTGTACCTCGCACCTCTTATGATGCTTTTCAGGTTCGTTTGGACCTGGAACATTTTCTGCATAAACTTCATCTGAAAGCTTTTTTTGCCGATCAATCTGGGATGTCAGGGACTTCTGAAATTCTGAATATGGGTGACACAGTTACACCACCAGTGGATAAGGAGCGAGATTCTATGGAGACTGTTCGTCTCCCGATACGTTCCACCTGGACTCCGCCTGGCCCGTTACCATCTGCATTGCAAGTTTTTCGAGAGTTGGTGTTAAGGGATATTGCTCAGCTGGAACTCACTTTTCACAATAAAATTCATCATAGTCTGTCTCTGTCTGAACGTCAGGCTTTAAAGGACCTTCGTAGCTTTGAAGATATTATTATCTGGAGAGCAGACAAAAGGGGAGCGGTGGTTGTGCTTGACGTCGTTCAATATGTGGCTGAAGTTCAACTTCAGTTATCAGAAGTTTCTACTTATTTACCATTATCTTCTGTTCCTACCAGGGGTCTTCAGGTTCTGATTAAAGAACAGGTTTTGTTGGCTTTGGATCAGAGCTTGATCACTAGAAAGGAAGCACACTTTCTTTGTGCCTTATATCCACGCACTCCACAGTTTTATATAGTTCCAAAAATTCACAAAAGATTTACAACATCCTCCTGGTCGACCAATAGTGTCTTTACAGGGTTTGCTTTTAGAACCTCTTTCCATTTTTGTTGATTCTTTTTTGCGACCATCGGTTTTCCATATACCATCATATTTGCATGACACTATGCATTTTTTGCAGATACTGGCTATGGGTCATGATACAGAAGTACCAGTGGGATTATTGATGGCAACGTTGGATGTTTCTTCTTTATATACTAGCATCCCTCAGCAGGAAGCCATTGCCATTGGCCGTTCAACCCTGATTGCTCGACAAGACCTCAGTTCTTCCAAAGTCGATTTTATTATCCAGTTGTTGACTTTAGCAATGATGAAGAATTTTTTCTGCTTTGATGGTTCTTTTTTTCAGCAGATTAGGGGGGTTGCTATGGGGGCCACTATGGCTCCATCTATTGCCAATTTATACATGGCACGGTTTGAAGAACAATGGCTGTCTGTGAATCCTTATCAGTCTCACATTAAATTGTGGGTGCGTTACATTGATGATATTTTTTTAATTTGGGATGGCACGAAAGATCAATTGTTGGCTTTTCATGTCTGGTTGAATCAATGTAATTCACATCTTTATTTTTCTTTGGAAAGTAGTACTACGTCGATTTCTTTTTTGGATGTTCTCATCACACGGTGTGATGATACGCTTGTCACTTCAGTATACACTAAGCCAACGCACCGTATGACATTTCTTCATTTTAACAGTGCTCATCCACAGCGGTTGAAAGAAAGCATGCCTCTTGCTCAGTTTCTTCGCTATTGTCGCAATTGTTCTCTGGTTTCTGATTATAAGACTCAATCTCAGCTATTGGAGGACTCCTTTTTTAGATCGGGGTTACCCGATCTCTTTAATTCGTAAAGCTCGAACCCGTGCCCGTTACAATGATCGGGCCTGGCTGTTGAACCCCCGTTATCGTTCTGTCTTGGGGGATTCATCCTTTGTACATTTTGTCACGAGATTTAATCCTCTCAGTTACCAGCTGTCCAAGATTATCCGGCGACACTCTCATGTTTTTCGTCTGACCCCTGGTCTGGGGCATCAAAGTATTCGATCAGTTTATACCAAGAGTTCGAATCTGAAGGATCTGCTTTGTCCATCTACTTTTGTTAGAGCGTCATCAACATCTCCTGTTTCAGGTGGGCATCGCAGCTGTGGACATTGTTCAGTATGCTCCATAATGGAGACCTGTCATAAGTTTCAGCATGCACAACGGTCCTATCATTTCAGTCTACATCTTGTAGTAGTTGGGGGTGGTTTATTTGCTTCGCTGCCCCTGTGGTCTGGCATATGTTGGCAAGACTAATCGGACCTTGTGGACCCGTTTAATAGAACATCGTAGTTGCCTTGCTCATGCATTGGAGGGTGCCCCTCTTGTTCAGCATTTTCAAGCTTTTGGACATGTATTTGAGGATCTTAGATGTCTAGTGATCACGCAGTGTGCCCCATCTACATCTGGTGGCGATTTGAACAAGACTTTAGTTTGCCTTGAACAACGTTGGAGTTTTTCTTTAAACACGGTGGTTCCCTATGGTCTGAATGAATCCATAGAATGGAAGAATTGTCTGTAACTCCTTTAGTTTTTAAATGAGATTTTTGGGTGGGTTGGTGGGTCTCTTTTGTATTTTTTGCATTTTTTTCTGCAGTAGCTATGGTGCTGTATATCGGCTTGCCTGTTTTATTGTTCCTTGGGGGTTTTCCCTGACGTCATGGGGCTTTCTTTTTTACGCGCATGCACTTGAATCTTTTTTTGGCGTTTTTTGGATTTTGTGTTACACTGATGCCGCGATCTGGCATAGCTTCTTGCTTTACACAAATAGCATCTGCAGTAAGTTTTTGAACTTGCTCTGTTTGAGGTAAGGTTTTTTGTTTTTTGTTTGTTTTTCATCTGTTATTGATTTTTTACGTGAGACAGAGTTGTTTGGTCATGTATTTTGCAGGTCAGCATCCTCTCTTCAAGTTGAAGTTCCACACACGTTGAAGCTCCCTGAGGAAGCTGCGAGGCGAAACACCTGGTGTCGGGGCTCATGGCGGGGCTCATTTTACATCTTTTCTTCATGCTCTGACTTCAGATAAGTTTTGGATTCCTTTTGAGTTTTGTGTGCTGGTCTGCTGTTATTTCAACATGCTGAGTGACTTTTTTGTGCTGTGCTCAAATTGTACCGGTTGGTTGGATGTTCTTGTGCCATAGAGGTTTTTTTGGTTTGACCTTTGATGTAAAAAGAGTCTTTTCATTATTAATGGGCATTGCACCCTTATGTTAGACTCGTTTCCTCCACTATATATATATGGAGGGTTACTGAGGTCTTTTTTCCTCTATGACGCTCATTCCAACTGGGGATTCCTGTCTCACGTTCTATTTTTGTTTTTCTTTTTGTTTTTTTTCTTTTTGTTTGGTCTGTCTTGTTTGGGGTTTTGGATGTATGTTTTTGGTAAACCTAAGAGAGCATGAACTGAGCAGACTCTCCAAAGTGTACAAAGAGGATTTGATGACATTGGAAACATGGATATCAAAGGAAAGTTGATGGTCTATGTAGATACTGAGATATTTGAAGGAACTGCTGAGAGTTATAGGAAAGCCGCATAATTTATTGGGAAGAGAGGGTTGAGAAGGTCTCCCAGTGAGCCATGCAGTAGGGGATCTTGCTTGGATTGAGTCTGAGATGATTGTTTGGGCCACATTGTGACTATAGCAAGGAAAGTATTTTACACAGATTGCAATGGAGTGGGTCAGTATAAGATCAATAGAATGTCATTGACATAGTGGAATGTGCTGATCCCGAGGTCTTAACTAATGGTAGCTAAGAGGCTGAGGAAGCTGTTTGATAGTAGAGATGCTAAAACTGAGCCTTGGGGGATACCACAGGATAGGGGAAAAGAGGATAAGACGCGAAGTGAAACAATATGGTTTATGGTTTATTTGATTTAATTAACCATTCTTTGATAAAATACAGAGCGATGTACATAATAAAACAAAATAAAATCAAGAATATGAAAGGAACTACAATGGTAAAAAGAGGATAGGACCTCATTCATACAGACTAAGACAAATAGAAGTGCCAATTAGGAAAGATTGAGATCATTGCAGAATCTGCCCTGTTAGTCCTATATCTTCATGGTGGGAGAGAAGGTAACTGTGGTCAACTCAATCAAAAGCTACTTAATGAGTCTTGGCAAATTCCTCATAATGTCATGGATCCTGGCACCATGAGACAGCACACCTGCTGGGACATCATGTCTGGTTGGCAGATCAGAATGTTTTTCACAGTACTGGACTGCACCTTTTGAGTGAATAGAATCAGAAAGGGAATATATGTCTGAAATTTAGTATCTTGATCTGTAGAAATATTGAACTAGAAACTGCATAATAGTTCATGGGAGTCTCTTAACTATGTACATCCGATGAACTACATCAGTGGTAGTTCCCTCTCCCAATACATTTCTCTCCACCTTTAGTACTGTCATAGAGTGTGAAGGAGAATGAACACAGGAGAAAAGAGTACTACTACTAATCATTTAGAGCCCTACTGATGCCACCATCTTGATTACATTTTATTTATTTATTTAATTGGATTTCTATACCGCCTTATCATACAATCAAAGCGGTCTTACAAACAAAGATATTAAGAGTATTAGTGAGAAAATGTAAAGAAATAAAAGTTAAAGTTATGGTATAATGTGTTAGAGTGAGTTGCATTATCTACATAGTGAGCTATTATACAATATGTATATGATTTACATTCCAGACAAATTAAGTTAGTTAATTGCATGACCGTAGTGTTCTATAAACAAAGATGTTTTCAGTTGCTTTCTAAAGTCATTGATGTCCTGAGCTGCTCTCAGCTCATTAGGTAGAGAGTTCCAGATGGAAGGTGCAGCAAAAGAGAAAGCCCTTTCAGAGGTGTCTTTACGTGTTTTTCTGACATCATTTGATAAGCTGATTCTGTTGTCAGATCCTCTTCTTCTAGGTCTGTTGCTAATATCTGACTGTATGAGATATGTCAGGCTTTCTGCAGAATATTGTTGTTTTATCTTGAAAATATAAATTATAGTTTTATATTTTACACGTGAAGCTATAGGTAACCAGTGAAGCTCTTTCAAGATGGGAGTTATATGTTCTCTACTTGATAGACCAAAAACTATACGTGCAGCAGTATTCTGCGCCAGTTGTAAAGGCTTAAGTGCTTGCTTAGATAAACCCAGATATATTGGATTACATTTTGGTTTTTCTATTCTCTCCCATATTAGCAGCCTCAGCTGAGGGGCGCCAGTCACTGACTACATCAAATCTAACCCTTCCTAAAGGAATATCTTGGGCAGTACCAACTTGTAGTTATGCTGTTGTCTATACTTCTAGCTCTTCATATTCCAAAGAGATTAATACTCACAGTATGACAAGGCAGGAGATAGATGTGATGTGGAATTAATAAAAAAAAAAAGGCAAAATGTTTCAGGACCACTGTTAGGTCAGATTGGGTTACACAAGAGGCTTATGTCTGTTTTCTGTCCTTCCTGGAAGCCTGAATGCATCAGTTGTTGACATCTTATACTTTGCATACCCACTAGACAGAAAACCTACACTCTTCCCTTATGCGTCGTAACCTACAGTGAAACTAGGGGGATGATCCTAGTCTTCAGGCCCTTTGAAAGAAATATTTGCAACCTAAGACTTAAGCCAAGGAAGTTCCTATGTATTGCAATTGTTACAAAATCAACTAGGGGCAGTTAGAAATTACACAGACATTTCACAGCTTGTAAGGCTGCACAACATTGCTCCATTTTGTTTTATTTATTTATGCTATTTCAAATTTACACAAGGTACAAACACTTGTTACAGAAAATAATGATAAAAAAAAAAAAAAAGAATAAAGGACAACCGTCCCTATTCTTACACTCAGCATGAAGAACTGACATTCACTAGCCCACAAAAAGAATAAAAAGGGGAAGCAAGACACAATCAAAGGAATCGTTTCAGGAATAAGACACAAGACTGATGCAGAATATTACTATTCACAAATCCAAAACCCCCGCCACTAGTAGAGGGGGGGGGGGGGACTAAAGTGGAGTAGCCCAAGCTGCTAAGATGGAGCAACACCTTTACCCGCAACAAACTAAGTGTGCTGGCTCAAAAATAGTATAACTAACACCCTGATACTTAAACATCTACACGGATAACACAGGAAGAATAGCCCACCCAACTGCAAAACCTGGGAACGAAGCAAAGGAAACTGTTGCCTACGTTTCTGGGTAGCTTTAGAAACACCAGGAAACATCCTAATTATCTCTGCCATAAAGGGCTCGTACCTAGCCTTGAAATATAATTTCAAAAGTAAGCCTCGATCAGGCTCAAGAGCTAAAGTCAGCAGCAAAGTAGCCCTCGGGATAAACCCCAGATCTGTAGTCTCTAGAAACCCAGTTAAATCCAGAGTCCATTGGTGGAGAATGTGCAGGCGAAGAAACTCCATGGTCTTTACGCTTGGCAGTTGGCAGATAGAAAATCCTAGTCAAAGGAGGGACTGACTCCAGAGGAATTTTTAAAATAGAAGTAACATAAGAATTAAACAAATCCTTCGGCGAAACAGCTGGAACAGGAGGAAAATTCAACATGCGCAGATTTCTCTTCCTAACAGAATTTTCTAGCATTTCAATCTTCCCATGGATAGCAGTTAGATCTTTAGAAACAGTACCTGAGAAAGTTAGTGTCCTTCACTTTAGAGGATACATGGGCCACCTCCTGCTTCTGCTGGTCTGCAGACTGAACCATAGAGGCTAGGGCAGTGTGGAGAGCAACAACCTGAGATGAAAAAGAGAGTTCCAGAGCCTGTAATTCTTCCCAAAGGGAATCCAGGGTAACTGCGACTGGACGAACAAGTACAGACTTGACTGGCTTTACCTCCTGAGTGCCGGTAGAAGTCAATGAGTGAGCAGCCAATCTGTCCTCACATTCCACAGCCAACAAGGGCGCTCCAACGGCAGCTGAGCTCTCCACCAATCCAGCTAGCTCTGCAGCCATGAGAACCTCTGCCGCAGAACTCCCCGCCAACCCTGCCGTGCTGGTCCCAAATCTCTCTGCACTGCAAGATTCTGCCTCTGCTGTTCCCAAGCCGTGGCGTGCGGGCTGAGCTGGAGGGGTCAATGCTTCTGGGCTAAGCGTGACCTGAAGCTCAGAGGGCCGCAGCAAGCCGCCTTCCACTTCTGATGCCCCCTGCAAGCTATGCTACGGAGAACGCTCTGCGCCAGTGGGCCTCACAAAAGCATCAAGAGGACCCTTAGCAGAAACCGTGCTCTTAGGTAAGTCCCAACATTTAGCCTTCCGCTTGCGAGGCATTTCAAGGTAAAGAAAGGAGGAAATAGAAGATATCACGTGGAGACCGCAGAGCGGTGACTAACGCATGTCCACTGTTTTGCCTCCCTTTCAGCTGTACATTGCTCCATTTTTATCCTCCTTTCTGAAAAGAGGAGGGCTGCCGCAGCTGCCGCATGTGTGTTTGTCCGTTTTTCGGTAATAATTTCCTCTTTGGTGTGCTATGGGCAGCATTTCATGACTTTTGTTTTTTTCCATCTTTTCCATACCAAAATTTCAGGATATATCAGGTGATGAAGATGCCAAAGTAGTAGTACTTTTTTGGAGTTAAATATTCCGGTTATATATGTGTGCAGTTAGGCTACTTAATACTTGTTTGGTTTGGCATCCATGCACACATTTTCAAGACGTGCCGGGTTGTCTGACTATTTTATTGAACAGATCTTTTTGTACTGCTTTATCCTTCAGTCAAAGCGCTTTACATTGTAACTTAAACTTGGTAATGTACATTAAACAGGGACACTGATAACTCCCCATTGCCTCAGAAAAAATCCAAGTTAAGTGACTTGCCCATGGTCACAAGAAGTGCAAGTGGGAACTGAACCCTGATTTCTTGTTCCCAAGCCTGTGTTCTAACCATTAGGCTACTCCTGCACTGCAGGAGTATTTTGAGAGGCACCTCACCTTGGAAAATCTATAGATTCCATGACTATGCACACACACACCTAAGTCATTCAATAACTCGAATATCCTTTCTGATGGCTCTTCTGCCAACTAAGAATGCCCCTCTGGCTCTCTCTGGATTTGTAGCTCTGATCCCTGCTAATGGCACCCCTCTCCCATGCTATCAGCTCCCAGTCTCAACCAGGTATTGTGTGTTATATGCATCGGTCATGCGTTACTCGTTGGAGGCTGCACAGCATGGCCCCAACAGATATTGCACTTATTTGGACTCTAAAATACACCGGCAGCAATCACACTTAATGCCCATTGAGGTGTTATTAAGTGCACTAGTGCAAATTGCAACATTGATGGTGAACATGTGGTGGTAATCCCTGTGCTAAATGCACAATGCAGCCATGCTCGTGCTCTGCTCCTAACCCACCTATTTGCTTCCCTGTCACATGCTGAGCAGATAGCATGGAATTAACCCTGCGCTGTTAAGCATGTGTGCTCTAGGTAGGGTCCATTAGTACATGCTCAAGCATGCGTTAACAGCTTAGTAAACATACTCCTTAGTTTCCCTCAATTCTACCAGCAGAGGCTTTATCTCCACAATATGAACTAGTAAACCGATCAAATGTAAGGGTCCTTTTCATTGATATGTGTGGCCCTCTGCTGTCAGCACCACACAAAGTTCCACTGAAAAGAGGGGGGCTGGGAGAGACCCTAGGGCTGCTGGGATGCCATCAAACCTTTGCATCAGTTGTCACTAAGGCGTATCTAGGAGTCGGGCAGTGTAATAATGGTAACATTTACAGGCAAAGTAGAAAGTCAAGAAGTTTGGTTACAACATTAAAAATATTGGCTAAATGAGGTAACTCTCCATATCTGCAAATTTTTAAGAAAAATCTCCAAAAATGAAAGATGAACAATTTTTTTTTCACCTCCTAGGTCTGAAGGCGCTTTTTCCCCCCTTAAATAGGAAGGCATGGCAAATCTTTGCCTAAGACTGTGCTCATTTGTACAGCATAGGATATCTTAACGAGTTTCCCTGTGCTTTGCCTTATTGGAGTATTCGTCAATATAAAATTACTTATAGATGCATTTTACCCTACGATCAACTCCACTGTAACTTTCTGGATGCATTAGGAGTTCCAACCAGGACATAGGGATTTCTATGGACAATGCCAGGCTAAGAATTCTTAAGTCATTTAGCTTGGAAAACGAAGTCCCCTCTCAAAGAACTTTCAAGGGAAAAGCCCAGCTTGCCATTTTCTGCATTCTGCTCAGTCACTGGCAGAGGGAGCTCTACATTTTCTATGAGATAGATTAGTCTTTGGAACGTGTTGCCGGCAGATATGAAGAAAGCAGGTAGTGGAGATGGATTAAAAAAAAACATTTAGAGAAATTCCTGGTGGAAAAGTCCATAATCAGTTATTCCAGATCACCCTGCTAGACCATTCTAGTCAAGTGGGTTATGCCCCCCCCCCCCCCACCAGCAGACGATGGAGACAGAGAAAAGACTAGAAAGCTTCAGTGACTTCATGACTGGTATTAAGGCTGGTACAGCTAGGGACACCCTTCAGTTTTTTTCTGTCTCCAGCAGATGGTGGTACTTTGGTCTGGTGCAATTGAGCTTGTGGGCTCCTGGCAGTCATCCTGAAAGGTGCCCTCCAGTAGAGCCCTATTAGAGGTGGTCTCAAGGGCATATTCCTGAATACACTTCTGGAGTTTTCTGCTCGCTTTAGGGGGTTTTGCCTCCTGGTCATGAGGACCGGTTGAGCCGGGGGCAACTTGATGCTGTAGATCTTCCCAAGGTGTGCCCTGACAAGATCTTGCTTCCCCTTTTGGTTTAAGTTAACAAAACAATTTTTAGTTTTATTTTAATGCTACAGCAGGACTTAAGAGGTTGAGTTCCCCTCCCCCTCCCAGCCACTTCATCTGGCAGCCATCAACCAACAGGAAATGGCACACTTTGAATTACTTCAGCCTCTGAGAAACTGAATGGCCTTCCTCCCCTCATGGTGGTGGCCTCCTTGCGACCTGCTTTGCAGGCGCCAACGGTGCCTCTTGTCGCTCTTGCTCTTGCCTAATGCTGCGCTAAAGTTGTTCGTGGAAGAGGTAGAGTCCCCGGTTCTTTGAGTGGCTCTTCGAGCAGCTTGTTGAATGAGTGCAGGTGTTTCTGCTGACCTTGTTAATCACCAGACTTCCTGTTTACATGCCTTCGTCCTAGTGTTGTCTTGGCTGCAGCAAGCAGCGTCTGTTCCTTATAGAGAACATGTGCTGCTTGAACAGCCGACCCAGGAAAGACGTCCCAGTGATCCCTGGAACAGATTTTACAGGCACAGCAGGCACTGATGGCCTCTGAGCCATTGGATCCATGATCTCCAGGGCCTTTCTCTTTTGATGGGAGTGATACCCATGATCCCCATTTCAGCTGATTGCCTTGAGGCATTACCAGTGCTGGTGCCTGAAAGATCCCTGCAGTGGAGTACACCTGTAGTGGACCCCTTGGCTTAAGAGTTGCTTTTGCTATTTCAACACGTTTGGTCTTTGTAGCACAGGGTTTAGATGGGATTGTGGGGGGGGGGGGGGCAGATTTCTGTTCAGAGCCTTGCGGGGGTTGCCTCTAAGAATCCTATGTCAAAAGCAGATCCTAAGGATGTGAGATGTTCCAGGAAATGGATGCAGTCCAGTGAGCAGGCTGTCAGTAACTTAAGGCTCCCTAAGGAAGCTTCCTGGCTTTTGAGAGGCCGGGATTCTCCAAGGAGTGATGACATGGATTGGGAGCTGGGCTTCTATGGAGATAATTCAGCCAGTGACTCCAGTTGATAAGGGGAGGGAGTTATCCCCTCCAGAAGATGAACGGGATTCATTGAAAGTTCATCTGTTTTCGGAAGGATGAGCTTCTGACCTTAATCTTCCAGATTTATTCTGCCCTCCAAATAGTGGAGGTTCCGAAGAAAGACTAGACTAAGGCCCAGTCTGATCCTATTTTGGTGGGCATGGAGCCCATTCAGGATGCCTTAATGGTTTCTCCATGCAGCTACAAGGCCAAGAGGGTGATGGTAAGAGTCACGCTGCAGCATCTCCTGCACCTGTGGGTGATTCTTCTAGTACCACCTTAAAAGAAAGGAATGGGAAGGTATTCGATATACTGCATCATACCCAAAAAGGATGGCTCCTTTAGGCTTATTCTGTATTTGAAAGGGGTCAATTGAAGGTTGCCTGATTCTGCATGGAAACCTTATGGTCTGCCATCCAGGCAGTTTGGAAGGGGGAATTCCTTGACTTCTAGGATCTGGCAGAGGCCTACTTTCACATTCCTGTCAGGGAGGATCATCAGTGCTTTCTATTGTCACTCTTGGGACAATATTAATAGTTCTGTGCCCTACCCTTCAGGCTGGAAACTGCTCCCAGGACCTCAAAGGCCATGATGGTGATAGTGGCAGCACTCCATTGAGAGGTCATTTGTGTCCATCCCTACTTGGATGAGTAGTTCAATTGAGCAAAGTCCTGGCTAGAGATTCAACAGGTGGGTTGCCTTGGTGGTTCAGTTTCTCAAGAGCATTGGCTGGGCAGTGAATCACTCCAAGAGTCATTTACATTCTATCCTAACAACTAGAATTCCCTGGGAGTGAGATTCGACACTCAGATGGGAAAGGTTTTTCTCATCAAGGAGCAGTGGGACAAGTTTCTCAATTCTTGGCCTTTCAAGGTTGCCATGCTCCCAGGACATGTGATTACCTACAGTTCCTTAGCTCTATGGTGACCACCTTAGACCTTGTGTCTTGGTGTGGGCGTACATGCAGCTGTTGCAGCAGCGCTGTTGGCTTGCCTTTAGGAATATGAGGTGCATCTTCCCCTTCCCTTGGCAGAGAAGGTCAGTTCCTGCTGGTGGGGTTGCCCTGACAAAGTGTTGTGGGGGATGATTCTTGAGGCAGCATCTTGGATGGTAGTAATGGATGCCGGCCTGGCTAGTTGGAGAGCCCACTACTTGGGCCACATGCTAGGTACTTGTAACCTAGATTGGCCACTGTTGGAAACAGGATACTGGCTTGATGGACCTTGGTCTGACCCAGTATGGCATATCTTATGTTCTTAATCGCAAAGGAGGGACCAAGAGCCACAGGGGTGTCCTTGTAAATGTCTCTTGTTCCCTTGGGCTAAGCACCATCTGCAAGCTTGGTTGGCTCAGCATATTAAGAAGTGAAGAATGTTGAGGCATATTTTCCTCAGATGTCGCATGTTGGATCCCAGAGAATAAGAAATGGCAATGTGGACACTTCACCATAAAGTACAATGGTGTTGGACTCCCGGTCTGGACTTGATGGCGACAGGAGTCAACACTAAGGTACTGTCATTCTTCAGCCACAGGAAGGAGAACAAGTCTTAGGAGGCTGATGCATTGGATGATGATTTTGGTGGCTCCAGATTGGCCATGCTGCCCCTGTTATGTGGATCTAGTGAGGCTCCTGGTGGTGGAGCTCTTGGATCTGGGAGGCCACAGGGGCTTGTTGTGGAAGAGTCCCATCCTACTGGATGACTCTGCTCCCTTCTCGTTTACGGCTTGGCCCTTGAGAGATGGTGATTAAAAACATAAGATCTGCCATACTGGGTTAGACCAAGGGGTCCATTAAGCCTAGTATCCTGTTTCCAACAGCGGACAATCCAGTTAACAAATACCTTTCAGGTTCCCAAAAAGGTGCACAGATTTCATGCTGCTTATCCTCTGATTTATGGACATTTCCCCCAGGAACTTGTCCAAACCTCTTTTAAACCCAGGTACACTAATAGCTTTTTCTACATCCTCTAGTAATGCATTCAAGTTTGATTATGTGTTGAGTGAAAAAATATTTCCTTCCAAGCTTTCCCTCTTTTGGATGACAGGCTGGCCTGAATTTTTCTCTCCCTTTCCGCTTTTATTTTCTCTCTCCCAATTCTCTTACCTTTCTGTGCAAATGCAACTTTCTTTTTTTTTATTATCTGGAGTTCCTTTCCCATTTCTTGTTTTTATTCTAAACTGTTTTGCTGTTAATGATTTGGCAGTATATCAAGTTTTAAATAGTCTTAGATGTGCTACATTGTAGCTTCATTGCATGTCCCCCAGTCTTTCCACTTTTTAAAGGAGTAAACAACCGATCTACGTTTACCTCTTACACTCCATTCATCACTTTATAGACCTCTATCATATCTCCTCTCACCCGTCGGTTGAAGAGCGCTAACCTTATAAGCCTTTCCTCATAAGGGTATTCTTCCACTCCCTCTATCATTTTGATCGCTTTTCTCTGTACCTTTTCTAATTGTGCTATATACTTTTTAAGATATGGTGACCAGAATTGCACACACTATTCAAGGTGCGATCGCACCATGGAGCAATTCAGAGGCATTATAACATCCTTGATTTTATTTTCCATTCCTTTCCTTATGATACCTAGCATTTGCTTTCTTGGCTGCCGCTGCACACTGGGTGGAGGGTTTCAATGTGTTATCACAATGATGCCTAAATCCTTTTCCTGGCTGGTGGTCCTTAATGTGGAACCTTACATTGTGTAATCATAGTTTGGGTTGTTTTTCCCCAAGGGCATAACTTTGCACTCATCCACGTTAAATTTCATCTGTCATTTGGATGTCCAATATCCCAATTTATCAAGGTCCTCTTGCAATTTTTCATAATCCTCTTGTGTTTTAACAACTTTGAATAATTTTGTCATCTGCATTTCCAGGTCATTTATAAATGTTAAAAAGCAGCAAGCCCAGCACATATCCCTGGGGTACTCGGCTATTAACCTTTCTCCATTGAGAAAATTGTCCATTTAGCCCTACTGTTTTCTATCTTTTAACCAGTTCCTAATGCACAATAGTTCACTGCCTCCTATCCCATGACTTTTTAATTTCTGCAAGTTTCCTTTGAGGAACCTTGTCAAAGGATTTCTGAAAACCCAGATACATTATATCAACCAGCTCACTTTTATCTACTTATTTGTTCACACCTTCCAAAAAAAATATAACAAATTAGTGAGACAGGATTTTCATTGGTTGAATCCGTGTTGGCTTTCTCCTATTAAACCATGACTATCATAGTTCAATACTTTTATTCTTTATAATGGTTTCTACCATCTTGCCTGGTGCGGACGTCAGGCTCACCAGTCTGTAGTTTCCTGGATAACCCCTGGATACCTTTTTAAAAATTGGTATTACATTGGTCACTCATCAGTCCTCAGGTACTACAGATGAGTTTAGCTCATAAGGGATATTCGGAAGCCATTGTCACCATTTTGTTTAAAGCCAGGTGTAGTTCTGTGTTGTCGGCTTACCTGCATGTCTGGCATGTGTTTAAAAATTGGTGTCGTAGAATACGAATTTTAGCATGGTGGACACAGGTGCTGGCCATGCTATCATTCCTTCAGGAAGTTTTTGATAAGGGACTAGGCTTTAACCTCCTTGAAGCTACAGATCATGGCTCTCTTGTTTTTGAGGGCGAGTTGCAGGTCGCTGCCTTGTTTCCCATGTAGATGTCGCTTTCTTTCTCTTGGGAGTGCGATTGTTATGCCATCCCATTATGGCCAGTTGTATCACCTTGGGATCTTGCTCTGATTCTCAGGGCACTCATGAAGGTGCCCTTTGAACCCCTGAATAGGGCCATTCTTAAGGACGTTTACTTGAAAGCCATCTATCTAGTAATCAGCTTACTGCTTTAGAACTGCAAGTCCTTTCCTGCTGAGAACCTTTTTGTCTTTTTCATCTTTCAAAGTTTTACTGTATTGCGACCTGTCCCTTTCTTTTTGCCCAAGGTAGTGTCAGCATTCCATATAAACCTGGTGATTTCCCTTCCCGTGTTTTTGTTGGAGCAGTGAAAGGGTAAGAATAAAGATCTTCAGTTAGTGGATGTTAGGGTTGCCAACTGGCTCCAGATGCGCCCGACAGGCTTGATCCAGTCCTGGGTTTACTCCATTGCATGCAGGGACATGTAGTTCTGATTTCTCCATTGCATTCCATAAGAAAAGCAAGACTACAAGTCCCTGCATGCAATAGGGTAAACTCAGTACTGGATCAAGCCTGTCGGGCGCATCTGGAGCCAGTTGGCAACCCTAGTGGATGTATGCAGGGTGCTTCATAACCTGGAAGTGACAAATTTGTTTCAACTTTGACGGGTTGTTTGTCCTTTTTTCCAGGCCACAAAAGGATTGCACTGCTCCTAAGACTATACTTGCATGTTGGATTAAAGAGGGTATCTCTTCTGTGTATTTGTTGCATGAGAAACTGGCCTCGGAAGGTCTGAGGGTGCATTCTACAAGGGCTTAGGCAACCTCCTGGTTAGAATCGTGCAGGGTTTCTCCCCTAGATATCTGCTGGGCAGTGACCTGGTCTTCCCTGTCTTCCTTTGTTAGGCATTATTGTTTAGACCTACAAGCCCGGGCAGAAGCCTGCTTCACCTCTTTGGGTGTTGGCGGTGGCTGTCTCTTCCTGCCATGTTGTGCAGTAGCTGGGGGTACTTCCTGCTTGTCTGGACTGCTCTAACAAGATGATCTGGATGATGAAATTTAATGTACCATTAATTTCCTTTTCTGGAATCCTGTTAGACCAATCCTGGACCCACTTGCTCTGTTTTTTGACATACGTATATTTCAATGCCGAGTTCATAGTTTGGACTGTTCTCGCATGCCTGTATTTAGTTTCGCATGGGATGTGCTTGTTGGCTCAGTTTAAGCTTTTTTGTTTTAAAAAAAAAAAGATAAAGTAAAAGAAGGGCCAAAGTATGTTTAGGCTTCTTGAGAGGATTTGTTGGGGCTGCATCATGTGCTTTAAGGAAATAAACTGGAGGGTGCCCCTAGCTGCTCCAGTCTTAATACCAGTGATGACACTGAAGCTTTCTAGTCTTTTCTTTGTCTCCATCATCTGCTGACAGGGGGGATAACCCACTTGTCTGGACTGGTTTAGCAGGATTCCAAGAAAGGAAATTAATGGTAAGTAAAATTTCACTTTAAGGTAGTCCAAGAGACCACTGCCTATCACTAGGAATAAGTAGCATTGAACTAGCTACTTTTGGGCTATGTTAGGTATTTGTAACCTGGATTGGCCACTACTAGAAACAGGCCCCCGGGCTCAGTGGACCTTTAGTCTGACCATGTATGGCACTTCCTTTGTTCTTATGATTTTTGCGCTGTTAATGGTGCGTTAGAGTGCCAGATGGGTAGATTAGAGGCAGAGAATGGGTAATGGTGAGCAAGTGGAAGAAAGGACAAGGAGGAAGTGTTATTGTTGCAGAATTTTTAGAGCAGGATGCACAGCGATTTCTTACCCAAAAGCATAGAATGGAATAGATGATATCCTGGGAATCCTCCCAGATTTTTCTATTAGTCAGATTCTACTTTCAACTACAGTAAAGGTGGTGATACTGTAAATATACCCTTTCTGTAAATCATTTTGAAGACCTCAGGAATAAAATTCTGGTAGATGTAAAATATGCAATTAATATATTTGTTAATGGTTCTCAGTTATTTGACCTTTCTCAGCTTGCTTGATTAACATATGAAACGTGACAACAGACAGGTAGTGAGGATTGAATTTGTTTAAAAAAATAGTTTTAAGCAATAAAAACAATGGAGATTGGAATAAATATTCTAATTTTTTAAAAATATTTTATTACAGTTTTCAAAGTGATATCAGAAAAAGGTTAAGCAAATCCACCTAATGAGGGCAATTTTATAAGGGGGCACCTAGTTTAAGAGGACCAGTAGGTGTGCCTTAGGCGGTATTTTGTAAAGATACATAGTCGTCTATGTGCCTTATAGAATATTAGGGTCTGTTTACTAAAGCACATTAGCTGCAAAAAGCCGGCGCGGGCTGCAAAAGCCCTGTGGTATGTTCCGGGGGGGATCCCAGCATTTCCTCTGCAGATACCATGGAGAAAATGCTGAGATTGTGGGATGGCAGATTTGTGGAGGCAGCTAATACCACCCAATGAGGTAGCAATAGCTGAATCCGTGAAACCTACAAAATGTGCAGCTACCCCACAATGTTAACGCTCACTGCAGCTGCTCGATACTGGAACGCCCACTCTCCGTCCACATCTCGCCCACTCTCCACCCACTCTCCGCCCACATCTCGCCCACTCGAGCAGCTAGCACGTGAAATGCGGCTACTGTGGAGAAAGGACTGTGGTAGCTGCATTTCTCCCACATCATCTGTCTTTGTGGCGTGACGATCCTGAATTAGCGCCACGAAGACAGCTAACACACTTCACAGCCCCTTTAATATTAACATCAAATCACACTGTGGACAATAACATTTGCTCCTGAGGTGCTGTAAATGTCTGGGCCTAGATTTAAGTATGCCTAGAGATTAAAATATTTAATAATCTACACATGTACTTGTGAACTCCTGCCATGCACTGCCTATACTCCTGCTCTGTACATGTCTACTGGCAAAGTATGCTTCATCATATCAACGCTCGGACTTTCATGCTGGTTGGACTTTTATAACAGGCCATTTAAGCCTGTATGTGGCCATACACTCATGAAAATAGCTTTATAAAATTGCCCTCAATATTTTTGGATGAATTAATAATCCCATACACTCCAAGGTTGTCCCAAAAGAAATCAAATGAGGAATAAACAGAAAGACTAACGATTACAACCAAAAATTACAAACTAAATAGCGCGGTATATAAGAAACTGTAATAAATAAAATAAAATAAAGATAAAGATACAAATTAGGCTGTGAAATCCCATAATGTGATAGTTGATACAGCAGCTTCTCAATCTTATTCCGCCAAATTGGAGGATTCTATCTCCCATATAAACAAGCAGAAAGCAGCAAAAAGGACTGTATATGCTTTCAGAGTAAAGATGTCAGATTTTGATTGCAAGCCAGCATGGCATCTGTAATAAAAAAAATAAGAGTTTCATGTTAGGAACCCCTGAAATGTCTTTGTTTTGATTCTAGAAATTAATTCTTCTTTAATCATGTTAATTTCCTGTTTATAGTATCTCAAAATGTACATGACCTGATTTGCAAAACTAAAAAAAAAAGCTAACAAACGCTCTACATATAATGAAAGCAATTTGAAAAGCCAGATTTGTGTTTAAAGCAATGCTTTGTGCATAGGCACAGGCACTTGTAAAACGAAGAATCCAATGTGTATGGCAGTCTGTGTCTGCCCAGCTTTCCCTGAACTGAGTGGAAGCATTCCCTGGGGTACGGACGGGGAGTTTACATTTGTGCAGACCTTTGAAAATACTTGTACATTCATGTAAATGAATCCCAAGAATTTGCATGTGCCAACGAGCAGGTGTAAATCCAAGTAAATAAATTTGCGTGGGTACTATTCAAAACAGAAGCATGCATCTATTTTCATTTTGACAATTTGCCAGTAGCTGCATAGGGAAACCTACAGCAATGCATTGTGTGCGGTTGAGTCCATACTGACTGCTGGAGACCCAGCTTCTATAATTTTTTTTTTTGGCAAGGTGCACCCAGAAGTAGAGTGCCAGGCCTTTCTTCCATGCAATGAGTTTACAGCCTCTGGTAGTCCAAGGTGGTCACCCATCCAAGTACTAGCCAGGCCTGACTGAAACCTATGTGCATACTCTTTACAGGCTCACTCAGTTATAAAACGGATTGCTCTATTTTCTGTTCTCTTGAATCCATATATAGGAAAATATCCTTAAACTTGATTATGATGATAAAAACATTATACACCAGGTAAACAAAATGAAATAACAGAAAGTAAACAATTACTGCTTTATTTTTTTAAGTTTTGTATGGTTATTTTATAAGCCACTCTTTTAAACAGATAAAAGTCCCAAAACAAGTTGTAGACAGCTTTCTTTATTGGAATAAATGCATTTCTTGGCCAGCTTTCAAGAGCTGTGCACACAGCCAGGCAAGTGGCATGCAGGCCTTGGGTAGGTATGCCACCCCTGCCCCCTTGCCTCTCCCTCCCGAGCCCCTTCAATATTGTACAGACACCATCTTTTTCACCAATATAGATTTCTTTATTGAACATTGTTGGAAAAGTGTTGGCCGCAGCATAACTGTAAAACATTCAACCAAATTGATACATTACAACTTTATAACCTTCGCACTTTGTAATCTTTACAACCATGCAAATTGCCTGAACTCTTCTTGCCCTAGTCCCGAGAGGGCCTCCACCAGGACTAGTTAGAGCATCCTGACAAACTGGAAACGAGAAAGGGGGGGCACCAGTCACATGAACCAGCCATTGTTCCCCTCCTGGGGGGCAGGGGGGACGACGACAGCTGCCTGTAGTCCTCAAAATTCCTCACCAGGCATGCGGGGGTCACCCAGCAGGGAGGACAAGGACACTCTGGTACCCCTCCCCACTGGATCCGTCTTGGATATGCAGATGTGCAGCACCAATGAGCCCCCTTGCAAAGTGACATCCTTCCGCCTGAGGCCCCTGCATGCCGGTGCATGACTCGAGGAGGTGACCAGTTCTTCTGTCCTGAATGCCCTGAAGAAAGTCCAGGAGAACACTCATCGAAAAAGACGTGTCTTGAAGGTGTCATAACAGTCCCTGTCCATAACTGCCAGAAACTTCCTTAATATTTTGTGTGTGATTGGGCATCAGCAATCTGGTATGCAGCAATGTCTGGCTGACCAGCCCCTCATTACCCTCGCAATGACTAAGTCAGCCACAAGGCTTTTCTCCTCTATTGCTCTGGCAAAGAAGGCGACCACCGCCATATGCATCTATACCACTGATTTCTTTATGTCTCTGCCCTTGCAGGATAGAATCCTTTGCAGAATGGTGCCCATCTTGAACTGGTCCCTATCCTCGATCCCATTGCTGCTACAGAAGTCCTCAAAAAGCTCTCAAGCTGTTACATATTTCCACCTAGTTCTCTCGGCAAGGAACTCAGCAGAAGCTCCCAAACTTTGGTGAGCCAAATGCCCAGACTTCTTCCGGAACGGCCGTCTTGACCTTGTCCGCATCAGGGGCAATTGCCTGGAATAGTGGGATCTTGAAACAAGAAAGGGCATTGGCAATGTTATAGTTCCCCAGGATATGCTCTGCCCTAATAGTAATATTATGGGCAAAGCCTAGCATCACAATTTCTTTTAGCAGTGCTACCATCCCTGGCATCCTGGTATACCACATGCACAACCGCCAAGTTGTCTGTGTGGAAGGTAATCGCTTTGTTGGCCAATAATGGAGCCCAGATGAAAAGGGACACCATTATGGGGAAAAGCTCCAGGAACGTGATATCCTTGGTAACCCCAAGGGAGTGCCACTCACATGGCCACTGCTCGGTGCACCACGCCCCCTTGAAGTATATCCTGAAACCCACTCTCCCTGATGCATCCGTAAACAGTTCCAAATCTAGGTTTGAAATGGGGTAGTCCTGCCAGAACTCCAAGCCATTAAATGTCTGCAGAAAATGTTCCCATACCCACAGGTCTTCGCGTATGTCCTTGCTAACTCTGATAGGATGATGCTTCCTTTTGGCCAGTCGGTGACAGAAGACCCATCCCATATGCATTGTTCTACAGGCAAAGCACAACAAACCGAGCAAAGATTGGAATTGCTCCAGTGTAGCCTTCCGTTGCCCCTTCATTTGCCTAATGTTGCTTCTCAATTTCTCGAGTTTTTCCCAGGCAGTCAAAACAACTGCGCTGGCATGTCGATCTGAATCCCAAGAAATGTGATTGTTCTTGTGGGACCCAGTCTTTTCTGCTGCTAGAGGTATGCCGAGCATATGAGCAATAAGCTCGTAAATGCCCAGGATCCTTTTACACTCCTAGAAGCTTGTCCCCATGAAAAGGAAATCATTGAGGTAGTGCACCACTGTTAGGCTCCGCAACTTCCTTTACCACCCAGTGGAGGAATGAACTGAATTACTTAAAATAGGCACAGGAAATTGAGCAGCCCATGGGCATACATTTGTCATAATAGTATTCCCCTTCAAAATTGAAGCCGAGTAAATAAAATAACTCCGGATGTACTGGGAGCAGCCAGAAAGCAGATTCTACATTGGCCTTGACATCCTAGCCTTCTGAGTATGACAGATCATGTATCAAATGGAATTTGTCCAGATCCTTCTTTGGCCCTATTCCCTGTGGGGACAATACCAAATCTGGGAAGGGTGGGTCCTTAAATAGACCTGTGACCCCCTCCCATGCCAATTTCTTTCATTAATTTTTTTTCGCACCACTGGAGTGTGCTTCATATTAGAAGGGCAGTTGTGGATTGTACGCGACATAGCGGGGACAATGGACAGGGTAAGGAAACCGTGTTCGAATCCATTACTAAGGGTGAGTGCCTTGTCCTGCAAAGGGTCTGCCTGCAGCCACAGGAGCATGCTCTCAAGCCTGATGGGGGTTGGGGCCATGGCCTTCATTGGCATGCTGTGGCAGGGGCCTGAAAAAGATTTTACTTCTTTTGTAGATCTGCATGCATATGCTGGGTGGCCAGCTCTGCAGCTTGAACATGAGTCCCAGAACTTACAAGGATGCCATGTGCAACTCCCGGTGTTGTACTGGCATCAGGACCGGCACCCCACAGCCTGCTAGACTGTTGCCCGTGGGGCACCTGAAAGTGCTCTGGTGGTCCCTCCTGATTCCACAGCTTGTTGGGGGACATTTCGTCGAGCCATAAATCTAGGATTCTGGGTTGCCAGGTTATGGTGGGGTCCTCCGCCATGCTTTTTCTGAACTTGATGTCGTAGTTGAGCCAAACCCAGCCGCCGAAGCGCTTATGCACACAGGTAATTGTGTCTAAATATCTGATGAAGAAGGGATTCACCCTGGGCTTGCGCTCGATCACGACGCTCATTAATATATGAAATGCCGAAACCCAATTGCTGATGGACTTTAATATTTTTGGCTTTTTGTCCTTATCCCCACTTTTCTTTATTTTTTCCTCTTTTGCTTCCCCATCCTTGTCCCTAAGCAATAATGAAAATATGTCTATAAATTTCCTTCACCAAATTTGTTTCTTCATTTTTCTTGGCACTGCACTGACTAAGGAACTGATGCTGCAGTGAGGATTCCCTCCTTTGGCAGCCAGGGACACTGGTGCCACTGGAACAGACTCTGACTCCATGGTGCTCGTATCCACAATTATCCCCTTTTCAGTGGATGCCCCTCTGCCTCCCTTCCCCCCCCCTGCCCGCCCTCCCCCCCCAGGCTGACCACACTTTTGCTGCAGAGTTCTTCTTTTTAGACTTCTTTAAAAAAAAATTTAAAGCATTTTGGATCATGCTCGCGATGGTGATCCCGCCGTCACTAACAGAGGTTGAACCCTCTGATGATGAGGATAACCGTTCTGGTGCCCATGCTGTACCCCCAGATTTACTGCCCAGCAGGCTTACAACCATGGTATGTGCAGCTTCTGCCTGTGCGGAGGATGTGGAAGCCTCGAGGTGATGCCTAATGATGCTCGGGCCATCTGGGTGATTTGCTCACGTATCACATGAATCAACTCGTCCATCTCCTGACTGGTGGTCGACAATGTGGTGGTGCCTGCTTGCTGAGACATGAGGTTGCAGCCATATAACTTGCTGCCCCCATGGTGGTTGCAACCATGCTACTGGTTGGCCTCTTCTTGGTTGCCACGGCCATATTTGTTGCCTTTGTCTCGGCCGTGACTGACGCTTTGCTTGTGTTACCATGCCCGCGACCCGCCACTTGTCACCCTCCATGGGACCTGAGAATGTCTGCTGGTCTTCCATTGAATATCTGCAATATGGGAAAATTCGACTACAAAAAGGAAGGAAGGAAGAGAATGGTCAAAATAAAATAAAAATTGGAGACAAACATAAACACCAAGATCCCTTTCGCCCCTTTTATGTCTTTATTTATTTGCGGGGTTTTTTTTTGGGGGGGGGGGGGGTTTGTAGTTCATTACCCTGCATTTTTATGCAGATCTATACCATCATGCTCCATACATGTCTATGCAGATATCTAGCATAGCGCTCTACCCCATCCTTACATCTGCTCTTCATTTGTGCTCTAGAGATATATTTGCTACAGTTCAGTGCACATCAATATATACTCCATCATGGGGCATGCCCCCTATATCATCAACCTAGGTACATGCGCACATAAATAAAAATCCTAAGTCATACCCTCATCAACAAGCAAGAAGTCAAATACCTTGGAGTAACCTTCAATCAGTATCTCAGCTTTCAACCTCACATAAAGAGAACCAGATCAGCCTACCACAAGTTGTGAACTTTACACAAACTCAAGCCATTACTATCCAGCAGCGACTTCAGGACTGTGTGTCAAGCTGTAGTAACACCCATAACAGACTACTGCAATGTCATCTATCATGGATTACCCAAGAAAACCCTACTTCCCCTCCAACTGGCCTAAAACACAGCTGCAAGAGTTATAACTGGAATTGCTAAATACAGCCATATAACCCCTACTCTTCATCAACTACACTGGCTCCCTGTCAGTTCACACATCTAATACAAGATCATCATAATTATCTTCAAGATACTAAACAACCTGTCGCCACCGGGTCTTCAACCATTGATCATGAAAGCACATCCAACCAGAACAAGAAGAGGAGCAGACAACACCATCCTGGAAACTCCACCAAGCTTCTGAACAAAGAAACAATTCTCCTGTAGTAGAGCCTTCTCCATGTATGCCCCACCCCCCAACTATGCAATAATCTTCCCGCCGCAATACATGCAATTAAAGACCTAATGGTCTTTAGGAAAGCCATAAAAAACCACCTTTTCTGTGAATACTATGGTCCCACCTTAGAGCTACTGCCAGATATAGATACAACAACCTTATGATTTCTGTTATGCAACCCTGCTATACCTCGCACTGTTACAATGTACCAGTATATAGCTAAATGTATTAATTTCCCCATGTAATCTTCCAAGTTACAATACTCTGTTCCATGTAAAAGCATGTTGCTAGGTTGTTCTATGTAAAATGCTTTGAATTAACGATAAGGCGGTATAAAAAAACCTGTTAGTTAAATACTTCAGTACCCCATACAGCACCTGCATCTAGCTTTCCACACCTTTTCCAAAAATTATACAAATTCCCCTACCCCCAAACTGTGCCCCTGGTTTCCCCTTATTTCATTTAATATTAATACATATTTTAAAACAAATGAATAATATCATCTAACCAATGTACATTCGACAATTTGTGCAGACTAGCCCACTAGATGGCAACATTGCCCCGCACAGAATACCGGAGATATACAACAAACAGATATATGAATGCCCTTAACGCCCCCCCCCCCCTCCCAATCATTCTTCTTTTTTTTAAAATATATTTATCATTATTTAAACACATTCTAACTTCAATTTTTTTTGAGCAGGCTATGGTATCCTTTAAACCACTAGATGGCCCCATTACATCACCCAAGATACAGGAGATGAAAAGAAAACAGGAATGGCCTTCAGGATCGCAGCACTGACCATGCAGCCCCAGAAAGAACGCTGGGAATCCTGGTGTTCGACCCATCCATCTGCCCGATGGGCACATGGACACGTAACCTGCCAGCGATGCCAGGACCGAACAAAGACCCCTTTTCCCTACAGATGAGGCAGCAAACCACGCGAAGGCAAAGATCACATCCAGCATTTCGAGCATCGCTCCATTACGCCAGCATCGACCTGCATTGTGTCTAACCTACAGCCACGTGTTGAGGTCCGGGTAGCAGGGTGAGGACCAGTGCCTGCACTCGGGATAGTGGCTCCTTCCCTCTCTCCTTTGAAACAGCCGTCACATTCCTTGGGGGGTGGGCTCCTGCTGCCGCCGCCGCCGCCCCCTTCATATTCCCCTCACCACACACACTGTTGACCATGCAGGGAGGCCGTGGCACTCACCGGGTGATTGTGCCGGGTGATCGCACTCTCGAATCTCCTGCCAGCCCACAGCCAGAAGTCATATGGGAGCCAGATATGAAGCCAAAATGGATGCTGGACCAAACCATAAGCCTGCTGAGCCACCACAGTACTCTTCACTCACTATCCCGTGGCCCCTACAAGGTCCAAAAGGGGCCAATTATGATCAGAAGCAGGTGTTTCATTTGTTTTCAATATAACCCAGAAGAGGACTTACTATTCAGCCAGTGAGAGGCTCACTGCCCTGCCCTCCTGAATAAGTGCCAATGGAATCAGAAACCTGGGGATCACAGGAAACACACGCCAGTAAGCAGCACAAAGAAGCGTGTCTCCTTCTCCCACTAGGCTGGAGGAGCAAGAGAGTGGCCCATGGCCACGTGGCCCCAGATAAAGCTGGCCCTGGCCCGCCCGCCCTTTATCCTTCTAACTGCTCCCCTGCCCACTTGTGCTCAGCAGCGGTAATCCAGCCGCCGGGTCTCTTCATCAGGCCAAAACAAAAATATGCAGGTTAATGCAGAGGATGTTGCATGAATATACAGCATATCTGGACCATGAAGTGAAATAATATGGGGGTCATTTTACAGTAGAAGCTTTATTCATGCTTTGTATGTCCAAAAATGGACATAGAGACATCTAAAGCACAGATACTTCTCCAGAGCAATTTTAGAAGCTGGCTCTGGTGACGTCCCCGGTATGAGGATCTTCTAGTCTGTACAGGGGCATGGTGGAGGTGTGGCCAAGGCATTTCCCAGGATCCTGGACATCTCCACCTGATCTCAGAAATGACATGTACATCTGTTATAACCTCAAATGTTAGACCTGCTCTAGGCATCATTTTGGCTGAAAAACATCCAGAAGGTGTAGAGAAGTAGAGATTCCATCATCCCTAGTTTTCAGCACATTGCCAATGATGGTAGCAGTAGGGTTTGAACCCTGGCTGTCCTGTTCCTAGCCCACTGCTCTAACCATTAGGCTTTCCTAGATGTCCAGGTTCTGAAATATGGTTCTGGGGATGTTTATGTAGATGCCCTCACAAACATCCACATTGGGCATGTCCACGTTTGTGAAATCGTGTTTGCACCTGGACATGCCTGCATTTTTTTTCAAATGTTTTGGCTTCGATTGCACTTGGACATCCCTTCTAAAACTTCCAGGGCTTTTTTTTTTGAATGGGTACTGAGTACTGGCATCTTTCTGATTGTCTGCTAAAATTGACCCATGATGTTCATGTACTAATGAAAGAGACCGGCATATTAGTACTGGTACTTTTTTTGATAGGAAAAATGCACTGATGAGGACCATGGGTCAGTTTTAGCAGGTTTGGTGTTTGTGTGGCCAAATCTTCTCGGTATGATAGCTAATAATAATATACCCAGCAACAGATACATAATTCTTATACACACAAATAGATATGTTCACCGAGGAAGTACCATAGTCCTTTTTCAAATAAATGGAATACTTACATTTCCACTGGAACTGGTAAAAATTAAAATGCAAAAATATTAATACAAATACTATTTTTAAATTGGTGTTTGTTCAGGCTTACACCGCATAAATCTAAGCACATCCAGTGGTATATCAGATGTACTGTAATTATGTCAATTGACTATTGAGATATTTGTATTTTTTACCTACCTTCTGAATGTTAACCACGCAATAAAGCAGTGAAATTTACTGGTATGAAGTAAGGGAAGAAAGCTGGTCGCTGGACATTTGGTGGTTGTGGTTGATTATATGGTAGAAAATATCTGAGGAATCTGTAACCTTCACGTGACTGCAAGCAGAATTCAGACACATCAGTAAATAACAATAGTTCTCCAAGGAGCGCACGACATCACAAAGGAGCAGGTTTAGTAAGGCATATTAGGCTTTTGCACGTTAGTGTACATAGTGCCACGTTAGCTGCAAAAGCCGTACGGTATCTGTTGGGGGCGTGCAAGGCATCTCCTTAGCAGAAACCACAGTTAAAATGCAGACAGCGTGCTGTGCATGCAGCTAACGCCACCCACTGAGGTGGCGTTAGTTGCACCCATGCCATCCATAGCTTTGATGATTACCTCATGTTTTAGACATGCCCACTCTCTGCCCTCATCTCACCCACTCATGCAGATAACGTGGATTCTGCAGATAGTGCAAGAAATCGCTGCATATCTGCATTAGCCCACGTTTGGCAATTGCTATAGGCGTGTTAAGAACAAAAGAAATACCTTACTGGGTCAGACCAAGGTCCATCAAGCCCAGTATCCTGTTTCCAACAGTGGCTAATCCAGGTCACAAGTACCTGACAGGTTCCCAGAAAAGTATAAAGGTTCCGCAATGCTCGTCCTGTTAACAGCCAACATGGTTTAGGAAACATGACCCATAGATCGCTGTAAACATGGGCATGTGATTAGGGAGCTGCAGAAGTTTGACTTTTTTTTGTTTTTGGTTAAATTCTGCATACCCACACAATTTCCTTTGAGAAATTTGTTCTTTCATGGGCTTTGCCTTCAGAGGAGTTTCTTTTATAATATACTGTATGCAAAACAAACTAACTTCTTTCTTAACACCAGGGTATGTTTTCCATGATCTCACTCGCTCATTTAATGCTAGGACTCTAATGAAAGCCTTCATCGTGTGAGAGAGAGCTGCCTCTGGGAATTCATAGGGTATAATATGTATAGGCAACATATGAAGGTGTGCTTGGAAAGTTATATTAATCAAGCCAATGGGATTCAATATAATTGGGGCTTTATTTCTTTTGGCTACATATGCTGGTCTCTGATTGCATCTTTTCAGGGCTGGTCGTCACCCCATGGCGGCAAAAAATGCAAAAATGCAAAATGCAAAAATTGCATTTTTTGCCGCCATGAGGTGAACTAGATGGTCGCCTAGAGTACCCCCCCCCCACCCCCTCCAGGACCTGCTCTGGCCATGATGAGGATAAAACAGTAAAGCAGCGCTTACTATAGCCACTAATTGAACAAGCAGGATCTGGTTTAGGCTTAGTAAATGTCTCTAATAGTATACTTAGACACGGTTTCACAGAATTTCAGGCACGAGAACCTGAGAAAAGGAAGCTCTTTGGAGCAGGAGTCAGGAAGGTCACTATGTGGGCACAAGCCAGTCCCACTCTTCCACAAGATGCCTGCTTTTTAACATAAGGTCACTGGTTTCAGAGCAGCCTCTGACTGTCATAAGAAAAGCCAGCTGGGTGTTTTATTTGCCTGAAACCTCTAGCACTCTTTTAGCTATTTTCTTCATTTGAGCAACAGCCACAGCTACCTCTTTAATAAAATTGCTCTGAAATGAAAATTCTTTAAAATGAAACAAAAGAAACTTGAGACAAAATTAAATGTGTTTGCCTGCACGCTCGTAGTGTTCCCTTGTCCCCAACCTTGTCCTCTACTACTGATCTTAAAATAATCCTTACTGACACGTAAGAGAGAAAGTTCTAGAGGCCCATTCATGTCAGTTTCTGCTGGGAAATCAGTAGGAGGAATCAGGAGGAAAAGAGAAGGGAGGTGCTCAGTTTATCATGCCCTCGATAAGGAATGCATTTAAGCTATATAACCGATGCATTTTTGGGTTTCCGTATATTGAGATAGAATGATCAGGCTATTTTTGCCTTTTTTTTGTAATCATGCTAAATCTTTATGCCTATATGATCACTACTTAGAAATAAAAAAAAAAATTGATTCAAATCAAGGAAAACACTGGCTTCAAGTCCAGCCAATGTCAATATGACCCTTTTTACTTTATTTCATGCTTTAACCTTGTTATAAAATCTCTTATTCCAAATTTCCAATCTGTACATACTGGCTGCATTTGGAGCCTGTGTTCTCCTTGATTAGGTTGCTCTGAATAAAAAAATAAATAATTCTAGGCGGTGATCATATATGCAAAGAATTCTTACATGGTGTTTAGTTGGCAAAATTTTAATGCATGGCTTGTTAAGTGCCTATAACAAGCCTGTAAAATTGTTTGGCAAATCCTAGGTAAAATTGTTTTTGCTGCGTTTCATTGCATAGGACCCGTGGAGGATCATTTTAGAAAGATCCTATTATAAAAATCCAAGTTTACACGTAGAAAGTAAATGGGTATATAAAGTAGTCACTCCTGGGACTGATTTACTCTTTCTGAAATTTAATGCTGAAGGCACAGGAAGTGATTCATAAATTCAATTAAAGATACATCCCTCGAAAAATTATTTGAAATAAATATTTGCTATTCAAATTCTGAAAACAGAATTAAGTCCCACTGTCCAGATTGAGAATCAAAAGGATTATGCGTCCTATGGATTCATTATTTCTTTGTGCAATACTGATCTGTTTCTCTTCTCTGGAGTACGAGTAGGGCTTTGTTTTGTATTATCTTGCTTGCTAATGCTAGCGAGTTTAGCTATTCAACATTGTATATAGATTCAGAAGCTTAAAAAGAGAACTCACAGAACTCCTGCGCTCACGGTGAAGCTCCTTGGTAGCCTGTAATGTGGTTTCAGGGAAACCAAAAAGCATAAACAAAGAATTACACACTTTTGGGGACTTTTCCCATACTAGGGATGTGCATTAAGTTCGTCAGTGTGCTTTAAAAATGTAGGGGGGGGGGGCATATTCAGTGGCAGCAGCCAGTGTGATTAAAGCGTCTGGCCACTGTCACTTTAAACTAGCCCTGGATGTTCAGTGCTGGGGCCATATCGAGCTAGTGGTACTGTATATCCGATTTGCTCAAATAGAAATTTATTGGAGCCATCCTGTCATGCGTGATATTCAGACCAGCTTTTTCTTTGCCTGACTTTACCCGGTTTAGGTTAACCGGTTAGCAGCTGAGTATCGCCGCACACCGGCTAACCATGGGTGCCAACTCTGCTCTACTCCCAGAATGCCCTGGTAAGAGCTTAGTGTCGGGTTATTCAGCTGCATTGCGTGGGGATATTCTTTTGCATAAACCAGGTATGTGCTGTTGAATATTCCACTTAGTGGGATTAATGCTGCTAGCAGGTTTGCTAACTGCATATATCCCTCTGAATATGCCCCCCCCCCTTAGTGTGTACTAATTGATTAAGCACATTAATTGACTTAGAAGCATGCTTACTAAAAGTGCTACTGGTTAGCGCAGGATTTACTGCTCACTACGCACACTGAGGTAGTTGTAGCCATGAACTAAAACTGTGGCCGTGGAAAAACTCCCATGCTACCTACTTAGCACAAATTGCAGCAGAGACTGAGTAAATTGTGGCAGAGTGTGGGCACATTATGGTTAGTATGAGAGTCATTAGCATGTGCTCAGGGTTGCAGTTAGTGTGGAAGCATTAATTAAGGTTATCAGCATATCACTGCAAGATGCTCTAACCCCTGCTAACTGTCGGGGTCATTACGAAACATGAATAATGGAGATGGACGTCCCATTGGGACATCCATCTCCACTATTTGGGCCCTTTCTCAATCCTGTCTACCTTTCCCATGCTTTGTATGGGGAAGGTAGACGGGGCAGGAAAGGGGTGGATCAGGGGCGGTGTTAGGGTGGGCAGTGGGCGGTCATTGGCCCCGGATATACAGGGCCAATTCCAATGTCAGCCCTGTATGTCCAGGGCTGGCGGCTTGCACGGAGAACTTATTCCACCTCTGAGGAATAAGGCCGAATGGAATCGGGGTCCTGGCCTGCACGTACAGACCTGTTCACAATTCTGATCCCACGGAGCTAGACGTATCCTGTGAGATCAGAATCACAGCTCCCTCTGTGAATCTGGTTCCGGCCTGGCACACAGAGGGCCAGGACATCCAGGATGGAATCGAGCCCTGTGTGGGGATGTGCCCAATACACCTCAATCAGTTAGCATGGATATGGCCCATCCCCTGTTAAATTTTGGGCCTTAATATGCACTACACTAGCACTTTTTCATAAACATGCCCCTTGGTGCACCTTTGTCAGTCTGTTTTAAATCAATTTAGCGTACACTAAAATTGGCATAGTAAAACAAATGTGTGGAACTCTCACCAAGAAAATCTCCAAAACTGAGAAAATTTGTGAAAAAATGAAAACAACTGAATTTTTCTTGTGCATATCCCTATCCCCAGGGCCAGCCCAAGGGTTTCTGCCACCCTAGGCAGGCCGTCCCTCCCCCACTACCCCCCTGAGTATCCATCATCTGCCCTTCTCTCTCACCTGGGGGTGTTGGGAGGCACTGCAACATCTCTGCCATTTTTGAAGGACCCGCATGCATGCCTCACGGCCTTCCACTCCTGGAACTCTGACACAGTCTTCCTTTTGGAGTCTTAGCATGAGCCTACGCTGTTTGTGTGCACTAATTCCCATATTAACTTCTTAGTACACTTTAGTAAACAGGCTCCTAAAGTATTGGCTATCTCCTGATAGTCAAACTAAGGACAGTTACTCGAGCAGGAAAGCAGATTTTTGGGACATCTTGAAGGAATGTTTGGGCCCTGCCCACATGTATCTATTCCTGTGTATACTTTTTAGCACATAATTTTTGCATTTTAAATTGCAAAGAATAAAATCTTACCTGTTGACCAATGGTCAAAGCCAGGAGGCACAAAAACACAATTATGACTCGCATTGTGCTCTCTTATCCTAGAAATGAAAAATATTCAGGTCAGTATTAACTTTCTGGCTAAAAAGATTTCAGTCTTAAACCTTATTTTCACAATATTGCAATGTGATAGTCCATATGCTTCTGTGATTGTCCATTTTTCTCATGCGCATTATTGCAATAATCCTGAATTCCTGACTGGCTAGCTGCGCCTCCAGAGGGCTGAGAAGCACTGCATTAGGGCAATCTTGGAAACTTGGTCTGCTTGCAGCCCTCAAGGACTGAATTTGTGCACCCCTGTTCTAAACTGTACAATACTTGCTTCCAGACAACAGATACCAATCAGTCAAAACTTTCGGTGCTAGTTTCAGAAAGGGCGAAGTGATTATTCACATGCAACGTAGTAAACAAATAAGTAACTTCACATTAATTCACATCTGCATTTCATGCTCAACGCAGTCGTCGTGATAATGCGTCAATTGACGCACTTTGGGATTTCAAGGTAAAATGCCTTTTTGGGGCTAATGCCCCCTGGAAAGAACCTGCCCGGGTTTACGCCTGCTGTTGTGTGCGCACACAACCATGTTTAGGGAAATACTTTGAATATTTCTTTCAGAGGGGTCAATATATACACTTCTATAAATAATTTTATAAAATATATACAAGTGCAAATCCCACCCAAAACCTGTCCAAATCCCACCTCCAAGGAACACCTCCAGACATAGGTGTATACAGGATATATGTGCACGAGTTTAGGCATCTGTACTCTGGGAGATTTTACAAAAGGTGATTTAATGCCTTTGAAAAAAATTCCCCATTATGCTTCTTATACTAGATTTTGCCTCTGGCTACTTACCTTGATTCTCTGAAAATCAGAGGGGTAGATAAGTCCTGCAGAGAGTGAAAAACTGAGCAGGACAGTGCTAAAATTACCAAGACCTGTTTGTTTAAAAATAGAAGGTATCTGAGAAGATAATAGCAAAATAAATCACAAGGAAGTGATATATTAGCTTACCTTCCTCCAGCTATGAGTGATGCTGTGTCCAGCAGGAGATCTGTTGTTTAAATGCATATCACTTGCTATTTATATGGTTTGCTTGACCATATGAAACTTAATAAAACTGACAACACAATTAAGTATCTATACTGTAGGTGTGACCTTAAGAGCTTAGCCAAACAAGACTTTAATTAGGACAAATCTCACTTAAACCAGTGCTTACGAGATATGGAGGAATAGCCTAGTGGTTAGAGCAGTTGACTGAGAGCTGATCCTTGTGGCCTTGAGCACATCACTTAACCCTTCAGTGTTTCAGGCCCTTTTACTACAATGCAGTAGTTTTTGACCTTAGCAAGCATTTTGAGTCATGATCGACACACTGTATGTGCACAATAGCATGGTAATTGCGAGAAGCACGGCCTGCATGTGCTTGACATTTACCACAGGCAAGCCCCTTAGCATGCATACCAGCCCATGGCAATTACTAAAGGTGCACCTAACGCCACCTGACAGGGCAGTAGGTGCACCTGCTGTAACTGCAACAACGGTGATTAGCACTTCCTACTGACATCTGTGCTAAGCACAGTGTGTAGTCAATGCGCACTCTGCCCCATCCCCACCCAGAGCTCACCCTATGATGTGACATGTTAACAAATGCAAACGTGCTCCTTAGATTGTAAGCTCTAGGAGTTAGAGAAATATCAGACTATATCAGAATGCAATGCACCTTGAGCTACTACTGGAAGGTTGAGGTAATTACAATTTAATAATGCTAATAATAGGTCGAGATCCTGTGGAACGTCCGACTACAAGCAGACAGGCATTTAGAACACATTTGGAAAAATGTATGATTTTATAGATGTGGCAATCCCAGGTGATACCTGCAGAGCTGCCCTAGATTTGGTTCAAACTGTTGATGCCCTCGGCAAATATTAAGCCTTATACCCCACCTGACTGTCAGAATGTAGCGCTGAGCTTTGAATACTTTACACTTTGCCACCCCACAGAAGCTGCTGCCCTAGGTGACTACTTTATTTGCCTGACGTTTGAACCGGCCCTGGATACCCGAATTGAGGACAAAAAACAAGAAAAATTGACAAAATATAGAGACTTTCTGATAGAAGTTGAAACAATTTGGAAGAAAAATATACTGTAATATCAGTTGTGGTTGGAGCTCTTGAGTTTATGTCTATGGGACTCCATAAATATTTACACATTTTAGACCTACCTGACCCAATGCCAGAAATCCTACAAAAGACTACCTTATTGAGAACAGCTTACAGCTTGTGCCGATACCTATGTTATTTCTAGATTCTAGGTTAGAACCCGAATCATAGGCTTAACCTAGGCTGTCTTTTCCAATGAAGAATCCAGTATTTCTCTTCACATATCTTAATAATAAAACTTTCAGATAAAATAGACTGAAAGTAATGAGTAATTTTCTAGCAAAAGCAAAGAAGGTCATTCTGTATCAGGCACCAGAGCCAGCCCTTCAACTAGGTGGTTGCCTAGGGTGGAAGCCCTGATGGGTAGCATCACCCCCCCCCCCCCCCCGCAAAGGAGCAGTTTAATGCCACCCGTCCCGCTAGACTGCCCCTTAGCATCCATCTCCTTGCCTGGGGGAGGGGGTGCATGGTGATCTCTCTGCTGTGTCAGGCTTTAAAGTGCCCGCGTTGGCATGCTCATGGTGTATTGTGCCTGCCCCCTCGAACAGGAAGATGCAGGGACAGCTGTGGCAGATCATTCATGCATGAGCACAGACACTTTAAGGCCAAGTGCAGCAGAGGGATTGTCATGCTGCCCCCTCCCCAGGTGAGTAGATGGGGGGAGGTGGCATGAAGAGTCTGCCTAGAGTGGCAGAAACCCTCAGGCTGACCCTGGCAGGCACCCAAATAGGGAGCACACCTATGGGCATGTTTACTAAGGTATGGGAGCTTACCACACGAATTATCACAGAGGTGGCACTAGAGCTGCACTAGCATATGAAGACATGTCGAGCGTGTCCCCATGTAACTAGTGTGGGTTTCACACCACCCACGATTAATGCAGGTGGACTTAATGCAACCCATTGAGTTGGTGGTAAGTGTACCTGTGCTAAGTGCAACATTGTGGTCAGCATGGTCGTCATTAATGCATGCTAACTGGCAATGTGTACTCTCTCTGAACTGCCCAGCCTCCACCCCAACCCAAGCTAGTTGGTTAACATGGGATTTTTAGCACTGGCATTTTTTTGACACAGTCAGGGGCGGCCCAAGGGGGGTGTGGGGCCATGTGCAGAGACTCGGTGCGGGGACTCATTTGCATAAGGGGGCTCATTTACATAAATATTTGCATAATGTTACCATACACTAACTTTTAGTAAACATGCCTCTTAATGAGTGTATAGATAAAAAAAAGACTAAAAGATTTCTACATTACTATAATCCAGTGCCAACTGCCAGGCACATTAGGAACTACTACAAACACTGCCCATTTAGAACCCATAGCAAACCCGCCGTATCCTAACAGCACTACCAGGACTCACAAAGCACCATACCCTACCTATCAAAAGGCTACACTGCAAATATTAAACCAATACATTTCAGAGAATAACAATACATGACCTACTGGGGAAAGAGAACAAGTGGCAATGTCAAATAGGAATTACATAAACAGAATACCTCAGCTCAATTACACATGCAGAACATAGACCATCACCAAACAAGGAATCACAATTTAGAAACAGGACGACAATAATTAAACTGGGAACCCCAAAAGCCAAACTTGGAATATACAACAACACTGTAAAAATAAAACTATAAATTAATTTCCTCTTGTATTAAACAAAGCGCAGACGTTAATGATGCACATTTCCCAGAGCTGACATATTCCAGTTAATAAATTCAAAATAAAGATACAGTCAAACCTCGGTTTTCATTTGCCCCGGTTTTCATACGCTTCGGTTTTCAACATCTTTTTTGACTGAGATTTTGTCCCGGTTCTCATACATCGCTTCGGTTTTCAACGTCTTTTTTGACTGAGATTTTGTCTCGGTTCTCGTACATCGCCTCGGTTTTCGTAAATTACAGTACTGTAAATACATACACCCTCGCGCTGCACACCGGTCTGTATACACTGCCAGAACGCCCGCCCGGTCCAGCAGCACTGCCCCCCGGACTCACCGATCGCCAGCGTGATGAGAAGCGAAAGCCAGCTGAGCATGTAAATGAAACACATCCTCGAGCCTGGTCAGAGTTAGAGAGGCAATCCAATGTGGGCTGAATCCAATGTGATTCCGAAGAGAGCTGGGCACAGCAGCTTGTCAGGGGTGGCTAAGGCCAGATGTTAACATACTGTACTGTACAGTACTGTACTTAGCTTGCTTTCAGTGATGTTAAATGTTCATTTATCCATTTCATTAGTCATTTATATTTATTTCTCATTGTTTTCTGTATGTAAAAATATAGTTATTCTCTATAAAATGTATTTTTTATGAATATTTTTGGGTGTCTGGAACGGATTAATTGGATTTACATTATTTCTTATGGTAAATTTTGCTTCAGTTTTCATACGTTTCGGTTTTAGTCAGACTTTTTCGAACGGATTAATCATGAAAACCGAGGTTTGACTGTATATTTTTCTACCTTTTGTGCATTTTTTTTTCAGTTGCAATTGCTCCAGCCACTTTCTTCTGGTTTCTTTGTGTCTTCTGCTAACTCTCCATCATCTGCTGTCCATTTGTCCTTTCTTCTCTCTTCTAGTTTTTTTCCATTCTCTCTCTACATCTGCTTTAACATACTAATCTTTCTCCTTTTGCTCTTTCCTCATTCCTATTTCATCCACTCAAATTTTACCCTTCCATCCTCAATCCCCACTTACTCTCCCAATATCTGGCCAATTGTAGATTTGTCTTCCCTCCCACACAAAATATTTTTCCCTCTCCATTTCCCTCTCCCAGTTCCACCCATTCTAATCCTCCCCCAACATCAGCTCCCTTCTAGTTCCAGCCCCACCCAGCATCCACTCCCTTCTAATCCCCGCATCAGCCCATTTCCTTTCCTAGCCCCCCATAAGCCCATTTCCAGTCCTAGCTCCCCCATCCATTTCTAGTCCTATCCGAGTCCCTCCATCAGCTCATTTCCAATCCGAGCCCCCCATCAGCCCATTTCTAGTACTTTCCTTGTCCCACCATCAGCCCATGTCAAATCCTAGCTCCCCTCCTCTCAGCCCATTTCTAATCCAAGCCCCCCACAAGCCTACTTCCAGTTCTAGCCCCTCCATGAGTCCATTTCAATCCAAGCCCCCACCACAGCCCATTTCCAATCTTAGCACCCCCAACAGTCCATTTCCAGTCCTATCCTAGCCCCTCCATCAGCCCATTTCTTGTCTTAGCCCCCCCACTCAGCCGATTTCCAGTCCTAGCTCCCTCCCCTCACAGCCCATTTCCATTCCAAGCCCCCGTCCCCATCAGCTATTTGCAGTTCAAGCCCCCCTTCCACTCAGCCCATTACCAGTCCTAACCCCCCATAGCCCATTACCAGGCCTAAGCCCCTCCATAAACCATTACCAGTCCTAAGCCCTCCATCAGCCCACTTCCAGTCCTAACCCCCCCCATCAGCCCATTTCCAGTCTTAGCCCCCCCATCGCCCATTACCAGTCCTAACCCCCCCCCCCCCATCAGGCCATTTCCAGTCCTAGCTCACTCCCCTCACAGCCCATTTCCATTCCACGCCCCCTCCCTATCAGCTATTTGCAGTTCAAGCCCCCCTTCCACTCAGCCCATTTCCAGTCCTAGCCCCCGTCCCCATCAGCTATTTGCAGTTCAAGCCCCCCTTCCACTCAGCCCATTACCAGTCCTAAGCCCCCCATAGCCCATTACCAGTCCTAAGCCCCCCATCAGCCCACTTCCAGTTCTAACCCATCAGTCTACTTGCAGTCTTAGCCCCCCATAGCCCATTACCAATCCTAACCCCCCATCAGCCCACTTCCAGTCCTAACCCCCCATCAGCCCATTTCCAGTCTTAGCCCCCCATAGCCCATTTCCAGTCCTAACCCCCCATCAGCCCACTTCCAGTCCTAACCCCCCCATCAGCCCATTTTCAGTCTTAGCCCCCCATAGCCCATTATCAGTCCTAACCCCCCATCAGCCCATTTCCAGTCCTAGCCTCCCCCCCAAAGCCCATTACTAGTCCTTACCCCATCAGCCCATTTCCAGTCCTAGCCCCTCATAGCCCATTACTAGTCCTTACCCCCCCATCAGCCCATTTCCAGTCCTAGCCACCCCTATAGCCCATTATCAGTCCAACCCCCCCATCAGCCCATTTCCAGTCCTAGCCCCCCCATAGCCTATTACTAGTCCTAACCCCCCCATCAGGCCACTTCCAGTCTTAACCCACCCCCAATAGCCTATTAAGAGTCCTAACCCCCCCATAGCCCATTACCAGTCCTAACCGCCCTCCCCCCCCCCCATCAGCCCAGAGAAGTTCTCCCTTCGTGGCTCTGAAAGCCGACGCTGAGGGAGCTGATGCTGCAGGGAAGGCTCTGCTGGGCAGTGGGGCCCTGCGGGATGCTTGATTCTGCCGCTGCCATTTTGTTTGTTTTTTTATCTACCTGGGCTGATGCAGAATGTGTTTTGCACAGGGCCCTCTGAAACGCGGGGCCCTGTGCAAAAAACATTCTTGCTCAATGGATGGGCCAGCCCTGCACACAGTAGATACTATCATGACACGTTAAGCCCCACACTATTAGTGCACTTTAGTAAAAATTCTTCATAGGGACAAATTTTATAGCTACTGCATTTTATAAAGACAACAGATGAGCCTATTTACCATCATAAACAGCGTACTTCCAAGTTCAGGCAAGATTTCACAAATGTGGATGTGCCAGATATAGACGACTGCAGGTGCATCCCTACAGACATCCCTGGAATAGTATTCCAGACTCTGGACTTCTGGGAATAGCCTAATGTGAAGAGTACTGGGGATGGTGGAGTACCATCTTCTCTACACCATCTGGATGTTTTACAGGCAAAACGAGAAGCATGCCCCCATTCAGACTTGGATGTCCTGGCTTCTAAAATGGCTCTGGAGATGTCTCCATATTTTGGACATCTCTATGCCTGTTTTCAGACACCCATAGAAACATAGAAAAATGACGACAGAAAAGACAACATGGCCTATCTAGTCTGTCCTTCCATATCGACAACTACAACAGTCCCCTTTTTTCCTTTAGAGATCCTCTGTGTTTGTCTCTATCACCTCCACTGGGAGACTATTCCACGGATCCACCACTCTTTCCGTAAAGAAATATTTCCACATATCACTCCTGAATCTATCCCCTTTCACCCTCATCCCATGTCCCCTCGTAGCAAAACATGCTTTCAATCAAAGAGGCTCTCCCCCTGTGCATTTATGCCATGGAGGTATTTAAACATCTCAATCATATCACCTCTATCTATCACCTCTAAATCACAGCTGCCAAATTCTAGACCATTTTTCAAGCTTAGCTAGATCCCTCCTCATGTTATCTACACCTTCCTGGGTGTCTACTCTATTGCAGATTTGGCTATCATCCGCAAAGAGACAAACGGACAGCCCTTCCGCTATATCACTAACAAAGATGTTAAAAAGAATCGGACCAAGTATAGATCACTGGGGCACACCACTGGTAACTTCCTTCTCCTCAGAGTGAGCTCCATTTACCTGTACTCTTTGTTGCCTCCTACTCAACCAATTTCTAAGCAAAGCAGTGACTTTAGTGTCCATCCCTAGGGTGCTCAGTTTGTTTATAAGTCGCCTGTGAGGAACGGTTTCAAAGGCTTTACTTAAATCTAAATAGACCACATCTAGGGCTCTCCCTCGGTCCAACTCCCTGGTCACCCAGTCAAAGAAATCAATCAGATTTGTCTGAAAAGACCTGCCTTTGGTGAATCCATGCTGCCTCGGATCCTGTATTCCACTGGACTCCAGAAGCCTCACTATTTTCTCTTTCAGCAGTGTTTCCAGTAATTTACTCACCACCGAAGTTAAACTAACTGGCCTGTAGTTTTCAACCACATCCTTACTTCCACTTTTGTGTAAAGGCACCACATGAGCCTCTCTCCAGTCCTTTGTACCACTCCCGACTCCAACGAGGCATTGAAAAGGTCAGTCAGTGGAGCTGCTAGAACGTCCCCAAGTTCCCTCAGTATTCTAGGGTGTATCCCATCCGGTCCCATCACTTTGTCTACTTTAAGTTGAGCTAGTTTCTCACGAACACAGTCTTCTGAAAATTGTTCAAGATACCCCTCGCTCCTGTTCCTGTTTATGGGTGTTTTCTGAGGTCCTGCTCCTGGTTCTTCATCTGCGAACACAGAACAGAAATATTTTTTAAGCAATTCAGCTTTATCCTCATCAGCTTCTACATATTCCTCCCCTTCACCCTTGAGTCTGACAATACCACTTTTGCCCTTCCTCTTCTCACTAACATATCTGAAAAATGTCTTATCCCCCCCATATTATTGCATTGGCTATTTCCTCCTCTTTTTGAATCTTTGCTTTCCTGACTACTTTGCTAGCTTCTCTATTTTTCCAAATACAGATGCCTGTCTTCCTCTCTCTGTGATCTCTTATTTCATGAAGGCCTCCCTCTTTTTCTTCACCTTTTCAGCTACTTCTTTCGAAAGCCGTAGCGGTCTCCTTTTCCTTTTACCTTTATTTACCATTTTAACAAAAAGGTTGGTTGCCCTTAAAATATCCCCTTTCAGTTTTGCCCACCGTTTTTCTACATCCCCCAGCTGTTCCCATCCTGCTAACGACTCCCTCAGGTATTGGCCCATCTTGACAAAGTTAGTGTTCCTAAGGTCTAAGACTCTCACTTTTGAATGGATTCTAACAGCCCTAGTCCTAATACTGAACCACACCATCTGGTGATCACTGGATGCAAAATGATCTCCCACTATAACATCAGAAACACTTTCACCATTGGCAAGCACCAAGTCCAGTATGGCCCTTTCACGTGTGGGGTCTTTTACCAATTGCCTGAATAGTTCTCCCTGTAGAGAATCCAGGATCTCTTTACTTCTAGATGATACTGCAGCAGGAATGTGCCAAACATCTGGCATATTGAAATTCCCTATAAGTAGCCCTTCCCCTTTCCTAGCAATGCTGCGTATGTCTTCAATTAACTCTCTGTCCACCTCTTCCTCTTGTGAGGGAGGTCTGTATATCACACAAATGCAAATAGATTTCTCTTTCCCTCTTTCTAGCTTAACCCACAATGCCTCCCCTCTCCCTTTTAAGCTCTGTAATTCCAAAGTTTTAATATTTTTTACATACAGTGCCACGTCTCCTCCCCTTCTCCCTACCATCTCCTTTCTGAATAAAGTATAGCCTGATATAGTTACATCCCAGTCATGGTTTTCTGTGAACCATGTTTCTGTAATTGCCACTAAATCCAAGTCGGTCACTCCCACCAAAGCTTCAACATCAGGGATCTTATTTCCCATGCTACGGGCATTTATACACACCACTTTCCATATGTTACCCCTTTTACCTATTTGCATAAAGGTATTTAATGTATCACTTACCTGGGGGCTTTCACTTACCTAGGGACTTTCTTCATCCATGCCCAACGAACTTAGTTTAAAGCCCTCTTTAGTAGATTAGTCAGTCTACTACTGAAGATGTGTCAACCTTTCTTGGAAAGATGGACACCATTTCTGCTCTGCAACCCTTGGAACAGCATCCCATGGTCCAGGAAACAAAAACGCTCTTGATGACACCATCCATGCGGCCATGCATTCATCTCCAGGATGTGAGCCTCTCTGCCTTGGCCTTTACCCTCAGCCTCAGCAGGGAAGATTGAAGAGAACACCACCTGTGCACCTATCTGCTTCACCCTCTGTCCTAGAGCCATGAAGTCACTTTTTATATGCTCAGAGGGATACCTGGCAGTATCATTTGTTCCGACATGGATTAGCAACATTGGGTAATAGTCAGTGGGCTTGATGAGTCTCGGCAAACTCTCCGTAACATCTTGGATTTTGGCACCAGACAGACAGCATACTTCTCTGGATATCAAGTCTGGTCGGCAGATGGACGCCTCATTACCCCTCAGAAGAGAGTCACCAACCACCACTACCCTTCGCTTCCTTGTGGTCACTGATTCTGCAACTTTGGGGTACTTGAGCTCAGTTTCTTCCCTTTCCTGGGATGCTTTCACCTCCTCCACTTTCAGGACTGCGTAATAGTTCTTCAATTCAAGGGCTGGAGAAGTTGGATTGGTGATTCTGCAGGCCCCCAACCTTCGTCATTCTGTAGGCACCCATCTTCTCCTCTGCTGGAGAGCTTGGTTGCTGCAAGAAGCATCTCATCAATGTACATCTCACGGTCTTGAATGCTTCTCAGCCTCGCCACTTCCTTTCTGAGTTCCTCCACTTGTTTCCTGAGAGCTTCAGCATGCAGGCACCCTGCACATGGAACTGGTCCTTCAACTGGCATTGGGACCTCTGTCTGGACAGAGGCAGAAGCTGTAACAGGGGCAACAGCTTTAGCGATACTATTTTTCCCAGCCATTGTTCTGTTCGTGGAGCTTAGGTATCTGTTAAAACAAAAGAGAGAGATCTACCAAAGTACCAGCCGGTTTCCCAGCTGTCTTTTCAGAGAAAAAGCAGTTAAATCTCTTTAATTATATTCAAAATGTGCTGTTCGAAGTCCCTGTGTTTTTCTAATTAGGGAGGTGCCCAATAAAGCAAGACTGCTCACTAGGGGTGGGTGGGAGTTCGGGGGTTGGGGGGGGGCCTAGGGAGGGAACTAACTCCTGATTAGCTTCAGAGCTGAGAAAGTTACCAAAGCAGAGTTTTAAACCTACCCCACTAAAGAAAATGTCTCCTTTTAAACTAAAGCACCAAAAAGACTGTAACTTTTTTTTAAAAATATGCCAAAACCCTTTTTAGAGCTCCCAGTCAGACAGCTAGCAATTAACCCCCCCCCCCCAATAGGACTTCTAAAAAAACTCCATAAGATTTGAGGTTTATTAATCGTGAAGAAAGCTGTGTACAAAGCATATAAAATAGGGGAGAACATATCATTCAAGGACAATATTGAGCAGAGGTAGGAAAGAACATACTAGGGATAGCTAATGAGCCAACAGCATAAACATTTATTGATGGTACAACATATCATTATGGGGAAGACACCTAGAGAAATGTGAGAATGTAAGAACATAAGAAATGCCATACTGGGTCAGACCAAGGTCCATCAAGCCCAGTATCCTGTTTCCAACAGTGGCCGATCCAGCTCACAAGTATCTAGCAGGTTCCCAAAAAGGTACACAGGTTTTATGGCAAGCATTAGAAACTAACGTTTTTTAGCTTCCTTGATTTATTTTAGCATTTCAGCATCCATTTGTTCATTCTAGGAAGGATCAGCAAGAGAAGGATCAGAAAACAAATCATCCATTTCAAGACTTCAGGAAGGATGAGGACAGGTCAATCTGTGCTAGGGACATAGAGAGACTGAGAAGCTTCATAGCAAGGTCGTAACCTAAGTAGGTAACGGAAATGCCCAATGAAAGAAAACAAGCTTTCACTGCTGTTTTTGAACTTAGTATAGCTGATGCTCCCTCTGCTGTGCCCATTTTAAAAGCCTTAGTCACAATGTGGGCATCTGAAAACATGCATGCAGACATCCAAATCCTGAAGATGTCTCCGTAGCCGTTTCACATATGGCTTTTAAAAGAGCATATCTTTGGCAGTGCAAAGGACTTGGATGTCTTTGTTCGATTTTCAAAAACGTTGACATGTCTGCGACCCTGTCTGAGTTTAGACCTGTTCCAGGCATGAATAGGCAGTAGAAAAGTGTCTTGTTTTGGCTGTAAAACATCCAGAAGGTGGAGAAGATGGAGAGTTGAGTGGTTTGCCGAAGATCACAAGGAGTCACAGTGGGATTGGAACCCTGGTGCTAGCCCACTACTTTAACCATCAGGCTCTTAGACATCTTCAGTCTTGAATCCTCTTCTGGGGACATCTATGCAGAAAGCTCCTCAGATGTCCACATTTGTGAAATCATTCCTGAACTTGGACATGCCTGCTTTTTTTGGATCTTCTGGCTTAAAAATCCCAGACGGCATTTGGACACCATTTGTAAAATGTGCCGTTAAGGTTTATCACATAAAAGTAGTTTCTGTGTTTTCCAAGTGCCTACTTTTTTACTCATAGACTGGTGCTACAATGTATCCATTGAGACAATTGAATATCGCTTACAGGATTCTGAGATATTTTTCCTCCTTGGTGAATAGATTGTTATAACCCCCAAAATTTATGGAATGAATGCATGCCTTTCTGGGATTTTGATAGATATTGTAGCTTCATTCTTGATTGGGTTTGTTTACTCGTGCTCTAAGGCAGAAGTACCTGTGTGTTCACATGTGTTTTTCATGAAATTTGTTCATTATTCGTATTAAGCAGTATTTTAGAAAAGCTAGGCGCTTTCTGGGATGTCCAAGTCAAAACTATCAAAATTCTGAGGGGAGGCAGCAGAGAAGGTGGGCAAGTGTAAATGCATTCTAAAATCGACCAGTCTCCACCCCAAAAGATAAATGTCTTTGTCAACAGACAAGAAAATGGAGATGTGCAGCATCGACCCCCAGGGTTGTGCAGGAAAACGGCTATTTTTAGAAAATGCACATGCAAAATATACAAGTCTGTGAAACTGGCAACATGCTCATTCCAAGCTACCACCATGGATATCTTTATGTGTATCTGTTGCCACATACACGTCTCAGCCTGCCATTTTGCAGAGAGGTGTGCAGCGACGTAGCAGTTCAGAATAAGTTCTCTATTTATCTGTGGGTTTTTTTAAGAGGCAAAAATTACCGGGGGAGCCAGAAGGCATTACCCCCTTCCTCTCTTCCCTCTACTGTTGCTTGTTGGCCATAACGAGGGCTTTTCAAATTCCCATTAGTGCCCGGGAGCAGGCTTAGATATCCACATGTCCACTGGCAGTCATAAGCATGTGGTGCTGTTCTAAAATTGAACGTACACATCGATCTTTTACACACCACCCTTGGGGACACCTCCACCACTCCCCTGCGCAACATAGTAGAGATTGTGCCGGACGTGTAAATTCAGGTCTTTCTAATATCTCTTTTGGGACATGGATGTGACTGGCATATCTGAATGGACGTTTTCAGATGTGCAAATCACGAATAGAGCTTCTAAAATGACCTCCGTTGTGTTTGATGTCATTGATTTTTGATGTAAGCTGTCTTTGGCAAATATTATTTGGAAGGCAGGATATAAGCTAATCAAATCAAAACATTTTATCGTGAGGGGCATCCTGTAATTTTTTTGTCAAAATCCATTAGAGATTCCCCAGTTAACCATTTTGGGAACTGCTGGTTCAGTATATTCAGCCCAATAAAGCAGTAACAATATGGTTTGTGTCTTTATTAGGCACTATCATATTAACATTTAACTCGTCAACTAACAATTATGGTGAATGAACTGTCTAACTTTGAAAGAGAACTCTGTTGCAATATGTATTTTGCAAATGCATTCCTTAAAAGTTCAAATCTTGTGAAGTATATCCAGCTAAGCTGATTCATGCATATTTGTCACAAAGTAATGTGATGTTCTCCAACTTCATGAATCATTCTGCAGTAAATCATATTTAAATGAAAAAATGATAGTGTTGGAATTGAACTTTACTTATTAGTTAATTGATTTAACAATGTATTGCTTTTATTAGTGACCTCAAGCAATTTACAATGAGGGCATCATAATTCCATCAACATATATCTCAACATAGGAAACATCATCCCCCTTCCTATCCCTTTACAACACATGACTATCACAACCCATACAGCAATCCAATAAAACATATTATTCTACCTTAAGTAATCCTTGCACGATGACCCCATACTATCCCCATCTCCCATCACTCACCTCAAGGGCATGTCTCCTCCCTCCTGTATTGATCCATTCTATTGGTTACCAATATTTATATGAGGCTGACATATTTAGAATCCTTAATTGCTGTTTGAACCTATACTACATTGAGATATTGATACAGTAGGTGTGTAATAAATAAATCAATTGCTGACATTGATAAACCACAACATTTAGTACAGGCTAGCAGGCTTGTGGAGGTGAAAGTTTGCTATAGATACAAATGAGCTCTGTAGCAATTCTTTTGATAATATTTTGCTATTCAGATGCCAGCAAATGAGATCTTCATGAAAACCAGCCTGCTGGGCTTTTCTCACATCCCAGTTTTTGCTGACCTGTAATTGGTTCTATGTGTGTAAGCAGTGGTTTTGGAAGAGCCACTTCTTACATGTGTATATCCATGCTGTGCTCACTTTATAGAGATGGCTTGTTCTGGGTGTGGTTTGGGCGGGCCTGAAAAGAATGCATGTATTTCCTGTTTTGCCGTGGCAGGTCCAAGAGAGGCACAGGCACCCACAGGCAAACGAGGACACTGTAGGAGCGAGGCAAGGAGAGATCCACCTCTTATGTGTCCAAAGAAAGCTGTTGGATACACAAGAGGTGGATCTCTTCTTGCGCTGCTTCTGCAGTTTCCCTGTTTTGCAGTGTCTCCAGGCCGTGAATAAGTGTCAGCTAACTCATATGGATTTATTGGAGGAGTGGTTGAGAGACATAGTGCTACACCTTCGTATCTGATTAGCTGTGCTATGGAACATGGTCACCACTGCCTGATGCTCTGGTCCAGACGAGCACATGGCTCTGCTTCCAGAACCTTATAGCAACAGGACTCATCGCAGTGACTCTTCAGTGTGCACGAGTCCCTTTCTGGGTGCATGTCTAGTCTTGAATGGCTCTCTCCTTGCTAGAGACACATGAGTTCCATAGTGTGGGGACATACAGCCTGTAGAGCTTGGATTGGTGACACACACACATTGCTTACTCCTCTTCCCACTCTTGAGCCTCTTCAGAGTCCTTCCATTCTTTCCTGTAACCTTTGCTGCATCCTAAGATTTTCATTTGGCCAAATGAGTTCTTGTCGAGGTCGACAGAGGTTGGTGTGCCGTGCAATGTGTTTGAAAGATAAGTGTGCCTTGAGCTTGAAAAGATTGGGAAATACTGACCTCAATACCTTGCTGACACACATTGATAATATTCCAGCTAGTTCTTGTTGAATCACCTCCCTCCTCCCCCCCCCCCCAGGCTATTCTGCAACAGGTTGCATGTGTGTGGTTGAATCAGATGAATGTTTTTTAAGCTTGCTGTTGCCGAAACAATCTGATTGTGTTAGCTATCAAATGTTTTGAGGGAACAATGTGCTTAGACATAAAACAGAGCCAAAAACTGCTACCAAAATAAACATAGCATTCGTGTAAAATAAAGCCTCAACTAAATATAACATGGCCAAGACACAATTTCCTATCTTCCCCCACATCCACTTATCCTCTCTTTTCTCTCTGTCTGTAGATAACTGTCACCCCTCCAGTCTTCTTAACCCCAGGTTCCTACACACATCCAAACCACTGCTAAAACTTCTGAGGGCCGATATGCAAAAGCAGTTGTGCAGCTTGACAGTGGGTGTCGATCAATAGCCACTTTGCTTTCAGTTTTATGGCCCGAGTAACACCTACCTTTGGCCATGTAACTTTGCATACAGCCAAAAGCTACATGGTTTAAACTGGGCATGGTTTAGGGCAGGGCAATGCAAAGTGAAAATTTTATGGATAAGGGCAATATTCAGCCAGTTTGAGGTACATTCTGTACATGCAGTGGCTGAATATTAGCACTGATAAGTATAGATCATATGTTGAGGCAATGCTGCTTCACAGTGACTCCTTCCTCTATGTCATAGGCAGGGCCGGCCCGTCCATTGAGCAAGAATGTTTTTTGCACAGGGCCCCGCGTTTCAGGGGGCCCCGCGCAAAGAACATTCTGCTTTTTTTTTATTACCTTTAAAAACAAAAACCTGGCTGTAGCTGCTGCCGCTGCCGCGTCCGTCGCAGCAGCGGCAGAATGGCGTGTCCCGCGGGGCCCCTTCTCCTCTTCGAGCCCTCTGCAAGGGCTTTCAGATTCGCGAAGGGAGAGTTGTGCTCCCTCGCGTCTCTGTAAAGCCCGCAGGGGCTAATGGGAAATTTCCCATCAGCCCCTTTAGACGCGAGGGGCTGATGGGAAATTTCCCATTAGCCCCTGCGGGCTTTCCCGAGACGCGAGGGAGCACTCTCCCTACGCGAATCTGAACGCCCTTGCAGAGGGCTCGACGGGGAGAGGGGCCCCGCGGGACACGCCATTCTGCCGCTGCTGCGACGGCCGCGGCAGCGGCAGCGGCAGCAGCTACAGCCAGGTTTTTGTTTTTAAATTTGCGGGAAGGGAAGGGAAGGGAAGGGAAGGGAAGGGGGGGGGGCTGATGGAGGCTGTCTGGAAATGGGGTGATGGGGGGTTAGGACTGGAAATGTGCAAGGGGGGGGGGTTAGGACTGGAAATGTGCAAGGGGGGGGGGGGGTTAGGACTGGAAATGTGCAAGGGGGGGGGTTAGGACTGGAAATGTGCAAGGGGGGGGGTTAGGACTGGAAATGTGCAAGGGGGGGGTTAAGACTGCAAATGTGCAGGGGGGGTTAGGACTGGAAATGTGCAAGGGGGGGGGGGTTAGGACTGGAAATGTGCAGGGGGGTTAGGACTGGAAATGTGCAAGGGGGGGGGTTAGGACTGGAAATGGGCTGGGGCTGATGGAGGCTGAATGGAAATGGGCTGGGGGGGGGTTAGGACTGGAAATGGGCTGGAGGGGGGGTTAGGACTGGAAATGGGCTGGGGCTGATGGAGGCTGACTTGAAATGGGCTGGGGGGGTTAGGACTGGTAATGGGCTGGGGCTGATGGAGGCTGACTGGAAATGGGCTGGGGGGGGTTAGGACTGGAAATGTGCAAGGGGGGGGGGTTAGGACTGGAAATGTGCAAGGGGGGGGGTTAGGACTGGAAATGTGCAGGGGGGGTTAGGACTGGAAATGTGCAAGGGGGGGGGGTTAGGACTGGAAATGTGCAGGGGGGTTAGGACTGGAAATGTGCAAGGGGGGGGGGTTAGGACTGGAAATGGGCTGGGGCTGATGGAGGCTGACTTGAAATGGGCTGGGGGGGTTAGGACAGTAAAATGACTGGAGGGGGGGTTAGGACTGGAAATGGGCTGGTGCTGATGGAGGCTGACTGGAAATGTGCTAGGGGGGTTAATACTGATAAAGGGCTGGGGCTGATGGAGGCTGACTGGAAATGGGCTGGGGGGGGTAAGGACATGAAAAGGGCTGCGGGGGGGTTAAGACTGCTAAAGGTCTGGGGCTGATGGAGGCTGACTGGAAATGGGCTGGGGGGGGGGTTAAGACTGCTAATGGGCTGGGGCTGATGGAGGCTGACTGTAAATGGGCTGGGGGGGGTTAAGACTGCTAATGGGCTGGGGCTGATGGAGGCTGACTGGAAATGGGCTGGGGGGGTTAGGACTGGTAATGGGCTGGGGGGGTTAAGACTGGTAATGGGCTGGGGGCTGATGGAGGCTGTCTGGAAATGGGTGATGGGGGTTAGGACTGGAAATGGGCTGGGGGGGTTAAGACTTGAAAAGGGCTGTGGGAAGATGGAGGCTTACTGGAAATGTTGTGATGGGGGGTTAGGACTGTAAATGGGCGGGGGGGGGTTAAGACTGGTAATGGGCTGTGGGCTGATGGGAGCTGTCTGGAAATAGGGTGATGGGGGTTAGGATTGCTAATGGGCTATGGGGGGGGGTTAGGACTGCTAATGGGCTATGGGGGCGCTAGGACAGGAAAAGGGCTGATGGGGAGGGGTTAGGACTTGAGGTGGGCTGATGTGGTTAGGACTAGTAATGGGCTGTGGGCTGATGGGGGGGGGTTAGGACTGGCAATGGGCTATGGGGGGCTAACTGGAAATGGGCTGATGGGGTTAAGACTGGAAGTGGGCTGATGGGGGGTTAGGACTGGTAATGGGTTATAGGGGGGGGCTTAAACTGAAAATGGGTTGATGGGGGCTAGGACTGGTAATGGGTTGAGGGATTGCTATGACTGGAAATGGACTGAGTGGACGGGGAGGCTTGAACTGCAAATAGCTGATGGGGAGGGAGCTTGGAATGGAAATGGGCTGTGAGGGAAGGGAGCTAGAACTGAAAATGGGCTGATGGAGCAGCTAGGATAGGACTGGAAATGGGCTGTTGGGGGGAGCTAAGATTGGAAATGGGCTGTGGTGGGCGCTTGCCTTGAAATGGACTCAGGGAGGGGCTAGCACTGGCAGTCGGCTCATGGGGGGGCTTGGACTGGAATTGGGCTGAGTGGAGGGGAGCTAGGATTTGACATGGGCTGATGGTGGGGCTAGGAAATGACTAGAAATGGGCTGATGGGGGGCTAGGATTGGAAATGAGCTGATGAAGGGACTCAGACTGAAAATGGATGGGGGAGCTAGGACTGGAAATGGGTTGATGGGGGGCTAGGACTGGAAATGGGCTGATGCAGGGACTAGAAGGGAATGGATGCTGGGTGAGACTGGAACTAGAAGGGAGCTGATGTTGGGGGAGGATTAGAATGGGATGGGGCTGGGAGAGTAAAATGGAGAGGGGAAAAATATTTTGTGTGGGAGGGATGAAAAATCTACAATTGGCCGGGTATTGGTAGAGTAAGTGGGGATTGAGGATGGAGGGGTAAAATTTGTGTGGATGAAATAAGAATGAGGAAAGAGCAAAAGGATAAAGATTAGTATGTTAAAGCAGATGTAGAGAGAGAGGATGGAAAGAAAACTAGAAGAGAGAAGAAAGGACAAATGGACAGCAGACGATGGAGAGTTAGCAGAAAACATGAAGAAACCAGAAGAAAGTGGCTGGAGCAATTGCAACTGAAAAAAATGCACAAAAGGTAGAAATATATCTCTTTATTTTGAATTTATTAACTGGAATATGAAAGCTCTGGGAAATGTGCATCATTAACGTCTGCGCTTTGTTTGGTACAAGAGGAAATTGATTTATAGTTTTATTTCTACAGTGTTGTTGTACATTCCAAGTTTGGCTTTTGGGGTTCCCAGTTTAATTATTGCCTTCCTGTTTCTAAATTGTGGTTCCTTGTTTGGTGATGGTCTATGTTCTGCATGTGTAACTGAGCTGAGGTATTCTGTTTATGTAATTCCTATTTGACATTGCCACTTGTTCTCTTTCCCCAGTATTCTCTGAAATGTACTGGTTTAATATTTGCAGTGTTTCCTTTTGATAGGTAGGGTCTGGTGCTTTGTGAGTCCTGGTAATGCTGTCAGGATACGGTGGGTTTGCTATGGGTTCTAAATGGGCAGCGTTTGTAGTAGTTCCTAATGTGCCTGGCGGTTGGCACTGGATTATAGTAATGTAGAAATCTTTTAGTCTTTCTTTATCCATACACTCATTAAGAGACATGTTTACTAAAAGTTAGTGTATGGTAACATTATGCAAATATTTATGCAAATAAGGCCACTTATGCAAATGAGGCCCCGCACCGAGTCTCCGCACATGGCCCCGCACCCCCCTTGGGCCGCCCCTGGTCATAGGTGTCAAACTCTGGCCCGCGGGCCAAATTTGGCCCGTAGTGTAATTATATTTGGCCCGCGAGGCTATACCAAATGACTACTAGAGCTAGCCCGCCGGTATTATACAGCGCATTCATTCATCGCTAATACTACAAATCCCATAATGCCTTGCTGTTGTTTTGGTGCGTCAATCAGGACAGGTCCCAGAAACGCCCTCTCCTGTGTGACAGAAGTCATAGCGATCTCAAGCTACAACTGTCACTGTGGAACCCCTTCCCAAAAATGGCAAAAAGAAAGGCAGACAATAGGAACTTTCTGGACAGGTGGGAGACAGAATATTTGTTTACATATGTAAAAGACAGACCTGTTTGTCTGATTTGTGGAGTCAACGTGGCTATAACTAAGGAGTATAACATTCGACGACACTATGAAACAAAACACCATGACAAGTACAAGGACCTGGACATGACTCAAAGCAGCCAGAAAGTGGAGGAGATGAAAAGAAGTTTGGTTTCACAACAGAATATGTTCAAAAAAGCCACATCACAAAGTGAGGCTGCTGTAAAGGCTAGTTATATTGTGGCAGCAGAGATCGCAAAATCAGCCCGGCCCTTTAATGAGGGAGAGTTTGTGAAAAAGTGCATGTTGAAAGTTTGTGACATCGTGTGCCCAGAGAAAAAGCAAGCCTTTTCAAACGTGAGCCTGAGCAGAAACACAGTAGCTGATCGCACATGTGATCTTGCCACCAATCTGTATGACCAGCTTTTGGAAAAGGGAAAAGATTTCGTTGCATTCTCCCTTGCTGTGGATGATACTGCTCAGCTGTCAGTCTTCATCCGTGGAGTGGACTCAAATATGTGTGTTACGGAGGAGCTATTGGGATTCAAATCAATGCATGGCACAACCACAGGAAAGGAAATTTTTGAGGAGGTTTCCAAATGCGTAACTGAAATAAAGCTGCCGTGGGATAAACTCATGGGATTAACGACAGATGGTGCGCCAGCGATGTGCGGTAAAACAAGTGGACTGGTGGGCAGGGTCCGGGAGAAGATGCAGGAAGAGAACTGTGCAGGTGAACTAACTGTTTATCACTGCATCATACATCAAGAATCATTGTGTGGCAAAGCCCTAAAGATGGAACATGTTATGACCACAGTAACACAAGTAGTTAACTTTATAAGAGCCAAAGGTCTGAATCACCGCCAGTTTAAGTCTTTTCTGGAGGAGTGTGGTTCGGAATACGCAGACGTGCCGTATCACACAGAGGTGAGATGGTTAAGCCGAGGAAAAGTACTGAATAGATGTTTTGAGCTGCATGAGGAAATATGTCAGTTTCTGGAAAGCAAAGGGAAGGACACAGCAGAGCTTCGGGAGAAAAAGTTTCTGTGTGAGCTGGCCTTTCTGTGTGACATCTCGAGCCATCTCGATGCGCTGAACCTGCAGCTTCAGGGGCGGGGCGCATCATCACAGACATGTACGCTGCAGTGAGGGCTTTTAAAACTAAACTGTGCCTGTGGGAGAATCAGATGCTGCAAGGAAACCTTGGCCATTTTCCCTGCTGCCAAACCATGAAAACGCAGTTCTTTACCAACTTGTTCCCATGCACACAGTTTGCTGAAAAACTCAGTGTACTCGGCGCTAAGTTTAGCCGGCGATTTGCCGACTTTGATGTCCAGAAATGTAGGTTTGAACTGCTCAGTAATCCCTTTGCAGTTAATGTGGAAAATGCACCAACCAACCTCCAAATGGAGCTAATTGAACTCCAGTGTAATGACACGCTGAAGTCAAAGTATGATGCTGTGGGCGCCGCCCAGTTTCCACAGTTCATCCCTGACACAATGCCTCAGCTCCGCACCCAAGCTGCTCAGATGCTCTCCATGTTCGGCAGCACTTATCTATGTGAGCAACTTTTCTCCTCGATGAAGATGACCAAAACATCTCACAGGAGACGTCTAACTGATGAACACCTTCGCTCGATACTGAGGATTTCCTCAGCTCAAAGCCTGAGCCCAGACATTGATGAACTATCATCCAAGAAGAGATGCCAGGTATCTGGCTTGGGCACATCAGATTAGATCAGTGTGCAGCAAACTGAGCAATAATTAACGTTTTCTTTATGCACTTTTTCTTGCTACTCCAAGACATGGGCTTGAATGGTTGATTAATTTTATTATTGTTATTTTATTTTAAAAATTATTATTTATTATTATTTAAATCTTATTTAATAAATGAATGTCATTGATGTTTTTTTTTATTTGAAATTGGTTTTTGCATATCTGAACTATTAAGTTATAAATTGTATAGTAATAAGTGTTGCTTCATATTCAATGTTAAAGCAAATCTTGTTTGGGTCCATATTAAAAGGTTCATTTGTTCAATGCTGGCCCGCGACTTTGTTCAAGTTTTACATTTTGGCCCACTGTGTATTTGAGTTTGACACCCCTGATCTAAAGGTCCAAATGACTCTCACAGGGTTTTTGCTATGAATTACTTAAAGCTTTTACTGTGCATTTTTGCCTGCCTTATCAATGCCTTGCATCTAACTAGCTATTGCTTATGATGATTTCCCGTTTTTATCATTTGGCTTCTTTTTTCCATTTCCTGAAAGATGCTTATTTGGCTAAAACAGCCTCTCTAATCTCACCTTTTAAACATGCTGGCAGTTTTTTGTCTTTCCTTCTACCTTTTTTAAAGCATGGAATACATCTGGTCAGAGCTTCCAAGATAGTATTTTTAAACACTCATGCTTGATGTATGAGGTGTAACAAAAAAGAAACAAGACACTGGCAGCCACGCCCATGACTCAATGCCAATTGGCTAACCGCTTATGTCACTGTGTTGTACAACATCTCACCACAATTCTGCTATCTCTCTCTCTGTTTCATCTCTCTCTGGTTTTTTTTTTCAGGTTTTTTTGTAGCACACTGCTCCATCGCTTTGTCATGCAACTGGAGGTGGCAGAAATATGGAGCAAAGAATCAACTCAAAATTTCTGGTTAAGTTGGAGAAGGGCCCAAATGAGTGTCTCCAACTTCTCCAAAAGGCTTATGGAGAAGATGCATTGTCAAGGCCGCGAGTCTGAGTGGCACAAGCGCTTCAAGACTGGCTGCGAGGAGGTAGAGTATGACCCCAAGTCAGGACAGCCTTCCATGACAAAAACGGCTAGAACATTGACAGAGTGAAACAGCTAGTGCGGAGTGATTGCAGATTGATGGTGCGGATGATAGCTGAGGAGCTCAGCCTGAACAGGGAGTCGGTGCAGAAAATCTTGTTGCAGGAGCTGGGGATACGGAAGGTGTGCGCCAAGATGGTGCCCAAGCTTTTATCGGACGACCAGAAGGAGCACCGGGTCAATGTTTGTTGAGACTGGTTGAGAGAAGATCCAGAGTTCGTTGGCCAAGTCATAACAGGAGATGAGACTTGGGTCTTCCAGTATGACCCTGAAAGCAAGAGACAGAGCCTGCAGTGGAAGACTTGACTGTCACCCAGACCCAAGAAGGCGAGTATGTCCAAATCAAGGATCAAAGTCATGCAGATCGCATTCTTCGACCAGAAGGGAGTGGTCCATAATGAGTTTGTGCCTGAGGGTCAGACAGTCAACCAGCACTTCTATCAGCAGGTTCTCAATCACCTCCATGACCGGGTTCGGCGCAGCAGGCAGGCTCTGTGGAGAGAAGTCGTGGCTGCTCCACCACAACAATGCACCCGCACAACCCGCGCTCAGTGTGAGGCAGTTCTTAGCCAACAAGCAGATCACAACTCTCGACCACCCTCCTTAATCCCCAGATCTCTTACCGTTTGACTTCTGGCTCTTCCCCAGGCTGAAGACTTTCTCAAAGGAACTCATTTCGCCTCTGTAGAAGAGATCAAGGCCACTGTGACAAGGGAGCTGAGGGACCTCAAGGAGGATGACTTTACACAGTGCTTTCATACGTGGCAGAAGCGAATGCAGAAGTGCATTAACTCTGGGGGGAGGGGGATTACTTTGAAGGGGACAATGCATAATTTCTCTTTAGATTTTGTAATAAAACATTTAGAGAAAGTCTTGTTTCTTTTTTGTCACACCTCGTAAACCTTTAATCTTTGCAGCTGCTCCTTTTAGTTTTTTCTTAACTATTTTCCTCATTTTATCATAGCATCCCTTTCGAAAGTTAAAAGGTAGTGCTATGGATTTCCTTGCTGTCCCCTCTCCATTTATTAAATTAAATGCGATCATGCTATGATCACTATTGCCAAGTGGCCCCACACCCTTATCTCCTGCACTAGATCCTGTGTTCCACTAATAACTAGGTCCAAAATGGCTTCCCCTCTTGTCTGTTCATGAACCAGCTGCTCTAAGAAGCAGTCATTTATTTCATCAATAAACTTTCTCTCTCTAGCATGTCATGCTGTGACATTGACCCAGTCAGTGCCGGGATAATAGAAATCACCCATTATTACTGTGTTGTAACTTTTCTTAGCTTCCCTGATTTCTTTAAGCATTTCTTCATCTATGTGTTCATTCTGGCCAGGTAGATGGTAGTACATCCCAAATGCCATTGTTTCCCCCTTTTTTTCATTCTGATGCATTATGGGACCTGCAGCACTCATTCCAATGGGTAAAATCAGGTACTAGAAATACCGTACTTCATTGCAGTGGTAAAAAAATCGCACTCCTGGAGCTCAGTAACTTGGCAACTCTGACATGATGGGGTAAGGAAAATTTTGAAAATGGGCAGAGGTTATGAATATTCATAACTCTACTGGGAAAACCAAATGAGGAAATAAGGTGGGCAGGATTCCTTGAATAATCTCTTTGGGGAAAAAACTGATGGAAGAAAGAAAAGCTTGATGAATTCAAGTAATCCTTTAAACTGACAAAGGGGGTTTATTAAAACCTGCTGTGATCAGTGAATATCTCCAACATAGATTTGACATGTGCACATATAAGTCAACACAGATTAATAGATTTGATTGTTTGACTTTACTGTGTCATAATGTTACAGTCTACTAAATGCAACCTATCCAGCCTGCCTATGAATTTGGCCCACATTGCTAAGCTGCCAGCCTCAGAATGTCCTAAATAAAGAGAAATTTGGTCACAGTCTTAACTTGTTTTCCTCATTCATATGCCGCCATTTTGAGAAGATGAGCATGTAAGATCCCCAAGTAACATCCACCTTTTCCTTGCCTACTCCTGAGGTTCTGCTCAAGCATCCTACCTCCTAGATTCCCTGTTTAGCCTGCCAGACAGACCTAGCTTTGTGAGCACTTGCATTTCCGCTAGGACTTCAAGTTAATTACAGTTTCCAGGAAGGGCACCTTTTTTTCTTGCTGAGACTTATATCAGCTGTAATACTGCAGGCCAAGCCCTGCATGACTGACATTGATTTGATCACTAAAGCTCTGAATTGTATATCCACTGTGGGACCCGAAGGCTGGTTGTGGAGTTTGATGGATTAACAAACTCTTACAAAATTATTAGTAGCACCCTTGGTGTCCTCTAGACATGAGATGTAGTGTTCTTTTTTAACCTATTGTGAAATTTTTCATATTAATCCCATCGTTGCTTATCTAACAAGCTCACACATGTAAGTATTCAGTTAAAGAATTTGTTTTAATTTAGTTCAAGTGTACCTGTTAGTTACTTAATGCTCTTGGGAAACCCAGTGGTTTTTGGATAATCTAAAGGATTTAACTTCTCATTTTCATGAAACTGATTTCTAGTCGTTCCATCTGATGGAGTATTCTTTAAAAATTTCCCAGCGAAGAATGGATGAATGTTATCTGTACAAGTCAAAATATATCCACTAGAGGAGTGCTAGGGACATTCTGAGGGTGGGGTCTGAACATATGCAAATAGCAGCAGTTTTCCACTACTAGAAAGTATTCAGAAGGATTTATGTGGGCACTGACACAGGCTCGTGTAGAAAGTCAAATGGTTCTGTGACTTGGACACTCCCACTACTGCAAGTGGGACACACCCGACATACTCTACTCCTGGTGCCACAGTGCTTTGGCAGGAACTCCGCCTGCAACAGGGGCTTAAACTGCAATAAATTGCAACTTGTCAGCATCTCTGTTTATAACAGGAATTGTCCATATAAAACCCCTTTATTGTATTCATGTTGGCACTGTTGGCAACACAGTATTCCCACAGGTGCTTTTATAGTAACCGTTGTTAGCAACATAATATTCTCACAGGTACTCAACAGACCATAACCTGCAAAACATAACTCACTAAAACAAACATTGAGCTTGTTTTTAAAATGTCTCAATATTACACAATACTCACCACAGAGGGAAAGATAAAACTTACTTTTACAGCTTCCACATATTCTAGTAACTCTCCTGCTACCCACCAACGCAGCATCAGTGCTCCCAAATCGAATTGACATCACCAAAAACAGACCAATCATAGGAGATTCATCACTCAAAGGGTACTGATTGGTTAGTAAACGGACACACCAATCTCCTTGTTTAAACCACTAGGAGCAACTATATCAAGCTTAACAATTCACACATGCAATAACATAGTATCCAAGTCCCCACCATGAACGTATAACTGTATCTGCTGGAAGACACCGAATTTAAAACCCTCAACATGAGCTTGTTCAATACAATGTAAAACCAATGGGGCAGCCAGATCACCATTCCTAATGTGTCTTCTATGTTCGACCATCCGTACACTCGGTTTACGTTTCGTTTTCCTGACATAGATTAATGGGCATGGACACTGCATAACATACACAACCATCTTTGATTGACAGGTGGTAAAAGATCTTAAAGAAACAGAGCTAACCAGCTATAAAATTGTTCCTTTAAAGGACTGTGGACACACTGAGCAATGTCCAAAGGCATAGTGGACCTGGCGCCAATCATTATCCACAGATTGAAATTCCTTGAGGCAGAATTCCTGTGGTATCAGGAGTGGAAGGCGTTGGGTGTGTTTTGGTTGCAGTAGTGGGAATGTCCAAGTCACAGAACCACTTGACTTTCTACAAGAACCTGTGATTGTCCAGCTGAACAAATGAAAATTTTGAGATAAGTACTTTTCCATTTTGGAAAATTTTGCACTATTTTTGTGCAAGTGGCATTTTTTTATATAGACTTTTAAAATTTTGTATATGACTTTGTATATGATTCTGTCTTTACTTGTATGGCACTATTTTATTGGCTGTGTGTTTGTGATATTGTTCTATGTGTGTATGGCCATCACTTGGTTCATGCTACTTTATAGTATGTGGGGTAAATGCTGATGCACAACTTTAGGGGCATTCCAGGACCAGTCAAGTGCTTTTTTGCACAGATTTAGTCCTGTGTAGCCCATTGAAATGTTTGGTGGATACCACTATTCATTACTTTATTGTGTTTGAGCTCTTATTGCGAGTTTGATTTTTTAGTATGGTAAAGATAAAGACAAAGGTTATATATTTTGTTATTTTGTCAGAGGTTTTTTGGCTCTTGTTTTGTGTTGTGTTTTCTGTGGAGCTGGTGTAATCCTTTTTCTCATGGCTACTCAAGAGATATTTGCCTGAAGGGGCCCCACAAGCTTTTATTTGGCACCAAGTGTTGAGTTTTTCAGATGCCCATTTAAATCATCTTTTACATGCACCATCAGTTCTTCATGACATTGCTATGTCTGATTTAACACATTCTTGTAAGACACACCAGCGTTTGCAGCAGAGAATGGTGAGAACACATTTGTAGGCAGCCTTTTTGTTTGAATATTTAAGGGCCAGAGGATTCCACGTGGTTTGCAAATTTATAAGGAAACTCGATTATATCAAGATGATGAGGGTTTTATTTCTAAGTGGAATAAGATCTTGAATAAATGTTCCTTAGATTTAATTATTTTGATCGTGGACCATGCACATGTGATGGCAGAAAAGATCAAGTCTGATATTGATAACACACAATTTGTAGATATCACACAATTTGAATATAGCTTACAATTTGTATACAGCATACAATTTGTTGTAAATAACCGTTAAGCGGGCATGTTGCCACCTGCTGCCACAGACCCGAATGTATCGCCTGTGTATATAGTTTCTTATCTGAGCAGCTTGTACTGAGTAGCCTGTACATAGTTTCCCCAGTTTAGCCAAGTTGTAAACCCTTTTCCATGTAAGTATAATGCAGATGCCGCCTGCACGGTACAAATTTGTTTTAACTGTAAACCGAGCTGATTTTAAAGAGCGCGGTATAGAAAAACCTAAAATAAATAAATAAATAAATATTTATTGAAGTTGAAATGTTCTGAGTAATTATTTACTACTCATTTGCATGAATTGGAAAAACAGAAGAAGCAATTTGAGAACACCGAGATACTATAAATGGGAGAAACTGTCTCCAATGAAGGGGATTATAAATGGGTATATATATATCCCCGGATGCAGCCTAGGAGTTTGAGAGGTGCATCCTTGGAGAGTTTTGTTTGATAGGACTCAGATTTTTCATTGTCTGATAGATCACTGAAGAGAGATTTTAAGCATTCTCAGAATGTGGATCACACTGGCGATTTTTTAAGGATGCTGCCCATCCAGGTGGAGGCAGTCTGGTCATTCCCAGGAAGGATTTCCCGAAGAACAGTTTTTGGCACTCAAAAGTTCCATTAGAAACTCACCCATGGCAACATCTACAAGGACTGGCGGGTCTTCAGTGATTGATATTTCAGGGATTACTACGTCTTCTGTTCAAGTAGTAATCCCTGTTCAAGTAGTAATCCCTGTTCAAGTAGTAACCCAGTTCATTGTCCTGTTCATTGTAAGCACTGATCAATTTTTGTGACGTGTAGTTTCTGTTCATTGTAAACCGCACTGATGTCAAATAGCGCGGTATAAAAAAACTGTAAATAAGTACAAAGTTAAAGTACAATTTTTGGAGAAAAGATTTTCTTTCATTCTGATGGTTAATGGTGATGCTTTTCATCTTCAGAGAAGTTTGCAAACATTTTTTCGGATATTAAGGTTAAAGTTCAACAAATCTTTAATAAAGAGGACCCGGGAAATCCACTGCTTACACCAGGATAAGCATTGTGGAAGCTGTGGACTTTGGGTACCTGCCAGGTACTTGTGTCCTGGATTGGCCACTGTTGGAAACAGGATGTGGGCTTGATGGACCTTGTTCTGACCCAGTATGGCATGTCTTATGTTTTTTGCTGATAGACCTTCAAGCGAGGATGTTTATTTGGTGCATAAACCCTCCACATGGTTACCTCCAGGTCTGATTGATCCAGCCATTGCTAAGTTTATGAAGCTTCTTGAAAAAAATACTTCTCAATTGAGTCAGTGCCCTATACAGTTTTGGACTGTGGATTGGGCTGCGAAGGCTGCATCGCATTCTTTGCAGTCCCATCCTGAGACAGTGATAAAAGTCGCTGACAAGGGCAGTGCAATAGTAGTAATGGACAGAAGTAGTTATAAGCAAGAGGTGAAATGACCGTTGAATAATGAACTTTTCTATCACAACTAGAGTGATCCAACTGTTCATCTTAAAAATGACGTGGATCAGGTTGGGGGGGGGGGAATACTGCGATTTTGACACAAAAGGAATATAATTTTTTAAAGGTAGATTTTTCTGTTATACCTGCTTTCTATGTTCTACCAAAAATTCATAAAAGCTTGTCTAATTGCCTGGGACATCCCATCATTTCCTCAAAGGGCTTCTTGTTTGAACTACTGTTGCCCAATTGCCCTCTTTTGTGAAGGATTCTACGGATATTATGATTCTGCTTGAACAATTTGAGGGCCCATGGAACAATATTCTGTCAGTAACTGCTGATATTGAGGAGCTGTATACAAATATCCCCCAGAAGACTGCAGTATATTTGTTTATTGACTTTGATATATCGCCTTTCATTACAAAAACAAAGTGGTGTACAATAGTCAAAGTTCAAAATAAACGGCCGATGGCCTAGAAAAGGAAAGGAACTTACAATATCAATAGGAGAGCAAAGAGAAAGTCAGGCATACCAGACAGAGGGGTGGGGGGGGGGGGAAACACACAAGAGGACAAGGGGTCATGCAGAAGGAGTGGGAAGGTTGAAAGCAGAGGAAAAGAGGTGGGTTTTTAGCTGAGATTTAAAGGTACGATAATCTTGTTCAAGCCTGAGGGAAGTGGATAGTGAATTCCAGAGTGCGGGTCCAATAAAGAAAAAAGCGGAGGTGCGGGTAGATTATAGATGAGCCCGGGAGGGGGACGGGAGATGGAGGTGGTTGACATGAAGCAACCGTAGAGTGCGACTGGGGGTATGAGAATGGTTGAGATCAGCAAGATATTGAGGGGGGTGTGTATAAATGACCTGCTGTATGAGGGCAAGAAGCTTAAAATGGATGCAATAATCTATGGGGAGCCAGTGGAGGTGGAGAAGAAGTGGGGTGATATGATCAAATCGGGAAGAAGGGGTAATGATACGTGCTGCCGTGTTTTGAATGTGTTAAAGCAGTTATTTTTGATATTGTACAAAATTGTCCTAATAGCAAGCAGTTAAGTGTTCCTTCTGAGTTTTTACATGAGCTTCCTGATTAACATTAATAATTGTTTTATGTTTGACGGGCAGTACTTTTTACAAATTAAGGGAGTAGCCATTGGAGCAACTATGGGGTATGTTTACTAAACTGCGGTAATCATGAATAACGTGCGTTATGTAACGTTAACGATCGTTAGCGCATCATAGCGCGCGTTATGATGCGCTAACGATCGTAATGCCCCGCGGCGCGTTAAAACACCGCAGAAGGTGGAGAGAGGGCGGAGAGAAGGGGTCAGTGGGCAGAGAGTGGGCGGGGAGAGGCTCCCTTCACACTAACGCACTGATTTTCAGAGCTGAATTCCAACGCGAATGAAAACCTGCCGTTAAAGGCATATTAAAGGGGAGAGAAACCATTTAAATGTCAGCAATGTACAGCCAAGGCAGGGAAACCAAACAAAAGTGATAAGTGTGATACATGTGCACAGAACAAAAGGGCACAGAAACACTGAAAATGACCCCAACAAACTGGAAAAAAACAATAACCAAGCTGGCCAATAGTGGTATCAATGAGAAACATCAACCCCGCCCCCCCCGGAGTAAGCACCATAGAACAAATATAAATCGTGGAAGGGTCTATACTCCGTCCCCATACAAAGTGAATGGGCCCACAGTGAAATAGCGCTGCTCAGGGTTTTCTCCACCATCAGACAGGGTTCCTATGGCGTGCACATGTCCCGCAACAGCAGGGCGGGCATGTCAGAACGGCAACTGGACAGATGCCGGAGAAGGGGATACAGAGGGCCGCAGGCGGCACATGCTGTGGTGGAGCTGGGTCACAGTGCGGACTAGGGTGATGCCTAGGTGGCCCATACGAATGCTGAAACAGCGGAGCAGCCAGACAGCAACTGCTGAAGGCCCAACATGGGCACGAGTGGGTTTCCCAAAGTGTCACAGGGGATAGTACCCAACAGCAACCCCCAAGGGCACGGAACATTTGCAGGCGGGGCTGGGGGGGAGCGTGGATGTCTATGCAGGCACCCCTACCCCAGAACCCGCACCATAGGCAGCCGCCTACCTGCACACTGGATGGCCTGAGACTGCGCACCACCAGCTCCACCAGCAGAAGGGCCTGTCAGCATGGTGGTTGAGGGATACTGGTGGTGGAGGGGGCAGTGGCAGCTGCCCAGAGCAGACCGTGGCCTAGCCCTGTGTAGGTGGGTGCCATGCAGGTAAAGGTAAAAAGTGGACTGTTGTAGTTGTTATGGAAGGACAGACTAGATGGGCCTTGTGGTCTTTTTCTGTCATCATGTTTCTATGTTTCTATGTTTCTATGCACTGCAACAGACAGGCCCTGTCTGACCAACAGTCATGGTATCACCAGGGAATGCACCACCTCTGTGATAACATGGTGGTGCAGTGCACAAAACCAGTGTATTCAGAAGCAGAAGGTCACAGGTTCAAGTCTCAGCTGTGGTTTCTGCCAACCCAGTCCTCATATTTTACCCACTACTATAACGTGCTAATACAGACAGAACCTTTCTTGCAGATGACGTGAACATGCCCAAAACACCTACATTTTACCCTACAGAGCGCAGACACCATAAACATGCACATTAACTAGAGCAGAGCCTCCCAAATGCAGTCCTGGAGGGCCAAACACCATTCAGGTTCCATGCTGCCTCTGATAAAGATGCCTGTGCTGCATTTCTATGCGCCACCTCCATGGTATGCAGATGTATCTCATGCATATTCATGAGGGACAGCATGAAAACCCGAACAGGGTTTTGCACCGCAAGACTGGAGTTGGGAACCTCTGCCGTAAAGCAGCAGCCAACAGGGGCAGACACACCCGCACCCACAGGCCCCATTATGCAAAGCCTCCTGGAGAGGCAGGACTTTGGGCTCTGCGTGCATCTCCCAATACTAGCACTTGCATACCTTAGTAATGCCACCCTAAACCTGGGAATATGGTACACAGCTATCAAAAGGTTGCTATGAGTACTGGCAGATAGCAATTCCTAGGTTAAGTACAATTTACGGAGTGAGCTGCATCATAGCAACCTTTCTGATGTCTGTAGAGTGTGCTACAGGTCTTGTGTCTGACAGTGTTTACCAATCTGGGGAGTGACTCCTACAGTATTGCGTACCATAGCCATGCCTGCACTGTGCCCAGGACTGGTGTGGTGGCCTGGGCTGCCCAACACCTCTATAGTTGCACAATTCTGGCATAGGTGTGGGGAGTGTGTGTCTGTCTATCCAGTGTGTGGTGGCTGCCAACACCCTCCACAGCCCACATTGCTAGCACTGTTGCCAGTATTGGCCTGCCAATGTGCATAATGAGGAGCAAGGTACCGTGGGAATAGCCTGTATAGGGTGGCCTGGCCTGTCCGCATCTGCACAGGGCATAGGGCAATGGCCGGACATTGTAGTGCCCGGTACCACCTGCACGGACAGGGTGGCCATAGCATGTCCTGCTGGGAGTCTCACCCTGACTGAGCAGTGACCACGGCATGGCTAGGTTCCCCCATAGTGCTATATAGTATTTCTCTTATGTGATATTTATGGGTTTCCTTTTGGGGCCCAATCACTGACTTATCTGCTTGGTGTGTATGCTGATATCCCCATTCTGGGTACATGCATCTCCTCCAGGACCATGCACTATGGACTAGCTGGCGGACTGTCTGCAGCTAGTATGTGTCTTGTTGGAACACCGTGCAGGGTGCAGCGTCTGGAGGCTTGCTGCTGGAGAATGTCAGATAATGGTGGGGGGCAGCAGAGCATTTCCAGACCTGCCGTCTGTCTGCTATTGCGTTATGGATGTGTACTGCTCTGCATTGCCTGCCCTGTAGGGTGTTTGATCCCTAGCAGGACTGGGGTGATGGTCCCCTCTACTGCCACCATTGCAGGGGGTTGAAAGTGGATCTGTTGGCGGGAGATCCTGTCCCCCACCCTGAGCCCCAGAGGGTGCGTTGGGTGGTGGTATGTAATCTCCCTGGTAACCACAGCAGAATGTGGGTGTGGTGCCATGCAGTCCTCCTGTAGCCAGCCAGGTGTTTGTTAGCAGCTCTAGCCCACTGGTTACTTCACTGCCCATGGAGCCAGAGGTCATAGGTTCACAACCCACAGTGGGTTTCATTGATAGGGCTGTCTTAGGCATTGTCTATTTGTATTGTATATTAGTGCTGCCAGAAGATACACCCTCAGGGTACTGTCACTTTAGGGTGGCTCATAAGGCGCCCTATAGGGCGCACCCTATAGGGCGCCTTACACTTCGCCCTATAGGGCACACCTTACAAGTCGCCCTATAGGGCGCACCTTACACTTCACCCTATAGAGCGCGCCTTACACTTCACCCTATAGGGTGCGCCTAAATATTCCTATCAAATGGTATATAATACATGACCATGTCAGAGGGAACGTCACTATTGGAACATATTGCATAAGACGGGTACAATTTTCCTGACATATGCAAACTTTCACCCGGCTGCAGACTGTGGATTAAAATATTATAGTCGGTTTTCAAAGGGTTACACATGACGCCTCAGCCAGCCTTATTCATTAGGCACACTGGGGAATCGAACCCATGACCCTTGTACCATCAGTCTGTGTAGTAACCATTGTGCTACAGTTCTGTTTCTGTATTTGGGTGTCTGCATGCCATCTTGTGCTTAACGCGCAGTAACGCGCCCTGTAACGATCGTTGCTGCGCGCGGCGCGTTATAGCGCGCGTTATCACTAACGATGTACCGCCCATGTCCTTTTTTGGCATTTCTTCCACTAACGCGGCTCCTAACGCGAATCACACTAACGCAGTTTAGTAAACATACCCCTATGTGTCTAATTTATATGTGGGGCATTTCGAGGACAGTGTTTTTATTACCATCTTCTCCTTTCCTTACTCATATACATTTGTGTGATATGGCAGGGTTTAGTAGATCTTTTACAATTATTCTTCCAATGGTTAAATGGTTGTGATACTAATTTGAAGTTCATCTTTAATTATCATCCGGTAGCTATTAACTTTTTGAATTTGACCATTACAGTTAGACAGAAACCTTTTGCTTTTCCATTTTTTGTAAACCAACAGACCATAATACGCTTTTAAAGTTCTACAGCTGTCATCTTCATAGACTGAGAAAACATTCCAGTAGGACAGTTCCTACAGTTGAGGAGGATTTGCTACACAGTCTGTATGTTCAAGAGGCAATCTGTTGAAATGCAGGGTTGTTTTCTGGAAAGAGGGTATCCAGCTCAGGTGGTTAAGAGGGCCTATACTTGAGCCCATTGGGAACATCGGGACCACTTATTGTTACCACGTAACCCACAGCATGAGATGGATTCATGGGTTATGTGTGTACTATTGTTTACTCCTAATATTGGCATGGTTAGAGCAGGTATTTTGCAACATTGACATATTTGGAGCCTGCATCAATCTTTGGCCCATTTGTAACCGAGGTAGTTCGGACATGGCGCTCCGGTCCGCTCTCACCATCCAACCCTCTTAGCCCCCCCCCCTCCTTTAGCTACATCCTCAATGCCCCACAAATTGCACACAGACAACCGCTCTTGGGAAATAACCGGTCGCAGCTTTATTAATCTTTATAACATACCGAACATTACAATCCAAAATAATCCTCTTAACACTCCAACCAGCGGAGCAATGCCTCACCAGCCATGCTACTAGCAAGCTGACCCTGCCTCCGCTTCCGCCGCGGTCATGCCAACGGCAATCTTCATAATCCCCTTTCCCCGACCTCGCCATGTAACTAGCAAAAGTCAGCAGGGGTTGTCCGGGTCGGGGGCACCCCGCCCCCGGCCCAAGTATAGCTTAAGGCTCCGGACCCCGGACCTCCGGGATCCCGCCCCCCCCCCCGCTGCGACACCCCATCAGCCCCCCACCCCCACATCCCTAATATAGGGAGGGAGGGAGGGAAGCAGGCAACAGACCAGGAGGAGACGCCTGAGTTTGGGCAACCGCTGCCGACTCATGGCTCCTCCTCCACTGCCGCCCGCCTCGAGCTCCCAGGATCCACCACTCGGACCGGCTTGGGTGGAGCCAATCACCAGCATCAGACCCCCTTTCGTCACCGAGCCTCCACCCCGTCCGATGACGTCCGCGGGCCAGGGTCCTCGCACCGGCCGAACACCCGGTTACCTGCGGCCGCCGGGACCCTGCCCCGCGGCCTTTCATTAACCGAGGTAGTTCGGACATGGTGCTCCGGTCCGCCCTCACCATCCAACCCTCTTAGCCCCCCCCTCCTTTAGCTACATCCTCAATGCCCCACAAATTGCACACAGACAACCGCTCTTGGGAAATAACCGGTCGCAGCTTTATTAATCTTTATAACATACCGAACATTACAATCCAAAATAATCCTCTTAACACTCCAACCAGCGGAGCAATGCCTCACCAGCCATGCTACTAGCAAGGTGAACCTGCCTCCGCTTCCGCCGCGGTCATGCCAACGGCAATCTTCATAATCCCCTTTCCCCGACCTCGCCATGTAACTAGCAAAAGTCAGCAGGGGTTGTCCGGGTCGGGGGCACCCCGCCCCCGGCCCAAGTATAGCTTAAGTCTCCGGACCCCGGACCTCCGGGATCCCGCCACCGGCGGAGAGGACATTAATGTCAGGTCGAGAGCACCCCGCTCCGACCCCGGTAGGCCTACAGCTCTGGACCCCGGACCTCCGGGATCCCTCTACCGGCACCGGTGACATTAATGCCCCGAAGCCGCCCCCCCCAGACAAGCTGCGACCGGTGAGCCCCCCACCTATGCACACATCACTCCCCAGCCATTGCTGCCAATCAGGTCCCCCCACAGGGGATAAGCGCTCTCTGCCCTCTGACCCACCATGCAACCAGGATCACACACACCCAAGGACTGATGAGCTACACCATCCACCACACAGCCGATTCGCCCCCCCCCCCCAGCCGGTTGCGAATAGCGTTGTATAGTCATGAGAAAATTAGCCAGCCAGCCTTGGCCAGAAATCCACCACAGGAACCCCCACTGGGAAACCCGCAGCAAAGTATCGCAAGAGTCCGCGCTACCAGTCCCAGCACATCCGGCCGCTCCCTAATCCAGTCACTGCCCCTCAGCCACTGTAACCCGATCCACGCCGGCAAGGCCCGCGATCCCTAGGGCGACCGAGCAAAGGCATCAGGCGCGGCCCACATGCGACCGCACTCGCCCAGCCATGACGACCCCCCCCAGCCAGATCCTTACCACCAGAGCCCACCAGCCTCACTGAGGTCCGCTCACCATCCCCCTAATCGATGGGATGACCCTCAGCCAACCCACTCGGGGCCCGGCACCCACCCCCGAACTCCAACCACCCAGAACTCCAACCTGTTAACCACCAAGCATGGTAAGCCCCTGCGCCTCCCCGAAGCGGAAGCCAGCCCACACACCCCCCTCCCCCTCCGCCAACGCCTGTAGCCATTAGTCCGGCACCACATCCATGACTCACCCCCCCTGGCCGCTGCCCCCCAAAATCAGACGGGCTGGCGGTGAACCGCCCCATGCCATCGCCAACACGCGGGCACCCCATCCCCCAACACCCTTGAACGCACCACCGCGCCCATCTTGGCGTGCAGGCACCGCATCCGCAGTCCCGCGGAACAGCCAACACCGCCCCCACCCGGAATCCTCACGCCAGGAAGATTCCCCGCACTGGCGAGCAACCAACCCCACAAGGTTTCGACAGGCAGACCGCTAGCCCCACTCCCCTCAGTACCTGGAACTCCCATCCCGTGCAGACCACCTCCGATTACCCGAGGCTGACCCTCAACAGTGCGAATCCTGCCCATACCCGCCGGCGCAGTACCCCCCCCCCCGCCATGCTGGAAGGAGCGATGGACCCGCCCCCGTGGACCTCGCGTAACTTACCCGACCCCACCGCCCGGGCTAGGTAGGCTACATGCGGTAAACCAGCCCCCCCCTTACCCGGAAAGGCAGAGCCTCCTACCCCCGCCGCCCTCATGCAAGAGACCCACCAGTGTCAAAAGGAGTGGACCATGGATACTCCCGCCCCTGCAGCAAGTCCTACGCGTCTCCACCATCCCGGCCCCTGGTCGAGCCCGTCCGCGGGACCACGCACCATTCCGTGGCTACCACCCAACCCCTTCGAAATGGGAAAATTCGTCCACCATCCCATTGGAGTCACCTGGGATAGGCAGAGACGGGTCCCCCCCAGCCCGAAGCAACCCGTCCAACAACACTGCCCTGCTCCAAGGACGGCCAAGGTATCTTGCCAAGTGTGGTATGGTTTTGATGTCAACCGCGCCGATGACAAATAGAGTGGTATAGAAGAAAGGTTAAATAAAAAGACATAAATAAAATCCCAGCATAGAACGCCCGTCAAGCCCGCCCCACAATCCGCAATCATAACCTCCGATTCCTAAAGCCTGTGGGGCAGTCCCAGCACTCCCGCAGCCGCCAACACCCACTGCTGCAGCCGCCCGGTATCAGGGGAGCCCACGTTTCCCTCAACGCTACGCCCGATGCAGCCGACCCAGTCGTCCCCTTTTCCGACGCCTCACCCCGAAGGAGCCGACCCATCAAATTCACGACAACGAAAAACCCTGCAAAAACCGGCACTCCACAGCACCGGGCCCCGGGCATACCCTGCCCGTGCCGCAAATCCATGCACCCAACCGAACTTCCCACCCCCGCGGTACCGAAAGTAGTAAACCTCAAATGCGCAACCGAAAATGCACCACCCATCGTCAGGCATTGTCGACCGTCACAGCCACAATCACCCGTGACACCCCGACAGGTGTCGAATATAACCACGCGAACCGAAACCCGCGCCGAAGAGGCACCACCCATGGACCTGGCGCCAGGGCCACTCCCGCTGTTCACATACCAGACCCCAACCGTCCCGGAATCCCCACGCCCTTCAATACATCCCCTTATACACCGCGAGACTTTGTCGCAGCCAAGTCCTAAAGGCCCCGAAACGAATTACGGTAGCAGGCCGGCAGCCCCCCACGGAATGCTCGAGTGGACGGCACGGGGCCTAACGTGCCCCACATCCACCAGTCCTGCCGCGCCGCCACCCTCCCCAGTAGGCGGAAATAGCTATCCCCGCTCCTGACTCCTCCAGCCCGAGTCGTCGGAGACTAACCCGGAGCCCCTTCCCCGCGAAAAACCCCCGTCCCCCCCTTACGCAACCCCCACCGCCCCCCCCAACAACGCGGACGAAAAGAGGTGAACATAGTGAGGAAGGGCCCCACCCCGTGGGGCCAACCCGACACTACTGCCCCATAAGGCACGCCCGTCATCTCTACCCCTCCCCGCGACCTCCACCACCGAACGGGCCCCCCTTTGCTGCGAGCAACTCGCCTGCTGCCCCATAAGGCATGCTCGTCACCCCTACGCCACCCCGCGATCTCCACCACCGAACGGGCCCCCCGGCTGCTAGCAACTCACCTGCCGCCCTAGCCGCGGCCACCCCGCTGTCGCTGGCAGACTCCTCAATCGTCTGACACCTCCGGCAACCGGTGCAGCCTGTCCCGTACGTGCCACTCGCAGCCGGCCACCTCCACTGCACCTACCCAGGTGCCGAGTTCGGAAGGCCACCTGTGAAGACAAAAGCACAACACAAGAAAACCAAGTGGGGAAACCACTGAAGCCCGAAGGAAGCCATGCCCACAATCATTCCACCCCCCTGGCCCCAAGGCCCCCCCCCCAAGCAAGCTCTCCGGCCCCCTGGCCCCAAGGCCTCCCCCCAAGCAAGCTCTCCCGCCCCCCTGGCCCCAGGGCCTCCCCCCAAGCAAGCTCTCCCGTTGGCAGGGCCAGCCCCCCGGGAAACCACCTGGCGTGGAGGAGCGGCCTAGTGGGGAGTGGAAGAGAGGCCGAAGGGTTGGGCAAGGCCCTTCATGCCGGAAGGTCAGGGGCCCACAACCCACCAGAGGACAGCAACCCCGGGCCGGAAGGACTGGGGTTTACAGTCCCACAGGCACTCCCCGTGGTCTCGGGCAAACCACCCAACCCTCCCCAGCCCCTGCTCCCTGTACAATAGTCATCGCCACGTTATAATGCCCTGCTCAATGCAATCCCAGTTATTCAATGGAAACCGCACTGACGCAGAATAGCGCGGCATATAAGAGAAGGCAAAGCAATCAATAAATAAACCTCACCCCACCCCCACCCCCGAGACCCATGACCGCCATCCATCGGAAGGCCCACAATCCCAGCGCCTCCGAGACCCACCCCCCGCCATGGATCTGCCCGTCACTGCGACCCCTCACTAACCCCCCGTTCCACTTGAAGCACCGACATAGCCCCCAGATCCCCCACCCACTCTGCCCACCCGCACTCCGGCTGACCCGAGGGCACCTGCAGAGTATACCTCAAGCGTACGCCGCAGAAACAGCGAGGAAAGAGAAGAAGACATAGGATCACTCCGCAGCTGTTCGCGAATTAACACCACCTGTTAATGTCGCGCTACTCCCGCTGATCAGACCCCTCCAGCCTCCCCTTGCAACATCCGTGAGGATGCCGATAACCAACAAACCTTTTTTTTTTTTTTTTCATTTATTGATTTATTTTATTGATTTATTTTTTTTTTAGAAGAATGTGAGAATCTACTGCCAGCCATGCCCCACCAAATTACCCCCCGCGGTACGCAAACTCCGCTGGGTATAGGTAGTACTATGCCCACTAATATCCCCACATGGCAGCCATAGCCAACGCTAGGCCTCCGTGAACCTCCATTCCCTTGTATCCTTCGTTGTTTGTTTTTTGTGTAGTGTGCATGTCCGCCACGCTCTCCGGGTGGGATACTGGCCGCCCGATCCACCGAGCCCCACGCACGCCCGAAAATCTACCGGCAGTCCCGCTTCCCATGTGCTCCCGCTCTGAGCCTCCGGCCCCCCCATAGTCGACACAGCGCTGACTATCCCACCGGCACCACGCAAACCCGCCGCATTCGAGCCATGGATCAGGGGCTCAGGCCGCCACCCCGCGCTCGGCGATCCAGGCCCTGCGCCGCCGCCGCCCCACTCCGCCGGCATCCCGACCTCTAAACCCCCCCCCTGAGGACACGAGGGCCCCTGCCGCAGCGCGACCCACATTAAGCCGCCTGCGGCTCTCCCCCCCGCCTCCAGCCTCCCCCCCTGCTGCTTTACCAGCCTGCTGGTGCTGCACTCCAAGGAGGCGCCGGGACGCCATGCGCTTCAAGCCACTCCCGGGGCCTCGGCGAGCGAAACACTCCCCGCGCACCGCCCAAGCCGCTCCCGGGGCACCGGTGAGCGAAACACAGCCGCTCACCGCCCATCCCAAAGCCGTCAGCCGAAGCGGTGAGAAAGCAAGCAGGCAACAGACCAGGAGGAGACGCCTCAGTTTGGGCAACCGCTGCCGACTCATGGCGCCTCCTCCACTGCCGCCCGCCTCGAGCTCCCAGGATCCACCACTCGCACCGGCTTGGGTGGAGCCAATCACCAGCATCAGACCCCCTTTCGTCACCGAGCCTCCACCCTGTCCGATGACGTCCGCGGGCCAGGGTCCTCGCACCAGCCGAACACCCGGTTACCTGCGGCCGCCGGGACCCTGCCCCGCGGCCTTTCATTTGGTGTTGGCGTTTAGACATCGGAAGAACTTATGAGACCTTGCTGTCCATTCTAACTTCTGCAAGGAATTTAAAATCTGTGAATAAATGATGGGCACCAAGGCCACTATGCCTGTGGACACTTCAGTGTGTCCACAGTCTTTTAATGGTACAGTGTTACAGCTGGCTAGCTCTGTTTCTTTAAGATCTTTTACCACCTCACACTGAAGGGGACTGTGTATGTTATGTAGTATCCATGCCTATTAATCTATGTGGGGAAAACAAAATGTAAGCCAAGTGTATGGATGGTCGAACATAGAAACCGCATTAGGAATGATGATCTGGCTGCCCCATTAGTTTTGCCTTGTGCAAGCTCATGTTTTTAAGGATTTTAAATTCAGAGTCTTCCAGCAGATATATAGTTAGACATTTGTGGTGGGGACGTGGATACTATAGGGGTCATTCTGTCCTGTGAATAGCGGGGGTGGACATCCTGTTGGGACTCCATCCTCGCTATTTATCCCTATGCTGGCCCTGGCAATATCCTCCTTGTATGAACAGCGGGTTTGTATGGAGAGGCCTAGACGGGGGTGGGAGGGGACATTCCAGAGGTGGAGTGAGGACAGGACATGGGTGGGCCATGACTCTGGACATACAGGGCTGATTTAGAGGCCAAATTGCAATTTATTGCAGTTTAAGCTTGTGTTGCAAGCAGAGTTCCTGCTGAAACTCCATGGTGCCAGGAGTGGAAGGTGTTGAGTGTGTCTCAGTTGCAGTAGTGGGAGTTTCCCAGTAACAGCACCACTTGACTTTTTACAAGAATTTGTGATTGTCCTGCTGAACTAATGAAAATTTGGAGATAAGTACTTTTCCATTTCACAACATTTTGGACTATTTTTGCACAAGTTGCATTTTTTGAGATATACCCTCCCCCTCCCCCTCCCCCTCATGTGTGTGTTGAGCTCCAATGTGCTAGCTTTCTGGCCAGAGGTATGCCCATACAAGTTTTGCCACTTGCTCTTCACTCGATGCCCTTGTTTATCAGCTTTATATGCTACCACTGAATATCTCTCCCCCTCAGGTACTACTATTACTACTACTACTACTATTAAACATCTATATAATGCTATATCAACAGGCTCACCAGACAAGCAGGCAGAGATACGAGCTTGGAGTGAAAAAGAAATGCCAGGTAAAGATAGATAGATAGATTTGAGAGTCAGCAGAAAAATGATACTGAAAGCCGTGGGAAGAGATAAGTGCACCAAGGGACTGGGTGTAGAGGAAACACCAGAACAAACACTGAAAGAGCAATTGAAGAGAGATAAGAGAACCAAGACAGCACAGCCTCTAAAACCAAGAGAGGTTAATGTGTCGAGGAGGAGATGGTGAACAGTATCAAAAGCAGCAGAAAGGCCAAGAAGAATGAATTGAGTAAAGGCCTTTGGACTTAGCCAGGAACAAGTCACTGGAGACTTTTGGCAAGAGCCGTTTCAGTAGAATGAAAGGGACAAAAACCAGACTGGAGTAGATCATGGAGGGTATGAGAGGAGAGAAATTCAAGGTATGAGAGGAGAGAAATTCAATTGAGTGGAGGAGTGGCCTAGTGGTTAGGGCAAGGTACTTCAGGCCGGAAGGTTGGGGGGTTCAAATCCCACTAGAGGGCAGCAACCTTGGGCCGGAAGGACTGTGGTTTCTAGTCCCACAGGTGCTCCTTGTGGTCTTGGGCAAGCCACTTAACCCTCTATAGCCCATGTTCCCTGTAAAATAGTTATCTCCAAGTTATAATTCCCTGTTCAATGTAATTTCAGTTTGTTCAATGTAACCGCACTGATGCAGAATAGCGCGGTATATAAGAAGATGTAAATAAATAAATAAAGGCAGCTGCGGAGAACTGCAAGTTCAAGAAGTTTGGAAATGTATGTGAGATGGAAGGAATGACAAAGGAGAAGACAGAGTTGAGAAGTTGGGTGGGGATAGGATCAGAAGAACAGGTAGTGAGTTTAGAGGAAGAAAGAAGAGAGGTTTTCTCTTCAGAGATTTTAGAAAATGATGAAAGGGTGGTAGAAGTTGAGGGGAAAAGTTGGTATTGGAGAGGGGGAAGAGAGGGGGAAGAAGAATTATTAGGGAATTGAAGGGTAATCTTATGGACTTTGTCATGGAAATAGCTAGGGTTTGGGCAGAGAGAGGAGGGACTGGAGGTGGTGGTGCCTTAAGAAGGGAATTAAGAATAGAGAAAAGACGACAGAGGCAAGGCAGATGGATAAAATAGTTTTGCTTAGCGAGGGCAATGGCAGACTGCAAAGAAGTAAGCATGAATTTGAAGTGAAGGAAATCAGAAAGGGAGCGGGATATGAGCCAAGTGCATTTAGCAGAGTGGGCGCAGGAGTGTAGGTAACGGGTAGTCTAAGACAGCCACGGCTGAGGTGAAGTGCGCCTCACAGGACATGCTATGGACAGAGCAAGAGTATCCAGAGTAGAGGAAAGAGCGGTATTATAGGAAACTATGGCCTTATCAACAAACTTAGAGGACAAAGTGGAAGAAAGAAGAGAAGAGACTGTAGTGAATAGTCAGTGGATCAATAACGTGAAGATTCCTAAAACAATAGGAGATTGAGGCGGGGAGTGATGAAGAGTGAAACTTAAGAAGTAGTGGTCAGATAAGGGAAGAACCTAGGTGCGTAAATTAAAAGTAAACAATTAGAATATAAAACGAGGTCAAGGCAGTGATTAAGCTGATAAGTGGGGGCAGAAGAGCAACGCTGGAGGTTGAAAGAGGAGGTAAGGGAATGGAGCTTAGATGCATAGGGGTCAGAAGGGTGGTGGGTAAGTGCTGTCGAGGAGGAATCCAGGAATAAGAAGAGACCAGAGTCAAAATCAGAAGGTAGAAGTGGACTTGTCAGGGGGGTCTATAGATAACAGCGATCAGGAGATGAAGGGGATTAAAAAGACGGATGGAGTGGACTTCAAAGGAGGGCAAGGAATGGGACTGAGGAAGAAGGGGGTTGAAATTAGCAAGAAGGAGAAATCAGAAACCCACCACCACCACGGCCATTGGCATGAGGAGTGTAGGAGACTTTGGTAGTCGCCATGAGAGAGGGCAGCAACTGAAGCAATGTCATCGGGGAGGAACGAGGTCTCAGTAAGAGCAAGAAGATAGAAAGCATGAGAAATAGAGATCATGGGTAAAGGGAAGTTTGTTAGAAATGGAATGAGCATTTCATAAAGCACATGAGAAGGGGAGAAAGGAGGGGGGAAAGGAGAGGATATGGATGAGATTGGGGTGGTGAAGAGAGAAAAATGAAGGGGGGCCAGGGTTGGGATTAATATGTCACCAAAAGACAGAAGGAGAAGAAGAAGAAGAGTGCGAAGAAGAGAGGAGACAGCACGTCGAAATGAGGATGAGGTTGTTTTAGAGAGAAGGAGAGGGATAAATGAAAGGAAGGAGAAGGTGAAGCTCAAGAGCTAATGAAAGGGTGGAAGATAAGATGGGGTGGAGAAGAGGGTGAGAGAGAGGAGGGGTATTGGGTTGGTGGAATGAGAGAAGAAGGTTAGGGGGATCAGAAAAAGGGAACAAATAATGATGTGAGGACATAAGAAATGGCAAAAAGAGGGATAATAAATTAAGTGAATAAAGATAAATGAAATAAAATAAATAAAATGGAATAAAAATTATGGATAAGTAAAAGTCTTAAAAAAACAGGCTGCTATCAAATAAGGAAAGGAAAATTATTAGAGGAAATAATCAATTAACAGAGAAGTAAACAAAGGCAAACCTTATCTCAAGGAAGCTATCATTCTAAACTATTAAAACATTAGAGACATCAGTCAAGGGCTGAACAAAGTCATGTGAGCACCGACAACCGAATACAGGTGCATTCACAGTTCACAGAGGTGGATTCTAGTTACCCCTTTAGTTTAATATACTGTATTTATTTAACAGGTTTTGTTATACCGCCCTATCATAGGATTCAGAATAGTTTACATAAAACATAACTGAAAGTGTACTCTGCTTCTCCCCTCATTGGTAACAGCACCTGGGCTCTTGGGTAACTGATTTCCACACTCCGAGCAATGAGAAGGAAGCAATAACCATTAACACAATTCACACACAATTGTATTATATAAAAAACCCAAAGCTTTGGGGGAGAGAGTAAAGCTTGCACCTTGTCTCTCTGACCGCAGCTACTCTGGTCACTGTTTTTATTGGTCAAAATTCCATCTCACAGCATAATTTCCACCTTATTATTCTACATCAAACATCACGTATATTCATAATGTGCATCTCTGTCATAGGTCCGATCTTATTAGTATAGGTCATCAGGAGGAGACATACATGTATTCCCAGACATAACTTCTTAAACAATAATTCTAACACAGGCAGTTTTCACAGTGTATGTTTCAAGACTTTCCTGCACTTTCTGTATTATAAACAAACCTAGTTTCTCTGTTATGTGAAAGTTCAGCACAGCTTTTCAGTAGAGTCTCTCAAGGTCGTTAGCTAAATAATAGGCCCAGGAATGTCTGAGCTACTAAATCTGTGGTGTTAACTCTTTCTGAGGGCTTTCAGTAATATAGTAGTATTAAGTACCCTCATAGTGTTCACAGCCCTATACAGACAAACTTCCTTTCAATAACCATGAGGTTTACATAGAGCAGAGGAGCTAAACTTGGATGGTTACATGGGTTTACTAATAATTCACATGTGTAATCGCAGTGGGTAACACTGATGCAGCAATTGGTTTATGCAGGACAGGTAGTGATTAAGTGAGATGGATTGAAGGATACATAGTTTGGGGAGGGTCCATATCAGGGGGACCGTAAATGAAGGGAGCATAAGGGGGGATATGAACTTGAGATGGATAATCTGACTGGATGGGAGAGTAATTAAATTGCATTAGGGAGGCCATGCGAGGGAGCCAGATAGTTAGGAGGAATAGGATCTGCAGATTGTGATAGTTAGGTGTATCTGGTGTTCATGGGGTATTTCCTTAATATTCTATAAAGAGAGGTTTTTATTACTTTCCTGTAGGTCCTTGATGGCTCTTATTGAATTAGATAGATCATTCCATAATGGAGGAGCATATAAGGAAAATGCTCTCTTACATGTCATTTGCTTGACTTTCATCTTGCGTGCAGGGTTGTCCAAAGTGTTTTTATATGAGGCGGCTCTTGTGATGTTCTCAGGTGTCTTTTTGATCATTGGTTGAAGGATAGGGGGTGATTGTGGATTATCTTGAAGATCATTAATAATGTTTTGTATTTGGAACGTGTGATTATTGGGAGCCAATGTAGTTGTTGTAGTGTGGGGATTATGTTGAAGTATACTGTAGTGACAAGAGGGTAGGGTTGCCAACTGGCCGGTTTTCAGCCGGCCTGGCCGGTTTTTCCACGGCCAGGCCGTCTGCCGGCGCAGAGGCAAAACCGGCCCTTTAAAAGCCGGTTTTTTTGCTCTGGCCGCAAGATCGGGAGCGGCCAGAGCAAAAAAACCGGCTTTTCTCCACTTCAGAGGGAGCCGGGGAAGCCCGCGCGAGGCCCCGGCTCCCTCTGAACAGCCACCAGCGTGAAGAGCCTTTACCTTCACGCTGGCGGCTGTTCCTGTGAAGCCGCGAATGCTGGGAAAGGTTAAAGGTTGCCCTTTAACCTTTCCCAGCATTCGCGGCTTCACAGGAACAGCCGCCAGCGTGAAGGAAAAGGCTTTTCACGCTGGTGGCTGTTCAGAAGGAGCCGGGGCCTCGCGCGGCTTCCCTGGCTCCCTCTGAAGCCTCAGACAGCCGCGATGCTGGTCGGGAGGGGGGGGGGCAAGGACTGCATTGGCTGTGATGGGGGGGACCTGGACTGGAAAAGGGCTAAAGGGGGGGGGGACTTGGACATGGACTGGATAAGGGCTAAGGGGGGGGACCTGGACTGGAAAAGGGCTAAGGGGGGGGGGACTTGGACTGGAAAAGGGCTAAAGGGGGGGGACTTGGACTGGAAAAGGGCTAAGGGGGGGGGGACTTGGACTGGAAAAGGGCTAAAGGGGGGGACTTGGACTGGAAAAGGGCTAAGGGGGGGACTTGGACTGGAAATAGGCTGTGATGGGGGGGGGACCTGGACTGTAAAAGGGTTATGGGGGGGGGACATGGACTGGAAATGGGTTGTGATGGGGGTGGAGGGGACCTGGACCAGAAAAGGGCTATGGGGGGGGGGGGAACTTGGAATGGAAATAGGCTTTGATGGGGGGGGGGACATGGACTGGAAATGGGTTGTGATGGGGGTTGAGGGGACCTGGACTGGAAAAGGGCTATGGGGGGGGGGGGAACTTGGACTGGAAATGGGCTATGGTGGAGGAAGGGGGATCTTGGACTGGAAATGGGCTGTGATTAGGGGGGCTAGGACTGCAAATGGGCTGTGATGGTGCGGGGGGACTCGGACTGCAAATGGGCTGTGATGGTGCGGGGGGACTCGGACGGCAAATGGGCTGTGATGGTGGGGGGGGGGGGCCTAGGACTGGAAATAGGCTGTGATGGGGGACATGGACTGGAAATGGGCTGTGATTGGGGGGGGAGCTAGGACTGGAAATGGCCTGTGATGTGAGGGCTAGCACTGGAAATGGGCTGATGAAGAGCTGGAATAGGACTGGAAATGGGCTGATGGGGGGCATGGGAGAATGGGACTAGAAGGGAGTGGATGCTGGTTGGGCCTAGAACTATAAGGGAATTGATTTGGGGGGAGGACTAGAATGGATGGGGAATGAGAATGGAGAGGGGAAAAAATATTTTGTGTGGAAGAAAAGTCTATGATAGGCCGGTATTGGGAGAGTAAGAGGGGCTTGAGAATGGAAGGGTGAAATTTAAACGGATGATAAAGGAATAAGGAAAGAATTGGGGGAAAGAGCAAAAGGGAAACAATCAGTATATTAAAGCAGAAATAGAGAGAGAATGGAAAACATCTAAAAGAGAAGAAAGGACAAATGGATAGCTTGCAGAAGACACGAAGAAACCAGAAGAAAGTGACTGGAGCAATTGCAACTGAAAAATAAAACGCCCAAACAGAAGGTAGAAAAATACTTTTTATTTTGAATTTATTAACTGGAATATGTCTGGTCTGGGAAGTGTGTATTGCTAACATCTTTGCGTTTTTGTTTAGTGCAAGAGGAAATTACTTTATAGTTTTATTTCTCCAGTGTTGTACATTTCATGTTTGGATTTTGGGGTTCCCAGTTTAATTATTATCTGACCAAGGAAGTTAGCCTACACGTATCCTCAGTAATTTTTGTGGGTGGGGCTGGGGGCGGGGCAGGGGTCGGACTAGGGGTGGAGAATGGGTGGAGCATGGTGAGCCACAGGTGTCGGGTTTTTCTCGGTGAAAAAGTTGGCAACCCTACAAGAGGGTAAATAAACAACAAGGTAGGCAGCGAAGGCCGTGCAAGCCAGCAACATCCAATGAGCCACGTGCTGCAGGCCTCAGCGGCTTTCTCAGTTACTTCAATAGGTTGCCAAGGCCTTTCAGCACCCATCTGACTCTCTGGTACTTCAGTATATGAGAAACTGGGATAGCACGGTACTGAAGATCACAGCTGCCGATGCCAATAAACTATTTTCTTTTAATTTAGCACCTCTGCTTCCTTTTTACTGGGTTTGATGGACATTTGGTCTGACCCCATAGAGGACCCCATAGAGCAATTCTTGTGAAAATTTGTGCTGTATTATGTCCCAATTTTAAAAATCAAGGTATGGAATTCATGGGGGGTAAAATTTAATATTTTTCCTTATGTGTGTAAACAAAAACCCCAGGAGAGGTGCGTATTGTTTCTAGACATGTGGCAGGAAAGATTCTCTGGGCGCCTCAGTTCTGTATAGTACTCTATCAGAAAAATGCATATTCTTTCTTTGAAACCTCTCATTTTCCTTATTTTTAGATGGTAGATGTGCAAGTTGAGTGAGATCTTTATCCGTCCTAATTCAGGGCAATTATTGTATGAGGTTCAGATGTGTTGGAGAGCTTCCTAGCCATGGAGTATTTCTTCTTTTTCTTTTTGTCCACTCCCCAGGACCTGTTTTTATTCTTGGATCCCCCTTATAATTTTTGACAAGTGATGTTGGGAAATGTTTGTTTTGTTTAAATTTCTTTTTCATTTGCATGTGCTAATAATGTGCTCTCCTGATTTTCTTTTCTCTTGTCAAGTTCTTCTTGATGTATGAAGTCTAGATGAGATAAAGAAAACCAAATAGAACATTTCAGAAGACCAAGAGAGGTAGGCTGGGTTTGGGGGAGGTGCTGATTGGGGAGGGGAAATGGGGGAGGGGCATGTGGCTTTTTATTTTTTAAGTTGACACTGCATCTTCTTCATGCTATTTCCTGCCCCATCTGTAGATGAACAGTGCAGACATGGCAAAGAGCTGGATCAGCAATGGTGTTAGAGGAGGATGGGAGATCTAGTGCCGAAGAGAGGTGTCGAGTTGGAACCTAACATTATTCTTGGAGCAGACTCTGGAGCAGGGCTGTTGTTAGAGGGTGCTACCGTTAGCAAACTAGACGGTCACCTAGAGCGCCCATTGTACTGCTGTTGCCTCTCACCGGGACCTGCAGTGGTGTCAATGGCTTGAAACAGTTATCTTCAAACTTCAGCGCCATGAGGCTCTTTGCTTATGCCCCCCACTGATGCCGACTTCCTTTTGTATGGGATGCACATCTTAGGTTTTATTGGAGCTTTTCATTGCTTAGCTCATGACTCTTAACTACGCACTGTATTGGGTTGTTACTCTGTTGGAATATTCTATCTCCTGTCTTTGTAAGGCCCTCGAGTAGAGCACAATAGAAACATCAACAAAACTATATAGGAAGAATACATTACTTTGTGACTATTTCTAAATCATAATTTACTCAGTATATATTCAATAATGAATACTGAACTGTAGGGTGCTACAATGGAGGTGTGGCCTCCATTTCCCATTATCTTAGAGAAGTGGAAAAGAAATGAATCTGAAGTAACTTTTGCCATGCAGTTTCATTTATTGAGAGAAATAACAGTTACAAAGTGCTGGATTAAAGACTAAAGGTGCTTGGAAAATAAAGGCAGGGATCATTCTGGAATTCACCGGAAACTGAGATGTCTTCAGTCTGTTAAAAAATGAAAATACACAGGGCTGATTAGCAGCAACAGATCCTCCTTCTCAAGGAAATACTTTATTTTTCATGTATCACTTCAATTAAAATCAAAGATGTTTGTGACATTCTATGATATAAAATACATGATTTATGATAATCTTATAATAGAATTCCTTGCTGATTTTAAGCAAATTCTTTCTACAAGCAGTAGGAGTAATAACTTTCCTTTTCATGATAAAAGACTATCTGTTACCATATGTATATAACTACTTTAGTTCTTCTGGAATTATATTTGTCCTCGTGACCATTCTTTTTATATGTTGTCATGAAACAGAAATGATATCGTACATGGATCAATAAACAAACAAAACAGAAAGGAATTTTGATTCACAATCACTGTCTTAAATTCTGGCCATAATCTGGTCACCTCTTCTCGAATGAGAATATGGAGAGAGAATAAAAATCCTATTGGGGGCATAAGTATTTTACTTGAATATCTTTGCAGTTTTGAAAGAACCACAGTCATGTTTGCCGAGCTTTAAAACCTACATAAAGGCAGGTGAAATAGTCTGCCCTAGTATTTGTTCCTAAAATAAAAATGTGTAGTAAACTGTGTACTGTTAGGAAAAACATGACAGCAGAAATCCTGTTCCTCTGACCCTCGATGATTGGAAAGTTTTAAACACTTTTGGGACAACATTTTAGTAATCTTTATCTTTATCTTTATTCCCAAATTTGATATACCACTTTTGTCGAAACATATAAGCCGTTTACAATAATAAAAAGACTACGCTCCCTAACTATAGGAAAAAGAACGCCATAATAAAATAGGAAAGAGGGAGCTACTGGGAAAACCAAATGAGGAAATAAGGTGGGCAGGATTCCTTGAATAATCTCTTTGGGGGAAAAACTGATGGAAGAAAGAAAAGCTTGATGAATTCAAGTAATCCTTTAAACTGACAAAGGGGGTTTATTAAAACCTGCTGTGATCAGTGAATATCTCCAACATAGATTTGACATGTGCACATATAAGTCAACACAGATTAATAGATTTGATTGTTTGACTTTACTGTGTCATAATGTTACAGTCTACTAAATGCAACCTATCCAGCCTGCCTATGAATTTGGCCCACATTGCTAAGCTGCCAGCCTCAGAATGTTCTAAATAAAGAGAAATTTGGTCACAGTCTTAACTTGTTTTCCTCATTCATATGCCGCCATTTTGAGAAGATGAGCATGTAAGATCCCCAAGTAACATCCACCTTTTCCTTGCCTACTCCTGAGGTTCTGCTCAAGCATCCTACCTCCTAGATTCCCTGTTTAGCCTGCCAGACAGACCTAGCTTTGTGAACACTTGCATTTCCCCTAGGACTTCAAGTTAATTACACAGGTACACTACCAAAAAACTGCCTCCAGTTTTGCAACTGATTCCTATAGATTTTGGGGTGCTGAATCCAGGAAAAATAGCCAAAATGTTCCATCACGTCACGTTTTCTTGCAAAATTAGATTTCTTACCCATATAAGGAATGTTCACATAATTTCTTTTTAGCCGACTGCAGTTTATTTTCTTGGCCCAAAATAGAGGTTGTAATGGTTAACTAACTAGAAACACTCCCTCATGATATTTTAGAGTGTTTTGTATTCATTTTATACATTAACAGGACAATTGGGAGGCGGGGGGCTAAATCCAGTACTCGCGCTGGCGCATGTTCTTTCCTGTTCGCCTCGCCTCGTTCGCTCGCTCAAACACGGTGGTTGCGACATGAACGTTCCTGTCAAATTTCAGTTTCTTGCAAGTTCATTATTACCTTTTGTTTGCTCAGTCGTAATCCAGCTTTATTCCGAAGTGGTTCACTACAGTTGTAGTTTGCAGTGCTGTGTATTTGTGATGGCTCACAGAGCCAGAGGTTGTGTCAACTCTCCGGACAGTTTTTGTTTTATTTGTGGGGAATATACCGTGAAAAAGCGGCAGAGGAACATTTCTGCATTTATTAAAAAAGTATATTTCGCCTATTTCGGTTTGAAGTTAGGCGATCAAGACAAACCGTGGGCTCCTCACAAAGTGTGCAAGACATGTGAGGAAGATCTACGCTTATGGATGAAAGGTAAAAAACAAGCATTTCGTTTCAGAATACCTATGATGTGGCGTGAACAAAGAGACCACAGCAGTGACTGCTATTTTTGCTCTTGCATTGTGAAGGGATACAACTTAAAAAATAAGAACGTAATAAGTTACCCCAACCTTCCCTCAGCAATTAGGCCTATGCCTCATAGCAATGAAGTGCCTGTGCCTGAACCACCAAAATCTTTGGATCATATTAGTGTGGACGGTTCTGATCATGATGAGACTCATCAGATGGCTTTTCCCGATGAGTCCAGTACTTCCGAGTTTGAAACTGAACCAGATCCGAAACCTGAACTTTTCTCTCAAGCTGAATTGAATGATTTAGTCCGGGATTTAGGACTCCCAAAAGATGCTGCCCAACTGCTAGGTTCTCGGCTTAAACAGAAAAATCTATTGTCACCAGGAACAACTTTTTATTGGTACCGCAACCGAGAGACACAATTTTTGAAGTATTTCAGCAAAGAGGAAGATTTGGTATTTTGCAACGATATATACGGAGTGATGGAAAAGTTTAAACTCAAGTATGATCCTGTTGAATGGTGGCTGTTCATTGATTCGTCAAAAGACAGCATAAAAGGTGTTCTTCTTCATAATGGCAACACATTTGCTTCAGTTCCTATTGCTCACTCTGTTATTCTCCAAGAAAAATACGAGAATTTGGCCCTGATTCTTCAGAAGATTCGTTATGATGAGCATAAGTGGATGATTTGTGGAGACTTTAAAATTCTATCCATGCTATTAGGGCAGCAATCCGGTTTCACCAAATATCCCTGCTTCCTTTGCTTGTGGGATAGCCGGGCCCACGACCTACACTGGGGTAAAAAAGACTGGCCAATTCGGGAGTATTTGAGACCCGGTGAGAAAAATGTTCTTCATGAGAGCTTGGTACCTCATGATAAAATTCTATTACCACCTCTCCACATTAAGTTGGGTCTCATTAAGCAATTCATCAAGTCCCTTCCAAAAGATGGTGAGTGCTTTCGGTACCTTTGCTCAAAGTTCCCCCGACTTTCTGAAGCAAAGCTAAAGGAAGGAGTGTTTGTTGGCCCTGATATAAGGAAACTCATTTCAGATGGAGCATTCGCTGAAACGATGTCTGAGAAGGAAAAAGAAGCCTGGGATTCCTTCAAGGATGTTGTTCTCAAATTCTTGGGGAACAGGCGGGATGAGAACTATAAGGATATTGTTGCCAGGATGCTCAATGCCTTCAAAGAACAAGGCTGTAACATGAGCCTGAAAGTCCATTTCTTGCACTCCCATGTGAACTACTTTCCCGAAAACGTGGGGGCGTACAGTGAAGAACAAGGTGAAAGGTTTCACCAGGACATCAAGGACGCAGAGAGAAGGTACCAAGGAAGATGGAACACCACTATGATGGCTGATTTCTGCTGGTTGCTGCTGCGGGAAACCCCAGATGAAAAATACGCCAAGCAGCGCACCAAGAGAAGCATTCGGGGGAAGAAGAAACGGGCCCACCAGGAGATTGATTGACCCAAGAATGACTTTAAAATCTAAAATGTGTTGACAAATATCGTGTTTTTACTAAACTTTGAAATAAAAATTTGCTAGTTATTACCACAGTGTCGGATCTCATTTATTAGAATTTTATTTTCACACCATCGGGTGTTTGTCTTCATGTATTGCAATGGTGCGGTTTGCGTTTTCTATTCTTACATACATACCTGTACAACATTTTTTGCACATTTCTTTGCTTTGCTTTGTGTCTAACCTCGCTCTTATATGCTCAATGTTTGTGCACATGAATGTGGCTGTTTTAAGTGCAGACAATTTTGCTACCATCACAGTGTGTTTTGTTGACATTACTCTATTCTTATGTGCTGCCTTGTTACAATTTTCTTTATTCTTATTTGAATAACTACTAAACAATTAGTATAAAGAATTCATCCAAGAAACTTTTATCTCGATCGCACTCAATCTGAAACATTCACCTCAAACTGCTAACCCAATGTAGCAAAAAATCTGTACGTGATGGAGCAAATTGGTTACCAGATTTGGATTCAGTGCACCAAAAAACATAAAAATCAATCGAAACATTAGAGGCAGTTTAAAAAAAGATTTTTTTAGTGTACCTGTGTTACAGTTTCCAGGAAGGGCACCTTTTTTTCTTGCTGAGACTTATATCAGCTGTAATACTGCAGGCCAAGCCCTGCATGACTGACATTGATTTGATCACTAAAGCTCTGAATTGTATATCCACTGTGGGACCCGAAGGCTGGTTGTGGAGTTTGATGGATTAACAAACTCTTACAAAATTATTAGTAGCACCCTTGGTGTCCTCTAGACATGAGATGTAGTGTTCTTTTTTAACCTATTGTGAAATTTTTCATATTAATCCCATCGTTGCTTATCTAACAAGCTCACACATGTAAGTATTCAGTTAAAGAATTTGTTTTAATTTAGTTCAAGTGTACCTGTTAGTTACTTAATGCTCTTGGGAAACCCAGTGGTTTATGGATAATCTAAAGGATTTAACTTCTCATTTTCATGAAACTGATTTCTAGTCGTTCCATCTGATGGAGTATTCTTTAAAAATTTCCCAGCGAAGAATGGATGAATGTTATCTGTACAAGTCAAAATATATCCACTAGAGGAGTGCTAGGGACATTCTGAGGGTGGGGTCTGAACATATGCAAATAGCAGCAGTTTTCCACTACTAGAAAGTATTCAGAAGGATTTATGTGGGCACTGACACAGGCTTGTATAGAAAGTCAAATGGTTCTGTGACTTGGACACTCCCACTACTGCAAGTGGGACACACCCGACATACTCTACTCCTGGTGCCACGGTGCTTTGGCAGGAACTCCGCCTGCAACAGGGGCTTAAATTGCAATAAATTGCAACTTGTCAGCATCTCTGTTTATAACAGGAATTGTCCATATAAAACCCCTTTATTGTATTCATGTTGGCACTGTTGGCAACACAGTATTCCCACAGGTGCTTTTATAGTAACCGTTGTTAGCAACATAATATTCTCACAGGTACTCAACAGACCATAACCTGCAAAACATAACTCACTAAAACAAACATTGAGCTTGTTTTTAAAATGTCTCAATATTACACAATACTCACCAAGAGGGAAAGATAAAACTTACTTTTACAGCTTCCACATATTCTAGTAACTCTCCTGCTACCCACCAACGCAGCATCAGTGCTCGAAATTGAATTGACATCACCAAAAACAGACCAATCATAGGAGATTCATCACTCAAAGGGTACTGATTGGTTAGTAAACGGACACACCAATCTCCTTGTTTAAACCACTAGGAGCAACTATATCAAGCTTAACAATTCACACATGCAATAACATAGTATCCAAGTCCCCACCATGAACGTATAACTGTATCTGCTGGAAGACACCGAATTTAAAACCCTCAACATGAGCTTGTTCAATACAATGTAAAACCAATGGGGCAGCCAGATCACCATTCCTAATGTGTCTTCTATGTTCGACCATCCGTACACTCGGTTTACGTTTCGTTTTCCTGACATAGATTAATGGGCATGGACACTGCATAACATACACAACCATCTTTGATTGACAGGTGGTAAAAGATTTTAAAGAAACAGAGCTAACCAGCTATAAAATTGTTCTTTTAAAGGACTGTGGACACACTGAGCAATGTCCAAAGGCATAGTGGACCTGGCGCCAATCATTATCCACAGATTGAAATTCCTTGAGGCAGAATTCCTGTGGTATCAGGAGTGGAAGGCGTTGGGTGTGTTTTGGTTGCAGTAGTGGGAATGTCCAAGTCACAGAACCACTTGACTTTCTACAAGAACCTGTGATTGTCCAGCTGAACAAATGAAAATTTTGAGATAAGTACTTTTCCATTTTGGAAAATTTTGCACTATTTTTGTGCAAGTGGCATTTTTTTATAGACTTTTAAAATTTTGTATATGACTTTGTATATGATTCTGTCTTTACTTGTATGGCACTATTTTATTGGCTGTGTGTTTGTGATATTGTTCTATGTGTGTATGGCCATCACTTGGTTCATGCTACTTTATAGTATGTGGGGTAAATGCTGATGCACAACTTTAGGGGCATTCCAGTACCAGTCAAGTGCTTTTTTGCACAGATTTAGTCCTGTGTAGCCCATTGAAATGTTTGGTGGATACCACTATTCATTACTTTATTGTGTTTGAGCTCTTATTGCGAGTTTGATTTGTTAGTATGGTAAAGATAAAGACAAAGGTTATATATTTTGTTATTTTGTCAGAGGTTTTTTGGCTCTTGTTTTGTGTTGTGTTTTCTGTGGAGCTGGTGTAATCCTTTTTCTCATGGCTACTCAAGGGATATTTGCCTGAAGGGGCCCCACAAGCTTTTATTTGGCACCAAGTGTTGAGTTTTTCAGATGCCCATTTAAATCATCTTTTACATGCACCATCAGTTCTTCATGACATTGCTATGTCTGATTTAACACATTCTTGTAAGACACACCAGCGTTTGCAGCAGAGAATGGTGAGAACACATTTATAGGCAGCCTTTTTGTTTGAATATTTAAGGGCCAGAGGATTCCACGTGGTTTGCAAATTTATAAGGAAACTCGATTATATCAAGATGATGAGGGTTTTATTTCTAAGTGGAATAAGATCTTGAATAAATGTTCCTTAGATTTAATTATTTTGATCGTGGACCATGCACATGTGATGGCAGAAAAGATCAAGTCTGATATTGATAACACACAATTTGTAGATATCACACAATTTGAATATAGCTTACAATTTGTATACAGCATACAATTTGTTGTAAATAACCGTTAAGCGGGCATGTTGCCACCTGCTGCCACGGACCCGAATGTATCGCCTGTGTATATAGTTTCTTATCTGAGCAGCTTGTACTGAGTAGCCTGTACATAGTTTCCCCAGTTTAGCCAAGTTGTAAACCCTTTTCCATGTAAGTATAATGCAGATGCCGCCTGCACGGTACAAATTTGTTTTAACTGTAAACCGAGCTGATTTTAAAGAGCGCAGTATAGAAAAACCTAAAATAAATAAATAAATATTTATTGAAGTTGAAATGTTCTGAGTAATTATTTACTACTCATTTGCATGAATTGGAAAAACAGAAAAAGCAATTTGAGAACACCGAGATACTATAAATGGGAGAAACTGTCTCCAATGAAGGGGATTATAAATGGGTATATATATATCCACGGATGCAGCCTAGGAGTTTGAGAGGTGCATCCTTGGAGAGTTTTGTTTGATAGGACTCAGATTTTTCATTGTCTGATAGATCACTGAAGAGAGATTTTAAGCATTCTCAGAATGTGGATCACACTGGCGATTTTTTAAGGATGCCGCCCACCCAGGTGGAGGCAGTCTGGTCATTCCCAGGAAGGATTTCCCGAAGAACAGTTTTTGGCACTCAAAAGTTCCATTAGAAACTCACCCATGGCAACATCTACAAGGACTGGTGGGTCTTCAGTGATTGATATTTCAGGGATTACTACGTCTTCTGTTCAAGTACAAAGTTAAAGTACAATTTTTGGAGAAAAGATTTTCTTTCATTCCGATGGTTAATGGTGATGCTTTTCATCTTCAGAGAAGTTTGCAAACATTTTTTCGGATATTAAGGTTAAAGTTCAACAAATCTTTAATAAAGAGGACCCGGGAAATCCACTGCTTACACCAGGATAAGCATTGTGGAAGCTGTGGACTTTGGGTACCTGCCAGGTACTTGTGTCCTGGATTGGCCACTGTTGGAAACAGGATGTGGGCTTGATGGACCTAGTTCTGACCCAGTATGGCATGTCTTATGTTTTTTGCTGATAGACCTTCAAGCGAGGATGTTTATTTGGTGCATAAACCCTCCACATGGTTACCTCGAGGTCTGATTGATCCAGCCATTGCTAAGTTTATGAAGCTTCTTGAAAAAATACTTCTCAATTGAGTCAGTGCCCTATACAGTTTTGGACTGTGGATTGGGCTGCGAAGGCTGCATCGCATTCTTTGCAGTCCCATCCTGAGACAGTGATAAAAGTCGCTGACAAGGGCAGTGCAATAGTAGTAATGTACAGAAGTAGTTATAAGCAAGAGGTGAAATGACCGTTGAATAATGAACTTTTCTATCACAACTAGAGTGATCCAACTGTTCATCTTAAAAATGACGTGGATCAGGTTGGGGGGGGGGGAATACTGCGATTTTGACACAAAAGGAATATAATTTCTTAAAGGTAGATTTTTCTGTTATACCTGCTTTCTATGTTCTACCAAAAATTCATAAAAGCTTGTCTAATTGCCTGGGACATCCCATCATTTCCTCAAAGGGCTTCTTGTTTGAACTACTGTTGCCCAATTGCCCTCTTTTGTGAAGGATTCTACGGATATTATGATTCTGCTTGAACAATTTGAGGGCCCATGGAACAATATTCTGTCAGTAACTGCTGATATTGAGGAGCTGTATACAAATATCCCCCAGAAGACTGCAGTATATTTGTTTATTGACTTTGATATATCGCCTTTCATTACAAAAACAAAGTGGTGTACAATAGTCAAAGTTCAAAATAAACGGCCGATGGCCTAGAAAAGGAAAGGAACTTACAATATCAATAGGAGAGCAAAGAGAAAGTCAGGCATACCAGACAGAGGGGGGGGGGGGGGAACACACAAGAGGACAAGGGGTCATGCAGAAGGAGTGGGAAGGTTGAAAGCAGAGGAAAAGAGGTGGGTTTTCAGCTGAGATTTAAAGATACGATAATCTTGTTCAAGCCTGAGGGAAGTGGATAGTGAATTCCAGAGTGCGGGTCCAATAAAGAAAAAAGCGGAGGTGCGGGTAGATTATAGATGAGCCCGGGAGGGGGTCGGGAGATGGAGGTGGTTGACATGAAGCAACCGTAGAGTGCGACTGGGGGTATGAGAATGGTTGAGATCAGCAAGATATTGAGGGGTGTGTGTATAAATGACCTGCTGTATGAGGGCAAGAAGCTTAAAATGGATGCAATAATCTATGGGGAGCCAGTGGAGGTGGAGAAGAAGTGGGGTGATATGATCAAATCGGGAAGAAGGGGTAATGATACGTGCTGCCGTGTTTTGAATGTGTTTAAAGCAGTTATTTTTGATATTGTACAAAATTGTCCTAATAGCAAGCAGTTAAGTGTTCCTTCTGAGTTTTTACATGAGCTTCCTGATTAACATTAATAATTGTTTTATGTTTGACGGGCAGTACTTTTTACAAATTAAGGGAGTAGCCATTGGAGCAACTATGGGGTATGTTTACTAAACTGCGGTAATCGTGAATAACGTGCGTTATGTAATGTTAACGATCGTTAGCGCATCATAGCGCGCGTTATGACGCGCTAACGATCGTAATGCCCCGTGGCGCGTTAAAACACCGCAGAAGGTGGAGAGAGGGCGGAGAGAAGGGGTCAGTGGGCGGAGAGTGGGCGGGGAGAGGCTCCCTTCACACTAACGCACTAATTTTCAGAGCTGAATTCCAACGCGAATGAAAACCTGCCGTTAAAGGCATATTAAAGGGGAGAGAAACCATTTAAATGTCAGCAATGTACAGCCCAGGCAGGGAAACCAAAAAAAAGTGATAAGTGTGATACATGTGCACAGAACAAAAGGGCACAGAAACACTGAAAATGACCCCAACAAACTGGAAAAAAACAATAACCAAGCTGGCCAATAGTGGTATCAATGAGAAACATCAACCCCTCCCCCCCCCCCGAGTAAGCACCATAGAACAAATATAAATCGTGGAAGGGTCTATACTCCGTCCCCATACAAAGTGAATGGGCCCACAGTGAAATAGCGCTGCTCAGGGTTTTCTCCACCATCAGACAGGGTTCCTATGGCGTGCACATGTCCCGCAACAGCAGGGCGGGCATGTCAGAACGGCAACTGGACAGATGCCGGAGAAGGGGATACAGAGGGCCGCAGGCGGCACATGCTGTGGTGGAGCTGGGCCACAGTGCGGACTAGGGTGATGCCTAGGTGGTCCATACGAATGCTGAAACAGCGGAGCAGCCAGACAGCAACTGCTGAAGGCCCAACATGGGCATGAGTGGGTTTCCCAAAGTGTCACAGGGGATAGTACCCAACAGCAACCCCCAAGGGCACGGAACATTTGCAGGCGGGGCTGGGGAGGAGCGTGGATGTCTATGCAGGCACCCCTACCCCAGAACCCGCACCATAGGCAGCCGCCTACCTGCACACTGGATGGCCTGAGACTGCGCACCACCAGCTCCACCAGCAGAAGGGCCTGTCAGCATGGTGGTTGAGGGATACTGGTGGTGGAGGGGGCAGTGGCAGCTGCCCAGAGCAGACCGTGGCCTAGCCCTGTGTAGGTGGGTGCCATGCACTGCAACAGACAGGCCCTGTCTGACCAACAGTCATGGTATCACCAGGGAATGCACCACCTCTGTGATAACATGGTGGTGCAGTGCACAAAACCAGTGTATTCAGAAGCAGAAGGTCACAGGTTCAAGTCTCAGCTGTGGTTTCTGCCAACCCAGTCCTCATATTTTACCCACTACTATAACGTGCTAATACAGACAGAACCTTTCTTGCAGATGACGTGAACATGCCCAAAACACCTACATTTTACCCTACAGAGCGCAGACACCATAAACATGCACATTAACTAGAGCAGAGCCTCCCAAATGCAGTCCTGGAGGGCCAAACACCATTCAGGTTCCATGCTGCCTCTGATAAAGATGCCTGTGCTGCATTTCTATGCGCCACCTCCATGGTATGCAGATGTATCTCATGCATATTCATGAGGGACAGCATGAAAACCCGAACAGTGTTTTGCACCGCAGGACTGGAGTTGGGAACCTCTGCCATAAAGCAGCAGCCAACAGGGGCAGACACACCCGCACCCACAGGCCCCATTATGCAAAGCCTCCTGGAGAGGCAGGACTTTGGGCTCTGCGTGCATCTCCCAATACTAGCACTTGCATACCTTAGTAATGCCACCCTAAACCTGGGAATATGGTACACAGCTATCAAAAGGTTGCTATGAGTACTGGCAGATAGCAATTCCTAGGTTAAGTACAATTTACGGAGTGAGCTGCATCATAGCAACCTTTCTGATGTCTGTGGAGTGTGCTACAGGTCTTGTGTCTGACAGTGTTTACCAATCTGGGGAGTGACTCCTACAGTATTGCGTACCATAGCCATGCCTGCACTGTGCCCAGGACTGGTGTGGTGGCCTGGGCTGCCCAACACCTCTATAGTTGCACAATTCTGGCATAGGTGTGGGGAGTGTGTGTCTGTCTATCCAGTGTGTGGTGGCTGCCAACACCCTCCACAGCCCACATTGCTAGCACTGTTGCCAGTATTGGCCTGCCAATGTGCATAATGAGGAGCAAGGTACCGTGGGAATAGCCTGTATAGGGTGGCCTGGCCTGTCCGCATCTGCACAGGGCATAGGGCAATGGCCGGACATTGTAGTGCCCGGTACCACCTGCACGGACAGGGTGGCCATAGCATGTCCTGCTGGGAGTCTCACCCTGACTGAGCAGTGACCACGGCATGGCTAGGTTCCCCCATAGTGCTATATAGTATTTCTCTTATGTGATATTTATGGGTTTCCTTTTGGGGCCCAATCACTGACTTATCTGCTTGGTGTGTATGCTGATATCCCCATTCTGGGTACATGCATCTCCTCCAGGACCATGCACTATGGACTAGCTGGCGGACTGTCTGCAGCTAGTATGTGTCTTGTTGGAACACCGTGCAGGGTGCAGCGTCTGGAGGCTTGCTGCTGGAGAATGTCAGATAATGGTGGGGGGCAGCAGAGCATTTCCAGACCTGCCGTCTGTCTGCTATTGCGTTATGGATGTGTACTGCTCTGCATTGCCTGCCCTGTAGGGTGTTTGATCCCTAGCAGGACTGGGGTGATGGTCCCCTCTACTGCCACCATTGCAGGGGGTTGAAAGTGGATCTGTTGGCGGGAGATCCTGTCCCCCACCCTCAGCCCCAGAGGGTGCGTTGGGTGGTGGTATGTAATCTCCCTGGTAACCACAGCAGAATGTGGGTGTGGTGCCATGCAGTCCTCCTGTAGCCAGCCAGGTGTTTGTTAGCAGCTCTAGCCCACTGGTTACTTCACTGCCCATGGAGCCAGAGGTCATAGGTTCACAACCCACAGTGGGTTTCATCGATAGGGCTGTCTTAGGCATTGTCTATTTGTATTGTATATTAGTGCTGCCAGAAGATACACCCTCAGGGTACTGTCACCTTAGGGTGGCTCATAAGGCGCCCTATAGGGCGCACCCTATAGGGCGCCTTACACTTCGCCCTATAGGGCGCCTTACACTTCGCCCTATAGGGCACGCCTTACAAATCGCCCTATAGGGCGCGCCTTACACTTCACCCTATAGAGCGCGCCTTACACTTCACCCTATAGGGCGCGCCTAAATATTTCTATCAAATGGTATATAATACATGACCATGTCAGAGGGAACGTCACTATTGGAACATATTGCATAAGACGGGTACAATTTTCCTGACATATGCAAACTTTCACCCGGCTGCAGACTGTGGATTAAAATATTATAGTCGGTTTTCAAAGGGTTACACATGACGCCTCAGCCAGCCTTATTCATTAGGCACACTGGGGAATCGAACCCATGACCCTTGTACCATCAGTCTGTGTAGTAACCATTGTGCTACAGTTCTGTTTCTGTATTTGGGTGTCTGCATGCCATCTTGTGCTTAACGCGCAGTAACGCGCCCTGTAACGATCGTTGCTGCGCGGCGCGTTATAGCGCGCGTTATCACTAACGATGTACCGCCCATGTCCTTTTTTGGCATTTCTTCCACTAACGCGGCTCCTAACGCGAATCACACTAACGCAGTTTAGTAAACATACCCCTATGTGTCTAATTTATATGTGGGGCATTTCGAGGACAGTGTTTTTTTTACCATCTTCTCCTTTCCTTACTCATATACATTTGTGTGATGTGGCAGGGTTTAGTAGATCTTTTACAATTATTCTTCCAATGGTTAAATGGTTGTGATACTAATTTGAAGTTCATCTTTAATTATCATCCGGTAGCTATTAACTTTTTGAATTTGACCATTACAGTTAGACAGAAACCTTTTGCTTTTCCATTTTTTGTAAACCAACAGACCATAATACGCTTTTGAAGTTCTACAGCTGTCATCTTCATAGACTGAGAAAACATTCCAGTAGGACAGTTCCTACAGTTGAGGAGGATTTGCTACACAGTCCGTATGTTCAAGAGGCAATCTGTTGAAATGCAGGGTTGTTTTCTGGAAAGAGGGTATCCAGCTCAGGTGGTTAAGAGGGCCTATACTTGAGCCCATTGGGAACATCGGGACCACTTATTGTTACCACGTAACCCACAGCATGAGATGGATTCATGGGTTATGTGTGTACTATTGTTTACTCCTAATATTGGCAAGGTTAGAGCAGGTAGTTTGCAACATTGACATATTTGGAGCCTGCATCAATCTTTGGCCCATTTGTAACCGAGGTAGTTCGGACATGGTGCTCCGGTCCGCCCTCGCCATCCAACCCTCTTAGCCCCCCCCTCCTTTAGCTACATCCTCAATGCCCCACAAATTGCACACAGACAACCGCTCTTGGGAAATAACCGGTCGCAGCTTTATTAATCTTTATAACATACCGAACATTACAATCCAAAATAATCCTCTTAACACTCCAACCAGCGGAGCAATGCCTCACCAGCCATGCTACTAGCAAGGTGACCCTGCCTCCGCTTCCGCCGCGGTCATGCCAACGGCAATCTTCATAATCCCCTTTCCCCGACCTCGCCATGTAACTAGCAAAAGTCAGCAGGGGTTGTCCGGGTCGGGGGCACCCCGCCCCGGCCCAAGTATAGCTTAAGGCTCCGGACCCCGGACCTCCGGGATCCCGCCCCCCCCCCCCGCTGCGACACCCCATCAGCCCCCCACCCCCACATCCCTAATATCGGGAGGGAGGGAGGGAAGCAGGCAACAGACCAGGAGGAGACGCCTGAGTTTGGGCAACCGCTGCCGACTCATGGCGCCTCCTCCACTGCCGCCCGCCTCGAGCTCCCAGGATCCACCACTCGCACCGGCTTGGGTGGAGCCAATCACCAGCATCAGACCCCCTTTCGTCACTGAACCTCCACCCCGTCCGATGACGTCCGCGGGCCAGGGTCCTCGCACCGGCCGAACACCCGGTTACCTGCGGCCGCCAGGACCCTGCCCCGCGGCCTTTCATTAACCAAGGTAGTTTGGACATGGTGCTCCGGTCCGCCCTCACCATCCAACCCTCTTAGCCCCCCCCCCTCCTTTAGCTACATCCTCAATGCCCCACAAATTGCACACAGGCAACCGCTCTTGGGAAATAACCGGTCGCAGCTTTATTAATCTTTATAACATACCGAACATTACAATCCAAAATAATCCTCTTAACACTCCAACCAGCGGAGCAATGCCTCACCAGCCATGCTACTAGCAAGGTGACCCTGCCTCCGCTTCCGCCGCGGTCATGCCAACGGCAATCTTCATAATCCCCTTTCCCCGACCTCGCCATGTAACTAGCAAAAGTTAGCAGGGGTTGTCCGGGTCGGGGGCACCCCGCCCCCGGCCCAAGTATAGCTTAAGGCTCCGGACCCCGGACCTCCGGGATCCTGCCACCGGCGGAGAGGACATTAATGTCAGGTCGAGAGCACCCCGCTCCGACCCCGGTAGGCCTACAGCTCCGGACCCCGGACCTCCGGGATCCCTCTACCGGCACCAGTGACATTAATGCCCCGAAGCCGCCCCCCCCAGACAAGCTGCGACCGGTGAGCCCCCCACCTATGCACACATCACTCCCCAGCCATTGCTGCCAATCAGGTCCCCCCACAGGGGATAAGCGCTCTCTGCCCTCTGACCCACCATGCAACCAGGATCACACACACCCAAGGACTGATGAGCTACACCATCCACCACACAGCCGATTCGCCCCCCCCCCCCCCCAGCCGGTTGCGAATAGCGTTGTATAGTCATGAGAAAATTAGCCAGCCAGCCTTGGCCAGAAATCCACCACAGGAACCCCCACTGGGAAACCCGCAGCAAAGTATCGCAAGAGTCCGCGCTACCAGTCCCAGCACATCCGGCCGCTCCCTAATCCAGTCGCTGCCCCTCAGCCACTGTAACCCGATCCACGCCGGCAAGGCCCGCGATCCCTAGGGCGACCGAGCAAAGGCATCAGGCGCGGCCCACATGCGACCGCACTTGCCCAGCCATGACGACCCCCCCAGCCAGATCCTTACCACCAGAGCCCACCAGCCTCACTGAGGTCCGCTCACCATCCCCCTAATCGATGGGATGACCCTCAGCCAACCCACTCGGGGCCCGGCCCCCACCCCCAAACTCCAACCACCCAGAACTCCAACCTGTTAGCCACCAAGCATGGTAAGCCCCTGCGCCTCCCCAAAGCGGAAGCCAGCCCACACACCCCCCTCCCCCTCCGCCAACGCCTGTAGCCATTAGTCCAGCACCACATCCATGACTCCCCCCCCCTGGCCGCTGCCCCCCAAAATCAGACGGGCTGGCGGCGAACCGCCCCATGCCATCGCCAACACGCGGGCACCCCATCCCCCAACACCCTTGAACGCACCACCGCGCCCATCTTGGCGTGCAGGCGCCGCATCCGCAGTCCTGCGGAACAGCCAACACTGCCCCCACCCGGAATCCTCATGCCAGGAAGATTCCCCGCACTGGCGAGCAACCAACCCCACAAGGTTTCGACAGGCAGACCGCTAGCCCCACTCCCCTCAGTACCTGGAACTCCCATCCCGTGCAGACCACCTCCGATTACCTGAAGCTGACCCTCAACAGCACGAATCCTGCCCATACCCGCCGGCGCAGTACCCCCCCCCCCCCGCCATGCTGGAAGGAGCGATGGACCCGCCCCCGTGGACCTCACATAACTTACCCGACCCCACCGCCCGGGCTAGGTAGGCTACATGCGGTAAACCAGCCCCCCCCCCCTTACCCGGAAAGGCAGAGACTCCTACCCCCGCCAACCCTCATGCAAGAGACCCACCAGTGTCAAAAGGAGTGGACCATGGATACTCCCGCCCCTGCAGCAAGTCCTACGCGTCTCCACCGTCCCGGCCCCTGGTCGAGCCCGTCCGCGGGACCACGCACCATTCCGTGGCTACCACCCAACCCCTTTGAAATGGGAAAATTCGTCCACCATCCCATTGGAGCCACCTGGGATAGGCAGAGACGGGTCCCCCCAGCCCGAAGCAACCCGTCCAACAACACTGCCCTGCTCCAAGGACGGCCAAGGTATCTTGCCAAGTGTGGTATGGTTTTGATGTCAACCGCGCCGATGACAAATAGAGTGGTATAGAAGAAAGGTTAAATAAAAAGACATAAATAAAATCCCAGCATAGAACGCCCGTCAAGCCCGCCCCACAATCCGCAATCATAACCTCCAATTCCTAAAGCCTGTGGGGCAGTCCCAGCACTCCCGCAGCCGCCAACACCCACTGCTGCAGCCGCCCGGTATCAGGGGAGCCCACGTTTCCCTCAACACTACGCCCGATGCAGCCGACCCAGTCGTCCCCTTTTCCGACGCCTCACCCCGAAGGAACCGACCCATCAAATTCACGACAACGAAAAACCCTGCAAAAACCGGCACTCCACAGCACCGGGCCCCGGGCATACCCTGCCCGTGCCGCGAATCCATGCACCCAACCGAACTTCCCACCCCCGCGGTACCGAAAGTAGTAAACCTCAAATGCGCAACTGAAAATGCACCACCCATCGTCAGGCATTGTCGACCGTCACAGCCACAATCACCCGTGACACCCCGACAGGTGTCGAATATACCCACGCGAACTGAAACCTACGCCGAAGAGGCACCACCCATGGACCTCACGCCGGGGCCACTCCCGCTGTTCACATACCAGACCCCAACCGTCCCGGAATCCCCACGCCCTTCAATACATCCCCTTATACACCGCGAGACTTTGTCGCAGCCAAGTCCTAAAGGCCCCGAAACGAATTACGGTAGCAGGCCGGCAGCCCCCCACGGAATGCTCGAGTGGACGGCTAACGTGCCCCACATCCACCAGTCCTGCCGCGCCGCCACCCTCCCCAGTAGGCGGAAATAGCTATCCCCGCTCCTGACTCCTCCAGCCCGAGTCATCGGAGACTAACCCGGAGCCCCTTCCCCGCGAAAACCCCCCGTCCCCCCCTTACGCAACCCCCACCGCCCCCCCCCAACAACGCGGACGAAAAGAGGTGAACATAGCGAGGAAGGGCCCCACCCTGTGGGGCCAACCTGACACTACTGCCCCATAAGGCACGCCCATCACCTCTACCCCTCCCCGCGACCTCCACCACCGAACGGGCCCCCCTTTGCTGCGAGCAACTCGCCTGCTGCCCCATAAGGCATGCTCGTCACCCCTACGCCACCCCGCGATCTCCACCACCGAACGGGCCCCCCGGCTGCTAGCAACTCACCTGCCGCCCTAGCCGCGGCCACCCCGCTGTCACTGGCAGACTCCTCAATCGTCTGACACCTCCGGCAACCGGTGCAGCCTGTCCCGTACGTGCCACTCGCAGCCGGCCACCTCCACTGCACCTACCCAGGTGCCGAGTTCGGAAGGCCACCTGTGAAGACAAAAGCACAACACAAGAAAACCAAGTGGGGAAACCACTGAAGCCAGAAGGAAGCCATGCCCGCAATCATTCCGCCCCCCTGGCCCCAAGGCCTCCCCCCAAGCAAGCTCTCCGGCCCCCCGGCCCCAAGGCCTCCCCCCAAGCAAGCTCTCCCGCCCCCCTGGCCCCAAGGCCTCCCCCCAAGCAAGCTCTCCCGTCGGCAGGGCCAGCCCCCCGGGAAACCACCTGGCGTGGAGGAGCGGCCTAGTGGGGAGTGGAAGAGAGGCCGAAGGGTTGGGCAAGGCCCTTCATGCCGGAAGGTCAGGGGCCCACAACCCACCAGAGGACAGCAACCCCGGGCCGGAAGGACTGGGGTTTACAGTCCCACAGGCACTCCCCGTGGTCTCGGGCAAACCACCCAACCCTCCCCAGCCCCTGCTCCCTGTACCATAGTCATCGCCACGTTATAATGCCCTGCTCAATGCAATCCCAGTTATTCAATGGAAACCGCACTGACGCAGAATAGCGCGGCATATAAGAGAAGGCAAAGCAATCAATAAATAAACCTCACCCCACCCCCACCCCCGAGACCCATGACCGCCATCCATCGGAAGGCCCACATTCCCAGCGCCCCCGAGACCCACCCCCCGCCATGGATCTGCCCGTCACTGCGACCCCTCACTAACCCCCCGTTCCACTTGAAGCACCGACATAGCCCCCAGATCCCCCGCCCACTCTGCCCACCCGCACTCCGGCTGACCCGAGGGCACCTGCAGAGTATACCTCAAGCGTACGCCGCAGAAACAGCGAGGAAAGAGAAGAAGATATAGGATCACTCCGCAGCTGTTCGCGAATTAACACCACCTGTTAATGTCGCGCTACTCCCGCTGATCAGACCACTCCAGCCTCCCCTTGCAACATCCGTTAGGATGCCGATAACCAACAAACCTTTTTTTTTTTTTTTTTCATTTATTGATTTATTTTATTTTATTTTATTTTTTTTAGAAGAATGTGAGAATCTACTGCCAGCCATGCCCCACCAAATTACCCCCCGCGGTACGCAAACTCCGATGGGTATAGGTAGTGCTATGCCCACTAATATTCCCACATGGCAGCCATAGCCAACGCTAGGCCTCCGTGAACCTCCATTCCCTTGTATCCTTCGTTGTTTGTTTTTTGTGTAGTGTGCATGTCCGCCGCGCTCTCCGGGTGGGATACTGGCCGCCCAATCCACCGAGCCACACGCACGCCCGAAAATCGACCGGCAGTCCCGCTTCCCATGTGCTCCCGCTCTGAGCCTCCGGCCCCCCCATAGTCGACACGGCGCTGACTATCCCACCGGCACCACGCAAACCAGCCGCGTTCGAGCCATGGATAAGGGGCTCAGGCCACCACCCCACGCTCGGCGATCCAGGCCCTGCGCCACCGCCGCCCCACTTCACTGGCATCCCGACCGCTAAACCCCCCCCTGAGGACACGAGGGCCCCTGCCGCAGCGCGACCCACATTAAGCCGCCTGCGGCTCTCCCCCCCACCTCCAGCCTCCCCCCCTGCCGCTTTACCAGCCTGCTGGTGCTGCACTCCAAGGAGGCACTGGGACGCCATGCGCTTCAAGCCGCTCCCGGGGCCTCGGCGAGCGAAACACTCCCCGCGCACCGCCCAAGCCGCTCCCGGGGCACCGGTGAGCGAAACACAGCCGCTCACCGCCCATCCCAAAGCCGTCAGCCGAAGCGGTGAGAAAGCAAGCAGGCAACAGACCAGGAGGAGACGCCTCAGTTTGGGCAACCGCTGCCGACTCATGGCGCCTCCTCCACTGCTGCCCGCCTCGAGCTCCCAGGATCCACCACTCGCACCGGCTTGGGTGGAGCCAATCACCAGCATCAGACCCCCTTTCGTCACCGAGCCTCCACCCCGTCCGATGACGTCCGCGGGCCAGGGTCCTCGCACCGGCCGAACACCCGGTTACCTGCGGCCGCCGGGACCCTGCCCCGCGGCCTTTCATTTGGTGTTGGCGTTTAGACATCGGAAGAACTTATGAGACCTTGCTGTCCATTCTAACTTCTGCAAGGAATTTAAAATCTGTGAATAAATGATGGGCACCAAGGCCACTATGCCTGTGGACACTTCAGTGTGTCCACAGTCTTTTAATGGTACAGTGTTACAGCTGGCTAGCTCTGTTTCTTTAAGATCTTTTACCACCTCACACTGAAGGGGACTGTGTATGTTATGTAGTATCCATGCCTATTAATCTATGTGGGGAAAACAAAATGTAAGCCAAGTGTATGGATGGTCGAACATAGAAACCGCATTAGGAATGATGATCTGGCTGCCCCATTAGTTTTGCCTTGTGCAAGCTCATGTTTTTAAGGATTTTAAATTCAGAGTCTTCCAGCAGATATATAGTTAGACATTTGTGGTGGGGACGTGGATACTATAGGGGTCATTCTGTCCTGTGAATAGCGGGGGTGGACATCCTGTTGGGACTCCGTCCTCGCTATTTATCCCTATGCTGGCCCTGGCAATATCCTCCTTGTATGAACAGCGGGTTTGTATGGAGAGGCCTAGACGGGGGTGGGAGGGGACATTCCAGAGGTGGAGTGAGGACAGGACATGGGTGGGCCATGACTCTGGACATACAGGGCTGATTTAGAGGCCAAATTGCAATTTATTGCAGTTTAAGCTTGTGTTGCAAGCAGAGTTCCTGCTGAAACTCCATGGTGCCAGGAGTGGAAGGTGTTGAGTGTGTCTCAGTTGCAGTAGTGGGAGTTTCCCAGTAACAGCACCACTTGACTTTTTACAAGAATTTGTGATTGTCCTGCTGAACTAATGAAAATTTGGAGATAAGTACTTTTCCATTTCACAACATTTTGGACTATTTTTGCACAAGTTGCATTTTTTGAGATATACCCTCCCCCTCCCCCTCATGTGTGTGTTGAGCTCCAATGTGCTAGCTTTCTGGCCAGAGGTATGCCCATACAAGTTTTGCCACTTGCTCTTCACTCGATGCCCTTGTTTATCAGCTTTATATGCTACCACTGAATATCTCTCCCCCTCAGGTACTACTATTACTACTACTACTACTATTAAACATCTATATAATGCTATATCAACAGGCTCACCAGACAAGCAGGCAGAGATACGAGCTTGGAGTGAAAAAGAAATGCCAGGTAAAGATAGATAGATAGATTTGAGAGTCAGCAGAAAAATGATACTGAAAGCCGTGGGAAGAGATAAGTGCACCAAGGGACTGGGTGTAGAGGAAACACCAGAACAAACACTGAAAGAGCAATTGAAGAGAGATAAGAGAACCAAGACAGCACAGCCTCTAAAACCAAGAGAGGTTAATGTGTCGAGGAGGAGGTGGTGAACAGTATCAAAAGCAGCAGAAAGGCCAAGAAGAATGAATTGAGTAAAGGCCTTTGGACTTAGCCAGGAACAAGTCACTGGAGACTTTTGGCAAGAGCCGTTTCAGTAGAATGAAAGGGACAAAAACCAGACTGGAGTAGATCATGGAGGGTATGAGAGGAGAGAAATTCAAGGTATGAGAGGAGAGAAATTCAATTGAGTGGAGGAGTGGCCTAGTGGTTAGGGCAAGGTACTTCAGGCCGGAAGGTTGGGGGGTTCAAATCCCACTAGAGGACAGCAACCTTGGGCCGGAAGGACTGGGGTTTCTAGTCCCACAGGTGCTCCTTGTGGTCTTGGGCAAGCCACTTAACCCTCTATAGCCCATGTTCCCTGTAAAATAGTTATCTCCAAGTTATAATTCCCTGTTCAATGTAATTTCAGTTTGTTCAATGTAACCGCACTGATGCAGAATAGCGCGGTATATAAGAAGATGTAAATAAATAAATAAAGGCAGCTGCTGAGAACTGCAAGTTCAAGAAGTTTGGAAATGTATGTGAGATGGAAGGAATGACAAAGGAGAAGACAGAGTTGAGAAGTTGGGTGGGGATAGGATCAGAAGAACAGGTAGTGAGTTTAGAGGAAGAAAGAAGAGAGGTTTTCTCTTCAGAGATTTTAGAAAATGATGAAAGGGTGGTAGAAGTTGAGGGGAAAAGTTGGTATTGGAGAGGGGGAAGAGAGGGTGAAGAAGAATTATTAGGGAATTGAAGGGTAATCTTATGGACTTTGTCATGGAAATAGCTAGGGTTTGGGCAGAGAGAGGAGGGACTGGAGGTGGTGGTGCCTTAAGAAGTGAATTAAGAATAGAGAAAAGACGACAGAGGCAAGGCAGATGGATAAAATAGTTTTGCTTAGCGAGGGCAATGGCAGACTGCAAAGAAGTAAGCATGAATTTGAAGTGAAGGAAATCAGAAAGGGAGCGGGATATGAGCCAAGTGCATTTAGCAGAGTGGGCGCAGGAGTGTAGGTAATGGGTAGTCTAAGACAGCCACGGCTGAGGTGAAGTGCGCCTCACAGGACATGCTATGGACAGAGCAAGAGTATCCAGAGTAGAGGAAAGAGCGGTATTATAGGAAACTATGGCCTTATCAACAAACTTAGAGGACAAAGTGGAAGAAAGAAGAGAAGAGACTGTAGTGAATAGTCAGTGGATCAATAACGTGAAGATTCCTAAAACAATAGGAGATTGAGGCGGGGAGTGATGAAGAGTGAAACTTAAGAAGTAGTGGTCAGATAAGGGAAGAACCTAGGTGCGGAAATTAAAAGTAAACAATTAGAATATAAAACGAGGTCAAGGCAGTGATTAAGCTGATAAGTGGGGGCAGAAGAGCAACGCTGGAGGTTGAAAGAGGAGGTAAGGGAATGGAGCTTAGATGCATAGGGGTCAGAAGGGTGGTGGGTAAGTGCTGTCGAGGAGGAATCCAGGAATAAGAAGAGACCAGAGTCAAAATCAGAAGGTAGAAGTGGACTTGTCAGGGGGGTCTATAGATAACAGCGATCAGGAGACGAAGGGGATTAAAAAGACGGATGGAGTGGACTTCAAAGGAGGGCAAGGAATGGGACTGAGGAAGAAGGGGGTTGAAATTAGCAAGAAGGAGAAATCAGAAACCCACCACCACCACGGCCATTGGCATGAGGAGTGTAGGAGACTTTGGTAGTCGCCATGAGAGAGGGCAGCAACTGAAGCAATGTCATCGGGGAGGAACGAGGTCTCAGTAAGAGCAAGAAGATAGAAAGCATGAGAAATAGAGATCATGGGTAAAGGGAAGTTTGTTAGAAATGGAATGAGCATTTCATAAAGCACATGAGAAGGGGAGAAAGGAGGGGGGAAAGGAGAGGATATGGATGAGATTGGGGTGGTGGAGAGAGAAAAATGAAGGGGGGCCAGGGTTGGGATTAATATGTCACCAAAAGACAGAAGGAGAAGAAGAAGAAGAGTGCGAAGAAGAGAGGAGACAGCACGTCGAAATGAGGATGAGGTTGTTTTAGAGAGAAGGAGAGGGATAAATGAAAGGAAGGAGAAGGTGAAGCTCAAGAGCTAATGAAAGGGTGGAAGATAAGATGGGGTGGAGAAGAGGGTGAGAGAGAGGAGGGGTATTGGGTTGGTGGAATGAGAGAAGAAGGTTAGGGGGATCAGAAAAAGGGAATAAATAATGATGTGAGGACATAAGAAATGGCAAAAAGAGGGATAATAAATTAAGTGAATAAAGATAAATGAAATAAAATTAATAAAATGGAATAAAAATTATGGATAAGTAAAAGTCTTAAAAAACAGGCTGCTATCAAATAAGGAAAGGAAAATTATTAGAGGAAATAATCAGTTAACAGAGAAGTAAACAAAGGCAAACCTTATCTCAAGGAAGCTATCATTCTAAACTATTAAAACATTAGAGACATCAGTCAAGGGCTGAACAAAGTCATGTGAGCACCGACAACCGAATACAGGTGCATTCACAGTTCACAGAGGTGGATTCTAGTTACCCCTTTAGTTTAATATACTGTATTTATTTAACAGGTTTTGTTATACCGCCCTATCATAGGATTCAGAATAGTTTACATAAAACATAACTGAAAGTGTACTCTGCTTCTCCCCTCATTGGTAACAGCACCTGGGCTCTTGGGTAACTGATTTCCACACTCCGAGCAATGAGAAGGAAGCAATAACCATTAACACAATTCACACACAATTGTATTATATAAAAAACCCAAAGCTTTGGGGGAGAGAGTAAAGCTTGCACCTTGTCTCTCTGACCGCAGCTACTCTGGTCACTGTTTTTATTGGTCAAAATTCCATCTCACAGCATAATTTCCACCTTATTATTCTACATCAAACATCACGTATATTCATAATGTGCATCTCTGTCATAGGTCCGATCTTATTAGTATAGGTCATCAGGAGGAGACATACATGTATTCCCAGACATAACTTCTTAAACAATAATTCTAACACAGGCAGTTTTCACAGTGTATGTTTCAAGACTTTCCTGCACTTTCTGTATTATAAACAAACCTAGTTTCTCTGTTATGTGAAAGTTCAGCACAGCTTTTCAGTAGAGTCTCTCAAGGTCGTTAGCTAAATAATAGGCCCAGGAATGTCTGAGCTACTAAATCTGTGGGTGTTAACTCTTTCTGAGGGCTTTCAGTAATATAGTAGTATTAAGTACCCTCATAGTGTTCACAGCCCTGTACAGACAAGCTTCCTTTCAATAACCATGAGGTTTACATAGAGCAGAGGAGCTAAACTTGGATGGTTACATGGGTTTACTAATAATTCACATGTGTAATCGCAGTGGGTAACACTGATGCAGCAATTGGTTTATACAGGACAGGTAGTGATTAAGTGAGATGGATTGAAGGATACATAGTTTGGGGAGGGTCCATATCAGGGGGACCGTAAATGAGGGGAGCATAAGGGGGGATATGAACTTGAGATGGATAATCTGACTGCATTAGGGAGGCCATGCGAGGGAGCCAGATAGTTAGGAGGAATAGGATCTGCAGATTGTGATAGTTAGGTGTATCTGGTGTTCATGGGGTATTTCCTTAATATTCTATAAAGAGAGGTTTTTATTACTTTCCTGTAGGTCCTTGATGGCTCTTATTGAATTAGATAGATCATTCCATAATGGAGGAGCATATAAGGAAAATGCTCTCTTACATGTCATTTGCTTGACTTTCATCTTGCGTGCAGGGTTATCCAAAGTGTTTTTATATGAGGCGGCTCTTGTGATGTTCTCAGGTGTCTTTTTGATCATTGGTTGAAGGATAGGGGGTGATTGTGGATTATCTTGAAGATCATTAATAATGTTTTGTATTTGGAACGTGTGATTATTGGGAGCCAATGTAGTTGTTGTAGTGTGGGGATTATGTTGAAGTATACTGTAGTGACAAGAGGGTAAATAAACAACAAGGTAGGCAGCGAAGGCCGTGCAAGCCAGCAACATCCAATGAGCCACGTGCTGCAGGCCTCAGCGGCTTTCTCAGTTACTTCAATAGGTTGCCAAGGCCTTTCAGCACCCATCTGACTCTCTGGTACTGCCGAGGCCAATAAACTATTTTCTTTTAATTTAGCACCTCTGCTTCCTTTTTACTGGGTTTGATGGACATTTGGTCTGACCCCATAGAGGACCCCATAGAGCAATTCTTGTGAAAATTTGTGCTGTATTATGTCCCAATTTTAAAAATCAAGATATGGAATTCATGGGGGGTAAAATTTAATATTTTTCCTTATGTGTGTAAACAAAAACCCCAGGAGAGGTGCGTATTGTTTCTAGACATGTGGCAGGAAAGATTCTCTGGGCGCCTCAGTTCTGTATAGTACTCTATCAGAAAAATGCATATTCTTTCTTTGAAACCTCCCATTTTCCTTATTTTTAGATGGTAGATGTGCAAGTTGAGTGAGATCTTTATCCGTCCTAATTCAGGGCAATTATTGTATGAGGTTCAGATGTGTTGGAGAGCTTCCTAGCCATGGAGTATTTCTTCTTTTTCTTTTTGTCCGCTCCCCAGGACCTGTTTTTATTCTTGGATCCCCCTTATAATTTTTGACTAGTGATGTTGGGAAATGTTTGTTTTGTTTAAATTTCTTTTTCATTTGCATGTGCTAACAATGTGCTCTCCTGATTTTCTTTTCTCTTGTCAAGTTCTTCTTGATGTATGAAGTCTAGATGAGATAAAGAAAACCAAATAGAACATTTCAGAAGACCAAGAGAGGTAGGCTGGGTTTGGGGGAGGTGCTGATTGGGGAGGGGAAATGGGGGAGGGGCATGTGGCTTTTTATTTTTTGAGTTGACACTGCATCTTCTTCATGCTATTTCCTGCCCCATCTGTAGATGAACAGTGCAGACATGGCAAAGAGCTGGATCAGCAATGGTGTTAGAGGAGGATGGGAGATCTAGTGCCGAAGAGAGGTGTCGAGTTGGAACCTAACATTATTCTTGGAGCAGACTCTGGAGCAGGGCTGTTGTTAGAGGGTGACAACAGGGCTGGTGCTACCGTTAGCAAACTAGACGGTCACCTAGAGCGCCCATTGCACTGCTGTTGCCTCTCACCGGGACCTGCAGTGGTGTCAATGGCTTGAAACAGTTATCTTCAAACTTCAGCGCCATGAGGCTCTTTGCTTATGCCCCCCACTGATGCCGACTTCCTTTTGTATGGGATGCACATCTTAGGTTTTTTTGGAGCTTTTCATTGCTTAGCTCATGACTCTTAACTACGCACTGTATTAGGTTGTTACTCTGTTGGAATATTCTATCTCCTGTCTTTGTAAGGCCCTCGAGTAGAGCACAATAGAAACATCAACAAAACTATATAGGAAGAATACATTACTTTGTGACTATTTCTAAATCATAATTTACTCAGTATATATTCAATAATGAATACTGAACTGTAGGGTGCTACAATGGAGGTGTGGCCTCCATTTCCCATTATCTTAGAGAAGTGGAAAAGAAATGAATCTGAAGTAACTTTTGCCATGCAGTTTCATTTATTGAGAGAAATAACAGTTACAAAGTGCTGGATTAAAGACTAAAGGTGCTTGGAAAATAAAGGCAGGGATCATTCTGGAATTCACCGGAAACTGAGATGTCTTCAGTCTGTTAAAAAATGAAAATACACAGGGCTGATTAGCAGCAACAGATCCTCCTTCTCAAGGAAATACTTTATTTTTCATGTATCACTTCAATTAAAATCAAAGATGTTTGTGACATTCTATGATATAAAATACATGATTTATGATAATATTATAATAGAATTCCTTGCTGATTTTAAGCAAATTCTTTCTACAAGCAGTAGGAGTAATAACTTTCCTTTTCATGATAAAAGACTATCTGTTACCATATGTATATAACTACTTTAGTTCTTCTGGAATTATATTTGTCCTCGTGACCATTCTTTTTATATGTTGTCATGAAACAGAAATGATATCGTACATGGATCAATAAACAAACAAAACAGAAAGGAATTTTGATTCACAATCACTGTCTTAAATTCTGGCCATAATCTGGTCACCTCCTCTCGAATGAGAATATGGAGAGAGAATAAAAATCCTATTGGGGGCATAAGTATTTTACTTGAATATCTTTGCAGTTTTGAAAGAACCACAGTCATGTTTGCCGAACTTTAAAACCTATATAAAGGCAGGTGAAATAGTCTGCCCTAGTATTTGTTCCTAAAATAAAAATGTGTAGTAAACTGTGTACTGTTAGGAAAAACATGACAGCAGAAATCCTGTTCCTCTGACCCTCGATGATTGGAAAGTTTTAAACACTTTTGGGACAACATTTTAGTAATCTTTATCTTTATTCCCAAATTTGATATACCGCTTTGGTCGAAACATATAAGCGGTTTACAATAATAAAAAGACTACGCTCCCTAACTATAGGAAAAAGAATGCCATAATAAAATAGGAAAGAGGGAGAAAGGAGAGTGCAAACATACTGTAGAATACAACAGACACAACAAGACCAAACTCAGGAAGGGATGGTAGTGGGCAGGTCGAAAGCTCGTTGGAATAAATGGGTTTTTAATAGTTCTTTGAACTTTGAATAAGAGGGTTCTAGATGGAGGGAAGTAGGGAGGGCGTTCCAAATGCATCTAATTGCATCTAATTGCAAAGTTACAAGCAAAAATTTCAGACATGCGCAGTAGAACTGAAATCTGGAACACGGAGACAAACATAGGGCCTCTTTTACTAACAACTTGAACCGTCTGCCACATAGCCCATAAGAGTAAACTGGGCCATGCAAAGTAACATAGGGCCCGATTCTGTCCCGGATGTAGATCCCCTCTGTACGTCTGGTCTGAACCGGATGTACAGAGGGGATCGCAATTCTGATCCTGCGGGGCATGTCTAGCCCCACGGGATCGGAATCGCAAACATTCCTGCACGTACAGGCCAGGACCGTGATTCAGTCCAGCCTGCACGTGCAGGACTGTCCCCAGCTAACTCGATCAAGGCTCTTCAATGGAGCCATGGTGTCATGTTGCCATGGCACCGCAGCTCCGTTGAAGAGCCGTGATCCAGCAGCCTGAAAAAAGTGGTTATTCCCTGCAGCTCGACCTCTGATCTGGCCTCCTAAGGCCGTGATTGGGCCGCGGGGAATGGGCTTTTTTGTTCCTAACATAATGGAAATGAGGAAGAAATAAACATAAACTACACAGTGAGGGTAATATTATGAAAGGGTGCCATGGGTAGGTACCTACTTGTCTTAACATGGCATATTTGGCAGAGAGTGAGCATTGAATGTAGGCACGATAACCTATATCTACCAGTGAGCAGGTGACTCATATATGGTCCTGGATGTTTTACACATGTACATGCATAGATTAAGGCAGCGATTTTCAGCCTTTTTCATCTCATTAAGCCTGGGACAAACTACCTGAATCTGTACATTAGGCCCTTTTCACATCCAGGCTGAAAACTCACCTCTTCGAGACTGCTTTTTGAATCCTCATCTGCTTAGTCTTCTATGTGTTTCCTTACCATTCCCCTAGATATATCCTTATCCTTGACTATTGTGCTGTCTGTCTTGACTAGATTGTGAGCTCTGATGAGCAGGGACTGTCTTTTACATGTGTCTGTACAGTGCTGCATACGCCTTGTAGTGCTTTACAAATGAGCAGTAGCAGTAAGGTGCTAAAATTGTTGGGGCACACCATCAGTATTTTATGGATATATTTTATCACTTAACAACAAATATTAGAAGTGTGTTTAAAGTCCAGTAACTAAAACTGTAATCATTGTGGGTTTTAAAAAAAAAACCCAAAACAAAAACTACATCAGTGGGAAATCTGTGCTTGGCGATGTTTCACGATGTCCCTTATCTGAGGGGGGATGGTTGACGTGCATACCCTCAAGTCGTCCTCCAGGGTTTGAAGCCATGACCTGTTCTTGCTCTTCATTGTGTTCATAGCAGAGAAACCAGCCTCACACAGATAAGATGGCGAGAGAGGAAGAAGTGCTTTCATCGCCATCTTTGGGATGACGGGATATTTCTCTGAGAGACAGCCAGAACGAAGCTATATCTGATGTTTCAGTTTCAGCCCTCTATTACGTCTGATTTCCATCAGCTCATCTTCTTCTGCAACAGTTAATGCTGCTGACTCGCGTGCACTTAACACAAACGGACCTCTCACCCAGCCCGAGGAAGATATGGGAAATACATGGAATAACACACCAGATCCGAACAGCAGCTGGTTGAAGAATGACATTGGTTCCTCCCTGCCCTCAAACCCTCCCCCCCCCCCATGACCCTACTAATAAATGAGCTTCCCCCAAACTTCACGGCACACCAAGGTGCCATGACGCAGCAGTGGACAATCGCTGGATTAAGGTATTTTATAATCTGTGTATGTACAGGAGAGCTATACCCATGCTCCACCCAAATTGCACCTCAGGCTGTGCCTACCAGCAAAGCATACATCTCCATTCCAAAATGCATACTGTTACAGCACTCTGCTTTTCTTAAGAGGTCATTTACACGCATGTGTGACCCACATACATGTGTGGAAATGTTTTTATAACATCGCTTACAGTATGCATTGCAGTGCTTCTTGGACTGTGTCAGAAAATAAACATTTTCAATGTACGAGCGTATTTTCTGAACTGCAGTCATCTTTAGAACAAATGCGCTTCTTTTGTCTACTCTTGCTTGCGCAAATACCTTATTTCATGTGTTGGCTCAGGAACTTGCTGCCTTGGTTGTTGGTGCATTGGCAGGCGTAGAGGCGGGTACATTGGCAGGCGTAGAGGCGGGTACATTGGCAGGTGTAGAGGCGGGTGCATTTGTTCTTGGGGGTTGGATGGGTGGGATTGGATAAGGAAAGTATGGATTAAAAGGTGGGAATGGATAGGGTGGGTAAAATATGGGAGGTCTTCCCCAACTTGGAGGAGGTCTTCCCCAACTTGGAGGAGGTCTTCCCCAACTTGGAGGAGGTCTTCCCCAATTTGGAGGAGGTCTTCGCCTATTTGGAAGATATCTTCGCTCTGACTGCAAGAAAAATAATGTATTTTAAAATAGGTTGTATTTTTGTCTTCCACGCTTTTTTTAAATAACTTTTTTTTCAATGATTACGAAACAGTAGCAAATAGGAGAACTGCAAAACTTCGGGAAAGCTGCACTGCAACCTTCTTGAATTTTGTCCAGTTCTGAAATCTGGCCTTCACGGACTGTATCTCCCTTCCCTTTTTCCACAGGCCACAAACAAAGTTCATGCTTAACCAGCAGAAAGCTAAAGCCCATATTATTTGCATGAATATAGCAACAAACTTGGCTTCTATTGACATGTCATCAAATAAGATGAATGAAATTTTTTTTTTTCAAATGGGGATAAACCTATAAAAAAACCAAAAAACAAAACTGAAAGCATATAAAAAGGGGACAAACGAGTCCTTGTACTAAAACCCCATAGGGCTATGCAAGTTACATGCAAAGACTCTGTGTTAGCTGTCAGGGGATTGACCTACATGTTCCCAGCAGTTAATGAGTAACTGTGCAAGTTAACATCTGCTGCACTTAATCTGGGTGCAGCAAATGATCCCCTAGAGGTATCGTTAGGGGCTAATTGTCATATTAATAGTGCTCGTTATGCCCACGCTCTGTGCCTAACCCCCCTCCCCCCCACTCTCCACATTAGCATGTGAGGGCCAGTTAACGTGTTTCAGCAGTTAGTAGCTGGTATGACCACATGTTAGCATTCACCGCAGTCAGTTACCATACACTAGATGCACATTAATTGGTCCCCAGAGATGCATAGCAGAAATAAACAAATAAATATGGTTTGACTCAAGTTTAAAAAGATTACTGGCAAGAATTATTACTCAAAATACCTCTGCAGTAACTGGCTAAAAATCTTTTTCATGTGAGTTTATTTTATAAGGATTTTGATTCTGTTTTACAGCAGGCAAGCCATGTGCATGAAAAGAAGAATAGTGAACTCACACTTGCACTCCGGGCTTCACGGTCATGCTCTTCAGTTGCCTAAGACGAAATGTAAAAACAAAACAAAAACAAGGAAACAAAATTAATCAGTGCATTAATAAGACAACAGCTTGTTTGCCTGTGACGTGGCAACAGCGCATGGTAATCACAACACCATACAAGATAACCTGTACCAACCCCCCCCCCCCCGAAATGTTAATACCCTCTTTTTTGTTAACGCCAAGTTTACATCACCCTTAAGTTCTATGTAACTGCAACCCAATTGAGTGAGTTTGTTCTTTGTAAACTGCTTTGGACTAAAGGCGGTATAGAAAACTTGTTAAAATAACAAAATAAATGGTAACTGTACCTTTTACAGACATCGTGAGTGCCGCTAATGCCACTTCAATGGGTGGCATTAGCTTCATCCACAATACTGCCGCTCCACGGCCTCTGCTTTTTCCATGTGTTATCTGCCATGGAAACACTATGCACGCCCCTGGGCAATAATGCACACCCGACCAATGCTCAGGCATAATTCAGGCTATCAGGACCTCCCACAATGTAGATATTAAAATACTCCAGCCATGCAGGATAAGGAAAACTAGTGTTCACTGCTTATTTGATTAAAACAAAGCTTATATCAACTAGGATTACAAATTCTAAAAAACAAAGGAGAAATTATATTGATTTGCACCACGCTCACTATCATTTTATAAGAATATTCTTTCATCAGATGAATATTTGTGATTTTTATTGTGCTAAGGCAGTCTTAAAGAGAAAAACTAGCTTCTCGCTTCTGGTTTGCACAAACTGGAAATCTGTGTTGGAGGGGGTGGAAGTGGGAGATATCAGGGCAGGTGCATTGATTGGAGCCGACCTAGGGAGGCTCACCATCCTGCCCGCCCCCCCTCCCACATTGCTGCTGCAGCTGCCCCTCTGCAGGGCCTGCAGGGGCAGAAATGGCTTACAGTACATGAGGCAGTGCTTACCAATACACTCTAGCGCTGCCTCAGGCTTCCCTTACATTGTGCCTTGTCTATCCCTTTCCAATGTGGCACTTGATTTGCATCAGAGGCGGGGGATGTGGCACATAGTATATGAGAGAAACTGCAACGCAGCAGTGCTGGAGTGTATTGGTAAGCACTGCATCATAGTTTGGGAGGCATTACTGCTGCTGCAGGCCCCGGGGAGGGGCAGCAATGGGTGCCCTGGAGGACTGACACTCCAGGTGACTGTCTAGTTCTGATAGTAGCGCCGGCCCTGCATATAATAGAAGGCGGGGAACCGCAACACAGTGTCGATGAGTTTAGGTAAGCACTGCAACGTGGTTTGCAAGCCATTCCCACTGCTGCAGCCCCAGAGAGGGGTGTCCATGGTGGAAATGGGGGCAGGAGGCAGCAGAATGGAGGGCCCACCTAGGCACCTCCAATCCTTTCACCAGCCCTGCCTAGGCTATTTCTCCCTCCAAATTAAAACTGATGAAAAGAGCAGCCTCATTAGTTCAGTAGCGGCATCTACACATTTTTTTGCTGACTGGCTCACGTGGTGACATTTATCCATACGAGTTGTGCAGTGCCGGCGCCGACATCTGTAAGTTGCTGGGTTTCCTCAGTTGAGTTTCCCACTGCATCTATCCCTATGCACTGTAGAGCTTCCTGCACCTTTAGCAGAGCTGCCATCGGAATTGTGTATGTCCCTTACTTGACATCTGAATACGATTTAAAATGTTTCTTCAAATCTTTAGTGATGCTAAATATATGTATTGATTTAAACCATGGTGCTAGTATTGGAGTTAACATGGTAGCCACTGAACCCTAAAGTGTACGTTACTCTGTTGCTTCTAGAGGCCAATAAATATATTTAAAAAGTTCATTATTTAAATTCTAAAAGAGTAAATATTTTAAGAATTGAGAGGGGCTGCAAACTAGCTTTTGTTTTGTGACAGGGATGTAGAAATTCAATCCTTGAGGGCCACAAACGGGCTGGGCTTTCAAGAAATCCCTAATGAACATGCATGAGGTAGGTTTGCCTGCCTAGGACCTCCGTTCTATGTAGCTATCTCATGCATATTCATTAGAGAGAGCCTGAGAACTTGACCCATGGAGGATGGAAATTGTGCACCAGGGCTATATGAAGTGACTCCTTTTGAGATGGATTTGTGAGAAAGCTGAACTATTGTAACAGTCGGATTAGTGAATATTCTCTCCTGCTTTGCAGTCTGCTTTCAGATTTGAATTGTTGCAGGCTGTTACATGCTAATGTGAAAGCTCTTTTGGCTATAAAAGAAAAGGTTAATCCACATAATTCTTTCAGATCAGAAAATATATCACAGGAACTGAAAATGTTCAATATGAGTTCATAACGTTACTATTGAAAGGACATCTTTGTCTCTCTGCCGGTCTTTATATTGCTTTAGAAATAGATACATATTTCTCTTAAATCATACTACATTTTTCTCACATTCTCTTATCCTGTAATCATAGATATTTAGGGCTGGTGGATACTAATATGACTAATTTAATCTTATAAAATAAAGGATATAATACATTGTTTATTACTTACCGCTACAAAACATACGGCCAAGGCCAAGAGGCATGAGATCACTAGCAGAGTCCTCATCTCGGCAAGCTTGCTCTTGAAATATAAAATAAAGCATCGTTGCTCTTATTTAAAATGTTATATTCCTGGGGGGGGAGGGAGGTGGCCCTGCTTCTTTGCTTTTAAGTCGGTTGCTCTAACAAATCGACTATTCTCCCCACTCCATGGTTGGAAATGATTGGTTAAAGTTCTGCTCTTTTGTTGTTACTTATGATTTCTATCTTCTGTTATTTCTTCCTGCCTCAGTCATCGTCTTTCTTTCATTGTTTTCCCTTATATGGCAGCTTGACCCCCTAGAGACAGTCTGGCAAAAATATTCACTAGGGGTTTACAAGTGCTATTTTGAAACCTGGAGCCAGATGGGGCAGGAGTGATTGTGGATTGCTTCTGCCCCATAACCGTTAGACCACTATGATTGGCAAGGTATGCCAAGGAGGGTCTTTGGAGAGGTGGGTGTCTTCTTCACAGGGAGTTAGGAGTGGAGGGGGCGATTTCAGTGGGAGAGGCTCATGGTTGGGAGGATTTGACTTGGGTCTAGGGGCATCTTTGGGGGTGAGTATATTAACAGGGGAGAGGGGTGGTCAACATGGCTTTTTGCAAGACACCACTTTCTTTAAGATGGCGCCTGGGAGCATCGGGCTACATTAGTGGCCTGTTGCTCCAAGGGAGGCAAAGTAACATCAGCTTTGAGCTGACATTATTTTCCTGGGAATAATGCAGCTTGTGAAACTGAACACAAGCTGCATTATTCAATTTGCATAGCAATGAGGTACTCTTCATTTCAGTATTTAACACACATTGAAGTAAAGTAACATGTATTGCGGTAGAATAATGCTATTTACTACACATTGAGTCAAAAACCGTGTGTCATTCCCTTAATGAACATTTAGTAACTAGCCCCCTAATTGACTCAGCATGCCTTAATTTGTTGGTTAGTATAAATTAAATCAATTTAACAAATGCTTTAAATTCTGTATTAAAATATATTGATTATCTTATATGGGATGAGGCTTTACCTAGCCTCATTTATCTGTTTTCTTTACACTCCTCCTGTATTGTGGGCTAATTTAACCCTGTGTATAATATTTTATTTTTTCCTCTTAATGTAGGGAGCTTTAATATTTACTTTATATACGGTGGTGTTTTTCTGTACAAGCTTTTGCTTGATTTTGTTGTAAAATTGCATAAATATTTAAAAAAATATATATATATATCTCGATTAAACTAACTTTAAAACCCCCCACAAAATCAGGAAAAATTCATGAAAGGAAAAATAAATTTAGTTGAACTTTTCTTGGCATATCCCTAATAGTGTCTGATATATCTATCATTAAGCGTTTGATACCAGGAGATACTTTGCAACATTCCAGGGGACTTATTGCTGCAGAGAAATGAACTAAAAGAATATACATGAGTGTGAGCATAAAGCATGTTTGTCATTTACAGTGAGAATCCACAGCATGCCCTCAGATAATCTGCAATGAATCCAAAGAAACTCCGTTAAAGATTTCTTTGGATCAGAAGATTCTCTATAGGGGTTTGCAGATCTTCATTGGATTATTCCCAGAGATTTGGGGAAAATAAGATTAGTTTTCCCAATAGATCTCGGGTATGGACGCTTTTCCTATTGTACCAGAACCAAACTGAAAAATCACCTGATGCAAGTTTCAGTTGTTTGCACATCTCTAGTGAGAAAGAATGTCTAACTTAAGGAAAATACTGATTTTGCCACTCATCTGCACCTATTACGAATTCAGGTTAAATATGTATATAGTTGACCCTGACAGATTAGTATTAAAGTAAAACATTTGTTTGAAAAATGGAGCAGCCTACCTTTCAGCAATTTTGAGCAGATAGCTCTTGAAGTGCTTCTGAAGGGTGATGTGATTTTGAAGAGAAATTTCTGGAAATTTATACTTTTCTTTAAAAGTCAAGGAGCTTAAAAGGTTTAGGGAAATAATCATGGATCAGTTGCACTGGGTGTAACAAAATCCTCTCAAAGACATTTTACAAACTGTTTATATTAATATTTGATAGAAACCAAAACTTGGGGTGTGGAGAAAAAAAAAGAGGTGTAAACAAGGGTGTGAATCATGACGTCATGAAGACATTCATGATACTCATGTTTTCATCTGATCATATCTGAATTTGTTAAAAGACATTTTCTATTCATCTTAATCAATTACATCTTGGCTGCAAGATTTGTCTCTGTAACATAGTATGCAGATCTATCACAATGTGCTTCTGCACAGTTGATATAAATGCAATTGTCCTCCTTTCAGATATTATACACCATCAGATTCTTGATAATATGAATATCTCAGCATTTTATGTAAAACTGATTTGTTACAGCTAAGAATTATTTAAAAGTGTGTTGGGAAGGCTTAGAAACTCATTTTATATTCTGATTTAGTAAATGTGTAGTTGTGATGTAAAAACCAGTGCAAAAATAACTTGGATGCCCTTTCTAGGATGCCTCTTCACAAGTGCAAACTGGAACATTCAGGGAAGAAAAACTCCAGGGATGTTTTGTTTTGACCTGGTTATAGAAACACAGACGTCCCTGATGTTGGATGCCCATGCTGGCATCCACATAGGTGTCCCCACCTCAGATTTCTGTAGTGGGGATATCTATGACATGCTATGTTGCTTCTGAGGAATCCATCAGCAAGGCAAAATGAAAACAAGAGCCCTCTTTCCCTGACGGTGTTCATTGTCAACTTGGAACATAATGGGGATATGAGTGTACCTCCTTCTCCACACCCTATGGATGTTTGGCTGGCAACCCAAGCACCTTTCCAGTCCCTATTCATGTCTCGAGTAGGTATGAACTTTGGCTCAGGGCATGTAAGGCATTCCCAAAATTGGATGAGGGCATCCAAGTTCTTGGGAATGCCCTGGACACGTTTACACCACACCCCCATTCAGGCTTGGAAGTCATCACTTCAGGGACGTCTATAAACTTGCTTTCTACAATGGCTCCAGGGGAGGTCTAAGCAAAAATTGAGCTTCTTAATTAACCCCCATAGTGTGACACAATGGCACATTTCCCCTTCCTCCATTTGCAAACAGATACCTATCTGTTGGGGGGAAGGGGTGGACACAAAGAGACAAGATATACTGTGTCTCATTATGGTAGCAGGGGCTGAGGGGCTGTATAAGGTATCTTTATAATTGGTGTTATCCATATATTTGTGTGGTGTGAGGGTGATTTGCCTGAGTGTGTCTGTGTGATGCGGGGGTGGGGTGTATGTGTTGCGTGGAAGGGGAGGGGTGCACCTTTTGGCTTATAGACATTCTGGCCTTTGCACCCATGTGCTCATCTCTTCAACTTCCAACTCCTTGTACCCTTCTTCCATCCAGCTGACCCCTCCACCACTATGTTCCCTTTCCCAGAATGCCTCATCTTCCCACTTCGCCTTCTCACCCCTGTCTGCCTCCCTCTCTATTCTTTCTTTTTTAAGCCCACTGCCCCTTTAAATGTCTTCTGTCTTCTTTGCATCTCCTTCCACCTGTGTCTCACTTTTTGTGGCTTGCAGGTCGGCCTAGCGCTGTGCAGGCTTTCCTCCTCAGACTGCACCAATATTCGTGGTCCTCCTCTTTTGCCTGTGGGAGATGGGCCCCCATAGGCAGACTGCACTGTTCTAGGCTGTGGTTATGGTAGCTTCTTTTTTGCTGGCAGCTGCTGCCCAAACCCATAGGTTTCTTTGTGCAAGTTCAAAAAATCCTATGCATATGGGCAGACAACTTCTCAGCGAGCTGGAGACTCCCCACTAGGCACTATTGCTTATTGCAAAACGTTCCTAAAAAAGAACCCATACATTCAGTATTCCTTATAGTATGACATGTGATGCTAATCCTATACTAAGGGGTATGTTTACTAAACTGCGTTAGTGCAATTCGCGTTAGGAGCCGCGGTAGTGACAGAAACCCCAAATAAGGACATGGGTGGTACATCGTTACCACTAACGTGCGTTCCAAAAACTAACGAGCGTTACAGGGCGCCGTGGCGCGTTACTGCGCGTTAATCGTAAGAAGGCATACAGACACAAAGCACTGAAACAGAGCTGTAGCACAATGGTTACGGTACTGACCGCTATTACAGGCAGCATGGGTTCGAGTCCCCAGTGTGCCTAACGCAGAAGGCTGGCCCAGGCATCACCCTGTACATTACATAGGGAATGAGGAGGCATGTTTTTCTTTACGTTGAGTAGTGGTGTCAGAAACACACCCTCGGATTGTGCCTAGCCACGTACGTTGGTGCGTGCGTGGCTGCGTGCGTTGGTACGTGCATAGCCCCGTGCGTAGCTGCGTGCGTTGGTGCGTGCGTACAATCGTGCGTGCGTACGTGTGTTTTTACCAGCGTGGGCACCTTATATTACAGACTCTTCAGGGTGTCTTGCACCTATGCATTATGCTAACAGATGTACGTGTGATGGCCTATGGTTTATCAGAGCCTGTGAGCAGGTGCTGGATTTTCACAGGGTTGGATTGTGCCAGTCACACCCATGATGCACTGCACATGCAAATCAGCTGTCCACAGATACACACCATGGGGAATGCACCCCCACAGCACCTCGGCCTGGTAGGGGGAACTGACCATGTGCACCCCCACAGCACCTCGGCCTGGTACGGGGGTACTGACCGTGTGTTGTACTGGCACAGAGTAGCTACACACCGTCACATTGTGCGGGTACTGTGCTCACCCTGAGGGTGCAGTGAGGCGCCCAGCACCAGGTCCACAGCACCGTCCATGGCTGAAAGGCCATGGTGCAGTTCCAAAGCAGTGGTAATGTGTGAGATAGGTAGTTTCTGCAGAAACACCTTGGATATCTCTGTCTGTTTCAGTTCAGGTGTAGCCCCCATGGACCCCTAGGTGGCCCATGTACCACCCCCCCTCCTCCCCCAGGGCCAAAGGTGACAAACAGGGTCTCCTAACAATAGATCCACATTCTACCTCCCTGCAAAGGTGGCAGTAGAGGGGAACATCAACCCTGGTCCTGCTGAGGAACAGACGCCCCACAGGGCAGTCAGTGCAGCTCTGTACACATCCATAACACAATAGCAGACAGACATTAGGCCTGGATATGATAAGCTGCACCCCACCACTATCGGATATTCTCCTGCTGCAAGCCATCAGCCACTGCACCCTGCAAAGCACTCCATCAAGACACATACCAGCTGCAAACAGCCTGCTAGTTAGTCAATAGTGCATGTGCCCAGTGGAGATGCATGCACCCAGAACTGGGATGTCAGCATACACAGCAAGCAGATAAATCAGTGACTGGGCCCCAAAAGGAAACCCATATCTATCACATGAGAGAAATACTATATAGCACTATGGGGGTGCCTAGCCATGCAGTGGTCACTGCACAGTCAGGGTGAGAGTGATCTCTCAGCAGGACATACTGAGGTCACCCTGTCTGTGTAGGTGGTGGCCGGGCACTAAAATGTCCCAGTCAGTGCCCTATGCCCTGTGCAGATGCACCCTGGCCAGGCCACCCTGTCCGGCCTATACCCATGGTACCTTGCTCCTCATTATGCACATTGGCAGCCCAATACTGGCAACATTGCTGGCAGTGTGGGCTGTGGAAGGTGTTTGCAGCCACCACACACTGGATAGGCAGACAGCCACCCCCACACCTATGCCAGCATTGTGCTACTATAGAGGTGTTCAGCAGCCATACCCACCACACCAGTCCTGGGCACAGTACAGGCATGGATATGGTACGCAATACTGTTGGGGGTCACTCCACAGGGTGGTAAACACTATCAGAGACCAGACCTGCAGCACACACCGCAGACATCAGAATGATTGTTATGGTGGAGCTCAATGAGCAAAATGTGCTTAACGTAGGAATTGATATCTGCCAGTCATCAGAGGAAACATTTGATAGCTGTGTACCATATACCCAGGTGTAGGGTGGCATTGCTAAGGTATGCAACTGCTAGTATTGGGAGGTACAGGCAGGGCCCAATGTCCTGCCTCTCCAGGAGGCATTGGCCAATGGGGCCTGTGGGTGTGGGTGTGTCTGGCCCTGTTGGCTGCTGCTTTACGGCAGAGTTTCCCAACTCCAGTCCTGGTGTTCCAAACACTGTTCGTGTTTTCATGCTGTCCCTCATAAATATGCATGAGCTACATCTGCATACCATGGGGGTGGTGCATAGATATGCAGCATAGGCATCTTTATTAGAGGCAGCATGGAACCTGAATGGTGTGAGGCCTTCCAGGACTGAATTTGCGAGACTCTGCTCTAGGTAATGCGCCTGTTTATGGTGTCTGTGTTTGGTGTGGTAAAATATAGGCGTATTAACCATGCGTATGTTCTCTGCAATAAAGGAGTGTCTTTACTATCACTGTTTAGTGGTGGGTAAAACTATGGGGACTGGGTTGGCAGGAGCCCCAGCTGGGATTTGAACTTGTGACCCTCTGGTCTTACAGGCACTGGCTGTGTCTGTTGCACCACACTGTGGCCACAGAGACAGTGCCGTCCCTGGAGGTAGGAAAACTGGCCTGACGAGTCAGAAACCCTGCTCTGCACAATTTTACTGTGGGCTCATTTACCTTGTATGAAGACAAACGTGCACATAAACCTCAAAAACGACCTCGAAAACAGGGGCACACACCCATAACCAAGCTGGGCAACAATGATATCATTGGGCAACATTAAAAAACACTCCGAGGAAAGCTCCAATAAAATGAAATGATTTTTGAAAGGGTCTACGGAGTGTAGACCCTTCCACACATCATTTCTTTTTTTTGGAGCTTTCCTGGGAGTGTTTTTTATTGTTGCCCATTGCTATCACTGTTGCCCAGCTGAATTATAATTTTTACACTGTTTCTTGTGGTCATTCTAAGGTTTTATTTGCAATTTTGTTCTGTGCACATGTATCACACTGCTCACGTTTTGTAGGTTTCCCCGGTTTTGCTGTACATTGCTGACGGAAATGGTTTCTCTTCCCTTTAATATGCCTTTAACGACAGGTTTTCATTCGCGTTGGAATTGAGCTCTGCACTTCAGTGCGTTAGTGTGAGGGGAGCCTCTCCCCGCCCACTCTCCGCCCATTGACCCCTTCTCTCCGCCCACTCTCCACCTTCTGGGCTGTTTTAACGCGCAGCGGGGCTTTACGATCGTTAACTATGGTTAACGCGCGTAGTATGACGTTAACGGTCGTTGGTGCATGATTACGCGCGTTATACTGCACTTACGATCGTTAATGTCGTACAACGCGCGTTATTCACGTTTACCGCACTTTAGTAAACATACCCCTAAAAGTTATTTTGCATGCCAATCCCTTTTTAGCTTTCTGTTTTACATAACATAAACGAGCATATCAAATTTATAACAGAAATTAGGGATTATCATACAAACAAGAAAATCAAATAAAAAAAAGAAAAAGGGAATTAAAAAAGAATTGAATACCTCTCAATCACACTTTAATGCATCCCTCTGTTAAGCCCACCAGAATAAAGGGGGGATTCCACTAGACAAAACAGGAACAAAGAAATGCAAAACAAATACAGATCAAACTAGCAAAGGTAAATGTGTAGGACAATACTCAATGCAAAACCCATGGTGAGAATAATCGTGATATAGCGTGATATTCCATTCTATTCTAAGATGCACTTGCATACCTCTACAGTCCCATACTTTGTGGTTCAGTGCAGTTAACAGTAAAAAAACAAACAAAAAAACCACATAAAAAGAAAAGACAGCAAACCAATTAAATGAAACTGGAATCGATTAAGAACCGAAAGCATAAAACAGTTGAATCTTTTTGATCATGCTTATTTCATACAATATTTTGCAGTTACTTTTTATAAAATGAAACACTTGCAGAGGGGAAATGTTTTTTGTTTTTTGTTTTTTTGCAATGGTAGGAGAAACTACTCAAAAAATGCACTGTAGATCTCATTGCTGATTGAGGAAAGGAGAGAGAGAGTCCCTCCAAGGCTGAAGCTCTTTGTGACACTCTAGAGCCAGCAGAGGTCACTTTTGCAGTCATTCAATTACCCTCTTGCTGGCCAACTGCATTGCATGAGTCCAAGGACTCCTATGTTGCAGTCTGCAGCATTGCAGCTCTACCATGAAGCTAGACTATAAATGGCCAGATGAGAAGCCTGATTTTGCATGGGTGGTCTCGGTAGGAAAAGGGATGCTCACAATATGCAGAGTATTTTACAAAAGTCTTGATGAATGAGAAGCCTTTTGTAAAATACCAATAAGGCCATAGGAAATATTTGTTTTGGTGAAAGCAGCTTTTCTTTAGAAAGAAATTACTTAAAAGAGCGGCATCCCTGGCGGCTCTGCGCATATGAGTGCTCACACTAACATGTAAATAGCAGATTTTACCAAGCTGCTCATCCAGAACATTCCAATGAAAGAGCTCTTTTTTTGGAGGGATTTTTGAGGTGATTTTGAATACCAGAGAGGTATGCACCATTGTCCGCTCGATCACTCCTCCAAAATCCAGGTTCAAATGAGTACTTGGCTTCCACGTATGCCCAGGAGCAGGTAGAAATGCCAACATTAAACTTTTTGAAGTAGATGTGCATTTTTCCATTGCGAAATATGACATACATGTATGCTTCTAAGGTCTGCCAAACCATGACCAGAACATGCTGTCTCCAAATTCCACTATCTTGCAGATATACATGGGTAAGTAGTAGCTTTTCTGAATTTACTACTTACATATCGAAGTCCATTTATATATATATAAATCAGCTTTTTACATACATAAATGATTTGTAAATTGACCTCCAAAGGAATGGTTTTATTCTTAGATAATAGTAGATTGCATTAGTCTTAGTTGTATAGGTATGCAAGTTGAATATTTGAAGTCTAATATTTTTAATTTTTATTAATACATTTGAAATAAAAATGTTTCTTATAGAAAACCAATAAATGTGACCCATATAAAACTGATCACATTGGTATAAGCTGTCCATAGTACTTTTATGACTGGGTTTGCACCCATCAACACGTGAGCACAGATTAAAAAATATATACTTCAAACTGTCTACAAGTGAATGCCTGAAATCAAAATATATTGTGCTAAATGAAAATGTAGACACATTAGAGGCAATCTGATAAGGAGCCATGTAAAGATGATTGCCATTTACATGTGTAAGTCACCTATTCTCCAGGACTTCTGCATGTGAATGGACACCTACACACATACTCAAGCCAGTTACTATTCCAAAAATATACGCGTCAGACTAGGCATGCCCAGGGGTGAAGATGGGGTGAAGTGTAGGCAGAGCAAAAATTTATGCACATTGTAAAATGACTTGTGCATGTTCTTGAAAAATCTAGATGCCGGCATTTACACCTACCATAGTGTAGGCATACGTGGTTGTGACTAGTTTGATGCGTATTTTTACACTAATTACTCCCCTGTTTTATAAAGAAAAACATCTTCATACTTCACTTTATGAATTGGCCTCAATATGTGCGTACTAATACATGTTAACTCTGTGGAAGTTTATAAAATTACTCTCAATGAGTGTAATTTTATAAAGTTGCATCAAATTAATGCATTTTTTTCACTCACCTATTTTATGCCAATTTTATAAAGTCAAGTGTGTATGTATGTGACTCTCTAAAGTAGTAGCATGAGTATGAAAGTATGTGCACACATGTAGGTAATAGCACTTATACCATCTTGAGAGCTGGTGGAAATATTAGCGTGTGCTTTCTGCAAGTATGCATGTAAATGAAGGATTTTTATATTCTATGGGCCCGATATTCGAAGCCCCTAACATGGATAACTTCCTTAGCTACCCATGTAAAGACCTTATCCGGGATATTCGAAGGGCATCTACATGGGTAGTGCCCTTTGAATATCCCAGCTAAGTCCCTAAAGCACCCAGATGTTATCTGCATAGCACTGGGGCATTTTAGGAGCATTTGGGGGTGGAGGAAGGGGCTACACGGGTAGCAGCGATTTTCATTTCTACCTGTGTAGCCCGCTGCAGCTTAAAGATAGCCCAGACGCCCCAACAGCTGCAGAGGCTAACTCGAATATTCACTTCCGCCAGTGCGGAAGTGAATATCCGGGTTAGAGGGGTCGGCAGTCAGGCTGTGCCACCACGGTGCATAGTCTGCCTGCCTCAATATTAGGCCCTAAGTGCGCAAGTGCAGACTCTGCTCATATGCTGCTTGTGTGCATGCTCACGATGAAAGTATGTGTGTACTTTTATGTTGGTCAGTATTTTATAAAAGGTCATTTATGCGCATACATGGCCAACATATCGGCATTTCCACATACTTGGTGCCTAAAACTATACAGATCCTTATAACATTCCCCCATAGGCATCTCAGAGACCTGGTGGAAAAAGAACCAATGAGACACTATGGCCCCTATTCCAACCCACAATTAGTGGGTCCAGACATCCAGATCCACTATACACCAGGATGCCAATTCAGGCCACAGCTCCCCGCATGTACAGACTAGATGTGCGGGGAGCTCTGTTCAGGGCGGGAGGAGGCGGGCCGAGTGAGGAGTGAGGGTGGTCAGTAGGCAGACCCATCACCCGGACATACATGGCCTATACCGATTGCGGCCCTATATGTCCAGATGATGGAGGATAGCTGGGGAACTTATTCCACCACGGAGGTAGAATAAGTTCCCCAGAAGATTGTGGCGGCCGTCGGGGGGACCCGGATCCAAGGTGAGGTGGTGCAGGAGGTTCCGTGCAGCCCGACCCTGGCCATGACAGGCCCAATTGTGGATCGGGCTGCGGAGAAAGCAGTGTTTGGAAGATGGCTGGGGATTGCAGCTCCTGCATGGAAACATGGTGCCATGGCAACATGACGTCATGGCACTGCGGCTCCATGCAGGAGCCTGGCTGAGTTAGCCGGGTAGTGTGCCGGATGTCTAGGAGCCCAGAATTGGGGCCCGGCCTGCACATCCATGCTGGCTGCACCTGATTCTGATCCCGTGGGGACATCTAGCCCCTCTGGGATTAGAATCGGGTGCAACTCCTGACCATCCTGATTATAAATTCCTGGACAGGCTAGGCACGTACAGCCCGGAATTGGCCTTTATGATACTAGAGTACAAATGATATCAACATGACAGCAGATCAAATTGTTAGATTAGTGGTTCTGAATGTTAGGAATTGTATAGTGATACAGCATAAACATTCAGTAGAAAACAAAATGCAGTGGAATCTTTATAGATAGAAATTCCATGTGTGATGTAACGAAGCATTCTTGGGGGGGGGGGGGGGATGTTATACTACTGTCCACCTGGCCAGGATGCAGAGGTGATCTGAGGAAATATTCAGAGGCACTAACTGAATAGCACCACTGAATATCAGCACTTATTCGTATAGCAGATACTGTTAATCAGTGTGGCCAGGGTCTGAACATCGATTCCTAAGAACCTCATTTCTAAGGTGTGCTATGGATTCAGCATTACCAATTTATTTTATTTTATTTTTTTGTTAAGGTGCAAACATATAGATAAGAGTGAGTCAGTTGGTATCTTGAATTTGGGTTTTCCAAAGCCAATGGACAAACCCTCATGAAAGACTCCTCACAAAACAAAACAAAAAAATCATGGGATAGGAAGCAATGCATCGGCGTGGACTGGAAACTGGCTAAAAAACATGAAACGGAGTAGAATTAAATGATCCATTTTCTATATGGAAAAGGCTCAATAGCAGAGTACACCAAGGGTCTGCACTGGGACATGTTTATCATATTTATAAATTAAATTACCTAGAGATAAGAGTGATGAGTGAGGTGATCAGATATGCAGATGATACAAAATAATTCAAAGTACTGTAAATAGAGGATTTTCAGAAATAGCTTGTGAGACTAGGAGAATGGGAATGTAAAAATGGCAGATGAAATTTAATGTGGGCAAGTGCAATGTGACGCACATAGGCAAAAATCATCCTAACTACAGATAAAAAAATGCTGGGCTATGAATTAGAAATCACCATCAAGATAAAGCTCATAATGACTCCTAGATATTTATGTTGAAATTTTCAGCCCAGTGGGCCACAATTGCCCAAAAATCAAATAGAATGTTAGGGATTATTCAAAAAGAGCTGGAGAGCAAAATCAAGCATATCATTATGCTTTGGTATAGGTCCCTGGTGTGACCACACCTTGAGTATTATGTGTAGTTCTGTTCACCCCATCTCAAAAAGGATATAGTGAAACTATAAAAGCTTCAGAGAAGGGCAACAAAGGATAAAAAGGGGAAGGGATACCTCCCTTATGACGAGGCTAAACAGGTTAGGTAGGGCTCATCTGCTTGGAAAAGAAATGATTTACAAGATGTGATGGAAATTTATAATGTCATGGGTTGGGTGAAGAGATTAAACTGGGAACAATCACTTAAGCTTTGAAATAACACTAAAACAAAAGGGCACGCTAGAAAAATAACCACCAATAGATTAAGGGGCTCAGAAAAGGATTGGAAACTTCCTAGACAAAGAATTGATAAAAAAAATGAGCTCTGATGTATGTTGGTGGCTTCTGGGTACTTGCGATGAGGACAGGCAGATAGTGTGCTCAATGGATCTTTGGTCTAACTCAGCATGTTTTTCCTTGTGATTCAGTAGTTACTAAGTACCCTAGAAACAGCAGATGTTTGTTATACTGTGCTGGCTATTCAGGGATTGACCTGCCCTAGTAGCAGCATAGCAGTATATACCCCCTAGGAATTGTCTAGCTGTGCACACTGTAAGGGAAAACCAGGAGAGGAGCTATGAGGTCCTAAAGGAGTTTTGGAGGGAAGTGTCTTTCCTCCTCTTTGCCAAGTTAATAGGAAGGAGCATAGGGGCTCTGAGTCTGTGGGATCCTAGCTATAGATCTAGGCTTGGAAGAAAAGATGGAGGTTGAGCACTCGCCACCATCTCAGAATAAAAGAGCTAGTGGTTTTCCTTAATATTTTTTCTTGCCTTCCAGAAACAGGTGAAGAGCTTAGCAATCCTGAACCTAGAAACTTGTGGAGAGTGGGCCCCAAAGTACTAATTCAGCCAGAGACTAAGAGAGAGGGATACTTTGAGGACCAATACAAGAGGCCCAGAGTGGGGCTGGAATTTCTATTTTTTGCCGTCTTTTTGCCAACTGAGATCAAGCAGAGAGAGCAACAAATTTGCAGTCTCCAGTCCTGTAAAGGTTAGATACAGGTCACCCAGGAGGAGGCAGTAGGACAATCAGGAGCTGCCCTAGAAAGGAGTCTGGTTTAGAGACCAAGTAAGGAAGAGAGGTTCACGGTAGAATCCAAGAGAGGAAATGTGAAGTGTGAGTATTTCACTGAAAAGTAAGTGGAGTAACTGCATCTATGATCAGTATAGAAGTGAATGTGGAAAAGGAGAAAAACACAGGAGAGTGATTCCACGCTCAAATGAGTTGCCACATTACCCAGTTCCAGGAGTGAGATATTAAGCCAGTACTGGATTTCTGACAATCTCATTCTGATGCATTATGGGACCTGCAGCACTGATTCCAGTGGGTAAATTCAGGGACTACAAATACTGTACTGTATTGCAATACAAATTTAAAACCAGAACTGGCAAAACCCCTCACTCCTGGAACTGGGTAACTTGGCAACTTTGAGATGATACAGCACTATTCAGACAGTGTGAGTGAAAGGGTGGAAAGTTCCTCATTTGCAGAGCTAAAGAGGAGTGGAGGATGAGTGCTTAGAGGGCAGAATAAACCAATTCAACTGAGAAGCTAAAGAGCAGGAAGAAAACATTTTAGGATCCATACTCAAAGGATTTATGGTTCTAATTTTGAGAGTTAAGCTCCTAAATTTGTGTCTAAAAATTAACTAGGCTGTGCTCTTAAAATTATACTCAAAATTTCACCAAACTCCTAAATTAAGTATAAGAATTGGGAAGCAATAGGGCAGGTTTAAGGCAGAGGAAATATTAGAGGCTTAGACTCATAAATTTCGACCAGGAATTCTCAAGCCAGTTCTAAGGACACACCTTGCCAGTCAAGTTTAGAGGATAACCACGATGAATATGCATATGAGAGATTTGCATACAGTGGAGAGAGTGCATTCATATTCGTTGTGGTTATCCTGAAAACCTGACTGGCTAGGTGTGTACCGAGAACTGGGTTGCGAACCACTGATCTAGACAAATGACAGACTTAAATTTATGGGGGTTATTTTGGAAGCCCTATTTGTGCTTTGGAAATAGAGATGTCCAAAGTATGGCAATATCTCCAGAGCCATTTTAGAAGCTGGGACTGTGGACATCTCCAGCGTGAAGACATCCCAAGTCTGAACAGGGACATGGAGGAGGCATGGCTGGGATGTTCTCAAGAACTTGGAAATCCCCACTTGACCTCAGAAACATCTTGGACAGCATTGCATCTAAAGCTAAGCCTGCTCCATGCATGAACATACATCTGAAAAGTGATCATTTTGTCAGGAAGATGTGGTCTGAAGTGTGTGGAGAAGGAGCTACACTATTACCCCCTTTATTTTGCAATATGAGAACAAACACTGATGGGGAATGAGGGCTTTGGTTTCCATTTTGCGAGGCCACTAGACATCCCTTATCCTAGCTTGCATTAGATGAACGTCCCCACCCCATGCTTTCCTAAGGGGAATGTCTATATGGCCACATCAGGGACATCATCTTACAAAAATCAGCCAGACACATAGATGTCCCTGGCATTTTTCTGAACATTCCATGCTGGACGTCCTGGATTTGGCTTGAATGTCCTTTCTAAAATGCCACTTCACAGACCAAACTTAGAAAGCTCTTAGCCAGCTAGCCAATGGGAGGCAGGCCAGCTGAGGGGGGTATATCGTGATCTTCAGCTGCACTCTCTGGATATCTCCACAGACCACCCCGGCATTATATGGTTAGTGCAGGGGCAGTCTGTGGATGGAGTGGGGGCGGTACCTGCACTAACCGGGTAAGTGTTGACATTTACCAAGTTGATATAGGTAACGCCAACACTTACCTGGTTAGAGTGATTTTCAGTGGCCCCTGTCCAGACAACTTAGGCCATGTGCAGAAGTGGCCTAAGTTGCAATCTAGACAAAGGCTGGCTGCAAATTGTGCTAGCCGGGTAAGTGTTGGTACTCTGTCTGGAAACCATGGAGGTTAATTGGATAAAGGTGCTGAGAGAGAGATTCAGTGACACTATCTGATCTTTATCTTTATCCGATAGTGTGGGGGTGGTTCTGGCAGCTACTGTATCTGGATAGTGCTGACATTCAGCCCTCATGTGGGTAGCATAACATAGGACAGCAAAGAATTGATCCTAAGTGCTCTCCAGACGGTCTATCCAAGTAGTGGCTGAATATCACTGTTATCTGGATGGGCTCTGGCACTATACAGATACTCGGCACCGGCAACTATCCGGATAGCTGTGCGAAATAGCTGGATTATATTTAAATGCAGCGACTGACTACTGTGATGTTTACATATTTACTGGTTTGAATATCATCCCCTAAATTCTTGTTAGCACCTGTAAAACAAATGATTAATAACTATTTCTTTTAAACCAACATCTCACCAGTAAACTGAAATTTCAGTTAATCTCATAGTGTGCCCTAGGTTTATTGGAGGAGAGCGCTGAGAAGAATTGTACAAAGATGGCGTGGAACAAGAATGGGATTTCAGCCTGAAGCCTGACCAGCCTTTGCAAAGGCGGTATCATTCAAGGGTGTTGGCCCCAGAGCAGACTTTTGAGGTGGTGGTCAGGAAAAATCTTTCACTGAGACAGTCCCCTAGTCCCCCCTCCCCCACCAGCTCTCAGAACTCTACAAAAAAATTCTTCTATGAGAACATAAATTTGCCACAAAGAGCGTTCTCCTTAGAAAAACAAAACACCTACCCTGAGTTATTTTATTGGCTGAGAAAATGCACCCACAGGGATTAGCACCTACTTTTCTACAGGAACCATCTCCAAATTATAAAGATAACATTACACACCCTATTTAATAGCTCATATCATTTTACCAGTATGGAGTGGCGATGTCCAAACAGTCTACTTCCATATGTAAAGTGCTATTTCACCCATGGAAATGTTTTTGAATATACCCTGAGTATAACTGCATTTCATACCTTTCAGAGCTGCTAAGCTTTCCTGACGCTTTAATACAAAAAGCTCTAAGCGACCTCTAAGGAGAATTGTTCTAATGCGAAAATTTGTTATCTGTAAACCGTGCTGATACCAAAAAGCGCGGTATATAAAAACTGTAAAGTAAATAAATAAATAAATTTTAAAACGGTCTCTCAAAATGATTTCACACGCAATTACACATGTACTTGTATGTGACTTTGGAGGAGGGAGGGTTCAGGAAGTGTGGGTGGTGTCATGATTTATGTGTGTATTTTATAAAATGTGTGTTCTTTACATGCAAAAATGTAAAGCCTACTCCCGAGGAGATGCAAATGTCTACATCTTAAGTCTAGTTACTATTATTGTCAGTTTACCCCCAGTAATTTCTAAGGAGACACAAGCATCTGCGTCTTTATAAAATAGGCTAAAAAAAATAGGCGCTTACACTTGCAATCGGTGATAAAAAAAAATACCTCCAGTATTTATTAATTTAAAAAAAATCCATGTCTAAGACACAAACTTGTGACTCGCCATATGTTATGGGTGCTTCAGTTCACAAGGTTTTTACATCTAATTTCCAAAGTTAGGATGAACCTGAGACTTTGCTGTGGAAAAAGTATATTTTGAAGGGGCATGGTAGTTCTCATGTTCTTCTAATTCTTATCCTCCCACTTTTGGCATCCCGACTATCCTTTCTTTACTCAACTCACAAAACATAATTCTATCATTCTAACCTTTTATTCATTAAATGACACAAAACTGCTTAAAGGCTTTATAGCTTTCTACTACTCATTGTTAATCCTGAAAGTCTTTAAATAGGATAGCCATTTTGATTATTGCTTAAACTTATTTTTACCATGAAACATTTTTGCATGTCTGTGTGTTATCCTTTTGGCTTACCACATTTCAAGCTATATATTTCCTTTTCTTAACATTCTCACGCATTCAGTTCCCATTATACAGTACACCTAATTCTTTTAACGTCTTTTCTTGTGGTCACCTTATGGGACTTACATGAAACTTTTAGTTTCACCAGAGTGGCAGAATGGGGAAAATACTTCTATCATCTGTATATTAGTGGTTCCCAAATTTGGGTTCGGGACCCCAAATGGGGTCACATCATCAGTGGATGGGGTCACAAAAACAGGGCCATTTCCCCTCCTCTGGACTTCTACTGAGACCTTGCCTCCCATCTGAGTAAGCTTCATGATAGACTGGAAACTCATGCTGTGTACTGGGGTCTGTAAGCACACATTGCTCACTGACACAAGGGACCCTGTGCTGACGGCCACTGCTTTCTGCCTTACATGAGTGGAGGGAAGGGAAGGAGGCTGGGGACCTGCTATTTTGATTTCATCATCTCAGGTCATGTGAATTTTCAGTTGCTAAAATGGGGTCATATGGGATAAAGGTTTGCAAAGCACTGCTGTATACTAAACAGTGATGACAGTATCTTTTAAACTAAGCACCCTATGTATGTCCTATGTACTGGAAACACCAATGTAAAGGAGGGTTACAGGAAGTTCATGATTTTTAGGCCCACAGCCACTCTGGTGATGCTTTCTGAAGGTGACATAATTGACAGGTACAGATGGGGTGCAAATGCCATTATGGCTTTATAAGAGAACATTGAAGGTCATACTTGACCTTGGCTAGCATTTGAGCTTGCTATCTTTCCTAGCTTTCACCTTTTCAAGTTATTGGAGCTATAATTGCTAAAATGGAGTTCCGCACATTTTTAGGTGTTTTATATTAAGTATATAAGTTTTATATTAAGTAGAATATAGCTGGCCTATTTAACATAATGTATACAATAAATTGCCTGGTTCCATATTATGAAAGGACAATGATACATTTCAAATAGATACATGTTGATTTCATTCTTGAAATGTTTTGTGATACATACATGAATATTTTCAATGTGCTGGTGAGTTTAAATGCCGCTGAGTCAGTGTCGACTCAAGGTGACCCTCTGGATAGTTGTCTTAAACTGTGTTTGGTCTTCAGTCAGATGGTACATTGTTGACAGAGTGGCACCCATAGCTGCTGTTATTGTATCAATCTATCTCATTGCTGGCCTTCCTCTTTTGCGTTGACCTTCTACCTTACCAATGATCATTTCTTTCTTTAATGATCTCTCTCTTCGCATGATATGTCCAAAGTTTGAAAGTCAAAGTCTTGTCATCTGAGCTTCTAAGGAAAGCTTAGGTTTGATCTCCTCTTGTATTGACTGGTTTGTTCTTCGGGTAGTCCATGGTATATGCAGTATTCTTCGCCAGCACCATAATTCAGACATCAATTTTCTTTCTGTCTAGCTTTTTCATTGTCCAACTTTCACATCCATATAACTATATTGAAAATACCATGGCTTGAACAAATCTAATCTTTGTATGGAGAGAGACATCCCTACTTTTGAGAATCTTGTCTAGGTCCTTCATAGCCATTCTGCCAAGAGCAATGTGTGATCTGATTTCTGACTGCTTGTTTGTTTATTGATAGTTGATCCAGGTAGGTTAAAGTTGTCCACTATTTCAATTTCTTCTCCATCATTTATAAACTTATTGATTTTGCCAGTTGTCAGGATCTTGGTCTTCTTTACATTAAGGTGCAGGCTCATTTTAAGACTGTCTTGAGAAGCAAATCTTTCAGATTGTCTTCACTTTCTGCCAGTAAAGTGGTATCATCAGCATAGCGAAAGTTGTTGATGAGTCTTCCACCAATTTACATACCTCAGTTGTCTTCATACAGTCCTGCTTCTCTGTTGATTTGTTATGCATATAAATTAAACAGATAGGGGGAAAGTATGCAGCCTTGTTGTACACATTTGCTTATTTTAAACCATTCTATCTCCTTGTTCCGTATGAACAGTTGCTTCTTGATCAATGTAAAGGTTGTAGAAGAGAACGATCAGGTGCTCTGGTATACCCATGCTTCTTAATTTGGTCCAGAGTTTCTCATGGTTTACACAGTCAAAAGCCTTGAAGTCAATAAAACACATTTAGATATCCTTTTGGTGTTCTTTTGTCTCGCGATGATGTGATTTCCTGAACCCTGCTTGCACTTCAGACTGTTCTTGTTCCAGGTATGGTTGTAGCCTCTGCTGAATGTTGGCATGTGAGATCAGAGCGATTGTAATATAATTTCCACATTCAATTGGATCACCTTTCTTCAATATCTATATAAACAGAGATCTTTTCCAGTCAGTTGGGCATATCTTTCAGATTTCCTGGCAGAGCCTTGTATGTTAACAGCTGCATCAGATTGCTGTAATACTTCAATGGGAATACCATCAATTCCCGGTGCTTTGTTCTTTGATAAGGCTTTCAATACTGCTTTGAGTTCTTTCATCACCAATGGTTCCTGATGATAAGGTACAGGTTGAAACGGCTGTTGGTTCACTTGATCTTTATCGTATAATGACTCGGTATATTCTTTCCACCTTTTCTTGATCCTCTCAGCATCATTCAACATGGGTTCTTGAGCATCCAATTCAAGGCTGGAATTTTTTCTTTAACTCTCATAGCTTTAGGAAAGCCGATCTTGTTCTTCCTCTAATAGTTTCTGCTTCTATTCCTTTGCATGCATCATTGTAGTAGCACTTGTCTTGCTGCACATTGGAAATCTCCGTTGAGTTCTGCAATTGCTTTAGCTTTTCTGCATTTCTGGGAAATTTTCAGAATTTCTTTGGTCATCCAGCGAGGTACTGCTGGAGTTCTCTCTCTCTCTCTGTAGCAACTATCGACTAGTTGCTGATTTTTCTTTTTTAGCAAAAATGTTGGGTTCAAAGTAGCAAGCCACCTACAGAGGTACATTACTGACAGTATTTATTGCCATGTCAGAATGGCTGTGTTTGTGGTCAGACAAAGATTTACAAAGTCTTGTGTTGCAGTTGGAATTAAAAATAGTATTTGAGTTATTGATCATGCCTTACTGCAGAAAAAAAACTTGCTAAACTAGGTATTGGGGGTTTAGTATTGAAATGGGTGTGATTCTTTTCTATCCTAGTGACAAACTAAGTATATTTTTAATGGTGAGACTTCTGGTGAGTAGATTCCATCGTGTGGGGTACCAAAAATTGGAGGTATTGCACGTTTCACATATAGATTTTCAAATGTTGCCAGTGGAAAATACTATAGCGCCAGCCATCTCTGAATTGTTTACTTGTCTTAAATCAGTTGGTATATGAATGACACATAGAGCCCGTTTCAGGAAGGGGCATGTCCGGACCCTCCAGACCAGGACAGGACCCATTGTACCCGATTCTGCACCGCGGGAGGAAGATCGGGCAATGGGATGGCCTGGCATGCCCCTGCAGCAGCTGCGGGGGACATACAGCTGGCAGAATGGCCAGGCCTCCCCTGCTCCTGCTGCTGCGCTGGTGCCAGACACCCCTCTTGACCAGTTCTCCTGCTGCCTGACACAGCTGGGATTGGGTAGCGGGGCATTACTTCTGGTGGCTCCATTGTGTTGGGGGCTGCGCTGGGTTGAGGCGCATGGGCACCCAGCACTTATTCGACCTCCAAGGTGTAATAAGCAGTGCGTCTCCTGGTGCTTGCCGGACATACAGGGCCGTGACCTGAATCGTCCCTGAACGTCTGGGTGTCTGGCCTGCCCCTGTGCTGCCCCCGTCTCGATCTCCCCACACAGAGCCTCTGTGCATGCAGGGAGACTGTGTCTCAGAATTCAGGCAGGATGGCTAGCGGGGCTGCACGTCCCACTGGGATGTACAGCCCTGCTAGTCACCTTATAGAATCTGACCCATAAGGGGCTAGCTAGTAAGGCTGCACTAACATTAATGTGCATCAATTCGTAGTTCACATGTTTCATTAATAACTAGGGACCTGCACTAAAATAATGCACGTTACCTGTGAATTAACATGCATTACCATTACTGCATCTTCATAGCCAACCTCCATAATTTGTTACTCTTAATCCTGACAAATCTATGGAGAAGATGACAGATTTCTTTAGGCATGGTATTAGATTCCTTGGAGGAACAGATATCCAATGTATTTAAAAATCTAGTGGCATCCTCAGGGGGGCTAAGACAAATTTCTACATACTTGAAAGCAACAGATCTGAAAACAGTTGCACACGCAGTTGTATTGGTGCAGGTCAGTTATTGTAATTGCCTTTATCTCAGTCTGCCCAAAAGATTAGTTAGTCAACCTCAATTGCGGCAGAATACAGCACTTGAGATGATATTGAAGGGTAAGAAATGTGATCGAGCATCACCATTTTCATTAAATTACATTATCTACCTGTTGATTTAAGAATTATTTTTAAGCTGTTAACTTTTGTCTACAAAATTAGGCATTGGTTCAAGTTATTTAGTATGGTTTGTGCATAAATTTGAGCTCCCAAAAACCCTCTGTTCGCAGTCAGAATTTTGCCTGGCAATAACATTTATTTATTTGTTTTATAGACCTTCCATCCCCAAGACTTCAGAATGATATACATCAATAAAAGAATTTACATATCAAAGAGAAACAAAACATAAAAGTCAAATACTCTGTCTGACATCCTAAAATACGATCCTAAGCAGTAGAAAACTAGGTGTTGCATATCTTTTAAAGGTCGGTAAGGATTCACTTACTTTTATTTCCATTAGAATTTTATTCCAAGTAGAGGAATGCATGTCGGTAAATGCCTTTCATTTGATTGTCATAAGTCTTAGGACAGGGAGCATGGATAATTGACTCGACTGTGTAGAGTGCAAGGCTCTGTTAGATACTGTAATGAATCACTAGATCAGCCAAATAAGAGGCACCCCTATCTTGCAATGTTTTATATAACCATGTAAGAATCTTAAATTCCTGTCTCTGTTGTATGTGGTGAGGGAGGAGGAATGTTGAAAGGGGAAAGAGAGAATGCCCGCAAAACCTGCAAAAAATAACCCCGAATGCCATAACTTTTCAGGGCTTCAAATAAAATCTCTCAATCCTCTTGATCAAAAGCTTTCTTGGCATCACAGATGACTGCCAAGGCTTCAAGACCAGACTCCATACAGCATACGCCATTAAATCTTTCTGACACTATGAGCTGCACTGAGACCCTTAAGAAACGCAACCTGATCTGCATGGATCAACCACAGTATCATTACTTCTAATCTGTCCACAAGTAGTTTGGCTAGGTTTTTTAAAACCACATTTAAAAGGCCAGCACGATTTTACCAAGTTATAGTCTTTCCCAGATTTAGGAATAACAGTAATGAGTACTTTGTTTGCCACTTCCCTGGGATCCTTCCCCGCTCAGTCACCCAACTGTAATAACTTTCCAAGGGGCCATATAATTGAAGATTAAACAATGTATAAAACTCCCCTCTAAAACCATAAGGCCATGGAAACTTCTTAGGTTCAAGATTCTGTTGAATTTCTCACACCCCCTCTAAGGCCTTCCAAGAGCGACTTTTAGGAAAGCCTGGTGGTCATGTAGGACCCAGACAGGAGTAATCCCTACTTGCTCCCATCAGAGTTGGTGCTGTCATCAGGTGAACTATATGGTCGCCTAGAGCATAGGTCCTCAATATCAATATCTCATCAATATCTCATCTGGGCTAGTTATTGCCAGAACTTCCTTTAAAATATTTTTTAATCAAAATTTGAGGAGACAATAACTGGAAAGTTAAAAAAAATGCAAATTTTTACTCCTCATAGAATTTTCCAGCGCTTCCAGCTTATTGCGAAGGACAAAACTGTTGTTCACCACTCAAGCACTTATAGCTTGAAGAGAAGCCAGATGAGACTCCAATTTAGAAGACTGTAATCCAACCGTATTCAAAGAAGCATCTACAGATTGAAACATTTGAACAGAACCTTGGGTAACACACATAATTGAGGAATAGTTCCACTTAATAAAGCTTCAGTCCTTGAAGCTATTTTCCAAATATCAGCCAGGGATATATTAGAAGGAAAAGCTGTAGAAGGCAATTCGGACAACGCAACAGCTTGAAGGATTTTCACAGGTGATACCAACTTGAGGGCACTCAACATGTAAAACAAGAGTCTGATCCAGCTTCAGAGAAAAGCTGTCAGTGGAGGTAGGGGAGGGAGTCTATCAGGTAGACTCATCAAGGGTCCCTCTAGGGAAGATTACAAGACACCACTCAATGGAGGCGGGACCAGTAGCACATGCTTGTCCATTGGGTTGCTTGCTTTTGGTGTAGAAGCCATTAACTACTTACCTTTCCTTTCCTTTTCCCCTTTGCCACCTGAACAAACACAATTCAGCAAATCAATAAACTATAGTGCTTCTCTCTGGCACAGCTCCATTGGTGCTCCAAAGGGGCAATACCTGCTCCTTTGGCCATATCCACAGCTGCGCACATGTGGCCATGCATTGAAGCCTCTTAGTTGTTTTATGCTGCTGGGTTTCAAGACCTGGGGTCATCCAGGCTGTGCCGGTCCGGTTTCCTCCCAGTCGATGTCCTGCCAAAAAATGCTCAGCCTCCAAATTGTTTTAAGCTGTTGGGCAAGCTGCTCTGACGTCAGGGGGTGTTTCAAGACTGTGGTTGTCCAGGCTGTAACAGTCCAGTTTCCTCCAAGTCAATGTCCTGCCAGAGCAACAGTTCTACTCAAATACTCGCATACTTGATGTTATAAAATAGGTATGATAGATGAGAGGCAACCCATTGGTTAACTAGGCATGACTTTATAAAATACCCTCTATGGGACCAATATTCAAAAGGTTTAATTCGGCTAGCAGGAACTGCTAACCAGATAAACCTGGATGAGAGCAATATCCAGTGGCCTATGCGGCTAATACCATCGACTATTTCCTGTAATCACTGTGGCACTATTTGCATAGTACCAGGGCGATCCATGAGCAAAGCTGGGGAGGAGCTGGATATTAGTTGGATAGTGTCAATTTTCAGCTGAGATCCGGATAAATATTGTGGATAAAGTTAAGACAGTTAAAAAACAGTCTTAATTTTATTTGCAAAGGCTATGGGGGTCATTCTGTAATGCAAATAGGCCACCTGGATGTGCACGATAGACGCGTTCCTCCCAAAAATGTCCAGAACCGCATTCTGAAACCACGCATTCCTGCACGTATCCGGCACTAAAATGTGCATGGGAGGGGGCGGAACAGGGGTGTGGCAAGCTGCATAGACGTAAAAGCATATTCAGGAAAGGCTTGCATAAATCCTGAGTGTATCTGGTGGAAGCCTATGTTAAACCAGCGGCAACGTGGAATAAGGTGGGCACTTAGAAGATTTTCTGCTCTGATCAGTAACGCGTCCCATAGAGATGTATGACTGTGACAAGCCTGCATTGAACTGGTGCGTCTACCCTCTGGGAGGGCACATGATGCAGTTGTAAAGTACAGAATGCACAGGTGAGGGATGTTTGCAATGTGAAGTAACAATAGAAATCACCCCCATGGATACTGAAAGCACTGCAAGACTCCTTATTTTGGCTATGCTGGCATTTGTTATATGTGCTGCAGGGGCTCATCTAGGCTTCCCTCACAATCCCTGTGTTCTGAGAAATGGGAATGTAGATGTGGGGATGGTATGTGAGTTAGTATGGAGCAGAGGAGTGTTTGGCTGAGAAGTGTGGTCCTGAGCTGCCCTGTGATTATGTATTACCAGCATTTGTTTAGAGGTGCAGGGCATGGTTTTGGTATGAGTATGTTATTTGTGATCTTGAACAAGAGTGAGTGTGTGTGTGGTATGTGGGCTGCAAGGGAGGCCCTGGTGTGCTGATCCACAGCTCTGGGGGGACATGTATGCCAGGCTAGTACCTGGACTGTAGGGCAACCCACAGCATCATCAGGTGCCAGCGTGAATGAGCGGTAACCTCTGTACAGTAGCAGGGCATGTCTTTATCAATGATGGGGGACCCTCTGAATGGGGGCAAGCTGCAGTGCACGCAGCACTAATTCATGATGGTGCTTTTTGCCTTATATTTCTGCTGTTTGCACTGTTGCAGGTTCCCTATGAATGACAGGTATGTGTTTTGACTTGTAGATGTACAGACCTATTTCAGTTTCTGCAGGCCCATTCTTAGCATTCCAAATAATGTGTCTAGTGATGACCACTGAAAGCATAGCTAAGGCGTTCATCATTTGCCATGGATGCCTTGCTGCAGGATCTGTCAGGATACACCTCTCACTTTCCACTTGCTGTTAAAATAGCTTTGGTGCACCTCGATAATCTTGTAGTGTTATGGACATGCAGCAGCAGTTGTGTATATATAGTCTGGGTTGTGTGCCCTTATCTGTTGCATCAGTATTAATGTTTTTCCATGAGCACCAGACAGTCAGTGCGAGCATCAGCTTAGAGGATGTACGTTTTGACAGCGGAGGAGTGGCCACATGGAGACGGGATGCATCACCAACGTCTATCTTTTCCATGTAAAGTAAGCACAGGGACGTACAGGCCATTTGCTGCGTTTGCCCATGTCCCATTAGAGCAGTGGGGGCCCATGTTTCCTCAGATATGCTATTTGTGCCACGCTGGAAACACATATCTCCCTGATTCCAGAACCACAGGTGTATCTATATGTGTGGTTTCTGAATTGTGTATCTTATGTGCCCGTTTTCACTTTAGACGTTTCCACTGGAAAAACGTGTATGTTACTGAAATGACCTCTATCTGGATAGCAGCTGAATTTGCCGCTGACCACAAAGATGTATATACAGTGACAGCCACTAAAGGGCTCATTCCGTTCCAGACGTACACCCCCTCTGTATGTCCGGTCTGAGCTGGATGTACAGAGGGGCTCACGATTCTAATCCCGCGGGACACATCTAGCCCCGCGGGATCAGAACTGCAATCAAGTCATGTACGTGCAGGCTGGAACTGCGATTCAGTCCAGCCTTCACTTTCATGACCTACCTGACATAACTCAGGGCTTTTAAATGGAACAGCGATGTCATGGCATCTGGTTGCCAAGGCACTGCGACTCCACTTAAAAGCCATGATGCCGGCCGCCGGACAAAAGTGCTTATTCCCCGCAGCCCGACCCCCGATCTGGCCTCCTAAGGCCAGGATTAGGCTGTGGGGAATGTTCTCCGACCCCCTGCCCCAGTTGTGCCCCGGCATGGAAATAAAAACACGTCTAGGAAAGTTATTCCACCTCGAAGGTGGAATAACTTCCCCGCACATGTTGCCGGCCCTGGATGTACAGGGCTGACATTAAAATTGTCCCTTTATGTCCAGAGCCGGGAACCGCCCAGACTCTGCCCCCTAGCCCCCCTTCCCTGCCCCATCTAACTTCCCCACACAGCTGGCAGGGAGTTTAGACGCGGTGGGGGAAGGCACCAATAGCGGGGATGGATGTCCCCGCTATTCATGGCACAGAATCGGGCCCTATGTGGATACTGCCACAGAATATCCAGTATAATTTGCTCATGGTGTCTAGTGGTTAAAAAATCCACTGATCACTACAGGCTGAATATCTGCCGATAAGTTTATCGCTTACATAACTTCGTCCAATATCATGTTTGGCCTTGAAAGCCAGGCATAATACGTTACATATAATTTTGGCTTTCAACTGTAACCAATGTAGTGCAATAAGTAACGGTGTACTCTCTCCCATCTCTTACTATATTCAACTATCTTTGCCATTATATTTTTGATTTATTTTAACTTTTTGAATAGAATTCGTAGGGAAAGCCAGGTAAATGGCATTGCAGTCCAGGTGATTTAAAACAGTTGAACATATTCCCATAACCTCATGAATTTCACTCTGCTGTGTGTAAATATGTATATAAGGATCCTATGTAAAGTCCTAACAACCAGTCACTTGTAAATATGTATATAAGTACACTGTGTGAACCCTTAACAGCAATCAATTGTAAACTGTAACCCCATATTTTCCTGTGCTCTTCCTCCCTTCCCTAATCACATTGTATGCATTCGTAATTCTGGCCGGTACAGCCAACATCACCAAGTGTAAAACCGCTGCTGATCACTGGAAGCAGCGGGATACAATGTACGCTAAATAAATAAAATAAATAAATAAGAACATAATATATGCCATACTGTGTCAGACCAAGGTCCATCAAGCCCAGTATTCTGTTTCCAACAGTGGCCAATCTAGGTCACAAGTACCTAGGAGTTTATCCAAAGGACACAGGTTCCTCAATGCTTGTACTGGGGCAAGCAATGGATTTCCCGGGTCCCCTTTAATAATGGTTAATGGAACTTTCCTCCAGGAACTTGTCCAAACCTTTTTTAAACCCAGCTACACTAACAGTTTTTACTACAGCTTCCAGTAACGAATTCCAGAGTTTGATTACGTGTTGAGTGAAAAAATATTTTCTCTTATTAGTCTTAAATGGGTTACACTGTAGCTTCATTGCATGTCCCCTAGTCTTTCTATATTTTGATGGTGTAAGCAATTGATCTACGTTTACCCGTTCCACTCCATTCATTAATTTATAGACTTCTATCATATCTCCTCTCAGCAGTCTCTTCCAGGTTGAAGAGCCGTAACATTTGTAGCCTCTCCTCATAGGGGTATCCTTCCATCCCCTTTACCATTTTGTGACTCTTCTCTGTACCTTTTTCTAATAACGCTATATCCTTTTTAAGATACGGCGTCCAGAATTGCACACAAAATTGAAGGTGTGGCCGCACCATGGAACGATACAGAGGCATTATAACATCCTTTGTTTTATTTTCCATCCCTTTCCTTATGATTCTTAACATTCTATTGCTTTCTTGGCTGACACTGCACACTGGGCAGAGGGTTTCAGCATGTTATCCACAATGACGCCTAAATCAGTTTCCTGGGTGGTGGTTCCTAATGTGGAACCTTGCATTGTGTAACCATAGTTTGGGTTGTTCTTTCCTAGGTGCATAACGTTGCACTTGTCGACATTAGGCATCCAAATGGCAGATGAAATTTTGTCTTCCAATTTATCAAGGTTCTCTTGCAATTTTTAACAATCCTCTTGGGTTTTAACAACTTTGAATAATTTTGTGTCCTCTGCAAACTTGATTGCTTCACTCGTTATTCCCATTTCCAGGTCATTTATGAATATGTTAAAAAGCAGCGGACCCAGCACAGATCCCTGGGGTACTCCACTATTCATCTTTCTCCACTGGAAAAATTGGCCATTTAGCCCAACCCTCTGCTTTCTATCTTTTAACCAGTTCCTGATCCATAATAGTACACTGCCTCCTATCCCATGACTTTTTTTAAAATTTCGCCAAGAGACTCTCATGAGAGGCTACTGCACAAAAGTGCTATGAGCGCAAATATGATCTAATTTATCCACATCTTTTTTATCTGTACATCCATTTGCAAATCTAATGGTAAATGTGATGACATTACTTCTAACCTTTTTACTTCCATTGTGCTTTAAACATGAAAGCAAGATGAATTCTTTTGGTTGTTTCATGGGCCCTGCCTATAAAATTGAAAGGCTTAACACAATTAGCAGGCCTGCTAGCCATGTTAATCCCGGTGAGCGGGATACTTAGTGGCATACTGTAGAGCTGTTGTATGCTGCTGAATGTCCCCTCCTGATGCTGCTGCATGCCCCGATGCCAACCATATCAGGACGTTCCAGGGGTGGCACTTGGGTTAACCCGTCGGTGGTGATATTTAGCTGCTGGCCGGCTAACTTAAACCAGCTAAAGTTAGGCACACAAAAGACTGGCCGAATTTTAGCTGATTTAGCTATCTGACTGGTGACTGATTAGTCAGTGGAACAAAAAACTGGACATTGTCTGCATGCAAAAAACGGCTAAACCTAAAGGATCCCAACAATTTGGTTAGCGGACTCAAATATAAATTAAAAGAATCAATAAGAGGGGGGGACACCTTCAGCACTGTGCCCTTTAATACCATCTATTTTGAATCTCTACTGCCATCCCAAACTTTAAATGTTTTATTTTTTATAAAAGCGGAGAAACAGTCCCCCTCCAGTCTCTCCAATAAAACTTTGTGATCTAAAGTATCAAAAGCAGCTGTGCCCCAGCATTGGATCTTCTCTCCACTTAGGGTTGCCAACTGGCCGGTTTTTCCATGGCCAGGCTGGCTGCCGGCGCAGAGGCAAAACCGGCCCTTGAAAAGCCGTTTTTTTTGCTCTGGCCGCAAGATCGGGAGCGGCCAGAGCAAAAAAACCGGCTTTTCTCCCAACCCGGAGGGCTTCAGAGGGAGCTGGGGAAGCCCGCGCGAGGCCCCGGCTCCCTCTGTACAGCCGCCAGCGTGAAGAGCCTTTACCTTCACGCTGGCGGCTGTTCCTGTGAAGCCGCGATTGGTGGGAAAGGTTAAAGGCAATGCCCTTTAACCTTTCCCAGCATTCGCGGCTTCACAGGAACAGCCGCCAGCGTGAAGGAAAGGCTCTTCACGCTGGTAGCTGTTCAGAGGGAGCCGGGGCCTCGCGCGGGCTTCCCCAGCTCCCTCTAAAGCCTCAGACCGCCGCGGTTTTGGGGGGGTGGGGGGGGAGGCCAAGGACAAGGAGTGCCTGGGCTGTGATGGAGGGAGGGGGCCTGGACTGGAAAAGGGCTAGGAGGGGGAATTTGACTGGAAATGGGTTGTGATGGGGGGGGGGGGGGTACCTGGACCGGAAAAGGGCTATGGGGGGGGGACTTGGACTGGAAGGAAATGGGCTGTGATGGGAGGGGACCTAGACTGTAAAAGGGCTATGTGTGTGGGGGGGGGGGACATGGACTGGAAATGGGTTTTGATGGGGAGGGGGACCTGGACTGGAAAAGGGCTGGGGGGGGGACATGGACTGGAAATGGGTGTGATGGGGAGGGGGACCTGGACTGGAAAAGGGCTATGGGGGGGGGAACTTGGACTGGAAAAGGGCTATGGGGGGGGGGAACTGGGAATGGAAATGGGCTATGGTGGAGGGAGGGGGAACTTGGACTGGAAATAGGCTGTGATTAGGGGGACATGGACTGGAAATGGGTTGTGAAGGGGGGGACGGACCTGGACTGGAAAAGGGCTATGGGGGGCATTGGACTGGAACGAACTGGGCTGTGATGGGGAGGGGGACCTGGACTGTAAAAGGGCTATGTGTGGGGGGGGACATGGACTGGAAATGGGTTTTGATGAGGAGGGGGACCTGGATTGGAAAAGGGCTATGGGGGAGGGGGGGGACATGGACTGGAAATGGGTTGTGATGGGGAGGGGGACCTGGACTGGAAAAAGGCTATGGGGGGGGGGAACTTGGACTGGAAATGGGCTATGGTGGAGGGAGGGGGAACTTGGACTGGAAATAGGCTGTGATTAGGGGGGCTAGGACTGCAAATGGACTGTGATGGTGGGGGGGAGTAGGTCTGCAAATGGGCTGTGATGGTGCGGGGGGACTCGGACTGCAAATGGGATGTGATGGGGGGGGGCCTAGAACTGGAAATAGGCTGTGATGGGGGACTTGGACTGGAAATGGGCTGTGATGGGGGGGGGGCTAGGACTGGAAATGGTCTGTGATGTGAGGGCTAGCACTGGAAATGGGCTGATGAAGAGCTGGAATAGGACTGGAAATGGGCTGATGTGGGGCATGGGAGAATGGGATTAGAAGGGAGTGGATGCTGGGTGGGTCTAGAACTATAAGGGAACTGATTTTGGGGGAGGACTAGAATAGATGGGGAATGAGAATGGAGAGGGGAAAAATATTTTGTGTGGAAGAAAAGTCTATGAAGGGCTGGGTATTGGGAGAGTGAGGGGCTTGAGAATGGAAGGGTGAAATTTAAATGGATGATAAAGGAATAAGGAAAGAATTGGGGGAAAGAGCAAAAGGGAAACAATCAGTATGTTAAAGCAGAAATAGAGAGAGAATGGAAAACATCTAAAAGAGAAGAAAGGACAAATGGATAGCTCGCAGAAGACACGAAGAAACCAGAAGAAAGTGACTGGAGCAATTGCAACTGAAAATAAAACGCCCAGACAGAAGGTAGAAAAATACTTTTTATTTTGAATTTATTAGCTGGAATATGTTTGGTCTGGGAAGTGTGTATTGATAACATTTTTGCGTTTTTGTTTAGTGCAAGAGGAAATTACTTTATAGTTTTATTTCTCCAGTGTTGTACATTTCATGTTTGGATTTTGGGGTTCCCAGTTTAATTATTATATGACCAAGGAAGTTAGCCTACACGTATCCTCGGTAATTTTTGTGGGTGGGGCTGGGGCGGGGCAGGGGTGGGACTAGGGGCGGAGAATGGGTGGAGCATGGCGAGCCACAGGTGTCGGGTTTTTCTCTGTGAAAAAGTTGGTAACCCTATCTCCACTACTAGGATGGAGCCCTTCCTCCATCTGCTGGCATTGGTGCAGCACCACTAATCCTGTTGCCAGCACAAGGCCTGCTCATAGGCCTACCCCAAGGAAAAGCTGAGGTCATAGAAAGAGAGATGGGGTGTACGAGTGTGAGGAGGGTGAGTTGGAAGATGGAAAAAGATCAATTTGAGTAAATTAGGGGAAATGAGATGGATGAAAGGGATGGAAAACGATAGAAACGAAGAGTAAGTATGTGGGAAAAGGAAGAGCAGAGACTGAAGGAGCAGAATGATAAAGGTATCAGACTAGGAAGAGGAAGAGGAGTGTGACAGAGGGAAGAATGGTGAAAGAGGTGGATGGTGAGATGTTTTTTTATTGTCTGAGGAAATGCAGGGAAGAAAGGCACGCAATTGCTTTTCCTACATGGAACCTCAGAAGAGGGTAAGATGGAGATAGAAATATGGGCCTCACATGGAACTTTAGATTAGTCTCTAATGCTGTTCCTTCTCTGGCATCTGTGGCCTACTGAATGATGGAGTGTTTAGGGACCTACCTAGATCAAAGATGTACCACGTCCTATAACAACCATTTTGTCAGGAACCCCCTGTATCTAGCATTCTGTGATGATTACCGGTATTCCAATTAACTCAATTAGAACAGAAACTTGAGATTATTCTCAGCCTTTGAACTCCTTGTTTATCTTCTCCTATTTCTTTTTCTGTAAACTATAACAACTTTATAAACATCACATTGTCTTTCAAAGAGAGAGAGAGTGTGTTTTCTCTTCTCCTTGGTTCCTGAATGCCTTCAATCTATTTCTCCCCCTTCTGAACTCAAGCAAGATATGACAGTCAACTCTCGGACTTCATTTAATTATTTATTTTCAATGCTTGATGCAGACACTTTATAAGAAGCCTGAGGTGGGATAAAATCAATTGAAGATAACACGATATAGTACTAATAAAACCCCCTAAAATCCACTTCTCACAACCCAGTCCCCTAACCCCACCAGTCTGAATCTGTTGTCAGGTCACCACAAACCCACCCCATCCCCATATCAACTTCAGACCTCTACAACATTGTTTGAGTCCTTCCTTTACTCTTTCAGATGTACTCAGGACCATACTTGAATGTTTCACGTTTACAGTATGACTGCAGCTTCTCATAGAGACTGCTTTTGGCTCCTGAACCACTTAGGGGGTATGTTTACTAAACCGTTTTAATATGCACTTTGTGATGTTATCGTGCGATAATTGCGCTTTATCGGGCGCAGAGGTACCTTAGCGCGCGATAACGCGCACATCGGCACAAACGAGCGCTGAAGGCAGAGAAAGGCTCCCGGAGGGAGGAGGAAGGCTCTCCAGGGGCAGACAGAAGGGGTCAATGGGTGGAGAGTGGGAGGGGAGAGGCTCCCCGCACACTAACGATGTGAAATCCAAGGCTCAAAACTAACGCTAGTGAAACCCTGGCGTTAGAGATGATTTAAAGGGAAGAGAAACCATTTCTGTCAGCAATGTACAGCAAAACCAGGGAAACCTACAAAAAAGTGATGAGTGTGATACATGTGCACGGAACAAAAGGGCAAATAAACAGTGAAAATGAACAGCAGATAATGGACAAATAAAATAACCAAGCTGGGCAATAGTGATCTCAATGGGAAACATCAAAAAACACTCCCAAGAAAGCACCAAAAAAAGGATATGAATTCTGGAAGGGTCCATGCTCCGTCCCAATACAAGGTGAATGAGCCCACAGTGAAATTGCGCTGTGCAGGGTTTTCCTCACCATCGGACAGGTTTCCTATGGTGTGCACATGTGTGGCAACAGCAGGGTGGGCATGTCGGAATGGCCAACTGGACAGATGCTTGAAAATGGGATACAGAGGGCTGCAGGCGGCACATGCTGTGGTGCAGCTGGGGCATAGTGCGGACTAGGTAGATGCCTAGGTGGCACTTAGGAATGCTGAAACTGTACAGCAGCCAGACAGCAACTGATGAGGGCCCAACATGGGCATGAGTGTGTTTATCACAGTGTCACAGGGGATAGTACCCAGCAGGTACCTCCAAGGGCACAGAACATTGGCAGGCGGTGTAGGGGGGAAGCATGGATGTCTATGCAGGCACCCCTACCCCAGAACACGCACCATAGGCAGCCGCCTACCTACACACTGGATGGCCTGAGACTGCGCACCACCAGCACCACCAGCAGAAGGGCATGTCAGCATGGTGGCAGAGGGGTACTGGTGGTGGAGGGGGGCAGTGGCAGCTGCCCAGAGCAGACCATGGCCTAGCCCTGTGTAGGTGGGTGTCATGCACTGCAACAGACAGGCCCTGCCGGACGAACAGTCATGGTATCACCAGGGAATGCATTGTCTCTGTGGCAACATGGTGGTGCAGTGCACACAACCAGTGTGTTCAGAGGCAGAAGGTCACAGGTTCAAGTCCCAGCTGTGGTTCCTGCCAACCCAGTCCCCATATTTTACCCACTACTAAAATGTGCTAATACAGACAGAACCTTTATTGCAGATGACGTGAACATGCCCAAAACACCTACATTTTACCCTACAGAGCACAGACACTATAAACAGGCGCATTACCTAGAGCAGAATCTGCCAAATGCAGTCCTGGAGGGCCAAAAATCATGCAGGTCTCATGCTGTCTCTAATGTAAGGGCATGTCAGCATGGTGGCAGAGGGGTACTGGTTGTGGAGGGGGCAGTGGCTGCTGCCCACAGCAGACTGTGGCCTAGCCCTGTGTAGGTGGGTGCCATGCACTGCAACAGACAGGCTCTGTCTGACAAACAGTCATGGTATCTCCAGGGAATGCACTGTCTCTGTGGCAACATGGTGGTGCAGTGCACACAGCAAGTGTGTTCAGGCACAGAAAATCACAGGTTCAAGTTCCAGCTGTGGTTCCTGCCAACCCAGCCCCCATATTTTACCCACTACTACAATGTGCTAATACAGACAGAACCTGTAGTGCAGATGACGTAGACATGCTCAAAACACCTACATTTTACCCTACAGAGCACAGACACCATAAACATGTGCATTACCTAGAGCAGAGTCTCCCAAATGCAGTCCTGGAGGGCCAAACACCATTCAGGTTCCATGCTGCCTCTAATAAATGTAGCTGTGCTGCATTGCTATGCACCGCCCCCATGGTATGCAGATGTAACTCATGCATATTCATTAGGGACAGCATGAAAACCCAAACAGTGTTTGGCCCTCCAGGACTGGAGTTGGGAACCTCTGCCCTAGAGCAGCGGCCAACAGGGACAACACACACGCACCCACAGGCTCCATTATCTCAAGCTTCCTGGAGAGGCAGGATGTTGGGCTCTGCGTGCATCTCCCCATACTAGCACTTGCATACCTTAGCAATGCCACCCTAAACATGGGAAAACTGTACACAGCTATCAAAAGGTTGCTATGATAACTGGCAAATAGCAATTCCTACGTTAAGCACAATTGGCTGATTGAGCTGCATCATAGCAACCTTTCTGATGTCTGTGGAGTGTGCCTTAGGTTTGGTGTCTGACAGAGTGACCCCAACAGTATTGCGTACCATAGCCATGCCTGCACTGTGCCCAGGACTGGTGTGGTGGCCAGGGCTGCCAAACACCTCTATAGTTGCACAATTCTGGCATAGGTGTGTGGAGTGTGTGTCTGTCTATCCAGTGTGTGGTGGCTGCCAACACCCTCCACAGCCCACACTGCTAGCACTGTTGCCAGTATTGGCCTGCCAATGTGCATAATGAGGAGCAAGGTACTGTGGGAATAGCCTGGATAGTGTGGCCTGGCCTGGCCGCATCTGCACAGGGCATAGGGCAATGGCTCGGACATTGTAGTGCCCGGCCACCACCTGCACAGACAGTGTGGCCACAGCATGTCCTGCTGGGAGGTCACTCTCACCCTGACTGAGCAGTGACCACGGCATGGCTAGGTTCCCCCATAGTGCTATATAGTATTTTTCTCATGTGATATTTATGGGTCCCTTTTGGGACCCAATCACTGACTTATCTGCTTGGTGTGTATGCTGACATCCCAGTTCTGGGTACACGTATCACCTCCAGGACCATGCACTATGGACTAGCTAGCAGATTGTCTGCAGCTAGTATGTGTCTTGCTGGAACACCTTGCAGGGTGCAGCGGCTGGAGGCTTGCTGCTGGAGAATGTCAAATAGTGGTGGGGTGAAGCTGAGCATTTCTAGGCCTACTGTCTGTCTGCTATTGCTTTATGGATGTGTACAGCTCTGCATTGCCTGCCCTGTAGGGTGTCTGTTCCCCAGCAGGACTGGGGTTGATAGTCCCCTCTACTGCTACCATTGCGGGGAGGTAGAATGTGGATCTGTTGGTGGGTGATCCTGTTTCCCACCCTGAGCCCCAGAGGGTGGGTTGTGTGGTGGTACATAATCTGCCTATGGGTCCAAACACCCCCACCCCCTTCACCTACATCATGTAACCATGGCACCAACACAGGATATGCACTATTCTGGGTGCATCATAGCCCATAAGGGCTAGACATTTATTTATTTATTTATAGTCTCTTATATACCGCGCTATTCAGCATCAGCGCGGTTCACAATAAACAAAGAGTTACACAATTCAACGGTACTTTGTGTTTACAGTAAAACAGGAAATACAACTCGGATAACAGGGTAATTAATTAATTATAACATAGTCATGATCTCATCCTGGCTTCAGTTTTGTGTATGGGTGGTCTATGGGGTGTCTGTATTGTATGTGTATGTTTGGAAGGTCTGTGGATTGGTTGAGATATCTGCATTGTTTACTGGATAAGACAAGAGGAAGAGGTAGTGTTTCAAAGCTTTTCGAAACTGCAAAAGGTCTGGTATTGCTCGGATGTTTTGAGGAAGGCTGTTCCAACACCTTGGTGCACAGAATAAGAAGGCCCTGTCTGTAGTAGTTTTGGTGCACTGTGTTATTGATTTAGGGACTAACAGAGAATTGAGTGTTACTGACCTTCTGTCCCTATTGAGAGGTGTTGTTTGGATCATATCCGATAATGATGCAGATGAGAGCTCTTTGATGGCTTTGAATGTAATTAGTAAAGTTTTGAAAGTGAGTCTACTTCGTATCGGGAGCCAATGAAGATGTTTCAGAATAGGTGAAATATGGTCTTTCCGGGATGCTCCATGAAGGACTCTTGCTGCAGCATTCATTGCCATTTGAAGTGGGTGTAAGGTGGCTTGAGGGAGACCTTGTAAAATTGAGTTCGCATAATCAAAATGAGGTATGATTAGCGCCTGATAGATGGTTCTAAAATCGTCTGGCTCTAGCAAGGATCGTAGATGTCTAAGGGAACGTATTTTGTGGTATACCGCTCTTACAATATTTCCTATGTGTGCCTTCATATCCAAGTTCTGGTCTAAAGTGACACCGAGGTATCTGATGGTGGTCTTGGTCTGGAGGTTAGCATCCTTCACTTTCAAAAAGGACGGAGCAGTGAAATTTCGGTTCCGTGTAATGAATAACACCTCCGTTTTCTTGTGTTGGATCCTTAGATTTTGGGATTGTAGCCAGTTGGATACTTCATTTATGCAGTTTGTTAATGGAGTGAGGTCGGGATTCTCTGTTGTAAAAGGAAAATATAATAGTACATCATCCGCGTATATCATGCAGTTAACTCTAAAGGATCGTATCAGGTTGCATATAGGCTGCATGTATATTGAACATAAGGGCGGAGAGGGAGGAGCCTTGAGGGACCCCTTGTTTTTGATGAAACTGATCTGATGAAGTATCGTTGGATCGTACCTGCTGCCATCTGTCAGAAAGGTAGGACTTACACCACTCAAGCGCTTTATCGGTAATTCCCTTCCCTTTGAGACGTTCTAGGAGGCGTTCATGGCTCACAGAATCGAAAGCGGCTGCGATATCTAGGAAGACAAGGACAAACCCTTGGCGGATGTTATCAATACCTGATAATAAGCTGCTGAACAGTGTAGTTAGAAGCGTTTCCACACCGTGGGCTTCTCTGAAGCCGTGTTGGCATGGGTCTAGTGGCGCGTTAATTTCTATATGCTCCTGAATTTGTTTTTGTACTTCTTTTTCCAATATTTTTGCTAGTAAAGGAATGCTTGATATTGGTCTATATGATTCTGGTTTAAGAGGGTCGAGCTTGTTGTTTTTTAGTAATGGCCTTATGGATGTTTGCTTAAGGGTACGTGGGAAAGTTCCTGTTGTAAATGATTGAATCATGAGTCTGGATATGATGGGACTGAGGTCAGCTTGCAGATCTTTGATCCAGAACGCAGGGCATGGATCAGTATGAGCGGTGGTCATGTTTAAGCTAGCAATGGTGTCCTCGATTTGTCGTTTAGGTGGTATTGAGAAGATAGTAAGTAGAGCTTGATCTACTGGATCTAGGACTATGTTAGGAGCTGAGTTATTGTCAGTTTGGCAGAGTTTGGATTGTAGATAGTTAGCAAATATTTGAGGGTGGATTTCGTATTTGAGTTGAGAGGCGGGTTCATTTGTCAAACGCTTAACTATGGCAAACAGGTCATGAGGCTTGTTCAGAGATCTTTTTAACGTGACTGCATGGTAATGTCTCATTGATTCAGTAACCGCTGTGCGATGAGATGTGAGATGTAGGATATATGCAGTTCTGTCTACTTCTGAGTGTGAGCATCGCCATCGTCTCTCAAGTTTCCTTAGGGTTGTGCGTGAGGCCTTCAGCTCAGATGAATACCAGATAGCAGAGTGTCGCTTGCTTTGTAATTTGTTAGTCGATGGACATGTGGCAATTGAACTGAGCGTATTATTCCAATCAGAAACTAAATCATCAAGGCTGCACTCTGGTAAGTTAGTTTGTGGAAGTGTTGTTTTTAGGATTAGGTCTTTGTCAAATGGCTTAAATCTTCTCAGGGGGGCACTGGGAAGGTCATTCACTCCTCTTTCTTCCTTTTGGTTACATCTGGGAAGTGGAACCTTGAATATAATTAGTTTGTGATCTGACCATGGAACTGGGTTGATTGATAGATCCAAGATGGATGGTGAGTTGACGGTTGTTTCAGTTGTAAATATTAGGTCTAATATGCCACCTTTAACATGGGTTGGATCTTTAATTAATTGGTTAAACCCTAAAACCTGTAGAGCTTCAAGAAAAGCTGTTACATGGGAGTCTTGGAGAGATGGTAGATTGAAGTCTCCTAGCACCCAACTTGCTATATGGGGGTTCTGTGTATTGGAGGCCAAGTCAATTGGATGAAGGAGCGCGGTATAGTAGAGTGAAGGAACAACATTTATTTACTATTGAGATAGTATCTAGGAGTGTTCAGCTTGTTGCTTCCTTAAGGTTGAACTGGAGGTCAGATTTGGTGATGGCTAGAACACCACCTCCTCTCTTGCCATTTCTATGACATGTATGTATGGAGAAATTGGGAGGCAGGAATTGGTTGATTAATACATTGTCATCGCAAGAAAGCCATGTCTCAGTGATTAGGAGTAGGTCAAGGTTGTGTAGTGATATTAAGTCAGAGATGACTAAGACAGACTAAGACATGACTAAGAAATACAAAAGGACACAGATGTAACCTAGGTGTGGCTGCAGGAACTACCTATCACACACAGTAGCACTTATGGGGACCTGCAGCATGGTGTATTTCAGCCATGAAAGGTGCTGTGGACCTGGTGCTGGGCGCCCCACCTCACCCTCACTGTGAGCACAGTACCCGCACAATGTGGCGGTCTGTGGCTACTCTGTGCCAGTACCACACACGGTCAGTTCCCCCTACCAGGCCGAGGTGCTGTGGGGGTGCATACCCCATCTTGTGCCCATCTATCCACTGCTGATTTGCATGTGCAGTGCATCATGGGTACGGGTGGGTTAACCCTATCCTGGTAACCACAGCAGACAGGTTGTGTGGTGACGTGCAGTCCTTCTGCAGCCAGCCAGGGGTTTGTTAGCAGCTATAGACCTGTAGCCCACTAGTTACTTCACTGCCTGTGAAGCCAGAGGTCATGGGTTCAAACCCATGGTGGGGTTATTTGATAGGGCTGTCTGAGGCATTGTCTATTTTTAATGTTCATTAGTGCTGCCAGCAAAAACACCCTCAGAGTACTGTAACCTTAAGGTGCCTCATAAGGCGCCCTATAAGGCGCCTTATAGGGCGCTTTATAAGGCGCCTTTTAAGGCGCCCTATCAAACGCCTTATAAGGTGCTTTATAAGGTGTCCTATAGGGGACATTATAGGGTGCCTTGGCGGACAGTGCACTTTATAATGTGCCCTATGGAGTGCATTATGGGGTGCCTTATGCGGCACCTTAGGTTATGCCACCGTGAGGGTGTGTTTGCTGGCAGCACTAATTAAAATAAAAGTAAAATGCCTCAAAAATCACTACCTAAAAGTAAAGGGTGATGCCTCAGCCAGCCTTATGCATTAGGCACACTGGGGGATCAAACTCATGACCCCTGTACCATCAGTCAGTGTAGTAACCATTGTGCTACACCTCAGTTTCTATGTTTGTCTGTCTGGGCGCCTACTTAAGATTACCGCGCGTTAACACGCTTAGCGGCGCTTCGCCCGATAATGTGCGCAGCAGCGCGTGTTATCGTGCGATAATCCCGTTTTGCTACTTTAAGACTGAAACGCCCACTCCTTTTATGGCAGCCTGCACACTATCGCCGGGCGCACATTAAGACGGTTTAGTAAACATACCCCTTAGTCTCCTATGTGTTTCTTTCCATACCCCTAGATGTGTTCTTGTCCTCAGCTATTGTGTAACTAGATTGTAAACTCTGATGAGCAGGGACCGGCTTTTACACGTGCCTGTATAGTGCTAAGTATGCCTTGTCGCGCTATACAAATGATCAGTAGTAGTAGTCTGGATATGCCTGTCATACTGCACTTTTCCTCTCTGATATAAACCATGGTCTCCATTTTCAAAATAGCTTTCTCCCATATCATGTACAAGATTGAAGAAACCCTTTTGAAAACTGGGCTTTGCACTTACTACTAAATTCATATATTATGCAGTACTCATCTTTCATATAAGCATGGGATTTTGTTCTTTAAGGCACTCTTATAAATAAGAGAACAAAGTGGAAATGCTGCGCAAAGCTGAGTGGCTGCCAAGTGATTTAACAGTGATTAAGTTTGTGCAATTTTCTTTGCATGACCACATAGTGCAATGTAGTATTCCACAGGCCACATTATTGCTAAACATTTGCTAGACAAAGTTGACATATTACAGAACAAGTTTCAGGAGATTATCTGCTAAATCCCTGAATAATCTGAAGGTGCCTTAATACCAAATGTGCTATTGATCTGCATAATAGGTATAACAAAAGCGGATTGTGGTTAACCAAAACACATAATTATATTGTACTGAGGTTTAACACGCATTGTCAAAAGCATGCAGAATGCATAGATTCTTCATATTGTTTTGTTGTCTTGGATACTATGTGCTTTTATCAGCAACAGAAAACAGAATTGACAGTGTATGGTATGCCTGCCACTGTATATCAACCCCTAAGGGCCGGATTCTGTAGGAATTGGAACAGAGGCACAGATTTTCTCATATACCAAAGATGGCTTTTCTTTGACATTCATTTCCTACTTCAAGGCTCTGAGCTAATTTCTTAATTGCTCCTATTGGTGCTAAGAAAACAACATAATCAGCTCAATAGAGAGGGTTATCTTTGGAATCCAATTGAGTGGAATGGGAGCTGACATGTCTGTCTTGGCAAGATGCAAAATGAAGGGTCATCATTCATTCTGCCATCTCATAATCAGAAATTGTGTGTTAAGTGCTGTCGAGTCTTTCGACTCATGGCGACCCTCTGGTTAGTTGTCCTAAAGCGTGTTCGGTCTTCTGTCTGGTGGCTCATTGTTGATAGAGTGGCACCCTTAGCTGCGGCTGTTGTATCAATCCATCTTATTGCTGGCCTTCCTCTTTTGCGTTGACCTTCTACCTTGCCAAGCATGATGTCTTTCCCCAATGATCTCTCTTTTCTCATAATGTGTCCAAAGTTTGTGTCCAAAGTTGGGCTTCTAAAGAAAGCTTAGGTTTCATCTCCTCTAGTACTGATTGGTTTGTTCATCAGGCAATCCATGGTATATTCAGTATTCTTCACCAGCACCATAATTCAAAGGCATCAATTTTCTTCCTGTCTGTCTTTTTCACTGTCCAACTTTTACATCCATATGATATTGAAAATACATGGCTTGAACAAGTCAAATCTTTGTATCAAGAGAGACGTCTCTGTTCTTGAGAATCTTGTCTAGGTCTTTCATAGCCATTCTGCCAAGAGCAATGCATCTGATTCCTTGACTGCTTGTTGTTTCTTTAATGATTGTTGACCCACGTACGTTGAAATTGTGAACTATTTCTCCATTAATGATGAACTTCTTGATTTTGACAGTTGTCAGGATCTTTGTCTCCTTTACCTTAAGATGCAGGCCCATCTTAAGACTATGTTCCTTGATCTTGAGAAGCAAATGTTTCAGATGGTCTTCACTTTCAGCCAGTAATGTGGTATCATCAACATAATGACGGTTGTTGATGAGTCTTCCACCAATCTTCACACCTTTGATGTCTTCATACAGTCCTGCTTCTCTGATTTGTACTGCTTATAAATTAAACAGGTAGGGGGAAAGTATGCAGCCTTGTCGTACATCTTTGTTGATTTTAAACCATTCTGTTTCTCCTTGTTCCGTATGAACTGTTGCTTCTTGATCAATGTAAAAGTTGTGCACGAGAATTATAAGGTGTTCTGGTATACCCATGCTTCTTAATGTGGCCCAGAGTTTCTCATGGTTTACACAGTCCAAAGCCTTCCTTTAGTCAATAAAACACATATAGATATATTTTTATCTTTTCAAGGATACATATCACATCTGTGATGCTGTCTCCTATTCCTCGCCCTTTCCTGAATCCTGCTTGCACTTCAGGAAGTTCTTGTTCCAGGTAAAGTTGTAGCCTCTGCTGAATGATCTTGAGTACAATCTTGCTGGCATGTGGGATCAGAGCAATAGTGGGATAATTTTCTCAGTTAGTCAGATCACCTTTCTTCAGTATTAGTATAAGCACAGATCTTTTCCAGTTAGTTGGCCATGATGTATTCTTCCAAATTTCTTGGCAGAGCTTTGTAAGTATGGTAACAGCTGTATCCGATTGCTGTAATACATCAATGGGAATGCCATCAATACCTGGTGCTTTGTTCTTTGATAAGGCTTGACTTCTTTCATCACCAATGGCTCCATATCATAAAGTTCACATTGAAACAGCTGTTGGTCCACTTGATCCTTGTGGGATAATGAGTCTGTATATTCTTTCCACCTTTTCTTGATCTTAGCATCATTCAATATGGATCCTTGAACATCTTGTAGCTTTCCAATTTGAGGCTGGAATTTTTTCTTTAACTCTCGAAGCTTTAGGAAAGTTGGTCTTGTTCTTCCTCTAGTTTTATTTCTTTGTACTTTTCATTGTCATTGTAGTACTTTTCCTTGTCTTGTCTTGCTGTACCTTGGAAGTCTCTGTTGAAACCTGAGATGGCCTCTTCCTCCCCTCTGGTTTTAGCTTCTCTGTGTTTCTGGGCAATTTTCAGAATTTCTTCAGTCGTCCGTTTTGACGGTTTTTGCTTTTTCACCTTTTGTACACGTCCAACACAGCCTTCTTGATGTCATCCCATGACTCTTCTGGAGCTCTTTCATTTGTATCTAAAGCAGAAAATTAATTTTGCAGGCAGTCCTTAAATTCCGGTGGTATATTCTCAAGGTCGTATTTTGCTACATTCATGAGTGACTTGCTCCTTTTACACTAGTTTGCAAACTAGTAGTTGGTGATCTGTATCACAGTTGGCTCCAGGTTTTGTCTTTGTTACCAAACCTTTCCATCATTGACTTCCACAGATGTAGTCTCCAATGATTTTTGTACAATCCATTGGGTGAAGTCCATGTGTACAGTTGCTGCTTGTGTTGCTGGAAGAAGGTGTTTGAGATGAATAGATCATTTGTCTTTCAGAATTCTATCAGTCTTTCTACAGATTCATTTCTGTTACCAAGTCCATATTTTCCAACCACTTTACCGCTGCCTTTGTTGCCAACCTTTGCATTGCAGTCACCCATGACTATCAGGATATCCTGTTTGCATGTCCTGTCAATTTCAGCTTGTAGTTGTTCATCTCATCAACTTCTTCCTCCTCTGCAGCTATTGTTGGGGCATATACCTGAATTATAGTTGTGTTGATGGGCATTCCTCATAGACAAATAGAAATTAAGTGCTCACTGATTGAATTGTATTTTATTACAGTTCTTGCAAATTTCTTCTTGATGATAAATGCAACACCATTTCTTCTTTGTCTTTCATTTCCAGCATAGTATACCATGTGATCATCAGATGCAAAGTGCCCGATGCCAGTCCATTTCAGTTCAGTGACACCCAACAGATCGAGTTATACTCATTCCATTTCATTCTTGACCACCTCCAACTTCCCTAGGTTAATGCTTCGTACATTCCATGTCCAATTTGTAAGACATCTTACAGTTTAGAAAAGCATTGAAACACCATCTCTTCCTCCAGCATTACCCCCTAGACAGCACCTCTATAGCCTCATCCACCACCTAGCCAACTTAGTTAATAAGACCTATCACACAGCCAACCACTACTACATCCAGCGAGATGACACCGATCTGCCACATAGATGTACATAGTTTGCCCCTTGTTATCCAAGTTTTTGCACCTTGTTCAATGTAAACACAAATCAGTTAATGAGATGTGTACGTTGTTGTTGTTTATAAACTGCACTGATGCCGAGTAGTGCGGTATAGAAGAGATTGTAATAAATACAAATAAATAAATAAATAAATATGAAAAAAAAAACCAGAGGCACTAATCATCACATGGAATACCTCTTCCGTCCTCCCTACTTCAATCAATGTGGCAGACACTACCATCCCAATAAAGGATGAAGTTCGATACCTTGGAGTAACACTTGACAGCCATATAAGCTTACAACCACACATCAACAGAACCACCGACGAGACACCAAACAGACCTACACTCAGGAACTCCCTTAATGATCATAGATTTTTAAGGTCTTCTCCATTACGAATTACCAAGCTGATATATAAACTGTAAATAGTTCACAACTATTATTGTTAATTGTATATAGTTTCCCCTGTTACATTCCCAAGTTACAGACCCTGTTACAATGTATGCAAAAGATCCTGTTCTGATGCAAGTTTGCAAAAGATCCTGTTCTGATGCAATTTTCTGTTATTTGTAAACCGCACTGATACCAAATAGCGCGGTATATAAGAACTGTAAATAAATAAATAAATAAATAAATCTTTGCATCTTCTGACTCTCATTTCATGTGCAACTACATCAGTGCAGCCATAAATGCTGGCTTTACTCTGAAAAGTTTTCAGCTCATCCCCAGTAGCCAGTTGAGTGCCTTCTGACCTGGGGGTCTCATCTTCTGGCACAATAGTACAATTTGCTTTGTTGTGACTATCCACTGGGTTGTCATGGCAAGATACAGAAGTAAATTGCCAGGCCTTTCCTCCGCGCAGTTTAAGGTTAGTGTTGTTGCCATTGTCACAGAAATGTGATCCTCTGCTGCCAACACTGTCCCATTCTGCTGCTGTCCAGATGGGTTGTTTGTCTTGGTCTGGCACCTCAGCTGAGACCTGTCCACCTTGGGAGACTCTGCCAGCAGAGTTAAACTACCGATAATGTAGCTCTCAGCATGACTGATACACACAAGCCCTCATAGTATGACAAGCTGCAACCAAGTGAGGGAATGTATGTATTAAAATATTGGAATGCATTTCTTAAAACAAATGCCTGAAGCAAACTTTAAAAAAAATAGCTTGAAAATTGAGTAATAGTCTAAAAATCCAAAATGACTCAAATGTATTTGCCTATGCACGTCACAAGGGGCACCCATACAAGAGGTATCGAGTATCTGTCATACTGACCAAATCATCATCAGTACCCACAACCTTCCCCCCTATTTTTATAATTTTCTGTGATGGTCAATATTGCAGTGATTTATCCATTTAGCTTGGTTAGTTAAGCCAGATGAATTGTTTTTGAAATTTTAGGGCTATTGATCTGTGAACCTTTGTCTGGTTAAGAAGCAAGACTGGAGTTGTGCATGGTTATCTTTTAAATGTATTTTGTCTAGCAGATTGTGGATAAATGGTTAAGAGGGAAAATTACTATTGTGTGTTAAGGGAAGAACATATGGCAGGATTCCAAAAGGTAACCAGATTCTCTACTGCTTATCTCAGGAGTAAGTACTGTATTTTTCCCAGTCCACTTTAATAAGGTTTATGGACTTTTCCTCCAGGAACTTGTCTAAACCTTTTTGAGACCTAGCTACACTAATAGTTTTTACTATATCCTCTAGCAATGAATTCCAGAGCTTAATTACACATTATGTGTGAAAAATATTTTCTATGATTAGTCTTAAATGTACTACTTCGCAACTTTGAGTTCTCCCAAGCCTTTATACTTTGAATTCATGTTTGTTCCTTTTACTCTGCTCATTATTTTATAGACCTCTATTATATCTCCTGCCAGCCATATTTTCTCCCAGCTGAAAAGTCCTAATCTTTAAGTCTTTCCTCATTGGGATATCCTTTAGGGATTATCAGTCATTTCATGTATTTTCGAATGAAAACTGAAGAACACCCCTCCCAAATTTTAACACTTCCTGTCTGCCATTTATAGTATGCACTGTTGCTCAGTAGTACACACTGTCATTCAATAGTCTGTGCTATTGAGCAATAGTGCTCACTAGTGTGCAGTGGTGTGCACTACTGAGCAATATTCATGTATGTTCAAATAGGACATATCTCCATACTCACACTAAGGGCACCTTAGCATGGCCAAGCCGTCGAGTGGGCTATGATGCCAGGAAATGCAACTGAGGTGGGGGAAGGGGTTTAATGAGGTGAGAGAGCAATAATTAGTAGGATGGGGAAATGAGAGTGGTAGAGAGCACAGGATGGTGAAGCATAATTTGGTACGTAGTTTAGGGTAGGGCTGGTTTGGAAGCGGCAGGAAGAATAGGTTTTTTGACCCATTTGGGCTGCAGCTGAGCCTGTGTGAGATGTGAGTGTGTGTGGGGGAGGGGGGGGGGGCTACGGTCAGAGTTGGAGCAGTTTGGAGTTTAGATAGGTCTGGTAGTGCTCAGGTTCATATAGAGTTGGGGGGAACAGGCCAAGATGGAAGAGTTAAACATAGAAACATAGACCATGTGGTCTTTTCTGTCGGCATTTTTCTATCTAGTCTGTCCTTCCATATCAACAACTACAGCAGTCCCCTTTTGCCTTTAGAGATCCTCTCTGTTTGTCCCATGGTTTTTTGAATTCAGATACCATCCTCATCTCTACCACTTCCACTGGGAGACTATTCCGTGGATCCACCACTCTTTCTGCAAAGAAATATTTCCGCATATCACGCCTGAATTTATCCCCTTTCACCCTCATCCCATGTCCCCTCATAGCAGAACTTGCTTTCAATCGAAAGAGGCTCTCCACATGTGCATTTATGCCACGGAGGTATTTAAAAATCTCAATCATATCACCTCTATCCCGCCTTTCCTCTAAGGTGTACATATTAAGATCCTTAAGTCTGTCCTCATATGTTTTATAATGAAGACCTTATAATGAAGACCACTAACCATTTTAATAGCTCTCTGACTGAGAGCTCTTAAAAGGGTTTTTTGTATATTTTTTAAAGCAAGGTTACTTTCTTTTTGGTGCTTTAGGGGAACTTTCCTTGAGCACAGTAGGTTGCTGAACTCCAGTAACCTCCTCAGGTTTAGAAACTGCTAACACCTAATCAGGAGTTAGTGGGCCTGTTTCCTGAGTGCAGTTGAAGCCTGCATAAAAGGCTCCAGTGCCCTGCCCTGTTGAGGCTTTCCTAACCAGGGCTCCACAGATCAACAAACATAAGGATTTGAGGGTTTGTTTGTTTGTTTTATTATATTACATTGCTAGCTCTCTGACTAGGAGCTCTTAAAAGGGTTTTTGTATATTTTTTAAAGCAAGGTTACTTTCTTTTTGGTGCTTTAGGGGAACTTTCCTTGAGCACAGTAGGTTGCTGAACTCCAGTAGCCTCCTCAGGTTTAGAAACTGCTAAACACCTTATCAGGTGTTAGTTCCCTCCCTACCCACCCCGACTCCCACCCACCCCTAGTGAGCAGTCTTGCTTTATAGGGCACCTCCCCCTTTAACAAATCACAGAGAATTGGACCAGCACATTTTGAATATAATTAAAGAGATTTAACTGCTTTTTCTCTGAAAGGACAGCTGCGAAACCGGCTGGTACTTGGTAGATCTCTCTCTTTTGTTTTAACAGATACCTAAGCTCCACGAACAGAACAATGGCTGGGAAAAATTGTATTGCTAAAGCTGTTGCCCCCATTACAGCTTCTGCCTCAGTCCAGACAGAGGTCGTAATGCCAGTTGAAGGACCGGTTCCATGTGCAGGGTGCCTGCATGCTGAAGCTCTGAGGAAACAAGTGGAGGAACTCAGAGAGGAGGTGGCGAGGCTGAGGAGCATTCAAGACAGTGAGAAGTACATTGATGAGATGCTTCTTGCAGCAACCAAGCTCTCCAGCACAGGAGAAGATGGGTGCCAACAGAATGTCGATGGTTGGACACAAGTCACCAGGGCCTGCAAAATCACTAATCCAACTTCTCCAGCCCTTGAATTGAAGAACCATTATGCAGCCCTGGAAGTGGAGGAGGTGAAAGCATCCCTGGAAAGGGAAGAACCAGAGTTCAAGTACCCCAAAGTTGCAGAATCAGTGACCAGAAGGAAATGAAGGGTAGTGGTGGTTGGAGACTCTCTTCTGAGGGGTACTGAGGCGTCCATCTGCCGACCAGACTTGATGTCCAGAGAGGTATGCTGTCTGCCTGGTGCCAAAATACAAGATGTTACGGAGAATTTGCCGAGACTCATCAAGCCCACTGACTATTACCCAATGTTGCTATTCCATGTTGGAACAAATGATACTGCCAGGTATACCTCAGAACGTATCAAAAGTGACTTCAAGGCTCTGGGACAGAGGGTGAAGCAGTTAGGTGCACAGGTGGTGTTCTCTTCAATCCTCCCTGTTGAGGGTAAAGGCCAAGGCAGAGAGGTTCGCATCCTGGAGATGAATGCATGGCTGCGTGGATGGTGTCATCGAGAGTGTTTTGGTTTCCTAGACCATGGGATGCTGTTCCCAGGTTGCAGAGCAGAGATGGCATCCATCTGTCCAAGAAAGGTCAACGCATCTTCGGTAGTAGACTGGCTAATCTACTGAAGAGGGCTTTAAACTAGATTCGTTGGGGATGGGTGAAGAAAGCCCCCAGGTAAGTGAAAGCCCCCAGGTAGGTGATACCCATTTCCATAAAGGTATTTAATGTAACAGGGGTAACATATGGAAAGCAGTGTGTATTAATGCCAATAGCATGGGAAATAAGATCCCTGAAGTTGAAGCTTTGGTGGGAGTGACTGACTTGGATTTAATGGCAGTTACAGAAACATGGTTCACAGAAAACCATGACTGGGATGTAACTATACCTGGCTATACGTTATTCAGAAAGGACAGGGTAGGAAGAAGGGGAGGAGGAGTGGCACTATATCTAAAAAGTACTATTAAAGCTTTGGAATTACAGAGCTTAAAAGGGAGAGAGGAGGCATTGTGGGTTAAACTAGAAAGAGGGAAAGAGAAATCTATTTGCATTGGTGTGATATACAGACTTCCCTCACAAGAGGAAGAGGTGGACAGAGAGTTAATTGAAGACATACGCAGCATTGCTAGGAAAGGGGAAGTGCTACTGATAAGAGATTTCAATATGCCAGATGTTGATTGGCACATTCCTGCTGCAGTATCATCTAGAAGTAAGGAGATCCTGGATTCTCTACAGGGAGAACTATTCAGGCAATTGGTAACAGACCCCACATGTGAAGGGGCCATACTGGACTTGGTGCTTACCAATGGTGAAAGTGTTTCTGATGTTGTAGTGGGAGATCATTTTGCATCCAGTGATCACCAGATGGTGTGGTTCAGTATTAGGACTAGGGCTGTTAGAATCCATTCCAAGGTGAGGATCTTAGACTTTAGGAAGACTAACTTTGCGAAGATGGGCCAATACCTCAGGGAGTCGTTAGTGGGATGGGAACAGCTGGGGGATGTAGAAAAACAGTGGGCAAAACTGAAAGGGGGTATTTTAAGGGCAACCAACCTTTTTGTTAAAATGGTAAATAAAGGCAAAAGGAAAAGGAGACCGCTATGGTTTTCGAAGGAAGTAGCTGAAAAAGTGAAGAAAAAGAGGGAGGCCTTCATGAAATACAAGAGATCACAGAGAGAGGAAGACAGGCATCTGTATTTGGAAAAACTTAGAGAAGCTAGCAAAGTAGTCAAGAAGGCAAAGATTCAAAAGGAGGAGGAAATAGCCAATGCAATAAAATGGGGGGGATAAGACGTTTTTCAAATATATTAGTGAGAAGAGGAAGGGCAAGAGTGGTATTGTCAGACTCAAGGGTGCAGGGGGGGAATATGTAGAAGCTGATAAGGATAAAGCGGAATTGCTTAACAAATATTTTTGTTCTGTGTTCACAGATGAAGAACCAGGAGCAGGACCTCAGAAAACACCCACAAATAAGAAAAGAAGCGAGGGACATCTTGAACAATTTTCAGAAGACTGTGTTCGTGAGAAACCAGCTCAACGTAAAGTAGACAAAGCGATGGGACCGGATGGGATACACTCTAGAATACTGAGGGAACTTGGGGACTTTCTAGCAACTCCACTGACTGACCTTTTCAATGCCTCGTTGGAGTCGGGAGTGGTGCCAAAGGACTGGAGAGAGGCTCATGTGGTGCCTTTACACAAAAGTGGAAGTAAGGATGTGGTTGAAAACTACAGGCCGGTTAGATTAACTTCGGTGGTGAGTAAATTATTGGAAACGCTGCTGAAAGAGAAAATAGTGAGGTTTCTGGAGTCCAGCGGATTACAGGATCCGAGGCAGCATGGATTCACCAGAGGCAGGTCTTGTCAGACAAATCTGATTGATTTCTTTGACTGGGTGACCAGGGAGTTGGACCGAGAAAGAGCTCTAGATGTGGTGTATTTAGATTTCAGTAAAGCCTTTGACACTGTTCCTCACAGGCGACTTATAAACAAACTGAGCACCCTAGGGATGGACCCTAAAGTTACTGCTTGGGTTAGAAATTAGTTGGATGGGAGGCGACAAAGAGTACAAGTAAATGGAGCTCACTCTGAGGAGAAGGATGTTACCAGTGGTGTGCCCCAGGGATCTGTCCTTGGTCTGATTCTTTTTAACATCTTTGTTAGTGATATAGCGAAAGGGCTGTCGGGTAAGGTTTGCCTCTTTGCAGATGATACCAAAATCTGCAATAGAGTAGACACCCAGGAAGGTGTAGATAACATGAGGAGGGATCTAGCTAAGCTTGAAGAATGGTCTAGAATTTGGCAGCTGGGATTTAATGTTAAAAAATGTAAGGTCATGCATTTGGGCTGCAGCAATCCAAGGGAGCAATACAGTATAGGAGGTGAAGTACTTTTGTCTACTAAAGAAGAGCGGGACCTAGGCGTGGTTGTGTCTGATGATCTTAAAGTAGCTAAACAGGTAGAAAAGGCGATGGCAAAAGTTAGAAGGATGCTTGGGTGCATACGGAGAGGAATGGCTAGCAGAAAAAAGGAGGTGATAATGCCTCTGTATAAGTCTTTGGTGCGACCTCATTTGGAGTATGGTGTGCAATTCTGGAGACCGCACCTTCAAAAGTATGTGAACAGGATGGAGTCTGTGCAGAGGGTGGCTACTAAACTGATTAGTGGGCTTCATTATAAAGCATATGAGGACAGACGTAAGGATCTTAATATGTACACCTTAGAGGAAAGGCGGGATAGAGGTGATATGATTGAGATGTTTAAATACCTCTGTGGCATAAATGTTCAGGGAGAGAGCCTCTTTCAATTGAAAGCAAGTTCTGCTATGAGGGGACATGGGATGAGGGTGAAGGGAGATAGATTCAGGAGTGATATGCGGAAATATTTCTTTACAGAAAGAGTAGTGGATCCATGGAATAGTCTCCCAGTGGAGGTGGTAGAGATGAGGACAGTAACTGAATTCAAAAAAACATGGGACCAACACAGAGGATCTCTAAAGGTAAAAAGTGGACTGTTGTAGTTGTTGTTATGGAAGGACAGACTAGATAGGCCATGTGGTCTTTTTCTGTCATCATGTTTCAATGTTTCTATGTTTCATATTTGGCACATGAAGGGGACGGAAGGACCAGACAATTATCCTGGAGTGATCGAAGGCAACATTAATCCTGGAGTGATCGAAGGCAACATTGGGGCACATAGGAGATAATCAATGAAGCTAGATATTGAGGTGCTAAATTATGGATGGCTTTATGAGTGAGGGTAAGGATTTTAAAGTGAACTCTCTGGAGGGAGAGAAGCCAATGGTGCTGAATGAAGATAGGTGTAACATGATTGTATTTCCCAGCGTAAGGACATGGATGGTGCTGTTCTGGATGGTTTGGAAGCATTTAAGGTGATGCTGTGGAAGACTGGAGAAAATGAAATTACAGTGATTGAGCTGAGGATAAGTGTGGTCAGAGCCACTTTGTCGAAAAATGGGCAAAGGGCTCAGAACTTACGAAGAGCTAAGAATTCAGACAGAGTAAGGTATGAGATATGAGTGGAGAAGAAAAGTTCTGAATCTATGTAGACACCAAAATAGTTAAAAGAGGGAAACAATGAGATGGATGCAGAACCAATGGAAGGGGCTAAAGTAGGGGAGAACTTGGTGCCTGTAATCCAGGTGGCACTTTTGGTGGGGTTAAAGCTTTAACATGTTGAATAATCAGGTGGAGATAGTCGAGAGCTGAGTTTAAGCCAGAAAGATCAGGTGAAATGCTGTCAAGATGTGCCAAAAGCAAAATGTCAACTATGTGAATATAAAAAGGGATAACCAGTGGCTGAATGAAGATAGCCAAGGGGCCGAGAAAGAAGTTGAACAGGATGAGGGAGAGTGCTGCCTCTGAGGGGACCCCACAGGGGAGGGAGTAGTAAGTAGAAGAGGAATTATGGTGGCAAACATGATAGCTGTGATCAAGGAGAAAGGACATTATCCCAGAGACTGACTTCGTGAGATGAGGAGGTTGTGGTCAACGAGGTCAAATACAGCAGTGAGATCAAGAGAAATGACAAGTGCAATGTAACCCTGGTCCAACATGGTATGTAAATCACTGAGAATGGAGGTAAGGATCGTTGTGGTGCTGTGATTAGTGTGGAATCCCGATTGACAATTGGCAACACAGGCTGTATCGTATTTGAAAGGCACAACTCATTTATCAAATATTCTGGATGAGGTTAAGGATTTAACACTTGAATGCTGTTTGGTGACAATGGACATCAATTCCTTGTACACCAATGTGGATCAGCAACAAGCATTACATATCATAGAAGGAATGGACTGGCAAGATGTACTGATTTCAAGAATTCCAAAAGGTTATATCAGACATGTTGGAACTAGTTTTATGCAATAACTATTTTTGTTATAACAAGTTCTACCAACAAATTTTTGGCATTGCTATGGGGCGACCATGGCCCCACAGTAGCTACGTTATATGCAACAAATTTTGAGAAAAAATTCCTTTATCCATCTGATTAGAGATGGTTTGATTGTGGGTCAGGCATTAAGATGATATACTATGCATCTGGATGGATTTACAAAATTTGCTGTTATCCTTTAAGAATTGGTTAAATACAGTAGCTGTGTACAGAGTTTAAAATTTCAGGGTGAGCAAGATCAATAGTAGATCTCTTTCCTTTAAATAAGTTGGTACATAGAGTGGATTTTGAACCTTTCTCCTTCTTGTGGGAGGGCTCTACTATCAAATACCTGGGCATCTGATATAGTTCCTCCTTGGACGATACCTTTAAACACAATATTGCAGATATCTCCCAGATGGTTCAGGATCTAACCTCAAAGTGGTCCCCCTTACATTTTTCCAGGTAGGACACCTAGAGACAATAAAAATGACGATCACCTCTAACAATATTTTTCCTGAACTCCTTATACAAAATAATTGAATGAATGTTGGTTCAGTTTCTATGGCAAGGGAAACCTCCCCGAATAGCCACAAAAAAACTGAAAAGTCATAAGTCAGTTGGAAGGGTGCATTTCCCACATTTCCATTGGTATCATTGTTCTCTTTTCCTCAAAGAAGGCTCTCAGTGAGCGAAGGAGTGAGCCCTGACATCATGTCCGGTTTGACTTGTCTTGAAAGAACATCTTGTGTCCCCGACTCTGATAAACCTCTTGGGAATGCAATATTCGGGAATGGCAAGATGTTTGACTATTATTAGTGATAAACAGGGAGCATTTTATGACCTTGCCCCTGTCTCTTTCCCATCTCTCCTAATTCCTATTTGGCACAATCCGCTTTTCAAGATCCAATGTAAACCCTTTGCTTGGAAGTTGTGGCAAGAGAGTGGTATCTGGACTATCAAACAGCTTTTGGAAACTGCTTCATGGAAATCCTTTGGAGACTTGCAATGGGAATTTGGTCAACCAGATACATGTATGTTTCAGTGGCTTCAATTGAAACATTGTGCATCCAAATTAGGTCTGACTTTGTACAGTCTTCAGGCATATTGGGGCCTGAGATGTATGGTGTGCACTATAGCTAATACACATGAAATGATTTCCCAGTTCTATGTGATATTCTGTGATCGCTCACATAGAGAAATGGTCGGCATGGAGAAAGGATGGGAAAGCAAAGTAGGTGCTTTCCCCTTGCCACAGACCTGGGTGCATTTCTGGGGACCTTTGGTTCGAATTTCATGGTTGGTTGCTCTCACACAATCTGTTTTTTTTGGCGCATAGGGCCTTTATCACTCCAATACATCTATCAAAATGGGATCCAACCCAAGGGAATTGGTGTTGGACCTGCAATAGTGTGGTGGGTATTTTTGCACACATGGTCTATGAATGCCCTAATGTTCAGCCTTTTTGGAAGCAGGTATGACGTATTCAAAAAATCCTCCAATTTACAAGACCTTTAACCTGGCATATAGTTGTTTTCCAATCCTTTGCAGATCTTCCCTTACTGCCGAGTAGTAGTAGTTTTTTGCTGGACTTTATGATGGTTATAGCATTGAACTTGGTTATAGCCAATTGGAAAAGTCAAACAACTTTGGGCTGGCATCTTTGGTGAAACCACCTGTGCCTTTACCGTTACTATGAACACGCAGCAACAGCTGCCTCATGTTTAGCCACAACAGATGTGTCGCAATGGAAACTCTTGGACGAATTTATCAAAACCACACAATGAGAATGACAGAATGGATCAGCTTCGCAGTTGACTCAGGCCTTTCTTTTATGGCTTTCTGAACAGCTGCATCTTATGTTTTATGTATCATGCAATGTTGCAGCTTCAACTATCTTGGACAAGACCGATGGACTAATCGGTGTTTCTTGACTCGATTTAGGGAGCTGAAGGAGGGGGCTGGAGTTTTCCTATCTTGCTTGTAGTTGGGGTTTATCGTAGATGTAGATGATGAAAAGCTAAATAAAAATATTACGAGAAGATCTTTCCTGGATGTGTTAATCAAAAAACAAGACACAGGACTGATGACAACTACATATCAGAAGCCAGTAGTGTAAAATAATTTATTAATGTTTGTCATCCCCCATATAGGTTAAAGATGGGTTTGCCAAAAAAAACAATTTTTGAGGTTATGCAGGATTTATTATACTGCAGAAGAATATGATATCCAGGCACCAACTATGAGGCTGTTCCAATTGTACAACGCTGTTTTAGGGATACTCATTTGAAGAGCTCCGCTGGAGGGTTATTGATGTGATTCCTCTATATTGGCAAGGTGGTGTTAGGGAGGCACATTTGAATGGATATGGGTTCAATATGGAAGTAGAATGACATTCCTTACTCAATGGGAGAGGTGCTAACGGAGGTGGGCAGAGGATTGGAGGAGATTGAGCACAGGGTGGCGGCTCTTGATGATGCGGAAGTGTGGCAAGAGAGGGAAAGCAGAAAACAATGCATGCAAATAGAAGTCTTGCTGGCAAAGGTGGACGATCTTGAAAAACGTTCCAGAAGGAACAACTTGAGGCTGGTGTGAGAACCAGAATCATGGGCGGATGGACAGCTGTCAGAGCTATTTGAGAGTTGGCTGCCAAGGGAATTCGGCCTGGAAACCATGATTGGCACCATAAAGGTGGAGTGTGCACACCGGTTGGGCCCAAGAACAAGGTCAGCCATGGCCACGACCGGTGCTGGCAAATATTTTGAACTTTGTGCATAAGGCTCAGCTCCTTCAAGCCTACCGGAAACAGCAAAATCTGCAGCTTGAAAACCACAAAATACTGATTTTCCAAGACTACTCAGCGGTGCTAGCTGCGAAAAGGAAGGAGTTTGCTCCGGTGTGCTCTGAACATTTCAGCAGAAACATTCGCTTTACCCTGGCCTATCTGGCCATTTTAAGGATTTACCATGGGGGAGCTATGCAAACCTTCTCACAGGCTGCAGCAATGAAAAAATACTTGGCTGCCCTGCCTCTTGTTGGCCAGGATGAATGGGTGAACTGGGGGACGTGATTTCATGAGCTTCCGGCTCAAGTGTGCTGACTGAGCGTGGCTGTCAAACTAGACCAAAATTTTAGTAGGAATATGTTTAAAGAGTATGGAGGTGCAAGAGTGTCAATTCTATTGTAATTTGGTGCCCCGCCCCATGGGGCGAGGTTTCCTTAAACTATCAGTGGGGGCTGGAGGATCGGAGCTGGGGGGAGGACCAGTATGGGGAGGGTTGCCCCTGGTGCTTGGAAGTGGCCCATTCCGTATACGGAATATGATTGGGTGTTACCTGTATATAGTTTGGGGGTGCATGGGGTTAGTGGGTAAGTTGGGGGATTGGCTATGGGGAATGTATGAGGACGGGGGTGAGATAATTCTGGGTGCTTCAGGGTTTGGTAAGGGGTAGGAAGGGGGGAGAGGATCCCGAGAGATGGGACAAGGGTTGGTTCGCTAGATGGCAGCGATTAAGGAGCGGGGGAGGGGAGTTGAGTTGAGGGTGGTTGGTTTTACAAAAGGTTTTAATTGGGCACAGTTGGAGGGGGTTGGAGAGGGAGGGGTTCCTGCAAGCCATCAGCAATGTGTATCATGTGTGCGCTTGGGATCTATCAACCTGGGGGTCAAGGCTGGGCGGCCCCGGGGAGAGGTTATGCAAACAGTGCTGCAAATTAGAAGGGAGTGCCGTGGGTATGTCACTTAAGGTGCTTTTGGCCTCATGGAATGTTGGAGGCATTACCTCGCCAGTTGAGTGTACTAAAATTTTGCAAACACTTAAACGTAGGAGGGTTCAGATAGCCATGCTGCAGGAAACACACCTGAATGAATTGGAACATCGGAAGCTTCAGCATGACTGGGAGGGGGCAGTCTATGGAGCTTCCTCCAGGTCATGTAAGGGAGGGGTGGCCATTCTTGTAAAGCAAGGGGTGCCCCTGGAAATAACTAGTCAGGAGATAGATCCTAAGGGGTGTTTTGTTATCTTGTGTGCCACCCTGTACAATGAAAATATAGTGTTGGCAAACATATATGCTCTAAATGAGTACAATCATTCTTTCTTTAAGATGATGCGGAAGAGGCTTGCCTCTGACTGCCACAGACAAATTTTCCTGGCAGAGGATTCTAATTGTCAACACGACCCTGCCTTAGACTATTCTGGAGCTGCCCGTATGCAGGGCTGTACAAAGAAAGAGATAAGGTACCTCTGTCATATGCTTGACCTACTTGACTACTGGTGGATGCTTCACCCGGATAGTTGAGACTAAATACATATGTCCCGAGTGCATGGCACTTGGTCGCATTTGGATTATATTTTGGTGTCTTCAGGCATCTAAAGTCGAATGTTGCAGGTGGAGATAGAACCCATCTATGTGTCCGACCATGCTATGGTTTGGATGGACTGGGAAAGTCGGCAAGAGACGCATTACAATTGGCGTTTCCCGGTCTTCCTTTGAGAGGATGACGATTTTCGACTCTTTTTAAAAGCCCAATTGATGGAGTATAATGCCCACAATAATACGCACCGGGTTACGCCGAGCTTGTACTGGGAGGCGAGTAAGGTGGTGGTGGTAAGATCAGTGGTTATTGCTTATATGAGCAGGCATAGGAAGCACTTAGATCAGAGTATTCTACAGCTCGAGCGCGCCCTGCAGATGAAAATGTGGCACCTGCTGAAACATCAGACTTCGGAGCAGCGGCAGGAGTATTGGGCAACTTAGACGGCGTTAAACACATTGCTTCAGCGGAGATCTATTTTATCTATGCATTATTATTAGCATAAGTTTCACAGATTTGGTAATAAGTTGGGGACATTGCTTGCAAGAGTGGTCCGTGAATGGGAGGGATCGAGGTTTGTGGCAGTAGTCAGAGACCCACAGGGACTGTTGCAGAATCAACCAGCTCAGATAGCAGAAGTCTTCCATACCTTCTATAAAACATTGTACACGGCAGAACCGGAGGGCTGGGACACAGGGGAAAGCTTTGTGCAGCAGATAACTGTCCCCCAGCTATCGGAGGAGGAGATAGTGGCACTGAACACTCCGATTACAGAACAAGAGGTGCAGCGTGGGATTAGGAGAGGCTCCCTGCATAAGGCGCCCAGACTGGACAGATTTTGGGTAGAATATTATAAAATATTAGAGCAGCAACTAACTTCAACTTTAGCTGATTTATTTAAGGATGTTTTGGAGAAAGGGAGCTTCCCTCGGGATATGCGATGCGTTTCGATCACGCTAATACCCAAACCGGGAAAGGATGCCCTGGACCCGGCATCCTACCGGCCGATATAGCTTATTAATTTTGAAGTGAAGTTTCTAGCCGGGATATTGGCGGGAAGGCTGAACGCTTACCTCCTGAGGTTGAACATCAGGTAGGCTTTGTTCCAGGAAGGAGCGCTTTCTCTTATATTATGAAGCTTCTGCTGGCTATGGAATACTGCGTGACACAGCGGTTCCCTCTATTGCTGGTGAGCTTTGATGCGGAAAAGGCTTTCGATCAGGTGTCATGGTCATATCTTATTACAGCTTTAAAGGGGTTTCAATTCTCAGGAGATTTTTTACGGTGGGTGCAAATTCTTTATACGGTCCCACAGGCGCAGGTGGTAGTTAATGGGACCCAGTCGGAGCCTTTCGTCCTGGAGAGGGGGATGTGGCAAGGATACCCTTTATCACCGATATTATTTGTATTGTCCCTGGAGCCACTGCTAAGGCTGCTGTGGGCAAAAGCCCAAATGCAGGGGATGAGTTTAGGCCTGGAGTTGGTAAAGGTCAGTGCGTTTGTGAATGACCTTTTGCTGTGCTTGAGGGAGTCTGAGGTATCACTGCCGCAAGCACTGCTATTAATTGAGGTTTTTGGCGATTTTTCGGGTCTGCAGATAAATAGGAATAAGTCTATGGCACTGGATGTGGGATGCCTAGTGCAGCATAGATGGCAGGATGCTTTCCCACTTGTTTGGGCAGAAGGCTCCTTGTGGTACCTTGGCATTTAGTTAACTGCAAACCTAGAGTCAATATATTCCAGTAATGTGCTGCCCTTACTGGAGCAGTCAAAGCAGCGGTTGAGTAAATGGGTGGGTTTGCCGCTGTCTTTAAAAGGACGAATAGCACTATTTAAAATGGAGGTGTCATGCTGTTACTATCTCTTGCGCCAGCTCCTATTGTGCGTGATGAGCCAGCATTGGCGGACTTTGGAGCGGGAGCTGGGATGCTTCCTCTGGCGGGGAGGGTGTCCCTGAGTAGCCTTGCAGTGCTGAAGCGCAAGAGGGGGGAAGGGGGTTTGGAAGTACCTTCGTTGTGAGATTATAATCTACGCTGTATGGTTCGGCATCTTAAGGATGTTGTGTTAGACTCATGTGATTGCACACCTTTGAAGATCCTCACGTGGTGGTATGCCCCGCAGCACCCTTTGTATGTATTACATGTCCCATCCCGGGGGGTACAGGTAGGGGAGGAGAAGCATATTTAAACGCTTTGTGGAAGGCCTGGCAGACACTTTGTAGCCGTTATCAAATATTTTGGAGGGCTACAGGCTTTCTTCCACTGAGGGGAAACTCTGATTTCCCGCTGGGTCTGTCATCGCCAGCAGCGATGAGATGGAGCTCCCAGGGCATTCGATGTATAATGGATCTGCGCATGGATCAGGAGGAAGAAATGGAGTCTTTTGATCGATTGTGACAGAAATTCACCCTCCCGACCACAGACATCTATTACTTGCAGGTACGACATTATGTAGATTCATTACACCTAAGGGGGCTGCAAATGCTTTTGGGGAGGGCTTTGTGATGCTTTATGGACCATAGGTGCCAAAGAAGACTCTGCGGGTATAAAGAGAATCCTGGACGTACCGCAGGACCATCAGCACTTAGAGACCTTGGCCCAGCGATGGCGTCAGGATGGGCTAGAAGATCTGACAGCCAAGGATTGTGGGTATATTTCCCACTTGCCACTAAGGCTACATATAACACCTATCTGCAGGAGATGCAATACAAGCTGCTCTGGAGGGCATATGCTCAAAATGTATGGGTGTATAAGGCCGGGCTAAAGAGTCTAATATTTGTGGCATCTGTGGGAGAGATAGGGGCACCATTCTGCACCGTTTTTGGTTAATCCTGGAACTGCAAAAATTCTGGAAGCAGGTGTACAACAAGTTGAGTGTCTGGGTGGCATGCAGAGTGGAACCATCCCCAGGGATGTGCCTACTAGGTACTTTTCCAAGCAAATGGGGAACACAAGCGGTGACATGGGATTTCCCAACACGAGGGTTCCTGATAGCCAAAAAAAAACATCTTAAAAAGATGGATGGAGGTGGAGGCCCCAGAGATACAGCAATGGGAAAACACGTTTCTAGACCTGATGGTGCTGGAGAAGATGACTGCCCATCAGCTGGGCCCTAAGGCTCTGGCCCGATTTCAGGAGGTGTGGGAACCTCTTCTAATAGGCAGCACGGTAACTTTTAAATGCACAATGCTGAATGTGTAATAGGAGGCGAGCTCTAAGAAAGAGTAGAGTGAGGATATGGGCTGCAGGACAGGCAGGGGGGGGGGGGGAGGGGTAAGGCCATGGATCTGGTCAGGACATTTAAGGGTAGATGCAATATTACTCATGATATTACCTATGTTCAAGGGGAGTTTACTGGCTCTCGTTCTGTTGTTGATTGCCTGATGTTGTAATGTACTGTTGAATTCAATACCCTGTGGCTTGACTATATGTATGTTCAGAGCAACCCCGTGTACATGTCAGGTTGATGTTTTATAGATGTGATGGGTCTATTTGTGTTTTAAAATCTAATAATAAAAAACGATTTGCAACTAAATATGAGACCTGTGCCAAACTCAAGATTGGGTGAGTAGAACACCATATTTTTTCTCCAGGAATTAACAAGAAAAATGGGATTTTGATTCTCTTCTAGAAGGGTTTGCTGGTTCAAATTTTACAGCAAAGACTTATAATGAGGGACTTTGGATCTTTACAAATATTATTCTAGTTGGGTGCAGTTATACTCATATGAACATCTATACACCCTCATCTCCTTTCTCCTCATTCTTTGAAGAAATTGGTTGTGTCTTGCTAACCTGGGGGTCAGGCGATTTGGTAATGGGTGGTGATTTTAATACAATATTAAATGACAAAATAGATAGACAGTTTCATAGTAAAAATCCGTATCGGAACTCAAGTTTGGCTCTGTGTGATATGTTGGAAAATTTGGGTCTTGAAGACACTTGGCATTATTCCCACCCCTCCTTTCGTGAGTTTTACCTTGTTTTCTTTCTCTCACCATTGATTTATTTGTGTCTAAATCTCTTCTTCCTGCAATTAAAAATTGCACAATTAGTCTCATTCACATCTCTGACCATGCTGTAGCTACCATAGACTTTTTGAGTGGATGTCAGCAGGCTCCGATTCGGCATTGGCGGGTTCAGAACAAACTCCTGTTAGAAGTCAGCTTTATAAATAAGCTAGAAACATTTATTGATGAATTTTTTCAAAGAAATAGGTGTGGATATGCATTTCTAAGTTGTATGCAAGGCCTTTAAAGCCACATTATGAGGTGAGGTGATTAGTTTCTCTTCTTGGCTGCATATGCATCAAGCAAAACCTACAGTGAGGTTAGAAAAAGAAATAACTCATTTAGAACAGCAAATAATAATGACATATTCCACAAGCTGGTACAACAATGTTATGAGCATAACAGACTCCTCACACAGCAAGCTGTAAGGGAAACTGGTGTCCAGAAAACAGGATACTATGCCGGAGTTAATAAATCTGGTAAACTACTTGCACAATTACTACAACTGCAGCAAACAAGAAATCATATCTCTTCCATTCAGTCTGATGGCTGATACACCCTTATTGACTCTGAAGGCATCTCCAGGGCCTTTGTTTCCTTTTATAGGAAGCACTTCTCTTCTGAGACTTTCGATACTACCAACTTCAATAAAACATTTCTGTCATCATTAGGACATCCCAGGCGTTCAGATCAAGCAAAGGAAATTCTGGGGCACCAGTGCAGGTGGGGAAAATTCTTTCGGCAATAAAAACTGATGTCTAATAACAAGGTGTCAAGATTTTTGGAGCAAATCTTTAAGCCACTCCCTTCCCTGTTTCATCACTTTTCATTAGATTGTTGACAGCAGGCCTGATAGTTCAATGACTTGGAAGGGCCACAGTTCGATTTATGAGACGGGGAGGTTGGGGCTGGGGATGCCGTAGAGGCAATACTCTGTTTCCTTGGGAAGGAAGAATTTGTAGTATTGCTCTATGGTGTCACGTAATGGTTAGATTTAGGGTTCATGATCTCAGGATTCTGAAACATTGGAGGGAATAAAAAACGGGAGAAATCACCAAGTAACTTCAAATGAAGTTTAAAGGCACCAGGGTTCCAGCTGAATTGGAAGCCTAAAGGAGCGCGAGGAAACTGCTGTCAAAAGAAAAAAATCAGGGCACAGAACAGGTTGAATTTGTTTCTCTTGTTTGTTGGTTCTTCTCACAACTTGCATTAGCAGTGACATTTTTATGATGGTGTGGCTTCTCTTTAAGTATCCTTTACTGTGGTTTTTCTAAGCCTTTACAAAACTGACTGAATCATACTTTGTGTCAGCATGGATATTTTGGTGGAGTTGGGTTGTCATGACAAAGGACAACTTCTTGAAAGAGACTATTGTAGATTGCAACACTACAAAAGTTCTCTGAGTTCAGATTGATTGTGCGTACTGTGAAGTTTTTCATGCTTCCAAAATACAAAGGAGATCTATGACTGGATCAGATCTTTATTTAAAATTTTACCATATACTATTCTCTTTACCTAACATTTCAATTACTTGGGGACAATTTTCAAAGGCATTTTCAAACAGAGTTTTTTGAGCAGAAAAACCATCCTGTAGGAAAAGCTGGCACTTACCCAATGCAAGTACAATGTGTGTCTTAAAGTCCGTGCTGACTCAAGAGCTCCTGGGTTTTCTTGGCAGTGTGACTGGAAGTAGATTGCTAGGCCTTTCTTATTTATTTATTTATTTATTATTATTTATTAGAGTCTCTTTTATACCGCGCTATTCAGCATCAGTGCGGTTTACAATGAACAATAAAATACACATTTCCAATGGTACTTTGTGTTTACAGTTGAACAGGTAATGCAACTTGGATAACAGGTAACTATTTACAATTTAAGACATAATTGGGAACTCTTTTGACTTCAGTCAAGGGGGTTCTGAGAGGCTTGTGAGGATGGTGCAGCGTCCACATTGGCTTCTGGGTAAAACTGGAGGAAGAGGTGAAGTTTTAAGGCCTTTCTGAACTGAAATAAGTCCTGGATTGATCGGATGCCGAGAGGGAGGCTGTTCCAGTACCTTGGTGCGCAGAAATTGTAGGCCCTGCCTACTGTTGCCTTGGTGCATTGTGTTATTAGTTTTGGGACTACCAGGGTGTTAAGTGTTACTGACCTTCTGTCCCTATTGAGAGGAGTTGTCTGGATTAGTTCAGTCAGTTCTTCTGAGGCAGTGGAGGGTTAAGTGACTTGTCTGAGGCCACAAGGAGTGCTAGCGGGAGTCAAACCCTGGTCTCTTGCTTACAAAGCCAATGCTCTAACCACTAGGTTATTTTTCAACTCCTTTGTGTTTTTACAAGCATGAAAGTAAGTTTACATGCGAAAAGTACCTACCTATGGCAGGCACAAATTTGGAACAAGCCAACAATTGCTGCGACCCAATTCAGAACTACTGCTCTGTCAATAGTATATAGTTTGATCTGTTTTAATATATAATGCAAAAAATGTCCATAAATTGCAGGTGAAACCTGTAGCCAAGGTCGGAGTGATGTCAAAGAACTGTTAAAGCACTTTTTTGTATTCAAGATAAGTCATTTACTGAGCTGTTTGCGTTGTGAAATTTGGGCAGCACATATGGTTTATATATTGTGATACTGCAATGTCAGGAAGACCACATAAGAAGTTTTTTTTGGGAGCAATGATGACATACAATTGTTAGTCACCGCGCTGAGCTCCTCTTTTCTCACTATGGAAATTGTTGTGAGGCACCTATGATTTGCGAGAGAGAAAATTTGAAGATTACAATTTATGAACATTTTTTTTGCATTATATATTAAAGCAGATCAAACTATATACTGTTGACACAGAGTGGTAGTTTTGAATTGGGTTGCTGCAATTTTTGGATTGATACATGCGACGTGGACTTTTGCATTGGAGAGTGTATAGATTATTGATTTTTCAGTTTTGAGGCACAAATTTGTACATATATCTTTCCTGAATTTATTCTTTCTTTTCACTGTCTTAGAAACTTCCAGCATCTACAAATACCTCCCACATCATTTGTATTGGTAACGCTTTCCTGTTCCAAGGTGTGTCTTTTCAGGCAATTTAACATTTTCAAATTTTACAAGGAACAGGGACAGAAACAGGAAAACTGGAATTGATGAACAGGAAACAATAATACTGAGTGGTCTATGGAGCACTGGTGTTAAGTTAGCATGGGACTTATTTATTTATTTTATTTATTTAACAGTATTTCTAAACCGCCTTATCTTAAAAATCAAGGTGGTATCACGGCAAACAATCAGGTCAGGTGAGTGTGTTATACATGCAGTGGGGGGAAATTGAGTGTGTGTCGTGTTGTGTGTTAGATTGGTATGAGCTATTTACAGAGTGGGCTATATACAGAGGTGCAAAAACAAATTCCATGCATACATTGGTTAGGCGGGATCATGCGCTGTTGTTCATTCTCTGAAGTTATGTGATGTGTCCATAGTGTTCTATGAACAGTATGGTTTTTAGCTGTTTTCTGAAGTCTTTTAGGTCTGTAGCGGCCCTCAAGTCGTCCGGGAGTTTGTTCCATATTGTTGGAGCGGCCATTGAGAGTGCTCTGTCTGTTGTGTCCTTGCGTGGTGTTTGTATTCACTGGGGGTGCTGACTCTGTTTGGGGTTTGTTTTCTTCTGGGACGCGTACTGGTGTCTGATTGTATGAGTGTGTGTAGGCTGTTGGCTGATGTGTGGTGTTTGATCTTGAATATGTTTATGATAGTTTTGTATTTGATGCGTGCACTGATTGGAAGCCAGTGTAAGTCTTTTAAGGTGGGTGTGATGTGCTCCTGTCTTGCCGTTCCTGTTATGATTCGTGCAGCAGTGTTTTGTGCTAGTTGTAGAGGTTTGAGGGCTTGTTTCGGTAGGCCGAGGTATATCGGATTGCAGAAGTCCAGTAGTGGGGTTATCAGTGCTTGACAGACGGTACGGAAGTGTTCCGGGGCAAGGAGCGGCTTTAGTCTCCTGATGATTCGCATCTTGTAGTAGGCTTTTTGGGTTGTTTTGTCTATGTGTGGTTTGAGATTGAGTTTATTGTCCAGAGTAACTCCGAGGTATCTCACTTCTGATCTTACACAAAACAATCTGTAGTGGCTATCTGGCTAGGATACAGATGTGATTCTGAAAAAAAATAGAGGTCAATCAGAGCCGCGTTTAGTGGGAATGGACGTCCGGGTCAGACATCCACCCCCACTAAATGCCTGGGACCGTATCCCTTGCCCGAAGCTTGCTGTAAATACATAGGAGATTTGTGGGGAGCTCTGGATGGGGGCGGGAGGGGGCAGGAAGTGGGTGGGGATACAACCCTGGACGTACAGGGCCAATCCTGAGGTTGGCTCTGTATGTCCAGGGTCGCCAACATGGACGAGGGACTTATTCCTCGGAGGTGGAATAAGTCCCCCTGGACGTCAGGGGATAGCGGCGCAAGGCCAGATCAGTGGGGCGAGAGGGTGCAGCAGCTTCCCTGCAGCCCGACCCTGCCGTTGGAAGGGTTGGGCTGCAGGGAAAGAAATTTGTTGCAGCACATGACGCCATGGCACTGCGGCTCCATTAAGTAGTCTGGCTAAGTTAGCCAGGCAAGTGGCTGGACATCTGGGGGTGCCAGAATCAGGGAGGCGAGGCTCAGTGGTTGGGACAAGTTACCTTAGGCCAGAGGGCCACCTAGGGACAAGTAACCTCAGGCTGGATGGACTGGAGTCTCCAGTCCCATGGCCACTCCTTGTCGCCTTAGGCAAGCCACTTAAACTTCCATTGCCTCAGGTTTGCTTAGATTATGAGCCTTTTGGGATTGAGGGACTAAAAGGTTCCTGTTAGAATATATCTGTAAACTGCTCTGATATACACAGTAAAGAGTGGTATATCAAGTGTCTAAACCATAAACCATCTCTAGGCTGTGAGAAAGGAAGGACTGACCAAGGCCCCAGAACAAGGTTAGAGACTATCGCAGAGACTGATGAGCTTTTGTGTGATAAGGCAACTTACACTAATATAAATCATCCTGTCTATGGCAACCTTGATTTGGCCATGGATAGTGACGACCCTATTTATGGTACTCTTGAGATAGATACAGTGATGCAAGCACAGATAATGATGAAGAAACAGGGCTGTGAAGGTGGCTATAGCCATATACCTTTACTCAGGTAAAAATATATGCTTATTGAAATGCTAGGCTGAACTGCAAAATATATATTTTTAGATAGAAGCTTCTGTGTCTCTATATGAATTGCTGACAGTTAATTGCAAAAGAGATTAACTAAAATTGCTACTGTGACCAAAGGTTAGCTTCTGCAAATTTTGGGGACTTTCTGTAATCCCTCCGCCCTTCTTGTGGTAAATGAGGAATCAAATTGATAACAACTAATGTCAGCACTATTGCATGAACTTTCCGAGAATCAGAGACCTTAGGTCAACATATAACTGGAAATCAAATAAAAGCTTGGGAAATTAGCAGAATTTAGAAAGAAATTATAGTGTAACTAATCAACTCTCTGATGACAGAATTGTAGCGATACTATTGTCGTTTTGTGATTATGGGCATGGCCTTGTAACTTCAGATTTTTTATGATTTTTGCAAAGCATCAGCAGAAAAATGATCCTGTAAGCAGATTTTATTCCAGGCCTGTAATTTTGTAACATGAATATCATCCGATGTTAATCCAAAATTAACTATGTCAGCTGATACTTCTTAATAAAAGGCAGATCTCTGATGGAAGATTTTCGAAGGTAGTTAGAGGAGGAGCATGATTTGCACCCTCTGACGATCTTCCTTCTGTTGTTGTTAAGTGCCGTCGAGTCGGAGTCGACTCATGGCGACCCTCTGGATAGCTATCCTAAATTGTGTTCGGTCTTCAGTCAGGCGGCTCATTGTTGACAGACTGGTACCCGTAGCTGCTGTTATTGTAGCAATCCATCTCATTGCTGGCCTTCCTCTTTTGCGTTGACCTTCTATCTTGCCAAGCATGATGTCTTTCTCTAATGATCTCTCTCTTCGCATGATGTGTCCGAAGTATGAAAGTCGAAGTCTTGTCATCTGAGCTTCTAAAGAAAGCTTAGGTTTGATCTCTTCTAGTACCGACTGGTTTGTTCTTCGGGCAGTCCATGGTATACACAGTATTCGCCGCCAGCACCATAATTCAAAGGCATCAATTTTCTTCCTGTCTGTCTTTTTCACTGTCCAGCTTTCACATCCATATGATGTTATTGAAAATACCATGGCTTGAACAAGTCGAATCTTTGTATGGAGAGACATCTCTGCTCTTGAGAATCTTATCTAGGTCTTTCATAGCCATTCTGCCAAGAGCAATGCGTCGTCTGATTTCTTGACTGCTTGTTGCTTCTTTATTGATAGTTGATCCAAGTAGGTTAAAGTTGTTCACGATTTCAATTTCTTCTCCTTCAACGATGAACCTGTTGATTATGCCAGTTGTCATGATCTTTGTCTTCTTTACATTAAGGTGCAGGCCCATTTTGAGACTATGTTCTTTGATTGTGAGAAGCAAATGTTTCAGATCATCTTCACTTTCAGCCAGTAATGTGGTATCATCAGCATAGCGAAGGTTGTTGATGAGTCTTCCACCAATCTTCACACCTCTGTTGTCTTCATACAGTCCTGCTTCTCTGATGATTTGTTCTGCATATAAAATAACAGGTAGGGGGAAAGTATGCAGCCTTGTCTTACACCTTTGCTTATTTTAAACCATTCTGTTTCTCCTTGTTCCGTTCGAACTGTTGCTTCTTGATCAATGTACAGATTACGCAAGAGAACGATCAGGTGTTCTGGTATACCCATGCTTCTTAATGTGGCCCAGAGTTTCTCATGGTTTACACAGTCAAAAGCCTTGCTATAGTCGATAAAGCACAAATAGATATCCTTTTGGTATTCTTTAGTCTTTTCAAGGATCCATCTCACATCCGCAATGATGTCTCTCGTTCCTCGCCCTTTCCTGAACCCTGCTTGCACTTCAGGTAGTTCTTGTTCTAGGTATGGCTGTAGTCTCTTTTGAATAATCTTCAGTAGAATCTTGCTGGCATGTGGGATCAGAGCGATTGTGCGATAATTTCCACAGTCAGTTGGATCACCTTTCTTTAGTATTGGTATAAACACAGATCTTTTCCAGTCAGTTGGCCATGATGTTGTCTTCCATATTTCTTGGCAGAGCCTTGTAAGTACGGTAACAGCTGCATCAGATTGCTGCAATACTTCTATGGGAATGCTATCAATGCCTGGTGCTTTGTTCTTTGATAAGGCTTTCAATGCTGCTTCAACTTCTTCTTTCATCACCAATGGTTCCTGATCATAAGGTATAGGTTGAAACGGCTGTAGGTCCACTTGATCTTTATCATATAAAAACTCTGTATATTCCTTCCACCTTTTCTTGATCTTCTCAGCATCATTCAACATAGAACCTTGAGCATCTTGTAACATTCCAATTCGAGGCTGGAACTTTTTCTTTAACTCTCGCAGCTTTAGGAAAGCCGATCTTGTTCTTCCTCTAATAGTTTCTGCTTCTATTTCCTTGCAAGTGTCATTGTAATACTTTTCCTTGTCCTGTCTTGCTGCACGTTGGAAATCTCTGTTGAGTTCTGCGATTGTCTTTCTTTCTCCTTTGGCTTTAGCTTCTCTGCGTTTCTGGGCAATTTTCAGAGTTTCTTCCGTCATCCATTTTGGCCGTTTTTGCTTTTTCACCTTTTGTAGAGACTTCTCGCTTTCTTCCAGCACAACCTTCTTGATGTCATTCCATAACTCTTCCGGAGCTCTGTCATTTGTATCTAAGGCAGCAAATCGATTTTGCAGGCAGTCTTTAAATTCCAGTGGTATATTCTCAAGGTCATATTTTGGTGCATTCATGAGTGGTTTGCTCTTTTTCAACTTTAGCTTGAGTTTGCATACTAGTAGTTGATGATCTGTACCACAGTCAGCTCCAGGTTTTGTCTTTGTTGATGTTACAGAGCTTTTCCATCGTTGACTTCCACAGATGTAGTCAATTTGATTTTTATACAATCCATTGGGTGAAGTCCATGTGTACAGTCGTCGCTTGTGTTGCTGAAAGAAGGTGTTTGAGATGAATAGATCATTGGTCTTGCAGAATTCTATCAATCTTTCTCCAGCTTTATTTCTGTTGCCAAGTCCATATTTTCCAACTACTTTGCCTTCTTCTTTGTTGCCAACTTTTGCGTTCCAGTCACCCATGACTATCAGGATATCCTGTTTGCATGTTCTGTCAATTTCAGCTTGTACTTGTTCATAGAACTCTTCAATTTCATTCTCTTCTGCAGCTGTTGTTGGGGCATATACTTGAATTATAGTTGTGTTGATAGGCAATCCTCGTAGACGAATAGAGATTAAGCGTTCGCTGACTGCATTGTATTTCATTACAGTTCTTGCAAGTTTCTTCTTTATTATAAATGCAACACCATTTCTTCTTTGTCTTTCATTTCCAGCATAGTAGACCATGTGATCATCTGATGCAAAGTGCCCGATGCCAGTCCATTTCAGTTCGCTGACACCCAACAGATCAAGTTGTACACGTTCCATTTCATTCTTGACCACTTCCAACTTCCCTTGGTTCATGCTTCGTACGTTCCATGTTCCAATGTGTAAGACATCTTTACAGCTTCTGACTCTCATTTCATGCGCAGCTACATCAGCAGTCAGACTTCCCGAAGGCTTTGATCCAACCACATCATAAATGCTGGCTTTACTCTGAAAAGTCTTCAGCTCTTCCCCAGTAGCTAGTTGAGTGCCTTCCGACCTGGGAGTCTCATCTTCCAGCACCATAGCACAATTTGTTTTGTTGTAACTATCCATTGGGTTTTCATGGCAAGATACAGAAGTAGATTGCCGGGCCTTCCTTCTGCGCAGTTTAAGTTTGGTGTTGTTGCCGTTGTCACAGAAATGTGATCCTCCGCCGTCAACACTATCCCATTCTGCTGCTGCCCAGATGGGTGGTTTGTCTTCGTCTGGCACCTCAGCTGAGACCTGTCCATCTTGGGAGACCCTGCCAGTAGTTAAACTACCGATAGTTTAGCTCTCAGCATCACTGATGCACACAAGCCCTCACAGCACGACAAGCTGCAAACCAAGTGAGAGATCACACATACACAGAAAATCAATTATATTAATTTCAGAGATCTTCCTTCTAGAGCTCTGAAATTAATATAATTGATTTTCTGTGTATGTGTCTTGTTGTTTTACTTCCCATTAGAAGGGCCATGTAAGACTAAGAATCCAGGTTAAGGAGGGCCTGCCCCGAGACGGGCACAACATAGGCCATCCAGATTTCTGGATGTCTGGATGGCCCAGACATGCACCTTCAGAATGGGCCTGTAAGCATTTCCTCTGTGGCTGAGGGTGGGTTCTGTGATTCTGAAAACACTAAACATTTATTTGATCTATGTCTACGGAAGGTTGGCTTATCACATCCTGTAAGCATGCAATGAAGACCTGATTCGAGAGACAATATTGGTTCAATTGATTTGGTCTTTCTTTCTCCTTGAAGGGCTAGGCTTAGAATGATGGTATCCAGGGGCGGCTCTATAATGAGGCGAAGTGAGGCGGCTGCCTCAAGCGGCAAAATCTTGAGGGCGGCAAAAAATGCCCCCAAAACAGCCGCCTCACTTCATCTTCATAGTTTAACCCTCCCCCCCAAAAAAACAAGTACACAAGTTGCTGCTGAGTCCGCTTCTCAGCAGCGGCAAACTCACCCTCCTTTTCTGGCAGCCGCGGCTCCCTGCCTCTTAGAGAACCGCGGCTGTGCTGTGATCTGCAGTTTTAAATAGAAAGGAAACTGGTGCAGAGCCTTCTCACCTCCGTGAATGACCATATGCAGCTTTGTCCCGCCCCCAAAGGAAGTTACATGTAACTTCATTTGGGGGCGGGACAAAGCTACACAGGGTCGGTCCTTCACAGGTGCGGGAAGGCTCCGAGTCCGCACCGATTGCCTTTCTATTTAAAACTGAGGGAGAAAGGAAGGCTCTGCCGGGGAGGCTGCGGGGCATTTTCTGCTGCTGCAGCGGCAGCGGCTTCAGCTTCAGCAGCCAGGTTCTTTTTTTTTATTTCCTGGGGGGTGGGGGGGGGTAGGATTGTCTAAGGGCTGGAAATGGGCTGATGGGGGGGGGGGTTAGGATTGGTAATTGACTATGGGCGGTGGTCTAGGACTGGAAATGGGCTGATGGGGGGTTAGAATTGGTAATTGGCTATGGGGGGGGGAGTCTAGGATTGGAAATGGGCTGATGGGGGGGTTAGGATTGGTAATTGTCTAGGGGGGGTCTAGTACTGGAAATGCTCAAGGAGCAATAGAAGAGGTGCCCATTCCCCAACGGGGTACAGGGTTTTACTCCCCCTATTTCCTTATTCCAAAGAAAACAGGAGGACACAGACCCATTCTAGACCTCAGAGAATTGAAAAAATTCCTGTTCAGAGAGAAGTTCAAAATGATTTCTCTAGGAACTCTGCTGCCATACCTTCAGAGTCAGGATTGGCTTTGTTCTCTAGATCTCAAGGATGCGTACACTCATGTTCTCATCCATCCAACTCACCGAAGGTTCCTTCGATTCCTGTTTCAAGGGAAGCACTACCAATACAGGGTTCTTCCTTTTGGCCTGGCTTCTGCACCAAGGGTGTTCACAAAATACATGGCTGTGGTAGCAGCATTTCTCTGCACCCTGGGAATATTCGTCTTCCCTTACTTAGACGACTGGCTCATTCGAGCCCCTTCAGAGCCAGAGGCCAGGATGGCTCTGTCTCGCACAATGCACATCCTTCAGTATTTGGGACTTGTCATAAACTTCCCAAAGTCCAACCTTGCTCCCACTCAATCCTTAGAGTTTATAGGAGCTCTTCTGGATACTAGACAGACAAGGGCCTTCCTTCCACAGCCCCGCTGCCTTCGCATTGTGCAGTTAGCTTCCCAAGCAGTGCTAAAACCTCAACTCACTGCTCGGGAAATGTTACAGTTGCTAGGCCACATGGCATCCACCGTGCATGTGGTTCCTTATGCTCGCCTCCATATGAGGGCAGCCCAGTGGACCTTATCCACTCAGTGGACTCAGGCGTCAGGTTGCCTGTCAGACAAAATAGCAAACTCAGATCACCTTATTTTATCCCTCCAATGGTGGCAGTCACCCAAAAACCTTCTGGTGGGATCTCCTTTTCAGCAACCCCCACCCCAAGCCACTCTAACAACAGATGCTTCACAGGTGGGTTGGGGAGCCCACCTGCACGGCCTCTCTACCCAGGGTACCTGGACTCCACAGGAGGCCTATCTCCATATCAACCTCCTGGAGCTCAGAGCAATCTTCCTTGCTCTTCGAGTATTTCACACCCAGCTCAGCTACAAGACAGTCCTAGTTCAAACGGACAATCAGGTAGCCATGTTCTATGTGAACAAGCAGGGCAGAACAGGCTCTCTGTCGCTGTGCAACGAAGCTTTGCGACTATGGGCCCTCGCCAGAGAGCATCAGATTCATCTCCTTGTGGTGTATCTTCCAGGCATTCAAAACTCTTGGGCAGACAAACTCAGTCGAGTTCTGCTTCCACACGAATGGTCTCTCCATGCAGACCAGGTGGCCCAAATTTTTCAAATTTGGGGAACCCCGGACATAGACCTCTTTGCAAGTCCGCTGAATGCCAAACTTCCCCGGTTCTGTTCCAGAATTCCGGTTCGAGGTTGTCAGGCCAGGGATGCTTTCCTCCTTCATTGGGGTCAGGACTTCCTGTATGCCTTTCCACCCATTCCCCTAATTCCCAAAACCCTGTTTAAGCTTCAGAGAGACAGATGTCATATGATCCTCATAGCTCCACATTGGCCACGGCAACCGTGGTACCCTCTGCTCCTACATCTCTCTCAAGCTGCGCCTCTGGAGTTAGGATCTGCTCCAGATCTTCTTTCTCAAGAGGACGGGATGCTGTGGCATCCCAATCCCCAGTCTCTGCATCTCAGGGCCTGGCTGGCGAAATCCTAGAACTTCATGGTCTTAACCTTTCCCAGCAGGTAAAGGATATCCTTCATGCTTCCAGGAAACCTTCCACAAGACGCTCTTATGCATTTAAGTGGAAAAGGTTTACCATATGGTGCTCACAGAAGGGTCTTAACCCTCTTGCGATACCTCTGGAATCATTACTAGAGTACCTCCTTCATTTATCAAATGCAGGGCTTAAGACCAATTCAGTGAGAGTCCATTTGAGTGCTATTGCAGTTTCTTTCAAGCCTCTAAATGGACAACCTATTTCCTCTCTTCCTCTCATAGCGAGATTTATGAGAGGCCTTCTTTTAACAAAGCCTCCCATTAAGCCACCACCGATGGCATGGGACTTGAATCTGGTACTTGGGCAGCTCATGAAACTGCCCTTTGAACCATTAGCCACTACCTCTTTGAAATTCCTTTCCTGGAAGGTTATCTTTCTCATTGCAATCACATCAGCACATTGCATCAGTGAATTGCAAGCGTTGGTGGCTGATCATCCTTATACAAGGTTCCATCATGATAAGGTAGTCCTTAGGACTCATCCACACTTTATGCCAAAGGTGGTTTCGCCCTTTCATTTAAACCAAGCGGTTTACCTTCCTGTATTCCTTCAAGGCCTCACACCTCAAATGCAAAAAGGAATCTCCATACTTTGGACTGTAAAAGACCTTTGGCCTTTTACTTGCGAAGGACACAGCAACATAGAAAATCCTCTCAACTCTTTGTTGCTTTTGATCCTAGTCATTTGGGACTTCCGGTCTCCATAAGGACACTGTCCAGCTGGATTGCACAGTGTATATCTTTTGACTATGAGAGTAAGAATCTCCCTCTTGAAGGCCATGCCACAACTCACAATGTGAGAGCCATGGAAGCCTCAATGGCTCATCTTCACTCTGTGTCTATCGACGGCATCTGTTGAGCAGCTACATGGGCTTTGGTACATACCTTCACAGCCCATTACTGCTTAGACAAGGACTCCCGCCGGGATGCCTTGTTTGGTCAGGCTGTTCTTCAACACCTGTTCCAGACTTAATCAACTCCTACCCACCATCCCTGGTAGGATGCCAGAGATCCATGGGGGGAAGTGGAGCCCTTTCACAAGGACGCACAACTTTCTGGGGCCATCTCCCTGGCATCTGCAGCCTGGGAGTCCCCATATGTGAAGACTACATTCCTGCCTGTTCCTGGAGATAGCATAGTTACTCGCCTGTAACAGGTGATCTCCGGGAACAGCAGGAATTTAGTCTTCACAACCCACCCACCTCCCCTAGGAGTTGTATCTTTCTATCTCTATCTCTCTCTTTCTCTCTTTCCCTCTCTCTTTTGTCTCAGCTTTAAACTCAACTGGAGAGGGACAGTTGGGAAAGGCGGGAAGGTAGCACGCAAGCGCTGTGGGATGCTCCCAAAAGCTTTCCTATTGGACACTGGGGAGCGTTCCCACGCAGGCTCCATCGGTACCGATGATACCCGTATGTGGAAGACTAAATTCTTGCTGTTCCCGGAGATCACCTGTTACAGGTGAGTAACTATGCTTTATCCAGCAAAAATAGGCCTGCTTTGGGTTAAAAGGAATAAAAAGGAACTCTGGACTCTTCTGTCATGTTAGGATTTAAGTGTGGTTGTTGGCATTGACATAGATGCATAACTAGCAATGGAACAGCAAACGGGAAAGACAAACAGCCTTATTCCATCTGGGTAAGGAGAAAAATTTTACAGGCACTCACAGGCTATGGCTAGCAGATGGGAAATACTTTGGTGCATGAATAGGACTTTAATGAGCTTTAGACAGATTTGATAATTCTCTTTGTTTTTCAAAATAAAGTGTTAATTGCTTATCATTCTCTAAATATATGAATAATCAACTACTGTAATTCCTTATATCAGATCCTCCTGGTATAACAGCTAGCTCCAAGCTATTGGAAAATAAAACTAGGAATGATCATGTTACACCCATTCTTCAGAAACTTCATTGGTTAACTGTGGAGTCAAAGATCCATTTTAAGGCCTTAACCATGGTTTTCGGATGTCTTCCCAACCAAGTATTTACTTGTGCCTGTTTTATAAAGGCAAAATGCAAAATACCCCGGCTGTATTGTTTATTGCTTCCTTTAAATCAAAGTGAAGTTTAAAGCAATTTTTCTTTTTGTCAAGCTCAATAAAGGAATGGCCAGTAGCTTATACACTAGCAGCCAACTCACCGTGGCCCTCTTTTTTTACTTTATTTTTTTCAAAAATTTGCTAAAATATGTCCCTAAGTTCAAAAACATATTCAACCGCATGAAGTAAATGTCATTCAAAAGCAATACTTTAGAGTTGTGCGGAGTGTATACGTCCTCCCTCTGCATTATTTCTCTTCACGGCAAATACGCGTCTTTATAAAAGAACCTTCCCGGAAACTGCGGCACAAAGTTTCACTTGCTTTCAGACAGGTGTAAGTTAGAGCATGTATTTGCTGCTAGCAATGGACACATATGCACATCTTTTATAAAATATAGAAATATGACAGTAGTCTGCCTTTCCATACCAACCACTAAGCTCTACAGTCCCTCTTTTTTTCCTTTAGATATCTGTATTTGTCCCCTGCTTTCTTGAGTCAGATGCTGTCTTTATTGCACATAAATGCTGATCTTGCCCCCAGGGATGCCAACACATATAGCACAAAGGTAAGCATGTTTTCCTAATGATTACATTGGCACAATTTTATAAGTATGTATTGGACTGAATAAAAAACCTGTCCTACAAGCTGAAGTCATTTATAAAGCTAAGCTCATAAGGGCTGAATAAATAGCTGTCCTAACTTAAACCTGCATCTTATTCATTTAAGTTAGGACAGCTCTTTATGCCGTACAGCCCTCCAGGCAGAAGGACTCTGTGAAAGAGTATACATGCTTTTCATGAATTTTGAAATATAAAACCCCTCCCTCCAAAAAGAGGATATTTTACAAATATCCACACACTTAAAAATATAGGAATGAAAGAACCGTCAGAATGGGGTTGGGGGATAAATGTATGGACCCCCTTGTCAATCATTCAGCTCTATTTCATCCACAAAAACTCTAAATTTATTAAATGAACCTACTTTTTTTTTTCCCCTTTTTAAAAATATTTATCCTTGTATAATGTGATTAAAAACTGCAGTGTGTGCTGATTAATCCTTTAACCATATCTCCATACAGTAATGTTTTCATTGCTTCAATTGCTGTAATCAAAAAAGCTCTACTTAGCTTAATGTGAAACGCATCAGTTTGCCAGCATTTTACTTTCATTTTTGGCAAAAGTGATTGTACTGTGAGGTCCATCATGCAGTACCACGCTGTGCTGTGCCATCAAATCAACAGCAAAACACTATCTTTTATCCCGACCTGTCCACGGGCTTCACATAACTAATTCAGGGGTTTGGCGTTTCGTATAATGCATGGCTTGTCCGCCATTAAAGACAGCAGGAACTGATGAGCAATTCTGACACTCATCTAAGCTGACCACCACCATGCAGATGGTTTGATATTTATATATATATTGGCATTTATATTTCAACTATTATTTTTTTCCTTTTACGTCTGGTGGAGTTTTTTGTATTAAAGTGGCTTCATGAAATTTGAGCTACTGACCACTAAAGGGAGCTCTAGATCCTGAAGATATGACATATCTCATGGTAAAAGCTAACTGGGAGGTATAGTTTCAAGGAAACATTGATTTATGTTTAAGACCAAGCATTTAGAATCGTAATGAGGCTACAATTATGCTTATAGATATCCGAATAATTTATCTGGCTGTCTTTTAAGTGGTGACCATCCTGTTAAATATTGACCAAATTTAAAGCAAAAGTGACTGTGCAGTTTTCTCTAATGCGATCAGTTTTTATTTACCTCCTTAGATTCTATTTCTTTATTTCAATGTACTTTCTCACCTAACCAGTATGCTCTGAGGGCAAAGGGTATGGGCTTTCATCGATTTACTTGAGCTTTTGACACCAATCTCGGTCTCCAGTGACATCTGATGGAGAGCTGTCTATTGCTGCACTAATCTCTCCAGCATGTGCCGACCTCCTGAATGAGCTGATGGACAGGGAGGCCCTGCTGTTTCTTGTTTCTTGGGTAGCTCATGCCTGTCCTCCATACCTCAGTGGAAATGCCCTTCTAGTTTATGAACTCCACCCTCCCTCCATTCCAGTCATTGCTTTAACCATATTGTCACCACCATTAGTTGTAAAATAACCAGGGAACGGTTCTCTGTCCAACCTAGATGCAAGCCTCCCATCGTATCTCTTATTTCTGCTGTCATCCATTACCTGGGTGTTGAGTACTGCTCGCCTGTACTCTTCTGCTGGTGTACTCCTACTATACCTCCTAGAGTCTGCCTCGTCTTGCCCAGCTGCTACTAGTGTTCTGTCAGAATAGAGTAGGCATGTGTAGCATTATGATGACTCCAGATGTCGCTAATGAAATCCATACTACTACCATCTGCCTTGGCCAGCTGTACCTCCAGCATTAATGATACAGGCTGCAGATCACCCACATACAAAAATTTGTCCTGGTGGGCACTTAGTAATTGGGGGAGGGGGGGGCCTAAGAAATTCCCATGTTTTCAACTAGCTGCAGGGATTGGTCAACCAGAGCAATCATTTCCCTGAAGCCCCGCATCCTCACCTTTGATGTTGCCTGCTGCTTTCCCTGGACAGTGCTGCTGAATCCCAATCCATCTCCATGGTGATGGCTTGCTTAGAAGGTTGACAGAGCTGCTCACCTGCCATCTGACTGGGAGAAGGGGCTGAGGACTCTTTACCTTTCTTGCCACTGCTACTTGCAATGCTGGATGGAGCCTCCAGCCTGCTACCAGCACCCTCCCTTGAACCTAGTTCAAAGGAGTATTGTTTCTGCAAATGATGCAGCATGCACGTGTTCAAAATATGGCCCTGTTACCTCTGTCACTAACACCCTTTCAACAGTTCATGCACTCTGCCTTATGCCGATCTCAAGCACTGTAAAATGCCTCCACACCTGTGTTGTTTTATGAGCCTTGTTCTCTGCATCTTTGGGATTGCTGATGCTGGTGCTGCTTCTGGAACCGGGGCTGAAGGCAGAGCAGAAAATTAAAGTCCAGGGGCGTCTTTCATACACTTCACCCTTTACTCTACCTGTGGGGTGCTCTTATACTGGAGTAGTACTTTCTACCGTTGTACCATTTAGCATGCTATTAACTGCATTTTCCTGATCCTCTTCAACTATGACAATTTCAATTTCTAATACCTGCTACTTCTGCTACATATCCCAGACTTGAGGATTCATTAGAATCTGAATCTTCCAAAAGCTTTTCCATACACTTAGCAGCAGAGAAGAGGGTGTACCTCCTACTCTCCTCCGTTGGTTTTACCTGTTACCGGCTTCCCCCCATAGTCTGCCTTTACCTGCCAAAATGGTCTTTAATCGTTGCACTGGAAACTGCAGCTGGTGCTCTCTTCATGAAGAAATCTCTTTTCACCTTGTCTGGAAGACCTCTGGAGAGTGGAGCCCATCCTCTCTGTTTCTCACTATTTTTGCTGCTGCTGGCTCTAAATCTTAACTGACTTCCTATCACCATCCCTGCTATTCACCCCCCTTGCCTTCCCCGACTAAGCCTCCCCATATGAACAAGGAGTTTGTACGGGGAGGCTTAGATGGGGGCCGTGTAGAGGTGGAGTTAGGATGGGCAGTGGGCAGTCTGTGGCCCCAGATGTACAGGGTCAATTCTGAAGCTGGCCCTGTACTTCTGGGGCTGGCAGACTGGATGGGGGACTTATTCCACCTTGTAGGTGGAATAAGTCCCCCTAGATATTGGGGGACGGGAGGCCTGGCCAGCAACAAAAAGGTGAGGAGGTGCAGGACATTCCCTGCAGCCCGACCCTGGCCATGGGAGGCCAGATCGGGGGTCGGGCTGCAGGAAAAGGGGAAAATGGTCAGCGACTGGGGATCGTGGCTCCTGAATGGAGCTGCAGTGCCATAGCAACCGGATGCCATCGCACCGCGGCTCCATTCAGGAGTCTGACTGAGTTAGTCGGGCAGGGGCCTTTACGTGCAGGCCAATGGGAATCATGTTCCGGCCTGCACGTAAAGCCTAGACGCGATTCTGATCTTCTGGGTGGACATGCCCCACGGGATCACAATTGCATCTACCTCTGTGTGTCCGGTTCCAACCAGACGCACAGAGGCTGGGACGCACAGTACAGAATATGCCTCCACGTTACTATAGATTCTGGCTGAAAGATCTGTGTGTAAAATTTTCAAATGTCATCTCTTGTTGATAGCTACGTCAAGCTACAGTGTTTGCAGCTAGCTCAGCCCTGGTCCAAGGCAGGTGTTAAATTTTAGACGTTTAATAAAAGCTTAGTAAATATTGTAGCATGTGATAAAAAAATACATTGTTATTTATCACCCGACAGACATTATTTGCGAATGGTGTTACACTTGTATGAATGATGTTTTTCATGCATTAATACTGATGTGTTTTATGACCTTTTTAGCGTGCATGTTAGGTTTTGTTTGTGAAAGAGGCCATTAATGTACACATAAGTTTAGTGCATTAGAAGCTTGGCATGTGTTTTGGAGGTATTAATGAGATTTCCATTTTCCAGCAAACAATTTTACTTTTTTCTTAGCACAGAGAAATAGTTCATGTGCTTTAAATTCTGCAGATTGCCATGTTGGTTATCTTGTAATACATCCTAGGCTTCAGTGCAGAAAGACCCAGAAAGATGACTGCTGAAAGGAATGTATTTATTCAAAGAAGATTCACCACAAACTTTCAAGAACGTTTCTTAGACTGCATCGTTATCTAGATATAAAATCAGTTTTCATCATTTGGGTGTCTGTAAGAACAAAGAAAAATAAGAATAATTTACCTTCCTTTCTTAAGCATTTTAACAACATACAGTATAGTTTAATGGTTCAATATTATCACTTATCTTGTTATAATATATGTTGTGGACACTTATCAAGCTATTAATAATAAGGCTGTATTAAACTGATACACAAAATAGCTTGGGGGGGGGTGTTTGTCTTATTATCCATTTAAATAATTATCTGTAACCATTTAAATGGCTTTTGAACTGGATACAGAAATGCAATCTGCTCTTCGAGAGTCCTCACTAGAGACATTTATTTTTATTTTTTATTTCAGTGCTTTTTTATACCGCCCCTTCCAGAGATCAGGGGCGGTTTACAAGGAACTTAAACAACAATATAGCAGAACATTGCAATATTGAATTACATTAAACATTAGTTGAGCAAAAACAAGGAACTTAAACAACAATATAGCAGAACAGTGCAATACTGAATTACATTAAATATTAGGTGAACATAAACTAGGTTACATAATAACTAGGTTAAATGGAAAACAATGTGAGGGTTATTAACATAAAAGGAAATATAAAACTATGTTACAAGGAGTCATAAAACTATGTTACAAGGAACCAGAAGGGTAGATTTACATGGTTAGTAAGAGACTATAATAGTTATTTGTGATCATAAATAAAGTATTGGGAGTAGATTAACTTGGGTGGATGAGAAATGAAGTCCGGCATTAGGTGGGGTAGACCTGTGTTTGGTTTGTTGCATGTTTTTGTGTAGTAAATTTGGTTCCAGGTTGTAGGTTGCTATAGTGTTGACATGGGGCCTAATTTTCGAAGGCATTTACACGGGTAACTTCTACTGGAGTTCCCTAGTTACCCGTATAAAGGACTTATCCAGGATTTTCGAAGGGCATCTGCATGGGTAGTGCACTTTGAAAATCCTGGATAAGTCCCTAACACGCCCAGATGCTATACGGGTCGCATCGGGCATGCTAGGGGTGTTCCGGGGCCAAGAAAAGGGCTAAATGGATAGCAGCTTTAACTGTGGTACATTTCTGTAATTCCCCATGTAATGACTTACCTGCCTCATCTATTAGCACTCTTTAGCTTATTTGAAATGCTGCTGCAAGACGTTTGACAAGTAGTTCTTGACCTGAACATGTCACTACAGTCCATTGCATTTCATTGCTTAGATATTATTTGGAGGATTAAATGCAAGATGGATGTCTTAACATCTGGTGAAATTGTTTAATTTTACTTCAAATCAATTTTGAAACCATATTTTATTTGTCCAGAATATTAAGTTTATCTTACTCATGGAAACAAGAGGTCCTGAATTTCTTGCTACCACTCTGAGAATTTGGAATGAATTACCTCTTTCCATTTGGATGGAGAACGTTCTTGCCTATAGAAAGCAAGAACGCATACTATTTTGCCCAAACATTTGGATAAATGCTAGGTTCCTTTAGTTATGTAAGATTTGTTTTGTTTTTTTATTTTTTTTATTTTTTTTATTATTTTATATGTAGCATTTTAGAAAGTGTGTCCAAGTGCATCCAGGGCCGAACATGCAGTAAAATGGCAGGGATATTTATTTCAGCCTGATTTTAGAAACATAGACTCCCCCGACATGGACGTCTGCACTGACGTCCACAAAGACGTCCTTGCTAGGAAAGCGTGAGGTAAGGATGTCTATCTCATGCATGTTTGTATACGGTGGTGTCCATTGGTGTTGGCAAAATGAAAGCGTGAGCCCTCATTTCTCATCAGTGTTCGTTGTCAACGTGGAAAATATAGGGGACATGAGTATACCACCATCTTCACACCCCACTTGATGTTTGGCTGGTGAAACGAGTACTTTTCCAATGCTGCTTCAAGCCTTGTATGTGCATCATTTACACATGCAGAAAGCATATTTGCGTGTGTAAATCAGCATATAAGAACATAAGAAATGCAATAATGAGTCAGACCAAAGGTCCATTAAACCCAGTATCCTGTTTCCAGCAGTGGCCAATCCAGGTCACAAGCACCTTAAAAGGTACATACTGTAAATATATAAGTAGTAATTTTAGAAAAGACCCTACTTTATACACGGAAGAAGCAGCACACACAAATCTGAGGTGTGTTCTGCACATGGTTAGGGCAGTTCTTCAAAACATACCTGTATTTCATATTTTACATCCGTGCACAAATACCTTGACAAATTTCCATGAAGGTATCTATACCATTTTTGACTCCATAACTCCCTCTTGTTTTGACCTGGGGTCTGAAAGTGTAATTGAGGGGGGTAGTTGTCTCTGGTATTCAAAACCACCTTGAATTGCAGAAGTCTGAGTTTTGGAACTTGGCTCCTTAATGTTCTACTTACTTACCCATATGAGTTGCAGAATTGCACCTTATACATGTCAGTAGTGCTACGGGGCTAATTTCAACCCCCTAGTGATGCCGCTCCATTTTTGAATGTCATCTCTTGCTATAATAGCTGCTTCTGTTGTGTGCCGCTGTATTATCTATGCTTCGTTGCTGGCATTATATGTCCTTTATAAAAGACTTCACTAAGCCACTGATGAAATACTAGTACATTTTGAACACATGGACCTGAAGAAATTCCAATAGCATGTAACCGCTACACATGCAGTTTCGTACTCCACCTACCATAGGAGCTGGGGTTGTGGGCTTGGTTGTAGTTGTGGTCGTTATTGGTATATACACAGGATAGAACCAAGGCCTGAATCCTAGAAATGTGAGTCTATAGTAGTATTGCATCAGTCCTGCATAATATGGCTGTGCGATAAAAAGAAGTGTTAGCCATTCAGTTACATTGCATAACGTTTTGGATTTTATTTACTTCACATGCATTGAATTCTTGAAGAGGATGATTAAGGTTATGGTAATGTATAAAATGAGAATGTCACATGTATGTAATTCCAACTAGTGAAGAGCAGATTGGGCTGTATCATTCCACCCATAGATCATACAAAATGACATGAGCTGTTTCTGTACTTGTCCCAGTGTTTTACCAAAAACCCATTTAACGTCATATCTATATCAATCTGTATCTCTCATTGTGCAGAAATATATCTATATGCATTTTCTTCACTATCTATAACTATGAGGCATGTTACTGGAAGTTAATGTGTTAAGAGGTGTGGCACCCATTTCAATGGGCACAGCTGCATTTAGCGCATATTAACATTTGTTAATGCACGTTAACCTTTAGCAGGCATACCCCTATATGTATTTCTGTATCTATATCTATATAACCTAGTTTTCTGTTTATCGTTTGGACTTAAATGCTAATAACATCTCATTTTATTTATTCTATAGTATTGGCACTTCCACCACCTGCCTCACGTCCAACCCCAAAAGAAACCATCCAACATTGACATGGTGACAACACTTTAACATCTCTAACCAATTAACAGCACAAACACCTTACTTGGGTCATCCTGCCCATTACCTGCACAAAACACTTCCTTCACATGCCAACTCGACCGCTTGGCTAGTTGGAATTGACCTAGCCATGGTGAGGTTCCTGGACCCTATGACACATCGACCCCCTTTTTCACATAACCTATGGTGACACCAAGATATGCCCAATGGCTCTCAGCAGTGTCACACACACAAGCCTCTATTTCCTTAGCTCCCTCCATTTCAGTGTGTTCCTCCAACTTTGGGCTGAACCTAGGCATTAGCAGATCTGTCTAACCCGCTCCCCCCCAAACGGCCCCAGCTGTGATCACAACTACCCCCTACCCAGTTGCAGAGTGGGCAGACCAGGAAAACCTTTTCTACCTGCTGCTCCCATGCCAGCCTTACCCCAAACTGCTTGCCAAAACATCCCCCCCATCCCCCACTGCTCACTCCCCCCCCCACTCCCTGTCCTATCCAATTGTATAAGTCGGATGGAGGCGGCTTTTAGGCTAGTAGGCATGTATCTTAGTATGAAGGATGGTGAATTATTTTTCTTCTAATTGGGCTTAGCTCAATTCTAGCTATTTTGATCCAGCTTACTGGGCATGGATCAAGGGGGGGGGGGTGTTGTCATATTGAGGTTTGTAATTATGGTCTCTGTTTTCTAGGTTGGTGTTGCTGAATGCTTGCAAGGTAGTTGTGGATGAGGTGGCATGTGGCAGCATTGCTGGTTTGGTATTGGGGCTAATGGCTGCTTTGAAAGTGACTTGCTAGGTTTGTGGGCTAGAAGTGGTATCCATGTTATCTTGAACAGGAGGCTTGATGAGGATGTTCACTGTGCTGAAGAGATCTCAATATATGGTAAGGAAGCCAGTTAGTTTGTGGCCAAAAAGTTTCCTAAATCCAGCAAATTATAGGACAACAGACTAGATTTAAACTTGGTTTGTTTTGCAGAAGTATGCGTGCTATTTTGTAAGTGCCCTTTGCCAAGCCTCAGTCCATTGGAAGACCCGGCCCCATAAAAAATCTTATCGCTCCAGGGTGAGCAGTGATCACCACTTGCTTTTGCTTTGTTGGCACCATTTTGAGCTGCAATCTTTTGATGAATATGGGACTTCAATGGAACATGGCTAGGTGAAGGATACTTTTTTTCATTATTTGGCCAAGGCTGGGGGAAATCTGAGAGACCAGTAACACATGAGGGATTTCTTGCTCCTGAGCAGCTACCAGTGGAGAGAAGTGATGTGACCCCCCCCCCCTTTGAGTTATGTCTACCACCATACAAACTGTAGTATTAGTAACCCTGCACTAAAAAGGTTTTTAGCACCATGACAACGGGGGCACAGGCCTCAGAACTATCCTCAGATATTCATAAAGTGCTTCAAGGCCAGATAAACCGGCCCATTTAGCACTTTGTTTTGTTTTTATTTTTTAGTATACCCCTCTGAGGCAGCGTCTGCGAAACGCTAAGAGGGACGTCTGAATGTGGCGTCATTTTGGCTGATGGGTCCTTTTGTTACACAGGAACCTGTTTCTATGTTAAGCCATGGATGAATGTTGATATATTATGAGTGTGTTAAGATGTACAAAGTCTTGAGGGTCCTCTGATAAGTAGTCCTATGATGTTATTTTTGTTTATTGGTTAAAAGGAGAGGAGTTTCATCTAAAAATGTTCTAATTGGTTTACCATCAGCTTATTGTATTTTGAGCATTTGGCATTGTTTGACGGACGGAGGGTTGGATACAGGGCGTTGATGTTAATTTCCTCAAATTGCTTGACTAGAGCCGGTTTATCTGGCCTTGAAGCACTTTATGAATATCTGAGGATAGTTCTGAGGCCTGTGCCCCCGTTGTCATGGTGCTAAAAACCTTTTTAGTGCAGGGTTACTAATACTACAGTTGGTTAATATGTGGAGTTGTTCTTTATTTATATGAAGTATCATTTTTAGACTCCGGTTAGGCCTTATATAGTTTACCACCATGCAAAGCCTGACACGGGGGACCTCTGAGAAAATATATCTATACCTTTTCACATGCTTATTTTCGCAAATTTTAACACCAGTGGACTGCTTTGCATGATGTTGCATCACTGAAGCTCTTGAATATTACATTTATATAAACTTTCACATGTGATTGCCAACATTATTACCTCTAAGCTGCGTGGGAGTCTTCCACCCATGTTCTTGCCAGTGGGGGGGGAGGGGGGCTTCAGTAACACATTTTTAATCACGAGGGGCACGGAAGCTCTGTAGAACTGCCAAGGGACCTGTCTGCTCCTCGTGATTGAAATTGCAATAGTGAAGCACCATACCCACTGGTAAAACACAGGGAATGCTGGTTGCTAATGCACAAAAGTGCACTGCAAATTACCTAAATTTAAGCAATTTCTTTTTCAGAAAAATCTCTTTGCATTAAAATGTTTGAATTTTTGCCTGAATTTTTCTGCTTATTAATCTATGAAATCTCTTTTGCAAGGAATAGCCTCAGTTTAGAATACAAGCCTCCCAGGTTTGAAATTTGAAGAGGACGATGAATACTATCTAAATTTAAAGGAGAGTTAAGTAATTTTAAAGGATGGCAATTTAATAGCTTTAAAATTAGTTTTTCGTTTTTCCCTCCTTCAAAAATGGGCACTAGCATAATGTTACCGGATGCCCCTGATTTTCGAGGATTGTCCCTGATTTTAGAGCAGTTTAGGAGAAATGCATCACTGTTTCTATTTCTCTGTCGATTTGTCTGCTTGGAAGTAATGAATTCTTCCCCCCCCCCTCCATGTCTTATTTTTCTTATCTGAAAAAGTTATTCCTTCCTCCTCCCCCCCCCCCCCCTCCCAACCACACACACTTGGATAAGTGTCCCAGATTTGTCTGCAAAAAATCTGGTAACCTAAGATTAGCATCAAATTGACTTGATATTTAACCCCAACATATATAAATGTATTCAGGGGAATGTTTACTAAGGTGCATGCTTGTAGCTTGTGATTGTGCTAGAAAAAGAGTTCAGAGACCTGCGCTAACATTTAGGGCGTTGTGTGTCTGTACTCCTGCAGATAGTGTGATGCTAACGTACAGCACCATGCTAACTGGAATTTGGGTGCACTTATTGGTGAAGTTAGTGCAGGCATTTTGGGCATGCACTAACTGCAGTGTGCCATTCGTGCCCACGTTATGCTCCTAACCTGACCCGTCCACACCGAATCACGAGCTGACCAATTAGTACAGAGGCTGAAGCTAACTGTTAATGCAGTGTCCTTGGCATGCATCCAACCCTGTGCTACTGGTTAGTGCACCTTAATAAACATGCCCTTCCACCACCATCTCCAAGAGAGAAACCGTGTTAAAAATGGGGACAATAGAATATGAGAGAGAATGAGTTCTACATGGATATTTCTAACACTTTTGCTAGATGTACGTAATACATTTGCAGATGAAAAAAATCATCTTGAACTTCTCTCCTAAGGCAGGAAACAAAGGACCTAACATAAAAGCAACACCAAAGAAACTTCCAGACCCAACAAAAACTTACATGTATAGCTCTTGTATGCCTTTTAAGCTTCTTCTCAGCCTGTAGAACAGTCAAGAAATATAAAACAGAAACAATAACTGCTAGGTTATATAAGCAAAAATATGTTTTTGATTTTTGTAATTATTTATCAGTTATTTTTTGACATCAAAGTTTTATAAATCTGTCTGGCTTTTGCTGATATACATCAGAATTCAGATTAAGAAGTCTGTCTTCACTTTTTCTTCAAATTCAGAAACTTGTTTATTAACTAAGTCCTCCTCAATGTGATACGTTCAACCAATAGTGCTATCAGATCTAAACTGCACTTTAGAATGCTATTCCATTTGGTCAGATATTCAAGATCATCTAAAAAATTTTTGGTGGTTTTATACACAAGCCTTGCAGAATCATTTGAGTCTTCAAATACTGTGCGAGAGCTGCCCCACGAAGCTGGGTTTGTATCCAGCATTTATTTAAATTCTTAAATTCTAAAAAAGTAGACTGAGTATTGACGCTATTGCCATCAAAAAGAGTTGGGCTCTTAAGTATTTGATGGATCTGTTCTTCAGAAAAAGCAAACGTGGTAGTCATGTTATTGCTAGCAATATTTGTTTTTGACGCCATGTGGTTAAAAACCTGGTTACCCCAAAAATGTTAGAATCAAACAAACCCAAGGTGAAAACCACTCATAAATCACCGTATAAAGGTTAGACCCATAAATAGAGCAATCATTCAAAATATGAAATATTTAAATGTTGGACCATTTGTTAAGAGGGAGATCATCTCTCAAGAGACAAACTTTCCTTTTTTAATCTTTAAGTGAAAAGTGCAAGTTAAAATCAAATTACTTCTCTTCAATCAACGTGCTTATCTTCAAGAGCAATGTGCATTGTCGACAATAATGTGAGCTACCAGAAGCTTTGCTTTTCTGCGGACACAGCACCATGTTTCAAGTTTCAATCAATTTCAAGAGCTCTGCATCGGACATTTTAGGAGGCTTCACTCACACCCAGCTTTTAGAAATCGTTTTCAATTTTGCCAAAATACAGCTCTTACTTATAACCACGATGGCGTGTGATGCCCATGCCAGCTGATAAAGAACGCCCAATTTTTTTCTCCGTTTTTTTCATGAATGATGCATGGTGCAGCACATCACCGATGAGTTAATGGCAGGGGGGCAGATATACTTGCCCCCAAAAGTTAGCAGAGGCCTCTGTGCTAGTTTTGCAGCTCAAATGTGCACTAATGGCGTGCCCTTTAGTAACCATTCCCCTTAGTTAGATAACTATCTACATTTCCTTCCATCTGCTTTCACCTAGAAATAGATATTGCCAATGTCTTATTAAATACAAGACACAAGAAAAGGTAAAATGATTTCCTGACTTTCAAAATATGTACCTGTTCTAAAGGGACGGCAAATCACCAAGGTGTTTAAGCTTAAAAGAGCTAATGTTTAAAGAATATGAAACTCACTGACTTAGGGAAGTTCAGGGACAGGAAAAAAACACAGGTGAAACACATGCGCCTATATGCCTTACTTGCCAAGGTGCCCTGTTATCAAATCATCCTCGCCTATTGCAATCTTTACTTTCTTATGTTTTCAAAAAATGCCACTTCTCTACCCTATTTGCATTGCTTTTCAACTAACCTTACACATTTGTGCATATTTTCTGCTCAGTGCAAACCTCAAGAAAAGAAAAGAAATAAAGGACTGGGTGGAATAAACAGGCAGGGCTTCGTCTTACCATTGCACCAGTAGCCATGGCCAAAATGCAGACAAGCAGGAGAATGTTCTTCATATTTGCAGAGAACTATAAATGAAAGAAAAATGAGAGATGTTGTGAATAACCCACATAATCCTTTTATATGGAAAGAGAGAAATATGCTTGGCTAGAGTAGTTTTTAAATCATATGCAAGTACATTTCAATTCAATTGTCTCTCGTAGAGTAGGAAAGCCCCTGGTCAGAGCGGGAGCTACTAGAGAGAGAAGAGAGGGACGTAGTAAATGTTGTGACACGAGGGAGAGCTATAGCAGTGAGCCTAAGCAGTTTTGGACAATAGAGAGGGTAATTTTTTCTGAGCCATTTCCATGGGAAAACAGTGTTTTGTGGTGAAAATGGGCTCATTGGAAATTGCCTGTCCTATGTGTTGGTAAATTTGGGTTGTGCCGTGCCCCCCAAGTTTACCAAACTAGGCGCATGTGTTTCACTGTGGCTATAGAAATGGTCAGCAATTAAGGGCATTCTGGAATTGTTTAAACAGCAATATTGAGCCGCTAGACAGATATTTTATCTGTTTAAGTGGCACTGCCCAAATAGCCGGTATAGAGCTAAGCAGATGTCTTATCTATTTAACTTTACCCTTGGATTTAAATACATAGTGCCGCTGAAAATCTGCATAAAGAAATAACTATACCATAGATTTCCAGAAGTACCACTTAAATGGATAGTGCTGTTGAAAATCTATTCAACTTTTATGTGGTGGCCATCAGACTGAAAATTGGCCAGTATGTCTAACCAAGAAGATGTGATATATTTAGGGCCACGTGTACTAATCATATACACATACGAGAAAAATGCTTTGGTACATGCCATATACTTTTAAAAGATTTCACATTTTTAAATGTTTGATTAAATTATGACTTCCTTGAAAAAGGACATAGTCAAAATGTTTAGTTGTGAACTGGTGACCTTTAACATATGATTTTAAAAATCAAATTATTTTAGCAGGGTTCTATTAACAAAACCACTTTAATAGCAGTGATGCCATGGGAAAGTGATATTACAGCTTAAGTGACATGGCACTGTACAGTTGTAGAATGATGTATGGTCAGTAGGTAAGCAATTAATTAATGCCTTGTTCAATGTCACTTTTTCACAAATACTGTAATAACCAATACAAGTCAACTTGTATGTAAGCAAAGGTGCTCTGATTTTTCTCTTCAGGGTGGTTTACCTAAGAAAAATAATTCCAATCCTAAATCTGCCACTGAACAAACATAAATTCTATCAATTGTATCTTACCTGAGTGGTCGGTTATGAACAAAGTCCTTCCTCGTGCTTTCTGTTGATGCGTTGAGGAAGTATTTCTGTCATTTATACGCTTTTCCTAATCTGGCAGTTTTAAGGGATTAGATGTAAATGATGACACATCAGGTAATTTTGTGGTTACATAAAAATCTTTGAAACTGGGTAATTTCTAAGCTAAAGTGGATAAGGTGTCTATTTAAAGTTATGCATAGTTTTGGTGGCATGAACATAAAATATGCCATATGGGTCAGACCAAGGTCCATTAAGCGCAATATCTGTTTCCAACAGTGGACAATCCAGGTCATGAGTTTCCCAGCAGTTTCCAAAAAGGACACACAGGTTCCACAACGCTTGTATTGGGGCAAGCAGTGTATTTCCCGAATCCTCTTTAATAATGGTTTATGGACCTTTCCTCTAGGAAATTGTCCAAACCTTTTTTAAACCCAGCTACACTAGCAGCTTTTTCCTACATCCTCTAGTAATGAATTCCAGAGTTTGATTACGCGCTGAGTGAAAAAATATTTTCTCTTATTGGTCTTAAATGGGATACACTGTAACGTCATTGCATGTCGTCTAGTCTTTCTACTTTCTGATGGTGTAGTCGATCCATGTGTACTCAATCCACTCATTAATTTATAGACCTCTATCATATGTCTCCTCAGCCGTCTCTTCCAGGTTGAAGAGCTCTAACCTTTTAAGCCTCTCCTCAAAGGGGTATCTTTCCATCCCCTTTACCATTTTGGTGGCTCTGGAATTACAGAGCTTAAAAGGGAGAGAGGAGGCACGGTGGGTTAAAGAGGGAAAGAGAAATCTATTTGCATTGGTGTGATATACAGACCTCCCTCACAAGAGGAAGAGGTGGACAGAGAGTTAATTGAAAACATACACAGTATTGCTAGGAAAGGGGAAGTGCTACTGATAGGGGATTTCAATATGCCAGATGTTGATTGGCACTTTCCTGCTGCAGTATCATCTAGAAGTAAGGAGATTCTGGATTCTCTATAGTGAGAACTATTCAGGCAATTGGTAACAGACCCCACGCGTGAAGGGGCCATACTGGACTTGGTGCTTACCAATGGTGAAAATGTTTCTGATGTTATAGTGGGAGATCATTTTGCATCCAGTGATCACCAGATGGTGTGGTTCAGTATTAGGACTAGGGCTGTTAGAATCCATTCAAAAACAAGGGTCTTAGACTTTAGGAAAACTAACTTTGCCAAGATAGGCCAATACCTCAGGGAGTCGTTAGCGGGATGGGAGCAGCTGGGGGATGTAGAAAAAGAATGGGTAAAACTGAAAGGGGATATTTTAAGGGCAACCAACATTTTTGTTAAAATGGTAAATAAAGATAAAAGGAAAAGGAGACCACTATGGCTTTTGAAAGAAGTAGCTGAAAAGGTGAAGAAAAAGAGGGAGGCCTTCATGAAATGCAAGAGATCACAGAGAGAGGAAGACAGGCATCTATATTTCGGAAAAACTTAGAGAAGCTTGCAAAGTAGTCAGGAAAGTAAAGATTCAATAAGAGGAGGAAATAGCCAATGCAATAAAATAGGGAAATAAGACACTTTTCATATATGTTAGTGAGAAGAGGAAGGGCAAAAGTGGTATTGTCAGACTCAAGGGTGAAGGGAAGGGATATGTACAAACTGATGAGGATAAAGCAGAATTGCTTAACAAATATTTCTGTTCTGTGTTCACAGATGAAGAACCAGGAACAGGACCTCAGAAAACACCAACAAATAGGAACAGAAGCGAGGGGCATCTTGAACAATTTTCAGAAGATTGTGTCCGTGAGAAACTAGCTCAACTTAAAGTAGACAAAGTGATGAGACCGGATGGGATACATCCTAGATTACTGAGGAAACTTGGGGACCTTCTAGCAACTCCACTGACTGACCTTTTCAATGCCTCGTTGGAGTTGAGAGTGGTGCCAAAGGACTGGAGAGAGACTCATATGGTGCCTTTACACAAAAGCGGAAGTAAGGATGTGGTTGAAAACTACAGGCCGGTTAGTTTAACTTTGGTGGTGAGTAAATTATTGGAAATGCTGCTGAAAGAGAAAATAGTGAGGCTTCAGGAGTCCAGCGAATTACAGGATCCGAGGCAGCATGGATTCACCAGAGGCAGGTCTTGTCAGACAAATCTGATTGATTTCTTTGACTGGGTGACCAGGGATTTGGACCGAGGGAGAGCCCTAGATGTGGTGTATTTAGATTTCAGTAAAGCCTTTGACACCGTTACTCACAGGTGACTTATAAACAAACTGAGCACCCTAGGGATGGATCCTAAAGTTACTGCTTGGGTTAGAAATTGGTTGAGTGGGAGGCGACAAAGGGTACAGGTAAATGGAGCTCACTCCGAAAAGAAGGAAGTTACCAGTGGTGTGACCCAGGGATCTGTCCTTGGTTCGATTCTTTTTAACATCTTTGTTAGTGATATAGCAGAAGGGCTGTCGAGTAAGGTTTGCCTCTTTGCGGATGATACCAAAATCTGCATTAGACTAGACACCCAGGAATGTGTAGATAACATGAGGAGGGATCCAGCTAAGCTTTAAGTATGGTCTAGAATTTGGCAGCTGGTATTTAATGTTAAAAAAATGCAAGGCCATGCATTTGGGCTGCAGCAATCTAAGGGAGCCATATAGTATAGGGGTGAAGTACTTTTGTCCACTAAAGAAGAGTGGGACCTAGGCGTGGTTGTGTCTGATGATCTTAAAGTAGCTAAACAGGTAGAAAAGGTGACAGCAAAAGCTAGAAGGATGCTTGGGTACATAAGGAGAGGAATGGCTAGCAGAAAAAAGGAGGTGATAGTGGCTCTGTATAAGTCTTTTTTGAGACCTCATTTGGAGTTTTGTGTGCAATTCTGGAGACCACACCTTCAAAAGGATATAAACAGGATGGAGTCAGTACAGGGGGTGGCTACAAAATGGTTAGTGGTCTTCATTCAGGGGCTGCCCAAGGGGGGTGTGGGGCCATGTATGGAGACTAAGTGCAGGGCCTCATTTGCATAAGGGGCCTCATTTGCATAGATATTTTCATAATGTTACCATACACTAACTTTTAGTAAACATGCATCTTAATGAGTGTATGGATAAAGAAAGACTAAAAGATTTCTACATTGCTATAATCCAGTGCCAACTGCCAGGCACATTAGGAACTACTACAAACACTGCCCATTTAGAACCCATAGCAAACCCGCCGTATCCTAACAGCACTACCAGGACTCACAAAGCACCATACTCTACCTATCAAAAGGCAAATATTAAACCAATACATTTCAGGGAATAACTATACATGACCTACTTTTTTTCCTGCTCTAGCCTACCTGAGGGACTAACCCCCTCCCCCTCCTGCTGAGGGTACAGGACAGGGTACCTTGTAACTGCCCTCTTTTAATAGGTCTTATTTCCCTCCTTCCCTCCCCAACACCCACCCACCCCTGTGGCAATTGTAGCTTTATAGGTACTTACACGTCTTAGAGGAAAGGGGCTGCTCTCAGGTGCAGCTCTTTATCCAAATCAGTCATACATTGAGGACATGAGATTAATTACGTTTCAGGTGAACAGGGTATATTAGAGGTATTAGATACACTTTTATTAGTATAATCATCTACACCAACCCTTAGTAAGTACAGAATTTAAAGACCTAAACACAAGCTTTAAACTAAGATGCAGACAACAGTCCAGCAGCGAGATGGGGGCTTTCCAGTCTTTTGCGTTGAGTGTCACATGTATGATTTTCTCCCAGTTGGTGAGAGGTCTTACGTATGCACTAAGTGCAAGGAGCTCTTTGCTCTCAGGGAACAAGGCTGTTCTCTAGAGGCTAGAGTAGCAGACCTGGAAGACATAAGAAAGACAGAGAAGTACATGGACGAGACCTACAGGGATATAGTCCTGAAGTCCCACCTCCAGTCTGGCAGTATCCCTGTTGCCGTGGAGGAGAGAGGTCATGTGATAGGAGAGTATCACCCTGGTGTGGCAGGATGTGATCCTGTAACTAGGACCTGTCCTCCAGGTGATGTAAAACCCTCTCGCACTGAGGACGTTTCTCCAGGGCCATGTGCCCATGAGGGGAGGGTCAGGACAGCTGTTATAGTTGGTGATTCAATCATTAGGCATGTAGATAACTGGGTAACTGGTGGATGTGAGGATCGCCTGGTAACATGCCTGCCTGGTGCAAAGGTAGCGGACCTCACGCACCGCCTAGATAAGATCTTAGATAGTGCTGGGGAGGAGTCTGCTGTCTTGGTACATGTCGGTACCAATGACATAGGAAAATGTGGTAGGGAAGTTCTGGAGGCTAAATTTAAGCTTTTAGGTAGGAAATTGAAATCCAGAACTTCCAGGGTAGCGTTCTCCGAAATGCTTCCTGTTCCATGTGCAGGACCCAAAAGGCAGGCAGAGCTCTGGAGTCTCAATGCGTGGATGAGACGATGGTGCCAGGATGAGGGTTTTGGATTTGTTAGGAACTGGGGAACATTCTGGAGAAAGGAGGGGCTCTTCTGAAGGAATGGGCATCACCTTAACCAGGATGGAACCAGACTGCTGGCATTAACTTTTAAAAAGGAGATAGAGAAGCTTTTAAAGTAGAAAATAGGGGAAAGCCGACAGTCGCCCAAGAGCGCATGGTTCAGAAGAAGGTATCCTTGAAGGATACTACCAAAAGCAATGAGGTTCCAAAAAAGAGTAAAGTAGCCGAAATGCCCTTGAGTATAGTGCAGACAGAGCGTAAAGATTCCAAATTACCCATGCCTTCCAATAGCCAGATTAATATTAATAAAATACAGTCTCTAAAATGCTTGCATGCAAATGCTAGAAGTCTAAACAATAAGATGGGAGAGTTAGAATATATAGCACTAAATGAAAGGTTAGATATGATTGCAATCTCAGAGATATGGTGGAGGGAGGATAACCAGTGGGACACTGTGATACCTGGATACAAACTATATCGTAATGATAGAACTGATCAAATTGGTGGAGGGGTTGCGCTCTATGTTAGAGAGGCATTGAGTCAGAAAGGATTAAAGTTTTGCAGGAAACAAAATTTGCTGTAGAATCTCTATGGATTGAAATTCCATGTATGAAGGGGAAGGTGATGGCAGTGGGGGTGCACTATCGACTGCCTGGCCAGAATGAACAAATGGATGATGAAATGCTCAAAGAAATCAAGAAAGCTAACAAGAGACACTGCACAGTAGTAATAATGGGTGATTTCAATTACCCCGGTATCGACTGGGTCAGTGTCACGGCAGGACATGCTAGGGAGATAAAATTTCTAGATGAAATAAATGACTGCTTCTTGGAGCAGTTGGTTCATGAACCAACCAGAGGGGAAGCCCACTGGACCTAGTCCTTAGTGGAACACCAGATCTGGTGCAAGAAATTAGGGTATTGGGACCACTTGGCAATAGTGATCATAGCATGATTGTGTTTGATTTAATTAGTGGAGGAGGGATAGCTAAGAAATCCACAGTACTACCTTTTAACTTTCGAAAGGGAGACTATGATAAAATGAGAAATATAGTTAAGAAAAAACTAAAAGGAGCAGTTGCAAAGGTTAAAGACTTACATCAAGCTTGGGTGTTGTTTAAAAATACTATCCTGGAAGCCCAGACCAGCTGTATTCCACGCATTAAGAAAAGTTGGAGAAAGTCCAAAAAACTGCCAGCATGGTTTAAAGGTGAGGTCAGAGAGGCTGTTGCTGCCAAAAAAGCATCTTTCAGGAAATGGAAAAAAGAGCCAAACAATGAAAACTGGAAACAGCACAAGCACTGGCAAGTTAAATGCAAAGCATTGATAAGGCAGGCAAAGTGAGAATTTGAGAAGGAACTTGCTAGGGAAGCAAAAACACGAAATAAAGACTTTTTTTCAAGTACATTCATAGCAAAAGACCTGTGAGAGAGTCAATTGGACCATTAGATAATAGAGGGGTAAAAGGGGCAATAAGAGGAGACAAGGCTATAAACACAGATCAACTGTTTTGAAATGTGTACTTTAAATGGTTCTATGTAAAGCGCACTGATGGAAAATAGCACAGTATATAAGAGAATGTAAATAAATAAATATAGCAGAGAGACTGAATGAATTCTTTGCTTCGGTCTTTACTGAGGAAGATATAGAGATGTTACCCAAGACGAAAGTGGTATTTAAAGGTGATATTGCAGAGGAATTGAGAGAAATATCGCTACACCGGGAAGATGTATTACAACTATTTGATAAACTGAATAGTAGAAAATCACCTGGACCAGATGGTATACATCCAAGAGTGTTGAAAGAACTGAAATATGAGATTGCAGACCTGCTATTAATCTGTGAACTTTCATTAAAATCATCTGCAATACCTGAAGATTGGAGGATCGCCAATGTAACGCCAATTTTTAAAAAGGGTTCCAGGGGTGATCCGGGAAATTACAGACCAGTGAGCCTGATGTCAGTATCGGGGAAAATGATAGAAACCATCATAAAGAACAAAATTACTGAATATGTAGATAGTCATGGCTTAATGGGAGACAGCCAACATGGCTTTAGTCAAGGAAGATCTTGTCTTACTAATCTGATATGTTTTTTTGAAGGTGTGAATAAAAAGGTAGACAAATGTGAGTCGGTTGATATAGTGTATCTGGACTTTCAGAAAGCCTTTGACAAAGTCCCTCATCAGAGACTTTTGTCAAACTAAAAAGTCATGGGATAGGAGGCAGTGTACTATTGTGGATTGGGAACTGGTTAAAAGATAGAAAGCAGAGGGTAGGGCTAAATGGCCAATTTTCCCAATGGAAAAAGGTGAATAGTGGAGTACCCCAGGGATCTGTGCTGGGTCCGCTACTTTTTGACATATTCATAAATGACCTGGAAAAGGGAATAACTAGTGAGGTTATCAAATTTGCAGACAACACAAAACTGTTTAAAGTTGTTAAAACCCAAGGGGACTGTGGAAAACTGCAGGAGGATCTGGATAAATTGGAAGACGGGGCATCCAAATGGCAGATGAAATTTAATGTGGACAAGTGCAAAGTTATGCACCTAGGAAAGAACAACCCACACTATAGTTACACAATGCAAGGTTCCACATTGGGAACCACCACCCAGGAAAAAGATTTAGGAGTCATCATGAATAACATGTTAAAACCCTCCGCCCAGTGTGCAGTGGCGGCCAAGAAAGCAAATAGAATGCTAGGTATCATAAGGAAAGGAATGGAAAATAAAACAAAGGATATTATAATGCCTCTGTATCATTCCATGGTACGACCGCACCTTGAAAATTGTGTGCAATTCTGGTCGCCGTATCTTAAAAAGGATTGAGCATTATTAGAAAAGGTACAGAGAAGAGCCACCAAAATGGTAAAGGGGATGGAAGGCTACTCCTATGAAGAGAGGCTACAAAGGTTAGGGCTCTTCAACCTGGAAAAGAAACAGCTGAGGGGAGCTATGATAGAGGTGTATAAATTAATGAATGGAGTGGAACGGGTAAACGTAGATTGATTGTTTACGCTATCAGAATATAGAAAGATTAGGGGACATGTAATAAAGCTACAGGGTAAACTATTTAAGACAAATAAGAGAAAATATTTTTTCACTCAACGTGTAATCAAACTCTGGAATTTGTTACCGGAGGATGTAGTAAGAGCTGTTAGTGTAGCTGGGTTTAAAAAAGGTTTTGACAAGTTCCTGGAGTAAAGGTCCATAAACCATTATTAAAAAGGGACCCAGGATATCAATGCTTGACCCAATACAAGCATTGTGGAACCTGTGTCTTTTGGGGATACTGCTAGGTACGTATGACCTAGATTGGCCACTGTTGGAAACAGGATACTGGGCTTGATGGACCTTGGTTTGACCCAGTATGGCATATCTTATGTTCTTATGTTCTTACTGGGGAAAGAGAACAAGTGGCACTGTCAAATAGGAATTACATAAACAGAATACCTCAGCTCAGTTACTCATGCAGAACATAGACCATCACCAAACAAGGAATCACAATTTAGAAACAGAAAGACAGTAATTAAACTGGGAACCCCAAAAGCCAAACTTGGAATGTATAACAACACTGTACAAATAAAACTATAAATTAATTTCCTCTTGTACTAAACAAAGCACAGACATTAATGATGCACATTTCCCAGAGCTGACATATTCCAGTTAATAAATTCAAAATAAAGAGAGATTTTTCTACCTTTTGTGCATTTTTTTCAGTTGCAATTGCTTCAGCCACTTTCTTCTGGTTTCTTCGCGTCTTCTGCTAACTCTCCATTGTCTGCTGTCCATTTGTCCTTTCTCCATCCTCAATCCCCACTTACTCTCCCAATACCCGGCCAATTGTAGATTTGTCTTCTCTCCCACACAAAATATTTTTCGCCTCTCAATTTCCCTCTCCCAGCTGCATCCCATTCTAATCCTCCCCCAACATAGCTCCCTTCTAGTTCCAGCCCCACCCAGCATCCGCTCCCTTCTAGTCCCCGCATCAGTCCATTTCCAATCCTATCCTAGCACCACTGTCAGCCCATTTCTAGTCCTAGCCCCCCGTCAGCCCAATTCCAGTCCTAGCTCCCCCATCCATTTCCAGTCCTATCCGAGTCCCTCCATCAGCTCGTTTCTAATCCCAGCCCCCCATCAGCCCATTTCTAGCCCTTTCCTAGCCCCACCATTAGCCCATGTGAAATCCTAGCTCCCCTCCACTCAGTCCATTTTCAATCCAAGCCCCCATGAGCCTACTTCCAGTTCTAGCCCCCCCATGAGTATAGTTCAAACCAAGCCCCCACCACAGCCCATTTCCAATCTTAGCACCCCCAACAGCCCATTTCCAGTCCTATCCTAGCCCCTCCATCAGCCCATTTCCTGTCCTAGCTCCCCCCTACTCAGCCCTTTTCCAGTCCTAGCTCCCTCCCCTCACAGCCCATTTCTATTCCAAGCCTCCCTCCCCATCAGCTATTTTCAGTTCAAGCCCCACCTTCCACTCAGCACATTTCCATTCCAAGCCCCCGTCCCTATCAGCTATTTGCAGTTCAAGCCCCCCACCTTCCACTCGGCCCATTTCCAGTCCTAGCAACCCCCCAGGCTATTACCAGTCCTAGACCCCCCCCCATAGCCCTTTACCAGTCCTAAGCCCCCATCAGCTCACCTCCAGTCCTAACCCCCCATCACCCCATTTTCAGTCTTAGCCCCCTCCATAGTCCATTACCAGTCCTAACCCCCCCTTCAGCCCAGTCCTAACCCCCCTCGCCCCATCAGCCCAGGTAAATTTTAAAAAAAACCTGGTTGCTGCTGCTGCCGTGACAGCGGCAGAATCAAGTGTCCCACGGCCCCCCCCTGCCCAGCAGAGCCCCCCCTGCAGCATCAGCTCCCTCAGAGCGGGCTTTTCAGTGCCGCGAAGGGAGAGTTTCCCTTTCTCGCGGCTCTGTTAAGCCCGCTGGGGCTGATAGGCATTTCGCATTTCCTATTTCCTATTTCCCATCAGCGCCGGCGGGCTTAACAGAGCCGTGAGAGAGAAAGTCTCCCTTCGCGGCTATGAAAGCCGGCGCTGAGGGAGTTGATGCTGTAGGGAGTGCTCTGCCGGGCATGGGGGGGCTGCGGGACATTGATTCTGCCTCTGCCACGGTGGCAGCTGCAGCAGCAGCCAGTTTTTTTTTTTTTAATTTACCTGGGCTGATGCAGAATGTTGTTTGCACGGGGCCCCCTGAAACGCGGGGTCCTGTGCAAACAACATTCTTGCTCAATGGACGGGCCGGCCCTTTCTTCATTATAAAGCATATGAGGACAGACTGAAGGATCTTAATATGTACACTTTAGAGGAAAGGCGGGATAGAGGTGATATGATTGAGACGCTTAAATACCTCCGTGGCATAAATGCACAGGGGGAGAGCCTCTTTCATTTGAAAGCAAGTTCTGATACAAGGGAACATGGGATGAGCGTGAAGGGAGATAGATTCAGGAGTGATATGCAGAAATATTTCTTTACGGAAAGAGTAGTGGATCCATGGAATAGTCTCCCAGTGGAGGTGGTAGAGATGAGGAAAGTAACTGAATTCAAAAAAGCATGGGACAAACACAGATGATCTCTAAAGGAAAAAAGGGGACTGTTGTTGATATGGAAGGACAGACTAGATAGGCCATGTGGTCTTTTTCTGTCGTCATATTTCCATGTTTCTAAGACAGCATAGCTTTACTAGAGGTAGGTCTTGCCAGATGAATCTGTTTGTTTCCTAAGAAATCTGGATATATTTCCCAGAGGGCAAATTATTAAAGATCTGAAATTGTCATCACTGGTTAAGAAGGACAGTACTACGGAAAGGGTTAGTGGAAGGAATGGGTTCCCCTTTTGTTTTGTGTGATTTGGTATCATTAACCTTCTGGAAATATTAAACCTTAATACATCTTGGGTTGCTCCCTAATTAATTAGGGTTAACAAATAGCATCATGCACAGAGTGAGAAGATGAACCAGTCCTGGTTTTGTCTCAGGGCATGTATAGAGACAGTTTTGTTTTCTTCAGGGAATGCAATAGGGACATCAGAATTACATCTGTATGTAAAATGAGGGGTGGAGGTGATGACAGGACAGAATCAGCAGCTGCACCTGGACATGAAGCTGTATGGCTATTCTGTAGCAAAGGAGCCTTAGCTGGGATAAGTAGGAAGAAAGTTGTTTCATTTGCAGTCTTCTTTTTTTCATTTTATTTTTGTTTTAGTTGTAATATATTTTTTTTCTTTTGTTTTTATACATTTTCATTTCAGATTAATTAATAGGCAGCTGAAAAAACATAGCTGAAAGGTTATGAAAGGTTTCAGGTAAATAAACAAAAATTCAACTGGCTTTTTATCTCGGAGTCAGAAGCTGGTCATATAATCTCTCTTCTCAAGTCGCTTCATTGCCTCCCTGTCTGTTCCATATCCAGTTCAAGCTTCTACTGACCTATCTATATGTGCACTCATTCTGCTACTCCTCACTAACTTTCCTCTCTTCTCTCCCTACACCCCTCCTCATGAACTCCGCTCTTCTGGCTGATCCCTTCTATCTGTGGCGTTTTCTTCCACTGCCAATACCAGACTTTGATCTTTCCACCTTGCTGCTCCTAATGCCTGGAACACACTACCTGAGTCTGTGCGTCAGGCTTCATCTCTGGCCCTTTTCAAATCCAGGCTAAAAACCCACCTCTTCAAGGCTCCTTTTGGATCCTGATCTGTATAGTTGACTGCTCTCAACTATGTGTTTTCTTACCGTTCCCCTAGACATATCCTAATCCCCAGCTGTTATATTTGTCTTGACTGGACTATAAACTGTGTATGCCTTGTAGCACTATACAAATGATCAGTAGTAATAGTAGTAGTAGATTACAAGGCAGGTAACTTGAAGTGCTACCACATCTCCGTTGGGGTTGAATCTAGCCAAATTGCTATATTGCTAGTGATCTTCCTTCCTGTTTTCTGATGGGCTTTAAGTTTGTCTGCTCTGAAGCTGTACACACTTTCAGGTGTGAAATTTTAAACAAGTCCTGGATTTTTAATAATCTCATTGTGATGAATTGTGGGATCTGCAGCCCTGATTCCTATGGGTAAAATCGGGGACTACAAATACCATACTGCATTGCAATGCAAATTTAAAACCACAATTGGCAAAAAATCTCACTCGTGGAACTGAGTAACTTGGCAATTCTGTGTGTGGCAAATGCTAACTAGATTTTTTTGCCTTGTGAATCTATTAAAGGCAGGACATAGAGTACTGTAACAGGCAAATTTTCAGTTGAGTTAAATGTTATCAGAGATGTTTACCAAGCCTAATCCAGATCCTCATTGATCATCACTAGTTGGACAAACAGGATCTAGATTAGGGTTGATAAATGTTTCTGATAGCATACTTAGACATGGTTTCACATAATTTCTGGCAGAAGAACATGGGAAAATGAAAATCTTTGGATTAAATTCCTAGAACAGGAGTCAATAGATTCAAAAGATCCAGTCAGCATTTTCCATATTGTTCCAGAACAGACAAACTTTGGACCAATCAGGAAACAGGAATGAAGATCATCAGCAGAGTTGAGAACAGGCTGGCCAGAGCCAGGCCCCACTGAAGCGCAATGACTATTCCGCAAGATGCCTGTCTTTCAACCACCCCTGGCTACCAGTTTGAGACCAGGCTGTGATAAAGCTGTTAGTGAAAACACATTTTGGATTGTTCAGTGTTGTTTGTCTTAGGTTTAAAAATGATATGAAACAAAATAGGATATTACATTGATATTCTCCATATCGTTTCAAACAAATGCACCTCCTTATTAGCTGAGGAAGCGGGCTTTTATAGTATTGTCTGCTGAATAGGTGGGTAAACTTACACACAAACAGCCTGTATTGTGCATAAGTTTAGCCAGACTGAGTAGAGGGTTCCTGAGGGTGAAGTTGAGGACTAGCATGGATTTTAAATAATTGTCAGAAGCAGTCACGCCACCCCAAACTTCTCTTTTTTATGCAGTGTGAAAAGAACAATGTATTCCAGTGCGGAAATAAATTCTTCATACTGTATATAATTCCACAGTAATGTTTACTAAAGTTTGCTAATCAGCACGGTTTTAACATGCACTAACCATTAGCAGGGACCAGCTTGAATGGCTACCGCATGCCAAATCAGGCAGCAAAGTATGAATCCCATGCTAAGTGCTTTAGGGTGGGATCTGAGTAGGGTATGTGTGGAGAATGGGCATGGAAAGCAATGACAGCAAGCAGTATAGTACTGCCCACTAACCATAGCTTAGGTGTACTTAGCACCATCTCAAGAGGTGGCATTAAGCGCACCCACCAGGTGGCGTGATAGTCGTACAAAAGAAGAGTCTTGGTTTGTGGTGCCGAAACCCACCAACCCCCACCTATGACAGTCCACATTAGGCCATAACACCTCCAAGACTATATAACATGACCCTACGTCTATCCTGAGGCCCCTGGAACTTTCTAGGTAGCCCTGGTAAGATTGTGGATGGGGCAGGATGATCCCCCTCTGCTCCTGCCCTGTTGCTGCCCAGGTTCAGAATGATGGTTATGATCCCTGGTCTCATGGTACTACCAGTAGGGGCCAGTCTGCAAAGTAAGGATACATTGAACGCAGGCCTGTGCGATAAGTGTGTGCCTGTTGCATTAACTACAGTCTACAGCCTTTGCACTTACTGAACCTTTATTTTTGCTCCTAATGCACAGTAAGTGCAAAGACTTACTGCATTTTAGTAGACAGTCCCAGAAATGTTTTAGAAACGTGTCCAATATAAATTTTAAAATGTTAATAATTTTTAAATCTTACTTTTAACATGTACACTAGTCTTGAAAAGAAAATCTGAGCATACCTATTATCTAACAAAGGACCGCTGTATGTTGATTGTAAGTAAGCTGATATATAAGCTATCATCTCAGTGCCCATACTGTGTTCCTTCAAATATTCACAATATGCTCCAAGATGCTCTCCTGTTAACATGTGTTATAAGGAACTGGGTCCCATTTAAGAAAATGGAACCTTTGATAAAATAACAACCATTAATGGTAACACATCTTAGTAACTCAAGTACCTCAGTGTGGAAACAGGCAGAAATTTTGGATGGAAACAGCTTAACTTCGTTTTCTGCCTGCTTCCACCATTTTAAGAACCAAGGGGTGATATTCAAAAGAGTTTATCCTGTTAACTAAATAAATGTTTGTTTAAAAATTTTCTGGCATTGATTTAGTCTGGATTGCTTTTTAAATATCCGGATAATATAATCAGGTAACATATGGCTGCCTTTAACTGACTTCATATAGCTTCCAGGGAGTTTTGCAACAGCTGGTGAAAGGTTGCAAGAGTGGCAGTTTGCACTGGCTGTGGCCATTTCATTACAAAATGTCCTCTTAAATCCCACGGTGGAAAACCTTGCAAAAATTAAAATTTTCAGCAAATTTATTTTACAATAATGTTCACTATATGGAGGGGAGGAGTGGCCTAGTGGTTAGGATAAGGTACTTCAGGCCGGAGGGCTGGGGGTTCAAGTCCCACCTGGGGACAGCAATCTCAGGCCAGAGGGACCCACCCTATAAATGTTACTGCTCTGGTATATCCCAGAAATTCCGGGACTGGACTAGAGTTCCTAAAGTAACAACAATTAGCAGGTAAGTCTAATTTACATTTACTTTACGTCACTCTAGTCCAGTCCCGGAATTTCTGGGATATACGAGAGCAGTAACATTTATAGGGTGGGTCCTTTTAAAGCAGCCCGAAGCACTGCCGACCCAAAACAAACATCCTGTCCTGCTTGTAAATCCAATCTGTAATGTTTCACAAAAGTATTAAGCGATGACCAAGTAGCCGCCTTACAAATTTCTATAGGCGGCACCAAACTATGTTCTGCCCAGGATGTAGCCTGCGCTCGCATTGAATGCGCTTTCAGACCCTCTGGAATCGCTTTACCCTTTAACATATATGATGAGGATATAGCCTCTTTGAGCCATCTAGACATGGAAGCCTTTGAAGCTGCCTCACCTTTTTTGGGACCTGCAAACAGAACGAACAGTCTATCCGTCTTCCTGAAATTACTTGTCCTTTTCAAATAAATCTTTAGTGCCCTACGAATATCCAACAAATAAACTTGTCTTGCATTACCTTCCTTTTGTATCACTGGTAATGACACCACTTGGTTTATATGAAAAGCTGATACCACCTTTGGTAAGAAAGAAGGAACTGGCCTCAAGAGGACTTTTTGCTTACAAAATTCTAGAAAGGGTTCCCTACAGGATAACGCCTGCAACTCCGAAATCCTCCTTGCCGAAGTAATAGCTATCAAGAAAAATACCTTGAGTGTAAGGTCTTTCAGTGATGCTCGCGATAGCGGTTCAAAAGGCTCCTTTACCAGGGAATCTAAAACAATCTGAAGGTTCCAAGAGGGAATTTGCGGCCTACATGGCGGTCTTAATAAGGTAACCGCCCTCAAAAATCTTTTTATATCTGCGTGTGTACCAACAGACTCCCCCTTAATTTTACCTCTATAGCATGCTAAACCCGCCAGCTGAACTCTCAAAGATGACGGAGCCAATCCCTTTTCGAATCCTTCCTGCATAAATAAAAGTATTTGTGGAATAGAGGCTCCTAATGCCTCAATTGATCTGCCTTCACACCAGTCTTCAAATATCCTCCATGTACGAATATACGACAAAGTAGTGGATCTTCTCCTTGATCTTAACAAAGTAGAGATTACTTTTGAAGAGTACCCTTTTGACCTTAATCTTGCCCTTTCAAGAGCCAGGCCCTAAGCGAAAATCGATCTACCTGAGGCATTACTAGCGGACCCTGAGTTAATAGATCCTCCCTCAGCGGCAAGCGCCATGGACGGTCTATTAACAACCTCATTAGATCCGCATACCAAGGACGTCTTGGCCAATCCGGTGCTATCAATATTACTCTTCCTTTGTGAGATTCTATCCGTCGAAGAACACGATTTATTAATACCCATGGAGGGAACACATACAACAGCTGACCTTCCGGCCAACTTTGTGCTAGTGCATCCAGCCCTTCTGACATTCTTTCTCTTTTCCTGCTGAAGAAACGTTCGACTTTTGCGGACAGGAACGTCGCCATGAGATCCATTATCGGAACTCCCCATCGCTTTATTATCGATTGGAAAACTTGAGGATTGAGACTCCACTCCCCTGGATCTATCTTTACCCGGCTCAAGAAGTCGGCTTGCGGGGGGCGGAGCCTGAGGGGGGCGGAGCCTGATGTCCAGCGGGTAGGACGCTTTGCGTTGAAGCTCCCGAGAGGCCTACTTAGAATCCTGACTTAATACCTATACAAACTTACTATTTTGCTCCGAGCTGACCGGGGTACCTCGGGGGGGATGGCGGCCCATAAACCAGCGCGCTTGGACTTCGGGTCTCCTTCCTTTTCTCACGGAAAACGCTCCAAAACAGAGGTGTCCTCCCCACAGAAGATGGTCCCATTTCGTGAAAACCCCGAAAGGCACCTGGAGATTTTGGAGGAAATACGCGGCGTGAAGGAATTGGTGCAGTCCAATGGAGAAGCGCTTCGAGCCATGCGAGAAGACTTTGGAGTGCTCCAGGACCGACTTGAAAGTCTTTCATTACGGCAGGACAACATGGCGGGGGTCCTCGACTCGCACGAGGCGCGCTTGGGCAAACTGGATAAGGCTGAGCGCCAGATACAGAATCTTCAAAAGGAGTTAGAAGATAGTAATAATCGAGCCCGTCGCAACAATGTGAGGCTCCTCGGAATACCGGAGGGGGTGGAAGCAGGAGATATAAGAGAATTCTTGCTCAAAACTCTTCCCTCCTTGCTGAAGATCACTTTTCACAGAGAACTGGAAATCGATCGAGCACACCGTGTTCCTGCCCACATGGCGCCCAACCGCACGACCCCCCGGCCTATTATCTTTAGCTTGCTACGCTATCAACAAGTGGAACAAATTTTACATGTTGCCCGAGCGAATCATCATTTGGAATTTGAAGGTCGTAAGGTCTCCTTCTTTCCTGATTTGGCAAAGCCTACCGTTGACCGTCGGAAGAAACTCCTTGCTTTTCGCCCTCGACTTCAACAGCTACAGGCTCGCTTTGGCCTGTTGTATCCAGCGAAGCTCCGAGTGACTCTCCACAACCAAACCAGGACGTTCGAAGATCCTGATCTACTATCAACATTTTTAGACTCCAAAGAAGCAGAGCAGATGCGCTAATCCCAAATCTTGGACTCTTATCTGCCGGCTCTATCCGCCATTTTGAAGGGCCCGATGCGGCGGTCATAGCCAAGCACAGAAATAGCCTGGACTTTCTTTCTTTCTCTATATGACTTTTGTTTTTTGGTCTCCTATCCCTTCATGATGTGTGCCTCGGTCGGATTCGGAGCACGCACAGTCCTACAGGTTATATGTTTTTTCAATTTCGGCCTTCTCTGGGGTTTCTCCCCGCAGACACATGGTCGCCAGTAATTTTGGGGTTTTGCTTCTCCTCTACCGTACTGCGGTTTTCTTTGTTAATGTGGGGCGCTTCATTGTATTATATTAGCTTATTTTTCCTATGTCATGTATACAGCCAGATACAGTCAGCTTGAGGGACATTGTGAAATTATGTGTGCTATCATGCTCAGAATTTTTAACTTTTCTGAATGGCCTTATGTAAAATCTTATCATTCACTGTCAAAGGCATTACTGGTCCACTCAAAGGAAAGAAAATCCTTAGCTATCTTAGCCATGAGCATGTTGATTTAGTGTTTCTTCAGGAAACGCATTTAAACTCTGTTGAAACGCTGAAACTCAATGCTAAGCCTCATATGGTAGCTGCCTATTCTCCCACCGGTTCCAAATGGTACGGGATAACCATTCTGGTTAAGAAGTCATTGCACGCTACTGTACCTGATATCAGCGCTGACAAGGAGGGTAGATGGGCCCGTGTACACCTTGAGGTTGGAGATAGTGAATTCACGTGTATTTGTATAATGCCCCGAATGTGGACAACCCTGCTTACTCTGCAAGTATTGCGCAGTTGGCCTCGGCCTCTGCCAATGCTCCATTAATACTTGGTGGCGATTTTACTCAAGTGTTCCCTCAATCTTTTCTTCTCAAACACGGTGCTCGTCGGTCGGAAGATCCAGTACCGAGTAGACCTGTGTGGCTAGATATAGAAGCGGGCCTTTGCAAACCGATTCCTCTTACCTTTCTCCCTGGTATGACTCTCCCATCAGACTCCCACTATCCACCAATGCTTTTAGACACTTTAGGTGCCTTTAATACTCTTATGCAATCTTTAGACTCCTGATTCTGGTCACATTGCATGTGACTTTGACCTCGGAGCAATGGAGCCTTATCTGGAGTAGAGGGACACGGGTTCCCGATCCGCCTCATTCACTCAGGCCCTCTTTTTTTTCTAGCCCACCGGTGTTTTTACACTTCTCACAGATTAGACAAATGGAACACTACTCAGGGCAATGGTTGCTGGACACGTCCTGCGGCCATTGGTTCATTGCCTCATGTTATGCATGAATATCCCGCACTACAGTATTACTGGCGTCGGGTCTGGGGTCGTATTTAGTCTATCTCGCACTCTCAGGAGCCCCTTTCTTGGAGGATAGTGGAACTTCGCCTAGTTGCGGGGATCCCCTCTCTCCCAAAATGGCTTATCTCCTTTCGAACTTTATGCTTGGCATTGCTACTTCCCTACTTAAGTAATACCGGAAATTTAGCTCCCATCTGAGCCCCAATGAATGGTGGAATCATGCCTGTCTTTACAGTAACTATGAACAAATATCTCGTCTGTTCGCTTCCTCCGTTCAGACTCCTTCTCATTGGTCTCAATGGAAGATGCTCAATGACTATGTGTTTATTGCTAAATGCTCTCATCTGACTGTCTAACTTTGTATATATCTCTGTCCCATGATCATGCTGTATTGTAGATACTCTTTTGATCGTTTGATGTATAATCACTGTTAATTGGAGGCGCTCACATGCTGATATAATCGGATAGAGAAGAAGCATCGGGGTGGGGGGTAATGGGTTTGCTTTTCCTTATTGTATACTTGTTTTGTCTCTTTTGGTGTGTTGTTTCTTTTGTTTGTTGCAAAATGAAAATAAAAGTTTAAAAAAAAAAAAAAAGAAGTCGGCTTGCACATTGGATATTCCTGCAACATGGTTTGCTGATAATGCCTCTAAGTTTTCCTCTGCCCAGAGGAACAAGCTCTCCGATTCCTCCTCTAGTGCCGTACTGCCTGTACCTCCCTGACGGTTGATATAGGCCACTGCCGTCGCATTGTCCGAAAGAACCCGAACGGCCCTTCTTTGAATGCGATTCTGAAATGCTTGAAGCGCCAGGGAAACTGCTCTCAATTCCAACCTGTTTATTGACCACGCACTTTCTTGCTTGGACCATTGGCTTTGAACAAACTGCTTCTCGCAATGTGCTCCCCAGCCTTTTAGACTGGCATCTGTTGTAATCTGTATCCAATTCGGAGACTGCAACTGCATTCCTCTCTCGAATACCTCTGGTCTTAGCCACCAGAGTAACGATTGACGAGCCTCCGGTGGACAGGGCAAAACTTCCGACATTGGAGCTTTTTGGTGAGACCACCTCTTCAATAACGCTCTCTGTAAGGGACGCATCCGAGCCCTCGCCCACGACACTATATCCAAAGTTGCTGCCATGGTTCCCAGCAGCTGGAGATAATGCCATGCAGTGGGATTCTCTTTCTCTAAGAACTGTCGCACCAGATTCATAATTGCTATTATTCGAGACTGTGTTAGGAAAACTTTTCCTGTCTCCGTATTGAAACGAGCGCCTAGATGTTCTAGGTTTTGAGATGGCACTAATTTGCTTTTTGTCATATTCACTACCCAACCTAGGCTCTGCAACAACTCTACTACTCTTTTTGTTGCTGATTTGCTTTCGGTTTGCGATTTCGCTCGTATCAACCAATCGTCGAGATAAGGATGAACAAGTATTCCCTCCTTTCTCAAAGCCGCCGCCACTACTACCATTACCTTGGTAAATATTCTTGGAGCCGTTGCTAACCCGAATGGCAACGCCCGGAACTGGTATAGGCCCCATTGGGACGGCAAACCTCAAATACTTCTGGTGCTCTTGGCGAATTGGGATATGAAAGTAAGCCTCCATCAAATCTAAAGACGTAAGAAACTCCCCTTTTCTTACCGCCGCAATCACCGATTTTAACGTTTCCATTCGAAAATGAAGATAGAAGTGATCACCTCTGGAAGTTATAGGGGTGACATCACAACTGTGATTATTCAGTCTCCAAGCTGCAGAGAACCTGTGATCCCAGAAATTCCGGGACTGGACTAGAGTTCCTAAAGTAACAACAATTAGCAGGTAAGTCTAATTTACATTTACCCATGTTCCCTGTAAGTATTAGCGTATGTGTGTCATATCCCCTCGTGTTAAATGTATCTCCCAATTGACCGCTTTGACCCAGTGAAAAGCAGGATATAAATACAGCTAAATAAATAAATAAAACTATTTTTATGCCATGCCTACAGTTCAACTTTGTCTATAAAGCAAAAGACATTGGCTGCTATTCTCAGAATGATTTACCTGACATAGATATTTCACATGTTTGCAAATTCAGAGCAAGACAGTTGAGTCCAACAGTTGATTCTTCAGACCTCTAATCTCTCTGTTAACTTCATCTGAGCTCTGTGGTCAGTATGTACACTCCCTAGCATTCTCGAGTTTCGGTACATCCTGTTTTACCAACCATTGCAAAATACTATCAATAACTTTGAGATACTTAATGTTTTGTGTTCAGTGAAATATTCTGCGTACTGGATTTAGCTATTTTCTCAACAGACCTTATATTAATTCTGTTAAACCTTTGTTTAATCCCAGCTGTTTTCAATTGCCTTAACAACAGAATGCTCTTAAAAAGGCCTTTTAGTTATATTCAGCTAATCCTGAGCTGGAGACCTTACTAAAGCATTAAAGTTTTCACTGGCATTTTTCTACAGTCTGTCATTGGCATCTTTCTCTTTTCTGTAATTATACAAGTTTAGCTTTCAAATCAGCAATCTTAGTCTGTCTTTTTTCTCACATACCTATAGCATCCCACGGGGTAAATAAAGGCATTTCATTGTTGTAATTGAACTCTGTATAGTTTCTCCAGCACTGGCTAGCTTCATCAAAAAAATTGGAATCAGTGTGTAAATGTCTACTCATAGATCATTTTCCTTGTGATGTGTCTCCTTCTAACCAACCTAGAGTATCGGGGCTAATTTTTTAGCAGGGACCCTTTGTCATGCTTCCAAAAAAGCATTTTCCGTATGCCTTTTTTATAAAGGCAACTTGGCTCCCGTGTGGCTTTATAAAACAGGCCCCCGGAATCAAACCCAGTAGCATGCCAGTATTCTCACATAAATTTACACCCGCTCTGCTCCGCATAAGGTATAAATGCGTGCATGTACTCTACACTATAAAATACCCTTGCATATTGCAGCTCTACCCTGCTGAACCCATGCTGAATGAAGTCACTGGGAACAGCCATGTATGGTCCACATAAAAGTACAAAAACTCTTTCGGCATGCATATTTTTATGTAGCAGAAATTTTAGATAGGCGGTGGAGAAGGGAATTAAGACTTGTAAGTCAGGCTGTGGAAAAGTGTCTTTTACAAAGGCTCTGCCAGATGTAGATCATAAGAACATAAGATATGCCATACTGGGTCAGACCAAGGTCCATTAAGCCCAGTATCCTGTTTCCAACAGTGGCCAATCTAGGTCATACATACCTAGCAGTTTCCCCAAATGACACAGCTACCTCAATGCTTGTATTGGGTCAAGCAGTGATATCCTGGGTCCCTTTTAATAATGGTTTATGGACCTTTCCTCCAGGAACTTGTCCAAACCTTTTTTATACCCAGCTACACTAACAGCTTTTACTACATCCTCCGGTAACAAATTCCAGAGTTTGATTACACGTTGAGTGAAAAAATATTTTCTCTTATTAGTCTTAAATAGTTTACCCTGTAGCTTTATTGCATGTCCCCTAGTCTTCCTATATTCTGATAACATAAACAATCTATCTGCGTTTACCCGTTCCACTCCGTTCATTAATTTATAGACTTCTATCATATCTCCCCTCTTTTCCAGGTTAAAGAGCCCTTACCTTTTTAGCCTTTCTTCATAGGGATATCCTTCCATCCCCTTTACCATTTTGGTGGCTCTTCTCTGAACTTTTTCTAATAATGCTATATCCTTTTTAAGATATGGCAACCAGAATTGCACACAATATTCAAGGTGCGGTCGCACCATGGAACGATACAGAGGCATTATAATATCCTTTGTTTTATTTTCCATTCCTTTCCTTATGATATTTAGCATTCTATTTGCTCTCTTGGCCGCCGCTGCACACTGGGCAGAGGGTTTTAACATGTTATCCACAATGACCCCTAAATCTTTTTCATGAGAGGTAGTTCCTAATGTGGAACCTTGCATCGTGTAACCATAGTTTGGGTTCTTCTTCCCTAGGTGCATAACTTTGCACTTGTCCACATTAAATTTCATCTGCCATTTTGATGCCCAGTCTTCCAATTTATCAAGATCCTCTTGCAAATTTCCACAATCCTCATGGGTTCTAACAACTTTAAATAGTTTTGTGTCATCTGCAAATTTGATAACCTCGCTCGTTATTCCCTTTTCCAGTTCATTTATGAATATGTCAAAAAGCAGTGGACCCACCACAGATCCCTGGGGTACACCACTATTCACCTTTCTCCATTGGGAAAACTGGCCATTAAGCCATACTCTCTGCTTTCTATCTTTTAACCAGTCCCTGATCCACAATAGTGCACTGCCTCCTATCCCATGACTCTTTAGTTTTGCCCAAAAGTCTCTGACGAGGGACTTTGTCAAAGGCTTTCTGAAAGTCCAAATACACTATATTAACCGACTCACCTTTGTCTACCTGTTTATTCACACCTTCAAAAAATATAACAGATTAGTAAGACAAGATCTTCCTTGTCTAAAACCATGTTGACTGTCTCCCATTAGGCCATGACTATCTACATGCTGAGTAATTTTGTTCTTTATGATGGTTTCTACCATTTTTCCTGGTACTGATGTCAGGCTCACCGGTCTGTAGTTTCCCGGATCCCCCCTGGAACCCTTTTTAAAAATTTGCGTTACGTTGGCGATCCTCCAGTCTTCAGGTATTACAGATGATTTTAATGATAGTTCACAGATTATAATAGTTGGTCTGCAATCTCATATTTCAGTTCTTTCAACACCCTTGGATGTATACCATCCAGTCCAGGTGATTTGCTACTCTTCAGTTTATCAAATAGTTGTAATACATATTCCCGGTGTAGCGATATTTCTTTCAATTCTTCTGCAGTATCACCTTTAAATACCACTTCAGTCATAGGTAACATCCCTACATCTTCCTCAGTAAAGACCGAAGCAAAGAATTCATTCAGTCTCTCTGCTATAGCTTGTCCCCTCTTACTGCCCCTTTTACCCCTCTATCATCTAATGGACCAACTGACTCACAGGTTTTTTGCTACAAATGTACTTGAAAAAGTCTTTATTATGTGTTTTTGCTTCCACAGCAAGTTTCTTCTGAAATTCTCTCTTTGCCTGCCTTATCAATGCCTTGCATTTAACTTGCCAGTGCTTGTGCTGTTTCCAGTTTTCGTCATCTGGCTCTTTTTTCCATTTCCTGAAAGATGCTTTTTTGGCAACAGCCTCTCTGACCTCACCTTTAAACCATGCTGGCAGTTTTTTGGACTTCCTTCCACTTTTCTTAAAGCGTGGAATACAGCTGGTCTGGGCTTCCAAGATAGTATTTTTAAACAACACCCAAGCTTGATGTAAGTCTTTAACGTTTGCAACTGCTCCTTTTAGTTTTGTAACACACATATAAGGATGTGCAGGAAGGTCCGCTGATTTGCCTCCATGTACAGCAGGAGGAGCCATTCTACATGGGAAAACTGGGCAGCACAATGACAGCAACTCGACATATGGAAGTAGCAGTTTTGCGACCTCCGTGTGGAAGTGCTAGCACTCCCACGTGCATCTGGGCCATTTTGGAAAACTAGGCATCTAAGACCTGCTAGTTATGTTGGGAGGCCACAATTTTGTTCTATTACATTTTGGAGAAGAGACTAAACAATGGAGAAGTAAAGAGAATTACTCCTTTGATCCCTTGTTTAATTTCTTGGCAGAAATGTGCACTTTTTGAAAACCAATGCATGCATGTGAGCAGAGGTGACACCCCAAGTGTAAGCTTTTTGCAATATAGTGGATTCTCTTTGAAAATGGAGAATACATGTATATTTTTTGTTTTCCCAAACCATGATCAGATCATGTCTGTACCGTGCTGCTTTGGAATTTCTGTGTGGTGTGACTCTCCTTGTGGAAATACTGGTTTCTGAAATAACAATTACACATGTATCAATCTATATTTATTTATTTATATAATTATTAGAATTTATTAACTGCCTTTATGAAAAGATTCATCCCAGCAGTGTACAACAGGCAACTTGCAATTGTAAAATGATCACTATGGGCACGAAGTAGAGACGGGGGTTGCAGGGTTGCACGTCCCAGTGGGACATGTAGCCCCGCAAGCAGTCCGGGCCAGATTTCCCCTCTGGCTCTCCCCCCATGTCCAGAGCAGCAGGATGGGGAGAGCCGGTGGTAGGGGGCAGGATATGGGCAGAGCAGGAGCGGGCCAGCCTGGCAGGATGTACAGTGTCAATTCAGGTCACGGCCCTGTATGTCCTGCCAGGTCAAAGGGGACATGTTGCTTATTCCACCTTGAAGGTGGAATAAGCAGCACTGACCTTGCGATTGCAGCCATGATCCCTCTCTGGGGCCAGAGCCTGGTGGCGGGGCATCCCCGCTGCCCAATCCAGGCCCCAGCTGACCAGCTGTGGGTCAGGCGGTGTGGAAGAGGGGGGCCGAGCTGCGGCAGCCAGGGGAGCCTGTGGAGAAGACATCCCTGCAGGCAGGCAGGGGCAGACTGGGCCGTCCTCTGGCCTGATTCTGTGTACCGCAGGAACGTTTTGTTCCCATGGTCCAGACTCAGGTCCTAATGGGCCCGTCTTCATCAGGGATGTCCAGACATTCTGGACATACCTCTCTAGGAATCGGGCTCCACATCAGCTTAAAAGAAAATTAGAACAGTGAGATCAACTTTGAGTTAGGCAGTAATAGATACCAATATGATACAATGTCAGTAATATATAGCTTAAAGCAACATAGTAGAACTTTCAATATCAGTCTAAAATGATAAGCCTTAATAGGCAGCACAGTAGAACACTCAAATAACATCTATAGGATACTCACAATGTTAACACATCACAAATGACATATCATAAAAAGCAATGCTGTAGAATATTCATATGTCATAAATAAGATACTTGCAATTCTGGCACCATACAATGAAACATCCTAGTAAGCAGAAGAGGGGCTAGCTGCAGCCAAGACATATAGAAACACAAGATGGACGAAGACACAGGCATAGGATCAAACAAACATATGTAACCAGATTAAATATAAACTATATATACAGAAGAATAAATAATGTGGATCTGGTCACAGTTTTAGGGTATGCAGCAAGCTTGTCCTGAAGCAGTATGAGTGAATGGGAAGTCAGTGACCACAGTCATTAATGGCTTGGGAGAAAAGCCAGGCTTTTATGTGGTTTCTGAAGTTAGCTGTAGTCGTACTGTGAGTGAGTTCCAGAATGGGGGCTACTCTTGAGAAAGATCACTGGTGGGTGTCACAATGTATGATTTTTTTGGTGAGGGAAAAGTTAGAAATTCTCCGTAAAGATAATGTAAACCTACAAGAAAATTTGTGCATCACTATACATGCATAAAAAGTGGCACACTAAAGGCATATCTAGCACATATTTCCATACTATACATGCTCTACATATTTATTTAAAAAGCCAAGATGTACCCATGTCATCAGGCATTCATGTATGCATTTACTCCTCCTATATAAGATGGCTAATGTAGGACTACCTTGTTTTGTATGATATGGTGGTTGAATTAGTGGTTTGTGCCTCTTCTCACATTCAATACTAGCTACATGGCTTGTGGCAAAGATACAGCACAGTGGTGGGAGCAAAGGCCACGTTCCCCCTGCTGGGCCACAATAGAGATACTGCGGCAGGTAGGAGATTTATCTAAGTTGGGCTAGGGGGTTGGGGCTAAGAGGGCATAGGCTGATGCTGGGGCTGAGAGAAGGGAGCTGGAAGGAGAGGAGGCAGATGATGTGAGGGAGAGAAGCAAGGAGATATGCAGGGGAAGACTAGGGAAGGAGAGAAATAAGTATGGGGGAAAATGCAGGGGCAATGGATGCTTAGGAAAGCAAAGAAAGAAGCAGGAGAACAGATACGGAGGAAACGGTGATCTAGGAGAGAAGGGACTCGGATTGGGTGGGAGACCAGAAAAAGACAGAGCCTAAGACTTGCTGGGTATTGAGAGCATAAGTGAAGACCCAGGGTTTGGGTGGGATTGTGATTGAGGACTTAGGGATTGGTTAGTATGGAAGCATGGTGACTTGGGGCTGAGATGAAGTGATAGTAAGGGCTAAGATATTGAGCAGATATGTGAGAGAACAATAGACTAAAGGCCCAATTCTGATCCCAACGTACATCTCCTTTGTATGTCCGTGCTGAACCAGACCTACAAAGGAGATCGCGATTCTGATCCTGCGGGCACATCTAGCCCCTCGGGATCAGAATCACAAAAAGGCATGTACGTGCAGGGTGGGACTGCGATTCAGTCCCAGCCTGCATGTACAGCCATAGCCCAGCTAACTCAGCCAGGGCTTTTAAATGGAGCCGCAGCACCATGGCGTCCTGTTGCTGTGGTACCGTGGCTCCATTTAAAAGCAATGTCGGCTGCCTGCAAACGGAGCTAATTCCCCGCAGCCCGATCCCTGATCTGGCATTCTAAGGCCAGGATCGGGCTGCGGGGAATTAACTCTGTCCCCCCCCCAGCACCTCCTGCGCCCCGGGGCACTTAAAAAAAAAAAAAAAAACACGACCAGGGGAGTTATTCCACCTCAGAGGTGGAATAACTTCCCTGGCCATTTTGCTGGCCCTGGACGTACAGGGCTGACATTAGAATTACTACCTGCCCACTCTCCACCCCCCCGGGCTGCCTCTTCCCCACCCCGACTAACCTCTCCGCACAACTGGCAGGAAAGTTAGTCGGGGGCTGCCACCGACATGAATAGCGGGGATGGATATGATTAGGTGAGGGGTATGAGTAGGGCTCTAAGACTGAGTGAAGAAAATGGGTTGGGGGAGAGAAATAATTTGAAGTGCATGCAGACTCTGGGGAGGGGCTTGAGGCACAATCAAAAAGGATATAGGTTTATGGAGATGGAAGGAGGCAGGTCTTTTGAAGGAGGAGAGAAAGGGTAGAAAGGGTGGAAAATAAAACAAAAGATATTATAATGCGTCTATATCGTTCCATGGTGAGACTGCACCTTGAATATTGTGTGCAATTCTGGTCGCCATATCTTAAAAAGGATATGGCGTTATTAGAAAAGGTTCAGAGAAGAGCCACCAAAATGGTAAAGGGGATGGAAGGATACTCCTATGAAGAAAGGCTAAAAAGGTTGGGGCTCTTTAACCTGGAAAAGAGACGGCTGCGGGGAGACATGATAGAAGTCTATAAATTAATGAATGGAGTGGAACGGGTAAACGTAGATCGATTGTTTACATTATCAGAATATAGAAAGACTAGGGGACATGCAATGAAGCTACAGGGTAAACTATTTAAGACTAATAAAAGAAAATATTTTTTCACTCAACGTGTAATCAACCTCTGGAATTTGTTACTGGAGGATGTAATAAAGGCTGTTAGTGTAGCTGGGTTTAAAAAAGGTTTGGACAAGTTCCTGGAGGAAAGGTCCATAAACCATTATTAAGAAGGGACGTAGGATATCAATGCTTGACCCAGTACAAGCATTGTGGAACCTGTGTCTTTTGGGGAAACTGCTAGGTACGTATGACCTAGATTGGCCACTGTTGGAAACAGGATACTGGGCTTGATGGACCTTGGTCTGACCCAGTATAGCATATCTTATGTTCTTATGTTCTTAAGGGTGGAGTAAAAGGGAGTATTTGGATCTGGATAGAAAGGATAAAGGGACTGGAGGAGGAGAGCAGATGAGTGACTGGAAAGGATCTGAAACTCATAAAAGGATGAGAGGCAGAAGAAAGTAGAACTGGGGGAATAGCAAGTAGGTAAAGAGAGGTGATAAGAGTCTGGGAGTGAATAAAACAGATTGAGAATGGGAGGACTAGGGAGGATGAGTAGGAAATGGAAATCTGGTAAGTAGGTGTTGGGGGGAAAGATGGGTATTGAAGGCTGGAGGGGTGACAAGGAGGAATGACATCTTTCTTTAGATATAAAGACAGATGAGAGAAATGGAGATTAAAGATGAAACAGAAGGATCAATATCACAGACAGATATAGTGGTGGAAGAGAAGACAGGGAGTGGGAAGAAACAGAAAATAGAAATGAAATTCTGGAGATATCAGGACCAACCCAATGGGGGGGGGGGAAAGATGAGAAAACACAGGTACCGTCTGGTATGGGGCCATTCTCACAGTGTGTGCCCTGATACCTGTGCGGTCCATACCGCAAGATTGGCCCCAAGATGGGGCACAAAAGCTGGCTTTGATCCTGTGAAAATGAAGGTACCTTCCACCACTCACAGCCTTCAGTTAAGAGTATATTAGCAGCTCTTAGCTACTAATGGACCTCTGTAGTTCGGTATCAGATGTTAAGGCTATCCCAAGGCAGGGAATTCTTTGCAGTAGAGAGAACCAGGAAAGCCAGGCAACACCCTGGAAGATGCAAGATTTTCATACATGGAATTCAGTGGAATTTACGGAATTCAACACAGGATCACTATATAGCAAGAGGATGGACACTTTTTTTGTGATAGATGCTTATTTTGGTGGAATGAGGTCCAAAAAAGGGTTTCTTATGTTTGGTTTCCTCTTTGATCTGCAAGTTAACCTCATTAGGGAAAAGGTGGGCTGCCTCAGCTGTGCCCCCTTTTTTAAAAAATTATATTTATCATTTTACAGTAAATCCAAGTAGATACACACTTGTACAGAAATAGGGAAGCAGACACATAAACACATCATCACACAACAATGAAACAAGGAAAACAAAATAGAGAGGACAGCAGTAAACCTGCCTAATCTGTCTCCCAAATCCAGCTCACAATAAACCAGGAAGACAAGCGAATAACATTCAAACAAAATATGTGAGGAAAAAGAAAGCAGGTGTGTAAGCAACCAAGCTTACTCCTATTGCAGTGGGGACTGGTCTAGCTCTACTGAGCGATGGGCACTCAGAAAGGCGAGTAGCTGGGACAGCTCAAAGAAAATATAAGAATTAGAATGTAACTTAATCATACATTTGCATGGAAATTTTAAGAAAAATTGATCCCCCAGCTGCTGAACCCCGGGACGGAGCAGCAAACACTTTCCTTCTCCTTTGAGTTTCCCTTGCTAAATTAGGAAGAACACATATAGTTAATCCCTTAAAGACCATACTATGTTTCCGAAAGTACAATCTTAAAAAACAATCCTGATCTGAAGAGAGAGCAAATGTTACCAGTAAGGTAGAAGGTGAGACAGATTCGGACACAGAGGACTCTAGTATAGCTGATATGTCTAACGTGTTATATCTAACGAGACAGCCTGATCAATACCTGGTATCAACCCACCACCTTGCCCTTTCTTAGCAGAAGGAAGATAATACACATTAGTCATAGGGGGGTAGGATTCTACCGGGACCACAAGAGTTTCAGTTAAATAAAATTTAAACATCTCTTTATCACTAATAACAGATGACTTTATTAAATGGAGATTCTGATATCGTGATGAATTCTCAAGCATTTCAATCCTTGCTTTTAAAGCCAAAGCGTCCTTCTGAAAAGACAGACTATTATCCTCAACCTGGGTTTCCTTCTGCTGTAACTCAGTCACTGAAGACTGCAAAACTGAAATTTCCAGTGTATGCTGTTGTAACAAACTGGTGTGAGACTGGGAATGAGCTGCCAAAGCACTCACTTGAGAAGCCAACATTTCCCCAAGCCTTACAATAGCAGACCATATAGTTTCCAAAGTAAAAGTATCAGGTCCTTCAAAGGAAAAAAGTTAACGAGCTCTCTTCTGCTCCAGTACCGGCTTCTGATGTCTACTGCTCTATTGCTGGACTCCCAGAAGCAGGAATGACCTCAGTCAACCCACCACCACACCTCCGAGGTAATGAAACACAAGAACGCTGAGACGGGAAGGTTAAAAATTCCCCTCCATTCTGCCCTGTAGTTGACCCTCCAGCCAAAGCTAGCTCATCCACATGGGAAGACAGCAAGTCCGTCAACTTCACAGGACCCTATTCCAGTGAAGCAACGTTCAGGGGATGCCACTGCACCAGGGGAGAGATGTCAGACCCTGAGCTAACCGCCGAGCTTCCCAGCTCTGACAGAATGCTAGTAGGGCTCCTCTCCAATGCTTCTCCTGGCTGCCGCTGTGAATGCAGTAGAAAGGAATCTAATGGGCCAATTGCCCCTCCAGGTAATGGGGAAGAAGCTGCTAGGGTAGAGGAGGGCTTCCTAGCCCCTTTAACCTTCCATTTACCCATCAGGAAATTTGTCGTAGCACCCAACACCCGCTTAGCCGCCATCTTGCCTCCTGCCTTGTGTGCCCCCTTCTTGGCCATCGTCATATCTTAGACAGATTATGTTGGTACCTGTCGGATATCCCATCTAGAACCCGGGTATGTTTTGAGTGCTGGAGATCTCCTGCTTTTTCATTATTTGCATTGGCAATGTGACCTAGGCTTCTGCCTCCTTTAGAACAAACCAATCTTCTAGTATTTTTCAAGGTTTTCATAGCATATTTATTTTGGGTGTAAGCAGGTGTTTTGGTGTTCTGTCTGCTTAACTCCATTCCAGTTTCATAGCGGGCGTAGGGATGTCATAGTTTTTGTTCGTTTTTAACTTTGTATTCGATTTTTTTTCTAAACCACATTGAATAATTATCATGAATGTAGCATGGCGTTTTCATAAATAATTATATTTATTTGAACGATAAGTGCATGCATGCATATAAAATAGGCAGATGAGCAGATAATCAACTGCTTATTATCGGGGTCATTCTGAGCCGCAAATAATGAGGATGGATGTCCCATTGGAATGTCTATCCCCGCTATTCGACCCCTCTGCCGACCCCTGACTAACCTCCCCATATGGGGAGGTTAGACGGGCAGGAAAGGGATGTTGCAGGGGTGGAGTTAGGGCGGGAAGTGGGCGGTCCGTGGCCCCGGACGTGCAGGGCGAATTCCAATGTTGGCCCTGTACGTCTGGGGTGATAGACTGAACAGGGAACCTATTTCACCTCTGAGGTGGAATAAGTTCCCCTAGTCGGCAGGGGATGGCAAGTCCAGATGGCGGAGGAGGTAGGAGAGGATAGAGGAGATTCCCACAACCTGACCCTGGCCTTTGGAGGCCAGATCAGGGGTCGGGTGATAGGGAATGCAAAATCTTCAGCAACCGGGGATCATGGCTCCTGAATGGGGCCACGTTGCCATGGCAACTGGACACCATGGCACCGCGGCTCCATTCAGGAACCTTGACTTAGTTAGCTGGGTTAGTCCTGTACATGCAGGCTGACTGGGATTGGAATCCTGGCCTGCACATACAAGCCTGTACGCGATTCTGATCCTGTGAGGCTAGACCTGCCCCATGGGATAAGAATCCTGTGTAACTCTGTGCGTCCAGTTCCAACTGGGTTCACAGAGGACCGGGATGTCCAAGCTAGAATCTGGCCCTATGGGGGCAATTTTATAAGGAACTAAGCCATCTATGTGCATAAATCCTGGTATTTTAATGATTTACACATAAATGGACCTTTACACATGGAGTTTAGCTAATCACTGTTATATCAGTATGTAACCTATGCTAACTGCTCCAAGCAGTCACTGCCCATTCTTCATCCCAACCCCGCTCCAATCCATGCTACATGATCACATTGATATTTACCATGGCTGCCTCCTTGGCGTTGTGGTAATGCTTACCATGGTCCAGTGCTAAGTTGGTTTACTGCTTGGTAATTGATTTTAGTAAACATGTACCTATATCGATTGTATTAACATAGTGGGTGGGATATTCAGCAGCCCTGGCTACAACTGATAGTGGCTAGCCATTGCTGCTGAGCCCTGAATGCCAGGCCATATCCGGCCACTGACGTTGAATTTGTTGGTCAGATAGTGCGGTAGCTAACTGGCTAGTGTCAGTATTCAGCCACTGACTGCTTAGCTACAGCAGCTAAAGTTAGGCAAGCCTTTCAAGTTCCCAACTTCAGCCACTTTAGGTTACCCGGCTAATGGCTGTATAATGTCGCTTGCTGGTTATTCCTGGGTGCCGTTCCACACTGCCTCCAGAATGTCCCAATGCTAGCCAGCCTAAATGGCTTTGAATATCCTTCCCCAGTGTATTTTATCAGAAATACTTTTATATATTTAAGAGTTTAACATAGACAGACAGTGCTGTCTTTACAAACTGTATTTAAATTTAACATTTTGCCTGATAAATAATAGTATATGTTTACTAAAATGTGCTAATGTTTAGTGCACGTTTTAGCATGCACTGTTAGCACCGACCTACAGTAACTTGTGCCAAATTCTAAAAGTAGCAAGCATAGTAAAAATTCCACGCTAATTGCTTAATGATCATTGGGGTGGGTGGGTGTGGCTGCTGGTTACAGCTAGCTCATGGAATATTGGTGCATGCTAGCTGTTTTGACTGCCAATAGCATGCCTGCACTACCTCAAAAGGCGGTCTTAAATACATGTGCACTACCAGCAGTTGAACTGAATGGCAGCTACCAGGCCCTTAGCAAGCTGTCACATGCGGCGGTGCAAGCCAACTACCCACCCTTGGTGGCTTACCATGAGATTACTGCTAAAGGTGAGATCTGCCACTTTGAACCCAGGTGGCAACAGAGCAGGAATGAAGGGGGATACTCCTGCTCCTCCATTAGACACCAAGGACGACGACATTGTGATTAACAGGGGAAAGGGATAAGGTTGGGGTGTGGAACTACCAGGGGGGAGTCATATTCGGGGTGGAGTGACTTAGTGTTGGGGGGCTATTGGTTCTTGGGATGGGATTCTAGATTGCAGATTTGGATTTAGGGGATCTTGGATCAGGGATGTCTTGGATCAGTGGTGTTTTTTGATTGTGGGATGGGTGGTTGCCTTGTGCTCTCATGTAGCACTTAGCTGTGACAGCTGTATTTTTTCTGCCAAGATCTGTATCCATAGCTCAGAGAGTATAGGAACACCCAAATTACCTGGCCCATGCAGTAAGGTTTATCCTACATGGTAAATGCATAGCAGACACTAGCATGCCACCTGCACTTGGCACTTAATAGACATTATTTTTTGCACATAGTGTGCAGTAAACGCAAATACTTACCACACTTTAGTAAACATGCCTCTTCAGGAAGAACATAAAAGGCCCAGTTTTCAAGAGGGATGATATTTAAATGACATGGTGGTCAGCAAGAATAGGAGCTACTGGATATTCAGCATGGGTAGGAACATTGATGGTATTCCATTTAAGTATTACAGCAATCGGATGAAGCTGTTACCAAACTTACAAGGCTCTGCCAGGAAATTTGGAAGACAAATTCATGGCTAGTTGACTGGAAAAGATCTGTGTTTATACCAATACTGAAGAAAGGTGATCCAACTGACTCTGGAAATTATCACACAATCGCTCTGATCCCATATGCCAGCAAGATTCTACTCAAGATCATTCAGCAGAGAGTACAACCATACCTGGAACGAGAAATGCCTGAAGTGCAAGCAGGGTTCAGGAAAGGGAGAGGAATGAGAGACATTATCGCGGATGTGAGATGGATCCTTGAAAAGACTAAAGAATATCAAAAGGAAATCTATGTGTTTTATTGACTACAGCAAAGCCTTTGACTATGCAAACCATGAGAGACTCTGGGCCACATTAAGAAGCATGGGTATATCAGAACTGGATAAAGTCAGCAGTTATCCGGATAGCGCTGATACCATCCTTGCTCCACTCATGGAAGCCCCTAAACTAACTTAGATATTCACTATCCAGAGAGTGCTGCTGAAAATCATGATCAACTCTCTTCACTGGGCAGCCTCCAATGAATCTACCAGCTAAAAGTTCTGAATGTTGTTAAGTGCCATCGAGTCTTTGTCGACTCATGGCGACCCTCTGGATAGTTGTCCTAAATTGTGTTTGGTCTTCAGTCAGGCGGCTCATTGTTGAGACTGGCACCTGTAGCTGCTGTTACTGTATCGATCCATCTCATTGCTGGCCTTCCTCTTTTGGGTTGACCTTCTATCTTGCAAAGCATGATGTCTTTCTCTAATGATCTCTCTCTTCGCATGTGTCCAAAGTATGAAAGTCGAACTCTTGTCATCTGAGCTTCTAAAGAAAGCTTCGGTTTGATCTCCTCTATTACTGACTGGTTTGTTCTTCGGGCAGTCCATGGTATACACAGTATTTTCTGCCAGCACCATAATTCAAAGGCATCAATTTTCTTCCTGTCTATCTTTTTCACTGTCCAGCTTTCGCATCCATATGATGTTATTGAAAATACCATGGCTTGAACGAGTCAAATCTTTGTATGGAGAATGACATCTCTGCTCTTCAGCATCTTGTCTAGGTCCTTCATAGCCATTCTGCCAAGAGCAATGCGTCGTCGGATTTCTTGATTTCTTGATTGCTTGTTGCTTCTTTATTGATAGTTGATCCAAGTAGGTTAAAGTTGTCTATGATTTCAATTTCTTCATCAACAATGAACTTATTGATTTTGCCAGCTGTCATCATCTTTGTCATCTTTCCATTAAGGTGCAGGCCCATTTTAAGACAGTGTTCCTTGATCATGAGTGTTCCTTGTACATATGATCAGAAGGTCAGTAACTGACAACACCTTGATCATCCCTAAGGAGTCCATCAAGTGCACCCAGACGACCAAGAAAAGAACCTTCGCCTTCTACGCCCCAAAATGCTGGAACGAACTTCCACCAGAAATTAGATCCATCAAAGACCTTATTTAGTTCCGTAAGGCAATCAAACACCACATTTTTCTACTTCACTTTGCCCAAGCATCCCCCCCCCCCGTCTCTGCGCACCACAAACCAATGCCCACAAACCTTTCATGATCTACATAAATAACCTGTCACAAGTATTTTGAGCTCGCCTTAGCCCTTCTTGAATATTCCAACCCAATCTAATTGTGTTTTTGTACATATGTTTATAGTTACCCTATTGTTCTTGTACATATGTTTATAGTTACCCTGTTGCTCCAAGTTTAAACGCCTGTTCAATGTAAGCACAGAACAGTCTTCTGAATGTGCAACCTTTGTTATATGTAAACCGCTCTGATAACAAATAACGCGGTATATAAAAGTTGTTAAATAAATAAATAAATGAGAAGCAAATGTTTCAGATCATCTTCCCTTTCAGCTAGTAATGTGGTATCATCAGCATAGTGAAGGTTGTTGATGAGTCTTCCACCGATCTAAACACCTCTATTGTCTTCATACAATCCTGCTTCTCTGATGATTTGTTCTGCATATAAATTAAACAGGTAGGGGGAGGTATGCAGCCTTATCGTATAATTTGCTGAATTTAAACCATTCTGTTTCTCCTTGTTCCATTTGAACTGTTGCTTTTGCTGGTATTCTTTTGTCTTTTCAAGGATCCATCTCACATCCACGATGATGTCTCTTGTTCCTCACCCTTTCCTGAACCCTGCTTGCATTTCAGGTAGTTCTTGTTCTAGGTATGGTTGTAGACTTTGTTCAATAATTTTCAGTAGAATCTTGCTGGCATGTGGGATCAGAGCGATTGTGCGATAAGTTCCACAGTCAGTTGGATCACCTTTCTTTAGTATTGGCATAAACACAGATCTTTTCTAGTCAATTGGCCATGATGTTGTCTTCCAAATGTCCTGGCATTACCAATGGTTCCAGATCATAAGGTACAGGTTGAAACGGCTGTTGGTCCACTTGATCTTTATAATATATAAAAACTCTTTCTTGATCTTCTCAGCATCATTCAGCATAGATCCTTGAGCATCTTGTAACATTCCAATTTGAGGCTGGAATTTTTCTTTAACTCTTGTAGTTTTAGGAAAGCTGATCTTGTTCTTCCTCTAATAGTTTCTGCTTCTATTTCCCTGCATGCATCATTGTAGTACTTCCTTGTCCTATCTTGCTGAACGTTGGAAATCTATTGAGTTCTGCAATTGCCTCTCTTTCTCTTCTGTCTTTAGCTTCTCTGTGTTTCTCAGCAGTTTTCAGAGTTTCTAAAGTCATCCATTTTGGCCATTTTTGCTTTTTCACCTTTTGTAGAGACTTCTCGCTTTCTTCCAACACAACCTTCTTGATGTCATTCCATAACTCTTCTGGAGCTCTGTCATTTGTATCTAAAGCAGCAAATCGATTTTGCAAGCAATCTTTAAATTCCAGTAGTATATTGTCAAGGTCATATTTTGCTACATTCATGAGTGGCTTGGTCTTTTTCAACTTTAGCTTGAGTTTGCATACTAGTAGTTGGCGATCTGTATCACAGTCAGCTTCAGGTTTTGTCCTTGTTGATGTTATAGAGCTTTTTCATCATTGACTTCCACAGATCTAGTCAATTTGATTTTTGTGCAATCCATTGGGTGAAGTCCATGTGTACAGTCGCCGCTTGTGTTGCTGGATGAAGGTGTTTGAGAAGAATAGATCGTTGGTATTGCAGAATTCTATCAATCTTTCTCTAGCTTCATTTCTGTTGCCAAGTCCATATTCTCCAACCATTTTGTCGTCTTCTTTGTTGCCAACTTTTGCATTCCAGTCACCCATGACTATCAAGATATCCTGTTTGCATGTTCTGTCAATTTCAGCTTGTACTTGTTCATAGAACTCATCAAATTCACCCTCTTCTGCAGCTATTGTTGGGGCATATACTTGAATTATAGTTGTGTTGATAGGCATTCCTCGTAGACGAATAGAGATTAAGTGTTCTCTGACTGCATTGTATTTCATTACAGTTCTCCCATGTTTTTTCTTTATTATAAATTCAACACTATTTCTTCTTTGTCTTTCATTTCCAGCATAGTAGACCATGTGATCATCTGATGCAACGTGTCCGATGCCAGTCCATTTCAGTTCGCTGACACCCAACAGATGAAGTTGTACACATTCCATTTGACCACCTCCAACTTCCCTTAGTTCATGGTTCATACATTCCATGTCCCAATATGTAAGACATCTTTGCAGCTTCTGACTCTCATTTCATGCACACTTACATCAGCAGTCAGACGTCCCGAGGGCTTTGATCCAACCACATCATAAATGCTGGCTTTACTCTGAAAAGTTTTTAGCTCCTCCCCAGTAGCTAGTTGAGTGTCTTCCAACCTGGGGGGTCTCATCTTCCAGCATTATAGTCTGTTGTGATTATCCATTGGGTTTTTATGACAAGATACAGAAGTAGATTGCCAGGCCTTTCCCCTGCGCAGTTTAAGTTTAGTGCTGTTGCCGTTGCCACAGAAATGTGATCCTCCCATTCTGCTGCTGCCCAGATGGGTGGTTTGTCTTGGTCTCGCACCCCAGCTGAGACATGTCCATCTTGGGAAATGCCAGTAGGTAAACTACCGATAGTTTAGCCCTCATCATCACTTATGCACACAAGCCCTCACAGCATGACAAGTTGCAAATCAAGTGAGAGAGGGTTCTGCATATTATCCCACAAATAATTCCCTGATTTATTTCATTGTATAATTTGACCATAACTGAAGCAGTTTTTTTCTGGAAATGTATGTCTTGACTTGTTAATAGTTAGGGCAAAGGTTAGGGTAATGAGGAACTGTAATGTTTTGAATTGGAATTGCATATCTATAGGTATCATTTATATTCTTGGTATTTGTAAATCTTCCCCTTTTACATAACTTGTCATTATAATTTTTCCAATTATGTCTTACATGAAACATAACATAAGAAATGCCATACTGGGTCAGACCAGGGTCCATCAAGAACAGTATCTTGTTTCCAACAGTGGCCAATCCAGGTCACAAGTACCTAGCAGTTTCCCAAAAAGACATACAGGTTCCATAATGCTTGTATTGGGGTAAGCAGTGGATTACCCGGGTCCTCTTTAATAATGGTTTATGGACCTTTCCTGCAGGAACTTGTCCAAGCCTTTTTTAAACCCAGATATGCTAGCAGCTTTTACTACATCCTCTGGTAACGAATTCCAGAGTTTGATTATGTGTTGAGTGAAACAATATTTTCTTTTATTAGTCTTAAATGGGTTACATTGTAGATTCATTGTGTGTCCCCTAGTCTTTCTACTTTTTGTTGGTGTAAACAACTGATTTACATTTCCCCATTTTACTCTATTCATTAATTTATAGACCTCTATCACATCTCCAATCAGCCGTCTCCTTTCCAGGTTGAGGATCCCTAACCTTTTTAGCCTCTCTTCATAGGGGTATTCTTCCATCCCCTTAACCACTGGCTCTTCTCTGTACCTTTTCTAATTCCGCTAGATTCTTTTTTGAGATATATGGTGACCAGAACTGCACACAATCTTGCGGTACGGACTGCACAGATATCAGGGCACACACTGTGAGAATGGCCCTATACCAGAGGGTACCTGTGTTTTCTGATCTTTTTTTCTCCCAGTTGGATTGGATCTGCACCATGGAACAAAAGAGGCATTATAATGTTCTTGGCTTTTTTCTCCATTCCTTTCCTTATGATTCTAGCATTCTATTTGCTTTCTTAGCTGCTGTTACACACTGGGCGGAAGATTTCAACATATTGTATTATCCACGATGATATCTAAATCATTTTTCCTGGGTGGGGGTTCTTAATGTGGAACCTTGCATCATGCAACTGTATTTTGAGTTGTTCTTTCCTGAGGGCATAACTTTACACTTGTCCACATTAAATTTCAACTGCCATTTGAATGTCCAGTCTTCCAATTTATGAAGGTCTTCTTACAGATTTTCACAATTCTCTTGTGTCTTAACCATTTTGAATAATTTTGTCTCATCTGCAAATTTGATCACCTCCCTCGTTCCCATTACCAGGTCATTTATGAATATGTTAAAGCAGCGGACCCAGCACAGATCTCTGGGGTACTCCACTATTCACCTTTCTCCATTGGGAAAATGGGCCATTTAGCCCTACCCTCTGCTTTCTATCTTTTAACTAGTTCCTGATCCACAATAGTACACTGCCTCCAATCCCATGCCTTTTTAATTTGGCCAAGAGTCAGTTATAAGGGACCTTGTCAAAGGCTTTCTGAAAATCCAGATACATTATATCAACTGATTCACCTCTGTCTACCTGTCTATTCACTCCTTCAAAATAATATAACAGATTAGTGATATTAGGTAATATATTGGAAGAATTGGAAAATAATATCGATAAACCGGGCAGATGTATTACAAGTATTTGATAAACTGAAGAGTAGTAAATCACCTGGACCAGATGTTATAAATCAGAAGGTGTTGAAAGAACTGAAAGACGAGTTTGCAGACCTGCGCATGTTGGCTTTCTTCCATTAAACTCTGACTATCTACATATTTAGTAATTTTATTCTTTATAGGAGGGAGGAGTAGCCTAGTGGTTGGGGCAAGGTACTTCAGGCCGGAAGGTCGGGGGTTCAAATCCCACTAGAGGACAGCAATCTTGGGCCGGAAGGACTGGGGTTTCTAGTCCCACAGTTGCTCCTTGTGGTCTTGGGCAAGCCACTTAACCCTCCATTGCCCATGTTCCCTGTAAGTATTAGTGTATGTGTCTCATATCCCTGCGTGTTAAATGTATCCCCCAATTGTGTTGTGACCGCTTTGATTGAAGGATAAGGCGGTATACAAAACTGTCTAAATAAAATAAATAAATAAATAAATAGTTTCTACCATTCTGCCCAGTACTGATTTCAGGCTCACTGGTCTGTAGATTCCTGGATCACCTCAGGAACCCTTTTTGAAAATTGGCATAGCATTGGCCATTCTCCAATGTTCAGGTAGTACAAATGATTTTAATGATAGTTCACAGATTACTAATAGTAGGTCTGCAATCTCATCTTTCAGTTCTTTCAACACCTTCTGATATATAACATCTGGTCCAGGTGATTTACTGCTCTTCAGTTTATCAAATACTTGTAATACATCTTCCCAGTTTATCGATATTTTTTCCAGTTCTTCCAATATATCACCTTTAAATCCCATTTCAGGCATAGATTACTTTCTTACATCATCTTCAGTAGAGACCGAAGTAGAGAATTCATTCAATCTCTCCACTATGGTCTTGTCCTCCCTTATCACCCTTTTATCCTTCTATCATCCAATGCTCCAAGTGACTCACAAATATTTTGCTATGAATGTACTTGAAAATGATTTTGTGTTTTTGTTTCCACGGCAAGCTTCTTTATGGAAACAGATCCCTATTTAGAAGATTAGTGATATTGATTTCATAACTATATTCATTCAATTGTTAAAGTTTAATCCGTTCAACATTTCAATCTGTTCAACACACTGCTACATGGCTAATCTTCCGCCAGCCTCATCATAGTAACATAGTAAATGACAGCAGGTAAAGACCAGTATGGTCCATCTAGTCTGCCCAGCAAGGTGGCAAGAGTAGGTGCACCTGCCGCTCCATGCAGGTCACCCCTCCCCTTGTCTTTGTTTAGGGGTGACCCCACTTCTTCGTGTAGGGCACCCCTGTTGTTGAGAAATTAGATAGTTAAGTTTATTTTGATTTTATCCTGTTGCTATAAAGGGATTCACAGTGTCTGTCCCATGCCATTTTGAATTTTGTCACTGTATTTGCCCCTACCACATCCATCGGGAGGGCATTCCAAGCATCCACCACCTTTTCAGTGAAAAATATTTCCTGACATTACCTTTCAATTTACCCCCTTGCAGCTTCATGTTGTGCCCTCTAGTTTTACAGCTTATCCATCATTGGAAGAGGTTAGTTTGTTCTTTAATACTCTAAGTATTTAAAGGTCTGAATCATATCTCCCCTGTCTCTCATCTCATCCATATTTAGGGCTTCAAGTCTCTTCTCATAAGGCCTCTGTCGCAGGCTCCAAATCATTTTGGTCGCCTTCCTCTGAACCGTTTCTAGTCTTTCTACATCCTTTGCGAGATATGGTCTCCAAAACTGAACACAGCATTCCAAGTGAGGCTTCACCAGTGACTTATAAAGTGGCATTAGTACCTCTTCCTTTCTGCTGATAATTCCTCTTTGTATGCAACCCAACATCCTACTCCTCCTCCTCCTTTTCCACTTTCCCTGTCTCTTCTGAATAGATTATAGCCAGCTATGGCTATATCCCATTCATGCGATTCATTAAACCATGTTTCTCTAATGGCCACCATGTCCAAGTCCATTTCCTCCATTAGGGCTTCCTGGTCAGGAACTTTGGCTAAGCTTCAAGCATTTGTGCCCATTGCTTTCCAGCGTTTAACTGGCTTGCGTGTATTTTGCACTGATTTTGTTCTACCCACCACTTCCCACTTATCATTGATGTGTGCTTTAAAAGTGTGGCTGTTTCGGATGATGTTCTGCTTTTGCCGGGAGTGACGTCCTGAACTTGTCCTTCCCCATCCGTCACCCCCTTTCTCTAGTTTAAATGCCTGTCCACATATTGCTTGAATTTTTTGCTTAGGATTCTTTTTCCTGCGACAGAGAGATGTAGTCCATCAGCACAGTATAGTCTCCTGTTGGTCCATCTGTTTCCCCAGTTGCCTATAAATCTGAATCCTTCTTGTTTGCACCAGGTCTGGAGCTATGTATTAAAGCTGTTTATGTGATGCAGCCTTTCTGCCCTCTTACCATGAACAGGTAGAACTTCTGAGAATGCTACAGTGTTAACAATGGGTTTGAGTTTCTCTCCCAGAACCTGGAAGTCTCTTTGAACAACAGAGGCGCTGTTTCTAGTCAGGTCATTTGTACCCAAGTGGATGACAACATCAATTTTGGAGTGCTCACTTTCTGCGCTAACCACATCCACAATTTAGTTTGTCTTCCTGCTGGCTGAAGGGCCTGGGAGGCATTTGACTATCTTCTTGCCTTTGAATTGTGTTCCCAAGTTGGTGCCTCTGATGATGGAATCTCCAAGTAGTAGTAGTTTTCTGTTTTGGGATTTTTTCTTCCTATTTGGTGCTTTATCAGTAGATTGGGCATCGACTGTCTCATTTATGGGGCCTTCAGTTTCCATAGATTGGGCATCCTCATTAACCAAAGCAGAAAAGGCATTATGCAGGGATATCTCTTGATGTATAGGGTGTCTCTGTGTTACAGGTTGCAACCTACCAGAGCCCACCGTGATCCATTTGTTCCTAGGTTGTTTGATTCTTTGTGGCAGCAGTGGTGGACTTAGTTCGGTTTGTATCCTAAAAGAGGTGTGTTTCATTGCAGCTAGTTCTTCCCTTAGTAGAGTCAATTCTTTATTCATGGCAGCTAACTTGAGGCATATAGGTAAAGCTCTTAGGTTCCAAATGATTCTTCTGAGAATGAAAGCACCACAGTTATTACACTGAATAAACAACATGCTGATTAAGTGGTCCTAGAAGGAGAAGAAAAGGTGGGTTTAATACCTAATTAAAAGGATAGATGTCAACGTATGTGATGACTATATAGGTAATGCAGCCCTGGGGAGGGTGGGGTGTGGGGTAGGGTGGGTAGGAACCTAAGTGTCCCTGGCCAGTAGGCCTTACATGAACTGAGGGCACACTCGTATCTTATTTAAAGGCCACACAAGGAATGTAGGCAGTTAGAATATTCCCAAAAATTAATGTATACCCAACAGTTTAAATCTATTTTAGAAAACAAAACAGGCAATGGAAAGGCAATAGAAAGGCTGAAAACTTAGCTGTGTAGAGCCTCTGGAAGCTGTGAAGACTAGAGTTGATCGGGTACTTGTCGACAGGCTGTAAGGTAATTTAATTTGCCCTTCCCTGTGAGCAAGCTTGCAACAGACAATTCCAACAATGGAAACAGAAATAGTCAAACTGAACGTTTTACTTCTATGCCCATATTACCCCTCTTCTCAAGTCACTTCATTGGCTCCCTCTCCATCTTTGCATTCAGTTCAAACTTATCCTGCTGACCTATAAATGCATTCACTCTGCAGCTCCTCACTACCTTTCCTTTCTTCTCTCTCACTACACCTCTCCTCGGGAACTCCGTTCTTCTGGCAAATTGCTTCTATCTGTGCCCTTCTCTTCTACTGCTAACTCCAGACTTCGCTCCTTTCATCATGCTGCACCTTATGCCTGGAATAAACTACCTGTGTATGTACGCAAGGCACCTTCTATGACCCTATTCAAATCCAGTCTGAAAACTCACCTATTCGCTGCTGCTTTTGGATCTTGACTCACCTGGTCTCCTTGTTTCTTTATCTTTCCCCCTTGTTTTATCCCTGTCTACATCTTCTGTGTTGTCTGTCTTGACTAGATTGTAAGCTCTGTTGAGCAGGGACTTTCTCTTACATGTCTGTGCAGCGCTGCATACAACTTGTAGCGCTATGCTCAGTAGTAGAAGTAGTAGTAAAGTTCTAAGAACAATGGGACCAATATTCTTTTGGGATGGCTATGCACTGCTACAGCAGGGCTCTTTGGGGGGAGGGGTCTAGAATAGGACAGAAAATGGGCGATGGAAGCCTTGGATTGTAAATGGGCTGATGGTGGGGGCTTAGACTGGAAATGGGCCAATGGGGGGAGTTGGACTGGAAATGGACTGATGGGGGGCTAGAATATGACTGGAAATGGCTGATGGGGGCTAGGACTGGAAATAAGCTGATGGGGGGAGCTTGGACTGGAAATGGGCTGATGGGGGTCTGGAATAAGACTGGAAATGGCTGATGGGGGGCTAGGGTTAGAAATAGTCTGATGGGAGCTGGAATAGCACTGGAAATGGGCTGATTTGTGGAGCTAGGATTGGAAATGGGCTGAGGGGGGAGCTTGGACTAGAAATGGGTTGTTGGGGGGCTTGGACTGGAAATGGGCTGATGGGGCAGGGGCTAAGATTGGAACTGGGCTGAGGAGGGAGCTTGGACTGGAAATGGGCTGTTGGGGGGTATGGACTGGAAATGGGCTGATGGGGGGCTGGAATAGGACTGGAAATGGCCAATGGAAGGGCTAGGACTGGAAATGGGCTGATGCAGGAGCATGGGAAAATGGGAATAGAAGGGAGCGGATGCTGAGTGGGGTGGGAGCTGATGTTGGGGGATGACTAGAAGGGGATGGGACTGGGGAATGAGGATGAAGAGGGGAAAAGATATTTTTATGTGGGAGGGATGAAAAATCTATGATTGGCCGGATATTGGGAGAGTAAGTGGGGATTGAGGATGGAAGGTTGAAATTTGAGTGGATGATAAAGGAATAAAGAAATAAATGGAGGAAAGAGCAAAATGGGAAAGATCAATATGTTTAAAGCAGATGTAGAGAGAGAATGAAAAAAAATCTAGAATAGAGAAGAAAGGACAAATGGACAGCTCGCAGAAGATACCAAGAAACCGGAAGAAAGTGACTGGAGCAATTATAACTGAAAAATAAAATTCCCAAACAAAAGGTAGAAAAATACTTTTTAATTTGAATTTATTAACTGGAATATGTCAGCACTGGGAAATATGTATCGCTAATGTCTGCGTTTTTGTTTAGTACACGAGGAAATTAATTTATTGTTTTATTTCTCCTTTGTTGTTGTACATTCCAAGTTTGGCTTTTGGGGTTCCCAATTTAATTATTGTCTTCCTATTTCTAAATTGTGATCCTTGTTCTTTGTTTGGTGACGGTCTGTGTTCTGAAGTGTAACCAAGCTGAGGTATTCTGTTCATGTAGTTTCTATTTGACAATCCCACTTGTCCTCTTTCCCCCAGTGAGATGTATTGGTATTAACTGAGATGTATTGGTTTAATATTTGCAATGTTGTCTTTTTGATAGGTAGGGTTTGGTGCTTTGTGATTCCTGGTAGTTCTGTTATAATACGGCAGGTTTGCTATGGGTTCTAAATGGTCAGTGTTTATAGTACTTCCTAATAAGCTTGGTGGTTGGCACTGGGGTATAGTAATGTAGAAACCTGGTACTCTTTCTTTATCCAGACCTTCATTAAGAGGCATTGTTTACTAAAAGCGCATGTTAACATCATGCAAATATTTATGCAAATGAGGCTCCTTATGCAAATGAGGCCCCTCAACGAGTCTCCACACATGTCCCCGCACCCCCCTTGGGTCGCCCCTGCATATGCAGCGCTGTATACATACATGTAAGAGACCAATTCCTGATCCATAGAGCATAGAATCTATTCAAAGAAGACAAACAGAACAAACAGGGGACTAGGGTAATTCTTGAGAGAAACAATTAAAGCACACGTGTGTTAAACATGAGAATAAAGGATCGAGATCTATGAAGCAGCCTCGAAGAGGTGGGTTTTTAGCATAGATTTGAATAGGACCAGAGATGGAATCTGACATACTGACTCTAGTAGTCCATTCCAGACATACGGTATAACCAGGTGGAACAAACAGAGTCTTGAGTTGTCTGTGGAAGTGAAGAACACAAATAAAAGTGATGTGCATGAAGAGCAGAGTTGCCCCGGAAGGTTGTAAGAAGAGATAAAAAAGGAGAGATGATGAGGAGCTGCAGAGTGTATGCACTTGTAGGTTAGTAGAAGTATGAATTGCATAGGGAGCCAATGAAGTGACTTAAGAAGAGGTGTTACAAGAGTGTAGCGAACGTTCTGAAAGATTAGGCATGTATATGAGTTTTGAATGTATTGACGTTGAGAGAGATGATTCAATAACAAACCAGTGCGACGCAATTTGCAAGTTTAAAAGGGAAGTGACGAGAAAGTGGACAAGACAGTAGTGTGTTCAGAAAGGAAGGAAGGAATTTGCTGATGTTACAGTGAAATAAATGACAAGTTTTAGCTGTCTGTTGGATATGTGCAGAGAAAGAGAACCTAGGGCCTCCTCCTCTTTCTTTCCATTTGTTGTCTTGTCTTTTATTTCTTCTATTTTGTTCCTTTAATTCAATAGTATTATAATTATTTTATTATTTTATTGTTAACTGCCTAGACATCTAGTATAATAGGTGGTATATCAAATAAAGAGGAGTCAACAATGACCCCAAGGTTGCAAGCCAAGGAGACGAGGACAATGTTAGGAAGGGGGGGGGGGGAGTTGGTTTAGGGGGAAAGATATAAAAAGCTTCAGCTTGACCATGTTCAGTTTCAGATGCTTCTTGGATCAACTAGTTCATGAACCGACAAGAAGGGAAACTATTTTGGACATATTCTTTAGTGTAACACAGGATCTGGTGCAAGAGGATAAGGGTGTTGTGCCCCTTGGCATTAATGATCATAGCATGATCACATTTAATACATGGAGGAAAGACAGCAAGGAAATACACAGTACTACCTTCTAGCTTTCAGAAGAGACACTATGATAAAATGAGGAAAATAGTTTAGAAAAAGCTAACAGGAGCAGCTGCAATGGTTAAAGATTTACATCAAGCATAGGCAATGTTTAAAAATACTATCTTGGAAGCCCAGGCCAGCTGTATTCCATGCTTTAAGAAAAGTGGAAGGAAGGTTAAAAAAACTGCCAGCATGGTTTAAAGGTGCTACATATGCCTTGTAGTGCAATATAAACGATTAATAGTAGTAGTAGTAGAGGTCAGAAAGGCTTTTGTAGCCAAAAAAGCATCTTTCAGGAATTGGACAAAAGAGTCAAATGACAAATGGAAACAACAAAAACACTGGCAATTTAAATGCAAGGCATTGATAAGGTATGCAAAGAGAGAATTTGAAAATAGGCTTGCTGGGGAAGCAAAAACACATAATAAAAACTTTTTCCGAGTACATTTGTAGCAAAAAACCTGTGAGAGAGTCAGTTGGAACATTAGATGATAGAGGGGTAAAGGGGGCACGCACTAAGAGAGGACAATATCATAGCGGAGAGACTGACTAACTTCTTTGCGTCATTATTTACTGAAGATGATGTAGGGAAGCCTGAAATGGTATTTAAATCTGATGCATTAAAAGAATTGAAAGAAATATCGGTAAACTGGGAAGATGTATTACAACGGATAAACGGAAGAGTAGCAAATCACCTAGATCGGATGGTATATATCTGAGGATCCTGAAAGATCTGAAGATTGGCAAATGGACAATGTAACGTCAGTTTTTAAAAAGGGTTCCAGGGTGATCTGGTAAACAACAGACTGGTGAGCCTGATGTCAGTACCAGGCAAAATGGTAGAAACCATTATAAAGAACAACATTACTGAATATATACATAGTCATGATTTAATGGGAGAAAGCCAACATGGATTTCTCCAAGAAAGATCTTGTCTTATTAATCTGTTATATTTTTTTGAAGGTGTGAATGAACAGGTAGACAATGGTGAGCTAGTTGATACAGTATATCTCATGAGAGACGTTTGGCCAAATTAAAAAGCCATGAGATTGGTGGCAGTGTAGTATTGTGGCTCAGGAACTGGTTAAAAGATAGAAAGCAGAGGGTAGGGCTAAATGGCCAATTGTTTCTATGGAGAAAGATGAATAGTGGAGTACCCCAGGTATCTGTGCTGGGTCTGCTTTATTTTTAACATATTCATGAATGATCCAAAAATGGGAATAACAAGTAGTTGATCAGATTTGCAGATGACAGAAAATTATACAAAGTTGTTAAGACACAAGAGAAATGTGAAAAACTGCAAGAGAACCTTGATAAATTGGAAGACTGGATGTTGAAATGGTAGATGAAATTTAATGTTGACAATTGCAAAGTTATGCACTTAGGAAAGAACAATCCAAACAATGCAAGGCTCCACATTAGGAACCACCACCCAGGAAAATGATTTAGGCGTCATCGTGGACACATTGAAACCCTCCGCCCAGTGTGCAGCGGCGACCAAGAAAGCAAATAGAACACTAGGAATCATAAGGAAAGGAATGGAGAATAAAACAAATGATATTGTAATGCTTCTGTATTTTTCTACGGTGTGACTGCAGCTTGAAAAGATACAAAGGTACAAAGAAGAGCCACCCAAATGGTAAAGGGGATGGAAGGATACTGCTAAAAGAGAGGCTGAAAAGGTTAGGGTTCTTCATCCTGGAAAAGAGACAGCTGAAGGGAGATATGATAGAAGTCTATAAATTAATGAACAGAATGTAATGGGTAAACGTAGATTGATTGTTTACACCATGACAAAGTAGAAAGACTAGGTAACACACAAAGCTCCAATGTAACCTATTTAAGACTGAAGAGCAAATATTTTTCCACTCAATGCATAATCAAACTCTGGAATTTGTTCCCGGAGCATGTAGTAAAAGCTGCTAGTGTAGTTGGATTTAAAAAAGGTTTGGACAAGTTCCTGGAAGAAAGGTCCATAAACCATTATGAAAGAGGACCCGGGAAATCCACTACTTGATCCAGGACAAGCATTGTGGAACCTGTGTGCCTTTTTGGGAACCTGCTAGGTACTTGTGACCTGGATTGGCCACTGTTAGAAATAGGATACTGAGCTTGATGGACCTTGGTCTGACCCAATATGGCATATGTTATGTTCTTATTACATCCAGCAGTAATATCAGACAAGCAAGTTGAGATTTGAGCCTGTATTCCTGGACAGATTTCTGGTGCTGTAGAGAGGTAAATTTGAGAGTCAGCTGAATAAAATGGTACTGAAAACCATGGAAAGAAATCAGGACACCAAGAGGCCGATTCTGAATCCCGCATGTCCAGCTGCATTGCCATGCCAAAACCTGGACCTGCTGGAGATGTCCCCAATTCTGCCACCACGGGGCCTGAACATACCTGCGAGGACAGAATCGAGGACTTAGATGCCCAGAAATACCCCATATGCTGAGCAAATCGGCATATGGGGAGCAGTGGTGTCCTGGCACCATCACAGGATGGCTCGGAATGCCATGGCATGCATCTGCCCCTGTGGCCCACTGTCCGGCACCACTGGCGGTGACTTCTGGGTGGGATTGTGGCTGCAGGGGCACAGTGTGGCAGGATAACATGTCTACAGGGGTGTGCAGTTTGCGATGTGGGTGGCACCCATCACTATTTCCACGTTCGGGGTGGAATAAGCCAGTTGTATAAATTGGAGTCGGGGAATGTACGGAGGCAGGACTCCTCTGCTGCTCCCTCCTGTCCACGTCAGCACTCCCCACACAAATGATCTGTAAATACGGGCAGCGCTGGGCTCAGAATTGCGTTCTGTGGCTGAGAGCAGGTTGGATGTCTGGGCCATGAATCCAACCCCACTATTCATGGTTTGGAATGCTGGCCCAAGTGAATGGTATAGAGAGCCTTCAGGCACACCAACTGAAAGTTGGATAGCAGTGGAGGAGAATCCACCAGACTATACACTAAAAGGGTGATGGGTGAGATAAGTAGAAAACCAAAACAGAACAGAGCCCCAATATCCAAGAGAGAACAGGGTGTCAAGAAGGTGGTGATCAACAGTGGTAAAAGCATCAGATAGGCCAAGAAGGATGAGGATTGAGTAAAGGCTTTTAGATTTGACCAGAAAGAGGTCATAAGAACATAAGAACATAAGATATGCCATACTGGGTCAGACCAAGGTCCATCAAGCCCAGTATCCTGTTTCCAACAGTGGCCAATCTAGGTCATACGTACCTAGCAGTTTCCCCAAAAGACACAGGTTCCACAATGCTTGTATGGGGTCAAGCATTGATATCCTGGGTCCCTTCTTAATAATGGTTTATGGATCTTTCCTCCAGGAACTTGTCCAAACCTTTTTTAAACCCAGCTACACTAACAGCCTTTACTACATCCTCTAGTAGCAAATTCCAGAGTTTGATTACACGTTGAGTGAAAAAATATTTTCTTTTATTAGTCTTAAATAGTTTACCCTGTAGCTTCATTACATGCCCCCTAGTCTTTCTATATTCTGATAATGTAAACAATCGATCTACATTTACCCGTTCCACTCCATTCATTAATTTATAGACTTCTATCATATCTCCTCTCAGTCGTCTCTTTTCCAGGTTAAAGAGCCCTAATCTTTTTAGCCTTTCTTCATAGGGCTATCCTTACATCCCCTTTACCATTTTGGTGGCTCTTCTCTGAACCTTTTCTAATAACGCTGTATCCTTTTTAAGATACGGTGACCAGAATTGCACACAATATTCAAGGTGCGGTCTTACCATGGAACGATATAGAGGCATTATAATATCCTTTGTTTTATTTTCCATTCCTTTCCTTATGATACCTAGCATTTTATTTGCTCTCTTGGCCACTGCTGCACACTGGGCCGAGGGTTTTAACATGTTATCCACAATGACACCTAAATCTTTTTCCTGGGTGGTGGTTCCTAATGTGAAACCTTGCATTGTGTAACCATAGTTTGGGTTGTTCTTCCCTAGGTGCATAACTTTGCACTTGTCCACATTAAATTTCATCTGGTCACTGGAAACTTTGGAAAGTGCTTTTTCTGTAGAAGGTAGAAGATGAAAGCTAGATTAGGGTGGATCCAGAATGGTTTGAGGGGAAAGAAAGTCAAGATAGTAGGACCTCAGACAGGGAGGAACAGCCTCCAGGCCTGGAGTTGGAGGCAGCACATCAAGCCATCGGAGATGTTAAGGTATGCTTGACAGATGTGCATCTCCCATGTGGGCTTAGGATTCATGATCCTCTTCTGGCCAGCACCTAGGATGGACTGCACTCATGGTTCCGACTTTGGTATGCCACTGGAAGACAGAATGGCTGGAGAAGTGAAGAAAAGTAGAGAATGGGTGATATAGACTTGGATTTTGAAGTTGTTTGAATGAAGGAAAAAGATTGAGGAGAGTTCTCCAGGACCAAGCAGGAAGTCAGTCCTCACTTATGGGTGACGTCGGCGCCGATGGAGCCCTCGCGGAGCAATTTTCCCCAGCTTTCAAAGAAAGCCTTTGGGAATTGCAGCGCGCATGCGCGGTCCTCTTCCCGCCCAAGGGTGCCATCTTAGCCAGTCTTCTTTTTTCCGCGGAGCCCTACAGACGTACCCGTCGTGTCCCCGCGAAAAAGTTGATTTTTACTCATATTTTCTCTTTTTTCCTTCGGTTCGACGCCGGTCTTTTTCCCGCCCGGACTCGCGACGCCGGTCACGAGTCCTCTTCTTCTTTTTCGGTTTTTCTGACTTAGTCAGTTTCGTTCTCGGTTTTTCCCTGGCAGCCCGGTTCTTTGACCTCGCCGGGGCCCTTTTTCCCCCGATGGCTGCCAGTGGTTTCAAACGGTGTGGTCAGTGTGACCAAAATATGTCACTAACTGACACACACGACAATTGCCTCCGCTGCCTGGGCCCGGATCATGAAGAAATGATCTGTGGGCCCTGCGGCAAAATGTCCTCCAAAGCGCTGAGAAGTCGGCGGCATCAGCGGGATAGGATCTTCGCTGACCCCAGCCGTACCCGGACCTCGTCGGAGGCCTCCGCGTCCAGGGGTTCCAGCTCGGACCGTCGCCGGAGTTCCTCCGACAGGGGTTCTCCCTCCGGGGACCATCGACGAAAGGTGAAACCCGCGAGGGCGGCGTCGGTGGACGCTCCTGGCTCCGCGAGGGCCAGGTCGCATAGCCCCGATAGCCGTCCCGGGTCCTTGGAGAAGGAGCACCTCTCGAAGCGACCTCGCCTGGAGTCAGAGCTGCCTGCTCGGGTAAGTCCTGTGGTCCTCCTGGACTCGCCTCCGAGACCGCCGACGTCGGGCCCGACGCCGTCGGGGCCCGACGCCGTCGGGGCCCGAGTCGCCGGCTGCTGGGTCACCTGAGCTCGGACTCAGGTTGACGGCCTTGGAGAGCAGACTGTCTGCCTTCATGGACCAGCAGCGGGCACTGCTCGCTGGCTTCGCTGGCGCCGCTGCCCCGACCGCCGGGACGTCGACGTCTAAGTCGACCCCGGAGACCGAGCCGATCCTCGAGTCGATGCGAACTCGAGTCGATCCTCGGTCGAGGTCACCCTCGGCCTCCCATTCGGGACCGAGGTCGCCGACGCCGACTCCCTCGGCGTCGGGGCGGCAGGCGCCGCGCCCTGCCCGGGCCGACCCCACCGAGTCCTCGTCGGAGTCGGTCTGGGAGTCTGAAGAGGAAGAGTCGCCTGATTCTTTTCGGACTCGGTGTGTGTCCCCTCGGACTCACCTGAGTCCGAACCTTGGAAGCAGTCCCCCCCGGAGGATGCCCGGTTCTCGGACTTCGTCAGGGATATGGCCAAGGCTTTGGCCTTCCCTGCGGATCCCGAGGAGGAGCCTCGAGCCGAAGAGCTCAACGCCCTCCAGTATGACTCTCCCGCCAGGGAACACTTTACTGTACCGGTTCCTCCCATGCTGGAACGACTACTCTTCCGCATGTGGGAGAGTCCGGCCACCTCGCCGGTCCTGAGCAAGCGGGTCGATTCTATCTATCGAGTCCGCAAGAGCCCTGGCTTCCAAAAAGCACAGTTACCACACCATTCCATGGTAGTGGAATCGGCCATGCATCGTCTTAAGAGCCAGAAGATGCACTCCTCGGTGCCTCCTGGCAGGGAGGCCCGTAACCTGGATGGCCTTGGTAAGAAGTGTTTCCAGGGCTCTATGCTTGCGTGTCGTGTCCAGACCTACCAGCTATACATGGGCATGTATCTCTGAGACCTGGCTAAAGAGCTAGCCGGATTCTCCGCTGGTTTGTCCGAGGAACCCTTGCGGAGGTTCCTGGCCTTGTCCACTGGCATTCGGGAATGCTCAAAATTCATATCCCGAGCAGCCTATGATGGCTTTGAAGCATCGGCTCGAGTGGCCGCAGCCGGCATCGGTGCCCGCCGACAGGCTTGGCTTCAGTCGTCTGACCTTGAGCCCTGGGTGCAGGACAAGTTGGTCGATGTCCCCTGCCGAGGCAAAAACCTCTTTGGCAAGCCCATGGCTGAAAAGGCTGCACAAATTGAGACGGAGACTCTCACCAGGACTAGGCTTTCTAGGAAGACCTCCGCCCCTTCCCAGAAAAAGAAGGGCTCGGGAAAGAAGTCCTTTTACCCGAGGAAGGCGGCTGCCTACAAACAATACCCCCAATATCAGGCCCCTGCAGCTCCCCAACAGGGCCTGCAGGCCAAGGGACGGGGTAACGGGTCCCGTAGGCAGCAAGCCCCCAAGCCTGCACCACCAGCCCCTGCTCAGCAGGGTGGGGGTTTTTGACTCCTTAAGCATAGCCTCTCCCCCCCCGCTGGTTCCTCCCAGCACCGGAGGCCGGCTGGTTCACTTCACCCACAGGTGGTCCAGCATCACCTCAGATGCCTGGGTGCTTCAAGTCGTGCGAGAAGGCTATCTTCTCCACTTCCACCAGGTCCCTCCCTCCTATTTTCCGGGAGAACCTCCACGACCCCCTCTGCACAGGGACTTACTCCTTCAGGAGTTAGCAGGTCTTCTACAGGAACAGGCGGTGGAACCGGTGCCCCACCACCTGAAAGGTCAAGGCTTTTATTCCAGGTATTTTCTAGTACCAAAAAGGACAGGAGGCCTCAGACCCATCCTGGACTTGCGCAACCTCAACAAATTCCTCGTGCGGGAAAAGTTCAAGATGCTTACCCTTGGAATCCTTCTGCCCTACCTCCAGCAGGGAGATTGGCTATGCTCCTTGGATCTAAAGGATGCCTACACACACATCCTTATCCACCCAAGCCACCGCCAGTACCTAAGGTTTGTGGTGGCCGGAAATCATTACCAGTACAGAGTACTACCCTTTGGCCTGTCCTCCGCACCGCGAGTCTTCACAAAATGTCTCGCGGTGGTGGCGGCCCATCTCCGGCTTCACGGCCTCTATGTCTTTCTGTACCTCGACGACTGGCTCATCAGGGCAGCGTCCGCTCCGGGGGTCACCAACGCCACACGCCGCACGGTGACTCTTCTGCAGTACTTGGGCTTTGTTATAAACTTCGCAAAGTCCACTTTGCTCCCCTCACAGGATCTCGAGTTCATCGGCGCAAGGCTGCGCACTCCTCAGGCACGAGCGTTCCTACCGCTCGACAGAGCTCAACGGCTCATGGACCTAGCCGACCGTTTTCGCAGCCAGCCCCTGGTCTCCGCCAGGCGCTTCCTGAGACTACTCGGCCATATGGCTTCCACCGTCCATGTGACCCCCAATGCCCGCCTGAATATGCGGCCTGCTCAATGGTGTCTCCGCCAGCAGTGGCAACAAGCCACAGGCGGCCTAGCAGACCTAGTGCGCGTCTCCGAGCCGCTGATCTCGTCTCTCCAGTGGTGGCTTCATCGGCCGAACCTGGTACTCGGTATGCCTTTCCAGTCACCTCAGCCGGCCCGGGTGCTGACAACAGATGCATCCCTCCTGGGCTGGGGAGCACATTGCCAAGGGGCACGTACTCAGGGCCTCTGGACCACGTGGGAGTCTGCTCAGCAGATCAACTTCCTGGAGCTCAGAGCAATCCGCCTGGCTCTCAAGGCCTTCTCCCACCTGACCTCTCACCAGTCCGTCCTTGTCCAGACGGACAATCAAGTTGCCATGTTCTACGTGAACAAGCAGGGGGGCACGGGCTCCTTCCCTCTCTGTCGGGAGGCACAGAAGCTCTGCTCTTGGGCCGTCAGTCACGGCATTCTTCTCAAGGCAGTTTATCTCCCAGGCCAAGGAAATTGCCTGGCGGACAAACTCAGCAGGATCCTCCAGCCGCACGAGTGGCGCCTGGATCCCTTCGTAGTTCAGAAGCTCTTTCTAAAGTGGGGCCTCCCCACGATGGATCTCTTTGCCAGCCCTCTCAACCGGCAACTTCCTCGCTTCTGCTCTCGTCAGCCGCATCCCCTTCGAGTTGCGGCAGACGCTTTTCTACTCTCATGGGCGGAGAGCCTTCTGTATGCTTTTCCTCCCATCCCGCTAGTCTCTCGAACTCTTTTCAAGGTTCTCCGAGACAGAGCTTCCATGATCCTGATCGCTCCTCGCTGGCCCAGGCAGCCGTGGTTTCCACTCCTGCTGCAATTAGCGGTGGAGGATCCATTCCCTCTGGGGTTTCAACCGGATCTCCTCACTCAAGATCAGGGGTCTCTGCTACACCCCAACCTCAGATCTCTCAATCTAATGGCCTGGCTGCTGAGAGGGTAGTCCTTGCTCCCCTTCTCCTGCCGGCAGAGGTGGAAGAGGTCGTCTTAGCTTCTCGGCGACCTTCTACCCGCAAATGCTACGCCCTTAAATGGCGTCGCTTTTCCGTTTGGTGTACCCAGCAGTCTCAGGATCCCTTCTCCTGCTCGGTGTCGGTGATCTTGCAGTACTTGCTCTACCTCTCTAATCTGGGACTTAAGTCCAACTCCGTCAAAGTTCACCTCAATGCTCTTTCAGCACATCATGTACCGGTGGACGGCAGACCTCTTTCCAGCGACCCTCTCGTAGCGAGGTTTCTCCGAGGTCTCCTTCTACTTAAACCACCTCTCCGCCCGCCAGCGCCTGACTGGGATCTGAATGTGGTTTTGCAGCGGATCACCTGTCCGCCTTTTGAACCTATGGCTACCTGTTCTCTCCGTTTTCTTTCTTGGAAAACATTGTTCTTGATAGCCCTCACTTCCGCTAGGCGCGTAAGTGAATTGCAGGCCCTCGTGTCTGATCCCCCTTATACTCGGTTCTACAAAAATAGGGTAGTCCTACGGACTCACCCAAAATTTCTGCCAAAAGTGGTCTCCCCCTTTCACATCAATCAGGAGGTGGTACTTCCGACTTTCTTTCCCAGACCACACTCCAGCCGAGCTGAAACGGTCCTCCGTACCCTGGACTGTAGAAGGGCATTGAACTTCTACCTTGACCGTACGCGGGAGCACCGTAAAGCTGCTCAGCTTTTTGTGTCTTTTGACCCCAATAAATTGGGGCTCCCGGTCCCAAGCGTACTCTGTCCATCTGGATTGCGGACTGTATCACTTGGGCTTATGGGGCAGCCGGACTCTCCTTGGAAGGTCGAGTCACGGCTCATTGCGTTCGGGCAAAGGCTACGACAGTGGCTTACCTCCGCTCTGTTCCGCTGGCAGACATCTGCCGGGCCGCTACTTGGTCTTCGAGCCAGACCTTTGCGGTCCATTACTGTCTCGAGAGGGAGTCCCGCAGGGACAGTGCTTTCGGACAGGCAGTCCTCCGTAATCTCTTTGAGGTTTGAGCAACTCCTACCCTCCATCCCGGATGTGGGCTACCGGTGGGTAATAATTCAGCGAAGATTCCTTCCTTCTGTGCTGCTGAGCTAGAGGGAGCTCATTTTTGTGCTTAGGGTCTCCGGTAGCCTTAAGCTTGGGAGTCCCATAAGTGAGGACTGACTTCCTGCTTGGTCCTGGAGAAAGCGTAGTTACTCACCTGTAACAGGTGTTCTCCAGGAGCAGCAGGAATCAGTCCTCACAACCCTCCCTCCTCCCCTTGGAGTTGCAATCATCTGCTTTAGTTTTTTTGCAAATTTTTATGCTGTCTTTTTAGCTATGTCATCTGACTGGCTAAGATGGCACCCTTGGGCGGGAAGAGGACCGCGCATGCGCGCTGCAATTCCCAAAGGCTTTCTTTGAAAGCTGGGGAAAATTGCTCCGCGAGGGCTCCGTCGGCGCCGACGTCACCCATAAGTGAGGACTGATTCCTGCTGCTCCTGGAGAACACCTGTTACAGGTGAGTAACTACGCTTTAGCAGCATGAAAAGAAAGTGGCATCATAGGTAATAGATGGGGGAAGATAAACTACACATCTGACGAGATACATGGTAATGCAGGAGGGGAAGCCCTCTGGGTTGGGATGCAACTGGGAATGATAATGTTAATGAGCCTTGGGAAGGCTATATAAGAAATTTAGAACATGGGTTGTGTAGGTCAGAGGAGGGTGGGAAGGAAAGAAAAGGTCAGCAGGTCAGAAGGAAGATATCCAGCTTAGTGATACACAGTGTCAAAGGTTAATTTTCTTTCATAATAATATGAGATATAGTCAGGGAGACTCTGTAAAACCAGAATGAAAGCCAAAACAGTAGGTAGGACAGCAACCCTGAATACAAAATACCTGCGCCTATAACCATCTTAGCACAGGTCTGATGTCTCTTCAGAGTCTGTAGGAGACTTATTCAAAAACCCACTCTCCTACTGTCTGTAAGACACTAGTGCACATGGAGTCTCTTTGATTACTGGGCATGTGTATTGCCTTTAAGCATGGCTGCCGTAAAGCAACAGTATCTGACCGAGCATGCTTGGCGCTCTTCTCTTGCCCCGCTTCTCCCTCCTCGCCACAAGTCTTCTTAAAAGAAAACTCATGATAGAAACAAAAGCCTTGGAGGTTACACCTGTACCCTTACTTAACATACAAGATGCTGTTGGGTATTTTTTATTTTCTTGGGTTATGGAAAGGTACTCTATGCACTCTTTCAGTCTCAAAGTCCTATATAAATTGAATTTTCAGTAGCTTTGGTAGAGGTGGCTCCTCACCTTTTTCATCCAGAATCTTGGGGGTCTGTTTGGCTTACAGCGGATAATTTCATTAATTATACCTTAGGGGCATCTTTTTATAACAGGATGCCAGGCAGGAAAGGTACATCGGCACATATGTTGAAGCTATTTTACAAAGAAAACATATACTATATTCTGCCTTTATAAAATAACCTACCAAAATTTCCATGTAAAGTTACACTGGCTCCTCGTTAGGTATCTCCCCCCCCCCCCCCCATGCTCCACTCATTATTTCTCTGGGAACACCTAAGTATGTATCACCAAAAGGTAGGCCCTCAAATAGTTTTATAAGAAGCTACTGTAACATATAAACATTGTTCTACACATTCAAGTTGCTTATAAAATTACCCTATATAATTAGTGAGACTGTGTATACTCCATCCTAGTGCATGTTGATTATATACAAGTATATGCTGGCATGCACCATGCCTACTATTACACATGATTATATTTTATAAGAGCACATTGATGTGTGTAGAATTGCTGCTTTATGTACAAAAATGGTTTATAAAATATTTCCAGGTGTCTAAATTATGGTGCTTAGGGGTTTTTTGGACATTAGTCTTTTAGCTTGCACTGTCATTTATGAAATGAAATTCCTGTCTATATCTACACTGACTTTGTTTTCATTGGCGTAACATCTGCACTGTACACCAAAGGGAAGAAAAGGTCTTCAAGAAGGACATGTTGCTTCGTTCGAAGCCTCCGGCTTCTTGTTGTTTTCAGAACGTTTGACTTATTGGGAACGGGAAGCAAGGCCGATGCTACCCGGTAAGCATGGCAGGAGGGCACCAGCGTTGAGGGGGTGCCATCGCTACTGCCCGCCACCCACCGCTTCAAAAAAGAAAGCAGCTGTGGGAACGTTTCTCTGTTTCCACAGCTTTGCTAACCTTTGAACTGCTGGGTCGCAGAATTTCTAATGGCAAGAATAAGCATTTCCTGTTTCAAAATGCTTATTCCTGCCATTAGAAACTCCGCGACCCAGCGGTTTAAAAGTTAGCAGAGCTGCAGCAACAGAGAAATGTTCCCACGGTTGCTTTCTTTTTTTAAGGATGAATTGGAGTAGACATGGAGGGGGCAGGGGGGCTGAAAGGAAGCTGATACTGGTGAGCTGGAAGGGAGAAGACATGGGGGAGCTGAAAGGGAGCGGATATGGGAGGGAGCTGGAAGGGAGCAAACATAGGGGTTTGAAAGGGAGCAGGCATGGGGGGCTGAAAGGGAGCAGACATGAGGAGGTTACAAGAGAGCAGACATGGGGGAGCTGGAAGGGAGCAGACATGGGGGGGGTGCTACAAGGAAGCAGAAAATGGGGAGCTGGAAGGGAGCAGACAGAGGGACTACAAGGGAGCAGACACTGGGGAGCTGGAAGGGAGCAGACGGGGGGGGGGGGCTGAAAGGGAACAGTCATGGGGGCAACAAGGGAGCAGAAAAAGGGGGGCTACAAGAGAGCAGACAGGGGGAAGTACACAGGGGGAGCTAGAAGGGAGCAGACATGGAAGGGGGAGCTGGAAGGGAGCAGACACTTGGGGATGGGGCTGGTGGCTGGGTAATAGGAGGGAGGTTGGAAGAGAACTGACGGGGGAGGTGGGGGCTAGAAAGGAGCTCACATGGGGGCTTGAAAGGGAGTGGAAAAGAGGGGAAGGAGGAGGCTGGAGGAAAGGTGGGGGCTTGAAGGGAGCTGACACCCAGGTATGGCACTGAAAGGTGGATGGACAGAGGAGGGGGTGACTGGAAGGGAACTGACATGGGAGGGGGCACTGGGATTGGAAGTTTGCTGATACCTGGGATGGTATTTGGACTAGAAGGGATTGGACAATGGAGAAGGAGAGAGACTAAAAGGGAATAAACACCAGTGGTGGTGCTGGGAATGCAAGGGGGTTGACACAGCAAGGAACTGGGAGGGGAGGCTGTAAAGGGGAGGGTTACTGGGACTGGAAAAAGGCTGATGGAAGAAAATGAAGAAAGCAAAAGGAGAGATAAGAAATGGCAGATGGACTATAGACCATAGAAAAAGAGCTAAGAGAAGACAGAGAAAAACAGAAACCTCAGATCAGGACCAGCATGATCTAAAATCATCAGACAACAAAGGTAGAAAAATAATTTTATTTTCAATTTAGTGATTTGACTTTGCTTTATTTTTATATTTCACATAGTATGAGGAACTGCATCTCTTATCTGGTGTGGCGCCGCATATGGAGTCTGGCTTCTTGGGGTTTCACTTTATTTTATTTTTATTTATTTATTTTTGAACATTTATATATACCGCATTTTCCAGTAGATCAAATGCGGTTTACAAGGAACAAATTTTTGAATAGCACAATAACTAGTACATATTCAAATTACATGGAACGATAAGAACTATGTACATTCATATACTTATTTTCAAACAATTAAAATTAACAGAAAATTTATTTACATGTATGGGTATGAAATAGTATTCAGGTAGTTCTTTATAGACGGAATTTAGAGGGAATGCAGTTTGGGTAAAAGCATGTATTAGTTCAAGTTTGTGTTGGAGGAGGAGGAATCGGTGCAGTAGAGGTCGTTTGGTTTTCCAAAATGCAGTATAAAGAGATGAGTTTTGAGATTTTTGTGGAAAGTAGATAGGTAAAGTAGTTTACATCTCTTAAACTGTCGGGGTAGGGGAGAGTTTCTCTTTTCTGGATTTTCTGAAGTCTGGTATAGTGAGTTGTTTTTGTTATGGTCACATTGTATGCGGGTGTGGACTTCTTTAGTAATGAGAGTGGAGAGGTATGATGGGGCAGTGTCTTTTAATAATTTAAATGCAGTTACGAGTATCTTGTAATGTATGTGGCTTTGGATCGGGAGCCCGTGTAAGTTTTGTATAGTATTTGGATGATATGTTCGATTAGATTGACATTTGAAGTTATCCTTGCTGCTAAATGCTGTGCTATTTGAAGCTGTCTTAAGGTTTGCTTAGGTAGGCCTTGGAGGATGGTATTGCTGACGTCAAAATGGGGTGTAATGATAGCATTAAGGACTGATCTGAAATCATTGGAATAGAGTAGAGGGCGGAGTTGTTTTAGCATTCTGAGTTTGTAGAGTATATTTCTAGTAATTTGTTTTATATTGTGCAGTTATGTTGAGTGTGCGGTCTAGAATGACACAGAGGTATTTTATCTTGTTTTTGACGGGGATGTTTGTGTCCTGAATCGTTATAGAGGTTGGAGGTATAATGCATTGGCTCCTTGTTATATAAAGAGCCTCAGTTTTATTAAAATGGATCTTTAGGTTGTGGGATGATAACCATTCAGCTACCTCTGAAAAGCAGGACTGTTGTAGTGGTTGATATGGAAGGACAGACTAGATAGGCCATGTGGTCTTTTTCTGTCATCATGTTTCTATGATTTGTTAGGTTGTGGGTTTAAAAGTGTTAAATGGAAGATATATCATTATATCATCCGCATATATGTGATAGAATACGTGGAATTTTCTGAAAATTGCACAGATGGGCTGGAGATAAATGTTGAATAGGAGGGCAGGGAGTGCGAATCCTTGAGGCAGGCCTTGTTCTTGGTTATAAGGGTCTGATGTTTGTTGTCCCATTCTTACCTGTTGGGTTCTATCCGATAGATATGAACTGAACCATTGAAGCACTGTGTCCTTAATGCCTATTTATTGTAGCCTAGAAAACACGATGTGCCTTGATGTCTAGGAATATAAGAAGGACTGTCTGAAGTGTTTATACCACGTATGAGGCGATTGAAAAGGATAGTGAGGAGGATCTCAACTCCGTGATATGGGTGAAAGCCATATTGATGTTTATCTAGCGGTGCAAATGTGTCAATATGGTCTTGGAGCTGGATTTGAAGTGTCTTTTCTATCAGTTTGGCCATAAATGGGAGGCTGGAGATGGGTCTGTATGATGTGGGGGTGTTTTTGTCCATAGTATAATTTTTTTAGAATGGGGTGTATTAATGCAAATTTCAGTGGGGGGGGGGGGGGAGGATTTAGCCATGTTGTAGGGAGAGGTTGACAATTAGGAGGATGAATTGAGTGAGTTCCCCTTTTGATGTTTTTATCCAGCTAACTAGACAGGGGTTGAGATAAGAGGAGTTGTGTTTATTTTAGATATGGTATTTCTGAGTGCATCCTTGGAGGTAGGGGAGAATGTTGACCCGGAGGAATTTGGAGTTTACATAATTTTTGGGCAATTTGTAGGTAGGTTTAGATATTTTAGTTTTTCCTTATTATGGTTGGCTAATATTTGGGGATCAATGGTGGTGTTGTAATCATCTTTGTTTGTGGTATTAGTGGTTAGAGACTACAATTTCAAAAAGCTCTCTTGGGCGGTTGAGAGATTTTGATAGGATGCTAGAGTAGTGCTCCATTTTGACACAGTTTATGGTATCTTTATAATGTTTAATTTTGATCACATATTGTGATTGGTTATCTGCTGATTTTGTATAGCACCATTTGCGCTCACTTCTACATAGGTCGGTTTTTAGGGTTTTTTTAAGTTCTGGTCTGAACCATGCGGCGTGTTGTTTTTTTAGTAGAGGGTGTAGTGTATGAGTGTAGGATTGATGCATTAGAAATCGTATTGTTCAAGGTTTTTAATGCATCATCGATACTTGTTGGTACTAGGGTTAAGTTTTGGATTGTTTCAAAAAGTTATCTTTGTTAAATTCTTTGAATTTTTTGGCTTGTGGCATGTGTGTGGGCTTTGGATTCGTAGATTCATAAGAAGGGAGTTTGAGTTTTATGATGTAATGGTCAGACCATGGTACAGGTTGAACTTTTAATGTCTTTGCTTTGAAATTGCTATGGGTAGTATCTGGTGGGAATACTAGGTCAAGTGTATTCCCTTTGACATGGGTTTGGGTGTCAATTATTTGATGGAAATTCATGTTTATGGATGTTAGGAAAGCTGAAGCGTGGTTTTGTGATAAAGATGCTAGGTTAAAATCACATAATAGTATCAATGGGTGTTTATTTGAAGAGGAACATAGGATCTCAGTTAATACTTCCAAATTGTCAGCTTGTGAGTTTGGGGGTCTTTAGGCTAGGCTAAAATATAAAGATTTGATTTTTGTAGTATGTTTGGTATGGTATGGTAGATTTGACTCTGTAGATTTTCAGTGACTTTTGCAGTGTTTTATATTAGTTCACAATATGCCTGGCACTGGATAATGTTTATGAAGATAGTGAGATGACCAGAATCAGATTTTATTTATTTTTATTTTTTGGACTATCACAGCCTGTTTGTATGATGATAAGTATATATATCTCCAGGAACAAGAAGGAATGTAGTCTTCACATATGGGTATCGTCGGTACCGACGGAGCCTGCGCGGGAACGCTCCCCAGCGTCCAATTAGGAAGCTTTTGGGAGCATCCCACAGCGCCTAAGTGCTGCCTTCCCGCCTTTCCCAACTGCCTCTCTCCAGTTCTTCATTTTTCGTGGAGCCAGCAGGTCGTGCTCCTGTCACCGCAGAAATTTTTTTCCCTTATTCTTCTTTTTGTGGTCGCGTCTGCCTTCCTCGAAGCTATACCGGTACCGCCGGTTCTTCTTTCTTTCTTTCTTTTAAAAAACAAAAATTAATAATAAAATAAATAATATTCTTTTTTCCAAACTTTTCTTTTCCAGGTGCACGTGCCATTTTGAGCCTTAGGCCCAAAATTTTCCTCCACTATGGAAAAACCCGTTTCGGGTTTTAAAAACTGCACCAAGTGTGGCGTACCATCATCCGTCACCGACACCCATGAGTGTTGTCTTAAATGTTTAGGTCCTGACCACTCCATCTCTGACTGTATGGCTTGTGCCATGATGTCCAAGAGGGGTCGACAAAACCGAGCTGCCAAGCTCAGTGCCCTTTTTCCCTCCGATGCAGCCTCGGTGGCATCGACGTCTTCCAGGGCTTCGTCTTCCTCCCATGGATCTCAGGTAACTAAACATAAGTCCAGCCGGTCCTCAAAGGGTAGATCTCCTTCTAAGCATCGAGATGCCTCTGGCGTTGCCCTTGAGGGTTCTGTATTGGCAAAATTGCCCCGGCGGGAGGCTTCGGCTTCCAAAGCATTATCGGGGCTCCAGGACATTTTTGAGGCCTCGACCTCGGCAGAACTACTGGTGCCATGCTCTGGGGTACCGACTGCTTCCAGTACCGGTACCCAGGCATCGGCAGCGACGATAGACCAGTGGTTCCTGGCTATTGAACACAGTCTGGCGGCTCTCCTTGCGGCATCAACACCCTCGGAACCGCGTCAGACAGTTCTACTGGTACTGGCACCGATAGCGTGCCGGTACCAGTAGAACTTTGCCGGCACCCAGTCATGCGATGCCTTCTGGTACCGATACTCCGGTACCGATTCCCCTCAGTACCGACTTCGGTCGGTACGGGTATCAGGCTCTTCAAGAGCATCCAGACAGAAGGTATTTCGAATCCTCAGAGGACTCTGAGGATTCTGATAGCACTGTCGGTACCGGAATACTTCTCCCGGAGGAGCCTTCCTCTCCTAAATGTAGGATGTCTCCTCCAGAAGATATCTCCTTTCAGGACTTCATCAGGGAGGTGGCTCATGGTTTGTCCATTACTGTGACTCCTGAAACAGAGCCCAGAGCTAAGGAGTTGGAGATTTTACAATATCCCAAAGCTCCTAAGGAGGCAGCTACCTTGCCTATCCATGAGATCTTACATGATCTCATGTTGAGAATGTGGGAGACACCTCTCACCACCTCTCCTCACTCTCGCAGACTGGATACCATGTATCGAGTCCCTTCTTGTCCTGGATTCCAGAAAACTCAGCTTCTTCACCACTCTATTGTAGTGGAATCAGTTATGAGAAGGATCAGGAGTGCAAAGAGGCATGCCTCTAATCCTCCAGGACGTGAGTGTAGGACTTTGGATGCCTTTGGACGTCGTACCTTCCAGGCTTCCATGCTTTCTGCCAGGATCAGTTCCTATATTTTATATATGGGAATGTTCCTTAAAGAAGTCACAGGTGATTTAGAGGTTTTGAGCCCTCTTCTTCCTGAGGATAGAAGGCAGGATTTTCTCACACTGGTCAAACATGCCCAGGATGTTTCTAAGTTTGTCAACTGTGCAGCTTTTGACTGTTTTGAGTGCATAAGCAGAACCTCTGCCATTGCCATAGGTGTACGTAGAATTGCCTGGCTCCAGGCATCCAATTTGAAGCTCTGGGTGCAGGAGAAACTGGGCAATATTCCCTGTAAGGTGAAAATCTATTTGGCAAGAATTGGCAAGAAAAAGCCAATGAATTAGATGCTGACAACTCCACTTTGGATAGGCTATCCAAAGCCACAGCTGATCCTGCGAGAAAGAAATCTTTCAAGAAGCTTTTCTTCTCGAAATAGAAGAGGTTTTATCCCTCTTATTCCCAGCAGGGACGTTCTGCAAGTCAGCCTGCCCAGAAAAGTCAGCAACCACCTAAACAAAGGAAAGAAAAGACTGCTAAGCCTCAGCCATCTCAGCAGTCTCAGCCTCCACAAGGCCTTTGACTTTCATCTAGAGAACTTAGCCTTCCTGGCCCTCAATGGGCCAGAGCCTTCCACCATTCCAGGAAGGTTATGTCACTTTGCCCCCAGGTGGAAGCAGATAACAGCAGAGCATTGGACACTCTCCATTATAAGAGAGGGGTACAAGCTGCACTTTCTGTGCATGCCCCCTCCCACAATGGTAAGACAGTTCAATTCTCAGACCTCCCTCATCAACCTGTTAGATCAAGAGGTCACTATGCTTCTTGCCCAAGGGGCAATAGAAGAAGTACCCATCCACCAACAGGGTACAGGGTTTTACTCCCCCTATTTCCTTATCCCAAAGGAAACAGGGGGATACAGACTTATCTTGGACCTCAGAGAATTGAACAAATTCCTGTTCAAAGAGAAATTCAAGATGATTTCTCTAGGAACTCTGCTGCCATACCTTCAGGGTCAGGATTGGCTTTGTTCTCTAGATCTCAAGGATGCGTACACCCATGTTCTCATCCATCCCACTCAGAGAAAGTTCCTTCGGTTCCTTTTTCAAGGAAAGCACTACCAATACAGGGTGCTTCCTTTTGGCCTGGCCTCAGCACCAAGGGTGTTCATGAAATGCATGGCTATGGTAGCAGCATTTCTCCGCACTCTAGGGATATTCATCTTCCCCTACTTAGACGACTGGCTCATTCGAGCCCCATCAGAGTCAGAGGCCAGGACTTCTCTATCTTGCACAATACGTATCCTTCAGTATTTGGGTCTGGTCATAAACATCCCAAAATCCAACCTAACTCCCATTCAGTCTCTAGAGTTCATAGGAGCTTTGCTGGATACCAGAAAAGCAAGGGCCTATCTTCCCCAGGCCTGTTTCCTTCGCATGGTGCAGTTAGCTTCTCAAGCAGTGCTAAAGCCTCATCTCCCTGCCCGAGAAATGCTACAACTACTAGGCCACATGGCATCTACCGTGCATGTGGTTCCTTATGCTTGCCTCCATATGAGAGCGGCCCAGTGGACTTTATCCACTCAGTGGACACAGGCATCAGGGTGCCTGTCAGACAAAATAGCAAGCAGAAAGCGCCTTATTTTGTCCCTCCAATAGTGGCAGTTCACTCAAAACCTGTTGCGGGGGTCCCCATTTCAACAACCCTTACCCCAGGCAACTCTCACAACAGATGCTTCTCCGATGGGTTGGGGAGCTCATCTGCAAGACCTCTCCACCCAAGGTACCTGGACTCCACAGGAGACTCATCTACATATCAATCTCTTGGAGCTCAGAGCAATCTTCCTTGCTCTTCGAGTGTTCCACACCCTGCTAAGCTACAAGACAGTCCTCATTCATACGGACAATCAAGTAGCCATGTTCTACGTGAACAAGCGGGGGGGGGGGGGGGAACAGGCTCTCTGTCGCTTTGCAACGAAGCTTTGCGAATATGGGCCCTCGCCAGAGAGCATCAGATTCATCTCCTGGCAGTGTATCTTCCAGGCGTACAGAACTCTTGGGCAGACAGACTCAGTCGAGTTCTGCTTCCACACGAATGGTCTCTACATGCAGACCAGGTGGCCAAGATCTTTCAAATTTGGGGAACCCCGGACATAGACCTCTTTGCAAGTCCGTTGAATGCCAGACTTCCCCGGTTCTGTTCCAGAATTCCGGCTCAGGGCTCAGGCCAGGGATGCTTTCCTCCTTCACTGGGGGCAAGACTTCCTTTATGCCTTTCCACCCATTCCCCTAATTCCCAAAACCCTATTCAAGCTTCAGAGAGACAGAGAGCATATGATTCTCATAGCTCCACATTGGCCACGGCAAGTGTGGTACCCTCTGCTTCTACATCTCTCTCAAGCTCCCTCCCTGGAGTTGCGATCTGCTCCAGATCTCCTGTCACAGGAGGACGGAATGTTATGGCATCCCAATCCCCAGTCTCTGCATCTCAGAGCTTGGTTGCTGAAGGCCTAGATCTTCATGATCTTAACCTCTCTCAGCAAGTAAAGGATGTCCTTTATGCTTCCAGGAAGCCTTCCACAAGATGCTCTTATGCTTTTAAGTGGAAGAGGTTTACCATATGGTGCTCGCAGAAGGGTCTTAACCCCCTTGCAATACCTCTGGAATCATTACTGGAGTATCTCCTTCATTTATCCAATGCAGGACTTAAGACAAACTCAGTAAGAGTCCATTTGAGTGCTATTGCATCTTCTTTCAAGCCTCTAAATGGACAACCTATTTCCTCCCATCCTCTTATAGCAAGATTTGAGAGGCCTTCTTCTTACTAAGCCTCCCATTAGGCCACCACCGGTGGCATGGGACTTAAACCTGGTTCTTAGTCAGCTCATGAAGCCACCTTTCGAACCCCTAGCTACTACCTCATTGAAATTCCTTTCTTGGAAAGTTATCTTTCTCATTGCAATCATATCAGCACGTCGCATCAGTGAGTTGCAGGCACTAGTGGCTGATCCACCTTATACAAGGTTCCATCATCACAAGGTAGTCCTTAGGACTCATCCACACTTTATGCCAAAGGTGGTCTCGCCTTTTCATTTAAACCAAGCGGTCTACCTGCCTGTGTTTTTTCCAAGGCCTCATGCATCTAATGCAGAAAGGAATCTTCATACTTTAGACTGTAAAAGAGCTTTAGCCTTTTACTTGCAAAGAACACAGCAACATAGAAAGTCCTCTCAACTCTTTGTTGCTTTTGATCCTTCTCATTTGGGACTTCCAGTCTCCAAGAGAACACTGTCCAACTGGATTGCACAGTGTATTTCGTTTGCCTATCAGAGTAAGAATCTTCCTCTGGAGGGCCATGTCACAGCTCATAATGTGAGAGCCATGGCAGCTTCAATGGCTCATCTGCACTCTGTGTCTATCAACGACATCTGTCGAGCAGCCACTTGGGCCTCGGTTCATACCTTCACAGCCCATTACTGTTTGGACAAGGACTCCCGCCGGGAGTTCTCTTTCTCTTTCCCTCTCTCTCTCTCTTTGTCTCAGCTTTAAACTCAACTGGAGAGAGGCAGTTGGTAAAGGCGGGAAGGCAGCACGATGGCGCTGTGGGATGTTCCCAAAAGCTTCCTAATTGGACGCTGGGGAGCGTTCCCGCCCAGGCTCTGTCAGTACCGACGATACCCATATGTGAAGACTAAATTCCTGCTGTTCCTGGAGATCACCTGTTACAGGTGAGTAACTATGCTTTACTGCTGAATATTTTATTTTGGTTATGCATTTGCTCTTTTGCTGCAATTTTCTTACAACACTGGATTTGAAGGAGAAATACTCATATTGCTTGAAAAGAGTTCACAAAGCGGTTTTAGGAAAAAGGAGGGTTGGGTGCAGCCAACATTAATAGCAATGAGGGAGGGGTGCTAATTTATAGGTTGCAGTGGGGTGCTAGAAACCCTAGCACTGACCCTGTCGAGGAGACAATTATCATTCCAAGGACACAAAAAAGGAATCATTGACTTAGATGTAAATGAAGCCTTGTCATTTGTTATGCAATCGCTTTGCCATCTAACTGTGTCTCATGAACAGTAGAGACAGAGAATTGACTAGATGAATAAAGTAAACAATCTTGGCTTCCACATTGTAGAGGAGAGGTTCCCAACCTTTTTTAGTCATGTCAAGTGGACACCTTTTTAACCTCCAAAAATGTCAGGGAGACATTGTTCGTTCCCATCACTCTTTTTGGGACCCTCACTTCAACTCAGTCTGTCTCCACTAGCCTGCTTTATCTCCCTTCTTCCTATTTCCATCAATCTCACTCTTTCCCTCCCTCCAACCAGTCCCCACCAATTTCTCTTTCCTTCCACCAACCGGTCCCCCACAACCTTCTCTTTCTCACTCACTCCCTGCTGTCAAGTCAGTCTTCCTCTTTCCCTCCAGCCAGTCCCCAACATTAGTATCTCTCCTTAGTTGTTGATGCTGCCCTAGTGTTCCTAGACCCTACAGGCTTGATTCTGATTCTGACAGTCTTCCTTCCGGTCTCCTTAGCTGCTTCTGATCACACCCCCAGTGCCACAAATGCTGACCCTCACCTTCATGACTGCTTCTGTTTCTAGTTTATGCAGCCCCCTCCAATCCCATCCCCACTGCTGCTGCTGCTTCTGCCCACCCCAGGAGCTACTGATACTGCTACAACTACAGCCACCTCTGCAGCCTTTTGTTGATCCTGCCTGCCTCCACAGTAGTCTTTGTATTCTGCTCATATGGATTATAGAAACATGAAAATTCTTTCTCTTCTCTGTGTCCTGTGGACCTACGGGAATGGCTTCATGAATCCCTAGGGGTTGCAGATCACATGATGGAACCGACTGTTATAGTGCATACATTGTAACATGGAAGATTCATTCAGGACAGTTGGTTCCAATCACATTTTTGGCAAGAAATCTCTTGTACGTCGTTAAAGAGCTTTGAATATGGTGTGTACCAAACATTCTGCAGTTAATCACAGGCGTGGGTAATTTTAAATGCAACTTCAGCTTGTAGAACATTTTATATGCTCAGGTAGACACTTATGAATTTCTCAAGCATATTCATTGTGGATATCCTGTAAGCCAGATTAACTGAATATTAATTTTATTTAACAGATCTTCTATACCGCTTTATCCCTTGGTCAAAGCGGTTCACATCAAACACACAAAACATTGTAACCATCTAAATGAATATGTCTGAAGACTGGACTGGTAATCACCGTTCTAAGAAGAGGGTTAACAACACGTTCATTTAATACATCACATATATTTGTCACATAATGAAATGGTTTTGATGAAGTAGTTTTAATAGGAAAAGGAGCCAAAGAAGGGGAGAGAAATTCCCCAGCCCCAAGTAGCAGTTCAGCAAGAGGTTAGGAAGACCCAGAAAGTAAGGTTACCATATTCTTTGCCAGCAAATCTGGGACAGTTATTGGAAGTGTCGGGGGGGGGGGGGGGGAGGAAGGGGTACCTTAGTAACAGGTTTGAGCAAGATGGTGTGGAAGAGAGAAAAAGTTATCACCTCCCCCCCAAGTCCAACCCATGACAGCAACAATATTGTTTCCAAGCAGACAGACCCACAGAGAGATGAAAATAGTGATGCATTTCCCCTGTACTGTGCAAAATAGAAAGATAATGAATGTAATTTTTTTTTATGTTTATCAAGTTTGCAACCTCAAACAATATGACAACAAGTGGAAAAAGAATAAAAGAAATAAAAGAAACCACAAAACGTATAACCTCTGGCTATCCACGGTGGCACCCAAGAAATAAACACTTCCAAATAGGACCTGCAATCTAATACATTCATATTTTCCTATCATATCATCCGTAAAAAGAAGAACATATAGTTAGACATCGCCTTTGGTTCTGCATTGCACAAAGGTACCGGGAACTATTTAACTATATTTAGAAGAGATTTGATACTTGAGAGTTGAATATCCCATTTTTTGAGCAAGTCATGATGATAGGGATATTGTGCAACGTAGGCCATTTCATATTGTGAATGCATGCATAGCAAATTCCACCAATGGTCTACTTTTCGTTGTGAGGAGTCCTTCCAATACATCATTATCACTTTTAATGCTAAACTTATTAAATCACATAACATAATCTTTTTTTGTAATGAAGGGATTCCAGCCAGGGACTTATAGACAACTATACGATATGTAAGTGGCTCTTGAACCTTTAGATATTGAGCAATATGCGACCAGACTTGCTGCCAATAGATTTTGAGATTTGAACAGTGATATATCATGTGAGACATCGTAGCTATGTCAGCCTTACATGACCAACAGGTATTTCCCAGTTGAGGTTGCCACTTTGCTACTGTCAAGGGAGTTAAGAAGGCCCGATGCACTAAAAAGTATAGAGTTTGAGTGAGCGAGGCAGCTCGGGAGATCCTAATTTATGATTCCCCCCAAAAAATCCCATATCTTCGGGCTATCGGGTTCCCCGGCTTCTGCAGCCCAAATTAGTTGGACCCCCTTTACATCTTCTCTTAACTCCAACCCGCTGAAAGGCAACACATTTTGATACTAGCGATACACCATTTTTTATTTCTTTAAGCTTCTGTAAAAAAAGGCCAACCTGATTGCACTTGTGTAGGGCAGACCCCTGCTTTACTTAGACAGTGCTTTAACCGATACCATTGATCCGGAAATTCTAATTCTTCCTGTTTCATTTTAAACTGCTTAAAAGTATTATTATCTATGATCTGACCTAAAGTCCCTATGCCTAATTCCAGCCATTTATCCCACAGGAAAGGTTGATTGATCTTGAAACGTGTATTCAACCATATAGGCATGTCTTTCGTATACTTTTCAGTTCCCTTTATGTGTTGCATTATTTCTTGAAAAGCCTGTTGTTTGGCTTGCATGATCCTATTTGAGTTGCGTCTCGATGCATTTGTGGCCCGACAAGAAGGTTCAAAGGTATAGGGCTATTTATAGCCTAATCCAGCAACACCCAAGTGGGAGTACCCTGTGGTAGACTTTCTTGCATCCAGCACAAGCCATGTTTCACTAGTGATGCAATATGTAACCAATAAAAATCTGGAAAGTGTACTCCTCCACTAGCTTTAGGAAATTTAAGCTTCCATGTTGCAATTCTTGGGGCTTTATTCCTTCAAAGGAATGCTAACAGCATTTTATCTAGTTTCTTGTAAAAAGAGAGTAGGAACAATAAACAAATCATATTTAAGATATAATTTACTTTGGGAACTATTACCATTTTTATGGTCTCCTACTGGCCCCACCAGGTAAGATAGAGGGGGGTCCATTTATTAGTGAGTTCCTGTACTATACTTTTGCATCTCTTAATGTTCTGATTTATCGTTTCTTGTACTATGAGCCAATATGTAACACCCAAGTATTTGAAGGATGATTGTGCATATTGAAACTGGTATTGTTGAGCTATCAATGGAGAAACACATGAATTAAGAGAAATCATTATAGTCTTGTTTAAGTTGACTCTATATCCTGATATAGCCAAATAACCATCTAGTACCTGCATTACTGTTGTTGAAGATTGAGGGGTTAAAAAAAATAAAAGATCATCTGCATAAACAGATACTTTACATTCCTGTCCCTTGAAATCTATTCCCTTCATATTTTGATGTTGCCTAATTGCCAAAGTAAGTGGTTCCAGAGCTATATTGAAGAGTAATGGAAAGAGAGGGCAACCTTGTCTGGTGCCTTTCTGTAGTTTAAAAAGGGTAGAAAGTGAAGAATTGTCTAGGATGCGGGCTGTGGAGCATGAGTATAGAAGGGAGATTTCTATTTATAAATTTCTCTCCTATCCCAAACCATTGTAATACTCGGAACAGAAAGGGCCACTCCAGCCTGTCAAAAGCCTTCTCTGCGTCGAGAGCTATACCTATTATAGGGTCTTGAAGGGTTTGGGCTTAGGTCAAAACATGCATTAAAAGCCGTCCATTATCCGAGGAAGATTTTCTTGGCATAAAGCCGCATTGATCAGGATGGATTAACATGCTTAGAACTTCGCCCAATCTGGTTGCTAATATCTTGGCATATATTTTATACTCGCGTTTAAAAGTGATATGGGTTGGTAATTTTCAATTTTCTGTGAATCTCTCCTGGATTTGGGATGTATGACCACAGTCACCTCTGATAGTGCACCTACAGATGGGAACTCTATAAGGAGCCTATTGTAATACACCTGCAAATGAGAAATTAATTGTTCTTGAAAAATACTTAAAATTCTAATGGTATTCCATCTGGGCCGGTTGCCTTTCCTTTAGCGAGTTGTTTAATCGCCAGCTGTATTTCTACATATTGATACCTTCTTCTAAGGAAACCGCTTGTGCTTCAGTTAATTTAGGCTGATTTAAATTAGATGTATAAGCATCAAAGACTTTTGGGTCCCACTCTACTTCCGATTGATATAGATTTGCATAAAATTCTCTGCATCGCTCCAAGATTTTGGGATCTTTAGTAACTATCTTAACTAAGACATTTACCATTGCCGCTATTCGTCACTGCTCCTTTAGCTTTTAACACTGGACAGTAAGGTACCCGCTTAATTGTTTTCATGATAGTATTTACAAACTCAACAGAGTTTGTAGCTATGAGACGGTTTCATTACTAAGAATAGAGTTATACCGATATTGCAATTTTTGTAAACGTATTAATATCATGGGATCCCTCCTTTTATTCAACACATGTTCTTCTGCCCGAATTTGACTATCTATGGCCTGCAGCTCTACCTTACATGCTTTTTTAGCCTTAAAAGCTTCCCACTATGCCCATATTGAGGTTTCTGAGGGTAAATTAGTAACAAAATAATTTAGTATTTTTTCTTAAAGAAGGTAACAAAGGTTTTATCTGTTAACACTTTGTTAAATCTCCCTGTCGGTTGCACTAGCCTCAGGGAATTCATTTCTAAAGTGAGAGTGACTGCTACATGATCTGATATTGTCATCCTTCTTATTTCTGAGTTGATAAGCATCTAGTAGGGTCTTAGATATTAAGAAGAAGTCTATTCTGGTTTGGGAGTTATGCGGTAGGGAATAATAGGAGATATTCTCTGGCCTTTGAGTACAATAGTCTCCATGGATCTACAAATCCTGAAGACTTCAATGCAGCCTGAAGTATAGTACACAACCAAATCTTGACTTGCGGCTTTTAAGGGGTACGATCTATAAAAGTATCTTGTATTAAGTTAAAATCTCCCCCTAACAATATATGAGTCAAGGCTTCTTCTGTAAGTTCTTCCACTAATTGTGCAAAGAAGTTTGGGTCTTCTTGATTAGGGCTATTAAGGTATAGCATTCCGATCCTATTTGTGATGTTACTTTAGTCCATCGTCCACTGGGATCTATTTTTGTTTCTTTAATTATGAGTGCTAATGTCTTTCTAATCAGGATGGGCACTCCCCCTTTTTTTACTGCTGGCGCAGAAACTGTGTTGAAAGACTCTTGACTCTAATTTGCAAGATTCTGAGATTGTAAGACACGTTTCTTGACGGTAAACAACGTCAGCACCTTCATAATGGCAATATATCAATTTTTTTTTTCGTTTTATAGAATTTGTTATTCCCTTGACGTTTAATGTGAGAATTTTTATAGCAGCATTAGCCATTTAATTGCTTTACTTCCTGGGGTAGTAGTAATTTGTCGTTCCTGTCATGCCATACCTTTTCCATTATATGTGCTTGGGGTCCGGGATAACCAGCTAATAAATTTAGTATAAATTGTAAATAGTTTCCCAACCACTAATGTTTGTTGTTCCTTTATATAGTTTCCCTAGTTATATTTCCGAGTTATATTACCCTGTTACAATGTAAGCATCTGGCTACTTGGTCTGATGCAAAATTTTGTTATTTGTAAACCGCACTAATACTGAAGAGCGCAGTATAGAAGAGCATGTAAATAAATAAATAACCTTAACCATTTCAATAGTAACCATTTTAGTGAGGTCAAATACCTGTTCATGCAGAAATAGTGCCCCGAGGTCCTCCCTTTTCAACTTACAACTTAGCACTACATCGTTACATTGTTATACCCCCTCCACACAATCAAACTCCCCTCCCGAAATGTCTCATCACAAGTACATGGCCTAAAGGCAGCCACACCTATCTATGTCCACTCCTTTGGATTAGTTGCATCCTGCACTGTTCATTTGTCCATATCTACCCTGCCGATCCATCAGCGAGTCAGCCTCTGATTACACTAACCCGGTCGGGTTGTCTAGATATTTTGGGTTATGTTGTAAGTCTTCAGTCCTATACTCGTCTACCAAAGTTAATGGATGGTCCCGTCTGGTTTACAGTCTCTAGGCGCTACATGATCGTAGTCCACTAGAAAGGCACTGAGAAGTGGGGCATCTTCAAAAGTACATGTAGTATTGTGTATAGTCACAAGCATGCTTGCCGGATAGTATAGTCCATAGCTTGCTTGAAGTCTCTGCATCTGCGGCCTACAGGCTAACAGTTGCTTCTGTCTATCCACCGTTTTCTTGGATAAGTCAGGAAAGAAAGTAACTTTGTGGCCTTGGATCTGGAGCGAGGTATGTTGCCTAGCAACCTGTGAAATCTGTAGTACTTGAGAGTATCAAAGGCTTTTAATACAATGGGTCGCGGATATCTGGTAGAGTTTGTTTTGTGAGAGGGGACCTGATGAGCCCGTTCCAAATCCAAAGGTGGCTGAAAGGTTATTTGTAGGAGTTCCGGTATCATTTTTTCCATATAGCCAATTGGATCGGAACCCTCGGCCCCCTCAGGGATTCCCAGAATCCTGATGATATTTCTTTGTGCCCGATTATTTTGATCCTCCAGCTGGTTTTCTATTTGAGTAATACGCTTGGTAAGTGGGCCGATTTGTTGGAGTATTTTTTCATGCTGCTGAACTTGTATCTCAGTCACATCTAATCACACTGTTATATCGTGAGCTTGTCTTTAACCTCATTTAGATCTCCTTGCATCTGCCCTAGTGCCACAGCATTGGAGGTTACCAGGTCCTTCACTTGCCTTAATTCCACCAGAATATCATGGAGGCCTTCGTTAGTGTCTTTTTCCACCGCCATTTTGTGTGGGGATCCCCCTTCTTGCTTTGCTCTCTTGGCAGTGGTAGTGGTTGATTGTGTAAATTCTAGTCGCACTGGCTTCAACACTGAAATCTTCTGGTTGCCATCAGTCATTTATAACCAAAATGACAGGAGGTCAGGATTCACTTTGTGACCACTGGGAGCTAAACTTTCAGGCAGCCATTCTGCTCTGTGGTTGACTCCGCCCCCATGGATATAATTTCTAAAAACTGACATATTTAAATCATTAAATTGATTTTCTACCACCTCTGTCCCTATTGCTGGAATTGGAGACAGCCTACTGCCAAACAAGTGGGAGTCTGAGACTCAGTTCTGAAATCAGGGCTATCTGGTATCCTTTACCAGAAAGAGCTCATGACATTAAACGTTCATGGAATCAGCTGTAAAATAGTTGAATTTTGTCTGTTCTTTGGTTACTTTCAAGAGATGTATCATTTTATGGATTATATTATATTGGGTTAGGCTCTGATGCATTGTGAGGGGTGGATAAATCAAGTCAAATTAGATTAAATCCTCCTTTTTTTATTATATAATTGTTATACATATTACATTTTCTTAAATTCTTGTGTCGACTATTTTTGTGTATAATTTGTACTGTGTAGTGCTATGCATGACATATGAGAACTGTGCAAAGAGCAGTAAATTGAAGTTTGTGCGGGGTTTAAAGGCGATAATTAGGTGCATAGCTTATGTGCTGAAGGTGTGCCTATAAGTAATGACGATATGTAGTATATACATTGCTATGCGTACAAAAGGTGACTGAGTCCTGTGGCAAAGCTATACATTAATACTGCTTGCATATGGTCATGACTAATACAGCCTGAGCGGAGATAATCGCTGGTGTAAATTCTGCCGAGCAGCTCCTGCAGCGCAGCTATGGAGGGAGGCCAGACAAAGGGGCCCAGCCGGCCCATTGACCTCACACTGCAAAGGTGAAGGCAGAACATGGCAAAAATCATTTACTTTAAAATCACTTGTCATGCTGACATTCTCTATTAAAAGTATTCTTTCCTGGCTGCCAGAGAAGCTCCTCCCACTGCTGGGCCACAGTCTTGCGGCAACAGCTGTGTGATTTTGCAGCGGTTATCACAAGACTTTACTTCGGCAGTGGGAGATGTTTCTCTGGCCGGGGAAAAATATTTTAATAGAGGGAGATGGCATGGCAAGTTATTTCAAAGTAAATTATGTGGCTGTAGCACTTTCCTACATTTAACTTTCAGGGAGAAGGAGGGAAAGGAGGATAGCCCGGAGGGGTGCTTTCCCTCCCATTGTCTCCATTGTAATTGGGGGGGGGGGGGGGGGAGGGTCCTGAATAAAACTGTGCTTGGCTGCCCTTCATTTGCCACTGGAGATAATCATATGACGTGGTATCTTGAGCGGATGAGGGATTGGTAAATGTAGGCAGGTTTAGCTGCATTTAGACAGTATATACAGAGCTTTTTTTTATTACGTTTGGGTGTGTGACTTTGTGCACGTATGTGTGTCTATGTGAAAGACAGAAGGAATTCAAGCCCAGATTTAGGCATAGGCAACACAGGCAACTGTCTCAGAGGCCAAATTTTGATGAGGGCTGGAATGCAGCTGCATTGGTGCTTGCCATTATTGCATTGCTCGTTCAATAAGCAATTGGCCACAGCAGCAGATCTTTTCTGGGAAGTAACTTCAGTATGGTACCTGACTGTCCTCATGCAATGACAGACCCTGTGGATGCCTTCCTTACTTTTTCATGAGTTTCCCGTTATCATGGGGACCCACGAGGTCTATCAGCATACAAGAGCAATTACATGTCATGGTGAAGCTACTTCCTAGAATGGATTTGCTGCTGAAAACATTAGGACTGGAATCATGCTGTGATGGGGGGGGGGGGGGACTTGGACTGTAAATGGGCTGTAATGGGGGGAGGGTAGGATTGGAAATGGGCTGTGATTGGAGGGCAAGGATCGGAAATGGGCTGATGAGGGGAGCTTGGACTGCAAATAGGTGATGGGCTGGAATAGGACTGGAAATGAGCTGATGGGAACTGGAATAGGGCTGGAAATGGGCTGATGTGGGGGCATGGGTGAATGGGACTAGAAGGGAGCGGATGCTGAGTGGGTCTAGAATTAGAAGGGAGCTGATTTGGGGAGAGGACTAGATGGGTTGGGGAATGAGAATGGAGAGGGGACAAGATATTTTGTGTGGGAGGAAAGAAAAATCTATGATGGTCCGGGTATTGGGAGAGTAAGTGGGGATTGAGAATGGAAGGGTGAAATTTGAGTGGATAATAAAGGAATAAGGAAAGAAATGGGGGAAAGAGCAAAAGGGGAAAGATCAGTATGTTAAAGAAGATATATAGAGAGAATGGAAAAAATCTAGAAGAAAGGACAAATTGACAGCTCGCAGAAGACAAAAAGAAACCAGAAGAAAGTGACTGGAGCAATTGCAACTAAAAAATAAAATGGCCAAACAAAAGGTAGAAAAATACTTTTTATTTTGAATTTATTAACTGGAATATGTCAGGTCTGGGAAATGTGTATCGCTAACATCTTTGCGCTTTTGTTTAATGCAAGAGGAAATTAATTTATAGTTTTATTTCTCCAGTGTTGTACATTTCATTTTTGGCTTTTGGGGTTCACAATTTAATTATTATCTTCCTATTTCTAAATTGTGATCTCTTGTTCTTTGTGTGGTGACGGTCTATGTTCTGCATGTGTAACCAAGCTGAGGTATTCTGTTCATGTAGTTTCTATTTGACAGTTCCACTTGTTCTCTTTCACCAGTAGGAGATGTATTGGTATTCTCTGAGATGTATTGGTTTAATATTTGCTGTGTTGTCCTTTTGATAGGTAGGGTTTGGTGCATTGTGAGTCCTGGTAGCAGGGGCGGCTCTATAATGAAGCCGAGTGAGGCAGTGGCCTCAAGCGGCAACTTTTAGGGGGCGGCAAAAATTTTCCCCAAAAAGCCCGCCTCACTCGGCCTTAAAAAAATACAAACAAAAACACCTGAGGAGAGGAGCCCTGGCAGCGGCAGAATGAAGTGCCCCGTGGCTGCCCCGACAGAGCCCTTCTCTCTCCCTCAGCGGGGCTTTTCAGAGCCGCAAAGGGAGAGTTCCCCTTTCTCACAGCTCTGTTAAGCCCGCCGGCGCTGATGGGAAACAGGCATAGGACTAGAAATGGACTGATGGGGGTAGGACTGGTAATGGGCTATTGGGGGGGTCTAGGACTGGAAATGGATTGATGGGGGTTAGGACTGGAAGTGGGCTGAAGGGGGGGTGTTAGGACTGGTAATGGGCTATTGTGGGGGGCTAGGACTGAAAATGGACTGACGGGGTAGGACTGGTAATGTGCTATTGGGGGGGCTAGGACTGGAAATGGGCTGATGGGGGGTTTAGGACTGGAAGTGGGCTGATGGGCGGAGGGTTTAGGACTGGTAATGGGCTATGGGGGACTAGGACTGGAAATGGGCTGATGGGGGGTAGGACTCGAGGAGGGCTGATGGGGGAGTTAGGACTGGTAATGGGCTATGGGGGGCTAGGACTGGTAATGGGCTGATGGGGGGCTAGGATTGGAAATGGGCTGATGGGGGGGTTAGGACTGGAGGTGGGATGATGGGGGGGTTAGGGCTGGTAATGGGCTATGGGGGGCTAGGACTGGAAATGGGTTGATGGGGGGGTTAGGACTGGAGGTGGGCTGATGGGGGGGTTAGGACTGGAAATGGGCTGATGGGGGGTTTGGGACTGGAGGTGGGATGATGGGGGGTTTATGACTGGAAGTGGGTTATGGGGGCTGGGACTGGAAATGGGCTGAAGGGGGTGGGGGATAGGACTGGAGGTGGGCTGATGGGGAGGGTTAGGACTGGTAATGGGCTATGGGGGCTAGCACTGGAAATGGGCTGATGGGGGGGCTAGGACTAGAAATGGACTTATTGGGGGGTAGGACTGGTAATGGACAGATGGGGGGCTAGGACTGGTAATGGGCTTATGGGGGAGGGGAGGAGAGTGCTGCTGGCCCTGGAAGAAAACTAGGGGCTAGGGCTACAAATGGGCTGATGCGGGAGGATGGTAGTATAGGACTAGAAGGGAACGGATAATGAGAGGGTCTGCCAGGGAAGGAGGGGGCATGAAGGGGGCTGACACGGGGGAAGGAGGGGGCTGGAAAGGAGCTGACACCTGGGATGTACTGAAGGGGGACTGGAAGGGAGCTGACACTTGGGGATGGGAGTGTTAGGTGGTTGGGTAATAGGGAGGAGGCTAGAAGGGAGCTGACATGCAAATAGCACTGGAAGGGGGATGAACAGAGGATAGGACGACTGGAAGGGAGCTGAATGGGTGGGGGGTAGCACTGAGAGTGGATGTGAGCTGATATCTGGGATGGTATTTGGACTAGAAGGGGCTGGACAGTGCAGAAGGAGGGGGACTGGAAGGGAATGGACACCAGTTGCAGTCGTGGGAATGCAAGGCGGTTGACATTGGAAGGTACTGGGAGGGAAGGACTGGAAAGGGGGCTGATACTGCTGAGGGTTACTGGAACTGGAAGTGGGCTGATGGAAGGAAGTGAAGAAAACAAAAGAAGAGATACAAAATGGCAGATGGACCATGGACCATAGACCACACAAAGAGAGCTAAGAAAAGACAGGAAAGCAGAAGCCTCAAATCGGGACCAGCATGATCAGAGAACAAAATGGTCAGACAACAAAGGTAGAAAAAATAATTTTATTTAATTTTAGTAATTGGACTTTGTGCTATTTTCATATTTTACACAGTATTGGGGAACTGCATCTCTTATTTATCTGATGTTGCACTGCATGTGGACTCTGGCTTCTTGGGGTTTCAATTTAAATTTTGTTTACATATTTTTATTTTTACTTTAGATTGTGGTTACTTATTCTGTACTTGGTGAGGGTTGATGTTGCGAGTGTGTGACTGAGGTCAGGTGTTCTGTTAACATGGAGTTTGTACATAAAGATCTATACTGTACTGTAGTAATTTATCTTGTTCAGTTTTTCAAATAAGTGTATGGATGTTCCAGGGCCCACTGTAGTATTTACAGTGACACTTTTTTGGATGGGCTCCTTATGTGAGTTATGGAAGTTTGTGCTGATATGGGTTCTGTATTAGTTCACAATATGCCTGGTACTGGAGAATAGTGGTAGTGGTTGTTAATGAGATGATCAGAATCAGATTTTTTTTTAAATATTGAGTTCTGTGGGTGAATGTCCTGGTTCTGCTCTGCACCTACTATGGATGCAAAATATATGTTGAAAAAGAAAAAGCAAGAACCATAACGCAGTTTATAATAACAAAATAAAAATGAGTTATAATTTATTTTTATAAACTATGCTGTTGGTTCTTGCTGTCTTTTAGTTCCTTGGTGTGCAAACGGGACCATACCTAGTCCTGTTCAAGCGGTGCAGCCGCACAGGGCGGAAAGGCTTGGGGTGCATTTCGGCTGTCTGCTGTTGCCCTGCTGCCGCTGGCTTGACAATAGCAGGCAGCCTAAATGCGCTCCCCAAGCCTTTTTGCAGCACTTTAAGCAGATGTCAGAGTAGGGAAGACAGATCTGCTTAAAGAGCAGGTGCCTTTCAGATCGGTGCATGCCCCCCCTCCTCCTCCCCATACCTCCGTCTAGCGCTGCCTGCTCTTTCCCTGCTCCATGTGCCACCGTGAAAGAAACAGAGGGCAGCAGCAGCAGGGAAAGAGCAGGCAGCGCTGGATGGAGCTATGGGGGGAGAAGGGGCATGCGCCCGATCTGCAAGTCGCATAGGGTGCGATTGCAGCTCCATATGGCCCTGTGTGCAAACATCTTGCATTTCCTCCATTTAATCGAATCTGCTTTTTGGTTTGGTTCAGTCTCTGATTGGATTTCTAAGGTGGGGGGGGGGGGGCATCTTTTCATACTTCGCCTCAGGCAGCAGATTGCCATGAGCTGCCCCTGCCTGGTAGTGCTGTTATGATACAATGGGTTTGCTATAGGCTCTAAATAGTCAGTGTTTATAGTGCTTCCTAATGGGCCTGCCAGTTCTCACTGCAATATAGTAATGCAGAAATCTGTTAGTCTTTCTTTTTTTCATTAAGTGGCATGTTTATTAAAAGCGCATGTTAACGTTATGCAAATATTTATGCAAATGAGGCTCATTATGCAAACGAGGCCCTGCAATGAATCTCCGCACATGGCCCCACACCCCCCTTGGAGACACAAAGAGCAGGAGATGTTGGAGAAAAGGGTCTTTATTATGCACAGGACACCCCAACGCTATGTTGAATCATATCTTTTGCTTCATATTTTGCCGGTGCTTTTTTATTAATGTTTTTAACTGTGTTTTAAATTTTCTTTGATTGTACTTATCAATAAATTTATGATGTTTGTATTTATTAGTTTTCTCCCCCTGAGGAAGGCGTTGCCGAAACGCGTTGGGGTGTCCTGTGCATAATAAAGACCCTTTTCTCCAACATCTCCTGCTCTTTGTGTCTGCTTGGACTTTCTGCAGGAGGCAGCTCCTCCTTGTGTTCTTGGTCCCCACACCCCCCTTGGGCCACCCCTGTGGAGTCATAACCATTTCTAAATATTCTTTGACGGAGACAGAAATCTCGGTGCTAAGTAAGGATCTTTCATTTGTTCCCACAAAGCCATATGATCCCTTCGAGTTGCAAATTGACCATATATACGTTTTTTAGAAAATTACGGATAAAACATTCCTTTTCAGAAGTTGAGAGCACAGGCACAGATGATTCTATAGTATAGAAAAAGTCCACATGGAATCCTCTCCCCAAGTCTGATCCTCTAATTGAATAATTTGAGAAGGTAGTTACTAAAAGGGTCATGGCATTAGATTTCAAACCTAGACGCTCCTACTATCATCTTTCATATTTGGAAAGCAAGCAATTCGGTCCCTCCAAAGTAATTAATTAATTATAATAAAGTCCACTGATAAGGGGGTAGCACTTGTGGTAATGGACACTTAGTTTTACATAGGTGGAATTAATTGACAGTTACAGGATCGTCACAGTTGGATTTGATATTGGTTACATTACACAAAAAGAGAGAGAATTCCTCACTGTAGACCATCTAGTCATTCTGACAATATATGTCCTTCCCAAAATTCACAAATCCCTTTCATCCCCTGAGGACATTTCATCATCTCTGCCATCGTTCTCTTTTTGAACCTATATCCCAATTTTTGGATGTCATACTTCGACCTGTTGTGATTGACATCCCTTCCTATGTGAGAGAGACTATGCATGTTATCCAAATGCTGGCTGCTTTTGATTTAATACCTGTGACACTAGATGTGATGTTCTGTACACTAACATCCCACAACAGGCTGCACTTGGTATAATTGAAGACATCCTTCGTGGGCGAAGTGAACATCATCTGATCCCCACTGCCTACCTCACACAACTTGCTCATCTCGCACTTACAGAAAATTATTTTTGCTTCAGGGATCTGTTTTATAAACAGATAAAAGTAGTGGCCATGGGGTCCTTGATGGCCCCGGATATGCAAACTTATATGTTGCTCATTTTGAAGAAAAATGTTTTAAACGCCCATTTGCACATTGCATAAACTTTTGGAAGAAAGATATCAATGATATATTGGTTATTTGGGATGGCAATACATTAACCTTGGAAGAGTTTAGTATCTGAATTAATAGTTTGGATGAGAATCTACAGTTCCTTATCGTCCCTCCAGTTCAGTCCCCCACCTCTGGGTTGTGCACCACTTTTCGCAGCATGGAGACTGGGCATGTCAAACTTGTGACATCACTGAACATATCCGGCTGGCACCACCCACCAGCTTCCAGTGTGTCCAGTCTCCATGCAGCTGGAGGTAGTGAGCCTAGGTGCTGGGCTCACTAGAGGAGCAAATAAGGAGCTTCAGGCTAGCTAGTTAGGGATTTTTGCTGTTGATTTCATATATATCTTAATTCTTTTGGGTGTTTCTGTGCTTAAACCTATTGGGGAAAAAAATAAGGAACAAAGGTTAGGAAAGTGAAGAGGGAGCTTTGGGATAGATACCTCTCACTCTCCCTGTCATCTTTAGCTCTGCTGTTGGCTCTCCCCTTCTAGTCTGCACAGAGGGGAGCTGTCCAGCCTTTGTTCTCCTTCTCAACTGGCTTAAATTTCAGCTCTCCGAGTCAGCTGAAATCGTCCTTAAGCAGAGTGAGCTGCTGCAGCTGGGCTTCTTTCACATCGGGGCCAGACTGCAGGCAGGACTTCCTCCTGGTCAGGGGAGTAAGCAGAGGCACTAAAAGAGCCTGCAGGCAGAGGTGAGTGCTCTGGTGAATGTTTTCTTGATCTGGTGCAGAATCGGGGCCTGCTGCCACATGGAAGGCTTGTTTATCAGCAGGCAATGCTGAGGAGATTCAGGAGCTGTTTTTTCCGTGGTTTTTGTTGGCAGGGGAATTTTTTCTGTCAGACTCTCTTTCAGTGGGTAAACTCTTTCAGTTTTGTTTTGTTTTTTTCAATTCTTTATCATGCAAAATGCAATGTGTGCCTTCGAGTATGTTAACTTATTTTGTCGTTTTTTTGCTGTTCTTAAAGAAACAGCGCATTAAAAAAAAAGAATTTTGTTTTTGCTTTAGCTGTTTGCCTTTTTGTTTCCTGATTGCCTTTGAAGCTGTGCTGGTCTGAGTCCATTTCTAATTTTCGGGTGTTCCATAGAGCTAATGCCAGCACGCCCTCAGTGCCTAGTGTGTGGCTCCTGCCGGGGCGCAGTCTCAGAAGCTGTTGTGTGTCGGGGCTGCGCTGCTGAAGCTCTTAATATGGAGCAGGAATCCCAGGAAAATATGGTAGGGGATATTCCGTTGGAAATGCAGGGCTTGGCAGGGGCCTTAGAGGGGGAAGACCTGTTGGGCCCTTTGGCTATTCCTGTGGCGGCTAGTCCGGGGTTGCCTGGTACGCCCGCGGTGCCGCTAGGAGCAGTGTCAGCACTGGCAGACTTTACACCGGACTTTGTGTTATTGCTTCATCAGGCCTACTGTTTGTGCCAACAGGGGGTGTGCGTGGAGGTGTCGCTTCATGGGGCAAAGGGGCCCAAGCGGCCTCGGTCATGGCTGGGAGTGTTGACGGCAGGCCGGTTAAGAGGCCTTGTTCAATGGACGAGCAGCCCTTATGTCCAGATTGGCCAGAAGCTGAGGACTTTGACTTGGAGCTAGAAGCAGGAATGGAGGAGTTAGAGGAAGGTGAGATTCAGGAGTCTGAAGATCAAGCCAGGATTATCCAGGTCTTTTGGAGAGAAGAGCTCACAGCGCTCATTACTGAGTTGCTTCAGGCGCTCAATCTTTCTTCAAGTGCACCTGCAGAGGAGGAGGAGTTAGAGGATCCTCTCATACAAGCGGTGCGGAAGTCCCAAGCGGTGTTTTCCATTCATAGGGTCGTCAAACAGATGATTCAGGATGAGTGGGATTTGCCGGAAGCAGGTTTGCGTGGTATGCGGTCAATGAATCGTCTTTATCCCTTGGCTGATCAGGAGCAGGAAATGTTTTGTTCTCTGCGTATAGATGGTTTCAGCGGTCACAAAAAAGATTACCATTCCGGTGGAAAGCAGTGCAGCTTTAAAGGACACTCAGTATCAGAAAGTGGATGTCCTATTGAAGCAAGCTTTTGAGGTCAATGCTCTGTGTCTTCAACCCTCTATTTGTGCGACTTGGGTGGCAAGAGTATGCCTTCGATGGTCACAGTGTTTACAGCAGCCAGGACAGCAGACGGAGGAGGAATTAACTAGGCTGGAGTCGGGGTCAGCTTATTTAGCCAATGTACAGTACGACCTGGTAAATTGTTGTTTGGCGATGATCTCGATAAGTTGGTTAAGGATTTGGGAGAATCAAAAGGAGGTCGCTTACCGTAGGATAAGCCGAATCTGGGGCTCACTCAATTGACTTTGCGGGGTCAGTCTCGGGACTTTCGATGTTTTTGTACACCTCGGTTGGGAAACTTTCAAAGAGGGAGGTCTTCCTCTCGGGGGCAAAGTTATAGAGGCTTCAGAGGAGCGGCAGAGGTTTTGCGGCTCCCATCTCCTCAGGATTTAGGAAGACTCAATGAAGTGAGGGGGACCCAGGCAGGAATCCAGCCAATAGGGGGTCGTCTTCGGGAGTTTTTTCCTGCCTGGGTCCAGATAACATCGGACCAGTGGGTGTTGGAGGTCATTCGTGAGGGCTATTCTCTCGAGATGGCCCACCCAGTGTTCGATTCCTTCGTCCAGTCCCCTTGCAGGGGCCGAGACAGGGCAATGGCGGTACGGGAGTCTCTGTCTCGGCTGTGCAGCTACGAGCGGGGGTTCTGGTACCGCAAGAACAGTACGGAGTAAGTCAATACTCTCTTTATTTCGTAGTTCAAAAGATGGACGGGTCCTACCATCCAATTCTAAACCTCAAGGGGGTAAATCGATGCCTGCTCATTCCTCATTTCTGGATGGAAACCTTGCGTTCCGTTATGGTAGCAGTTCATCAAGGAGAGTTCTTTTATTTATTTATTTATTTTATTTAGCTGTATTTATATCCCGCTTTTCACCGGGTCAAAGCGGTCAATTGGGAGATACGACACACATACGCTAATACTTACAGGGAACATGGGCAATGGAGGGTTAAGTGGCTTGCCCAAGACCACAAGGAGTACCTATAGGACTAGAAATCCCAGTCCCTCCGGCCTGAGATTGCTGTCCCCAGGTGGGACTTGAACCCCTGGCCCTCCGGCCTGAAGTACCTTGTCCTAACCACTAGGCCACTCCTCCCTCAACATCCCTCAACCACTAGGCCACTCCTCCCTCAACATCTTAACATCTCTAGATCTCACTGAAGCATATTTGCACATCTCAATCAGACCAGATCATCAGACGTTTCTCAGGTTTGCAGTGCCATGGGGGCATTTTCAATTCCAAGCTTTGCCCTTCGGCCTAGCAACAGCCCTGCGTACCTTCACCAAAGTGATGGTCGTAGTAGCGGCAGCTCTTCGAAAGGAGGGGATCTTGGTTCATCCTTATCTTGATGACTGGCTGATTTGAGCGAAATCCAGGACCAAAAGTCTGCGGGTAACAGGCAGAATAGTGCAGCTCCTGCAGAGTTTCAGTTGGGCGGTCAATACGGCCAAGAGCCGGCTGGTCCCAACGCAAGTTCTGGAATACTTGGGAGTGCGTTTTGACACTCAGCTGGGTGCAGTATTTCTTTTTTTTTTAAAACTTTTATTTTCATTTTGCAACAAACAAAAGAAACAACACACCAAAAGAGACAAAACAAGTATACAATAAGGAAAAGTAAACCCATTACCCCCCACCCCGATGCTTCTTCTCTACCCGATTATATCAGCATGTGAGCGCTTCCAATTAACAGTGATTATACATCAAACGATCAAAAGAGTATCTACAATACAGCATGATCATGGGACAAAGATATATACAAAGTCAGACAGTCAAATGAGAGCATTTAGCAAAATGTACATAGTCATTGAGCAGCTTCCATTGAGACCAATGAGAAGGAGTCTGAACGGAGAAAGCGAACAGACGAGGTATTTGTTCATATTTACTGTAAAGACAGGCATGATTCCACCAGTCATTGGGGCTCAAATGGGAGCTAAGTTTCCAGTATTACTTAATTAGGGAAATACTTAATTAGGGAAATAGCAATGCTAAGCATAAAGTTCGAAAGGAGATAAGCCATTTTTGGGAGAGAGGGGATCCCCGCAACTGGGCGAAGTCCCATTATCCTCCAAGAAAGGGGCTCCTGAGAGTGCGAGATAGACTAAATACGACCCCAGACCCGACGCCAGTAATACTGTAGTGCGGGATATTCATGCATAACATGAGGCAATGAACCAATGGCCGCAGGACGTGTCCAGCAACCATTGCCCTGAGTAGTGTTCCATTTGTCTAATCTGTGAGAAGTGTAAAAACACCGGTGGGCTAGAAAGGAGAGGGTCTGAATGAGTGAGGCGGATCGGGAACTCGTGTCCCTCTACTCCTGATAAGGCTCTATTGCTCCGAGATCAAAGTCACATGCAATTCTCTCTCCCATACTTTCTGCGCTATAGGGGTATCTCTAGGTATAGCATTACAGAAGGTTTAGTAAAATTGGATGCTACACCCGGTGAATTACCGAAAGGTCGGAAAGTCTCCAATCAACCTTATATAGAGAATGCCGATGGCGGGAGTACTCTAGTGGATCAAAGGCGATGCTGAAGTTGCACTGACCAGAGTCGGGAGTCTAAAGATTGCATAAGAGTAGTAAAGGCACCTAAAGTGTCTAAAAGCATTGGTGGATAGTGGGAGTCTGATGGGAGAGTCATACCAGGGAGAAAGGTAAGAGGAATCGGTTCGCGAAGGCCCGCTGCTGTATCTAGCCACACAGGTCTACTCGGTACTGGCTCTTCCAACCAACGAGCACCTTGTTTGAGAAGAAAAGATTGAGGGAACACTTGAGTAAATCGCCACCAAGTATTAATGGAGCATTGGCAGAGGCCGAGGCCAACTGCGCAATACTTGCATAGTAAGCAGGGTTGTCCACATTCGGGGCATAATGCAAATACACGTGAATTAACTATCTCCAACCTCAAGGTGTACACGGGCCCATCTACCCTTCTTGTCAGCGCTAATATCAGGTACAGTAGCGTGCTAAGACTTCTTAACCAAAGTGGCTATCCCGTACCATTTGAAAACGGTGGGAGAATAGGCAGCTACCATGTGAGGCTTAGCATTGAGTTTCAGTGTTTCAGCAGAGTTTAAATGCGTTTCCTGAAGAAACACTAAATCAACATGCTCATGGCTAAAATAGCTAAGGATTTTCTTTCCTTTGAGTGGACCATTAATGCCTTTGACGGTGAATGATAAGATTTTACATAAGGCCATACAGAAAAGTTAAAAATTCTGAGCATGATAGCACACATAATTTCACTGTGTCCCTCAAACTGACTGTATCTGGCTGTACACATGACATAGGAAAAATAAACTAATATAATACAATGAAGCGCCCCACATTAACAAAGAAAACCGCAGTACGGTAGAGGAGAAGCAAAACCCCAAAATTACTGGCGACCATGTGTCTGCGGGGAGAAACCCCAGAGAAGGCCAAAATTGAAAAAACACATAACCTGTAGGACTGTGCGTGCTCCGAATCCGACCGAGGCACACATCATGAAGGGATAGGAGACCAAAAAACAAAAGTCATATAGAGAAAGAAAGAAAGTCCAGGCTATTTCTGTGCTTGGCTATGACCGCCGCATCGGGCCCTTCAAAATGGCGGATAGAGCCGGCAAATAAGAGTCCAAACTTTGGGATTAGCGCATCTGCTCTGCTTCTTTGGAGTCTAAAAATGTTGATAGTAGATCAGGATCTTCGAACGTCCTGGTTTGGTTATGGAGAGTCACTCGGAGCTTCGCTGGATACAACAGGCCAAAGCGAGCCTGTAGCTGTTGAAGTCGAGGGCGAAAAGCAAGGAGTTTCTTCCGACGGTCAACGGTAGGCTTTGCCAAATCAGGAAAGAAGGAGACCTTACGACCTTCAAATTCCAAATGATGATTCGCTCGGGCAGCATGTAAAATTTGTTCCACTTGTTGATATCGTAGCAAGCTAAAGATAATAGGCCGGGGGGTCGTGCGGTTGAGCGCCATGTGAGCAGGAACACGGTGTGCACGATCGATTTCCAGTTCTTTATGAAAGGTGATCTTCAGCAAGGAGGGAAGAGTTTTGAGCAAGAATTCTCTTATATCTCCTGCTTCCACCCCCTCCGGCACTCCGAGGAGCCTCACATTGTTGCGACGGGCTCGATTATTGCTATCTTCTAACTCCTTTTGAAGATTCTGTATCTGACGCTCAGCCTCGTCCAGTTTGCCCAAGCGCACCTCGTGCGAGTCGAGGACCCCCGCCATGTTGTCCTGCCGTAATGAAAGACTTTCAAGTCGGTCTTGGAGCACTCCAAAGTCTTCTCGCATGGCTCGAAGCGCTTCTCCATTGGACTGCACCAATTCCTTCACGCCGCGTATTTCTTCCAAAATCTCCAGGTGCATCTCGGGGTTTTCACGAAATGGAACCATCTTCTGTGGGGAGGACACCTCCGTTTTGGAGCGTTTTCCGTGAGAAGAAGAAGGAGACCCGAAGTCCAAGCGCGCTGGTTTATGGGCCGCCATTCCCCCCGAGGTGCCCCGGTCAGCTCGGAGCGAAATAGTAAATTTGTGTAGGTATTAAGTCAGGATTCTAAGTAGGCCTCTCGGGAGCTTCAACGCAAAGCGTCCTACCCGCTGGACATCAGGCTCCGCCCCCTGGGTGCAGTATTTCTTTCGGAGTGTCGCACCCGGGCCTTTCGGCAGTTGGTGCACAATTTTTTGAAGACTCCGGCTCCGTCTGCCTGCCATTATCTACAGGTGTTAGGAACAATGGCAGTGACTCTGGAAGTCATGCCGTGGGCCAGGGCTCACATGCGTCTGTTGCAACAGTTGCTGCTCCGCCGCTGGTCACACCAGAACGATTTGCTGGCCACGCGCCTTCCCTGTCCACTGCGAGTGAGAGAGTCACTGCATTGGTGGCTTTGTCCGTGGAATCTGGATGTGGGCATGCCTCTCGAGCAACCGCGTTGGCTTCCTGTGCTGACGGATGCCAGTCTAGCGGGTTGGGGAGCTCATTGCACAGAGCTCTTTGCGCAGGGCTTTTGGATATCTCAGGAGTCCCAGTGGTTGATCAACCGTATGGAGTTGCGAGCGGTAGCTCTGGCACTTCGATCTTTCAAGGCCACCGTCAAGGGCCGTGCAGTTCAAATACTATCGGACAATGCAGCAACAGTTGCCTACCTCAACCGACAAGGCGGCACAGGAAGTGCGGCGATGGAGGAAGAGGCAGAAAGTCTGTTCGCTTGGGTGGAGCCGTGTCTCCAGGCGCTGTCAGCAGCACACATTGCTGGATCGCACAATGTCACGGCGGACTATCTAAGCTGGGTACGGATAGATCCAGGAGAATGGGACCTTCACCCAGAGGTCTTTGCTCAAATAGTCACCAGGTGGGGATCGCCAGTTATGGATATCATGGCAACGTTTCGGTCGGCAAAAGTGAATCGTTTCTTCAGCAGGAGGCAAGAAAGGATATCGGAAGGTCTGGATGCCTTGCTTCAGCAGTGACCCGCACACGGTCTTCTCTACATTTTCCCTCCTTGGGTTCTCATAGGGCGTGTGATTCAACGCATCGAAGCTCATCGGGGAAGAGTGGTATTGGTGGCTCCAGATTGGCCACGTTGGCCGTTATACGCCAATCTCATACATCTTCTCGACAGGAGCCCGTGGCGAATGCTGGATTGGCAGGATCTTCTGTTGCAGGGTTCTCTGTGTATGCCGCAGGTGGCTTGGTTCTCTCTTACGGCTTGGCCCTTGAAAGGGCAAGGTTAAGGAAGAGAGGTTATTCCAATGCGGTCATTTCCATGTTGCTGCTGGCTAGGAAGAGGTCAACGTCCTTGGCATATATATACGCGTTTGGCGTATTTTTGAGGACTGATGTGCACGGCATTAGGTTTGCCCAGCTACGGCGTCGGTTCCGGTAGTGTTGAGTTTCTTGCAGGATGGTTTTAATAAGGGATTGGCGGCCAGTTCGTTAAGAGTCCAGCTGGCAGCTATTTCTTGTTATTGAGGTAAAGTGCAAGGGGTCGCCTTGGGGGCCCATGTCGATGTGGTGCATTTTCTGAGAGCGGTTTCACATCTGCGTCCTTCACGCAGGGTGGTGTCTCCTCTGTGGGATCTCAACTTGGTTTTAGGGGCACTAACTAGGGAACCCTTCAAACCTTTGCATCAAGCATCTATAAAGGATTTGACTTTGAAGACAGTATTTTTGGTAGCCATTTGCTCAGCACATCATATCTCGGAGTTACAGGCCTTGTCCTGTCGAGAACCGTTTCTGACCTTTTCTAGGGAGAAAGTGGTGTTACATCCCGTCCCGTCTTTTCTACCAAAGGTAGTTTCAGCTTTTCACGTGAATCAATCTGTCTCTTTGCCAGTTTTAGGTCATTCAGGTGATAGCGAGACGGACCGCAGTTTGCGTTTGTTGGACATAAAGAGGGTTCTGAAGCGATATAGGGTTCTGAAGCGATAAGGATAAAGCGGAATTGCTTAACAAATATTTTTGTTCTGTGTTCACAGATGAAGAACCAGGAGCAGGACCTCAGAAAACACCCACAAATAAGAACAGAAGCGAGGGACATCTTGAACAATTTTCAGAAGACTGTGTTCGTGAGAAACTAGCTCAACTTAAAGTAGACAAAGCGATGGGACCGGATGGGATACACCCTAGAATACTGAGGGAACTTGGGGACGTTCTAGCAACTCCACTGACTGACCTTTTCAATGCCTCATTGGAGTCGGGAGTGGTGCCAAAGGACTGGAGAGAGGCTCATGTGGTGCCTTTACACAAAAGCGGAAGTAAGGATGTGGTTGAAAACTACAGGCCGGTTAGTTTAACTTCAGTGGTGAGTAAATTATTGGAAACGCTGCTGAAAGAGAAAATAGTGAGGTTTCTGGAGTCCGGCGGATTACAGGATCCGAGGCAGCATGGATTCACCAGAGGCAGGTCTTGTCAGACAAATCTGATCGATTTCTTTGACTGGGTGACCAGGGAGTTGGACCGAGGGAGAGCTCTAGATGTGGTGTATTTAGATTTCAGTAAAGCCTTTGACATTGTTCCTCACAGGCGACTTATAAACAAACTGAGTACCCTAGGGATGGACCCTAAAGTTACTGCTTGGGTTAGAAATTGGTTGGGTGGGAGGCGACAAAGAGTACAAGTAAATGGAGCTCACTCTGAGGAGAAGGATGTTACCAGTGGTGTGCCCCAGGGATCTGTCCTTGGTCCAATTCTTTTTAACATCTTTGTTAGTGATATTGTGGAAGGGCTGTCGGGTAAGGTTTGCCTCTTTGCGGATGATACCAAAATCTGTAATAGAGTAGACACCCAGGAAGGTGTAGATAACATGAGGAGGGATCTAGCTAAGCTTGAAGAATGGTCTAGAATTTGGCAGCTGGGATTTAATGTTAAAAAATGTAAGGTCATGCATTTGGGCTGCAGCAATCCAAGGGAGCAATACAGTATAGGGGGTGAAGTACTTTTGTCCACTAAAGAAGAGCGGGACCTAGGCGTGGTTGTGTCTGATGATCTTAAAGTAGCTAAACAGGTAGAAAAGGCGACGGCAAAAGCTAGAAGGATGCTTGGGTGCATACGGAGAGGAATGGCTAGCAGAAAAAAGGAGGTGATAATACCTCTGTATAAGTCTTTGGTGCGACCTCATTTGGAGTATGGTGTGCAATTCTGGAGACCGCACCTTCAAAAGGATGTGAACAGGATGGAGTCGGTGCAGAGGGTGGCTACTAAAATGATTAATGGGCTTCATTATAAAGCCTATGAGGACAGACCTAAGGATCTTAATATGTACACCTTAGAGGAAAGGCGGGATAGAGGTGATATGATTGAGATGTTTAAATACCTCCGTGGCATAAATGTTCAGGGAGAGAGCCTCTTTCAATTGAAAGCAAGTTCTGCTACGAGGGGACATGGGATGAGGGTGAAGGGAGATAGATTCAGGAGTGATATGCGGAAATATTTCTTTACGGAAAGAGTAGTGGATCCGTGGAACAGTCTCCCAGTGGAGGTGGTAGAGATGAGGACAGTAACTGAATTCAAAAAAGCATGGGACCAACACAGAGGATCTCTAAAGGTAGAAAGTGGACTGTTGTAGTTGTTGTTATGGAAGGACAGACTAGATGGGCCTTGTGGTCTTTTTCTGTCATCATGTTTCTATGTTTCTATGTTTCTATGATATCTGAAGGTCTCGGAGTCCTTCCGCAAGTCAGAGCGTTTGTTTGTACTCTTTGGAGGGCCGCATAAGGGGGAAACGGCAGTCAAAGCTTTGATTTCCAGATGGATCCGTGAAGCGATTGCTTCGGCATATGTCTTGTAAGGTCATCAAGTGCCCTTGGGGCTGAGGGCTCATTCTACTAGGGCGCAAGCGGCGGCGTGGGCGAAACATAGCTTGGTTCCTCCACTGGAGATTTTCAGAGCGGCCACGTGGTCTTCTTTGCATACGTTCAGTAAGCATTATTGCCTGGATGTTCAGGCAGCAGGAGATGCCTGTTTCAGTTCTGCGATCTTGTGGTCTGGGTAGACAGGTCCCTCCCATTAATTTACTGCTCTGTTACATCCCAGAGGTGGGGGACTGAACTGTAGGGACAATAAGGAAAGAGAAATTAGACTTACCTGCTAATTGTTGTTCCTTGAACTCCAGTTCAGTCCCGATTCCCACCCGTATTCTGTTCTGTACTGCAGAGTCCTTGTTTCAAGCAGGACGTGTGACAGCAACTAATCAATAGTGGAAGAATCTGGATTTTGGTGTATTCATTCAAGGTATGTTCTATGTTTTTTGGCGGTATATTCTGTATTCTGCCTTCTTTTTCTCTCTCTCCTGTCAGTTCTGTTCTGTCTATGTTGGCGGGAGAGGGAGAGTTATCTTCTAGGTAAAGGGGTATTTAGTTCAGTTGCAAGTTATATATTATATTTATTACTATAGCTACTTATTGTTGCCCCTCTGAGTCAGCTTTGTCATTAGATCATTGGAAGCTGGTGGGTGGTGCCAGCCGGATATGTGCAGTGATGTCACAAGTTTGACATGCCCAGTCACCATGCTGCAGAAAGTGGTGCACAACCCAGAGGTGGGGGACTGAACTGGAGTTCCTCAAGGAACAACAATTAGCAGGTAAGTCTAATTTCTCTTTTCAAGTCTCATATGACCTGGTTGTGATACCGTATCTGGATTTGCTAATTAAGAAGGGCAGATCACCTGTATGCCTGGTCCTTGGCAAGAAGATACAGTTCAGCACTACAGTATTAGGCAATATGCTTCCTGTCTGCTATTTCATTGCTTTCTCTCACGCATGATAGTTTCATCCAGTACTCTCCCATATTACTTTATCTCTCTCGAGACTCTGCTTTCTCTTTGGCATTGTGTGATTTTAATGTTTTTTCATGAAATTTTGGACTCTATTTGGATTGTGTTTACTTTCACACATGTTTTGAGTTTGAGTGTTCTCTGTTGCTTTAAAATATTTGTATGTTTTAAAAGATTATATCTGGCTTCCAAAACTTTGTATTTTAATGCTCTATATAATGGTTTTATTCTTAATGTCTGTTGTTTTTAAGTTTTTTATGATTGATACTTAGAGGTTATTTATTTTATTATTTTACTACATTGTATTGATTGAGATGTATATTTTATTATACAGAATCGTTTATTTGTAGTGCCAATACACCCCTGAGGAAGGCTGATGCCAAAATACAGCTGTGTCGGGTGTGGCTGTACTGTACCCCTGAATAAAAACTTTGATATGTTCTTTGACACCTAGCTTCTGTTATTAGACTAGAGCAGGAGCTAATAGGAATCTGCAGCAGGCAAAAAAAAATCATTTTGTTGAGTTTCTTGTGTCTTTGCAGGTTTGTTTTTGTTTTAATAAATTTTTGTTTTGTCATATTGTTTTTATAAATTTCCATTTCAATGCAATTTTGTTAGAGGGTGGTTGTGCCTCCTGCCCAAACAAAAAAAACATAGTTGAAGGGTTACTAGGTTTCAGGCAAGTAAAAAAATTATATATTTTTTCATGTTACCTGCTGACCTTGAACCACTGATCTTTGGAACAATAGACAGGTATCATGCAAGAGAAGCTATTACATAACCAGAATATGTGATTCTTTCCAGCCTGATCTCATATCTGTGTTTTGTATTTTTAGTGCTCTTAGTTCCTGTTTCCTGATTGGCCCAAAGCTTGTCTGGTCTGGAGCTCTGTGGAAAACCCTTCCTAGATTTGTTTTGTCTTGAGAAACTATTGATTCCTGCCCTAAACTTACTCCAAAGGCTTTTATGCCATGTTCTTATGCCAGACATTCTGTGAATCCGTCTCTAAATATATTAGCAGAGACATTTATCATGGCTAATCCAGATCCTGGTTGTCCAGTCAGTGATGATCACCAGTTGGTCAACAAGGATTTTTTCATGTTGTGTTTGGATTAAAATCAATATGAGACAGCATTTTTTTCAAACTAATGCACATCCCTAGGAGTAACTGTATTTGAGTTTCAAGGCTCCAACGTCCCGATTTTAATTTAGGCATGCTATGTGCTGCGTCGGTGCATAGCCTGCCCGCTGACCCCCTTAATCTGGATTTTCCTTTCCACTGTGACAGAAATGAAAATCTGGGTTGCAATGCACAGGCTGGTAGACGCTGAGTGATTTTCAGTGCTGCTGTTTAGCCCCAGCACCTTAGTGATAGGCAAGGGTTTTCCTCGGCTATCTTTAAGGTGCAGAGCGCTAAGCGGGCAGCATCGAAAATTGCTGCTACCCGCTTAGTGCCATTCTCCGTACCTGCCCTGCTCCGGAATCCCCCAAACATGCCCCGATGCTAAGTGGATAGCATCTGGGCGCCTTAGAGACTTAACCAGGATTTTCCAAAGGCACTACCCGTGTAAGTGCCTTTGGAAAATCCCGATTAATGCATTTACACGGGTAACATGGGCTGTTACCTGTGTAACTGCCTTGGAAAATCAGGCCCCAAGAGATTAATAAAATGAAACCCTTTGTGGGCTTATCTTTGGCAGTGCAAAACACGTTAGGAGTCTCTGTGGTGGCAGCCGTTTCGTGTGCCTTAGATACAATTTTCTAACTCTGACAGGCATATCTTTGAAAATGTCCACATATATCTTCTTTATGACAGCTATCGTTCAGAAAAGCCCGAAAATCTGAGACTCTTTTTTCTGAAGCAAAAGATCTACTGGGTGAATGTGGAAGTGAGAAAATAAAAGGAGCTATTCATTGATTCCACAGAGATGTGTACTTCCTGAAGGTCTTATGGCTTTCATATGACCATGTAAAAGTGTTAAAATCTTACTTCCAAGCCATATCCACCCATTCCCTTCCCCCCAAAAAAGAATAAAGCAACTGCAGTAACTGAAGAACATATGTATTGACTAAATAACATACAACAGAAATGCAGAAAGATTTTCACACAGGTATGCTCACAGATATGAAAAGTTGTAGAAAATTCTAAGTGCTTGAGCTATGTCCAATCCTTAAGAAAAGGAGGATGGGATTTATTTGAGAAAGCTATTGAAGTAAAAATTGTCAACTAAGCCTTTAGCTCAAGAAGGATCCATTTCCTGCAAGAAAAGATAAAAAGTTAAGTGTCATTGCTGTGGTTGAGGACTTCGTAAAACATAGCCTTTCAAATTATACATGAAACATTTGACAGTAGAAACACAATATATTTTGTTTATCATATTCAGCTAATTTATTAAGTAGTTTTCCCTTTGTTAGACAGTGGGAAAAAATTGTTGACATGCCATGTTCATTGCGTCTAGGAACACCATTGTTGGTATGAGAAGGCTTACATTTCCCCCCTATTGCTTGGCTTATAGTGGCATACAGACATGTTTAGTTTTGAAAGTATAAGTAAAGTGACTAATGTTATGAATATTTATTTGTGGCTAATATTCCGCTAATACTACTGCTGCTTTAGCTCAAGAGGAGAGGAAGTTTTCGTTGCTATGCTTCTTTTTTAGATGCATTTTACATTTCATATGCATCTGTTTTCTTTGCTGTTTCTGCTTATCAGTTTGGACATGTAGACAGATGCATATAGCATCACTTCTCCCCTTGCAAAGCAGCACCTTGAAAAGCGGTCAGGAGTCTTGGTCCCGCCAGCCTGAAGAGCTAAGGGCTGAAAATGCTGGAGGGAGCTTCTTGGCCCTGCTGGTGGGATTGCAGCCTGGAAACACTGGCAGGAGTCCTTGGCTCCCACCGGTGTAAAGATCAGGGCTGTGGTCTGGCTTCCTCACTGCAAGGAGGAGTAGAGCATGAATAAAAGGGATGAGTAATGGCCAGAGCATAGAACGAAGGCTAAGCATAAAAGAATGAGTGTCAGCAGATTTATGTTAGGTTGGTTAATTAAATTATCTTGACTAAAGTGAGAGGCTGAACTGTAATGGGTAGCCTATTGACAGGTCATAATCCTATTGACAGGTCATAAGCTTTTCTTGCAATGTAATTCAGAAATACATATCTAACTGGGCTGCCTAATTATTGCTTTAAATGACAATATTATCACAAATCTACTTAAAACTCATTGACTTTGTAATGCATATTATTATAAAAAATGTGTAAAATACCTTCACTGGGGGATAATTTTATAACAGGTCACCTAACCTGGCAGATAATTTACACCTATTTTCTGAATGTATACACACAATTTCCCTTGGACGGCTATTTTATAATAGCCAGTAAAAAAAAAAAAAATTAGTGTAATAGCATAGATTTGTAAAATCAATAAACTGAGTTTGTCATTAAGTCATGCCACATCCTGCTGGGCCTGGATTTTACAATGGTTCCCCAGTGCTACTGTTACTAATACCACACAATTGGCTGTAATGACTAGTTAAGGAACCCTGAACCATGTTTTAATACTACATTCCAACAGTGGAAGCCAACCAAGTTTAATTTTTCCTCAAAATAAATACTCCTAGAAAGAAGAGTTTGCCTGTGGCAGAAAGCAAAAGACCACAGACGAGCAGTTGAGAAGTGCTAAGCTGGCTGACTAGACATGATCACTTGCATCTTATTGCTTCATAATGTAAGTTTGAACCTATTCGCTTATTTCATGTTATGATATTGTGGGGGGTAATTTTGCAACAGGGTGCCTAGGCAGAAAAGGGTGTCAGGCATGTATGTTATGTCTATTTTATAAAGGCAACTTGAGGACCTCTGTGGCATTATAAAATTACCCCAAGGAAAGTAGACACACACATTTGCACTTGATCCAGGCAGATGCAATTGTGTGCATATATGTATATCAGTAAGAATAGGTGCACATGTCCATTCATTGCAAAATATATTCATAAGTGTGAATCCTGCTGCAGCTTTGCCCCTGGGAATGGATGTGAATATATGGCACACAACTAGGCGCTCTGTTTCTGTGGGCATACTCTTAATGCATGGATAATCCTGGCAATTTTAGAAGAGCCTCTTTGCAAAACAACTCCATTGGATTAGGTTATGTGCTAGTGGTTCCCTTGGTCATTGGAGCATAGGTAGGAAATTGCAGAAGCAGCACAAGAAGTTAAGCATCTTACAGCAACGGTTACAGCATCTTACAGCAACGGTTATTCAGAGTCATCTTAAAGTAGTCCTTCATTATCGAGTAAGAGTAGCAGGAATCATAAGAAAGGGTTAGCAAACAAATGATATGGAATGTCTTGCCAAGGACAATCTTCTCTATTTATGGAGCCTTTTTACTGAGGTGTGGTATATTTTATTTTTATTTTTTTATCACTTCTTATATACTGCCTTTCATGATATCAAGGTGGTTTACATTGAACAAACTGAAATTACATTGAACAGGGCATTATAACTTGGAGATAACTATTTTACAGGGAACATGGGCTATGGAGTGTTAAGTGGCTTGCCCAAGACCACAAGGAGCACCTGTGGGACTAGAAACCCCAGTCCTTCCGGCCCAAGGTTGCTGTCCTCTAGTGGGATTTGAACCCCTGACCTTCGGTACCTTGCTCCAACCACTAGGCCATTCCTCCCTTAGTATTTAGTGCACATTTAGTGCAAATTTGAATGCTTACTATGTACAATTGTCATGTGCTAAATGTCGAGGGTGTATCCAACATGTTCCTGGCAATTACTGCATGACACGTAGCTAAAGTGTGTTGGTGGCATTTGAAATTATCGTGAGTGCACTTAACAACAACCATTGAAGTGTCATTAAGTGCAACCCTGCTAATTGTAACATTGACAGGACGTGATATGTGCCCCCTCACTATACTTTCTATGCCCACTTTCTGACCCTAAGCCACTCATTCCCTCCCATTGCACGATTTGCAGTTATCTTGGGAATTAGCATGTGGCAACTCTTATGTCAGCAAACGAACAGTTACTGCAGACCTGTGCTGACAGTTACCGTGTGCTAAAATGCATGTTAACTGCACGGCACATTTTAGTAAAAGGGATCCCTAAATATACTGTAGAGAAAAGAATTTGAAACGCCACACCATGAGTTGCTGAGACTTAGTGAACCACAGTCAAGAGCCTGGTTTTCTGCAGCAGCTTGAGGGCAGGTTCTACAACCAAAATATTAAAATTATGTGGCCTGTCTGCAGTCTAAAATGGATTCATATATATGAAGAGTTGAATTTAAGACATCCAGATCAATACTTGGAAAATTCCCTCTGCATTTTACAAGATGCTGTGCCAGTTCCTCGCCCTTCCCCTAACGTTTTATCCTTATTTGGCAGTTTGATCCATACAGGATTACTGCTAGGACCCAATGGCACCATTGTGAACACGAGACCCAGAAGAGCAGGAGCTCCCACTAGGCATCAGGGAGGAACTTGTGCATGTTAAAATGCTCATGCTTGATCTGTCTACACAGGGTGTTTATAGCAACCCTAAACCTCCATATATCTCAAAGAATATTGAGTTTGTGTCTTTTGATTTTAAACAAATTTTAGCTGTATTTTCTTCTTTTCATGCAATTGTGAAACAATTCTATACCAGCAAATTTTATACTAGCAGAATTTCAGGAGACTGGTTGTCTCAGTTAGAATATATGATAGGAGGTACATGAACTATGAAAAATGAAAATATTTTGTGGCACTTATAGGGATAGCAGTGCCTGTTATCCAGATAAGCGTTGCTAGACAGTTGCTACTACTTATAGCACTATACAACTAAGGCTTATGCTGCACTGTACATATTACATATAAGAGACAATCTGTCCCTGTTCATCAGAGTCTACAATCTAATCAGATTAGAGTATGGTAAGATACGCTTAGGTGGCGAACAAAAGAATGAGGGGAATCAGGATCCGAAAGCAGTCTCGTAGAGGTGTCTTTTTTTACCCTGGATTTGAATAGGGCGAGAGAAGGAGACTGATGTACTGACTCGGGTAGTTTGTTCCAGGCATATATGGAGCAGCAAGTTGGAATGAACAAAGTCTGGAGTTGGGCACAGATAAAAGGGATCTGTCAGAGGAATGGGGTTCCCGAGGAGGTGTGTAGGGTGAGATAAGAGAGGAAAGGTAGTGAGGAGAATGAATGAACTTGTAGGTCAGTTGGAGAAGTTTGAACTAGATGTGGAGACAGATAGGAAGCTCTTGAAGCAACTTGAGAAAAAGCTGACGCAAGCATAACGACACGTGGAATATTCCATGGCACCCTGCAGATAGTGTTGCTGAATATCTTTCCAGACTGCCTCAGCACTATTCGGATAGTTCTGGGGTGGAATGAGGACAGAGCATAGTGGACCCTTAGGTTACCTGGACAATGGTGATATTCAATAGCCTGCTAACTGTAGAAGTATCCATATGACTTCAGTACAGCAAATAAGGAACGCTATAGTCATCTGGATTGGCTATCTATATATGGCCACTATCCTGAATATGGCCACTATCCTGTTGTCGCCTACACGTGCCGCTGTATCAAGTTATTCGGTGCTAGCTGCCACCTACATACCAGTGCTGAATATGTGCATTTATTTCATCCAGGGTGGCTGGCATTTAAAACAAACAAGCAAAGAACTGACACAATTTAATATTGACCCATTCTGAGACTAGTTCTTTTTATTGAAGGATGCTGTAAATAAAAATGGCACCGTTGCATCTTTTTATATCACTGCATTATTGAAAAATTCTGCAAGGTTATATACAATTTTTTTTTGGGCGGGGGGAAGGCTTTAATGTTTATTTCCTCTACTGGTTATTGACACTGCTGGGTTTTCAGACTGTTATATTACCTCTTTTGCTTGTCAAGGTTCCAGTTTTTTTCTTTAGCGCTTGCCACCAGCTGCAGGGGCAGGGGCAGGGGCAGGTAGTGGGAAGATGTAAGGATAAAATGGGTACCGTGGGTACCATGGGTACCATGGGTAGGGGTTATTCCATGGCCACCAATTTCTTGGCAAGCGTGACCTCTCAGACTGCGAACAAACAAATTAAGAAAGAGTTTTACATTTAAGACATAGTTAAAGATACAATAAACACATTCACATATTTCTGATGATCAAATTCTGAATTATGAAAGAAAAATAAGTGAATCCATCTCTTGGAGGTTAATTAGAAGAGAAAACTGTTACAGTAGCAGTATAGATTTAAATGTCCAAATTCATCCTTTTCTTTGCATGGCCTGGATATGACCACAGTAATGTGTAATATTGACACAAAAAGCCAGAAGGATGTACTCTCCGCAGAGGGCTTCTGCAATACTCTTCATAATGTTATACAGTACACATTCAGGGACATGTTTACTAAATTTATTTATTTAACCAGTTTTCTATACTGCCTTATCCTTCAATCAAGCAGTTTACACTATGTAATTACTACAAACTAGTACTGAATACATTCCCTTGTCCCCAAAAGGCTCACAATCTATGTGTACCTGAGGCAATGGAGGGTTAAGTGACTTGCCCAAGGCCACAAGGAGTTGCCTATAGGACTAGAAACCCCAGTCCCTCTGGCCTGAGATTGCTGTCCCCAGGTGGGAATTGAACACCCAGCCCTCTGGCCTCAGGTACTGTGTCCTAACCACTAGGCCACTCCTCCAATACCACTAGGCCACCACTCCCACAAATTGCCGCAGTTAGCATGGGAATTTCCCGTGGAGGGGATGAACCAGCTGTGGTTCAAGCAGGGAGCATTGGAAAGTAATGCTGTGGTAGGCTCATCATTAGAACATTAGTAGGGAAAGTGCAGCTGGTGCTCATGCGTCGACTGTGTTGGCAGTGTCCATAGTGCGGTAGTAGAGAACGCATATGGGTGCAGGCAGGGGTATCAGTAGTGGCTGTCATGTGGAATGGCTGTATGAACCCCTCACCCTGAGGCACCCAGTGTGCCTGATTACCTAGGCTGCAATGGACAGGTTACCTGGCCTCTGGTGTGGGAGGGGGGTTGAGATCCTTCTTTGTCATGCCCCTCATACATTTCACACAGTACTCTTCCTCATAAGGAGTGTTGCCCCTATGGAGAGGGGGGTTGCTAGAGCCTGCAGAACAGCAGGCTCAACATAGATTTGGAAGCCTAATGATTGGGGGCTCCATGCCACCCAACCTGTCCAACACATGTGCTCCAGATGCACCCCCTTGGCTCATCACATGGCACACTACCCCTGAGGCCTATTCTTTGCAGGGGGGGGGGGTTGGGAAGCAGTTCCACCATAGGGAGACTCTGCAGGACATCCTATACACCATCTTGGAGACAGCTTCCTACCATTGGACTTTAGGACTTCAGCTCTTGGTGAAATTAGCTCCCAAGGTCTGTGGAATGCTTTTTGCCCTAGGCAGGGAAGGGAATGCTAATGAGGGAACTCTAACCAAGCAAGTCAGTGTTCCGTATTAGAAATATAGCTGGTAGGTCACAGATGGCCCAGCATAGTTCCTCCCCCCCTCCTCGGTGCATTTATATATTCCTACATGGCTCCCCATGCAGGGAAGCCGCTGATCTGACTGCACATATTGGTGCCAAACCTTCATTTTGCCAGTTGATGCAATACCTCATTTGCATGCCCACCCCCCAGTTATACTTTGCTCTTTCACTGAGTGCTGGCCTCTCTCATAACTCCTCAGCAGCTCATCACACCAGCAGCCTTCTCACATCTATTAAGTGCAAATGTATACTTGAAAGATATACCTTCTAGATTGATTTAGTTTTATTTATTTAATTAGCTAGGCTTATATACCCCTTTTTTACTGGCCAAAGCAGGTACTAGATATATATATTTTTTCCCTTGTCCCCAAACCTTGGACTACCGAAACAAGCCCTCAAGCCTCTACAACTAGCACAAAAGACTGCTGCACGAATCATATCAGGAACTGCAAGACAGGAGCACATCACACCCACCTTAAAGGACTTACACTGGCTTCCAATCGGTGCACGCATCAAATACAAAACTATCATAAACCTATTCAAGATAAAACACCACACATCAGCCAACAGCCTACACACCCTCATACAATCAGACACCAGTACGCGTCCCAGAAGAAAACAAACCCACAACCGAGTCAGCACCCCAAGTGAATACAAACACACACGCAAGGACACAACAGACAGAGCACTCTCAATGGCCGCTCCAACAATATGGAACAAACTCCCGGACGAATTGAGGGCCGCTACAGACCTCAAAGACTTTAGAAAACAGCTGAAAACCATGCTGTTCATAGAACACTATGGACACATCACATAACTTCAGAGAATGAATAACAGCACATGATTCCGCCTAACCAATGTATGTATGGAATATGTTTTTGCACCACTGTATATAGCCCACTCTGTACATAGCTCATATCAATCTAGCACACAACACAACACACACTCAATTTCCCCCCCCACTGCATGTATAACACACTCACTTGATCTGATTGTTTGCTGTGATACCACCTTGATTATTAAGATAAGGCGGTTTAGAAATACTGTTAAATAAATAAAATAAAATAAAGGGCTTACAATGTATGTTTTTGTACCTGTGGGACTAGAAACCCCAGTCCTTCCTGCCCAAGTTTACTGTCCTCTAGCAGGATTCAAACCCCTGGCCCTCCAGCCCTAAGGAACTTGCCCCAACCACTAGGCCACTCCTCTCTCCCAGGAGATATGCTCACGTGCTTCAGGTGCTGGTTTTGTGGCTGTCAGGCTGCAGTGCTTTACTTCTGTGGTAGACACACCATGCTGCTCGTCTTATACCAAAGCCCTGTGCGAGCGCCTGGTCGACTTCTGGACATTACCTCGCAGCCTTTTCACTCATGGTATGTGCTCAGGATGGTTCAGGGCTTTAAATATCTGGACATTTGCACACAGGCTGCACATTGGTGATACCACTAGCAAGGCAGGAGCAACTACAGCCTGGTTGGAGGCTGGTGATAGTTGCACCCATGCTAGTGGCATCTTTGCGCCTCTGGCATACAACTAGCGCAGCTGCGCCAGGCGTGCACAGTGGCTACACTCAATCTCTCTTTTTAGGGGTATGTTTACTAAACCGAGCTAACGGTTAACCCGGGCTATCTGCCACTAAATTCCATATTATTCAATGGGACCTAGTTGCAGATAGCCCGGGTTAACCGTTAGCCCGGTTTAGTAAACATACCCCTTAGTGTGGGAGCCTTCTGGCTGCACGCTCCCAGATAACACTGGCTACAATGAATGTTAGCCCCGTGCTAAATCCTGTGTTCTTTTTCAGAAATGAAGATTAGGGATAGATGTTTTTCAGGAGCTGTTCCAAAACTGTGGAATAGTTTACCGACTGCTAATAGGGATCTCAGAAATTATTCTCAGTTTCAAAAATCTTTGAAGAACTTCTCATTTGGGATTTTTTTTTTTTTAGAGAATGTATAATGTGATTGATTTTATAATTTTTTATATAAAATCTTGTTTTGTGTTCTCTGCTTTGTACATCATTTCAATGTAAAAGCAAATTATAAATAATGATGTAAAATTAAATTACCATGCTTTAGTGTGCCTTAAAATTGCAAAACTGATTTAATATATATTAATTCACTTAGTACATCTTAATTGCTATGCATTAAATCAATTTAACATATACATAAAATTTCCTATATAATCAAAATTATGAAACTAACTGAAAATATACTGAAAATGGGGACAAATTCTTGAAAAAACAAAACAAAAACTAACTGAACTTGTCTTGCCTGTGCATAGCCCTATCACAGACTGATCTCTATTAACAGCACTGCTTGAACTGTGAATTAAAATCCAAGAACTATCCCACCAGTAAATAGATCAACAAACACTGCTGTGACTTATGATGTCCTATTTAGTCCCATTAAGAGTGAAGTTGACTTACAGATGCGCTTCTAGCTTCACGTTCGTGCTCGTTAGCAGTCTAAATCGCCATCCAAGGAAGAAACAAAGAACATGGAGGAAAAGACATATGGAAAGAGTTAGCAGAATGTTGAGTATTATGGATGTACGTTTTGGGCTTGGTTTGGAAATTTTTTGGGAGCCTAAATATTAGAAGTGAATGCAAAGTACTCGTGCAAGAGATCATGAGTTAACATGTGCACAACTGACCTAAGGGCACAAAAAAGCTGTAGTGCACATAGAAGGCAAGCAATTAAGACGAGTATGTGCAAAAACCATAAAGACATGAGAATTGCTAAACTTTCTTTATTGACAATGACTAACCCAGCTTTTGGGGCCCTGCACCTCCCCTCTGTGTATTATGGGATAATTTTACAATTGCTCACATGCTTAAAATGTACATGCCTGCTACTCCCTGTGCAGGCTTAGGCAACCTTTCCAAATGAAACTATGTGCTACTGTCTTCTTTGACAGTTACCCCAGGGAATTTATGCTATTTAAGGTGTACAACATTTTAGGATTATTGTGCATGCATGTGAGTGAATTTTAGAAATATGCCATCAATGCAAACCTCTCATCTGTCTCCCCCCACCCAGGGAATACCTCCAATCGGTAGACACTGTCAGGCTTATTCTGTCCCAGACGTAGATCCCCTCTGTACGTCTGGTCTGAGCTGGATGTACAGAGGGGATCGCGATTCTGATCCTGCAAGGCACGTCTAGCCCTGCGGGATCAGAATCACAAATTATCCTGTACTTGCAGACCGGGACTGCGATTCAGTCCGGCCTGCATGTACCGGACTGTCCCCAGCTAACTCAGTCAAGGCTCTTCTATGGAGCTGCGGCGCCATTGCCATGGTGCCGTGGCTCCATTGAAGAGCCGCGATGCCAGCCGCCAGAAAAAAAAGCTTATTCCCTGCAGCCCGACCCCTGATCTGGCCTCCTGCCAGGGTCGGGCTGCGGGGAATATCCTCCGGCCCCCCTGCCCCATCTGTGCCCTGGTATTTACACAATAACACGTCCAGGGAAGTTATTCCACCTCAGAGGTGGAATAGCTTCCCCGCACATGTCGCCGGCCCTGGACATACAGGGCCGAAATTAGAATTGGCCCTGTATGTCCAGGGCCGGCGACTGCCCAGACTCCGCCCCAAGCCACCCCTTCCCTGCCCCCGTCTAACTTCCTCATGCAACTGGCAGGGAAGTTAGTCAGAGAAGGTACAAATAGCAGGGATGATCCCCGCTATTCGTGGCACAGAATCAGGCCCTGTGAAGATATTTTAGAAGTCCAATTCATTATTCCAATGTATACATGTGTAAATCACATCCACATGTAAATTGCCATTGTTAAAATGATGAAATTTATATGTGGTGGACTTCACCACATTGACTATATATATAGGGGCATGACAGGGATCTTCTCTGAACATGACTAAATTTTACCTGTTTATTCCCCATTTCATATAGAGTGTGCATGGATGAGCCCAAAATTGACCATGTCCAAATTTACACCTGCTGCCTGGCATGAATAGCAATTTCAAAATGTCTCCTTTTGGCCATCCATTTACAGGAAACAACATAGGGGATATCCCCCTTAATCCTCCCATGTTTGTTTTTTGTCTCCAAAGTGAAATGGGAGCAAGAGCATATCCTCTGTTATTAAGAAAATCCGCATGTCTGTTTGCAAAGTGGCCTAGATACATGAGTAAATGCTGAAATGGACACGTTCTCATTGTGAAATGCCAGCACTTACTCATGTAAATTGCCAGCTTCTCAAACCCCCCCTCCCCATCGATTTTCCCTGTGTATCTTTCTGAAATTGCACCTCCTGCAGCCCACAGATGTGTATTTTAGAAATAGCTCTGCATTTAGCTGAGCACATCTTCCAGTAGTTAGCGCACGGTCTTTTCACTTACTGCATGTTAATTTTTGCTCCAAAAGTGTGGCAAGTGCAAATCGTTAACACGCTTTAATAAACGCCCTTGTATTGTTAAAGGGACATTTTATTAACCAGCAAGGTAAGATTTATTGCATCTAAGCTGAATGTGCAACAGGAAAGACAGCTACTTACGGAAAGACAAATATTCAATACCAAAATACATGACAGCAGAAGTAGCGTCTTCATTGTTCAGTGATGTCTCCTAGAAACATAAAAAAGGACCGTTTGGTTAATCAAGATTTTGTCAATTCGGCTGGATTTAATGACAATGTACAGGTTCACTAATGTGTGGTAAAGGGTCCTATTGACTAAAACCACATGAAGCTTGGTGTTTCGCAGTATCTGCCTTTAGTATACTTTCATTAGCGTGCTAGGTACTAAGCAGTCATTTAAAGTTGGATGATGAATCTCCTCCTATTGCTTGGCCTTATCTATTCAGAGGAAAGATCCGATAGGATCTCCTGAGTGGTGGGGGCTGTCTTCTCTGCAGGATATCCATAGAGAAGACTTAAACATGATGGAGGGGGGAGCGGTATTCCAGAGAGAAGGGGGGAGTTAATTGGTGACATTCCAGGGGAGAGAGGGAATTAGCAGTGTGCTATAGAGTACTGATGTCCTATGTTTAGCAAGGTTTATCTGCGCAAATGCAATTTTCAGAACATACATGCTATGCTTATCATTATTACATTGTTAGTAAGTTGTATTTAACATAGTAACTATAAAAGGTAAGCTGATTTTTAGCACCCATTTCTTGGTATATAGACTTAAAAGATTTATTCTATATTATGAATAATAACTGTGGGCAGGCGCATAATGCACAATGAAGTATTGCCTATAAGCAGAACTCAGCCCAGTGCCGTAAAATTAGCAGGGATCCTGATTTGCAGAGCAGTAACTGAAGTAATCAGCTTGAATTTTTAATTTTTGATGGATGTTTATATTAATAATCCTCAATTCACTTTTTATATTTAATCACTGTTGTACTGTTAAGACATTTGGGGCAAATTTTAAATGAAATGAAAATAACAGGCTTTTTTATTAAAGGTTTTAATATAAGTTAATGATGCAATTTTATTTCTATGGGAGCAATGGCACTTAACACATATTAATTTTCCAAAGGGATATAGCCTGCTAAACAGTGTTAGAGAGCTAGATCCCTGGCTTTTAAAATACCCCTCTCCCTCATCGAGCAGTGGAATATAGCTACCTAGTTTTACTTAGCTTTACTTCAAACCAGGTTTCATCCCCAGTTGAGGTGAAGCTCATCCTTCCAGAAAAGTCCCTCAATCTCCCGCAATGTTGCCCAGTTCCTAACAAATCCAAAACTCTCTTCCTTGCACCATCGTCTCATCCATGCATTGAGACTCTGGAGCTCTGCCTACCTTTTGGGTTTTATACGTGGTACGGGAAGCATTTCAGAAAATGTTACCTTAGAGGTTCTGCATTTCAGCTAACTACCTAAAAGCCTAAATTTGTCCTCCAGAACCTCCCTCCCACACTTTCCTATGTCATTGTTAGCAACATGTTCCAAGACAGCAGGCTCCTCCCTAGAACTATCTTGTCTAGGTGCATGAGGTCTGCTACCTTTGCACCAGGCAGGCATGTGTTACCAGGCAATCCTTATGTCTACCAGCCACCCAGCCATCTACATGCCTAATGATGGAATCACAAAATATAATGGCTGTCCTAACCCTTTCCTCATGGGCATATCCCTTGGGAAACCACTTCAGTGCAAGAGGGTTCTAAATCACCTAGAGGACAGGCACTAGCTACGGGATCACTTCCTGACACACCATGATGATGCTCTCCTGTCATGTGACCTCCCTCTTCCATGGAAACCAAGGCTACCAGACTGGAGAAGGGACTTCAGTACTATGTCCTGGTAGATTTCGTTTATATATCTCTGATTTTCTCATGTCCTCCAAGTCTGCTACTCTAGCCTCTAGAGATCAGACTTGTCCCTGAAAAAAACAGCTCCTTGCACATAGTGCACAAATAAGAGCCCTCAGCAACTGGGAGACAATCGTACATGTGACACTTAATGCAAACTGGATGGCACCTATTTTGCTGCTGGACTGCTGAAAGTGAATTTGATCGCATCTTTCCCTTTAATAGGTTAAAGAGCCTAAAAAGCTAAGATTATGCTTGGGGTGGGTGGGAAGGAAGGAATATTTAATAAAGGCTGGCGTGCTACATAGTGCCCTTATCTGTACTTCTAAGATAATCTCTTAACAATTTCCTGGGTGATGCACACAGCCCTTGCTTTGATAGAGGGAGCCTTTCAAATTGCCCTTTTGATCTGTCACTTGGCTTTAATACCTATTTAAGACAATCTCACAGGTCTCTTGCTTCCTAACTGGAAGGCCTCTTTATAAAGGTCTCTGGAAACAATTTTTCTTTCTACTCAAAGAATCTTTACCCTATTCTACCTTCTATGCTAAACTATACTCTGATTTGATTTAAATGAAAAGCTCTCCAGTGTACTAAGCCCTGACTGACTTAACAAAAACACAGAATTCTAAAATATACAGATTTATCAGCTTTAACCCCCAAAATTTCCCTTTTCTCCAAGATTTACAGAATATCCCAGAAGATAAATACTTACAAGTGCAGATTTCTTTCCAGCAGTAGCAGTCTCGCTTGGTAGTCTTCAAGACTGAGAACTACAGAGCTCTGGTTTACCTATTTATACTTGTTTCCTCATGCCTATCTCCTTTATCCCTCTCATTCTAATAAATGGATTTGAGGGATCCTCCTCCCCTCATTCAGTATTATCCCACTGTCATCCTTTGCCAGAGGGTACTTAACCTTATTCAGTCATCTCCTATCTGACAGCTCTTCCAGCTGGTTCAAATCTTTGTTCATGTATGATCTGAACATTTACTATATTCAGGACCATGGTTTCTCTCCCAAACAGATGCAGGCCATCACCATTATAAAGTTTTTTATCCTTATAAGTCAATCCCTATTGTCCAATAATCCAAATTGTCTTTTTTTAGATCAGATCTTCAGCCATACATCAAATTTCCTGATACAACATACTATGTGTTCTTCCTAACCATATACAGGTAGCACCTCAGAAAGCATCACTGTTCTTTAAATTACCCAAGTTGTTTTGGTAATTTCCAGAGTTCCTTTTGTACTAAATTGACTGGGTTCCTAGCTAGCCAGTTATTCCCAGGTTACATAGCTGAAAAATAACTCATCTATGTAATGCATAAGATGACACCAAAGTATGCTGTTTTTTTCTTCAATATGAAATACTTATTGCAGCTTTCATGTCCAAAACATCTTGGGGGGTCGATATTCAAAAGGATTTAGCCAGGTACCAGGACCTGCTAACACACTAAACCACAGCGATCCCAGTATTCAGCGGTACTGTGCAGATAGTGTTGCTGAATATCCCCAAAGACCATGGGAAAGACACCTGGTTACAACTGGGGCCATCTGTGGGCAAAGTGGGGGTGTCCCAGCAGCAAGCTGGTTAGCAGTGATTTTCAGCCACTCACTGGATAGCTAAATCGCATAACGTTTAGACAGGTCAATGGATGTCCTAAGTTTATCAAGTTTGTGCTATCCAATTAGTGACTGAAGATCATTGCTAACCAGATAGTCAGCACTCTGTGCAGCGAAACTGGGCATTCAGCCCTGGAAGCTGGATAAGTCCCGATGCTGGATATCCGGTTTGCATTACATTTTAATTTTGAGTCTATTAAATACGTTATGTTACCTTACCAGAGCGTTTCCAAGGTGCTTTCGGTGATCGGTAAGATAGTGATAATGACAGATTTTTACCTGGCATTTATATGTTTAGAAGCACAATAGGATTACTCCTAAAAATACAAATTGAACTACAGTAGGTGTGAGATGGCAAGATTCCAAGCTGTCTCTCTTGTGTACCTGAAACAACAACATATCTCACTATTACCAGGTGATTACAAATTGGCCAGCCTTGCTTTTTCCCATTGTTCGTAGAAAGCTGAGAAAGGGCTCAACCAGAACCTGCCTGGTTTAGGGTAATCTTCAGAGCCAAAATGTTGTAAAGTTAAAAGCTTTGTCTATGGACAACTCTATTTCTAATACTGTTGAACATGTGCGAAAAAGATTAAGGTACAGAAAACGTGCTGTTTCGTGATTCATAAGATTTTTTCGATCCTTTGTCTTTCCCATCATGACTTGAGCTGCAGATTGGAATGGGTCAAGCTCTTTCTGAGATTCTGGTGTTTTGCATTATTCACATAGCAGAGCTCGGTTATCTTTATAATTTCGTAGATGCAGGAACGTGCAGCTGCAAAAGTTGACAAAATTATGCTTATTTGGCAACATATTGTCTTAGATTTAATCTTCCCTAAAATAGATACTTGATTTACATCCTCTGTTTTACTAACTTCTAAAAAATGTGCTACAACAAAATGGGAAATTCTTATGTTTTTTTTTATCAACATACTGGGAAAAAAAAAGATACATGCTACGCTTAGCAAGGCAGATAATTTTCTAAAATAACAGGAAGATGGAGCTTAGTTTACTTTGCAAGGCATTTGCTATCTTATCAGATGGATGCAATCCAGTGGATGGTTTATTTATTCTTAGCAAATTTAAGAACTGCCAAGAAAGATGCATACTGAGAATGTCGGGGTCTTTTACATATTTATCTAGTTTTGACACCATTATCCATTGCATTTTGTTATAGTGGTTGAGGATGGTTGGTTGTGGTGGTGCACTGCTTATTTGGTTTTCCTCGTTTCTGCAAAAATATAGACAACAGGGTTGGTGGAAAACTGATTTCAGAATGGAGATTAGTTGTTTCTAGGGTTCTGCAAGAATTGGTTTTGTCGTCATCTTTATTTGAAGACACATTTTGATAGGACATGGAGAACAGAATTGAGGCATGGAGATCATTAGAGGAGAGATAGGGAAGATATGATACAGACCTTTAAATACTTAAACAAACCTTAGTCAAAGAAGGGGAAGCTGTAAACTAGAGGGCATAAGATGAAGCTGCAAGCCGATAAAATTAAAAGCAACATCAGGAAATACTTTTTCATTGAAAGGGTGGTAGATACCCGGAAAGCTCTCCCGATGGAGGTGGTGGGGGCAAATACAATGACGGAATTCAAAATGGCATGGGACAGACACGGTGGATCACTTTATAGCAAGAGGATGAAATCAAAGCAAACTTGAATATCTTTTATACCTCAATAAATAGAGGGAGGCTGACCTGCACAGAGCTGCAGTTACAGCCACTCTAACCACCTTACTGGGCAGACTAGGTGGACCATACTGGTCTTTATCTGCCGTCAATACACTATTATCACAGTTACAATTGAGCCAGCACTTTGGAAACAGATCTGCTAAACATGGAGCTATTTTTAAAATACACATCCACATGTCACAGGAGGAGGCATTTTACAAATATAGACATGGTAAAAATCGATGGAGGAAGCCTAGGAACTTCCAAGTGTAAATGTCAGAACTTATGCATGTATCTGGGTCATTTGGCAGTCCTAGATGTTCTTGCAGAGGATCTAGCTGGACCCCATTTAAATTCATAGGAGGAAATAAACATTTGGGGGGGGGGAGGAATACTCAAAACCATTAGCACAGTTAGTGCCACTGAATAGCCCTGAGAGCCCCGATGCTAGCCAGCACTCGAAGATAACCAGCTAGTGATGATATTCAGCAGCTAGCCAGTTATTCCACAGTGGCAAAAGTTAGGTACCTGAAAGGCTCGTTTAACTTTCATTGCCATGACTAACCGGGCACTGGCTGAATATCACCGCTGCCTGGTTAGCTGTGGCACAATCCAATCAACCCAGATATCCAATGCTGGTGGCTGGATAGAGCTTCAGCATTGGATATCTGGGTTTAAACTCAGTGGGGATGGTTCATCGCATTACAAGGGCTACCTGCTGCCACTGACTAGCTTCCCCTGGTGGATTAAAAGAGATACCCCTCTAGATTCCTTGTACAAAGGGATGGCCAAAAGAAGCACCTTTTAAATCCCCATTCGTGTCATGCAGTAAGCATAAATCCATAGGTGGACCATTTTATTTTATTTATTTATTTAACATTTCTTATATACTGCCTTTCATGATATCAAGGTGGTTTACATTGAAGAAACTGAAATTACATTGAACAGGACATTATAACTTGGAGATAACTATTTACAGGGAACAGGGGCTATGGAGGGTTAAGTGGCTTGCCCAAGAACACAAGGAGCACCTGTGGGACTAGAAACCCCAGTCCTTCCGGCCCAAGGTTGCTGTCCTCTAGTGGGATTTGAACCCCCGACCTTCTGGCCTGAGGTGCCTTCCCCCAACAATTAGGCCACTCCTCGGTGCATTCTCCATATGAAATAGAGAATACACACATAGGCCACACACCCGAGATGCCCCCATTCTATTTGGAGATGACATGGCCATCCACATGTAGAATGGACCATTTCTAAAATGGCTATTTGCATGTGAATGCCATTTATACATGTATGTGCTGGCACATTCAAGTGTAAAATGTGAATAAGGCGTTTAAAATTACCCCCTTAATATTTGTTTCCAGGCTCTAGGAGCAGTACTGTCTGATTTTTGAGGGGCAGGGGGGAAGGTTGCTCCACTCTGTGCATACAATTTACAGCTTGAAATCCCTTTAGATGATCATGTGGAAGATTTGGCTGCACACCTTATTTGTCATATTTCTCTAATTTTTGGTTGAAGGGCAATTGGCTTGCTTTAAATCTGCCAGAGATTGAGATATTAAGCAGTACCAAAAGATCAAAATTTGGGTGGCAAGTATTTATTCTCCAGGGAAGCAATGGGTTTTATGTTAGAGATTTCCATGCATCCACCACCCTTTCCATAAAGCAATATTCCCTCAGGTAATTCCTGAGTCTATCCCCTTTTGCTTTCATCCTATGACCCTTCGTTGAAGAGCCTCCATTCACTAGGAGGCCACCTCCTTTGTATCTATACCACAGAGGTATTTAAATTTGTTATATAACCCTCTCCCTTATATGTGGAAAGAGCCTTTAAAAAACCATGCACAGGGCGAGCAATAACACGCAACATCAAGAAACTCACAAACTGGGGCGGGGGGTGGAGTTAAGATGGCAGCACTCTAGGTGTGTGGCATTTCAGTCATTTCCTCTTCAACTTACTTTTCCTGAGATGCCTCCTAAGTGGCGCGGGAACCCCAGAGCCAAGCCGGCGAAAGGTGTTTCACCCACCGCCAGACAGCAGCAGATTGAGGTGCTCCTCCTAAAAGCCCTGGCACTGGAGAAGGCTGATTCGGAGGGCTTGTTGCTGTGATCTGCCAATGGAGAAGTGGCCTCAGCTGAGCAGTTTACAGCTCGCCTGCCCCACTGGATTCAGAGCCTGTGGAATCAGGCTCTGCCGATATTGTACAACTGACCTCCGCAGTGCCGGTACCGCCCCCCCCCCCCCCCCGCCCATGCCATACAGTTTGCGGAGGGTCCTGAGTTGGTGGATGAGCTTGTCTCCGGTGCTTCTTTGGTCGGGTTGGATAACTCTCGACCGAATCTGCCTTCAAGTTTCCAGCAACAGAAGAATGGTGAGATTTCCTTGGACACTATCTGGAGTATGTTAGTGAAGCTGGACGCAACAGTCTCCAAATATGCGTCGGACATCTCTGCCCTAGTGCAGGTAGTGGCTCAAAATTCCGCTCAGCGTTTGAACTTTGAGAAGGACACACATGAGATTTGCTGTTATTGTTAAGGATGTTTCTGACTCTAAGGGGTATGTTTACTAAACCGGGCTAACGGTTAAACCGGGCTATCTGCCACTAGGTCCCATATTATTCAATGGGACCTAGTTGCAGATAGCCCGGGTTAACTGTTAGCCCAGTTTAGTAAACATACCTCTAAGACTGTGATTGATCAGTTGGTGAAGGATAAATTCTCTGTTCATCAAAAGTTAGAAGAATTTGAAAATAAGTTTAGGGGGTTAAATCTGAGAATTCTAAATTTTCCTCAGCTTTAAATGTCTCCTATGGTTACTTTCAAGAAATATGTCTGAGATGCTTAATATTCCTGATTCTGCATTTCCCGCTATAACTCGTGCTTATTTTTTGCCAGTGAAGAAAGTTGGGCATGATTTACCTGTTTCAATAGTTCCTGATAATCTTTCAGATTTTCTAGAAAGCTCTTCTCTTTCTGTCCAGGCTAGATCTACATTATTGGTAACTTTTCTGTTTGAAGCTGATTTTTCTAAAGACTTGTCTTTGTATTTTAAAAAAGCTCTCTGTGTCTTTTCTGGGTGATTCTTTATGAATTTTCCCTGATGCGCGTCGCGCCACACAGGAGCGTAGGCGTCAATTCTTGACTTTGCGATGAGACGGTTGCCTTGGGGGCTAGCTTCCGCCTCCGCGATCCTTGTAAATGTTTTGTTTCCTTTGCTGGTGTTAAATACATTTTCTTTTCATCTGAGCAGCTCCGGTCGTCTCTTGGACCTCAAGAAATTGCCGGTTTTGGCGGGATCGGGGGGGGGGGCGGGAATTGTATTGATCAAGGATAGGTAACACAGTGAATGTAGACTGCCGGGGTGTGTGCTTATTGCCTTTTCAGATGAATTTTTTTCTTTTTTTTTTCCGATTCCCCATGTATCTCTTTACTTTGCCCCCCTTGTTTATTTGGGGTCTAGTTTAGAGTTGTAGTGTGATTATACCTGAAGGATTGTAATTTAATTTCCTTTGGGGTTTATTTAGGATTTTTTTGTAGCCTTACAACTCCTATGTTTCTGTCACAAGTGTTATGCTTGTATTTTTGTTGAAACTTATAAATAAATAATTTTAAAAAAAACACGCACGGGTATACATGCATAAAAAGAGGTGTATTATAAGCCCCCTCCTATTTTTATGCAGTCTGCATGAGGGTGTTCCCAGGGACGTAGTTTTGGTGGATCTAGGTTGGAGTTGTGATGTACACAGACATTATAAAATGTGGCAACTCTCTCCATCCACAGGCCTCATTGTCCTACCGTGACACTGTTAAGATTCTTTGGCTCTCAGCTCTCCTTTTCACACCTCATTTCCTCCACTGTTCAATGCTGCTTTTCACCCTATGTCCAATCCACTCTATTCGAAAACTGCATGACCTGTCATCCGCTCGCTGCTCCTCTCCTTGGTAATCTCTCGTCTCGACTACGCTAATGCTCTATTCTCCATTTTTCCTCTCTATCAGATCAGTTGCTTACAATTCATTCAGAAAACCTTCATCAGACTTCTCCATGGTGCCCGCAAATTTGACCAAATCGCCCCACTCTTCATCCTCGAACATTAGCTTCTGATAGTCTATTGCATCAGGTTCAAGCTCCTCATTCACACATACCGGACAGTTCATTCTGGCAGCCTTTCTTTTCTGTCACAGTTACTTACTCCATATGTCCCTCAGCGTACTCTTCGATCAGACTCTCAGCACCTTCTGGTGGTCCCCTACCTCCGCCTCATCCATTTTTCTACTGCTCATTCCTCCGCTTTTCAGGTGGCTGCTCCCACTCACTGGAATTCCTTTCCTTTGGCCCTGCATTATCAACTTTCTTTCTCTTGCTTTAAGTTGCAACTTAAAACCCACATCTTTGTATTGGCCTTCCCTGTCGCTGCTCCTCCCGAATCCCCATCTGCCCTCGATCTGCCTTGAGTATGTCCCGACAGCCATTTTTCAAGTTCAGTGCCTATTCCTAACTAATCATTTGTTGAAACGTCTCCCTCTCTCTCTTAACTGAATATTAATGAATTGTAACCTAGGCCCTCCTCCCCCCTTTATCCACTCATCTGACTGTCCATTGCCTGTGTCCCCCTCCCAATTTTCTTTCTGAAGCTCTGTATGCACACCTTTGTTACTTTTCATTATGTTCAAATAGGGTTGCCAACTTTTTCACCAAGAAAAACCCGACACCTATGGCTCGCCATGCTCCACCCATTCTCCGCCCCAAGTCCCACCCCTGCCCCACCCTGCCCCGCCCCCAGTCCCACCCACAAAAATTACTGAGCATACGTGTAGGCTAACTTCCTTGGTCAGATAATAATTAAACTGGGAACCCCAAAAGCCAAACATGAAATGTACAACACTGGAGAAATAAAACTATAAAGTAATTTCCTCTTGCACTAAACAAAAACGCAAAGATGTTAGCAATACACACTTCCCAGACCAGACATATTCCAGTTAATAAATTCAAAATAAAAAGTATTTTTCTACCTTCTGTTTGGGCATTTTATTTTTCAGTTGCAATTGCTCCAGTCACTTTCTTCTGGTTTCTTCGTGTCTTCTGTGAGCTATCCATTTGTCCTTTCTTCTCTTTTAGATGTTTTCCATTCTCTCTCTATTTCTGCTTTAACATACTGATTGTGTCCCTTTTGCTCTTTCCCCCAATTCGTTCCTTATTCCTTTATCATCCATTTAAATTTCACCCTTCCATTCTCAAGCCCCTCTTACTCTCCCAATACCCGGCCCATCATAGACTTTTCTTCCACACAAAATATCTTTTCCCCTTCCATTCTCATTCCCCATCCATTCTAGTCCTCCCCCAAAATCAGTTCCCTTATAGTTCTAAACCCACCCAGCATCCACTCCCTTCTAGTCCCATTCTCCCATGCCCCACATCAGCCCATTTCCAGTCCTATTGTAGCCCCCATCAGCCCATTTCCAGTCCTATTCCAGCTCTTCATCAGCCCATTTCCAGTGCTAGCAGCCCTCACATCACAGGCCATTTCCAGTCCTAGCCCCTCCCCCCCAATCACAGCCCATTTCCAGTCCAAGTCCCCCATCACAGCCTCTTTCTAGCCCTAGCCCCCCCATCACAGCCTCTTTCTAGCCCTAGCTCCCCCCCATCACAGCCTATTTCCAGTCCTAGGCCCCCCCATCATCACAGCCCATTTGCAGTCCTATTCCCCCCCGCACCATCACAGCCCATTTGCAGTCCTAGCCCCCCTAATCACAGCCTATTTCCAGTCCAAGTTCCCCCTCCCTCCACCATAGCCCATTTCCAGTCCAGGTCCCCCCCCCCCATCACATCAACTTTTACAGTCCTAGTCCCTCCCCCCCCTTAGCCCTTTTCCAGTCCTAGTTCCCCTCCTCACAGCCCATTTCCAGTCCAGGTCCCCCCCCATCACAGCAACATTTCCAGTCCAAGTCCCCCCCACATAGCACTTTTCCAGTCCAAGTTCCCCCCCTCATAGCCCATTTCCAGACCCGGTCCCCCCCCCCATCACAGCAACATTTCCAGTCCAAGTCCCCCCCCTAGCCCTTTTCCAGTCCAAGTTCCCCCCCCCCCATAGCCCTTTTCCAGTCCAGGTCTCCCCCCCCAGCCCATTTGTAGTCCTAGCCCCCCCCCCATCACAGCCCTTGCAGTCCTTGGCCTCTCCCCCCCCCCCCCCGACCAGCACCGCGGCTGTCTGAGGGGCTTCAGAGGGAGCCGGAGAAGCCCGCGCGAGGCCCCGACTCCCTCTGTACAACTGCCAGCATGAAGATCCTTTTCCTTCACGCCGGTGGTTGTTTCTGTGAAGCCGCGAATGCTGGGAAAGGTTAAAGGGCATTGCCTTTAACCTTTCCCAGCAATCGCGGCTTCACAGAAACAGCTGCCAGCGTGAAGGAAAAGGATCTTCATGCTTGCAGTTGTACAGAGGGAGCCGGGGCCTCGCGCGGGCTTCCCCGGCTCCCTCTGAAGCCTTCCGGTGTGCGGGCTGTTTTTTTTTATAACTCCGCGGACTTTTTCGGATCGGAAAAAAAGCCGGTTTTTTGTTCTGGCTGCTTCCGATCTTGAGGCCAGAGCAAAAAAAGGCTTTTCAAGGGCCGGTTTTACCTCTGCGCCGGCAGCCGGCCTGGCCATGGAAAAACCGGCCAGGCCGGCTGAAAACCGGCCAGTTGGCAACCCTATGTTCAAAGTACTGTGTTACCTTAGCCATCTTAACTTGTAGAAAGATGGTATAAAAAGAAGTTAAATACAATAAATAATTTAGTATTGTTACCCGCCTGACTGAAGACCAAACACAATTTAGGACAACTATCCAAAGGGTCGCCATGAGTCAACACCGACTCGACGACACTTAACAACACAACAACAACCCGCCTAGATAGCTTTGGCCATAAACAGTATGTCAAACAAAGACTAACTGTAACATACATGTGTGCACATAGGGGCCTCTTTAACCAAAGTGTGGTAAACAGTTACTGTGGGGTTCAGTATGCCAAAACCCCTGTGGTAACTGCTCCCAGGCAGCAAGTGCAGAAGGTGCAGGGTAAAATCTAGGGCAGGATCGGGGAAGGATTGGAGCTGAAAGTGGGCATGGTGGCCAATGACAGCTAGTTTGTATGACATTTATGCAAGGTAGCTATCATGACTACCGATAGCATGACTACAATTCCAATCGTCCCAGAGATGGTGGCAATTGTAGTCGTGCCACCAGCAGCGTGGTAGCATGGTGGCAGCCTATGCTGCAGAGCCTCGATGCCATATCTACCATCTCCCTGATCCACCAGACCCCTTCTATGTTCACATATCCTCCATTCCAGCAGCCCCCCCCCCCCCAATGATCTCTTTCCCAGTCATGGCTTCCCCTTCAGGACCTTGATGGATGCTGTCAGACGGCTGCCTGGGTGAGAATCTTCACACTCTTGGCAAGTGCATATTTCTATATGATTTGCAAGGTATTGTGGGCAATGTAGTTCATTCACACCAGACACAGCTGCTGACAATAATTTAGTTGTGCTCTTGGGTAAAGCCAATAAGATATTTATTTATGGGGTTATTTCTCCCAACACAGATATGCTTGGTAGCACATAAATTAGGTTACTTGCTTTCAGTGTTAACTTGGAAAAACAAAGTCAAAATCAGGAAAACAACAAATGAAAAGCCACAAAGCAAGAAACAAACTGTTCTTTTCAGGTTAACTTCTGATTACTTCCCACATAGATACAGAAGTGATTCTCTCCTAGCTCACAAGCAATTAGGTAAGGCTTAATTGCTAGCAGTTACCAGCTGAAACCCCTTAGCTGGCTTGCCTTCCACTGTGTGGGTCAAATCCTGCTTCAGGAGCTTTTCTGAGTAGATTAAAGAACAAATTTGTATTTCTTTGTGATGGTTGCTGTACTTTATAACATAAAGTTACCAACGGAGTTTAGATAGAGAGCAGTCCATATAAACAGGATCCTCATCTGCTATTATTCCCCCTTGTTCAACAAGCATGGGTTCAATATCATGGATTGGCACAGATGAATCTCTCAATGGAGCATTTTCAGGAGAATACTTGTTTCCCTGCTGTCTTTCAAGGTTATAGCTAGGGCATAGATCAGTGTTCATACCTGAGCTTCCATTGCTGCTAGAGTTCCTCTCTATATAGCCTGGCCAGTATGTAGTCCAGTTTTTATGTCCAGCCTTCCAATCCAGATCCCTGGACACTGGATCTCTCTTCACATACCTTCTGGCACAGGTCTTAGGGTCCCTTCCACATGCAGCCGTCTCCCTTACAGGTAGCCTCTGGAGATTCCTAGCTCTGCAGCACCATTCCTCTGGCTTTCCCCAGTCCAATGGTGTATGCTGGCCCCTGGAATACCTCACAGTATACGTACTGCTTTGGACTCTTCTAGACCTCTCAAAGGCTTTTCTCCTCTTTCTTCCAGAGGGCTTCTTTCCCTCTCTGTCCGTCCGGTTTGGCTTCTGCTTCTGATGATCCTTCAGATGAAACTGAGGATAATTCTCTGTATATCCCAGGTGATCATGAAGATGGTCATCTGTAGAATAAACTCTACTCTTATTCTGCTTAGATGAGTGCTGCTCCCTAATACAGCGCAGCTGTGCTGAATCAGGCCTTGCCCTTTGAGATGAGTGTTCCATCCTAGCACAGCGCAGCTGTGCTGAATCAAGCCCTGCCCTTTGCAATGAGTGCTTGGGGATTACCTCATAGCCCTTTAGATTGAACACACGTTTTCTCACTTCAGCTCCTCTCATGACTGTTGAAAACCTGGTGCATTCTGGGACTGGTAGTCTTTTATGGCAAAATTCTGTTTTCTCATTTCTACCAGCACTGACAGGTTGCTTGTTCAGAGACACTTCACCTTTTCTATAGCCCCTTCCTGAGCTATGATAAGCTTCCTTATCACATACCCCCCTGCTTAAGTTATTACGGACTGGTTTAACTGGTGAAACTTCTTTCCTACAGTCCGTAATACCTACGAGAGTGTTATCATTTTGAAGCTCACTTACTTCCTGACTGGCTTCAGGGACATTATTATTTACAGGCCTCTCCTTCCAAGACTTAAGTACATTAATATGGTAGGTCTGCCTACGCCCTCTTGCATTTTCTACCACATAAGATACTGGGCTCACTTGTTTAACAACCTTCCATGGCCCTTTCCACTGTACTTCAAATTTTGGAGCTGTACCTGCTACTTGAACCAAAACCTTTTCACCAATGCTTAATTGGCGGCTTTTGGCCTTCCTATCATACCACCCTTTCTGGCGCACTTGACTGTCCTGCAGGTTCCTCTCAGCAACCTGCGACGTCCTTTTCAAACGTGCTCTCAAGTCACGTAGAAACAGTGGCACCTCCTGACTTCCTGGTTCAGGATCAATCCATTGTTCCCTCAAAATGTCTAACAAACCCCGTGGAGCCCTACCATACATCATTTCATATGGGGTTACACCTAGGGACACCTGAATTCTTTCCCTGCAGGCATACAAGGCAAAAGGCAATAACATATCCCATTCTTTTACCTCTCCTGCTAACCCCCTTCTCAACATTTGTTTGAGAGTTTGGTTAAATCTCTCCACCAAACCGTTTGATTGTGGATGGTAGGCTGAGGTTTTTACGTGATGAATGCCAAAGGCATCCCAGACCTGGGCCAAATATTTGGATACAAAATTGGACCCTCGGTCAGTCAACACCTCTCTTGGGAATCCCACTTCACAAAACAATTTTACTAGCTCTAAAGCTATTGTTTTTGCAGAAACATTCCTCAATGGTATGGCTCAGGGAAACCTTGTTGCCTGATCTACCATAACTAGGATGTATTGGAAACCTCGGGGCGTTTTGACTAATGGGCCTACAATATCCATGGCAATGCAACCAATTGGGTCTGTAATAATTGGCATGGGAATCAATGGCACCACCGGTGGGTGAGCCGCTGTAACTCGCTGACACGCTGGACACGCAGCACAAAACTGGGCAGTTTCTTTGAAAATACCTGGCCAGTAAAAATGCTTAAGTATTTGATCCAGCGTTCCTTGCATCCCTTTATGACCTCCAACTGGATGATCATGTGCTAATCTAAGTACTAGCCCTTTGAAAGTTGTGGGTACCACCAATTGTTTACATATGGTCTCATTTCTGGAGTCCTGACTCTCTCTCTATAATATATCATTATCTAGTCTGAATCTGGGCAACTCCTCCCTGACCTCATGAGCATACTTAAAAGCTCGGGTGAGAGCTTGATCAGCTCGCTGCTCTTGTGGAAAGTTAGGAAACTTTGCCACTAACTCAGCTGGCACCCAGGGTAAACTTTGACCCGCTAACATCTCAGCCCTACCCTGTGCTCTGCAAAGTCTCTCATGCCGCTTTTGTGCTTTCAACTTTCTTACTTTACCAGATGATGGGGTTATTAAATCATCATGAGAGGGTAAGTCTCCTAATAACTCTGCCTGCTCCCCCTCCTCCTTCTGCTGGCTCTCTATCTTAGCCTGCGAGTGGGTGGATACAAGGCCCCTCTTATTACCCATAGTTTGGCCTTCTGGAAGCTGAACCATCTTTTTAGCTAGGGACTGAGGACTTCCAAAGAAAGGCCCGGGAGCTATTTCCATTATTAAACCTTCTCCATCCTTCTTTCCTAGCCCTTCCACTAGACCCTGCTTAAATCTTGGCCAGTCCTTTCCTAGAACCAAATCAAAGGGTAGCCTAGGCACCACTGCTACCAGGACTTCCTCTTGTTCCCCCAGGCACTTAACCTTTAGCCTATAGGTGGGATGTGATGTTGCAGCACCATGAATGCATCTGATGTGAACTTGGCTTTCAGGGGTTCTAGGCACAAATCCTTCTTGGGCCTCTATCCTCTTCCAAAGCCTTTTTGACATCATACTCTGGTCTGCCCCAGAGTCTAACAAAGCATTTATGGTAATTCCTTGCACATCAACCATCAAAAGAAATCCTTCCTTGGGCTGTTCTAACTCCACCCCCATTAAGCTAGTGTGTGACTGGCATCCTTTTTCTAAGTGTCCCCATTTTCCACACTTGAAACATTTCTCTCTATTCCACTGTGTCATCTGGTTTGATACAGTACATTCATTTTCAGAAACATTTTTAATTATTTTCTTTTCTGATACAGCACATCTAGCCTCAGCACCAATCTTCAGAGGGCCACCCATTCTATGGCAAGCCTGCGTGGCTTCCAAGAATCTCTCTGCTAGCATGGTTGCCTCTCCAAGATTTTGGCAATTTTGCTGTATAAGGAAAGTGTGCAAATCTTTAGGTACCCCAGACATAAATTGTTCAAGCATTATAATATCTAATAACATTTCTACCGTCTTTTGCTCAGGCTCCAACCATTTTACAGCTAAACCTCTGATTCTCTGACTCAGAGCCCTGGGTGTTTCACCCACTCTCAATGTAGTAGCTCTAAACATTCGCCTATTCTCTGAAATAGACAACCCTAGGCGATCTCTAATAGCAGCCTTTACATCCTTATAATTCAAAGCCTGGGCTGCTGGCATTGCTCTATAAGCTGCAAGCGCCTCTCCAGTTAATGAGGCTGCCAGCCTTACTGCCCACTGGGTCTCTGGCCATGCTAATGCTTGTGCCACTCTTTCAAAAGACTCTAGAAAATCATCAACATTATCATCTGGAGTTAGCTTCCCAAAACTAAATGCCCCAATCCCTTGATTGGGTCCCACACTGTCCACATGTGGTGTACCAGTATTTACTGCTGGTCTTGCATCTGTTCCACTTTGGCTCTGCAGCTCAATTAGGGCTTGCACCAGATCAAGCACTGGCCTCTGCTGGTCCATTAAGGCTCTCATAGCAGTGTCCTGAGCCTGCTGTGCTAGCTCCTGCTGCCTGCTGAACTGGGCTGCCATCCACTGAGCTAGTTCCTTTGAATCCATCTTGAACCCTGTAAGAAAATACAAAGAAAAAAACACAGTGCACCACCTTCCAAACAGGTGTTTTTTTTTCTACACTCTTTTTTTTTTCAATTACCCTGTGCTTACTCCCATCCACCACTAGACATGCCCAGGTACTTATTACCTTGTCTCAGTGATGAATCCAGCTCTGCACAGGGTCTTTTCCTCCTGGGACAGCTTCCTGGAACAACCCCTTTTCCTCCAAAGTGTAGTTGAGGGAAAATCTTTTTTTTTCCAGCTTTAAACTTGAACTTTAGTTGTAATCCTCAGCAAGTAAATCCCTTTTGTGCAAAAGCAATCCGAAAAACTACGCCATTTGTCAGACGGCTGCCTGGGTGAGAATCTTCACACTCTTGGCAAGTGCATATTTCTATATGATTTGCAAGGTATTGTGGGCAATGTAGTTCATTCACACCAGACACAGCTGCTGACAATAATTTAGTTGTGCTCTTGGGTAAAGCCAATAAGATATTTATTTATGGGGTTATTTCTCCCAACACAGATATGCTTGGTAGCACATAAATTAGGTTACTTGCTTTCAGTGTTAACTTGGAAAAACAAAGTCAAAATCAGGAAAACAACAAATGAAAAGCCACAAAGCAAGAAACAAACTGTTCTTTTCAGGTTAACTTCTGATTACTTCCCACATAGATACAGAAGTGATTCTCTCCTAGCTCACAAGCAATTAGGTAAGGCTTAATTGCTAGCAGTTACCAGCTGAAACCCCTTAGCTGGCTTGCCTTCCACTGTGTGGGTCAAATCCTGCTTCAGGAGCTTTTCTGAGTAGATTAAAGAACAAATTTGTATTTCTTTGTGATGGTTGCTGTACTTTATAACATAAAGTTACCAACGGAGTTTAGATAGAGAGCAGTCCATATAAACAGGATCCTCATCTGCTATTATTCCCCCTTGTTCAACAAGCATGGGTTCAATATCATGGATTGGCACAGATGAATCTCTCAATGGAGCATTTTCAGGAGAATACTTGTTTCCCTGCTGTCTTTCAAGGTTATAGCTAGGGCATAGATCAGTGTTCATACCTGAGCTTCCATTGCTGCTAGAGTTCCTCTCTATATAGCCTGGCCAGTATGTAGTCCAGTTTTTTATGTCCAGCCTTCCAATCCAGATCCCTGGACACTGGATCTCTCTTCACATACCTTCTGGCACAGGTCTTAGGGTCCCTTCCACGTGCAGCCGTCTCCCTTACAGGTAGCCTCTGGAGATTCCTAGCTCTGCAGCACCATTCCTCTGGCTTTCCCCAGTCCAATGGTGTATGCTGGCCCCTGGAATACCTCACAGTATACGTACTGCTTTGGACTCTTCTAGACCTCTCAAAGGCTTTTCTCCTCTTTCTTCCAGAGGGCTTCTTTCCCTCTCTGTCCGTCCGGTTTGGCTTCTGCTTCTGATGATCCTTCAGATGAAACTGAGGATAATTCTCTGTATATCCCAGGTGATCATGAAGATGGTCATCTGTAGAATAAACTCTACTCTTATTCTGCTTAGATGAGTGCTGCTCCCTAATACAGCGCAGCTGTGCTGAATCAGGCCTTGCCCTTTGAGATGAGTATTCCATCCTAGCACAGCACAGCTGTGCTGAATCAAGCCCTGCCCTTTGCAATGAGTGCTTGGGGATTACCTCATAGCCCTTTTGATTGAACACACGTTTTCTCACTTCAGCTCCTCTCATGGCTGTTGGAAACCTGGTGCATTCTGGGACTGGTAGTCTTTTATGGCAAAATTCTGTTTTCTCATTTCTACCAGCACTGACAGGTTGCTTGTTCAGAGACACTTCACCTTTTCTATAGCCCCTTCCTGAGCTATGATAAGCTTCCTTATCACAATGCACTTAATACCACTTATTGAGGTGGATTCAAGTAAACCTTTGCTAACCACCGCATTGATGATGAATGCACTTTAATAACTCAGAACTAACCATGATGTGCAGTCAGTGCCCCTCTCCCCTTCCCATTTCCCTCCCCATCACGCACTAAGCAGATAGTGAGACATTAACTACACACTATGTTTTGCATGAGCTGTTGTCGCAGCTCCTGCAAGCTGGTTAATGTGCACTCGAGCACACATTAACAGCACAGCTTAGTAAATATGCCCCCAAATAACCAAAATGAATGTTTAAAAACATCAAACAAAAAAAACATGTCTCAAATCTTCCTTGGAATTCTACCATCAAATGGACTATGTAGTGCCAATTTCTTTACAAAACGTTAGCCAAAATTCCCACTTCTAAAAATATACTGAAATAAAATACAGTAGTTAAAACCTTTATAGGACTCTACTGTACCAGCCTCATACAGCATCCACTCAAGCAAAACAAATGCTTAAATGTTCCAGAGTAACATCACTGAAAATAGCTACAGCGCCTCTGTGTAAGAATGCTGATGATTGACAGCTCAGCACTGGTGGCAATGCAATGCAAACTACAAACTTTAGAAGGCTAAAAATACTGAGAAAAAGTTTTTTATTTATTTGGCTGCCATTTTATTTTTATTTTTGTTTGTATTTTGTCTTTATTTTTGTTTTCTGGCTCTGGGTTCTTATAGCAAGGCAACCTTCTACTTATAGTGTTAGTCTTACAGAATTCTATCAGTCTTTCTCCGGTTTCGTTTCTGTGCCATGTCCATATTTTCCAATCACTTTACCACCTTCTTTGTTCCCAACTTTTGTGTTCATTACTCATGACTATCGGCTTATCTTGTTTGCATGTTCTGTCAATTTTGGCTTGTACTTGTTCATAGATCTAATGAACTGCATCTGTTGTTAACACATATACCCGAATAATAATTGTTGCTGGGCATTCCTCGTAGACTAATACAAATTAAGCATTCACTAGCTGCATTGTATTTCATTACAGTCCTTGCAAGTTTCTTCTTAATTATAAATGCAATACCATTTCTGTCTTTCATTTCTGGAATTCAAAGTGCCTGAAGTCAGTCCATTTCGGTTTGCTGACACCCAATAAATTGAATTGTAAACATTCCATTTCATTCTTGACCACCTCCAGCTTCCCTTGGTTCATGCTTCATATGTTCCATGTTCCAATATATGACACCTTTGCAGCTTCTGACTCTCATTTCATGTACCGCTATATCAGCAGTCAGACATCCCAAGGACTTTCATCCAACCACATCCAAGAGTCTTCAGCTCTTCCCCAGTAGCCTGTTGAGTGCATTCCAACCTGGGAGTCTCATCTTCCAGCACTATATCACAATTTGTTTTGTTATGATTATCCTTTGAGTTTTTATGGCAAGATATGGAAATAGATTGCAGTTCTTTCTTTACATGCCAGTTTCAGCTATCACAGAAATATTTTCCTCTGCAGCAGTGGTATTTTCAGTGCCCTCCCCCATATGGTGTGCTACCCTGTGCACCCCCCTATACCCAGCTGGCCAGGAGAGAATAGCTGGTCCCTGGAGTTTGAGGCACCATGGAAACTCAATGTAATCATAAGTTTGCTACACGGCCTCCACAGGGTTGGCCAGCATGCACTCCCCTCCGGCGAGTACCCAGAGCATGCCGTACCAACCACCTGTCGTTTGTAAACCATTGCTCTACAGCCAACACCGTCCTACACTGCTGCTGCTCAGATGGGTGGTTTGTCTTAATCTGGCATCTCAGCTGAGACCTGTCCATCTTGGGAGACTCTGCCAGTAGTTAAGCTACCGATAACTTGGCTTTCAGCATCACTGATGCACACAAGCCCTCGCGACACGACAAGATGCAAACCAAGTGAGAAATTGCTAAATAGCGCAGAGTAATCATCACTTTAATCTAGCAGCAAGTTGGGAGGATGGTCTGTATGCAAGACTACACATCTAGGCACATTTTCACAGAGACTAGGTCTGTGGGAGATTAGGGCTTTGGTCAGTCTGAATCTACACAAGAACTTTCTCAGTCAGGTCTTCAGAATCTGCCCTAGGATGAAATATTTTACTACCAATGGGCATATAAAAACGGATATAGTCTGAAAGCCATTGAGAGATCCCTCTAATGCACAACCATCATAGGCAAAATGGGAAAGAAAACATCAACCTCTTTGTACCCCTTTTTAAACAAGCAACTGTGAATTTAAAAAAAAAATTGAATGCAATGTGTATCCGCTATTCCAAGTTATTACGTCAGACCGTATAGATGCTGCATTCACAGTGACACTGTTGAGAAATGACTGAAATGGGGGTCTCTCTAATATGATATTGTAAAAGTAAAGTGAGTGGCCTTGGCCTGCTCCCAGGATTTTCCAAGAGAAGAAAAATGATTAAAATTAAATTGTCCCTCCCACAAAAAAATCATGGGAGTTATGGAGCTGCTCAGAATTGCTCCTCTCTGGAAAGCTCTTTAAAGTTTTGGAATGTTTCAAAATGGCACAAATCACTGTCCCCTTTTTAGAAAGTAGATTTTTGCAAAAGACAGTTTTCAGTAGCTATTTACCACTGGAGGCCGTTAGTGGAGAATACAAATTAATGATAGTCCTGACCACTGAAAAATGTGGAAAGTTGGAATCCGCCCTAGTGCCTTTGTCCTTATGTAGACATCTAGCAACTAGAACACACAGAGCGCTGAGCCTTTTAGTTTTTCAAAAGATTACCAATATGTGACAAATAATCCCTAAAGAGATAGGAATAGTTACTACATTTAAGTCTGAATAGGACTTGCATGATAAGACTGAGAGCCTGATTCATCGAGGGCTTTTCTTCTCATAGATGCAGAATAAGGAAAGTCTGAGTGAATCGCACCCTGGAGGTGTATGCACACCTAACACAAGAACTCAAGTTTCTAAATCATTTTGCTTGTTCATTTTTGGTGTCATAATCCTGTTGTGAAATATTGCACTGCAGAATACAATCACGATTTTTGTATTTATCCATTTGTGTTCTCTTATGATCAAGCCACACTAAACATTTCCATTTGTGACAAATGAAGGCTTTTTGATGTATGCTAAAATATTACAGATTCTAGTACAAACTATTTTTGCATCTACAGTTCTTTGCATATTACATTTGTCTTTTTATCAAATATTATTTTGACAAAACTGAAATCTTAAAATATGTTTTTCTTTTATTCTTGAGGGGTCCAGCTGTTCCCTCCTGCTTATTTAAGATTCCAGCTTAATTAGAACTGCCTCTGCAAAGCTATGGTACCTTGTTCCTTCATTCATAGCTATCAGGGAACGTTTTCTCAGTTTTAAACTCTCCCCCCACCCTCAGTCTCCTGTCTTAACCAAACCATTTCTGCAACAGTTCTTGGTCAAGGGCCACAGACTGTAGCCTGCTCACAAATCTAATATGCATTCGCCTTGACTCTGGCCCTAAGAAACGTATTCTAGTAATCATACAAAATTCTCATTTTTTAAAAATAGTCATTTGTAAGTTGTTTTCATAAGCCAGTGTAGTATTTTAATTACTCAAAATATTCCATTCTTAATTAGAAGAGCTAAAAAAAAACCACTTCGGGGGGCCTTCTGAGCCAAAAATAGTTGGGGATACGTCCAACCCCGCTATTCGTGCCCTTTCCCGGCCTCATCCTCCTACCCCGTGCATTGTACAGGGAAGTTCAATAGGGATGGGAAAGGGGCAGATCGGGGGCGGCATTAGGGAAGGCAGTGGGCGGTTGTCAGCCCTGTACGTCCGAGGCCGGCGACTTGAATGGGGACGTTATTCCACCTCTGAGGTGGAATAACTTCCCTGATGCAGAGGAAATGGCAGGACTAGGGCTGGGAAGGGGCGGCAGGTGGCAGAAGGCATTCCCTGCAGTCCGACCCTGGCCCTTGGAGGCCAGATCATGGATCGGGCTGCTGGGAAGCACTTTGGGTGCTGGCAGCTGGGGATCGCGGCTTTTAAATTTAGCCATGGTGCCATGGCACCGCGGCTCCTTTTAAAAGCCCTGACTGAATTAGCTAGGCAAGGCCTGTACATGCAGGCCAGGCTGAACTGTGGTCCCGGCCTGCACCTTCAGGCCTGTTCACAATTCTGATCTCGTGGGGTTAGACATGCCCCGCGGGATCAGAATCTTGACTCCCTCTGTGCATACGATTCTGACCAGGTGTACAGAGTTCCTGTACGTCCAAGATGGAATGACCCCCTGGGGGGGGTTACTATGTTTATGGGAACTTCGGCCAGTCTCGATTAACATTCGACTGGTTCTCTTTACTGCCCTTGTCTCATTTACTGAACACCACACTCTTTTAGGAGAGGCCTTCAGTTTGATTTTGAGTTATCGTGATAGATCACTGTCAGTAATCTGGTCCTTATTACTGGTTGATAGTTCAGGAATAACAATGTAGTTGAGACTCTTTTGGAAGCCAATGTCTTTTTCTTCTAGGTGTATGTTCACTCTCACATACCTTTCAAGTCTTCTGCATTAGGTAGGAGTCATCTACCATTCTACTGCACACGAATGGGAAAACTGCCACCCAATGAGCGAGATTTTGCAGGACCTCTGCTGGTATAGAGAAGGAGCACATCCTGCAGCAGCCAGCGCTAGGTTTCTTCTGTGTCGGTACCATGAGCAGCTTCAAATCTCACAACATCATCAATAGTAAGTGTCAGGCTGTGAGGTTTGAAGCTGCTCACTATCCTAGCACAGAAGAAGCCTAGTGATGGCTGCTGAACTGCTGCATTACAGAAGGCAACTCATGGTGGAGAAAGCAAAAAGCAACTGGGGGAGGTTATGTTGGGGATCAAGTACAAGGATATTGATGCTGGGGGTGATCGGATGCTTTGGGTGTGTTGGGGGATTGGATGTCTTGAGGGAGATGGGGGGAATTGCTGTCGGGGGTGATTGGGGATCTATTGCTGAGGTATCTGATGGTGAGTTAAGGAACAAGTTGAAGGGGGAACAGATACTGGAGAAAGTGTGGAACGTCTGGCAGAGATATGCTGGGAAAGATGGCCCAAGCAGCAAGGGATAGATGCTGGGGAAGGGGGAAAAGAAGTAGGATCAGATAATAGAGAAGGGAAAAGTAGGAGCAGATGATGGGGAAAAATCAAGGGGCAGTTGCTAAGAGAATGGGAGAAAGAGGCAAAGGGCAGATACTGAAGGAGGCATGAACAGGTCCGTACCAAGCTGGAAATGCTCCCTGTGTGACCTGGCACCTCCCTCCCACCCAGCTGTGCATAGAAACTCACTGTTGGGTTTTCTGGAAGCCCAGTAATTATATCATCCCTTCTGTATTTATGCCCTGTGCGGCTGCAGCATTTGCACAGCCCTTGAAATGACCCTGGGCATGAGGAGGCAAATACTGGGGAAAGGGGGTGCAAGAGGCAAATGGCAGGTGCTGAGGAAGAAGATGGAAGAACTAGAAGTAGATATTGGGAGAAGGGAGGAAAGGCAAAAGAGAGATTATGGGGAAAAGAAGGAAAGAGGCAGGAAGAAGGTTGATACTGAAGAGGAGAGGTTGGTAGAGACAAAGAGTGAGAATGAGAAAAGAGACATTATGGGTTTTTTAAGAAGCCCTAGTCATGCCTTGGACTTCTGAAAACAGGCATAGAGATGTTTAAAGCATAGACATGTCCCCAGAGTAATTTTAGAAACTGGATCTGTAGACGTCTCCATGCCAGGACATTCAAGGCCTCATGGGGGCATGGTGAAATCATGCCCAGGGTGCTCTCAGGGACTTGGATGTCTTTGCCCAATTCCAGTAGCTCCCTGGATGTCCCAAGCTGCATCACAGCTTATACTGCTCCAGACATGAAAAGTACTCAGTCCATCAAACATGCAGAGGGTGTGAAAGAATAGACACACATATCTCCCCTATATTGTCCATGTTGATAACAAACACTGCCTTGGAATGCAGGCTCATGTTTCCATTTTTACCATACCAATAGACATCCCTGTATGTAACCTTGCATGAAACGGATGTCCTTGCCCTGTTAATTCACAATGGGGACATCTATGTGGAAGTCGCTGTAGGTATCCACATCATGTTTCTAAAATTGGAACTAAACATAAACATCCCTGGATTTTTTTTTTTTATATTTATGCATTTTATACATAGAATATCAAGAATACATTCTTGAAACAGAAATTAAGCAGGAAAACAGGAAGTACATTAAATCCCAAACCAAAAACTTTAGGAAAATTTATCACAGTCCCAGACTACTCTAGCCCAACATAGAGAGGGATACCAAGAAAAGAAAAAAGAACAGCCGAAATTCTGAAGGAAAAAGGAAGTGCTCATACAGTCAAGACCATGCTCCTCCTAAATAGTCAAAGGATCCGTCCCCCAACATCCCTGGATTTTTAATGAACATTTTGCCATGGATGTCTTTTCTAAAATGCCACCTCACATGGATGATGTGGAGATGAGGGAGATAAAGGAACGAAAAGCTAAATGCATGGGGTAGTTAGAAGAGGCAAAGATATAATTGTGGTCAACATTATTGGTACCCTTGCATTTTAGGTATGTTGTGTACAATATCTTCAAAAGTAATTGGAAATATTCCAACTGTATGTCGTCATAATATTTTAATAGTATATTCAAAGATGTACAACAAAAAACCGATGCCTGTCTAACTTACTGTAGATATAGTAATTTCTGAGAAAAAAAAAACAAAATATGACCTGGGCAGGATTAATGGCATCCTTCATCAATATTCGGTTGCACAACCCTTGGAAGTGATGACAGCTTCCAAATGTTTCTTGTAGCCATCTATAAGTTTCATACATCTGCTTGCTGGTAGTTTGTCCATTCTTCAACTGCGATTTGTTCCAGCTCATGAATGTTTACAGGATTCCTTTTACGAATGGCAGATTTCAGCTCTTTCCAAAGATTCTCAATTGGATTGAAATCAGGACTCATTGCTGGCCAGTTTAAAACAGTCCATTTGTTCCTTTTGAACCATTCTTGTGTACTTCTGGATGTATGTTTTGGGTCCTGCTGGAGGACCCATGAGCTTTGACCCAGACCTAGCTTTTTGACACTAGGTAACACATTTCATCCCAAAATACCTTGGTAGCCCTCTGACGTCATGATCCTTTAATATATTCCAGGCCTCCAGTTCCTGAGGCAGTCCCATAACATTATAGAACCTCCACTATCTTTATCTGTAGGAAGAGGTTTTTTTCTTTATAAGCTTCATTTCTTTGGCTGTAAATGCATCGTTGGTCTGCATTGCCAGACAGCTCAAGTTATGTTTCATCTGTCCACAGAACATTTTCTTAGAAGGTTTCTCAAGGTGGTTTTGGGCAAAGATCTGGTGTGCCTTTTTATGTGTCTTTGAGCAGTGGGTCCTCCAATAAATTGCAGGTACATAGATTGTGGAAATTTTTATTTAATTTTGGCTAGGATTTCCTGTCTTGGTCTTTCCCCTACTTGGTAGGTAGTCTAAAGTAAGAGGTTTTCAGTGACGGGAAATTGCTGTATCTGTCCTTCATGATCATGTTTGTTATTGGTTAAAATAAATTTAAGGTATGTCTTCATGAGTGTTCTTGGAAGGTTTTTGTTTAAGCTGTGAGCATAAAAATCCTCATAAGGAAGGGGACTAGTTCCTTCCTTTCTCCCCCTTCTTTGGACTGACAGGGTTTAGGGGTGGGGAGAATGGCTGGGATACAGAGTGTGGATCCTAAGGTTTGAGAGGCCTTGGATTAAGGAGGAAAGCTAAGGATCTACCAGAGAAGAGGTTTGGGGAATCAAGAAGAAGAGAATGCTGAAGGGCAATAAGGTTGGCAAGTAGTCTGGCCACTTGCCAAGAGAGAAGCCACAAGAGGCCAAGGAGATGAAGTGATTGGATCTTCCTTGTAGGGGTGTAGACTGAAGTCTGCTGTGAATGGAATATGCTGTAAAGTTCTTGTCCTGTATTTAACCTACTGTAGATTAAAGGGCTTTTTTCCACTGTACTAAAGAATTTTGTTAGTAAATCCTTTTATATTCATCAGCCAGTTGGACTGGATCTTTGCTTCTTAGTACTGACTGACTGAAAGGGATTGAGAGATTGTGAGAAAATTTCCGTAAAGGTAGGGCCCAAAACAGCTCAAGAGGTACAGTATAGGGCAAGGCATAACAACGCCTACCCATCTAGAAATCCAGGCTACAGAAAAGGTGTTTCAACAGGATACAGTGTAAAAGACATTTTGTCGGGGGGGGGGGGGGGTAAAGAGGAGTGACTGTGTTGATCTATATTTCTCTTAAAAATAGCTCCCACTGGCAACTCTACTCTCAGACACCAGCAAAAATAAACTTTTCCTGAGACAGCAGGGGAAACTCTACAGAGTTCAGTTACTGAAAGTCATTTAGAAAGTTGAGGATTGTGAGGGACTCAGAAAAATCTTTTAAGATTAGGAGACTGGGCATTTAATGGCTGATGAAATTTATTGTGGGAAAGAGCAAAGTGATGCACATTGTTTACATGTATTCGAGTTTATCATTTCCAGTTTTGGGTTTGCATTAAGAATCGCTATCCAAGAAAAAGATCTTGGAATCATTGTGGACAATACTTTGAAATTTTCAGCCCAGTGTACTGCGACTGCGAGAAAAGTCAATAGAATGCTAGGGATTGTATGAAAAGGAATGAAGAAACCTGAAAATATAGTTATACCTTTTATAGGTTCCCGGTGCGACTGAATTTTAAGTATTATGTGCAGTTCTGCTCGTCTCATTACAGACGGGATATAGCAGAACTAGTAAAGGTTCTGAAAAGAGCAACAAAAATGTGGATGGGGATAGAAGACCTCCCTTATCAAGAGAGGCTGAGCAAGTTAAGGCTCTTCAGCTGGAAGAAAAGACGTCTGAAACCGGCGTATGATAAAAGTCCATAACATGAGTGGGTGGTATAATTAAACAGGGAATAGTTATCTAACTTTTTAAACACTACTAAAACAAGAGAACACTCTATATAACCAGCAGATTTAAACCAAATTGTAGAAAGTGTTTTTTTTTATGCAACATATATTTAAGTTGAAGAATCTGTCACTTGGAGAATGTGATCAAGGAGACTAACAAAGTGAGATTAAAAAGAAGTTTGGACTAGTGCGTGATGGAAAAGCTTGTAACATGTTACACAGTTATGCTAGGCGAGCCATTTCTTATCTGTGGAAATGAGCTATAAAAAATAGATCAAGCTTTTGGGATCTGCCAGCTAATTGCGACCTGGACTGGTTACTGTCAGAGATAGGACGATTTAACTTTATTATTTGATTAGAGGAGCTATGCCAGATGGGGCATCCATAGGAGCTTTGGCTGTGAGGCTTTGCACTGACATGAGATGGGTTTTCGATGCAAGGGAAATTTAAGATTCAGGGTTTACTTGCCCTTTGTGATAACAATTGGTGGAGGAAGGTTAATTTTCGATGGATTAACGTGCATCGCAAAATGTATTATTATTTTTTTTTTAATTCTTTATTTTCGTTTTATAACAACAGAGGAAAGGAAGACATACAGCTAAAAGACAGATACATAAAGTGTAATACATACATCAAAGTAAACCCCTACCACCCCCCTCCCCCCTGCTTCTTCTCTAGAAAACTAATCATTCCCGAAGCGGGCGTGTACTGACATTATTGTGTTACAAAACCTCACGGTGATCTGAAACATGATGAGTGCACATTAAACAGACATGTCGGAACAATGAGCAGATTGTACATAATCATTGAGCATCTGCCATTTAGACAAGCAAGAATGAGTTTGGATATGGGGAATAGGTCTCCGAGATATCTGCTCATATTTACTATATAAGCAGACGAGGTTCCACCATTCATTGACAGTAAGTCGAGAGCTATCCTTCCAATTCCTCGTGATTAAACATATGGCTATACCCAGCATGAAATCAAGAAGAAAGCGACCCTTCTTAGGAAGAGAGGGGACCTCCGCCACTGAGCGGAGTCCCACAATCTTCCAGGAGAGAGGCTCGTGAAGGTGTAAGATAAATTGAATACGACCCCAGACCCGCCCCCAGTAAACCTGTAGTTGAGGACATTCATAAATAACATGAGCGAGGGTTCCCACAGCAGTATGGCAAGACCAACACTGGTCCCTAGCAGTTGTGTTCCATTTGGCTATTTTTTCTAGAGTATAAAAGCATCTGTGTGCAAAAAAGAAGAGAGTTTGGGTAACTGAGGCAGACCGGGAAACCCGCACTACTCTGCTCCAGAATACGCTCCATTGCACAGGGGTTAAAGTGGTTTGCAGTTCGCGCTCCCAGGCTTGTTGAGCTCTAACAGTGGCAGTATCTGTACCCTGACATAATATTTTATAAAAGTTAGAGGCTACCCCATGTGTACTACTAATAGAGTGAACTAGTTCTAATAGCCCGTCCTTAGTAGGGACCGAGGGCGGCAGGATTTGAGCGCTTTTGAGGCAGTGTTGAAGCTGCATCAATTGAAAGTAATGTTTCGCTGGTAACGCAAATTCCTTTTGTAAATCAGAAAAAGTTTTCCAGCGAGCTGCAGAGAAGAGCTGTTGGGGTGTCCAGATTTCCTAACCAGAATGGCAACCCCACATTTCTTAGAAACGGCTGGGGAATAGGCGGCCACCATGTAAGGTTTAATATTGAGTTTAAGAGTTTCCTTCGAATTTAAATGCGTTTCTTGGAGGAAAATCAGGTCCGCGGCTTCATGACTTAAATAGTTCAGGATTTTCTTCCGTTTTATCGGATTGTTGATTCCTTTTACGTTCAATGAGAAAATCTTACATGGTGCCATCAATCGGTAATAGACATTTTAGGTAAGGGCGCTTGAAAACATACAACATAATCAGAATCTGTGCAACAATGACATATTCACCGAGTATACTAGCTAATACACCCCATATTGAAAAGTATGTACCAAAGTATCTTAGAGAAGAAGCAAAACCCCCAATGAATATGGCGACCATATGTCTGCGGGAGGAGGCCCTAGAGAGGAAGATGGAGACATGAGAAAAGAAAAGAAACACCAGAGTCCATAATTAACACTGTCTCTGATACTCATCGAGGCTACAGTGGGTAGATGGAGTCGGGTCACAGATAGCATCAAAAATAAGGCACCAAACCGCCCTCGCCAGACTCTTTGCTGAGCCGCGACAGATCCAATATGGCAGGTACAGCGGATATGAGAATACTTGCAGGAATATTCTGGAAGTCAGCGCATCAAGTCGGCTTCTTTAGAATCCAAGACCTCCGCTAGTAGATCAGGGTCCTCAAATGTTCTGGTCTGATTGTGAAGCGTGACTCGGAGCTTGGCCGGATACATCAGGCCATAGCGTGCTTGTAGTTGTTGAAGCCTCGGCCGAAATTCCAGAAAGCGCTTTCGGCGGTCGACCGTGGGTTTAGCCAAGTCAGGATAGAAGGAGATCTTGTGGCCCTCCAACTCCATAGGGCCCTTGGCCCGAGAGGCACTGAGAATTTGCTCCACATGTTGATATCGCAAAAGTCGAAAGATGATAGGCCGCGGGGTCTTCCTGTTGAGCGTTATGTTTGTGGGCACACGATGAGCGCGATCGATCTCCAAGTCTTTGGTAAAGGTAATTTGAAGCAGGGAAGGGAGGATTTTACATAAAAACTCTTTCATGTCTCCCGATTCCGCTCCCTCCGGTATGCCCACGAGTCGTAGGTTGTTGCGGCGCGCTCTATTATTGCCATCTTCCACTTCTTTCTGCAAGGCCCGTACCTGGCGTTCAACTTTGTCGAGTTTAGACAACCGGGCCGCATGGGAGTCTAATATGCTCTCCATTTTGTCCTGACGCGAAGAGAGCCCCTCTAGCTTGCCCTGCAGTACACCAAGATCTTCCCGCAGCGCTCGGAGTGCTTCACCGTTTGACTGCACGAGGTCCTTAACCCCTCTAATCTCTGCGAGGATTTCCTGCTGCATTTCGGGGCCCGCGCGCGAAGCCAGCCCCTTCTGCGGGGACGGGGGTTCAGTTTTGGAGCGTTTGCCGTGAGAAGCCGCTGGAGATCCAAATTCCAGGCGCGTAGGTTTGGTCCCCGCCATCTCACCAATGTGCCCCGGCAAGATCAGGGCAGAAGTTCAAGTATATACGGTGTTAATTCAGGATTCCGAGTAGGCCTCTCGGGAGCCTCAGCGTTATGCGACCATCCCGCTGGACATCGGGCTCCGCCCCCCAAAATGTATTATTTTAATCTGCATTTTAGTTGCAGGGTGATGGAACGCCTTGCATTTGAAATTCTGAACCACCCTTACATTAAAGGCTTTGTGGTTAAACTGGCCCTTTTCATGGATCATGTGCAACTTTCTGCACATAATCACCTCTTTTTGCATTGCAGCAGGTTAAAGAGGAATACAGGTATCTCATACAATAAAAGCATTAAGGAAGCAAAAGTGATGTTAGTAAAAATGGCATCCCATTTTAGAGGCATTGTGGATGCCCAATTCTCTTTTACGAGGAGTCTGAAATCTTTGACATACAAAGATTTAGTTAAATCTTTATTCAGCTAATTTCTTTCCATTCCTGGCAAACATTAAACAAGCTCAGATTTGGCAGGTTTGCAGCCATTAATATGAATCTTTTCTCCAGTAGCATAATCTGGATGTATTTTTGGGCTCAGCTCAAGGACAACATGGGTGGGTGCTAGACTAAGCAGAGCAGAACCGGGGAAGGTGGGGTGGGGTGGGTTGCTGGGGAGTGCAAAGTGAGAAGAGCTTTCTCAAACATTTGATCTCTCCACCTCCCCAATCCAAGTTTTCTTCCCTCTCACCTTCCTTCATTCATTCCAGACTCTTTCCCCATGTGTCTGATCCCAGCATGTTTCTCCTTTCCCTCTCTTCTGAGATTGTGGCCTGATGCAGTCATAGTTTCATCTCTCCCTCCAGCCCATCCTGACCAGTTCAACTACCACAGGCCTCCTACTGCCTGGGTCTTCCTACAGTCAAGCAGCTGCTCTATCCACCTCCTTGGCTCTTTGGGCTTGTGCAGCAGCTGCCTCCATCTTCTTCCCATGCATATTCATGGATTTTCCAGTCTGCATGAGCGCTCCATCCATCTCCTGCTATATAGGCTTGCACTTTCTTCCAGCCCACATTGCAAGTCTTTTCAGCCCGTGGATGGCCGATACTACTACTAATCTGTATAGCTCTACAAGGTGTATGCAGCACTGTACGTATAGCTGTAAGGCAGTCCCTACTCATCAGAGCTTACAATCTAATTAAAACAAAAAACATCACAAAACTGGGGACTAGAGTCTGGTAAGATGACATAACTAGTGAATAAGAGAGCAAGCATTATATTTTTGTTGAATATGCTCCCAATCGAATTGCCCTGTGAATTCTTTAAATTGCTTAACAAAACAATTTTCATATTTGCTTGGAAGTGGAACAAGTTCAGAATGTCTCAACGCTTCTTACAGAAACAGAGCAGACTGAGGACTTGGTGCTCCCTGATATCAGAAGGCATTGCTATGCTTCTAGGGTTGCCAACTGGCTCCAGATGCGCCCGACAGGCTTGCTCCAGTCCTGGGTTTACCTCATTGCGTGCAGGGACATGTAGTTCTGGTTTCTTCATTGCACTCCATAAGAAAAGGAAAACTACAAGTAACGGCATGCAATGGGGTAAACCCAGAACTGGAGCAAGCCTGTCGGGCGCATCTGGAGCCAGTTGGCAACCCTATGTTCTTCTTGTTCAAAGTTTATCACTAACCTGTGTCAGGGAAAGCCAGCTAAATATTAGGGGTAACTAAAAGAAAACCATTTGATAAAAAGGTCTTCATAGATTTGCTTCTCTATTGAGATATGGAGAAGTATACTGCTGCCTGTTATTCAGGTGCCACCATACCAGGCCAACACATTCCCTTAGAATCTATTTATTATTAGTATTTTTCTTACACCTTTCCAGTAGTAGTTCAAGGTGAGTTACATTCAGAAACAGAGGTATTTTCCTGTCCACGGGGGGGGGGGGGGGGGGGGGTGTGAGGGGGTGAGGGGGGCTTACAATCTGTTTGTACCTGAGGCAATGGAGTGTTAAGTGACTTGCCCAAAGCCACAAGGAGTGTAAGTGAGATTCACTTTCTGGTCTTTCAGCTCCAAGGCTGCTTCCCTAACCACTAGGCTACTCCTCCCCTCCTTAATGGTGACGTTCAGTAGTAAGAAAAAAGATCCAATTCATTCTTATTATATACTGCACCAATGATCAATAGCTGATATCTTTATGACCCCCCCACCTCCCCCTCCAAAAGTGGGTGTTTGAGAGTGCGCTGAATAATGTAGAATCAAAGGTAAATGGTCACTCTATGCTGCTGAAGAGGTGGCTGCTGGGGAGGTCAGATGAGGGACAACATTAAGAGCAGCCTGCAGTAACAGTCACTGGGCTGGCAGAGCTGGAAAGTAAACATTTAGGGAGGATCTGAAAATCACTGCCTGTGTTGAAGGAACAAGGGTAATATTTGCTCACATTTTTATCTATTATTAAGATTTAACTTTAAATTTATAGGGCATAGTGTGGCTGTGACTTGTGCCTTTGACTGGTCTTTACAGGTTTAGCATTATTGTGCAGTTTACAAATCAGGCGAGTTGCACACACTACTTCTACAATTTTGTAAAATTTAGGATTGTACCAATCTTGTGAAAATTTGTGAATCTTTGCCCTCATGTGTCTGGCCATGATACATGGAGGCAACATGAGGTTAAAAAAAACATCTGGAAGTGTCACATGGCCAGTGCAACCAGTCTGTCTCCAAGTATCTATTTCCAATTGTTGAGCATGGGTCTGGGCTTAAATAAAGGGGATACAGAGGGCATAATCAAATCTTGGAGTTGTAGATTAGAGAGCTCATTTTTCCCTTTACTGTACATACTCTTAGACTGACACATCACTTCACATCATTAGATTACCTTCACCAGTTTACTGAACATCAAATCCATCTTTTTCACTATTAATATCCCATCTTGCAATCCTTCTCATCATTTGCATCATATCATCAACTATGTACATAGAGCTTTCTTCGTACCATACTAATGTATCCTTTTAGACTAAGGCTTGTGGAAACATCAAACTATTAAAACTTAGTGCTACTTTTAAGTGATCTATAGGTAGAAGATATAAATTTATATTCTTAGAAAGCAAAACATAGTGAGGCCTATTCACAATTGGCGTCCAACCCCCCTGTACGGCCAAGCAGTATCAGGCCATGCAAATTAGACCCGATTCTGATCCCGTGGCCCCCGTGGGGTCAGAATTGGGTCTAACACCTGGACGTGCAGGCCCAGACGCGATTCTGCCCTGCTGTACATCCTGGCGATAACCCGGCTAACTCAGCTGGGCTCCTGAATGAAGCCACAATGGAATGGCATCCCTTTGCCATGGCACTGTGGCTCCATTCACGAGCCGTGATTGCCGACTGCCCTGGAGCAACCCCTGTTCCCGAAAAGTCCAACAAAGGAAGCACGAAACCATGTGCAAATAGAACACCCAGTAAGAAACGTGGATTGCGAAGAAGGAACGTATAAAATATGACCTTTATTGAAAATAATCGTTACTCCTCTTCAGCTACTGGCCCAACACAGGCCGTGTTTCGTGAAAGCCTTCTTCAGGGGCTTGAATGGCTAAAATGTGTCATATAAAAACAAATTATATCATGCAAATGAAATTAAAATTAATATAGACACAAATAATAAAACAAAGCAAAACATATAAAGTTAAAAAACATTAGACCTAAGAAATGTGTAAAAGAGATAAACATATATAAATAAATATGTACAGCAAAAATCAGAGCCTAATAAATATATGTAAACACATATAAATATAAATTCATTACATGGTAAAATATAAATAAATACATACTATAATAACCATTAAAAACGAATGAACCAATAAATAAATAAATATGTGTGGACAGTTACATGAATAACATAATATACACTCAAAAATGTTCATGTATAAGAAAATAAATAAATTATTAGAATAATTTAAAACACATATGTATAAATAAATATAACTAAAAAATAAACTAAATAAAACACGCAAAGGATGTGATAAGTGTAATAAGCATACCTGTCTATGATGTTATTTTTTTACTGAACTATCTCATGTAATATTATATGAGATGATAAACCTAAGACAAATGACAACAAAACTTTAAAAAAACATAAATATTAAAAACATTCAGTAGAAACCGAAATAAATGAGGGATGAGGACCAGAACATGAGGGTTAACAATGGCAAAGGCCTATTTAAAATTGAACGTGTGTTTCTTTAAAAATGCCATCCAATAGTAAGAGATGAAGTATTCTAATCTAAAAAATGACTTAAAACTTATAGTTTAAGTTATAAAATTAAGCAATAAAAGAAAAATGGGATGGGATAATACCTGTAAAGGAGAACACGTGACCAATATAAATACTTTGGTAATATCTGAGCCTGTGAAGAGAGTCAAAACACTCTTTTATACTTTCAAATAGTTTTAAAAACGTGAGTATCTCATCATTTTCTTGGGTAAATGCACACACTCTACACACTCCGATTGTGCAATGACTTCATTTACAAGAAAAAGAAGAAAAACTATAGAAACGTGGTAAAGCTACAATGAGGGAGGAGTAAAAGTATATAAACTCCAAACCTCTTGAGATATGTGACCGATGGCAAGGTGCAACCACCACTTTATACAAAGAATAAAATCTGGGGCTATAGGACATCTCACACAATTTAATCATAAACACCAAATTGCGTTGGATATTATAAGAGGTTGTATTTTATCAGTTCTTTCTGGGCTTTTAAATGAGGATTATATGTGACATCACAAAGAAAATATACTACAATCACCAAAAACTATTAATATATCAAGCAAAAGGATGAGTGCCGTCAATACTGTCTGTAAAGGATGAACCAATGAATAATGCACAGGACGGAGATATGCCGAAACGAATCAAATAATTTAAAAAAACAGACTAGAAGGTATCTAATAAATGACTCAATAATATACGAAAACCAAAACTTAAAAATGGAGGAGGGGAAAAAAAGGGGGGGAGGAAGGACGGAAAAGGGAAGGGGGGAGGGAGGAAAGGAGGGGGAGGGGAGGGGAGGGGAGGGAGGGGAAAGAAAAAAAGGGGGGGAGGGAGAAAGGGGAGGGAAGGGAAGGGAGGAGGAGAAGAAAGGGTCCGTAATGATAGCTCTTTGAAACGTAGTAGGAAAGGCTTCAAAAAAAATCTAAAAAACGGGGAGGGTAAAATATTTGTCAGCGCTCATATGGGAAGACAAACCAATTGCCACATTTGGCGCTCATGTCAAATTTAATAAAAAAAGCATCAAAACCGGAAAAAAGAGGAAGCCAATTGGACAATGAGAAATGTAAATAAAAGAATTGAACAGTCTACCTTCAAAATATCCAACACGTTGTATCTGCTGTAGACGGGAGATGAATACCATAGCTCTGCGTTAACTACACAGAAAACTAATATGACCCACGAAAACTTAAGAGAATTGTAGAAACTTTCTTAAAAGTATCAGCACTGCTTGAACTCCGCGATGACAGAAAACGTGAACCTCACACAGGATATACTTAAAAAACGCCCGCGACTGCGCACTTTAAATATAGTGAGGCCGGTCCATTAAAGTGACGTCATGGCCGTTATGTAAATGCCTAGAGACAACATACAAATATCCAAGGGATTTAAATGACACGAAGGAGAGAGGACATCAGCGGATATACATAACTCCTTAAAAACAAATGATAAAGTACCTGTTAGAAACACTAATGAACAAGCAAACTAAGAAACTAAAAAACACTCTAAATAAAAAGTTGACAACATTAGACACCATATAAATTGGCAATAAGGGGGATTCAAATAGATATAAAAACTCCTAGACATCTCATCCATGCATTCTATATTAAAAGGCCCACCAACAGCCACCAAACTGGCACCCAAAAAAAGGTGTATGTAGAGTGTGTGCATTTACCGAAGAAAATGATGAGATACTCACGTTTTTAAAACTATTTGAAAGTATAAAAGAGTGTTTTGATTCTCTTCACAGGCTCAGATATTACCAAAGTATTTATATTGGTCACGTGTTCTCCTTTACAGGTATTATCCCATTTTTCTTTTATTGCTTAGTTTTATAACTTAAACTATAAGTTTTAAGTCATTTTTTAGATTAGAATACTTCATCTCTTACTATTGGATGGCATTTTTAAAGAAACACACGTTCAATTTTAGATAGGCCTTTGCCATTGTTAGCCCTCATGTTCTGGTCCTCATCCCTCATTTATTTTGGTTTGTACTGAATGTTTTTAATATTAATGTTTTTTTAAAGTTTTGTTGTCATTTGTCTTAGGTTTATCATCTCATATAATATTACATGAGATAGTTCAGTAAAAAATAACATCATAAACAGGTATGCTTATTACACTTATCACATCCTTTGCGTGTTTTATTTAGTTTATTTTTTAGTTATCATATTTATTTATACATATGTGTTTTAAATTATTCTAATAATTTATTTATTTTCTTATACATGAACATTTTTGAGTGTATAATATGTTATTCATGTAACTGTCCACACATATTTATTTATTTATTGGTTCATTCATTTTTAATGGTTATTATAGTATGTATTTATTTATATTTTACCATGTAATGAATTTATATTTATATGTGTTCACATATATTTATTAGGCTCCGATTTTTGCTGTACATATTTATTTATATATGTTTATCTCTTTTACATGTTTCTTAGGTCTAATGTTTTTTAACTTTATATGTTTTGCTTTGTTTTATTATTTGTGTCTATATTAATTTTAATTTCATTTGCATGATATAATTTGTTTTTATATGACACATTTTAGCCATTCAAGCCCCTGAAGAAGGCTTTCACGAAACACGGCCTGTGTCGGGCCAGTGGCTGAAGAGGAGTAACGATTATTTTCAATAAAGGTTATATTTTATACGTTCCTTCATCGCAATCCACGTTTCTTACTGGGTGGGCAACCCCTGTTCCCTGCAGCCTGACCCCCGATATGGCCTCCCAAGGCCTGGGTTGGGTTGCAGGGAACCCCCTGAGCCCCCTCACTTGCCTGACCATGTCCTGCACCACGGTCCCCCGCTGTCCAGGGGGACCTTTTCATCTTTGAGTTGGAATAAGTCCCCCGTCTAACCTGCAGGTTGTGGACATACAGAGTCGACCTTGGAATTGCCCCTGTATGTCCAGGATCAAGGGCCGCCCATGTCATGCCCTCACTCCGCCTCTGGATTGCCCCATCCCTGTCTTGGCCTCCCCATACACACCCGCTGTTCGTATGGGGAGGTTAGCAGGGGGATGAATAACGAAGAACCATCGGGACATCCATCCTCGCTATTCGCAGGACAGAATAACCCCCAGTGTGAATAAATAATGCCCCTTTTCCTACTAAACTTTAATCGGTCTAGCAACAGGTGGACATGTGCTCATTCTGAATACCAACTCTCTACATATGTCTTAATTAGCATTAAGCATTTAATATGACTAAAGTCCTGATGACATGATGACATGAAAATTATTCTTTCTAAACATAATAATCTCAATAGGAAGAACTATCCCCAGGCATATCTAGGCGTATACACTACAAGCCCGATTCCATAATATCAACTTCTGGCCCACAGAAACAGCTAACTTGGAGATGCCCGATATAAACACGATTTCCGGTTCTGGAATCTGTGCCCGTGCGTACAAACATGGCTAGCTTTGGGTATGGATGTTTTGGCACTCACTGTATGCTATAAAGTTATGTCTTTGCTCCTTCCCATCTCCACAAAGTACCAGTGGTGACCACGCTCTCTCTGTAAAACGTGTTTCTCCTATGCTACTGTGCTCACTGACAGTAGTTGGCTGATGTAAACCGTACATAAAAACCAATGTGAAATGACAGCTGAGGCAAACTAGACTACATAGTAGTCCTTGGCATGCCCACAAAAGTGCTAAGTTGGCACATTACACTCTAAGATATTATAAGCACATGTAAATATGACCAGGTAGGTCATGACATACCCTGCAACCAAAACATATGAAACATATATCATGCTCAGGGCTGGGCTAGGGTTGCTGCCACCCTAGGCGACCACCTAAGTTCGCCAAGTGGGTGGGCCGGTCCCGATCAAGGTAATTGCAACTCTTTATCCTAGTTATGTAATGTTTCTGATCTTTTCCAGTCCAAAATATACAGTCAGAATCCCCAAATGTACACTATTGCACTAGCCCCATAGTTGCAACATATCTGATATGCTGCGATTTATCATAGGAGAGTCTTTTCCAGGCACACTGACATACAATTTTTACTGCAACATTTCCCTTTTTCATAACATAGAAATTGTTACTGTCCCCTAGATTTTCTCTTTTATCACTAATGCCAGACATCAGCGTAGCCAGAATAATCACCATTGCACATCTGCATTCTGTTCTTTACAACTGCATCTTGTGTTCTTCCATACTGCAGACACACCAGTTCAAAACATACCTGTCATACCCATTCATTAATATGGGATGCAGTGAGGTGCAGAGCAGAAATATGTCTGTCTTAGCCGTATTCCATGTTGCCGCTGGTATAACGTGGACATCCGGGAGAAATGCCGAAGATGTACATGGGCCTTTCCTGAATACACTTTCTGCGTCTCCATGGCTGACCACGTTCCCATTCTGCCCCTTTCCACTCATGCTCTGAGATCCCCATACTACTGCCATGTATGTACAGGACCGCAAGTATTGCGGAATTCTGTGGTAGACATTTTCGCTAGAAACACGTCTACACTGCACATCCAAATGGCTCATTCATGTTTTGGAATGACCCCTTAAGGGTTTAGTAATGGTAATAAGTACAACAAATTGTGAAAATTACCAATTTCATTTAGACTTGAGGCCCATACAGCTTCAGGAGCCACAGAGAGCAGAGCTAGGCCAACCACTAGGCAAACTAGGTAGTCACCTAGGGCAGCAACTTCTGGGGCAGCAAAAATCATGGCATTCAAGCCAGGCAATAGGCTAACAGGTGAGTGAGCCTGGTTGTGAGACCTCCTCGGGTTCTTCTTGGACAGCATCCTCCTTGCCTAGTCATGCTTCTTCAGTCATGAATATACATGGTTAGTTTAATTTAGGCCTTTGGGTGCTCAGGGAGGTCGCTTGAGGCCGTTAGATTTCCAGTGGCCCAGCTCACCAAAATGGAAGCAGTCATGTGTTAATTCACAGTTCACATGTATTGTATTAAACTCTCAATTAGCAAACTTTGGAATAAACTGCTAAGACTTAAAAATCCTTTCAAATCTTAAGAAAGTCTCCGTTTTGTTTCCCAGTAACATTCCAGGGTATTGACTAGTAGTAGTAGTTGTCTATATATTTCATAAATTCTGCCTGTGTTCTTTCCCAAGCATGAATGTAATTGGAGTCTGACAGCATGCTTTCTTCTGTGTTCTCTATCAGATCTATCAAACTCTCCTTTGTGCCTTTTAATGTAGAAGCAATTCTTCCTTGTCTCTCAGCTACATTTTAGTGTTCTTCTGGCCTGGTATTTTATGTCCTGTCACTCTTTTTTTTCCTTCTGTGAAACATTAAGCACTTTGTTCAGATCACATAGCGTATTATTTTTTCTTAGGCTAGGCAACCAACAAAAGGTGTATTTTCTTTCCTTTTATACAGAATACGGATACCATTCTTCATAAGTATGTATGACATTCTTAATATAGTTTGGAAATTTGGAAATTCAAAGTCTGGACTGGAAAGAACTAATTTGAATCTGCCATATAAGGAAAAGCACAATATTGGAATGATTACTTAACCTAAGTCTTAAACCTCCCTTAGTTTATTAGTGTCTAAACCAAAACAAAAATCAGCATGTACTGCTGTCTTTATAATTTTTATTTTATTTTTATTTTATTTAATTTCTCTTCTATACCGCGCTATTCAATATCAGTGCGGTGTACATTTAACTGTGGCTTAAACAATGCAGTCGAGACTGTATTGTATTTACAATAAAACAGGAAATATAACTTGGGTGGAAACTGGGGTAACTGTCAAAAACTTATTTACATTATATACATTAATATACATTAATAGCTGTGCTCTATTTAATCCAGTAACGCAAAGAGCACATTCAGTGGCATAAACTAAATAGTATTAATATCTCACAGTGCTACAACATATATCTATCTGTCTCACTCAGTTGTTACCCTGAAACTGAGATCAGGAAAGCTTTAAAAACAAAGTACACTTCTTATCTGGAAAACAAAACATATAAATCAAATACAGAAAAACAAGTGAAAATTACCTTAAAACCCAAGAGTGAAACAAAAAAAAAGAAAGATAATTCTGTGTAGTCAACTCCTATGTTGTAACTGTCCTGTTCATCAGTCACAAAAAGATAGCATCCACAGTCATGAAAGGAAACAGGATGCAAATATTTTTTTTTCTGCACTGTGCTTAACAAGCAATACAAAGGAATTACTCTACACTCAGGGCCCGATTTTGTAAGGCGGCTAGTGGGGCTGTATGTCCTTGTGGGACATGCAGCCTCACTAGCCATCCTGCCCGAATTCCAGCAGCCTCTCTTCCCACATGCACAGAGCTGCTGTGCAGGGAGAGTGGGATGGGGCAGCATGGGGACAGGGTGTGGGCAGAGCATGGGCAGGCCGAGCACCCAGATGTACAGGGCCGAATCAGGTCATGGCCCTGTACATCTGGGGAGCACCAGGGGGGGACGCACAGCTTATTCCACCTCAGAGCTTATTCCACCCTGGCCCAGCAGCCCCCCCCCCCCATGCAATGGAGCCACCAGAGGTAATGCTCTACCACCCAATCCTGGTCCTGGCAGACCCACCAAGTGTCAGGTGGCAGAATTGCTGGTTGGGGGGGGGTGTCCAGGATCAGTGCAGCAGCGGCGGTATATCAAGAAATTGCATAAACATAAACATAAATATCCTGCCAGCTGTACATATCCCCTGGCTGCTGAAGGGGCACTCCAGGCCATCCTGTTGCCCGATCTTGTTACCACGGGAACGTCTTGCTCCCATGGTGTAGAATCAGGTACAACGGGGCTCATCCTGGTCTGGGACATCTGGATAGCCCAGATGTGCCCCTTCCAAGATCGGGCTCCATGTAAATCAAAGCCTTACAGCTCAAAGACTAAGGGGTATGTTTACTAAACTGCGGTAATCGTGAATAACGCGCGTAACGTACACTTAACGATCGTTCGCACGTCATAACACGTGTTCTGACGTGCGAACGATCGTTAAGTGTACGTTACGCGCGTTAACCGCAGTTAACAATCGTAAACCCCTGCGGCGCGTTAAAACACCGCAGAAGGTGGAGAGTGGGCGGAGAGAAGGGGTCAATGGGCGGAGAGTGGGCGGGGAGAGGCTCCCCTCACACTAACGCGCTGAATTTCAGAGCTCAATTCCAACGCGAATGAAAACCTGTTGTTAAAGGCATATTAAAGGGAAGAGAAACCATTTCCGTCAGCAATGTACAGCAAAACCGGGGAAACCTACAAAACGTGAGTGTGATACATGTGCACAGAACAAAATTTCAAATAAAACGTTAAAATGACCACAAGAAACAGTGTAAAAATTATAATTCAGCTGGGCAACAGTGATAGCAATGGGCAACAATAAAAAACACTCCCAGGAAAGCTCCAAAAAAAAGAAATGATGTTTGGAAGGGTCTACGCTCCGTAGACCCTTTCAAAAATCATTTCATTTTATTGGAGCTTTCCTGGGAGTATTTTGTAATGTTGCCCAATGTTATCATTGTTGCCCAGCTTGGTTATGGGTGTTTGCCCCTTTTTTCGAGGTCTTTCTTGAGGTTTATGTGCACTTTTGTCTCCATACAAGGTAAATGAGCCCACAGTACAAATGTGCAGAGCAGGGTTTCTGACTCGTCAGGCCAGTTTTCCTATCTCCAGGGACTGCACTGTCTCTGTGGCCACAGTGTGGTGCAACGGACACAGCCAGTGCCTGTAAGACCAGAGGGTCACAGGTTCAAATCCCAGCTGGGGCTCCTGCCAACCCAGTCCCCATAGTTTTACCCACCAGTAAACAGTGATAGTAAAGACACTCCTTTATTGCAGAGAACATACGCATGGTTAATACGCCTATATTTTACCACACCAAACACAGACACCATAAACAGGCGCATTACCTAGAGCAGAGTCCTGCAAATGCAGTCCTGGAGGGCCCCACACTATTCAGGTTCCATGCTGCCTCTAATAAAGATGCCTGTGCTGCATATCTATGCACCACCCCATGGTATGCAGATGTAGCTCATGAATATTTATGAGGGACAGCATGAAAACATGAACAGTGTTTGGAACACCAGGACTGGAGTTTGGAAACTCTGCCGTAAAGCAGCAGCCAACAGGGGCAGACACACCCACACACACACCCACAGGCCCCATTGGCCAATGCCTCCTAGAGAGGCAGGACATTGGGCCCTGCCTGTACCTCCCAATACTAGCAGTTGCATACCTTAGCAATGCCACCCTACACCTGGGTATATGGTACACAGCTATCAAACGTTTCCTATGATAACTGGCAGATATCAATTCCTACGTTAGGCACATTTTGCTCATTGAGCCCCACCATAACAATCATTCTGATGTCTGCGGTGTGTGCTGCAGGTCTGGTCTCTGATAGTGTTTACCACCCTGGGGAGTGACCCCCAACAGTATTGCGTACCATATCCATGCCTGTACTGTGCCCAGGACTGGTGTGGTGGGTATGGCTGCTGAACACCTCTATAGTAGCACACTGCTGGCATAGGTGTGGGGGTGGCTGTCTGTCTATCCAGTGTGTGGTGGCTGCAAACACCTTCCACAGCCCACACTGCCAGCAATGTTGCCAGTATTGGGCTGCCAATGTGCATAATGAGGAGCAAGGTACCATGGGTATAGGCCGGACAGGGTGGCCTGGCCAGGGTGCATCTGCACAGGGCATAGGGCACTGACTGGGACATTTTAGTGCCCGGCCACCACCTACACAGACAGGGTGACCTCAGTATGTCCTGCTGAGAGATCACTCTCACCCTGACTGTGCAGTGACCACAGCATGGCTAGGCACCCCCATAGTGCTATATAGTATTTCCCTCATGTGATAGATATGGGTTTCCTTTTGGGGCCCAGTCACTGATTTATCTGCTTGCTGTGTATGCTGACATCCCAGTTCTGGGTTCACGCATCTCCACTGGGAACATGCACTATGGACTAACTAGCAGGCTGCTTGCAGCTGGTATATGTCTTGATGGAGTGGCTTGCAGGGTGCAGTGGCTGATGGCTTGCAGCAGGAGCATATCAGATAGTGGTGGGGTGCAGCTTACCATATCCAGGCCTAATGTCTGTCTGCTATTGTGTTATGGATGTGTACAGAGCTGCATTGACTGCCCTGTGGGGTGTCTGTTCCTCAGCAGGACCGGGGTTGATGTTCCCCTCTACTGCCACCTTTGCAGGGAGGTAGAATGTGGATCTATTGTTAGGAGACCCTGTTTGCCACCCTCGGCCCTGGGGGAGGGGGTTGGTGGTGCATGGGCCACCTAGGGGTCCATGGGGGCTACACCTGACTGAAACAGACAGAGATATCCAAGGTGTTTCTGCAGAAACTACCTATCTCACACAATAACACTGCTTTGGACCTGCGCCATGGCCTCTTTCAGCCATGGACGGTGCTGTGGACCTGATGCTGGGCGCCTCACTGTACCCTCAGGGTGAGCACAGTACCCGCACAATGTGACGGTGTGTAGCTACTCTGTGCCAGTACAACACACGGTCATTACCCCCTACAAGGCTGAGGTGCTTTGGGGGTGCACATGGTCACTTCCCCCTACCAGGCCGAGGTGCTGTGGGGGTTCATTGGTGTGTATCTGTGGACAGCTGATTTGCATGTGCAGTGCATCATGGGTGTGACTGGCACAATCCAACCCTGGGAAAATCCAGCACCTGCTCACAGGCTCTGATAAACCATAGGCCATCACACGTACATCTGTTAGCATAATGCATAGGTGCAAGACACCCTAAAGAGTCTGTAATATAAGGTGCCCACACGGGTAAAAACACACGTACCCACGCACGATTGTACGCACGCACCAACGCACGCACCAACGCACGGGGCTACGCACGGGGCTACGCCCGTACCAACGCACGCAGCCACGCACGCACCAACGTACGTGGCTAGGCACACTCCGAGGGTGTGTTTCTGACACCACTACTCCACGTAAAGAAAAACATGCCTCCTCATTCCCTATGTAATGTACAGGGTGATGCCTGGGCCAGCCTTCTGCGTTAGGCACACTGGGGACTCAAACCCATGCTGCCTGTAACAGCGGTCAGTACAGTAACCATTGTGCTACAGCTCTGTTTCCGTGCTTTGTGTCTGTACGTCATCTTACGATTAACGCGCAGTAATGCGCCACGGCGCCCTGTAATGCTCGTTAGTTTTTGGAACGCGTGTTAGTGGTAACGATGTACCGCCCATGTCCTTATTTGGGGTTTCTGTCACTACCGCGGCTCCTAACGCGAATTGTGCTAACGCAGTTTAGTAAACATACCCCTAAATGTGCAAGCAGTATATTTACACATTACTGACCAGTGGTAACAAGAAAACAGACATTTAAATACTTAAAGCATGTTAATGAACAAACAAACCTTTTTCAATGACTGGGAAGCTGTAGAATCAAAGGACATGGAATGAAGCTGCAAGGAGGTCAATTTTGAAGAGCAACATCAGGAAATACTTTTACGGAAAGGTAGTGGCTGCCTGGAATGCCCGAAAGAGGTTGTGGGAGCAAAAACAGTGACTGAATTCAAAAAGACATAGGACAGACACAGAGGATCACTACACAGCAAAGATATGGAATAAAAACAACTGTAAATAACTTCTAAATGGAGAGGGGTAACCTGCCTGGAGCAGCACGTACAACTCTACAATTCTGACGCCCCACTGGGCAGACTAGACCATCTTTATCTTTATTCATGTACTATATACACTGCCCAGGCGGGAGCATCAGGGCGGTTTACAATAACAGAGTTGCTGCAGAGTCACAGGATGTAAAGAAACGCCATTATTGGACAGGATAGGGGAGAGGCTATCACATTAGGGAGAGGGGGGTCAGAGGGAAGAGAGAAGCAGTCAGGTCAGGGAAAGGGGAAGATCAAAAGCAACTGAAAGAAATGAGCATTTAGAGTAGATTTAAACTTCTGGAAGGAGAGTTCTGAGTGAAGTGTTGGGGGGGAAGGTGTTCCAGAGGCAGGGCCTAGGAAAAAGAAAGTGGAGTGACAAGTGAGTTTGAGATGAGTCTATGAAGCCAGAGGGTAGAAACTGTGGCAGGTGCAGGCCTGTGACCCACGGTGTCTGACATAAGCAGGCCAGCATGGCTAGCTTGACCTGTAAATGAGGCCTGTGGAGAGGCATATAGGATTGCACATCCCCCAATATGCTGCTATTGTAGGATAGAACTCTGTAAGAGAACTAAACTAACTTAGGTAAGCAAAACTGAGAAATGGAAAAGTACAGAAAAACATGTTTAAAAGTTACTGATAAGAAAAAGTACATCTGCAAGGAATATAATTGGGAGTGCTGACAGATGAGTTGCAGAGCCTTGCTCTTCTGCATGCACAAATTGGTTCTATGGCCTTGAGAGTGTGAAAGTAACAAGTTGATGAACTGACCATTGTAATTGGGACTAGAAGGGGGGTATGCAGGTGCCATGCCCACTGAAGGGACATAATTGGATAAGCTTATCAGTACCGGGACCAATGGAAGAGGTACGGGAGGTACGGGAGGTTACCGGGACCAATGAAATGTTTTTCTATACCTAGAATGGAGCAGAAGTCTATAAAAGTTGTTGTAATGCTAGAAAACTTTGCTCAGCCATTTTGAAATTGACTGGTTCGAGACTTGTGCACAAATAAATGATTTGGACCTTCTGAACAGACTCCTGGTATCATTGGTTTGTCTGCGCTTTGCTGCTACATATTCTTGGTGCGTTGGCCGGGAAGTTGTTGAATCAAAGTGTATATAGGGCAATATACCACGACTTTCCGCCTCTATAGGCTTGGTCCTGCCGGGATCGCGCCCTTCCGACGAGGGCTGCTCCCTGGCGCCACCGGTCCCTTGTATCGGAGGGAGCTGGTCGGACCTCGGCGGGTGCCGGGCCCGGTTGGAGCCAACGCCTCGAACCCGAGTGAGGGGAGTCCGAGGTCCAACTCATGCGCCTGCTTGGGAAGTTTGAGGACCGGATCCGGTGAGTATAGTTTTGATTTGGTGTCTAGACAGAAATAGAAAGCGCAGTACTGCCATTGGAACTTGGAACTTGGAATTTGTAATCTCGAGATATTGGGAATTGGTAAGAGAGCATGATCACCTCTCAAGGAAGGGCCGAGTAACCCCGCATGGGAATTCGCCGGGTGAAACCCCCATCCTTATTGTAATTGGGAAAAAGACTAGTCAGAATAGATAGAAACGAATGCATTCTGGGATACGTTGCTAGCATGATTGTGTGAACGAAGTGTGAATGAGAGGTCTGGCAGCACGGACCAAGTGAAGGCGGACCCCTGAGTAGCGCATTTCCTGACCGGGCGACCGCGTTCAGGTCGCGAAAAGGGGGAAGCGATTGTCGTCTTGTCTTGTTATTTGTATTCCTTATACGTTTCCAGGACCGTGAGGACCCCTTACCCACGGTCCGCCCTCCTTTTCCCTTCTGTCTGTTGTTGCGCGCACACATCGAAATGGGAGGGGCGGGGTCTACTAGAAACACTCCATTAGAATGTATGATCGCACATTTTAAAGAGGGATATTCAGGAGATTATGGTATTAAAATGACAGCAGCCCGGTTGCAGATTTTGTGTACTAGGGAGTGGCCCGATCTAGACCCCATCTGGCCCCGAGAGGGAACGTTCAATGTAGAGATTATTCAGTCAATACACCGTAGAGTGCGGATAGCGCACCCCGATCAGTACCCCTATATAGATTCCTGGTTAAGTATTTGTGAAGATCCGCCCCCTTGGGCGCAGCGCTGTTATGAGGAACAGTGCAGAATAATGTTAGCTAAGACAGATTCTAGTCAGAAAACACAACAGCCTAGAACGAAAGAGCAGGATAAGAAATCCAGAAAGAAGCCCATCCTGGTAGATCCTGATTCCCCAGAAATGATTCCCAGGCAGCCCCGAACCCCAGGTCCGATAAGAGTAGCCCGGCGTCCTGCCCCAGAACCTCAGAGACGGCCGGAGCGGGACCCAACCCCTGACCCACCTCCCAGAGGGGAGGGAGAGGAAGAATTAGCTGAAAGAGAAGAAGAGGATGTTATAAAAAGCGAGTCAGAAGCAGAGGTAGAAGAAGGAGAAAAAGAGAATGCCCCAGACGAGGAGGACAGTGTACAAGTGATTGCTAGCACTAGCACACCAGCAAAAGATATACCCAAAGTGAAACCTGTTGGGAAAAAGAAAGTGACCCCTTCGAAGACAATTACAACAATAACCCTTAGATCCCAAAAGACACCTACGGCCAAAATGTTTCCCTTACGGCAAGTCCCGGGAGTGCCCGTAAAGAATGATAATGATGAGGTGGTAGCGGGACCCCTAACTTATGTGTATATCCCTTTCTCTACAACTGATTTATTAAATTGGAGGTCGCATTATGCCTCCTATACTAGTAAGCCCCAGGAGCTGACAGAATTAGTAACTACTATTATGGAAACCCACCAACCTACCTGGCGAGATTGCCGTCAGCTCCTGACCACCCTATTCACGACAGAAGAGCGAGCACGAATTAGAAAAGCAGCTATTGAATGGATGGCAGATAACCCTGTAGCTCCGGGACAGGGGCAGAATATAATAGACCGTCGGGAAGCAGCCCAGAGAGAATTCCCGAATGAGGACCCCCATTGGGATCCAAATACAGAAGAAGGAACCACAGCCCTAGCCCGTTTTCGCCAAGGCTTTTTACAAGGCCTGAAAAGGGGGGGGCCAGAAAGCTATGAACCTTTCCAAAGTTGCAGGAGTTATCCAAGGTATAGATGAGAGCCCAGCAGATTTTCATGAAAGATTAACTGAAGCATACAGAATGTATACTCCCTATGATCCCGAGGCACCAGGAAGTTTATGTATGGTGAATTCTGCTTTTGTAAACCAGTCTCAACCAGACATTAGACGTAAATTACAGAAATTAGAAGGGTTTGCGGGCATGAATGCAACACAGTTACTGGAAGTCGCTCATAAAGTGTATGTGAATCGTGATACTGAAAGACAGAGAGAATGTGATAGAAAGATGAAGAAGATAGCTGATTTTTTGGCTGCGGCCATAGTTGAACAGAAAAGGGGAGGTGTCCCTAGTCGACGGAGCAGAGGAAGAGGGCGGGGTCAAGGCGGAGGCCGGACCCAGAGGCTAGGCGTGAACCAATGCGCCTACTGTAGAGAGGAAGGACATTGGAGAGATACATGCCCGCAACTCGCAGACGCCCAGCAAGATGACGACAACGATCATCAGTGGCGAGAAGAAAGACGAGGCTATCCCCGAAATCGAGGAGGAGCCAACCGAGAACAATTCCAGCGAGAAAGAGGAGGAGGAGCCATTCAAGCATTGGCCACACCGGCCCATGATGAGAATGACGTGGATTAGGACAGACCGGGCTCCCAGTTTGCTTTAGGTCTCCAGGAGCCTATGGTCGGAATACAAATAGGAGACCAAGTTATGGAATTTATGGTTGATACTGGAGCACAACATTCAGTAGTAGACAAAAAGATAGCCCCATTTTCTACAAAAGCAGTCACCATTATAGGAGCAACTGGTGCCAAAGCTACAAAATCTTTTCTTCAAAATCGAATATGCAGTCTAGGAGGACAGCAAATAACTCATCAATTCCTTTACATGCCCGAATGTCCAGTGCCACTACTGGGACGAGATATGTTAGCCAAGCTTCAAGCACAAATATCTTTCTCTGAACAAGGAGAAATGCAAATGACAGTAAATCCCCAAGCCAAACCAGCAGGAATAATGCTGCTGACAGTGCCCCGAGAAGAAGAATGGAGATACTACATTGATGATTCGATCCAAGACACCTATTTTGAACAAACTCTAAAGAACATTCATGCACCACCTGGAGTATGGGCAGAAGGCAGTCCCCCAGGCCTAGCCAAGCATATAGCTCCAGTAATTGTAACCCTCAAGCCTAGTGCTACACCAGTGCACGTCAAACAGTACCCTCTCCCAAGAGCCGCAATTGAAGGCATTCATCGTCACCTACAGAGATTGCTCGAGTATGGCCTACTAAAAGTATGTCAATCCCCATGGAACACTCCACTTTTGCCAGTAAAGAAATCTGGGACAGATGATTATCGCCCAGTACAAGATTTAAGAAGAGTAAATGATGCAGTTGAAACTATACATCCAGTTGTGCCCAATCCTTACACTCTTCTAGGACTGATACCTGCTGAAGCTACCCATTTCACCGTACTGGATTTAAAAGATGCATTCTTTTGCATAAGATTAGCCCCTGTAAGTCAAATATTGTTTGCATTTGAATGGCAGGACCCCATCTCTGGAAGAGGGGGCCAACTCACATGGACAAGATTACCCCAAGGATTTAAGAATTCGCCCACCATCTTTAGTGCTGCACTAAATCAAGACCTTTCAAGTTATCCAGTGGCCCCGGGGAAGAGAGTGCTTCTCCAATACGTAGATGATCTGCTGATAGCTGCCATATCAGAAAGTGAATGTATACTAGCCACCAAAGACCTCTTGCAGTTACTAGATGAAGCTGGATACAAAGTTTCCAGAGCCAAAGCACAGCTATGCCAAAAAGAAGTGAAATACTTGGGTTTTCGTATAACCCAAGGGAGCTGAAGATTGGGCAGAGAAAGAAAAGAAGCAGTATGTAGAATTCCAACTCCAACAACCAGAAAGCAAGTCAGAGCCTTTCTGGGAGCGGCAGGATATTGCCGAATCTGGATACCTAACTTTGCCCAAATTGCCAAACCACTGTATGAAGCCACAAAAGGAGAAGAGAAGTCACCACTGGAGTGGGGACTTGAGCAGGATACAGCCTTCCAGAAGTTAAAAGAAGAATTGATGTCATCACCAGCACTTGGACTACCCGATGTCCACAAGCTTTTCCACTTGTTTGTACATGAAGCACAGGGAAATGCCTTAGGCATGCTGACTCAGAAATTGGGAAATTGGGAGCGACCTGTAGCATACCTATCGAAACAATTGGACCCTGTGGCCAAAGGATGGCCACCATGCCTGAGAGCCGTTGCAGCTACAGCACTACTAGTGAGCGAAGCAGACAAGCTCACACTAGGACAGAACATACGAGTCACTGTGCCACATGCAGTCCTTGCCCTCATGGAACAGAAAGCAAATTATTGGCTCACCAATTCCCGAATGTTGAAGTACCAGAGCATGTTATGTGAAAACCCACAGATACAATTAGAAGTGAGCCATGCCTTGAATCCAGCTACCTTGATACCCATCAGTGAAGAACTCCCAGAACATGACTGTATCGAAGTCATGGAAACTGTGTTCTCCAGTCGACCCGACTTGACAGATGTGTCCATAGACAATCCTGACCAAATCTATTATGTTGATGGGAGCAGTCTCATTCTCGATGGACGACGCTGTGCCGGATATGCAGTCGTCACTCAACACGAAGTAGTTGAATCATCAGCTCTAGCCTCAGGCACATCAGCCCAGAAAGCCGAATTGATAGCACTTACCAGAGCATTATTGTTAGGAGAAAAACTTGTGCTAAATGTATATACAGATTCCAAATATGCCTTCACCACTCTACATGCCCATGGAGCTCTCTATAAAGAAAGAGGACTCATCACGTCCGGAGGAAAATCAGTCAAATATGGTCCCGAGATATTGATGTTACTTGATGCAGTTTGGGCCCCAACACGTGTAGCTGTCATGCATTGTCGAGGACATCAAGCAGGAAAAGGAGAAGTTGCCCGAGGAAATAGATTTGCAGATGCTTCGGCACGACAAGCAGCTATGACAGGACAGATTGCCCCACAAGTTATACCAATGCAAGCAGCATTGTTTCCAGTACCTCTGAATTTATGGACACCACGATATACCACCAAAGAATTGGATTACTACTGTAACAAAGAAAATGGAGTACTAAAAGATGGATGGATTGAGTTGCCACCAGCAGAAGGCAGCCAACCCCCTGGACGAATAGTAATTCCTGAACTGTTAGGACCAGCTTTTGTCAAAGCTTTTCATGAAGCTACCCACTATGGGAAAAGTGCTATGGAAAAAGCACTCAGACCACATTTTTACATCCCACTATTGACAACCATATCAGCTTCAGTAGCACGGCAATGTCAAACTTGCGCCAAAAATAATGCCAAGCAAGGCCTTATAACAGCACCCCAAGTTCAGTCAGGAGGTGTAACCCCCATGCACAACCTCCAAGTTGATTTCACCGAAATGCCAAGAGCCAATGGATACCATTACCTATTAGTATTAGTTTGTACTTTCTCTGGGTGGGTAGAAGCCTTCCCAACCAGAACTGAGAAAGCCCGAGAAGTTACCAAAGTCTTGATGAGAGAGATTGTCCCTAGGTTTGGAATTCCAGCAGTAATAGGGTCAGACAATGGACCCTCATTTGTCTCCCAAGTTACTCAACAGTTAGCAAAAGCTTTGCAGATACAATGGAAACTTCACACTGCATACAGACCCCAGAGTTCAGGGAAAGTTGAGCGAATGAATCGTACCTTGAAAGCCCAAATGTCCAAGCTTTGTCAGGAGACACACTTGAAGTGGCCCCAAGTGCTCCCGATAGCCTTACTCAGAATACGCTCAGCCCCTGTAAAATCAACAGGATTTTCCCCTTTTGAAGTTCTGTATGGTAAACCCCCACCAATAGTGCAGGGAATCAAAGGAAGTCTAGCCCAAATTGGTTCAGAAATAACCAGGCAAGAACTCCTAGCTCTTAGTTTTGTTCTGCAGACTCTCCATACGTGGATCCAAGACCAGTTGCCTATCAACTTGACGGAACCCTTGCATCCCTACCAGCCTGGTACCTCGGTGTGGATCAAAGATTGGAAGAAGACACCGTTGGAACCCCATTGGAAGGGACCGTACACCGTCATCCTGTCTACCCCAACTGCAGTAAAGGTAGCCGAGATCGACGCCTGGATCCACCACAGCAGAGTCAAGCCCGCCGCTGATCCTGAACCTGAGCAGTGGACAGCAGAGCAGCATCTTGATGCACCCTTGCGAGTTACTCTGAGACGGCAACCAGCAACTTAAGACACTTCATCACAGTGCTTTGCAGGAGCCAAGTCTTTCGAAGAGGATTGCTGTTTTCCATACAGCAACAGCTTTGTTTCAACGAACCCAATCTGCGTGCGATTTTGCACACTACTTTGATACTATATTGAACCATACTTCAAAAACCAACTGAATTGCTAAGTTGGTTGAGGTGTGATGGACAACTTGAGGATCTTCAATCAACACTCAGCACCCGTTAAATTGCTTCATTAGCAAACGGGACGAAGAATAAAGGACCGTCGTGATCAAGATCAGCAAGCTGAGGATTCAGAAGAACTCCAATCAACATCGACATGCATCTTTACTTTTGCTTTGCTTTGGTTGCCTTCTTTGGAGGTTTTGAACTGACTTATGCTTTACCTCCATGCACTGCTTGCATTACTTCTACACGAACTGGACTGAAAGTAACTCAGACTTTGATTTATCATTCTTACTATACCTGCAAGGGAACAGTGACTCGGTGTATCTATAACACCACTGAACTAAATGTTTGCACTCATGGCAAAATTAAAGCATGCTATAATCCGCATCAGAATCCATCCTATTACACGATGGAAATACGATGGAAGGATGCAGATGGACCTATACTAGCTGCTACGCCACCACTTAAGGACATTACTAAACCTGCTGTTTTGAATTTTGATGCATGTAATGCCATTAATAGAGATAGTTATTCCACCTGTGGTACATGGGAGAAAGCATATCGAAATGACCATAAGTACATGTGTCCAGAAGGTGCCACAAATTGGTGGAAATGTACAGGTAAAACGGGATCAGGCTATAGTACTGCACCAGCGGCAGACTACTATTGCCCGTATTGGGGATGTGTTTTTTATGCTACCTGGAATACTGGTGTAACTGATGAGAAAATAGATAAACGAATGGCTACTTTAACTAAGCCAACCACAAATGATAAATGTCAGAAAGATGCTTGTAACCCCTTACACTTACGTATACACAATCCCCATGCATGGAAACAAGGATACAAGTTTGGTTTACGTATTGCTGGAGGGGCAATAGATCCAGGAACCATTGTATATATCAGATTGAATACCCAAGCCCACAAGTCATCTAAATATCATATTCATAATACTTTTTTGAAGCCATGCATGTAAATAAGTTTGAGATCCCTCATCCTTCACAGAATTTATTTTTAGAATTAGCTGGAGCAGTAGTATCTAGTCTTAAGATTTCAGATTGTTATTTCTGTGGCGGAACCCAAATGGGAGGTCAGTGGCCATGGGAAGCCCAAGAATTGAATTATTCTATGATTTACAATCAGACTGAATTACACAAGACTACCAGCGAATGGGTGTTAGCGCACTCAATCGTTGGACGTCTTTGCTATGCCAGAACTGGACCCCAGTTCACCCAAAAGGTAGGATAGCTGGTCTGTCTTAGCCAGAAGTACTATAATACCACGACCAAGAAGACAGCATGGTGGTCAGGACTTAAACACCCTGAACCTCCTAACCCATTAGCCAGATTTCCTGAACTTGCTGGATTATGGACTAATGTTGCCAAAATCCAAGCCTGGCAAGCCCCACCTGGCCTATATTGGATCTGTGGAAACCGAGCATATGCACAACTCCCACCACACTGGGGAGGAGCATGTGTCTTAGGAACCATCAGACCTTCTTTCTTTCTTTTAAACACTGAACATGGAGAACAATTAGGATACCCAGTATACACTACCCACCGACACAAAAGAGCACTAAGACAAAAGAGAGAGGCCTTACAGATAGGCAAGTGGGAGAAATGGCAAGGTGATGATTGGCCACCAGAAAGAATCATTGAGTATTATGGGCCTGCCACTTGGAATGATGATGGTATGTGGGGTTATCGGACCCCAGTCTATATGATTAATCGTATTATTCGCTTACAAGCAGTAGTTGAGATAATAACTAATGAGACTAGTCATGCATTAACACTTTTAGCTAGACAAAGTACACAGATGCGCACTGCTATATATCAGAACCGCTTAGCACTTGATTATTTGCTAGCAGCTGAAGGAGGAGTATGTGGTAAACTGAATTTAACCAATTGCTGTTTGAAAATAGATGATAAGGGTCAAGTAGTTGAAGAAATTGCTAAAGATATGCAAAGACATGCTTACGTGCCAGTGCAAACTTGGCACTCATTGAAATTTCCTAACTGGTTTGCTAACCTCTTTTCATGGGTGGGAGGATTTAAAACTTTCATCGTATTAGTACTAATTCTTGTTGTTGTTATTTTCTTATTACCATGTTTAATCCCATGTTGTATGCGTTCTATTCATAACACTATTGATAGCACAGTAAAGCGGAAGACCGCCACTAAAATAATGGCTTTGTATAAAGCCAGTCCTAGTCGCAATCCTTCAATCATGATGTGATTCCTCAAAAGGTGATTTAATTCTCACACCTTATTAAATAATAGGGTGAGATTAATCAAAGGGGGGAATGTGGCAGGTGCAGGCCTGTGACCCACGGTGTCTGACATAAGCAGGCCAGCATGGCTAGCTTGACCTGTAAATGAGGCCTGTGGAGAGGCATATAGGATTGCACATCCCCCAATATGCTGCTATTGTAGGATAGAACTCTGTAAGAGAACTAAACTAACTTAGGTAAGCAAAACTGAGAAATGGAAAAGTACAGAAAAACATGTTTAAAAGTTACTGATAAGAAAAAGTACATCTGCAAGGAATATAATTGGGAGTGCTGACAGATGAGTTGCAGAGCCTTGCTCTTCTGCATGCACAAATTGGTTCTATGGCCTTGAGAGTGTGAAAGTAACAAGTTGATGAACTGACCATTGTAATTGGGACTAGAAGGGGGGTATGCAGGTGCCATGCCCACTGAAGGGACATAATTGGATAAGCTTATCAGTACCGGGACCAATGGAAGAGGTACGGGAGGTTACCGGGACCAATGAAATGTTTTTCTATACCTAGAATGGAGCAGAAGTCTATAAAAGTTGTTGTAATGCTAGAAAACTTTGCTCAGCCATTTTGAAATTGACTGGTTCGAGACTTGTGCACAAATAAATGATTTGGACCTTCTGAACAGACTCCTGGTATCATTGGTTTGTCTGCGCTTTGCTGCTACAAAACAACCAGATAACAGGAGACAGTGAGGAGTGTAAAAGTGTAGAAGGTCAGAGAGATATTGAGGAGTACCTGTGCGGATGATCATATGGACAAGAGTGAGTATCTTGCAATGAATTCTGTATTTGATGGGGAGCCAATGGAGATGAATGAGTAGAGGGTTATGCGATCTGAATGGGAGGTGCAAGTGAGGATATGGGCAGGGGTGTTTTGTAGTAACTGAAGTCTTTGAATTGGTACAGTACTATGGAGGGTCAGCCAGAATAAATTACAGTGATTGAATCTTGGGACAACTAGGGAGAGGAGAAGTATGGTCAGCAAAAAAAAAAAGAGTCAGGAAAGGGCAGACAGAGTGAATTTGATGTAGAGAATAGAAGGAGTGGCTGATGAGGGATGAGAAATGCTCATGGGAAAGATAGGGAGGAGTCCAGGGTGACGCCAAGATAATGGAGTGATGTGAGCAGTGGGATAGCAGTGGAGGCAAGCTGAGGGGCCAGGGAAAGGCAAGGGGCACTGAAAGTGAACCAGATGGAGGCCGGTGAAAGTGAAACAGATGAACCATGCTGGTCTTTTTTTTTTTTTTTGCCATCAGCAAATGCTAGTATTTTGTCAGATTTAAATAAACTAAAAATATGGAGCATAAACAGTGAAGGTAGAGGTAAAGCCAGGGCCAGCCCGTCCATTGTGCGAGAATGCTGTTTGCAAAGGGCCCTGCACTTCAGGGGGCCCCACACCAACAGCATTCCACATTCAGCACTGGCAGGCAGGGCGGCTTTAGAGGGAGCCAGAGAGGCCCCACCTCACCTCTGACTGCCGCCAAAGTGAAGAGCGTCCTTTTTTCTTCACTTCGGCAGCTGTACTGTAATTAAGAACGCTGGTGCACTGAGTGCCGGGAAACAGGAAGTCCCCTGTGACCTCAGCATGCCAGCGTCTTTATTTTTTTATTTATTTAACAGCTTTTATATACCGCACTTTTATCATCAGCGCGGTTTACATTTTAACAATTTTGTACTTAATCATAAAAACGTATGTTAAGTTTACAAGTAACAGGAAATGAGAACATGGATAACAGGGGATAAATAGATAACATATATTCAAAACTATTTACAATAGATTCTCAAGTGTATGAGCTCTTAAGATGGGATCTATGAGGTTTTGATCTAGAACGGGTAATGAAGTTTCAGGAACTTATTTGACTAGCCATGGTCGTTGATTTGTGTAGGAGGGGGAGGGGAACCATTGCAATGTGAGAAGTGTTTTAGGAAGAGGTATGTTTTTAGAGATTTTCTAAATTGGGGCAGGTCTTGCTGAGATCTGATGCTGGGTGGTAGCGCATTCCAACATCTGGGGGCAAAGGAGGAGAATGCTCTTGTAGTAGTTATCTGAGTGAGTTTTGTAAGGTCTTTTGGGACTGCTAGCATGTTCTCCGTTGTAGATCGTCTGGATCTGGTGTTCTGCGTGTGATGAAGAAGGTCAGATAACGAGGAAGGTGAGATTTGATGGAATGCTTTAAAGGTCAAAATGAGGGCTTTATATAGAATCCTGCATGATATCGGGAGCCAGTGAATTTCGAATAGGATAGGAGTAATATGTTGACTCCTTGATGCTCCATGGAGAACCCTGGCAGCTGTATTCATGGCCAATTGAAGGGGATTCAGCGTGCTCTTGGGTAGGCCGTGTAGTACGATATTTGCATAGTCAAAGTGAGGAGTGACTAATGCCTGGAAGGTTGTGCGGAAGTCACATGGTTCAAGCATAGGTCTGAGGTGTTGGAGAGTCCTGATCTTATGGTAGATGGCTTTTACAGTATTTTTTATATGTTCTTTGAATTCAAGCCACTGGTCAAGTATAACACCCAGGTACCGTATTGAGGTTTTAAGTGGTAGATCGGCATCTCTTGTTCTTAGAGTTGATGGGGGAGAGAAGTCTTAACTTAAACTACAACTACAAAAACTTAAACTACAATACAGCTGCCGAAGTGAAGAGCACTTTTTTCTTCACTTTGGCGGCTGTCAGAGGTGAGCTGGGGCCTCTCCGGCTCACCTCTAAAGCCTTTTAGACAGCCGTGGGGCTCTTCGGGGGGGGGGGGGGGCTAAGACAGGAGATAGCTGATGGGGAGGGGAGCATGGACTGGAAATTGGCTGTGGGGGGGGGCGCTAGGACTGGAAATAGCTGGTGGGGGGAGCTAGGACTGGAAATAGCTGATGGAGTGGGGGGCTAGGATTGGAAATGGGTGAGTGGGGGAGGGCTAGGATTGGAAATGGGTGATTGGGTGGGGGGCTAGGATAGGACTGGAAATGGATGGGGGAGCTAGGACTGGAAATGGACTGAGTGGGTGTGGGGGGAGCTAGGACTGGAAATGGACTCATGGGAGGGTTTAGGGCAGAGTGTGTGTGTGTGGGGGGGGGAGCTAGGACTGGAAATAGGCTGATGGAGGGGCTAGGATAGGACTGGAATTCTGATCTCGAGGGGCTAGATTCCCTTCGGGCGCACAAGGGCCTGGACGTCCTGATCAGAATGAGGCCCTAAAATAATAAAATAGTAAATTAAAAAAGGGGACGTCATAAAAATAAGAATAAAAATAAAGTTGTATGTTACATAATACACTTATAAAACATAAAGCTAAAAAAAGGGGTAAATAAAAACTTACATACATACAAAAATAGGAAGGGGAAGGAGGGGAAGGGAAGGAGGGAGGGAAAGAAGGGGGAAAGGGAGGAAGGGAAGAAAAGGGAAGGGGAGGGGAAGGGGGAGGAAAAGAGGAGGGGATGGGGGAGGGGAGAAAGGATAGGGGGAAAGGAAGGGGAAGGGAAAGGAAAAGGGGGGAGGGGAGTCTCCGCACATGGCCCTTCATCATCATTGGGCCACCCCTGAATTTAATTAAGAAACTGGAAAGTTGTGCACCAGCTATGCGCATAAATCATGAATTGTCAAGGACTAACATGCATAGATGGGCCTTTATGCATGTACTTTAGGTGGTTACTATTCCATAAGTACACTCGTTAGACTGATGGCGCGCACTTTCCTGTGGGGTTTGCTTGGGTGGAGCATGGGCAGGATGCACACCTACATGCATTTGTGTTAAAATCTGGACGTACGTGTGTCAGAGATGCATGGTCATTAACGCTGGCCATAGGGCTTATGTGCGTGATCACGCCTAGATTTGACACACATTACCTGCCACTCATGCTTCTGTTTTATAAAGTAAAATACACATGTACCTGACTGTGAGATCGGTGTAATTAATGCACATAAAAATACACATTAATCTAGGCGTGCCATATAAAATAACCCTATTTTGGTCTAAAGTTTGGACATTGGGGTTCAAAGCTTTAAGAAGAAATGGTCTATTTTGTTTGACATGGTATGTCCCAGCTCAAGACATTTTTTTAGATTTGTTATTAGCTATATTTTAATTTTGGTTCTGTCTGTTTTATTCTGAGATTTATGTGACCTAACTTGTTTGTTGAATCTTCCATATTATTCATTATGAACCCTATTTACTAATGCTTAGATGCAATAATGGTGGTATTGCGAGTTATCTATCAGAATTGCATAAATGGGTTTTCTGACAAATAACACATGATAGCACTGTAATCACACATTGGGGCGTGTTTACTAAGGCCTGTGCTGGTAACGCACGTGTGGGCTGTTGCCAGCATGGGTGGACTACACTAACGTCAGTTGCATATGCAGCCCCATCCCCAGCAGTTATCGTGGGCCTAAGATGCTGCACCAAGTTGGAATTTGGGCGCATTTAATGCCACCCATTGAGGTGACGTTAAATACACCCTGCTAAGGGCAGCATGTACTGTTAATGAGCTATTAATGCCCACTCTAGCCACGCTTCACCATCAATGCCTCCATTCCGTCTATGGCCCTCCCAGTCCGCATCCTAACATGTGCAACCTGGGTAGCGTGGGATTTTTTGGCGCTGGAGCCCACACTACATTTTAGCATGGCGCCCAAACTGCACATTAAATCCCGCATGTCCCTTTAAGTGTTAGTAAATAATGTCCTACACATTTCATTTATTTAATGATGTCTGAATTATGATTCTTATATGTTAGTATTCAATAGAGCCCATAAATTATATCGATATAGTCTATTTTGTTTCATACCATTGTATGCCTCCCAATCAAATCTGTAGTGCCAAATATATATGCACCTTAAGACACAAAACTTAAATGTATTTTTTTTCTCCTACATTTTGGGGTTTATAGCCATCTCCCATGTCCCTGTCAAGACTCACAATAGCCAAATACCCATACAAATCTGATGAGCATGACCTTCCTATACTGGACTAGAGTATAAATGTCTATCTTCTAGATCAGTAAGCAGCAGCGTTTCATTGTTTTTCATGAATCATGGCCATTAATCTTCCTTAATATTTAGTTTTTTGACTGGGTTTAGAGCAAACTCAAATCTTTCTCCATTATGCCACTGGGGCTTTATAATAATTACTGAAGTATCCAGCTACCTAGCACTCCTTTTTGTAGATAAATTAAGATGGAGGCCTGTTATTGCATTTTGAGGTCAGCTTGTTGGTATGTGCTATTAGCTTTCCTATACAAAGGAGAAGAATTTTGTCTACCCTGAAAGAACAAAGGAAATATTACCATTTTTAGCCCAATAGACCTGTTCTTAACCCTGTTCTCAGTATATCTCTGGAAGTAAGGCAAAGTGAGCACAGAATATATGTATGTCACAGTGCATATGATAGCAAATAACAAAGTTGTTGTATTATTCTACAAGGACGGCTGCTTTATATTATATATTGTAAGTCTAATATAGATGAAGACAACACAATGTTTATTACAGTGGGTCGATTATATTCAGAGCAAGTATCAATCTCTAGCACTTATGCTCCTAATACATATGGCCACAGGTATTTTTTTTTTCAGAAATTGGTTCTCACCCATTTAAACTAATTTTTGGAAGTTTCTTCTAAAATAAACTCTTCAATTTGAGAATCATAAACATTTACTGTATAGATTAGTGTATTTAGCTGATGAGTTGAAACCTGTGAAGTGGCATTAGAAAGGAAGTCTAAGTCAATTTGGGAATATCCAAGGCACAATGTGCCGAGGAATGCCAGGGAAGTCTGTCTTCTCTTGATTTTAGTAACACAGATGTCTCTGACGGCAGCCATCCTCCTCGGGAAAGTGTGGGGCGGGAACATCAATCTCATGTGAGCTAGCATAAGGGGATGTCCAGCAGCATAGCAAAACAAAAATATGAGCCCCCTTAACCCATCAGTGTTCACTACTATCTGTATGAAAAATAGAACAGACATGATCAGACCTCATCCTCCACACCCGCCAGATGACTGACAAAATGAGTACTTTTCCGATGCCTATTCATGTCTTGAACAGGTGTAAGCTTGGATGTGGCTTGAACCGTCCAGGGCATTTCCCGAACTGGCAAGGACATCATAGTTCTGTGCACGGACATCTCTTGCCCCAGGATGTCCACAGAGCCAGCTTCTAAAATGGCTCTAGGGATATCGCCATGCTTGTTTTTGGATATCCAAAGCATGACAAGGACTTCTAAAATAAATTCTATAATGTTAAAGATGTAGGTCCCGATATTGAGTTAGGATGGCTAGGTGCGAGTACAGCACTTAGCCATTGCTGCTGTCCTGTAACGCAGGATATTCAATGCTGGGGTTATATTTGGCTCCAACATTGAATTTCTGGGGTTGCTGCATATGCCTGGAAACTATAGAGGCTAACCGGGTAGCTTCTATGGGTAAAGATAGAGGCTAGCTTTTGCAGCACATCTTTTACCAGTAGAAGCTAACCAGGTAGCGGTGCAATATCGCTGCTACCCGGTTAGCCTCTGTCACCGCCCAGGAACGCCACACTCCGGAACACCCATGACACATCCAGATGCTAAGCGGTTAGCATCGGAGCATATAGGGGAGAAGATCAGGGATACTGATTGCTGAATATTCCACTGAGCAGTATTTGCACGGTTTACCAGCCTGTAAACCATATAAATGCCTTTTGAATATCGGGCCCGTGAATTCCATTTTTGTATAGGTCATCTAGGTTGGATGGAGGGATAGCCAGGTCAAGATGTTCATGATGTGCAGCATATTTTACATATTTTGCTGAATGCGCAGCCTTGTATAAACGACATAGAAAACCAGGGGCAAAGAAAGTGTGCATTTAGCAGCATGTACAGCAAGAAAGACCATTTTACACAGCCAGGCAAGAGGGCACCCATGCCCCCCTATGTTCCCCCTCCCCCACCCCTTTTCTTCAATAATAGCAAGGCTTGTTTTCAACTCACAAATTCTTTATTGGTATTTTCTTGGCCACAGCATCGCATATTTACATACTATTAAATATCAACTATCAACATATAACTCTGATATAATCTTTACAATCAGTACACTCCGCAATTCAAACGTAGAACAAGCAGCTCATAACTTTAAATAACAAGTATCACGAGGGACGCACCGCCTTGGTGGCAAGCCGTTTGAAACCCATCCCCTTTCCTTCTATCATTCATGCCCCTCACTTGGGGCCCTGGTACCAGGGAAAAGGCAGGCCGTCAAAACCACGTCTTACCCTCGTCACAGCAGGGGTTGTGCTTCCTGGCTCTGAACCCGACCCATCAAAGGTGCCTTCTGGGCACCTCGCTCCGGTGTCGGTGATATACCTCTTTGCCCCCCATGCCATGAAAACGTGTGGGGGGGGATGGGGACGCAAGGGCGGCACCACCCCCCTCTGTCCCTGCTGTGTCCCGTTGCCCTATCCAGGGGAGGACAATTCGCTCTGGGCCACTCCCCTTTTGTTTCCTTTCTGAGCTGTGCATGACCCCCATTTATGCCACTGCCCACTGGCAGCAACTCTTCCCTTGCCGATGGGCCCCCCCACACTTACTCTTAGCTGCAGCCAAGCCTCACCCTCTCCCACAGTATTTCCACCGTGTCTTGTATCACAAGAAGAAAATATCCATACCTGTGTCCAATAGGTGCACCCCATCTGGGCGATATGAGCCAGGGCACTTCTGTTCGATCAGGTCATGCCTGTAAGAGGAACCCCCGATATCCTCTGTAAAACATGTCATCTATCGGTTAACTTTATGGCAGGTTCTCTCCACAGTCCGATGTGACCGTTCCCCCTCCATACTCTGCACGGTATGATGGAGGACCATACCAATTGTGTTCCAGGGAAAGCATCCATCAGTGACAGCGTGTTCCCCTGCATCTTTCTGGCCAGATCCATGCTGCGAATCCTGGTCAGATCATTTCTCCCCAGGTGGACTATCACCACCCCTTTTTGTTATGCAAGAGAGTGGGTACTAGCTGGTTCCATATCATACCATGCAAACCCATCCACACGATGGACACTTTCACCGCGTTCATCCCCAAGTTAAGTCCCTGTCGTCAGTTCCAGTGTATGAAGGAGTGGCCGCAGATCCAAACCTCAGGTGCCCCTCTCGATGAATATGCACCTAAAACAACCAATCAAGAGATGTAAGTAAAAGCAGTATTGTCCCCCCTAAGCCGCCGTGGCTCTGCCGCAGGAGCCATCATGGCTTCCCTTCTGGGCACACATATAGCTTGAGGCGCTCCAATTGCCACCTGTCAATTGCCATGATCTGTTCCCGTGCCATGCCAAGCCCCACCATGGTCTTAGCTGCCCCTATCCAGAAGGAGTGTGTACTATATTTCTCTGCTTTTAACCCTATATGGACAATACACATTTTTAAAACTCTGGCAAATGGGAAGCATGAGAGGGGCATACGATTTTCATGCACTAGGAGCTGCTCCCCTCCCCTTGGCTGGATTCTGATGTACTCCTGGACATTCCACAGTGGACAAGCATCGTCCCCGGGTAGGGCAGCTATTGACACTCAAGCGCCTCTACTTGCTGGGTCGGTCTTAGATCTGCGGATGTGCATCTTGAGCACCTCACTCCTGACTGTGGCATCCTCCAATTGAAGTCCCCCCTTCCCAGTGTGTGCTTTGTGGCCACCAACTTGCTCACTCTCATTGCACCGAAGAAAGGTGCATCAGAAGAGCCGTATCTCAAGCGCGTCATGGCAGACTGCATCCATGGCCCTTAACATCCCTCTCAACAATTTGTGTGTAATTGTGCGTTGGCAGTCTGGTCTTTGGCTCCACTCGGCAGGCTATCCCTTCACCACCCTAGCAATGACAAAGTCAGATGACAGACTCCACTCACCCACTGCTCTGGCAAAGAAAGTGATGGCCGCCAGGCACATCTGGACTGCCAACTTGCTCAGTCCATCCACCTTGCAGGATAGTAGCCATTGAACGATAGTGCCGGTCCGAAACCAGTCACCGTACCTGATTCCCTTCTTCTGACAGACCTCCTGGAACTGGTCCTAGGCTCTTATGTAACTAAGTCTGGTCGGCCTGCCAGGGAGTCCATCATGAGGCTCCATATTTTGGCAGGCCAAAGGCCCAGACCATTGGTGAGATTCTTGTCCATTTCCGCACCTGGGGCACCGTTGTGAAACGACACCATCTTAAAATAAGAGAGGACATCAGTTAGGATATTGTGATAACCAGGGACATGTTCTTCTCTGAAGGTGATGTTGTGTATCAGGCATATCGGGACTATTTGGCGCAACATATGCCACCACCCTTCACATTCTGGCATAGATCCCGTTAACTGCTTAAACCACTGCCATATTGTCCATGTGGAATGTGACTACTTTGTTCGCCAATTGGGGGGCCCGTAACATTCAGGCCACCATTATTGGGAACAACTCCAGGAAGATGATATCTTTCATAACACTGCGCACGGGCCAGTCGCTTGACCATATTCCAGGTCCGAGCTGAAAAAGGGAGGGTCCTGCCAGAATGATATACCATTGAATGTCTGCATAAAAACCTGCCAAATGGCCAAATCGTCCTTTGTCTTTTGACACTCTGATATGGTGGTGACGCTTGCTCACCCCTTTTGTTGCCATGGCCAACCGCCTGCAAAAAACCCTCCCCAAGGGAATGACTTTAGTTGCGAAGCAGAGCAGGCCAATCAGTGACTGGAGCTGCTCTAGCGTCACTTTCCACAAGCTCCTCATCTGCCTGATTCTCAACTTGTCACTTATCCTGCTGCAGACATGAGACCTGCGCCCGCACATCCAGTTCAATACCCATAAAGGTGATAACTGTCGCCGGACCCGCGGTTTTGTCTTCTGCCAGAGGGATGTCGAAGTGCAGGGCCACCTGCTGGAATGATGTCAAAACCTGTTCGCACCACTCGCATCCTCAGCCCGCGAACAGGAAGTCGTCCAAATAATGAACCACCATTCCCGGCTCCATGATTTCCTCGATCACTCAATGCACGAAAGAGCTGAATAGCTTGAAGTAGGCGCATGAGATCCAACATCCCATTGGTATGCACTTGTCATAATAAAAAACCCATCGAAACAGAAACCAAGCAACTTAAATGAGTCAGAATTCACAGGTAACAGGCAAAAGCCGACTTGCTATCTGCCTTTGCTAGATATGTCGGAGTGCCCATACTCCGTGTCATGACTATGGCTTGGTTGATGAATGCATATTGAACTGAACACAGCTGTGGGTCAATATAATCATTAACAGAGTCACCGTCCGGGAATGGCAGGTTCTTTATTAATCAGAATTTACTTGTTTCTTTCTTTGGTACTATACCCAGTGGGGCTATCACTAGGTCATTGAACAGAGGATCTGGAAAGGGGTCAGAAATTCTCCCCAAGGCAATCTCCTTGTTTAGCTTATCCCTCACCATGGAGGTGTTATAAAGAGTGGATGGCGGATTGCGCCTTAGGGGTATAGGAATAGATCCGGGCTTAGCCAATGGGATAAGGAAACTGTGCAAACCCATCCCTAATGCTATGAGCCTTCTCCTGTGCCGGGTATGCCCGCAGCCATGGGCATATGTTCTCAAGGTTGATGGGCAATGGGACCACTGCTGTCGCTCGCCTGAAGACCAGCCGGACCCTATTCAGTCTTCCATCCTTGCTGAATCTACAATTTGTGACTGGGAACTGGAACTGATATGCTGGAACTTACAAGGATTCCAGGTGCACTGTCCTGTGTTGTATTATCGGCAGTACAGACGCCATGCCTCCTGCGCTGCCGCCTGTGTGGGGTATGTCTGTTCGGTCGCCTACACATTGAACGCCACAAAAGGCTGGTACCCCCCTTTGTGATGTGAGGGCCTGTTCTGTGCCACTTCATCAAGCCATAGGTTGATGACTCGATGACACCATGTCATGCGCTGTCTGAAGCTGACATCATAGTTCAGCCATGCCCAACCCTGAAATGCCTATGTATGCGAGTGATCGTGTCGAGGTGCTTGGTCAAGAAAGGGCCGAGTTCCAGCTCCTTCTCCATCACCACACTCCTATATATATGAAAAGCTGACACCCAGGTATAGATAGACTTAGCTACCTTGGGCTTCTAGTCCTTCTCTCCAGATCTTTTGTCCTTTTCTTTTTCCCTCCTTATCCTCCCATTCCTAGCCCCTGAGAAGCAGTGCAAATATATCAATAAACTCTTTCCTCCATATTTTTTTCTTCATCTTGTTTGACACTACATGCGCTAGAGACGACATACCGCATTGCACGTCTGCTCCTTCCGTCACTGCTGCCAGTTTTGGTGGTTGGGACGTGGCTGCCTTGTTGGGCACATTGGCATGGTCTGCTCCACGTGCCTGGCCAGCATCTCCCCCACCCCTCAGCCAGATCTTGTCTGCTGAACTCTTGCTGGCCGTCTTCCTCCTCTTTAAACCTCTTGAAAGCTGTTTGCATTAATTTAGCAAAGGAGAGCTCCCCATCACTATCCGATGAAAAGCTTTTCGACGTCATGTTGGACATTGCCCTTGGTTCAGATGACTTACCAGAAAGTGTTGGCTGCCCAAGCCTGGCACAGTCCACTTTGTCCACTGGATGCGCCGTGATTGCCAAGGTCCTCTATCACACTAAGGTGCACCTCGACCACCCTGGGGCTGAGCCAACTGACTTGCTCTCTGAGTACCCTCATCAGCTCCTCCATCTCGTCATTTGTGACCCTCGTTTCAGAAGCTGTCTTCGCATTTGCTGCCCATTTACTGCATCATGTAGGGGCTGCAGCTGTGTCCTCTGTCCTCTTCATTTTGGCCAACGCCGTGGCTGCCTTGGAGGTTCCTGACACTGGAGTCTGCTTTGCTGATCCTCTCTTGTGCTGTGTGGTTTGACGTCGTTCTTGCGTTCCACTCTGTCCTCTGCTGTTCTTGGGAGGCATATCTATCTGAGAAAATGCTAAGGGGAGGCAAGAGGGGAAAAAGTAATCTGCTGTTCACTGCGACCTATTCTCAGGTCCCTATAGAATTTGTTGTTTTTGTCACATTCGTGTGTCTGGGCCCAGCATCAGCATTTTAAACTTTCAATTAGTACCAGATGATGCCACTAGATGTTGCCCTGACTCTACCATCACACCAGTTGCCTAGTCTTAAAAAGGCTATTATTCTCTCCCTCTGACCATTTTTTTTTGCTATGTCTACCTCCCTTGCCCATCTATAGGCCTCCATAAATGTGTCTATACACGTGCCTCTATATCCCCATTTATACACATCCCATGCACATCCCCCTTTACTGCACATCCTATACCCCATAGAACCCATGGCCTAAGACCCACCACAAAAAGGCTCCTTCTGAAATGCCCACAATGTTTCACCCCTTAGCTTCGGTCAATACATGAAAGCAGAGAAAGACAACACTAAATCAGATTCACTATTCTGGGTTATAACCCATTCTGTGTTAGCAAACCTTTTCTTGGACAAGATTCTGTCCCTCCACTCTTCCTTCCCTTCCTGCCCTGATCATTTCTTTACTCTCCCCTCCCAGTCCCGTCTCTCCTTCTCTGCCCTCGCCCTCCGTGTCTCCCTCCCAAATGCATTCTTGGTCAACCTTCAGTTTAATCTCAGCGTCCGAGCTGTTCTCGTCTCTCTCAGCCGCCCGGAAAACTACTTGCTTTTCCCTCGGCCTGGCTCCTTGAGCCTTCTCTCTGCCTCCTTCCCTCTCTTGTCAATCTGTCTTCTGGCTGTTTCCCTGCCCCGTGGAAGCATGCACTTGTCCGTCCCATCCTTAAGAAGCTCTCTCTGGCCCTTCCCTCCCTGCCAACTGGCGCCCACTGTCCAACCTCCCCTTTCTGTCTAAGGTCCTCGAGCGCTTTGTATTTTCCCAGTTATCCTTCCATCTTCTCACCATCAGTGCACTCCACCCATGGCAATCCAGTTTCCGTGAAGGCCATAGTGTTGAGACTATCCTCCTCTCTCTGCTAAATGTACTCCATGTCGCACACGAGCAGGGTGATCTCACCATTGTGGCTTCCTTGGATCTTTCCTCTGCTTTCGACCTTGTGGATCATCGGACTTCTCCCATCTGTCAGATTTCGGCGTTACCATTACCCCTCTCAAATGGTTCCACTCTTTTCTTATTGCACGTGCTTTTTCTGTTCCCTCTGATGTCTCATCTTCCCCTAGAGTCTCCCTTCCCTGTGGTGTACCCAGTGATCAGTCTTGTCACCCCTCCTGTTTAATGCTTTCCTAGCTCCACTTTGTCTTCTAATTCAGCAGTCCGGCCTTTCGGCCTACTATTATGCAGATGATATTCTCCTCCTTCATTGCACCCCTCCCTCTGCTCCAGATCTCTCTTCTTGTCTAGGCCAGGTTCACTCCTGGTTGTCAGCTAACTATCTACCTCTTAACCTTGCAAAGTCTTCAGCTACCTGGGTTACTTTTGGTGTCCCCTCCCTCCCTGATTAGCTCCTGTTCTTGCATCCACTGCAATCCCCTTGGTACCCTCTTTTCACTATTTAGGGTTATTTTGGATTCTTCCATGACCTTTTCAGAGCACATTTCCTCCATATCCCGATGCTGCTTTTTCGTCTCCATCAGATTTGTTTGGTTCGCTCTTTTATCTCTCTCCCGAGGCACTATCCACGCTCCTCCTATCTTTAGTTATTTCCCGGATTGTTTATTGCAATGAAGTCCTAGCCAGTCTCCCACAATGTCAATTACACAGATTACAATTATTACAGAACACTGCAGCATGTCATCCCGTTTTGACCATGTCTCCCCTCTTCTGGCTCGCTTACACTGGCTCCCTATCCACTATCGAATTCAATATAAAGTTCTTATTGTAACTCATAAGGCTATCCACACTGCCACTCCCCGTTACCTGGCTGATCACATTTATTTTCACCACCACCCCCTCTCCCCCGGCTCCTGCGCCCCATTCATACCCATCGTTTAGCCCTTCCCTCCGTCTAACAGGCCCATTTGGAGTGTACACATCATGCTGCCTTCTTTTTCCTGGCCCCTGTCCTGTGGAATTCCCTCCCCCTCCCTCTCTGTTCTGAACTCTCCCTTCCCCGGTTTAAAGCAGCTTTAAAAACACATTTCTAGAGGACATCTAGGGGGATCCAAGATGTCCGTCTAGCCAATTGTCCCGGAGGTTGAGCGTTTTCATTATGCCGAAGAGGTAGGGTAACTGGACAGGAAGCCTCCCAAGCCCATAGATACCTCCTCTGTTTTACATTCAACCCATTTGACGGGACGCATGGATGCTTTTGTGGCTCACCCTGGGAGTCTTCATTAGGAACTCGGTGTTTCTCCAGCTATGTTGATGCCGGGCCTGGCGAGACCGGTGTCGTCTTTGGGGTGTGAGCTGTCGTCGGGTCTGCCTTCTCACCCTGTGCTTCCAAGCCGGCTTCATGTCAGGCATGGATGTTGCTCTGGGGGAAGAGCAACGCATCTGGCACAGGACAGGCTCCTTCGTCTCTGGATGTGTCCAGCAGCATTACAACAGAAGCCGGGTGGAGCTCTGATCGGCATTGTTGGTGGCTCCTGGTTTGAGGGCAACACCCGGTGCTCATGTAGATGATATGGCAGGATCAGAAAGCTCTTCTGTTTTGAAGTTGCAATTCGAGCGTCCTGAGGTTTTCAATTTGGAGTCCATTTGGAGTGCTATAGTGAAGTTTGGGGAAGCATTCGTTCAGCAGTCTAATCAGTTGTGATTGGTCAGTTGCAGAGCAATAGCGCTCTTTCTCAAGGTATTGTATGAGAATTGGAAGTTCTTAAAAGTTCTGTTGAAGATTTGAAAGTGCAGGTTCAGCAACTTGGTAGTGTACAAGCTAGTTTAGTGAAGAATTTTACTGCTATAAAGTTTAAAGAGGAACTCCTGGAAAACCAATTTCGTTCCACTAATTTAAGGTTGATTCATTTTCCTCATTTGTCTCTCACTTCTGCAAGGGATATGTTAAAGCAATATTTTGTGGATATTCTTGGAATCCCGGTGGAATTGCATTCCCCTTTAGCTAAGGTCTACTATCTCCCAGTTAATAAGAAACCTGGGGCAGTGGGACAGCAACCTTCCAATGCAGAATCTCGGCATATGGACATTCTTAATATTTCTAGTATATTGGAATCAAGTATAGTGAATCTTCTGTTCCAGCTACTTTGTTAATTACCCTTGCTTTGTCATCTGATAGGGAATGGCTGTTGAAATTGTTTTTAAGAAGCAGTCTATACATTTTAAGGGGTTATTAGTTAGGATATTTAGTGATCTTGCCCGGGAGACTCAGTGTAGGCATAAGGAATTTTTGCTCCTAAAACCTGGGGTGATCCAGTTGGGGGGGGGGGGGGAGTTTACATTTTCTTGCCCTCAATTCACAGCCTTTATTAGTTCTTATCTTAGCACTGCATCACCTATCTCTGCGTAGGTATTAAAATAGGCAGTATATTGTATAGTGGATGTTGACTATGATTGACTTGGCTTTCTTTACTGCTTTGGAGTGTGTAGATTTTATTTCCTTTTCTTGGATCTCCTTCTTGTGGGCTGGTGAGATTTAGCATGTTTGCCTTTCTTAATTTTCTTTGATTGTGATTGCTATTTGCTTGTCTCTTTGCATGTACAAGTGTATTTTGGTTGTTATTTGGTTGTAAACTTATAAAAGTAAAATTAAAAACCCCCAGATATCTATGATCTGGCTTTCAAAGCATCCCCCTGCGCATCCCACCCTCCCCGTTAACCCTCCTCTGTGTCTCTGATTCATTTTGCTGTTGTACCTGTGACTGTCATTTCTTCCTGTTCTCTCCTCTCCTTTATCCTGTCCTGTTCCTGTCCTTTTCTTTAAGTGGTGTTCGCGTTCGTTTTCTTTCTTTGCAGCTCTTATATTTTATTGTAAACCGCTTTATGCTTAGGCCCTAGCAGTATATCAAGAGTAGACATAAAATCTACCTTATTTCTGCAGTTGCGGGTGGGATGCCTTGCTGAGTCTCTTTCCCAATTGGGGGAGATGCCAGACCCGGTGCCTGCCTACCACCAGCCACAAGATGGCTGCTGATCAGGACCTCCCCCCCCCCTTCTCCAGAGCATCGGGTCAGATAAGTGAAACATTAAATATCTTTATAGAAATGAGTAAAAGGGATAACATCTGGGAAGCGGTGTGAATAAATGCCCGTAGCATGCAAAATAAGATCCCAGATTTTGAGGCTTTAATGGAACAGACTGACTTGGATTTAGTGGTGGTTACAGAGACATGGTTCATGGACAACCATGACGGGAATGTAATAATACCAGGCTGTACCTTATTCAGGAAAGATAGGGTAGGAGAAGTGGCACTATATGTAAAAAAAACAAACAAACATTTTTTTTGTGCCATCAAGTCAGTGTTGACTCGTAGCGACCAGCTACCTCTGGGTTTTCTTGGCAATGCATCACTGGAAGTAGATTGCCAGCCTTTTCTTCAGAGGCAATGGAGGGTAAAGTGACTTGCCCAAAGTCACAAGGAGTGCCAGTGGGAATCAAACCCTTGATCTTCTGGGTACTAGGCAGTTGCTCTAAACACTAGACTACTCCTCCACTCCAGTGTCAGCCTCCGTGGGTGAATTAGTTTCGCTGACTTCCCTTTAAAAGGGTATTATGTCAGACGCTGTTAATTTAAGAACAAGAAGGTATTGGCTATACCCGTTATTGAAGGGATCTGAAGACAACTGTAGCGAATAGTATTTGGTAATCTCTCTGAAAATTGCATTATTGGAATCCCTGATGAAGCCGAATAGGTGAAACAAGCTTTTGCTGGGCATTAAAAGTGGCCATTAAAATTTTTTTGCGATAACGGAGGATATTCGCTACTCCTTTGGGACTTCAAGTCACCGATGCAGACCGGAGTCTCTACAACACTCAGATAAGTAGATTTGTGCTACTAGAATGTTATATATTGCCATTTATTTGAAGAGTGTTTGGTCTCTCTTTTTTAGGAATTGAGCGGTTTTGGAGCTTCGGGTTTTGTGCTAAAGTGCAGATGATTTAAAATAATATGTAATAAACTTTTTAAATAGTAGAATCCCTAAAAACGTACTTTTTTCAGGTGTAGGTCATTTGATTAGATTTGTGTTAATTTGGTGTTAAATTAAATTAAAATTAAAAATGGTTATGACCCATGATGTGAAGTCTGCCACTCGATCCTATGGTGATTCTTTTCACCACATGCAGGGGAAAGGCTATCCTGAGGTCATTCATACCTTATATAATAGTGTGATAGTTAATTGATAGATTGGTTAGAGAACTTTGTATTTTTGTAAATTGGGGTTTTTAAGGGTATTTATATTGTAATACCATGATAACTGCTACCATACACTAAAACAGCCAATGCGTTAAAAACTCCACTCTAACTGCTTGGCATGCAACGGGGTGGGCATTGGACAGCATAGGGGCAGGGAGTGAGTGTTGATTTCACTTTGCAATTAGTATGAAGTTGTCTAACATGTGCTAATTGTCAGTGGAGCAGTTATCATGGGTTCACTTTGCACCACCTCAGTGGGTGGTGATAAGTGTCCTCACGTTAATTGCACTTGAAGATTTAAAGTGGCATTTTAGATGGGACGTCTAGGAAGAACCTGGGATGTCCACAAACCTTTGGGAGTGGCTGCAGTGAAGGGAGGAACATCTAAGTGCCATCTAAAATTGCTTCCTTCCCACCCCGACATCCCTGCTGCCAAGAAAGCAGGTACAGGCATGGATGCCTCAGCAATCAAGGCCAGATGTGCTTGGGCCATTCTGAATTCACACTACAATGTGCCACCCAGATCACGTTCCCAGCATGCCCCCATTCTACTTTGGCATCCTCGAACTCGGGATGTCCAAATACCCAGTTTCTAAACTGGATCCAGGGACAGCTTTGTGATTTAGATGTGTGTGTGCCCTCAAAAATAATCCCCCAAGTGTGGTGAGGTGCCAGAGGACATGCTAGGCACACCCCCAACAGTGAGCACAAGGCCATTATACTTCCCACACTAAAGTGAGAATCCTTAGCACATTTCAGTAAACATGCCCCAAGGTGTAGTTGCATACAGAGGCATTATAATGTTTTCTGTTTTATTCACCATTCCTTTCCTAATAATCCCTAACATTCTGCTTGCTTTTCTGGTTGCTTCCAAACACAGAACAGAGATTTCACCATATTATCCATGATGACGCTGAGATCCCTTTTCTGATTGTGGAATGTAGCATTGCACAGCTGTAGCTTCTACCATCCTTCCCTATGTGGGTCACTTAGCACTTGTTCAAATTAATCTTCATCTGCCATCTGAATACCCAGTCTCCTAGGCTCACAAGGACAATTCTTTTGAAGAACACTCTCTCATAGGAAAATTGTATGCTTGGGAAAGAGAAAGCAGGTTGTTTTATTACAGCTTTACTTATTTATTTAAAAACATTTATAACCCACACTACACCCTAGGCGGATAACATAAAAACACACACAATTATTTACAAAACCAAAACATATCATACACATGCTCATACCTGCAAATCCCATGGGCCTGCTGTCTTGCTATTTTACAAAACCCTCTGAGCTCACTGTCCTACTCAAAAATGGAGAACACAAATGACCTAATTCATACAACAGCAGCAAAAGCCTGTTGAAATAAATGTGCCTTCGATTTTTTTCCAGAACACCGAGATATCCGAAATGCAGTGCTTCGGAGGGCAAGGCATTCCAAGTGCACGGAACAGCCAGGAGTTTTTGTAAAGATTTGCAGGGCAGTACAGCTACCCAAAGAGGGAAGGGACTAAGTCGGTACGAGTGGTACTTGACAGTCTCTTCACTTAGAGCTCATTTTGTTTCTGCTGATAAGGGAATCCTATCTAGTGGGAGGAAGTCTTACTGCAATAGAAGAGGCAAGTCCCATGCTAGTAACATGGGTTTGGGCCACACTACTAGCGCTGGGCACCATGTTAGATTCAGGGGTGGGGACAGTCCTTCCCCTGAATTTAGCGCAGCTCACCGCATTAAAACCACCATGGGAGCAACGACTAATTTGCTGACGGTATTGCTTCTTGGCCTGCATTGGCAACATGGGATCTCAAGGCCTGTACTAGTGGTACCGCAACGCAAATGCTCTGCTCAATTGCAACCCAGACGTGCGTTGTCCAGATTTTGATATAGGTTGAGGATGCTACTGAAGACTGTAAGCTCTTTGAATAGACTGCAAGCTCTGTCGAGCAGGGGCTGTCTCTTATGTGTATATGTAAAGTGCTGTGTATGCCTAGTAGCACTGTAGAAATTGCTGGTAGTAGAAGTATAGGAAGCATGTTTGTAAGACGTCTTTGCCTTATAGTAATACACATCCTTTGCCCTTGTTCACGGCAATGGTATGATCTAGTCATATATATTGTGGAATAAGAAATGATATTATCCAGTTGGGTGCATGTTCTAGGATCCCTGAGGTATTTCCTGTGATTTGTTCAGGAGAGTGATAACTGCTAAGAGAGCACACGGTTCTCTTTGTCACTATCTTAGACAAGTCTTTGAGAATGAAAATTTCAGAAGACACTGGGGAGATTCCCGTTTGTTCTGTGTTAGACAGTCTCACCAGATGGAGGCCTAATTACCAGAAGCGGCATCTGCAGCTGATGAACAGGTCTTACTAATACCTTTGGCCATAGTTTTAGAGGATCTGTGACTAGGCACCGCCCGGGCATCGGTATTCCTTTTCTGTGTTTGAACATGGTGCATTTTGGCTTGCTGGCCAGACTGTAGCACACGATTAGACTGAACCAGACACAGATGGGAAGCTGCCCAGCACTACTGCTTGTAAAATAAGCCACTTTGTTCTTCTGCTGAAGTAACTACAAAGTTTACCTCAAATGCAAACTACTGGGAATACCAGCAGGGAGAATAATCTTGTAGCATGGTGACCAGGATATGAAGGCACTCGGATGTATATGCTGTGCCTGTTTTGTTAAGGTAACATATCTGCCTAAGTGATATTTATAAAATTGCTTCTCAAAAGCTCATGCACAAAGTTACACCTGCTCGAAGGCAGGCTTAACTTTTCTACCTAAATTTGCACGAATAATTTGTGAAGAGTTTGTTTGCCATCAATAGTTCAATTCAACACCTTCATGATCTATTAAACTGGATTCACCCCCCCCCCCCTTTACCCTGTCAGCAGAAGGCATGGCAATACATGATTTGGATTTTGTTATAACATTTGCAAATAAAAGAGATATGTTGGATTGCAGTACCAGTGTGACTTGCAGTTTTGGGGAATCATAACAGGGAAGGAACTGTTCTCTGGGGACTGGGTAGCGTAACATTTAGCCACTTGCGTTCCATTTCCCCACCTGTATACGGAACCAACCCAGCTTTCCACAGCTGCCAGGCAACAAGGCTATATTTTCTTTAATAATCATTTATTGATCACATTTGTACAGCTGACTCAGTTTGCCATTTTTTTTACAGAGCAATGAGTTTGACATTTTTATTTTAACGATTATTATTTTCTCATGCTAGATACATAAAGATATACAAATAGGAGGCTTGCAATATCACTGGACTTTGCTAATTCTTCTCACCTTTAATTGTAGAGCATATTACATCTGTGAGAAAAATGTTCTAAGCTAACGAATATAAATTCTTTTGAGGTGTCAGTAGAAAATTTACTGGCCTATGTTATGAAAATTAAAAGCTTGAGCAGCGGCTTAATTTGCTATTAAAAAGCTTTTATGAGTAATTTGGAATTTTCTTCCTAAAAGACAAAAAGAAATTTGATAATTAGCTAAAAAATAAATTCATATTATCCATTCTTATTGATAAATACATAGGCTGTAGGACTGGTCCCGGCTGCTGGAGGTAATGGGGAGGTTGACTGCCCAGTGGTCAAGTATTGCTGGCTTTAAGAGGTAGACTGGCTAGGGCCTGATGCTGGTAGCTGGAAAGGAGGGGAGGGGGGCGGGGTGCTTAGGCTAAATGTGGGGGGTCTTAGGTGAGGTAGGAAGGTAGGGTTCTAAGGTTTTTGAATTTGAAATGGTTACTTGGGGGGGATTGTGATTGATGGGGTTTTGTAACCATAGTGAGGTGGGGAGGGGCAAGGGGTACCTGTGTTTAATTCTGCAATTCTAGGGTGGGAAAGTAGATGTAAATTGGATATTTTGTACCATCTCATCCATCCCAGTGTTCAGGGGTATAGAGTTTGGATTTTCTAATCTTCTTTGTCACAACGTCAGGGGCGGGGGGGCAAGTACAAGAGCCAATTCTTTTGGGTAACACATTTTCCCAGACAAGCTGAGCTGTTGGGTTAGCCTAGCTGCTGGAAATGGTATTAACAGTGGTGCCAGGGGGGAAGGAGGATTAGAAAGTCTCAAGCCTCAGAGGGTTGCCCCAGCTACTAATATGTCGAGGCTACGCTCAGATGCAGGTGGTCAGTTTGCAAGGGTTATTTGATATGGGACCATCCTAGCAATTAATATGGTGGGATGGGGGTTAAGAACTTACAAGTTTTACCATCTGATTGGTTTGGCTCGGGTCCTGTTGTACTTTATTTGAATGTTTGTTTTGAATAAAGCTGCAGTCAAGTTGGCTTTATCCCAGCCTTTGACTGTGTGGGTTCCTTGCATTGAGAGGGTGGAAGAGGGTTGGTTGGGGTTTGGTAATCAGGTCAGCCATCATCACCCCCATTTCAGGTACCTTCATTACACCAATACAGCACAAAAAGAATGTTCATGTTTCAATTTCTTATTGAAACAAACACTTCTTTAGAAGATGTTTATTTTGAATATCTATCATTATCAGATTTGTACATTATCAAACATCAACCTACCAAGTAGGAGTTTGCAAGCAAAATACATTTCATTTTGTTTCATTTTAATAAATTTTTATTTTGTTTTGTTTTCATAAATTCTCATTTCATGCTATTTTTTAAAGGTAAATGCGGCTATTGCCCAAACAAAAACTATAGCTGAAAGGTTACTAGAGGTTTCAGGCAAATAAAAAAAATGACTTTTTTTTCTCAGTCAGAGGCTGGTCTCAAACCAGTGATTATTGGAATACGAGGCTCAGAGGTAGATGATGGATTAAAAGGAATCATTAATTGGAATGACCACATACCACCATGAGAAACTTATGCAGTGCCGCATAACTCATTATATTGTTGCATAAAGTAGACTGTATTTATTCATCGTGTCTCCTTGTTAAGGGACTGGTTATTTATACCCTATTTTACCTGTTATACCTGCTTAATGCATACCCAAGTTTAATTTTCCTGTTTAATGTATACCCAAGTTATTATACCTGTTTCACTGTAAGCACAAATCACGAAATTGAGATGTGCAACTCTTATGTTCATTGTAAACCGCACTGATGTCGAATAGCGCGGTATAAAAGAGACTGCAAATAAATAAATAAATAAATAAATACTGTACCCAACTCTGCCAAGTTTCAGCTAGAAAATGCCTTCGTCAGGGATCAGACTCCAATTTCAACAATGAGTGTCTCACTTGAGAGCACCAATTTGTTAAAAACACCAAATTCAGGAGATAGGGAGTTGAGCTGCCTGTTGAATTGGAGTCTGACCCCTGATGAAGGTTTTTTCCATCTGAGACCAGGCCGAGTTGGGTATTTTGGTTATTCCAATAAAAGATTCCTTTTAATCCACCGTCTACCTCTGCTCCTTGTGTATGGATTGATTTTTTTAGTACAGAAATTGGAACCTTCTGTTTATCATTCTTTTCTCTTGGATTACAAGACTGGCATCCTGTGGAAGAGCTGTCATATCTCATTGTGGCTGACTCTATTCTGCCTGTACTTAACTCTTGTATTACTGGTGATCTTCCTTTCAGTTTTCTGACTGGTCCAAAATCTGTCTGGTCTGGAGCTCTATGGAAAATGCTAATTTGATTTTTTTGCCTTGTAACTCTATTGGCTCCTGCTGTAGATATTTACTCAAAAGATCTTTCTTTTGCCATGTTCTGCACCAGAAATTCTGTGAAACCTACTGTGCCAATGACAGGAAGCAATCAAACAGTGAAAGACAAAACAGCAGGTTCTTTGATTGCTTCCTGCTGTCAGCACAGTAGGTTTTATTCATTGAGTTTTCGATTTTAGCGGCTTTTTTTCTGAATAATAGCTGAACCTACAAGATATTGTATCTTTGGTGCATACTTGTTCAGCAACGTCACAGATTTTGTACCCCCTGAAGAAGGCCCTTTGGGTCAAAATACATCAGGGTTTGATAATAAAGAGCCTGCCATCTGTCTTACGAACCTGCTGTTTTGTTGTTCCTGTTTTTGGTGTCCAGACATTTAAACTATGTACACACTTTTGTGCATACCTGGCTGCCTATTTTCAGCAGCACTAAGCAAATGAGTAGAGCAGATGAAAATTGACATAAATCAAATCTTCTTGTTGAGACATTTCAATTTAAGTCCCAGAATGTCCTATTGAAAACTGACTCCTCTGTGCCAATTTGCCCTACTCTTGGCGCTATCGGGAGCTATCTTTCTGTTCCTTATGCCTGCAAGTTTCCTAGAACCTGGCTGGAAAACCCCAATATTTGAGGGAAACAATTCTTCCTATTATTCACTCTGTCACTTTAATGGAAGCAAAATTAAAATCAACAACAAAAAAATAACAAAAGGAATGAAATGAGTGAAGGGGAAAAATGGCAGGAAACAACAGAAATGAAAAGTTTTCTCATACACATCCCTAATCTTGGATGCTCAGTGGTAACTTGATTATCAGACCCAGTGCATTAAAACCACCGGTGTACTCAGTTTTCTGAAACTCAGTGGTGACTTTGTAGGACTTCATGAGATTATAGTGCAGAGTGTAACTGCACAGTTTAAAAGGCAGTGAAGTGATCTAGGATTGTGAGTCCTGAGGATCAAGTTTAGAAAACAATCAAGTCTGACATTCAGGATAGTCACAATAGGCAAATTAACCTGATTCTGAAACCAGTGGTTCCCTGACATTTCACTCTTGCAGTCCAGTATAGTAAATGGGCAGTAATGTCCAGGGCTTTTTTTTTTAGGGGGCACAAGTCTGTATGGAGTATCAGTACCTTTTTTATTGCCTGCTAAACTGACCCATGTATTAATGAAAGTGCCCTGCATATGAGTACCGACACTTTTTTCCTAGAAAAAATGCCTTGATAATATCTATCTGTTGATATAGATAATATTCTTTCATATATTCTGAGATATTAAGACACGTGGTGCTTGCTTGAAGAAAATTGCCATATAGATACAAATCATCATTAGTAAGAAATAAGATACCTACGTATCTCCTTACACTTACTCATTCACAGTTAATCGTCATTCAATAGATCTAGAAAGGTAACAGTCAGTGACAGGGCAGATATGGAGGCCAGTTTTACTAAGAACATTGCTGAATTCTGGTGGTATTTTACCAATGCACATGGATCTCCATGTATAAACTAGCTTCTGAAATTGGCATTTACACACACATGTGATCCATATATGTAAAGACCGCTCTTGGAACATGGAAAGGCTTCTAAAATCACTTCCTTATTAATGGATCCCACCAGTTTTTTTCCAACACAAAACTTGTACCAAATTTAACAATTTAATCCCCTTATTTTTGATGGGGAAAAAAACGGCACAAATCTGGGATAATTGATATGCCTTTGAAGTATCTTCCCACTGTCTCCTCTACTACTGTGGAGACAGCAGTACATTGCATTGTGCCTACAGAGCTTGTAGTTCTGCATGTCTAATGGCTTGTTGAGTACAGGTAGGTTTTATTTTTTTAAATTATACTAACTGGGTGATTGTTGATTTCCAAGCTTCTGCTGAATCTCTTTACGGCTCATTCATGAGATTGGTGTTGCCCTAATGCAGACATTTAAAAAGAAAAAAAACAAAAGAAAAAACGTTAGTCCTTAGCACTGACATGTTTATTTCACTTTCTGTTGCCTCCCCTCTTACATACTCGGAGAGCTTGAACTTTCTTATCTGAATTTGATGTTATCTCTCCCCATTTTGAACTCCTGATAAAGGTGGGATATACAGATAAAGTTTGAAGATGAAGTTTAATGCCTTTAGGTAATGTGGTGCTGAAGAACGCATAATAAAGGCTATCAGGCTGACCAAAAATATGCAGGGGACATACGTAGACTTGGCGGTTCTGGGGAGCTCAGGATCTTGAGCTGGTCCACGTTTAGCTCAAGCCTTCCCCCCCAGCTGTGCCACACCATTCCAGAATTCTAGCAAAGCTGGCGAGGATTCCTAGGCCCCGCCAGTGAGGAAATTCGGATCTGGAATGCCAGCTGTAATGTTGCCACAGGAGGAGCAACAGCTGCTTGTAACGCTGGCACCACAAGCATGTTCAGTGGTCATGGGATCACTACTTAATGCTGATCTTGCCAGATCAGTATCGGACGATGCTAGCCCACCAGTACTGAAGGCTCTTGAAGTGCTCTTCCCGCAGAGCTCAAGGCAGGGGTGGCACCAGTTTCTTCAGCTAGCAGGGCCTGGGGATCTCTTCCAGCAGTGGTATAATTCTGGAATGGTGCCATGACATCGGGCACTGTTCTAGAACACTCTGCAGAATATTGCAGTGTATGTTGAGATGTTTTCCCTTTATGCTACACCTGAGCCTGTTTAAGTTTAAATGAAGTTAGGGGATACGTCATCTTGAGACATCGTTTAATATAGTTGAACAGTTTACATATATAGGCACCTGGTTTAAAATCTGAACATTCTTGAAATAATTACGATTAAAATATATAAAGTGTCACCTATGATGCATGACTGCATTTACAGACCACTTAGAAATCTATTGTTAGGTGAATTCCAAGGCATTATTTGTCAATAAGAGTATTAACTAGTATGGCTTAGACCTGTATGCCCAACATCGACCCACGTTGCCTACTGGAAAAGCTAATTTCTAGCTATACTACCAACTGTATGCATCTTCCATCCTATCTAATTTCAGTTTTCATGGTTATAGTTTTATTTTTTCTCCTTTCCATGCTTGTCCTTCTCAGTTAGGTGAAATCCATAGCATCTTTTGAAGCAGTCAGTGATATTAAGGGGCTCTTTAACTAAGGTGCACTATGCAATTAATGCAGGTTGAGGCATGCATTAGTTGTGCACGGAGGCCTGCAGTAACTGTAAGTGCATGACTGTGACAGTTCATACTGATTCGCACGCTAACCACACATCATGCACTTGAGTGGGAAATGAGCAGTTTAAGGGAGTGAGAATGGTGCATGCTACATCATTGGGGTGTGGGTATACAGCGCACACTAACAACATATCTTGAAATTAATGTGGTGCAATTACTTAAACCTCAGTAGGTGAAGCTATCTGCAGCCATGGTACTAGCACCCTATATTACCATGTGGCACCGCAATTACCTAGCAAAGAAATATGGGCCATACCCCCAACAGGTAACACGGTGGCTTTGCACTTCATACACCACAATTTTGTGAGTTATTGGTGCATTTGGTGGAAACCCATAGCACACTTTAATAAAAGATCCCAAAGTATTGAATGCTGAGGTGTAGAAATGGTCGTGGACAGCATCTGTCAAACTTCTCTACAGAATGGAGAAATCCATACATGGCTTACTGCCTAGAATGGGAATGGGAATCTGAGTTGTTTGATGATCTATGCTGTATGATCTCTTATTTAAATCTATTATCAATGAAGCGGTAAACTGAGAATTTTTCACATGACCCTACTCACTTTGGGGCTCATTTACTAACAGCACAAGTGATTTCTGCCTCAGGACTCATTGTATAAAATGGGCCTTGTGGAAGGTAATGCATAACAGCATTAGCACATGCTAATTATTAGCAAATGACCCACTAAGTGCCCTATAATCGATGTATTTGCCTCAATATTAATTTGAGTGCTGATGGCATTTAATATGCTATGACAATGCTCTAGCATAGGTGTAAAAGCATGATTCCACATGGGAGGAATTTTCTTGGCAGATCATACTTGCAGATGTGCCAAGAAAAAGCTCAGCCCTTGAGGCAGCGTTTGGCGAAATGAAGGCCACTTTGAGATATAAAAAGTGAAAGAGCGTACCATCAAGTCATTGCTAACTCCTGGCGACCCATTGGTATATATTGAGCTGGAAACTACACTTCGATAAATATTTGATTTTGAATGAAATCTCTTTTAAATGAAGTACATTAAATAAATGAGCAAATATGGGGTTTTAGACTAATGTCCATCGAATGAAAACAGTATAGTGAAAACTATCTGAGGTGGTTCTTTCCCTATTACAGAAAAAGTATAATTGAATTAAAAAGAAAAAGAAAGAAAATTATTTGAGGTTTTGTCAATGTTTGTTGAGTTTTCAGATGAATGCACATCCCTAGAATACCTGCGAATAAGCCAAAAGAAGTGTGGGAAATTTCATTTTTCTGGAGTTCCCTTGGGTTCAAAGAACCATACGGTGCATTGTTTTTGCAAATTCCAGGAGGAGGTTTTTGCCATTAAGAGAGCGGCATAAAGAAGAGAATAATTTTGACAGAGGAGCTTAGATTTTGACTTGAAGTTTGGAGTAGACATCCCAAGAAAACAGAAGGTAGAGGAAGAAGAGTCCCAGTGTCTACTTTTTTTTAAAATTATTTATTCTACTTTTTAATAGCCCTGTACAATATATTTCTATATATAACCAAACCAAACGTATGAATCATTTGGGTGAATGGAGGTGAAATTGAAAAGAAAATGGGACACTTATATCTGTGTTTAGTACCTACACAAATGTAGGGCTTTCAAACAAGTCTTCCCTCATCCCATCAGGACCGAAACATAAGTGGTTTCTATGAATCCCTTGGAAAGTCCATAGACGTGACATTGACCTGAGGGATCTGCTGTAGTGGCCGTTATAATACAAGTCTAGTCTACAGGCCTTCATAATGAGGCCCAGGAGACCAGTTTCCTAAGCAAAGTAGATTCAACAGAGTTAAGTCAGTCAGCTTAGAAGACAGACATTATTTCACTACCATTTGGGAACCTGAAAGTACTTGTGACCTGGACTGGCCTCTGTTAGAAACAGGATACTTGCTCTGACCCAGTATGGTATATCTTATTTACTAGAAAGGTCACCCTCACTGTGCTTGCAAACTTTCACTAAGGGGTATGTTTACTAAACGGTGGCAGCAGACTCCATGCGATATCGGAGCCATGGCACCATTGATTTCAATGGGGCCGCGGCTCCGATATCGTATGGAGTCTGCTACCACCGTTTAGTAAACAATACCCCTAAGTTTCACAAAGATTCAGAACAATTTATTATGAGCAGTTTAATCTAAGATCTATAACCCATAATCTAAATGGGTTAAGCAGAAATAGGTATTTCCAAAGGTCAGGATTATTTTGTAATCTCCATATAACAATATTGCCACTGTATGTGCTTTCTATGAATTCCTGTTCCAATGTGTAGAGATCTGTGTGAAGAAATAAATTACCTTGTTGTCTACACGCAATGGGTCAACAGTAGGATTTGTGGTGGAAGTCAATGCATCAGGAGTGAAGGGCGTGTGCGAGGGTAAGAGCTTTAGGGCCCCAGGATTCACATTTCCAAAATTCAGTACTTCACTTGGAAAATGTGGTACAACATTTCCAGCTGGCTGCGATGACAAGCAGAAGTAGCAAAGTTAATCAAAGCTCATAATTTTCTCATAAATTTAAAGGAATCCGTTTGAGAATGCAGTAAATGAAGATTTTGGTCAAATGATAATTGTATGTATGAAGTAAACAATCAGAGCTAACGCATTTGACTTTTTTCCCACTTTTAACCAGTGGATCCCCAAATGGAAATAAGGAGGGTCCTACTAAATGCATTTTGTAATCACGAACTACAGTTTGGAATCCGTGATTTTGCAGTCAACACCTGTTTTGCAAATCCATTCTCCCTTTTTGTGTATTGTTAAACATTCTGTTTGCAATTGATTCTGGTGCTTTTGTGGCAATTGCAATGGGGCTGCGATGTGTCCACAGGAATGCAGCTCCATATATGGACATCTAGTAATGTCATTACAGGAATTAAATACCTGCAATGATATTGACATTTGAATTCTTACAACTGAAGCACTAAATTAAACCTGCTTTGGGAGAGAGATTTTAACTTGGTCCCTATGGTAAGTAATTAGAAAGTTTATCCACTATATTATTCTTTAAGGGAGTAATTTTACAAAACTTCTTGCACAAGTAAAGCTTATCTTATATGTGGAAACTGGCACTTACATCTGAGCACGGGTATCCACACGTTAAAAGCAGGCATACTGCAAGACTGCACCTATTTATCTGGGATCTGTGTTCCGGGAGACGCAGTTTGGACAAAGCTGACACGCATGTACTGCTGTATAAAATGTACATGTAGCTAGAGGGTAACTTTATAAGTAGGCACTTATTTTACTCCTGAAATTAGGTACCTCCATAGGCGCTATTTTATAAAGAGAAATTGTTGCCTCCTTTTCTCTACAAAATACTAGTGTAAGTGGTACAAAACACATGTTAATTGAAGGCACAATCACTGTTACCAGTCCTGGAATTGGTGTAGATTCCCATACCTAGATTTCTAAAGGAAATGCATACAGTATTTTATAATTGACATATATGGCTTCCTTATCGTCTCTCCAGTCCAGTCCCTTTCTTCTGGGTTGTGTACCCCTTCTAGCAGCTTGGAGGCTGAGCCTATCATCGTTTTGATAATGCTCTGGTATAAATACCACTGGCACCACCCACCAGCACCAGTAAACTCAGCCTCCAAGCAGTTGGAGGGTTGCAGTAATCCAGGGCTCAGGGCTTACAGGAGAGACAGTTAGGCAGGGAGTTAGTTAAGGGCTTCTGGGTCTAAGAGTGATTTTAATTACTTTATTTGAATTACTTTAATCTACTTTAGTTTAATTTAATTTCTTAATTTCTTAAATTTAGATTTAACTTTATTTTCTCCCCCCCCTCCATTCAGGCCAGCTTCTTCTCAGGGCCGTTTAAGGAGGGGGCTTGCCTGCTACCGCTTTGGGAAGGTGAGGAGAGAGTCCCCCCCTGCGCGCAGAGCCTGCCGGCATTCGAGGGCCCTTGTCTGTGGCCTGCTCCAGCTCGCGCCGAAGCCCTGATGGTGGTTGAGCGTGGAGCGGGAGATTCTTTGACGTGGCAGCCAAGGGATGGCCCCTGAAACAGTGAACGCACTCCGGTGCCATCGGAGAAGCAGGCGGGAGTAGTGGCACAGAGGCAGTGCGAGCGGAGCCTCGCGACCGCTAAGAGCAGGGTGCCATGTGGTCACGGCCTGCACGTGGATTCTCGATCACAGCATCAGCGGCAAGGTAGGAGACAGCTGATTTCCTCGCGCGCTCTGGGGCAGGAGGAGAAGAGCAGAAATCGGGGGTTTGAGTTCCCTGGCTGAAAGGGGGGTTTTCTTCAGCAGAAGGGCCAAAGAAGTGGATTTAAATAATTAATTGATTTAATTAGTTTATTTAAGATTGTTTTCAGCTAAGTTTTCTTGGATTTAATTTCTTTAATTTCTGTGGCTATACAGGGGAAATTTTGGAAGCAGGGACACCGCACCATGCCCGGGAGGCCACAGTGTCTGGTCTGCGGCACCCGGCGGGGCACAGTGCGAGAAGCAGGAGTCTGCAGGGGTTGTATTACAGAAGCTGCTTCTGTGGAGCAAGAAATGCAAGTGGGGTTATCCCAAGAACGGATTTCCGATTCCCAGGGGTCAGAAGACCCTCTGGAGGTGGGGGTTGAGCAGTCCTCTCCCCTGCCTTTAACCATGAATCTGCTGGGACCCTCCCTGTCGCAACCCACCCCTTCCACGTCCTCTGGAAAGGGGGAGGCTGGGGAGACTTCTCACCTGAATTTGTTCTTCTGCTGCACAAAGCCTTTTGTATGCGTCGGCAGGGAACGGGAGGGTCTTCGGCGCCGCAAGTAAGTGGACCTTCCAGACAGATGATGGCCAAGGATCAGGAAGCGGGTGTCCTGCCTAAGCATGCTAGATTGATGAATGAGGAGAGCCTGATGTCCCCTCTGTCTGAGACTCTGGAAGGGGAGGTTTCAGAAAGGGAGCTAGGAGAAGATGAAGAGGAACTCAAGGAGGGAGAGATTCCGGAGGAGCAACAAGCCCGGATAGTACAAGTTTTTCGTCGGGAGGAACTCCCAGCATTGATTACTGAATCACTGAAAGTGCTTAATATGGCGGCTGACATGCCAGCAGACAAGGAGGTCTTAGAAGACCCGTTGATCCTTGAGGGGAGTACAATCTATGGCTCATTTGTATCCCTTGCTGGAACTAGACAAGGAATTGCTGAAGTCTGCCAGAGTGGATGCGGCTGTGTCGGCGGTCACAAAAAAGACGACTATCCCGGTCGAGGGCAGTGCGGCTCTGAAGGATGCCCAGGAATTTAAACTGGATACGTTGCTGAAGCAAGCCTTTGATGTTAGTGGCCTGGCCTAACAGGCTTCTGTGTCGGGGGCTTGGGTGGCAAGAGCCTGTCTGAGGTGGTCGCAGCAGCTTCAATTATCTGGTGGTCTGTCCGGTAATGCTCAGGGACAAGCGGCTAGGATGGAGTCGGGGGTGGCCTACCTGGCGGATAGTCCTCATTAGGAGCCTAGCAAAGAATATGGCCTCGGTGGTGGCAGCTCGTCGATACTTGTGGCTGCACAACTGGGCGGCGGATGCTTCTTCGAAGGCGCGCTTGAGTAGATTCCCCTTTAAAGGAAAGTTGCTCTTTGGAGAAGACTTGGATAAGTTAGTAAAGGAGCTAGGCGAGACTAAGGGGGGCAGACTCCCTGAGGATAGGCCGAAACAGGGCCGGTCGTCGGCTCCTGCGCGTAGCCAGCCAAGAGATTTTCTGAGGTTTCGGCCGGCTAGGTTGACGTCCTTTCAGAGGGGCCGGTTCCCCTCGAGGGGACAAAGCTTCCGGGGGTTTCACGGAGTGGGAAGAGGTTTTGGGGCCTCTTCCTCCTCTGCAGGATCTAGGAAGGCTCAATGAAACAACGGGGCTCGGGGGAGGGGGGATGCTGCTGGTGGGAAGTCGGCTAAGGCAGTTTCTTCCCGCCTGGGCCCGGGTCACGTCTGATCAATGGGTTTTGGAAGTGGTCCGAGAGGGATATGCTCTCGAGTTTGCGAAGCCAGTTCAACCAGCATTTGTTCAGTCTCCTTTCAGATCCCCGACAAAGAGGGCAGCGGTAGAAGACACTCTTTCAAGACTACTGTTGCTCACGGCAGTTGTACCGGTTCCTTTAGACCAATGTGGTTCCGGTTGATACTTAATTTACTTTGTAGTGCCAAAGAAAGAAGGGGCTTTTCGGCCAATACTCAACCTAAAACGGCTCAATCGGTCTCTGAGTGCCACACTTTCGGATGGAAACTCTGAAGTCGGTAATTGTGGCCATTTGGCAGGGAGAGTTTTTGACTTCCTTAGATCTGACAGAAGCGTATTTGCATATTCCCATTTGAAAGGCTCATCAGCAGTTTCTGAGATTTGCGGTACCAAGAGGGCATTTTCAGTTTCAGGCTCTGCCCTTCGGCCTGGCAACGGCCCCTCGGACTTTCACCAAGGTGATGGTGGTGGTGGCCACAGCGCTGCGCAAGGAGGGAATCTTGGTACATCCCTACCTAGACGACTGGCTGATCCGGGCGAAATCAGAGGCAGAGAGTCGCGAGGCGATGGCCAGAGTGGTTGCATTCCTGGAGGAGTTGGGATGGGTTATCATTCTGGCAAAGAGCAGGTTGGTGCCCACGCAGGAGCTCGAGTACCTCGGAGCAAGGTTCGACACCGCAAGAGGAAGGGTGTTCCTGCCGACTCAGAGGTTAAGGGATATGAGGTGCCTCGTGTCATAATTTCTGGACAGGCAGAATCCTATGGCCTGGCATTACTTACAGGTGCTGGGAACCATGGCGGCAACGATAGATTTGGTGCCGTAGGCCAGAGCACATATGCGGCCGCTTCAACGGACCTTGCTTCAGCGATGGTCCCATCAGCATCAGCCATTGTCAATGGCGTTACCCTGTCCCCAACTGATCAGGAGGGCTTTACAGTGGTGGCAGTGCCCAAGGAACTTAGAACGCGGAATGCCCCTTGAGCTTCCGCTGTGGGTGCAGTTGAAGACTGATGCAAGTTTGGCCGGTTGGGGGGCTCATTGCGAAGGCCAGTTTGCCCAGGGCCTCTGGAGTGTGGTGGAGGCTCAGTGCTCCATCAACAGACTGGAAATGCGGGCAGTAGCCTTAGTGCTCAGAGCATTCGTGTCCTTAGTCCATCAAAGAGCAGTCCATGTCCTGTCCGACAACGTCACGACAGTGGTCTACATCAACCGTCAGGGGGGGAAGAGCAGTCCTCCTTTGGAGGAGGAACCGTACAGCCTGTTGCAGTGGGCAGAAGCCCATCTAATAGCCCTATCAGCACAGCACTTGGCCGGGGTAGACAACGTCAAGGCAAATTACCTGAGCAGGTGCAAGATAGATCACGGAGAGAGGGAACTCGGTCAGGAGGTGTTCAACCAGGTGGTAGCCCGTTGGGGGCCTCCAATCATGGACCTTATGGCAAGATGGGAGTCGGCCAAGGCGAGTCAGTTTTTCAATCACAGGAAAGAAAGGATGTCACAAGGCCTGGACGGGCTTGTCTAGAAGTGACCCTCAGAAGGTCTCCTGTATGTTTTCCCTCCTTGGGGTCTCATAGGGAGAGTCCTTCAGCGGGTGGAAGCCCACCAAGGATTTGTAATTCTCATAGGCCTGGACTGGCCGCGGTGGCCGTGGTATTCAGATTTGGTGAGACTAATGGCCATGGCGGCTTTCCTGCAGGGACGATCTTTTAGTGCAGGGACCGGTGCGGATGCCCCAGGTGGATCGGTTCTCACTTACGGCCTGGCTATTGAAAGGGCACGGCTCCAGAAGCGAGGATATTCAGGGACAGTAATTTTGACCTTGTTGAGCGTACAGAAGTGCTCGACCTGCCTCTCATATGTGAGGGTATGGCATATATTTGAGGCATGGTGTGTGAGTCAAAAGAAGGTGCCCTGCCGGAGGTTCTGCAGTTTTTGCAAGTGGGGTTCGAGAAAGGCCTAGCGGCCAGCTCCTTGCAGGTTCAGTTAGCGGCCATTTCCTGTTATAGGGGTAAGGTCCGTGGGAACGCCTAGGGGACCACGTGAATATTTGCAGATTCTTGTGAGTGGTTAGACGTTTGCGGCCTCAGCAGAGGTCATTGATTCCTCCATGGAACCTCAATCTGGTGTTGAATGCATTAGCTTGGGAACCTTACGAACCAGCGGGGAAAGCTTTGTTGAAGGATTTAACCCTAAAAACAGTTTTTCTGGTGGCTATCTGTTCTGCTAGGCGTATTTCGGAGCTTCAGGCTCTGTCTTCACTTCTGCCTTTTCTTTCTTTCTTTAAGGAGAAGGTGGTTTTGCGGACAGTTCCTTCCTTTTTGCCTAAGGTAGTTTCTCCCTTTCATGTGAATCAGGTTGTATCTCTCCCGTCCTTTTCTAGTGAAGGACGAGAGGTGGATGATGCGAGGTTACGCCGTCTGGATGTGCGCAGAGTGCTGAAGCGTTATCTGAGTCACACGGCACACTTTCGAAAGTCTGAATGGTTATTTGTTCAGTTAGAGGGGCCGCATAAGGGTGAGGCAGTGGCCAAGGCGTCCATCTCCAGGTGGATCAGGGATGCGATTGCGTCGGCTTATATTCTGAAGGGGAGGCAGGTTCCGGTGGGTTTTCGGGCACATTCGACTCAAGCGCAGGCGGCATCATGGGCGGAGTATAGTTTGGTTCCGCTGCTGGACATTTGCAGAGCGGCCACTTGGTCATCGCTGCATACCTTTGCCAAACATTACAGGTTGGATGTTCAGGCAGTAGCAGATGCTGGTTTTGGGTGTGCTGCTTCGGTCCGGGATGGCGAGCCCCTCCCAGGCTTGAACTGCTCTGTTACATCCTTGAAGAAAGGGACTGGAGTGGAGAGACGATAAGGAAAGTGTAATTAGATCTTACCTGCTAATTAGTGTTCCTGAAGGAACTCCAGTCCAGTCCCTGATCCCACCCGAGTTGTTTTGTTGCAGGATTCCTTTTCTAAAGGAAGATCGCCGGACCGAAGGTCTGTTCAGGGAGTGAAGATGTCTGAGAGCTCCTTGTAGAGATTCCGGTGGTGAGGTGGGATGGTCTGGCAGGGCCCTTTGGAGTGTTGGTGAGGGCTGGTGTGGATTCAGGTAAGCCGCCTCCTCCTTTTTTCCTGGGGGGTGGAAAGTTCTTTCCAGAAGGGAGGGGAGAGGATATTCTATAGTTCGAAAGTTAGTTTACACTTTGTTTAGGAAGTTATGGTTACTTAATTGTCTCTCCGTTAAGTCTGCTTTTTCAATAGATTACTGGTGCTGGTGGGTGGTGCCAGTGGTATTTATACCAGAGCATCATCAAAACGATAATAGGCTCAGCCTCCAAACTGCTGGAAGGAGTACACAACCCAGAAGAAAGGGACTGGACTGGAGTTCCTTCAGGAACACTAATTAGCAGGTAAGGTCTAATTACTCTTTTGCACCCTGCTCATGCTCTGTCCCAACTCCGCTCCTGTGCCTGCTCACAGTGAAAGAACACACCAGCGTGTTTATGCGCACGCACTCAAATATGTGCATAAGTGTTCACTTCATGCATAAATGACTAAATACCCCCATTTGTGTGCATTCTTGCGGTTCCTTATAAAACTACCCCATAGCAGTCAATATCAAAAAGGACTCCTCTGGTTAGCAGCATCTGGCTAAATCATGCCGATAGAGATATTCAGCAACTCTAACCCAATAGTGCCGCTGGATATCTTCACGGATGCTTCGGCACTATCCAGATAGTTCTGGGTTGGTCCGGGGATGGAGTACGATAGAGACTTGAGTGGGCTAGAACCAGGGAAACCAGGGTTCAAATTTCACTGATGCTCCTTGTGATTTTGGGCAAGTCACTTAGCCCTCCATTGCCTCAAGTTACAAACTTAGATTGTAAGCTCTTCAGGGACAGGAAAAAAAAACTACTGTAGGTGACTGTAACTCACCTTGAACTTTTGAGAAAAGATGTGAGCTGAATCCAATTCACTTATCCAGACAGCAGTGAGTATTATGTTTTATTTAGCATGTTCTTATTGTAAACAGCCTAGAATGTTGTGCATGGTAATGATATATAAATGTTCTTAAATAATTACATTTCCAGTGCCGTTATCCAGACAAGTATCTAGACATTTTTGAATAGCAAAAAAAGCAAAAAGAGGGAGGGACCAGGCCAGTCATTCAAACATGGGTCTTTGCAACTCAGCGTTTGCAAGGTTGATCTGGTCCTTACCTCCTCTGACGCGACCTACATCAGAGAAGGGAAGGAGGGACCCAACCTGCCTACAAATGAGCGTTTGCCTCACTGCTGTTGCTGCCACCTCCAAGAAAACAAAAAAGTGGTGGCAGCAGCAGGGCAATGCAGGGGGGGGGGGGGCGGGGGCAGATAGGGGCAGGCAACTGGCAGGTGTGGCACCAGAAGAGGAAATAGCACAGGGTGCAATAATGGCTTGGTACAGCCCTGAATTCAGGTATGGCCAAATTTTTTCCTGTCCCTGGAGAGCTTACAATCTAAATTTGCACCTGAGGCCATGGAGGGCTTAGTAACTTGCCCAAGATCATAAGGATGGGTGGAGCAATGGCAGTCTGAAACGTGCCAGAGGAAGAGTCAGATGTTAAAGGCTTAAAAATGGACTACCTATAAATTGCATCAAAGGGCGGAAAGGCTATTGAAATTTAATTCATGAGTTCAGGGTGAACTTACCATGGTTTGGGTCACAGGAACACCTCCTGGTAAAAGGTCATTTGGCATTGGCTGTTGCTGCCCTCCAGGCATTACCTAATTCATGCAAGAAGCAATGATGAATTGTACATTGCTAAGATACATAGAAAAGGACTGAGCCACTACAATGTTGTCTTTATTAAGCATGGTATTCTTTCTTTACTACCGGAATATAGACCCTACACTGTGAAATTCTTAGATGATTAGTACAGTTTTATACAGGTCTAAGGGCCCCCTTTAACTAAAGCCCAGTGGCGGCTAGAATGCACGATAATCATCTATCGTGGGATGGGGTGGGAAATGGGCAGAATGGGGATGTGGAGAATGCATTACTGCTGGCGCCAGGGCAATTGCAACATGCTCAGCGGCAATATGGTTCTTAAAGTGACTTCATCTAACACCACCTCTATGAGAGACGTTAGGTGAACCCACCTTACTGGAGCGCAATTAGCTTTCACATCCCAGCGTTAACTGAGAAGGACATGCTGGCCACACTGCACCGCTAACGCGGAGGCTTTGCATTTATTTTGCATGTTAAGCACAAAACATTAGCAGGCTTTAGTAAAAAAGAGCCCTAAATCTGTACAGGACGACTGAATATTTCCTGATCTATATATTTTTTTAAATTTATTAAGTGTTATATTACAATCATAAGAAAAGAAACAGTCTTCCTTCTATATTTCTGGCCAAATCTCTTCAAATATGATTGCTTGTCTATTGCATTGCTTGATATTCTACCATTTGTCAGCACATCAGTGCAGTTTACAAAATGGTAAATACAGAGCAAAAGAGAGAATAGCAGAAATTAGGGAAATAGTGTCAAGTGGAAAGTAGAAGGCAAAGCCTCACTGCATCATACATCCATGAGGTTTAGGAGCTTTTCCATGCTGAAGATGCACTGATACCACCTTCTGCATTTTGACATATAATATTATATATGTTTTATATTTCTAGGATGCCTTTCCAAATTTTACCTCGGGGCACTTTACAGCTTTTTACAGGCCCAACAAAGTGAAAAATCAGAGCTAGATAGATAACTGAAATGGTCTTGCAGTGTATTTAATGAAAAAAATATATTATAGAGCATGAATTTGCAAAAGCACATAAGTCTTTTCTTCAGATATGATCCACTTATATGGTCTCAAATGTTTATGAAATCCATCATCCTTTTATGATTGCTGGCCCACTAAAGACATCAGAACCTACAAAGATTCCAGTTTCCCTAGAACCAGTATGGCTACTAAAACCTTGCATTATACTTGTCTTGACAGGACGGGCTACCGACTTCAGCAATTGTACCTCAGTTTCATTTTCTCATAGGGGACCACCTTGATTTCTCCTCCATGTGCTCATTTAATCCTCAGTGCACCATTTCCTGGCTTATTATGCAATCCAATAGTCCTGACCTTCTCTTGGTTCATTAATTTAATCTAATCATAGCCACGATTGGTAGACAACATTGACTTTTAAATCACACTTTCATCACACGTAAGCAAAGAAACAAAAAGAACTATTAATCTTTGTTTCACTTACCGCGCCTCCCCGCTGAGGGGCACGTCCAAACTGAGCGAAAGAGAACACGTTCTGTCAAAAAACATCAAATATTTATAAATATTTTCTGTGCTGCTGTCACAAAATTTTCCAGAATGTACCAAAAAACCAAACATGGCTATTTCCGGAATAAGGAATGCATCTTCAAGATAATCACACTTAGAATAATAGATACATTAGACAGGTACCCACAGAATTAGCTTACGCTGTAATATTCTTTCTTCCTCTTGGTTTATTCAAGGTTATGACTGACTGCTATGACATAATGGGGCTGATTTGTCAAGCATTCGTTTTCCCCCAAATGGACAGCAAATGCATGTGGAGGATAATTTTATAAGGGACACCTAGTTTTAAGCAACAATAGGCGCCTACTTTGTTTTATAAAATACTAGCATAAGTGGCAGAAAACGTGTCTTAAATGTAGGTGTGATCACGTTCACCTGCACATGTATTGCACATGTGCACACAGACATTCAAGCATTGTGTGCTCTCCATGCCTGCCTGCATGCTCTTCCCAAACATCACCCATGTGCATGCCCCACAGTGAAAGTACATGCAACAGGTGCACTTTTATGTTGGACACTATTTTATAAGAGCCCATTTCCATGCATATGTGGCCACAAACGCCCATTTTAGGCATCTCCTCTCACACCTAAAGTAGGAACCAAAGGTACAAGAAATCAATGAAGTATATCTTTATTATGTCGTTTGCTTGACCACCCAGGCCAAGGCATCAAGGCATTTCCATTATGTGACAGGAAAGATAAGTGACAGTCAGAGGAAGAGAGTAAACAGACCAACATCGGTAAGTTTAGTAGGAGTGGGGGGTGGGTCAAATGCCTGGCAGAAGAAGTGAGTTATTTCGAAAGTTTGTCATGCATGTACAAGAAGCCATTTCAGAAGGGTGCTACTTAGGTGTCTGATATGCAGTTTGAAGGGGGCATGTTCTGGACATGAGTGGACTTTAAATTATACATGCATTTCCTATTTGGCAACAGAAATACACAGACATATTAAAACGTTTCCTCTTTGACATTTGCACCTGTTTCGAGGCATGCATGACTGTCGATTTACTGCTAGTTTGCACATGGGTTTTGGAGGAAAGATTGAGAGAGAAACTATGCTTACCTCTTGTGTTCAAACCCACCTCAGACCACAAAAAAAAAAAATGTTTTGGAACTCGGCGCCTTCATCGGTTTATGTAGCGTCATATCGGCTACTTAAATCTGTAGTTGTGGCACTGACTTGTGTAGACAGGAAAATCTGTCACTTGTGTGTGAAAGTACCAGAATCTATGAGGATCATTTTAAAAGCCTTAGTTATGATTTGGATGTCTGAAAAAATCAGACATATCCCCGGAACCATTTTATACATGGTTTTTTCGTCCAAGTAGGCAGGGGCCATGGTGAAGGAATGTTTGGGGCAGTGCAATAAACTCAGACATCCCCACACAATTTCAGAAACCTCGGTGATGTCCGAAGCCCTGCTCCAGGCATGAATAGGCATTGGGAAAGTGCTTTTTTTTTACTCTAAAACATCCTGAGGGTGTAAAGAAGATGGCCTTCTACAATCACAGTGATAACATCAATGTGATTTGAACCCTGCTCGTAGCCACTTCTCTGACCTTTAGGCTATTCTGAGACATCCCCAGACATGAATACTAACCCACGGATGTCTGTCCGTATCAGGCATATCATACTTAGTTATGCGTGTTGTTTTTTCAGCTAGTCTGGCTTGCAAATTGTGTCTTTAGATGAACAAAGCCTTGAGTGCTACTTTTTTAATGTAGTTTTTGTAAAATGGCCTTTCTTGCTGTACATACTGCTAAATGCACACATTTTTCTTCCTAGTCTATATATGTCTTTTACAGAAGGCTTCATATTTAGCTAGGTTTTTCTAAAATATGCTGCACATTATGAATATCTCAACATGGATATCCTCTTTCCAACCTAGGTGGCCAGTATAAATTCGGACTTCACATTTTTAATAAGATGTGCATTCATTTGAAATGAAACAGGAAATGTCAACGATATTTCCCATTTTGTATCGTTTTCAAGTGAAAATGATAGAGGAAACCATGAAACTCCCTGAGTTTCATCAATAGTGCATACTGTTGTGCAAATAGTGAGCACGCTTAACAAAAGAGTGGAGGAGTAACATGGCTTGGTAACCAAGAGACCAGCATTCAGTTCCCACTGGTACTCCTTGTGGCCTCGGAGGAAAGGCCTGGCAATCTGCTTCTGGTCACACTGCCAAGAAAGCCCAGGAGCTGCTGGGTCGCCAGGAGTCGGCATTGACTCAAAGGCACGTTGCATTTGCATTGACAAAAACCCAGAAGTGATTAGAAAAAACGCAAAAAGAGATGAAATGAGATAAAAGTTTTAGCACTTTTATCATCCTAAAAGAAATAATATTTTTTTTTTTGCTTGCACACTCCTAATGTTTAATGTTATATGTTGGCTAGTATGCTGAATATTGACCTTCATAAAAACGAAAATAGAGAGCTGGACACTGAGGCCTCTGAAACACAGCAAGCCAAAAACACATGGAGGGCCATTTACTAAAGGGCACTACCTGGCAGGGTGTATTGTGGTGCACGCCAAAGGTGCACTGAGATGCTTGTTGCCATGTAGTGCAGGCCATGACGGCACAGGACGATTCCCATGCTAACTGCACTAACCGCATTAGAGGCATGACTGGGTGGGGTAGGGGCGGAGACTGGGTGGGGTAGGGGTGGAGAGTGGGTAGGGTGAGCTTGGCACAGTTAGTGCTGTGTTAACACCGCACACTAGCTGCATTAGCATGGTCCACCTAAAGCCACCTCAAGAGATGCACCTTCACAAATGCAGCATGCTCTGTGGGACAGGGCTCCACGTTAACTGCTAGGGAAATGCTTTTCATGCCCCTGACAGCTAACACGGGTGTGTTGCATGTAACGCAGAATGGATTTGGTGCTAATCGCGCGTTAGGTGCAATACCTTAGCACCTGTTAATAAAAGGATCCCTTGGAATTTGAAGAATTTCTTTCTTACCTATTTCTGCACTTATTTTTCTTGCAAAGTGTGCAATTTCTAATTTCAGATAGCAACCTACAGGAATCAAATTACAAACGACACATGATAAATCTGCAAATGGCCAAGATAAATGCACTGTGCACTGTTCACGCTGCCTTTCCAGCCTGTGCTTTGCTCACGTTTGACCCCAGAGCTCTGCAAATACGCATTGAGGGTCCTATATACCAACCAGTACTAAGATTTTGCAAGTACCATGCAGTAACTGGCAACATTAACATACGGTAATGCAAACCCTTTGAATTAACCTTTGGGGGCGTCCCCAGCAGTTTCCCATTCAGTTACACAGAGAAAATCTGAATGTGTAACTAATGACAAATAACGCAATGCAGTTAGCCCCACCTGAGGTGGCGTTAACTGTACCGCATTATCTACTGCTCTAACAGTAAATTCGAGGTAACCCTCTCTGTGTTAACTGTTTGGTGCACTTCTCTGTTCCACACCTCTGCCATGTCAAGTGCTTTGGTATGGAGGAATAGCCCAGTGGTTAGAGCAATAGACTGGGAATGATCAAGACCAAGGTTTAAGTCTCACTGCGGCTTTTTCTGGCCTTAGGCAAGTCAATTAACCCTTCATTGCCTTAGATATAAAGTTGGATTGTAAGCCCTCTGGAGATAGAAAGCTTCTGGATCTGAATGTAACTCGTCTGGAAATGCACAAACAAATGAATTAATGTAAAAATTATCATGTACTTCCTGGTAAGGCATTAACTGTTAAGGTAATAACGGTTAGCCTGAGTTGATTGCTGTATTAATGGCTAATGCAGCTTAGTAAGGAGGGGCCTTACTGTAGTGGAGCATTCAAGAGAAAACTGGAATTTTTGTTGGCTGCAATATAATCTGAAGGATCAATACAAAGGATGTTGTGGGATAGACCTGAAGAAGAAAAGCCTGTGAGGTGGTCTTGAAAGCCCATCTGCTAAAAATTCTTTGTGTTAGTCCTTCAAATTGTATCACAACCTGCAAAGATTGCAATGTATCTAGAGATATTTTTTGGGGCCAGGTGCATATTTTTTTTTAATTTTGTGTTCTGAGTAATAAGACTCTTAATACCATTTTTATGGGTTTCCATCTATCAAATTATAATTGTCTGACTAGCTTCCAGATCAGCAACAACAACTTGCAGATTATTCCCTTTTCATGGAAATGCGTTAATCATTCAGAGTCATATTGGGGGTAACTTCAAAAAGCATTTTCTGCATGTAAAGTATGTTTTCCATGTGGAAAAGGGATGTTTTTATAAAATTGTGTAACAGGAATCCATATTTAAAAAGCAGTGGTGTGCAGTCAGGGCCTACTCTGATGCTGTCTTTTTAGCAACAGGTAGTGTAGCAGGGCCTAACTACAGGCTTCAGTTACAGGTCAAGCTGCTCAGGCCTGTCTGCTTAGTTCAATTAGCATGGATCATAGGCCGTCGCCTACCACAGTAGCAGCATTTCCCATAGCCGCCTTTTCTCCCCACTGTCACTGCTGTAACATATCCACAGAGCAGCAATCACAGTGGCAATAAAAAAAAATACAATAATCATGTGGCCTCTGCAATGCAGGTGCCCCTTGAGGCGGGGCCTTCGAGGAGCACCTGCAATGCAGACACACCATGTTATTGTATAAAACCATTTTTTAGAGCAAATATAATTTGTGTTTTGGCATTTGTGTGTTATTGAAGTTGAATCTTGAAATCTATTCATGAACTAGGCTTAAAATAGGCAACTTTATTAATTTCTCACATAGGGATTCTGTTATGAAATGAAATCTGGAAAAAACTAGGCCCCACACAAGATAGCAACTCCTTTCACGTGATACTAATGTAGGCGTACCTGGGGGTGGGGGTATAGGCAGGGCCGGCCCGTCCATTGAGCAAGAATGTTTTTTGCACAGGGCCCCGCGTTTCAGGGGGCCCCGCGCAAAGAACATTCTGCTTTTTTTTTTTTTTAATTACATTTAAAAAAAAAACCTGTCTCTGGCTGCTGCCGCTGCCGCGTCCATCGCAGCAGCGGCAGAATGGAGTGTCCCGCGGGGCCCCCTCTCCTCGTTGAGCCCTCTGCAAGGGCTTTACAGAGACGCGAGGGAGCACTCTCCCTTCGCGAATCTGAAAGCCCTTGCAGAGGGCTCAACGAGGAGAGGGGGCCCTGCGGGACACTCCATTCTGCTGCTGCTGCGACGGACGCGGCAGCGGCAGCAGCTAGAGCCAGGTGTTTTTTTTTTAATTTGCCAGACGGGAAGGGAAGGGAAGGGAAGGGGGGGGGTTAAGACTGGTAAGGGGCTGGGGGGCTGATGGAGGCTGTCTGGAAATGTGCTGGGGGGGGGGTTAGGACTGGAAATGTGCTGGGAAGGGGGGGTTAGGACAGGAAATGTGCTGGGTGGGGGGGGGTTAGGACTGGAAATGGGCTAGGGGGGGTTAAGACTGGTAATGGGCTGGGGGGCTGAGGGAGGCTGACTGGAAATGGGGTGGGGGGGGATAGGACTGAAAATTGGCTGGGTGGGGGGGTTAGGACTGGAAATGGGCTAGGGGGGTTAGGACTGCTAATGGGCTGGGGCTGATGGAGGCTGACTGGAAATGGGGTGAGGGGGGGTTAGGACTGGAAATGTGCTGGGGGGGGTTAGGACTGGAAATGTGCTGGGGGGGGGTAGGACTGGAAATGTGCTGGGTGGGTGGGGGGGGATAGGACTGGAAATGGGCTGGGGGGGTTAGGACTGCTAATGGGCTGGGGCTGATGGAGGCTGACTGGAAATGGGGTGGGGGGGGTTAGGACTGGAAATGGGCTGGGGGGGTTAGGACTGGAAATGGACTAGTGGGGGGTTAAGACTGCTAATGGGATGGGGATGATGGAGGCTGACTGGAAATGGGGGGGGGGGGTTAGGACTGGAAATGGGCTGGGGGGGGGTTAGGACTGGAAATGGGCTAGGGGGTTAAGACGGGAAATGGGCTGGGGGTTGATGGAGGCTGACTGGAAATGGGGTGATGGGGGGTTAGGACTGGAAATGGGCGGGGGGGGTGGTTAAGACTGGTAATGGGCTGTGGGCTGATGGGGGCTGTCTGGAAATAGGGTGATGGGGAGTTAGGATTGCTAATGGGCTATGGGGGGGTTAGGACTGGCAATGGGCTATGGGGGGCTGACTGGAAATGGGCTGATGGGGTTAAGACTGGAAGTGGGCTGATGGGGGGGTTAGGACTGGTAATGGGTTATAGGGGGGGCTTAAACTGAAAATGGGTTGATGGGGGGCTAGGACTGGTAATGGGTTGGGGGATTGCTATGACTGGAAATGGACTGAGTGGACGGGGAGGCTTGAACTGCAAATAGCTGATGGGGAGGGAGCTTGGAATGGAAATGGGCTGTGAGGGAAGGGAGCTAGGACTGAAAATGGGCTGATGGAGCAGCTAGGATAGGACTGGAAATGGGCTGTTGGGGGGAGCTAAGATTGGAAATGGGCTGTGGTGGGGGCTTGAATTGAAATGGACTCATGGAGGGGCTAGAACTGGAAGTAGGCTCATGGGGGGGCTTGGACTGGAATTGGGCTGAGTGGAGGGGAGCTAGGATTTGACCTGGGCTGCTGGTGGGGCTATGAACTGACTAGAAATGGGGTGCTGGGGGGCTAGGATTGGAAATGAGCTGTTGAAGGGACTCAGACTGAAAATGGATGGGGGAGCTAGGACTGGAAATGGGTTGATGGGGGGCTAGGACTGGAAATGGGCTGATGCAGGGACTAGAAGGGAATGGATGCTGGGTGAGACTGGAACTAGAAGGGAGCTGATGTTGGGGGAGGATTAGAATGGGATGGGGCTGGGAGAGTAAAATGGAGAGGGGAAAAATATTTTGTGTGGGAGAGATGAAAAATCTACAATTGGCCGGGTATTGGGAGAGTAAGTGGGGATTGAGGATGGAGGGGTAAAATTTGTGTGGATGAAATAAGAATGAGGAAAGAGCAAAAGGAGAAAGATTAGTATCTTAAAGCAGATGTAGAGAGAGAGGATGGAAAGAAAACTAGAAGAGAGAAGAAAGGACAAATGGACAGCAGACGATGGAGAGTTAGCAGAAAACATGAAGAAACCAGAAGAAAGTGGCTGGAGCAATTGCAACTGAAAAAAAATGCACAAAAGGTAGAAAGATATCTCTTTATTTTGAATTTATTAACTGGAATATGAAAACTCTGGGAAATGTGCATCATTAACGTCTGCGCTTTGTTTGGTACAAGAGGAAATTGATTTATAGTTTTATTTCTACAGTGTTGTTGTACATTCCAAGTTTGGCTTTTGGGATTCCCAGTTTAATTATTGTCTTCCTGTTTCTAAATTGTGATTCCTTGTTTGGTGATGGTCTATGTTCTGCATGTGTAACTGAGCTGAGGTGTTCTGTTTATATAATTCCTATTTGACATTGCCACTTGTTCTCTTTCCCCAGTAGGTCATGTATTGGTATTCTCTGAAATGTATTGATTTAATATTTGCAGTGTTGCCTTTTGATTGATAGAGTATGGTGCTTTGTGAGTCCTGGTAATGCTGTCAGGATACGGCGGGTTTGCTATTGGTTCTAAATGGGCAGCGTTTGTAGTAGTTCCTAATGTGCCTGGTGGTTGGCACTGGATTATAGTAATGTAGAAATCTTTTAGTCTTTCTTTATCCATACACTCATTAAGAGACATGTTTACTAAAAGTTAGTGAATGGTAACATTATGCAAATATTTATGCAAATAAGACCACTTATGCAAATGAGGCCCCGCACCGAGTCTCCGCACATGGCCCCGCACCCCCCTTGGGCCGCCCCTGGGTATAGGTTCAGTAGAACTGTAGCGGTACTGTGATGTACAAGCAAATTTAATAACATGTACACATAATACCTTTTATTTATTTAAAATTATTTTATACCACCTACTAACCTTACTACCGTGTTGGAGAGATGCCTAGCATGGCCATCTATCCCTACCGTGGCCACTACCTCCCTTCCGCAGTATATTCATATGCTAACCACGCATTTGCCTTGTGCTAATTGCAGCACTTTAGTAAACATGCCCTATTTAGTAAAATAAGGTATTCATCCCTTAAAATACATTAGAAAACTACCCCTCTTAGGCTCTTGTCCAAAAGAACAATGCAGATTTATCCATAAAAGGGGAACTATATCTGCCTTCACTGGAGAAAAGTGCATACTTTTAACTGTGCTCACTTTACAGGATTTTCATAATAAATTTACTCGCCTGTTTTCACAGTTCCAAATCCCATCCCAATCATTGTCCCTAATGTAACTCATTTTGAGTTTCTACATTAGTTAAAATTATGTGCTAGACGTCACTAAATGCGTAAGTGGGTAAAACACTATTTTACTTTTGGAAATGATATTGAAAATTGCTTTCAAATAAAGAGAGAATTTTTATAAACCTTTTTTGCATGCAAAATGCTAATTTTTATGTGTAAAAGGCCTCATAAAATTAGGCTTCTCCTAAAAATACACACACTGTAAGTAGGCACATATCTATTTCTAGAGTAGGCATGTTCAAGGGGAACTTGTGGGGCAGAGCATGAATATAGTTGCTATTTGTTTGTATTTTAGTATAAACTTTTTATTTTCAAAATTTCAGCCACAATCCTTACATCTCACATATGCTTGTACTATACATGGCAACATTTATACCTACTCCTGGACAGGTGTAAATATCTACACCTTCAATGTAGATGCGATTTCTAGAGGATTTGTGTTAATATTTGATAAGACCCACAGATGCCCATAAATCTTTGCAAAATTGACATATTTCTGCCCAGTTTACCTAAGCAGCCTCTTATAAAATTATCCTCATAATGTTCCCTGTGCAAAATATATCTTTCTCTCAGACTCTATGGTACTTAGGATGGGTTTCCACTGCATCTTGTATCAGCAATTGGCAAAGCTCTTGACTTTATGAAATAGGTGCTTTTGTTGAAATACTTCATAAAATTATCCTACATGCTGCTGTTGGTATATGAAGACAAACTGACCCAACTACGACACCATACAGTCTGCTTGATCTCTAGTCATCTCCCCCTTTCCCTTACAACCATCCTCCATCTGTCCCATGCATGTCTGAGTTCTCGCCTTGAGCTTCCTTTTCTATGCAAATTATTTTATTTTATTATAGCTTTCTATATATTTGAATACTAGGAAACAGTCTTTTGTCATAAAGAGGCTACTCATCTTTAATTGATTGCAGCATCTTGTAAAATACAATACTGCCTTGCTCTATGATATATTTCTATAGAAAAGAAGAGAGATGTTTTTTTCGTACCTGATCCAGGGGCTGCTGTTGTCCTGGTTGTTGCTGTGGGTTCATAAATGTTGAGAAATATGGCAACATCTGTTCACAAAAGATAATGAGGGGATAATAATTTAAATGCTGTTTTGGTTGAGGGCATCTGGATGTAGTCACATATTTTATGCTTAGCATAAAGGTAATAGATATTTATTTCAGGACAAACGCTCCTATGTTAAGGCCCTCTCCTTACGGCTTCTGGACTTTGAATTAATTTTTTCTGAAAAGGAAGGAAAAACAGAAGGCTTATCCCTGTGATACTGTATCTGCAATCAAGGTTGGTCCACCAAAAAACAGCAAATTGCCACGTAGGCAACCAGAAGTCAATAAGGAGACGTGGCAAGAAGTTCCAATACCGCCTTTATTAATCCACGGGTCAAGAGTGCCTGAAAACCCGACACAGGCCGTGTTTCGTTTACCACTTCCTCAGGGGTTTTATTTATTTATTTATTTATTTACATTCTCTTATATACCGCGCTATTCTGCATCAGTGCAGTTTACATTGAACAAACTGAAATTACATTGAACAGGGCATTATAACTTGGAGATAACTATTTTACAGGGAACATGGGCTATGGAGGGTTAAGTGGCTTGCCCAAGACCACAAGGAGCACCTGTGGGACTAGAAACCCCAGTCCTTCCGGCCCAAGGTTGCTGTCTTCTAGTGGGATTTGAACGCCCGACCTTCCGGCCTGAAGTACCTTGCCCCAACCACTAGGCCACTCCTATATGCTTGTCATCTTAATTATTTGTTGTGGTTTTTAACTTATTTTTTAATTCATTACATGTGTATATATATGTATTTTTAGTGAGCTGTTAACCCCTGAGGAAGTGGTAAACGAAACACGGCCTGTGTCGGGTTTTCAGGCACTCTTGACCTGTGGATTAATAAAGGCGGTATTGGAACTTCTTGCCACGTCTCCTTATTGACTTCTGCAATCAAGGTTGTCATCCCTAAATTACTCTAGGGTCAAGAAGCCAATACATCCTCGGATTCGGGTCTTTTGATGGAGCCGATAAGGGAGCACTGTCGCAGCTTGAGGCAAAGGTCTCTCTCAGTCTTGACTGCAGCTGCACACCTCTACCTGTCCCTGCTTCTGATGTTGCTAGTCCACTGAATTCACCCAGCACTTCAGAACTGGTGCAACCATAGCATGCAACAGGTGATGTGATGGAATTGTCTACAGTGTTGGCAGTTGTTGGAACAGCTGCAGCTGATGGAACGGCAGCATTGGAGGCAGCTCTGAAACTTGATATGATGGTAGTGAGAAAGAAGACATCTGTGGCCCTAAACAGTGGCTCAGGATGGAATCTGTGAGTCTGCTTGCTTCAGTCTTGACACATCCAGGGATAGTCATGCTTCATTCTATCTGACTTGCCATTACTCTCTTGGAAAAAGCTGTTAGTAGAATAGATACTGCTGAAGTTTCTCTCAAACTCTGCAAGATTGGATGGGTAAGTTGTAAGCCAATTTAGAGTTACAATAGAGGGTAATAGAGACTATTGAAGCTAATGTCATCACCTTACAATACTGCTGGAATTGTGCAGGATGCCATTTTCCTTCTACCAGAAATCAGAAATTATGGTAAAAGAAAACTTATAAATTTGAATGAGAGTCCTTCATTTTCCTAAGGTTTCTTTGATAAGCCTCAGGGAGATGATTAAAACACATTCAATACCCTCAAGGTCCCATTGGAAGCTATCCCCCCATTAAATAGCATCTTATGTCTTCCATCAGAGGAGTGTGCGGAGCAGAGGAGTGATGAAGGTGGAGGTGAAATATCAGTTGCATTGACACAGGTTTCATGGCAATCCTTGAAGGCCCAAATACTTTGCAGTTGTCTCAGCCTATTGTTCTTATTTCATTCATTTTTTAATTAAAAAAATATTTCAAATTATTAAGGCATGCAGGTATGCTTTCTGCTATTGAGTTCTGTTGCTGTCAACCAGTAGTATTTCTAACCTCAATTTAAATCTCTGGTTTCTCCCAGACACCCTCTCTGTCTTTATCTTCTTGCCTGTTCTGCAGGCAAAAACAAATTTGTTTTGTTTAATTTTCTGTGTTTGCAAATTTTTTGTTTCATTTTGTTGTTATAAATGTTAATTTTGTTAATTAAGAGGTAGCTGTTGCTGTGACTGCTGCCGAAATTTAAAAAAGTTGAAGTGTTGCTAGTGGTTTCCAGACAAACAAAAATCCATTTTAATTTTTTCCCAGCTTTGTAACAGTTATCATGGGTTGGCCTCAAACCAGAGCCCATTGGGTTGGAAGACAGTCTCCTGGGAGCTGGCTGTACTTTGCTGAGTCTTCCATTTCTGGTAATATTTTCTTTTTTCTAATTTGCTTAAAAATTGACTGGTCTTGAACTTTGTGGAAAACCCTTCCTGGATTTCTTGTGTGAAATTCTCAGTTACTATTGAACTAGCAGAGACATTTATTAAGCATACTTGGTAAATGTCTCTGATTGAAAAGAACCAATGCATAAAATGCCTTCATCATTCTTATGTCAAAGAAGAAAAGTAGCCAAACCACTTCAAATCAAGCACGCTCGCTCTATGCACCAAGCATATGGAAATGCACTCCCCAATAACCTACATGCCACACTTGATCTTACTGAGTTTAGCAAGAAGATAAAACCCCATCTGTTCATCGAACATTGTCAGTGAAGGATAGTGATCCTAGCACTGGTTCCTAGAGGGATCTATACTCTACACTCCGCAGAGGACATAGGACTCTATACCCCAGAATCATTCCCTTAATGCTCTGTTTAGTGAATTTTGCATTACCTGGTTCCCCTCATTACTTGCACCATGCATGCAGCTCATGATATGTTAAGATAGGGCTGTACCAAGCTAGAATCACACCCTGTGTGATTTGCACATCGGGCACGCGTTCCCCCCCCCCCCCAATACCTCTGTCCAGCCACTGCCTGCTCTTGCCCTGCTGCTGCCGCCACCCTCTGTTTTCTCAATGGTGGAGCTGGCAGCAGGGAAAGAGCAGAAAGTGTCTGGATAGAGGTGGAGGAGAGGGCGCACGCCCGATGTGCAAATCGCCTGTCATTTTAAGCAGATCTGTCTCTCCCTGCTCTGACGTCACATCAGAGGAGGGAGGGACTGACCTGCTTAAAGTGCTGCGAAAAGGCATAGGGGCACATTTCGGCTGTCTGCTGTTGCTCTGCCGCCACTGAGAGAAGAAAAAGTGGCGGCAGCAGGCAGCCGAAATGTGCCCCCAAGCCTTTGCGCCCTGTGTGGCCGCACCTCTTGCACAGTGCTAGGTAATGAGACACCTTTATCTCTACGTTATGTTCTTATGTTTGCATGCTACCCTCTAAGCTTGTACTTATGTCCTTACATTCTATGTGAGCATTAACTTTTGTTTAACTGGTTAACCTGTAAACCACCTTGACACTTTTATAAGGCGGTATATAAAAATAGCTAAATAAATACTCCACAGGGATGGTGCAAGATATTGGGTACCTTAGGTGGATCCTGAGCCTTATGTCCCCCTCATCCCCAGGTTTTGATAATTAATTCACGATCATCCCAACACCACTTCTCCTACAACCATCCTGTAAAAATGCAGGTAAAATTCTGTACTGATGCGTCTTTGAGTTTATCTATCAGGATCTGTTTTGTATTGAATACTGTTGCTCTTTCCTGCTCCTTTGAAGCTGCCACCCTAGGTGATTGTCTAGTTTTGCCTAATAGTTGGGCCAGCACTGCTAATCTGGGAGTTTGTAGAAATTTTGTGAAACAATGTCTAGAAAACATAGACATGGTTTCACAGAATTTCTGACACAAGAACATGGCACAAGAAAAGTCTTTGTAGTAAGTCTCTTGGGCAGGAGTTAATAAAGTCAGAAAGCAAAAAATCCAGGAGGGGATTCACAGAGCTCAAGAATAGACAAACTTTGGACCAGTCATGAAACAGGTACTAATACTATCAGTAATACAAGAGATAAGCAAGAACAGGCTGGGTAGAGCCAGCTCCCCAGGAGATATAATAGTTCCTCCTAGACCTAGAGGATGACTGCCTCTCAATCCAAGGGACATGTGTTTGAGTCCAGGCCATGTCTAATAGCTGCTCATGGAAGGTCGGTGCCTTCAAACGTAGGGGAAACCAACTTCTTGTCAAGCCATGATGACAATGGGAAAAAAAGACAACATTTTGGGAGGGGGTTCATGTTTTGGATTTAAAACAATATTAAATCACTTGGGAAATGTCATTGATATTTCCCATTTCATTGCAAACAAATGCACATCCTTAATTCCTATCTTGTATTTCTCAGATTTATGTGTCACTAGAATTGGATGAAAACTTCCAGAAGATAGTCTTGTTGAGGGTAATTTTATAACAGGGCATCTATATAGGCACTATTTTATAAAAACAACTAGGTGCCTACTTGGATTTTTAAAATACCAGTATATGTGGCAGAAAATACATCTTGAATGTAGGTACAATAGCTTACATCTACTTGTGAGCATGTATAAATACTTATATGAATTTTACTTATGTACACACGTAGATTAAGGTATTTTTTAGTCTATGCCTATAAGTGTGAACTCTACCCATTTAATGGAACATGAGCCTTCAAGAACAAAAGTCCATTTGGTGAAAAGTGGACTTTTGTCCTCAAACTCATGCCTTAATAAACAGATTCATTTGGGGGTAATTTCTCCAATGGGTTAGTTTTGTGCATGTTATGACATAAGGAGCCTCTAGTATCCTTATATTTACTACAAGAAGACCAGTTTTAAGGTTCCTTTTTAATATTAGCCCCTATAGAAATATGGGCACCACGCGCATGCAGGTTTGCTAACTGCAAATGGTGCCCATACATGTTTATGGAGGCAGGACTGAAGCAAAAAATACATTGTGAAAAGAACACTATAGAGCATATTCCATGACCTCTTTCAATATGACACCAAAGGCAACATTTTGAAAATGTTCCAGTTGACTGAAAAAATGATGCCAAAGTTACCTGGTCCATTCTTGGTGGCATTCCATATGAGACAATGTACGGCATCCCCTATAAAAGAACATTTGGCAATTAAAGGGTGTTGGCTAGGACTACTAAAGAGGATGCAGATTCTGGAATTTATATCGTACACTACCAAATAAGTCAAAGAAAAATATTTTGACGTGGAAGGTTAGTCCCCATCCTCTAAAATACATTTATATACACAGCACCTTTTGATTGCAATGCAATGTAGTGGTTCTTTATGGACTGGGGAAGTGATTTAGAAAAATGTTTAACTAAAATAAAGAACTACATATACTTTGGAGTAACAGGCATATACCCATCCGATTGTCAGCCAAAATGTAAGTAAGACCATTTGGTGATAGATATTTAGCAAACTAACCCTGATGTAGTCCATGAACTATATGGTTTATTACACTGGAATGCTATGAAACCAAAGACTCCAAGTGATACTCTTTGATTACTATGCAAACTCATGCTCATCGTTTGTCTTTACTGTTGAACTCGATTTTTTTAGGCACAGTCAAGTGTGCTTACACTAGGTCTAAGTCTTCTATTTAAGTAAAGCTTGCTGAATGGAAAGATTCCAAATTTTTGGTCAGTCAGTATTATATAGAAATGAGCCAGTTCAACTTCGGAAGCTATGACAAATTCACAATCCACCAGGTAATTGGATCATAGGCTGGGTCACAATTAACATGAAAATCTAGGTGAGAGAGAAGAAAGTAATAGGAGCAAAAAAGGAGATTTTGGGATGGGGGAAGAGGATGGCGTTCTCATGCAGACTCCTAAGATGACTGCAACACAAAAATGATGGACCAGATATTCTAAAGAACTTATTCATATAGTGAGCGGGTCCTGCCCGTCTGTGAATTTTGCATGGCACTGTACAAATAGTGGTGAAGCAGTCTGTAAGAATTTTCAGCAGTGCCATCTGCATAGTGCTGAGGTAGGGCAAGGGTGGTGCTCGGGCATTTGCCTTACTCTATGGATGGTCAGCAATATTCAGTCATTATCCATATAGCTACAGTATGGTTGATATTTTAGAAGCCCTATTCATGATTTGGACTTCTGAAAATAGGCATTCAGATGGCCAAATCATGGGGGCATTTTTAATAAAAGGCATTAGCTGTCAGTGTGGCAGATCACCCGTGCTATCGTGCTGCATTGACAGCTAACACAGGTGAAATGCAAATTGCCGCCCTATCTACATTACACGCGTTTGAAGAGGGTAGAGGAAGTGGGGGACGGCGCGGTGACAAAAGGCAGCAAGCGCATGAGCAAGTGCTGCATGCTGGCTGTCGAAATTGCTGATAGCACTGCTGCAGATAACACCACCTCAAGGCGTGGCATTTAAGTGCAGCCGAGGTATTGGAGGTTTCGCTGTGCAGTTGGGGCCAACTGGCAGTGGTGGCATGTTATATCCCCATTGCTCCCTCAACATATGAACATAAATGCCATACTGGGTCAGACCAAGTGTCCTTCAAGCCCAGTATCCTTTTTCCAACAGTGGCCATTCCAGGCCTCAAGTACCTGTCAGGTTTCCAAAAGCTAGATAGATCCCATGCTGATTATCCCAAGGGTAAGCAGTGCATTTCCCTGGTCCTCTTTAATAATGGTTTATGCACTGTTCCTCCAATTCCTCTATACGATGTGGTGACCAGTTGCACTTTGAAGAGATGTGCCTTCGAGTCAGTCCTGATTCCTGACGACCCAGAAGCTCCTGGGTTTTCTTGGCAGTATCACCAGAAGTAGATTGCCAGGCTTTCTTCCGAGGCAATGGAGGGTTAAGTGACTTGCCCAAGGCCACAAGGAGTGCTAGTGGGAATTGAACACTGGTTGCTTGGTTACTGAGCCAGTGTTCTAACCACTAGGCTACTCCTCCCTCAGAGGCATTAAAATGTCCTTGGTTTTATTTTATATTCTTTTCCTTATAATTCCTAGCATTCTATTTCCTTTCTTGGCCGCAAGTGCATACTGGGCAGATGGTTTGAAGGTATTCCCATGATGACGCTTAGATCCTTTTCCTGGGTGGTGATTCCTAATGTGGAACCTTGGATTGTGTAACTGTAGTTTGGATTGTTGTTCACTAAGAGGCACATTCCATTCTGCGTGTCTCGGCCTCTGTGTGTCCAGTTGGAACCGGACATACAGAGAGAGACCCGATTCTGATCCTGTGGGGCACGTCTAGCTCTTGCGGGATCAGAATCACTTCTAGGTATGTATGTGCAGGCCGGGACCCGATTCCCATTGTCCTGCACATACAGACCCCTGCCTGGCTAACTCAGTCTTCTCAATGGAGCCGCGGTGCCAAGGGTGTCTGGTTGCCATGGCACCGCAGTTCCATTCAGGAGCCGCAATCCCTGGCCTCTGACCACTTTCACCTTTCCCTGCAGCCCGACCCTCGATATGGTCTCCCATGGCCAGGGTCAAGCTACGGGTATCTCCTGCGCCCCTAACCTTTTTGCTTCCGGCAGGGCCTTTTGTCTCCTGGGGCCGAGCCTGAGGTGGAATAAGTCCCCCGTCCAGTTGGCCCCAAACGTTCAGGGCTGACTTCAGGATCAGTCCTGTATGTCCAGGGCCGTGGACCGCCCACTGCCGGACCTAACTCCACCGCCCCAACTCCACTGCCACACCACCCCCTCCTGCCCCTGTCTAAGCCACTCTGTACAAACTCCTTGTTCATACAGGGAGGCTTCATCAGGGACAGCAACATGGATGAATAGCGGGTTTCGATGTCCCAACAAGACCACCATACCCACTATTTGCGGGATAGAATAGACCCCTAAATGCATAACTTTGCACTTGTCCACTTTAAATTTCATCTGCCATTGGAATGCTCAATCTCCCAATTTTTCAAGGTCCTCTTGTAATTTTCACAGTCCTCTTGTGTTTTAACAACTTTGAATAATTTTGTGTCATCTGCAAATTTGATCACTTCATTTGTTATTCCCATTTCCAGGTCATTTATGAATATGTTAATAAGCAGCGGACCCAGCACAGATCCCTGGGTTACTCCACTATTCACCTTTCTCCATTCAGAAAATTGGCCATATAGCCCTACCCTCTGTTTCTTTCTTTTAACCAGTTACTGATCCTTAATACTGCACTGCCACCAATCCCATGACTTTTTAATTTTGCCAAGAGTCTCTCATGAGGGACCTTGTCAAAGGCTTTCTGACAATCCAGGTACACTATATCAATCAACTTAACTTTGTCTACCTGTTTATTCAAACCTTCAAAAATATATAACAGATTTGTAAGACAAGACCTTCCTTGGCTAAATCCATGTTGACTTTATCCTATTAAAACATGACTATCTACTTGTTCAATAATTTTGTTCTTTATAATGGTTTCTACCATTTTTCCGGGTACTGATGGCAGGCTCACCAGACTGTAGTTTCCCGGATCACCCCTTGAACAGTTTTTAAAAATTGATGTTACATTGGCCATTCGCCAATCTTCATGTACTACAAATTATTTTAACGATAGGGCACAGATCACTAATAGTAGGTCTGCAGTCTCATATTTCAGTTCTTTCAACACCCTCAGATATATACCATCCAGTCTAGGTGATTTGATATTTTTCATTTTATCAAATAGTTGTAATATATCTTCCTAGTTTATCGATATTTCTTTCAATTCTTTTGATGCATCACCTTTAAATATCATATCAGGTATGGGTAACTTACCTGCATCATCCTCAGTAAAGACCAAAACAAAGAAATAATTCAGTCTCTCCGTTATAGCCTTATCCCCTCAGTGCCATGTACACCCCTCTATCATTTAATGGTCCAACTGACTCTCCTACAGGTTTTTTTTTGGGGGGGGAGGGGTTGCTACAAATGTACTTGAAAAGTTTTTGTGTATTTTTGCTTCCACAGCAAGCTTTTTTTCAAATTCTCTCTTTGCCTGCCTTATCAATGCCTTGCATCTAACTTGCCAGTGCTTATGTTGTTTCCAGTTTTCTTCATTTAGGTTCCATTTCTATTTCTTGAAAGATGCTTTTTTGGCTACAAGAACCTCTTTGACCTTACCTTTAAACCATGCTGGCAGTTTGTTGGCCTTCCTTCCACTTAAAGCGTGGAATATATCTAAGATAGTATTTTAAAACAATGCCAATGCTTGATGTAAATCTTTAACCTTTGCAACTGTTCCTTTTAGTTTTTTCTTAACTATTTTCCTCATTTCATCATAATCTCCCTTTTGAAAGTTAATAGATAGTACTGTGGATTTCCTTTCCATCCTTCCTCCATTAATTAAATCAAATGCGATCATGCTATGACCACTATTGCCAAGTGGTCCCAACACCCTTATCTCTTGTGTTCCACTAAGGACTAGGTCCAAAATAGCATCCCACTTGTCTATTCATGAACCAGCTGCTCTAAGAAGCAGTCATTTATTTCATCTAGAAACTTTATCTCCCTAGCATGTCCTGCCATGATACTGATCCAGTCGATACTTTTCTGAATTTTCTCTGAATTTCCTTAGCATTTCATCATCCATTTCTCTGAATTTCCTTAGCATTTCATCATCCATTTGTTCATTCTAGCCAGGCAGTCGGTAGTACACCCCCACTGCCATCACCTTCCCCTTTCTACATGGAATTTCTATCCATAGTGATTCCACCATGTATTTTGTTTCCTGCAAATCTTTAATCCTGTGTGACTCTCTAACATAGAGCGCAACCCCTCCACCAATTTGACCTACTCTATCATTGTGCTATAGTTTTTGCCCAGGTATCAGTGTCCCACTGGTTGTCCTCCTTCCACCAGGTCTCTGAGATACCAATCACATCTAACCTCTCATTTAGTGCTATATAATCTTACTCTCCCATCTTATTTTGTAAAAGCACAAGTTCCATTACCTGGGTCTGCTGAGCCTGCATGGGATCTAGTTGGCCTTGCTGGGTTCCCAGAGAAGGCTGGGAAATTTGACCCTGTCCTGGGAAAGGCACCTGTGCTGGCAATCCATTCTGATTTGTGAGTCGAGCAGCAAAAGGAGTTTGTGCTGCCAATGGAATCTGGGGCAGACCAGGGCTCTGTGATTGTCGTTGCCGCTGAATGAGCTCAAAAATCGGAGGGATGAATTGGTTCAGTGCACCCATCTACAAAATTGAAAATGCAAAGATACTTAGCAATTTATCACAATATTATAAGAGGTTATTTTAAAAGCATCTCCACATGCAAAGAGTGGCATTTACGTTTGGAGATTGCATATATCAGTCCATGGCAATTTTAGAAAACCTTGGTTTTGAAGATGGTAGTATACACCATGCGGAGATTTCAAGAGAGCGTAGCTGGGGCAGGCCAACAACTAAACTTATTTCCCCATTTTCCAATTGGAATGCATGTGCGGTTGTGGTAAACATTATTGGCACCCTTGCATTTTAGGTATGCTGTGTACAGTATCTTGAGAAATATTGGAAATATTCCAACTGTGTATCTTCATAATATTTTAATAATATGTTGAAAGATATACAATAAAAAAGAGATGTCTATGCAACTTAGACGTAGTCATTTCTAAGAAAAAAACAAAATATGACCTGGACAGGATTAATGGCAACCCTCACTAGTATTTGGTTTCATAACCCTTGGCAGTGATGACAGCTTTCAAATGTGTCTTGTAGCCATAGGTTTTGTACATCTGTCCGCTGGTAGTTTCTCCCACTCTTCAACTGCAAGTTGTTCCAGCTCATGAATGTTTCCAGGATTCCTTTTGCCAATAGCAGATTTCATCTTTTTCCAAATGTTCTCGATTGGCTTGAGAACAGGACTCATTGCTAGCCAGTTTAAAACAGTCCATTTGTTTTCTTTTTTAACCAGTCTTTTGTACTTTTGCATGTATATTTTGAATCATTGTCCTTTCTGATACTAGGTAGTACATTCCGCTCCAAAATACTTTGGTAGTCGTCTGACTTCATGATTCTTTAATATGTTCCAGTCCTTCAGTTCCTGAGGCAGCAAAACAGCCCCACAACATTATGGAACCTCCACCATATTTAACTGTAGGAAGGATGTGTTTTTTCTTTATAAACCTCATTTTTTCACCTGTAAATGTATCGCTGGTCTGCATTGCCAAAGAGCTCAAGTTTGGTTTCATCTGTCCACAGAACATTTTTCCAGAAGAACTGTGGTTTCTCAAGTTGTATTTGGGCAAAGATCAGGCGTGCCTTTTTATGTCTGTGTTTGAGCAGTGGGTTCCTCCTTGGCCTTTGCTCATGAATTCCTTCTTTGTTTAATGCACGGCGTATGGTGTGGGTTGAAACCACCACTCCAGATTACTCCATGTCAGCCTTAAGCTCTTTGGATGTTGTACGTGGTGTTTTTTCAACAGTTCGCACTAACCTTCAAAGACTGCTTGGATTAATGTTCTTCTTCCCAACACAACCTGGGAGGTTCTTAACAGAAAACCTGTTATCATTGCAAGCTGTAGATGCAAGAATCCCAAGATCTTTGGAGATGGCCTTGTACCCCTTTGAAGGTTGATGTTTAGTGATAGCTTTTCTGATAGTCTCAGGCAGCTCTCTTGTCTTCACAATTTTGAAAATGGAACAGGGAGTGAATGTGGCCATTTTAAACAGCAGAACCATTGTTTACTGGTTGATTAAAGTCATGTGAGTACTGACAATTGATCACAGGTGCGTCTAATTTTACTGTAGTGGTGATATGGTTCTTCTGTTTAAACTGATTTGAATGGTTTATAAGGGTGCCAGTAATAATGTCCTATAAACGGTGATGTCACTAAATCCTCGTATAGAGAATTGCTCATTCAAAAAGTGTATGTCGGGCTAATTCATTCAAAGTCACTATAAATCGGTCACTTCTAACAAGTAAATCCGTTTTTCTTTTTAAGTGATGAAATAGTGATTTAAAAATCCAGCGTGACAGTTGCCAACTACAACAATTGTGTTTCGAATCAGTATGGCTAAATTCTGCATCAGGGCTGTAACAATTCCTTATAATATCAAGTCACTTATTTGGTCGATGTGATATGTTGATACGTTGCAGCAAAAATCCAAAATCATCCATTTCTTTCTTCAGACAGGGAATCCACAACATAACAATGTGCGTACTAGAAGCTGATTTATAGTGGTTTTGAATTAATAAGTCCGACGTATATTTACACTTTTTGAATGAGTAATTCTCTATAAGGATTTAGAGTTGTCACTGTTCATGGGAAATTGTCTTGTGTGAATCCATTTTAAGTCTGTTCAATAATAATGTCCTGGCAATGTCCCAGTTTGTATTCTATTTCCTACTATTTCCTTTTTTATTGGTCTTGTTTTATTTGATTCTTTTATGTGTCAAATATGTATGCATACATACTCCGGTGCCATTTCACTGGACACTTTTTTTTCTTTTAGGAGATATTGGACATTAAGGGATTGTACCAATAATGCTGAGCACAACTGTACATAGGCAAAACACATTCCCATCAGGTTTTGCACCAGCTCATTTTAGCCAGAGCATTACAGAATGTATTAAAGAATTCATTCTCCTTAATCCCCCATTTGTTTTTTTTATTTCTGACTCCAAAATGGGGGAAAAAAAAGAATTACAGCCTCGGTACTTATTTGGTGTCACTTATCCATAAAGATTTGTAAAATGGACTGACAACATATGAAAACAGGACCACTGACATGTGCAACTTGCAAATTTGCCACTTCACTATGACAATGCTGGTACTCCCACATGGAAGCTGCCAAGTTTGTACCACTCACTTTTCCCATGTGGATATTAAATACATCTGCACCCCTGCACGTCCTTATATGTATTTTAGAAAAGGCTTTGCTTTTCAGCAGATTCTTTTTTTTAATGAGGATTTCCCTTATAAAATGAGATATTTTAAGCCTGCCTAAACCACTTCCTCTAATTCTAAGCATGCCCCCTTGAAATCTGAATGTGCTGTACATCACCATGTGTTAACAGTGGCTTTCTGAAATTGTATTTACACATCTATTCCAGTCTACACGTGTAAATGTCACTGCTTACTCATGGAGATGCTTCTAAAATAACCCTCAAAGTTTCAGTTTCCTAAATTCTGCTAAAAATATCATTCATTAAAAATGTATTCTAAAACTGTACTAAATCTAGGGCCCGATATTCAAAAGGCATTTATATGGTTTACAGCCCAGTAAACTGTGTAAATGCCTTAAATGGGGGTATTCAGCAGCACTGTTGAATATCCCCGCCTAACTCCCCTACCTGCCTCGATGCTATCCGGTTAGCACTGGGATACGTCGGGGGCATTGTGAGGCGGAGAAGAGGTGACAAGCGCTAACTGGGCAGCAGCGATATTGCATGCTGCCCAGTTAGTGATATCCTCCTTTAAAGATGGGCGAGGAAAACCCTTGCTTATCTTTAAGGCGCAGGAGTTAACCGGGCAGCATGCAATATCGCTGCTGCCCGGTTAGCTACTGTGGCTTCCGTTGTCTGCAGCGATCCCCAGATATTCAATGTCAGGGCCGCATGCAGGGTTCCTAACTGAGTGTATGTCATGTGCGTACTGATGCATTCCTGGCGCTACTTCACTGTATATATGAGGAGGTCCTATTGTACTTACAAAGGAGGACTAGACATCTGTAGACATAAAAGGGCAAAATTAAGACCAGACTCGATTTCCCCAGTTGACATGGACAAATGACAATTTCAATAATTACTCAAATTAGGCCAGCAAAATTAATTGTAAATCAACGGGGTAACTTAACACCAGCATATGATAGATAATGACTAGATAAAGCCCACATGAAGGACTCTTCCAGATAACAGAATAATATTTGTTCTGCACCATGGGAGTTTACAAATGAAGGAACTTTAGGTATAAAATTCTCTATTACATAGATTAAGGATGTGATAGATAGTTTTACTGTACCTGTTGCTGTGCTGGCAAGAGGGCACCAGAAGTCAGTCCAAGGGCCCGGCCTAGAAGCAGCTGTGAAAAAGGAGTAAAGAAGATTCCAAACAGAAGAATGATTTGTTATAAAGCTGCATGAACTTTTTACAACAAACAAGATTTGATCTCATGAAACTATTGACTGTCAGTGTTCTAATTTAAATGCCAGCCACAGAGATCAATTGATACATAGACAGTGCCCCTACACATACAGGCATGCTTACTAAAAGTTAACGCATGTTAAGTGCCACTGTGCCCGTAGAACTAAAAGGGCTGTGGGTACTTAACATGGCTAATAATGCCCCATATAGTCAGTGGCACTAAATGTACATATGGGCTGCTGCCTGATGCTGCCTCTATCCATTTAGTTTAGGCCTGCTATTCAGCAGATATATAGTATCCATATCTTGGGTGAATATTGATGCTAAATGGTTGGCTTTTTGGTTGGCTTCCTCGCATCACCCTCCTCTGCCCCTTTACTGTATGGTTAGTGTCAGGGTGGTTAAACATATTTGCACTCCTGCATGATCCATTTCATTTTTGATATATCGATATATATTTATCAACCACTGCTGAACATTCAACTTCCTTTGAAAACTGACTCTCAGGTATGCAACCATTATATTTTGAATTCTGATTCCTGTAAGGTTTTAAATATAGAGAGATTTAGGTTAGCAAGCTGGAAGAGGGACTTCCACGTACCAATGGTGGCTCAGTAGTGGGTACACCTTTGGGCTACTGACCGAGGGGTCACTGCAGTATACTGCGCTATGCGGCAGCACAACAGTTTACTTAATTTTGTTCCACACTAGTTTTACTCCCAGTGCATAACGACTTCTAGCATGAGAAAACATGCAAACACTCTTCAAATACAGTAGTTTTTCACTCTCTTTAAAGGGAGCAAAGGGGTGTCATCTGAGGCTAAGTGTCTTACTTCACCTCAGATGACTCAAGATCTCTTGTGGCTAAAAAACTCCTGATCCCCCAGCCCCCAATAGCATCTTCAGAATATCCACCCCCTCCCATTCTCGCAAATGTCCCTGGTGTCCTGTGGTCCCTGGAACCCCACCTTGAAGATTTCCCTAGTTTTCTATGGTGCACCTTCTCCTCCTGTCGCTCCCCCACCAAAGATACATTGGAGGCCCAAGTGGGCCTACCAATACCACCCAGATCCCAAATGGCATCCTCCCAAGCAACTTTAACATTGGAAGGCAAGACTGATGCCTACTCGAACCTCCCTCAGTTTTGCCATCTTGCAAAATGGTAGTCCAGACCCCGTATGGTGCATAGTATTTCTTTTATTTATTGATTTATTTGAAATTTTTATACCACGTTTTCCAAGGTGATCAAATGCGGTTTACAATGAACAATATGTTGAATTGTACAAAACAGTACATATTCAGTTACATAGAACAGTTAACTATATACAGTAATGTAATAACAAGTAACTATGTACAATATCATTTATATAGAGGATCAGTGTGTATAACATTGTAAATTGTACAATTGTATCTCCATTGTTGTGCTTTGATTCTTATTAGATTGTATTTGGGATGGGTTATCTTGTGTGTTTTGTTGGAATGAAGTGGTAGGTGTTTTGCTCAGGGCGTGGTATGATTGTATTCATGGCTTTCATATTCTTGTAGATTTCCAAAATGCAGAGAAAACATGTGTTTTGAGCTTTTTTCAGAAAGTGAAGATGTTTCTAGGTGGTATTAGAGGGGCGTATTTGGGTCACCAGCATATCTTTGTGGGGAGGTAGAGAGAGAGGGCCATCAACGAAACTCTTCAAGGTGGGGAGGTCCAGGGACCATGGACCACCTGAGACATATATGGGATCGGGGGGGGGGGGGTATCAGTAGCATTAGGGGAGATGAGTCTTTGGCCTACTGAGCCACCTGGGCATATTTTTTTAAGGTGGGAGTAAGGGGATTTGGGAAGTCTAACATGTTTTCTATGTCTCGCTTCCTTTCAGTGCATGAGTCAATACCTGCTCACGCACAGACTGGAAAGGAGGCTTTATTAGCTATGTAGCAGATGGCTACATTTCACCACTGCAGTGAGTGCTGTTTTTTCTGATGCAGTTCTAATTTGCATGCTATTAATTTACTGCATAGGGAGTAAAAATATTTTTAGTGCATGTATGAGAATGCTGTGTGCTGGAGCATTGCACAGTGTTCTAACATATAACTTACGGTATCGAGACCCAAATATGATGTTAGACAGCCCTATCCTTTATGAGGAGTCGTTAGAATGTGGTCCTGTATATTTTGTAGAAATTAAAAAAGCTCAAAGTACTTTCACTTTAGAATTTGGCTAAATTCACACCTAGGATTTAGGGTCTGGTTTGCAAAAAGTAGCCATATAAAATTAACCTGCTTTGTTTAAGCACCCCCAAATTGTGCATCTCCTATCTAACGATCTATGCATATATTTTGAGAATTATTATAAAGATTTATCAAGGAATGTTTCCATTCGCCTAGTCCTTTAAAACAACGTTTTGTAAGAGAGAGTACAATCCTACCAAAGGCTTTTGACTCCAGCAGTATGGTAACAGGCTTACTCTTTGGGGCATGTTCACTAAACCACACTGGGGGGTTGCAGTTAATGCTGCATGTACAGGAAGTGCAAACAGTGCCGCATTAGCTGCAAAAGCTGAGTGGTATCTGTTGGAGGCATGCTCAGCATTCCCCCAGTAGACGTTGCACCAAAAATGCGGAGTGCGCGGTCGGACAGCAGCCCAGATGCAGCTAACACTACCCACTAGGGAGTACCTGTAGGGCTGTCTGCAAATCTGATTGTTGCCGCGCACAATAACAGTGTGTTGCAGACACACCCACTCTCCACCCTTGCCCTGCCCATACACAAGCTAACGAACAGTCTACAGTTAGCACAGTGATTTTTTGCACTATCTGCATTTGCCCCCCACTAGCTATTAACGTGAGGCACTTGGAAAGCGCTATCTGCTGCATTAACAGCTAATGCAGTTTAGTAAACATGCCCCTTTAGGGCCGAGGAAGAGTTTTCAGTTCTGATCACTGATATTTAAATGTGAGGATGCAATGCTTTAGAAAGATTTTAGGCTGACCTCATTGCTGGCACTCGCAGACCCAAGGAGTAAATTGAGCTGAAAAAACAAAGAACATCAAAAGGATATATAAAAATTATGTTTTAGTGCTCATTACCTATGCAAATTATTACAAAATTTATTGTACACATAATATGCAGTATCTTCGTCTGAGAATAATACTTACTGGGAGTGCAAAGGCTGTCCCAAATAAGCAGACAAAAAGAGCCACAATCTTCATTTTCAATAAAAATGCTGAAAAATAGTAAATGGTTGTTCGGTGTCATTTTTTTAAACTTTTTCCAATGAAACTGATACTACTTCACCCACTCAAAATTAAGGGCCGTATTTACTAAGCATTTTCCCACAGACACTAAATGGGAGAAAATGTTTTAGGGCCTAGTTATTAAACTGTGGCAGATCATGCAGGGTGGATCGTAATTTTACAGTTGCCTAGTATAACGCACATTCAGATGTGTATTTTACATGTATTTTATAAGGTAAGGTACGCACACACTCTGTAAAAGGGGGTGTGAATGGTGTAAAAATACACACAAACAAGGCTCAAGCACTTAGGCAGGTGTAAGCTTAGATTTCACAGGAACACACACAATTTATAATATTTTATGACTTCTGTGCATAGGTTTGCCCTCTGCCTATGATCTGCACAAACCCACTCCTGTGCTTGGCCACACCGAAAGTACACGTGATTGAATTAATGAGCATACCACCCAAAGTACATGTGTACATGCCTATTCGTATGGAAAAACACATGGCTTGCGCGCATTGTACCTTTACACAGCTTGTTATAAAATTACCTTTCTAATGCATAACTTGCAGGCAGTGGACATGTAAATCTGTCTCGGGCATGCTGAAAACATGACCTATCGGCAGTTCTTGAGTGAACAGCTTTACAAGGTGCCTTGCATCCGTAGCACATGTTCTTATGCTTGTATACCCCTAGGTCATTTTATAACCACTACTAGTGTGGGTAATATGCGGTTTTATCTGCACAAAAGCTTGATAAAATTACTCGCTTTGTGCATTACTTTGGCAACATATATTTTTTCTGCTCCAAGGACAAAGAGCTTCAAATGTTGGCCTACAGAAGCTTTAGCTTCTCATCCAAAGTCCAACCCCATTAAACTCTCCCAGATTTTTCTTCTGGGATTAGTTCTAGCCATTTAGGCTTCTGACCTCTGCCTGTATTGAGAAATTTATTTCCTCTACTTCACAGTAAGGTATTTTTTTTGAGGATAATCTACTGGTTTCTAGCACCAGACCATTACTCTCAACAAATATTTTTGCAATATTTTTGACTAAGGTCCACATTAGAAAATTGGAATCCAATTTCCACTAACATTTCTGATCTACACAAGGACTCCTCTCTAGACGCCTTGTTTAGTCAAGCTGTTCCACAGCACACCCTTCTCACTTCAACTCCTACCCTCCATCCCTTGGATGCCTCAGGTTCTGGGAGATAGCATGACCCATCGACTAGATTTGCAACATGCTGGGACCTCCTCCAGGCATCTTAGCTTGGGAGTCCCCATATGTGAAGACTCATTCCTGCTTGTTCCTGGAGATAGCACAGTTACTTACCTGTGACAGGTGATCTCTGGGAACAGCAGGAATAAGTCTTCACAACCCACCCACCTCCCCTAGGAGTTGTTTCTCTCTCTCTCTCTCTCTCTCTAATTTGTCTACTTCCCTCCTTCGGTCTCAGCTACAAACCCAACTGATGAGAGGGAAGTGAATGGGCGGGAAGGCAGCGCGCATGCGCGTGGGATGCTCCCAAAAGCTTTCTTTTTGGACACTGGGGAGCGTTCCCGCGCAGGCTCTGTCGGTACCGACGTACCCATATGTGAAGACTTATTCCTGCTGTTCCCAGAGATCACCTGTTACAGGTAAGTAACTGTGCTTTACTGTTGTGTCAGGATTGCTGGACTGCTGTAATGGTTAGACTATCTTGGTTTCAACGTTATTTATTTCATATTAAATAAAGAAAAAGGAACATATTGACCTTGCACCTGTTTAAATTCAGACAAGAGGGTGAATAATTAGTCTGACAAAAATAAATTGGTTAAAAAATGTTTGGATTAAAGAGTTGGGGCTCAATATTTGGAATGTTGGTATTGTTAGAGTTAACCTCATTAAGAGTTTGGGAGTTTTATTGTTAATGTGATCTCATAAAGCAATTTTAGTCCCGCAGTCTATGTAATTACATTACACAGATTCCTTATACTGGAGCCATGTTTTTTTATTGCTCAGGGAGTAAATTCTCAGCTGTGAAGTTGTGTGCGCAGTTTTATGCATGGGTAGAACAACCTGATTTCCAAACTGACAGTACTTGTATAACATTTGCAAATTTAATTTACTTACAGTAATGAGAGGAATTTATAACTGGGGGTTCTAGGTTTTGGAGGTGGCAAAGGTGCTCATTTTTGGCCTAGTTTATAAAGACATATGGTCACTTATGCATCTTTATAAAATACTAACACAAATCCTGAAGAAATTGTGACTAAATTGAGAGCACTTACTTGCTTGGGAGGAAGTGTAAATGTTAGCACTTAAAGTACACACACATGCACATATTTTATAAAATAATGAACATAAATCATAACTCCGCTGCGCCCTGTCCAAACTCTGTACTAGAACACATCTACCTAATTTCATGAGACCTTTTTATGCAGGTGACTCACCATTTTACATGCAGAAAAGCTTTATAAAATTACCTCCAACACACCCAGGAAACATTCTTTCCCTTCTTGAATTCATCTGTTTTGTATGCGGCCATATATATGTCTGCTATATTTGCTTGAGAACTACTGAAGGGCATGTGGTCTACCCATGCATTAGAGATGTGCAGAGGCAAGAAACATTCAATATGTTTTCCTAATTTTTAGATATTGGTTAGTTTTACACACTTATTTTACTAGATTGATTTGACATACTAAATCAATTAACGTGCAGTATATCAATTTAGGGCAAAATAAGGGGGTCATTCCTGAACGCGAATAAGGGTTTTGTAAGTGCAGCAGGGATGTTTATATGCCAAAAATGTCCCAGACTGTATTCCGAAATACTGCTGGCATGGACATCTACGGCACTAGCATGGGGATTCAGAATATGAGGGGGAGAGGGTGGAACAGGGGCATGGTCAGCCACGGAGACATAGAGAGCGTATTCAGGAAAGTCCCGTGTACGTAATAAATGTTTCCTGGAAATGTCCACGTTATTCCCGCTGAAACATGGTATAAGGCTAGGACTTAGAAAATATTCTGCTGTGTTCTGCAATAGAAGAATGGTTGTGACAAGTACGTTTTGAACTGGTGTTACTGAAGTCTGGAAAAATACAACTGCGGTCTTAAGGTACATGGAGCAGGAGTGAGGGAATGTTGTAAGGTAAAGAAACATTTCTAAATACCCTTACAGAAATATTAAGAAGATCAATAGTGTTTATTCAGGCTCATTTTATAACATGGGTTGCGGGGCTGTACATCCTGCTGGGACGTGCAGTCCCGAAATCTGCCTAAACCCTAGTCCCCCACCGGCTCCCATCGTCCTGAAGCACAGGACATATAGGGAGAGGAGAAGGAGGGGGCGGGATTGGAGTCAGAGTGGGGGCAGGCTACCCAGCAGCATGTACAGGGCCAATTCAGGTCACGGCCCTGTACATGCTGCCGGGCCTGCTGGGCCGAAGAGCTTATACCACCTCAAAGGTTATATAAGCAGTTTGTTTTGTGGAATCGGGGCACGGCAGCCACCACAAGGGCCAAAGCCGGGTGTGTGTGTGTGTGGGGGGGGGGGGGTCTCCGCTGCCTGATCCAGGCCCTAGGAGGCCAGCAATGGGTCAGACAGTGGTGATCCTGGGGTCCGGAGCTGCGGCACTCTGGGGCACCTCTGGGGAGAACAGGCCGAGTGGCACGCTGGTCATCCTTGGGCCCAACTCTGGCTCCAACGGGCATGTTTTATTCCCAAAGACCAGAATCGGGTCCTAACAGCCCCATTTTCAACAGGGATGTCCAGAGAGCCTGGACGTCCTGCTTCCAGAATCAGGCTCCAAGCAACTATGTGCTGTTTGTACTAAAGGAGCCAATTTATGGTACCTCACATTTTTTTGAACATAGCAATTGTAACTGCTGATGCAGGGACAGTATGGACGTGAGCAGGGAAAGGATTCCTTTTGGGGTGAGAAACGGAGATCATATTTGAAGTTCTGATACCCCGCTCGATTATGTTATATCAAAGCCATCATGTATAGGTTCAGAGCATCCTTTTGTCAGAATCATGTTTTGTGACAGAAAGTGAGAGTGTGTGTGGTTTGAGGGGTGCACAGGGGGATCTGGCATGCTCATCTACAATTCAGGGGGGAAATGAAAGCTTGAGCAATACCTGGACCGTATGGATGACTGCGGTGTCACCAGGTGCCAGTGTGATTGGGCAGTCAAACTCAGAGATGGTTCACTATAGCCAAATGTCAAAGCATATCCTTGTCAATAATAAGAGACCCTCAGAATTAGGGCACTCAACAGTGCAAACAGCACTAATGCATTCCCATTTTGCTGCTGAGCATGTATTGCTGCTGTTTGCACTGCTGAATGCCCTTATTCTGAGAGTCCCTATTATTGACAGGGATATGCTTTGACATTTAGCCATAGGGAACCTATGCTGATTCCTTCTGGATTATTTTACATAGGATACTCTAATTAGATCAGATATTGCTGGCAGTGTGATAGGGCAGCCATACATCCACTATGCCTGACACTGGGAGACATGAATGATGTGGTGCCAACATTCCCTGGATTCTCCCTTGCAGCCTACATCCCCACCCAGGCCAGGATCAATGAGAGCTGCAAGAGTGCTGACATATCTGGAGTCTGGCTACTTGGCGTGATGGCACAGGGATCCCCCCTCCCATGCCCATGCAGGCCTGACCAGTGGAGCAGTGCCACAAAGCTGGCTGTGGGAAGGCAGACAGGGTTGCCCCACAGTTAGTGGATGTATACAGACTGACATACAGCATGATGGGACAGGTGTAACTGCTGTGAGAAATGCCAGGGCTCTGATAGGCATGCCTCAGATGCCGTAGCCAGAAGGTCCTACTACAACAACTACTACTGATCATTTGTATAGCACTACAAGGTGTAAGCAGCACAGCACAGACACACGTAACAGATGGTCCCTGCTCAGCGGAGCTTACAATCTAGTCGGGGCAGACAACACAGCAGCTGTGAACAAGATACATCTAGTGGAGGGACGGTCAGGAAAAACAAGGGAGCTTAGGTGGATCTGATCCAATAGTGGCACTAATGAATAAAGGACTTGTTTTTTACGTCTCGCTCTCTGTCTCGCTTGGTTTTCTGCGAGTACGGTGTGTTCTCTGTGGCTATGAGAGGGGCCAGGGACCAGACATGATGTACAGACTCAGGAAGTTTGTTCCAGGAATATGGAGCAGCAAGGTGAAGAGAACGATATCCATGGCAGTAGAAGGGAAGTAATCTGATAAGAGTGCTGTTCATGGGGAGGAGTGTAGGGAGAGAGAAGAGGGGAATGGTAGTAGAGAGCAGCAGAATGAGTGCACCTATAGGCCAGAGTTCCGAAAAGGGCATACATTTGTTACTCAGCAATATTATGCAGCCTTTGGGGAACTGCAAGGTTAGTTCAGGGTCTTGTGGACTTGGTGAGGGTCCGTCCCTAGCAGTTTAAAGCGTGTTTGTAGAGTTGGCCAGGGCAGGACTCACTGGGGCTGCCACGTAACATTTGATGCAAGGTATGTCCTGACATACATGTTCACATTTGCAGTCTGGTATATCGTATTGGGGTGCACTGGGCTTACCTAGCTCCCTTCAGGGCGTGAATGGGACTGGTATGTGGTCTAGGTTACAGCAGCAGTCATTTCTCATTGGTATTTGTCTAGTGTGAATCTGCAAACTGCTGTCTGTGATGAGCTGCTTAGGAGATGCATGTTTTTCCCGAGGGGCATGGCATCCATGGGGACGGGCAGGATCTGAAACGTGTAATGTTTCAGAATATGGTAGGCATGGGGACATCCCAAACATTTACCGGTGTCCGAGGCATGGGGCCGGCTGAATAGCGCTTGCACCTGCCTGCCAAACACGTCTATTTCCCCAATTCTGGACTCTCGGGCATGTCCAAACCCGCAGATGCGGAATTAGGTTCAAAGGGGGCTCATTTTCGTTTTAGACGTGTCCATGGGCTGGATGTGTACATTATGGAATTGGGCTCCACGGGCATGTTTACTAAACCGCACTAAGCAGATAGCATTGGCTTTACTACTACTATTGAGCATTTATAAAGTGCTACCAGTCACACGCAGCGCTGTACAGACATGTAGAAGACAGAAGGCTTTAGCATATGCTAACAGCCATGCAATAAAAACACCATGCTAACTGGGTCAGGATTAGGGTGGGTTATGGTTGGAAATGGGGTATTTAGAGTGGTGAAAGCTGGTACATGGTATGTTACCACACGACTGCTGATCTCTCAACGCTGTAAGAAGAGGTGGAAACTATCCTCCCTCCCTCCCACCCCCAATCCCCCTTTCTCTTATGCAAGCAATGCCCAGTACTTTAATGGAAGGGGTAAGAGTGATCTCCCTCCACTCCTCCCCCGTTGCTGCCTGCATTCAAAATGGCAGATCCTATGGTACTACTGCTAAGAGTCAATCTCCCTTATTTGCTGTATTGATCCCTAGTGATGGTATGCAGGATTACCAGTAGGGATCGATCCACTATTTCAAACCTGGGTGGTCACAGGGCTGGAGCGGAGCAGGGATGATTGGGGTGGGTGGGATGGCACTGTCGTATTTTTTTTTGGGGGGCAGGGGTGGAACTTGGGGCAGCATGGGAGCCTATGTTACAGATAGTATGGGTGCATCTGTGCTATCTGCCGATGCATGTAATACAAACCCATGCAGTAAGTGTCTGCACTGGGGTTAAATGCAGGGAAGTTGCTGGCCACACCCTTGAAATTTACCACACAGCCTTTGCACTTACTGTTTTGCAGTTAAGATATGATAAGGGCAAAAACATGCAGTGCCACGTTTTGGTAAATATGCCCTTAAAATTTTTAAGTTGTCTTAACGAACTGTAAGCGCACCAACGAATGCACGCCCTATTGTTCATGTAACTATTTTTACACAGGAAAATTTTAAGTAAGCATTTGTGTATATAATTCATTTGTATTTTAGCATTTATATCGGGTTCTAAGAAGTGCTGGTTTCATTCAATTTGCTCCTTGAACAATAAGAGGTACATGTTCAAAGTGACGTAAGTTGTTTTTGTTTGACCTCATTGCTCTCATTTTGAATTCTCATAATTAGCATGCCTTTTTAACTTCCCTCAGGGTGTATTTTCAACCAACAAGCCAGATCAGGTTCCTACTTTAATGGACTCCATGTGCTCTAGGTGACTGGAATGCTTGCACTAAATTAGGAAGGTGAGGAACTATGGACGGCAGGATCCTTACGGGCATGATTGCATAGCCATGGTACCCCAGCTTCCCCCAGCACCTCATTGCATTCATCATCGGAGTGAGTGAGTCTGCTGCAGATCCTTAATGAACTGGACGCACAGTCCGTGCAGAAGACTTAGCAGCTAAGCCAAAACAATTTAAAATGTGAAAGTCAAACTGCAAATCAATTACATCAGTAGCTGGATGAAAACATCTCATCTCATAGAAAGTTGTTTGTACTTGTGGGCTGATGTAAGCAGAGTATAAGATTGTTTGGATTTCACACAGCTGTCCTGAGAAAAATCACTTTGCTAGTGGCTTCTGCAGTATAATGTGAGGCTGGAAGCAAGTGCATATTGTCTTTGTTATTTTGTTTAATATTTTTTGTAATTAATCTTCCATCACTGAGAATCTATCTACAACCTGATGTGTTCTGTCAATTCATCTTTAGAAATTTAAATAATAGTTTTTAGGAGTTTAGAATATCAGCTTTCTCTGCTGTGGTTCATTTTTGTAAGTAATTGGACAACTCTTTGGATAGAATATGATTTTAGTAACTTATGTGTATTTTCTGCCTTGTAATGAGAGACATTTTTTAGGTAGCTACCAATTGCTTTCATTTGTGAAATATAACATGCATAACCTTGTAGGATGCCATAGTAACAGAGTAGATGACAGCAGATGGAGGCAAAAGGCTAAGAGGGCGTTCAGGGTTGTATCTACTGTTCCATGCAGGTAACTCGCCTCCCTCTCCCCCAACCTTGTGGCTTCTTAGAAGTACAAAAGGTCATTTCACTGCTGTTTCCATCTTCTTGTAACTTAGGAATCTTCTGGGTATTTCATTTTACCTTTTACAGTAAAGAGTAAGAGAGCCTTTCATACATAAAAGGTTTCTTTTATTAGAACAGTTCATAAAGCTTTCTGTTTCTCCCATTTTGACGTTTAGGTTTTGGTCTTGTAGCTCCTTCTTTCTCCTTTTTTCTTCCAGCTCTGCTGGAATGGGGGCTGGGACTGTGTCACTAAGAGCCTTCATCCCCGTATCTATGTAATAGACCATCCCATTTTTCTTAATATGGTCACTGTCATGACGGTCCTGATTCAGGGAAGCACACGAGGGTATCATCTGGAACCCTGGGCTCCCTATCTGGCCACAAGTTATGTCCCTGAAGGATGACCACGATCAGACTCTGGGGACTACAAAGGCTACCTAAAGGGCATCCCCATCCCCAGCTGAGTTGAGATGCAGAAAACCCACCTCAGGAATTAGACCAGGGATCTAGTGCATGGCAGCACGCAACCTTGATATTGAGTCACTAGATGGAACCACATTATTTTGAAAGCCTTTTGTTTATTTACAGATTAAGCAATCTACACTGAAATCTGATGAAATGAAACAAAAAATGTCAAATAGTTTTACTGAAGAAAACTATCTATTTCATGTTATGTTACCTTTCACAATCATTCGAATTATCCAGCAATAGCCCTGTTCAAGAGATATTTGCAACCTCTGGGGCTCTAAAAGCTTGTGAACAACACATTTTTTTCTTCTTTGGTAACTGCTAGTTTGGTTCAATCAAAGATGTCATAACTAGCAACAAATCCAGTTATGTAATGCCCAATTCTTTGACTTTGTCCAAAAGAGTTTTCATCAAATTATTTTTCCCCATTTTGTGCCTATGGGATAAACATCTTTATAGTACAATTTTCACACGGCCCACACAGCTGCAAAGTTTGTGGGAATATTTTAAATCCATTTTCAAAAGGAAAGTATGCCCATGCTTTCACTTTGAAAATTTTCTAAGGAAAAACTACCAACAGACACGTCTATTTTTTCTGCGGATATGGTTTCCAGTAAAATCAACAGTAGTAGTTTTGGAACTACAGAACGCTACATGTTGTTGCAGTCCATGTCCTAACCCCAGAAATGCATTTCAGAGTGGAGGAGGAGCCTAGTGCTTCAACAGCAGTCTAGAAGCCAGGAAAAACGGCTCATAGTGGTCACGAGTCACTTAACCCTCCATCACCTCATGATTGTAAGTTCTCCAGAAACAGAGAAGAACCTCCTGTACTCGAATGTAGCTCAGCTTGGACTACTACCGGGAAGGCTTGAGCTAAATTACAAAAACAAATCAATCCTCTCAATATGAGAAAAAGTGCACCTTACTTTTACTTGGATATAGGGAACATAGTTTCAGATAGCTCATTTCCATGAGTAAAATACTGTTTTCCTAATGGAAATGGCTTTAAAAAATTCCCTTCCCTCTAATAAGGCCCCAAAGAATGCAACCCAGGGACATAGTTATACAAAATTGATACATTTATTTTGTATTTTATAGCCTTACCTTTACTTCAGTCTCTCAATGAGAGCAAATAGAACAGTGATGGACCACACTTCCTTTCTTCACGGTTTGGTTCTGCTTGCAAATTCTTCTCATGTGCAACTTATATACTCTCTCTCCAGTTCCCAACAACCAATCATCATTTGAAGAGCAAAATGACTCAATGTCGAGCAGTGGTTTAGCTAACTATCCCTTCCATAATCTTTGAGGTATTATGTTGATTTCCACTCTTCAGCAAAATCATTACTACCTCATTTAGTTATTCTGTCAGTAATTTGCACCTGCAGTAACAAAAGTTATTCCCAGCCAAGAAAATAATTAATCCAGTTGGTATTTTCCTCAAATGGATACATTTCATATCACCCCTCTAATGGAATTTTTATGCAATCCGGCACAAACAGTGAAGACACTGGAGATGATTGAACCTAGTGCATACAATACAATAAGCCATCCAAAGTGCGTAGAAATAATGGTGAATGTCTTTTCTCTGTATATCTTTATCGGTATAGAAAGATATATAATAGAGAACAGGAATTCCCAAGCTTGTGTTGGTGACCCCAAAACGGTTGGTTTTTTTTCTGGATAGCCACACTGATTGATATATGCATGCAATAAATTTTCAATATAAGCAAATTTATCTCAAAGATATTTTGTGTGGATATCCTATAAGCACCACTGATTCTCAAGTCACTACGACAAATTCAGTAAGCTCTTATATTATTTAACAGTTTTTATATACTACTTGTCTTCAGTCAAAGTGGTTTACATAGAACCGTATTAACATAATTCTAGCAAATTTGCTTTACATAGAACATAGGGTAGGTGCAACTTGGAGTTATCAGTGGAAACATGAAACAGTGAAACTGTAGTTCAGAGGAGTTAATACAGGGCATATGGTATGTATAACTTGGATTTGACATGGGGTGAGGTCTACAAAAATTTTGTTGATGCAAGTTAGGTGAGGGGAGTGTAGTACTCCATGTTAGTGTCCAGTCCATAGTGCTCAGTAAAGAGGTGCATTTTAAATTTTTTCTGTAGGTCTTGTATTGTTTGGGCTGATTGAATGGGTTCTAGGAGTGTGTTATATAATGATAGAATGAGAAGGGAGAAGACTCTGTTGCTGGTTTGTTGTTTGGACTTCATTCTGTCTGTAGGTATGGTAGCCAGTGGAGCTGTTTCAGGATAGGTGTGATATACTGTGATCTTGATGAGCCAACTAGAATTCTGTCTGCAGTATTTTGTGCCTTCTGTAAAGGGTATAGAGCTTGTTTAGGTAGACCTTGATTATAGTATGTTGCCATACTCTAAGTGTGGTGTGATGATGGTCTGAAAGGCTGTTCTGAAGTCGTCGTGATCCAGTCGTGGCCATAAGATTTGTAGTGTTCTCATTTTAATGTATGCTGTGTTAGCTATTTTCTTTGTGTGTGAGCATGTTAAAGCTCTGGTCGATAATGATGACTAAAGATTTGACTTCCGTTTTGACTGTTAACTCAGTATGATGGATTTTTATTGATGGTGAGGGAGGGGGTGAAGTCTGGGTCTCAAGTCTTTGTATGTCTTTCATTTTGGAGAAGCAGAGAACAGTTTCCTATTGGAAATAGAATGATATATACAAGCTGTCTGTCAATACTAACCAACAGAAATGAACATGGGAATGTTTTTGTCAAAAGGCACAGCGGCCCAAAGTAGCAGCCAAGCATTGCATTAAGTGAAAATTGCATGTTTGCAGTTTTGTGAACATTTTTCAGATTTTGCTTATTCGTGAAACTCGTTCAGCTCTGATTTCAGTAGAAATATTTATATATGAATAGTGTTCACCATTCACCAGTTCCATTACATCATCTCAGCAAAGGAAGATGAAAGGGATGTAAGAATGTAGCATTTTGCAGGCTTATCACTGTTTATTTTATACATTTTATTTGCATAGCCATTCTACACCACCAAATCCTGAACCTCTGATCTAGATGGATTTTAGCATACTTTGATTAAATTTAAACAGAACAAACAAAACCTGACAATACATAAAGCTTAAACCATAAAACTGAAATTCTTCACTCTCTAAAAAGTCATGATCCCCTCTAGTCCAATCAAATGCCTCTCAAATGATTTTTAAGAAGTTGCCTTAAAATGTCATGAGTCATAAGAGAGCTAGCAATCTGAACAATTCCTATCAAATTTTCTCATAAAAAAATTAGCAGACGTAGACATTTTTGAAAATGTTTCACCAAAGATAGAGGTCTAGTGTCCATATTAGCCATGCAGAAAAGCAAATTTTAAGTAAATTGTGCCACAAGGAAAACACAATTTCATCGAATACAACATTTTGAGTGATCAGCCCATCTTTAGATGTTACTGAGACTGAAAATGCAAAAGCAAATAGCGTAGAGGTCGATATCGAGAAACTCTTATTAAAAACGGGATGGAAGACTATAGGTATGTGCTGCTAGTAAAGGGCAAACTGGGCAAGGTAGTTACTAGGAATGCCCAGGGCACATTGTTTTCTGTTCATTTTCGGTTTCTTTGCGCTACCCCTCCCCAACCTAACTTGTGGATATTTTTTCAGTTCATTTCACACATTTGGTTTAATAAAAAAAAAACACTAACTAGCATTAAAACTTATTAACACAGACTATTAGACTTAATAAGGGTAAGTTTATAACAGGGCTCCTAATAAAAGTGCTTTTTAAGGTGTTTTTTTAAAGCCTATTTTATTAAAATAAGTAGATGACAACTTGTCTTTATGAAATCCTAAGAGAGCCTTTTGTTAATAGGCACTACCCAACAGCGCCTGTTCTGGTGAATGCTGAAGACCTGCTGGGACACGCGTCATCAGGTATCACAGTGCCATGAACGTGCAGGACAATCCCGTGCTAACTACGCAACCTGATTTAGAGGTGTGATTAGGGACATAGAGTGGGTGTGACGAGTTTAGTGCAGTTAGTGCTGGGTTCACACCACGTACTAACTACAGTAGCACGGGTTCACCTGGGCTACTGCAGCACACGCTATGGGACAGAGCTCCATGTTAACTACCAGGGAAAAACTGTCTGCACCCCTGTTAGAGCTCAGCGGGATATGTGACGTTTTCCATAACTATGCCTATTTTGAATTATGGCTTGGAGGTTGCTCTACACCCGTCTACACTTTGTAGTGAAGGATCATGGAAATTGAGGGGGGGGGAGGGGGGGCTGGTAAGGGATAAAGGGGGGGGGGGAGGTAATGCAGTTAGTATCATGTCTATGCAAGGGAAGGAAGAGGGGGCATTCATCCTGAGAAAGTTATTGAATGACCAGTGCTTGGCAGCAGTGGCTGTGCAGATGTCAGAACTTAAGGTCTGTCCATGCCTCTTACAAATGTTTAACCATCACACCTGTGTCCAGGGAGTTATTGCCTCCGGGCCTAGCAGCTGTGGCCTATCCAGCACAGGAAAGATGGCTTCTACTTCTGCCCTAGTAATTTTTGGACAGTGTTTAACTTTTGTCTGACCATCTGTAAAATTCTTCCCCATTCTGTCTACCTAGACTCTCACCAAAAGATGATTGGACCAGGATGCAGCATCTCCCCTTGTAGCCAACGTTCCCTCTAATTTTCTGTAGGCTGTGTGCGCATAAAATATCAGCTGTGCAGCTTTTGAAGGAAGGTTCAATTTTTGTGCGCCACATAACGACACTCGGAGTTATATACTTTAAAATTTGACTACACGTCAGAATACAGTATGTACATCACATTGATTTTAATCAAATTAAATGAAAATAGACGATTACTAAATGAAGCAGAAAATTTCTAGTAATTACAATCACAACTTTTAAATTTTAAGACATCTATGTTGTTTTCTATCAGAATCAGAACCGTAATTTTTGTGCGCTCTGTTGTAAAGTATGTGCGCTTGCTCGGCGAGGTGTGTGCGCGCGCACACGCGCACAGCTTAGAGGGAACAGTGCTTGTAACTCTTATGGTGCCCAAAGATAGTCCAAATATTAAATCTAAAATATGATCATTTCTATGAGTTGGAACCCCCACCGATTTTTCCTTACCTAGATTTTATAGAGTTATTAAGAACCATGACCATGACTGGGATGTAACTATACCTGGCTATACTTTATTCAGAAAGGACAGGGTAGGAAGAAGGGGAGGAGGAGTGGCACTATATGTAAAAACTACTATTAAAGCTTTGGAATTACAGAGCTTAAAAGGGAGAGAGGAGGCATTGTGGGTTAAACTAGAAAGAGGGAAAGAGAAATCTATTTGCATTGGACCTCCCTCACAAGAGGAAGAGGTGGACAGAGAGTTAATTGAAGACATACGCAGCATTGCTAGGAAAGGGGAAGTGCTACTGCTAGGAGATTTCAATATGCCAGATGTTGATTGGCACATTCCTGCTGCAGTATCATCTAGAAGTAAGGAGATCCTGGATTCTCTACAGGGAGAACTATTCAGGCAATTGGTAACAGACCCCACACGTGAAGGGGCCATACTGGACTTGGTGCTTACCAATGGTGAGAGTGTTTCTGATGTTGTAGTGGGAGATCATTTTGCATCCAGTGACCACCAGATGGTGTGGTTCAGTATTAGGACTAGGGCTGTTAGAATCCATTCCAAGGTGAAGATCTTAGACTTTAGGAAGACTAACTTTGCGAAGATGGGCCAATACCTCAGGGAGTCGTTAGTGGGATGGGAACAGCTGGGGGGTGTAGAAAAACAGTGGGCAAAACTGAAAGGGGGTATTTTAAAGGCAACCAACCTTTTTGTTAAAATGGTAAATGAAGGCAAAAGGAACAGGAGACCGCTATGGTTTTCGAAGGAAGTAGCTGAAAAAGTGAAGAAAAAGAGGGAGGCGTTCATGAAATACAAGAGATCACAGAGAGAGGAAGACAGGCATCTGTATTTGGAAAAACTTAGAGAAGCTAGCAAAGTAGTCAAGAAGGCAAAGATTCAAAAGGAGGAGGAAATAGCCAATGCAATAAAATGGGGGGATAAGACATTTTTCAGATATATTAGTGAGAAGAGGAAGGGCAAAAGTGGTATTGTCAGACTCAAGGGTGCAGGGGGGGGGGGGGAATATGTAGAAGCCGATAAGGATAAAGCGGAATTGCTTAACAAATATTTTTGTTCTGTGTTCACAGATGAAGAACCAGGAGCAGGACCTCAGAAAACACCCACAAATAAGAACAGAAGCGAGGGACATCTTGAACAATTTTCAGAAGACTGTGTTCGTGAGAAACTAGCTCAACTTAAAGTAGACAAAGCGATGGGACCGGATGGGATACACCCTAGAATACTGAGGGAACTTGGGGACGTTCTAGCAACTCCACTGACTGACCTTTTCAATGCCTCGTTGGAGTCGGGAGTGGTGCCAATGGACTGGAGAGAGGCTCATGTGGTGCCTTTACACAAAAGCGGAAGTAAGGATGTGGTTGAAAACTACAGGCCGGTTAGTTTAACTTCAGTGGTGAGTAAATTATTGGAAACGCTGCTGAAAGAGAAAATAGTGAGGTTTCTGGAGTCCGGCGGATTACAAGATCCAAGGCAGCATGGATTCACCAGAGGCAGGTCTTGTCAGACAAATCTGATCGATTTCTTTGACTGGGTGACCAGGGAGTTGGACCGAGGGAGAGCTCTAGATGTGGTATATTTAGATTTCAGTAAAGCCTTTGACACTGTTCCTCACAGGCGACTTATAAACAAACTGAGCACCCTAGGGATGGACCCTAAAGTTACTGCTTGGGTTAGAAATTGGTTGGGTGGGAGGCGACAAAGAGTACAAGTAAATGGAGCTCACTCTGAGGAGAAGGATGTTACCAGTGGTGTGCCCCAGGGATCTGTCCTTGGTCCTATTCTTTTTAACATCTTTGTTAGTGATATAGCGGAAGGGCTGTCGGGTAAGGTTTGCCTCTTTGCGGATGATACCAAAATCTGTAATAGAGTAGACACCCAGGAAGGTGTAGATAACATGAGGAGGGATCTAGCTACACTTGAAGAATGGTCTAGAATTTGGCAGCTGGGATTTAATGTTAAAAAATGTAAGGTCATGCATTTGGGCTGCAGCAATCCAAGGGAGCAATACAGTATAGGAGGTGAAGTACTTTTGTCCACTAAAGAAGAGCGGGACCTAGGCGTGGTTGTGTCTGATGATCTTAAAGTAGCTAAACAGGTAGAAAAGGCGACGGCAAAAGCTAGAAGGATGCTTGGGTGCATACGGAGAGGAATGGCTAGCAGAAAAAAGGAGGTGATAATACCTCTGTTTAAGTCTTTGGTGCGACCTCATTTGGAGTATGGTGTGCAATTCTGGAGACCGCACCTTCAAAAGGATGTGAACAGGATGGAGTCGGTGCAGAGGGTTGCTACTAGAATGATTAATGGGCTTCATTATAAAGCATATGAGGACAGACTTAAGGATCTTAATATGTACACCTTAGAGGAAAGGCGGGATAGAGGTGATATGATTGAGATGTTTAAATACCTCCGTGGCATAAATGTTCAGGGAGAGAGCCTCTTTCAATTGAAAGCAAGTTCTGCTACGAGGGGACATGGGATGAGGGTGAAGGGAGATAGATTCAGGAGTGATATGCAGAAATATTTCTTTACGGAAAGAGTAGTGGATCCGTGGAATAGTCTCCCAGTGGAGGTGGTAGAGATGAGGACAGTAACTGAATTCAAAAAAGCATGGGACCAACACAGAGGATCTCTAAAGGTAGAAAGTGGACTGTTGTAGTTGTTGTTATGGAAGGACAGACTAGATGGGCCTTGTGGTCTTTTTCTGTCATCATGTTTCTATGTTTCTATGTTTCTAACCAAGCAGGTTTCTCAATGGTCATTGGAATATTATCTCCTAATACCATCATATTATAAATATTCAGTCCTGTGTCCATTGGGCACCAAAATCCACAGACCTGAGACTAGAATGGGCCTATTCGTTAAACCAAATATCCCACATTATCACCTCAAAATGTAACCACCATTCATTCTAGCCCTGTGGAAGGCGACTTTATAACATCCTGTGCAGTTAACACACCCTTTTCCTGCATGTATTTCACACCTAATTTATAAAGTCAAGAATGCACATACTTAACTTTATAAAATATGGGCTTAACTGGTCAAAAAGGCATCGTAATATAACACTGCTATCATTTAAACCAGTCTTAGGGCTACAGTAATGTCCATGCCTAAATTACAGTCATTTATAATATGCGTGTGTAACTTTGTGCTCTGCACATGATCTTCCCAAACTCCACCCATGTGCACACACACAGTCAGGGCCGGTGCAAGGACCGAGGGCACCTTAGGCAGGCCCTCCATTCTGGCCCTCCTCCCTGCTGCCCCTCTCTCCACTGGTAGCCTTCTCTCTGGAGCCAATAGCAGTGGCAATTGCCCATGAATCCATGATGCAGGAGTTGCCTTCCATCTCCGGAGCTGCGTCGCAGTTTCATTCTGCCCAATCTGCTGCTTCGACCCCCCCCCCCCTTCCACCGCAGACTTCTGGTTTATACAAACCACTCAAGCAGAGAGCTGGTGCAGGAGTGAATGCAGAGTGAAACCAGGCTAAATGCACCGATCCTCCGGCAGCATCATCTTCAACTCAAAGTGCTAGGCCTGATGCATAGGATACTGATTCAGCACAAGTAAAACTACCTCAATGTGCAAGCTAACTAAGCCTTATGTCATTGTACGGCACTGCGTACGCCTTGTAGCGCTATATAAATGATTAATAATAGTAGTAGTGATAGGCTCCAATGTCAAGTAGATTAATAACATGGGAACAAGTCATTCAGCCATGATACATTCCTTCCAGATATTGATCAAATCCTGTTTTTGCTTACTTGAAAGTCCTTATAAATGTTTTGTGCCCGAAAGGGAGAAAATGTTCTTATGATTTTGAACTTTAAACTTTTGTCTGCACTTACAGAAACTGAATACTTAACCATCCTATGTCATTAAACACCTCCACAGATCTCAGCTTTCCTTTTAGTTTCTGTTTCAAGCCTCTTCCATCATTGGTCCCTGCGATCTTGGTCTCAGAAATGAAGAAGGGGAACTCTATTTGTTGCCATTCTTAACTGGGGACATCATCTTCACCTCAAACCTCATGGCAATATGACACTTTTCTTTTAACTGTTAACCAGAAGAAACCCAAATGATTATAACTAGCTGTATATACAATATGCAGTTCAGTAATTGGTAATGATTATATTTTTTCATCAAGTTACCAAAGTATCTATTGGTGACATCACTTGTTCAAATGATTCCTTTTTCCAGGTGCTATTATCTTGTACTTATGCATGGCGCACACTGCCGTCCACCATAAATTCACATCCAAAAGTGTATTTCTTCTCTCTAGTTGTTCAAAATTTTGTAGCCAATGCATGAGCAAGTCTAATAGCTTAGAATTATCCCTGTTGCATACAGGGGCATGTTTACTAAGCCCCTGTACCGTAATGCTATGGGCTTTGTTACTAGCGTGGGGCATCAAGGCTAACATCAGGGAGTGTGTGCTTCCAGCCCTCTGAAGCTAACATAGGCCTTCGTTGTGGCACCATGCGAGCCAGCATGTGGTGGTGCACTTAACACCACTGTGATAGCCTCAACATGCTAGCTCCGTGTCCCCCCCAGTCCCTGCCCTGACACATGCTACCAGCATAGCATGGGGCCTGGTGCACAAAATAATCTTAGACGCCAAAGGGAACCAACCCTACACCAGACCTATGGTGTGTGCTAGTTTCAAATTACTTTGATACATGCATCATAGTCAGAAAATTAGGCAGTTTTTGTCTTGTCAACATAATGCAGATGACTCACCTGTATGGTTTTCTATATCATCATCCTATAATTGGGAAGATAGTTAGAATTTTTTCCCATGTAGAAGTGTAACACATAAGAGGATTCCAAAGCCGTGAATGACACAAAATACCACTGGAAGCAGTGCATCCTAATTCTGTAGGGACAAGTACGTGGAGGTGGAAAAAAGTGGTCAGAAGTGAACTGAAGAACAAAATACGTTTCTAGTTTGATAATTCATGATCTATTGAGGTGACTCTTATTCAGTAAATGATATAATAGTAGGTTGATGTCATGGAAAATGTCCTGGCATTCAGTGATTAGCAAGGTGGTCACATCAGTAGAGATGTTCATGCTAATAATGTATAATACTATGGAGACAGTCACTAATTACCGAAAGCAAGGTTCATAGTGGTATAACATAGCTCTGTAGAATAATATGGACATAATGACAACATATTCATATCCGGAGGGAAGTAAAAGACATGGATTAGAAGCAAAAAAGTGCTTTGAAATCATTTAATAATAGTACGGAAAGAGCAAGTAGAAGTGAGGGCCACTGTCCTTTGCACTTTGTGGTTTTCTTAGACTCGAGTCAGCAGCAATCGATCTGCCCAAGCCAAAGGCAATGCCGTACCCCATGCAACAGAGAATGTCTGGTCACTTCATTAAGGGGGCTTTTCAGTAAAGTGTGTTAAGCAGTTAAGGAAGGAATTAGCACACCCGAACAGTTAATGCTTGCGACTTAGCACACATTAATTCCTGTGCTGCCTGCATAGCATAGAACAGGGAAGGGATTGGGTATGGACTAGACATTTCAGTTAACACACAGTAACTTACTGTATGCTAACTGTTAGCGCAGCAGATAACATAGATCACTTTACAGCACCTCAGTAGCTTCATGCATGGTAAGTTTGCGTTAACTTTATGGGAAGTTGGTGGGCACACATTAAGTTTTACAACTAACATGCGGCAAGTGCAAACGTTTACCGGATTTTAACAAAAGAGCCCCATTCGGATGTGCAATAGGCAGTGGAAATAGATTAGATTGACCAGTACATGATATAAAGTAAAGACCACTAATGCCCTTCAGTAAACACCCCCTAAATGTGTCTTTACTAGGAATGGGGGGTCATTCCGTCTCGCAAATAGCAGGGATGGATGTCCTATTGGGACGCCAATCCCTGCTATTTGCTCCCCTACCGGTCCCGGGAAAAGCCTCCCCGTATGAACAGCGGGTTTGTATGGGGGCAGGAAGGGACGTTCTGGAGGCGGAGCGAGGGCGGGACATGGGAGGGCCTCGACCCCAGATGTACAGGACTGATTCAGAGGTCAACCCTGTACATCAAGGGCCTCGGAACTAGACAGGGGACGTGGTGTTTCTTCGGTGGCCAGCATGGACAGGTGAGGCAGGGATGGAGGACGTTCCCTGCAGCTGGAACCTGGCAATGGAAGGTCGGATCGAGGATCCGGTTACAGGAAAAGGAGTTTATCTGCAGCGAACAACATTCGCAGCTCCTGAATGAAGCTGCGGTGCCATGGTGATAGGATGCCATGGCTCTGCGCCTCCATTCGGTACCCTGACTCTGCTACACAGGTAGCTGCCGGGACGTACGTCCAGGTGCTAGATCTGATTCTGATCCTGCGGGGGCTGTGGGACCAGAACAGGGTCTAACTTTGGACGGCCCAATTCTGCCCGTACGTACAAAGGATGGACAGCCTGATTGGAATAGGCCTCCACGTGCTGTTGCCTGATAAAGACTTTTTCACATTTAGTTTCGACTTCCCTCTTTTTGGCATCTTAAGATAATTCTTTTTCTTGGATCCTTCATTTTATGGAAAATACTATTTCATGGCCCATGAGATATTTGACTATTTCTATCATATTGCCTTTTTTCTTCTTTTAATAGACCATTTTCAAAGGGATTTGTCCAAGGAACTAAACCATGTAAATTACCCAGGCTGAAAGTTGATTTCCTTTCAGCAGCCAAAAGTAGGTTCACTGTTTCATGGCACACGTACTGTTTTCCATGGTGTAGACCAGGGCTGGCACTACATGGTAAGTGCAGCAGGGGAGCACCGATGTCAAGGGGTACCATTGCACCAATCAACTACCATTTAAAATAAACATGTATCATTGTTGTTTTTAACAAGGCCATCAAGTCAATAATGACATTTAAAATAAAGCATCTAGGTGGTTATTGCAGCAGCCACTTATCCAAATAGTCCCCCGATGTGTCTCTCCTTCCATCTGCCCCCTGTCCGCCAATTCTGCCTCCTCCTACCAAGCCCAGAAAGGAAGAGCCCTGCTTCCAATGAGACTTGCTGCTCCCATGGGCACTATCTTCCCTTCTGGGCTGCAACTGTCTGCATTGTGATTGTGGCCAGACAGGAAGATCATGCCCGCAGGAGCAGCAAATCCCATGGGCAGCAGAGCTCTACATGGCCGTAATGGGCAGAAGATCTGCCAGACAGATCATTACTGTTGCAGGTCCTGAGGAGGGAGTGCAAGGGCAGTTGTTGGGGGCCAGAGAGAGGGAGGGGCAGAGAAGTTGGGATAAATTTAAAGGGGGCAGTGATTGACAGAAAGATTGGGGGGAGGGAAATGGAGGGCAGGGGGTGAGATGCCAATGGGGAAGTGAAAAAGGGACAGAGTCTGGTAAGGGGAAAAGAGAGTTGGGGGACCACAGGAAAGGGGCAGAAGGGTAGATACTGGGCATGGGGAGACAGAGGTAGATACTGGACTCAGAGGGGTCATAGGGCATTGGAGGGAGAAATGAAGATGGAGTGAAAATGTCAGAGGCAGGGGATATCACAGGAGAACAGACAGCAGATGCTGGATGAGGGGGGGGGCACAGGAAACCAGAAGGGGCATTGGGAGGTGGAGAGGGGAAGCTGGATGTGGAGGGGCACAGGGAAATGGAGGGGAAATGCTAGATGCAGGGGTAGAATAGGGAGGCAGAAGGGACATGCCAAATGCTGGGGCTATGGAGATCAAGGGTAGATACTTGACATGGGAAGTGGACATAGGGAGAATAGGCACAGGAACAAGCAAAGAGTGGAGATTTTTGAGATGGAGTGGGGATATGGACATGGAGGGGTTATAGGGAGACTGGGAAGATGCTGGACATGGGAGGGGGAACAGAGGGAAACAGGGAAGATGTAGGACATGGCGGTAATAGGGAGAGAGAGGGGAGAAGATTGACATGGAGTAAGTAGGGTGAAAAAAGAGATGGGGAGATGCTGACATGGGAGTAATAGGGAGGGGATGTGGTATGGAGACAGGAGATGTTGGACATAGGGGGATAGGAGTGGAGAGAGGAGATGCTGGACACAGGGATAGGAAGGGAGAGGGGGGCACAGAAGGATAGAGAGAGAGACAGTGGAGATGCTGAATGGAGCAGAAGAGAGAGAGGGAGAGTGGAGAGACACACTGGATGGGGAGGGTGAGAGATGTTAGAAATGGAGAGGAAAGAGAGAGAATGGGGAATAATGGACCAGTGGTGGGGAATGGGAGGACTGGGGTGAGGGTTGAAAAGTGGTAGGTAGATGGAGTAAAAAAGCGTGTATTGAGGACCGAATAGTAAAAAGGTGTAGTGAAATCTGAGTGGACAGGGAGAAAAATAAATGGAAATCTAAAAGTAAAAGATCAATATCCCCAGTGGAAAGAAGTAAAGAAAACAAAAGAAGAGACAAGAAATGGCAGATGGACTAGGGACCAGAGAAAGCAGAAACCTCAGATTGGGACCAGCATGATCAGAGAATAAAATGGTCAGACAACAAAGGTAGAACAAAATAATTTTATGTTTAATTTGATGATAGCACAAAGTTCGATCTTTGGGGCATGCAGCTAATGCCATGCGTTAGTTCTGCTAATACTGCGTTAACTTCAAAAGCCACATGTTATCTACTGGGGGCTCATTTCCATAGCAGATAATGCTGTAAACTGCAGGGATTGCAGGGCAGCAGTGCTGCAAATGCAGCTAACACCACACATTGAAGCGGTGTTTGCTGCACCTGCGATATCTGCCCAGCATGCAGTTACTGTGCACTATCAACGCCCACGGCAATGACACAGGTACTCCCATTCTCTGCCCTGTCCCCGCCCAGGAGCTCAGTTAATACACGATCTGCAGACAGTGCAGGAAAGCCCTTGTGCTATCTGCATTCACTCGCGCGAGCCATGACCGCCCAGCAATCATCCCACGTTATCCCCGCGTTAGCAGCTAACGCATCTTATTAAACACGCCCCTGTATTCTTTACATGGAACAGGGAAATGCATCGCTGTCTGTTTCTTTGGTGTTGCATTGCATGCAGAGTCTAGCTTCTTGGCGTTTCAGTTTAGTTTTTGTCTACATGCTTTTATTTTTAGATTGTGGTCACTTATTTTGTTTTTGGTGAGGGTCTGTGTTCTGAGTGTGTGACCGAGGCCAGCCATTCTGTTAACTTGGAGTTTACACATAGTGATCTGTACTGTAGTAATGCGACTTGTTCATGTTTTAAATAGCCGTGTGGATGTTCTAGGGCCTACTACAATATTTACAGTGCTGCTTTGTTTTGGGTAGGCTCCTTGTGTGAGTTTTGCAAGTTGGTGTTCATATGGTATAGTAGATTTGTTCTGTAGATCCAGTGACTTTTGTATGGTTTTGTATTACTTTACAATATGCCTGGTACTGGAGGAAAAACAAAATCAGATTTTTAAAAAATATATATTGAATTTATGGGTGAATGCCTTAGTACTGCTCTGCACCCTTGTTGATGGAGGGGTTTCTGTGGCTGCAGAATATATGTTCAAAAAGAAAAAGCAAAAACCATAACGCAATTTATATCAACACAATAAAATGAGTAATGATTTTATAATTTGGAGTTATAAATTGTGCTTTGGTTCGCACTTTTTCTTTTAGTTCCTTGCAGTGTGAGCATCTTGCATTTCCTTTGTTTTTATGGCAGAATATATATTACAGTGACACCATGCTAATCCAATCTGCAGTTTCAGAAGAGTTATATTGGGTTGTCAAGCCCCTCTTGTTTGGCATCATGCAAAAAGAGTTTAGAAAGGAGTTTGAGGAAAAAGGGGGGGGGGGAGGGGTGTAGCCAGCATTAATAGTAATAAGGGATGGGGGCACTCATAGGTTGCAGGGGAGTGCCAAAAATCCTAGTATCAGCCATGGTGCATACACACATGCTGAGAGGCAGAGTTAGGATGTGGAAGGCAAAGTACTTGCAGGGATTTCATTTTGAAGGCATGTGCTACGTTGTCTTTTCTTTGCATTGGCTCTGAAACACGTATAAAAATATCACAAGACTTTGCCAGCCCACATTTTCAAGGAGAAATTCCTTGTGGAGTTTCCCTTTGACAGTTAGCTGACGGATTTTCCCATGGCTCTGCAAGCTGACTTTCACTTTCCTTTACTGAGAGGCATCATTAAAGAATCTTGGAAACCGACTCACACACCTAAGGGCGGGGTCGGCCCAAGGCAATCTGCTGCCTGAGGCGAAGAATGAGGTGGCGCCCCCTCCCCCTTAGGGGGGGGCGGGGCTTTTTCAGAACTCCAATCAGGGACTGAATCAAACCAATAAGCCAATTAGATTATATGGAGGGAATGCAAGATGTTTGCACACAGGGCCGTACCAAGCTGCAATCACGCCCTGTGCGACTTGCAGCTTGGGCGTGCGCCCCCCTCCTCCCCCCCCCATACCTCCATCCAGTGCTGCCTGCTCTTTCCCTGCAGCTGCCGCCCTCTGTTTTTTTCACGGTGGCACTGGCAACAGGGAAAGAGCAGGCAGCGCTGGACGGAGGTATGGGGAGGAGGAGGGGGGCATACGCCCAATTTGAAAGGCGCCGTCACTTTAAGCAGATCTCTCCCTCCCTACTCTGACATCATGTCAGAGGAGGGGGGGACCAGACCTGCTAAAAGTGCTGCGAAAAGGCTTGAGGGCACATTTCGGCTGCCTGCTATTGTCCTGCCAGTGGCAGCAGGACAACAGCAGACAGCCGAAATGTGCCCCCCAAGCTTTTGCGCCCTGTGCGGCTGCACCGCTTGCATAGGTCTATGTACAGTCCTGTTTGCACATCAAGGAACTAAAAGACAGCAAGAACCAACAGCACAGTTTATAAAACTAAATTATAACTCATTTTTATGTTGTTATAAACTGCGTTATGGTTCTTGTTTTTTTCTTTTTGAACATATATTTTGCATCCACAGTGGGTGCAGAGAAGAACCAGGACATTCACCCACAGAACTCAATATTTAAAAAACAAAATCTGATTCTGATCATCTCACTAACAACAACAACAACCGCCACTATTCTCCAGTACAAGGCATATTGTGAACTAATGCAAATCCCTACAACAAAGAGCAAACCTACCATACCATACCATACCATACCATACCATATCAGCACAGACTTCCAAAACTCACATAAGGAGCCCAACCAAAAAAAGCATCACTGTAAATACTACAGTGGGTCCTTGAACATCCATACACCTATCTGAAAAGCTGAACAAGTCAAATTACTACAGTACAGTATAGATCTTTATGTACAAACGTCATGTTAACAGAACACCTGACCTCAGTTACACACTCACAACATCGTCCCTCACCAAGTACACAATAAGTAACCATATTCTAAAGTAAAAATAAAAATATGTAGACAAAATTTAAATTGAAACCCCAAAAATCCAGAGTCCACATGCAGTGCAATATCAGGTAAATAAGAGATGCAGTTCCCCAATACAGTGTAAAATATACAGATAGCACAAAGTCCAATCACTAAAATGAAATAAAATTATTTTTTCTACCTTTGTTGCCTGACCATTTTATTCTCTGATCATGCTGGTCCTGATCTGAGGCTTCTGCGTTCCTGTCTTCTCTTAGCTCTCTTTCTGTGGTATATATTCCATCTGCCATTTCTTATCTCTTCTTTTGTTTTCTTCACTTCTTTCCATCAGCCTATTTCCAGTCCCCGTAACCCTTCCCAGTATCAGCCCCTTTCCAGTCCTCCCTCCCAGTACCTTCCAATATCAACTTGCATTCCCATGACTGCCACTGGTATCGATTCCCTTCCAGTCTCCCTCCTTCCCCACTGACCAGCTCCTTCTAGTCCCAATACCATGGCAGCCCCTCTCAGCATCCACTCCCTTCCAGTCCCATTCTCCCATCCCCTCGCATCAGCCCATTTGTAGCCCTAGCCCCCAGTTTTCTTCCAAGGTCAGCAGCTCTATCCTCCCCTCCCCACCATCAGCCCATTTTCAGTTGAAGCCCCCCATTCAGTTTACTTCCAGTGCTAGTCCCCCCTCAACCCCATTACCAGTGCTAGCCTCCCCTAATCAGCCCATTACCAGTCCTAGTTTCCACTAATCAGCCTATTTCCAGTCCTAGCCTCCCCCATCAGCTCATTTCCAATGCTAGCCCCACTCAGTCCATTACCAGTCCTATCCCCCTCAGTCCATAATCAGTTCTACCCCCCATCAGCCCATTACCAGTCCTAGCCTCCCCTAATCAGCTCATTTCCAGTGCTAGTCCCCCCTCAGCCCATTACCAGTGCTAGCCTCCCCTAATTTATTTATTTATTTGGTTAAATTTTTATACCGCTACTTCCAGTGATCAGAAGCGGTTTACATTATAACAGTAAACTCAACCAGAACAGTTACATATAACAGGTTTTAACTATGTACATAAAAAGGTTGGTGGGGGGAAATCTCAAACTATTTACAATCTAATATAGATATAATCAGCCCATTACTAGTCCTACCCCCCATCAGTCCATTACCAGTCCTAACCTCCCTGATCAGCTCATTTCCAATGGTAGCCCCCCATCAATCCATTACCAGTCCTAGCCTTTCCTAATCAGCTCATTTCCATAGCTAGTCCCCCCTCAGCCCATTACCAGTGCTAGCCCCCATAATCAGCCCATTACCAGTTCCAACCCCCCACCCTTTGATCAGTCCATTCCCAGTCCTAGCCTTCCCTAATCAACCCATTATGTCCTTGCCCCCCCGATCTGCCCATTACCATCAGCCCATTATAATCCTAACCCGCACTGTCTCTCCTCTCTGTCCAGCATTTATCCCCTGTCTGTCCAGTATGTCCCCGTCTCTCCCCTTTGTCCAGCATTTGCTCCCGTCTCTCCCCTTTGGCTAGTACTTGTCCCCAGTCTCTCCCTTTGTCCCCCATCTCTCACCTTTGTCGCTCTTTGTCCTCCTCCTGTCCCCACTCCCTCCACCTCTCATCCGGCGGTGACGGGGGCACTCTGACTGTTTTAATTTTAGATTGTTCTGCCTCTGCCCTGCCTCTGCTTTCCCACTGCATTGTTTCCTCAAGAATGCAGCGGGAAGGCAGAGACAGGGCAGAAGCGGTAAAATCTAAAATTAAAACAACCGGAGTGCCACCGCCGCACAAATCAGCCTGATCGCTTGCAGCGATCAGGCTGATTTGTTCGATGCCAGTTGTTCCTGCTGGATGAGAGGGAACCCTTGTCAGTTCCCTTCTAGCTCCCCCTCCCCATGTCATCCCCCCATCCCTCCCTCCCTCCATACATCCATGTCAGCCACCCTCCCTCCATCCATGTCAGCCGTCCATCCCTCCCCCATGTCTGCCCAGTTGTAGGTTTCTTGACCCTCCTCCCTTCTCCCCATGTCTGCCTGCTACCGCCCCCACCGTAGTTCCTGTGCCTCTTTCTGCAGCCTTAGCTCCCTGCCTCTTAGGGAACCGCGGCTGAGCTGGTGAAGCCAGTGTGGAGCCTTCCTGTCTCTCGAAGAGCTCCGTGCATCATTGTCGTGCCCCCAAAGGAACTTGTTACCGCTTCCTTTGTGGGTGGAACAGTGCTGCAGGGAGCCTTTGAGAGACGGGAAGGCTCCGCACCAGCTTTACTAGCACAGCCACGGTTCCCTAAGAGGCAGGGAGCCATGGCTGCAGAAGAAGGGAGGCGGTGAGTTTGCCGTTGCTGAGAAGCATACTTGCCAGCGGCAGCAACTTGTGTGCTTTTTTAAAATTTTATTTTATTTTTTTTTAAACTTGAAGGCGAAGTGAGACGGCTGTTTTGGGGGCATTTGCCGTCCTCAAACTTTGCTGCTTGAGGCAGCCGCCTCATTTTGCCTCATTATAGAGCTGCCCCTACCTAAGGGTGTGCACAGACAAAACAGTTTGGTATGTTCTCCTTTAAAACAAATTTTCCCAATTTTTGGCATTTTTTCATATTCATTCCACATATTCATTCTTTAGGTGCCTATTGTATGCATGCCAGAACTTTTTAAAATGTGCAGATCAGTTGTGCACATGTTAATTCATAGGTATGAATGTGTGCAAACCATTTGTGCACATTTTTAGGCATCCAAACGAACGGAATGTGAGCTCACCTGGACAGTGAAACAGTGAGAAAGGCTGTGGCTCCAGTACATAACTTTCTGAGACTTTAAATCTACTAAGCACCACATTGCAATCAATAACCTGTATGACACTGGCATAGTAATAGTTCAGTAGAACCCTGTTAAAATCTTTGATCTCCTAATTAGAAGAAGAGAATGAAATATATTGGAGGATGTATGAGGGTTTGGCCTTCATGATGGGTGCAATGTCTTGTCTGTACACAGATGGCTCTCCTTAATCACGTTCTGAAACAAACCAGTACCCAGGAGTTGAAATGTCAGGGCTTTCTGTCTCTACTAACTAGCAGTAGGGTATAACGAAGTGCATTTGTTAAGGTGCATTTAGTCTGTTAGCACCCTTTTAAATATTTAACGTGTGAAAAATCAATTTAAGAAATGTTAACCAGCAAATCAATGTGTATAAAGTTGATTTGTATGTATTAAAACGTTCTAGCACTTGGGGCATGTCAAGATGGTGGCAGCATTTGTATGAGTGGTGGGGAGTTCTCTGTTTTCAACATATATAAACAGAAGGGCCAGCCACAGGAATAAAAGCTTCCCCAATCCAAGGCTACCACTGCTCAACGCCTAGTCCCAAGGATAACTTTGAGGATCCTGGAGCTTATCTGGCTTGCAACCTCCCTGCATGTGGCCACTTGCGCTGGTATTTTATGAAGACAAATAGGCGCCTCTTTGTCTTTACAAATTATACTTAACATAGGCACCTTAAAACACACTTTAATTAGATGCCCCTTGTGTATGACTTAGAAAACAAGCACTCTAATATGAAATCATTCTCCCTCTCCCTACTGCTGAGCATGTTCAGCTCTGTGCTCCAGTCTTGATTATGCGCAACTCCTCACAACTTGATTGACCACGGGCTACAGCAAGAGAGACTTAAGTAGCACCATCAGTGGTGCTACTGTTGGAATGGAAAATACTTAGTTGGGATGAAGATCTTCAGGAATGAATAGTGGGACTCCCCATTGTTGAGGTGAGGTCTGCTGGCAGGGTCGGATTTACCTATACGCCAACTACGCGTGGCGTAGGGCCCACAGCTGACAAGGGCCCACAAAAATTGAAAAAATTGTTAGCCGCCTTAAAATTAAATAAAAAAAACCCGCTGGCTGCCGCCGCGGCAGCATGGACTGTCCCGCGGGGCCCCCTCTGCTGCCGCAGCAGCATGGACTGTCCCGCGGGGCCCCCTCTGCTGCCGCGGCAGCATGGACTGTCCTGCGGGGCCCCCTCTGCCCGGCTGAATCCATCCGTCCGTCCCTCCCTCCCTCCGTGCTGGCTTTGAGAGGCGCGAAGGGAGAGTGTCTCCCTCGCGTCTCTGTTAAGCCCGCAGGGGCTGACCATCAGCCCCTGCGTGCTTAACAGAGACGCGAGGGAGACACTCTCCCTTCACGCCTCTCAAAGCCTGCACGGAGGGGCTCAGCCGTCGCGGAGGGAGGGAGGGAGGGATTCAGCCAGGCAGAGGGGGCCCCGCTGGTCATTCCATGCTGCCGCGGCGGCAGCGGTAGCAGCCAGCGTTTTATTTTTTTTATTAAATTTTACTTTAGGCCGATGGGGGGGGGGGGTAGGACTGGTAATGGGCTATGGGGGGGGTTGGGACTGGAAATGGGCTGGGGGGGTTAAGACTGGAGGTGGGCTGATGGGGGTAGGACTGGTAATGGGCTGTGGGCTGTTGGGGGGGTTTAGAACTGGTAATGGGCTATGGGGGGGGCTAAGACTGGTAATGGGCTGTGGGCTGATGGGGGCTGTATGGAAATGGGCTATGGGGGGCTAGGACTGGAAATGGGCTGGGGGGGTTAATACTGGAGGTGGGCTGATGGGGTTAGGACTGGTAATGGGCTGTGGGCTGTTGGGGGGGTTAGAACTGGTAATGGGCTATGGGGGGGGGTTAAAACTGGTAATGGGCTGTGGGCTGAGGGGCGGGGGTTAGAACTGGTAATTGGCTATGGGGGCTGACTGGAAATGGGTTGATGGGGTTAGGACTGGAGGTGGGCTGTGGGCTGATGGGGGGGGTAGGACTGGCAATGGGCTATGGGGGGCTGACTGGAAATGGGCTGATGGGGTTAGGACTTGAGGTGGGCTGATGGGGTTAGGACTGGTAATGGGCTGTGGGCTGATGGGGGGGTTAGGACTGGCAATGGGCTATGGGGGGCTGACTGGAAATGGGTTGATGGGGTAGGACTGGAAGTGGGCTGATGGGGGGTTAGGACTGGTAATGGGTTATAGGGGGGGCTTAAACTGAAAATGGGGTGATGGGGGGTTAGGACTGTAAGTAGGTTGATGGGGGGGGGCTAGGACTGGTATTGGGTTGGGGGGTTGCTAGGACTGGAAATGGGCTTATTCCCAATTGGCTTGTCTGGAGTTTTTTGTGACAAGTGGTGGGCGGAGGGCAAATAGATGGGGGGAGGACAGGATCTGGAGAAGTGTTGCGGGGTGGAAAAAGGGGAGCACTGGGTCCGGGTTGCCTCAGTTATTGTGCACATTACCTGAGTCATTTTTTTATCACTATGCACTTTTGGTTCTATTGTACTGGGTAATTTATTTGTACATTGCATTTGTATTGTCTGTCTTATAATGTTTTTATTTTCTTATATGCTATTTATTAATAGCCCATTCGTAGGAGGTACTATTGGGTCTGCTTCAGTTTTAATGTTTTAAGATACTGTATACATTAGTTTGTTTTTGAGTTCACAATATTTAGTGCATAATGTATGAAGATCCAAAGACCACCGGTGCTTTGGTTAAAGTCCATCACATTATAGTTGTCGGTTCTGAACAGGAATTCTTAGCTCATCAGAGGATTTTATTTGAAATGTCTCCCAGTTCTCCATTTACTTACAGTATGTCGCGGTTTGGATTGCCATATACACTGCATTTGAGAATTTTGTGGGGGGTTTTCTGTTCTGCAGAGTGTGAATAAAAGACTTAGTTTGTTTCAGGGAATCAGAGCGCTACAGTATTAGGTAATGTCCCATCCTGTCTCTTCATCTGCATGAGCCATTTTGCCCTGTCAATTATGTATTCCTCATCCATGCACCGTAGGATTCTGTTTTTTATTTCATGGATGTATGATTGTATATGTATGGTTCCATTTTCACTTCTATATACTTTATTGAGCAATGAGTACATATTTTTATTTCTCTTCTTTTAATAAGTATTCTTTATGTCATTTTACTTTGGAATGGCTATTATCCAGCTTTGATATTGTAAGGGTGGGGTCCATTTGGATTTATTAATATTATTTTTATAATTTTTTATGCATTAGTTTTTTTCAGTATTAGGTTTTAATTATTGTATTTATGTTTATATGTATTTGTTATGATTTATTGTTATAGTGCCATTACACCCCAGAAGAAGGCGAGTGCTGAAACATGACTATGTTGGGTGTGGCCACATTGTACCCCTTAAAGTTCCTGAACATTTCTTGGTCGTCTCGTTCCTTGTTATCTGCTGTTTGTTTGCAAGTCTTCGAGTGCTTTTGCGTTGGACTATCCATTTGTTTCCACTCCCCTCTACATGTTTTTTTCAAGCCACACAGTTACTCCTCTGCAGCAAGTCTAATCTTCCTTATTTTGGTGAGATCATAGAGGAATGGTCTTTAGAGATGTGTAGTGTATAGGCTATATCCCTTGATCATGTGGTCTCGAAATTCTATACAATATTCTGTTCAAAGGACACATTCAGATGTAATGGGGTGGAAAGGTTTGGGAGCCAAAATTGATGCAGAATCCAACACTGGGTAGTTGAGTAAATTTTGGAACTCTGATGAGGGTTACAGTACAACATCTACTATCCTACTATCTCCAGTTATTGGAAGGATGTTTAGCAATGTATATGTTGAATCTTCAAAGTTGAAGAGCCAGTTTCATATGGAGTAGAGAGGTCACAGAGATGTTCATCTGAACTTTCCAATGCTAATACTAAACTACTGGACATTTTGGAGGGGCATATTCAACAGAGGCAGCCACCGCTGTTAGAGCAGCTGCTTTAAATTATGCCTGTTATTTAATACTAGGGCCATATCTGGCCATCGGCATTGAATATCTGGGTTGCCTGGTTAGCACTTTAGCTAATCAGTCAGTGGTGACATTCACCCAGTGACCAGACAGCTAAACCAGTTAAAGTTAAGCTGAATATCGCCACTAACTCTCTACTGCTGGCCCCAGGAACACCCCAACGCTAGCTGGCTAGAATTGGAGCCTAAAAACCAGTTAGCGGGGGATATTCCATGACACAAAATGGTTTAGTGCCACTGAATATCCTGCTGACTGCAGTTTGAACAGTTAACAGTTCTGCTAACTGGTTAAATCACATTAAATATGCCCCTGTTCAATTTTGATAGCATTGAAGTTAGCTGTAAATAACTGGGAAAATAATACTAATCTCAATTTGTATCAGTAGTGGCATTCTATTTGTCTGTTTAGCAAATAAATACAAAAAAGCTATTGCCGAAAGAAAAGCTTACTTTAAAAAAATGTCTTGAAGTGCGGTAACCGATTAATGATTTTGTTAAGATCAGGGGGTTCAATACACTAAAGGCCCCTTTTTACTGTAATCTCTACTGATTAATAGCAACCCAGTTGTTTGTTTTAATCTACAACTGCATAAAAAGATATTTGAAAGGAGAAAAAGACTTCAGACACTGTATCCCTTATTGATTTTTAGGGATAACTCAAGCATCAATCATTGGTCCAGAAAACCACCTCTTTTTCTTAATCTAATCTTTATTAATTTCTGAATTATGTTAGCAGCTCCCATTTTAATCACTATGAATGACATCAGAGGTCAGCCTTTGGGAGATAAGTGAAATGAATAGTTGTTGGTGGAACTTTGAAGAATGAGTCCTTTTCATAGTGTGAAAGGTTCCTCTGAAAATGTTTATATTAAAAAAACAAACAGTAGAGCAACAGAGTGAAGAGACAACCACCATGAGTGATGATAGTAACCCTCTGTTTCAATCACAAAATAGCAATATAGAGCGGTAGTCCAATATGATGAGAATAGTGTTTGTCGTAACTATTGAAGATGGTATTGGAGTTTAGCTATTCTGAGACTAATGCAGTAGATTAGCTGCTGATGTAATTCAGATAAAGGATCGATGCTACTGTAGACAGGATTCAGCATCGGGAAACCACTCATGGCTATGTTATCAAACTACACCCAACACCTTTCCCATGGAGAACATCCATTTTTTGGACAACATAATTTTTTTGTCGGACAAAAAAAATCTATGCTCTCTAAGAAAATTCCATGAAAGGGTGTTGGGTATAGTATGATTCAGGTAAAAGAGTCATCCATATAGTGAGTTGAACTTTCTATGGAATCTTTTAAGTATTAAAAATGAAATATTAATAATAAAATTTAAAAAAACCCATTAAAATATTATCAGTAACATTATTTAAAAAGTAATAAAGATTAGATTAAGAGGAATTTTTTAAGACCAATGATTGATACTTTAATTAGCCCTACAAATCAATAAGGGATACAATGTCTGAGGTCTTATTCTCCTTTCAAATACATTTTTATGCAGTTGTATTAAAACGTAAACCAGTAGAGATTTCTGTTGTTGTGTATTTGGAATTACTGATTCCTGTTAGTATATTCAACAAGATTCTCTCTTACTATAGCCCATTAGTTTTCCCGACTTCCAGGCGCCGTGTGCCAATGTGCATGTTAACTGACTAACATGCGAGCATGTCTGCCACTGCACACTAAACCACACTTTCACCAACAATCGCAGGATGGGGTGGGAAATGGGTGGAGTATGAGCATGGAGAGTGCATTTCTGCTAGCACCAAAGCTATTGCTGTGCACTCAGCGGCAATGCGGCTCTTAACGTGAGTTCACCTAGCGACTCTTCTATGGGAATCGTCAAGTGAACCCACCTTGGTGGAGTGCACATTAGATTAGCCTGTCGCGTGTTGGCTTCGAGGACCATACTGATCACATCCCTGACAGCCAGTGCTGAGGCTTTGCAATTAACATGCGGCAGGTTTGGCACATTAATTGCAAATCCTTAGCAGGCTTTATTAAAAAAAGGGCGTTAACTGTCTTTTTGTTATCAAATGCACACAGTGATAGTAAACAAGAAAACATGCAGAAAATAACTATGATTAAAAAACAATAAACAGATTAGAACAAACAAAAGAGCAGGCAGAGTTGAAAAATTGCAAGTGATCCCTATCAACTGCTAAGCAGGTTGTAAATATAAACAATTTATTATTTTATTTATATTCTCTTATATACTGTGCTATTCTGCATCAGCGCGGTTTACATTGAACAAACTGAAATTACATTGAACAAGGCATTATATCTTGGAGATAACTATTTTACAGGGAACATGGGCAATGGAGGGTTAAATGGCTTGCCCAAGACCACAAGGAGCACCTGTGGGACTAGAAACCCCAGTCCTTCTGGCCCAAGGTTGCTGTCCTCTAGTGGGATTTGAACCCCTGACCTTCCGGCCTGAAGTATCTTGCCCCAACCACTAGGCCACTCCTCCACTCCATGTACTTTGAAATGTCTCTGTATAAATGCTAGAAGTATGAAAAATAAGATATAGTAGGTATTTCAGAGACGTGGTAGGAGGAGGATAACCTGTGATACCTGGGAGGATCAAATAGGATCAAGAGTAATGCTATATGTCAGTGGGCATTAAGTCAAACACAATAAAAGTTCTATAGAAACAGAATGCACTGTGAAATCTTTATGGATAGAAATTCTGTGTGTGAAGGTCAAGAAAATAAAGGTGGGGATATCCTATCATCTACCATGGCCAAATTAACAGACAGATGGTGAAATTTTCACAGAAATTAGGGAAGCTAACAAATTTGACACAGTAATAAGCGATTTCAGTTGCCTCAATATTGACTGGATAAATGTCACGTCAGGACATATTAGGGAGGTAAAATTCCTAGATCAAATGAATGACTGCTTCATGGCACAGCTGATTCAGGAACCAACTTGGATAAATAGTTATTTATATTTGGAGGTTTTTTTATGATCCATGATGTTAAGGGTATGTTATAAACTGTGTTAAGCTGGAGACAGCTATTGCAGACTGGCAGTTTAAGTATCTGCATGTTTGAGTCATTGAGTTGGGGTTTGTAAACACCCTGAAGTCTTTTTTTCCCTCCAACTTTGAAAGACATTTGTTTGGTTTTCCATTTGCGGCTGGCCCTTTATTGTTATGTATGCTGGACCTGTATTTCTTGGGACTGAGTTTTTTAAAACAGGTTCCTGAAGAAGAGTTATTTGAATTTCAGGACATCTATCTCCACTGACATAGCTTTGCTTTTGCATGTTAAAAGTTGTGTGTGACAGACAGATTGATGGACAAGAGGTAAAAATGAGACACAACATCTACAGACGATTATTGGAACTGTATATATGCCACGTGCATAGTCTGTGCACCATTTCCAGAATCTGATGCTATTGCTTCCTAACATTCCAGACAGAGATCACATCTTAGCCCATAAGGTAAGGAACAAGGCTATGAAAATGTTGAGAAACTGGTTAGCAGCGTTGTCTAGGACTCTTAACAAGCTAATGAGGACACTGCAGTAAGCTGCCCGTCTGAGCCACAGGGTGTTATTAGTGAGCTGTGTGGTTCAATGGCATGCGATAAGAGGGGAGAGAAATCCTTTGCAGGTCCCTTACTATGACGTCAAGGATTAGCAAATTCATCATGACTGCAGAGTGACCAGACTCTACACTGCTGTCTACTCTGCACCTGGCATGAGCTGCTCAGCTTGGCCAAGTTGTCATATCTGCTAGACTGCTGCTTTCTGGTTTCATGTTAATTATTGTTATGGCAGGACACTTAATAAGGTCAAATTGTTTTCCCTCTATTTTTATTATAGCACACTCTTTGAAACATGAAAACAGCTGTAACAAGATCTCTAAGCAAAAAATAGGTGTGACGTAACCTCCTAAATAACAAATTTATATATTTATTTTATTTATTTATTTATTTAACAACTCTGTTATACCGCCGTATCTACTAGTCACGGTGGTTTACATGGAAAAAGTGGAACGAAAGAACTTGGACTTTAGTTCTTTCAACAAAGTGTTCCATGTAAACAGTCTAAACAATGCAGTAACTCTAGAACACTATGAATATGGTGAACTATGGAGCATAATACAGGATACTGAAGGAGCAAAGTGCAGACAATGAATAAATCCAGGAGTCAATTGCAGGGTCCAAGCCAATTTATTGTGCACAAGGTCCAGACAGTCAAGCTTCAAAAAGGACTGAGCAAAGTTCTTACAGAAACATATTCATTTTATACATTTCTTTTCAATTTGATACATGCAGATTTTCTATTGGTCCCAACGCCCCCTGCATTTGTCCAATCGGAGATCCCTCCTGGGCCTAGCACCCAGTTCCCTCCTTTAGGATCGTTCTAACAATGGCATAGTTTCTAGGTATTGATACAATTCTACTGCAAGGTCGTTTCTAGCTCTAAGAATGCAAGCATTGAAACATTTCTATCCTCAGATCACAAAAGAATAATGGAAGTTTTATAAATTCATAAGAAACTTCTTATTAAGCAGTTTAAAGCAGTTTTCTCAGACTTTCACAGATTTTTGGTTCTTTACTAAGATGGGGATTGGAATCAGGGCCTAACTTACAGGCCTTTCATATTTGCAGGCTATCATAGGCCATAGCCTACCACATTCCCCCCTTTGATTATTCTCACCCGCAAGTTAAAAAGGGTGGGAATTAAATCACATATTATACTCGTGTAACAGCATCATCTTGGGGTATAGGGTAATATTGCCACATAGCTAAAACTTTTGTAGCTGCCTTCCGTTCTTCCGTTCTAACTGAGGTTATCATACGTAAGCAAAGGGGTAATAGGCATGGGAGCAATAAGCATACAGTTAATATGAATAATACAATAAACGCAAGGGTCTTTAGACCACCTAACCATGAAAATGCTGAACCAAACCACCCATCAAGCTTCAGAGCATGCCAGGTCTGAACAGGCACATATGTTTGTTTTCGCATTTGAGTAGCTATATCTTCAACAACTTGTCCATTATTATCAATCTGCAAACAGTAGTTGGTTAAATTCAATTTTCCACATACTCCACCTTCAGCTGCTAACAAATAATCTAGAGCTAAACGATTCTGATAAATAGCTGTATGCATTTGTGTACTCTGCTTAGCTAAAAGAGTTAGTGCTTTACTAGTTTCATTAGTTATTATTTCAACAACAGCTTGTAAACGTATAATACGATTTATCATATATACAGGAGTGCGATATCCCCATGTCCAGGTAGTGGGTCCGTAGTATGAAATGATTCTCTCAGGTGGCCACTCCTCATCATTCCATTTGTCCCATTGGCCTATTTTCAAGACCTCTCGTTTCTGTCAACTCTTGTACACAGGGAAACCCAATTGTTCTCCATGGGAAATGGGCATAAGAAAGAAGGAAGGTCGTATAGTTCCCAATACACATGCTCCTCCCCAATGGTGAGGAAGCCTAGCATATGCTCGGGTTCCACAAATCCAATACAGTCCAGGTGGTGCTTGCCAGGTACTATGAAACACCAAATTAGTCCAGATGCTGGCAAGATTAGGAAAGAGGACTAAAGGGTTGGAGGGCTCCGGAGTGTTGACCTCCGACCACCAGGACGTCTTCCTAGTGGTACTGTTGTAGAATTTCTGATTGAGACAGACCAGCTGTCCGACCATCATAGTAAACTGTGGTCCAGTGCGAGCAAAACACGTTACCAACAATAGGGTGGGCCAGTACCCACTCACTAGTAGTACTGTGTAGAGCAGTCTGATTATAAGGAATGGAATAGTTCACTTCTTGTGCCTCCCAGGGCCATTGGTCTCCCATCTTAGTTCCGCCACAGAAGAAACAATCCGAGATGTGGAGACTAGATGCCACTGCCCCAGCGAGTTCAATGAACAAGTTTTGGGAGGTATGAGAGATTTCAAATTCCGCCTTCATGGCCTCATAAAAGGAGTGATGTATTCGATAAGGTGCGGATACATGAGTCTTAGTATTTAGCTGTATATATATAAAAGTTCCAGGATCTATGCCTCCTCCTGCTATACGTAATCCAAATCTGAACCCCTGCTTCCACTGGCTAGGATTAAGTATGAGGAGCTGTAGAGGATTGCAGGCACCTTTCTTGCACTTCCGAGGCTCTGGTAATGATAATTTTTGCAGGCTGGCTATGCGTTTATCTCCATCTCGTCCAGTAGGCCCACCAGACCAAGTGGCATAATACACACATTCCCACTTTGGACAGAAGTACGCATCTTTAGATGACTTGCTGTAGACAGTTGGGGAACTCTTTCCAGTACACCATCCCCATCCGTATGCTCCTTCAGGACACATATATTTATCATCATAGTAGTAGGCTTGTTCCCACGACCCACACTTGTAGTAAGCATTTCTGTTTATTACAACGCAGGCATCAAAATTCAGGATAACAGGTCTCGTGGGATCAGGGAGTTGACGTGAGGCATTTATGAGGGCCCCCTTCTCATCATTCCATCGTATCTCCAGTACATAATAAGAGGGGTTCTGCTGGGGGTTGAAGCAAGTCTTACTCTTCCCTTTCGTACAGATATTCAATTCGGTACCATTATACACACACCGGCTAACTATACCAGTGCAAGTATAGTAGGAATGATAAAGTAAAGTCTGAGTGACCTTTATTTCAGTTCGGGTGGTAGTTATACAAGCTGCACAAGGGGGTAAGACAAAAGTCTTCCAGGAATCCCAGGGCTATTGCCCCCATAAGACAATAGTAGAGGAACATCATGACTACAGTCTTTAGAGATCAACTGAAATATCGGGTACGATGAACTTGTAGAGTCTTTTCTTCTTCTTCTTTTCTGCTTCCGCTGTATGTAGACCTATCGACTGCCACCCTTGTGTGACAGGGCTAGGATTGTAGACTCTAAAGACTCTTACAACGCCGGTTGTCTCCGCAATGGAGTTTCAGGGTCTCAAAACCTCCGTATTAACTTTTAGAACCTCTGTTTTTTTATAATCACAAGGAATAAATCTTTCTCCGCTCCATCAATTCTAAAAGTCAAATCAAATATTCAATATCTAGGAGTAATTCTGGATCAAAGGTTAGACTTCAAGGAACATATAAAACACACCGTAAAGGCCGTTTACTTCAAGATAAAAACCCTTTGTCATCTGAGTCCTATGATGAAGTCTGATGACTTCCGCACCATCTTTCAAGCTCTAGTCACGCCGCACTTTGATTATGCTAACATAATGCTCCATGGCTTACCAAATATAACTATTAGTCCTCTACAATTAGCCATGAACACAGCTGCTCATGTCCTCTGCGGATCATCAAAGTGTGAGCATATTTCCCCCATTCTAGAGAAGCTTCATTGGTTACCAATAAACTGTAGAATCCAATATAAGGCCATCCTTACCACCTTTAGGGCCTTCAATAATATTTCTCCAGATTCCATCTCTGATCTCATCATACACACAACAAATAACAGGTCCAGGAGATCTCCAGCTGTTGACACACTACTTATACCAAAAGTTTCCTTAAAAGCTAATCAATCATCCATCAATAGGGCTTTTTCGAATTATGCTCCTAGATGTTGGAACAAACTCCCTCCCAATATCAGAGCAATTAAAGACATCAAACAATTCAAAAAAGCCCTTAAACACCACCTTTTCATCGCACACTTCAAACACCTAAACACCCCTTCCCCTCTCCCATCCTTTTAACCTCATACCTACCCTAACTAACTGTATAGATTTTATATATCTCCAACATCTATTTTCTAGAAATATAAATGATTTCCCTGTTTACTTCCATGTTAATTTTCCTGTTACTTGTAATAGGTCTGTTATATCTGACCAACTGTTGTATTGTTTCAATGTAAACTGCTCTGATGACAAATAGCGCGGTATATAAGAAAATTAAATAAATAAATAAATAAATTTACTGAAGTCCATTGACCAAGTTCAGGAGTGGCTGCCGGCTTTACTCGACTATGATGGATCCAGGGTTCGAGCTCTGCAACTTTTACTGCAGTTGGGGTTGATAAGATGACAACATAAGGTCCCCTCCAATGTGGTGCCAGCGGGGTCTTTCTCCACTCTTTGATCCACACTGACACTCCTGGCTTGAAGGGATGTAGAGGTTCTGTCAGATTGATGGGCAATCGATCTTGTACCCAGGTATGAAGGACTCTGCAAAACAGAACCTAAAGCCAATAGTTCTTGTCTAGTTATTTCAGATCCAATTTGTTTCATATCTCCTTTTATTCCCTGTACAATGGGTGGGGGTTGCCCATACAAAATCTCAAAAGGGGAAACTCCTAAAGACCTTGTTGGAGCAGAACGTATCCTAAGAAGGGCTATAGGGAGAACCTGGAGCCACTTTAGGTGTGTTTCTTGACAAAGCTTGGACAACTGAGATTTCAGGGTCCTATTCATACGTTCTACCTTTCCTGAACTCTGGGGTCTATAGGCAGTGTAAAACTTCCATTGTATCTGTAGAGCTCGAGCTAACTGTTGGGTCACTTGGGACACAAATGAGGGTCCATTATCTGATCCTATCGTCAATGGTATTCCAAATCGAGGAATAATCTCATGGAGCAGTATTCTAGGACTTCTCTAGCTTTCTCAGTCAAGCTTCAAAAAGGACTGAGCAAAGTTCTTACAGAAACATATTCATTTTATACATTTCTTTTCAGTTTGATACATGCAGATTTTCTATTGGTCCCAACGCCCCCTGCATTTGTCCAATCGGAGATCCCTCCTGGGCCTAGCACCCAGTTCCCTCCTTTAGGATCGTTCTAACAATGGCACAGTTTCTAGGTATTGATACAATTCTACTGCAAGGTCGTTTCTAGCTCTAGGAATGCAAGCATTGAAACATTTCTATCCTCAGATCACAAAAGAATAATGGAAGTTTTATAAATTCATAAGAAACTTCTTATTAAGCAGTTTAAAGCAGTTTTCTCAGACTTTCACAGATTTTTGGTTCTTTACTAAGATGGGGATTGGAATCAGGGCCTAACTTACAGGCCTTTCATATTTGCAGGCTATCATAGGCCATAGCCTACCACAATACAGTGTAACACGGTAACTGTCTTGCAGAGTTTATCTGTCCAACAACTGTTATGGTGGTTGTGTCTGAACCGAAGTATTCCAGGATCAGCAGTATCTGTAGGAATGATGAGGCAGCTAGTCCAGGCATTGAAAAGATGGAATTAATATGGCCAAATATGTTCAACTTCAAGATACCTTTGTATGCTGAGGCTTTTTTTGTTATATTATTATTATTACATAAACATAAGATATGCCATACTGGGTCAGACCAAGGTCCATCAAGCCCAGTATCCTGTTTCCAACAGTGGCAGTCTAGGTCATAAGTATCTAGCAGTCTCCCCAAAAGACACAGGTTCCTCAATGCTTGTATTGGGTCAAGCAATGATACCTTGGGTCCCTTTTAATAATGGTTTATGGACCTTTCCTCCAGGAACTTGTCCAAACCTTTTTTTAAACCCAGCTACACTAACAGCTTTTACTACATTCTCCGGTAACAAATTCCAGAATTTGATTACACGTTGAGTGAAAAAATATTTTCTCTTATTAGTTTACCCTGTAGCTTCATTGCATGTCCCCTAGTTTCTTTATATTCTGATGACGTAAACAATCGATCTACGTTTACCCGTTCCACTCCATTCATTAATTTATAAACCTCTTACATATCTCTCCTCAGCTGTCTCTTTTCCAGGTTGAAGAGCCCTAACCTTTTTAGCCTTTCTTCATAGGAGTATCCTGCCATTCCCTTTACCATTTTGGTGGCTCTTTGTATCTTTTCTAATAACGCTAGATCCTTTTTTAGATACGGCGACCAGAATATTCAAGGTGCGGTCTCACCATGGAACGATATAGAGGAATTATAATATCTTTTGTTTTATTTTCCATTCCTTTCCTTATGATACCTAGCTTTCTATTTGTTCTCTTGCTGCCGCTGCACACTGGGCGGAGGGTTTTAACATGTTATCCACGATGACGCCTAAATCTTTTTCCTGGGTAGTGGCTCCCAAAGTGGAATCTTGCAACATGTAACCATAGTTTGGGTGGTTCTTCCCTAGGTACATAACTTTGCACTTATCCACATTAAATTTCATCTGCTATTTGGATGTCCAGTCTTCCAATTTATCAAGATCCTCTTGCAATTTTCCACAATCCTCTTGGGTTTTAACAACTTTAAATAGTTTTGTGTCATCTGCAAATATTATAACCTTACTCATTATTCCCTTTTTCAGGTCATTTATGAATATGTCAAAAAGCAGCGGACCCAGCACAGATCCCTCAGGTACACCACTATTCACCTTTTTTCCATTGGGAAAATTGGTCATTTAGCCCTACCCTCTGCTTTTATTATTGGAGATACATAACAGGATTATCACTTTTACATTCAGTGTTGATAAATCCTTTCACATACTTGAACATTTAAGGCCTGATTCCATTCTGGACTTAGAAGCCTTCTGAGCGGCCGGCCAGATCCAGATGCACAGAGGGAGTCGCGATTCCATTCCCGCAGGGCATGTCTAGCCCAGTGGGATCGGAATCACGAACAGGCCTGCAAGTGCAGGCCGGGACCACGATTCAGCCCGGCCTGCACATACATGCTGTGCCCATCTAACTCAATCTGGGCTTTACAATGGAGCCGTGGCATCATGGCGTCCGGTTGCCATGGCACCGCAGCTCCATTGTAAAGCCACAGTTCCCGGCCGCCAGCTTCTACAACACTTTCCCTGCAGTCGACCCCCGATCTGGCTTCCCAAGGCAAGGGTCAGGCTGCGGGGAATTCTTTATGCCTCCTCCCACCGCTGCCAAGCCCCGGGCCGCTATCCTCTGCCCAATCGAGGCTGTCTGCCCTGGACATACAGGGCCAACATTGGAATCGGCCCTGTATGACTGTGGTCGACATCCGCCCACCTTCTGCCCTAACGCTGACCCCAATCCGCCCTTCCCCGCCCATGTCTAACTTCCCCATACGATGATCGGGGAAGGAGGGCGGGGATGGAAAAGGGCACGAAGAGCAGCAAAATATAATCAGACGAGAACTTTTTACATTGTCAGCACTGACCAATGCATGAATCTTGTTCTGTTTTAGTATTGAGATCACAATGATCCAATAGCCCTTCCCATCACTGTATTTTTCTTTACTCTTCTTCTCATTCTCCCACCGCCCACATGCTATTCACTCACAATCTCCACCATTTGTCCCCCCACCCAGCTTATTCTACCCATCATCCCCCTCCCTGCCCACCTCCTCATTTCCCTATTTATTCTTTCTTCCATCTGGGCCACAGCTGTTTGTAAAACATCCATTTTAGTTCATATCAAAGCTTATAATTGGGGGAGCCTCATTTGCCAGCTGCAAAACAATATGGATAAATTTTCACTTTGCTCTTGGAACGTTTTGGGTTAACAGGAGGTCCTCACGCCTCAACATTATTAACCTGTAGTTCCAAGATGAAAGAGGTCCATATGACCATTTCCATCATGCTCATCAGCTGTGTCTACAACTCCATGAGGCTTTTGGTGTGCCTGGCAAATAGATACAAAACTGCTCTAGAGATGAAAGTACTTTAACATTAGGTTCAACTGAAAATAGTCGGAGAGCTTTCTTCTGAAGAATGTTTCCATAGCTCAGAACATAGGGCTTCAAAAACACTCTGCCTACTCTGCAACCTGTGAACGTTCAAATTTGCACCTGATGTTTTTTTCTTTGTGCAGTGTGCGACTGCTCATACTGGCAGGCAGTGTTTTCCAAACCTTTATCCAATATCATCCCATTTTAATACTTAAAAATTCATGTGACCTTCAACACAAAAGCAAAACAGCAGAGCTCCAGTGCCTTTCCCTCCCTCATCCACTTCCTCCTTCCCTTACTTAGCCAAAACATGAACGTAGCAGCAGCTGTGGTGGCAAGAGCAGCAGCAGTCAGCACAGGACCCAGTGTGCAGTGTGTGCTCCCAGACCCCAGTACTCTGCATGGGTTTCCAGTCTAACAGGAAGCTCACACAGGGGAACAGGCCCCAAGAATGTTCAGAGACCCAAGGCCCCATGCTGGCTGCATCACTGGGCATAGGTCACAGGGGAGGTCCAGAGGGGAGGAGGGCAGTCCTGTTTCTATGAACCTATCCACTAATGTTGTGGCCCCACTGGAGGTCCTGATTCCCAGTTTAGAAACTACTGCCCAGTGGGCTCATTTTAACCAGCAACAATAAAAATGAAGTACTATAGGACCTGAAAACAACTACTTCTGCCCCTCCCCCCCCCCCCCCAAAAAAATAGATAATTTTTAAACTAGATGACGAATGAGAGAACTTAAAGTTCCACACAGCACAAAATAGCTATATATGATTCCATTGTCTTCAGGATTACAGATTGTACATTCATGAACTCCAAACCTTTCAGTTTAGGAAAAGTAAGTACGCTAGATTACGAGGTTAAGTCATTTTTTTTCACTTTCCAGTGGTCATTTTAGAACACAGCCTAAACCTCAAGACCAGCCCTGCTATAATTAAGAGCTTGCTTTGTAGCTGTCTGATCTGCAGTCTGAGTCCTTCCATTAGAACATTTGTAGCTGAAGGAAAAACACCTCATGTTTGTATCACCCTATGTTTATGACGTCTTCACCTAATATGTTGTTTCGTGTCTCTGTAAGCAGATATTAACAAACACAGAATGTTAAGTATTATGGCAATTTAAAAACAGACTCATTTCTGATGTAATTTGGTTGTGACAAATACTTATATTATTGCAAAGACTGTGCATACATTTTTTAAATTAAATTAGTTGCAGTAGGACCTTTAGTTGTCCAAAGCGCTCTAACTGTTCACAATGCATACCTGCTTGTGGGGGTCATTTTAAAAGCCTTATTTGCAATTTGGATGTCCAAAAACATGCATGCAGATGTCCCTAGAGCCATTCTTCCATAGAGGGACATGGCAGAGAAATGTGACGGACTTGAGGCCTGGCTTGATTTCAGAAATGTTGGGGAAGTAGAGAAGATAGCACACCCCACCATTCCCAGCATCACAATGATAGCAGCCATGGGATTTGAACCCAGGTTTCGCTGGTACTAGCCCACTATTCTAACCATTAGGCTATTCCTAGAAATCCAGCTACTGAAATGCTATTCTAGGAATGTCTGTGTAGACGCCCCGGCAGACATCCATATTGGGCAAGCCCACGTTGGTGAAATAATGCATGAACTCGGACATGCCTGGTTGTTTCTTTTTTGCATGTTCTGTCTTGGACATTCCAGGTTGCATGTGGGTATCTGTTAAATGTGCTCTTATGTGCTCTACAAACCCTAGGGCCAGATTTAAAGACTGGGCTAAAGTCCTGCTGTTCTGTAGCTTCTGCCTCTTTGTTTATTGCTTCAAATTTCCTCACATTTTATTTTCTAATAAGGAATTTATATCCTAAGCAAAATATATGCTATTTTCAAATTAGACAGTTGTGGCATTTACAAGTGCAGACTGAAAGATGACATCATTCACCTGACGAAGACATTGGTTTTGTCTGTTCAAGATGAGTACTGATTGCAAAAATATGCAAGTTGATTGGGCACGCTGTGGCCTTTTTTGATTAAAAGGGTTCTTTCGGTAATGAGGGGAATGGTACATTCCTTCCTCTCCAACCGATAGCCCCCAACAAAAAAATAGTGGTTGTCGGATTCTTAATTTCCAGTGGTAGCTACTAGTGGGGATATTCAATGACTTTCTTTGTTGAGTGTGACTTATTTGTCATTGAACTTGGGGGGTTTTCTATGTAGGAGCTGTAACTCAGCACTGGAGAGCTTAGATAAGTGTTGCATCATGGTTTCAATAGTATGCTGCTGCCACAGACCCCAGACAGGGGCAGAAACAGTGGGAATGGGCGCCCTTGGGATGCCAGTACCCTAGGCAACTGCCTAGTTTGCCTCATAGTAGCACCAGCGCTGACCAGCCTGTAATTTCTTGCCTTGTCCTTGTTTGTTTTTTTTTGTGGAATGAAACTACATCTCCTCCTGTGTCATAAAGCCTTCTTGCCTGCAGGAATGAGTTGAACAAAACTGTGAGGGGGTCAGTCAGCAGTTTCTAGAATCCTTTTCAGGGGCGGTCCAAGGGAAGTGCAGGGCCATGTGCGGAGACTCATTGCTGGGCCTCATTTACATAAATATCTGCATAATGTTAACATGCACTAACTTTTAGTAAACATGCCTCTTAATGAGTGTCTGGATAAAGCAAGACTACTAGATTTCTACAACCACCAGGCACATTAGGAAGTACTATAAATACTGCCCATATAATCCATAGCAAACCCGCCGTATCATCACAGCACTGCCAGAACTCACAAAGCACCAAACCCTACCTATAAAAAGGCAATATTGCACATATTAAACCAATACATCTCCTACTGGGGAAAGAGAACAAGTGAGACTGTCACACAGAAACTACATAAACAGAATACCTCAGCTCGGTTACACATGCAGCACATAGACCATAACCAAACAAAGAACAAGGGATCATAAATTAGAAATATGCAGACAATAATTAAACTGTGAATCTCAAAGGCCAAACTTGTAATGTACAACAACACTGGAGAAATAAAACTATAAATTAATTTCCTCTTGTACTAAACAAAATGCACAAATATTGCACATTTCCCAGAACTGACATATTACAGTTAAATTCAAAATAAAAAGTATTTTTCTACCTTTTGTTGTTTGGGCATTTTATATTTCAGTTGCAATTGCTCCAGCCACTTTCTTCTGGTTTCTTCGTGTCTTCTGCTAACTCTCCATTGTCTGCTGTCTATTTGTCCTTTCTTCTCCTAGTTTTTCCCCATTCTCTCTCTACATCTACATTAACATACTGATCTTTCTTGTTTTGCTCTTTCCTCCATTTCTTTCTTTATTCCTTTTTCATCCACTCAAATTTCACCCCTTTGTCCTCTATCCCCACTTACTCTTCCAATACTCGGCCAATCGTAGATTTTTTTCCCTCCCACATAAAATATCTTTTCCCCTTTCCATCCTCACTCCCCCAGCCCCATCCCATTCTAGTCCTCCCTCAACATCAACTCCCTTTTAGTTCCAGCCCCCACCCAGCATCCAGTCCCTTTTAGTCCCATTCTCCCACCCCCCTGCATCAGCCCATTTCCAGTCCTAGCCTCCCCATCAACCCATTTCCAATCCTAGCCCCCCAATCAGCTATTTCAGTCCCATCCTAGCCCCCCATCAGCCCTTTCCAGTCCTAACTAGCTCCCCATCAGCCTTTTCCAGTCCTATCCTAGCCTCCCATCAGCCTATTTCTAGTCTTAGCTCCCCCATCAGCCCATTTCCAGTCCTATCCTGTCCCCCCTTCAGCCCTTTCCAGTGCTATACTAGCCCCCATCAGCACATTTCCAGTCCTAGCTTCCCCATTAGCTATTTCCAGTCCTATCCAGTCCCCCAATCAGCCCTTTCCAGTCCTATCCTATCCCCCATCAGCCCGTTTCCAGTCCTATCCTAGCCTCCCATCAGCCCCTTTCCAGTCCTATTCTATCTCCCTATCAGCCCCTTCCAGTCCTATCCTTGCACCACATCAGCCCATTTCTAGTCCTAGCTTACCCATCAGCTATTTCCAGTCCTATCCTAACCCCCACATCAGCCCTTTCCAGTCCTATCCTAGCCTCCCATCAGCCCGTTTCCAGTCCTAGTTCCCCTATCAGCCTATTTTCAGTCCTATCCTGTCCCCCCTTCAGCCCTTTCCAGTGCTATGCTAGCCCCCCATCAGCCCATTTCCAATCCTAGCTCCCCCATCAGCACTTTACAGTCCTATCCTATCTCCCTATCAGCCCCTTCCAGTCCTATCCTTGCACCCCATCAGCCCATTTCTAGTCCTAGCTTACCCATTAGCTATTTCCAGTCCTATCCTAACCCCCACATCAGCCCTTTCCAGTCCTATGCTAGCCACCCCCATCAGCCCATTTTCAGTCCTATCCTATCCCCCATCAGCCCATTTCCAGTCCTAGCTCCCTCATCAGCTATTTTCAGTCTTATCCTATCCCCCCCATCAGCCCTTTCCAGTCCTATCCTAGCCTCCCATCAGCCCATTTCCAGTCCTAGTTCCCCCATCAGCCTATTTTCAGTCCTAGCTCCCCATCAGCCCACTTCCAGTCCAAGACACCCCTCCACTCAGCTCATTTCCAGCTCTAGCCCCTAGCCCCCCATCAGTTATTTCCAGTTCTAGCCCCCCCCCCCCCCCAAGAGCCCTACGGCTGTCCAACTGGCTTTTGGAGCGGGCCGGAGAGGTCCCAGCTCATCTCTGACAGTCACCGAAATGAATAGCACCTTTTTTCTTCACTTCGGTAGCTGTTATAGTATAGGCCGCTGGTGCACTGAATGCCAGGAAACAGGAAGTTCCCTTTGAGCTCTGGCGTGCCAATGGTCTATACTACAACACAGCTGCCAAAGTGAAGGAAAAAGGCACTCTTCACTTCGACGGCTGTCAGAGGTGAGCCGGGGCCTCTCCGGCTCCCCCTCAAGCTGACCCTGCCAGTGCCACATGCGAGATGTTGGTGCAGGGATAACAGGGGTTGCGGGGCTACTAGATGGGGGAGGGAGTGGTGCCGATGGCGTCACGGGAGGGGGCAAGGCCCACCCCCCCGAGTTGGCACAGGGCCGCTACCTGCCATGTAAGGGCACTCATTTTTCCAATGTCCTTGTTACTTACAATGAAAACAAATCTGATTCCTAGATATTCCCTGCCCTACTCCTCTTCCACCACCCCGCCCACCCCGCCTGCCTCGAAACTGGCCCCGCTGTCCCCCCTCCACCCCCGAGAAAGTGACCACTGAGGCCCTGGGGGTTGATATCCCCCGGGGTAGGATTGCTGGCAACCAATATCCTGCTGCCAAGCATGAGAAATTTTACCTTTCTTAACTTCCATATCTGCAAAGCATCCCGCCGCTTCCTTCGTTAATATTACCTTCTCTAATTCTGCCGGAGTCATGCTAAACCAAGCATCTATCATTCGCTTACATGCTAGTCACTTCGGGGCGCATAGCCCCAAACATCAAATATACATTGAAACCATCAGGCCTTCCTGTGATAAACCTGCCTCTTCCTTCCAACACTTATGAAACCTTCGCACAAACTGTGAAACTCCTTCCCCTGGTTCCTGCACGCATGCAATAGATGCAGCAAGATTCTGTTTTGCCCCAAATAAACGCTCAAACTCTTCTAACACTTTATCCCACATCTTTTTTATCACCTCGGGATATCGAAGGGGGTAATTAGAATCATCCGGCATCTCATAAGGATTCGCAAGTGACTTAACTTTCGAAAAATCAAATGGGGTTTCTTCATCATACCCCAGGACACCCTCAATAATGAGGCGGTAGTCCTGAGCCGTGCACTGCAAACCATGAGTCATACGTTGCAAGTAGTGCACAGTGGCAGTTGGCGTTTTCATGGGGTTCGGGGCATGCTGTAAGATAGAAGAAAGGATGACGGGATCCAGTGGCTTAACTGCAAGCTGGTTACCAATAGTTAGAAAAGGATACTGGGTGTATATATGGCCCTTAAAGGTAGGGTCTCCTGTCACTCTATCACTATTAGAAGTTCTCATGTCATTTGAATCCAGCTTATGAAAGGGGTTATGAGGGCTAAGCCCATCCTTATGAGCCCTAGCCCTACTCTGTTCCTGTTCCCTCCCCGATCTTCAGATGAAGGCATCGGAAGGGGGGAATTAGGAGGGGGGTAATAAGGGACTCTGGCGGGGCAAAAGGGATGGAAGGGTAAGCGGCAGTGGACCCTCCGGTCCCTGCTCGCATCCCCAAACTCCCGGTAGAGACCTCCGGAGATGTCTTACACAATTGGCGATACATATTGTCCCTGGGCGCGTCCCACCCAGCAGGGGCGGGCCCAGATTCAGTCAAGCATGGGCTTGAGTGAGAAGGTAGCCAGGCAGTGGGCAGAGGCGAAGACGAACCGGCAGGCTTTTCCAATTTGCCACTCACAGCCTCATAAGTGGTACATATCTGCCGAAACATTTTATCTATAGGTAATTCCCGGTGGGTGGGGGCACGCCCCGCCATTACTACTGGGGGGGTGCGCGGTAGAAGCAGCCGCCACCAGAACAATGTCCTCTAATGAATCAGAGTCTCTGGCTGACTTTACAATGGCAGCCGATCCAACCAGGGAGGGGTAAATGGGCTGATACCGCGGAGGGGCTATGGGCACCCGGGAGGAGGACACCTTGGGTTGGGGCGATTTCGGAGGCAGTTCCCGGGGCGAGTCAAGCACCGGTTGGTGCTGACCATTATAATAAGGAGCCAGTTGTATCCATATAGTACCACATTCCTTCATATAAGATTTTGGCCATTTCAGGTCTCCAGAATAAAAGGGAAAAGCTTTCTTATCCCCCAGACACAATCCCCGAATCATATCTAAATGCCAGGCAGAGAAGCTACCCTCCCTGGGAAAAGGATTTGAGTTATGTAAACCCTCTGTCCACCCCGCCATATTACCCACCCAGGGATCAGTATAATAACCACCTGCCACTCTGTCTACATATTCCTTCGGCGTCTCCCCATCTGCCGGGGGTATGCTGGGAGGGACTGGGGTACGGCGAGAATAGGATGCCTTCTTAGCTGCAGTTTTAAACCTTATCACAACATTTGGCTGCGCACGCACTCCCGTGGATTCTGGAGCGGTCCCCTTACCTTGGGACTCCCCCATCCTCTAATTAATATCCAACAATCGCACGCTTGGCCACTTGCTTTCTGCCAACAACCGTCAATAGTGCTATCACTTCAGGCTGAGGCAGGGGTGTCTTGCCAAGCTCACACCATCACACAAGCCACAGAGAAGGAAAAGGGTATTACTACAGGCCCAGCAGGATGTCCCTGTTATGCATAGCGCTACCAAAGCACATGTTATGCATAGCGCTACCAAAGCACATTCCCGAGACGAGCTACCAAAGCGATGTCAATTTAGAAAGTCTGAAAATCCCAGTGCAACGGGGAAATCCTCACTTCTGACACCAAATTGTTAGTGTGGGTTATTCCTTTCCCAGCACTATATATCACTTCCCATGGGGACGTCCGTTAATTCTCTGGGCTGAGGACTCACCTTACCTTCTCTGTCTGGAATTCCAGGGGAACAAACACACACACTCGCACATAAGTAGTATGTAAGTTTATTCCACAGGTTAGAGGGGCTGTCTGTCTTTTATACATTAACAGAAACATATACATACGTCATCAACTCATCCCCTGAGGCCCACCACAGCTTATCAGTAACTTCACCGATGTTAGTCGTCTCTGTGTAGAACAATCAATTTGTCTTAGCACAGCACATTCCTTTCCATATGTAAATGGTGTAAATATGTAAATGGTGTAAATGGTGTAAATCCTACTTATCTAACAGGTGGCAACAAGTAAAAACAGGCCATGAATCCTCAGAACCATTCCTGCAATCACAGGGAGTACCCCAAGGATCGTCCCTATCGGCACTAATGTTTAATATCTACATGCAGCCGATATGTGACTTGATCAGATCCTTTAATGTACAATGTCTCGCTTACGCAGACGACATCCTCCTATATATGCCATTCTCAATTGAACACCCAGTATTCTCCCCAATAATCAACTGTTTTGAAGCTGTAGCCGAATGGTTGCTATCTCAAAACCTTCGGATTAACCACAACAAAACTGACGTTCTTTTTGTCACAAGGAACCATAAGTTCATACCTCCTCCATCACTTCTCGTCAACAACATAGAGTTGAAATCAAAAGCCACCATCCGTTACCTCGGCATTACATTGGATCAGCACTTGGATATGACAACGCATGTCAAGAACATCACAAAAACTATATATTATAAGATTAAATCGCTACGTCACCTCCGCTCCCTACTTGATCCCACAGACTTCCGAACAACCTTCCAGGCATTAGTCCTCCCACACCTGGATTTTGCCAACATCATCCTTCATGGCCTCCCTCAATCAACTTTGAATCCGCTCCGCCTAGCCATGAATACAGCCGCCAGAGTCCTTTCCGGCTCATCAAGATCTGACCATATAACACCCATCATGAAAGAACTGCATTGGTTGCCATTACATGCCAGAATCCAGTATAAGTCTTTAGTCCTTACTTTCAAGGCACTAAATAACTGCCCCCCTACGCCAATCAGCAAGCTCATCCATGTCACCCTGGAAAACAGAAAAAGGAGAACCACATCAATGAACACCTTAATAGTCCAGAAAATAATAACGAAGTGCACTAAGGCCACCTCCAACAGGGCCTTCTCCTTATTTGCACCTCTAAACTGGAATGCGCTACCTCCCGAAATCCGTGCTATCAAAAACCTAATCCTATTCAGAAAGGCATTGAAATACCACTTGTTTACAAAACACTACCCAGAAGTCAACCTAGACATTAACAAAACTAGCTCCTCAATACAACCTGAAAAGGGCTAGTTGGTCAACCTTCTCTCTAGTCCTATTAGTGAACCACATTGCAACATCCAAACGAGTTTCATATTACTGTATATAACATTAAGTTAATCTGTACATAGTTCCCCCGGTTGTCCTATTGTTGAAGTTCCCTGTTCAATGTAAAACTCAATGTTACTTGTACGCATTGTAGTATGTTCTTGTTCAATGTACACCGCACTGATTGTAATAGCGCGGTATAAAAGAATTGTTAAATAAATAAATAAATAAAAATAAATAAATATAGATATATACAGGATTCCTATTTTCCCTTGCGGGCCTCTTAGTCCTGCTACACACTTTAAGCTTTATTTCCCCTGTTATAGACCACTGTCAAAGCTCAGCTGTAGTTTCTAAATACAGTCCAGGCAAAAATCCACTGACCAGACAGTGGCAGTATTAGATATGTTACTTTGAACTTGCAATAAAGGAGGTTAAGTTTTGTCACCATTCCATAGCATTGATGGAAAACAGGTAGGACTTTATTTTTTTAATGTGATGAACTGCTTTGAATCAAATCTGAACCCTATTGAAACCTGGAGAGAGAGAGGGTTCAGATGTTCACATTTCTACTGGTTCATGCTAGGAATTGGTTTAGATAAATTGGACTTATAAATAGATGATTAGGCTGAAAGAAGTCAGTTTCATCAAGTCTAACCTTTTTTTCTGATTGCCTAGCCTCATTTTCTACTTGGGAATCAAGTAGAATGTGGAAAAACACTATTTAATTATAACCGGTTCTGCAATAAAAGTTTTCAAGGCAACAGATATGCTAGATGATGTTTGTTTGTTCAGTCTGATTACTTCATTGTGCTAATAACACAAGGTGGAACACAAAAGCAATAAAAACATCAAAGGGCTAAACATTAAGGAATGACATGACAGGAAGTAGCAACTGGGCAGACTGGGTCGTGCAAATGTTTTTTATCTGTTGAGAACTTGTATATTTCTATGTTTTATTAGCTGGAACAGTAGATGTCTGCAGAAAGGTGAAAGCAAGAATAAGTAGTGTCATGGAGGAAAAGCAGCAAGCAACTCTTGTTTTGAAAGTGGTGAAACCAAATAAGAGAGGGGTTGACCTTGATAAGACACTTCGACAATTAGAACAAAGAGATATTTTTCTTTTGAATACTTTGTCCCCTTCAGGTCTGAGCACAGACACTGATTTGTCTGTATTCTTATAAATTTATACCATGGGTAAACCCCTAAACAAAGGTATGGGGAGGGGGGGGGCCTTCATGGAGTGGCAGGTCCACCTATTCTTGCCACCTTGCTGGGCAGACTAGATGGACCATGCTGGTCTTTATCTGCCGTCATATACTATGTTATGTTATAAAAAAACAAACAAACACCAACAGCTGTAAACATAGAGGGGGGGAGGGAGCAGTACAGCCAAGTTCCCCAAAGTACAGAGGAAGAGTCCCTTTAAGAAGAGGGGGAAGGGCAAGCCAGAGCTAGAGCCAGTTCCCTTGGGTAAGAGTGACTCAGCGGGTTCTCCAACCAGAGTGAGTAGAGAACTGGCTTCCTGGGAGCTTACAATGTACTCTCTTTGGTCCTAGAAGGGGGAGGAAATGTTTGAGCAAACTGAACATCTTTGGAGGAGAGTGGTCCTGACGAAACAGCAGATAGAAGCAGAGCGCCCAGCCCTACAGATTTGGATCAAGAGGAAATGGACTAATGCAAATAAACCATAAATCATAAACTACAGAGCAGGGCACCAGGTCAGCCTTGAGCAGTATGGGTTAGAGCCCACTATAAGGCCACACTTATTCCATGCACGCTTTGTTTTGGCTTAGTCAATAGGTGGTAACAGCTGGTTATATGTAGAAATAAATGAACTCCGTCCAAGAAAGCAATCGCAAGGTCAATACTCAGGAACAAAAATGAGGTGAAGAAAAATCCACCAATGTGAACTGTATACACTAGAAAATGTATTGTCCGCTCTGTTTCGCCTTACATGGCTGTGTTTCGGCACGTGCCTCCATCAAGGGTGTAAACTGACGATAGAGAATACTAGTGGATATTGACAAATATCTAATTGCAGAACACATAATGATATGAGGTCAAGAGGACTCTCTTGAAGGCTTATCCTGACCGCGCCAAATTTAAGGGTCTTGTAGCATGAATGAAAACCCAAGAATATGCTATAAGCTCTGGACACAGTTGCAGTAAACTTTATATATACTTTGCCATTGAAAGAGCAGAGCCATTTTTTAGGATTCCTCTCAATTTTTAGGATATTGTGTAGGGATGTCTCCTTCACAAAATGCCACTCTAAAAATCCCAACACCTTTCAGACCAAAAATAATTTTTCATTGGAACTTTTTAACCTGAAATCAGCACTACAAAAGCTAGTTCATGTGATTATATACAATGAGTTCAAAACACAATGTTGTGTTGGTTTAGGGTTAATACAGCTGCAGAAAGAGAAGAGCAGGGCAGATTTTTAATTCTATAGCATAAAAAGAATGTTAAGTTATAAAAAAAATTAAATAAAGTAAAATGTACCAGAAGGGAACTACCATGAACTACCTGCCATTTCTTAGGGTTTGTTGGGGCAATTTTATGATGACACGTACTGTAAGTGCCTAAGTATCTTTATAAAATAGGCTTGGAACAGGTGTTTTTGGCCTACTCCATACTCCACATACCCCGATTTAGGAGTGAGGTTCATGGCTGTCATGATATGCACAAAACTAACCCATTTGGAGAAACTGCCTGCAGAGTGACCTGTTATAAAATAACTTTCTATATTTATAAGTGGTGCTAATTAAGCAGCAAAGGAATGAGATTATTCTTCCAAGGTGAAAATGAAAAATGGATGATTAAGGGTATAAACACCCCCAATCCTTCATGTTACGATCTGGCTGAAAGGAGTGCTTTTAGGAGCGTTGCACTCACTTTGGATCAAGTGCAAAAAGAGATATGAAAATCATTTTTTTTATATTTGCATTCCTGTTGTAAATTGGTGGCTCACTGAACCACACCCACAACACGCCCCTTTCAATTCTCTGTATCATAAGCATGTGCACCTCTAAAATGTGGCTTTCTGAAATCACCATTTGAACCAATCTACATGTGTAAAGTCCACTATTTACACATCAAGATTATGTTAAAATTACCACCAAGATGTAAAGAAACGTCACCTTGCATTGTGTTACTAAGGATGTGCAGGCCAAAAATTGTTCTCTTGTTGTGTTTCCCATGTCATTTGCAGAATTTTTCATTTTTTGTTTTTTTTCTAAAAATGGTTTTCAGAGGGAAATGTTAATAGTGTGCACTATCACTCACTAGTGCATGTTATGGGCAAATATTGTACACTATCGAGCAATAGTGCTCACCATTCAGTGGTAGTACACACTACTGAGCAAGAGTGCACACTATTTGCCAGGGCGGACCCGTCCATTGTGCGAGAATGTTGTTCGCACAGGGCCCCGCGCTTCAGGGGGCCTCACGCGAACTTCATTCTCACACTGCGCTCATTGAAATGCCAGCTTCAGAGATGAGCCAGGGAAGCCCACGCGAGGCCCTGGCTCACCTCTGCACCCCTGCCTGCGTGAAGAGCAGCTATTTCCCTCACGCAGGCAGCTGTGTTCTAGTGAAGCGCGTGAGTGCTGGGAAATGCCCTTTAACCTTTCCCAACATTCAGCACGCTTCACTAGAACAAAGCTGCCAGTGTGAGGGAAAACACTGCTCTTCACGCTGGTGGCTGTGCAGAGGTGAGCTGGGGCCTCGCCCAGGCTTTCCCGGAACCCTCTGAAGCTACTTAGACAGGCGTGGGGCTCTTGGAGGGATGGGAGTCTAGGATAGAAATGGAAATGGCCGATGGGGGGTTAGGATTGGAAATGGGCTGATGGGGGGGCTAGGACTGGAAATGGGCTGATGTGGGGAGATAGGAGAACGGAACTAGAGAGGAGTGGATGCTGGGTAGGGCTGGAACTAGAAGGGAGCTGATGTTGGGGAAGGACTAGAAGGGGATTGGGCTGGGGGAATGAGGATGGAGAGGGGAAAAGATATTTTGTATGGGAGTGAAGAAAAATTTACGATTGGCTGGGTATTGGAAGAGTAAGTGGGGATTGAGGATGGAGGGGTGAAATTTGAGTAGATGATAAAGGAATAAAGAAAGAAATGGAGGAAAGATCAGTATGTTAACGCAGATGTAGAGGGAGAATGGAAAAAATCTACAAGAGAGAAGAAAGGGCAAATGGACAGCTAGAAGAAGACACAAAGAAACCAGAAGAAAGTGACTGGAGCAATTGCAACTGAAAAATAAAATGCCCAAACAACAAAAGGTAGAAAATACTTTTTTATTTAGAATTTATTAACAGGAATATGTCATCTCTGGGAAATGTGTGTCGCTAGTGTCTTTGCATTTTTGTTTAGTACAAGAGGAAATTAATTTATAGGTTTATTTTTCTGGTGTTATTGTCCATTCCAAGTTTGCCTTCCTATTTCTAAATTGTGATCCTTTGTTCTTTATTCGGTGACGGTCTATGTTCTACATGTGTAACCGAGCTGAGGTATTCTGTTTATGTAGTTTCTATTTGAAAGTGCCACTTGTTCTCTTTCCCCAGTAGGAGATGTATTGGTATTCTCTGAGATATATTGGTTTAATATTTGCAGTGGTGCCTTTTTGATAGGTATGGTTTGGTACTTTGTGAGTCCTGGTAGTGCTGTTGTGATACAGCGGATTTGCTATGGGTTCTAAATGGGCAGTGTTTACTTCCTAATGTGCCTGGTGGTTGGCACTGGAGTATAAGTAATGTAGAAATCTGGTAGTCTTTTTTTATCTAGACACTCATTAAGAGGCATGTTTACTAAAGGTTAGTGCATGTTAACATTATGCAAATATTTATGCAAATGAGGATTGTTATGCAAATGAGGCCCACAATGAGTCTCTGCACATGGCCCTGCACCACCCTCGTACTGCCCCTGCCATTTGCACGTGTACGAATACTGAGCACTATCAGTATTTACACATGTGTAAAGGAGGAGTAGCCTAGTGGTTAGAGCAACAACCTAGTGCCCAAGAGATCTAGGTTCAATTCCCACTGGTGTGCCTTGTGACCTTGGGCAAGTCACTTAACCCTCCTTTGCCTCAGGTACAAACTTAGATTGTAAGCCCTCTGGGGACAGGGAAATACCTAAGTACCCGAATGCAACTTGCCTTGAACTACCATCAGAAAGGTGTGAGCAAAATACTGGTAATATCACTAGCATGCAATACTGAGTGATAGTACACACTGAGTGGCCTAGTGGTTGGGGCAGGGTACTTCGGGCCGGAAGGTCGGGGGTTCAAATCCCACTAGAGGACAGCAACCTTGTGGTCTTGGGCAAGCCACTTAACCCTCCATAGCCCATGTTCCCTGTAAAATAGTTCTCTGTGTGCTGTGCTTTCCTGTCTAATCAATGTGTTTATACCTCAAAAACTTTCCTGTCATGATTTGACAATTTCCAATCTGTAATCAAAACTGCTGCTGATCGCGGTTAACACCAGAAAGTGATAAAAAGCTGTTAGTGTAGCTGGGTTTAAGAAAGGTTTGGACAAGTTCCTGGAGGAAAGGTCCATAAACCTTTATTAAAAGGGACCCAGGATATCATTGCTTGACCCAGTACAAGCATTGTGGAACCTGTGTCTTTTGGGGAAACTGCTAAGTACGTATGACCTAGATTGGCCACTGTTGGAAACAGGATACTGGGCTTGATGGACTTTGGTCTGACCCAGTATGGCAGATCTTACGTTCTTAAAGTTTTAAGGGTTTTTTTTCTTCAGTTTTCATTCACAAGGAATGTTATAGGAAATGTCATTGCCATTTTCTTTGTCACTTCAAATGACAGCACATCCTTGTTGTTACACCCAATTTTAAAAATTAGGATTTAAGAAATTAGACTGATATATATTAGTACAGTTTTGTTGTGAAGGATTTTTCTTGGTCCTTTGATTAGTCGATTAAACTTCCTCTAAAATTTCAAACAATAAAACACCATAAACATTGCTTTTTGGATTTTTCAATGCATTTTATTACCTTCATTCAATGTGTTACACAAGGACCATAAGATTAATAAACAATTTAGGGAAAAGAAATAGTGAAAATATATGCAATTGAAGGACTTCAGATTCTCAGCCATCATCTGTTAAAGAATAAAAGCAGTCAAGTATTATACTAAAAAAAAAAAACCACTGCCATGTTTTCACTGGTTACTGTACATATTAAAACATAGAAACATGACAGCAGAAAAAGGCCACATGTCCTATCTAGTCTGCCCTTCTATATTGACTACAATAGTCTCCTTTTTTCCTTTAGAGATCTTCTGTGTTTGTCTCATGCTTTTTTGAATTTAGATACAGTCAAACCTCGGTTTTCATGATTAATCCGTTCAAAAAAGTCTGACTATAACCGAAACGGACTAAAACCGAAGCAAGATTTCCCATAAGAAATAATGTAAATTCAATTAATCCGTTCCAGACACCCAAAAATATTGACAAAAAATACATTTTATAGAGAATAACTATCTTTTTACATACAGAAAACAATGAGAAATACATATAAATGACTAATGAAATGGATAAATGAGCATGTAACATCACTTTTACCTTTATTGAAGACTTTTGTTGGCATATGGGACGCACTCCAGCCAGCTCCAGCTGCTCTCCCCTCTGGGGATCGAGCAATCACCACCAGCAGCGGAGGTGGGAACAGCCATCTTGGCCGTCTGCACAATCGGGGCTCCAGCCTGCCTTTTAACTTAGCAGCCATCACACCCAGTTACCAAGCTCACAGTGTCAGGAGAGGTAGTGCCAATGTCAGCAAAAGTAAGGGCACCAGAAAGAGGACAGTGCCCGAAGTCACACCAGCCTGTAGGGCAGCCACTCCTACACAGTGTCGGGAGAGGTGGAGAGGCAGTGTCAGCCAAGCAGCAGGCAGTTGAGAAACAGTGGGACAGAGAGTCTTAGGCTGCCTCCGGCCCCCTAAGGTAGCAGCCTGACACAGGTGAGAGTCAGAGAACAGCGTGGGGCTGTGCCAGCAGGAGCCTGCAGCTGCAGACTGCAAGGTTTCAAGGAGAGGCCGCGTGTGCAGGCCTGCAGGACACCCAGAATCCAATCGGGAGGGCAGGGGCCCCGGCGGGAGACTGGGCCGCCAAGGAGAAGCAGATTCGGTCACCAGCTCCTGTCCCGGTTCAAGGGATGTGCAGGGGAAGAGGCAGCAGGCAGACGTCAATCAGGGGAGAGTCCGGGGCAGGAAGCAGTTTCGGGCAGGCCACGCTGGAGCGTTGAACTCCTCGGCTCCCCAGAGGTCCCGCAGAATCGCTGGCTCAAGCTCCGTGGGAGATCGCTGGCTCACGCTAATCCATGGCAGGTACGGGGGGGGGGGGGTAAAATGCTGTACGAAAACCGAGACAACGTACGAAAACCGAAACACAATCTTGATGAAAAAAATCAACGAAAACCGAATCGTACGAAAACCAGGGCATACGAAAACCGAGGTTTGACTGTACAGTCCTTATCTCTACTACCTCCACTGAGAGACTATTCCACACATCTACCACTCTTTTCATAAAGAAATATTTCCACATATTATTCCTGAGTCTGTCTATCCTATGTCCCCTCACAGCAGAGCTTGCTTTCAATCGAAAGAGGCTCTCCTCTTATGCATTTATGCCATGGAGATATTTAAGTCTGTCTCATATACCTCCTCTATCCAGCCTTTCCTCTGACGTATACATATTAAGATCTTTAAGTCTGTCCCCATATACTTTATAATGAAGACCACTAACCATTTTAGTAGCCACCCTCTGCAACAACCATTTTAGTAGCCGCTCTCTGCACCGACTCCTTCCTGTTTATATCCTTTTGAAGGTGCGGGCTCCAGAACTGCACACAGTACTCCAAATGAGGTCTTAGACTGTAAGCCCTCAGACTTACACAGTGGCACTATCGCCTCCTTTTTCTGCTGGCTACTCCTCTCCCCATGCACCCAAGCATCCCTCTGGCTTTCGCCATACTACTTCTATCTGTTTAGCCACTTAAAACTATCAGAAACAATCACGCCCAGATCTGCTCTTCTTTGGTGGACAGAAGTACTTTGCCCTCTACACTGTACAGCTCCCTTGGATTGCTGCAGCCGAAATGCATGACCCTGCATTTTTTAGCATTAAATCTCAGCTGCCAAATTCTTGATCATTCTTCAAGCTTAACTACATCCCTCCTCATGGTATCTACTTCTTCCTGGATGTCTACTCTATTGCAGATGTTAAAAAGAATCGGATCGAGGACAGATCCCTGCGGAACTCCACGGGTAACCTCCTTCTCCTTACAGTGAGCTCCAATTACCTGTTCCCTTTGTCGCCTCCCACTCAACCAGTTTCTAAACCAGTCTGTCACTTTAAGTTCCATCCCTAGGATGCTCAGTTTTATAAGTCGCCTATTCATCAAGCTGTTCTTTTCTGGTCTGATAAAAATACAATTAAGGGGCCGATCTATTTGAGTGTAGTACATTGTAGCACTTACCACTCATTTGGAGCACAAATTAATGTGTGGTAAGTGCAAGGATTGCGTAACTGTTGGGGGTGTGGTCAGCATGTGCCCTGCAGTTAATACACAGGGCAAATATTTACCAGACAGTAAATGCATCCCCAGATAGCATGGTAGGCGCATCTGTGCTGTCTAGTGATACCCTGATCATTCTAAGTTAATCCTTCCACTCCTGATCTCACTAATTGGCGGTGACTGGTAGGACAGTGGTGGGGCAGGAGCAATCCCCCGATACTCCTGGGAGCTCTGGCCTCTTGCAGTGGTCTCATAGTACTATTGCTAGGGATCAAGCTGTCAATGTGAATTCCCAGTTTGCATAGGGGCTTTATCTGGGGAAAATGGGACATCCAGCTCAGGTTGGTCATATCCCCCCCCCCCCAGTATTTTATAAAAGCTTTGCTCAACTAGGAGCCTTTTGTAAAATACCTACTAGAATGTGCAGGAGTGCACAAGGAATTGCCAGAACCCATAGATGGAGCATCCATTTGTGAAACCTTCATGCACAGAGGCATCGCATGGGACTTTACAGGTATGAGCACCAGCATCTTCACAGGTGTATACGTGCATTTGCTGGGCTGCCAGAATTTGTTTTGAGGAGAGCTAAATAAATCGTTATACTGCATTTTTTGAGGTGCTGTCGAATACACCCCAGGTTAGTACAACTGCTTTCCAGTCACTAGTGGAAGCCCCAGCTTCAAACCATCAGGTAGATGGGCCTTGCACATGCCTTGGGGCAACCAGAATAGCGGTCATGAAATTTATTAACTATATATCTCTTCCTATTGTAAAATGGGCAATACATGTGTCTTTGGTGTGCCAAAACTGCACCCTGATGAAATCTTTGCATCCAAGTTATCTACATGTATAAACAGCAGCTTTCTGATATCATCTAGAGCAGTGGTTCCCAACCCAGTCCTTGGGTAGCCTTAGGCCAGTGAGGTTTTCAGGATATCCACAATGAATATGCATGAGAGAGATCTGCATGCACTGTGTATGCAGATCTATCTCATGCATATTCATTGTAGATACTCTGAAAACCTGACTGGCCTGGGGGCACCCGAGGATTGGGTTGGGAACCTCTGATCAAGAGGGTTATTTAATAAGCTGTATTATGGTTAATTGTGTTAAATTATCTGTTTTATGCAATGGGACCTAGTTACTGTTAACACACTGTAACCATGGTATGGCGCACTAATTTCATAACACACCTTTAGTAACTACAGCCTCTAGGTAAGGTACACTCTTGCTATCGTGCATTATTTTACTGCAATACACATTATGGGGGTAATTTTGGAAGCCCTACTCATGCTTTGGACATTCAAAATGGGCTTAGAGATGTCCCTAGTCTGAGGACATAGCCAGGGTATTTCCATGATCTTGGACATCCCCTCCCGATCTCTGAAACGTCATGAACGTCCAGAATCGTGTCTAAATCTGCTGCAGGCACGAACAGTGCTCATTTTGGCTGAAAAACAGCCAGGGGGTGTAGAGAAGAAAGCGCTCCATGTTCCCCAGTACTCAGCACAATCTCACCGATAGTAGTAGTGGGATTTGAACCCTGGCTGTCCTGTTCCTAGCCCATTAGTCTAATCATAAGCTTACCCTAGATATCCAAATTCTGGGGATGACTATGTACAGTAAATACCCCCACAGACATCCATATCAGGCATGTCCATGTTTGTGAAATCCTGGACATGCCTGCCATGGTGATGGGTTTTTTTGTTTTTTTTTAGACATTCTGGCTTAGACATCTGCAATTGCACCTGGACGTCCCTTCTAAAATTCTCCTCTATTTTATCACAGGTCCCATTTCATTCAGTTGGAGCTAGTTATTAATAACATGCGATAACAGTGCTAATCTTGTAATGCATTTTAGTAATTTCAGCTCTTAGCCGTATATGAAATGTGCACACGTAAATGTCACTACGTCCACATGATGTAGATGCTTCTAAAATTATTTCCTAGATATACCTGGTAATGTGTATATTCTCCCATCATTCTGCTCACCACCAATACAGAAAGAGAGAGTAAAAAACTTTATATGGGACTCTGGGGCCCAAATACTAACTGTAAAATTAAAGTGGAAATACAATAACACCAAATTGAAAAGTATATGACTTACCAAATGTCTGATAGTTTATTCACTTCTCAAGGAAGGAATTTCATTTCTATTGATAGAAATTATAAAGAAGAAATGAGTGTTTACTCATAACTGATGGACTTCAAAAGTATTAAATATAACAGGTACATCACAGAATAGACACTTCATAGATCGGGGTAGAGGAATTGGGGACCAACTCTGGTTGTCTAGCATGACAAACATTTGATTTTGTATAGCCAAATATGTAGATTAATTTTTTTAGACCAAGAATAGTTGAATATATTGCATGAATAAAGCCTAATAGATCTACCATTTTTCCCGTGACAAAACAGTAGGGGGTGGTGATAGAGTAAGTGGTAATTAAAAATAGGTGTACAGGCAAAATGAGGTGCGTGTAGTACACTTGTAGCCTACTGATAATCCAGCCTTTTCCAGGATCTCAAGGGAAAGAGCTGGTCGTCTCCCAAAAAAGATTCATAATCATCTCATTAGTGCTTAGCTTATGCATCTCTTAATCGACGTGTACTACACGTACCTCATTTTGCCTGTACATATATATTTTATTGCCATTTATATTATCATTGCTCCCTACTGGGAAAAATTGGTAGATGCATTAGCCTTTATTTGGAGGCAGGATAGAAAGAAATAGAAAAAATATAGATTGAAAGATGACACAGCATTCATTTATGAAATGTCTAATTAATATTTAATCTCTGTTTGCTTCAAAATACTTCATAAAATATATCTGTTGTATAATGGGGTACGTTTATGGAGGAATCTCACATGCAAAGCTTGAATGACATTACCCCAGGTTTAGGCACATAAAAGTATAGGTGGTACCAAGAAGGCTCATACTTTTATGCGATCAGCTTGTTCGCATGTTCAGGGGCAGGTGGAGTCACTTTGTCAGTGCTGCATACATCTTGTAGTGCTATACAAATAAGCAGAAGAGTCACAGTTTACATGCTGTCTATGAAATATGCATTTACACACATACTGCGCAGAGGAATATTTAAGCCTGCTCCCAAGCAAGGGTAAATGTCCATCCCTTCAACCTAGGCATGATTACTTCCACTTTGCCCCCTAGTATTTTATAAAGATGCAGAGATGCCTATGTGATGTATAAAAGAGCCTCAAAATAGGCTCCTCCTTGGCTTTCACCATAGGTAGCTCATTATAAAATTACCCTCCAAGTGGATCCCTTTAGAAAGCCTTTGATGAACCACATATAAGTCCCCCTTTCTGTGTGATCTTAGCAGTTGGGGGAACACTAATCCAGGAGATGTTATGCACTCTTTCAGTCTTTGGCTTTTGGAGTTAAATATGGGGTTTGAGGTCTGTACCAAGCTAGAAATCTGCCCTGTACAGCGAACGAATCTAGCGCCCCCCCCCCCCCCCAGCCCAGCCATATGCAGTAACTCACTCTTTGTGAGCTTTCTGGAGTCCCAGTGATGATATCTGCACCCCCTTCTGTATGGGTACCGGGTGCTGCCACACCGCTTGCACAGCCCTTGGTATGACCCTGTCGGGATTCTTTTGGGGGGGAGCAGCAACTGCTGGGAGGCCCTTGACACTTGATACTCTCACACCTCTTGGCTTCTCAAATAAGAGTCCAAAACAGTTTGTGTTCTGACCCAAGAGTTTACTTTAGGGTCACTGAACAATAACAATGGGCAGAAGCAATAAATAAGAATTACGAGCAAGCAAGTTAACTTCTCCTTAATCAAAAGTGGTTACACGTGGATTTCTCCATTCTCCTCTCCTTTTAATTACTTAAAATATGTAGTAACTGCAATGAGCAAGTTACTGACTTATGGTGCAGGGCTGATGCTACCATCAGGTGAACTAAGCAGTTGCCTAGAGCACCAGCCCTCCGGGGGTGCTTATTATCACCACTGTCGCTCCTGCTCAATTCACTTGCTGTCAGCCAAGATTTCACAGCAAAAGGTCAGTAGATTCCCAGACAGCTTCACTTTGCCAATTGAAATTTTAGCTCTTAAGTCAAAAGTCCAAAAATATTCAGTCACTTTTTAAAGTGCCAATTCAGTGCCAATCAGGTCCTTGTTGTTCGAGTGTCACTTGTGTAACCCCCTTTTCTGTGTGGTCCTAGCAGCTTCCCTACTAGCTGCTTGGCAGACAAGGGGGGGGGCCACTAATCTAGGAGTTTTTATGCAGACTTAGTCTTTGACTCTTGGGGGATGTTTACTAAACTGCGCTAAAGGAGCAAGTTAGTGCACGTTAACGCTGCTTTAGCTTGCATTAATGGGATCGGCAGCATAAAGCACCTTATGGGCGGAGAGTAGGTGAAGAGTGGGCGGAGTGTAGGGGGTCAATGGGTGGGGAGTGGGCGGGAACAATGCCCAGCTCCCTTAACGATGGCACCTTAACACCAGGAACCTTACTGCCTATTAAAATCTGTCGGTAAAGGTGCATTTTGAGGTGAGAGAGCCTATTTAAATATCTGCAATGTGCTGCACAGACAGTTGAGCCCAAGAAAGTGATAGTAGTGCTCATTTAGCAGCAACAGCATAGTGCCCAAGTATGAAAGAGCACTATGTTGATGGTGCAAATGGGGCAAAGGAGGGTGTATGTGGATCATGCAGTGGGGGCTGCTGGTGCACAAGGCAGACTAGGCAGTTGCCTAGGTGGCACATAAGCACATAGGACCTGAAAATATGCCAGACTGTCAGACCAAGGCCCATCATGCCCACTATCCTGTGACCAACAGTGGCCGATCTAGGTCACAGGTACCTAGCAGTTTCCCCAAAAGACGCACAGGATCCACAATGCTTATAATGGGGCAAGCAGTGCATATCCTGGGTCCTCTTTAACAATGGTTTATGGACCCTCCCCAGGAACCTGTCCAAACATTTTCTAAACCCAGCTACACTAACAGTCTTTACTACTTCCTCCAGTAATGAACTGCAGGGTTTGATAATGCGTTGACTAAAAAAATATCTTTACCTAGTAGTACTAAATGGGTTACACTGTAGCCGCATTGCATGTCCCCTAGTCTTTCTACATTCTGATGGCAAAAACAATTGACCTACGTTTTACCGTTCCACTCTAGGCAATATTTTCTAGACCTTTAATATAATACCCCTCAGCCGTCTCTTCCCCAGGTTGAAGAGACATAACATTGGCAGTTGGTGATGGGATTCCTGGAGAGGCAGATGGTTGTTGGGGGGATGAGTGGCCATCCATGTATGCTTCCACCCCCCCTCCGCTGGACCCTGCACCCTAGGTACCCGCCAACCTGCATGCTGGCTGGCCTGGGACTGCGCACCACCAACACTGACAGCACATGGGCATGTCAGCATGGTGTGGGGGTTGTTGGCAGAGGGGGCAGCGGCACCCGCCTGCAGCAGACCAAGGTCATGCCCTGCTCCAGTGCACTGTGCGCATTTCAACATGTGCCAAGGTCTGTTTGATGGGAAACATGTCAGTCCCAGGGACTGATGTGACCATGTGGCAGCACAGTGGTGCACTACACACAATTGGTGTGTATAAGAGCAGAGAGTCACAGGTTTGGGTCCCCAGCAGTGCATGTCCCTATGGCTAGATTTTTTCCCACACTGCAAGTACAACACCAACATGTGCAACCCTCAGTGAATCTGCCAACAAGGGTACAAACACCAAAGCAGACAGGCTCCACTATCCTCAGTTGGATGGAGAGTCAGACTGACTGCACCGGCACACCTAGTGTGCATCAACATCAGAGCACACTACTAGATCCTGCACAATAAGCACACCTTAATAATGCCTGAGCTGAGATTGGGACCAGAGTGGCAGGCAAGAATGCCAACCATCCCCAGTTTTGCACAGTGCGTCGATATGAGTGTGTGTATGTCTATCCATTGTTTTGTGGCTTTCTACTCCTCACTGAGCCTTGCAGTACCTAAGCTGTTTCCAGCATTAGCCTGCAAATGTGCATGATGAGGAGCAAAGTATTGTGGATATGGGCTGAAACAAGGCAGATTGGCAAGGATGTGTCTGCATCAGGGGTGGCTCAATGGCTGGGACGTCATAGCACCCAACTGCCACCTGCAAGGATCAAGTGGCCACAGAATGTCATGCTGGGAGGGCACTCTCACTCTGAGTGAGTAGTGACCATGGCATGGCTATGTATCCACATAGTGCTATATAGTGTCTGGTTCTAGTGATGTGGGTACACTTCTTGTCCTGGGGGCCCAATCGCTGAACCAACTGCAGGGTGTTCATGGTCGCTCTGTGCACATGCAATGTGTACTGACCAGTGAACTGTCCGCAGTTGGTATGCACATGGCTTGTGAACCCAGTGGTGGGCAGCAGATGTAGTCTGACTATGTTTGCTGTGGGTGAATATTAGACCTAGGTGGTTGGGATGTGAAGCATTCCAGGCCTATTCCCAGTGGTACTAGTAGGGCCAGCAGGACACTAGTAATAACCCCATGCAAGTTCAGCCACCCTCTCCCCCCCCCCCCCCTCCAGGTAGTTATGGCATCAGCATTATAACACTGGGTATTGACATGCACTCTTCTAGGTGGGTCCCTGTCAGACAGGGGCAGAGCACAGGGCCAGATATGACTGTTGCTTGCTGCAGGCCCATCTATCTGCCTTTGTCGGCTTTGTACAGTCATGTCTTCTTGTGCAGGCTGCTACTCCATGAATTACACTGGTACTATTTTCTGCATTTCAGCTCTTCACGCTCGCCTCTCTTGGCCTGATCTGCACGTCACCACTATTACTCTGTCCACCTGTTGTTGCAAACATCCTGCCATTTCTGCCTCTGTGGGGGACACGTCTTCTCCATCCTTTGCCACACACTGACATTGCACCATTTTACATTGGCACCCTCCTGTGCATTGGTACAGCTGACTCCCACATGCTCGTCCAATTTACTGACTGCCACATAGGGTGCCCACCGATATAGCAGGTCCATCACCTTTACATTGACATTCCTTGGTGCTCTATCCAGCATTTAGGTTATAGCCGTTTTCGTGTCTCAAGGTGCATGCTTGTCACTTTAAACCTCCTTAACGTCCTTGGGCACCTTGAGTTAGGGCACTTTAAATTAGGGTGCCTTAAGTTAGGGCACCCTAAGTTAAGGTGCCCTAAGCTAAGACACCTTTGAGATGCCCTAACTTAAAGCGCCTTGTCACCTTACCGCAATTGGTCCTGTTAGCTCACATTAAATGGCCCAGGGCACCCTAACGCCAGCACGGCCCCTACCCACCCACTGCCTTATATGGCTTCAGGCACCTTAACGTTGCCCTTACCGCTGGTAACTTTATCATGGTTTAGTAAACATCCCCTTGGAGTTAAATATCAGGGCTTAGTCATGATTTTGAAAGTGCCCCCCCCCCCCCCCGACTGAGTCATATTTGCTAAGACTTTATGCCTACATAGAATTCTAACTTTTATTGTATTTAATTGTGGCCCTCAATTTATTGGTAGAGTCTAGAGGGTGTTTTGTAAGAATTTGAGTACCACTGTTTAGTTGTCCTTTGGAATAGACCCAGACTAATGACCTAACAAAAAAAATCAATTAATCAAAATCTGGAGCCATCTCTACAATGCCTTTTGTTGACCCACCAGGGCAATTGAGTCAATCAGCTTCCCTGGACCAAGCTGGTCCACAACAACCATGTGAATGAATACATGAGCATTTCTCAATTATTTGTCGTGTATGGCTAACATCCCGTCTATCCTCTTCTACTCTAACTACAGAAGTTCCTGCAGCCAATTACTCAGTTTGATGCCTCCAGGACATCCATAATCAGATGAGCTGCAGTATAGAAAGAGTCATGGCACAAATATTTGCAGACATGCGCTGTAGGCCAGAACCTCAGTTCCATGTCTGTGATAAAGTCTGGTTGTACACAAAGAATCTGAATATGAGCTCCCATGTAGTAAATTGGGGGCTAGAAGGCTCGACCCTAAAGAAAGGCAACCACTACAGGTAAAAGACGACGCCAATCATCCCTGGGACCAGGAGAGGGGCAACATCTCCAATGAAGAGCCTATCATTGGACCTTGGCCTGTTTGTTGTTTCTGAATTCTCTTAAGGAGAACCATCAACATGTTATCTTTAAATGGATATTTAAAAGGATATACTAATAAATCCATGTTGCTGAATAGAGATGGTTAAAGAGATCTGGATATTTTGCTGCCAACTTATTTGGATAATGTTAAATGGAAAATGGCTTTATATCGCCACTCTCTGTCTAAACTTTAAAGCTGACCTTTCCATGCAGCAAGGTTTTATTATAAATGGAAAACTTTTGGCCCATCACAAAATGTCCTGCCAGACGTTATCCATTTAGCAGCCTATGAAATTTAAAAACAAACATATCCAATTAACTATCCAAGTTAATCAGATAGCAGCTTCTGAATAACAACCCCCACTCCTCCCAATATTATTCATATTCTGATGAACATGAGTAAGACTCTTTTCTATAGAGATTTTTCAAGGGATCAATGAGGGTGTGTCCACTTTGCCAGGAAGCTGATTAATTAGCCTAAGAGGGCGATTTTATTTTATTTTATTTTTTTGGAGCTAGAGACATTTTTTTATTTTATATTTCTAAGTTTTACAATACAGTCAAGCATACATAATATATTTGATAGGTAAAAAAAGGGTTGTTCAGAAATATATACAATATAAGGAAAAAGAAACATAGATATTGCTCTATAAACAAGAATCAACCTAAACACCCCCTTACTATAGTCCACAAAATGAGGAGAAGGAGCATGAAAAAAAACATATTGATTACTAGTATCAAAGGAAAAAACCCCAGAAAGCATACAGACTGGAATATATTTATAGTACAGAGGGAGAAACCTCATCGGTAATAGCTACCCTACGGGCACTCAGGAATGCCAGCAGCTGGGACAGGTCATACAATATATAGGAAACTGACTGCAATTTAACAGTACACTTGCATGGAAATTTAAAAAAATAATTGACCCCCCCCAGCTGCTGGACTCCAGCCTGGAGAAGAAGGAATTCACGCTTTCTCCTCTGGGTTTCTCGACACACATCTGGGAAAACCCAAACCATAAATCCTTTAAACATAACAGATCTCTTCCGAAAAAAACATTTTTAAAAACCAATCTCTATCGGAAGATAAGGTAAATGTTGCCAATAAGGTGGCCGGGGTATAGGTCTCACTTCCAGGTGACTAATACAGCAGAGGCGTCTAGGAAGTCGGCTTCTTGTATACTCAGTATGACCCAGAACCTGAAGACCTACATCCTGAAGGAATATTATTTGACTTTGAAATGGGATGGGATTCACATGATACCCCAAACACCTCCACTAAATACTGCTTAAACACCTCCATGGCATTAATAATGGGAAAATTAGTGATCCTCAACTTCTGTTATCTAGCAAAGTTTTCCAGTCGTTCCATTCTGGACTTCATGGCTATGGCTTCTTTACACAAAGTTCCCACCAAATTTTCTGCCCAACCAAGCTTTTCTTGAATTGATGGAGTAAAAAGTAATATCTTCCATATGCTGTTGGAGAGAAACTGTATTTGACTGAACTTGTGCCGCTAAAGTGTGAATCTGTGGTGTAAGCTACTCATCAAGATGCGAGATAGCAGATCAAATTGCCTCCAGGGTGAGAGCAGCCAGAAACTGCAGAATGAAGGCAGGAAGAATTCCCACTGCTCCAGGGCCGGACTCAGGGACCTGTAAGGCCATTACCGATGAGTCTGCTTCCAGACCCTCAACAGTACAGGCCTGTGAAAGACTGCTAGAATGATGACCCGGAAGGGTAACTTCACCTCCTCTTGACTGACCTGAAGATGTCCCTCTGATGACTGCCGGTTCACCAATGGTAGCAACCGACAGCGTCCCACTCACAGGGCAGGAAGGCCCCAGCACCACAATCTTTGCCACACGCAGCTGCTCCAGGGACAAGATGTTTGACCCCGAACTGCTAGACAAGCAACCCAGCTCCGTCGAGCAATCAATAGGGCTCTGAGTCTCTGGACGTCCACAAGCTTGTTGAGGTGCGCGAATCAGGAATGGGTCAAGCAGACCCTGAGAGGCAGTGGAGGTAACGGCTGCAGGAGTTCTGGAAGGCTTTTACCACCCTTAGCTTTCCTCTTTCCCATTCTGGAAAAATGCTGCACCTGCTAGTGCTTACTGGCCGCCATCAATAGGCTCGTTCTTAAGAGGGTGCATGAGGGGATGCAACCACTATCATTTTATAAAGGGAAAGCATATATATACTCTTATTTATGAAATTGCTATTCATATGGCAATCAGAGGTAAAAGGCAGATTCATGTTTCTAACTCTCCAGAGCAGATGTCGATCTAAATGTGTATGTATGCTGGGTTCTACAAATACACAAAACCCAAGACATCATCCCTGGGAATGCTTCATTTCCGTATGGACACAAGTGTGCCTAGGATCGCCTAAGCATCTTTGACAAGGTTCTTTCTGCATATAAAATCCGATTTTACATACAGAAAGCCCTTAGAAAATTACCCATTAACATTAAGATTTTGCAGTTGACGGATGTTAATAGCCAAAATTAGGAAGTTACTAAATCATGGTCAAATATTGCTTTTACTGCAGCTTAATTTACCTCGGCAGTTACTAGCCAATGGTAACCAGGTACCGGAGCTTGTTAACAGCCATGAAAAATAAATAAATGAAGCAACCTGTGATCAGCCTCACAAGCTGCTTTGTTCTTTTCCTCAGAAGTATTGAGTCACTAACACACTGCCCTGTGCTTCCAGAGCATCTTAAAGGGGCAGGCGCTAAATGAAGTCATGCGTTAGGACCCCCTTCTTTTCTCCTTAGCAAAGACCCTCCCCACCTCCTTCAAAGAAACCCCCTGGACCCCTGCTCATAAAATCTAGCTTCCTGAAATGATAAAGGCACTTAAATTCACATTATGTTTTTTGAACCGTAAACTCGTATCGAGCAATGGGACAGGTTCATGAAATATGCAAATCTTTTTTTTTTTTTTTGAGTGAAAAAATATTTTCTTTTATTAGTCTTAAATAGTTTACCCTGTAGCTTTATTGCATGTCCCCTAGTCTTTCTATATTCTTTTTTTTTTAGATTTTATTTTTAATACACACCAAAACAACAAGCCATCCTCTTAAACACAAATTACAACAGTTCTGCACACGGCATTACTATGTCAACCAGACACATAGCCTTTCAATTGGCATAATATTTATAGACCCCAATACCCCCCCCTTCCCCCATCCCCCACCAAACAGCAGTCAGAGACATATAAAGAACAAAATTACTTTGTGGCCATCCATGTAATATACCTTCCCCACACTTGTACAAACTTTTGCGAGTGCTCCTTCTTCAGGGCCGTGAGCTTACTCATCAAATACAGGTGGTCTAAGGAGCTACAGAACTCCGCTAATGTAGGAACCCCCACCTGTTTCCACTTCTTTGCAATCAACACCCGCAAAACTATACACCCCAAGTTCACAAATTCCCCCTCCCACCTGTTAAGCTCTTCCAACTGCACTCCGAGGAGCACCAAGGCTGGCGAGGGCTGTATCTCCTTCTCCAAAATCTGACCTAAAAGGTTGAACACCTCCCCCCACACTCCCTGAATCAACTTACACGTCCACCAGATATGCATGTACGTTCCCCTTTCCCCGCATTCCCTCCAGCATTGAGCGCTTGTGGCATGATACATCTGATTCAAATGCGCAGGTGTCAAATGCCACCTATACAGAACTTTATAATTATTTTCAATTAAAGAGATCGCCAATAGGCCTTTATATCGAGATCGATAGATTTGCTTCCACATATCCTCACCCCACTCGACCCCCAAATCTGCCTCCCACCTCCTTTGATAGGGCTCTCTTCCCCCACCCTCTTGCATCATAGCATAAAATTTAGTCACAACCCCCCTCCGCCACCCCACCAAGAACATCTGCTCCACCTCAGTAGGGTCACCCCGCAGACCTGGGACTATCTTATGTTGGATATAATGAGTAATTTGTTGAAAACGAAAAACATCCTTATCTTCCAACTTGTATTGCTCCTGCAAAACCGCGAAGCTTTTCACAGCCCTACCCTCTAATAATTGACCTATCCACTCTAGCCCCTTCCTTGCCCAATGCTTAAAAGCCGAAATCCCCACCCCCGGCGGGAAGGCCGGATTCCCCCTTATTGGTATCAGCCGCGAGATCCCCTCCTTACCAAGCCACACACATTTCCATTTGTTCCACACCTTCAAGGTGAGCTGCACAAAGGGGTTCTCCCCTTGAAAGCCTCTATTCCCATCCCGGGGCAACCACAACAAATCCCCAATCGGGCCCCCCCGCAATTCCTCCAACTCCATCCACACCCATTCTTTTTTCTCATCCCCACACCAGTCCACACATGCACTCAATCGGGCGGCCTCCCAATATCTCCCTAGATCTGGGATCGCCATTCCCCCACTTTCCTTCCGGGGCGTCAAAATTCGCCCAGCTATTCTGTTTTTTCTCGAACCTCCCACATATTTCATAATCACCTGTTGCCATTTCACTAAACAACTTTTAGGCACCCAAATTGGCAGCACAGTAAACAGATACAGCCACTTAGGTAGGATCACCATTTTAACTGCTGACATCCGCCCATACCATGATAACCCTTTACTCTCCCAGCTTTCCAATTCCTTCCAAACTATTTTATCCATGGCACCATAATTAGCCTCGAACAAATCCTCCTCCTTCGCCGTTAATTTGATGCCCAGATAGGTAATACTGTGCCTAGCCCATTTAAATGGGAACTGTTCCTTAAGAAGGAGCGCAGTCTCTTCTGGGACCGAGATATTCAGGATCTGGGACTTAGTCGCGTTAACTCTGAACCCCGAATATTCCCCAAATTTCACTAAAAGATCATAAAGTGCAGTTAAAGACGTCTGCGGCTCAGTTAACATAAACAGTAAATCATCTGCAAAGAGAGACACCTTGCTTTCCAAGGCCGTCCATCTAACCCCTTTCACCTCCCCGCATTCCCGTACCCACTGGGCTAAAGGTTCCATCGATAATACAAACAAAATTGGTGATAAGGGGCACCCTTGCCTCGTGCCCCTCCGCAACTCAAAAGCCGCCGTGTATTCACCATTAATACGAATCATCGCCCGCTGTTGGTTATAGATCGCTTTAACCCAACGCAGATAATTCCCTCCTATCCCCATCTTCTCCAAGACCTTAAAAAGAAAGGGCCAAGCTACACGGTCGAAAGCTTTCTCAGCATCTATTGTTAATAATAACATCTGTTGCTTCCCCCGCTTCCCTCCCCACATAGCATTCAACACTTTCCATATATTATCAGATGTATGCCGCCCCGGTACAAAACCCGCCTGGTTCTCATGCACTAAATATGGTAAAAGGGGTAAGATCCTATTGGCCAAAACCTTAGTATAAATTTTAAAGTCCGTCCCCAACAAGGAGATGGGTCAGTATGAGCCACATAAAGTTAAATCGTTCCCCTCCTTTGGAAGCACTGTGATACCAGCGGTACGCATGGTTTCCGGCAACACTCCCTCCTCCGTAAAGGAGTTAAAGAGCCGAGTCAAAATCTCCCCCAACTCCTCCCCAAATTTTTTATAAAATTTGTTAGTGTACCCGTCCATACCCGGTGTCTTATGCGCAGGTAAGTTCTTAATTACCGCAAGCACTTCCCCCACCTCAATGGGCCGAGAAAGCAGCTCTGCTTGCCCCACACTCAAACACGGAAGTTCCATACTTAAAAAGTCTTCCATCCCCCTCAGCTCACCGCCCTGATCTGGTGTATACAACTGTTTATAATACTCAACAAACCGCTCTTGCAGTTGCCCCAGCTGCTGCAGATCCTTCCCCTGGGCATCCTTAATTTTCGTTATATAATTTCGCTGACGTTGTTGTTTCAGCCTGTGTGCTAATATCCTACCGGGTTTATTGCCCCATTCAAAAAAATCTTGTTTTAGCTTATCCTGGGCATATTTAATCTCTCCAAGCTCTAACTCCCCTAACTCCTTCCGTGCCTGAGCCAACTCACTCCGGCCCAACCTACCCAACTCCCCCCGTTTCTGCAACCCCTCCAGTTCCCTGATCTTGTCATATACTATCCGCTTATGCCGCTCCTGTACCTTCTTCCGATAGGAACCAAGAGATATCAACTTCCCTCTCACCACCACCTTAAGACATTCCCAAAGAGTGCCTATTTTACACTCAGCTGTATCATTAAACTCTAAATATTCTTTAATATGTTCCTTCACCTGTATAACAATCTCCGGTATCTCCAACAAGGATTCATTTAAACACCACCCCGAACCTTTCCCAACCTTACCCCCCAGCCTAATCTCCACCTAAAACGGAGCATGATCAGACAGCGTGCGTTCGCTAATCTCACACCCTCCTAGGTCCTGAACAAGTGTCTTAGCCACCCATATCATATCCAGCCTAGACAGAGAGTCATGCACAGGGGACCAATAAGTGTAGTCCCTCCTCCTCCCTTTCAACTCTCGCCACACATCCACCACCCCCAATTGTGCCCCCATCACTTTCAACACTCTCCTACTTTTCACATTCCCTAGGGCCTTCCCCCTGGAATTATCCAACATAGGGCTACTCGTTAAATTAAAATCTCCGCCCACTATTAGTTGCCCCTCTACAAATTCAGTCACCCTTCTTGTCAATTCCAAAAAGAAGGCCCCTTGTGCCACATTGGGCCCATAAACATTCACCAATGTAAATTTCTGGTCCTTTATCTGTATCTTAACCATCAAATAACGCCCTTCCTTGTCCTGTTGTATCTCCTGTACCTGGTGAGTTACGTGTGTATGCACTAAGATGCTTACCCCCCCTTTTTTGAGCTCAACCCGATTGGAAGCAAACCATTGTCCCTGAAATTTTTTGTTTGCCATCCTCCACTCGTCCCTTTTCAACAAGTGGGTCTCCTGTAGAAACACCACCTCACCCTGCAATCTACCGATCTCTTTATACACCCTTTGTCTCTTCATTGGGGAAATTAGACCTCGCACATTCATTGTTACCACCCTTAATTTATCCATCATCACCCCATATACCACACACCCAAATCCTACGCTGTTTGGTTGGAGCAGCCCTACCTAACCCCCCCCCACCCTCCCCCCTCCCCCCAGCCCCCTCCCCATCCCTCCCCCACACCTTTCCAAGGCACCCACACCACGAGTGCACGAGGCATGACTCACCAGCCCGAGCCCCTATTTACATCTTAAATATTCACAACGGGCATCCCCCCCCATCACCATTATAGGACTTAATAAACAGCACGCTTTTCACCGCCTTTCCTACGCAGGCAATAAGCAATAATGTCCAGAGAGTCCACTACTCCACTTCACCCCTCAGACGCCACCGCCGTCTTCTGCTGTTGTCTACGCAGCCTCTGGTCTCCTTGAGGTGCTCTCCGCCAGCCACTTTCACCAGGCCTCTTCCTCTGCGTTTTTGGCCGATCCGTCTGCGAAATCTCAGGTATCCCCGTCCACCCCGCCTTCTCCATTTTCTTAACTGCTTCCTCAGTTGTTTTCACATAGGACGTGACACCTTCAATGCAAAATTGCAAACCAAACGGGAACAGCCATTTGTATCTAATGGCCCTATCCCGCAACTGTGTAGTAATCTGTGCAAAGTCTCTTCTCTTTCGCATCGTAATAGCAGAAAGGTCTGCATAGATCTCAAGACGCTGATTGTCCCACTTGAAGTGCTTAACTTTCCGGGCAGCTTCTACCACAATAGTTTTAGTAGAATACTCGTGAAAACACACAATAATGTCTCTATTGAAGCCTTCCTTTCTGGAGCCCAGCGCTCGGTGGGCCCGGTCTATCTTCCAACACAGGCCCTCCGCCGGCAAACCAGCCTCCAGCACCAACTGTTTGCACACTCTTTCTACTAGGTGTACACAGTCCACATTCTCTGCTGTTTCTACAATGCCACGCAGTCGGATATTCGCCCTCCGGGAACGATTTTCCAAGTCTTCCACTTTAGACCATAACTCCTCTTGTTCCCCTTTCATACTCTCCATCTGCTCTTGCAGTTTTTGCAACGTGTTGTCCTGCGTTTCTACTTTACTCTCCAAGTCTTCCAGACGTTGGCCCACCTCACGAATTTCTCCACGCAAATCCTCCAGCCAGCCCTGGACATCTGCCTTGAACAGGGACATATCCTGTCTGAGGGTGGTAAACCACCCGTGCAGCTCTCCCCGGAGTACCTCCACATCACTGCCCTTCTGCTTCTCCACCTTTGAGGCCTCCTCATCGCTGCCCGCATTCACCGTCGCCATCTTGGATTTCCCCACGGCACCCACCACTGCTGCGCCTTTGTAGGCAAACGCCTTTAATTCAGTGCTACTTTTTTTCATCACCAGACAGCCACGCGGTTCACTCAGCTCTCCACTGATTTTCCGACTCTCCAGACCCCACGTTCAGGCAAGGGGTGCCCCACCAACTCACTCAGTCACCGAGCCCCGTGCTTTTGCTACCTCTCAGGCTGGTGACGTCATTTCCTCCCGAAATATGCAAATCTTAATACAAACTGAGCAGAGGTGAACAATTTTATATCCTAAGTTTGTTTCCTATAGACAGAGAATAGGAGAAAAGTTTTTCCCATAATGTTAAGATGCAAATATTTTAATACTTCACACGTTTTTTTCTATTTACTGTTTGGGGCTTTGTTTAGATTTACAGTTAGTATGCGTTCGGGATGTGCAGGCCAAAAATTTTCATTTCGCTTAGTTTCCTATATGTGCAAGATTTTTCAGTTTGGTTTGTTTTATTCTTTTAAAATTTCATTTCAGGAGGAAATGTTAATAGCTCACACTGAGGCATCTTTACTAAAAATGCAGGCATATTTTGGTGGGCAGATCTATTTTGGATTGGTGAGGGAATGGTTTTTTTGGTCTGCCCGACCTGCAGCTGGATGGGTGTAGGCTGTGGGAGGGGTGGTTGCAGTCACAGCTGAGTTGGTTGGAAGGTAGGTGGGTTTGGTAATGCCTTGGGTTCAGCCAAAGTTGTGGAGACAGGCTAAGATCGGGGAAAGTGAAGGATATAATGGCTGGCATGCAACACCATTGCAAACCATTGGGCATCGTTTGGCATCACTGCGGGCTCTGCGGAAATGGGAGGACACCCCATAGCTAGGTTTAGACTGACTAGCTGGGTGTTCAAGTTGGGCATGGGAGAGAAGGATGTTATATGAGTAAGGGGCAGGCTGACCAGGATAAGCTGCTTGTATTATTAATTGATTTGGAATGTTTAAATTTAAAGCTGCAGCCATGTTACTGCAGTCCTGTCAGAGTTGGGTGGTTTATTTGACATTGTATGCAAAGCAGGTGGTCAGACTGCTGATATTTTTCATAAGCACCATCAGGCCCCTAATGTTAAGATGTCGACAGAAAACATTAACACAGTACATAATAGACTGTTGTTTACTATTTACTGTTTGGTTGATTTGCAGCAAATAACCAACAGGTATGTGAAAACATATTCCCAATAATGAAAAATAATCTTACCTGGGCTGGATAAGGGTAAGGGATCCCCTAAATAGAAAATGAGCAGAGTGATTTAGAAATGATGGTCAAAATAGACTAAAAGGCATGTTTACTAATCCCCACATCGATGACACATGTGTGAACCCCAGTTACCTCTCTGAATGCAGGTAGCGCAGGCCACTAAAGCCCTCGCTAACTATGCCACAATAGAAAAAATCCCCATCCTACGCAGTCGCCATCCCAAAGCAGATTGCCAGGGTAACGTTGGAATTTTAGCACCAGGCCTTGCACTCATTTTTAGCGTGGCTCCCAAATCATGTGCTAAACTCTGTGCTAACTGGTAATACGATTTAATAAACATATCCCTTGATGGAAAACTGTACAGAAATATTGGCCTGGAAAATTGCTATACTACAAATTGGCCTGGAAAACTGCTATACTACAAATACATCTTTTATAGATGTTGGCAGTCAAAGAAGCTATGGCGGCATGATGCACTGACCCTCTCTGTCTACTCATAGAGTATTAGGGTTCTAGGACCTGGGTGCACAAGCTGTATGCTACAGTATAAATGATGCCTAATACACAGATAACTACATGTTGTTACAGCTCCTGAACAGCAGATGGCAGTAAATCATGGTATATGGATTTTCCTAAGGGCCTTTTTTTTTATTAATAAGTGCTGAACACCTACTGCAATACATTTTTCATTCACTACTCGATAAAAGATAGAATGGGTTAATGGTAATTCTTTAAGTGATCAAGCATGTAGAACAGCAGGCTCAAGAAGGCATTTCTAACAGTTCCCCAGTCCAGCATATGCAGACAGAAAAGTAGATGGCTGGAAAACAAAAGTGGTAATTTTGTAATAAAGTGTTTATGTGACATTTCACAAAAGACATTTCTTTTATGCCCCTTTCATAAAGACCTACAAGCTGACAACAACTCATGGATTGCTAATAATAAGGACCATAGTTGCGATAAGGAGCTCTGGACTTCAAACATCAGTCACAAGATTTTCATATAAACATTGTGATGCTCTTTTTTTGAACCGTAAAGTGAGGATTTTCCTAATGTCTCTAAAAAGGCTCAGAAGAGGCAGTTTTTCCTCCTTAGGCCTGCGGCCCTGCATTTAGGGGCCTTTTCTTTAATAACTGTTTGTGCAAATGTATTCTTAACTATCCATCATTTAAGTTACCTTTAACATCATTTACTGCTAGTCAAAGGGTTTTGAGTGATCTGCCCCTGGAATCTTCTCCGAATTAAATGCCAATTAATGTTCCTCACTAGCAGCTTTTTAAATACTCTAGTAAGATCTACATCTTGAGTTTCTTGCTTTTTTTTCTTGTGTTTTATTATAATTCTGAGGTTTCAGTGGACTGAATTGTATATGGAAGGCCATTTTTCTGTTTTGAGATGTCAATATGGATTGGAGTTTATTTGTGTACAAGTGTTAACTTGATTAATGAATATCTATGCTTATAAATTCAAAAAGGTTAAAACATATGTTTATATAATGCAACTGTGCCTGAGTGCCGCCCATGTAAGAGTAGGCACAAGTTTACAGGATACTCAATACACATGGGCACAGTTGCACTATTTCATAAGAGCTCTTTTTCATATATTAAACATGCTTGGTTGTTGTTGTCATTATGTGCCATCAAGTCAATGCCAACTCCTGGCAACCCAGCCCCTGGGTTTTCTTGGCAAGCTGCGACTGGAAGTAGAGTGCCAGGCCTTTCTTTCGCACCATAAGCCTACAGCGCCTGGTGTTCCAAGGTGGTCTCCCGTCCCAATACTACTCGGGTCCAACTCTATGTATGGGAACGGTTTTATAAACATTTTCCCACAACTATCCCATACTTTTATAGGAGAAGAGACTAGCTAAAGTGGGCACAGGATCAGCATTTATGCTTGCATTTTATAAACACCTATGCTCTGATTTGTACCTGCACATTCTCATGAAGCTGCTCTTACCTTGGCAAAGGTGTTATTTCTGCAGGAGTTTTTGGTTAGACGAGTTTATAAAGACACTTAGGTGCATATATTGCCCTTTAAGAAATGGCATGGAACCCTTTTATACCATGACCTTGCACATGAATAATGCATTAATTGCACTGCAATAATGCATTTCATCAAACATATTTTGTGCAAAATCTTTAATTGCACCTTCAGAGGTGTGTGTGCAGTCTGCATAAGTGTTTTGCTATGAATTTCTAAAACGACTAAAGAGAGAGGTTTTGTTCATATAAGTTGATATATGGCCAAAATGGATCTGTTTAACCCGAGGAGATGCCAGGAGTACATATATATTTCCCTTCATGGATGCATGAATCCGGACTCTTCCCCTTACGTTCCTCCCCTGAGCACACCCACTCTACAAATATGCACCTACCTGCCCCATCCAGACTTTTAGGTGTGACCTAATTTATAAGAGGCCTTTTAGGCACATAAATCTGTTTTGTGCAAGAAAAAGGTTTATAAAATGACCACCTGTCTAGATAACGTTATCTGTATAAGTGGGCTGAATAAACAGATCTAGCTTTATAAGGGTAACATTCATACGGTTCAACTTACAGGGATAAATTGGCTGCTAATATGTATAAAGATAAAACACATATGGCTTTTTCCATGCAATGGCCCCCAATGAATAAGGCCCTCAGGAAGTCTTTGGAGGTGTGTAAAGGTTTAGCCAGTCTTTATAGTGTATCTGAATTTTTGGAAAGTATTTGATAAAGTCCCTTATGAGAAATCTCTTAGTAAATTGCAAATTCGTGAAAGAAGAGATGGTGTCTTATTGGTTTGGTAACTGGGTTAAAAGATAGAAAGCAAAGACCAGAATTAAAAGGTGAGCTTCTCCCAAAGAAGAAGTGAAATGCCTCCGGTATCTCTGCTGGGACCAGAGTTGTTTTACTTATTCCTTAATGATCGGGAAAGGAGAGCCATAACGGAAGGGATCTAATTTCCAGATGATACCAAGCACAAGCAAACTGAGGAACAGCAGAAGACCATACCATTCTGAGGGACTGGGCACCAAAATGGCCAATCAAATAGAACATGGCCAGTGCACAGCGATGCCCACAAGGGAAAATATCCTAACTATAGGGCTACTTTTCTTTGAAGGGTTACTAGGTACGAAGGCACATAGGTAATTATGTTGCACTTCTATTACAAAGGCAATGTGTACGCTTTGTGTCTTTACAAACTAGCCTCTCTTTGAGCTCCTGCACCAAGTTACCACCACTATAATGTTTGTATTTCTGGTAACCGAGGCAGGCGGACCCGGCGCTCCAGGCCCCTACCTCTCGCACCCCCCCTCCACCCGCTCCACCACAACCCCGCCCCCCCCCCCCCCCCCACAAAAAACATCACACCAAAATTTTATGGAACACAACTGGTCGCAGCTTTTATTAGCCATAACAATTTAACAAAACAACCATGAACTTCCAAACCCCTCAATTAGCGGCACCTGGCTGCACCAGCCCTACCTCAGCAAAGTGCCTGCCACCGCTCATGCCATAACTCGCCACCCGGCAAGTTACCATACCCCTCTCCCCGACCTCGCCATGCTAAGCAAAAGTCGGCCGAGGGTTTGACCGGGTCAGGGGCACCCCGCCCCCGCCCAATGTAGCCTGCTGCTCCGGACCCCGGAAACCTCCGGGATCCCGCCCCCACCCCCCCGCTGCAACACCCCAAACACCCACCGCCTAACGGTAGGGAGGGAGGGAGGGACGCCACCACCGAACGCAGCCTCCGCACGACTGACCACGCGGAGGCTGCTCGGCTCAACTCCCACTCTGCTCCCAAACCCCCCGAGGCGCTAATTGGCTCCCGTGGGACCGCGACCCACGGGAGCCAATCAATTTAAACGACGCGCGCACGCGCCGCCTCAGGGCCCCGCGCACGCACCCCACCCCCCTCCAGAACCCCCACCCCAACCCCACAGACAGGCCCAGGCAACCCCCTACCTCTCCCAGTACCCCCCCTTGCCCTAGACCCCCGCCCCTTTGCCGCAGCTGTAGCAGGGGCTGAACCCCTAGCCTTTGCCTTGCCAGGCATCTCTCCTGTCACTGAAAACCGGCAGCGACCTGCCACACGAAAACCCTGACCTGCTAGGCCCCACCACTTGCAGCAACCAACTACTACCCGTGACCCTGACAAGCTGCCCCACACTCACCCGGAGACACGCGGAGCACCACCGGCTCCCGCTCAGGCTCCCGCTCCAACCCGCAGCACCCGACAGTCTCCAACAGATCGCAGGTACGCCGCCACCGAACGCAGCCTCCGCATGACTGACCACGCGGAGGCTGCTCGGCTCAACTCCCCCTCCGCTCCCCAACCCCCCGAGGCGCTAATTGGCTCCCGTGGGACCGCGACCCACGGGAGCCAATCAATTTAAACGATGCACGCACGTGCCGCCTCAGGGCCGCGCGCACGCACCCCTGCCCGAGCAGCGCACAGGGTCCCCGCGCCGGGCCGCGCACCCGGTTAATATCGGCCGCCGGGACCCTGCCCGCGGCCTCGGGATTACCAGCAAGAATCCGCAAAGATGCATGCGCTTTATACTGTAAAACATACTAAGTGCTCATCCCGTGCCCACTCCACCTATTCTCCACACCTGGACACACCTAGACATCAAGGGGGGAATTTTAGAAGGATCACATATTTTCAGGTGCCACGTGTGTGTCTAACTGTGGGTTACATTAGTTAATGACCTCATAAAATACCAACCAGTGTAAAAGTACACACTTTGCTGGATGACGTATTTTGCTGATAGTTGTGAGAATGGGTAGAGAGCATAAATACATGCCTATATTATAAAATACTATGATTTACATGCACGCTTGCAAACATCTAGACATGGGCCTTTACCCCAGCTCCAGGGCTGCCGTAAATGTCCACATAGATGGCGTAAATGATCTTTGCCATTTAGGCTAGTCGTCTATAAGGACAATTAAGCACATACTTATTTTTATAGAATAAGCTTAACAAAGGTGCTTTAAAAAGCACCCAACTTGATGCCCCCTCTTAATAAAGTGACCTTCATGGAGGTAATTTGAGAGAGGCTTTTTTCCATGTGTAAGGCCTGTTTTACAGGTGTAAAGGGCTTTTAGAAACTTGGGTGGCTTCATATCTGCATGAAAAGTAGATGACGAGAACAAGCGCACTTACATTTGTGGGATATGCACACAGGCATAGTTTGAGAGGACCAAAAGTAGAGTTGCTGTGTACATGTGTATGCTATAGAATATGAGGGTACACATGTCATTTTAAAAGCCTTAATTGCGAATCACGGAGATGTCCCCAGAGCCATTTTACAAATGGTTTTTGAAGACGTCTCTGTTGAGGGGATGACCAAGTAGACAGAGGGCATGGTGAAGGCCTATCTGGGGTGGTGCAATGGACTTTGAAATGTCTGAAACCTAGTCCAAATTTAGACCTTCTTCAGGCATTAATGGGAAAGTGCTTGTTTTTACCATAAAACATCCAGAGAGCGCAGTGAAGATAGCACTTCACCATCTCCAGTACTCTCTACAATTCCAATGATAGGAGTGGTGGGATTCGAACCCTAGTCATAGCCCACTTCTCTAGGGTTTTGAATACTCTTCTGGGGATGTCTATGTAGATACCCCTACAGACACCTATATTGGGCACTTCCACATTTGTGAAATTGTGTACGAGCTTAGACGTGCCTGCCTTTCTTTCCCAATGTTCTGGCTTGAACAGCCCAGATTGCACAAGGATGTCATGTATAAGATGTGCCTTGGGACAAAGGAACAGATACCCAGACTGGCAGAGTTTTCAGGTTTAAACCCCCCTTTTTTTTATTTCCCTTATGCGTTTCGGCCTTATGGCCTTCTTCAGGGGGGTATTGTGAGGGTGCAAACCTCAAAAAAAACAATAATAGTTAAAACAAAGTAATAAACATAGTTAAAACAAAGTAATAAGCAATATAAAGATTAATATAAACAGCTTGGAGAAAAGACAACTGAGACTGGATAAAATAAAGGCTTATAAAATAGTGAACATGAAGGAATAGATAAGTAATGAATAGCTGTGAACTATTTTAAAGAGCTTTAGGACTAGGGGGATGTGCCATAAAACTAACAGATAGCAGTTGGAGAAAGTAGTTTTTCAATCAACGCCAAGTTCAAGCATTGAATATGTTGCTGGAAGATGTAGTAAAGATATCTAGTATAGCTCCGAGTTTAATAGGTGTTTTGAGAAATTCCTGGAGGAAAGGGCTATAATCTATTATTAGCCAGATAAACTTGGAAATTACCTCTGGGAATGAGCAGCAAGGAATCAACCTACTCTTTGGGATTCTTCGGGAAAGTTTTTAGCATTTTCTTAAATTGTAATAAAATATTTTTTCTTGAAACAACTGGAGCTATTCTGATCTAGTTCATCAAATCCATTGCACTCCAGGCTCTACGCAAGTCATCTGATCATATGAAAGATACCATCATAATAGGACTGATGTGCAGAAGAGGTGTGTGCTTAGAACTCAATATCAGGTAGATTCTGACTGCATTTAGTGGGGCTAGAAGAAATCCCATCAGCCCCGGCGAGATTAACAGAGCCGCGAGAAGAAAGGGAAACTCTCGCGGCTCTGAAAGCCTGCGCATTGGGAGGGACTCGGGAGCCGATGGTGAAGGGAGGCTCTGCCGGGCAGGCGGGGCCCCACAACGGGACATTTGATTCTGCCGCTGCCGCAGCAGCAGCCGGTTTGGGTTTTTTTAATCTATCAGGGTTGATGGGGGGAGGGGGGTTAGGACTGGTAATGGGCTATGGGGGGGGGGGGGCTAAGACTGGAAGTGGGTCGATGGGGAGGGGGGTTAGGAATGGTAATGGGCTATGGGGGGGTTAGGACTACTAATGGGCTATGGGGGGGCTAAGACTGGAAATGTGCTGATGGGAGGGTAGGACTGGTAATGGGCTATAGGGGGGGGGTTAGGACTGGAAATGTGCTGATGGGGGGGGGGTTAGGACTGGTAATGGGCTATGGGGGTGCTAAGACTGGAAATGGTCTGATGGGGGGTTAGGACTAGTAATGGGCTATGGGGGGGCTAGGACTGGAAATGGGCTAATGGGGGGTTAGGACTGGAATGGGCTGTGGGGAGGCTAAGACTGGAAATGGGCTGATGGGGGTTAGGACTGGTAATGGGCTATGGGGGGGCTAAGACTGAAAATGGGGTGTTGGGGGGCTTAGGACTGGAAGTGGGCTGACGGGGGGCTTAGGACTGGTAATGGGCTGGGGGGGCTAGGACTGGTAATGGGCTGGTGGGTAGCTAGGACTGGAAATGGGCTGAGTGGAAGGAAGGCTTGAACTACAAACAGCTGATGGGGAGGGGGCTTGGAATGGAAATGGGCTGTGAGGGGAGGGAGCTAGGACTGGAAATGGGCTGAGTGAGGGGGCTAGGACAGGAAATGGGCTGATGGAGGGCTAGGATAGGACTGGAAATGGACTGTTGGGGGGGCTTGGATTAAAATGGACTCATGGAGGGGCTAGAACTGGAAGTAGGCTCATGGGGGGCTTGGATTGGAAATGGGCTGAGTGGAGGGGAGCTAGGATTTGACATGGGCTGATGGTGGGGCTAGGAAAGCACTAGAAATGGGCTGATGGGGGGCTGGGATTGGAAATGAGCTGATGGTGGGACTCGGATGGAGGAGCTAGGACTGGAAATGGGTTGATGCGGGGACTAGAAGGGAGCGGATGCTGGGTGGGACTAGATGTTGGGGGGAGGATTAGAATGGGATACAGATGGGAGAGTGAAATGGAGAGGGAAAAATATTTTGTGTGGGAGGGAAGACAAATCTACAATTGGCCGGATATTGGGAGAGTAAGTGGGGTTTGAGGATGGCGGGGTAAAATTTGAGTGGATGAAATAGGAATGAGGAAAGAGTAAAAGGAGAAAGATTAGTATGTTAAAGCAGATGTAGAGAGAGAATGGAAAAAAACTAGAAGAGTGAAGAAGGGACAAATGGAAAGCAGACGATGGAGAGTTAGCAGAAGACATGAAGAAACCAGAAGAAACTGGCTGGAGCAATTGCAACTGAAAAAAAATGCCCAAAAGGTAGAAAAATATCTCTTTATTGAATTTATTAACTGAAATATGCCAGCTCTGGGAAATGTGCATCATTAACGTCTGTGCTTTGTTTAGTACAAGAGGAAATTAATTTATAGTTTTATTTCTACAGTGTTGTTGGGCTTTTGGGGTTCCCAGTTTAATTATTGTCTTCCTGTTTCTAAATTGTGATTCCTTGTTTGGTGACGGTCTATGTTCTGCACGTGTAACTGAGCTGAGGTATTCTGTTTATGTAATTCCTATTTGACATTGGCACTTGTTCTCTTTCCCCAGTAGGTCATGTATTGTTGTTCTCTGAAATGTATTGATTTAATATTTGTAGTGTTGCCTTTTGATAGGTAGGGTCTTGTGCTTTGTGAGTCCTGGTAGTGATGTTATGATATGGCGGGTTTGCTATGGGTTCTAAATGGGCAGTGTTTGTAGTAGTTCCTAATGTGCCTGGCAGTTGACACTGGATTATAATAATGTAGAAATCTTTTAGTCTTTCTTTATCCATACACTCATTAAGAGGCATGTTTACTAAAAGTTAGTGTATGGTAACATTATGCAAATATTTATGCAAATTAGGTCCCTTATGCAAATGAGGCCCCGCACCGAGTCTCCGCACATGGCCCCGCACCCCCCTTGGGCCGCCCCTGGCTGCAACCCTTCCAGAGGAAAGAGCAAAATGCATTTTCATTGCAGTGGTTAATATTACCTGGCTGACAAAATCTGCCCATAAATACATACTCCAAGCATATTACTGGCCAATTGTCGCATGTCTGAGTGTCTGAAATGGCAGGGCAGGACATGCTGCTTTCATAACACAGATGCCCTTCTTCTGAGCTACCCAGGCCTAGGTGTCCAAGTACCTGGTTCTGCGGGCATGAACATTGGGAATGTCCACATATGTAAAATTGTCTACACTTATGCATGTACCTGGTCTTGCTGTCTGCACAGGGCCTATATCCAGAACCAGTTACTTGGATGTTCATTTTTCAGGGTTGAGATGGAGCAATTTCAGAAGGCATTGCTGCCACACCCCTGGTTTTTCAATGTTTTGCTCGGGACATACTGCATTCTTCCTTGATATCCCTTCTAAAATGGCACTTCACTTGTGTAGCGGTAACATGGAGCTTGATTCACGTAGGGGCACATCTGGGCCATCCAGACATTCCTGCGGTGCACAGAATCGGGCTCATGGATGGCCCGGCATGCCCCCGACTCACGCAGATTTGTTCTTCCTCTTCCCCACTGCCTGACCCATGGCTGGCCTTCCAGGGTCTGGATCAGGCAGCAGGGACCCCCCTGCACCTGGTCCTGGGGGTGTGATCCCTGGGCCCGTTTGCTGGGTTGGTGCTGCTTATTCCGTCTTTGAGGTGGAATAAGCAGTATGTCTCCTTTCACCTGGCAGGATATACATGGCCAGAGGGGGAATCAGGCCTGGACGGCTTGCAGGGCTGCAGCCCTGTAGCCCATGTCCCAGAATCGGGCCCATAATGAATTAAAGGGGTCAACATGGAGACCTCCGAGGATCCTCTCCCTTGGGAGCTTCTGATCCCTGGTGGCTAGTGGGCCTGAAGCCCCCTGCCCTGACATGAGACATAAAAGGAATCCCACCAATGAATGGCTATTCCTTAAGTAAAAGATTCTGAGGGTCAGTCCTCCCCAATCTTCCTTTCCCCTAGATACTGACTTACTCTGAGGAGCCTAGAAGCAATGGTGCAGGAGTGATCCCTAGCTGTCATTAAAAATAATTCCACTTGACCCCTGGTGGCAGTCTCATGGTAGAAGCACTAGGGCTCAGACTGCCAAATAAGAGGGAGGCTTTGGGTGTCCTAGCTACATGTGTGAGGTGCCACTACCAGCCTACAGTTAGCTCATTTCCCAGAAAAACTTTGCCTGTATGATACTCTGACCTCCAGCCAGCGGATATCAGAAGGTTCTGCTCTGCTGACTGACTACCTGCCTTAGCCTGCTCTATGTCTGCTACTTTCTTTTGGAGCAAATCTTGGTCCTATCTGGGATCTGAATATAAATCCAGCCTGGTTAGACCAATTGTCTAACCAGCTGAATATAAATCCAGCCTGGTTAGACCAATTGTCTGCACTTTGGTGTCACCTTGCGCTTGGCTCCCTGCCACATTCTGGATCTTGATTTGCCTTGTTGCATCTTCCTAGATCCTGTAGCAGTTTCTCTTGATCCTCTGCTTTATTCATGCCCTGCTCCCTCTTGGTGAGTGACCCCCTTGCTTGTGTTTCCTGTCTCCTTCAGGGTTCCTCTATTCCTGGTTTTCACCTTGGGTTCAGGCAGGAACAATCTGGTGGTCACCAGCCTCAGAGGGCTCAACTTGAAGAGAAGGTGGCTGTTGCAGACAGAAGAGCATATCCTCAATATTTCTGGACCTGGAGTGCCCCTTCCTGTGGAGAACCTGTCTGTGGGCCTCATCTGCTTACTTTTCTTGAGTCTTTCCTATTAACAAGAACTTTCACAACAAAGGAATGAAGGATCCTAGGGGATGGGGGCTAGGAAGTATCCATGTCAGTCCCTTCGCACTGTAGCATAGGTACAGTATTTCTGGTGTATTACTCAGCCAGCAGCATGCAAGAAATTTTGCATGAAACTTATCTAATGGAATGCAAATGAGTCAAGAGCTCATTTGCATCTCATAGCCACATTGCATAAAACATTTTTGGAGGCTAGTAGATGAAGTCCTTAGTGTGCAACGTTTTCTGTAAAGTCCTTCTATTTAGCTGATTATCCCCCAGCATTTTTTAAGTAATTCAGGGTTGTAGTTTGCTGATCATTATATGCAACGATGAAGAGCTGATACAGGAAGAATAATGTAAGACAAAGGAAGGCCCCTAATAATTGTTCTGCTACTTTTCTCCTCCACAATTATGCAAAAAATACAAGGCAGAAAAAATAGAACTAGAAATAAGACCAATGGAGGCGGCAATAGGGCCAAGAAACAGAGAAAAAAATGGTGGCAGATAAAGACCTTATGGCCTATCCAGTCTGCCCATTCTTGCCCACTACTAAGCTTTACAGTCCCTTTTTGTCCCTTAGAAATCCTTTGTGTTTGTCCCATGCTTTCTTGAATTCAGTCCTCATCTCTACACCTGCACTGAGAGGTTGTTCCACACATCCACCACTTTTTCCATAAAGAAATATTTCCTCAAATTCCTCCCAAGTCTATCCCCTTTCATCTTCATCCTATGCCCCCTTGTTGCAGAGCTTTCTTTCATTTGAAGGAGGCTCTCCTCCTGGGCATTTATGCCACAGAGGTATTTAAAAACATCTTCATCATACCTCCCCTTTCCCGCCTTTCTTCCAAAATATGCATATTGAGAGCTTTAACTCTTTCCCCATATGCCTTATGACTAAGTCCACTGATCATTTTAGTAGTCGCCCTCTGCACCGACACCATCCTGTTAATAATCTTTTGAAGGTGCGGCCTCCAGAAGTTCACCCAGTACTCCAAATGAGGTCTCGCCAAAGATTTATACAGAGGCACTATTGCCTCCTTCCTGCTGGCCATTCCTCTCCCTTTGCACCCAAGCATTCTTTTAGCTCTTGCTGTCATCTTTTCTACCTGTCTAGCCACCTTAAGATCAGCAGAAACAATCACCTCCAGGTCACGTTCTTCTTTTGTGGACAAAAGTATTTTATCCTCTATACCAGTGGTTCTCAATCCAGTCCTCTGGGACCTCCATGCCATTCAGGTTTTCAGGATATCCACAATGAATATGCATGAGATAGATTTGCATGCACTGCTTCCATTATATGCAGATCTAACTCATGCATATTGATTGTGGTTATCCTGAAAACCTGACTGGCCAGTGGGTCCCAGGAGACTGGGTTGAGAACCACTGCTCTATACTACATCGCTCTCTTGGATTTTCATACCCATAACCACATTGTTTGAAAGCATAAATTTGTTATATCAAATTATTTAAACCATAAACATAAACCATAAATGCATAACCATACAATCTTTTAGCATTAAATCTCTGCTGTCAAATTCCCAACCTGTAATGTGGGTCCCGATGTCACCCCAACCTCCTCCCCAAGCTCCCACAGCAAGCACTGGCGTGAAGCAAAGCCTCCTACCCTCCCAATCACAGCCGCAGATATCTGTATATGCTCCATTTATAATCATTTAACACACATAGTAAGCAAATCAAATCTTCAGATAGCTCTTCAGTGGCTGAATGTCATTGCATTATTTACCTGTGGTTGTCCAGCTGGGAAAGGATAACAGACAGGCCTCTGTGGAACATATGAAAATGCAATGCAATAAATGCATTGGAGCAGTAATTACGGATAGCTTTATAAAGGTTTATGAACTGCCCTTAAAAAAATACCCATCAAACAAAGCTCATGATGTTTCTTCAAATGTTCACTCTATCAAAAATGATATAATCTGATTTAAGCAAATGGGAAACTTAGGAAACATTTTCTAGCTGACCCACTTAGAGAGGTTTTGTTTTTTGACTGGCACCCACTAAATATTATGTAACACACAACCATATGCAGGGCCCCTCTAGATGTCATCACTATTTACAGTTGGGCAGAGGAAGCCACCAGCTTACCAGAAAATAAGGACAAGAAGCCCAAAACACTTGCCAACACTGCTTCATTGGAATGGGTTCAAAGCCACAAAGGGGAAAGTGCATATTTAATCAATAAATGGAAATAAAAGCTAAACTATTTGAGAAATCACTATTCTATGTACACTGAACATATAGAGGTGGTTCTGTAAGTGTTTTTTGGGAAGGCCGACAATTGTACTGTATAATGGAAAGAAGTATTGCCTCTCTGTTGCATTCTTTTCTGTTCTTTCCCTTATGGACAATACTGCATATTAAAAAGGAAGAATTAGAGGGAAGGGTCAGTGGGGAGCCCTCAGTGGAGCTGGAGGGGACTATAGGGACCTTTGAGCCGCCCTAAGTGAATTTGCACCTAAATACCAATTTGATATGGTGGAAGTACTTCCTGAGCCCAGAAGCACCAATAAAAAACAGGTAGGACTACTGCCAATGGCCATTGCTTCTCAAGTGACATGACCAAATGCAAACAACCCTTTAGACTCTCTAGAGAGTACTGGGAATTTCTTGGGAACTACTGAGGAATTGTTAATGGTATTTTAGAGTGTATAAGTGGACATAGTTTGCTGCCCCTAATCAAGGATTTCCTGTGCTCTATGGGCAAATGGAAAAGAAAAATTAAGGAGAATTTGGAGTCATCCGTACCTCTGGTAGCAGGGCCTATGGAGTATTTTGTAGTAGTAAGGCATTCAAAAGAGATGTGGAATGCTGAACCCAATCAGAATGTGATTTTGATGAATATGGACTTGAAACATCCTAGAATGTTATTTCCCACTGACCACTCTTGCTACAAGCCTGTATCCAGGTTATGCCCTCTCACCTATCAATCACTGTGCACTACAGATTGTGTATGGTGGAGAGAGGGGACATTCCCCATGATTTGGGGATTTCTGCCCAAGGAGTTCAGGTATGCTGATGATATTCAGCTGTATGTCCCCTTGGACGTAGATCAAACCTCTGGATTTAAGAACATAACATAGTAACATAGTAAATGACAGCAGATAAAGACCAGTATGGTCCATCTAGTCTGCCCGGTACGGTGTCCAGAGTAGGTACACCTGCCGCTCTGTGCAGGCCCCCCTTCCCCATGTCTTTGTTTAGGGGTGATCCCACCACTCCTTGTAGTACACCCCTATTTGTTAAGGAATTAGATGGTTCAGATTATTTTGATATTTTCTTGTTGCTGTAAAGGGATCCACTGTGTCTGTCCCATGCCCTTTTGAACTCCGTCACCGTATTTGCCCCCACAACTTCCATCAGGAGCGCATTCCAAGCATCCACCACCCTTTCAGTGAAAAAGTATTTCCTGACATTGCCTTTCAATTTACTACCTTGTAGCTTCATGTTATGCCCTCTAGTTTTGCAGCTTCTCCATCTTTGGAAGAGGCTTGTTTGTTCATTAATTCTCTTTAAGTATTTAAAGGTCTGAATCATATCTTCCCTGTCCCTCCTCTCCTCCAAAGTGTACATGTTTAGGTCTTCAAGTCTCTTCTCATAAGGCTTCTGACGCAGGCTCCAAATCATTTTGGTCGCCTTCCTCTGAAGTTTCCAGTCTTTTTACATCCTTTGCAAGATATGGTCTCCAAAACTGAACACAGTATTCCAAGTGAGTCCTCACCAGTGACTTGTACAGTGGCATAAGTACCTCTTCCTTTCTGCTGGTAATTCCTCTTCGTATGCAGCCCAACATCCTCCTGGCTTTTGCCACCGACTTGTCGCACTGTTTTGCCACCTTGAGATCTTCAGAAATAATCACTCCAAGGTCTTTCTCCTGATCCATACACACCAATCTCTCGCCCCCTATTGCGTACATTGCCCTTGGATTTCTGCTTCCCAAGTGCATGACTCTGCACCTCTTCACATTAAATCTTAATTGCCAAGCATTAGACCATTCTTCCAGCTTTTGTAGATCATTCCTCATGTTAACAACTCCCTCGGGAGAGTCCACTCTGTTGCAAATTTTTGTGTCATCTGCAAAGAGACAGACTTTTCCATGCAGTCCTTCAGCAATATCGCTCACAAATATATTGAACAGTGCCGGGCCCAGGACCGACCCATGGGGCACCCCACTAATCACCTTCCTTTCATCCGAGTGAGCTCTGTGTACCATCACCTTCTGTCGTCTGTCAGCCAACCAATTTCTGATCCAATTTACCATCTTGGGATCTATCCCCAAACTACTGTGTTTATTGATAAGCCTCCTATGAGGAACATTATCAAAGTCTTTGCTGAAATCCAGGTAGATGACATCCATCGCATGCCCCTGATCTAGTTCCCTGATCACCCAGTTAAAGAACTCAGTCAGATTTGTTTGGCAAGATCATCCTTCGGTAAAACCATGTTGCCTCGGATCTTGCAACCTGTTGGCTTTGAGAAAGTTAACAATTCGCTCTTTTAAGGAGTGCCTCCATTACTTTTCCCACCACTGAGGTAAGGCTCACAGGCCTGTAGTTTGACACTTCTTCCCTGTCACCACTTTTATGTAGAGGTACAACATCAGCCATTCTCCAGTCCCGAGGAACCTCTCCTGTTTCCAAGGATCTGTTGAAAACATCCTGTAACGGCCCTGCAAGAACCTCTCTGAGCTCTTTCAGTATCCTGGGATGTATCTCATCTGGTCCCATGGCCTTGCCAACTTTCAGTTTTGCAAGTTGTTCTAATACTTCATCTTCTGTGAATGGTGTGGTATCTACTTCATTCCCAGTTTTATATTTGGGAGTCACAGGTGGTCCTTCTCCAGGACTTTCCTTAGTAAAAACAGAGCAGAAGTATTCATTTAGCAATTTTGCTTTTTCAATGTCACTTTCCACGAGTGCGTTCCCAGCACTTCTGAGTCCTGCAATTCTACCTCTGATCTTCTTCCTTTCTCCAATATACCTGAAGAAAGTTTTGTCGCCACACTTCACATCTTTAGCCATATTTTCCTCTGCCTTTGATTTTGCTAGCCTTATTTCTCTCTTTGTCTCTTTGAGTTTGATCCTGTATTCATTTCTGTGTTCCTCTGTTTGCAAGCTTTTGAATTTTGCGAAAGCTGTGGTTTTTGCCTTTATTTGAGCAGCCACTTTGGAACACCAAATAGGTTTTCTCCTCCTCTTGTTTTTGTTTACTTTTCTTACATATTTATCTGTTGCCCCTTTTATTGCCACCTTTAATTTAGCCCATTTCAATTCCACTTCCCTTATCTCCTTCCACCCTGTCAGCTCCTCCTTTAGGTACTTGGCCATTTTATTGAAGTCTGTGTTTTTGAAGTTTAGGACCTTGAGCTTGCTATGATTGGCCTGTACCATGACTTTTATCTCAAACCACACCGTGTGATCGCTGCTGCTCACAGGGGCACCCACGCAGACATTCGACATGCTATCACCGTTGGTGAGCACTAAATCCAGCGTTGAGCTTTCTCTGGTTGGTTCTATCACCACTTGTCTAAGTAATGCATCTTGAAGAGCATCCACAATTTTTTTGCTTCTTTCCAGATTTGCAGAAGGAGTAATCCAATCCACATCAGGTAGATTAAAGTCACCCAATATGATCACTTCTCCCTTTGTGGCTATCTTGGCAATATCTATAATCAATTTGTTATCTATCTCTTCAGTTTGTGTCGGAGGTCTGTATACTACAGCAGTATGGATGACAGTGCCATCTCCTCTTTCCAACACAATCCAGAGCGCTTCTTCTTTTCCCCATGCCCCCTGCATTTCAGTAGCTTTAATATTGCCTTTGACATACAAGGCTACTCCTCCTCCTCTTCCATTTTCTCTGTCTCTTCTGAATAGATTATAGCCAGCTATGGCTATATCCCAAACATGAGATTCATTTAGACAAGTTTCTGTAATGGCCACAATGTCCAAATCCATTTCCACCATTAGGGCTTCCAGGTCCGGAACTTTGTTGGCTAAGCTTCGAGCATTAGTGCTCATTGCTTTCCAGGATTTAACTGGCTTGTGTGTATTTTGCATTGCTTTTGTTCTGCCCACATCTTCCTGCTTGTTTTTGATGTGTGGTTTAAAAGTGTGGCTGTTTCTGATGATATTCTGCTTTTGCAGGGGGTGACGTCCAGAGCTTGACCTTTCACATCTGTGTTCACTTTCTGCTCTAAATACTTCAGCAACTTGGTTTATATTCCTGCTGGCTGAAGAGTCTGGGAGGCACTTGACTATCTTCTCTCCATTGAACTGTGTTCCCAAGTTGATGCCCAAGTATTAGTAGTTTGCTGTTCGGTGAGGTTTGCTGTTTGGTGAGGTTTTCTTCATATTTGGTCCTCTAGCAGGAGATTGGGCATTGGCTGTCTCATTTAAGGGCCCTTCAGTTTCTTTGGATTGGGCATCCTCATTAGCCAATGCAGAGAAGGTATTATGCAGGGATGTTTCCTGACGCATAGGATGTCTTTGTGTCACAGGTCGCAATCTACCAGAACCCACTGTGATCCATTTGTCCCTGGGGTGTTTGATTCTTTGTGGGAGTGGTGGTGGACGTTGTTCAGTTTGTATCTTAGAAGAGGTGCGCTTCATTGCAGCCAGTTCCTCCCTCAGTAGGGTCACTTCTTTATGCATGGCAGCTAGGTCTTCCCATAGTAGAGTCAGTTCTTTATGCATGGCAGCTGACCTGAAGCACAGAGGACAAGCTGTCAGGTTCCAAATGATTTGTCTTGGCATCAATGTACCGCAGTTATTGCACTGAATACACTACATGCTAAATAAGCAGTCTTAGAAGAAGAAGAAAGGAAGAAGAAGGGGCGGGCCTTAACCCAAGTTAAAAGGATAGATGGCAGCGTATGCGACCACTATATAGGCAATGCAGCCTCTGGGGCGGGTGGGATGAGGGGTAGGGTGGGCAGGAACCTAAGTTTCTCTGTTCAGTAGGCTGTTCCTAAACTGGGGAACCCACAGGTATCTGCTCCAAAGCTACACAGGAAAGCAGTCAATCAGAATATCCCCAAATGTAATATATAGCCACAGTTAAACCTTATATTAACAATATTCCCAAAAAACAAGCATTTAAACTCTATATTGGTAGCTAGGAACCAGCAGAGATAATAAAGAAAATTATAGTCTTAGCTGATGGCTTTCTGAGCACTCCAGAGTCCATGCAGTCTGCCTTAGACCGGTATTGTGTGTCCAGGTGTGAGATGGTCTACAACCAGTCCCTCCCCTGGGAGCAAGTTATTCTCCAAGTAGTGCAACAGATTTAACCCTTTATTATATGGATACTTTTAAGAATATAAGATATGCCATGCTGGGTCAGACCAAGGTCCATCAAGCCCAGTATCCTGTTTCCAACAGTGGGCAATCTAGGTCATAGGTACCTAGCAGTTTCCCCAAAAGACACAAGTTCCACAATGCTTGTATTGGGACAAGCAGTGGATTTCCCAGGTTCCCTTTAATAATGGTTTATGGACCTTTCCTCCAGGAACTTGTTCAAATATTTTTTAAAGCCAGCTACACTAACAGCTTTTACTACATCCTCCAGGAAAGAATTCCAGAGTTTGATTATGCGTTGAGTGAAAAAAACTTTTTTCTTATTAATCTTCAATAGGTTACACTGTAGCTTCATTGCAGGTCCCCTAGTCTTTCTATATTTTGATGGCGTAAACGATCAATCTATGTTTACCTGTTCCACTCCATTCATTAATTTATAGACCTCTATCATATCTCCCCTCAGCCGTCTCTTTTCCAGGTTGAAGAGCCCTAACCTTTTTAGCCTCTCCTCATAGCGGTATCTTTCTTTTTTTTTTGTATTAAAGTTTTTTTTTATTAATGCACATTCAATGAAACATAACAGTACAGAACTGGAAAAACAATGTCCAACAACCCCAGGCTACATCAAATAAGTGCCCCCACAGAACATTATGTGGACAACCTCTGATCCAGTCACAACCCACACCTCCTCTGGTAACCCGGAGCCCATAAAACAGCATAAGTGCATAAGCTTAAACAGTAACATATCCCAAGAAACCTTCCTGAAAGACATCCCAATAACAGTACCATAGAAATAAAACCTCCCCTCCCTCCCCCCTCCCCCTCCCTTCTCCCCCATCCTACCTCCCCTCCCCCACACCCTCCGGGCCCCTCCCCTCCCCCCCTTCTCCTCCATGGAACCGTGCTCCCCCCACTGTATTTAACACCAGCAGCAACCCCCCCACCAAATCCTATATCCGAATCCTAAATCCCAATTGCAACATATCCTTACCCCAATCCACCCTAGAGCATGATCCCCCCCTCATGCACTCCCACTACTTCAGCGCCTCCCGCCTCCTTTGAATGAAGGGATGCCATTTACGGTGAAAGCCATTCATTTTATTGGTCAAACGCGTCTGTAATTCTGCCATTTGACAGATAAATACAACTCGCTTTAGCACTCGGTCCACTTCCGGACCGCCAGTGTCTTTCCACTTATAGGCTATTTCCATCCTTACTGCGATGGAAATCATCTTCAATAAATACCCCAATTCATGCCCTGACTCCCCCCATTCCCCCAACAGTACCTGCTCCGGCCTTAACTTCCCCTTCCAGCCCAACTTATTCCCTACCATGCCTTGCATCCATTGCCATATTCCTTGGACCACTGGACACTCCCACCACACATGTAAATACGTGCCCAGAGCCCCACACCCTTTCCAGCAGTATGGATCCTTCGTTTTATCAATCTCAGCTAGTTGTTTTGGTGTGATGTACATGCGATACAGCATTTTATAGCAGTGCTCCTGCACCACCGCCGAACTGGATGCAATCTTAGTTTCTTCATGAACAGACGCCCACCTTTCCTCATCCCAAGAACCACCCAGGTCCCGCATCCACGCCACCTGATTATGCCGCATAAGCACTCCCCCTTTCCAATCCCCTATAGATCTGCGATACCAGACCCTGAGATTCCACCCCTCGGAGTAACACCCTTTAAAAGGGGTTTGCACCGTTCCTCTTTCCGCCCCCTTCAAACTGTTCTGCACAAAATGTGCTAATTGACAATAACCAAACCAATCCTCCTTCCCCAGGGCATATTGCTCCTGCAGGCGTTCAAAAGTAGACAGCTGGCCACTCTCCATGAACAGTTGCCCCATCCACACCAAGCCCTTATCCTCCCATTTTTTATAGACCTCGGCTCTCCCCCCCTCATGGAAGCCACTACACCATCTAATTTTCTGAAGTTGGATAGCCACTCTAATCACCACCAGATGTGCTTTCTCCCGTTTCCACACCTTTAGGGTAAGCTCTGTAAAGGGACTCAGCTTCGGCTCCTTCCCAGCCTTATCCCCTTTCCCCTGGCTGGAAACAAACATGCGGTCTGCCAACATAATCTGCCCACTCAAGACCTCCTCTGCTCGCACCCACCCTCGGGCCTCCGGCCCTATCCTCCAATAGACAAGCGCCCGCAGCTGTGCTGTTTTATAATATCGCAGCAAATCCGGGACACCCAGTCCCCCCTCTCTTCTATGCTTAAACATCATCCTTCCGTTTAGCCTGGGCGGACGTCTCCTCCAGATGAAAGAGAAAATTCTTTGCTGCAACAGCTTCAATTGTGCCACTGACAACTCAATGGGCAATGCCAAGAATAGATAAAGTATCCTAGGCAGTAGATTCATTTTAACAATGGCAATTCGCCCCACCCAAGAAAAAGTGGCCTTATCCCACCTCACAAGATCATTCAGAATCTCGGCAACTAAAGGATCATAATTTAATCTTCTCAATTGCCGCCAATCACAGCAAATCCAGACCCCCAAATATTTTAACTTCTGCTTAGCCCACCGGAAGGGGTAATCCTGCCTCAACTAAGCCTCCATATTGGGACCCAGCCTAATCTTCAAGGCCTCAGTTTTACCCATATTCATTTTATATCCCGAAACCAAACTATATTCCCATGTTTCCGCCAATAACACTGGTAACGACTCTACCGGCCTGCTCACAGTGTAGATAATGTCATCGGCAAAAAGAGAAATTTTATATTCTTCACTACCCACTTGGATACCCCTAATGAAATCTTGCTCTCTAATCCGTTGTGCTAAAGGCTCAATGACTAACGCAAACAGCAGAGGGGACAAAGGACACCCCTGTCGAGTGCCCCGCTCCAGTTCAAACTCTGCTGAATAGGTACCATTCACTCGAATCCTAGCTTTCGGCTGGTCATATTTATCATTTATTTACATACTCGTATATACTGCGCTATTCTGCATCAGTGCGGTTTACATTGAAAAAACTGAAATTACGTTGAACAGGGTATTATAACTTGGAGATAACTATTTTACAGGGAACATGGGCAATGGAGGGTTAAGTGGCTTGCCCAAGACCACAAGGAGCACCTGTGGGACTAGAAACCCCAGTCCTTCCGGCCCAAGGTTGCTGTCCTCTAGTGGGATTTGAACCACCAACCTTCCGGCCTGAAGTACCTTGCCCCAACCACTAGGCTACTCCTCCACTCCATATAATGCACCAATCCAGTTTTGAAACCCTGTCCCAATCCCCATTCTCTGCAACACAGCGAACATAAAGGGCCATTCAACTCTATCGAACGCCTTCTCGGCATCCACCGCCACAACCAAAGAATCTATGCCCGCCGTCTGGGCTGCCCAGAGAACATTTAATAGCTTCCGTATATTATCACTGGCTTGCCTGCCGGGGATAAAGCCCATTTGGTCATTATTTATCAGCTTAGGTAGAAAGTTCTGCAAAAGGGTAGCCAAAACCTTTGCCAAAATCTTCGCGTCCAAATTAATTAGAGAAATAGGCCGGTATGACTCACTCATCCCCTTATCCTTCCCCAGTTTAGGCACCAAGGCTATACCCGCCACTGCCATTAACCACGGTAGTGCCCCCCCTGATGAACACCATTAAAGACCCTGGTAAGTTCGCCACAGATTTTGGAACTGAAAGTCTTATAGAACCGGGCCGTAAGACCTTCCAACCCCGGGGCTTTGCCTTCCTTAAGGCCATTGATTGCCACCCGCACCTCCCCTTCCTCAATTGCCCTATCCATCCATTGCTGTTCCATCTCCTCCAATTTCGGGAGATTAAGTTTTTCCAAATATTGTCTAATCTCCACCTCTGACCCTCTCCGCTCTGCCTTATACAGGGCCCTATAATACCTACTGAAAATCGCCTGGATATTGACGGTGCCATGTTCCCATTCGCCCCTTTCGTTTTTCAGCTTATATAACTGCTGCTGTACATGCCTTCTTTTAAGTTGCCGAGCTAAATACTGACCCGGTTTATTACCCCCAACATAATAAGCATGCTGCAGCCTTTTCATTTGGAAGGCCCGTTCCCCCAATCTTAATGCCTCCAAATCCTCCCGCACCCTAGTCAGCCGTTGTAACACCGCCCTACTCCCAGTCCTCTGGTGTTCTCTAAGTAATTGTTGTAACTGAGCTCTCAACCCTTCCTCCGCCACTCCTGCCTGCCTCTTCTTTTTTGCCGCCATTGCTATTACACGCCCCCGGACTACCACTTTCATACCGTCCCACACTATCTCCCGGGATACTTCCGCTCCCCCATTTAGTTGAAAATACTCTGTAATGCAGTCCTCAGGCTGGCCACCCCCTCCGGATCTGCCAACAGCGATTCATTCAATCTCCAAAACCGGAGTCCGGTACGCTCTTTATAAAATGCAAGAGCAAGTATTACTGGTGCATGATCCGTCCATGACACAGCACCAATATCCACAGTGCCCACCCTATCTAACCAATTAGAGTCTATCCACAACATATCAATTCTACTATATGTTCGGTGAGGATGTGAGAAAAAGGTGTAAGCTCTTTCTCCAACATGACTATACCTGCAGACATCTACCAATCTCAATGCGGACATCAATTTAGCCAACTTCTTTCTTCCCAATTTATCCCAACTCCTTCCTCCCCCCGAGGAGTCCAGGCGCACAACTACATTAAAATCCCCATCTACAACCAGGCTCCCCCATTTATGCTCCTCTATAAGTGGAAGAATACGGTCGAGAAAAGGGCCTTGAGCTATGTTAGGCGCATACACACAGCAAATGGTAACCTCTCTCCCTTCCAAGAACCCACACCAAAGAGCATACCGCCCTTCCCAGTCTCTAATAACTTCCTTAGTGTCCACCAGGAGGTCCTTGGAAAACATTATCCCCACACCCCCTTTTTTATAGGAACTTTGATTGGCAGCAAAAAAGCCTCTATCATATTTACCCTGATAAAGTCCCCCCCCCCCGAGAGCTCTTTAAATGGGTCTCCTGCAGCAGGAGTACATCCGCCTGAACTCGGGCACCTTCTCTTACCACTGCCCGTCTCTTTTGCCAGGAATTGAGACCATGCACATTAAGCGTGAGGATCTTTAATTCACGTTCCATTTTCAGGAATCACTTCTACCACCAGTGTGCACCATTCCATAGTGAGCCCCCCTCCCCTGCCCCCCACACCCCAACGCTTATCCGATTATGATTGCCCTCCCCCTCCCTGCTCCCCAACCCCTTTCCCCCCTCCCCTTCAATGCCCACCCCTATAGCCCTCTACCGTGCTCGCTCCTCCCACATCCACCCCAATCTGGACACCCCAGAACCCCCACCCACCTACCTTCCCCCTCTCCTCTAGCCAAGTTTACCGGAACTCCCAACCCCACATCTCTAAACAGCATACGCAATCCCATATACATTGTCTTCCCCACCTCCCTTCTCTTAATATTTCCACATCAACCCTCCCCACAGTATATTTAAACATACAAATTCGTCCCTCAACTTCGGAAGGGCGTATTCATTTCCCCTCGGGCAGATTTCCTCTCCTGTCTGTCCACCCGACGCCACCTCCTGTCAGGAACTCGCTGCTGTGTGCCGCCCGTCTGCTCCATCTCTGGAATCCGCTGGATGCCAGCCTCTTTCATAGCTTCCTTCAGTGCCAGCAAGGTCTCCGCACGCCTAGTCGTCCCATTAACGGTGAAAGCAAGCCCCACTGGAAATAACCACTTATATCGTATATTGTCCTCTCGCAGCCGAGTAGTAAACTCCCGCCAGGACTTCCGGCGCTGCAGCGTAGCTGCGGCCAGATCATCATATATAGCAACTTCAGTTCCTTGCCATTTAAACTTTCCCATGGAACGCATCTTGCTGGCTATTTTGTCCTTAAGCTGGTAATCATGGAAGCAAATAATGTCTCTAGGCTGCTCCCGTCGCACTGCTCCAAGCGATCTATGTGCTCGATCCAGTACCACCTCCACCACTTCTTCCCCAGCCTCTTTCAGGACAGCCTCACAGATAGCTTTCGCTGTTTTCATACAATCTTGGTACTCGTCTACTTCAGGGACACCCTTTATGCGCAGATTCTGTCATCTGGCTCTGTTCTCCAAATCTTCCAGCTTCAATGCCATACTCTCCTTGTCCTCTTCCAAACTCTTCATCCCTTTTTCTAACAATTCAGTGCGCGCCTCCAATGTCTCAAGACATCCTTCAACTTCCGCTACCCGGCATCCTACTTCGGTTATATCAGCTCTCAGCTGTGAGAACATCCCCTCCACTTCTCCTTTGAACCCAGCAATGTCCGTTTTAATTTCATTGAACCACGATTTGAGTTCTTCCTTTGTAATAGCCACAAGAGCACTCGCTGCGAGGGGGTCCTTCTTGCCAGAATCAGACACTACCACACTCCCAGATGGGCCCTCTGTCATCTGCTTATTCCTCTCCTGGGGCTCTGCTCGCACACTGCCATAGGCAAATTCCTTCAGATCAGCTGTTTTCTTTCAGGTGGACACCATATCTTAATCACTGCTGCCTCCCACCACCACAGTGTCCTGGGCCGTTTTTAGCCTCTATTGCAAAGCTGGGCCACTACGTCCCTATTCAACCACCAGATGGAGCTAATCATTCATTGCTGCATAGCCACGTGCTCAGTTGGAAAAGAAAAAATAGCAGAATTATAAATTGTAACAAACAGTTAACAACTCAGGGCCATATACTTATTCCGCTGCAGTTCATGTCCAATTCCTTCCTCCTGGTATTGTCCAAAGCAACAGCCCCCACAGCTAAATGGACAGGGAGAGAGTATACTGGCACACAGAGTCAGCTGTAGATAATTTCCCCCCGCGGGCCCCACTCAGCTCTCTCTCCTCCCCTCCATGCAGTAATGGCTGCCACAGAGGTCTCCGGGACAGGATCGGCACAAAAACTGTCTCCCCTTTCACCCACGCGCCCGCAGCGGAGACTTTCCCGTTCTTCTGGCACCTCCACAGAGCCACAGCAACTTAATTCAGCTCTCCCTCCGGTACTCACAGCAGCAATCCCCTGCTAAGGGCTCCAACAGTAGGCACAGCAACCCCCGTTCCTCGGCAAGGCACTTCAGATCTGGCTCTCGCACACAGCAGCTACATCGGGGAACCAATTAATTACACCAGGTGGGGAGCTCAGGGAGGCAGGCAAGACATCGAGGCTAGCGATCAGGGCCTGTGCAGAGCAACATCAATCAGCCATTCCTTCCACCGGAGCTGCGCAGACCAGGCCTCTCTCGTCGGCAGGTCGGGGCATAATTTAAGAGGCGGCGATCACATACCGGCCTTCACTCCCTTTTCCACCTCGCCCCTTTTTCCGCTGCATTTAGCCACTCAGCTTATCCCCCAAATCACGGATTCATGTCCTCCCCTCCGGTAAATGTGGGACGCCCGGCACGGAGCTTCAGGGAGATGCTGCCATGTCAGTTCGGGCTCGCTAGCGCCCCCCCCCCCCCAGCGGTATCTTTCTATCCCCTTTACCATTTTGTTGGCTCTCCTCTGTACCTTTTCTAATAACACTATATCCTTTTTAAGATACAGCGACCAGAATTGCACACAATATTCAAGGTGCGTCGCACCATGGAAAGATAGAGTCATTATAATATTCTTTGTTTTATTTTCCATTCCTTTCCTTATCATACCTAGCATTCTATTTGCTCTCTTGGCCGCCGCTGCTGCACACTGGGCCGAGGGTTTTAACATGTTATCCACAATGACGCTTAAATCTTTTTCCTGGATGGTAGTTCCTAATATGGAATGTTGCATCATGTAATCATAGTTTGGGTTGTTCTTTCCTGGGTGCATAACTTTGTACTTGTCCACATTAAATTTCATCTGCCATTTGGATGCCCAGTCTTCCAATTTATCAAGGTCTCTTCGCAAGTTTTCACAATCCTCTTGGATTTTAACAACTTTGAATAATTTGTGTCATGTGCAAATTTGATTACCTAGCTCGCTATTCCCATTTCCAGGACATTTACAAATGTTAAAAACAGCGGACCCAATACAGATCCCTGGGGTACTCCACTATTCACTTTCTCTATTGAGAAAATTAGCCATTTATCCTACTCTCTGCTTTCTATCTTTTACCAGATTGGTGTCCTGCTTCTATTACTTGCGACAATTACATAAGATCCGTCAGGTTTTTTTTCGCAATCTGAGAGGTTACAACTTGTATATGCATTTATACCATCAAGGCTTGATTATTGCAACACCGTTTTATGGAATGACTGTAGAAAAAAAAAAAAGAGACTACAATGGATATAGAATGCTTCTGTGCAACTGATTTTTGATTTGAGGTTTGGAGATCATGTCTCTCCTTATCTGAACTCACTTCATTGGCTACTGATTGATAAGCATTGTATTTTTAAAATGCTTTTCTTGGCTTTTAAATATTTCATGGTCAGCTTTCAGCCTCACTGACCCTACCTAGACAGGACATAAAACCCTTCACTCATATTCACTTTGCCCACCTCATTAAATTTCTCTTTGAAAGCAAAATGTGAATAAGTGTAATCAATGTAATATATTCCATTGCCGTTGTTTTACTATGGATAGCCAGTTACCTCATTGTATTATTGAGTTGCAATTTAATAGTTGAATGTTTACTTTTATAAATTTGTTCTATGTAAAATAGTTCTAAACCTGTTCTATGTAAATTAGTTTCTAAACCTGTTCTATGTAAAATAATAGCATTCTATTATTAAACTTTGTTTACTTGTAAACCGCCACTGATCGCTGGAAGTGGCGGTATAGAAGAGATGTATAAATAAATAAATAAAATAAATGTTGTAAAGAAATATGTATATCCCAGCCTGTACTCTGAGGTCTCAATCAAATAGTTAGTAGCTTCCTCTCACAAACAATTTCATCTTGAATGCGCACGTCATAATGCTTATTCATGTTCTTTGCCATTACTATGGAATACCAAAAATTTACTGTTCTATGGACAATCTGTTAAGTTTTCGGAAGGTGATAAAAACATAGCTTTTTCCTGGGATATGATGGACTTTGCAAGATCTTGTAAGTTATGTCCTGTATTATAATTTTTATGAAGAGTAGATGATATGTGTTATGATGAGGTATTGTTAGTCTGTGTTATGTTCCTTTTTATTATTATGTATGTAATTTATAACCTGCCCTGAGCAATTTGAAAGGACAGGATAAATATTGAATAAATAAAATAAAATAAATAAGGATAATGAAGAAGATTTGAATAATCAATCCTGAATGTTGTTATCACTCGGTGAATGCAGAGTGATAAGGTAAAACTGGATGAAGGAACTTCCTTTCTCCAAGTAAAGAGCTAAGCACCTTCCAGATGGCAATAATTGCCGCTCTGAGATTCAGGATCAATGGAACAAGATAAAGGAATTAGAGGCTACTAATCTGAATTTGGACAAGGGGAATTTAGGGGGGTATATTCAAAAGTTGATAACGCATAATATCCTCTGATGATCAGGATAGTGCTGGGAAATTCCAGGGATCATGCTGGTAAGAAATGGGGTGGGCAAGGGGGAGGTCTTTGGAGGGGTTGGCATAAACACACATGGAAATAGCCACACCTTACAGAATTAGTAGTCTAGTAGTTAAGGCCATAACCTATGATCAGAAAGACATAGGTTCAAATCCTGCTGATGCTCCTTGTGACCTTGGGCAAGTCACTTTACTCTCTATTGCCTCAGATGCAACCTTAGATTATAAGCCCTCTGGGGACAGACAAATACCTTGCTGGGCCAAAGTCTCATGATAACAGCCACACTGTGAGATTTTGGCCCGACAGGGAACTGCCAGCAGGCCCATGGCAAACTTATAAGAGTGGGGGCAACACAGCAAACATGATGAAGTAAGTTTCCCACCACCACATGGTGGGGGGCCCATGAAGAGGGATGCACTACTGTGACAATGAGGGACCTTCAGCAAACCTTTGCTTGGAGGCCCCTCTTTGTAACTTATGCCACTGATCATAACTAATTACTCATACAATGTGATACCTGAAGAAACTGTGAATCATTTTTTTCTACCAAAAAAAAAAAGCTGAATTCTTTGCAGGGTGGGATTCTCTTTTATGGGACGAGTTGCTAATTATCTGAAAACAATGTAGATAACATTTGAGATCTGCCCTCAGATATCTCAGAAGCTCATCTAGGGCCTTGTCTTTGGACAGTTCTAATGCCGATAAAATAAGAGATGCCACAGCTTTCAAGGCTTCCAGTTTAATCCGGAACCACTTGTGGCTACTAGAAGTCTGCACTATAAAATAAAAAGTATAAGAAAAGTCATTAAATGACTGAATTATAACATGAAACATTTTAATAATGAAATTAAGAACAATAAAACACCTTTTGTTCCTCACTGGAGTCACTTTCAGATTTAGCCAGCTGCAAGAAAATAATTATATATAAGTATATATATATGCATAGATGTACATAAATACAACTGTCACAGTACAGATACACATTCATTGGTCATAAATATGAAGAGAAAAACTGTAATGAAGCATTTTAACTTGAAACGGAACCGATTATTTATAGGCACAGAAAACATTGGCAACTAAAGACTACTTAGCTCATCCAATGTGCCTGTATTGAGCATTTACAGATTTGTCTTGCTCTCTGTTCTCCTCCCATCCTTCCCTACCACTGAAGTCCCTTTGAGAAGTTTTGGGCAGAAATGTCGGCATGTTGGGTATCCAGCCAACTAAATTTAAAACAAATTGTAAAAGGTTCTACTAAATGTGATACAGCCACAATTTATTAGCTTAAAATATTTTGAGATCTTAATGCCATTGCAGTAAACAAATTAGGAGGCTGTGATAAGAATATATATTATCCTATCTGAATATTGTAGACTATAGGGCTGGTGCCTGTTCAGAAACTGTGAACCAAACCACATGGCTTCCTGTTAAAAGATGGATTCCTTGCCTGCTCAGAAACTGTTCTGAACCATACAAGATGGAACACTTTTCTGCTGTGCCATCAGTAAACTCTGCAGATTAAGCAAGTCAGCAGAATCATTGTTCATGCCTACGTGTTAGAGAACTCGCTCTCATACAGAGACTGTGCCACTAGGCCTAGGATTTGGAACATTGAATGCACCTGCATTTCAGCATCTTTCCTGCACTATGGACCTTTGTTTGGAGAAGGACCACCTGACCACTGTTACAGAATTCGCTGAAGATGACATACAGTATCTGAGACCAGCCAATCACTGTGCAGTGATGAGGGGGTCAGGACAAAGAATTATACATTGGAGAGACACACAGCATCTGCACTTTTCCTGGACTGCTTCTATCATCTTTTCCTGAAACTGTTTCTGGGACTTCTGCACACACGAACTTCTGATATACTGCTTGGGAACTGTAACCTAGGCTGTCCCTGGGAGTTTGTTTTCTGCAGTTCTTAGCGCTATTGCCTACCTGCCTTAAGGACAAAGATGACCCTTGGGATGGAGTGAATCTCTCCCAGAGACCTGCAGCTCAGCTCTCCTGCCTGTAGCTGACATTGGACCTCTGCCACACTTTGACTTCGTGTCGTTTGTGAGACAATTTCTCGGACCCAACCACAAGCATCTAGCAAGAGCTTAGGTACTGATATTTAATTTCCCCCCAAGGTTGAGGCTAGCTTAGACAGATAATGCACTGTATGTCTGAGTGCAGAGCGAATCAGTGATGTTCGTTGCTAAAACAAAGATTAGGTAGCTTGGTAATTGTAATCATAGGGCTGCATAACTTACTACCTCAGAAAACTAATTTATGCTAATTTTACACTATTGCTATCAGTAATAAAGTCTAATTTATATACAAACACAGGGTTGGTTCTTTTATCACGTGGATTGTTTGCCAGGTAGTCCAATGGAATCCTGGGAAAATGGAGAGTAGTAGTTTTTCCTAGACATACCAAGTATTTATATATGTGTATTTATCTGCTACTGATAGTATCGCCTACAAATTTGGGGCTCATCCGGGATAGGCAATTCTGAATGAATCACGTTTCAGAACTGAATGAGCTAGCCTTGAGTTTTTCTTTTAAGACTGTATGATTTATGATGGCTCTCTCAAGCAACATTGCCGAGCAAGAAAGTCTAGTAATCCAAAAACTTGCATCCGTATGTTGGGAACAGGAACAGATTCCAGACAATATTGCACAGATTAATAAATGTCTCAAAGTAGACCCACAGGAGCTTTCCAGGATAGATAACTTTTTTAATGGAGTCCTGGACAGGTTGCTGGGTCATAAAGGCAAAATTAACACTCAGTCTGATTGCTGAACATTCTTGTGTGGTGCTTTTATTTAAGAATAAATCAGTAGAGGTTCTACAGCACACTTGAGACAGACTGAATTTGTGCAGTGCTGATCTGAGAGACTCTCGTGTTCAGATGCAGTCTGTGTGCTGATCTTGGAGAACTCCAGCAGGAAATTGCTGAATTACAACAGCAGTTAAATGATAAGGAGCTCCAGTCAGGCAGACAGGAGGAGTAGGAAGAACCTCCCTTTCCTGCTGGGCCTGACTCACAGTATGAAAATTGCCAGAATTTATCCATACGACTTGCTGTTTTAGAGGAACAAGTAAATTAATTTAAGTGGCTCAAACTTATAGATTTTAATTGACAGAGGAAAATACTAGGCTACAAGAGAAGAAAGCTCAGTACAAATTCAGAGAGAGAGCTTTGCTTGGTCATTTGAAAACCTCTGAAACTGAATTAGCTCTCAAGGAGAGAAATGCCCCTCTGAGCTGAGCAGCTGAGCTGAGCAGCTCAGAGATGAACAGGAGTTAGAGAGGCATAAAAGGGCACTAGCCAAGTTCAAAAAGGACTGGTCCCAGTTTAAGAGTGAGCTTAATCTGCTGAAAGGTCAGCTCATGCCTTCCAGTCCTCTTTCTGTTTCACCAAGTTCATCTCTTCTCTCGGGATAAACCCAGAAGAAGATGATGACAGATTGTCCAGAGTAAAAGAGCAGCCTTGCATTGTTAGATGTCTAGCAGTGAAAGAAGTACTCCGCTCTCAACCCTCCCCCTTGAGAGAGCAGAAAGAGGGGGGTGAAAAGGCATCTGAGTGAAGGGAAACTTTGCATGCCTTGGCTACAAGAGCGCGCTGAAGGCAAACAAAGCTCTTCACTACCCTGAGGCCAAGAGGAACAAAAGAACAAAAGTGCCCCCATCCCTGCAGCCCAAAATCAGGTGATTAGCCCTGGAGACATGGCACTGTCCTTCAAGAAGGGTGGTCAGGTGCCCATAACTGAACATTTGGCTAAAGTTAAAGAGGCCTTCCAGGCTCTGGAAGTAACCAGTGAAAGAGACATGCTCTGGTATCTGCCCTGGGCATTTGATGGAGCTTCCTGCCATGCAATCATCGCAATGTCACAGAATATTAAGAATGGCTTTAACACTGTAGAGGAGGAATTAAAAAAACATTTTGGCTTATACCCTGATACTGGAAGTGCCAAGCATGAAGCTTATGGTATGACTTGGAGGAAGGATGAATCACCTAGGGATTAGGCAGACCTTCTTTCAAAGTGAGCACTCCTGGGAGGTGATAGAGCATCACCAGGAATTTTGTGATCTGTTTTATCAGATGCTGCCATCATCTACAAAGGCACACCTGTATGAGAGGCATCACGAGGCCCTCTCTTAGTTGATAGAGTATGCTAAGGGGATTTATATAGCTTTTGTCAAGAACCTTGCTGATAGCAGCAGAAAGGTAAAGGCTTCTAGCCTGTCTAAGGAGCCAAAGCAGAGTGTCCATGCTGTCAAATCTAACCTTTCTTTAGAAAATAACACTCCTCCTGTCTCACAGGCTCCTTTCAGGCCACCACAGAGGGTCCAACCATCTGGGCCTAAGCAGAGTTCCAGCAACCAGCATTCTCCTAGGCAGAACAGGAACTGGAGGAAGAAGCCTGGTGGTGATATGGATCTGCGTTTAAAAGAAAAACTAAAGAAAATGTTAGCAGCCCTTAACAAGTTACAAAGGAAGGCCTTCCCAGAGGAGGAGCCACAAAAGGCACCAGCCAAGCCCCTCCCCCTTCTGATGACAGTGAATGACTAATTGCTTTTGGTTCTGTTCCACAGGTCACTGTCTCATGGGTACAGCCAGTTCAGACTTCCAGGCCGGCCAAAGAGGCCACATCCTCAATACAGAGTGACAGTTCCCCAGTGAAGGGCAGGGGGCAGGGTGCCAGCCTTTGACTCCATCAGGAAGCACAAGTACTTTCTGGGTAAACTCAAGCCAAAGGGACACTGGTATACTATTCTTGTTACAATACAACAGGTGTTTCCCTGTGAGGACCTAATAGATTCAGCCTCTGAAGTTACCCTGATTACCTTGAGTCTTTTTAACAGGCTCACGGCTTACTTGGAGGGACAGGATACCCTGCATATAACAACCATGGAGGGGTCACTTGTACCTTATGGTGAGCAAGCTATAGAGATCATAGGCCAAGTCTGGCTTACCTTCCAACTTGGAAAGTTACAGGTGAAACATCCCATGATAGTTACCAATTCCCCTGGGGTGGAACTTTTGATTGACAATGATGTCCTAAAACAGCTGTGTCCCATACTGGACACGGGTCACCCACCCTATGTCCTATGTCAAAGTGAAATGTGACAATGGGGTCAGTGGTCCTTGTTCTGTGGAAAGGAAGAACACTTCTATCAGAATTCATTTCCAGAGATCTGCAGACCCCCAAATCCTAGAACTCAAGTATGAAGGGGCTGGGAATGAGAGTCAGAGAAATTGTGAGGTAATCACAATTGAAAAGGGCTCAATAGCTAACATTATCCTTGATACTGATGGTCTGCAGATATTCCTAATGGGTTCCACAATCCAGACGGACCAGGCCTAGGAGACTTCGGAGACTACTGAGGCAAGCACCCTCTGACCTCTGACCCCTGTCCAGGCCACCCTAGGAAACTAGCAGCAATCTCCTCGGATAAGAGAGGCCCATTTATTCATGTGCGGTTGGGCACACCTCAGAAGGAAAGAGCCTATCTGTTACCACACTGATCACTCACTCATTAGTGAAACCCTTTTCCGTCACCTTAATCATCAGGCCACCCTTAATTGTATTAAGAGAACCTTGACCTCCTTCCAAGTGCCTGTTGAGGGCCCCAAGACATTGGTAGGAGTCTGTGATCTTTCCTTGAAAGTAAGGCGTAAATCCTTCAAACACACCTTTTCTATTATGAGAGGCCTTGAAGTGCCCCTCTTCATAGGCTCAGATTGTCTTCGTGTAGCTTATGTGGGTTTGGTGAATAACATCCTCTGAAGTAGGATGGAGGACGAACCAGTGGCGTAGTCTGGCACCCATCCATCATTGAGGGCTGGACAGATCATCCCTCAGGTTTGCAAAGTGGTGAGTGCAGAGGATGTTCAAATACCGGGGAAGGTACAGGATTGTCTCCTCAAGGTCCATATAACCTGAGAGCAAACAGTTTCAGACCCCCTGGCCTTCTTCAACCCTAACAACCGTTTTGAGGAGTTGGACCTGGTTAACTATAATGGCTCTGAAAATCGGCATTATCTGGATACTATGCTGCTCTGCCCTGACTCCAGACCTAGACCGCCACAGCACAATCCAGATACTGCCAAGGTGGCCTGTAGGGATATATAGTGGCAATATCCAGGTAGTGTTGCTGAATATTATGGCCATCTGAGTTTATCTGGTTAGCAGGTGCTGCTAACCGGATAAACCCTGCCAAATATTGGGCACTATGCATTTTCTCACAGACATGTGGGGATAATGTACTTTAAATCCTAATGTATGGGCCTACTTTAATATTTGTTATTAATGCATGTGTATGACCACATACACACAATGACCTTTTATAAAACGCCAACCAGTGTAAAAGTATGCATATTGATATGATGGCATGTACAGTGCCAGTGGGCAGGTGTATGGCCAGAGTTTGGTGACGAGCATGGGCAGAGAACACAATTAGCATACTATAAAATACTATAGATTGTGAAATACTATAATTTACCCACATTCCAGAAAAATATAGGTGCAGGTATTTACCCTAGCTCTAGGACCTGGGGTAAATATTCATGCCTTAACTTAAAGTGCATCTGCCATTTATACTAGTAATTTATAAAAACAATGGGGCCAATTAACTAAATACTGCTAATCAGTTAACACACATTTTAGCGAGCGCTGTCTGCAGGGAACCCTAACACATGGCCATACCAGCTACTGACTGTGAAACACAGGTTAACTCACATGCTAATGTGGACAGTGGACTGGTTAGAGGCAGGGCATGGGTATGGTGAACACATTAATATGTGAGTGCACTAAACGGGGCACTTAGTATGGGGGCATCTAATGTCACCTCTGTGGGTGCTATTAGGTGTACCCAGTTTACTCTGCTGATTGTAACAGTACCCAGTAGCGCATTAGCTGCTGGGAACATACTGGTTACCCCCAACAACTAACGCAAAGTGTATTAGGTTTTGCACTTAATGAGCATTACCTAGTGGTGTTTGGTGAAAGGATCCCCTTGTGCCTTTATAAAATAGGTTTAACAGAGGCACCTTGATAAGCACTTTAGCTAGGTGCCTCCTTACAAATTTACCCTTGTAAAGGGTAATTTTTGTAACAGAGCGCCTAGGTTAAGGGGATGGTAGACACGTATTTTAGGTCTGTTTTGTAAAGACAGCTAGTCACCTACTTGTCTTTATAATATACTGTACTAGCATAAATCCTTCACAAATCATGGCTACTTTCCAGCTGCAGAAATTATGCCTGCTCTAGAGAGGTATAAATGCCCACCCCTACATTATAGAAATATGCTGTATATTAAGGAATTTCATAAATCTACATGTGAACTACAAATTAAATGCTGCTACTGCTTGCAGCCTAAAGGTTCTCCTGTATGAAGAAATAGGAATAATTTTGATGGGATATTTTTCTCATGGGAATTATTTTAAGCATTAAATGTTTGGGAATTACCTGCAATTTTTTTGAAGTTTTAATTGTTGGGATCCCAGGTCTCCATTTAATTGAAGAATTGAAAAAAAGAAAAAGAAATAGCAAAATTAAAATTGAAGACATAATAACTGAATTAAAATTAAAGGTTTGGGAGGTGTGTTTTTATGACCAATGATGGTGGTTTAGTTCTTAAACCAGGTATAATGCTTTTCTTATGATGTTTTCTAGTTTACACTGCTGGGGTCTTTTCTCCTCTGTGGAAAGTGCTTCCGATTTATAGGGTATTGTGAGGTGGCTCCATCAACTATTTTTTGAATTTATAAGTGAATTTCTGGTGGTATTGTGTTCTTATTTTAACAGGGCATGTGGCAGCCATGTGATGAATTGCCACAATGTCTCAGCTGTACTTTGTTGACTGGTCATTAGACAGCAAGGTAAAGGGTATAGGTAGCAGGCTCCAAAGCCTGAGGAAGGGAGAGAGAGACTGGGTGAAGATTGGGGAGGGGGACATATGAAAGAGAGATTGGATTAAGGCTAGGTGGTATTATTTATTTAAGGGATTTTTTATGCCACACTCTCATTTCCATCAAAGCAGTTTACATTGTAACTTAAACTTGGTAATGTACATTAAACAGGGCCTATTTTTTAAGGATTTGGTCTTCTTATCTTGAACGGGTGTCGGCAAGGGCAAGGAATGATGTTTTAATAGTTTGTTGGCTTATTTTGGATAAGAATTTGGAAGATAAGGGGGAGGGGTGGTAGGGTTTAAATAAAAGGTTGAGGAGGGAGGGGATTGGAGGGGGGAGGTGCTAAAGTGTGATGGTGAAGGAAAGAGGTGGGGGGGGGGGGAAATAAAATTGTAGTAATTATACCCTGTTGTTGTAAGTAATGCTGCTGTTTATAATTTTTCTTTAAGTATTTTGTGATGGTTACAATTTGTTGCAGTTTTAATAATAATAAAAAGATTTAAATATATAAACAGGGACATTGATAACTTGGATTTTTCTGAGGCAATGGAGGGTTGAGTGACGTGCCCAAATTGTGCTAGTGGGAATTGAACCCTGGTCTCTTGGTTCCCAAGCCAGTGTTCTAACCATTAGACTACTCTTCCAGAAAGAGAGACTGGGGAAAGGCTGAGATTAGTGGGGACACAGGTCATGGTGATATGTGAAGCAAAGGTGGAAAATTCTTTTTTGCTTCACCTATCAAGTGGCTGCTGTCACACAGCTGACAGCATGCATGAAGAAAGTAGACTGCTGGCTTTTGTCAGTGACGTGCAGAAAGACACCTTAAGGTTTTTTTTTACTAAACTTTCTCTGCTCATAGACAGAATGGAAAAAAAAGCCGTAGTAAATAAGTTTCTAAAAGAGCTACTCCTAATTTCAGAGGGGATCCATCCCCAACCCACACCCCTACAGGTGACACTAGGGACAGTGTTGAGAGGGGTGAGAGAAGTGGAAGAGGTCTCAGCCACTGACTCATAAATTTTTGGGGTGGCCCCTAGATTCAAGAAGAGTTTGTGTGTGTGTGCGTGTCTGTGTGTGTACAGATCGATAAATAGATAGATAACATTTTCAATCTTAGTTTATTTATTTATTTATTTAACACTTATTTCTATACCGCTCTTTCCCAAGTATCAAGTGCGGTTTACAAAGAACAGTAAGTTATATGGTATGTTAAAGCACATACCTAGTCGTATTACATAGAACAGGTGGAACTATTTACAAGTAACAATATAACATTTGAACGGTAAAAAGTTAGAACGTATTTACATTATGGGTACTTACAAATTATATCATCAAAATTGTGATGCGTAAAAATATTTTGTGTGTTTTGTAGTATTGTAGTATGGTTGCTAACCTGTGTCTCTTTGTGTATTCTGATTAGGTAGTGTATTGTAGTGTAGAGAGAAGAAGTGGGTTTTTAGTTTTTTTCTAAATTCCTTTAAGTCTGATAGATGGAATAGTAGTCTGCTTTCTCTCCTAGGGCTTGACCATGGTGCCTCCATTGTGCACTCAAGCCCTGCTGACTCCATTGGACAGCAGATTCAAGCAGGGGCGGCTCTATAATGAGGCCGAGTGAGGCAGTAGCCTCAGGCAGCAACTTTTTGGGGGTAGCAAAATTGCTCCCAAAAAGACCGCCTTACTTATCCTTCAAAATAAAAATAATAAAAAGAAATTTGGCTTAAGAAGCAGCTGCCATTGTCACTCCAGCAGCAGAATGAAGAGCCTTGTGGTCACAATGCCGCCTCCCCAGATAGCCTGCCCATTTCTCCTCATCGCCAGCTCAGCTTTTGCAGAGCCACGGCAAAGGGAGAGCGTTTCCCTTAACCGCGGCTCTGTTAAAGCTGAGTCCGTAGCCGCGCGAAAGGGAAACACTCTCCCTTCACATGGCTCTGCAAAAGCTGAGCCGGCACAGAGGAGAAACGGCCAGGCTGGGCTCTCCAAGGAGGAGGCGGCGGCAGCGCAGCAGCGGGGTTCTTCATTCTGCCGCTGCTGCTGCTGAAGCAGCAGAGGCAGCTGCTTCTTAAGCCGGAGGGTTTTGTAAATTATTTTTTCAATTTCCCTGGGTTGGGGGGGGGGGATTCTAGGACTGGAAATGGGCTGATGGGGTGGATTAGGACTGGAAATGGACTGATGGTGGTTTAGAACTGTAAATGGGCTGACCAGGAGGGGGCTAGGACTGGTAATAGGCTATCGAAGGGGGGGGGTAGAAATGGGCTGATGGGGTGATAGGACTGAAAATGGGCTGATCGGGAGGGGGTCTAGGACTGGTAATGAGCTATCAGGGGAGGGCTAGGACTGGAAATGGGCTGATGGTGGGGTTAGGACTGGTAATGGACTATGGGGGGGGGCTAGGCCAGGAGCTGGGCTGATTGGGGGGCTAGGACTGAAAATGGACTTATTGGAGGGTTACGACTGGTAATGGGCAGATTGTGGGCTAGCACTGGAAATGGGTTAGGACTGGTAATGGGCTGATTGGGGGGCTAGGACTGGAGTGGGCTGATAAAGGGGATAGGACTGGAAATGGGCTGGGACAGGAAATGGGCTAATGGGGGAGGGGAGGACTGTGCTGCTGGCCCTGGAAGAAAACTAGGGGCTAGGGCTACAAATGGCCTGATACAGGGGTATGGTAGAATAGGACTGGAAGGGAACGGATACTGAAAGGGTCTGCCAGGGGAAGGAGGGAGCAGAAAGGGAGCTGACATGGGGGAAGGAGGGGGCTAGAAAGGAGCTGACACCTGGAATGTACTGAAGGGGGACTGGAAGGGAGCTGACACTTGGGGATGGGAGTAGTAGGTGGATGGGTAATGAGGAGGTGGCTGGAAGGGAGCTGACATGCGAATGGCATGGGAAGGGAGATGGACAGAGGGTGGGGCGGCTGGAAGGGAACTGACTGGGGGGTGGCACTGAGAGTGGACCTGAGCTGATACCTGGGATGGTATTTGAACTAGAAGGGGCTGGACAGTGGGGAAGGAGGGGGACTGGAAGGGAATGGACACCAGTGGCAGTCATGGGAATGCAAGGTGGTTGACATTGGAAGGTACTGGGAGGGGAGGACTGGAAAGGGGGCTGATACTGGGGAGGGTTACTGGAACTGGAAATGGGCTGATGGAAGGAAGTGAAGAAAACAGAAGAAGAAATAAGAAATGGCAGATGGACCATGGACCATAGACCACAGAAAGAGAGCTAAGAGAAGACAGGAAAGCAGAAGCCTCAGATCGGGACCAGGATGATCAGAGAATAAAATGGTCAGACAACAAAGGTAGAAAAAATAATTTTATTTAATTTTAGTGATTGGACTTTGTGCTATTTTTATATTTTACACAATATTGGGGAACTGCATCTCTTATTTATCTGATTTTGCACTGCATGTGGACTCTGGCTTCTTGGGATTTCAGTTTAAATTTTGTCTTCATATTTTTATTTTTACATTAGATTGTGGTTACTTATTCTGTACTTGGTGAGGGTCGATGTTGTGCGTGTGTGACTGAGGTCAGGTGTTCTGTTAAGATGGAGTTTGTATATAAAGATCTATACTATACTGTAGTAATTTGACTTGTTCAGCTTTTCAAATAGGTGTTTGGATGTTCCAGGGCCCACTGTAGTATTTACAGTGACACTTTTTTTGGATGGGCTCCTTATGTGAGTTTTCGAAGTTTGCGCTGATATAGTATGGTATGGTAGGTTTGCTCTTTGTTGTAGGGTTTTTTATTAGTTCACAATATGCCTGGTACTGGAGAGTAGTGGTGGTTGTTGTTAGTGAGATGTTCAGAATAAAATTATATTTTTTTTAATATTGAGTTCTGTGGGTGAATGTCCTGGTTCTGCTCTGCACCTACTGTGGATACAAAATATATGTTGAAAAAGAAAAAGCAAGAACCATAACACAGTTTATAACAACGAAATAAAAATGAGTTATAATTTAGTTTTATAAACTGTGCTGTTGATTTTTGCTGTCTCTTAGTTCCTTGATGTGCAAACAGGACCGTACCCAGCCCTATGCAAGCGGTGCAGTCGCACAGGGCGCAAGGGCTTGGGGGGCGCATTTTGGCTGACTGCTGTTGCCTTACTTTGCTACTGGCAGGACAATAGCAGGAAGCCAAAATGCGCCCCCAAGCCTTTCCACAGCACTTTAAGCAGGTCTGGTCCCTCCCTCCTCTGACGCGATGTCAGAGCAGGGAGGGACCGATCTGCTTAAAATGCCGGCGCCTTTCAGATCGGGCGCATGCCCCCCTCCTCTTCCTCATACCTCCGTCCAGCGCTGCCTGCTCTTTCCCTGCGGCCGGTGCCGCTGTGAAAAAAACAGAGGGTGGCAGCAGCAGGAAAAGAGCAGACAGCATTGGACGGAGGTATGGGGGGAGAGGGAGGGCGTGTGCCCGAGCTGCAAGTCGCACAGGGCGCGATTGCAGCTCAATACGGCCTTGTGTGCAAACATCTTGCATTTCCTCCATATAATCTAATCGGCTTTTTGGTTTGGTTCAGTCTCTGATTGGATTTCTGAAAAAGCCCCGCCCCCTCTAAGGTGGGGGGGAGGGCGCCATCTCATTCTTCGCCTCAGGCAGCTGATTGCCTTGAGCCGCCCCTGGATTGAAGCATGCATTTCTTGCACCATAGTGCCCAGGGCTACAGTCTGAGCCACAGAACTGCCTTTTCCCCTTGCTTTGATAACACTGGTCAACACTGAAATTGTTACCGACTTTAAAAGGCCCTAATCTGTAGTATCTTGGTGAGCTGAACACGAATATAACATTAAGAAAAATTTATTGGCTCTCGTTTTGAAGATATTGCATGTAGCTCATTTTTGACGTTTCACCGTGTAAATTTATCCAGTAGGACACCAACAACATCCCAAATAAGCCTTGAATGATGTAATATTGTATCACATTGCATAATACCAGCATGCACACATCATCCAGAGTTGATTGCATCATTTTCTGATGCAATGCAATACTACTGCCAGACGGCTGCTGAAGCCATCTGACGTCAGCAGTGTACTATACGCAGTCGGAAAGGAAAGTGATCTGGTATTCTGTTCCGATATTGAAAGCCTCATGAATGCCTTAAAAATCACTCATGACCCACAAGAGTGGAGACTATTTATAGACTCTTCGAAACTGAGTCTGAAGGCTGTGCTTTTGAACAATGGAAACCGTCTTCCATCTATTCCAGTAGCGCATGCCGTCCACATGAAAGAGACATACGATAACTGAAAGCATCTACTGACTTCCATTAACTATAACAAGTACAGCTGGCACCTCTGTGGTGACTTGAAGGTAGCTGCCCTTTTAATGGGACTGCAGCAGGGATATATAAAATACATGTGTTTCTTATGTGAGTGGGATAGCCGAGCAAGGGATTGGCACTACTTGTGGAAGGAATGGAATCGCAGACAAAATGTAACAGTTGGAGAGAAGAATATCCAGCACCCAACTCTGGTTGAGGCTCACAAAATCCTGCTACCATCCCTTCACATCAAACTAGGTTTGATGAAAAACTTTGTGAAAGCCATGGACCGCACTTCGCCAGCTTTCCGATACCTGCATGAAAAATTCCCTCAACTCAGCAAAGCAAAGATTAAAGAGGGAGTTTTTGTGGGTCCTCAGATTCGAGAGCTCTTCAAAGATGAACGGTTCAACAACTTGCTGCAGGGTGATGGGAAACAAGCATGGAATGCTTTTCGCCTAGTGTCAACAAACTTTCTCGGGAATATTAGGGCAGAAAACTACAAGGAACTAGTAGAAGACATGCTGATGCAGTATCAGAAACTTGGCTGCAATATGTCTCTAAAGATCCATTTCCTTTATTCCCATCTCGATTTCTTTCCTAACAACTGGGTGAACGTTTTCACCAGGATATTGCAACGATGGAGCAAAGATACCAGGGAAAATGGTCCACTACAATGCTGGCTGACTACTGCTGGACACTCCCCAGAGAAGCTCCTGAACAGCTGTACAAGAGACAGGCGAAAAAATCTAAGAAGTAGTCTATGACTTGGTTTTATACAGGTATTAACCGAAGGCCTATTATATTTACTATTGACATGCATTTCATGATGTAAACATTAATTCTGGTAGATTACAAAAAAAGCTAGAGCCAACTTTGCAATTTCACTGTCATATTCGTGTTCAGCATATAAAAATTGATAAGAATTGACTATTTTTATTTCAGCAACATGACTTTTGTAAAAATTTGTTGACCAGTGTAACCATAAACAATAATATAACAGACATTCAGTTACAAAATAATAGCAATACTATTAATAATGTAACATACTTACAGGCACTGGCCCAGCAGCAGCAAAACAGATGACGTAAGCCAAAATGAGGGTCTTCAGTTTTTTAGAGTCGATATCTGAAAAATTAGATATGAAATATATGTCACTCGGAGCTAATTACTGAGGTGCACTAATGTTAATATGCATTAAATCACTGTAGTATGCATTATTTTAGCACAGGTCACGTGTTATTCCATGGGATTTAGTTATTAATAACACATGTTTAAGGGTAAATTAATTTAGGGCACCTTAGTAATTTCTCTCTCAATGTCCTATTAATGTTCCTCATATGGTGCTCAAAAGAAAAGAATGAAGCAACTGACTGGGATTTTTGCAGCAAACAGTTCACTCAATATACAGCCTTCCAGTCCTTGAGGGCCACAAAATGGGTCAGATTTTCAGGATATTGCAAATAAATATGGGCTTCACTTTTTGGACCATGAGGAAGCCCTTATGGGTGAAATGAAGATCTTTGTTGGGCAGCAGAAAGTAGTTGGATTAGCCGCCAACAATTCCTAAACTGAGTACATTGGTGGGGACTTTGTGCAAGCGTTTGTGGAAGTCTTTAACTGCTGTGCTCCATTTTGCTTGCAGGAGTATGCCTTTGAGCTGCTATGTGTATCTGCTTCCCTGTGCATTCCCTGGGCGATCGTCATACTTGATCTGGTTTTACCTCTTAAAGATTGTGGGTAAAGAGGGTACTTGTGACTGTTCAATAGTGCACAGATAGAAATTGCATTGATAAAAAATTGATCAAAAAATATTGGAGATTGAAAAAGTACTTTTTTAAGTCTTTCATTTTAAATAAAAAAAAAATTTTGAATAAAAAAGATGGTAGTTTTATAAGCCAGTGATGTTAAGAGGTCTATTTCCCCTATGGCTATGATCTGCCACATAGAGAGATATGATAATGTCCTGAGGCTTTTTCTCCCGTTTGGTAAAATGTTGAGATTTGTATGACTGGCTGATCTTTCTTTTTAAGACTGAGTTTATAGAGTGAGACCCTTTTTGGGCAATTTTAGTCCTGTTGAAGTATTAATGTTGATAGTTTGAGATATTGAATGTTCGTGGGAGTGTATTACTATTCTTTTTGTAATGAAGATGTATGAGACAGATTTGCATAGAATGGAGACAGTATCAATGTAAACGTAACTCATGAATATTTATTAGGAATAATCTGAAACCCTGACCTGCTTGCAGCTATGAACTGGCTTAGGGACTCTATATTCTGAGACAGATCTTAGCAATCCTACCCAGTCCTTTAATGCATGTGGAGCCCGATCCGGGAAGGGGCAAGTCTGGGCCAGCCAGAAGTCCCAGACGAGGACAGATCCCATTGTACCTGATTCTGCACCACAGAAGCAAGACACTCTGTGGTAGCAGGGTCTGGCAATCAGACAGCCTGGTGTGCCCCTTCAGCAGCCGTGGGAGAGGTTCCCTCTGCAGGATGGCCAGACCTCCCCCCTGCTCCCACTACTGCAGTGGTGCCGGACACAATCCCTGAGCAACTCTCCCAGCACCTGTCAACCAGTGGGTCTGCCAGGGCTGGGATCAGGCGGCAGGGCATTACCTTTGGTGTCATTGCGTAAGGGGGGCGACCGGGCCGGGGCGCAAGGGCACCCAGCGCTTATTCCACTTTTGAGGTGAAATAGGCTGTGCATCTCCGGACGTACAGGGCCATGACATGAATTGGCCCTGTATGTCGAGTGTCCGGCCCACCCACGACTCGCCCCCATGCCGCCCCATCCTACTGTCCCCACACAGCAGCTCTGTGCATGCCAGGCGAGAGAGGCTACCAGAATTCGGGCAGGATGGTTAGCGGGGCTTCATGTCCCACTGGGATGTGCAGCCCCGCTAGTCGCCTTACAGAATCGGACTCACCGTGAAAACAAGTTATGTGATCCAACAAAACACACCAGTTTTCTAATGAAGCAAGTGACAAATACAATCTCAGAAATAAACTAAAACTCATGGAAAATTGAGCATGATCCTACCCTTTTCTTTCCCATACAGTACCTGGTGCGTGCACTGTCTCCATGTGAATAGAAGGAGCCTCCCTCACTTTTATAAGGGTTAAGAAGAAATTCCATTTTCTCAGATGAGCAATTTATTGCTGCATATTGCCCCAGGATTTTTTTGTACTTAACTGAGATTGTTTGAAAATTACTTTTTATAACTAAAAACATGTAAATATTCATGTCCTGTAAATTATTTGTGGGAAATGTCTCCTATCTTAACCTTTCCACTCTTGCTCATAGAAGCAACCAAAAGTGTTTGACGTATTATCTTTAAGAATTTATGAAATTTCATAATTATTTTCGTTCACCATTTTTCCTTGACTTTCTCCATGAAGGTGAATTCCTTTTTTTTTTTTTTGAAACTTTTATTTTCATTTTGCAACAAACAAAGAAACAACACACCAAAAGATACAAAACAAGTATACAATAAGGAAAAGTAAACCCATTACCCCCCACCCCGGTGCTTCTTCTCTACCCGTTTGTATCAGCATGTGAGCGCTTCCAGTTAACAGTGAGTATACATCAAACAATCAAAAAATATCCACAATACAGCATGATCATGAGACAGAGATATATACAAAGTTAGACAGTCAGATGAGAGCATTTAGCAAAATGTACATATTCATTGAACATCTTCCATTAAGACCAATAAGAAGGAGTCTGAACGGAGGAAGCACACAGACGAGGTATTTGTTCATATTTACTGTAGAGACAGGCATGATTCCACCATTCATTGAGGCTCAGATGGGAACTAATTTCCCAGTATTACTCAATGAGGGAAACAGCAATGCCAAGCATAAAGTTCAAAAGGAGATAAGCCATTTCTTGGGAGAGAGGGGATCCCCGCAACTGGGCGAAGTCCCACTACCCTCCGAGAAAGGGACTCCTGAGAGTGCAATATAGACTAAATACGACCCCAGACCCGACGCCAGTTATACTGTAGTGCGGGATATTCATGCATAACATGAAATGAAGTAATAAACCAATGGCCACAGGACGTGTCCAGCAACCCTTACCCTGAGTAGTGTTCCATATGTCTAAACTGTGAGGAGTGTAAAAACACCGGTGGGCTAGAAAGAAGAGGGTCTGAGTGAGTGAGGCGGGTCGGAAACCCGTGTCCCTCTGCTCCAGATAAGGCTCCATTGCTCCGAGGTTAAAGTCACATGCAATTCTCTCTCCCATACTTTCTGCGCTATAGAGGTATCTCTAGTGATAGCATTACATAAGGTTTAGTAAAATTGGATGCTACACCCGGTAAACTACCGAGAGATCGGAAGTTTCCAATCAACCTTATGCAGAGAGTGCCGATGGCGGGAGTACTCTAGTGCTCCGAATGCAATGCTGAAGTTACACTGACCAGAGTCGGGAGTCGAAAGGTTGCATAGGAATATTAAAGGCACCTAAAGTGTCGAAAAACATTGGTGGATAGTGGGAGTCTAATGGGAGAGTCATACCAGGGAGTAAGGTAAAAGGAATCGGTGAGCAAAGGCCCGCTACTATATCTAGCCACACAGGTCTGCTCGGTACTGGAGCTTCCAACCAACAAGCACCTTGTTTGAGAAGAAAAGATTGAGGGAGCACTTGAATAAAATCGCCACCAAGTATTAATGGAACATTAGCGGAGGCCGAGGCCAACTGCGCAAAACATGCATAGTGAGCAGGGTTGTCCACATTCGGGACATAGTGCAAATACACGTGAATTCACTATCTCCAACCTCAAGGTGTACACGGGCCCATCTACCCTCCATGTCAGCGCTAATATCAGGTACAGTAGCGTGCAAAACTTCTTGACCAGAATGACTATCCCGTACCATTTGGAAACGGTGGGAGAGTAGGCAGCTACCATGTGAGGCCTAGCATTGAGTTTCAGTGTTTCAGCAGAGTGTAGTGCGTTTCCTGAAGAAACACCTAATCAACGTGCTCGTGGCTAAGATAGCTAAGGATTTTCTTTCTGCTGAGTGGACCAGCAATGCCCTGTACGATGAATAATAAGAGTTTACATGAGGCCATTCAGAAAAGTTAAAATTCTGAGCATGATAGCACACATAATTTCACTGTGTCCCTCAAACTGACTGTATCTGGCTGTACACATGACATAGGAAAATAAGCTAATATAATACAATGAAGCGCCCCACATTAACAAAGATAACCGCAGTACGGTAGAGGAGAAGCAAAACCCCAAAATTACTGGCGACCATGTGTCTGCGGGGAGAAACCCCAGAGAAGGCCGGAATTGAAAAAAACATATAACCTGTAGGACTGTGCGTGCTCCGAATCCGACCGAGGCACACATCATGAAGGGATAGGAGACCAAAGACAAAAGTCATACAGAGAAAGAAAGAAAGTCCAGGCTATTTCTGTGCTGGGTTATGATCGCCGCATCGGGCCCTTCAAAATGGCGGACAGAGCCGGCAGATAAGAGTCCAAAATTTGGGATTAGCGCATCTGTTCTGCTTCTTTGGAGTCCAAAAATGTTGATAATAGATCAGGATCCTCGAACGTCCTGGTCTGGTTATGGAGAGTCACTCGGAGCTTCGCTGGATACAACAGGCCAAAACGAGCCTGTAGCTGTTAAAGTCGAGGGCGAAGAGCAAGGAGTTTCTTCCGACGGTCAACGGTAGGCTTTGCCAAATCAGGAAAGAAGAGACCTTACGACCTTCATATTCCAAATGATGATTCGCTCGGGCAGCATGTAAAATTTGTTCCACTTGTTGATATCGTAGCAAGCTAAAGATAATAGGCCGGGGGGTCATGCGGTTGAGCGCCATGCGGGCAGGAACACGGTGTGCTCGATCGATTTCCAGTTCTCTGTGAAAAGTAATCTTCAGCAAGGAGGGAAGAGTTTTGAGCAAGAATTCTCTTATATCTCCTGCTTCCACTCCCTCCGGCATTCCAAGGAGCCTCACATTGTTGCGACGGGCGCGATTATTGCTATCTTCCAACTCCTTTTGAAGATTCTGTATCTGGCGCTCAGCCTCGTCCAGTTTGCCCAAGCGCACCTCGTGCGAGTCGAGGACCCCCGCCATATTGTCCTGCCGTAATAAAAGACCTTCAAGTCGGTCTTGGAGCACTCCAAAGTCTTCTCGCATGGCTCGAAGCGCTTCTCCATTAGACTGCACCAATTCCTTCACGCCGCGTATTTCCTCCAAAATCTCCAGGTGCATTGCGGGGTTTTCACGAAATGGAACCATCTTCTGCGGGGAGGATACCTCCGTTTTGGAGCGTTTTCCGTGAGAAGAAGAAGGAGACCCGAAGTCCAAGCGCGCTGGTTTGTGGGCCGCCATCCCCCCCGAGGTGCCCCGGTCAGCTCGGAGCAAAATAGTAAATTTATATAGGTATTAAGTCAGGATTCTGAGTAGGCCTCTCGGGAGCTTCAACGCAAAGCGTCCTACCCGCTGGACATATGAAGGTGAATTCCTGATTCTTTTGTCATTGCTATGACTTTTAACCTTGTGTTTTCTGGATACGTAATAAAAAAATAAATAACGGGGCCCTTTTGCTAAAGTGCATGGTGCGTGTCAGCGTGGGTCTGTGGTAATTGTTACCATGCTGGTGTGACAGTTGTCATGTGCTCATTTCCATGGTAACTGCACAATATGCAGTGGGGTGGGGACTAGGGGGGTCAGGGAAGGAGAGTTGGGCATATTATGGTTTGCATAGGGGCAATTGCTACCTGCTCTCAATATTGCAGTTACCGTGGGTACCCTTACTGCCGCCTCAGTGAGTGGAAGGAAGCGTACCCCCACTTACTGCACGTCGGTCCAAAGTACATCACAGGACATGTCCCTGTGAGAACTGCCAGGAATGTGCTGGTCATGCCTCCAACACTTACAACAGAGGCTTTGCACTTACTGCATGTTAATTTTTGCGCTAAATGTATTGTACATGCAGAACCTTGCTGCACTTTAACAATAACCTCCCAGTGTTTTTACCCACATTTCTCCAAAAGCCCTTAAAACCTTGAAATAAAGATTACCCAGTGGTATTTTTTAACAAGGTATTATAAACTGAGTATCTTAGATTTCTTTGCTGTCATTTATTTCAAAATACCAAATTTTCTGAAACTTTCTAGAGTAGCTGACAAAATTTCAGGAAAAAAGTTATTCCGTTAACCAAAAGATGTAATGAGTGAAAAATAGAATTTAAAATGGATGTGCTAAGATTAACCATTGCCAATTAAATAGAAATGCATTATTTGCTTGAAGAAAAAAGTGAAACATAAAATAGTAGAATTATAAAATAGTTACCCTTTTTCAGCAAGCCCGAAGCAAGGCAGTTGAAGAGTTGATTGTTCAGTAGTTCTATTTCATCCCTTTGTCTCATGCAGGTATTTAAACCTTAATATTAATCGCTTGCTAAATTCTGTGGTTTTATAAAATGCTGATTAAAGAATCCAATTTTTTATAAATTGCCGTGTTTTCTGAGGTAGAAATTACAGGGATCTGTCTAACCAGGACAGTGATCTGCCTGACAAGAGAAGACAATAGATGGTATTAGAGAAGTTTAATCTTAGTGGAATTGTAAATGGATTACAGATGGTGATGAGGACATTAGCCAAACAGGTACCATCTCTGGGTGTGCATGGGGAAATCTTTTGTTTACTTTTTTTTTAAATTTAACTTGCCAATTTTTTCTTGGGGGGGGGGGGAGCCATTTTGTTATGATTTGTCATTTTGCATTTTTCTGTCATTTCACATTTTTTTGTCATTTCAAATGGGAAACAAAACAAAATGAAACAAATGCAAAAGTCATTTTACTGTAAATGGCTGCATATCCCTAGCACCATCATGTTTCATGCCTTGACTATCATGTGTTTATCTGTGCAGTCTATGGTAATTCTATCAAATAACTCTCTCCCATCTCATCAAGTTTGATTCCCTCACCTCATGTTATTTACTTCCCCCTCTCCAACTGCCCTGTCCCTGATTCACTCTCACCCAATGTCACCTAGCTGGATGTTCTCATTTCCACTGTCAGCATCCTTGCTGGATCTCTATCATAGAATCTTTACTCATCACCCCTTCTGGATCTCACATGCTCTCCACCATTACCACGCTCTCTCTCGCTCTCTAAAATCCTTCTTCCCAATCACTAGTTCTGGTTCACTCTCGCTGCCTATTTTATATTTCTCAAATTTACAAAATACATCACAAACAAAATACCTGTTAAAGAAAAAGGAGAGAAATCAATAGAGAAAAACCAAACTAAAAGAAATGACCACTCTAGAATCTCTACTAGTTCAGAAAAATAGGGGGAATCCTGTTCAGAAATGTAGAGGAATTAGTCCAATTAAAGAAAATTCACTAGTGATTCAAATAACATAGCAGTGTGAACCAGACTACTTCCTTAAGTAATTGTCAAGGGGACAACTGAGAGTTTTACCGAGGGAAAGCCCTAGATGTGGTATACTTGGATTTCAGTAAAGTCTTTGACACCGTTCCACATAGGCGACTTATAAGTTGAGCACCCTATGGATGGACCCTAGAATGACTGACTGGATTAAATATTGATTGAGTGGGAGAAGGCAAAGTGTACAGTAAAAGGAGCTCACTCTGAGGAGAAGAATGTTAGCAGTGGTGTGCTGCAGAGTTCTGTCCTTGGTCCAATTCTTTATAACATCTCCGTTAGTGATATTGCAGAAGGGCTTTTGGGTAAGGTTTGCCTCCTTGCAGATGATAAATCTGTAATAACGTAGGCACCCAGGAAGGAGTAGAAAACATGAGGAGAGATCTAGCTAAGCTTGAAGTCAAGTATCTGGCAGCTGAGATTTAAAACTAAAAAATGCAGGGTCGAACATTTGGGCTACAAAAATCCAAAGGAGTGGTGCAGTGTAGGGGACAAAATACTTTCCATGAAAGATGAGCAGGACTTGGGTGTGATTGTTTCTGATGATATTAAAGTGGCTAAACAGCTAGAAAGGGTGATGGGAAAGCCAGGAGGATACTTGGGTGCATAGGGAGAGGAATGGCTAGCAGAAAAGAGGAGGTGATTATGCCTCTCATAAGTCTCATTTTGAGTATTGTGTGTAATTCTGGAGACCACACCTTCAAAAGGATAGAAACAGGATGGAGTCAGTGCAGAGGGTGGCTACTAAAATGGCCAGTGGTCTTTATTAGAAACCATATGGGGACAGACTTAAAGATCTTAATATGTATACTGTATGTTAGACTACATGAAAGATGGAATAGAGGACATATGATAGACATGTTTAAATACCTTCATGACACAAATCCACAAGAAGAGAGCCTTATTCAATGGAAAGTAAGCTCTGCAATGAGGAGACATAGAATGGGGGTGAAAGGGGATAGAATCAGGAGTAATATGCGGTAACCTTTCTTTACAGAGAGAGTAGTAGATGCATAGAATAGTCTTCCAGTGGAGGTAGTAGAGAAGCAGAGCATATGTGAAAGCAAGAAAGCATGGGACAAACAGAAAAGATCTCTAACGGAAAAAAAAATAGATTATTGTATTTGATATGGAAGGGCAGGCTAGATAGGCTATAGGTTTTTTTTTTCTGCTGACATGTTTCTATGTTTCTAATCAAGTCCAGAGAGACTGCATTAGCATCAGAAGATTGAAGAACAAGGAACTTTGCACCGGGAAACATTGATAACTGCTAAGGCTCATAGAAAATATATTGAAGACTGATACTTAATCAGGTATTTACTAGGGAAACATTAAACCCACCTAGCTGGGTCTAAACAAAATGACCTGCTTCCTTCTTCTCTGGGTAGTTTTGGCTGCATCAGGAAGATCTCTATTCTATAGTACATAAAGAGAGAATCTTTTGCTCAGATGTACATCCTCATTATGTATTCTCTATCCAGACCCAAAGCACCAGTAATACGGAGTTTAGATGTGGAAATCTGCTCATCCCTAGACTTCTCTAGGAAATCATTTAAATTCAGGGCTATCCATAGTGATCTGCCCAGTTTTTGCTGCATACACAGCCTCTTTCCTTTTTACTTCTGGAAGATAATAGGTTCTTGACAGCGGTGGAACAGATTTCAATAGAATTTCAACCAGATGCATAGTAGGGTTGCAGGGAAAATTTAACAATCTCAAATTGAAATGAAGAACTATGTTCTCCAGTACTGCTTCTTTCTTCAAAAATTTGAACTCTGTTTCTGTCCTCTTAATTCCTGATCTATTTCCTTAACTATCAATTCACATTTCTCAAATTTACAGGAAATATTATGCAATTGACCATATGCGGATCTTTCTAGCAAAACGAGACCATCCCAAAGTCCTTGTAAGTTAAAATGTTCAGGTCCCTCAGATCGTTCCTTGTGCCATTTCCATATCCACTCATGCCACTCCTCTCACAGCCCTAGACTCAATTCCTCCTCCTAGGTCAAGCCAGAAGACACCACTTGCATATCTATTTGTGCAGCATCTGGAGTTGTCCTTCCTGCAGTGGCATGCTGGCCTCTTAGCAGTCTCTTGGGTAGAGTTTACATCTGCAGATTTAGCACAACATCCAACCCTGTAGAGGACAGGAACCCTCCTGTTTGCCCCCATCTTTCTCAGCTACTAACTGGAGATGTAGTCCTTGCCTCGGGCCGAAGTACAAAATTATCCGTTGGGCCATGCAGTAGTTTGGATCTTACCCTATCATTTTCCTTGCATTTGATTAGAAAAATAGTGTTTCACAGAAGTAGTGATCATGTTGATGTGCGATCTGAATCAGTATGCTGCCATCTTGGATCCTCCTATTTGGGATCTTATACACGTGAAAGTACATTTTAAAAGGCAGCATAGAAGAAATCTGCAACATCCAGTTCAAAACATCTGAAAGGGGCATGTCGAGAAATTGGGCACATGTAAGCACTGCGTAAAATTTGCCCCTCTACACCCTGAAAGATATACGTGTCTGCAAAAAAAAAAAAAAAAGGGAAAAAGAGGACATGTAGATGAATGGGTCAGGCATGTGTATGTTTCTGTCCACTTTTAGGAACCTGCACATGTCAGATATGGATGTCTGCCATTCCAGGAACATAAATGTGCCCACAGCCCTATTTCAGAATGTCCCCATGTATCTACCCACCATCTTGCAAACAAGAATGTGCAACGGTGCGGGAGGTAGGGCAAATGCCTTTCTACTTACTAGCATGTTTTTGGAAGGAGCAAAAAATATCAGGAGTGGGGGGCATTCTCCTCTTCTCCTTCCGGTTGTTGGTTTGCTGAAATGAGCACTTTTCAGATTCCTATTCATGTCCTGGAGAAGTTATGGATGTGGATGTGCCCACCAGCAAATGGAGACATGCAGTGCCAGTCTAAACTTGGGTGCACGTGTGCATCTTTCTGTACAGTGCCATGTCTCTGACATGCTCCCACAGGACATAGATATGATCGCGCCAGGCATGTGCATATTTGAGGCATTCTAAAATGACTCTTGGGACATTTATGTAATGGGATGTCTGAATGGGCAATTTCAGATGTACAAATCACAAATAAAGCTTCTAAAATTATCCCCATAGCATATACATCGAAGCCTGATATTTGGATATTCCATGAAGGTGTGTATGTGTGTATATATTGTCATGACAGCGTCCCCTGGTGGCCAATGGCGGTAAGGGGAAGCTGCACATCACACTTATTTTTCAAGGAGTGTGGGGTATGTAAGGCCAAGTGCAGATTGGTTTTATGGATTTTAGCTCCTTGTGAGCACACAATAATTAAGCCACGAGTGTAGGTAAACAAGGCTTTTATTTCCCCTCCATGCAAGGGTTCAATAAGACAATGGAAATCAAAGAATGTCCTTTTATCAAGGTCCCAGTAATCAACAGGCAAACGAACTGTTGATATTGTCACAATTAGGTGCAAAGGATAAATGGAGGAATTCAATTCATTCCAGGGTAAAACAACTAAACAAGGCTCCTTCTTATTTACAATGTCACTATGGATTCCAGGCTAGTAGCCATACACAAACTGCAATCCATAACCTCTTCCTGAAGAATGGGAATAGTATCTGCACCTTCTATCTCCATAGATTCTGCTTCACTAGTTTCCCCCTCAGAGCAAATGCTGTCCCTGGATGTTACAAGTTCACATGGACTGTCTCTGGTATCTCGGCTCCAATAAGACTGTGCTCTAAAGTCTTTTGGTATTTCTTTAAACCGCTCTGGTTTCTTTCCTCTTCTTACAAACTGTGTTTCAATTTTAGCAGTGCTTTTAGGAGTTAAGCTTTCTCTAACAGGAATAAAGCCACCATACCTTGAGTTCCTGTAGCTTGAAGCTCTGGAGCCTTCTCTCTCAAGAAAGTCCCTCTGACAACAGGTTTTCTGTCGGTAGCTTCTGGGGAGTGCTGGACTTCCTGAAAGGTTAGGAAAACCTGGTGAGGATTCACCAGCCCTATACTTCAGTGAAAAAGTAGCTTTGCTAGAAACTCCTTTCTTTCTGGTACCTGGTGAAGCTTGTTCAGCATACTCCAATGACTGCAGGCTTTCCCCCAGCCTGGCTCTCTGGCTCTCTGTATAGTGGACTCAAGAATGTTGCTTAAGCAGGGAGTGACACACCCTCCAGCCTGACTGCTTTCCTTAGCAGACTCCCTCTGAACAGTGGCTCCCGTAGCATGGCCCCTCTGAACTCTACCTCTGTAAATTCTGTCCTTTTGGGCTTGCTCAGGAAGGATTCCTTCCTTCAGGACTCTCCTTCCTTCTTCAGCCGTGCTTTCTGTTCCTTCTCTTCCATCTGCTGCTTCTCCCGCTGCTCCAGCTTCTCTCGCTGTTCTTCCTCCTTTGCTGGCATTAAGCTTCCATTTATAAAGGGATTTTTCCTTTGAATCTCCCGGGCTTACTTCCAGGTGCAACTGGTTAGCTCTCCTACCCTCATTAGCTTCTGTATGATCACTCCTGCCCCCTCTAGCTGTGCTTTGAGGTAATTGCACATCTAGAGCTCTGTGAGAAACAGGGTTTCTTTTCAACTCTGCATCTTTATTAGCACCAGCCTCATGACAATATATATATGTATATATATATATGTATATAGATATAGATATCTGTACACACATACATTTATATGTATGGGGGGCATATTCAAAACATTTTAGCTGGTAAGCAGATTTGCTAACCAGCTGGAATGTGGTCACTATTTGCAGTTTGATGGGGACAGTTGTGGAGGTGTAGTTTGGGGGTTAGAGTAATTCGTAGAGTGGTGAGGCAGTTGTGTTGGGGTATTTTGGCAAAATGGTAAGGCAATTAAAAGGGTTATTTTTTGTGGGTGGAGCAGATGTGGGCTAGTGGGGTAGTTTTTGGGGGGTTGAGAGAGTAGAGAACAAGGAGAGAGAGTTTTAAAGGTGTAATTCATTAACTGCTATGTTTGACTGTACGTAAGTTTTCTGCATTACAGAAGCCAGAACTCTTCCTAGCATAGAAATGCAATGAGTTATTTGGGGAGAGGGGACTTATTTCTATGGAACCCCACTCAATTTGGCCCATTATCAAACTTGATTTTTCCAGTTTTACATATGCCAAGTTTCAACCCGTTCTGTTAATTTTTTAGAGTTAATTTGCCCCCAGACAAAACAGATGGACAGCATTCAGACATTCTCAACCCCTTTTGCATAATTTATGCCAATTTCCATTGGGTTAGAAAGAATCAAAGGAGGACCATGAAAACAGATTAGAAAATATGAAGGTCTGAAAATATTTTATTGTCATCCTCCTGCAGTTGCAACTGAACAGGTAAGAAGGTTGAGGTGGTTGTAGCAGAAGCCATTGGTAATGAAAAAAGAAGTCGAAGCAGCATTGAAAGCCTTATCAAAGAACAAAGCACCAGGCATTGATGGCATTCCTATTGAAGTATTACAACAATCTGATGCAGGTGTTATCTTACTTACAAGGCTCTGCCCGAACATTTGGAAGACATCATGGCCAACTGACTGGAAAAGATCTGTGTTTATACTAATACTAAAGAAAGGTGATCCAACAGACTGTGGAAATTATCTCACAATCGCTTTGATCCGACATGCCAGCTAGATTCAACTGAAGATTATTCAACACAGACTACAACTATACCTGGAGCAAGAACTACCTGAAGTGCAAGTAGGGTTCAGGAAAGGGCGAAGAGCGAGAGACATCATCGCAGATGTGAGATGGATCCTTGAAAAGACTAAAGAACACCAAAAGGAAATCTATTTGTGTTTTATTGACTACAGCAAGGCTTTTGACTGTATAAGCCATTAAGAAGCATGGGTATACTAGAACACCTGATTGTTCTCTTGCACAATCTGTACATTGATCAAGAAGCAACAGTTTGAATGGAACAAGGAGAAACAGAATGGTTTAAAATAAGCAAAGGTGTACAAAATGGCTGCATACTTTCCCCCTACCTGTTTATATGCAGAACAAATCATCAGAGAAGCAGGATTGTATGAAGACAAAAGAGGCATGAAAATTGGTGGAAGACTCATCAACAACCTTCGCTATGCTGATACCACCACATTACTGGCTGAAAGTGAAAATGATCTGAAACATTTGCTTCTCATGATCAAGGAACATAGTCTTAAAATGGGCCTGCACCTTAATGTAAAGAAGACAAAGATCATGACAACTGGCAAAATCAATAAGCTCATTGTTAAAGAAGAAATTGAAATTGTGGACAACTTTAAATCGCTCGTACTTAGATCAACAATCAATAAAGAAGCAACAAACTGTCAGGAAATCCAATGACACATTGTTCTTGGCAGAATGTCTATGAAGGACCTAGACAAGAATCTCAAGAGCAAAGATGTCTCTCTCCATACATAGATTTGACTCGTTCATGCCATGTTATTTTCAGTAACATCATATGGATGTGAAAGCTGGACAGTGAAAAAGATAGACAGAAAGAAAATTGATGCCTTTGAATTATGGTGCTGGCGGCGAATACTGCGTATACCATGGACTACCTGAAGAACAAAACAGTCGGTACTAGAGGAGATCAAATCTAAGCTTTCTTTAGAAGCTCAGATGACAAGACTTCAACTTTCATACTTCGGACACATCATGCAAAGAGAGAAATCATTAGAGAAAGAAATCATGCTTGGCAAGATAGGTCAGAAAGGAAGTAAAGGAATGGAGAATAAAACAAAGGATATTATAATGCCGCTATATCGTTCAATGCAGTGAACGCACCTTGAATACTGTGTGCAATTCTGGTCGACGTATCTTAAAGAGGATATAGCGTTATTAGAAAAGGTACAGAGAAGAGGCACCAAAATGGTAAAGGGGATGGAAGGATACACCTATGAAGAGAGGCTAAAAAGGCTAGGGCTCTTCAATCTGGAAGAGAGACGACTGAGGGAAGATATGATAGTGGTCTATAAATTAATGAATGGAGTGGAACGTGTAAACATAGATTGATTGTTTACTCCATCAAAATGTAGAAAGATTAGGAGACATGCAATGAAAGCTACAAGGTAACCTATTTAAGACTAATAATTGAAAATATTTTTTCACTCAATGTGTAATCAAAGTCTGGAATTCGTTACCAGAGGATGTAGTAAAAGCTATTAGTGTAGCAGGATTTAAAAAAGGTTTGGACAAGTTCCTGGAAGAAAGGTCGATAACCCATTATTAAAGGGGATCCGAGAAATCCACTGCTTGACACAATACAAGCATTGTGGAACCTGTGTCTTTTGGGGCAACAGGATACTGGGCTTCATTTATTTTATTTATTTATTTATTTACATTCTCTTATATACCACGCTATTCTGCATCAGTGCGGTTTACATTGAACAAACTGAAATTACATTGAACAGGGCATTATAACTTGGAGATAACTATTTTACAGGGAACATGGGCTATGGAGGGTTAAGTGGCTTGCCCAAGACCACAAGGAGCACCTGTGGGACTAGAAACCCCAGTCCTTCCGGCCCAAGGTTGCTGTCCCCTAGTGGGATTTGAACCCCCGACCTTCCAGCCTGAAGTACCTAGTCTCAACCACTAGGCCACTTCTCCACTCCACTATTTATTTAGACAGTTTTATATACCACCTTATCCTTCCATCAAAGTGGTCACAACACAATTGGAGGTCTACATTTAACAGGAGGGGATATGACTCACAAACATAAATATTATGTGCTTATAGGCCTGAATGGATAGTTGGGGCCAAGTGGTGTAGGTAGATGGTGGGCCACTTGGGTGGCATCTAGTGTTTGGCAATTTAAGGTGGTTGCTCATAGGCCCCGGTAAAAAGCAGGGTCTTGAGTGCCTTGTGGAAGTTCAGGGTCCTTAAGTCCATAGGGAGGGAGTTCCACAATGCAGGCATCAGTAGCGAGGGAGCTCTCTTAGATGTTGCTTGCTTAGTCTTGTGATAACCTGCAGGTGTGCTGATCCTGTTGCCATTGTTGGTTCTTCTTGGTCTATTGCTGACATCTCTGGTTATTATATCCTGGAGCGCATCTGCCGAGCGGTGGTGGAAGATTTTGAAGATGTTCAGGATTGTTTTGAATTTTGCCCTATCATGAACCTTGGTCTGACCCAGTATGGCATATCTTATGTTCTTATGTCAACGCCAAAGAGGAAGGCCAGCAATGAGATGGATTGATACTATAACAGCAGCTACTGGTACCAGGCTGTCGTCAATGAGCCGCCTGACTGAAGACCGAACACAATTAAGGACAACTATCCAGAAGGTCACCATGAGTTGACACCGACTCGATGGCACTTAACAACAACAACAACAACAAAAGATGGGTGGCAACAGGAGCTGATTTAGGATGAGGAAAAAATGTTAGGAGCTTAACACTGATTTTCAGCACTAGGCACCTAAATTAGGCTTATAAATCTAGGCAAATGAATGACAGGCCTAAATTTAAGAGCAAAAATGTTAAACCTCTAAACTGGGATGACTTTTCAGCTGAAAAGTGAAGCTCCTAAGTGTGGCTGAAGGTAAGGTAAAAATTTAAGGGTCTAACTTAGGAGCTCAGCTTTGTTGAAAAACGGGCCCTTTGATTTTATTAAATATGCTGGAAAAAATTCTGTACCTTCTTTTCTATCTTCTGAGTCTTTTGTGCTAAAATCACATTTGAGAAACAGACAACTTGTCTCTGCAAGTCACCTCCAACTGTGCAAATAGAATTTTGCAGGATGATTGGGGTATTGTGCAGACACCAAAGGATTTGTTTTCAGGATAAGAAGGTGTGCCCATATAATCCACAGAAAATAAAAGTTTAGTAGTAATTCTGATAATCTGCAAAAATCTTTCTGTTAACTATCATGGCTTCATGTCTGAGCTGTACCTTTTTTTGGTTATCAGTCATATGCCATAACCTGCCCATGGGAGCAGAGAGAAGGATCGTATAGTGATCACGCAGATTAAATTAAGGACTTTCATGTCCCCACTGTACTCTGCACCTCTTTGTTCCTCTCTTCCTCCTCCCAAACGCCCTGCCTGTTTAGGTTCAAGTATAATCCCCATGTGGTCTTATTCTCTGAGAAGCAAAGATAGTTCCCTGCCTGTCTTTATATAAGAAAGCTCTATTTTCCCTATTCTAATAAAGTTTCACAAAAATGTTGAACTAAATTAACGTGCAACAAGATTCTCCTTATACTGCCTCCATCCCTACCCAATACCCAACTGTATCTGACCAACTCTCACTCATTAACAATCAAAATCAGCCTTTGTCTCTCACTGGCATAAAGAGCATATTCATCTGTGCCACTTAAATTATTCAATTAACCAATTTAGAGCAGAACTAGAGATGATGTTGCTTTTGGGTCCTGCTTTAATATAGCACTTTCTCCTCATCATCTTAGTGGCTTAGTAACACACATCCACAACAGGAGCTTCTCCATATCCCTTACTATCAATGTATCAAGCCTCTGCATCTCACACTGGACATCGACAACCACAGTAGCCCTATACAAATGGAACCACGGCTGTGCTTTACAAATCCCTCACCCCCCCCCCCCCCCAAACACTTGCTGCAGCAATAGGAGCTTTTCTGGAGGTCCAGTCACAATCTGTAAATGTTCCACTTGTTTATTCATTGCCAAATCTGGCTTTTCTTTCCTCCAACACTAACATACTCTCCGAGACTGCCGGATGTTTCATTACCCTAATGTCTCCACAGCTTAGTGCCAGTGGAAGGAGTCACAACCTTAACGCCTCCACTGCCTGCTGCTCCTCACGTCCATCTTCCTTAACTCTTAGACCATCTCCTCTCTCACAGTGGCCACGTCTCTATTTCATTTCATTTCATTTATTAGACTTTGAGACATCCCTCTTCGAAATACTAGCCCAAGATCCAATACAATGCATAAATTACAGCATAACCCATTTCCACCAGGTAAAATACGATCCAAATTTTATTTATTTACAACGGTTTTAACCACATTCTGACAACCGTAACAAGCATAATAAAATACAGAAACAGGGCATACAATAATAAAATACCGTATAACTTTTTTTTAAAATTGATTTCCAAAATGCATTTAAACAATACAAACAAGGTTAAAAAAAAATACCGTATAACTTAACTCACTCTACTCCAATCCAAGCTTACCCATTACTTCCATAGCATTTCAGCATCCATAATTTCTCCCTAAACTCTACTGACTGCATACGGTGACATGTCTACCATAAGTAAGCCAAAGCATCTTATCCTGGTGTCTTTTAGGAAAAGGAGGCATTGTGCCTCTTCCCACCTGAGGTGTAACCAGGCATGGAGGGAGGGAGGGGGGATTTACTCCTTTTCCCACAATCCCGCCTGTCTGCCAAGTAACTGGTCAATTGCTAATCCTGCCTGGCCACAAAGTAGTAGGGCAAAGCGGTTGAGATAGAATCAGAACAAATGCATTTGTTTTAATTGATGGGAAATAAAGGCCATATGGCTTATCCAGCCTTTCCTTCCAGTCCTACTACTAAGCTTTACAGTTCCCTTTTTTCCCTTAGAGATCCTTTGTGTTTGTCCCATGCTTTCTTCAATCCAGATACAGTCCTCATCTCTACCACCTCCAATGGGAAACTAATCCATTCTTTTACAACTCTTTCCATAAAGAAATATTTCCTCAGATTATTCCTGAATCTATCTCCTTTCATCATCATTGTATGCTCTCTTGTTTTCCTCAGCTCATTTGAAAAAAGCTCTCTTCCTGTGTATTTATGCGGCGGAGATTTTTAATTTTCTATATCATGTCTGCTCTCTTCAACCTTTCTTCCAAACTATACATAGTGAGATATTTAAGTCTGTCCCCGTATGCCTTATGGTGAGGACCACTCATCATTTTAGTAGTCATTCTTGCACTGACTCCATTTTGATTATATCCTTTTGAAGGTGTGGTCCCTAGAATTGCACAAAGTGCTCCAAATGAAGTCTCATTAAAAACGTATACAGAGGCACTATCACCTCCTCCTTCCTGCTGTCCATTTCTCTCCCTATGCACCCAAGCTTCCTTCTGATTTTTGCCATCCCTTTTTCTACCTTTCTAGCCACCTTACGATCTTCAGAAACAATCACACTGTAGTCCCACTCTTCTGTTATCGACAGAAGTACTTCACTTCCTATACTGTACCTCTAACTTGGATTTTTGCAGCCCTAAATGCATGACCCAAGATTTTATAGTATTAAACTTTGCTGCCAAATCCTCAACCACTCTTCAAGTTTCACTAGATTCCTTCTCATTTTATATAAACCTTGCTGGGTGTCTAACCTATTGCAGATTTTTGTATCATCTGCAAAGAGGCAAACCTTCCCCGACAGCCCTTCCGCAATATCATTAATAAAAATGTTAAAAAGAATCAGACCAAGGACATATCCCATAGAGAGCTCCATTTACCTGTATTCTTCCCAATCAACTAATTTCTAGCCAAATCAGTCACTTTACGGTCCATGCCTATGGTGCTCTATTTATAAGTCTCTTGTGAGGAACGGTTTCAAAAGCTTTACTGAAATCTAAGTACACCACATCTAGCATTCTCTCTGGCAGGGCCGGATTTGCCTATACGCCACGTACGCCGTGGCGTAGGGCCCACAGCTGGCAAGGGCCCACCGGGAATGTTTTTTGCACAGGGCCCCGCGTTTCAGGGGGCCCCGCGCAAAAAACATTCTGATCCATCATTAAAATAAAAAAAAAAAAAAAAAGCTGTCGCTGCCTCTGCCGGGGCCGCCGCGGCAGAATCGAGTGTGCCGCGGGGCCCCCCTGCCCAGCAGAGCCTGGCCTGCCCTCCCGGTATCACCTCTCGAGTCTCAGCTGCCTCCCTCCAGTCACACGCGCCGGCTTTCAGAGCGCGAGGGAAGAGTTTTTCCCTCGCTGCTCTGTTTAAGCCCGCGGGGGCTGATGGGACTTCCCATCAGCCCCCGCGGGCTTAACAGAGCAGCGAGGGAGAAAACTCACCTCGCGCTCTGAAAGCCGGCGCGTGTGACTGCCGGGAGGCCGCTGAGAGAGGTGATACCGGGGAGGGCAGGCTCTGCTGGGCAGGGGGGCCCCGCGGCACACTCGATTCTGCCGCGGCGGCCCCGGCCCCGGCAGAGGCAGCGACAGCTTGTTTTGTAAAAAAAAATTTGCTGGGCTGGGGTGGGCTGGGGGGGTTAGGACTGGTGATGGGCTGGGGGGGTTAGGAGTGGTAATGGCTGTGGGCTGTTGGGGGGGTTAGGACTGGTGATGGGATAGGCTGGGTAGGATTGGTAATGGCTGTGGGCTGTTGGGGGGATTAGGAGTGGTGATGGGCTGGGGGGGTTAGGAGTGGTAATGGCTGTGGGCTGCTGGGGGGGTTAGGACTGGTGATGGGCTGGGGGGGGGTTAGGAGTGGTAATGGCTGTGGGCTGTTGGGGGGGTTAGGACTGGTGATGGGCTGGGGGGGTTAGGAGTGGTAATGGCTGTGGGCTGTTGGGGGGGTTAGGACTGGTAATGGGCTATGGGGGGGGGGGTTAGGAGTGGTGATGGGCTATGGGGGGGCTATGGGCTATGGGGAGCTAAGTCTATATGGGCTGATGGGATTAGGACTGGAAGTGGGTTGATGGGGGCTTAGGACTGGTAATGGGCTATGGGGGGGGGCTTAAACTAAATTTTGGGTGCTGGGGATTAGGACGGGCATTGGGCTGGTGGGATTAGGACTGGGAGTGGGCTATGGGGGGCTAGGACTGGTAATGGGTTGGGGGGGTTGCTAGGACTGGAAATGGGCTGGGGGATTAAGACTGGAGGTGGGCTGATGGAGTTAGGACTGGTAATGGGCTGTGGGCTGTTGGGGGGGTTAGGACTGGTAATGGGCTATGGGGGGCTAGGACAGGAAATGGGCTGATGGGAAGGGGTTAGGACTTGAGGTGGGCTGAAGGCGTTAGGACTGGTAATGGACTGTGGGCTGATGGGGGGGTTAGGACTGGCAATGGGCTATGGGGGGGGTTAAGACTGGTAATGGGCTGTTGGCTGATGGGGGCTGTCTGGTAATGGGCTATGGGGGGTAAGGACTGATAATGGACTATGGGGGGGCTAGGACAGGAAATGGGCTGATGGGGAGGGGTTAGGACTTCAGGTGGGCTGATGGGGTTAGGACTGGTAATGGACTGTGGGCTGATGGGGGGGGGGGTTAGGACTGGCAATGGGCTATGGGGGGCTGACTGGAAATGGGTTGATGGGGGTTAGGACTGGAAGTGGGCTGATGGGGGGTTAGGACTGGAAGTGGGCTGATGGGGGGTTAGGACTGGTAATGGGTTATAGGGAGGGCTTAAACTGAAAATGGGGTGATGGGGGGTTAGGACTGGAAGTGGGTTGATGGGGGGGCTAGGACTGGTATTGGGTTGATGGGAGGGGCTAGGACTGGAAATGGGCTAATGGGGGGCTAGGACTGGAAATGGGCTGATGCAGGGACTAGAAGGGAATGGATGCTGGGTGAGGCTGGAACTAGAAGGGAGCTGGTGTTGGGGGAGGATTAGAATGGGATGGGGCTGGGAGAGTAAAATGGAGAGGGGAAAAATATTTTGTGTGGGAGGGATAAAAAATCTACAATTGGCCGGGTATTGGTAGAGTAAGTGGGGATTGAGGATGGAGGGGTAAATTTTGAGTAGATGAAATAGGAATGAGGAAAGAGCAAAAGGAGAAAGATTAGTATGTTAAAGCAGATGTAGACAGAGAATGGAAAAAAAAAAACAAGAAGACAGAAGAAAGGACAAATGGACAGCAGATGGAGAGTTAGCAGAAGACACGAAGAAACCAGAAGAAAGTGGCTGGAACAATTGCAACTGAAAAAAAATGCACAAAAGGTAGAAAAATATCTCTTTATTTTGAATTTATTAACTGGAATATGTCAGCTCTGGGAAATGTGCATCATTAATTTTTGCGCTTTGTTTAGTACAAGAGGAAATTAATTTATAGTTTTATTTCTACAGTGTTGCTGTATATTACAAGTTTGGCTTTTGGGGTTCCCAGTTTAATTATTGTCTTCCTGTTTCTAAATTGTGATTCCTTGTTTGGTGATGGTCTATGTTGTGCATGTGTAACTGAGCTGAGGTATTCTGTTTATATAATTCCTATTTGACATTGCCACTTGTTCTTTCCCCAGTAGGTCATGTATTGTTGTTCTCTGAAATGTATTGGTTTAATATTTGCAGTGTTGCCTTTTGATAGTTAGGGTATGGTGCTTTGTGAGTCCTGGTAGTGCTGTTAGGATATGGCGGGTTTGCTATGGGTTCTAAATGGGCAGTGTTTGTAGTAGTTCCTAATGTGCCTGGCGGTTGGTACTGGATTATAGTAATGTAGAAACCTTTTAGTCTTTCTTTATCCATATACTCATTAAGAGGCATGTTTACTAAAAGTTAGTGTATGGCAGAGCTACTCAATTCCAGTCCTGGTGGTCCACAATCCTGCAGGTTTTCAGGATATCCCTAATAAATATGCATGAGATATATATGCATTGGAGATATCCTGCCAACCTGACTGGTTTGTGGCCCTCCAGGGCTGGATTTGGAGACCCCTGCCTTACATCTCTGTCATTTACGATTGTGAGTGGGCAAGGTGCAGATGTCCAAGACATCAAAAAAGTTAGATAGCATTTGTCACATTCCTCCTTGCTTCTCACCACCACCAAAATATTATCTATTAGACAACTTTTTGGTGGTGGTGAGAATCGAGGAGGAATGTGACACATTCTATCTACCCTTTTGATGTCTAGGATATCTGTACCTTGTTCACTCACAATCTTAAATGACAGAGATGTAAAGCAGGGGTCTCCAAATCCAGCCCTGGAGGGCCACAAACCAGTCAGGTTGGCAGGATACCTCCAATGCATATATATCTCATGCATATTTATTAGGGATATCCCGAAAACCTGCAGGATTGTGGACCACCAGGACTGGAATTGAGTAGCTCTGGTGTATGGTAACATTATGCAAATGAGACACCTTATGCAAATGAGGCCCCGCACCGAGTCTCCGCACATGGCCCCGCACCCCCCTTGGGCCGCCCCTGGGCCCACCGGAGGGCTTCAGATGGAGCCGGGGAAGCCCGCGCGAGGCCCCGGCTCCCTCTGTACAGCCGCCAGCGTGAAGAGCCTTTTCCTTCACGCTGGCAGCTGTTTCTGTGAAGCCGCGAATGCTGGGAAAGGTTAAAGGTTGCCCTTTAACCTTTCCCAGCATTCCCGGCTTCACAGAAACAGCCGCCAGCGTGAAGGAAAAGGCTCTTCATGCTGGCGGCTGTACAGAGGGAGCCGGGGCCTCGCGCGGGCTTCCCCGGCTCCCTCTGAAGCCCCTCAGACAGCCGCGATGCTGTCCGGGGGGCCAGGACTGCATGGGGGGGCCCAGGACTGCACGGGGCGGGCCAGGACTGCACGGGGGCATGGGGGGGGCTCAGGACTGCACGGGGGGGCCCAGGACTGCACGGGGCGGGCCAGGACTGCACGGGGGCATGGGGGGGGCCCAGGACTGCACGGGGGCGGGCACAGTACTGCACGGAGGCACGGGGGGGGGACACGGGGGGGCCCAGGACTGCACAGGGGGGGCCCAGGACTGCACGGGGACATGGGGGGGGGCCCACAATTTTTCTTGGCGTAGGGCCTCACTCTAGCTAAATCCGGCCCTGCTCTCTGGTCAACTCTTTAGTCAAATAAATTATTGAGATTTGCCTGACAAGACCTGCCTCTAGTAAACCCATGCTGTCTCAGATCCTGTAATCCATTGGACTCCAGAAATCTCACTTTCCTCTCTTTTAGCAGTGTTTCCATTAAATTACTCACCACAGAGGTCAGACTTACAGGCCTGTAGTTCCCAACCTTGTTCTTACTTCCACATTTGCGTAGGGGGACCACATGCACTCTTCTCCAGTCCCCTGGGACCACTCCTGACTCTAAAGAAGTGTTGAAAAGGTCAAAGACTAGAGCTGCCAGAACTTCCCAAAATTCCTTCAGTACTCTTGAAAATATCCCATCAAACCCCATTGCTTTGTCTGCTTTTAGTTTAGCTAGTTCCTCATTCAAGATTCACCTCGCATCTACTCTTATTTGTGTGTGTTTTCAAATTCTTCTCTCAGCCCTTCATCTATAAATGCTTAAGGAATTCGCTCTATCCACATTACTACTACTAATGCTACTGAGCATTTGTATAGCGCTACAAAACATACGCAGCGCTGCACAGACAAGTAAGAAGCAGTCCCTGCTCATCAGAGCTTATAAACAAGTCAAGACAGACAACACCGTAGGTGTAGACAGGGATACAGCTAAGCGGAATGGTAAGGAAACACAAAGGAGATCAGGAGAGTCAAGATCCGAAAGCGGCAGCAAAGAGGTGAGTTTTTAGCCTGGATTTGAAAAGGGCCAGAGAAGGCGCCTGATGTACAGACTCAGGTAGTTTGTTACAGGCATAAGGAGCAGCAAGGTGAAAGGATCAAAGTCTGTAGTTAGCAATAGAAGAGAAGGGCACCGATAGAAGCAATTTGCCAGAAGAGCAGAGTTTCCAGGGTGGAGTGTAGGAAGGTATAAGAGAGGAAAGGTAGTGAGAAGCTGCAGAGTGAATGCATTTATAGGTCAGCAGAAGACGTTTGAACCAGGGGTTCAAATCCCACTAAGGGATAGCAATGTTGAGCCTGAAGGACTGGGATTTTTAGTTCCATGGGTGCTCCTTGTAGCCTTGGGCAAGCCAGTTAACTCCCCCTTGCTTTAGGTACAAAAACAGATTGTGAGCCCTTTGGGGACAAGGGAAAATATATCTATCTATCTCTCTCTCTCTCACACTTTCTCTCTCTCTATATATATACAGTACCTGAATGTACACTGTTTTGACTGCTAAAAAAGTGGTATATAAGCCTAGTTAAATAAATAAATAAAGAACTGGATGCAGAAACAGATAGGGAGTCAATAAAGTGACTTGAGAAGAGGGGTAATATGAACAGGATGAGGCTGGGGGAAGATTAGCCATGCAGCAGAGTGTTGAACAGATTGAAGGGGAGAGATATGATTCAGCAGGAGACCAGCAATGAGTAGGTTACAATAGTTAAGATGGGGGGTGATTAAGGAGTGGATAAGTGTCTTAGTAGTGTGTTCAGAAAGGAATAGGTGGATTTTGTTGATGTTATAGAGAAAGAAATGGCAGGTTTTAGTTATCAGTTGGATGTGTGCGGAGAAGGAGAGAGAGGAGTCAAAGACAACCCCAAGATTGCGAGCTGAGGAAACGGGGAGGAGTAGAGAGTTATCCATAGAGACTGAGAAAGGAAGAATAGAAGAGGAGGTTTTAGGGGGAAAAATAAGAAGATCTGTTTAGGCCATGTTCAATTTCAAGTGGCAGTGAGACATCCAAGCAGCAATGTCAGAAAGTCAGGCAGAGATCTGGGTCTGGATTGAAAGAGAGATTTCAGGTATAGAGAGGTAGAGCTATGAGTCATCAGCTTAAAGATGGTACTTAAAGCCATGGGAAGAGATGAGTACACCAAGGGACTGGGTATTGAGAGAGAAAAGGAGTGGACCCAAGACAGATCCTTGGGGTATACCAACTGAGAGCAGGATAGCAGCAGAGGAGGATCCACCAGAATAAACACTGAATGAGTGATGAGAGAAATAAGAGGAGAACCAGGATAGTAGAGAACCCTTAAAATCAAGCGAGGACAAAATATCAAGGAGAAGGTTGTGGTCAACAGTGTCAAAAGCAGCAGAGAGATCAAGAAGGATGAGGACTGAGTAAAGGCCCTTGGATTTTGCCAGGAAGAAGTCACTGGAGACTTTGGCAAGAGCTGTTAAAGTAGAATATAAAGAATGAAAGCCAGATTGTAAAGGATCCAGGAGGGCTTGAGAGGTGAGAAATTCAAGGTAACGGTTGTGAACCAAAGTAGTTTGGAAATGAAGGGTAGGAGTGAGATGGGTCAATAGTTAGGACAGGTAGGATCAAGTGAGGGTTTCTGGAGGAGAGGTATAACTGTAGCATGCTTGAAGGCTGCAGGGACAGTTGCCATGGAGAGCGATAGGTTGAGAATATGAGAGGTGGAGGAGATGGGGCTTAGGGGATGGGTGGGAATAGGATCAGAGGAGCAGGTAGTGAGTTTGGAGGAGGAAAGAAGGTATGCGGTTTCCTCCTCAGAGATCATAGAAAAGGAAGAAAGGGTGGCAGAGGTAGAGGGGGAAAGTGGAGAGTGAGGAGGGGAAGTAGCTGACTTTGTGAGGAATTGGAGGGTAATCTTGTGGATTTTGTCATTTATTTATTTATTTATTTTTATTTATTTAGCTGTATTTATATACCGCTTTTCACTGGGTCAAAGCGGTGTTACATAGGGGGTGGGGGAATTAAGTACAAGGGGGGGCCATCACCGGGGAGGCAACATTGATGATTTTGACATAGGACAGACAATGGACATAGACAGACGTTGGACATAGACAGGTTAGAGTAGCTTTGAGTTAGATGTTCATTGTGGGTGAGATCAGGGGTTTGTGGGTTTTTCAGTGAGATTCGAGTTGAAGTATTCCTGGAAAAGGATGGTTTTTAGCTGTTTTCTGAAAGATAATAGGTCGGTATCCACAGAAATAATCAGCCAGGGCTTGGGCAGAAAGGGAGGGGAGGGGTCAGAGGCGGAGGCACCTTGAGGAGAGAGTTGAGAGTAGTAAAGAGACGGTGACGGTCAGAGGCAAGAGAGTTAGTCAGATGGACATAATTTATTTATATTCTCTTATATACCATGCTATTCTGCATCAGTGCGGTTTACATTGAACAAACTGAAATTACATTGAACAGGGCATTATAACTTGGAGATAACTATTTTACAGGGAACATGGGCTATAGAGGGTTAAGTGGCTTGCCCAAGACCATAAGGAGCACCTGTGGGACTAGAAACCCCAGTCCTTCTGGCCTGAGGTTGCTGTCCTCTAGTGGGATTTGAACCCCTGACCTTCTGGCCTGAAGGACCTTGCCCCAACCACTAGGCCACTCCTTCACTCCTAATAGTTTTGTTTGGTGAGTGATATGGCTGACTGTAAAGAGACAAGCATGAATATGAAGAGTAGAAAGTCTGCAAGGGAGTGGGTTTGAGGCAAGCATACTGAGTTGAAAGGGCAGAAGAATGTAGAAAGTGGTGGTGGATGAAAGTCAGGGCTGGGGTACAGTACACCTCACAGGACATGGCATGGGCAGAGTGAGAGCATCCAGAGCACCACATCAACTTCCACATATTCCTCCCCCTTCAACCCTGAGTCTGAAATAACACTTTTGCATTTCTTTCTGCCAATAACATATTTGAAAAATGTTTTGTCCCCCCAATTTACTGTATTGGCTATTTTTTCTTTCATTTGTATCTTTGTTTTCTTGACTACTTTCCTAATTCTCTATGCTTTTCCAAATATTAATGCAGGTATTAGAACTTTAAAACACATTTCAGAATCTAAATTCCTTTTTACTGTAAACTTTCCGAAATATCAGGACCACTACCAACGGTTCTAGTGTAATATGTTACCCTTACTGTGAGAGTTCCGGAATTTAATACTAACATTGGAATAAATTGGGTGTCTCCTGAGGATATGTAAGTATGGGTGGAATGGTGAACTCGCGATATGATGGAGCTCTTAATGAGCTACTGTAGTGCAAGTAATTAATGGTCCCTGCAATACAGGTGTATCTCCCATGCTGTAGTTCATCACAGGCATCTTGACTCACGAAAGGTGTTTGTTTCCTTGATTGCTTGTTGTTAAGTGCTGTCGAGTCAATGTTGACTCATGGCAACCAAGTGGATAGCTGTCCTAAACTGTGTTCTGTCTTCATTCAGGTGACTAATTGTTGGTAGATGGTATCGGTGGTTGCAGTTATTGTATCAATCCATCTCATTGCTGACCTCCTTCTTTTATGTTGACCCTTCAACCTCACTAAGCATGATTCCTTTCTCTAATGATCTTTCTTTTCACATGATGTGTCCAAAGTATGAAAGTTGAAATCTTGTCATTTCAGCTTCTAAAGAAAACTTAGGTTTGTTCTCCTCTAGTACCTCAAAAGGTCTCTAATCTCTATAGTTCTGGTAAATACAGCAGGGCACCAAATCAAAAGAGTTGGTCAGGCGGCGGCAGGGCAGTCAGTGACACAGTGGCACCAGGAACAATATAGAAGGGCTCTGAAGCACGAGGGCAAGGTGAGCAGCGGAGGGGCAGGAAGTGGCACAACAGTCGAGAGGGGAAAAGAACGAAGGGGGTTTTCTCTCTTTTACTGTATTTAGTTTTATGTGGGCCTAACAGAAAACTTTAGAAAAGAGGTTCCCAAATCTGGCCTGGGACAACCCAACACAATAAGGTTTTCAGGGTATCTGTGATGAATATTCATGAGATAGATTTGCATGCAGTGGCTTTATATACATATCGAGCAATTTAAATCAGAGTTGAAGAAGATGAAAATACAGACCTTAGAGATGGTTGATATGGGCTCACTCAGGGCAGTTTCTCCAAATGGGTTAGTTTTGCGGATTCCATGCCAATTGTGAACCTCACTTCTAAGCCAGGGTATTTGGAGTATGATCTCAGTCTCTCAAATTTACTGCTAGTGCTCAGCTTAGTACTTGCGTCATGCCAAATAGAGCCTCCTTCTTGAGTTCATAAAATGTAACAGATAGGTATGGGTAGTTTGTCAAGATGTGCTTGGAAATTCTTCTTTATGAAGCCTGTCGCTCCCATTACAATGGGAAAGATTTCTGCCTTTCTGCCACAATTTCTTGGCCCTTCAGCATCTTGTACCTCTCCACGCGATTCACAGAATAATCACTCAGAACAGACACCTCTATTATCAATGCCATTCTGGTGTTTTTCTCCTCACATCCAGTTTCTTATCCGTCCCAATGGGAGTGTCTCAGTTGATCATAACCTCTTCAATCTCTGTAATTCTCTTAATGTCATGATCCCAGTGCTTTTCAGGGAAAGTGATATTGTTGTGTCTAGAGCAGAAGGGTACTCAAATCCAGTCCTGGAGGGCCATGAACCAGTCAGGTTTTAGGGATATCTCTAATGAATATGCATGAGATAGAGTCAAATACAATGGAGGCAGTGCATGCAAATATATCTCATGCCATATTCATTAGGGATATCCTGAAAACCTCACTGGTTTGTGGCCCTCCAGGACTGGATTTGAGTACCCGTGTTCTAGAGTTTCTAATAGTTGAGGCATGCTACTTCATTATGCCTTTCTGTATAGAAATTTTCTGCCATCAGAACTTCGCAGCCAGTTATGAGGTCAGTCACTGTTTCCTGCTCTTTCTTACAGAATCGGCATATGTCTGTTTGGCCAGTTTTTTCAGTGCACCACCGTAAAGCATCTTATCTGTAATCCGCTGTCCTGGGCTCCAACTATCAGTCTTTCATTCTTTGGTTTTGTTCACCTCTCCTTAACCACCCATGTGTCTGTTCTTCATCGACAAAGGGCTCCTGGAGTCAGGGCCGGCTGGTCCATTGTGAAAGAATGTTGTTTGCACAGGGCCCCCCCACTTCAGGGGGCCCCGCACCAACAACATCCCGCACTGAATGGCAGGCAGGGTGGCTTTAGAGGGTGCCAGAGAGGCCCTGGCTCACCTTGAACAGCTGCCGAAGTGAAGCGCGTCCTTTTCCTTCACTTCGGCAGCTGTACTGAAGTTTAGAATGCTGCTGTGCTGAACGCCGGGAAACAGGAAGTCCCCTTTGATCTCAGCGTTAATATTTGCAGTGTTGACTTTCGATAGGTAGGGTTTGGTGCTTTGTGAGTACTGGTAGTGTTGTTATGATATGGTGGGTTTGCCATGGCTTCTAAATGGGCAGTGTTTGCAGTACTTCCTAATGTGCCTGGCGGTTGGCACTGAATTATAGTAATGTAGACATTTTTTAGTCTTTCTTTATCCATGCTCTCATTAAGAAACATGTTTACTAAAAGTTAACTCCTGGTAACATTACGCAACTATTTATGCAAATGAGACCTATTATGCAAATGAGACCCCACACATTGTCCCGCACCCCACTTGGGCCAGCCCTGCCTGGAGTATTTCCCACGTATTTGTGCATTTGAATTTAGGAGTAAAGGCTATGCGCTTTACAGGCACTAGCCATTACCACTGAGTACCTCGCCATGTTTTTTTGTAATTTACATGTGCTTTCTTTATATATGTCATTTTATTTCTTTGGTGTTCCACTACATGCGGACTGTGGCTTCTTGGGATTTCAGTTTAATTTTAATCAACCTATTTCTATTTTTAGTTTGTGGTCCCTTATTTTGTAATTGATGAGGGTCTATCTATGCTCTAAGTGTGTGACTGAAGTCAGGTATTCTGTTAGCATGGAGTTTCTATGTGGAAATCTGGATTGTTCAGTTTTCCCAGTAGATATATAGATGTTCTAAGTTCCACTGCAGTATTTACGGTGCCGTCCTTTCTTTGGGCATGCTCCTTGTTGTGAGAGTTTTGGAAGTTAGAGCTGTCAGGGCCATACCGAGCCAGAATCGCGTCCTGTGCGTCTTGCGCATCGGGCGTGCACCTCCCCTCCCACCCCATGCACCTCATCCAGCCACTTTCTGCTCTTAGCTTGCTGCTGCCGGCCTCTGTTTTTTCCACAGTGGTGCCGGCAGCAGAGCAAGAGCAGAAAGTGGCTGGATGGTGGTCGGAGAGGGGAGGCACCCGATGTGCAAGTCGCCAGTACTTTAAGTAGATCTCTCCCTCCCTGTTCTTTTTTTTTTTATTGTAATTTTTTAGTCATTACAACAACCAAAACAAGAAAGGAAAAACAGGAGACACTTGCATCAGAAACAATTTTGATAGATCAATACAACCAATAATATTGGATGATAAACATAATAAGCAAGGGACCCTTATAAAGCCCATATTACGGGAGCCGGACTGTACCAGAATAATAGAGAAACAAATCAAGAGGAAAACTAGGCCAAAAGGCCAACAAATCGGAGACTACATTATATTTAGACTGCACCTTCCCCCACTCTAACTTGCCTATCAGAGATAAATTTTTCCAGATGAGAAACATCAATGAAGATATAAGAAGCACCCTCGTAACCAATTACACACTTACAAGGGAAGCGTAAGAAAAACGTAGCACCCAACTCCAAAACCCGGGGGAAATTCGACTGCAGCGTGTGTGGAGCAGTGAATCCCTTACCATCGGGCCGTGTGGCTGCCGGAACCGAGTCTGCCTTGCTGTCACTGCCGCTTACCTGCTCTGATCAGGCAGGCACGCCCGGGGCAGCCTGCAGCTCCTGGGACCTTCTATCAATACAAGTGACTGTGCTCCCTCCGTGATCGCTGGGCGTGTATTTAAGGGGCGTGTTTAAAGGGGCAAGTTTTGCCCCTTAAACGCCCCTTTGACGTCACTGCGACCTCACTGTGGGTCTCAGCCGTGTGGCTGCCGGAACCGAGTCTGCCTTGCTGTCGCTGCCGCTTACCTGCTCTGATCGGGCAGGCACGCCCGGGGCAGCCTGCAGCTCCTGGGGCTTGATAGCCCTTTAAAAACTGTTCTGGGACTTCGCTTTGTTGAAGTTCGACTGCAGCATGTGTGGAGGAGTGGAGCCCTTACCATTGGGCCGTGTGGCTGCTGGAACCGAGTCTGCCTTGCTGTCGCTGCCGCTTACCTGCTCTGATCGGGCAGGCACGCCCGGGGCAGCCTGCAGCTCCTGGGACCTTCTATCAATACAAGTGACTGTGCTCCCTCCGTGATCGTGGGGCGTGTATTTAAGGGGCGTGTTTAAAGGGGCAAGTTTTGCCCCTTAAACGCCCCTTTGACGTCACTGCGACGTCACTGTGGGTCTCAGTGTGCATTCGGAGGGCGGTTGGGTTCATCTGTCTAGAGGTATGTTGGTATAGAGCTCCGTTTGAGTGTTTGTTTCCTCTTGCTGTGTGAGAATGAACAGTGTAATGTTGTTTATTCTTGATTCCTAACGTTATGGGTAAACGGAAAGCCAAGGTTCTCAACAAGCCTCCACCGGCTACTGTAGAAGCCGGTAAGCCGGTTGGTCCATTGGACAGACATTTTGTCCCCCTCCCTCTGGCACATTCCTCTCCCGAAGGTGTCTCTTTGAGCTTCGGAGGGAGGACCCCCCCCCCTATGCCCGGGTTCAGAGAGTGTGGTTATTTCTGGGGGCCTCTGGGGCAGGATTGGGGGACTGCAACTTCTGTAGTTCTTCCTAATCCTGTTAAGTTAACAGTTGCGGATCTTCCTGCTCACCCCTCCGATGCTGAGATAACCTTGAGAGATCTTTGGGGGGCGTTAAAAATTATTGACTCTAAGGTTTCCCTTGTTGTAAATTCTCTCTATATATTTTCTCAAGAGGCAGCCGTTTCGATCCGGCAGCTTGATGAGAAACTTACCTTGATGGATCAGAAAGTTAACAGATTAGAATCTCAGGTGTTACCACTGCAATCTATTAATGTGGCTGGGATCACAGATTCCTTGTTGTTACACTCAAAATTGGAAGCCCTTGAGAATTCCTCCCGGATATATAATTTACGTTTCCTTAATTTTCCCTTTTCATCACTTCTTTCTGCCAAAATTCTCTTGGATAAATACCTCAAGGAGGTGTTAGCTATTTCTGAACCTATAGATGTTACTCAGATTTATTATGTGCCCTCTGGGTCTAAGAAGGTTGACCCCGCGGAAGGGGCGTTAGATGAGATTGTTCCATCTATGTCTAACTTGACTGTCTTTCTCGAGGACTCCCTAGACATAATCACTCAAAGGTCCACATTACTGGTGACCTTCTCATCTATTCTAGTTAAACAACGCATTCTCAAAGCCTTTTTCAAAGCAAGGGCTACCAAGTTTTGTGGTCAATTGATTAATGTTTTTCCTGATGTTATGCGTAGCACCCAACTCCGCCGGCGGCAGTTGTTAACTCTCTCCCTCCCTGTTCTGATGTTGCGTCAGAGGAGGGAGGGACCAAACTTGCTTAAAGTGCCATGAAAAGGCTTAAGGGGCACATTTCAGCTGTTTGCTGTTGCCCTGCCGCTGCTGAGAGAAGAAAAAGTGGTGGCGGCAGGGCAGCAGCAGGCAGACGAAATGTCCCCCTAAGCCTTTGCACCCTGTGTGGCTGCATCACTCGCACAGGGCTAGCTACAGTACTGAGTGCTGCTCTGCAATGATAGATTTGTTCTATGGGTCCTCTTGGTGTGTAGTCAACTGTAGTTGGTAATGCAATTTGAAATTGAAAATATGTTGTTAGTTCAGATTCAAGGAGATGTCAAATTTTAAGGGAATAGGTCAGTTTAATTTTATTTAGTAGCCTGATAGCTTCACTGCTGTTGATTTCTGGGTTTTTGCACTAATACGGTCCAATCTAACCCGGGCACTATGGTTTTGAATTCCTGGTTACCAGGATCAGTTTTCATTATTTTCTGTCTTCCCTCCTCATCAATAAGCTGGTCATAGCACTGACCAGATAAATATGGTGTGCAGATATTTATAGTGGTTTACTTTATTATGGGTCTGTGAAAGTTGTTGTAAGCTAATTTTGATTCATAATTATGATGATGTTTTATTGTAATGTCTGTTTTAATATATTGTGTATTGTCATGATGTGGGTATTGATAAAGTTGGGAAATTGAAAAGAAATCCTGTTTTTAAGAAACTAGATGTGCAATTACCTCCAGGCACAGCTAGAGGGAGCAGGAAGGAACATTCAGCAGCTAATGAGTTTGAGGAACCTGATGATTTGCACCTGGTAGTGACCCAGGAAGTAAGGCAGGAAACATTTCCTTATAAGCCAGAGCTGAATGCTTGCAGAGCAGAAAGGGCAGAAGGAGGAGAAAGAGAAAGAAGAAACTGGAGAAAGAGAGAAGGAGAGGGATGAGGTCCAGCTGCTCCAGAGAAGAGAAGCACGGCTACACATGGGAGTACGGCTTTACCAAGGAAAGAGAAAGAGAAGGACCAGTGAAGAAATCCTAGAGGAGAAAGCCTACAGGTACAGAGTTCACAGGGGTGAAATCCAGAAGGGCCAGGCTGATTGTGCAGCTCTCCCAAGGAGGTTTGTGAGAGTCAGCTCTGAGGTTAGAGGCTGTGCCACGCCCTGTTCTTCCAGTGTTCCTGACTACAGAGGAGAGAGACTTAAGCCAGAAGCCAGAGGGAATGGTTTGCTGAGAAGCTCACAGTTTTACCCTGCAAGAAGGGAAAGGCATTTTATACTAAACCTGAGTTCTTACCAAAGGAGGAAAGAGAGTCCCAACCAGGTTTTACTAAACTGCCACAAAGCACAGCCCTGCCTAATGCTGAGAGGCAGAGACATTGCTACCACAGGAAGGTTGCTGCAAGGAGAAACTCTGTAGAGTCAAGCCAGCAAAGTTCCAGGTATGAAAAAGTTGTTAATGCTAGTAAATGCCTGAAGCATAAAAGCCCTGGGAAAACCAGTCTTAACTTTTATAAGGAAGGAGAAATCAGACTGGTTTAGCAAAATCCCCAAAGCCCTGAGAACAGACTCTCATTGGAGACAAGGCCCAAGAGGCATAGGACACCAACACGAGTCAGAGAGGGACAGTGTATATTCCCCTGGTGAGTTTAGTGAGGAAGAGTGCATGGAGACAGAATGCATTGATACCATTTCCCTATCACCACCAGAACAGATGGAATGTGATATGTGCACAGCCTCATGGCAAGAGTCTGTAATACCTGACTGAAAGAGAAGAGTTTGTAAAATAGTGATGTTTATGGAATGAACTGAATTCCTGTTTTTGACCACTGCATTAATTGTGAAGCATAACAATTAAGCACAAGTTTGAATACTGGTGACCTTTTGCAACAAAGGACTTTTCTGTTTCTTGTTTCATCTCTTAATTTGAACCCTTGCATTGACGGGGAATAAAAGCCTTATTTCCCTCCACTTTGGTCTTTGTGCTAAGTTCTTTTAGACAGCCGGAATTGGTGAGGACATTTTTAACTATGCGATGAACTTTACATCCCAGTGGCTCTCTAAATAATCTTTGCCGTGGATTGCCCATAGGCATAGGTAGGTGCCTCCCCATGACAGTATGTATGTTTCAAAGCCATATAGGATTTTCGATAGGCAGCATATAAATTTTAAAATACATTATTTATTTTATTTTTATTTATACCGTTTTTTGTATACCACCTTATCCTTCAATCAAACTGGTCACAACACAAATGGGGATACATTTAACATGAGGGGATATGAGACACATACACTAATACGTACAGGGAACATGGGCAATGGAGGGTTAAGTGGCTTGCCCAAGACCACAAGGAGCACCTGTGGGACTAGAAACCCCAGTCCTTCCGGCCCAAGGTTGCTGTCCTCTAGTGGGATTTGAACCCTCGACCTTACGGCCTGAGATAACTTGTCCCAACCAATTCCTTCAGCTCCTTAGTTTGTTTACTTAAAAATACTTATAATTGTATGCGGCAGATGTAAAATGCTCCCTTCTGTGTGCAGCTTTCTATAATGTAGCACATACACGTGGATGTACTGGCATATAAATGTGTACATTACAAAATCGACCCCTCTCCATGCAGATACTGCTGCTCGCACATTGAAAGTTTTTTTTCTACCATGGATGCTGCATCTGTGGGTTCAGGCAAATCCACATCCACTCCTGCACATCCTTATACGCATTTTATAAAAGGCTGCCGGTTCTGCAGAGCCTTTTGTACAATACAGTGGGACATGTGAACATCTCCACCTGGACAGTCTGTTTCCCACTTCATGTCCCTCTGCAGAAATGAGGCTTCAAATGTTAAGAAGTCACCTTGAGGCATGTTATATTCTCTATCAAAAACGAGCATTCAAGAAATCAGATTGTCACTGACACATGATACATAGTTTTGCCCTGAAAGATTGCTCCTTGTCATTTGGTTGTTTAGTGAACCTCTTATACAGTTTTACACATTAATACACTCTCAACATTCAATTTTTGTTTTTTGTCAATGCATTTTATTATCTTTATTCAATGAAGAGATAGTTACAGAGAATCTACAACATTAAACAAGTTAAAGAAATGGTGGAAAATCAATGTAGTTTCAGGTTCTCATCCATCTGTAAAAAATAAAAAATAAATAATAATAATAATAAAGCCAATTGTTATATTAAGAAAAAAGCATAGGCATTATAGAACAGATAAGCTATTTATTTTATTTGTGCTAATTTACCGTCTTTTGTGAATCAAAGTGGTTTACAATGAACTCAAAGAATTGAACAATACATTTAAGAAAAAATACATGTAACATTTTGAACAAGGAGTGATGAGGATTAAGGGAAGAAATAACTTAAAACAGCGAAGTGCCGATTTAAGCAATAATTCTGTACAGAGAACTAAGCATGTTGTTTAAGTACACTGATCTTGAAAGCATCTTAAACAGTTTGAACATAGCCCTCTCTGCAATTTTTTGGGGACAGGAGGTGGGGTGGGGCAGGGATGGGGAAAGGGTGGGGTAGGGGTAGGCAAACACTCCCTGCTCTCTCTCTTCTCCCTCGAACCAGGAGCAGAGCAGCCCACACATCTCCGATCTACGTGCGGGGAGCTCTATGTTGTCAGTCGCAGAACTGATGTTTAGTAGGCTGGATGTCTGGATAAGACTTTCAGCCCCACTAAACGTGGGTCGGAATCGGCCCCATAGAGAATATTATAGATATGGAAATCAGAAGAATTTTTTTAGACACTTCTTTACCTACATGCTATACTGTCCTAAACATAGTGATATACTTTAACTTATCTGGTGTAAATATTGAAAGGCTGAGTCTTACTGTATGACAAAGTAACTAAAATGAAGGATCCTATAAAGAAAAATTGGAAAAATAAAAATAAAACTTTATCTTATGGTTTCTGAGCCCCATCACCTTTTTCTAAGTAATAAAGTCATTCAAAGATGAAGTTTTCTATACCTTTTCCCCCTCTTCTGCCAATCTGCTCACCCATCAATAGGAAAAACCATGTGAGTGAAAGACCTTACAGGGAATTCCTTGTGCCCAAAATGCTAATAATAAATTAAATTGAAAATATAACAGGAGTAATTATAGATAAAGTGCATAACTTACCAAAAGTCTGACTGGTTATTCACGTTTACTAAAGAAAAGGAAAAAAAGAGTACTTATTTATAATTGGTGCACATTTATAGATCAGAGTGGAGTCAACTCCCCTCCTCATTATCTTTATTAACGTTCTCCAAGTTAAAATCTTAAATTTCATTTGGTGAAAATCATAAAATATGGCTGCACACAAAAACAGACTCAAACAGAAAAAGTATGCCTCAGAATCACACAGTGACGCAACTAAGACCGGGATGAATGAGTGTGCGTCCACTTTGCCAGAAACCTTTCCAAAATAGCCGAAGGGGGTAATTTTATGATGGGCCACATAAGTTGATACAACTAGTAGACATGAAGAGATACATATAAAGCGGTATATACAGTAAGACATGTTAAAATAAATAAATATAGAAACATTTCATAATGGAAAAGCACACCTAGTGCAACAGAATAATTATTAGTATCTTCTAGGCTTCAATTTAGTGCTGTTTCTCTCGATTGCTTTGTTGTAAATAACCAACAGTTACAGGAAATAGTCCATGTAATGGAAACACATTGTTCTTACCCGGCCAGGATAAGGAAAACCCTAAAAAAAATGAGAATAGTGGTTAGAAATGATAATTTTTGACTAGGGATCATCTGCACAGGAAATATTTTTGATTTGGTCCATTTTCTAATCCCGAATCATTTCTTTCATTTGTTTCCATTAAAGTCAATAGGGAAAACAATTTTGCATTCTAACAGTGACATTTCCGTCCATTTTCAATGAAATTAGCTTAAAATTTGCTGTCAGAGAAGCGATAGCACAAGGCATCAAGACTGGCATGAAACACCCCTGGCACCAGCAGAGGAGGAGAGGACGCCAAGCCACAAGAAAAATAGCCAAAGCCAGACAAATATGGAATGAGGATCCCAAAGAACTGGGAGAGGGGAAGAGCAGCACTGACATAACGAGGAATACCCCAAAGCACCAAAAGAGGTGTAAAAAGGTATCACCATTGCCATGAAAGCCCCAAGGCACAGGGAGGGGGTAGAACAGCACCAATAGTGGCAAAGCAAACTATCACAACATTGCACTGAAAACCCAAATTACCAGAAGAGGAGTAAAGTGCACCAGTATGAAGACCCAAATCCTCTGTACACTCATACTCAGCACTACAGTATTTATTTTATTTATTTATTTAACTGTATTTATATCCCGCTTTTCACCGGGTCAAAGCGGCGTAGTAAAGTGCACCAGCATTGGTATGAAGACCCAAATCCTCTGTACACAACATACTCAGCACTACAGTAGAGAAATCTTGGACATTGCTACTACTACTACTGAGCATTTGTATAGCGCTTCAAGACATAAGCAGCGCTGCACAGACATGTAAAGGACAGTCCTGGCTCATCATATCTTACAATCTAGTCTAGACAGACAACATAGTAGGCGTAGACAGAGATACATCTAGGGGGATGGTAAGAAAATACAAAGGAGATCAGGTGAGTCAAGATCTGAAAGCAGCAGCGAAGAGGTGAGTTTTCAGCCTGGATTTGAAAAGGGCCAGAGAAGGCATCTGACGTACAGACTCAGATTGTTTGTTCCAGGCATATGGAGAGAAGTCTGGAGTTAGCAATAGAAGAGAAGGGCAGAGAGAAGAAATTTGCCAGAAGAGCGGAGTTATTGGGGAGGGGGGTAGGACGGTATAAGAGAGCAAAGACTACCGCTTTGCAGTCTGTATGGACTCTGTCACCAGAGGAACCCACTGGGCAGGGGCCACCCAAGAGTTCTGGCATCCCAGGAAGAAGCCCCCACAGTGTTGCCCCCCCTGCTGCTGCCCCCACTGATCCTTGCTGCCGGCATCCCCCTAACACTGCTGCTGCTCTCCGATCCATCTTCTCATCTTGCGGCAGTGTCCAACTCTGTTTTGAGCCGCTGCCGCTGCTGCAGGATGAGAGGGATGAATTCAGTGGGTGGCCACGGCCTGACTCTATTTTGAAAGTGGCGGCCCTGCAACTGGACCAACAGGAGGCGTGTCGTTGCTTAGAGAACACATTCTAGTCCAGTGTGTTCCTCTGGAGCCACTGAACCTTCTGCTGCCCAGATACCAACTATTCACTGGCTTCCAGAGCAGCTGTTGTACAAGTTGCTAGATTCCATCCTAAGGGCCACGGGTATGATCCCCATTCAGTCTAATGCTGGCCAAGGAGAAGAAAGTGCTGCTTTTCTGCATGGTTACAGAGACTATAATGGTGCTGAAAAAGAATGGATATTTGTGATCCATGCCCATTTGTTTCATGTAAAACAGTGGTTCTCAAACCAGTCCTCTGGGACCCCCAGGCTAATCCGGTTTTCAGGATATCCACAATGAATATGCATGAGAGAGATCTGCCTATATGGCTTCCATTGTAAGCAGATCTATCTCATGAATATTCATTGTGGATACCCTGAACAGGACTAGGGGTCCCAGAGGACTGGGTTGAGAACCACTGATTTCAAAGTACACAAACAAAAATTGTCCTCATTCATCACATTTTACCACAATTCCAAAAAGAAACACACATCTCTGTATTTTTGACAGATTGTATGTAAACAGGCAGAAAAATCGCTATACTAGAAAGCACCTGCCTTGTTTAGATGATGGCAGTATTCATAGTTATATACAATGCTTGATCCAAATGTGTTGGTATAGTTCTCTGTCAGCAAATGGCACTAAATCATGAGTTCACTATGTCAAGGAAGCCTTTGCAACTACAGAAATGTAGCCAAAGTGATCTGGGGTAAACATAAGAAATGGGGGGATGATATGAATTAAAATTCTAAATGCCTTCTCCGTGAGCTATAAAACCAGAAATCATTACTTTCTAACATTAATAAATATTTTTACAATTGTCATATAGTCCATACCAAAGGTTGTCATAAATAGACTTCCAACCCTAATGACGTTCCTTGAAATCAAAGCTATTTTCAGTGTAAGTAAATGCAGATATTAATTTGTAGCTATAACATACTTTGGCTCGGGAATACACTGGGATCTGAATCATTCAAACAAATAAGGGTGAAGGAATGTGACAAAGAAATAAATGCAAGGTTAAGAAAGCTGTAGAAAAAACTATTGGTATATTGCTGTCTTATTATTTCACTTTTGTTAACAGTAGAATATAAAGGTATTCTACATAATGGATTAGACATTGATCTTACCGGGTATGGATAAGGATAACCCTAAATATAAAATGAAGAGAAATCAGATTTTGGTGACAATAACAGTGAAATAATTAATAGCAAAATTGCAGATAAACAACAATCAGCAGAAACAGGCCAACTGGCACCGAGTGCAGACTAGGGGTGGGCAGGGTCATTGAGGGCTGATGTTAGGAGGGTGCAACCAGGACAATTCATTGTGCCTCTATGGTACAGGGGCACCAAGCCTACCTAGAGCTGAGGAACCAGTGTCTCCCTTTAGCTTTGAAGTCCATTCCCAAATTTATGCCGTGGGCCCTAGTATGTCTTAGACCAGTGCTGAACAGAGATGGCCAATGGAGTGAGTTCCCTTTAGATGAGGCAGTGGGCTGCAGTCACCCTCAGACTGATGTGTCTGCACACTAGTGGCCAAAAAGTAGTGTAATCTTGCAACTTTTGCCACTGCAACTATGGTGGCAGCGTTAGCACAGTACACTGACCCCCCCCCCCCCTCCCCAAGAGGTTGCAGTGGCACACCAAGGAACTGGTACCCCTGGTGATGTCCTGTCTTACCCATTCTGTTCAACAGCCCTGAACAAAGACTGCATGCTATGACTACTGCCTGATATTCAACAGCAGATGGCACTATATCATGCTGACTGGGTTTTTTAGGGGTCCTATTTGCTAATATGTGCTAAACAAACACTTTAATGCACCAGCAGCAGGTAGCCCATTCTCTCAGTCTACTAATCAGACAATAGAGCAAAATCTTCTAGAGTAACTGATGGAATCAGAGGATTTTAAAGACACAAAAATAAGTCCAATTATCGTTTTGTTGTTTGTCATTGAATCAATGTCAACTCCTAGTGGCCCATCCCATGGCCTTTCTCTCATGCAGTAAGCCTAAAGCACCTGGTATTCCAAGGTGATCTCCCACTGAAGTACTAACCAGGCCCGACCCTACTTAGCTTTCGAGATTGGAATAACACATGGCTGAAGAAATTTGCAGAGTTGAGGCCCAAATGGGATTTGCTGGATAGTTCCATTTTAATTTATTTTCTGTAATTTAAAACCTCAAGAATGGTTCATGTAATGTTGATTGTCTGAAACCAATACAAGTGCTATCATTACCATTTCACAATATGAGAAATTGTAGTTAACAATAGAGTTATAAGTCCACATTTATAATCAAACATTTCTACAGTAATGAAGTTTTATGATAGTAAATACCTGAGGAAAAGGGAATGATGGATATGGATTTGGTGCCTAGGGAACAGAAAAATGCAATAATAATAATAGTTGAAGTACTCCTTATAATTCATCAAGATAGCAACTAAGGGTGTACACAGCCCTAAAAAAAATTCACTTCATCTCCCCTTAAAACAAAATATTCCCATTCATTTCACCTATTCATTTTTTAGACACTTCTTTTATGCACACAAGTCTTTTTAAGCACTCAAACTGATTGTACATGCATTAATTCATGGATATAGATATGTACAAGCAATTTGCAGTCACTTCAAAAATTATTTTATTAAAACCGAGGGTGGTACAGTTGGGTGGTTTGTTTTTCCTTTATCCTTGTACATGTTTAGTTAAGTTGGGCAAATTCACCTATTTTGTTTTTGAACCACAATAACAGTCCTTGATTGCTTCTAAATCTACCTGTGTTTGGTCGGTGCCTGATGTAAGCCCTGGTTTAGACCCTAAAGTTTAGTCAAGGTCTTGTGTTCGGCAGGTCCTGTATTGCGGCCCTCACTTTCTGTCTTCTATATTGTTTCCTTTATCTTGTGGCTTCCCCCAGTGGAGGACTTGTAGGTCCTTTGGCCTGTTTCCTTTTTGGGGGGATTTTTTTATGTCTCCTTTATACTGAATGTAATTTCTGGCTTAAAGGCCTTTTTCTGGTACAATAGATGTTCTTGTGATTAATTTGGACAATATGTATAAACATACAATTTTTAAAAAATTAGTCAACTTCCTGAAAGTAACAAGTGATCTCAAGAAGATCATAGTGCCAAACAATATATATGATGTAGGAGTTTTTAAAAATAATTGTGTATGCAAGGACAACACAGCACTTGAAATTATCTGTAAAGCCACATTGATATATAGAATAACAAAATTCAGCAATTTAAATTATTCAAGCACTAATCTCCAATGTAGAAGACACTCAATGGCAGTTAGGAGTGTGTGTTCATTTGGAAACAAAATGAAAAACTTAACTTTGTGGTCCCTTGCTGGATGACATACGCCACCCTTATTCCAAGAACACCCGAGTAAGGACCGTAGGCGTAGCAAACTAAACAGCATGAAATAAGTTGATTTGTCAAAATGGGGAGTCTGCAAGAATACGTTTTTATAAGATTTTAAAATAGGATACATGGAATAGAATTGGGGATAAGTTTTAAAACTATTTGAGTGGAGAAGTAGCCTAATTGATAACGAGGGAAGGAAAGTTTGACTCCCACTGTCGCCCCATGTGATCTTGGGCAAATTACTTAACCCTCTATTTCCTCAGCTGCAAACTTGGGGGCACATTTACTAAAGTGCTTTATGTTTCGGCACCTTAACATGTATTAAGTACTGATAACACAGGTACACTACCAAAACACTGCCTCCAGTTTTGCAACTGATTCCTATAGATTTTGGGGTGCTGAATCCAGGAAAAATAGCCAAAATGTTCCATCACGTCACGTTTTCTTGCAAAATTAGATTTCTTACCCATATAAGGAATGTTCACATAATTTCTTTTTAGCCGACTGCAGTTTATTTTCTTGGCCCAAAATAGAGGTTGTAATGGTTAACTAACTAGAAACACTCCCTCATGATATTTTAGAGTGTTTTGTATTCATTTTATACATTAACAGGACAATTGGGAGGCGGGGGGCTAAATCCAGTACTCGCGCTGGCGCATGTTCTTTCCTGTTCGCCTCGCCTCGTTCGCTCGCTCGCTCAAACACGGTGGTTGCGACATGAACGTTCCTGTCAAATTTCAGTTTCTTGCAAGTTCATTATTACCCTTTGTTTGCTCAGTCGTAATCCAGCTTTATTCCGAAGTGGTTCACTACAGTTGTAGTTTGCAGTGCTGTGTATTTGTGATGGCTCACAGAGCCAGAGGTTGCGTCAACTCTCCGGACAGTTTTTGTTTTTATTTGTGGGGAATATACCGTGAAAAAGCGGCAGAGGAACATTTCTGCATTTATTAAAAAAGTATATTTCGCCTATTTCGGTTTGAAGTTAGGCGATCAAGACAAACCATGGGCTCCTCACAAAGTGTGCAAGACATGTGAGGAAGATCTACGCTTATGGATGAAAGGTAAAAAACAAGCATTTCGTTTCGGAATACCTATGATGTGGCGTGAACAAAGAGACCACAGCAGTGACTGCTATTTTTGCTCTTGCATTGTGAAGGGATACAACTTAAAAATAAGAACGTAATAAGTTACCCCCACCTTCCCTCAGCAATTAGGCCTATGCCTCATAGCAATGAAGTACCTGTGCCTGAACCACCAAAATCTTTGGATCATATTTGTGTGGACGGTTCTGATCATGATGAGACTCATCAGATGTCTTTTCCCGATGAGTCCAGTACTTCCGAGTTTGAAACTGAACCAGATCCGAAACCTGAACTTTTCTCTCAAGCTGAATTGAATGATTTAGTCCGGGATTTAGGACTCCCAAAAGATGCTGCCCAACTGCTAGGTTCTCGGCTTAAACAGAAAAATCTATTGTCACCAGGAACAACTTTTTATTGGTACCGCAACCGCGAGACACAATTTTTGAAGTATTTCAGCAAAGAGGAAGATTTGGTATTTTGCAACGATATATACGAAGTGATGGAAAAGTTTAAACTCAAGTATGATCCTGCTGAATGGCGGCTGTTCATTGATTCGTCAAAAGACAGCATAAAAGGTGTTCTTCATAATGGCAACACATTCGCTTCAGTTCCTATTGCTCACTCTGTTATTCTCCAAGAAAAATACGAGAATTTGGCCCTGATTCTTCAGAAGATTCGTTATGATGAGCATAAGTGGATGATTTGTGGAGACTTTAAAATTCTATCCATGCTATTAGGGCAGCAATCCGGTTTCACCAAATATCCCTGCTTCCTTTGCTTGTGGGATAGCCGGGCCCGCGACCTACACTGGGGGAAAAAAGACTGGCCAATTCAGGAGTATTTGAGACCCGGTGAGAAAAATGTTCTTCATGAGAGCTTGGTACCTCGTGATAAAATTCTATTACCACCTCTCCACATTAAGTTGGGTCTCATTAAGCAATTCATCAAGTCCCTTCCAAAAGATGGTGAGTGCTGTGATAAGGAAGCTTATCATAGCTCAGGAAGGAGCTATAGGAAAGGTGAAGTGACTCTGAACAAGCAACCTGTCAGTTCTGGTAGAAATAAGAAAACAGAATTTTTCCATAAAAGACTACCAGTCCCAGAATGCACCAGGTTTCCAACAGCCATTAGAGGAGCTGAAGTGGGGAAATGTGTGTTCAATCAGGAGGGCTATGAGGTAATCCCTAAGCACTCATCTCAAAGGGCAGGGCCTGATTCAGCACAGCTGCGCTGTATTAGGGAGGAGCACTCATCCAAGCAGAATAAGAGTAGAGTTTATTCTACAGATGACCATCTTCATGATCACCTTGGATATCCAGAGAAGGATCATCAGTTTCATCTAAAGGATCATCAGAAGAAGAAGCCAAACCGGACGGACAGAGAGGGAAAGAGACCCTCTGGCAGAAAGAGGAGAAAAGCCTTTGAGAGGTCTAGAAGAGTCCAGAGCAGTACGTATACTGGGAGGTATTCCAAGGGCCAGCATACACCATTGGACTGGGGAAAGCCAGAGGAATGGTGCTGCAGAGCTAGGAATCTCCAGAGGGTACCTGTGAGGGAGACGGCTGCACGTGGAAGGGACCCTAAGACCCGTGCCAGAAGGTATGTGAAGAGAGATCCAGTGTCCAGGGAGCTGATTGGAAGGCTGGACATAAGAACTGGACTACATACTGGCCAGGCTATATAGAGAGGAACTCTAACAGCAATGGAAGCTCAGGTATGAACACTGATCTATGCCCTAACTATAACCTTGAAAGACAGCAGGGAAACAAGTATTCTCCTGAAAGTGCTCCATTGAGAGATTCATCTGTGCCAATCCATGATATTGAACCTATGCTTGTTGAAGATGGGGGTATGATTGCAGATGAAGAATGTGTTTATATGGACTGCTCTCTATCTAAACTCCGTTGGTAACTTTCTGTTACAAAGTACAGCAACCATCACAAAGAAATACAAATTTGTTCTTTAATCTACTCAGAAAAGCTCCTGAAGCAGGATTTGACCCACACAGTAGAAAGCAAGCCAGCTAAGGGGTTTCAGCTGGATAACTGCTAGCAATTAAGCCTTACCTAATTGTTTGTGAGCTAGGAGAGAATCACTTCTGAATCTATGTGGGAAGTAATCAGAAGTTAACCTGAAAAGAACAGTTTGTTTCTTGCTTTGTGGCTTTTCATTTGTTGTTTTCCTGATTTTGACTTTGTTTTTCCAAGTTAACACTGAAAGGAAGTTACCTGATTTATGTGCTACCAAGCATATCTGTGTTGGGAGAAATAACCCCATAAATAAATATCTTATTGGCTTTACCCAATACAACTAAATTATTGTCAGCAGCTGTGTCTGGTGTGAATGAACTACATTGCCCACAATACCTTGCAAATCATATAGATATATGCACTTGCCAAGACTGTGAAGATTCTCACCCAGGCAGCCGTCTGACAGTGCTTTTGGTACCATTGCTCAAAGTTCCCCCGACTTTCTGAAGCAAAGCTAAAGGAAGGAGTGTTTGTTGGCCCTGATATAAGGAAACTCATTTCAGATGGAGCATTCGCTGAAACGATGTCTGAGAAGGAAAAAGAAGCCTGGGATTCCTTCAAGGATGTTGTTCTCAAATTCTTGGGGAACAGGCGGGATGAGAACTATAAGGATATTGTTGCCAGGATGCTCAATGCCTTCAAAGAACAAGGCTGTAACATGAGCCTGAAAGTCCATTTCTTGCACTCCCATGTGAACTACTTTCCCGAAAACCTGGGGGCGTACAGTGAAGAACAAGGTGAAAGGTTTCACCAGGACATCAAGGACGCAGAGAGAAGGTACCAAGGAAGATGGAACACCACTATGATGGCTGATTTCTGCTGGTTGCTGCTGCGGGAAACCCCAGATGAAAAATACGCCAAGCAGCGCACAAGAGAAGCATTCGGGGGAAGAAGAAACGGGCCCACCAGGAGATTGATTGACCCAAGAATGACTTTAAAATCTAAACTGTGTTGACAAATATCGTGTTTTTACTAAACTTTGAAATAAAAATTTGCTAGTTATTACCACAGTGTCGGATCTCATTTATTAGAATTTTATTTTCACACCATCGGGTGTTTGTCTTCATGTATTGCAATGGTGCGGTTTGCGTTTTCTATTCTTACATACCTGTACAACATTTTTTGCACATTTCTTTGCTTTGCTTTGTGTCTAACCTCGCTCTTATATGCTCAATGTTTGTGCACATGTATGTGGCTGTTTTAAGTGCAGACAATTTTGCTACCATCACAGTGTGTTTTGTTGACATTACTCTATTCTTATGTGCTGCCTTGTTACAATTTTCTTTATTCTTATTTGAATAACTACTAAACAATTAGTATAAAGAATTCATCCAAGAAACTTTTATCTCGATCGCACTCAATCTGAAACGTTCACCTGAAACTGCTAACCCAATATAGCAAAAAATCTGTACGTGATGGAGCAAATTGGTTACCAGATTTGGATTCAGCGCACCAAAAAACGTAAAAATCAATCGAAACATTAGAGGCAGTTTAAAAAAAATTTTTTTTTAGTGTACCTGTGTAATTGGTGGGGGAGGTACAATAGATCCACACTAAAGGGCCTTTTTAATATAGGCCATCATGGTTTTGCACCTAAAGCGCAAATCCATAGTGCTTCAGGGCAACACTATAGCATTACCTATTGGAGGCATGGAAAGTATACTCCGAGCAGTTAATGCGCTGCATGCAGCCCTGTGGTGGCATGACAAGAGCGCAGGTTCACATTTCTCCACCTATAGAGGTGGTGGTATATGCACCCTTGCTACTTGTTTGCCGTGCAGGTGTGCAGACTACACAGCCCACACCGCACCCACTGTCCTCCTCTCACCTGACCACTTGTAATTCTAATGTACAATGTACAGTTAGCACTGCAATCTGGCTGCATGCTACTTATCAATGCTTGTCCAATGTACGTGTGCCAGACCCGCACTGGCAGGTAGCACCCTTTAGTAAAAGACTTCCTAACTGTTGAGGATGTGCCCAGTACCCTCCCCCCCCTTGATGTTACCAAAGTTCTCACTGCACTAAAACTGAAATTATAAGTAACATGGATGCGCTTAATACCACCCACTGAGGTAGCCTTAAGTGCGCCCACGCTAATTGCAACATTTATGATTAAAATGCTTTCTGCCCCGTCAAGTGCTAAATAGTGAGCGAGGGATATTTACTGTGCTGCTTGTTCTAGCATGCAGTATACAGTTACCGTGGTCCCACTTTAACTGCTTAGTGTGCACTAAAGTCCATGGAATATATTACTGTACACTAGTAAAAATGCCCTTTAGACTCTAAGACCTCCAAGAACACGGAAATGTGACTGAATGTAACTCTCCTTGAAATTCTGAAATAGGTGTGAGCTAAATCCAATTCCTATTTTCTGTGGAAGACGGACACCAGTGGACTCAGATTTTCAAGATATGCCTTGAATATGCATGAGAGTGACGTCGCTGCATACCGTTTCTATTGCCTTAGGGATAATGTGATAGCCTGAGCAGATTAATGTCCATGGGAACTGAACATTGCCTATCCCTAGCTGAAACCCCTGACATACAATGCACATATTGGTCTTATGTAGTATGGCATATCTTATGTTGTTATATTTTTATTTATAGTACGGCTGCCTTTCCCCAAAGTCTTCAATTGTCCCGAACAGTTACTGCAGAGACTTTGCAGCTATGATGTGCTAAATTTTGCAGTTCTGCATACTAGGTGCCAAATCTTAATGCGGTTTAGTAAATAGGCTCCTTAATGTCTTTTTCTTTGTATATTATAAAATATTCTGTTTAATAAAAGTGTGCTTTAAAAACGAAATACAAATTAATCTTACTGGGAATCCTGAAGGTGGGGCAGCTGAACCCTAGAAAGGAAAGGGAAGCAGCAAGTTAAAAATGAGTTTTCATGGGAACTGATCAGTAGCAAACTAAGAGTCAGATACGATCACCCTAATATCCTTCTGGATACTCATTGGTGCCTCAGTTCATCATAAATTGTTCCATTGCATTTCTGCATCCAACATGCGTCACTGTGCCATTTATTTTAAATCTTGACTTCTATTATCTAAATATTCTAGAGCGTCTCTCTTAGATCTTATATCCCCTTGGTTCATTCTGTTTCCTTCCTCACAAACAATAAGCACTAACATCTTTCTATAGCTCTACTGTGCTCAGATGTCACTGCACTGCTTACCTGTGGTGGTGGTGGTGGTGGTGGAAATAGGAAAGGATAAAACAGAGGCCACTGTTACTACTGTAATTACTGATAGCTAAGTTCCATAGTGTAGTAGAAACTGTTACCTGTAGGAAACTGCAAATCATTGTTTTATAGCAATCAAAAAAAATTAATTTTTTGCAGGGTGAGCTTGTCATTTATGGGACCAAGATGGGAAAATAATGTAAATGAGCTTTTGAGACCATTCGGGCCCTGAGCTCAGATATCTCAGAAGCTCGTCTAGGGCCTTGTCTTTGGACAGTTCTAATGCCGATCTAATATGAGATGCCACAGCATGCAAAGATTCCAGTTTAATCCTGGGCCAATGTAAAATCCAAACTAAGGAGGTGTTTTCAGTGGCTGCAGCACGTTAAATTCGCAGGAATATTCAATGCTGGGGCCAGATCTGGGCCCTGACATTGGATATCTGGGTTGCCTGGATTTCAATTTTGCAATCGGTCAGCGACGACATTCAGTTATCCTAACTTTAGCTGGTTAGGGTTAAGCAGGCTAAGCGGTGCCAACCCCACCCTGCCGCACGAAGTGGTTAACATCGGGGCATTTAGTGGCTCAAACTGGGGATATTCACTGGCAGTAACCAAATTAGCACCACTGAATGTCCTGGTGAGCAGCATTTTATGAGGTCTGCACATCTGCAAACCATGTAAATGCCTTTGAATATCCCCCCTAAGGGCAATGTAGAAAAAACATTAACCTTACAAATAAATTACAACATGAAGCATGTTTGATAATGAAATTAAAAGCAGTGAAATACCCTATCTCCAGGAACAAGCAGGAATGTAGTCTTCACATATGGGTATCATCGGTACCGACGGAGCCTGTGCGGGAACGCTCACCAGCATCCAATTAGGAAGCTTTTGGGAGCATCCCACAGCACCTGCGTGCTGTCTTCCCGCCTTTCCCAACTGCCTCTCTCCAGTTCTTCATTTTCTGCGGAGCCAGCAGGTCGTGTTCCTGTAACCACAGAAAATTGTTTCTTCTTTTTTTTTTGTGGTCGTGTCTGCCTTTCCCGACGCTATACCGGTACCTCCGGTTCTTCTTTCTTTCTTTAAAAAAAAAAAAAAAATATCCTTTTTCCAAACTATTTTCCAGGTGCGTGCCAGTTTGGGCCTTATGCCCAAAATTTCCTCCACTATGGAGAAACCCGACTCGGGTTTTAAAAAATGCACCAAGTGTGGCGGTACCATCTCCGTCACCGACACCCACGAGTGGTGTCTTAAATGTTTTTAGGTCCTGACCACTCCATCTCCGAGTGTATGGCTTGTGCCATGATGTGCAAAAGTGGTTGACAGAACCGAGCTGCCAAGCTCAGTGCCCTTTTTCCTTCCGATGCAGCTTCAGTGGCATCGACGTCTTTCAGGGCTTCGTCTTCCTCCCTTGGATCTCAGGTAACTAAACATAAGTCCAGCCGGTCCTCAAAGGGTAGATCTCCTTCTAAGCATCGAGATGCATCTGGCGTTGCCCTTGAGGGTTCCATACCGGCAGGAGGCTTCGGCTTCCAAAGCATTATCGGAGCTCCAGAATGTTCTTGAGGCCTCGACCTCAGCAGAACTACTGGTGCCATGCTCTGGGGTACCGGTTGCATCTGGTACCGACACCCAGGCATCGGCAGCGTCGATAGACCAGAGGTTCCTGGCTATTGAATGCATCAATGACCTCGGAACCGCGTCAGATGGTTCAATCGGTACCGGCACCGATAGCATTGACATCGGTATCGGCTTTGCCAGCACCCAGTCATGCGATGCCTTCCGGTGCCAATACACCGGTACCGATTACCCCCGATACCGACTTTGGTCGGTACGGGTATCGGGCTCTTCAAGAGCATCCGGACAGATGGTACTTCATCCTCGGAGGACTCCGAGGATTCTGACAGCTCTGCCGGTACCGGGATACTTCTCCCGGAGGAGCTTTCCTCTCCTAAACATAGGCTGTCTCCTCCGGAAGATATTTCCTTTCAGGATTTCATCAGGGAGGTGGCTCGTGGGTTGTCCATTACTGTGACTCCTAAAACAGAGCCCAGAGCTAAGGAGTTGGAGATTTTACAATATCCCAAAGCTCCTAAGGAGACGGCTACCTTGCCTATCCATGAGATTTTACATGATCTCATGTTGAGAATGTGGGAGATACCTCTTACCACCTCTCCTCACTCTCGCAGACTGGATACTATGTATCGAGTCCCTCCTTGTCCTAGCTTCCCCACCACTCCATTGTGGTGGAGTCAGCTATGAGAAGGACCAGAAGTGCAAAGAGGCATGCCGCTAATCCTCCAGGACGTGAGTGTAGAACCTTGGATGCCCTTGGATGTCGTACCTTCCAGGCTTCCATGCTTTCTGCCAGGAGCAGTTCCTATATTTTATATATGGGAATGTTCCTTAAAGAGGTCACAGGAGATTTAGAGGTTTTGAACCCTCTTCTTCCTGAGGACAGAAGGCAGGATGTTTAAGTTTGTCAATCGTGCAACTTTTGACTGTTTTGAGTGCATAAACAGAACCTCTGCCATTGCCATAGGTGCACGAAGAATTGCCTGGCTCCAGGCATCCGATTTGGAGCTCTGGGTGCAGGACAAACTGGGAAATATCCCTTATACGAATCTATTCGGTAAGAATTGGCAAGAAAAAGCCAATGAGATGGATGCTGACAACTCTACTTTGGATAGGCTATCCAAAGGCACAACTGATCCTGCCAGAAAGGCTTCTTGAAAAATTTCTTTCTTCTCAAAAAAGAAGAGGTTTTATCCCTCTTATTCCCAACAGGGACGTTCTGCAGGTCAGGTTGTCCGAAAGGGTCAGCAACCACCTAAACCAGGGGTCACCAACCTCCAGAGGGCCGCGGGCCGCACAGCCGACTACCGGTAGACTCGCGGGCCGCACCCCCTTCTCCCCGCCCCCGCGAAAAAAAACAATGCTCATACCTGTACTTCTGCTTTGAAAATTATTCCATGTCAGCTCCCTCCCTTCTTCTGCAGCCGCGGCTCCCTGCCTCTTAGGGAACCGCGGCTGTGCTTGTAAAATCATCGCGGAGCCCTTCCTGTCTTGACGGGCTCCGTGCAGCATTGTCCCGCCTCTAAAGGAAGTTGTTTATGGTTAAGAAGAGACTTTTACATCCTTGGCCAATGAGAGACTTATTAGTGAGTACTTTGCATCAGCATGGCTGGCACGACAGCGGGCATGATTTTACTTCTTTAAGCACCAGGGTTAGGATTTTTACACATTGATGATTCTTCTTTCTTTTTTTACACATTGATTCATTTTATTGTTCATTTTTTAAATAATCCTCATATATTTATGTTTTTAGTATATATTTTTTAATGTCGATGACATTAGTTTGCTAGATTCGAGCCCCATCAGAGTCAGAGGCCAGGACTTCCCTATCTTGCACAATGCATATCCTTCAGTACTTGGGTCTGGTCATAAACATCCCAAAATCCAGTCTAACTCCCACTCAGTCTCTAGAGTTCATAGGAGCTTTGCAGGATACAAAAAAGGCAAGGGCCTATCTCCCCCAGGCCCGTTGCCTTCGCATGGTGCAGTTAGCTTTTCAAGCAGTGCTAAAACCCCTTCTCACTGCTCGAGAAATGCTACAACTACTAGGCCACATGGCATCCACCATGCATGTGGTTCCTTATGCTCGCCTCCATATGAGAGCAGCCCAGTGGACTTTATCCACCCAATGGACTCAGGCATCAGGGTGCCTGTCAGACAAAATAGCAAACACAAATCACCTTATTTTGTCCCTCCAATGGTGGCAGTCCACTCAGAACCTGTTGCTGGGGTCCCCTTTTTGTGTATCAACACTGCAATATAGGTCCAATACCAGAGAGTGAATATTTAAAAGCTGGGGTCCCCTTTCCAACAACCCTTACCCCAGGCAACTCTCACAACAGATGCTTCACCACTGGGTTGGGGAGCTCATCTACAAGACCTCTCCACCCAAGACACCTGGACTCCACAGGAGACTCATCTACATATCAATCTCTTAGAGCTCAGAGCAATCTTCCTTGCTCTTTGAGCGTTCCACACCCTGCTCAGTTACAAGACAGTCCTCATTCATACGGACAATCGGGTAGCCATGTTGTATGTGAACAAGCAGGGGGGAACGGGCTCTCTGTCGCTTTGCAACAAAGCTTTGCGACTATGGGCCCTCGCCAGAGAGCATCAGATTCACCTCCTGGCAGTTTATCTTCCAAGCATTCAAAACTCTTGGGCAGACAGACTCAGTCGAGTTCTGCTTCCACATGAAAGGTCTCTACATGCGGACCAGGTGGCCAAGATTTTTCAAATTTGGGGAACCCCGGACATAGACCTCTTTGCAAGTCCATTGAATGCCAAACTTCCCCAATTCTGTTCCAGAATTCCAGCTCAGGGTTCTCAGGCCAGGGATGCCTTCCTCATTCACTGGGGTCAAGACTTCCTTTATGACTTGACACCCATTCCCCTAATTCCCAAAACCCTGTTCAAGCTTCAGAGAGACAGAGGGCGGATGATTCTCGTAGCTCCACATTGGCCATGGCAAGTGTGGTACCCTCTGCTCCAGATCTCCTGTCGCAGGAGGACGGAAGGTTATGGCATCCCAATCCCCAGTCTCTGCATCTCAGAGCTTGGTTGCTGAAGACCTAGATCTTCATGATCTTAACCTTCCTCAGCAAGTAAAGGATGCCCTTTATGCTTCCAGGAAACCTTCCACTAGACGCTCTTATGCTTTCAAGTGGAAAAGGTTTACCATATGGTGTTCGCAGAAGGGTCTTAACCCCTTAGCGATACCTCTGGAATCATTACTTGAGTATCTCCTTCAATTATCCAATGCAGGACTTAAGACTAACTCAGTAAGGGCCACTCCAACCTAACACAATCACCTCCTTCACCTCAACTCACTCACACAGCCTCTGACATTCCAACAACATAACTCTTGACAATGCACAAAACAGACTCACCCTCAGGCACACTCACAATGATCTTATGAAATGGTCTCTTGCATTGCGATCCCAACTTGCAATATAAATTGTAAATAGTTTAAAACAACTACTGTTGTTGATTGTATATAGTTACCCTTGTTACAGCCCCAAGTTACCAGTCCTGTTACAATGTAAGCAAAAGAGCTTTGTTCTGATGCAAAATTTTGTTATTTGTAAACCGCACTGATACTAAATAGCGCGGTATATAAGAACTGTAAATAAATAAATAAAATAAAAAATAAATTTGAGTGCTATTGCAGCTTCTTTCAAGCCTCTCAATGGACAACCTATCTCCTCCCATCCTCTTATAGCAAGATTTACGAGAGGCCTTCTTCTAACTAAGCCTCCCATTAGGCCACCACCGGTGGCATGGGACTTAAGCCTGGTTCTTGGTCAACTCATGAAGGCACCTTTCGAACCCCTGGCTACTACCTCATTGAAATTCCTTTCTTGGAAAGTTATCTTTCTCATTGCAATCAGATCAGCACGTCGCATCAGTGAGTTGCAAGCACTGGTAGCTGATCCACCTTATACAAGGTTTCATCATGACAAGGTAGTCCTTAGGACTTATCCACACTTTATGCCAAAGGTGGTCTCGCCTTTTCATCTTAACCAAGTGGTCTACCTGCCTGTGTTCTTTCCAAGACCTCATGCATCAAATGCAGAAAGGAATCTTCATACCTTGGACTGTAAAAGAGCTTTAGCTTTTTTACTTGCAAAGAACTCAGTGACATAGAAAGTCCTCTCAGCTCTTTGTTGCTTTTGATCCTTCTCATTTGGGACTTCCAGTCTCCAAGACAACACTGTCCAGCTGGATTGCACAGTGTATTTCCTTTGTCTATCAGAGTAAGAACCTTCCTATGGAGGGCCATGTCACTGCTCACAATGTGAGGGCCATGGCAGCTTCAATGGCTCATCTGCACTCTGTGTCTATCGACGACATCTGTCGAGCAGCCACTTGGGCCTCGGTTCATACCTTCACAGCCCATTACTGCTTGGACAAGGACTCCCGCTGGGATGCCTTGTTTGGTCAGGCTGTTCTCCAACACCTGTTCCATACCTAATCAACTCCTACCCGCCATCCCAGGCTGGATGCCAGAGATCCATGGGGGGAAGTGGAGCCCTGTCTCAGGGACACACAACTTCTGGGGTCTCTCCTTGGCATCTGAAGCTAGGGAGTCCCCATATGTGAAGACTACATTCCTGCTTGTTCCTGGAGATAGCATATTTACTCACCTGTAACCGGTGATCTCCGGGAACAGCAGGAATTTAGTCTTCACAACCCACCCACCTCCCCTAGGAGTTGTATCTCTCTATCTATCTCTTTCCTTCTCTCTGTCTCTCTTTGTCTCAGCTTTAAACTCAGCTGGAGAAAGGCAGTTGGAAAAGGCGGGAAGGCAGCATGCAGGCGCTGTGGAATGCTCCCAAAAGCTTCCTAATTGGACGCTGGGGAGCGTTCCCACGCAGGCTCCGTAGTTACCGACGATAACCATATGTGAAGACTAAATTCCTACTGTTCCCAGAGATCACCTGTTACAGGTGAGTAACTATGCTTTGTTCCTCACTGGAGTCACCTCCAGATTTAGCCAGCTGTCAACAAAATAGATGAATAAATATAACAATCTATGTGCATATTTGTACTATATATGCCAATAATAGCCTAGAAATACATTCATTGGGCATAAACGTAAACAGAGAAATACTGCAATGAAATCTTTTAAATTGAAATAGCTGATTTAGAAGCACAGAAGACTGGCAACTAAGGGATACTTAGCAGGCCTAGTGTGCCTGTATATCAAACATTTACAAATTCTTCTCGTTCTGGAATCTCCTCATCCTTCCTCTACCACCAAGGTCCCTTTGAGAAGATATTTAAATCAAAATGCCAATATGTTGGATATCCAGTCAGCTAGATTCAAAACAAATGATAAAAGTCTTTACTAATTGTGATAAAATTGGGACTTTTTTGAGGGGGCACTGAGAAGCAGCACCTTTTTCATTGCCTGCAAAAACGGACCCTTAGTCCTCATGTATTAGTAGAAAAGCCCAACGTCTGTACCGGCACCTTTTCCAAAAGGAAAAATGCACTGGATGCAACCAAATCAAACAGGTTTATTAGCTTAAAACATTTTAAGATCTTGACATAATTGCAGTATATAGCAGATCTTTTGTTTTTAAAAATATTCCTGTACATTAACCAAATGGAGGTGTTCCAGCAGTTTCCCAACAGTTAACATAGCGTTTTCTGAAGTTAGAAGTTTTCTCATGTTAATTTTGGAAATCAGCATACCTTAACTGCCATATATAATCACCCATTAGTAAGAAGGGGCTTTAGAGTATCTAGATTCATGATAGTCTTAATCTGCAATCTCCACCCTAGACAGCGTGCCATTTTAATAAGTAACCTTGTCAGCTTCGAGAATTGACCAGTCTTTGGTAATTACAATAGCATCAGTTTTCTATCCCGTCATCTCCATGGTGAGCACAAATCCTGCTGACCCCACTGAAGCTCATGAGTTTCCTTTACCAAAGCACTACAGCCTAAGCTACAGAAGTGACCCAAAATAAAAAATATACTGAGACATTTTGTTAACAAAATACTATTAATAATGTAGCATACATACCGGCGCTGGCCCAGCAGCAGCCACACAGATGATGCAAGCTAGAATGAGGGCCTTCATGTTTCTAGAGTCGATATCTGTAGAATTAAATAGACATGGAATGCAAGTCACTCAGTGATCCATTAATGTCCCCTTATATCTCGCTCAAAAGGAAGGAATAAAGCATCAGAAGGGATTACTGCAGCAATTTACAGACGTGGCACAATACCTGTAAATCTATCTCATATATATCCATTAGGAATAATCTAAACTCCTCACCTGCTTGCGGCCTTGAAGGTAATCAGTACATACCACTGGCTTAGGAACTCTGTATTCTGAGATAGACCTTAGCAATCCTTTAATGCACAGCATGAAAACAAGCTGTATGACCCAACGAAACACACAGGTTTCCTAGTGAAGCAAGTGGGAAATGATCACTCTCAAACATAAACTAAAACTCATGTAAACTGAGCATGGTCCCATCCTTTTCTTTCCTATACAGTACCCGCCGCATGCACGGTCTCGCTGTGAACGGAAAGAGCCTCCCTCACTTTCCTAAGGGTTGAAGAAAATTGCTATTTGCTCAGATGAGCAATTTTATTGCCCCAGGCTTCACAAAGGGGCTTTTTACAAATATGTGCTATGCAATTAGCATGGGTTGTCCTTGGTAGCTGTTAGTTCAGGGCCAGAATGTATGAGCCAGTTTCTACCCTGTGAATCATACGTAAATGGTTTGGTTAGGGGCAGAAAGTGGGCATGGTAAGGACCATGCACCCGGCGTGGGGGTAAACGGTGCAAACTGGCTGCAATGCTTGCAATTAGTACAGGTGCACTTACGTCTCCCGCTATAGGTAAAGTTAAGTGCAGCACATATTAGCATCTGCTGCCACGCATGAACTGCCAGGAAAATGCTGCGCATGCCTCAGACAGTTAACGTGGAGGCTTTGCACCTAGCACATCTCCATGTTGCATGCTACCGGCACAATGAATGCTAAGCCATAGCATGCCTTAGTAAAAGGGCCCCTGAAAGAATATATATGTTTTTTTTAACAAGGGGCTGAAATTGCTGGAAATACACTAGAGATGTGCACAGGTTAAACAAAAAATATTTCATATTTTTCAGAAACTTTCTTTATTTTCAGGGTTTTTCTGTTTGTTTCACACATTCAGTTTCACAAAAATGTTTAATGTGCTTTATTTAATTATTTAAAAATATTTATATTCCCCACAATTCCAAGGCGGATTCGATAAAACTTACATAGTTAAACAAAAAGGTGGAAGAAACAAAATTATTAACAAAAATAAAGTAAAAATAACAAATAGCAAGCTGTGAGCACCAGACAATTATGTACCAGCTAAAGACTGCTGAGAAATGGTTGCTTTTTCACTAGACCACTGAAGAGCCACATAACAGAACTGTTAATGTAATGTTGGGAAGGCTTGTGAAAATAGGTATGTCTAACTTTCACCTAAATAACGATAATTCTGAGATTGAGTGCTTTACAGCCTTTTAATGTGTGCAGATGAGCATGGGGCCTGTTCACAAAAGTGCACTTAGCAGTTAGCGTGTGTATTAGCACCTGCTCTTCATGCATGAATAGTTTACAGTTTATTAAAACTTGGTATGTCGCCTTTTGCTGGGGCAGTAACTGTTACCATGTAAGCAAGGCAACTTACGATGCTTCACATGAGAACTGCTTTCCATGAAATGGGTCTGAACTGGGTGTGTTCTGGGTGGAGAATGGGTTTGGACTGCACATTGAGTTGGTCCATGATACTTTACTGCTCACTGCTGCTGATAGTGTTGATGCACTTAATGCTTCCTCAGGAGGAGGTGCTCTTGAACTACCAGTAGGCAGCTCCCAGTGTAGTATTCCCAAACCCCAATCCCCAAGCAGCATTCCTAGCAGCCATCTGAGACCCTCCTCACCCCCCTATTTGGCAGCTTGACCCCCTAACTGTAGTACAGTGAGACTATGGCCAGGGCTGGCCCTTCCATTGTGTGAGAATATTGTTCACACAGGGCCCTGTATCAACAACATCCTGCATTGAATACCGGCAGGCAGGGTGGCTTTAGAGGGAACTGGAGATGCCCTGGCTCACCTCTAACAGCTGTCGAAGTGAAGAGCATCTTTCTTTCTTTACTTCGGCAGCTGTACTATAGTTTACGATGCTGCCGCGCCGAGGTCAAAGGAAAAAGATGCTCTTCACTTTGGCAGCTGTTAGAGGTGAGCTGGGGCCTCTCCAGCTCCCTCTAAAGCATTTTAGATAGCCGCAGGGCTCTTCAGGAGGGGGGGGGGGCTAGAACTGGAAATTGAGGGGCAGAGCTAGGACTGGAAATGGGTTGATTGGGGGGGGAGCTAGGACTGGAAATGGGCTGACGGGGCTAGGAAAGGACTGAAAATAGGCTGATGGGAGGCTAGGATTGGAAATGGACTGATAGAGAGGCTAGGATAGGACTGGAAATGAAGGGGGGGGGGAACTAGGACTGGAAACTGGATCATTGGGGGGCTTGGAATGGAAATGGGCTGAGTGTGGGGGGAACTAGGAATGGAAATGGGCTCAGTGGGGGCTTGGAATGGAAAAGGGCTGATGGTGGGGCTAGGAAAGGACTGGAAATGGGCTGATGGGAGGCTAGGATTGGAAATGGACTGATGGAGGGGCTAGGATAGGACTGGAAATGGGTGAACTATGACTGGAAATGGGCTCATGGGGGGGGGCTTGGAATGGAAATGGGCTGACTGTGGGGGGAGCTAGGACTGGAAATAGGATGATGGAGGGACTAGGATAGGAAAGGAAATGGGGTGATAGAGGGGCTAGGATAGGACTGGAAATGGGCTGATGGGGGTTAGGATTGGAAATGGGCTGATGCGGGGAATAGTAGGGGATATGACGTTGGGGGTGAACTAGAATGGGATGGGGCTGGAAGAGTGAAATGGAGAGGGGAAAATATTTTGTGTGGGAGGGAAGAAAAATCTACAATTGGCCGGGTATTGGGAGAGTAAGTGGAGATTGAGGATGGAGGGGTAAAATTTGAGTGGATGAAAAAGGAATAAAGAAAGAGATGGAGGAAAGAGCCAAAGGAGAGAGATCAGTATGTTAAAGCAAATGTAGAGAGAGAATGGAAAAAAAAACTGAGAGAAGAAAGGACCAATGGACAGCAGACAATGGAGAGCTAGCAGAAGACAAGAAATCAGTAGAAAGTGACTGGAGCAATTGCAACTGAAAAATAAAATGCATAAAATAAATAAATAAATAAATAAAAACAACAAAAGGTAGAAAAATATTTTTTTGCTTTGAATTTATTAACTGAAATATGTCAGCTCTGGGAAATGTGCATCTGTAATATCTGCATTTTGTTTAGTACAAGAGGAAATTAATTTATAGCTTTATTTCTGCAGTGTTGTTGAACATTCCAGGTTTGGCTTTTGGGATTCTCAGTTTAATTATTGTCTTTATATTTCTAAATTGTGATCCCTTATTCTTTGTTTGGTGATGGTCTATGATCTGCATGTATAACCGAGTTGAGGTATTCTGTTCATGTAGTTTCTATTTGACAGTGCCACTTGTTCTCTTTCCCCAGTAGGAGATATATTGGTATTCTCTGAGATGTATTGGTTTGACATTTGCAGTGTTGCCTTTTGATAGGTAGGGTCTGGTGCTTTGTGAATCCTGGTAGTGCTGTTACGATACGGCGGGTTTGCTATGGGTTCTAAATGGGCAGTGTATGTAGTACTTCCTAATGTGCCTGGCTGTTGGCATTGGAGTATAATAATGTAAAACTCTGGTAGACTTTCTTTAACCAGACACTCCTGTAGAGGTATGTTTACTAAAAGTTAGTGTATGTTAACATTATTTCAAATATTTATACAAATTAGGCCCCACACCGAGTCTCCGCACAAGGCCCCGCACCCCCCTTGGGCCGCCCCTGACTATGACTAGGGGTCATAGCACTTACTTTGTTAATGAAAGAAGCTTCTAGAGAGCGTTTCTGTTCCGCCACTAACCCAACATAGACACCCCTCAGTAAGTGCCAGGGAAATGGGTAGTAGGAGATCAAGCATCTCATCAAAATGCATGTGTAACCCGATCCAGGAAGGGGCACGTCTGGGCCGTCCAGATGTCCCAGACCAGGATGGGTCCCGTTCTACCTGATTCTGCACCGCGGAAGCAAGATGCTCCATGGTAGCAGGATTAGACAATTGGATAGCCTGGCATGCCCCTTCAGCAGCTGTGGGGAACGTACAGCCGGCAGGATAGCTCGGCCTCCCCCGCTCCCACTGCTGCACATCCCCTGACCAGCTCTACCGCCACCTGACACCCAGCAGCTCTGCTGGGGCCAGGATCAGGCGGCAGGGGATTACCTTCGGTGTCCTCATTGTGTAAGGGAGGGGGCTGCCAGGCTGGAGCCCACGCGTGCCAGTGCTTATTCCTTCTCAGAGGTGGAATAAGCTGTGTGTCCCCTGGTGCTCCACAGATGTACATGGCTGTGACCTGAATTGGCCCTGTATGTCCGGGTGCCTGGCCAACCCATGATCGGCCCATGCCCTGCCCCCGTGCCGCCCTTGTCCTTCTTTCCCTGCACAGAGGCTGCCGGAATTCGGGAAGGACGGCTAGTTGGGCTGCATGTCCCACTGGGATGTACAGTGCACTAGTCGCCTTACAGAAACCTGCACACCGTGAAAACAAGCTATGTGATCCAACAAAACACACCAGTTTTCTAACGAAGCAAGTGACAAATGCAATCTCAGAAATAAACTAAAGCTCATGGAAAACTGAGCATGGTCCTACCCTTTTCTTTCCCATAAAGTACCTGGTGCGTGCACTCTCCTTGTGAATAGAAGGAGCCTCCCTCACTTTTATAAGGGTTAAGAAGAAATTCCATTTTCTCAGATGAGCAATTCATTGCTTCATACTGCTGCAAGAGTTTTTGTGCTTAACTGAAATTATTTGAAAATTCTTTTTTATAATTAGAAACGTATTAGAAGTGCTTTAAATATTAATTTCCTGTAAATTATTTGTGGGAAATGCCTTCCATTTTAACCTTTCCACTCTGGCTCATAGAAGCAACCAAAAGCGTGTGCCATATTATCTTTGAGAATTTATGCAATTTCAAAATTGTCTTTCATCGTTTTTCCTCTACTTTCTACATGAATGTGAATTCCTGATTCTTTTGTCATTGCTATAACTTTTAACCTTATTTTTTTTTATTGCATATCCACAAAACACAACGAGGCCCTTTTACTAAAGTACATGGTGCGTGTCAGCGTGGGTCTGTGGTAACTGTTACCATGCTGGCATGACAGTCGCCATGTGCTCACTTCCATGGTAACTGCAAATTGTGCAGTGGGGCGGGGACTAGGGGGGTCAGGGAAGGAGAGTGGGGCACATTATGGTTTGCATAGGGGCAATTGCTACCTGCTCTTAATATTGCAGTTACCATGGGTACCCTTACTGCCGCCTCAGTGAGTGGAAGGAAGCGTACCCCCACTTACTGCACGTGGCTCCAAGGTACATCACAGGACATGTCCCTGTGAGAACTACCAGGAATGTGCTGGTCATGCCTCCAACACTTAGAACAGAGGCTTTGCATTTATTGCATGTTAATTTTTGCACTAAATGTATTGTACGTGCGGAACAAGGACACCCCAGTATGTTTACCTAAATATTTCCAAAATCCCTTACAACTTTGAAATAAAAAAATACCAATGATTAATCTTTAACAAAATATTTTAAATGAAATATCTTTGATTTCTTTGCCATCGTTTATTAAAAAAAAAAATCATTTACCAAATTTTCTGAAACTTTCTAGCTTAACTGCCAAAATTTCAGAAAAAAAATCTTCCCTAACCAAAAGTTGTGATGAATGAAAAATAGAATTTAAAATGGACATGCTAAGATTAATCGTTACTAATTAAATAGAAATGCATTCTTTACTTGAAGAGAAAAGTGAAACATAAAATAGTAGAATTATATAATAGTTACCCTTTTTCATCAAGCCAGAAGAAAGGCAGTTGAAGAGTTGGATTGTTCAGTAGATCTACTCCATCCCTTTCTCTCTTGCAGGTATTTAAACCTTAATATTAATCACTTGCTAAATTCTGTGGTTTTATAAAATGCTGATTAAGCAATCCAATGTTTTATAAATTGCTGTGTTTTCTGAGGGAGAAATTACACGGATCTGACTAACCAGGACAGTGGTCTGTCTGACAAGAGAAGACAATAGATGGTATTAGAGAAGCTTAATCTTGGTGGATTTCTAAATGGATTATAGATGGTGATTAGGACATTAGCCAGGCAGGTACCATCTCTGGGTGTGCTTGGGAAAAACGTTTGTTTCCTTTTTTTTTCTTTTTCATATAGTTTTCCAATTTTTTCTTGGGGGGGGGGGGGTTAAGCCATTTTGTTATGATTCTCTTTTTCATTTTTCTTTCATTTCAAATGGGAAACAAAACAAACGGAAACAAACACAAAAGTCATTTTACATTAAATGGCTGCATATTCATGTTTCATGCCTTGTCTATTATGTATTCGTCTGTGAAGTCTACAGTAATTCTATCAAATAACTCTTTCCCATCTATACATATCAACGCTCAAATCCTACAAAGAAGCTATCAATGAAAAGAAAAAAAGAGTATCATTCCAAACTCCTCATGAGATCACTAAATAGAACCAGAGAACTCTTTTCTATAGTGAAATCCCTGATAGTGTCTCCTAATCCTGACTCTGCGTTACCCACCCCCCCATAGATCCCCAAACCCTAGCCAATTTTTTCATGGAGAAACTTGTCCCCCCCCCAAGCAAGGACAATACTCAACTCAACGTACAATTGCCCACTCTCACTATCACCACTTCTCACAACCAAGTCATCTGGACATCATTCCACCATTTAGATCTCAAACATAATCACAAACATAAACATGACCACCTTCCCATTAGACCCTTGACCTGTATGCTGGCTTAAGGTTACAAAAGACATGTTTTCACCCATCATCCTTGAAATCGTAAACCGGTCATTAAAAACAGCACTGATGCCATCTGCTCTGAAACAGGCAACCATACACCCCATCCTAAAATCTAATGCCACAGAGAAGACTCTCCCAAACTCATACAGACCAATCTCCAGCCTGCCATTTCTAGCAAAAATTATCGAAAAAGTAATGCAATTCCAATTACAAGACTTTATTGACCTAAATTCTCCCCTTGACAGCTAACAACACGGATTCAGACCATTTCACAGTGTGGAAACCCTGCTGTTAACCCTCATGGCCAGACTCCATTGCAGACTAAATAATACCAAACAAGCCTTCATACTTTTTTTCATTGATATCGCCGCCACATTTGACAGCATTAGCCATAATACATTTATCTGAAGACTGCAGCAGATTAGCTTCCAAGGCACAGTCCTGAAATGGTTTAAGTCCTACCTCATCGACTGCACCCTACAAGTGCAAATTGGCACATGTACCTCCTAAACATTCAAACAATCGCAAGGAGGCCCCCGAGGCTTCTCATTATCTTCCCTCCTATTCAATTTATATATGCAACCAGTATGTGACATATTTACAAAACACAAAGTGAATTATTACCTATATGCGGTTGATATTATGTTATATCATCCAGTAGACATCTCAGACCCCACTTGTGCCCAAATCCGAGACTGCCTTGCTGACATAACCAATTGTCTCAGCTCACATAATCTGAAAATGAACCTCAAAAAAACTGAAGTACTATACAATCTCCAGGAACAAGCAGGAATGTAGTCTTCACACATGGGTATCGTCGGTATCGACAGAGCTCGCGCGGGAACGCTCCCCAGTGTCCAATAGGAATGTTTTTGGGAGCACCTCACAGTGCATGCGTGCTGCCTTCCCGCCTCTGTACCTCTCTCACTTCAGTTCTTCATTTTCCACGGAGCCGACAAGATGTGTACCCTGTCAACGCAGAAAATTTCCTTTTTATTCTTTGTTTTTTGTGGTCGCATCTGCCTTCATTCGACGCCTACCGGTACCGCAGGTTCTTCTTCTTCTTTCTTTTAAAAAACAAAACAAAAAACGTGCATTTTCTTCAGGGGTCTTTACCCTGTTTCTGGTGCTAGGCGCCATTTTGGGCACTAGGCCCACTTTTCTTCAGGCATGGAGAAACCAGCTAGTGGTTTCAAAAAATGCTTGAAATGTGGCGGTACAATTTCCATCACAGACACCCATGATTGGTGTCTAAAATGTTTAGGTCCTGAATATTGTCCAACAAAGTGTCTCTCCTGCATGAGGATGACCAAAAGGGGTCTGCAGAATAGAGCTGCAAAACTCGGCACCCTTTTTGCCACAGATAGAATGTCACTTGCATCAATATCCTCCAGGGCTTCATCTTCCTCCCATGGATCTCAGGTAACTAAACTTAAGTCTTCTAAGACTGGCCAGTCCTCGAAGGGTAAATCTCCTTCAAAATATCGAGATGCCACTGGCGTTGCCCTCGAGGATAGTTCACTGGCAAAACAGCCCCAGCGGGAGTCTTCGGGCTCCAAAGCATTAGCGGGGCTCCAGGATGTTCTAGAGGCTTCCACCTCTGCAGAACTACTGGTACCATGTTCTGGGGTTGTAGCCACTTTCACCGGTACTGACACCCAGGCATCGGCAGGAGCGATGGATAAAAGAATCATCACTATTGAACACAGTCTAGCGTCCCTCTTAACAGCTTCGGTACCACTAAGACCGCTACAGATGGTTCAACATGTATCGGTTCCGATTATCGGTACCGGTACCGACAGAACCTGCTTCAACAGGATTGCTTCCCCCCATGCCAAGCCTTGAGTCTATCTCGGGTATCGGGGATCAGGAACCGAGACATTTTGGTACTGACTTCGAGCGGTACTGATTCCATGCGTTATGGGAGCACCTGTTACAGAGTGTCTTCCTATTCCAATGGCTCTGACGATTCTACTGGTACCAGAGCAAACCTACTAGAGGATTCAACTCCTTCTCCTCAACGCAGGATGTCTCCTCCAGAAGATATGTCCTTCCAGGATGTCATACTTGATTTAGCAAAGGGCCTTGCAATCACTGTGATTCCAGAAAAGGCACCTAGGGCAGAAGAATTAAGAATTCTACAATACCCTATGGCTCCCAAGGAGGCAGCTCTGCTTCCCATTCACAAGATCTTACATGATCTGATGTTGAGAATGTGGGAAACTCCTTTAACAATATCTTCACATTCCCAATGCCTTGACACTATGTACCGAGTGCCAAGTTGTCCTGGTTTTCAAAAAACTCAGTTACCACACCATTCAATGGTAGTGGAATCGGCAATGCGGAGAATCAAGAGTGCTAAAACACATTCTTCTAATCCTCCAAGCCGGCAATCCAGGACACTCGATGCCTTTGGGCGTCGATGCTTTCAATCCTCCGTGCTATCAGCCAGGATCAGTTCCTATATTCTTTATATGGGAATGTTCCTGGAAAAAGTCACAAAAGACTTAGAGCTCATTAGCCCTTTTGTCTCTGAGTTAAAAAGAGCAGACTACCTTATTCTGGTCAAGCATTCCCAGAATGTTTCTAAATTCATGAACTGTGCTACCTTTGATTGCTTTTCAATGTATTAGCAGAACCTCTGCTATATCCATAGGAGCACGTCGTATTGCTTGGCTTCAAGCATCAGACTTAGAACTGTGGGTGCAAGAAAAGCTAAGAAACATTCCTTGTACAGGAGAAAATCTCTTTGGCAAGGACTGGCAAGACAAGGCTAATCAGCTTGAATCTGAAAATACTACCTTGAACAGACTATCAAAGTCTACAGCCAACCAAGCAAAGAAGAAAACATTCAAAATACCCTTTTTCAGCAAGAAAAAGAAGCCTTACTCATCTTACACCCATCATAGCCACTGTCAGCTTCATGTTCCCCAGAAGGGGCAACAACAGAACAGACAGCAAAGAAAGCCACAAGCCTATACTAGATCTCAGAGAATTAAACAAATATTTGTTCCGAGAAAAGTTCAAAATGATCTCCCTCGGGACACTCCTTCCATACCTTCAAAGTCAGGATTGGCTATGTTCTCTAGATCTAAGAGATGCGTACATGCATATTCTCGTCCACTCAGATCACAGGAAGTTCCTTCGATTCCTGGTCAAAGGAAGACACTTCCAGTACAGAGTTCTTCCTTTTGGACTGGCCTCTGCTCCAAGAGTCTTCACAAAATGCATGGCAGAGGTAGCAGCATTTATGAGGACTCTGGAAATATTCGTCTTCCCTTATTTGGACGATTGGCTCATTTGAGCATCGACAGCTCCAAAGGCCAGCTTTGCTCTCTCTCGAGCAATGAGCATTCTTCAATACTTGTGACTGGTCATAAACCTCCCAAAATCTCATCTCACCCCCTCTCAATCTCTCAAATTCATAGAGGCTCATCTAGACACACGGCAGTCAAAGGCTTTCCTGCCACAGCCACGCTGTCTAAAGATAATACAACTAGCATCTCAAGCATCTATGAAGGTGTTCCTTACTGCCTGAGAGATGCTTCAACTTCTGGGACATATGGCATCCACTGTCCATGTGGTTCCCTATGCTCGCCTCCACATGCGAGCAGCCCAGTGGACCTTATGCTCTCAATGGTCACAGTCCTCGGGTCAGCTAATGGACAAGATCAGAAACACCACATGTCTGATTTCATCCCTACAATGGTGGCAGTCTCTGGAAAACCTCTTTGTAGGCTCTCCTTTCCAGCAGCCTCTATACCAGGCCATCCTAACAACAGATGCGTACAAAATGGGTTGAGGGGCCCACTTGCACGATCTGTCCACTCAGGGTCTCTGGACCCCACAGGAGGTTTCTCTTCACATAAACCTCCTAGAGCTAAGAGCCATCTTCAATGCTATTCAAGTCTTTCAGGCCCATCTCAGCAAAAAGACAGTTCTGGTCTAAACCGACGATCGGGTAGCTATGTTCTATGTGAACAAGCAAGGAGGAACAGGCTCTCTGTCGCTATGCAACAAAGCTTTGCGACTATGGACCCTCGCTAGAGAGTTGTAAATTCATCTGTTTGTGGTATACCTTCCGGGCATTCAAAAATTATGGGCAAACAGACTCAGTCGAATACTGCTGCTACATGAGTGGTCCCTTCACTCATACAAGCTTGCTCGAGTATTTCAAATCTGGGGAACACCAGTTATAGACCTCTTTGCAAGTCCACAGAATGCCAAACTTCCCCGATTCTGTTCCAGAATCTCGGCTCACAACTGTCAGGCAAGAGATGCTTTCCTACTCCACTGGGGTCAGGACTTCCTCTATGCCTTCCCATCCGTTCCCCTCATTCCCAAAAGTTTATTCAAACTTCAGAGAGACAGAGGTCATATGATACTCATAGCTCCACGCTGGCCACGACAAACGTGGTATCCTCTTCTTCTGCGTCTCTCTCAAATCACTCATCTGGAGTTGGGGAATGCTCCAGATCTTCTGTCTCAGGAGGACGGATGCTTACTGCATCCCAATCACCAGTTCCTATATCTCAGGGCCTGGTTACTGAAAGCCTAGAATTCCAGGATATTGACCTTTCTCAACAAGTAGCGGATATCCTTCTGGCTTCCAGAAAACCTTCCACAAGACGTTCCTATGCTTTTAAGTCTGGTGTTCACAAAAGGGACTTAACCCCCTTTTGGTGCCTATGGAGTCGCTACTAGAGTATCTCCTCCAATTATCAACTTCTGGTCTGAAGACCAATTCAGTGAGAGTCCATCTTAGTGCTGTTGCTGCTTTTCATAAACCTTTCGATGGACAACCTATTTCCTTTCATCTACTTGTATCAAGATTTATGAGAGGTCTGCTCTTAACAAAACCTCTCATTAAACCACCACCGTTGGCATGGGATCGGAATCTTGTTCTTGGTCAGCTTATGAAACCACCCTTTCAACCTTTAGCCACTTCAGACCTAAAGTTTCTTTCAGGGAAAATCATTTTCTAATTGCCATCACTTCTGCAAGATGCATTAGTGAACTACAGGCTTTAGTAGCTGACCCTCCTTATACAAGGTTCCACCATGATAAAGTAGTCCTTAGGACTCATCCTCACCTTATGCCAAAGGTGGTTTCGCCTTTTCATTTAAACCAGTCTGTTTATCTTCCTATATTCTTCCCTAGGCCTGATGCCTCTAGTGCGGAAAAAAATCATCACACATTGAATTGAACCCGGATGGAACCAGGCTGCTGGCATTAACTTTTAAAAAGCAGATAGAGCAGCTTTTAAACTAGATAATAGGGGAAAGCAGACAGTCGCCCAAGAGCAGATGGTTCGGAAGAATGTATCCTTGAAGGATACTACCAAAAGCAGAGAGGTTCCAAAAAAGAGTAAAGTAGCCCAAATGCCCTCGAGTATGGATCAGAGAGAGCTTAAAGATCCCAAATTACCCATGTCTACCAATAGCCAAATTAATATGAATAAAATAAAGTCTCTAAAATGCTTGTATGCAAATGCTAGAAGTCTAAAAAATAAGATGGGAGAGTTAGAATATATAGCACTAAATGAGAGGTTAGATATGATTGGAATATCAGAGACATGGTGGAAGGAGGACAAACAGTGGGACACTGTGATACCTGGGTACAAACTATATTGTAATAATAGAGCTGATCAAATTGGTGGAGGGGTTGCGCTCTATGTTAGAGAGGGCATTCAGTCAGAAAGGATTAAAGTTTTATAGGAAACAAAATTTGCTGTAGAATCTCTATGGATTGAAATTCCATGTAAAAAGGGGAAGGCGATGGCAGTGGGGGTGTAATATCGGCCGCCTGGCCTGAATGAACAAATGGATGATGAAATGCTCAAAGAAATCAAGGAAGTTAACAAAAGTTACAGTGCAGTAATAATAATGGGTGATTTCAATTACCCCGGTATCAACTGGGTCAGTGTCACATCAGGGCATGCTAGGGAGATAAAGTTCCTAGATGAAATAAATGACCGCTTCTTGGAACAGCTGGTTCATGAACCAACCAGAGGGGAAGCCATATTAGACCTAGTCCTTAGTAGAACACCAGATCTAGTGCAAGAGATAAGGGTGTTGGGGCCACTTGGCAATAGTGATCATAGCATGATCGCATTTGATTTAATTAGTGGAGGAGGGATAGTAAGGAAATCCACAGTACTACCTTTTAACTTTCGAAAGGGAGACTATGATAAAATGAGGAAAATAGTTAAGAAAAAGATAAAAGGAGCAGTTGCAAAGGTTAAAGACTTACATCAAGCTTGGGTGTTGTTGAAAAATACTATCTTGGAAGCCCAGGCCAGCTGTATTCCATGCTTTAAGAAAAGTGGAAGGAAGTCAATAAAACTGCCAGCATGGTTTAAAGGTGAGGTCAGAGAAGCTGTTGTTGCCAAAAAAGCATCTTTCAGGAAATGAAATAAAGAGCCAAACGACGAAACCTGGAAACAGCACAAACACTGGCAAGTCAAATGCAAGGCATTGATAAGGCAGGCAAAGGGAGAATTTGAGAAGAAGCTTGCTGTGGAAGCAAAAACACGAAATAAAGACTTTTTCAAGTACATTCGTAGCAAAAAACCTGTGAGAGAGTCAGTTGGTCCATTAGATGATAGAGAGGTTAAAGGGGCACTAAGAGGTGACAAGGCGATAGTGGAAAGACTGAATGAATTCTTTGCTTTGGTCTTTACTGAGGAAGATGTAGGGATGTTACCCATGACTGAAGTGGTATTTAAAGGTGCGAAAGAATTGAAGGAAATATCGCTACATCGGGAAGATGTATTACAACTATTAGATAAACTGAAGAGTAGCAAATCCTCTGGGCTGGATGGTATACATCCAAGGGTGTTGAAGGAACTGAAATATGAGATTGCAGACCTGCTATTAGTAATCTGTGAACTATCATTAAAATCATCTCTAATACCTGAAGACTGGAGGATCGCCTATGTAACACCGATTTTTAAAAAGGGTTCCAGGGGTGATCCGGGAAACTACAGACCGGTGAGCCTGACGTCAGTACCGGGAAAAATGGTAGAAACCATCATAAAGAATAAAATTACTCAGCATGTAGATAGTCATGGCCTAATGGGAGACAGCCAACATGGCTTTAGACAAGGAAGATCTTGTCATACTAATCTATTATGTTTTTTTGAAGGTGTGAATAAACAGGTGGACAAAGGTGAGTCAGTTGATATAGTGTATCTGGACTTTCAGAAAGCCTTTGACAAGGTCCCTCATCAGAGACTTTTGGCAAAATTAAAGAGTCATGGGTAGGAGGCACTACTATACTACTGTACTACTGTGGATCAGGAACTGATTAAAAGATAGAAAGCAGAGGGTAGGGCTAAATGGCCAATTTTCTCAATGGAGAAAGGTGAATAGTGATATACCCCAGGGATCTGTGCTGGGGCCGCTGCTTTTTGACATATTCATAAACGACCTGGAAAGTGGAATAACGTGTGAGGTTATCAAATATGCAGATGACACAAAACTATTTAAAGTTGTTAAAACCCAAGAGTATTGTGGAAAATTGCAAGAGGATCTTGATAAATTGGAAGATTGGGCATCAAAATGGCCGATGAAATTTAATGTAGACAAGTGCAAAGTTATGCATCTAGGGAAGAACAACCCAAACTATGGTTACACGATGCAAGGTTCCACATTAGGAACCACCACCCAGGAAAAAGATTTAGGCATCATTGTGGATACCATGTTAAAACCCTCGGCCCAGTGTGCAGCTGTGGGCAAGAGAGCAAATAGAATGCTAGTTATCATAAGGAAAGGAATGGAAAATAAAACAAAAGATATTATAATGCCTCTATATTGTTCCATGGTGAGACCGCACCTTGAATATTGTGTGCAATTCTGGTCACCGTATCCTAAAAAGGATATAGCGATATTAGAAAAGGTTCAGAGAAGAGGGGAGATATGATAGAAGTCTATAAATTAATGAACGGAGTGGAACGGTTAAACGTAGATCGATTGTTTAAGTTATCACAATATAGAAAGACTAGGGGACATGCAATGAAGCTACAGGGTAAACTATTTAAGACTAATAAAAGAAAATATTTTTTCACTCAACGTGTAATCAAACTTTGGAATTTGTTACCAGAGGATGTAGTAAAGGCTGTTAGTGTAGCTGGGTTTAAAAAAGGTTTGTACAAGATCCAGGAAGAAAGGTGCGTAAACCATTATTAAGAAGGGACCCAGGATATCAATGCTTGACCCAGTACAAGCATTGTGGAACCCTGTGTCTTTTGGGGAAACTGCTAGGTACGTATGATCTAGATTGGCCACTGTTGGGCTTGATGGACCTTGGTCTGACCCAGTATGGCATATTTTATGTTCTTATATAAAAGAGCCTTAGCCTTTTATCTCCAAAGAACTAAGCCACATAGAAAATCTTCTCAGCTTTTTGTGGCTTTTGACTCTAGTCATTTGGGACTTCCAATTTCCAAAAGAACTCTGTCAAAGTGGATTGCAGATTGCATATCCTGTACTTATCAGAATAAAGGACTCCTACCCACTGTCCACGGGTTGGATGCCGGAGGTCCATGGGAAGAAGCATGACCATCTCACCTGGGTTCGCAGTTTGCTGGGGTCACCCCTTGGCATCTTTCAGCTGGGGAGTCCCCATATGTGAAGACTACATTCCTGGTTGTTCCTGGGGATAGCGTTGTTACTCACCTGTAACAGGTGATCTCCGGGAAAAGCAGGAATTTAGTCTTCAAAACCCACCCACCTCCCCTAGGTGGTGTTTCTATCTATCTCTTTCTCTACTTCTCTCCTTTGGTCTCAGCTATAAACGCAACTGAACTGAGAGAGGTACAGAGGCGGGAAGGCAGCACGCATTCGCTGTGGGGTGCTCCCAAAAGCGTTCCTATTGGACGCTGGGGAGCATTCCCGCACAGGCTCCGTCAATACCGATGATACCCATATGTGAAGACTAAATTTCTGCTGTTCCCAGAGATCACCTGTTACAGGTGAGTAACTACGCTTTACCCGCAATCAAAACTTCATCCCTCCTCCTAAACTCCACTTGCATAACTCCGAGCTGACAGTCAAACAAAAAGTCAAATACCTAGGGATCATCCTTGACCAATTCCTCACAATGGTACTGCACATAAGCTATTTCAAAGAACATATATCTCAAACTAAAAATGGTGCAACTTCTCCGACCTCTCTTGTATATCCATAATTTCAGATCAGTTCTGCAAGTCCTAATTACACCCCACTTTGATTATTGTAATAGCATTCTGCTTGGTCTACCAAAAAAAACCATCAACCAACTTCAAATAGCACAAAACCTAGCTGCCCATATCATACACAAGGCCAATTACTCAGATCATATCACATCACCACTCCACTCCCTTCACTGGCTACCTATTGCATCCAAGATCAAATAGAAATACCTTATGATAATATTCAAAAGCTATAACAAAGTAGCCCCATCTTACCTCTGCTCCCTCCTCAACCTACCCAGTGCCACATGAACCAGAAGAAATTTTTCCCAGAACACCCTTGCTATTCCAACTCACTTCTGCTATGAAAACCAGTACTACAGCATTCATCTATGTTGCCCTATCTATATGGAATGCTCTATCTGAATATTTAAGGAACATCAAGAACCTACAAACCTTCCGCAAAGAGCTTAACAGGTACCTCTTTGTAGAACACTGTGGACTCATCTTCAAATACCATCAATTACAATCAACGTAACTCTCCCGCTTACCCAGGCACACTATTTTCATAACCATCCTCCACCAAAATGCTCATAAACAGAAAATACGGTATCGAGTTCTGTACATGGTTATGGTAACACCGTTCTTGTTGCCATCTTTACCATATAAATATGTTCCACTGATGTTTTAATATAAAGTTCTGGTTGTGTTTAACGTTCCTTGTAAACCGACACCGATCTCTGGAAGTGGCGATATATAAAACCAATAAATAAAATAAATCTCATCAAGTTTGATTCCCTCACCTCATGCCATTTACTTCCCCCTCTCCAGTTACCCTTTCCCTGATTCACTCTCACCCAATGTCACCTAGCTGCATATTCTCCCTTCCGCTCTCAGCATCCTTGCTGGATCTCTATCATAGAACCTTTACTCACCACCCCTTCTGGATCTCACATGCTCACCCCCATTACCACACTCTCTCTCTCTCTCTAAAATCCTTCTTCCCATTCACTAGTTCTGGTTCTTTTTCTGGCTGCCTATTTTATATTTTTCAAATTTACAAAATACATCACAAACAAAATATGTGTTAAAGAAGAAAAAGGAGAGAAATCAAACCAAATTGAAAGAAATCACCACTCTGGAATCTCTACTATTTCAGAAAAATAGGGGGGATCTCGTTCAGAAATGTAGAGGAATTTCTCCAATTAAAGAAAATTCACTAGTGATTCAAATAACATAGCAGAGTGAACCAGACTACTTCCTTAAGTTATTGCCAAGGGGACAAGTGACAGCTTTACCAAGGAAAAGCCCTAGATGGTGGTGTATTTGGATTTCAGTAAAGCCTTTGACACCATTCCGCACAAGTGACTTATAAATTGAGCACCGTAGAGATGGAGCCTAGAGCGACTGACTGGGTTAAATATTAGTTGAGGGTGAGGACACAAAGTGTACAGGTAAATGGAGCTCACTCTGAGGAGAAGGATGTTACCAGTGGTGTGCTGCAGGGATCTGTCCTTGGTCCGATTCTTTTTAACATCTTTGTTAGTGATATTGTGGAAGGGCTGTCGGGTAAAGTTTGCCTCTTTGCATATGACAAATCTGCAGCAGAGCAGACACCCAGGAAGGAGTAGATAACAGGAGGAGGGATCTATCTAAGCTTGAAGAATGGTCAAGAATCTGACAGCTGAGATTTAATACTAAAAAATGCAGGTTCTTTCATTTGGGCTGCAAAAATTCAAAGGAGCGGTACAGTGTACTGGTGAAGTACTTCTGTCCATGAAAGGTGAGCAGGACCTGGGCTTGATTGTTTCTGATGATCTTACAATGGCTAAACAGGTAGAAAGGGTGATGGTGAAAATCAGAAGGATGCTTGGGTATAAATAGAGTGGAATAGCCAGCAGAAAAAATAAAGTGATAGCGCCTCTGTATAAGTCTGTGGTGCATTGTGTTGAATTCTGGAGACCGCACCTTCAAAAGGATATAAACAGGATGGAGCCAGTACAGAGGGTGCCTACTAAAATGGCCAGCGGTCTTATAAACCATATGGGGACAAACGTAAAGATATTAATATGTATATGTTAGAGGATAGTAAGGATGTGGTTGAAAACTACAGGCCGGTTAGTTTAACTTCGGTGGTGAGTAAATTAATGGAAACGCTGTTGAAAGAGAAAATAGTGAGGTTTCTGGAGTCCAGCGGATTACAGGATCCGAGGCAGCATGGATTCACCAGAGGCAGGTCTTGTCAGACAAATCTGATTGATTTCTTTGACTGGGTGACCAGGGAGTTGGACCGAGGGAGAGCTCTAGATGTGGTGTATTTAGATTTCAGTAAAGCCTTTGACACTGTTCCTCACAGGCGACTTATAAACAAACTGAGCACCCTAGGGATGGACCCTAAAGTTACTGCTTGGGTTAGAAATTGGTTGGGTGGGAGGCGACAAAGAGTACAAGTAAATGGAGCTCACTCTGAGGAGAAGGATGTTATCAGTGGTGTGCCCCAGGAATCTGTCCTTGGTCCGATTCTTTTTAACATCTTTGTTAGTGATATAGCGGAAGGGCTGTCTGGTAAGGTTTGCCTCTTTGCGGATGATACCAAAATCTGCAATAAAGTAGACACTCAGGAAGGTGTAGATAACATGAGGAGGGATCTAGCTAAGCTTGAAGAATGGTCCAGAATTTGGCAGCTGGGATTTAATGTTAAAAAATGTAAGGTCATGCATTTGGGCTGCAGCAATCCAAGGGAGCAATACAGCATAGGAGGTGAAGTACTTTTGTCCACTAAAGAAGAGCGGGACCTAGGCGTAGTTGTGTCCAATGATCTTAAAGTAGCTAAACAGGTAGAAAAGGCGACGGCAAAAGCTAGAAGGATGCTTGGGTGCATACGGAGAGGAATGGCTAGCAGAAAAAAGGAGGTGATAATGCCTCTGTATAAGTCTTTGGTGCGACCTCATTTGGAGTAAGGTGTGCAATTCTGGAGACCGCACCTTCAAAAGGATGTGAACAGGATGGAGTCGGTGCAGAGGGTTGCTACTAAGATGATTAGTAGTCTTCATTATAAAGCATATGAGGACAGACTTAAGGATCTTAATATGTACACCTTAGAGGAAAGGCGGGATAGAGGTGATATGATTGAGATGTTTAAATACCTCCGTGGCATAAATGTTCAGGGAGAGAGCCTCTTTCAATTGAAAGCAAGTTCTGCGACGAGGGGACATGGGATGAGGGTGAAGGGAGATAGATTCAGGAGTGATATGCGGAAATATTTCTTTACGGAAAGAGTAGTGGATCCGTGGAATAGTCTCCCAGTGGAGGTGGTAGAGATGAGGACAGTAACTGAATTCAAAAAAGCATGGGACCAACACAGAGGATCTCTAAAGGTAAAAAGTGGACTGTTGTAGTTGTTATGGAAGGACAGACTAGATGGGCCTTGTGGTCTTTTTCTGTCATCTATGTTTCTATGATAGGCGGGATAGAGGAGATGTAATAGACATGTTTAAATACCTCTGAGGCACAGGAGGAGAGACTCCTTCAATGAAAAGTAAGCTCTGCAACGAGGAGACATAGAATAAGCGTGAAAGGGGATAGACTCAGGAGTAATATGCAGAAATTTTTCTTTACAGAAAGAGTGGTAGATGCATTGAATAGTCTCCCAGTGGAGGCAGTGGAGAAGCAGACTGTATGCAAATTCAAGAAAGTATGGGACAAATACAGAAGATCTCTAAATTTAAAAAAGTGTTTATTGTATTTGATATGGAAGGGCAGAATAGATAGGCTATAGGTTTTCTTTCTTCTGACATGTTTCTATGTTTCTAATCAAGTCCAGAGAGACCTTAGTAGCATCAGAAGATTGAACAACAAGCGACTTTGCACCAGGAAACATTGATAACTGCTAAGGCTCATTGAAAATATATTGAAGACGGATACTTAATCACTCATTTACTAGGAAAATGTTAAACCCACTCAGCTATTTATTTACATTCTCTTATATACTGTGCTATTCTGCATCAGTGTGGTTTACATTGAACAAACTGAAATTACATTGAAGAGGGCATTATAACTTGGAGATAACTATTTTTCAGGGAACATGGGCTATGGAGGGTTATTTGGCTTGCCCAAGACCACAAGGAGCACCTGTGGGACTAGAAACCCCAGTCCTTCTGGCCCAAGGTTGCTGTCCTCTAGTGGGATTTGAACTCCTGACCACCTGGCCTGAAATACCTTATCCCAACCACTAGGCCTCTCCTCCCTCCTTATTTCTAAACAAAATGACCTGCTTCCTTCTCCTCTGGGTACGTTTGGGTACTTTTACATCAAGAAGATCCCTACTGTAAAGTTCATAAAGAGAGAATCTTTTCCTCAAATGTACACACTTCCTTCACGGCTCTGCAAAGCTGAGCTGGTGATGGGAAAAGAATGGTAGGGGGCTCTTCCAGTGTGGTGGGGGAGGGGGGCCACAGGGCACTTCATTCTGCCGTTGCCACTGCAGCAGCAGCTTCTCCGATTGGTTTTTTTTTTTGTTTAAATTTCCCTGCATATCAGCTAAGAAGGTCTGGGGCTGGCCTGGGCCTGGCTGGGCAGGGGGGTAGCATTGGAAATAGCTATGGGTGATGGGGGAGGGCTAGGACTGGAAATGGGCTGATAGAGGGTTAAGAATGGAAATAGGCTGACCGGGGGGGGGGGGGGGACTAGGACTTGTAATAGCTTATCGGGGAGGGGTTTAGAACAGGAAATTGGCTAATGGGGGGTTAAGAATAGAAATAGGCTGATCGGTGGGGGACTAGGACTGGTAATGGGCTGATTGTGGGGGTTAGAACTGGAAATGGGCTAATAGGGGGTTAAGAATGGAAATAGGCTGATCAGGAGGGGGGCTTGGACTAATAATGGGCTGACCGGTGGGGTTAGGACTGGAAATGGGCTGATTGAGGGGGCTAGTATTGGAAATGAGCTAGGACTAGTAATGGGCTGATTGGGGGTGCTAGGACTGGAGTGGGCTGATAAGGGGGATAGGACTGGAAATGGGTTGATGGGGGAGGAGAGGAGAGTGCTGCTGGCCCTGGAAGAAAACCAGGGACTAGGGCTACGGCTACAAATGGGCTGATGCGGGGGGATGGGAGAATAGGACTGGAAGGGAGTGGATACTGAGAGCATCTGCCAGAGGAAGGAGGGGGCAGGAAGGGAGATGACATGGGTGAAGGAGAGGACTGGAAAGGAGCTGATATGGAGGGGGGAAGGAGGGGGCTGGAATGGAGCTGACACCTTGATTTACTGAAGGGGGACTGGAAGGGAGCTGACACTTTGGGATGGGAGTGGTAGGTGGCTGGGTAATGGGGAGGAGGCTGGAAGGGAACTGACATGTGTGAATGGCACTGGAAGGTGGATGGACAGAGGGTAGGGTGACTAGAAGGGATCTGTCTGGGGGGGGGTGAAACTGAGAATGGACATGAGCTGACATCTGAGATAGTATTTGTACTAGAAGGGGCTGGACAGTGGGGAAGGAGGGGGACTGGAAGGGAATGGACACCAGACGCATTCGTGGGAATGCATGCCAGTTGACATTAGAAGGTACTGGGAAGGGAGGACTGGAAAGGGGGCTGATACTGGGGAGGGTTACTGGAACTGGAAATGGGCTGATGGAAGGAAGTGAAGAAAACAAAAGAAGAGATAAGAAATGGCAGATGGACCAGAGAAGACAGGAAAGCAGAAGCCTCAGATCGGGATGAGCATGATCAGAGAATAAAATGGTCAGACAACAAAGGTAGAAAAATAATTTTATTTAATTTTAGTGATTGGATTTTGTGCTATCTTTATATTTTACACAGTATGTGGGAACTTCATCTCTTATTTATCTGATGTTGTACTGCATGCGGAGTCTGACTTCTTGGTGTTTCAGTTAAATTTTGTCTACATATTTTTATTTTTACTATAGATTGTGGTTACTTATTCTGTACTTGAAGAAAGACTAGGAGACATACAATGAAGCTACAAGGTAACCTATTTAAGACTAATAAGAGAAAATATTATTTTCACTCAACGTCTAATCAAACTCTGGAATTCGTTACCGAGGATGTGGTAAAAGCTGTTAGTGTAGCAGAGTTTAAAGAAGGTTTGGACACGTTGCTGGAGGAAAGATCCATAAACCATTATTAAAGGGGACCTGGGAAATCCACTGCTTGACACAATACAAGCATTGTGGAACCTGTGTCTTTTGGGGAAACAGGATACTGGGCTTGATGGACCTTGGTCTGACCCAGTATGGCATATCTTATGTTCTTATGTCAATGAAAAAGAGGAAGGCCAGCAATGAAATGGATCGATACAATAACAGCAGCCACTGGAACCAGGCTGTCAACAATGGGCCGCCTGAATGAAGACTCAGTACAATTTAGGACAACTATCCAGAGGGTCACCATGAGTCAACACCAACTCAACGGCACTTAACAACAACAACAACAACAACAACAACAAATGATGGGTGGCAACAGGAGCTGATTTAGGGTGAGGAAAAGAATTTAGGAGCTTAATACCGATTTTCAGCCCTAGGCCTAAATTTAGGAGTATAAATTTTAAACCCCTAAACTGGAATGAATTTTCAGCTGAAAAGTGAAGCTCCTAAGTGTGGCTGAAAATAAGGCAAAAATTTAGGGGTCTAACTTAGGAGCCTAAATTTAGGAGCTTGGCTTTGTTGAATAACGGGCCCTATTATTTTATTAAATATGCAGGAAAAAAATCCGTACCACCTTTTCTATCTTCTGAGTCTTTTGTGCTAAAATCACATTTGTGAAAGAGACAACTTGTCTCTGCAAGTTACCTCCAACTGTACAAATAGAATTTTGCAGGATGGGGAGGAGTGCAATCTTGCCTGGGAGCTGACGCGGTGTCTCCAACTTACCGCGGAGCTGTGCTGCAGGTCGGAGCTGGTTACCTGCTGGGTCAACTGCAGGCGCTTGTGGACGGCCCAGGTGTGGAGGACCCCCCCCCCCCGATCCCTACAAAGTCCGTCGGGAGCAGAGCTTTGGTGGAGGAGTGAAATCTTGCCTGGGAGCTGATGCGGTGTCTCCAACTTACCACGGAGCTGTGCTGCAGGTCGGAGCTGGTAACCTGCTGGGTCAACTGCAGGTGCGGGGTGGACGGCCCAGGTGTGGAGGACCCCTCCCGATCCCTACAAAGCCCGGCGGGTGCTACACAAGGGGCAGGACACGCCCCTTTGACGCCCCTTCAACGCCTCTGAGCCAGCTGGAAGTGGATCGTGTCTGCTCATGGGGAAACGGAAAGCAAAGCCTGCCGCTTCAACAACAACTCGTGGTGGTGCACATGGAGGTAAAGTGGGCCCCATGGACAGACATGTAACTTCTCTGCAGCCAGCTATGCAGTCACCGGAAGGGACTTCTTTAAGCCCAGAAATCCGGTCACCACCTCCTCTCCCCCAATTTCCACTTTCGTCTACTTTGGTGGATATTCCTGTAGTGCAGCGTTTTTCAACCACTGTGCCGTGGCACACTAGTGTGCCGTGAGATATTGTCTGGTGTGCCATGGGAAAAATTCCAATTTCATCCGTAACATGTGGCCTCGGCTCACAAATTAGGGTTGCCAACCGGCCGGTTTTCAGCCGGCCTGGCCGGTTTTTCCATGGCCAGGCCGGCTGCCGGCACAGTTGTAAAACCGGCCATTGAAAAGCCGGTTTTTTGCTCTGACCGCAAGATCGGGAGCGGCCAGAGCAAAAAACCGGCTTTTGTGCCGAAGTCCGCGGCGCGAACGCGATCGCGATTCCCTATAGCAGTGCAGCCGCTGGTTCTGCTTTGTACAGAGCAGCGGCTGCACTACACTTACATTGAAAAGTAAAGAGAAACTGTGTCAGGAGCCCTCCGATCATGCAGAGCCCGAGGAAGTGATGTCATGGGGGCGGGCTCCTCACAGGCTGTCTTTCCTTTTCAAATTAACTTTAGCTGCAATAAAGTTAATTTGAAAAGGAAAGACAGCCTGTGAGGAGCCCGCCCCATGACATCACTTCCTCGGGCTCTGCGATGACCGGAGGGCTCCTGACACAGTTTCTCTTTACTTTTCAATGTAAGTGTAGTGCAGCCGCTGCTCTGTACAAAGCAGAAGCAGCGGCTTGGGCAGAGGGGGGGGGATTGTGAGTGAACCAGCAGTGGAGGGGGGGTGGTGTGAGTGAACCAGCAAGGGGGGGGGGGCGATGGTGTGAGTGAACCAGCAAGGGGGGGGGGGGCGATGGTGTGAGTGAACCAGCAGGGGAGGGGGGTAAGTGAGTGAGTGACCCAGCAGGAGGGGTGAGTAAGTGACAGGGGGGTGGGTGAGTGAACCAGCAGTGGAGGGGGGGGGTGGTGTGAGTGAACCAGCAGGGGAGGGGGGTTGTTGTGAACCAGCAGGGGAGGGGGGTTGGTGTGAGTGTTTGATTCCTATTCAAGAGAATTACTTTATATATAGTCAATATAGGCACAGAGGTAAATTTTTTTTAACATTTTCTAATGGTGGTGTGCCTCGTGATTTTTTTCATGAAAAAAGTGTGCCTTTGCACAAAAAAGGTTGAAAAACACTGCTAGTGGATGAAGTTCCCGCCCTTTGCCCAGTGGATCCAATTGTGCCTGAGGTCCCTCTTGCTTCTCCCTCCGGGGAAGTTACCCTTATGGATATTTGGACTGCTGTTAAGAAAATTGATGTTCGTTTATCTGGCACTGTTTCTTCGCTTTGTACTTTTTCTCATGATGTTGTCGGTAAAATGAAAGTGGTTGATCAACATTTTTACTCTTTAACAGGGTCGACAGCCCATACTGACTCCCAGCTTCAGACGTGTTTTGATAATAATGTGGCTTTGGTTAAAGAGCTTTCAGCTGTTTCTTATCGTTTAGAGCTTGTGGAGAATCAGTTTCGGGCTCGAAACCTTTGTTTCCTTAACTTTCCTTCTACTCATCTCCTCTCTTTTGATGTGTTGTTAAAAAAATATTTTACTGCGATACTTCAAATGAAAGAAACTATTGAAGTAGTCCAAATGTTTTCCTTTTCGAATGCCCTTCGGACGGCGCCAACTGCTGAGGGAGACTTACCTCTTCCTCAGGACTCGGTTGCCCAAAACTTGACTCTGTTTTTGGAGGACTCCTTGGATGTTATCCCCAAGTGTTGCACATTGGTGGTAACATTTTGCTCGGAGTCTGATAAATTAAGGGTATTGCGTGCTTATTTTAAGCACAAGGATGTATTGTTTTGTGGGTTTAAACTTCAGGTGTTTCCCGACATAGGTCGGACTACTCAGTGTCGTCGTAAGCAATTTTTGGATCTGAAAACTAGGGTGCTTGCGCTGGGGGCTTCATTTTTCCTTAAATTTCCCTGTCGTCGTCTCATTACGTTAGATGAGCAGAATTATGTCTTTACAGAGGTGATTCAGCTCCAGAAATTTTTGTCTAGTAAGGAATCTGTGGGAATTAAGTAGGTGGGATGCTTATATAGTGCTCCCTTTAGTGGGGACTGTTTTTCAGACCCCTTATTACTTTACATTATATTTGTGATATTTAGGGTTAGTCTCCTTCCCTTTAATGTGATCTCATGTTATGTGATGGATTTATTCTTGAAGTTTGAACTTTTAGTGGTGTACTTATTTTTCTTATTCTTGATTACTGTATTTCAAGAAAACGTAAAATAAAGAATTTAAAAGAATTTTGCAGGATGATCGGGGCATTGTGCAGACACCAAAGGATTTGTTTTCAGGATAAGAAGGTGTGCCCATATAATCCACAGCAAATAAAAGTTCAGTAGTAATTCTGTTAATCTACAAAAATCTTTCTGTGAACTATCACAGCTTCATGTCTGAGCTGTACCTTTTGTAGTTACCAGGCATGTGCCATAACCTGTCCATGGGAGCAGAGAGAAGGATCGTATAGTGATCACACAGATTAAATTAAGGACCTTCATGTCCCCACTGTACTCTGAACCTCTTTGTTCCTCTCTTCCTCCTCCCAAACGCCCTGCCTCTTTAGGTTCAAATATAATCCCCATGTGGTCTTATTCTCTGAGAAGCAAAGATAGTTCCCAGCCTGTCTTTACGTAACAAAGCTCTATTTTCCCTATTCTAATAAAGTTTCACAAAAATGTTGAACTAAATAAAGGTGCAACAAGATTCTCCTTATACTGCCTCCATTCCTACGCAATACCCAATTGTACCTGACCAACTGTCAAATTCAACAACCATCAAAATCAGCTTCTCTCTCTCACTGGCATAAAGAGCATATTCATCTGTGCCACTTAAATTATTCAAGTAACCAGTTTAGAGCAGAACTAGAGATGATGTTGCTTTTGTGACTGCTTTAATATAGCACTTTCTCCTCCTCATCCTACTGGCTTAGTAACACACATCCACAACAGGAGCTTCTCCATATCCCTTACTATCAATGTATCAAGCCTCCGCATCTCACACTGGGCATCGACAACCACAGTAGCCCTATACAAATGGAACCACCGTTGTGTTTTACAAATCCCTCACTCCCCCCCCCCCCCAAACACTGGATGTAGCAATGGGAGCTTTTCTGAACATTCAGCTACAATCTGTAAATGTTACACCTGTTTATTCTTTGCTAGATCTGGCTTTTCTTTCTTCCAACACTACCAAACTCTGAGAGACTGATGGACTTTTCATTACCCTACTGTCTCCACAGCTTAGTGCCAGTGGGAGGAGTCACAACCTTAACGCCTCCACTGCCTGCTGCTCCTCACATCCATCTTCCTTAACTCTTAGACCATCTACTCTCTCACAGTGGCCACGTCTCTATTTCATTTCATTTCATTTATTAGACTTTGAGACATCCCTCTTCGAAATACTAGCCCAAGATCCAATACGATGCATAAATTACAGTACAAACCATTTCCTCCAGGTGAAATACAATCCAAATTGTATTTATTTATTTGCAAAGGTTTTAACCCCATTCTGACAACTGTCAATCAATAGGGTGTACAAGCATAATAAAATACAATAACGGGGCATACAAGAATAAAATACAGTATAACTTAACTCACTCTACTCCAATCCAAGCTCACCCATTACTTCCATAGCAATTCAACATCCATTATTTCTACCTAAACTCAACTGACTGCATACTTTGACATGTCTACCTCAAGTAAGCTGAAGCATCCCAGATCCTATCCTGATGTCTAGGATAACTTTTAGGAAAAGGAGGCATTGTGCCTCTTTCCACCTGAGGTGTAACCAGACACTGGGTGGGAGGGGGAGATCTTCTCCTTTTCCCACAATACTACCTGTCTGCCAAGTAACTGGTCAATTGCTAATCCTGGCCACAAACTAGTAGGGCAAAGAGGTTGAGGTAGAATCAGAACAAATGCATTTGTTTTAAATGATGGGAGATAAAGGCCATATGGCTTATCCAGTCTTTCCTTCCAGTCTAACTCCTAAGCTTTACAGTTCTCTTTTTTCCCTTAGAGATCCTTTGTGTTTGTCCCATGCTTTCTTCAATCCAGATACAGTCCTCATCTCTACCACCTCCAATAGGAGACTAATCCATTCTTTTACACCTCTTTCCATAAAGAAATATTTCCTCAGATTACTCATGAATCTATCTTTCATCATCATTGTATGCTCTCTTGTTGTCTTCTTAGCTCATTTGAAAAAGGCTCTCTTCCTGTGCATTTATGCTGTGGAAATTTTTAATTGTCTATATCATATCTACACATTAGGAACCATCATGCAGGAAAAAGATTTAGGCGTCATTGTGGATAACATTTTAAAACCCTCCACCCAGTGTGCAGCGGCAGCCAAGAGAGCAAATAGAATGCTAGGTATCATAAGAAAAGGAATGAAAAATAAAACAAAGGATATTATAATGCCTCTGTATTGTTCCATGGTGCGACCACACCTTGAATATTTTGTGCAATTCTGGTCGCCGTATCTTAAAAAGGATATAGAGATTTTAGAAAAGGTTCAGAGAAGAGCCACCAAAATGGTAAAGGGGATGGAAGGATACTCCTATGAAGAAAGGCTAAAAAGGATAGGGCTCTTTAACCTGGAAAAGAGACGGCTGAGGGAGATATGATAGAAGTCTATAAATTAATGAACATAGTGGAACGGGTAAACTTAGATCGATTGTTTATGTTATCATAATATAGAAAGACTAGGAGACATGCAATGAAGCTACAGGGTAAACTATTTAAAAATAAGAAGAGAAAATATTTTTTCACCCAACATGTAATCAAACTCTGGAATTTGTTACACGAGGATGTAATAAAGGCTGTTAGTGTAGCTGGGCTTAAAAAAGGTTTGGACAAGTTCCTGGAGGAAAGGTCCATAAACCATTATTAAGAAGGGACCCAGGATATCAATGCTTGACGAGTACAAACATTGTGGAACCTGTGTCTTTTGTGGAAACTGCTAGGTACACATGACCTAGATTGGCCACTGTTGGAAACAGGATACTGGGCTTGATGGACCTTGGTCTGACCCATTGTGGCATATCTTATGTTCTTATGTTCTTACTCTCTCCCGCTTTTATTCCAAAGTATACATATTGAGATATTTAAGTCTGTCCCTGCATGCCTTATGGTGAGTACCACCGATCATTTTAGTAGCCATTCATGCACTGACTCCATTTTGATTATATCCTTTTGAAGGTGTGGTCCCCAGAATTGCACAAAGTGCTCCAAATGAAGTCTCATTAAAGACGTATACAGAGGCACTTTCACCTCCTCCTTCCTGCTGTCCGTTTCTCTCCCTATGCACCCAAGCAGCCTTCTGACATTTGCCATCACCTTTTCTACCTTTCTAGCCACCTTCGATCTTCAGAAACAATCATACTTTAGTCCCACTCTTCTGTTATGGACAGAAGTACTTCACTTCCTATACTCTACCTCTACCTTGGATTTTTGCAGCCCTAAATACATGACCCCCACATTTTATAGTATTTAACTGCCAAATCTTCAACCATTCTTCAAGCTTCACTAGATTCCTTCTCATTTTATCTAAACCTTCCTGTGTGTCTACCCTAAGGCAGATTTTTGTATCATTTGAAAGAGGCGGACATTCCCCGACAGCCCTTCCGCAACATCATTAACAAAAATGTTAAAAAGAATCAGACCCAGGACATATCCTTACAGAGAGCTCCATTTACCTTGTAAACGGGGGCGCTGGGCGTGAATGTCCACAGTCTTGGCAAAGGCAAAATACTATTATGACTTGCAAAGGATTGTGGGAATGTAGTCATTCATACCAGAATCAGCCGTTCACAAAATAATGAGTTGTGTTGCTCGAGTGTAAGCAAAGAAAAATATATTTTATTCATGGGGTTAATTCTCCCACACAGATTTACTTGGTAACACAAAAGGATACTTGCTTTCAGTATTGTACTCAGGAAAAACAAATCATGATATAAGCAACTGAACTTCTTAAGCAATCAAACAATAAAGACCTTGATGGGAAACAGAAAAGGTCTTTTTGAGGGCTCCTGCTAATAACTTTTAGCAGTGCTCCAAAAGCAAAAACAAAACCCAAAAGTAACAAAAACTGTTCTTTTTCAAGGATAACTTTCTTCTATTTACACATACAAACAGAAGTTTCCTTTCAGAGCTCACGTGCAATTGTGAATGGCTCAATTACCAATAATTAGCCAGCTGCAAACCCCTTTGCTGGTTCACTTTCTCTACGTGGTTCAAATCCTACCCTAAAGCTTTCTTGCAGACTTTTCTGGGTAGATAAAAGAACAAGTTATAGTTCCTTTTGATGGTTGTTGTATTTGTGAAAGTATTTTAAAGCAAAAGCCTAGACAGAGAGCAGTCCATGTATTCTAACTGATCATTTGAAATATCTCCTTCTTCTTCAAATATCATAGAATCAATATCATGGTCTGGCTCAGAGGAATTCCTTAATGGATCACTCTCAGGATAATATTTGTTACCCTGCTGTCTTCCAGGTGAAGAGCTAGGGCTTAGATCAGAGTTCATACCTGAGCTTCCTTTGCTGTTAGGTTTCCTCTCCAGATATCCTGGCCAGTAAGTAGTCCAGCTTTTATGTCCAGCCTTCCAATCAAGATCCCTGGACACTGGGTCTCTCTTCACATACCTTCTTGCACTGGTCTTAGGGCCCCTTCCAAATGCAGCCGTCTCCTTCAAAGGTGCCGTCTGGGAATTCCTGGCTCTGTAACCCCACTCCTCTGGCTTCCTCCAGTCCAATGGAGTATGCCTGCCTCTGGAATGACTCCCAACACACGTACTGCTGTGGGCTCCTTCTTTAGACCTCCAAGATGTCTTTCTCTTCTTGCTCTCTCTGTCCTTGAGCTCTGAGTTCCTGTTCTTGATCTGTCTGATCTCCTTCTGTGTAGAATATGTTTTACTTTTAACTTGCTTAGAGGGATACTCCACCCTAGTATAGCCCAGCTGTGCTGAATCAAGCCCTGCCCTTGGAGATGAGTGATTGGGGATTACCTCATAGCTCTCCTGATTGAACACACGTTTCCCCACTTCAGCTCTTCTAGAGGCTGTTTGAAAGCTGGTGCATTCTGGGACTGGTAGTCTTTTATGAAAACATTCTGTTTTAGTATTTCTACCAGCAAAGACATGTTGCTTGTTCAGAGCCAATTCACCTCTTTTATAGCTCCCTCCTGAACTATGATAAGCTTCCTTATCACAACCTGCATCCTTCGTCACCTCCCAATCAACTAATTTCTAACCTAGTCAGTCACTTTACAGTCCATCCCTACGGTGCTCAAATTATATATAAGTGTCTTGTGCGGAACGGTGTCAAAAGCTTTACTGAAATCTAAGTACACTACATCTAGTGTTCTATCTCTGTAAAATGCTCTAGTCACCCAGTCAAATTAATGAGATTTGTTTGACAAGACCTGCCTCTAGTAAACCCATGCTGTCTCGGATCCTGTAATCCGTTGGAATCCAGAAACCTCACTATCCTCTGTTTTAACACTTTCCATTAAATGACTCACCACAGAGGTCGGACTAATAGGCCTGTAATTCCCAACCTTGTTCTTACTTCCATGTTTGCGTAGGGGGACCACATGCACTCTTCTCCAGTCCCCTGGGACCATGCCCAGCTCTAAAGAAGTGTTGAAAAGGTCAAAGACTGGAGCTGCCAGAACTTCCTGAAATTCCTTCCATACTTTTGAATATATCCCATCAGACCCCATTGTTTTGGCTGCTTTTAGTTTAGCTAGTTCCTCACTCAAGATCCACCTCATGTTTGCTCTTATTTGTGTTATTTGTGTGTGTTTTCAAGTCCTTCTCTCAGCCCTTCATCTGTAAACACTTAAGCAATTCGCTCTATCCACATTACTACTACTACTACTACTACTGCTGCTGCTGGTACTACTGAGCATTTGTAGAGCGCTACAAGTCGTACGCAGCACTGCACAGACATGCAAAAGTCAGTCCTTGCTCATCAGACCTTATAATCTAGTCAAGACAGACAACACAGTAGGTGCAGACAGGGATAAATCTAGGGGGAATGATAAGGAAACACAAAGGAGATCAGGTGAGTCAAGATCTGAAAGCTGCAGCGAAGAGGCGAGTTTTCAGCCTAGATTTGAAAAGGGCCAGAGAAGATGCCTGATGTACAGACTCAGGTAGTTTGTTCCAGGCATAAGGAGCAGCAAGGTGAAAGGAGCAGTCTGGAGTTAGCAATAGAAGAGGAGGGCACAGATAGAAGTGATTTGCCAGAAGAGCGGAGTTTCCGGGGAGGGATGTAGGGAGGTATAAGAGAGGAAAGGTAGGGGTTGTTAATCGGAGAGGTAGTGGAGTAAAAAGCCAGACGGAATGGACTTCAAAGGAGGGAAAGGAGTTAGACTGAGGCAAAAGGAAAGGTTCAAATTGACGGGAAGGAGAGAGTAGAAGCCCAATACTTCCACTGTGGCCAGTGGGATGAGGCGTGTGGGAGAATTGACAGAGAGCAATGACTGCAGTTGAGTCCTCAGGGAGGAGCCAGATTTCAGTTAGAGCAAGGAAACTGAGAGCATTAGAGATAAAAAGATCATGAGTAAAGGCAAGTTTATTTGATACAGAGTGCACGTTCCACAAGGCACATGAGAAAAGAAGAGAGGAGGGGGAGAGGAGAGGGATATGAATAAGATTTGAGCTGTTGCATGAGGATCTCTTCTGGGAATGTGACTAAGGTCTAGGGGGACAGTTGGGGTTGATATCTCTGGAAGAATGAAGGAGCAGGAGTAGAAGAGTGTGGGGCAGAGAGGAGACAGCATGACGTTAACGAAGTTGAGGTTCTTTCAGAGAGAGGAAATGGCTGAATGAGAGAGAGAAAGTTGTGAAGCTCAAGAGCTCTGAGGACAAGGTGGTGGCGGAAGCGAGGATGGTAAGGGGGAGATAAGGGGGAAGGGCTTGAAGGTGTTGGTACGAGGGGAGACAATTAGGAAATTTGAGCAATAGGAAGAGAAAATGATGAAGAGCCATAACAAAAGAAATGGAGAAGAGCACAGAAGTCAGGAGTAAAATGTTAGGTGGTATAGATTGCAGGGGATTAGGTGCATCTGTGAGTAATCGTGGTAACGAGCACAGGGCCGGCTATCAGAGACTATAAGCTAGGGGGTGGGTGTGTTGTGGGGAGGGTGGGATAATAAGGAAAAGGAGAGAGAGGGAGACACAGCTAAAAACAGAGAGGCAGAGCTGAACAAGAGGGGTGTGGCAAGTGCTGAATGCAGGCGAAATCAGGCAGAGTCCACAGGACATGCCCTAGTAAAACTCAGACAAGCTAAAAAACGGAGACTTTGAATGCTCACAAGAGTGAGAGATCGTGTAGAGGAATAGGGAGAAGGAGAGAAAAAAAACACACCTAAATGTGCAGTAAGATAGTAGTAGTCGGAGAACAGAGACAATGCAATGTTGAAAAGGAAGAGACAGCACTGTAGAGGGCAAGAATTGGGCAAAGGACTGACAGAGGATAGGACTAGGGTTGCCAACTTTTTCACCAAGAAAAACCCGACACCTGTGGCTTCCATGCTCCGCCCATTCTTGGCCCACAGTCCTACCTCTGCCCCGCCCCTAGTCCCACCCACACTTCACCCTAGTCCCACCCATAAAAATTACCAAGGGCAAGTGTAGGCAGCTGTAGGGGAGAAAATCTAAAGGTGAAAAGATGAGATTATATAGATCTATTATTACAACTGTGAAAACTATGTTTGAGTGTCTTCTTGGGAAATACTGTGAATGCTGAAGCTCAATGATATTTCAGTAAAGTTGCAGTTTACTATACCTCACTGTGTGCTGTGGATTTATTTATGAACTTCCTGACCCCCAAGGTGGACCAAATCGAATAACATTGCCCAAATAGGAGAGCTATTTAAACTAAATAATCCTATATATTGAAGGAATCGACATACGAACCTACTCCAATCCTTCACCACTAATACGCTCAGTGCACTGCAGGATGAAGACTGCCGTTGCAAGTAATGCATTGCAATCTAAAGCTTGAGCTAACTCCTTAGGCAGTAACTATGAAACCTAACGTGGTGGACTGTCCTTACATGGTGTGAGTAACCTGCCAGTCAGTCCCAGGACCCACAGTGATGCAGGGACACCGAGGCACCATGTTTTGAAGACTGAAATGCTGACAAGGAGGAACAAAAAAAACCTGATAAGTGTGTGCCTGATTTGTGTTTAATAAAATATATAATGCTGAGAGTTTGAGTGACCTTAAATTTATTGGCTGAAAGCATATATATATTGATATGAACTGTCCTTGGCGGCAGTGAGCATCTGAATAGTTTGAAGTTAAAAATAAGTGATGAATCAAGGACCAGAGTTCACGCAGTGCAGTACAGCACAACAGCACCATAACCATCCTCATATAAAAAAATCTTTTTGTAAGATCCTGGGAAATCCAGTATCACTGTTCAGACCCACTCACCGTCACTTGGCTGGCTCTGGCTGTGACTGACTGGCTCTCTCTTTCCACTAGTGGATGAAAAACCTCGTGCTGAAAGCTCCCTCCACTACTCCCTAGTCCCTCCCTCTGTTGTCTCATTGGCTCCTCCAGCTGACTTACTCAGCTCCCACTACTCTGTAGTCCCTCCCTCTGCTGTCTCATTGGTTCGTTCGGTTGACCAGTCTCATCCTGGCAGAATAGCAGCTCCTCATAGGACAGAAGAACAGAAACCCACCTATGATGGCAGGTCTGCCCACCGGCCACAAAAAAAAACGTCTTTTCAAGGGCCGCTTTTAACAGTCTTCCGGCAGCCGGCCTGGCCATATAAAAACCGGCCAGATAGCAGCCATAGATAGGACACACACTGACAAAACAGAAATATATACATTACAATAAATAAATAAACAAGCTAGATTCTGAACAGGCACAGGAAAATACATGGGGGATGTTGTTCATTCAGAGATACTATATTAAAAACTAAATTATATCTTTAACCCTGCGAGTACCGATGGGGTCAAAAGTGACCCCGTTGCAAGTTTCACAACGCGTATCTCAGAAACTTGTTGTTCAAGAATGTAATCTTTTTATGACTTTTCACATGTCAATATTCTCTTTATATTGCGCCATGAGAGGAATAATTTTCCTCCGCTAGGTGTCACTAGTGATGAATTGCAGCACAGAGTACCAGTGGTGTCATTTTTGACCCTAGTTGCTTACGTCCGGTTTGGATCGTGATACAATTTGCAGTTTTGTGAATTTTTTGATCTGACAAAGGTATTTATCATTAATTATGTATCATTTATTTTTTTGTACTCTTATTATATGAAAATTACACATTTTCTGTAATTGATATCATACGTTCTCTCATTATTTCCGATGAAATCTAAAGGCTTTCAGCTCGTTCATCACGATTATTGTACACCTATAGTAAAACTGCTTTGCGTTTTATTGAACTTTATCTTTGTTTATTTATTTTAGGTTATTGTTTATGAAGTCAAAACAAAAATATTCAGCTGCCCAAGTAAGAGAAATATTGCAACGAGATGCTGACAGTGACGGCTCTGAGTCGTCTGATGATGCAGCATATTCAGCAAGCGAAGAAGCATATCAGCCAAGTTCGGGCGATAAATCTGATGATGACAGTCATGATTCAGATGTCGACAGCAGTTGGTCACCAAGTGAATGTGAGACTGATGTTGAGCTGGTAACATTGCCTGCAGCAAAGAGTCAAGTTACAGGTCGAGGCAAAGGTCAAGGCTGTGCTGGACAGGGAAGAAGGCAAGAGTTCTCGGTGTCAGTATCATCTGTGAGGAATCTTAGTTGTGGTCATAGAGGAGCTAAGAGGTCATCAACTATAAGCACAAATCTTGCCATTGAAGCCTATGTATTTAAGGATGCCACAACATGGAACAGGAAACCTATAAAGCAAGCTGCTGGAAGATATGCCAGAGCTAATGCCATGCCCGTACAACAAGGTCCTAAAGGTATGCTGTACGAAATGTTGATGGCCCTCTCGCAGCATTCCACTTGTTCATGAGGAAGAACCTATTGAATGAAATCATGATGTGGACGAGGAAACAAGGAAGACACATTTATGACGACACCTGGAAAGATTTGACAGACAGAGAATTTAAATGTTTTCTTGGACTTCTGATCCTCTCAGGCGTGTACAAGTCATGAAATGAATCCATAGTTCAGTTGTGGAACCTTGAAGATGGTTGTTCTGTTTTCAGCAAAAATATGGCCCGTAACTGTTTTCAGCAAATTTCGTGTGCTCTCAGATTTGATGATGCAACCAACAGATGTGAACAACGATGCGTGGATAAGCTTGCTCCAATCGGATACATTTTTGATACCTTGGAAGCTACTCTAAGTGACGCCTTTGTTCCTGGTGAAAATGTTACCGTGGATGAGCAACTGCTTACATTTCATGGCCGTGTTCCATTCAGACAATATATTCCCAGCAAACCTGGGAAATATGGCATAAAGCTATGGATGTTGTGTGATAGTGCAATATCATATGTTCTGCGTCTTCAAGTATATACAGGAAGGGAACTCGGACAAAACAGGGAACAGAATCAGGGTGAAAGGGTTGTGCTGCAACTCACTGAAGGATTGACGCGATCTGGCAGAAATGTTACTGTTGACAATTTCTTCTGCAGTTTATCCCTGTCACGGAAATTGCTAGAATAACAAATGACACTTTTGGGGACAATTTGAAAGAACAGAAAAGAATTACCTCCAGAATTTGTAACAGCAAAGGGCCGAGAGGTATTCACTTCACTGTTTGCTTTTCGCGATGACGCCACTCTAGTTTCCTATTGCCCGAAGAAAGGAAAGTGGTTGCTCTTCTGAGCAGTTTGCATGATCAAGAAGAAGTAGATATCACACGTCCAGACAAAAAACCACGCATGATCTTGGACTATAATTCTAGTAAAGATGGAGTAGATACGGCAGATCAAATGTTGCGCACGTATACCACAAAACAAATGACAAGACGCTGGCCAGTGACAATCTTCTACAACATGTTGGACATCAGTGCTTTGATCGCCTTCATTGTTTGGATGTCACTAAATCCAGAATGGCAGTCCAAGTCAAAGAACAGACGTCGTCTATTCCTCTTGGAATTAGAAAAGCAGCTGCTTCAGAGTAATTGCAGCGAGACTTCTTCCAACATTGAAGAAGCCACTAATGCTGTTTGCAATGTCGGGATCCCAAAGAAAAGGGCAAGGTGTCACTGCTGTTCCAGAGAAAAAGACAAGAAAAGCAACATAGTTTTCATCTCCTGCAAGCGCAGTGTTTGCAAAGAACATTCAGAAATTGTCTGTGTCTCATGCAAATGACTGTAGTACTTTACTGTGTTCATCAAGTGCATGCAAAAACTGCTTTCATGGCAACTCTTCTTCATATAATTTTATGATAAAGCATTAAATTTCAAAATATTTAACCTTCATATAATAAATAATTAATTCTGAATAATATTTTGTCTGTTTAGTTTAAAATTTTCATGGTTAACAATTAAAATTCGTCGTGGGGTCATTTATGAGCCCAACGGTATTCAGTGTGTTCCAAAAATCTCGGTAATTCCAGGGTTAATAAAGGACGTAAAAAGCATCTCTATATATCAACAGAGGATCCAAGAATGAAGCTCTAGCCGACCTAATTGGTCTGCCTAGAGGTCTTTCAAGGCTTTTATGAATTTTGGTTAAGACATAATATACCTTTGAAGCTATAGGATTCAAAGAATGATATCATTTTTTTACTGATAAATTTAAACTCAAATGCCTTAAATATAATTTCTTTCACTTTCTTCATCCCCATAGTTGGATCCTCTATTTTTTATTTATTTATTTATTTTATTTATATTCTCTTATATACCGTGCTATTCTGCATCAGTGCGGTTTACATTGAACAAACTGAAATTACATTGAACAGGGCATTATAACTTGGAAATAACTATTTTACAGGGAACAGATTTATTACCCTGTAGGGAATACTATAGGTAGTATAGTGAGCCAATTGTCATTGGACCCCTCCTGTACATATGCTTCAAGCGTCATTACCACAATTGCTCCACCTTTGTCTGCTCTTCTTATGACTATATCAGGATCACTTTGTAGTTGATTCAGAGCCAGGTCTTCTTCTTTACTGTAGATAGCTTATTACAGTGAACTTTATGCCCACTATCCTACAAGGATTCTATATCCTGCAACACTAGTAGCTTAAAGACATTCGCTGCTGGATGAACCGGACCAGCTGGCTACCAAGTAAACTTTAAGGGTAATTTGAGTTCTTCACTGGCCTCTTTCTTATGGTCTTTCTTTGAAAAAAAAGGCTCTTACATTCATTCTTCTAATAAATCTTTTCACTTATTGAAAAAGATCCCTGAAGAGTCCTATGCACAAGAGAGAAACCTTTTGATAATATCTGTTTGTGTAGCTGTCAGTGGATATTCAATTAGATTGGCTATTATAGAACCTGTTGCTTTTGGGAACTTGTCCATGGCCACCCCTACATATGGTTAGGCAAACATACGCTAGAGTTCTATATAATGATTGGAACTGACTGTTGCAGCAACTTAAGGAACCATCAGAGAGAGACCAATCAGAATTTATTCATTTTATTACTGAGATTTTTCCATTTATTAAGTCTTTAGAAGATTCTAAGGAAACACTAAATTTAATGCTAGGTTTAAAACATGATAGAGTACACTGTGCATTTACCCTAGGGTTCAACCTCAAAGAGACAATTAATCCATCCCTTTTACCCATAGTGGGCACCAGCTATGTGGACAGTGTTCCATATGTAATATTTGTTTGTCAGTAGAAGAATGTCTGTCTGTATTCTGGGAAGACCTTTAAATTGCTATGGCGGACAGACTGCAAATTTACATTTGAGTTTATGGGATAATGCATCCCTGCTCTCTTCTCTGTGTAGGTAAAGCAGCCCGACTATTAAGAGTTTGTATGATTGAGATTACTTATAAAACTTTGGAAGCAGCATTAGTTCCTTTAAAGAATGATTATGACCAATGCAGTGTTGCACTAAGATGTTTTTGCATTGATCATATAACCCCGATGCAATGGGGAGTTGATCAGGAGGTGTTTTTTTGATCAAGAAAGAACGGTGGATTCTCAGGCTGCACTCATTAGAGCCTGGAGGTCTGAATTGTTGTATTGAATGGTCTGTATTTCTTAAATAATGTATATACGCGTACGATATGTGATATTGGATAAGGGAGGAGGGTTTCTTTAAAGTATTCTATCTCTTTAAGAACAATTCGGTGTGATCATCCTTATCTTGGAGATTTTAATTTATTTTTGCCCCATGTTTTGGAGAAAAGAGCTATGCTATATATTTTTTTTGATCTTTTGGAGCTGTAGAGTATGGCTTTGACTGATCGTACAACCATTTATTAGTGTTTTTGATTGATCACCTTTGAGAATGTGAAGTATCCCTTTTAATGTTCGGGGAAAAGCTGAAGTTTGGCACAGCATATTTTAAAGCCACATGCGTAGCATTGTACTATAGAGACGCACCATTCCATTGAGAATGCTAGTGCCTCTGGGAAAAGTGAGTTTGAGAAGATAAGATTCTCTCTTTTTTGGTGAGTCTCTTTGCTGCTTTTCGATAGTTCTTGAAGTCTTCAGTTATTAATGCTTACCATTTTTTTTTTAAATTTAGGAATGAAAAAATTATGATCGCTGTATAGAGTTGAAAGGAAATCATTTTAAAATTGATGAATGTTTGGGAAATACATGACTTTCACTTTGTTTTTCTGGAATATAGACCCCGATGAAGATTTGCACAGAGACTATAAAACGTCATTTTGCTGATAGCACAGCTCATTTATGATCATCTGGCAATTTTCCTGATGCAACCATTGGCAAAAGGACCTATTAGAATGATTGTCTGTGGAGTGATTGAATTTAATTAAGAGACAACAGTTGTACAGTGTTTTTGCTTGACATTTGTCTACATTGAGATGAAAATAGGCACCTATTTAAAGATTTTCTTTGAATAACTATAAGATAGGTTTGCTTGACATTTGTCCACGTTTGAGAGCCGACTGAGTTTGGCTTTTGGTACCGAGGTCTTTTTTTCTTTCTCAATAAGATATTCTCCTGATTGTAGAATTTTTATATAAATATAACAGGGAGTTATTTAGTCTAGATCGTATAGCGTATGTTTAACAGTTGCAGTGTTCATGTGCTAACATTTAGTATGATCTAATTCACGTTCCCACTGCTTAGTGCATTTTATTCAAGAACATAGAAAATACCATACAGTGTCAGACCAAGAGTCCATCAAGCCCAATATTCTGCTTCCAACTGTGGCATTCTAGGTCACAAGTATGGGCCTACGATGAAAAAGACAATGCACTTTAAAAGGGCTTTTGAGTCTGTAGGTTAAGTGAGTGATATCTATTTGGGAGCTCTGAGTGTTGTTTGAATGGTCTATCAGCAGAGATGCTAACAAGTATAATGGCATTGAAGCATGCTACAGATAGATACAGAAGCATAGGCAAAAGAAGGGGTGACTGAGGAGAGGCGGCATTCAGACAGCAGACAGTAGCAAATAAATCGACCAAGTGGTTTTTTTATCTTCTGGTAACTATTATATTTCTATGTTTTTAATAGCTTGGACTGTACATGTCTGTGCAAATGCAATACTAAGAATAATAGCCTATATATGTTATAACAATTAACAGTGGCATAAACTATTACATTAAGGTCATTATAGAATCAACTACATCTGGAAATGGTGGTGATTGTTTAATAGGATTTTTATACTGCTTTATCATTTCAGTCAAAGCACTTTACATTGTAACAAACTTGGTAATGTACATTAAACAGGGATTTGCTAACTTGGATTTTTCTGAGGTAATGAAGGGTTGAGTTTCCCAAGGCCACAAGGAGTGCTAGTGGGCATTGAACCCTGGTGTCTTGGTTGCAAAGCCAGTGCTGTAACCACTAGGCTCCTCCTCCACTCCACTCTGCAGATTGCACCATATGCAAATGGTGAGTTCAGTAAACTGCTATATATAAGTGCAGAAGTCTGGGATAGACACATTTCAAGGGGGTATAGCTTGGATGGGCTAAAGAGTTATATGTGTAATTGTACCTCTTAAAAAATGTTCCTGCCGGCTTTTGAATCTGATTCAAGACACATTTGTACTCGGGATCTCTACCAGTGATTCGGGGATCAATCATGGTGACCTTTGCAGTATCTAACATCACCTCAATAATCATCAAATGGAGCAAATTCTTTCAGCTCCTTATTTTGTTTATTAAAAAATACTTAAATGCAGCAGATCTAAAGTGTTCCCTTCTGTGTGCATCTTTCTATAATGTTGCACATGCACGTGGACGCACTGGCGAATAAATGTGTACATTACGAATTCAGCACCTGTCTATGCCGATGCTGCTGCTGCACGTTGAAAGCTTCTTTCTACCATGGATGCTGAATCTGTGGGTTCTGACAAATCCACATCCACTCCTGCACATCCTTATACGCATTTTATAAAAGGCTGCCGGTTCTGCAGAGCCTTTTGTACAATACAGGGGGGCATGTGAACATCTCCACCTGGACAGTCTGTTTCCCACTTCATGTCCCTCTGCAGTAATGAGGCTTCCAATATTAATAAGTCACCTTGAGGCATGTTACAGTCTCTATCAAATACTAGCATTCAAGAGATTAGATTCTCACTGACACATGATACTTAGTTTTGCCCTGAAAGATTGCTCCTAGACATCTGGTTGTTCAATGTATCTCTTATATGGTTTTAAACATTAATACACTATTAACATTCAATTTTTGTTTTTTGTCAATGCATTTTATTATCTTTATTCAATGAAGAGATACAGTTACAGAGAATCTGCAACATTAAACAAGCTAAAGAAATTGTGGAAAATCGATGTAGTTTCAGGTTCTCATTCATGATCTGTAATAAATAAATAAATAATAATAAAGCCAATTGTTATATTAGGAATGAAAGCATAGGCATCATAGAGCAGACGAGTTATAGATTAGGTAGGACTGACACTGTTCTTCATTCAGTTTAGTAACGTTCTCTTAAAGTGTTACATACAGTATTTTGGTGTATGCTGACATTCACTACCTACACAATAGCCATTCACATTTGTGCCCTTCATATTTGCCTGTTCTGTCCTAGCAATCTGCACATGTGAACCTCATGCAGCATGTACCATTTAACCACCCAATGAGTTGATGGTTATTCCAGGCCCCACCCACTGAAGGACAAGCGCCGCACATCCTGACATAACAGCAGGATGCTGAGGCAGGGGAAAGCCCATTAGGGCCACTACATGCATGACAAAGTTATGGTGGAAAGTGGTCCATACAAGCCAGCAGACAGAAGCAGCAGAGGAAGTAAAAGGATTGGGAAGTATAAAGGCCGTCTTGGCCTGCCATTTGTGACCTGGACTTTTTAGCTAGTGTTACAATAAATTTGAATTTTGAATTGGCATAAAATTCTTGCCATGGTATTTTTTCCTTTGTTTATGGTCTCCACTCTTTACTGTTGTTCAGCTTCTGACTCACTGAACACATGTCCAAGTTAAAGATTTTATGGACTTATTTTTAAAAGAGATTTGCCAGAGACAACAGGGCCCTTGATATTTTTCTAGATCATCTTAGGCAGAATTTTTTTTTAAATTAAGAACTATTATTAATAATTACTTTACAAGCAAAACTATTGTATTTACACAGTCCATTCTTAAGAGCTGAATCCCAAATATTTTTCTAAGATGTGAACCTCACAGTGTAAAAGTCTTTTGAAAAAGTTGATATAAGCATCAAAGAGCTTTTAAGAACAGCCCATTTCTCTACGCTTTCTCACTGTATGAACAAAAAGGTCCCCATTCTTGTGGAGGCCATTTCCTTTCTGGGCATCCCCGAACCGTCCAGGCACCCAGAATCAGGGTGGGCCTGCATTGCACCCAATGCTGCTCCCGTAGGGGCTAGACATGCCCGTGGGAGCAGACTCAGGTACAACCGGCCATACGTGCCGGCCATACCCCAATTCTGGGCACCCGTACATCCAGCCCACAACCTGGCTAGCCCAGCCAGGCTGCTGCATGGATCTGTGGGGCCATGCATCATGTTGCTACGGCATTGTGGCTCCATGCAGCAGCCACGATCCCTGGCAGGCCCGAAAATGTTTCCCTGTAGCCTGACCCTTGATCGGGCTTGCTATGGCCACGCTGGGCTGCGAGGAGCTCCTTGCACCCCCTTACCTCATTGTCTGGTCCCCGGGTTCACATTTGTCACCGTCCAAGGGGACTTATTCCACCTCCGAGATGGAATAAGTCCCCTGTCTAAATGGCCAACTCTAATCATAAAGGGCCGACCCTGGAATTGGCCCTGTACATCTTGGGTCAGGTTCCCACCCACTCCCCCTAAACCAGGAACAGAGTTCCCTTCATATCTCTGATCTACGTGCAGGGAGCTCTATGTTGTCAGTCGCAGACCTGGTGTTTAGCAGGTTGGATGTCTGGATAAGACTTTCAGCCCCTCTAAAGGCGGGTCGGAATCGGCCCCATACAGAATATTAGACATGACTATAAGAAGAATTTTTTTTAGAGACTTCTTTATCTACATGCTATACTGTCCTAAACATAATAATATACTTTAACTTATCTGGTGTAAACATTGATAGGCTGAGTCTTACCGTATGACAAAGTAACTAAAATGAAGGATCCTAAAAAGAAAAACGAAAATTGGAAAAACAAAAATAAAACTTTATCTTATGGTTTCTAAGCCCCATCACCTTTTTCTAAGTAATAGTCATTCAAAGATGACGTTTTCCTGGTAATCTCTATACCTTTTCCCCTCTTCTGCCAATCTACTCAGCCATCAATAGGAAAAACAGGGCGAGTGAAAGATCTTACAGGGAATTCCTTGTGCCCAAAATGCTAACAATAAACTAAACTGAAAATATAACAGCAGTAATTATATATAAAGTGTATAACTTACCAAAAGTCTGACCGATTGTTCACGTTTACTAAAGAAAAAGAAAAGAAAGAGTATTTATTTATAATTGGTGCACGTTTATAGATCAGAGTAGGGCCAACTCCCCTCCTCATTATCTTTATTATAGTTCTCCAAGTTAAAATCTTAAATTTCATTCAGTGAAAATCATAAAACATGGCTGCACACGAAAACAGACTCAACCAGAAAAAGTATGCCTGAGAATCACACAGTGACGCAACTAAGACCGGGATGAATGAGTGTGCGTCCACTTTGCCAGAAACATTCCCAAAATAGCCTAAGGGGTAATTTTACGATGGGCCTCATAAGTTGATACAACTAGTAGACATAAAGACATAAATATAAAGCGATAAATAAAGAGATAAATATAAGACATGTTAAATAAATAAATATACCGTAGAAACATTTCATAATGGAAAAGCACACCTAGTACAACAGAATAATTATAGTATCTCCTAGGCTTCAATCTAGTGCTGTTTCTCTCGATTGCTTTGTTGTAAATAACCAACAGTTACAGGAAATAGTCCATGTAATGGAAACGCATTGATCTTACCCGGCCAGGATAAGGAAAACCCTAAAAAAAATGAGAATGGTGGTTAGAAATGATAATTTTTTACTAGGGATCATCTGCACAGGAAATATTTTTGATTTGGTCCATTTTCTAATCCTGAATCATTTTTCATTTGTTTCCATTAAAGTCAATAGGGAAAACATTTTTTTTTCAATGAAATTAGCTTAGAATTTGCTGTCAGAGAAGCGATAGCACAAGGCATCAAGACTGGCATGAAACACCCCTGGCACCAGCAGAGGAGGAGAGGACGCCAAGCCACAAGAAAAATAGCCAAAGCCACACAAATATGGAACGAGAATCCCAAAGAACTGGGAGAGGGGAAGAGCAGCACTGACATAACGAGGAATACCCCAAAGCACCAAAAGAGGTGTAAAGAGGTATCACCATTGCCATGAAAGCCCCAAGGCACAGGGAGGGGGTAGAACAGCACCAATAGTGGCAAAGCAAACTATCACAACATTGCACTGAAGACGCAAATTACCAGAAGAGGAGTAAAGTGCACCAGTATGAAGACCCAAATCCTCTGCACACTCATACCCAGCACTACAGTATTTATTTTATTTTATTTATTTATTTAACTGTATTTATATCCCGCTTTTCACCGGGTCAAAGCGGCGTAGTAAAGTGCACCAGCATTGGTATGAAGACCCCAAATCCTCTGTACACAACATACTCAGCACTACAGTAGAGAAATCTTGGATATTGCTACTACTACTGAGCATTTGTATAGCACGTCAAGAGATAAGCAGCGCTGCACAGACATGTAAAGGACAGTCCTGGCTCATCATATCTTACAATCTAGTCTAGACAGATAACACAGTAGGCGTAGACAGGGATACATCTAGGGGGATGGTAAGAAAATACAAAGGAGATCAAGTGAGTCAAGATCTGAAAGCAGCAGTGAAGAGGTGAGTTTTCAGCCCGGATTTGAAAAGGGCCAGAGAAGGTGTCTGACGTACAGACTCAGGCAGTTTGTTCCAAGCATATGGAGCGAAGTCTGGAGTTAGCAATAGAAGAGAAGGGCAGAGAGAGGAGCAATTTGCCAGAAGAGTGGAGTTTCCGGGTAAGAGGGTAGGGAGGTATAAGAGAGCAGAAACAGCTCCTTTGCGGTCTTTAGGGACACACAGTCTCCAGAGGAACCCACTGGGCAGGGGCCGCCCAAGAGTTCCGCGATCCCAGGAAGAAGCCTCTACAGTGTTGCCCCTTCTGCTGCTGCCGCCCCCACTGCTCCTTTGCTGCCTGCATCCCCCACCCCCTCCACCGCTGCTGCTCTACGATTCATCTATTCATGTTGCAGCAATGTCCAACTCTCTTTTGAGCCGCTGCCACTGCTGCAGGATGAGAGAGATGGATTTAGTGGGTGGCCACAGCCTGACTCCAGTTTGAAAGTGGCGGCCCTGCCACTGGACCAACAAGAGGTGCATCCTTGGTTAGAGAACACATTCTAGTCCAGTGGGTTCCTCTGGAGCCATTGAACCTTCTGATGACCAGATACCAACTATTCACTAGTTTCCAGAGCAGCTGTGCTACAAGTTGCTAGTCTCCATCCTAAGGATCACAAGTATGATCCCCATTGAGCCTAATGCTGGCCAAGCAGAAGAAAGTGCTGCTTTTCCACATTGTTGCAGAGACTATAACTGTGCTGAAAACGAATGGATATTTGGGACCCATGCCCGTTTGGTTAATTTAAAACTGTGGTTCTAAACCCAGTCCTCTGGGACCCCCAGGCCAATTCGGTTTTCAGGATATCCACAATGATTATGCATGAGAGAGATCTGCCTATATGGCTTCCATTGTATGCAGATCTATCTCATGAATATTCATTGTAAATACCCTGAAAATCTAACAGGACTAGTGGTCCCAGAGGACTGGGTTGAGAACCACTGATTTCAAAGTACACAAACAAAAATTGTCCTCATTCATCACATTTTACCACTCATCCAAAAACAAACACACATCTCTGTATTTTTGACAGGTTGATAATCGTATGTAAACAGGCAGAAAAATTGCTCTGCTAGAAAGCACTGCCTTGTTTAGATGATGGCAGTATTCATAATGCTTGTTCCAAATGTATAGTTCTCTGTCAGCAAAATGGCACTAAATCATGAGTTCACTATGTCAAGGAAGCCTTTGCAACTACAGAAATGTAGCCAAAGTGATCTGGGGTAAACATAAGAAATGGGGGGATGATATGAATTAAAATTCTAAATGCCTTATCCGTGAGCTATAAAACCAGAAACCCTTACTTTCTCACATTAATAAATATTTTTCCAGTTGTCATATAGTCCACACCAAAAGTTGTCATAAATAGACTTCCAACCCTAATGACATTCCTTGAATCAAAAGTTATTTTCAGTGTAAGTAAATGCAGATATTAATTTGTAGCTATAACATACTGTCGCTCGGGAATACACTGGGATCTGAAACATTCAAACAAATAAGGATGAAGGAATGTGACAAAGAAATAAATGCAAGGTTAAGAAAGCTGTAGAAAAAAAATATTGGTATACTGCTGTCTTATTATTTCACTTTTGTTAACAGTACAATGTAAAGGTATTCTACATAATGGATTAGACATTGATCTTACCGGGTATGGATAAGGATATGGATAAGGATAACCCTAAATATAAAATGAAGAGAAATCAGATTTTGGTGACAATAACAGTGAAATAATTAATAGCAAAATTGTAGATAAACAACAATCAGCAGAAACAGGCCAACTGGCACCAAGGGCAGACTAGGGGTGGGCAGGGTCATTGAGGGCTGATGTTAGGAGGGTGCAACCAGGACAATTCATTGGGCCTCTATGGTACAGGGGCACCAAGCCTACCTAGAGCTGAGGAACCAGTGTCTCCCTTTAGCTTTGAAGTCCATTCCCAAATTTATGTCCTGGTCCCTAGTATGTCTAAGAGCAGCGCTGAACAGAGATGGCCAATGGAGGGAGTTCCCTTTAGATGAGGCAGTGGGCTGCAGTCACCCTCAGACTGATGTGTCTGCACACTAGTGGCCAAAAAGTAGTGTAAACTTGCAATTATTGCCACTGCAACTATGGTGGCAGCGTTAGCAAGGTACACTAACAACCTTCCCCCCCAAGAAGTTGCAGTGGCACACCAAGGACCTGGTACCCCAGGTGATCTCCTGTCTTGCCCATTCTGTTCAACAGCCCTAAACGGAGACTGCATGGTACAATTACTGCCTGATATTCTACAGCAGATGGCACTATATCATGCTCTATGGGATTTTTAAGGGTCCTATTTGCTAATATATGCTAAACAAACTCACGTTAATGCACCATTCACTAAAAGGCATAAATCCCCTGAGGTAATTTTGTAAGTAACCTTATACATGTAGGAAAGGGAGCATGGATGTGTATTTATAAGAGACACTGAGTTGCTGGTCCTACCCTCGCTTCACCCTCATGAATTGAGGCTAAACAGGTTATGGCTCTTCAGAAAAAGAGAAAACTGAGAGGAAATATTACAGAACAGGGTTTGACAAATTCCAGGCGCCAGGTTGTCATGATGCCTAAAATTCAACTTGGCGCTTGGGATTTCACGTTGCTGCCACTACTGTTGCATCCGTTGCGGCTCTCACTAGCTTTAAGTCACGTGTTACAGGATGAACCAGTGCAAATCTCATGAGACTTGCATGAGGCACTCTTGCACTGCATGGCTAAATCTACTGAGATCCGCAATGGAAGCCGTGCGAGCGGTGATAATAAATAACGTGTTCTATTGAATGATAGTGCATGCTATTTGCACTTGTTTGAATAATGTGTACACACTATCCCTTAAAAGAGCTCACTATCTTTCAGTGGGAAGCACTATTGTTGATTGTTGTGTACCATTTACCCATAGTGCACACTACTGCCCAATATTGTCTGCTGTTCCATTAGATAGGAAGGGACAAAAGTTTGTCATTACTTTCGTTTTTGCTATTGAAATTGACATCTCTGGTGCCTTGCTGAGGTGCACTGGGGCTTGCTGAAGGGGTACCTGAGAGGTGGGGCATGAGATGTGACTGGCAGATGGGACGAGACGTGTCTGACTTGTTAGGGTAAAGACTGGACTTGTTAAGGGAGAGACCATGTGAGGCAGAGTGCAGAGATCACAGCATGGCGAGTGGGGGTGGAGAGAGTCCATGGCTTCTACTGGCACTGCGTAGTGCCACTTTAAGGACCTGATTTTTCCAGTTTTTTTCCCATACGCACAAGGTTAGAAAACGTCTTAGCAACTCAGGCCCTAATGAGGCTGCGGGAGACCTTCGGGGGTACTGTGAAGAGACATTATGAATAAGATCTTAGTGGCTGGCTCCTGAGTTTTCAGGATGGCTCCTTCCATTTTGAACTGTGTGGCCAATTAAAAGTATCACCTACACCTTGTTTGACCTTTATTTGCATATAGGATGGTTCCTAAATTCAATAAAATTTGTCTAAGCCTGTTATGGAGGTCTATAAAATCATGGATAGGTTGAACACATAAATAGGAAATGACTATTTACTCTAGCATTAGGACTAGAGGGCACTTCAGGAAACTAACCTCAAATTTAAAACAGGTTGAAGAAAGTGTTTTTTCACGTGGAGCCTGATTCCACAATCTCCACTTCCGGGCTGTCCAGAGTATGGACGGGGCACATGTACACCCAATTCTGCAAACACAGGTGCTAAACGCAGCCGCCCAATCGGCATGACGGCCTCGTGTCTGTCCTAATCCCCCAACCCGTCCCCTCCCCCCCCATTCGGTCACACATTTCACTACACGTTTTCTTTATCAACACATTTGCTTATTTATTAACAATGATAATTAACAGAACAAAACTGTTGGCCACAGCATGCCTTCTCACATTTATGCATTTCTTGACATGTATACACTTCATATTCCTTAACAATCGACAAACACTCCTAAACAATTTTCTTTTGGCACCTCCTGCCTTTGCTGCCCCCTCGAGAGACACAGCCAAATATCCCACGGGCCTGGTAAGTGGGGGAGGAGAATTCACCATAAAAGCTTTTCCATCTGTCCTTTGTCCTCCCTGTATCCTCCGGGAGAAAAGATGTTGCGCCTGCCGTTCAAGCTGACTTAGCAACCCTTTTCCCCTCCTTTCCCCCCCCCCCCCCCGCACGCCTTCAAAGCGAGTCAGGGGCCATCTGCGCAGTGTTCTTGCTGCATTTTGTCAATCTCTCTGGGGAAGGTCCATGTTTCTCTCCTGCACTCTCCCCCTTTACCCAAAGCCTGGGCTTTGTTCTCTCTCATCGAGGCCGTTTTTCCTGCCAACCCCCACGGCAGCGACTCCTTGCTTGCTGAGGGGCCCCACCCTTTAATACGCCGCTGTGGCCAACACCTGTTTCTGCCATAATCGTTCCACCGTGTCTTGTATGACGCACAGGAACACGTCCATCCCTATGTCGGACAAGTGAACCCTATCTGCGCGATACAATCCGGGACAACTTTCTGTGAGGTCATGCCTGATGCTGTAACCTCCTATTGCCTCCATGAAGCGTGCCATCCATCTGTTCACTTTTTGCCTCGTTCTTTGCTATGCCTTGTGCGAGTTTTCGCCCTTCCACACCCGACGCGGTATGATGTGAGACCATGCCAGAAAAGTCCCGGGGAAGGTATCTGCTAATACCAGCATATCGCTTTGCATTTTTTTTGTCAGCTCTACACTGCGTGTAGACGCTAGGTCGTTGCCCCCTAAGTGGACAACTATCATCACCGGGTTCCCATTTTGTCTCTTCCTTTGTAACAGGGACGGCACTACCTGGTCCCACACCATACCCCGGTGCCCTAGCCATACCACGGAGACCTCCGTGCTTGGTAGTCCCAAATTAAGCCCCTGAGGTCTGCACCGTGTCCACCTTTGCGCCCAGTGAACAAAGGAATGGCCGCATATCCACGCCTCCTGAGGCCCGAGGTGGTGACTCACACCTACATGGATCACAAATCAGAAAGAGACATTTTCCAATCTTATCCCTTTTTTTTTTTTTGATAAATAGTCACCAACTTCACAAACATTGAAATTCAAACTCATCCCACCCCTCTATGTGTTTTGTTTGTTTTTTTTTGCAAGCTCAATCTGGCCTTCATTCAGCTGGGTGTATGTACAGTTTGTATCTGTCCGAGTGCCACTGGCCTATCTTCATGATTTGTTCCTTTGACATTCCAATGCCAGCTGCCGTTGAAGCAGCCCCGATGCGAAAGGAGTGTGAGCCGTAAAAGCGCGCCTCCCGTCCCACTCGTTCTATAACTAGCTTGAGTACCTTAGTAAATTGAAAGCGTGATGGGGGGCACCGTTCGCATGTACGAACCATTGATTTTTCTATGTCGGCTCGTAGCTGTTGATATGTTATGGCGTTTTTTACTGTGTATGAGGGGTCACCGGGCAATGCTGACAACACCACCCGTGCACCTCTCCCCACCGTGTCGGTTTTGGATCTGCGCAAAAGTAGCATTACAGCCCTTTCGTGTATGTCTACATCCCGCTTCTCGATTCCGCCGTAGGCTGTCCTGTGCCTAGAGGAGGCCACGAGCTCTCCTATCCGAAATGCCCCATAGAACGCCCACGAAAAGGCACATCTGAACAGCCTAGTCTCATACACATCGAAACAGACCTGGCTTACTGTCACCATCAGTTGTTGCAGCATCTGATGAGTGATCGGGCATCATTGGTCTACTTTACGAGACTGCCCTACAGACCAGCCTTTCATTACTCTCTTAAAGACGAAGTCCGTCTTAGGGCTCCTCTCCCCCATTGCCTTGGCAAAAAAAGCTACGGCCGCCAAGCGAGCTTGCACTGCCGCTTTTGTGCTCCCTCTGCCCTTGCAATGTAAAATCCACCTTAGTATTGTCCCTACCTTCAGTCTGTCTTCACATTGGATCATGGCATCTCTGCAAAATTCCTGGTACTGTTCCCATGCTGCGACATATTTTTGCCTTGTCTGCTCCGCTAAGGAGTCCAATAGGAGCTCCCATACCTCGGTGGACCAAACTCCCAGACATGGTCGGGTACCGCTGTCTTGACCGCGTCTGCCTCGGAAGCGAGTTTGCGAAAGAGCTTGATCTTACAACGAGAGAGAGCATCAGCAATGTTATTATTTACCCCCATTATGTGCTCCGCTTTAATGGTTATGTTGTGTACCAGGCATAGCAACACAATTCTTCTTAACAGTGCCACTACTCCTGGCGTCCTGGCTCGCATTCTGTTCACTGCCCAAACCACCGCTAAGTTATCGGTATGGAAGGTGATGGCTCTGTTGGTGAGCCAAGGTGCCCAGATACACAATGCTACCATTATTGGGAACAGTTCCAGGAAAGTGAAGTCCTTGGTGGCTCCTTCTGCGTGCCATTCTCTGGGCCATGGCTCCGAGCACCAGGCCCCCTTGAAGTATATGCCGAAACCGATTCCCCCTGCGGCATTCGTGAAGAGTTCTAGGTCGGTGTTAGATACTGGAAGCGCCTGCCAGAAGGCAAGGCCATTGAACGTATGCAGGAATTGCAACCAGACCTAAAGGTCTTCCCGTATTTCCCTAGTAACTCGGATGCTATGGTGTTTTCTCTTGATTCCTCTCGTTGCCAATGCCATGCGGCAGCAGAAAACCCGCCCCATCGGTATAACTCTGCATGCAAAACATAGCAGGCCCAGTATTGACTGAAATTGCTCCAATGTAGCTTTTCGTTGACCGTGCATTTGTTGAATATCTCTTTTCAGCTTCAGCACCTTATCTGCTGGTAGACGTGACCTATGCGCCGGCACGTCCAACTGTATGCTTAAGAATGTGATAATCCCTGCAGGGACATCTGTCTTTTCCATCTCTAGTGGAATTCCAAATGACTTTGCCACTTGCTCAAAGATACGTAATATCCTTTTGCAGTCTTCAGAATCTTTACCAATGAATAGGAAATCGTCCAAGTAGTGCACCACTGTGCTGGGGCCCGCTAAGTCCTCAACCACCCAGTGGATGAATGAACTAAATTGTTCAAATATTCATTGTGGATACCCTGAAAATCTAAGAGGACTAGGGGTCCCAGAGGACTGGGTTGAGAACCACTAATTTCAAAGTACACAAACAAAAATTGTCCTCATTCATCACATTTTACCACTCATCCAAAAACAAACACACATCTCTGTATTTTTGACAGGTTGATATCATATGTAAACAGGCAGAAAAATTGCTCTGCTAAAAAGCACTGCCTTGTTTAGATGACAGTATTCATAATTATATACAATGCTTGTTCCAAATGTATAGTTCTCCGTCAGCAAAATGGCACTAAATCATGAGTTCACTATGTCAAGGAAGCCTTTGCAACTACAGAAATGTAGCCAAAGTGATCTGGGGTAAACATAAGAAATGGGGGATGATATGAATTAAAATTCTAAATGCCTTCTTCGTGAGCTTATAAAGCCAGAAACCCTAACTTTCTTACATTAATAAATATTTTTACAATTGTCATATAGTCCACACCAAAGGTTGTCATAGACTTCGCATTAGCATAATACACTGATACCACCCCCCTCCAAAAAGTTGCAGTGGCACACCAAAGACCTGGTACCCCTGGTGATCTCCTGTCTTGCCCATTCTGTTCAACAGCCCTGAACGAAGACTGCGTGGTATGACTACTGCCTGATATTCAACAGCAGATGGCACTATATCATGCTGACTGGGCTTTTAGGGGTCCTATTTGCTAATATGTGCTAAACAAACACGTTAATGCACCAGAAGCACGTAGCCCATTCTCTCAGTCTACTAATCAGACAATAGAGCAATATCTTCTAGAGCGACTGATGGAATCAGAGGATTTTAAAAACACAAAAATAAGTCTAATTATTGTTTTGTTGTTGTTTGTCATTGAATCAATGTCAACTCCTAGTGGCCCATCCCATGGCCTTTCTCTCGTGCAGTAAGCCTAAAGCACCTGGTATTCCAAGGTGGTCTCCCACGGAAGTACTAACCAGGCCCAACCCTACTTAGCTTTCGAGATTGGGTAATTAACACCTCAAGAATGGTTCATGTGATGATGATTGTCTGAAACCAATATAAGTGCTATCATTACCATTTCACAATATGAGAAATTGTAGTTAACAATAGAGTTATTGGTTTTGAAGCAAAAATACTGAACCATCAAGGTGAATGTACTCTCCACTATGATTCCTACATCTATCAGGCCCTTTTTCAGTAAATTGCTATATCTGCTTTATGTCTGTACCGTATTAGAGAGTTGATATTTACCTAAATCAGTATTTCACCTATTCATTTTTTAGACACTTCTTTTATGCACACAAGTCTTTTTAAGCACTCAAACTGATTGTACATGCATTAATTCATGGATATACATATGTAGAAGCAATTTGCAGTCACTTCAAAAATTATTTTATTAAAATCGAGGGTAGTACAGTTGGGTGGTTTGTTTTTCCTTTTTTATCCTTGTACATGTTTAGTTAAGTTGGGCGAATTCACTTATTTTGTTTTTCAACCACAATAACTGTCCTTGATTGCCTCTAAATCTACCTGTGTTCGGTTGGTGCCTGATGTAAGCCTTGGTTTAGACCCTAAAGTTTAGTCAAGGCCTTGTGTTCGGCAGGTCCTGTATTGCGGCCCTCACTTTCTGTCTTTTCTTCTATATTGTTTCCTTTATCTTGTGGCTTCCCCCAGTGGAGGACTTTTAGGTACTTTGGCCTGTTTCCTTTTTGGGGGGATTTTTTATGCCTCCTTTATACTGAATGTAATTTCTGGCTTAAAGGCCTTTTTCTGGTACAATAGATGTTCTTGTGATTAATTTGGACAATATGTATAAATATACAATTTAAAAAAATTAGTCAACTTCCTGAACGTAACAAGTGATCTCAAGAAGATCATAGTGCCAAAAAATATATCTGATATAGGAGTTTTTAAAAATAATTGTGTATGCAAGGACAACACAGCACTTGAAATTATCTGTAAAGCCACATTGATATACAGAATAACAAAATTCAGCAATTTCAATTATTCAAGCACTAATCTCCAATGTAGAAGACACTCAATGGCAGTTAGGAGTGTGTGTTTATTTGGAAACAAAATGAAAAACTTAACTTTGTGGTCCCTTGCTGGATGACATACACCACCCTTAGTCCAAGAACACCCGAGTAAGGACCGTAGGTGTAGCAAACTAAACAGCATGAAATATGTTGATTTGTCAAAATTGGGTGTCTGCAAGAATACGTTTTTATAAGATTTTAAAATTGGATACATGGAATAGAATTAGGGATAAGTTTAAAAACTATTTCATTGGAGAAGTAGCCTAATTGATAACGAGGGAAGGAAAGTTTGACTCCCACTGTCGCCCCATGTGATCTTGGGCAAATTACTTAACCCTCTATTTCCTCAGCTGCAAACTTGGGGGCACATTTACTAAAGTGCTTTATGTTTCGGCACCTTAACATGTATTAAGTACTGATAATTGGTGGGGGAGGTACAATAGATCCACACTAAAGGGCCTTTTTAATATAGGCCATCATGGTTTTGCACCTAAAGCGCAAATCCATAGTGCTTCAGGGCAACACTATAGCATTACCTATTGGGGCATGGAAAGTATAGTCCGAGCAGTTAATGCGCTGCATGCAGCCCTGTGGTGGCATGACAAGAGAGCAGGTGCACGTTCCTCCACCTATAGAGGTGGTAGTATATGCACCCCTCCTACTTGTTTGTCGTGCAGGTGTGCAGACTACACAGCCCACACCGCACCCACTGTCCTCCTCTCACCTGACCTCTTGTAATCCTAATGTACAATGTACAGTTAGCACTGCAATCTGTCTGCATGCTACTTATCAATGCGTGTCCAATGTACATGTGCCAGAACCGCACTGGCAGGTAGCACCCTTTAGTAAAAGACTTCCTAACTGTTGAGGATGTGCCCAGTACCCCCCTTGACGTTACCAAAGTCCTCACTGCACTAAAACTGAAATCATAAGTAACATGGATGAACTTAATACCACCCACTGAGGTAGCCTTAAGTGCGCCCACGCTAATTGCAACATTTATGATTAAAATGCTTTCTGCCCCGTCAAATGCTAAATAGTGAGTGAGGGATATTTACTGTGCTGCTTGTTCTAGCATGCAGTATACAGTTACCGTGCTTAGTGTGAACTAAAGTCCATGGAATATATTACTGCACACTAGTAAAAATGCCCTTTAGACTCTAAGACCTCCAAGAACACGGAAATGTGAATGAATGTAATTCTCCTTGAAATTCTGAAATAGGTGTGAGCTAAATCCAATTCCTATATTCTGTGGAAGACGGACACCAGTGGACTCAGGTTTTCAAGATATGCCTTGAATATGCATGAGAGAGACGTCGCTGCATACCGTTTCTATTGCCTTATGGATAATGTGATAATCTGAGCAGATTAATGTCCATGGGAACCGAACATTGCCTATCCCTAGCTGAAACCCCTGACATACAATGCACATATTGGTCTTATGTAGTATGGCATATCTTATGTTATATTTTTATTCATAGTACGGCTGCCTTTCCCCAAAGTCTTCAATTATCCCAAACAGTTACTGCAGAGACTTTGCAGCTATGATGTGCTAAATTTTGCAGTTCTGCATACTAGGTGCCAAATCTTAATGCGGTTTAGTAAATAGGCTCCTTGATGTCTTTTTCTTTGTATATTATAAAATACTCTGTCAAAAAAAAGCGTGCTTTAAAAAATGAAATACAAATTAATCTTTCTGGGAATCCAGCAGGTGGGGCAGCTGAACCCTAGAAAGGAAAGGGAAGCAGCAAGTTAAAAATGAGTTTTCAGGGGACCTGATCAGTAGCAAACTAATAGAGTCAGATATGATCACCCTCATATCCTTCTGGATACTCATTGGTGCCTCAGTTCATCATAAATTGTTCCATTGCATTTCTGCATCCCACATGTGTCACTGTGCCATTTATTTTAAATCTTGACTTCTATTATCTAGCATTGTTCATTCTGTTTTCTTCCTCACATACAATAAGCACTAACATCTTTCTATAGCTCTACAGTGCTCAGGTGTCACTGCACTACTTACCTGTGGTGGTGGTTGTGGTGGATATTGGAAAGGAGGCCACTGTCGAACAGATGAAAATACAATAAAATAAATGAGTTGGAGCAGCAATTACTGATAGCTAAGTTCCATAGTGTAGTAGAAACTGTTACCTGTAGGAAACTGCAAATCATTGTTTTATAGCAATAAAAATAAATAATTTTTTGCAGGGTGAGCTTGTCATTTATGGGATCAAGATGGGAAAATAATGTAAATGAGCTTTTGAGACCGTTCGGGCCCTGAGCTCAGATATCTCAGAAGCTCGTCTTGGGCCTTGTCTTTGGACAGTTGTAATCCCAATCAAATATGAGATGCCACAGCATGCAAAGATTCCAGTTTAATTCAGGGCCAATGTAAAATCCAAACTAAGAAGGTGTTTTCAGTGGCTGCACCACTTTAAATTCACAGGAATATCTGGGTTGCCTGGATTTCAATTTTGCAATCGTTCAGCGATGACATTCAGTTATCCTAACTTTACCTGGTTAGGGTTAAGCAGGCTAAGCGGTGCCAACCCCACCCTGCCGCAGAACGCCCGACACGAATTGGTTAACATCGGGGCATTTAGTGGCTCAAACTGGGGATATTCACTAGCAGTAACCAAGTTAGCGCCACTGAATGTCCTGGTCAGCGGCATTTATGAGGTTGGCACATCTGCAAACCATGTAAATGCCTTTGAATATCCCCCTAAGGGCAACATAGAAAAAAAATAACCTTACAACTAAATTACAACATGAAACATGTTTGATAATAAAATTAAAAGCAGTGAAATACCCGTCGTTCCTCACTGGAGTCACTTCCAGATTTAGCCAGCTGTCAACAAAATAGATGAATAAATATAACAATATATGTGCATATTGTACAATATATGCCTAAATAGCCTAGAAATACATTCATTGGGTATACACATAAACAGAAATACTGCGATGAAATCTTTTAAATTGAAATAGCTGATTTAGAAGCACAGAAGACTGGCAACTAAGGGATACTTAGCAGGCCTAGTGTGCCTGTATATCAAACATTAACAAATTCTTCTCGCTCTGGAATCTCCTCATCCTTCTTCTACCACCAAGGTCCTTTTGAGAAGATATTTGAATCAAAATGCCAATATGTTGGATATCCAGTCAGCTAGATTCAAAACAAATGATAAAAGCCTTTACTAATTGTGATAAAGTTGGAACTTTGTTGAGGGGGCATTGAGAAGCAGCACCTTTTTCATTGCCTGCAAAAACGGACCCTTAGTACTCATGTATTAGTAGAAAAGCCCAACGTCTGTACCGGCACCTTTTCCGAAAGGAAAAATGCACTGGATGCAACCAACTCAAACAGGTTTATTAGCTTAAAACATTTTAAGATCGACATAAATGTAGTATAAAGCAGATCTTTTGTTTTTAAAAATATTCCTGTACATTAACCAAATTGGAAACTGCTGGAACACCTCCAACAGTTAACATAGTGTTTTCTGAAGTTAGAAGATATCACGCGTTAATTTTGGAAATCAGCATACCTTAACTGCCATAACTAATCGCCCATTAGTAAGAAGGGGCTTTAGAGTATCTAGATTCATGATAGTCTTAATCCGCAATACCCACCCCAGACAGCGTTCCATTTCAATAAGTAACCTTGTCAGCTTCGAGGATTGACCAGTGTATAGTCATTACAATAGCATCGGTTTTCTGTCCCGTCAACTCCATGGTGAGGACAAATCCTGCTGACCCCACTGGAGAAAAGACTGAAGCTCATGAATTTCCTATACCACAGCGCTACAGCCTAAGCTACAGAAGTGACCCAAAATAAAAAATATACTGAGACATTTTGTTAACAAAATACTATTAATAATGTAGCATACATACCGGCACTGGCCAAGCAGCAGCCACACAGATGATGCAAGCTAGAATGAGGGCCTTCATGTTTCTAGAGTCGATATCTGTAGAATTAAATAGACATGGAATGCAAGTCACTCAGCGATCCATTAATGTCCCCTTATATCTCGCTCAAAAGGAAGGAATAAAGCATCAAAGGGGATTATTGCAGCAATTTACAGATGTAGCACAATACCTCTAAATCTATCTCATATATTTTATTTATTTATTTTTATTTTATTTAGCTGCATTTATATCCCGCTTTTCACCGGGTCAAAGCGGTTGGGGGATACATTTAACATGAGGGAATATGAGACACATACACTAATACTTACAGGGAACATGGGCAATGGAGGGTTAAGTGGCTTGCCCAAGACCACAAGGAGCACCTGTGGGACTAGAAACCCCAGTCCTTCCGGACCAAGGTTGCTGTCCTCTAGTGGGATTTGAACCACTGACCTTCCGGCCTGTAGTACCTTACCTGAACCACTAGGCCACTCCTCCCTAAACTCCTGACCTGCTTGCGGCCTTGAAGGTAATCAGTACATACCACTGGCTTAGGAACTCTGTATTCTGAGACAGACCTTAGCAATCCTTTAATGCACACCATGAAAACAAGCTGTATGACCCAGCGATACACACGGGTTTCCTAGTGAAGCAAGTGGGAAATGATCACTCTCAAACATAAACTAAAACTCATGGAAAATTGAGCATGGTCCTATCCTTTTCTTTCCTATACAGTACCCGCCGCATGCACAGTCTCACTGTGAATGGAAAGAGCCTCCCTCACTTTTCTAAGGGTTGAGGAACATTACCATTTCTCAGGTGAGCAATTTTATTACCCCAGGCTTCAGAAATGTGCACTATGCAGTTAGCATGGGTGGTCCTTGGTAACTGTTAGTACAGGGCCAGAATGTATGAGTCAGTTTCTACGTTGTGCATCATGCGGTGGAGTAGTACATGGGTTGGTCAGGGGCAGAAAGTGGGCATGGTAAGGACTGTGCAGTCAGCGTGGGGGTAAACGCCCCAAACTGACTGCAATGCTTGCAATTAGTACAGGTGCACTTACGTCTCCCGCTGCAGGTAAAGTTAAGTGCAGCACATATTAGCATCTGCTGCCACGCATGAACTGCCAGGAAAATGCTGCGCATGCCTCAGACAGTTAACGTGGAGGCTTTGCACTTAGCACATCTCCATGTTGCATGCTATCGGCACAATGAATGCTAAGCCATAGCACGCCTTAGTAAAAGGGCCCCTACGATTCACTGAAAGAATATAATTTTATTAACAAGGGTCTGAAATAGCTGAAAATACACTAGAGATGTGCACAGGTTAAACAAAAAAAACTAGTATATTTTCAGAAACTTTCTTTTTTTTCAGGGTTTTTCTGTTTGTTTCACAAAAATGTTTAATGTGCTTTATTTATTTATTTATATAAAAATATTTATATTCCGCACAATTCCAAGGTGGATTCGATAAAACTTACATAGTTAAACAAAAAGGTCAAACCAACAAAATTATTGACAAAAATAAAGTAAAAATAAAAAATAGCAAGCTGGGAGCACCAGACAATTATGTACCAACTAAAGACTGCTGAGAAATGATTGCTTTTCCACTAGACCGCTGAAGAGCCACATAACAGAACTGTTAATGTAACGTTGGGAAGGCTTGTGAAAATAGGTATGTCTAACTTTCACCTAAATAACGATAATTCTGAGATTGAGTGCTTTACAGCCTTTTAATGTGTGCAGATTAGCATGCAGCCCGTTCATGAAAGTGTGCTTAGCAGTTAGTGTGTGTATTAGCACCTGCTCTTGCTGCATGAATAGTTTACAGTTTATTAAAACTTGGTATGTCGCCTTTTGCTGGGGCAGTGACTGTTACCATGTAAGCAAGGCAGCTTACGATGCTTCACATGAGAACTGCTTTCCATGAAATGGGTGTGAACTGGGTGTGTTCTGGGTGGAGAATGGGTATGGACTGCATATTGAGTTACATAGAAACATTGAAACATAGAAACATAGAAATATGATGACAGAAAAAGACCACATGGCCTATCTAGTCTGTCCTTCCATATCAACAACTACAACAGTCCCCTTTTTACCTTTAGAGATCCTCTGTGTTTGTCCCATGCTTTTGTGAATTCAGTTACTGTCCTCATCTCTACCACCTCCACTGGGAGACAATTCCACGGATCCACTACTCTTTCTGTAAAGAAATATTTCCGCATATCACTCCTGAATCTATCTCCCTTCACCCTCATCCCATGTCCCTCGTAGCAGAACTTGCTTTCAACTGAAAGAGGCTCTCTCCCTGATCATTTATGCCACGGAGGTATTTAAACATCTCAATCATATCACCTCTATCCCGCCTTTCCTCTAAGGTGTACATATTAAGATCCTTCAGTCTGTCCTCATATGCTTTATAATGAAGACCACTAATCATTTTAGTAGCCATCCTCTGCACCGACTCCATCCTGTTCACATCCTTTTGAAGGTGCAGTCTCCAGAATTGCACACTATACTCCAAATGAGGTCACACCAAAGACTTATACAGAGGCATTATCACCTCTTTTTTTCTGCTAGCCGTTCCTCCCTGTATGCACCCAAGCATCCTTCTAGATTTTGCCGTAGCCTTTTCTACCTGTTTAGCTACTTTAAGATCATCAGACACAACCATGCCTAGGTCCCGCTCTTCTTTAGTGGACAAAAGTACTTCACCCCTAATACTATATTGCTCCCTTGGATTGCTGCAGCCCAAATGCATAACCTTACATTTTTTAACATTAAATCCCAGCAAAGAGGCAAACCTTACCCGACAGCCCTTCTGCTATATCACTAACAAAGATGTTAAAAAGAAATCGGACCAAGGACAGATCCCTGGGGCACACCACTGGCAACATCCCTCTAGTCAGAGGGAGCTCCATTTACCTGTACTCTTTGTCGCCTCCCACCCAACCAATTTCTAACCCAAGCAATAACTTTAGGGTCCATCCCTAGGGTGATCACTTTGTTTATAAGTCGCCTGTGAGGAACAGTGTCAAAGGCTTTACTGAAATCTAAATACACCACATCTAGGGCTCTCCCTCAGTCCAACTCCCTGGCCACCCAGTCAAAGAAATCAGTCAGATTTGTCTGACAAGACCTGCCTCTGGTGAATCCATGCTGCCTTGGATCCTGTAATCCGCTGGACTCCAGAAACCTCACTATTTTCTCTTTCAGCAGCGTTTCCAATAATTTACTCACCACTGAAGTTAAACTAACTGGCCTGTAGTTTTCAACCACATCCTTACTTCCGCATTTGTGTAAAGGCACCACATGAGCCTCTCTCCAGTCCTTCGGCACCACTCCCAACTCCGAGGCATTGAAAAGGTCAGTCAGTGGAGCTGCTAGAACGTCCCCAAGTTCCCTGAGTATTCTAGGGTGTATCCAATCCGGTCCCATCGCTTTGTCTACTTTAAGTTGAGCTAGTTTCTCACGAACACAGTCTTCTGAAAATTGTTCAAGATGTCCCTCGCTTCTGTTCCTATATGTGGGTGTTTTCTGAGGTCCTGCTCCTGGTTCTTCATCTGTGAACACAGAACAAAAATATTTGTTAAGCAATTCCGCTTTATCCTCCTCTGCTTCTACATATTACTCCCCTGCACCCTTGAGTCTGACAATACCACTTTGGCCCTTCCTCTTCTCACTAATGTTTCTGAAAAATGTCTTATCCCCCCATTTTATTGCATTGGCTATATCCTCCTCCTTTTGAATCTTTGCCTTCTTGACTACTTTGCTAGCTTCTCTAAGTTTTTCCAAATACAGATGCCTGTCTTCCTCTCTCTGTGATCGCTTGTATTTCATGAAGGCCTCTCTCTTTTTCTTCACTTTTTCAGCTACTTCTTTCGAAAACCATAGTGGTCTCCTTTTCCTTTTACCTTTATTTACCATTTTAACAAAAAGGTTGGTTGCCCTTAAAATATCCTCTTTCAGTTTTGCCCACTGTTTTTCTACATCCCCCAGCTGTTCCAATCCCACTAACGACTCCATGAGGTATTGGTCTATCTTCACAACGTTAGTCTTCCTAAAGTCTAATATCCTCACCTTTGAATGGATTCTAACAGCCCTAGTCCTAATACTGAACCACACTATCTGGTGATCACTGGATGCAAAATGATCTCCCACTACAACATCAGAAACACTTTCACCATTGGTAAGAACCAAGTCCTGTATGGCCCCTTCACGTGTGGGGTCTGTTACCAATTGCCTGAATAGTTCTACCTGTAGAGAATCCAGGATCTCCTTACTTCTAGATGATACTGCAGCAGGAATGTGCCAATCAACATCTGGCATATTGAAATCTCCTATCAGTAGCACTTCCCCTTTCCTAGCAATGCTGCGTATGTATTCAATTAACTCTGTCCACCTCTTCCTCTTGTGAGGGAGGTCTGTATATCACACTAATGCAAATAGATTTCTCTTTCCCTCTTTCTAGTTTAACCCACAATGCCTCCTCTCTCCCTTTTAAGCTCTGTAATTTTAAAGCTTTAATAGTAGTTTTTACATATAGTGCCACTCCTCCTCCCCTTCTTCCTACCCTGTCCTTTCTGAATAAAGTATAGCCAGGTATAGTTACAATCCAATCATGGTTTTCTGTGAACCATGTTTATGTAACTGCCACTAAAGCCAAGTCAGCCACTCCCACCAAAGCTTCAACATCAGGGATCTTATTTCCCATGCTACGGGCATTTATACACACTGCTTTCCATATGTTACCCCTGTTACCCATTTCCATAAAGGTATTTAATGTATCACCTACCTGGGGGCTTTCTTCACCCATCCCCAACGAATCTAGTTTAAAGCCCTCTTCAGTAGATTAGCCAGTCTATTACCGAAGACGCGTTGACCTTTCTTGGACAGATGGATGCCATCTCTGCTCTGCAACCCTTGGAACAGCATACCATGGTCTAGGAAACCAAAACGCTTTCAATGACACCATCCATGCAGCCATGCATTCATCTCCAGGATGCGAGCCTCTCTGCCTTGGCCTTTGCCCTCAACAGGGAGGATTGAAGAGACCACCACCTGTGCACCTAACTGCTTCACCCTCTGTCCCAGAGCCATGAAGTCACTTTTGATATGTTCCGAGGTATACCTGGCAGTATCATTTGTTCCAACATGGATTAGCAACATTGGGTAATAGTCAGTGGGCTTGATGAGTCTTGGCAAACTCCGTAACATCTTGTATTTTGGCACCAGGCAGACAGCATACCTCTCTGTACATCAAGTCTGATTGGCAGATGGATGCCTCAGTACCCCTCAGAAGAGAGTCTTCAACCACCACTACCCTTGGTTTCCTTCTGGTCACTGATTCTGCAACTTTGGGGTACTTGATCTCTGGTTCTTCCCTTTCCAGGGATGCTTTCACCTCCTCCACTTCCAGGGCTGCATAATGGTTCTTCAGGTCAAGGACTGGAGAAGTTGAATTGGTGATTTTGCAGGCCCTGGTGACTTGTGTCCAACCATCGACATTCTTTTGGCACCCATCTTCTCCTCTGCTGGAAAGCTTGGTTGCGGCAAGCAGCATCTCATCAATGTACTTCTCACTGTCTTGAATGCTCCTCAGCCTCGCCACCTCCTCTGAGTTCCTCCACTTGTTTTCTCAGAGCTTCAGCATGCAGGCACCCTGCACATGGAACCGGTCCTTCAACTGGCATTAGGACCTCTGTCTGGACCGAGGCAGAAGCTGTAACAAGGGCAACAGCTTTAGCGATACGATTTTTCCCAGCCATTGTTCTGTTCATGGAGCTTAGGTATTGTTGGTTGATCTGTAGAGCCCCTGTTTGGAAAACCTGGTCCATGATACTTTACTGCTCACTGCTGCTGATAGCGTTGATGCACTTAATGCTTACTCAAGAGGAGGTGCTCCAGAACTACCAGTAGGCAGCTCCCAGTGTAGTATTCCCAAACTCCAATCCCCAAGCAGCATTCCTAGCAGCCATCTCAGACCTTCCTCACCCCTTATTTGGCAGCTTGACCCCCTAACTGTAGTACAGTGAGACTATAGCCAGGGCCGGCATGTCCGTTGTGTGAGAATATTGTTCACACAGGGCCCCGCACCAACAACATCCTGCATTGAATACCGGCAGGCAGGGTGGCTTTAGAGGGAACTGGAGAGGCTCTGGCTCACCTCTAACAGCTGCCGAAGTGAAGAGCATCTTTTTTTCTTCACTTTGGCAGCTGTACTGTAGTTTAGAATGCTGCCGTGCTGAGCACTAGGAAACGGAAAGTCCCCTTTATTTCGGCAGCTGTACTATAGTTTACGAAGCTGGCGCGCCGAGGTCAAAGGAAAAAGATGCTCTTCACTTCGGTAGCTGTTAGAGGTGAGCCGGGGCCTCTCCAGCTCCCTCTAAAGCATTATAAATAGTCGCAGGGCTCTTCGGGAGGGGAGGGGGGGGGTGGACAGCAAATGGGTTGAGTGGGGGGGGCTAGTACTGGAAATTGGGGGGCAAAACTAGGACTGGAAATGGGCTGATTGGGGGGAGCGGGGACTGGAAATGGGCTGACGGGGCTAGGAAAGGACTGAAAATAGGCTGATGGGAGGCTAGCATTGGAAATGGACTGATAGAGGGGCTAGGATAGGAATGGAAAATGGATAGGAAAGGGCTAGGATAGGACAAGAAATGGATGGGTGAACTATGACTGGAAATGGGCTCACTGGGGGGCTTGGAATGGAAATGGGCTGAGTGTGGGGGGAACTAGGACTGGAAATGGGCCGAGTGGAGGGGAGACTGGAAATGGGCTGATGGTGGGGCTAGGAAAGGACTGGAAATGGGCTGATGGGAGGCTAGGATTGGAAATGGACTGATGGAGGGGCTAGGATAGGAATGGAAATGGATGGGGAAGGGCTAGGATAGGACTGGAAATGGATGGGTGAACTATGACTGGAAATGGGCTCATGGGGGGGCTTGGAATGGAAATGGGCTGAGTGTGGGGGGGAGATAGGACTGGAAATAGGATGATGGAGGGACTAGGATAGGAAAGGAAATGGGCTGATAGAGGGGCTAGGATAGGACTGGAAATGGGCTGATGGAGGTTAGGATTGGAAATGGGCCGATGGGGGAGATTGGACTGGCAATGGGCTGATGCGGGGACTAGAAGGGAGTTGATGTTGGGGGTGAACTAGAATGGGATGGGGCTGGAAGAGTGAAATGGAGATGGGAAAAATATTGTGTGGGAGGGAAAAAAAATCTACAATTGGCCGGGTATTGGGAGAGTAAGTGGAGATTGAGGATGGAGGGGTAAAATTTGAGTGGATGAAAAAGGAATAAAGAAAGAGATGGAGGAAAGAGCCAAAGGAGAAAGATCAGTATGTTAAAGCAAATGTAGAGAGAGAATGGAAAAAAACTGAGAGAAGAAAGGACAAATGGACAGCAGATAATGGAGAGTTAGCAGAAGACAAGAAGAAACCAGAAGAAAGTGACTGGAGCAATTGTAACTGAAAAATAAAATAAATAAAAACAACAAAAGGTAGAAAAATACTTTTTTGTTTTGAATTTATTAACTGAAATATGTCAGCTCTGGGAAATGTGCATCTTTAATGTCTGCATTTTGTTTAGTACAAGAGGAAATTAATTTATAGTTTTATTTCTGCAGTGTTGTTGAACATTCCAGGTTTGGCTTTTGAGATTCTCAGTTTAATTATTGTATTTATATTTCTAAATTGTGATTCCTTAGTCTTTGTTTGGTGATGGTCTATGATCTGCATGTATAACCGAGTTGAGGTATTCTGTTCATGTAGTTTCAATTTGACAGTGCCACTTGTTCTTTCCCCAGCAGGAGATATATTAGTATTCTCTGAGATGTATTGGTTTAATATTTGCAGTGTTGCCTTTTGATAGGTAGAGTCTGGTGCTTTGTGAATCCTGGTAGTGCTGTTACGATACGGCGGGTTTGCTATGGGTTCTAAATGGGTAGTGTATGTAGTACTTCATAATGTGCCTGGCGGTTGGCATTGGAGTATAGTAATATAAAACTCTGGTAGACTTTCTTTAACCAGACGCTCCTGTAGAGGCATGTTTACTAAAAGTTAATGCATGTTAACATTTCAAATATTTATGCAAATTAGGCCCCACACCGAGTCTCCGCACAAGGCCCCGCACCCACCTTGGGCCGCCCCTGACTATGACTAGGGGTCATAGCACTTACTTTGTTAACGAAAGAAGCTTCTAGAGAGCGTTTCTGTTCTACCACTAACCCAACATAGACACCCCTCAGTAAGTGCCAGGGAAATGGGCCCCGTTCTACCTGATTCTGCGCCACGGAAGCAAGATGCTCCGTGGTAGCAGGATTAGGCAATTGGATAGCCTGGCGTGCCCCTTCAGCAGCTGCGGGGAACGTACAGCCGGCAGGATAGCTCGGCCTCCCCCGTTCCCACTGCTGCACATCCCCTGACCAGCTCTACCGCCACCTGACACCCAGCAGCTCTGCTGCGGCCAGGATCAGGCGGAAGGGGATTACCTTCGGTGTCCTCATTGTGTAAGGGAGGGGGCTGCCAGGCTGGAGCCCACGCATGCCAGTGCTTATTCCTTCTCAGAGGTGGAATAAGCTGTGTGTCCCCTGGTGCTCCACAGATGTACATGGCTGTGACCTGAATTGGCCCTGTATGTCCGGGTGCCTGGCCAACCCATGATCCGCACATGCCCTGCTCCCGTGCCACCCTCGTCCTACTCTCCCTGCACAGAGGCTCTGTGCGTGCGAGGAGAGAGGCTGCCGGAATTCGGGAAGGACGGCTAGTTGGGCTGCATGTCCCACTGGGATGTACAGTGCACTAGTCGCCTTACAGAAACCTGCACACCGTGAAAACAAGCTATGTGATCCAACAAAACACACCAGTTTTCTAACGAAGCAAGTGACAAATGCAATCTCAGAAATAAACTAAAGCTCATGGAAAATTGAGCATCATCCTACCCTTTTCTTTCCCATAAAGTACCTGGTGCGTGCACTGTCTCCTTGTGAATAGAAGGAGCCTCCCTCACTTTTATAAGGGTTAAGTAATATTATCTTTTTCTCAGATGAGCAATTCATTGCTTCATACTGCTGCAGGAGTTTTTGTTCTTAACTGAAATAATTTGAAAATTCTTTTTTTATAATTAGAAACGTATTAGAAGTGCTTTAAATACTAATTTCCTGTAAATTATTTATGGGAAATGCCTTCCATTTTAACCTTTCCCCTCTGGCTCATAGAAGCAACCAAAAGTGTGTGCCATATTATCTTTGAGAATTTATGCAATTTCAAAATTGTCTTTCATCGTTTTTCCTCTACTTTCTACATGAATGTGAATTCCTGATTCTTTTGTCATTGCTATAACTTTTAACCTTATTTTTTTTTTATTGTGTATCAACAAAACACAACGAGGCCCTTTTACTAAAGTACATGGTGCGTGTCAGCGTGGGTCTGTGGTAACTATTACCATGCTGGCATGACAGTCGCCATGTGCTCACTTCCATGGTAACTGCACATTGTGCAGTGGGGTGGGGACTAGGGGGGTCAGGGAAGGAGAGTGGGGCACATTATGATTAACACAAGTGTGGTTGCCACCAACTCTCAATATTGCAGTTATCATTGGTGCCCTTACTGCTGCCTCTGTGAGTGGAAGGTATATCACAGGACATGTCCCTGTGAGAACTACCAGGAATGTGCTGGTCATGCCTCCAACACTTACAACAGAGGCTTTGCATTTTTTGCATGTAAATGTTTGCACTAAATGTATTGTACGTGCGGAACAAGGACACCCCAGTATGTTTACCCAAATTTCTCCAAAAGCCCTTACAACTTTGAAATAAAAAAATACCAATGATTAATCTTTAACAAGATATTTTAAACTGAATATCTTAGATTTCTTTGACATCATTTATTTAAAAAAAAAATCATGTACCAAATTTTCTGAAACTTTCTAGCTTAACTGCCAAAATTTCAGAAAAAAAGTCTTCCGTAACCAAAAGTTGTGATGAATGAAAAATAGAATTTAAAATGGACATGCTAAGATTAATCGCTACTAATTAAATAGAAATGCATTCTTTACTTGAAGAGAAAAGTGAAACATAAAATAGTAGAATTATAAAATAGTTACCCTTTTTCAGCAAGCCCGAAGAAAGGCAGTTGAAGAGTTGGATTGTTCAGTAGATCTACTCCATCCCTTTCTCTGTTGCAGGTATTTAAACCTTAATATTAATCACTTGCTAAATTCTGTGGTTTTATAAAATGCTGATTAAGCAATCCAATTTTTTATAAATTGCTGTGTTTTCTGAGGGAGAAATTATACAGATCTCACTAACCAGGACAATGGTCTGTCTGACAAGAAAAGACAATAGATGGTATTAGAGAAGTTTAATCTTGGTGGATTTCTAAATGGATTATAGATCGTGATGAGGACATTAGCCAGGCAGGTACCATCTCTGGGTGTGCATGGGAAAAATTTTGTTTCCTTTTTTTTTCTTTTTCATATAGTTTTCCAATTTTTTCTTGGGGGGGGGGCTAAGCCATTTTGTTATGATTCTCTTTTTCATTTTTCTGTCATTTCAAATGGGAAACAAAACAAAATGAAACACAAAAGTCATTTTACTGTAAATGGCTGCATATTCCTAGCACCATCATGTTTTATGCCTTGTCTATTATGTGAAGTCTACAGTAATTCTATCATAACCTTTTCCCACCTATACATACCAACGCTCAAATCCTACAAAGAAGCTATCAATGAAAAGAAAAAAAAGATTATCATTCCAAACTCCTCATGAGATCACTAAATAGAACCAGAGAACTCTTTTCTATAGTCAAATCCCTGATAGTGTCTCTTAATCCCGGCTCTGAGTTACCCCCCATAGATCCCCAAACCCTAGCCAATTTTTTCATGGAGAAACTTGTCTTCCCCAAGCAAGGACAATACTCAATTCAACCTACAATTGCCCGCTCTCACTATCACCACTCCTCACAACCAAGCCATCTGGCCGTCATGCCACCATTTAGATCTCAAACAACTGAAGAACATAATCGCAAACACAACCACGACCACCTTCCCATTAGACCCTTGCCCTGTATGCTGGCTTAAGGTTACAAAAGACATGTTTGCACCCATCATCCTTGAAATCATAAACCAGTCATTAAAAACAGGACTGATGCCGTCTACTCTGAAACAGGCAACCATACACCCCATCCTAAAATCTAATGCCACAGAGAAGACCCTCCCAAACTCATACAGACCAATCTCCAGCCTGCCATTTCTAGCAAAAATTATCAAAAAAGTAATGCAACTCCAATTACAAGACTTTATTGACCTAAATTCTCCCCTTGACAGCCAACACCACGGATTCAGACCATTTCACAGTGTGGAAACCCTGCTGTTAACTCTCATGGCCAGACTCCATTGCAGACTAAATAATACCAAACAAGCCTTCATACTTATTTCATTGATATCGCTGCCACATTTGACAGCATTAGCCATAATACATTTATCTGAAGACTGCAGCAGATTAGCTTCCAAGGCACAGTCCTGAAATGGTTTAAGTCCTACCTCATCGACCGGACCCTACAAGTGCAAATTGGCACATGTACCTCCTAAACATTCAAACAATCGCAAGGAGGCCCCCGAGGCTTCTCATTATCTTCCCTCCTATTCAATTTATATATGCAACCAGTATGTGACATATTTACAAAACACAAAGTGAATTATCACCTATATGTGGTTGATATTATGTTATATCATCCAGTAGACAATCCGAGACTACCTTGCTGACATAACCGATTGTCTCAACTCACTTAATCTGAAAATCAACCTAAAAACTGAAGTACTATACAATCTCCAGGAACAAGCAGGAATGAAGTCTTCACATATGGGTATCGTCGGTACCGATGGAGCTTGCGCGGGAACGCTCCCCAGTGTCCAATAAGAACGCTTTTGGGAGCACCCCACAGTGCATGTGTGCTGCCTTCCCGCCTCTGTACCTCTCTCACTTCAGTTCTTCATTTTCCGCGGAGCCGACAAGACGTGTACCCTGTCACCGCAGAAAATTTCCTTTTTATTCTTTGTTTTTTGTGGTCGCGTCTGCCTTCATTTGACGTCTACCGGTACTGCCGGTTCTTCTTCTTCTTTCTTTTAAAAAATAAACAAAAAAACCTTGCATTTTCTTCAGGGGTCTTTCCACTGTTTCTGGTGCTAGGCGCCATTTTGGGCACTTGGCCCACTTTTCTTCAGGCATGGAGAAACCAGCTAGTGGTTTCAAAAAATGCTCGAAATGTGGTGGTACCATTTCTGTAATAGACACCCATGATTGGTTTCTAAAATGTTTAGGTCCTGAACATTATCCAACGGAGTGTCTCTCCTACACAAGGATGACCAAAAGGGGTCTGCAGAATAGAGCTGCAAAACTCGGTACCCTTTTTGCCACAGATACGTTGTCACTTGCATCGACGTCCTCCAGGGCTTCATCTTCCTCCCCATGGATCTCAGGTAACTAAACTTAAGTCTTCTAAGACTGGCCAGTCCTCAAAGGGTAAATCTCCTTCAAAGTATCGAGATGCCACTGGCATTGCCCTCGAGGATAGTTCACCTGCAAAACAGCCCCGGCGGGAGTCTTCGGGCTCCAAAGCATTAGCGGGGCTCCAGGATGTTCTAGAGGCTTCCATCTCTGCAGAACTACTGGTACCATGTTCTGGGGTCATAGCCGCTTCCACCGGTATCGACACCCAGGCATCGGCAGGAGCAATGGCTAAAAGAATCCTCGCTTTTGAACGCAGTCTAGTGTCCCTCTTAACAGCTTCGGTACCGCTACGACCGCTACAGATGGTTCAACAGGTATCGGTACCGGTACCGATAGTACCTGCTTCGACGGGATTGCTTCACCCCATGCTGAGCCTTGAGTCTATCTTGGGTATCGGGGATCAGGAATCGAGACATTTCGGTACTGACTTCGAGAGGTACTGATACCATGCGTTACGGGAGCACTCGGTACAGAGTGCCTTTGAGTCTTCCGATTCCGATGACTCTGACGATTCTACCAGTACCAGAGCGAACCTACTAAAGGATTCAACTCCTTCTCCTCAATGCAGGATGTCTCCTCCAGAACATATGTCCTTCCAGGATTTCATACGTGATTTAGGAAAGGGCCTTGCAATCACTGTGATTCCAGAAAAGGAACCTAGGGCAGAAGAATTAAGAATTCTACAATACCCTATGGCTCCCAAGGAGGCAGCTATGCTTCCTATTCACAAGTTCTTACATGATCTGATGTTGAGAATGTGGGAAACACCTTTAACGATATCTTCACATTCCCAATGCCTTGACACTATGTACCGAGTGCCACATTGTCCTGGTTTTCAAAAAACTCAGTTATCACACCATTCAATGGTAGTAGAATTGGCCATGCGAAGAATCAAGAGTGATAAAACACATTCTTCTAATCCTCCAGGCCAGGAATCCAGGACACTCGATGCCTTTGGGCGTCGATGCTTTCAATCCTCCGTGCTATCGGCCAGGATCAGTTCCTATATTTTTTATATGGGAATGTTCCTGGAAGAAGTCACAAAAGACTTGGCGCTCATTAGCCCTTGTGTCTCTAAGGAAAAAAGTGCAGACTACCTTATTGTGGTCAAGCACGCCCAGAATGTCTCTAAATTCATGAACCGTGCTACCTTTGATTGCTTTTCAATGTATTAGCGGAACCTCTGCTATATCCATAGGAGCACGTCGTATTGCTTGGCTTCAAGCATCAGACTTAGAACAGTGGGTACAAGAAAAGCTGGGAAACATTCCTTGTACAGGAGAAAATCTCTTTGGCAAGGACTGGTAAGACATGGCTAATCAGCTTGAATCTGAAAATACTACCTTGAACAGACTATCAAAGTCTACAGCCAACCCAGCAAAGAAGAAAACATTCAAAATACCCTTTTTCAGCAAAAAAAAGAAGCCTTACTCATCTTACACCCATCAAAGCCACTGTCAGCTTCATGTTACCCAGAAGGGGCAACAACAGAACAGACAGCAAAGAAAGCCGCAAGCTCAAAGAGCTCAACCGGCCCAACAAACCCAGCTCCTTCAGGCTCTTTGACTTCAACCTAGAGAACATGGTCATTCTGCCCCTGAAAGGTCCAGAACCCTTAACCATTCCAGGAAGACTATGCTATTTTGCCAAAAGATGGCAACAAATAACATCAGAAAATCGGAGTCTGTCCATTGTACAACTGGGGTACAAGCTTAATTTTCTCAACTTGCCCCCACCTACAATAATAAAACAGTTCAATTCTCAGGCCCCTGCCACCAACCTCTTGTGGCAGGAAGTCACATCACTTCTCGCTCAAGGAGCAATCGAAGAAGTACTCATATCCCAACAGGGTTCGGGGTTTAACTCCCTCTATTTTCTTATTCCAAAGAAGACAGGGGGACACGGGCCTAAACTAGACCTCAGAGAATTAAACAAATATTTGTTCTGAGAAAAGTTCAAAATGATCTCCACTCCTTCCATACCTTCAAAGTCAGGATTGGATATGTTCTCTAGATCTAAGAGATGCGTACATGCATATTCTCGTCCACTCAGATCACAGGAAGTTCCTTCGATTCCTGGTCCAAGGAAGACCCTTCCAGCACAGAGTTCTTCCTTTTGGACTGGCCTCTGCTCCAAGAGTCTTCACAAAATGCATGGCAGTGGTAGCAGCTTTTATAAGGACTCTGGGAATATTTGTCTTCCCTTACTTGGACGATTGGCTCATTCGAGCATCGACAGCTCCAGAGGCCAGCTTCACTCTCTCGAGCAATGAGCGTTCTTCAATACTTGTGACTGGTCATAAACCTTCCAAAATCTCATCTCACCCCCTCTCAATCTCTCGAATTCATAGAGGCTCGTCTAGACACACGGCAGTCAAAGGCTTTCCTGCCACAGCCACGCTGTCTAAAGATAATACAACTAGCATCTCAAGCATCTATGAAGGTGTTCCTTACTGCTCGAGAGATGCTTCATCTTCTGGGACATATGGCAACCACTGTCCATGTGGTTCCCTATGCTCGCCTCCACATGCGAGCAGCCCAGTGGACCCTATCCTCTCAATGGTCACAGGCCTCGGGTCAGCTAATGGACAAGATCAGAAACACCGCACATCTGATTTCATCCCTACAATGGTGGCAATTTCTGGAAAGCCTCCTTGTAGGCTCTCCTTTCCAGCAGCCTCTATACCAGGCCACCCTAACAACAGATGCGTCCAAGATGGGTTGGGGGGGGCCCACTTGCATGATCTGTCCACTCAGGGTCTCTGGACCCCACAGGAGGTTTCCCTTCACATAAACCTCCTAGAGCTAAGAGCCATCTTCAATGCTATTCAAGTCTTTCAGGCCCATCTCAGCAAAAAGACAGTTCTGGTCCAAACCGACAATCAGATAGCTATGTTCTATGTGACAAGCAAGGAGGAACAGGCTCTCTGTCACTATGCAACAAAGCTTTGTGACTATGGGCCCTCGCTAGAGAGTTGCAAATTCACCTGTTTGTGGTATACCTTCTGGGCATTCAAAACTTATGGGCTAACAGACTCAGTCGAATACTGCTGCCACATGAGTGGTCCCTTCACTCATACAAGCTTGCTCGAGTGTTTCAAATCTGGGGAACACCAGTTATAGACCTCTTTGCAAGTCCACAGAATGCCAAACTTCCCCGATTCTGTTCCAGAATCCTGGCTCACAACTGTCAGGCAAGAGATGATTTCCGACTCCACTGGGGTCAGGACTTCCTCTATGCCTTCCCACCCATTCCCCTCAATCCCAAAACTTTATTCAAACTTCAGAGAGACAGAGATCGTATGATACTCATAGCTCCACGTTGGCCATGACAAATGTGGTATCCTCTTCTTCTGCGTCTCTCTCAAACCACTCCTCTGGATTTTGGGAATTCTCCAGATCTTCTGTCTCAGGAGGACGGATGCTTACTGCATCCCAATCCCCAGTCCCTACATCTCAGGGCCTGGTTACTGAAAGCCTAGAATTCCAGGATATTGACCTCTCAACAAGTAAAGGATATCCTTCTGGCTTCTAGAAAACCTTCCACAAGATGTTCCTACGCTTTTAAGTGGAAAAGCTTCTCTGTCTGGTGTTCACAAAAGGGACTTAACCCCCTTTTGGTGCCTATGGAGTCGCTACTAGAATATCTCCTCCAATTATCAACTTCTGGTCTGAAGACCAATTCGGTGAGAGTCCATCTTAGTGCTATTGCTGCTTTTCATAAACCTTTCGATGGACAACCTATTTCCTTTCATCCACTTGTATCAACATTGAGAGGTCTACTCTTAACAAAACCTCCCATTAAACCACCATCGTTGGCATGGGATCTGAATCTTGTTCTTGGTCAGCTTATGAAACCGCCCTTTGAACCTTTAGCCACTTTAGACCTAAAGTTTTTCATGGAAAGTCATTTTCCTAATTGCCATCACTTCTGCAAGATGCATTAGTGAACTACACGCTTTAGTAGCTGATCCTCCTTATAGAAGGTTCCACCATGATAAAGTAGTCCTTAGGACTCATCCTTACCTTATGCCAAAGGTGGTTTCACCTTTTCATTTAAACCAGTCGGTTTATCTTCCTATATTCTTCCCTAGGCCTCATGCCTCTAGTGCGGAAAGAAATCTTCATACATTGGATTGTAAAAGAGCCTTAGTCTTTTATCTCCAAAGAACTAAGCCACATAGAAAATCTTCTCAGCTTTTTGTGGCTTTTGACTCTAGTCATTTGGGACTTCCAGTTTCCAAAAGAACTCTGTCAAAGTGGATTGCAGATTGCATATCCTGTACTTATCAGAATAAAGGACTCCTACCCACCATCCACGGGTTGGATGCCAGAGGTCCATGGGAGGAAGCATGACCCATCTCACCTGGGTTCGCAGTTTGCTGGGGTCACCCCTTGCCATCTTTCAGCTGGGGAGTCCCCATATGTGAAGACTACATTCCTGCTTGTTCCTGGGGATAGCGTAGTTACTCACCTGTAACAGATGATCTCCGGGAACAGCATAAATTTAGTCTTCACAACCCACCCACCTCCCCTAGGAGTTGTTTCTCTCTTTCTCTACTTCTCTCCTTTGGTCTCAGCTATAAACTCAACTGAAGTGAGAGGTACAGAGGTGGGAAGGCAGCATGCATGCCTGTGGGGTGCTCCCAAAAGCGTTCCTATTGGACGCTGGGGAGCGTTCCCGCACAGGCTCCGTCGGTACCGCCGATACCCATATGTGAAGACTAAATTTCTGCTGTTCCCGGAGATCACCTGTTACAGGTGAGTAACTACGCTTTACCCGCAATCAAAACTTCATCCCTCCTCCTAAACTCCACTTACATAACTCCGAGCTGACAGTCAGACAAAAAGTCAAATACCTAGGGATCATCCTTGACCAATTCCTCACAATGGTCCCGCACATAAGCCATCTCAAAGAACATATAAAAATGGTGCAACTTCTCCGACCTTTCTTGTAAATCCATAATTTCAGATCAGTTCTGCAAGCCCTAATTACACCCCACTTTGATTATTGTAATAGCATTCTGCCAAAAAAAAAAAACCAACTTCAAATAGCACAAAACCTAGCTGCCCATATCATACACAAGGCCCATTACTCAGATCATATCACATCGCTACTCCACTCCCTTCACTAGCCACCCATTGCATCCAAGACCAAATAGAAATACCTTATGATAATATTCAAAAGCTATAACAAAATAGCCCCATCTTACCTGTGCTCCCTCCTCAACCTACCCAGTGCCACAAGAACCAGAAGAAATTTTTCCCAGAACACCCTTGCTATTCCAACTCACTTCCGCTATGCAAACCAGTACTACAGCATTCATTTCCATTGCCCCATTTATATGGAATGCTCTACCTGAATATTTAAGGAACATCAAGGACCTACAAACCTTCCGCAAAGAGCTTAACAGGTACCTCTTTGTAGAACACTATGGACTCATCTTCAAATACCATCAATTACAATCAACGTAACTCTCCCACTTACCCAGGCACACGATTTTCATAACCATCCTCCACCAAAATACTCATAAACAGAAAATACGGTATCGAGTTCTGTACATGGTTATGGTAACACCGTTCTTGTTGCCATCTTTACCATATAAGTATGTTCCACTGATGTTTTAATGTAAAGTTCTGGTTGTGTTTCACGTTCCTTGTAAACCGACACCGAACTCTGGAAGTGGCGATATATATTTTTATTTATTTATTTGTTTAGCTGTATTTATATCCCACTTTTCACCGGGTCAAAGCGCTGGAACATTGAACGAGGGGGGGGGGGGACAATAATCAATTGTAAGGGTTTGGGCTGTCACAAGATGGCCGACATTAACGATTTTATTTGGGACATAGACATAGAGTTACAGTTTCATTGGTGGGTGTTTGTTTCAGGTCCGAGGTATTCTTGGAATAGTGTGGTTTTTAGTTGTTTCTTGAAGGATAGGGGGTCTTTGTTGTTTCTGATGTGATTCGGTAGAGAGTTCCAGATGGATGGTGCATATAGTTTGAAGGCTCTGTTGCAGGTTCGTTGATTGCATTTTGTCCTTTTATGGGGGATGGGGAGGGAGTTGTTGGTGGTTTGTCTGGTTTTTCTGTTGTGGGTTGGTCGGGTCAGTAGTGTGCGGAGCTGGGAGGTTTGAGTTTGGTAGAGAGCTTTGTGGGTGAGTAGGGCGGATTTGTACTTGACGCGTATATAAAAATCAATAAATAAAATAAATCTCATCAAGTTTGATTCCCTCACCTCATGCCATTTACTTCCCCCTCTCCAGTTACCCTTTCCCTGATTCACTCTCACCCAATGTCACCTAGCTGCATATTCTCCCTTCCGCTGTCAGCATCCTTGCTGGATCTCTATCATAGAACCTTTACTCACCACCCCTTCTGGATCTCACATGCTCACCCCCATTACCACACTCTCTCTCTCTCTCTAAAATCCTTCTTCCCATTCACTAGTTCTGGTTCTTTCTCTGGCTGCCTATTTTATATTTTTCAAATTTACAAAATACATCACAAACAAAATATGTGTTAAAGAAAAAGGAGAGAAATCAAACCAAATTGAAAGAAATCACCACTGGAATCTCTACTATTTCAGAAAAATAGGGGGGGGGGGATCTCATTCAGAAATCTGGAGGAATTTCTTCAATTAAAGAAAATTCACTAGTGATTCAAATAACATAGCAGAGTGAACCAGACTACTTCCTTAAGTTATTGCCAAAGGGACAACTGAGAGTTTTACCAAGGAAAAGCCCTAGATGGTGGTGTATTTGGATTTCAGTAAAGCCTTTGACACCGTTACGCACAAGTGACTTATAAATTGAGCACCGTAGGGATGGAGCCTAGAGCGACTGACTGGGTTAAATATTAGTGGAGGGGAGGACACAAAGTGTACAGGTAAATGGAGCTCACTCTGAGGAGAAGGATGTTACCAGTGGTGTGCCTCAGGGATCTGTCCTTGGTCCGATTCTTTTTAACATCTTTGTTAGTGATATTGTGGAAGGGCTGTTGGGTAAGGTTTGCCTCTTTGCGGATGACAAATCTGCAACAGAGCAGACACCCAGAAAGGGGTAGATAACAGGAGTAGGGATCTATCTAAGCTTGAAGAATGGTCAAAATTTAATTCTAAAAAATGCAGGGTCTGTCATTTGGGCTACAAAAATTCAAAGGAGCGGTACAGTGTAGGGGTGAAGTACTTCTGTCCATGAAAGATGAGCAGGACCTGGGCTTGAATGTTTCTGATGATCTTACAGTGGCTAAGCAGGTAGAAAGGGTGATGGTGAAAGTCAGAAGGATGCTTGGGTATATAAATTGAGAGGAATAGCCAGAAGAAAAATTAAAGTGATAGCGCCTCTGTATAAGTCTGTGGTGCGACCTCATTTGGAGTATTGTGTGCAATTCTGAAGACCGCACCTTCAAAAGGATATAAACAGGATGGAGCCAGTACAGAGGGTGCATACTAAAATGGACAGCAGTCTTTGTTATAAACCATATAGGGACAAACTTAAAGATATTAATATGCATATGTTAGCGGAAAGGCGGGATAGAGGAGATGTAATGGACATGTTTAAATACCTCTGAGGCACAAGAGGAGAAACTCCTTCAATGAAAAGTAAGCTCTGCAACGAGGAGACATAGAATAAGTGTGAAAGGGGATAGACTCAGGAGTAATATGCAGAAATTTTTCTTTACAGATAGAGTGGTAGATGCATTGAATAGTCTCCCAGTGGAGGCAGTAGAGAAGCAGAAAAAAAGTGATTATTGTATTTGATATGGAAGGGCAGACTAGATAGGCTATAGGTTTTTTTTCTGCTGACACGTTTCTATGTTTCTAATCAAGTCCAGAGAGACCGCAGTAGCATCTGAAGATTGAAGAACAAGGGACTTCACACCAGGAAACATTGATAACTGCTAAGGCTCAATGAAAATATATTGAAGACGGATACTTAATTGCTCATTTACTAGGAAAACGTTAAACCCACCCAGCTGTTTCTAAACAAAATGACCTGCTTCCTTCTCCTCTGGGTACTTTTGGGTACTTTTACAACAAGAAGATCCCTACTCTACAGTTCATAAAGAAAGAATCTTTTGCTCAGATGTACTTCCTCATTATGTATTCTCTATCCAGATTCAATCCACCAGTAATACAGAGTTTAGATCTGGAAATCTGCTCATCTTCTCTAGGAAATCATTTTAAATTCAGGGCTATCCATAGTGATCTGCCCAGCTTATGCTGCATACACAGCCTCTTTACTTTTTGCTTCTGGAAGATAATATGTTTTTGACAGCGGTGGAACAGCTTTGAATAGAATTTCTACCAGACGCACAATAGGGTTGCAGGGAAAATTTAACAATCTCATATTGAAATGACAAACTATGTTCTCCAGTGCTTCTCCTTTCTTCCAAAATTTGAACTCTTTCCTCTTAATTCCTGAACTATTTCCTTGACTATCAATTGACATTTCTCAAATTTAACCTCAACGCCGGTGGGCTCAACTTTAACAGAGCTGCGGAAAAGGGAAACACTCTCCCTTCGGGGCTATTCAAAGCTGAGCTAGTGATGGGAAAAGAATGGTAGGGGGCTCTTCCGGTGTGGTGGGGGACCGCGGGACACTTCATTCTGCCGCTGCCACTGCAGCAGCAGCTTCTCCGACCGGGGTTTTTTTTTTTTTGTTTAAATTTCCCTACATATCAGCTAAGAAGGTCTGGGGCTGGCCTGGGTTCGGCTGGGCTGGGGGCAGGGGTGTAGCATTGGAAATAGTAATGGGGTGATGAGGCAGAGCTAGGACTGGAAATGGGCTGATTGTTGGGGTCAGAACTGGAAATGGGCTGATGGGGGGTTAAGAATGGAAATAGGCTGATCGGGAGGGGGGGTGGACTAGTAATGGGCTGACCGGTGGGGTTAGGACTAGAAATGGGCTGATTGGGGGGTTAGTATTAGAAATGAGCTAGGACTGGTAATGGGCTAATTGGGGGTGCTAGGACTGGAGTGGGCTGATAAGGGGGATAGGGCTGGAAATGGGCTGGGACTGGAAATGGGTTGATGGGGGAGGGGAGGAGAGTGCTGCTGGCCCTGGATGAAAACCAGGGACCAGGGCTACGACTACAAATGGGCTGATGCGGGGGGATGGGAGAATAGGACTGGAAGGGAGTGGATACTGAGAGCGTCTTCCAGAGGAACGAGAGGGCAGGAAGGGAGTTGACATGGGTGAAAGAGAGGACTGGAAAGGAGCTGACACCTTGATGTACTGAAGGGAGCTGACATTTTGGGATGGGAGTGGTAGGTGGCTGGGTAATGGGGAGGAGGCTGGAAGGGAACTGACATGTGTGAATTGCACTGGAAGGTGGATGGACAGAGGGTAGGGTGACTAGAAGGGAGCTGTCTGGGGGGGGGGTGGAACTGAGAATGGACATGAGCTGACATCTGAGATGGTATTTGTACTAGAAGTGGCTGGACAGTGGGGAAGAAGGGGGACTGGAAGGGAATGGACACCAGTCGCAGTCGTGGGAATGCAAGCCAGTTGACATTAGAAGGTACTGGGAGGGGAGGACTGGAAAGGGGGCTGATACTGGGGAGAGATAAGAAATGGCAGCTTGACCATAGACCACAGAAAGAGAGCTAAGAGAAGACAGGAAAACAGAAGCCTCAGATCGGGATCAACATGATCAGAGAATAAAATGGTCAGACAACAAAGGTAGAAAAAATAATTTTATTTAATTTTAGTGATTGGACTTTGTGCTATCTTTATATTTTACACAGTATGTGGGAACTGCATCTCTTATTTATCTGATGTACTGCATGCGGAGTATGACTTCTTGGTGTTTCAGTTTAAATTTTTTCTACATATTTTTATTTTTACTATAGATTGTGGTTACTTATTCTGTACTTGAAGAAAGACTAGGAGACATGCAATGAAGCTACAAGGTAACCTATTTAAGACTAATAAGAGAAAATATTTTTTTCACTCAACGTCTAATCAAACTCTAGAATTTGTTACCGGAGGATGTGGTAAAAGCTGTTAGTGTAGCAGAGTTTAAAAAAGGTTTGGACAAGTTGCTGGAGGAAAGGTCCATAAACCATTATTAAAGGGGACCTGGGAAATCCACTGCTTGACACAATACAAGCATTGTGGAACCTGTGTCTTTTGGGGCAACAGGATTTATTTATTTATTTAACATTTTTTTTTTTATATACCGTCTTTCTGCAAATCAAGACGGTTTACAATGAACATATCATGGCAGTATATTTCAACTGTTTACATGGAACAATATAACAAGGATACATAGGTATAACTGTGAAATGGTTTACAATGAACAACAATTACATAGGTATTTACAGGTTACAGCATGGCTGCAGGAGTGAGTTTGAGAGGGCAGGAGTGAAGGGTTGAAGACAGAGGGCTGAGGACTATGGTGGTAGGGATAAATGTTCCAGGAAGAGATGAGTTTTTAGCTTCTTTCGGAATTCAAAGTGGTTAGTGCAGTTTCGTAGTTCGTGTGGTAGGGCATTCCATAAGGATGGGGCATAGAGGGAGAAGGCCAGGTTACAAGTAGATTGTTTGCTATATCTCTTATTTGATGGGATGGTGAGTAGGTTTTTGGTAATGAAACGGCGGGTACCTTTATTGCTGGAAGAGGATAGGAGTGAGGAGAGGCATGGAGCTAAATCATTGGAGATGATTTTATGTGTGAAGGTAAGTACCTTGAATTTAACTCTGGATTGAATGGGGAGCCAGTGGAGATCATGGAGGACTGGTGTGATGTGAGAACGTCTGGGGTTGTTGATTATGAGCTGAGCTATCGTGTTCTGGGCTAATTGGAGAGGTTGTGTGCTGTTCTTGGGGAGGCCATGGTAGAGAAGGTTACAGTAATCAAGAGAAGGGATTGTAAGGGCCTGGTAGACAGTACGAAAGGAGTCGGGGTTTAAGAGAGGTTTGAGGTTCCGCAGGGTATGTAATTTTAAGTATATTGTGTTGGACGTTCTCTTTATTTGATCAGTGAAGGAGAGGTTCTGGTCAAGGATAATACCAAGATATTTCACTTGGTTTTTTATGGTGAGTGAGAGATCAACAATAGTAAGGGTTGAAGGTGGGGTATATGAAGAGTTGGAAAATACTTGAAGAGCCTCTGTTTTGGATTGATTAATTAGGAGGTTGTGCTGGGAGAGCCAAGATTTTAGGCTAGTGAGGCATTCGCTTAGCTTAGCGAAATTAGGGTTTGTAAGGTTGAATGGGGTGAAGCACATGATGTCATCAGCGTATAATTGGTACTGAATTCCATAGCTTTGGAAAATCTTACAGACAGGTTGAAGAAAGATGTTAAATAGCAGTGCAGATAAACTAGATCCTTGGGGGACCCCCTGTTTTAGGGTAAATGGAAGGGAGGTGTCATTTCCAATATGGACCTGTTGTGTTCTGTTATCTAAGTAGGAGTGGAACCAACTTAGGGTTGTACCTCTCAGTCCTATTTCATGGAGTCTGTTTAGGAGTGGGGAAGAGAGTCAAAAGCAGCGGATAAGTCAAGGAATATGAGTAGGCATCCTTGGGTGGGATTCTGGGACTGGAGATACAAGGAATCTAGTAATGAGGTAAGGAGAGTTTCTACTCCATGGTTCTTTTTGAAACCATGTTGAAATAAATCAAGGGAAGAGTGTTCATCAATATAATTCTGGAGTTGAGTTTGGACTAGTTTCTCAGTTATCTTTGCAAGGAAGGATACTGGGCTTGATGGACCTTGGTCTGACCCAATAAGGCATATCTCATGTTCTTAAGTCAATGCAAAAGAGGAAGGCCAGCAATGAGATGGATCGATACAACAACAGCAGCTACTGAAACCATGCTGTCAACAATGGGCCGCCTGACTTAAGACTGAGCACAATTTAGAACAACTATCCAGAGGATCACCATGAGTCGACACCGACTCAACACCGAATATGTAGAAGCTGATAAGGATAAAGCAGAATTGCTTAACAAATATTTTTGTTCTGTGTTCACAGATGAAGAACCAGGAGCAGGACCTCAGAAAACACCCACAAATAAGAACAGAAGCGAGGGACATCTTGAACAATTTTCAGAAGACTGTGTTCGTGAGAAACTAGCTCAACTTAAAGTAGACAAAGCGATGGGACCGGATGGGATACACCCTAGAATACTGAGGGAACTTGGGGACGTTCTAGTATCTCCACTGACTGACCTTTTCAATGCCTCGTTGGAGTCGGGAGTGGTGCCAAAGGACTGGAGAGAGGCTCATGTGGTGCCTTCACACAAAAGTGGAAGTAAGGATGTGGTTGAAAACTACAGGCCGGTTAGTTTAACTTCGGTGGTGAGTAAATTATTGGAAACGCTGCTGAAAGAGAAAATAGTGAGGTTTCTGGAGTCTGGCGGATTACAGGATCCGAGGCAGCATGGATTCACCAGAGGCAGGTCTTGTCAGACAAATCTGATCGATTTCTTTGACTGGGTGACCAGGGAGTTGGACCGAGGGAGAGCTCTAGATGTGGTGTATTTAGATTTCAGTAAAGCCTTTGACACTGTTCCTCACAGGCGACTTATAAACAAACTGAGCAGCCTAGGGATGGACCCTAAAGTTACTGCTTGGGTTAGAAATTGGTTGGGTGGGAGGCGACAAAGAGTACAAGTAAATGGAGCTCACTCTGAGGAGAAGGATGTTACCAGTGGTGTGCCCCAGGGATCTGTCCTTGGTCCGATTCTTTTTAACATCTTTGTTAGTGATATAGCGGAAGGGCTGTCGGGTAAGGTTTGCCTCTTTGCAGATGATACCAAAATCTGTAATAGAGTAGACACCCAGGAAGGTGTAGATAACATGAGGAGGGATCTAGCTAAGCTTGAAGAATGGTCTAGAATTTGGCAGCTGGGATTTAATGTTAAAAAATGTAAGGTCATGCATTTGGGCTGCAGCAATCCAAGGGAGCAATACAGTATAGGAGGTGAAGTACTTTTGTCCACTAAAGAAGAGCGGGACCTAGGCGTGGTTGTGTCTGATGATCTTAAAGTAGCTAAACAGGTAGAAAAGGCGACGGCAAAAGCTAGAAGGATGCTTGGGTGCATACGGAGAGGAATGGCTAGCAGAAAAAAGGAGGTGATAATGCCTCTGTATAAGTCTTTGGTGCGACCTCATTTGGAGTATGGTGTGCAATTCTGGAGACCGCACCTTCAAAAGGATGTGAACAGGATGGAGTCGGTGCAGAGTGTTGCTACTAAAATGATTAATGGGCTTCATTATAAAGCATATGAGGACAGACTTAAGGATCTTAATATGTACACCTTAGAGGAAAGGCGGGATAGAGGTGATATGATTGAGATGTTTAAATACCTCCGTGGCATAAATGTTCAGGGAGAGAGCCTCTTTCAATTGAAAGCAAGTTCTGCGACGAGGGGACATGGGATGAGGGTGAAGGGAGATAGATTCAGTAGTGATATGCGGAAATATTTCTTTACAGAAAGAGTAGTGGATCCGTGGAATAGTCTCCCAGTGGAGGTGGTAGAGATGAGGACAGTAACTGAATTCAAAAAAGCATGGGACCAACACAGAGGATCTCTAAAGGTAGAAAGTGGACTGTTGTAGTTGTGGTTATGGAAGGACAGACTAGATGGGCCTTGTGGTCTTTTTCTGTCATCATGTTTCTATGTTTCTATGCTTAACGGCCCTTAACAACAACAACAAAAGATGAGTGGCAACAGGAGCTAATTTAGGGTGAGGAAAAGAATTTAGGAGCTTAATACCGATTTTCAGCCATAGGCCTAAATTTAGGAGTATAAATTTTAAACCCCTAAACTGGGAAGAATTTTCAGCTGAAAAGTGAAGCTCCTAAGTGTGGCTGAAAATAAGGCAAAAATTTAGGGATCTAACTTAGGAGCCTAAACTTAGGAGCTTGGCTTTGTTGAATAACGGGCCCTATGATTTTATTAAATATGCAGGAAAAAATCTGTACCACCTTTTCTATCTTCTGAGTCTTTTGTGCTAAAATCACATTTGAGAAAGAGACAACTTGTCTCTGCAAGTTACCTCCAACTGTAAAAATAGAATTTTGCAGGATGATCAGGGCATTGTGCAGACACCAAAGGATTTGTTTTTAGGAATAGAAGGTGTGCCCATATAATCCACAGCAAATATAAGTTCAGTAGTAATTCTGATAATCTATAAAAATCTTTCTGTGAACTATCACGGCTTCATGTCTGAGCTGTACCTTTTTTAGTTACCAGTCATATGCCATAACCTGTCCATGGGAGCAGAGAGAAGGATCGTATAGTGATCACACAGATTAAATTAAGGACCTTCATGTCCCCACTGTACTCTGAACCTCTTTGTTCCTCTCTTCCTCCTCCCAAACGACCTGCCTCTTTAGGTTCAAGTATAATCTCCGTGTGGTCTTGTTCTCTGACAAGCAAAGATAGTTTGCAGCCTGTCTTTACATAACAAAGCTCTATTTTCCCTATTCTAATAAAGTTTCACAAAAATGTTGAACTAAATTAAGGTGCAACAAGATTCTCCTTATACTGCCTCCATCCCTACCCAATACCCAACTGTACCTGACCAACTGTCAAATTCATCAACCATCAAAATCAGTTTCTCTCTCTCACTGGCATAAAGAGCAAATTCATCTGTGCCACTTAAATTATTCAAGTAACCAATTTAGAGCAGAACTAGAGATGATGTTGCTTTTGTGACTGCTTTAATATAGCACTTTCTCCTCATCATCCTACTGGCTTAGTAACACACATCCACAACAGGAGCTTCTCCATATCCCTTACTATCAATGTATCAAGCCTCCGCATCTCACACTGGGCATTGACAACCACAGTAGCCCTATACAAATGGAACCACCGTTGTGTTTTACAAATCCCTCACTCCCCCCCCCCCCCCCAAACACTGGATGTAGCAATGGGAGCTTTTCTGAACATTCAGCTACAATCTGTAAATGTTACACCTGTTTATTCTTTGCTAGATCTGGCTTTTCTTTCTTCCAACACTACCAAACTCAGAGTCTGATGGATTTTTCATTACCCTACTGTCTCCACAGCTTAGTGCCAGTGGGAGGAGTCACAACCTTAACTCCTCCACTGCCTGCTGCTCCTCACATCCATCTTCCTTAACTCTTAGACCATCTACTCTCTCACAGTGGCCACGTCTCTATTTCATTTCATTTATTAGACTTTGAGACATCCCTCTTCGAAATACTAGCCCAAGATCCAATACAATGCATAAATTACAGTACAAACCATTTCCTCCAGGTGAAATACAATCCAAATTGTATTTATTTATTTGCAAAGGTTTTAACCCCATTCTGACAACTGTCAATCAATAGGGTGTACAAGCATAATAAAATACAATAACGGGGCATACAAGAATAAAATACAGTATAACTTAACTCACTCTACTCCAATCCAAGCTCACCCATTACTTCCATAGCAATTCAACATCCATAATTGCTCCCTAAACTCAACTGACTGCATACTGTGACATGTAAGCCGAAGCATCCCAGATCCTATCCTGATGTCTAGGATAACTTTTAGGAAAAGGAGGTATTGTGCCTCTTCCCACCTGAGGTGTAACCAGACACAGGGTGGGAGGGGGAGATCTTCTCCTTTTCCCACAATCCTACCTGTCTGCCAAGTAACTGGTCAATTGCTAATCCTGGCCACAAACTAGTAGGGCAAAGAGGATGAGGTAGAATCAGAACAAATGCATTTGTTTTAAATGATGGGAGATAAAGGCCATATGGCTTATCCAGTCTTTCCTTCCAGTCTAACTCCTAAGCTTTACAGTTCTCTTTTTCCCTTAGAGATCCTTTGTGTTTGTCCCATGCTTTTCTTAAATCCAGATACAGTCCTCATCTCTACCACCTCCAACAGGAGACTAATCCATTCTTTTACAACTCTTTCCATAAAGAAATATTTTCTCAGATTACTCCTGAATCTATCTCCTTTCATCAATTTCCTTTCATCATCATTGTATGCTCTCTTGTTGTCTGCTTAGCTCATTTGAAAAAGGCTCTCTTCCTGTGCATTTATGCTGTGGACATTTTTAATTGTCTATATCATATCTACACATTAGGAACCACCACCCAGGAAAAAGATTTAGGCGTAATTTTGGATAACATCTTAAAACCCTCTGCCCAGTATGCAGCGGTAGCCAAGAGAGCAAATAGAATGCTAGGTATGATAAGGAAAGGAATGGAAAATAAAACAAAGGATATTATAATGCCTCTGTATCGTTGCATGGTGCAACCTCACCTGGAATATTGTGTGCAATTCTGGTCGCTGTATCTTAAAAAGGATATACCGTAGCATTATTAGAAAAGGTTCAGAGAAGAGCCACCAAAATGGTCAAGTGGATGGGAGGATACCCCTATGAAGAAAGGCTAAAAAGGTTAGGGCTCTTTAACCTGGAAAAGAGACGGCTGAGGGAGATATGATAGAAGTCTATAAATTAATGAACATAGTGGAACGGGTAAACGTAGATCGATGTTTTTACGTTATCAGAATATAGAAAGACTAGGGGACATGCAATGAAGCTACAGGGTAAACTATTTAAGACTAAGAGGAGAAAATATTTTTTCACCCAACATGTAATCAAACTCTGGAATTTGTTACCGGAGGATTTAGTAAAGGCTGTTAGTGTAGCTGGGCTTAAAAAAGGTTTGGACAAGTTCCTGGAGGAAAGGTCCATAAATCATTATTAAAAAGGGACCCAGGATATCAATGCTTGACCCAATACAAGCATTGTGGAACCTGTGTCTTTTTGGGAAACTGCTAGATTCGTATGACCTAGATTGGCCACTGTTGGAAACAGGATACTGGGCTTGATGGACCTTGGTCTGACCCAGTGTGGCATATCTTATGTACTTATGTTCTTACTCTCTCCCGCTTTTCTTCCAAAAGTATACATATTGAGATATTTAAGTCTGTCCCCGTATGCCCTACGATGAGGAACACCGATCATTTTAGTAGCCATTCTTGCACTGACTCCATTTTGATTATATCCTTTTGAAGGTGTGGTCCCCAGAATTGCACAAGTGTTCCAAGTGAAGTCTCATTAAAGACGTATACAGAGGCACTATCACCTCCTCCTTCCTGCTGTCCATTTCTCTCCCTATGCACCCAAGCAGTCTTCTGACTTTTGCCATCACCTTTTCTACCTTTCTAGCCACCTTCGATCTTCAGAAACAATCACACTTTAGTCCCACTCTTCTGTTATGGACAGAAGTACTTCACCTCCTATACTCTACCTCTATCTTGGATTTTTGCAGCCTTAAATGCATAACCCCCACATTTTATAATATTAAACTGCCAAATCCTCAACCATTCTTCAAACTTCACTAGATTCCTTTTCATTTTATCTAAACCTTCCTGTGTGTCTACCCTATTGCAGATTTTTGTATCATTTGAAAGAGGCAGACCTTCCCCGACAGCCCTTCCGCAACATCATTAACAAAAATGTTAAAAAGAATCAGACCCAGGACAGATCCTTAGAGAGAGCTCCATTTACCTGCCTCCTTCGTCGCCTCCCAATCAACTAATTTCTAGCCTAGTCAGTCACTTTACAGTCCATCCCTATGGTGCTCAATTTATTTATAAGTCTCTTGTGTTGAACGGTGTCAAAAGCTTTACTGAAATCTAAGTACACCACATCTAGTGTTCTATCTCTGTAAAATTCTCTAGTCACCCAGTCAAATAAATTAATGAGATTTGTGTGACAAGACCTGCCTCTAGTAAACCCATGCTGTCTCAGATCCTGTAATCCATTGGAATCCAAAAACCTCACTATCCTTTGTTTTAACAGTTTCCATTAAATTACTCACCACAGAGGTCGGACTAATAGGCCTGTAGTTCCCAATCTTGTTCTTACTTCCACGTTTGTGTAGGGGGACCACATGCGCTCTTCTCCAGTCCCCTGGGACCACTCCGAGCTCTAAAGAAGTGTTGAAAGTTCAAAGACTGGAGCTGCCAGAACTTCCTGAAATTCCTTCAATACTCTTCAATATATCCCATCAGATCCCATTGCTTTGACTGCTTTTAGTTTAGCTAGCTCCTCATTCAAGATCCACCTCACGTTTGCTCTTATTTGTGTTATTTGTGTGTATTTTCAAGTCCTTCTCTCAGCCCCAACCCAATACCAGTCCTAGCCCCCCCATCAACCCACTTACAGTCCTAACCCCCCATCACCCCATTTTCAGTTTAAGCCCCCCCTATAGCCCATTACCAGTCCTAACCCCCCATCAGCCCACTTCCAGTCCTATCCCCATCAACCCATTGCCAGTCCTAACCCCCCCATCAGCCCACAGCCCATTACCAGTCCTAACCCCATCAGCCCACCTCCAGTTTTAACCCCCCAGCCCATTTCCAGTCCTAGCCCCCCCATAGCCCATTACCAGACAGCCCCCATCAGCCCACAGCCCATTACCAGTCTTAACCCCCCCAAAGCCCATTACCAGTTCTAAACCCCCCCCAACAGCCCATTACCAGTCCTAACCCCATCAGCCCACCTCCAGTCTTAACCCCCCCAGCCCCTTTCCAGTCCTAGACCCCCATAGCCCATTACCAGACAGCCCCCATCAGCCCACAGCCCATTACCAGTCTTAACCCCCCCCAAGCCCATTGCCAGTTCTAAGCCCCCCCCCCAACAGCCCACAGTCCATTACCAATCCTAACCCCATCAACCCACCTCTAGCCTTAACCCCCCCAGCCCATTTCCAGTCCCAGCCCCAGCCCAGCCCCCCCAATAGCCCATTACCAGTCCTACCCCCCCACCCTCGTCGGCCTAAAGTAAAATTTAATTTAAAAAAAAAACCTGCTGGCTGCCGCTGCGGGGCCCCCTCTGCTGCTGCGGCAGCACCGACTGACCCGTGGGGGCCCCCTCTGCAAGCTGACTCCGTCGGTCCGTCGATCCCTCTCTCCCTCCGTGCACGCTGTGAGAGGCGCGAAGGTAGAGTGTCTCCCTCACGTCTCTGTTAAGCCCGCAGGGGCTGATGGGAAATTTCCCATCAGCCCCTGCGTGCTTAACAGAGACGCGAGGAGACACTTTCGCGTCTCTCACAGCCTGCACCCTGCACGGAGGGAGGGAGGGAGGGAGGAAGGAACCGACGGAGTCAGCTTGTAGAGGGGGCCCCCGCGGGTCAGTCGGTGCTGCCGCGGCAGCAGAGGGGGCCCCGCAGCGGCAGCCAGCAGGTTTTTTTTTTAAATTTTATTTAAAAAAAAAATTAACTTTTTCTTTTTTTGTGGGCCCCTGCCAGCTGTGGGCCCTACGCCATGGCGTACATGGTGTATAGGTAAATCCGGCCCTGCAAGAACCTACTCCAATCCTTCACCACTATTACGCTCAGTGCACTGCAGGACGAAGACTGCCGTTGGGAGTAATGCATTGCAGTCTAAAGCTTGAGCTAACTCCTTAGGCAGTACCTATGAAACCTAAAGTGGTGGACTGTCCTTACATGGTGTGAGTAACCTGCCAGTCAGTCCCAGGACCCACAGTGATGCAGAGACACCGAGGCACCATGTTTTGAAGACTGAAATGTTGACAAGGAGTAACAAAAAAAAATTGATAAGTGTGTGCCTGATTTGCGTTTAATAAAATATATAATGTTGAGCGTTTGAGTGACATTAAATTGATTGGCTGTAAGCACATATAAGAGAATGTAAATAAATATATATATTGATATGAACTGTCCTTGGCAGCAGTGAACATCTGAATAGTTTGAAGTTAAAAATAAGTGATGAATCAAGGACCAGAGTTCATGCAGTGCAGTACAGCACAACAGCACCATAACCATCCTCATATAAAAAATCTTTTTTTAAGACCCTGGGAAGTCCAGTATCACTGTTCAGACCCACTCACCGTCACTTGGCTGGCTCTGGCTGTGACTGGCTGGCTCTCTCTTTCCACTAGTGGATGAAAAACCTCGTGCTGGAAACTCCCTCCATTACTCCCTAGTCCCTCCCTCTGTTGTCTCATTGGCTCCTCCGGCTGACTTACTCAGCTCCCACTACTCTCTAGTCACTCCCTCTGCTGTCTCATTGGTTCGTTTGGTTGTCCAGTCTCATCCTGCCAGAATAGCAGCTCCTCATAGGACGGAAGAACAGAAACCCACCTATGATGGCAGTTCTGCCCACCAGTCACAAAAAAAATGGCTTTTCAAGGGCTGCTTTTAACAGTCTTCCGGCAGCCGGCCTGGCCATATAAAAACCGGCCAGATAGCAACCCTAGATAGGACACACACTGACAAAACAGAAATATATACATTACAATAAATAAATAAACAAGCTAGATTCTGAACAGGCACAGGAAAATACATGGGTGATGTTGTTCATTCAGAGATACTATATTAAAAAACTAAATTATATCTTTAACCCTGGGAGTACTGATGGGGTCAAGAGTGACCCCATTGCAAGTTTCACAATGCGTATCTCGGAAACTAGTTGTTCAAGAATGCAATCTTTTTATGACTTTTCACATGTCAATATTCTCTTTATATTGCACCATGAGAGGAATAATTTTCATCCGCTAGGTGACGCTAGTGATGAATTGCAGCACAGAGTACCAGTGGGGTCATTTTTGACCCTAGTTGGTTACTTCCGGTTTGGATCGTGATACAATTTGCAGTTTTGTGAATTTTTTGATCTGGCAAAGGTATTTATCATTAATTATGTATCATTTATTTTTTGTACTCTTATTTTATGAAAATTACACATTTTCTGTAATTGATATCATACGTTCTCTCATTACTTCCGATGAAATCTAAAGGCTTTCAGCTCGTTCATCACGATTATTGTACACCTATAGTAAAACTGCTTTGCGTTTTATTAAACTTTATCTTTGTTTATTTATTTTAGGTTATTGTTTATGATGTCAAAACGAAAGTATTCAGCTGCCCAAGTAAGAGAAATATTGCAATGAGAGATCCTGACCGTGACGGCTCTGAGTCGTCTGATGATGCAGCATATTCAGCAAGCGAAGAAGCATATCAGCCAAGTTCGGGCGATAAATCTGATGATGACAGTCATGATTCAGATGGCGAGAGCAGTTGGTCACCAAGTGAATGTGAGACTGATGTTGAGCCGGTAATATTGCCTGCAGCAAAGAGTCAAGTTACAGGTCGAGGCAAAGGTCGAGGCTGTGCTGGACAGGGATGAAGGCAGGAGTCCTTGGTGTCAGTATCAACTGTGAGGAATCTTAGTTGTGGTCGTAGAGGAGCTAAGAGGTGTTGCACACCCCCCCTGGTGGCCAGTGGTCGCAAGGGCAGGTGGGACATAAAAAATTATTGTTATGATAGGAGAGTCCTTTAAGAACCAAGTGGAACTTGGTCTTAGTGGTTTTTAGCTCCAATCTTTAAAGAAATCAATGAAAGCAGAGTGGTGGGAAGAAAAAGGCATTTATTCCCTTTACGCATGGGTTCAAAATTGGGTTACAACTCAAAGCAAATGTTCTTAAATTCAGGAATGAAAGAAACTCGGTGTTTAAGGAAAAACTGTTAAACTTCACAGTGTTAGCAGTGCTCAAAACAGCTTCCAGCTTGAAACCACTTTTTCATTATTCTTTAGCTTAACAAATTAAAGACACTCTGAAGACAGTACAGGCAGTTCATAAGTCTAGCAAAGACTCTATGCTACTGGAAATACAGAGAAAACAATCCATCTCTTCCTCTGATAACTGCTCAACCAGTTCCACTTGCATCGGCTCTGGAGAAGATATGTCTACCTCTGTGTCATCAGTTTCTTGAACAATATGTTCTGGAGGTTTATATATCTCCTGAAGCACTTGCCAGTGTCTTGGGCCTAGCCTGGGGTGTTGGCCACGTGCTATATTTAGAAGTTGCTGTGCTTTCTCTTCTCAAAGGTTTTACACTATCTTCAACAGAACTTTTAAAAGGTATAGCTTTCCTCCTAGGAATGTAGTTAGCATACCTTGTATTGCAGCAGCATGAAGACGAGAGGTTTTCTCCTTTTTCTTGCTTCCCCCACTCAGAAGCTTTGTGCCAATCTTTTCTTTGAAAGTTTGGTTTACCTTTCAGCCTTGGAATCAGCTCCCCTGGTAAGTGCCTGCTTCTGCATAAGCCCAGTTCCTGGCTTCCCTGCTCAGCCTGGCTCTGCTTTCCCAGCTGATTCTCCTTTGGTTCCTGCTTGCAATTAGTGCATTGCTTTCGCCTCTGCCAGCAAACAGCTTTCTCTCCAGCTTGACCCGGTCCTTCCTTAGCCTGAGCCGGTCCTTCTTTAGCTCCTGGTGGTTCTTCTTTAACTCCTGGTGGTCCCCCTTTCCAGTCTTCCTTCCTCTCCTTATAAAGCACTCCTGCCTTTGAGGAATGTGAATTTTGTCAGGTGCTCTTTACCAGCTGGGCGTGGCCCTTCAGTCTATCTGAATGTACTCCTGCTCCCTCTAGCTGGTCCCTGTGAATATTGCACCTTGTGCACATCTTTTTCTTTCTGACAAACGTTCTTTTTTTTCATCTTGGCTTTCATCAGCCCTCGCTGCATGACAGAGGTCATCAACTATAAGCACAAATGTTGCCATTGAAGCCTATGTATCTAAGGATGCCACATCATGGAACAGGAAACCTATAAAGAAAGCTGCTGAAAGATACGCCAGAGCTAATGTCATGCCCGTACAACAAGGTCCTACAAGTTATGCTGTACGAAATGTTGATGGCCCTATCGCAGCATTCCACTTGTTCATGAGGAAGAACCTATTGAATGAAAATATGATGTGGACGAGCAAACAAGGAAGACACATTTATGACGACACCTGGAAAGATTTGACAGACGGAGAATTTCAATGTTTTCTTGGACTTCTGATCCTCTCAGGTGTGAACAAGTCACGAAATGAATCCATAGTTCAGTTGTGGAACCTTGAAGATGGTCATTCTGTTTTCGGCAAAAATATGGACCGTAACTGTTTTCAGCAAATTTCTTGTGCTCTCAGATTTGATGATGCAACCAACAGATATGAACAACGAGGAGTGGATAAGCTTGCTCCAATCAGACACGTTTTTGATACCTGGGAAGCAACTCTAAGTGATGCCTTTGTTCCTGGTGAAAATGTTACCGTAGATGAGCAACTGCTTACATTTCGTGGCCGTGTTCTGTTCAGACAATATATTCTCAGCAAACCTGAGAAATATGGCATAAAGCTATGGATGTTGTGTGACAGTGCAACATCATATGTTCTGCGTCTTCAAGTATGTACAGGAAGGGAACATGGACAAAACAGGGAACAGAATCAGGGTGAAAGGGTTGTGCTGCAACTCACTGAAGGATTGACGCGATCTGGCAGAAATGTTACTGTTGACAATTTCTTCTGCAGTTTATCCCTGTCACGGGAATTTCTAGAAAAACAAATGACACTTTTGGGGACAATTTGAAAGAACAGAAAAGAATTACCTCCAGAATTTGAAACAGCAAAGGGCCTAGAAGTATTCACTTCACTGTTTGCTTTTCGCGATGACGCCACTCTGGTTTCCTATTGCACGAAGAAAGGAAAAGTGGTTGTTCTTCTGAGCAGTTTCTATGATCAAGAAGAAGTAGATAACACATGTCCAGACAAAAAAACACGCATGATCTTGGACTATATAATTCTAGTAAAGGTGGAGTAGATACGGCAGATCAAATGTTATGCACGTATACCACAAAACGAATGACAAGACGCTGGCCAGTGACAATCTTCTACAACATTTTGGACATCAGTGCTTTGAACGTCTTCATTGTTTGGATGTCACTAAATCCAGAATTGCAGTCCAAGTCAAAGCACAGACGTTGTCTATTCTTCTTGGAATTAGGAAATCAGCTGCTTCAGAGTAATTGCAGCGAGACTTCTTCCAGCATTGAAGAAGCCACTGATGCTGTTTGCAATGTCGGGATCCCAAAAAAAAGGGCAAGGTGTCTCTGCTGTTCCAGAGAAAAAGACAAGAAAAGCAACATAGTTTGCACCTCCTTCAAGTGCAATGTTTGCAAAGAACATTCAGGAATTGTCTGTGTCTCATGCAAATGACTGTAGTACTTTACTGTGTTCATCAAGTGCATGCAAAAACTGCTTTCATGGCAACTCTTCTTCATTTAATTTTATGATAAAGCATTAAATTTCAAAACATTTAACCTTCATGTAATAAATAATTAATTTGGAATAATATTTTGTCTGTTTAGTTTAAATTTTTCATGGTTAACAATTAAAATTCGTCGTGGGGTCATTTATGAGCCCAACGGTATTCAGTGTGTGCAAAAAATCTTGGTAATTCCAGGGTTAATAAAGGACGTAAAAAAGCATCTCTGTATATCAACAGAGGATCCAAGAATGAAGCTCTAGCCAACATAATTGGTCTGCCTAGAGGTCTTTCAAGGCTTTTATGAATTTTGGTTAGGACATAATATACCTTTGAAGCTATAGGATTTAAAGAATGATATATTTTTAATGATAAATTTAAGCTCAAATGCCTTAAATATAATTTCTTTCACTTTCTTCATCCCCATAGTTGGATCCTCTATTACCCTGTAGGTAGTATAGTGAGCCAATTGTCATTGGACCCCTCCTGTACATAGGCTTCAAGCGTCATTACCACAATTACTCCACCTTTGTCTGCTCTTCTTATGACTATATCAGGATCACTTTGTAGTTGATTCAGAGCCAGGTCTTCTTCTTTACTGTAGATAGCTTATTACAATGAACCTTATGCCCACTATCCTCCAAGGATTCTATATCCTGCAACACTAGTAGCTGAGACATTCGCTGCTGGATGAACCGGACGAGCTGGCAACCAAGTAGAATTTAAGTGTAATTTGAGTTGTTCACTGGCCTCTTTCTTATAGTCTTGCTTTGAGAAAAAAAGGCTCTTACATTCATTCTTCTAATAAATCTTTTCACTTATTGAAAAAGATCCCTGAAGAGTCCTACGCACAAGAGAGAAACCTTTTGATAAAATCTTGGATATTCAATTAGATTGACTATTATTGAACCTGTTGCTTTTGGGAACTTGTCCATGGCCACCCCTGAGGTTGTTCTGCTTCTACAGACTGCTTCCATCTTCCCCTCTACTTCTCCTGAATGTTCTACCTCTTCAAAATATTGTATCTCTGCTCCTGAATAATCTGAGGAGAAACAATAGGCCACCCGCCTTCCACGCAATTTCTTGTCCCGGTCCATCCAAAGAAACACATATCCTCTTCAAAGAATTATATCAACAAACGAGGAAAAACAAGCTGCAAATGCACAAATACAGTGGGAAATACATCGTGTTACTTGAGGAACCCTTTGTCGATCAAGAACGGACAAATGAATGGTTAAGGAGAGGTGAACTGAAACCGAAGGATGAAAGATCGATAGTTGCAGCACAGGACAGCAGCTTATGGATGAGATGGTTTGCAGTGAGTATTGAAAAACTGGCAAAACAGACATATGTCAATTCTATTAGAAAGAGCTGGAAACAGTAACTCACCTCATAACTGGTTGTGAAATTCTGATGGTGGAAAATTTCTATACAGAACGGCACAATAAAGTTGCATGCCTCATCTACTGGAAAATCTAGAAACACTACAACATCATTGTCCCTGAAAAGCACTGATATCATGACCCTAATAGAATTGCAGAGAATGAAGAGGTTATGATCACCTGGTACGTTCCCATTCTGAAGGATAAGAAACTGGATATGAGGAAACCTGACATAGTGATAAAGGAAAAGAATACCAGAATGGTATTGATAATAGAGGTATCTGTTCAGAGTGATTATTCTGTGAATTGCGTGGAGAGGTAGAAGATCCTGAAGTACCAAGAAATGCAGTCAAAGACCAAGAAAATATGGCAGAAAAGCAGAAATCTTTCCCATTGTACTGGGAGCAACAGGCTTCATAAAGAAGCATTTCCAAGCACATATGGAAATGCTTCTACCCATACCTGTTACAACTTATGAACTCCAGAAAGAAGCTGTCTTTGGAATGATGCAAGTACTATGCTGAGCATTAGCAGTAAATTTGAGAGACTGAGATCGCACTCCACATACCCTGGCTTAGAAGTGAGGTTCACAACTAGCATGGAATCTGCAAAATGAACCCATTTGGAGAAACTGCCCCGAGTGAACCCATATCCTCCATCTCTAAGTTCTGTATTTTCCTCTTTTTCAACTCTGATTTAAATTGCTCAGTCTGTATATTAAACACTGCAGCTGGAAGCACTGCATGCAAATCTATCTCATGGATATTCATCACAGATACCCTGAAAACCTGATTGAGTTGGGTTGCCCCATAAAACTGAAAACAGTAAAAGACAGAAACCCCCATTCATTCTTTTCCCCTCTCGACTGTTGTGCCACTTCCTGCCCTCTTGCTTCAGAGCCCTTCTGTATTGTTCCTGGTGCCACTCTAGATGCTGCCACTGTGCCACTGACTGCCCTGCCGCCGCCTGACCAGCTCTTTTGATTTGGTGCCCTGTTGTATTTACCAGAACTATAGAGATTAGAGACCCAAGCCAGTAAGAGAGATCAGACCCTTCTCTTTTTGAAGTTAGGAATAGTTAAGATTTTTCTCCTTTTGAGGTACTAGAGGAAAACAAACCTAAGCTTTCTTTAGAAGCTCAAATGACAAGGTTTCAACTTTCATACTTTGGACACATCATGTGAAAAGAAAGATCATTAGAGAAAGACATCATGCTTGGCAAGGTTGAAGGGTCAATATAAAAGAAGGAGGTCAGCAAAGAGATGGATTGATGCAATAACTGCAACTACGGATGACACTCTATCAACAATTAGTCACCTGACTGAAGACAGAACACAGTTTAGGACAGCTATCCACAGGACTGCCATGAGTCAACATAGATTCAACAGCACTCAACAGCAAGCAGTCAGGGTAACAAACACCTTTTGTGAGTCAAGATGCCTGTGATGTGCTATAGCATGGGAGATACACCTACCTGTATTGGAGGGAACATTAATTACCTCCACTGCAGTACTATCATATCGTGAGTTCACCATTCTACCCATACTTATATATCCTCTGGAGACACCGAATTTATTCCAATGTTAGTATTAAATTCCAGACCACTTCTTGACCCCTCTGCGTCTTTTGACACTGTTGACCATGGTAGTGGTCCTGATATTTCGGAAACGTTACTGTAAGGAGGAGTTCAGATTCTGATATGTGTTTTAAAGTTACAAGTTTCAGCAGAATGTTAAATCTGTATCTAGTGAACACAATGCACCCAGTTCAATGGTACCTAGATGAGTTTCTTCTTGTATGAATGTCTTTTCTGTGTTCGCCTATTAGCATGACAGCAAGTGGGAATATTAAATGCTGTAATTCTTGTTTGTGACTGCTGATTTATCATTCCTTCAACACAATACAATTTTTGGTTCTGTATGAAGAGTTCTGAGTACAGCCTAAGAGATCTTTAAAAAAGGAGGCTATTTTTATATTTATTAGAGAACATTTTATTTGCTGCTTAGGTTACTTGTTTTATTTGTTGTAGCTGTTTGCAGAAGGGGATGTTTCTGGTTTAGGCAAAGCTTTTCTGCTATTGTTTTTTTTATTTCCTCTAGCCTTCGAGTTCAAAGAGGAAGAAAAACACTCATTGAAGGTGCTTCATGGTTGATGTGTTACATCCCTTCCTTCCCACCCCAACCCCCACTCATTCCCTGTGAGAAATCTTGCTCTATAGAACCACTCACCAATTAGCTTGTTGATTAAGACAGAAGTATTTGGTATTGCCATTGCCTTGTCTTCTCTCCTCTCAATCCCTCCTGGATCCTTTATATTCTGGCTTTCATCTTTTATATTCTACTGAAACAGCCCTTGCCAAAGTCTCCAGTGACTTGTTCCTGGCAAAATCCAAGGGCTTTTACTCAGTCCTCATCCTTCTTGACCTCTCTGCTGCTTTTGACATGTTGACCACAACCTTCTCCTTGATACTTTGTCCTCGCGTGGTTTTAAGGGCTCTGTACTATCCTGGTTCTCCTCTTATTTCTCTCATCACTCATTCAGTGTTTGTTCCAGTGCATCCTCCTCTGCTGCTATCCTGCTCTCAGTTGGTGTACCCAAGGATTTGTCTTGGGTCCACTCCTTTACTGTCTCTATACCCAGTCCCTTGATGCACTCATCTCTTCCCATGGCTTTCAGTACCATCTTTAAGCTGATGACTCACAGATCTACCTCTCTATACCTGAAATCTCTCCATCAATCTAGACATGGATCTCTGCCTACCTTTCTGAAATTGCTGCTTGGATGTCTCTCTGACTTTTGAAATTGAACATAGCCAAAACAGATCTTCCTATTTCCCCCCTTAAAACTTCCTCTGCTCTTCCTCCTTTCTCAATCTCTGTGGATAACTCTCTACTCCTCCCTGTTTCCTTGGCTCGCAATCTTGAGGTTGTCTTTGACTCCTCTCTCTCCTTTTCTGCACACATCCATCTAATAGCAAAGACCGTACTGTTTCTTTCTTTATAAGATTAACCAAATCTGCCCATTCCTTTCTGAACACACTACTAAGACACTGGGTGAAGTTTTTCTTGCTCGGGGGCATCCCCTACATATGGTTAGGCAAACATACGCTAGAGCTCTATATAATGATTGAAACTGACTGCTGCAGCAACTTAAGGAACCATCAAAGAGAAACCAGTCAGAATTTATTCATTTTATTACTGAGATTTTTCCATTTAGTTAGTCTTTATAAGATTCTAAAGAAACATTAAATTTAGTGCTAGGTTTAAAACATGATAAAGTACACTGTGCATGTTCCCTAGGGTTCAACCTCAAAGAGACAATTAATCCATCCCTTTTACCCATAGTGGGCACCAGCTATGTGGACAGTGTTCCATTTGTAATATTTGTTTGTCAGTAGAAGAATGTCTGTCTGTATTCTGGGAAGACCTTTAAATTGCTATGGCGGACAGACTGCAAATTTACATTTGAGTTTATGGGATAATGCATCCCTGCTCTCTTCTCTGTGTAGATAAAGCAGCCCGACTATTAAGACTTTGTATGATTGAGATTACTTGTAAAAATTTGGAAGCAGCATTAGTTCCTTAAAAGAATGATTATGACCAATGCAGTGTTGCACTAAGATGTTTTTGCATTGATCATATAACCCCGATGCAATGGGGAGGTGATCAGGAGGTGTTTTTTTGATCAAGAAAGAACGGTGGATTCTCAGGCTGCACTCATTAGAGCCAGGAGGTCTGAATTGTTGTATTGAATGGTCTGTATTTCTTAAATAATGTATATACGCGTACGATATGTGATATTGGATAAGGGAGGAGGGTTTCTTTAAAGTATTCTATCTCTTTAAGAACAATTTGGTGTGATCATCCTTATTTTGGAGATTTTAATTTATTTTTGCCCCAAGTTTTGGAGAAAAGAGCTTTGCTATATATATTTATTGATCTTTTGGAGCTGTAGAGTATGGCTTTGACTGATCGTACAACCATTTATTAGTGTTTTTGATTGATCACCATTGAGAATGTGAAGTATGCCATTTAAATGTTCAGGGGAAAGCTGAAGTTTGGCACAGCATACTTCAAAGTCACATGCGTAGCATTGTACTATAGAGACGCACCATTCCGTTGAGAATGCTAGTGCCTCCGGGAAAAGTGAGTTTGAGAAGATAAGATTCTCTCTTTTTTGGTGAGTCCCTTTGCTGCTTTTTGATAGTTCTTGAAGTCTTCAGTTATTAATGCCTACCTTTTCTTTTTAAATTTAGGAATGAAAAAATTATGATTGCTGTATAGAGTTGAAAGGAAATCATTTTAAAATTGACGAATGTTTTGGAAATACATGACCTTCACTTTATTTTTCTGGAATATAGACCCCGATGAAGATTTGCACAGAGACTATAAAACGTCATTTTGCTGATAGCACAGCTCATTTATGATCATCTGGCAATTTTCCTGATGCAACCATTGGCGAAAGGACCTATTAGAATGATTGTCTGTGGAGTGATTGAATTTAATTAAGAGACAACAGTTGTACAGTGTTTTTGCTTGACATTTGTCTACATTGAGATGAAAATAGGTGCCTATTTAAAGATTTTTGAATAACTATAAGATAGGTTTGCTTGACATTTGTCCACGAGTGAGTTTGGGTTTTGGTACTGAGTTCTTTTTTCTTTCTCAATAGGATACTCTCCAGATTGTAGAATTTTTATATAACTATACCAGGGAGTTATTTAGTCTAGATCGTATAGCGTATATTCAACAGTTGCAGTGTTCATGTGCTAACATTTAGTATGATCTAATTCCCGTTCCCACTGCTTAGTGCATTTTATTCAAGAACATAGGAAATACCATACAGTGTCAGACCAAGAGTCCATCAAGCCCAATATTCTGCTTCCAACTGTGGCATTCTAGATCACAAGTATGGGCCTACAATGAAAAAGACAATGCACTTTAAAAGGGCTTTTGAGTCTGTAGGTTAAGTGAGTGATATCTATCTGGGAGCTCTGAGTGTTGTTTGAATGGTCTATCAGCAGAGATGCTAACAACTATAATGGCATTGAAGCATGCTGCAGATCGATACAGAAGCATAGGCTAAAGAAGGGGTGACTGAGGAGAGGCGGCATTGACACAGCAGACAGTAGCAAATAGATCGACCAAATGGTTTTTTATCTTCTGGTAACTATTATATTTCTATGTTTTTAACAGCTTGGACTGTACATGTCTGTGCAAATGCAACACTAAGGGGTATGTTTACTAAACTGCGGTAGTGTGTTTCGCAATAGGATCCGCAGTAGAGGAAGAAATCCCAAATAAGGACATGGGCGGTACATCGTTACCGATAACGCGCGTTACAAGATGCCATAAATTAACGAGCGTTACATGGTACGTTACCGCGCGTTAAGCTTAAGAAGGCGTACAGACATGAAACACAGAAACAGAGCTGTAGCACAACGGTTACTACACTGACTGATGGTACAGGGTCATGGGTTTGATTCCCCAGTGTGCTTAATGTATAAGGCTGGCTGAGGCATCACCCTTTACATTTAAGTAGTGATTGTTGAGGCATTCTACGTTTATTTTCATTAGTGCTGCCAGCAAACACACCCTCACAGTGGCGTAACCTAAGGTGCCGCATAAGGCGCCCCATAACACACTCCATAGGGTACATTATAAAGTGCACTGTCCGCCATTGCACTCCATAATGTCCCCTATAGAACACCTTATAAGGCACCTTATAGGGCGCCCTATAAGGTGCCTTATGGGGCGCCTTATGAGGCACCGTAAGGTTACAGTACTCTGAGGGTGTTTTTGCTGGCAGCACTAATGTACATCAAAAAAGACAATGCTTCAGACAGCCCTATCAAATAACCCCACCATGGGTTTGAACCCATAACCTCTGGCTGCACAGGCAGTGAAGTAACCAGTGGGCTACCTCTCTATAGCTGCTAACAAGCCCCTGGCTGGCTGCAGAAGGACTGCACGCCACCACACAAACTGTCTGTTGTGGTTACCAGGATACGGTTAACCCACCCGTACCCATGATGCACTGCATATGCAATTCAGCAGTCCACAGATGGGCACAGGATGGGATATGCACCCCCACAGCACCTCAGCCTGGTAGGTGGAACAGACCGTGTGTGGTACTGGCACAGAGTAGCCACAGACCGTCACATTGTGCGGGTACTGTGCTCCCCCTGAGGGTGAGTTGGGGCTCCCAGCACCAGGTCCACAACACCTTTCATGGCTGAAATACGCCATGCTGCAGGTCCCCATCAGTGTGTGATAGGTAGTTCCTGCAGACACACATCGAGTGGAGGAGTGGCCTAGTGGTTGGGGCAAGGTACTGCAGGCCGGAGGGTCAGGGGTTCAAATCCCACTAGAGGACAGTAACCTTGGGCCAGAAGGACTGGGGTTTCTAATCCCACAGGTGTTCCTTGTGGTCTTGGGCAAGCCACTTAACCCTCCATAACCCATGTTCCCTGTAAAATAGTTATCTCCAAGTTATAATGCCCAAGCCATTGCCCTATGCCCTGTGCAGACGCATCCTGGCCAGGCCACCCTGTCTGGGCTATACCCATGGTACCTTGCTCCTCATTATGCACATTGGCAGAACAGTGCTGGCAGTGTGGGCTGTGGAGGGTGTTTGCAGCCACCACACACCAGATAGACAGACACACACTCTCACACCTATGCCAGCATTGTACAACTATAGAGGTGTTTGGCAGCCCTGGCCACCGCTCCAGTCCTGGACAAAGTACAGGCATGGCTATGGTACGCAATGCTGTTGGGGTCACTCCCCAGGGTGGTAAAAACTGTCAGACACAAGACCTGTAGCACACTCCACAGACCTCAGAAAGGTTTCTATGATGCAGCTCAATCAGAACATTGTACTTAACTTCGGAATTGCTATCTGCCAGTAATCATAGCAACCTTTTGATAGCTCTGTACCGTATTCCCAGGTTTAGGGTGGCATTGCTAAGGTATGCAAGTGCTAGTATTGGGAGATGCACACAAGGCACAATGTCCTACCTCTCCAGGAGCATTGGATACTGGAGCCTGTGGGTGCGGGTGTGTCTGCCCTTGTTGGCTGCTGCTTTACGGCAGAGGTTCCCAACTCCAGTCCTGCTGGGCCAAACACTGTTCGGGTTTTCATGCTGTCCCTCATGAATATGCATGAGCTACATCTGCATACCATGGGGGCGGCGCATAGAAATGCAGCACAGGCATCTTTTTTGGAGGCAGCATGGAACCCGGATGGTGTTTGGCCCTCCAGGACTGCATTTGGGAGACTGCTCTAGGTAATGCGCGTGTTTATGGTGTCTGTGCTCTGTAGGGTAATATGTAGGTGTTTTGGGCATGTTTATGTCTTCTGCAATAAAGGTTCAGTCTGTATTTGCACGTTTTAGTAGTGGGTAAAATATGGGGACTGGGTTGGCAGGAACCACAGCTGGGACTTGAACCTGTGACCTTCTGCTTCTGAATACACTGGTTTTGTGCACTGCACCACCGTGTTATCATGGAGGCAGTGCATTCCCTGGTGATACCATGACTCTTCGTCAGACAGGGCCTGTCTGTTGCAGTGCATGGCACCCACCTACACAGGGCTAGGCCACGGTCTGCTCTGGGCAGCTGCCACTGCCCCCTCCACCACCAGTAACCCTCTGCCACCATGCTGACATTCCCTTTTGCTGGTGGTGCTGGTGGAGCGCAGTCTCAGGCCATCCAGTGCGCGGGTAGGCAGCTGCCTATGGTGCGGGTTCTGGGGTAGGTGTGCCTGCATAGGTGTCCACGCTTCCCCCCAGCACCACCTGCCAATGTTCCGTGCCCTTGGGGGTAGCTGCTGGGTACTATCCCCTGTGACACTGTGGGAACCACAGTCGTGCCCATGTTGGGCCTTCAGCAGTTGCTGTCTGGCTGCTCTGCTGTTTCAGCATTCATATGGGCCAGCTCGGCATCACCCTAGTCCGCACTGTGGCCCAGCTGCACCACAGCATGTGCTGCCTGCGGCCCCCTGTATCCCCTTTTCCGGCATCTGTCCCGTTGCCCATTCCGACATGCCCACCCTGCTGTTGCAGGACATGTGCATGCCATAGGGCACCTGTTCACTAACAAGGGAAAGCCCTGATCAGCGCTATTTCACTGTGGGCTCATTCACCTTGTATGGGGATGGGGCATAGACCCTTCCACAATTAATATCTTTTTATTGGGGCTTTCTTGGGGGGGGTTGATGTTTCCCATTAATATCACTATTGGCCAGCTTGGTTATGTTGTTTTTCCAGTTTGTTGAGGTCATTTTCGATGTTTATGTGCCCTTTTGTTCTATTCACATGTATCACACCTATCACTTTTTGTAGGTTTCACTGTCTGTGCTGTACATTGCTGACACTTAAATGGTTTCTCTCCCCTGCAAATGTGCATCTAATGGCAGGTTTTCAATCGCGTTAGGATTCAGCTCTTCAGATTGGCGCGTTAGTGTGAATGGAGCCTCTCCCCACCCACACTCCGCCCATTGACCCCTTCTCTCCGCCCTCTCTCCACCTTCTGCGGTGTTTTACCGCGCAGTGGAACTTTACGACCGTTAAGTAACGTTAACGCGCGTTATGAGATGTTAACGATCGTTAATGTCTCATAACGCGTGTTAACGCTACTTACCAATCGTTAACGTTACATTACGCGCGTTATGTAACATTACCGCAGTTTAGTAAACATCCGCCTAAGAATAATAACTTATATATGCTATATATATAACTTCTATATGTTATATATAACTTCTATATGTTATAACAATTAACAATTAATGTTATAACACTTAAACTATTACATTAAGGTCATTATAGAATCAACTACATCTGGAAATGGTGGTATTTGTTTAAAAGGATTTTTATACTGCTTTATCATTTCAGTCAAAGCACTTTACATTGTAACAAACTTGGTAATGTACATTAAACAGGGATTTGCTAACTTGGATTTTTCTGAGGTATTGGAGGGTTAAGTGAGTTTCCCAAGGCCACAAGGAGTGCTAGTGGGCATTGAACCCTGGTGTCTTGGTTCCAAAGCCAGTGCTGTAACCACTAGGCTCCTCCTCCACTCCACTCTGCAGATTGCACACAGATGTAAATGGTGAGTTCAGTAAACTGCTATATATAAGAGCAGAAGTTTGGGATAGACACATTTCAAGGGGGTATAGCTTGGATGGGCTAAAGAGTTATATGTGTAATTGTACTTCTTAAAAAATGTTCCTGCCGGCTTTTGAATCTGATTCAAGACACATTTGTACTCGGGATCTCTACCAGTGATTCGGGGATCAATCATGGTGACCTTTGCAGTATCTAACATCACCTCAATAATCATCAAATGGAGCAAATTCTTTCAGCTCCTTATTTTGTTTATTAAAAAATACTTAAATGCAGCAGATCTAAAGTGTTCCCTTCTGTGTGCATCTTTCTATAATGTTGCACATGCACGTGGACGCACTGGCGAATAAATGTGTACATTACGAATTCAGCACCTGTCTATGCCGATGCTGCTGCTGCACGTTGAAAGCTTCTTTCTACCATGGATGCTGAATCTGTGGGTTCTGACAAATCCACATCCACTCCTGCACATCCTTATACGCATTTTATAAAAGGCTGCCGGTTCTGCAGAGCCTTTTGTACAATACAGGGGGGCATGTGAACATCTCCACCTGGACAGTCTGTTTCCCACTTCATGTCCCTCTGCAGAAATGAGGCTTCCAATATTAATAAGTCAGCTTGAGGCATGTTACATCAATTACTAGCATTCAAGAAATTAGATTCTCACTGACACGTGATACTTAGTTTTGCCCTGAAAGATTGTTCCTAGCCATCTGGTTGTTCAATGAATCTCTTATACAGTTTTAAGCATTAAATACACTATCAACATTCAATTTTTGTTTTTTGTCAATGCATTTTATTATCTTTATTCAATGAAGAGATACAGTTACAGAGAATCTACAACATTAAACAAGCTAAAGAAATTGTGGAAAATCGATGTAGTTTCAGGTTCTCATTCATGATCTGTAATAAATAAATAATAATAAAGCCAATTGTTATATTAGGAATTAAAGCATAGGCATCATAGAGCAGACGAGTTATAGATTAGGTAGGACTGACACTGTTCTTCATTCAGTTTAGTAACGTTCTCTTAAAGTGTTATATACAGTATTTTGTTGTATGCTGACATTCACTACCTACACAATAGCCATTCACATTTGTGCCCTTCATATTTGCCTGTTCTGTCCTAGCAATCTGCACATGTGAACCTCATGCAGCATGTACCAATTAACCACCCAATGAGTTGATGGTTATTCCAGGCCCCACCCACTGAAGGACAAGCGCCGCACATCCTGACACTACGGCAGGATGGTGAGGCAGGGGAAAGCCCATTAGGGCCACTACATGCATGACAAAGTTATGGTGGAAAGTGGTCCATACAAGCCAGCAGACAGAAGCAGCAGAGGAAGTAAAAGGATTGGGAGGTACAAAGGCTGTCTTGGCCTGCCATTTGTGACCTGGACTTTTTAGCTAGTGTTACAATAAATTTGAATTTTGAATTGGCATAAAATTCTTGCCATGGTATTTCTTCCTTTGTTTATGGTCTCCACTCTACTGTTGTTCAACTTCTGACTCGCTGAACACATGTTCCAAGTTAAAGATTTTATGGACTTATTTTTAAAAGAGATTTGCCAGAGACAACAGGGCCCTTGATATTTTTCTAGATCATCTTAGGCAGAATATTCTTTTAAATTAAGAACTATTGTTAATAATTACTTTACAAGCAAAACTATTGTATTTACACAGTCCGTTCTTAAGAGTTGAATCCCAAATATTTTTATAAGATGTGAACCTCACAGTGTAAAATTCTTTTGAAAAAGTTGATATAAGCACCAAAGAGCTTTCAAGAACAGCCCATTTCTCTACGCTTTCTCCCTGTATGAACAAAAAGGTCCCCATTCTTGTAGAGGCCATTTCCTTTCTGGGCATCCCCGAACCGTCCAGACACCCAGAATCAGGATGGGCCTGCGTTGCACCCAATTCTGCTCCCGTAGGGGCTAGACATGCCCGTGGGAGCAGACTCAGGTACAAACGGCCATACGTGCCGGCCATACCCCAATTCTGGGCACCTGTACATCCAGCCCACAACCTGGCTAGCCCAGCCAGGCTCCTGCATGGAGCCGTGGGGCCATGCATCATGTTGCCATTTCATTGTGGCTCCATGCAGCAGCCACGATCCCTGGCAGACCTGAAAATGTTTCCCCGCAGCTTGACCCCTGATTGGGCTTTCCATGGCTAGGCTGGGCTGCGAGGATCACCTTGCACCCCCTTACCTCATTGTCTGGTCCCGGGGTTCACATTTGTCACCATCCAGGGGGACTTATTCCACCTCCGAGATGGAATAAGTCCCCTGTCCAAATGGCCAACTCTGAACGTAAAGAGCGGACCCTGGAATTGGCTGTGTACATCTTGGGTCAGGTTCCCACCCACTCCCTGCTCTCTCTCTCATCCCCTAAACCAGGAACAGAGCACCCCGCACATCTCTGATCTATGTGCGGGGAGCTCTATGTTGTCAGTCGCAGACCTGGTGTTTAGCAGGTTGGATGTCTGGATAAGACTTTCAGCCCCTCTAAAGGCGGGTTGGAATCGGCCCCATAGAGAATATTATAGACATGAATATAAGAAGAATTTTTTTAGAGACTTCTTCATCTACATGCTATACTGTCCTAAACATAATAAATACTATAACTTATCTGGTGTAAACATTGAAAGGCTGAGTCTTACCGTATGACAAAGTAACTAAAATGAAGGATCCTAAAAAGAAAAATTGGAAAAACAAAAATAAAACTTTATCTTATGGTTTCTGAGCCCCATCACCTTTTTCTAAGTAATAAAGTCATTCAAAGATAATGTTTTCCTGGTAATCTCTATACCTTTTCCCCTCTTCTGCCAATCTACTCACCCATCAATAGGAAAAACAGGGCGAGTGAAAGACCTTACAGGGAATTCCTCGTGCCCAAAATGCTAACAATAAATTAAACTGAAAATATAACAGCAGTAATTATATATAAAGTGTATAACTTACCAAACGTCTGACCGATTGTTCACGTTTACTAAAGAAAAGGAAAAGAAAGAGTATTTATTTATAATTGGTGCACATTTATAGATCAGAGTAGGGCCAACTCCCCTCCTCATTATCTTTATTATAGTTCTCCAAGTTAAAATCTTAAATTTCATTCAGTGAAAATCATAAAACATGGCTGCCCACGAAAACAGACTCAACCAGAAAAAGTATGCCTCAGAATCACACAGTGACGCAGCTAAGACTGGGATGAATGAGTGTGCGTCCACTTTGCCAGAAACGTTTCCAAAATAGCCTAAAGGAGTAATTTTACAATGGGCCACATAAGTTGATACTACTAGTAGACATAAAGACACAAATATAAAACGATAAATAAAGAGATAAATATAAAACATGTTAAATAAATAAATATACCGTAGAAACATTTCATAATGAAAAAGCACACCTAGTACAACAGAATAATTATTAGTATCTTCTAGGCTTCAATTTAGTGCTGTTTCTCTCGATTGCTTTGTTGTAAATAACCAACAGTTACAGGAAATAGTCCATGTAATGGAAACACATTGATCTTACCCGGCCAGGATTAGGAAAACCCTAAATAAAAAATGAGAATGGTGGTTAGAAATGATAATTTTTGACTAGGGATCATCTGCACAGGAAATATTTTTGATTTGGTCCATTTTCTAATCCTGAATCATTTTTCATTTGTTTCCATTAAAGTCAATAGGGAAAACAATTTTGCATTCTAACAGTGACATTTCCATCCATTTTCAATGAAATTAGCTTAAAATTTGCTGTCAGAGAAGAGATAGCACAAGGCATCAGGACTGGCATGAATGCCCCTGGCACCAGCAGAGGAGGAGAGGACTCCAGGCCACAAGAAAAATAGCCAGAGCCAGACAAATATGGAATGAGGATCCCAAAGAACTGGGAGAGGGGAAGAGCAGCACTGACATAACGAGGAATACCCCAAAGCACCAAAAAAGGTGTAAAAAGGTATCACCATTGCCATGAAAGCCCCAAGGCACAGGGAGGGTGTAGAACAGCACCAATAGTGGCAAAGCAAACTATCACAATATTGCACTGAAGACGCAAATTACCAGAAGAGGAGTAAAGTGCACCAGTATTGGTATGAAGACCCCAAATCCTCCTTACACTCATACCCAGCACTACAGTAGAGAAATCTTAGATATTGCTACTACTACTGAGCATTTGTATAGCACTTCAAGACATAAGCAGGGCTTCAAGAGAAATGTAAAGGACAGTGCCTGCTCATCATATCTTACAATCTAGTCAAGACAGACAACACAGTAGGCATAGACAGGGAAACATCTAGGGGGGATGGTAATAAAATACAAAGGAGATCAAGTGAGTCAAGATCTGAAAGCAGCAGTGAAGAGGTGAGTTTTCAGCCCGGATTTGAAAAGGGCCAGAGAAGGCGTCTGACGTACAGACTCAGGTAGTTTGTTCCAGGCATATGGAGCGAAGTCTGGAGTTAGCAATAGAAGAGAAGGGCAGAGAGAGAAGAAATTTGCCAGAAGAGTGGAGTTTCCGAGTAAGAGGGTAGGGAGGTATAAGAGCAGAGACAGCCGCGTTGTGGTCTTTAGGGACACACAGTCTCCAGAGGAACCCACTGGGCAGGGGCCGCCCAAGAGTTCCGCGATCCCAGGAAGAAGCCCCCACAGTGTTGTCCCCTCTGCTGCTGCCGCCCCCACTGCTCCTTTGCTGCCTGCATCCCCCCGCCACCGCTGCTGCTCTACGATTCATCTATTCATGTTGCGGCAATGTCCAACTCTCTTTTGAGCCGCTGTCACTGCTGCAGGATGAGAGAGATGGATTTAGTGGGTGGCCACAGCCTGACTCCAGTTTGAAAGTGGCGGCCCTGCCACTGGACCAACAAGAGGTGCATCCTTGGTTAGAGAACACATTCTAGTCCAGTGTGTTCCTCTGGAGCCATTGAACCTTCTGATGACCAGATACCAACTATTCACTAGTTTCCAGAGCAGCTGTGCTACAAGTTGCTAGTCTCCATCCTAAGGATCACAAGTATGATCCCCATTGAGCCCAATGCTGGCCAAGCAGAAGAAAGTGCTGCTTTTCCACATTGTTGCAGAGACTATAACGGTGCTGAAAACGAATGGATATTTGTGACCCATGCCCATTTGGTTAATTTAAAACAGTGGTTCTAAACGCAGTCCTCTGGGACCCCCAGGCCAATCCGGTTTTCAGGATATCCACAATGATTATGCATGAGAGAGATCTGCCTATATGGCTTCCATTGTATGCAGATCTATCTCATGAATATTCATTGTAGATACCCTGAAAATCTAACAGGACTAGGGGTCCCAGAGGACTGGGTTGAGAACCACTGATTTCAAAGTACACAAACCAAAATTGTCCTCATTCATCACATTTTACCACTCATCCAAAAACAAACACACATCTCTGTATTTTTGTCAGGTTGATAATCGTATGTAAACAGGCAGAAAAATTGCTCTGCTAGAAAGCACTGCCTTGTTTAGATGATGGCAGTATTCATAATGCTTGTTCCAAATGTATAGTTCTCCATCAGCAAAATGGCACTAAATCATGAGTTCACTATGTCAAGGAAGCCTTTGCAACTACAGAAATGTAGCCAAAGTGATCTGGGGTAAACATAAGAAATGGGGGGATGATATGAATTAAAATTCTAAAAGCCTTCTCCGTGAGCTATAAAACCAGAAACCCTTACTTTCTCACATTAATAAATATTTTACAATTGTCATATAGTCCACACCAAAAGTTGTCATGAATAGACTTCCAACCCTAATGGCATTCCTTGAAATCCAAGTTATTTTCAGTGTAAGTAAATGCAGATATTAATTTGTAGCTATAACATACTGTCGCTCGGGAATACACTGGGATCTGAAACATTCAAACAAATAGGGATGAAGGAATGTGACAAAGAAATAAATGCAAGGTTAAGAAAGCTGTAGAAAAAACTATTGGTATATTGCTGTCTTATTATTTCACTTTTGTTAACAGTAGAATATAAAGGTATTCTACATAATGGAAAAGAAATTGATCTTACCGGGTATGGATAAGGATATGGATAAGGATAACCCTAAATATAAAATGAAGAGAAATCATATTTTGGTAACAATAACAGTGAAATAATTAATAGCAAAATTGCAGATAAACAACAATCAGCAGAAACAGGCCAACTGGCACCGAGGGCAGACTAGGGGTGGGCAGGGTCATTCAGGGCTGATGTTAGGAGGGTGCAACCAGGACAATTCATTGTGCCTCTATGGTAAAGGGGCACCAAGCCTACCTAGAGTAGAGGAGCTGATGTCTCCCTTTAGCTTTGAAGTCCATTCCCAAATTTATGTCCTGGACCCTAGTATGTCTAAGAACAGCGCTGAGCAGAGATGGCCAATGGAGGGAGTTCCCTTTAGATGAGGCAGTGGGCTGGAGTCACCCTCAGACTGATGTGTCTGCACACTAGTGGCCAAAAAGAAGTGTAATCTTGCGATGTTTGCCACTGCAACTATGGTGACAGCATTAGCATAATACACTGATACCACCCCCCTCCAAAAAGTTGCAGTGGCACAACAAGGACCTGGTACCCCTGGTGATCTCCTGTCTTGCCCATTCTGTTCAACAGCCCTGAACGAAGACTGCGTGGTATGACTACTGCCTGATATTCTACAGCAGATGGCTCTATATCATGCTGACTGGGTTTTTTAGGGGTCCTATTTGCTAATATGTGCTAAACAAACACGTTAATGCACCAGAAGCACGTAGCCCATTCTCTCAATCTACTAATCAGACAATAGAGCAATATCTTCTAGAGTAACTGATGGAATCAGAGGATTTTAAAGACACAAAAATAAGTCCAATTATCGTTTTGTTGTTGTTTGTCATTGAATCAATGCCAACTCCTAGTGGCCCATCCCATGACCTTTCTCTCGTGCAGTAAGCCTAAAGCACCTGGTATTCCAAGGTGGTCTCCCACGGAAATACTAACCAGGCCCGACCCTACTTAGCTTTCGAGATTGTAATAAAACATGGCTGAAGGATTTTGCAGAGTTGAGCCCAGTTAATGCGCTGCATGCAGCCCTGTGGTGGCATGACAAGCGTGAAGGTGCACGTTCCTACACCTGTAGAGGTGGTGGTATATGCGCCACTGCTACTTGTTTGTTGTGCGGGTATACAGACTGCACAGCCCACACCGCACCCACTGTCCTCCTCTCACCTGACCTCTTGTAATCCTAATGTACAATCTACAGTTAGCACTGCAATCTGGCTGCATGCTACTTATCAATGCGTGTCCAATGTACGTGTGCCAGACCCGCACTGACGGGTAGCACCCTTTAGTAAAAGACTTCCTAACTGTTGAGGATGTGCCCAGTACTCCCTCTTGATGTTACCAAAGTCCTCACTGCACTAAAACTGAAATCATAGAAACATAGAAATATGACGACAGAAAAAGACCACATGGCCTATCTAGTCTGTCCTTCCATAACAACTACAACAGTCCCCTTTTTACCTTTAGAGATCCTCATAAGTAACATGGATGCGCTTAATACCACCCACTGAGGTAGCCTTAAGTGCGCCCACGCTAATTGCAATATTTATGATTAAAATGCTTTCTGCCCCAAGTGCTAAATGCTTTCTGCTCTGTCAAGTGCTAAATAGTGAGTGAGGGATATTTACTGTGCTGCTTGTTCTAGCATGCAGTATACAGTTACCGTGGTCCCACATTAACTGCTTAGTGTGCACTAAAGTCCATGGAATATATTACTGCACACTAGTAAAAATGCCCTTTAGACTCTAAGACCTCCAAGAACACGGAAATGTGACTGAATGTAACTCTACTTGAAATTCTGAAATAGGTGTGAGCTAAATCCAATTCCTATTTTCTGTGGAAGACGGACACCAGTGGACTCAGATTTTCAAGATATGCCTTGAATATGCATGAGAGAGACGTCGCTGCATACCGTTTCTATTGCCTTATGGATAATGTGATAACCTGAGCAGATTAATGTCCATGGGAACCGTACATTGCCTATCCCTAGCTGAAACCCCTGACACACAATGCACATATTGGTCTTACGCAGTATGACATATCTTATGTTGTTATATTTTTATTCATAGTACGGCTGCCTTTCCCCAAAGTCTTCAATTGTCCCGAACAGTTACTGCAGAGACTTTGCAGCTATGATGTGCTAAATTTTGCAGTTCTGCATACTAGGTGATAAATCTTAATGCGGTTTAGTAAATAGGCTCCTTGATGTCTTTTTCTTTGTATATTATAAAATACTCTGTCAAAAAAAAGCGTGCTTTAAAAAATGAAATACAAATTAGTCTTACTGGGAATACAGCAGGAGGGGGGGCAGCTGAACCCTAGAAAGGAAAGGGAAGCAGCAAGTTAAAAATGAGTTTTCATGGGAACAGATCAGTAGCAAACTAATAGAGTCAGATACGATCACCCTCATATCCTTCTGGATACTCATTGGTGCCTCTGTTCATCATAATTGTTCCATTGCATTTCTGCATCCCACATGCGTCACTGTGCCATTTATTTTAAATCTTGACTTCTATTATCTAAATATTCTAGAACGTCTCTTAGATCTTATATCCCCTTTGTTCATTCTGTTTTCTTCCTCACATACAATAAGCACTAACATCTTTCTATAGCTCTACAGTGCGCAGATGTCACTGCACTGCTTACCGTTGGTGGTGGTGGTTGTGGAAATGGGATAGGATAAAACGGAGGCCACTGTCGAACAGATGAAAATACAATAAAATAAATGAGTTGGAGCAGTAATTACTGATAGCTAAGTTCCATAGTATAGTAGAAACTGTTACCTGTAGGAAACTGCAAATCATTGTTTTATAGCAATAAAAAAATTAATTTTTTGCAGGGTGAGCTTGTCATTTATGGGACCAAGATGGGAAAATAATGTAAATGAGCTTTTGAGACCGTTCGGGCCCTGAGCTCAGATAACTCAGAAGCTCGTCTTGGGCCTTCTCTTTGGACAGTTGTAATCCCAATCAAATATGAGATGCCACAGCATGCAAAGATTCCAGTTTAATCCAGGGCCAATGTAAAATCCAAACTAAGGAGGTGTTTTCAGTGGCTGCACCACTTTAAATTCACAGGAATATTCAATGCTGGGGCCAGATCTGGGCCCTGACATTGGATATCTGGGTTGCCTGGATTTCAATTTTGCAATCGGTCAGCGACGACATTCAGTTATTCTAACTTTAGCTGGTTAGGGTTAAGCAGGCTAAGCGGTGCCAACCCCACCCTGCCGCAGAACGCCCGACACGAAGTGGTTAACATCGGGGCATTTAGTGGCTCAAACTGGGGATATTCATTGGCAGTAACCAAGTTAGCGCCACTGAATGTCCTGGTGAGCGGCATTTATGAGGTCGGCATATCTGCAAACCATGTAAATGCCTTTGAATATCCCCCCTAAGGGCAACATAGAAAAAAAATTAACCTTACAACTAAATTACAACATGAAGCATGTTTGATAATGAATTTAAAAGCAGTGAAGTACCCTTTGTTCCTCACTGGAATCACTTCCAGATTTAGCCAGCTGTCAACAAAATAGATGAATAAATATAACAATCTATGTGCATATTTGTACAATATATGCCTAAATAGCCTAGAAATACATTCATTGGGTATACACGTAAACAGAAATACTGCGATGAAATCTATTAAATTGAAATAGCTGATTTAGAAGCACAGAAGACTGGCAACTAAGGGATACTCAGCAGGCCTAGTGTGCCTGTATATCACACATTTACAAATTCTTCTCGCTCTGGAATCTCCTCATCCTTCCTCTACCACCAAGGTCCCTTTGAGAAGATATTTGAATCAAAATGCCAATATGTTGGATATCCAGTCAGCTAGATTCAAAACAAATGATAAAAGCGTTTACTAATTGTGATAAAATTGGGACTTTTTTGAGGGGGCATTGAGAAGCAGCACCTTTTTCATTGCCTGCAAAAACGGACCCTTAGTCCTCATGTATTAGTAGAAAAGCCCAACGTTTGTACCGGCACCTTTGGCCTGTTTCCTTTTTGGGGGGATTTTTTTATGTCTCCTTTATACTGAATGTAATTTCTGGCTTAAAGGCCTTTTTCTGGTACAATAGATGTTCTTGTGATTAATTTGGACAATGCGTATAAACATACAATTTTTAAAAAATTAGTCAACTTCCTGAAAGTAACAAGTGATCTCAAGAAGATCATAGTGCCAAAAATATATCTTATGTAGGAGTTTTTAAAAATAATTGTGTATGCAAGGACAACATAGCACTTGAAATTATCTGTAAAGCCACATTGACATATAGAAAAACAAAATTCAGCAATTTAAATTATTCAAGCACTAATCTCCAATGTAGAAGACACTCAATGGCAGTTAGGAGTGTGTGTTCATTTGGAAACAAAATGAAAAACTTAACTCTGTGCTCCCTTGCTGGATGACATACACCACCCTTAGGCCAAGAACACCCGAGTAAGGACCGTAGGCGTAGCAAACTAAACAGCATGAAATAAGTTGATTTTTCAAAATGGGGTGTCTGCAAGAATACGTTTTTATAAGATTTTAAAATAGGATACATGGAATAGAATTGGGGATAAGTTTAATGGAGGAGTAGCCTAGTTGATAACCAGGGAAGGAAAGTTTGACTCCCACTGTCGCCCCATGTGATCTTGGGCAAATTACTTAACCCTCTATTTCCTCAGCTGCAAACTTGGGGGCACATTTACTAAAGTGCTTTATGTTTCGGCACCTTAAAATGTATTAAGTACTGACAATTGGTGGGGGAGGTGCAATAGATCCACACTAAAGGGCCTTTTTAATATAGGCCATCACGGTTTTGCACCTAAAGTGCAAATCCATAGTGCTTCAGGGCAACACTATAGCATTACCTATTAGGGGCATGGAAAGTATACTCCGAGCAGTTAATGCGCTGCATGCAGCCCTGTGGTGGCATGACAAGAGAGCAGGTGCACGTTCCTCCACCTATAGAGGTGGTAGTATATGCACCCCTGCTACTTGTTTGTCGTGCAGGTGTGCAGACTACACAGCCCCCACTGCACCCACTGTCCTCCTCTCACCTGACCTCTTGTAATCCTAATGTACAATGTACAGTTATCACTGCAATCTGTCTGCATGCTACTTATCAATGCGTGTCCAATGTACATGTGCCAGAACCGCACTGGCAGGTAGCACCCTTTAGTAAAAGACTTCCTAACTGTTGAGGATGTGCCCAGTACTCCCCCTTGACGTTACCAAAGTCCTCACTGCACTAAAACTGAAATCATAAGTAACATGGATGAACTTAATACCACCCACTGAGGTAGCCTTAAGTGCGCCCACGCTAATTGCAACATTTATGATTAAAATGCTTTCTGCCTCAAGTGCTAAATGCTTTCTGCCCCGTCAAATGCTAAATAGTGAGTGAGGGATATTTACTGTGCTGCTTGTTCTAGCATGCAGTATACAGTTACCGTGCTTAGTGTGAACTAAAGTCCATGGAATATATTACTGTACACTAGTAAAAATGCCCTTTAGACTCTAAGACCTCCAAGAACACGGAAATGTGACTGAATGTAACTCTCCTTGAAATTCTGAAATAGGTGTGAGCTAAATCCAATTCCTATTTTCTGTGGAAGACGGACACCAGTGGACTCAGGTTTTCAAGATATGCCTTGAATATGCATGAGAGAGACGTCGCTGCATACCGTTTCTATTGCCTTATGGATAATGTGATAATCTGAGCAGATTAATGTCCATGGGAACTGAACATTGCCTATCCCTAGCTGAAACCCCTGACATACAATGCACATATTGGTCTTATGTAGTATGGCATATCTTATCATCTTATATTTTTATTCATAGTACGGCTGCCTTTCCCCAAAGTCTTCAATTATCCCGAACAGTTACTGCAGAGACTTTGCAGCTATGATGTGCTAAATTTTGCAGTTCTGCATACTAGGTGATAAATCTTAATGCGGTTTAGTAAATAGGCTCCTTGATGTCTTTTTCTTTGTATATTATCAAATACTCTGTCAAAAAAAAGCGTGCTTTAAAAAATGAAATACAAATTAATCTTACTGGGAACCCAGTAGGTGGGGCAGCTGAACCCTAGTAAGGAAAGGGAAGCAGCAAGCTAAAAATGAGTTTTCAGGGGAACTGATCAGTAGCAAACTAATAGAGTCAGATACGATCACCCTAATATCCTTCTGGATACTCATTGGTGCCTCAGTTCATCATAAATTGTTCCATTGCATTTCTGCATCCCACATGCGTCACTGTGCCATTTATTTTAAATCTTGACTTCTATTATCTAAATATTCTAGAACGTCTCTTAGATTTTATATCCCCTTTGTTCATTCTGTTTTCTTCCTCACAAACAATAAGAACTAACGTCTTTCTATAGCTCTACAGTGCTCAGGTGTCACTGCACTGCTTACCTGTGGTGGTGGTTGTGGTGGAAATTGGAAAGGAGGCCACTGTCGAACATATGAAAATACAATAAAATAAATGAGTTGGAGCAGTAATTACTGATAGCTAAGTTCCATAGTGTAGTAGAAACTGTTACCTGTAGGAAACTGCAAATCATTGTTTTATAGCAATAAAAAAAATTAATTTTTTGCAGGGTGAGCTTGTCATTTATGGGACCAAGATGGGAAAATAATATAAATGAGCTTTTGAGACCATTCGGGCCCTGAGCTCAGATAACTCAGAAGCTCGTCTTGGGCCTTGTCTTTGGACAGTTCTAATGCCGATCTAATATGAGATGCCACAGCATGCAAAGATTCCAGTTCAATCCAGGGCCAATGTAAAATCCAAACTAAGGAGGTGTTTTCAGTGGCTGCACCACTTTAAATTCGCAGGAATATTCAATGCTGGGGCCAGATCTGGGCCCTGACATTGAATATCTGGGTTGCCTGGATTTCAATTTTGCAATTGGTCAGCGATGACATTCAGTTATTCTAACTTTAGCTGGTTAGGGTTAAGCAGGCTAAGCGGTGCCAACCCCACCCTGCCGCAGAACGCCCGACACGAAGTGGTTAACATCAGGGCATATAGTGGCTCAAACTGGGGATATTCACTGGCAGTAACCAAGTTAGCGCCACTGAATGTCCTGGTGAGCGGCATTTATGAGGTCTACACATCTGCAAACCATGTAAATGCCTTTGAATATCCCCCCTGAGGGCAACGTAGAAAAAAAATTAACCTTACAATTAAATTACAACATGAAACATGTTTGATAATGAAATTAAAAGCAGTGAAATACCCGTCGTTCCTCACTGGAGTCACTTGCAGATTTAGCCAGCTGTGAACAAAATAGATGAATAAATATAACAATCTATTTGCATATTGTACAATATATGCCTAAATAGCCTAGAAATACATTCATTGGGCATGCACGTAAACAGAAATACTGCGATTAAATCTTTTAAATTGAAATAGCTGATTTAGAAGCACAGAAGACTGGCAACTAAGGGATACTAAGCAGGCCTAGTGTGCCTGTATATCACACATTAACAAATTCTTCTCGCTCTGGAATCTCCTCATCCTTCCTCTACCACCAAGGTCCCTTTGAGAAGATATTTGAATTAAAATGCCAGTATGTTTGATATCCAGTCAGCTAGATTCAAAACAAATGATAAAAGCCTTTACTAATTGTGATAAAATTGGGACTTTTTTGAGGGGGCATTGAGAAGCAGCACCTTTTTCATTGCCTGCAAAAATGGACCCTTAGTCCTCATGTATTAGTAGAAAAGCCCAACGTTTGTACCAGCACCTTTTCCGGAAGGAAAAATGCACTGGATGCAACCAACTCAAACAGATTTATTAGCTTAAAACATTTTAAGATCTTGACATAATTGCAGTATATAGCAGATCTTTTGTTTTTAAATATATTCCTGTACATTAACCAAATAGGAAACTGCTGGAACACCTCCAACAGTTAACATAGCGTTTTCTGAAGTTAGAAGTTATCACATGTTAATTTTGGAAATCAGCATACCTTAACTGCCATATCTAATCGCCCATTAGTAAGAAGGGGCTTTAGAGTATGTAGATTCATGATAGTCTTAATCCGCAATACCCACCCCAGACAGCGTGCCATTTTAATAAGTAACCTTGTCAGCTTCGAGGATTGACCAGTCTATAGTCATTACAATAGCATCAGTTTTCTGCCCCATCGACTCCATGGTGAGCACAAATCCTGCCGACTCCACTGGAGAAAAGACTGAAGCTCATGAGTTTGCTGTACCACAGCGCTACAGCCTAAGCTACAGAAGTGACCCAAAATAAAAAATATACTGAGACATTTTGTTAACAAAATACTATTAATAATGTAGCATACATACCGGCACTGGCCCAGCAGCAGCCACACAGATGATGCAAGCTAGAATGAGGGCCTTCATGCTTCTAGAGTCGATATCTGTAGAATTAAATAGACATGGAATGCAAGTCACTCAGTGATCCATTAATGCCCCCTTATATCTCGCTCAAAAGGAAGGACTAAAGCATCAAAGGGGATTATTGCAGCAATTTACAGATGTAGCACAATACCTGTAAATCTATCTCATATATATCCATTAGGAATAATCTAAACCCCTGACCTGCTTGCGGCCTTGCAGATAATCAGTACATACCACTGGCTTAGGAACTCTGTATTCTGAGACAGACCTTAGCAATCCTTTAATGCACAGCATGAAAACAAGCTGTATGACCCAACGAAACACACAGGTTTCCTAATGAAGCAAGTGGGAAATGATCACTCTCAAACATAAACTAAAACTCATGGAAACTGAGCATGGTCCTATCCTTTTCTTTCCTATACAGTACCCGCCGCATGCACAGTCTCCCTGTGAATGGAAAGAGCCTCCCTCACTTTTCTAAGGGTTGAGGAACATTACCATTTCTCAGGTGAGCAATTTTATTACCCCAGGCTTCAGAAATGTGCACTATGCAGTTAGCATGGGTGGTCCTTGGTAACTGTTAGTACAGGGCCAGAATGTATGAGTCAGTTTCTACGTTGTGCATCATGCGGTGGAGTAGTACATGGGTTGGTCAGGGGCAGAAAGTGGGCATGGTAAGGACCATGCACCCGGCGTGGGGGTAAACGCCCCAAACTGACTGCAATGCTTGCAATTAGTACAGGTGCACTTACGTCTCCCGCTGCAGGTAAAGTTAAGTGCAGCACATATTAGCATCTGCTGCCACGCATGAACTGCCAGGAAAATGCTGCGCATGCCTCAGACAGTTAACGTGGAGGCTTTGCACTTAGCACATCTCCATGTTGCATGCTATCGGCACAATGAATGCTAAGCCATAGCACGCCTTAGTAAAAGGGCCCCTACGATTCACTGAAAGAATATATATATTTATTAACAAGGGTCTGAAATTGCTGGAAATACACTAGAGATGTGCACAGGTTAAACAAAAAAATAACTAGTTCGTTTTCAGATTTTTCAAAGACTTTCTTTATTTTCAGGGTTTTTCTGTTTTTTCACACATTCAGTTTCACAAAAATCTTTAATGTGCTTTATTTATTTATTTAAAAATATTTATATTCTGCACAATCCCAAGGTGGATTCCATAAAACCTTACATAGTTAAACAAAAAAGGTCAAACCAACAAAATTATTAACAAAAATAAAGTAAAAATAAAAATAGTAAGCTGGGAGCACCAGACAATTATGTAACAACTAAAGACTCCTGAGAAATGGTTGCTTTTTCACTAGACCGCTGAAGAGTCTCATAACAGAACTGTTAATGTAACGTTGGGAAGGCTTGTGAAAATAGGTATGTCTAACTTGCACCTAAATAACAATAATTCTGAGATTGAGTGCTTTACAGCCTGTTAATGTGTGCAGATGAGCATGCGGCCCGTTCATGAAAGTGCGCTTAGCAGTTAGCGTGTGTATTAGCACCTGCTCTTCATGCATGAATAGTTTACAGTTTATTAAAACTTGGTATGCCGCCTTTTGCCGGGGCAGTAACTGTTACCATACAAGCAAGGCAGCTTATGATGCTTCACATGAGAACTGCTTTCCATGAAATGGGACGGAACTGGGTGTGTTCTGGGTGGAGAATGGGTTTGGACTGCACATTGAGTTGGTCCATGATACTATACTGCTCACTGCTGCTGATAGCGTGGATGCACTTAATGCTTCCTCAGGAAGAGGTGCTCCTGAACTACCGGTAGGCAGTTCCCAGTGTAGTATTCCCAAACCTCCATCCCCAAGCAGCCATCTCAGACCCCCCCCCCCTCACTCCCTTATTTGTCAGCTTGACCCCCTAGCTAAAGCACAGTGAGACTTGGGCTAGGGGCCACAGAACCCAGATTGTTAACAGGAAAGGAGCTTCCAGAGAGTGTTTCTGTTCCATCACTAAGCCAACCGGGACACCCCCCAGTAAGTGCCAGGGAAATGGGTGGTGGGAGATCAAGCATCTCATCAAAATGGTAGTAGGGGATCATGTATCTCATGGAGCTGAGGAGTCCAGAGATGCTGTTCGAGATGTTGCTCAGAGTTAGGGGTTGGAATGCTGTGGTACCATGGTTTTTATTTACCACAGAAGGCCGCAATAAATACTTTAGCAGATAGCTCATATGCATTTACAGCACTATCTTGCCAGTGCATGTACCATGCGATACGTATCTGCCTTGTGCTGTAACTGCAGGGCAGATGTTGAATAGACCCTCAGCTACTGCACAGGCCTTGCTCTTACTGTCTTACATTTTGCACCTAATACGCAGTAAATGCAAAAAACTTACCACACCTTGGTAAATAGATGCCTTAATGTGCATAATGTACAGGCTAATTTGTGTTAAATCAATTTTTCATAAACTAAGTAAGTTACCCTAACAAACTGACTGTGCACTTGTATCTTAGCTCTTGCAGATTACTCACAAGCAATGCCTCTCTAGATCACATTTCAGCTCATACTCATTAAAGAAATCAAAAGTTAGTCGTCATTTCTTTGAGAATTTTCTTTCCTCGTTTTCCTTAAATCTTATAAACATGCCTGAGATCCTGATCCTTGTATCCTTTTGCATGTTTGTTTTATTTTGGGAGGGGAAGAGATACTGGAAAGGTGAGTACTTGTTTGCTCCTTTTCTGCTGCTATTGCTTCATTTACTGCTAGCTGGCTGCCTCAATGCTCCCCCCCCGCCCCCCCCCATTAAACCCGCATGTCCATATCCATGCCATAAAAGCGCTGATGATGCAGTGTCATCTCACTGGTCAGTCTACGTGCACAGATTTACAGAAAAGCACATAAGCAGATTGTAGATCTCGCATATTGAGGCTAATTTTTGAACTGAACACCTAGTTTAAGGCAGACAAAACATGCCTCTTTTAAGCCTAATTTATAAAAATAAGTGCCTACTCTTCTTCTTAAAATGCTGGCATAAGTGCCAAGAACATGATTTACACTAGCCCTAGAGCTGAAGTAAATGATCATACTTGTGTTTTGCAAGTACAGTTGTAGATTATGGTCTCTTACAATCTATGTGAGTATTTGTGTGCTCTGCTGACAATGATAGTGGCAGTGGTGTTTGAACCCTGGCTGCCTTGTTCCTAGCCCACTACTCTAACCATTAGGCTATCCTAGATGCCCAGGTTTGGAAATACGCTTCTTGGAATGTCTATGTAGATGCCCTTGCAGATGTTCATATCTGACATGTCTACATTTGTGAAATCGTGTTTGCACCTGGACATGCCTGCTTCCCCCCCCCCCCCCCCAGATATTCTGACTTAGATGTCTAGATTGCACTTGGGTGTCCCTTCTAAAACTCCCCTCTAAAGGTTCCACTGTACTGCTCATGAAATTGGCCCCATGTCCTCATTCTTAACTGCTATGGATTTTTATTGCATTTTCATTAATTGTTCATCTACAGTACACAGTGTTTGCTGGCAATCCAATACTAGATGACAGAAAAGTTAAAACTGAATGGTAACAAAATAGAGGTGTTTTGGATAAAGCAACTAAATTTGGGATTTGCTGAACATTATGTATGATTTGCTTATTTCTTAACCTTTTGGAATTGCATGTTCTGTAAGTAACCTTAAAATCTGATCTTCATTAATAGTGTGAGCTACTGCTTAATAGGTACCTATTGCACTGCTCAAAAGGTGCCCATTGAGTTGCTCAGTAAACACCTTCTTAGGTGGGAACTGTTGAAGAATAGTATGCATATTGAGAACTAGTGCACACTTTTGCACAATAGTGCACACTAGTACTGAAAATGCCCTGAAAATAAAATGAAAAACAATAAAATAAAAAAGTGAAAATAGACAAACTAAACAAAATGAAAAGTTTGCCTGTACACCCCTAGTATTTAGTTGATTAAACTGTTTTAAAGCTTTGTTGATGGTACCTCATAAGAAATGGTTAAGTGGGCAACTAAAGTGCTGTAAGGTTTTGCACTAACTGTGCATTAGAAGCAAACGGTATCGCATGGCAAGTGGAAAAGCCGTGTGCTATCGGGGGGATGAACAGCATGTCCCCTATATTTTCCATACTGAAAAGTCCTTTACCAAATGCTAGGTTCATTTGTAATTAATATGGGGTGCTTAAGGTCTCCTCTTGAGGTGGCAGTAAGTGCAATATTGACAGCATGTGTTAAGTTCGAGCGCACTGACCACAATATGTAGTCCACACCCACTCTCTACCCATAATACATCCACTCTCTCTCCTTTGTATGCTAAGCACTTAATGTGGCTGCTTTCAATCTGTAGTTGTTAGTGTGATCATTAACATATGCAAAAATGTGCATTAATAGCACACTTTAGTAAACATGCCCCCTAGAGTTTTGATAGTATTTAAATTGTTAGGTTATATTATTTCAGTGCTGAATATGTTATAATTGCTACCAAATATATCTTGAATATATTTGAAGATTTTATTAAATCTTAGTCTGTTTTTTAAGGTAGTTCCCTGTTATATAAAATAAATATTATGAGCCCCCTGTTATTACCACTTTGCTCAAACTATCTGCTGCATGGCTTATTTTTTTCCTATGGGGTATGTGGCAGATAGCTCAAGCTAAGTATTAGTAAAAGGGGCCCTTAATATCTTATCAAGATGGTTTTCACCTGCTGCCTGTAACATTATATCCTATGCTTATGGAACAAGATTCCTTTGGCGATCAGAACATGTTGAGACTCTTTAAGATTGTGGAAGTTCTGTAACTTTGGGCTTTTTTACTGAAGTATTTGAATTATGATATTATTTTATATTATTTTTCAGATTTTATTGCATTATTTTTATGAATACAACATGTTTGATATAGTCAAGTTTGTCCTATACTTTATCTCCTATATGAACTGTAAGATGTCTGGGGCATTTGTTTTGAACAGTCGTTCCATTGAAAGAAATAAATATACCCAAATTTCTCCATTATCCTCAAAACTTAAAAATTAAAGAATAGCAAACACTTGTTGGTAATCTGGAATAAAATGTAGATTTAAAATGTCAGTGTTCTTTAATTAGGAAAAAGTAAACCAGTTCAGAGCATGCTTAAATTGAATATCTTAGATTTTTTTTTGTTTCAATTGTCTCAGAAAATACTAAAACAAATTTTCAGAAATTTCCTTGACTGTCAGGGATCGTAACTCTGTCCCCCTCCCCCCACCCATAGCTCTGTACCTACTATCTGACATCAGAAAATAAATCTGTTGCCCAAGATGTCTAATGAGTGAAAATTGCAATTTACAAACATAATTCCATTACAACTATTACAAATTAAACAAAAAATTAAAAAAGCATTATTTATATGAAGGAAAAAGTAAAGAATAAAAACGCAGTAGAATTGTAAAATAGTTACCTTTTTCTGCAAGCCTGAAGAAAGGCAGTAGGGACAGAGTTGAATTGCTCAGTAGCTCTGTACAATCTAGTTCTCCTTGACAGATATTTAAACCCAAATTTTAATCCCTTACTAATTCTGTGGGTTTTTTTAAATGCTGACTAAACAAATCAAAGAATTAATTTACTGTATGGCTATCTTGCTTAAATAAAAACTAAGTTTCCAAAAAATGTATTATTTCATAATACCATTAGCATCTACAGAAATTCCAGGGATCTGACTATCTAGAAAATGTATTTGTCTGACAAGAGAAGACAATAGATTGTATAAGAGAAGATAAATCTTGCTGGATTTGTAAGAGGATTATAGATGGTGATGTGGACATTAGCTAGGCAGGTACCATCTTTGGGAGTGCCTGGGAATTTTTTTCTTTTTTATTATTTTCATTGGGGGGGGGGGGGGTAAGGATTTGTTGTTTTTGTGTCATCTCCAATAAGAAACAATACAAAGTAAAACAAATGTCATTGGTTTTAAATGGCTGCACCATCATGCGTCATACTGTGACTATCATCTGTAAAACTGTAAAGCCTGATTCTGTCGCATAAAATGTCTTCTGGCATCTATACAAATGGTGAGTCATTACAGAACTCAAATAAGTGGTTTGTATGGAGTGGAGAAGTAGCCTAGTGGTTAGGGCACTGGCTTGGTAACCAAGCAACCAGGGTTCAATTCCCACTAGCACTCCTTGTGGCCTTGGGCAAGTCACTTAACCCTCCATTGCCTCGGAAGAAAGGCCTGGCAATCTACTTCTGGTGACACTGCCAAGAAAACCCCGGAGCTTCTGGGTCACCAGGAGTCAGGACTGACTCAAAGGCACACATTGCATTGCATGTGCAGAAGGGACATTTATGTTCTGAAAACGTCCCAGACCGTATTCTGACATTCACGTCCACAGCACTAGCACAAGAATCTCAGAATGTGGGCAAGAGAGAGTGAAACAGGGTCATGCTCAGCCATGGGGATGTAGAAAGTTTATTCAGGAAAGACCAGTGTACCTATTAAATGTTTCCTGGAAACATCTACGTTATTCCTGCTGAAACGTGGTATAAGAGAAAATATTCTGCTGTGCTCTGTAATGTGTCCCATATAAAAGAATAGATGTAACAAGTATGTTGTGAACTGATTGTGACTGCAGTCTGGAAAAATACAAGATGCAGCCCTAAGGTACAGGAAGCAGAAGTGAGGGAATGTTGTAAGGTAAATAAACATTTCTAAACACTCGTACAGAAATATTAAGAGCAATAGTGTTTATTCAGGCGATGCACTTATGTGCTGTTTGTGCTAAAGGAGCCAATCTATGGGAACCTAACAATTCCTATGTTCAGAAAACTGGGACTGCTGATGCAGGGATAGTATAGGTGTGAGCAGGGAAAGGATTCCTTTTTGGGTTAGAAACCGAGATCATATTTGTAGTCCTGGTACTCCATGTGATTATTTCATAGCTGTTATGTATGAATTCAGGGCATTCTTTTGGTATACAAGGTCAGATCAAGGTCCATCAAACCTAGTATCCTGTTTCCAACAGTGGTCAATCTAGGTCACAAGTACATAGCAGTTTCCCTAAAAGACACAGGTTCCACAATGCTTGTACTGGGGCAAGCAATGGATATCCTGGGTCCCCTTTAATAATGGTTTATGGACCTTTCCTCCGGGAACTTGTCCAAACCTTTTTTAAACCCAGCTACACTAACAGCTTTTACTACATCCTCTGGTAATGAATTCCAGAGTTTGATTACACATTGAGTGAAAAAAATATTTTCTCTTATTAGTCTTAAATAGGTTATCTTGTAGCTTCATTGCATGTCCCCTAGTCTTTCTATAGTCTGATGGCATAAACAATCAATCTATGTTTACCCGTTCTACTCCATTCATTAATTTATAGACCTCTGTCATATCTCCCCTCAGCTGTCTCTTTTCCTCTGCACACTGGGCAGAGGGTTTCAACATGTTATCCACGATGACACCTAAATCTTTTTCCTGGGTGGTGGTTCCTAATGTGGAACCTTGCATCGTGTAACCATAGTTGCGGATGTTCTTTACTAGGTGCATAACTTTGCACTTGTCCACATTAAATTTCATCTGCTATTTGGATGCCCAGTGTTCTAATTTATCAAGGTCCTCTTGCAATTTTTCACAATCCTCATGGGTTTTAACACCTTTGAATAATTTTGTGTTATCTGCAAATTTGATTACCTCACTCTTTATTCCCATTTCCAGGTCATTTATGAATATGTTAAAAAGCAGTGAACCCAGCACAGTTCCCTGGGGTACTCTACTATTCATCTTTCTCCATTGGGAAAATTGGCCATTGAGCCCTACTCTCTGCTTTCTATCTTTTAACCAGTTCCTGATCTACAATAGTATACTGCCTCCTATCCCATGACTTTTAAATTTTGCCAAAGTCTTTCATGAGGGACCTTGCCAAAGGCTTTCTGAAAATCCATATACACTATATCAACCGACTCACCTTTGTCTACCTGTTTAGTCACACCTTCAAAAAAACATAACAGATTAGTAAGACAAGACTTTCCTTGGCTAAAGCCATGTTGGCTGTCTCCCATTAAGCCATGACTATCTACATGTTCAGTAATTTTGTTTTTTATAATGGCTTCTACCATTTTTCCCAGAACAGACATCAGACTCACCAGTCTGTAGTTTCCTGGATCATCTCTGGGACCCTTTTTAAAAACTGGCATTACATTGGCCATCCTTCAATCTTCTGGTATTACAGATCATTTTAATGATAGTTTACATGTTACTAATAGCTCACAGGTACACTACCAAAAAACTGCCTCCAGTTTTGCAACTGATTCCTATAGATTTTGGGGTGCTGAATCCAGGAAAAATAGCCAAAATGTTCCATCACGTCACATTTTCTTGCAAAATTAGATTTCTTACCCATATAAGGAATGTTCACATAATTTCTTTTTAGCCGACTGCAGTTTATTTTCTTGGCCCAAAATAGAGGTTGTAATGGTTAACTAACTAGAAACACTCCCTCATGATATTTTAGAGTGTTTTGTATTCATTTTATACATTAACAGGACAATTGGGAGGCGGGGGGCTAAATCCAGTACTCGCGCTGGCGCTTGTTCTTTCCTGTTCGCCTCGCCTCGTTCGCTCGCTCAAACACGGTGGTTGCGACATGAACGTTCCTGTCAAATTTCAGTTTCTTGCAAGTTCATTATTACCTTTTGTTTGCTCAGTCGTAATCCAGCTTTATTCCGAAGTGGTTCACTACAGTTGTAGTTTGCCGTGCTGTGTATTTGTGATGGCTCACAGAGCCAGAGGTTGCGTCAACTCTCCGGACAGTTTTTGTTTTATTTGTGGGGAATATACCGTGAAAAAGCGTCAGAGGAACATTTCTGCATTTATTTAAAAAGTATATTTCGCCTATTTCGGTTTGAAGTTAGGCGATTAAGACAAACCGTGGGCTCCTCACAAAGTGTGCAAGACATGTGAGGAAGATCTACGCTTATGGATGAAAGGTAAAAAACAAGCATTTCGTTTCGGAATACCTATGATGTGGTGTGAACAAAGAGACCACAGCAGTGACTGCTATTTTTGCTCTTGCATTGTGAAGGGATACAACTTAAAAAATAAGAACGTAATAAGTTACTCCAACCTTCCCTCAGCAATTAGACCTATGCCTCATAGCAACGAAGTACCTGTGCCTGAACCACCAAAATCTTTGGATCATATTTGTGTGGACGGTTCTGATCATGATGAGACTCATCAGATGGCTTTTCCCGATGAGTCCAGTACTTCCGAGTTTGAAACTGAACCAGATCCGAAACCTGAACTTTTCTCTCAAGCTGAATTGAATGATTTAGTCCGGGATTTAGGACTCCCAAAAGATGCTGCCCAACTGCTAGGTTCTCGGCTTAAACAGAAAAATCTATTGTCACCAGGAACAACTTTTTATTGGTACCGCAACCGCGAGACACAATTTTTGAAGTATTTCAGCAAAGAGGAAGATTTGGTATTTTGCAACGATATATACGGAGTGATGGAAACGTTTAAACTCAAGTATGATCCTGCTGAATGGCGGCTGTTCATTGATTCGTCAAAAGACAGCATAAAAGGTGTTCTTCTTCATAATGGCAACACATTCGCTTCAGTTCCTATTGCTCACTCTGTTATTCTCCAAGAAAAATACGAGAATTTGGCCCTGATTCTTCAGAAGATTCGTAATGATGAGCATAAGTGGATGATTTGTGGAGACTTTAAAATTCTATCCATGCTATTAGGGCAGCAATCCGGTTTCACCAAATATCCCTGCTTCCTTTGCTTGTGGGATAGCCGGGCCCGCGACCTACACTGGGGGAAAAAAGACTGGCCAATTCGGGAGTATTTGAGACCCGGTGAGAAAAATGTTCTTCATGAGAGCTTGGTACCTCGTGATAAAATTCTATTACCACCTCTCCACATTAAGTTGGGTCTCATTAAGCAATTCATCAAGTCCCTTCCAAAAGATGGTGAGTGCTTTCGGTACCTTTGCTCAAAGTTCCCCCGACTTTCTGAAGCAAAGCTAAAGGAAGGAGTGTTTGTTGGCCCTGATATAAGGAAACTCATTTCAGATGGAGCATTCGCTGAAACGATGTCTGAGAAGGAAAAAGAAGCCTGGGATTCCTTCAAGGATGTTGTTCTCAAATTCTTGGGGAACAGGCGGGATGAGAACTATAAGGATATTGTTGCCAGGATGCTCAATGCCTTCAAAGAACAAGGCTGTAACATGAGCCTGAAAGTCCATTTCTTGCTCTCCCATGTGAACTACTTTCCCGAAAACTTGGGGGCGTACAGTGAAGAACAAGGTGAAAGGTTTCACCAGGACATCAAGGACGCAGAGAGAAGGTACCAAGGAAGATGGACCACCACTATGATGGCTGATTTCTGCTGGTTGCTGCTGCGGGAAACCCCAGATGAAAAATACGCCAAGCAGCGCACCAAGAGAAGCATTCGGGGGAAGAAGAAACGGGCCCACCAGGAGATTGATTGACCCAAGAATGACTTTAAAATCTAAACTGTGTTGACAAATATCGTGTTTTTACTAAACTTTGAAATAAAAATTTGCTAGTTATTACCACAGTGTCGGATCTCATTTATTAGAATTTTATTTTCACACCATTGGGTGTTTGTCTTCATGTATTGCAATGGTGCGGTTTGCATTTTCTATTCTTACATACATACCTGTACAACATTTTTTGCACATTTCTTTGCTTTGCTTTGTGTCTAACCTCGCTCTTATATGCTCAATGTTTGTGCACATGTATGTGGCTGTTTTCAGTGCAGACAATTTTGCTACCATCACAGTGTGTTTTGTTGACATTACTCTATTCTTATGTGCTGCCTTGTTACAATTTTCTTTATTCTTATTTGAATAACTACTAAACAATTAGTATAAAGAATTCATCCAAGAAACTTTTATCTCGATCGCACTCAATCTGAAACGTTCACCTCAAACTGCTAACCCAATGTAGCAAAAAATCTGTACGTGATGGAGCAAATTGGTTACCAGATTTGGATTCAGCGCACCAAAAAACGTAAAAATCAATCGAAACATTAGAGGCAGTTTAAAAAAAAATTTTTTAGTGTACCTGTGTAGTAGGTCTGCAATCTCATATCTCAGTTCCTTCATAAGAACATAAGAACATAAGATATGCCATACTGGGTCAGACCAAGGTCCATCAAGCCCAGTATTCTATTTCCAACAGTGGCCAATCTAGGTCATATGTACCTAGCAGTTTCCCCAAGGGACACAGGTTCCACAATGCTTGTATTGGTTCAAGCATTGATATCCTGGGTCCCTTCTTAATAATGGCTTATGGACCTTTCCTCCAGGAACTTGTCCAAACCTTTTTTAAACCCAGCTACACTAACAGCCTTTACTACATCCTCCGGTAACAAATTCCAGAGTTTGATTACACGTTGAGTGAAAAAATATTTTCTTTTATTAGTCTTAAATAGTTTACCCTGTAGCTTCATTGCATGTCCCCTAGTCTTTCTATATTCTGATAAGGTAAACAGTCGATCTACGTTTACCCGTTCCACTCCGCTCATTAATTTATAGACTTCTATCATATCTCCCCTCAGCCGTCTCTTTTCCAGGTTAAAGAGCCCTAATCTTTTTAGCCTATCTTCATAGGAGTATCCTTCCATCCCCTATACCATTTTGGTGGCTCTTCTCTGAACCTTTTCTAATAACTCTATATCCTTTTTAAGATACGGCGACCAGAATTGCACACAATATTTAAAGTGCGGTCTCACCATGGAACGATATAGAGGCATTATAATATCCTTTGTTTTATTTTCCATTCCTTTCCTTATCATACCTAGCATTCTATTTGCTCTCTTGGCCGCCGCTGCACACTGGGCCAAGGGTTTTAACATGGTATCCACAATGACGCCTAAATCTTTTTCCTGGGTGGTGGTTCCTAATGTGGAACCTTGCATCGTGTAACCATAGTTTGGGTTGTTCTTCCCTAGGTGCATAACCTTGCACTTGTCCACATTAAATTTCATCTGCCATTTTGATGCCCAGTCTTCCAATTTATCAAGATCCTCTTGCAATTTTCCACAATCCTCTTGGGTTTTAACAACTTTAAATAGTCTTGTGTCATCTGCAAATTTGATAACCTCACTCGTTATTCCACTTTCCAGGTCATTTATGAACACCCTTGGATGTATACCATCCGGTCCAGGTGATTTGCTACTGTTCAGTATATCAAATAGTTGTAATACATCTTCCCAGTGTATCAATATTTCTTTCAATTCTTCTGCGACATCCCTTTTAAATACCATTTCAGCCATTAGTAACATCCCTACATTTCCTCAATAAAGACCGAAGCACAGATTCATTCAGTCTCTCTGTTATGGCCTTGTCCCCTCTTAGTGCCCCTTTTACCACTCTATCATCTAATTGTCCAACTGACTGACACTCAGATTTTTTGCTGTGAATGTACTTGAAAAAAAAATCTTTATTACGCGTTTTTGCTTTCACAGCAAATTTCTTCTCAAATTCTCTTTGCCTGCCTTATCAGTGCCTTGCATCTAACTTGCCGGTCATTTGGCTCCTTTTTCCATTTCCTGAAAGATGCTTTCTTGGCAACAGCAGCCTCTCTGACTTCACCTTTAATCCATGCTGGCAGTTTTTTGGACTTCCTTTCACTTTTCTTAAAGTGTGAAATACAGCTGGTCTGAGCTTCCAAGATAGTATTTTTAACCTTCGCAACTGCTCCTTTTAGTTTTATCTTAATTATTTTCCTCATTTTCTCATAGTCTGTCTTTCAAAAGTTAAAAGGTAGTACTGTGGATTTCCTTACCATCCCTCCTCCATTAATTAAATCAAACATTCCGGACCCACGGATGTGGAATTAGTTTCAAAGAGGGTCTTTGTTTTAGACGTGTCCAAGGGCCGGACGAGCATGTTATGGAATTGGGCTCATGGTGTTTTGACAAACTGAGAGGTTATCAATCTGTTTGAATGCTATTAGCATATAATATCAATAATATGCTCCAAGAGTTCCCTTTGACCAAATCGCTGAATTTCCCATATTGCGCAACAGTTGAAGGGTCAAGGAGTGTGCAACAGTTGTTGAATTGATGTGCATCTCTTAGGGGGAGAGAATAAAGTTCCCTCCTCAAGTCTTGCTGAGTACCTTCACGTGGTGACCCCGTTGTATAACATCTATACCAAATCTCAGCAAGGCGACACTACAATTAAAGTATGTTAGGAATGAAGAAGAAAAATACATACTGGCCACATGTCGACCAGCTTAATAAAGTGCCCTTCCGTAGCTTATGCTCTAGGGCTAATGATGTTGGTTGTGATAGTGCAAGTGCTGCAGAAGCAGATAACATCCCTGCCACACAGATAAAGGCCATGGTGAACCTGTTCATGGACCCACTGTGGCAGGAGAAAAACCACAGAAACTAATGAAAACGTTAAGAGGATTAACTAGTTAAGTGGAATTCTGCAGATAAAGAGGGGATAATATACTGCTATTATTATGCTACAAACCTAGAGCATTAGCAATAAATTTGAGAGATTAAGATCTTATTGCACATACCCTGGCTTAGAAGTGAGGTTCACGACTGTCATGGTATGTGCAAAACTAACCCATTAGAAGAAACTACCCCGAGTGAAAATGAAAAGAACAAAATGGTAAGGAAAATACTGGAAACATGAAGTACAAAAGAGGTTCTTACAGGACCGTTAAAGGATGTCTTCAACAGATCCTTGGAAACAGGAGAGGTTCCTCAGGACTGGAGAATGGCTGATGTCATACCTCTATACAAAAGTGGTGACAGGGAAGAAGTGTCAAACTACAGGCCCGTGAGCCTTACCTCGGTGGCAGGAAAAGTAATGGAGGCACTCCTGAAAGAGCGAATAGTGAACTTTCTCAAAACCAACAGGTTGCAAGACCCGAGGCAACATGGTTTTACCGAAGGACGATCTTGCCAAACAAATCTGATTGAGTTCTTTGACTGGGTGACCAGGGAACTAGATCAGGGGCATGCGATGGATGGCATCTACCTGGATTTCAGCAAAGCCTTTGATACTGTTCCTCATAGGAGGCTTGTCAACAAACTCAGTAGCTTGGGGATGGGTCCCAAGATGGTAAACTGGATTAGAAACTGGTTGACTGACAGACGACAGAAGGTGATTGTACATGGAGCTCACTCGGATGAGAGGAAGGTGATTAGCGGGGTGCCCCAGGGTTCGGTCCTGGGCCCAGCACTGTTCAATGTATTTGTGAGTGATATTGCTGAAGGACTGAATGGAAAAGTCTGTCTTTTTGCAGACGACACAAACATTTGCAATAGAGTGGACTCCCCCAAGGGAGTGGTTAACATGAAGAAAGATCTACAAAAGCTGGAAGACTGGTCTAATGCTTGGCAACTACGATTTAATGCGAAAAAGTGCAGTGTCATGCACTTGGGTAGCAGAAATCCAAGATAAATATACGCGATAGGGGGCGAGAGATTGGTATGCACGGTACAGGAGAAAGACCTTGGTGTGATTATCTCTGATGATCTCAAGGTGGCAAAACAGTGCGACAAGGCGGTGGCAAAAGCCAGGAGGATGTTGGGCTGCATACAAAGAGGGATTACCAGCAGAAAAGAAGAGGTACTTATGCCACTGTATAAGTCACTGGTGAGGCCTCACTTGGAATACTGTGTTCAGTTTTGGAGACCATATCTTGCAAAAGATATAAAAAGACTGGAAACTGTTCAGAGGAAGGTGACCAAAATGATTTGGAGCCTGCATCAGAAGCCTTATGAGAAGAGACTTGAAGACCTAAATATGTACACTTTGGAGGAGAGGAGGGACAGGGGAGATATGATTCAGACCTTTAAATACTTAAAGAGAAATGATGAACAAACAAACCTCTTCCAAAGACGGGGAACCTGTAAAGCTAGAGGGCATAACATGAAGCTGCAAGGGGGTAAATTGAAAGGCAATGTCAGGAAATATTTGGAAATATGCTTGGAATGCCCTCCCGATGGAAGTGGTGGGGGCAAACATGGTGACGGAATTCAAAAAGGCATGGGACAAACACAGAGGATCCCTTTTACAGCAATAGGATAAAAACAAAATAAACGGTACCATCTAACTTCTGAACCATATAATGTCTCAACAAATAGGGGTGTCCTACATGGAGTGGTTGGTTTACCCCTAAACAAAGACATGGGGAGGGGTGGCCTGCACAAAGCGACAGGTGCACCTACTCTTGCCATCTTGCTGGGCAGACTAGATGGACCATGCTGTATTTATCTGCCGTCATTTACTATGTTACTGTGTCACTATGACACTTTGCTGCAGGCAATTTTACCGGCTCAACATCAGTCTCACATTCACTTGGTGACCAACTGCTGTCGCCATCTGAATCATGACTGTCATCATCAGATTTATCGCCCGAACTTGGCTGATATGCTTCTTCGCTTGCTGAATATGCTGCATCAGACGACTCAGAGCCGTCACTGTCAGCATCTCGTTGCAATATTTCTCTTAATTGGGCAGCTGAATACTTTTGTTTTGACATCATAAACAATAACCTAAAATAAGTAAACAAAGATAAAGTTTAATAAAACGCAAAGCAGTTTTACTATAGGTGTACAATAATCGTGATGAAAGAGCTGAAAGTCTTTAGATTTCATCGGAAATAATGAGAGAACATATGATATCAATTACAGAAAATGTGTAATTTTCATAAAATAAGAATACAAAAAATAAATGATACAGAATTAATGATAAATACATTTGTCAGATCAAAAAATTCACAAAACTGCAAATTGTATCACGATCCAAACCAGACGTAAGCAACTAGGGTCAAAAATGAACCCACTGGTACTCTGTGTTGCAATTCATCATTAGCATCACCTAGAGGATGAACATTATTCCTCTCATGGCGCAATATAAAGAGAATATTGACATGTGAAAAGTCATAAAAAGATTTCATTCTTGAACAACTAGTTTCCGAGATACGCGTTGTGAAACTTGCAATGGGGTCTCTTTTGACCCCATCGGTACTCCCAGGTACTCCCAGGGGTACTCCCAGGGTACTCCCAGGGTTAAAGATATAATTTAGTTTTTTAATATAGTATCTCTGAATGAACAACATCCCCCATGTATTTTCCTGTGCCTGTTCAGAATCTAGCTTGTTTGTTTATTTATTGTAATGTATATGTTTCTGTTTTGTCAGTGTGTGTCCTATCTAGGGTTGCTATCTGGCCGGTTTTATATGGCCAGGCCGGCTGCCGGAAGACTGTTAAAAGCGGCCTTTGGGGGCGGAGTCTGCCGCGGTAGGAAATGGCCGCATAGATTGTTTGCTCCTTCCCAATACTTTAGAATCCGGAGCTAAGAACGATAACAGACCGTCTAAAACGCAGCTTTGAGCTCAGCTGAGATCCCGGAGCGATGTCAAATCTAAAACCGGCGAAATTAGATTTTCACCAGGCGGCGGGGCAATCTAACAAGAGGGCAAAGCAAGAACTCTCATCCCCGCAGAAAATGGCGCCCGACAAAGTAACAGCGGAAGGGGTACAAGAGATCCTAATAGAGCTTCGGTCAGTTAAAGAACTCCTTACTACCAATACCGGTACGTTAACAAAGGTTCAAGAGGATCTACGGGATGTAAAAGAGAGTCTCGGCGACATGACTAGGCGCATGGCGGAGGTTGAGGAAGAGGTCGACAGGCAGTCCTCAGAAATTGCGCAGATTGGCCCGCTGGCTAAGAGGGTTACAGCGCTCGAAGGGCTTCTGGAAGACCACTCCAACAGGGCTAGGAGAAGCAACATCAGAATCTTGGGAGTGCCCGAGGGTCGGGAGGGTTCCGATCCCATAAATTATCTTGAAAATCTCATACCAGAGACACTGGGACTTACTTTTGAGAGACCCCTAGAGCTGGAACGGGCCCATCGTGTCCCATCTCACCCTACTTCTCAGACCCAACGTCCGCGGCCTTTTGTGGTGAAAACCCTGCGTTACCAACACGCTCTTCAAATCCTGCAAGCGGCGAAGCGGCGGCAAAATGTATTTCTGGATGGGCAGAGGATAACTTTCTTCCCTGACCTTAGCAAACAGACGGCCCAGCGTCGGAAAGAACTCTTAGCCTGCAGACCGATGCTCCAGCAAGCACAAGCACGCTTTGGTCTCCTTTACCCCCGCGAACATGCGGGTGACGCTGGATAATCGCACCCACACTTTCACGGAGGGACCACTACTCCGCGCATTTCTCCAGGAGCGGGCCCAGATGGAGGTGGGGCCCTAGAGAAAGATGAGACTTTGCGGGTTAGCGGTACAGTTATAGCCCTGCTTTACACTGCGCTGTGAGGCTGAACGTGAGCAATGTTTGTATTAACATGTCTGATGTCTGATAAGGTATTATAATAAGGTTAACATGTTCAATAGAATGACTACTCACATACCGGTGAAAATTGCATAATAGATACATGCTGTTATTGTGGATGGCTGTTGTCGAGCTTAGCTCATTAAATGTGATTAACTCTGCTTTTTTGATATTGGGAAGGGAGTAGTTGGGTTGGATGGACGGTTGGTACTCCACCATACAAGGAGTAATAGTTAATGGCAAGTTGCAGCCAGGTTACTTGTTTTCAAATTGCAAAGGTAATGAGACCCTAATTCGAGGGCAGCTGACCACGAACACCCTCCTCCCACCCCCTAGCAAGGTCCAGTATGGCTAATCGCCGAGTGCGGGTAATGTCCCTAAATGTCAAAGGTATCTCTAATCCGGCCAAAAGGCAGAAAATCCTGACCTACTGTAAACATCAAAATGCAGATATTATTTACCTACAAGAGACCCATCTATCTCTCTCCGAGTCATATAAGGTGATGGATAAGACCTATCGGAATGTTCTTTCAGCGCCTGCCCTTAAGAAAAAAGGGGGAGTTATCATGCTGATTCGGAGAACCCTGCAGGTAGAAGTTAAGGAGACTAAAACTGACCCCGCAGGCCGTTGGGCCAGGATGACAGCAGTACTCAATAATGATTTATGCACCTTTATGACGATATACGGTCCCAGCACGGACGATCCACAGTTCTTTATTCAGGTCGCCCAGGAACTTCTAGAAACGGCTCATCAAGTATCATACTGGGGGGAGATTTCAATCTTATACCTGATCCTCTCCTTGATAGAACCCCATACCGGCCGCAACATAAGCCTCATTCGTCTGCCGAATTACAAAATCTGAAGGATCTGCTTGGGCTGCTAGACCCCTGGAGGCTGCTCTCCCCTAACGGGAAAGAGTATTCCTTTTACTCTCTGTCCCACAATTCACAAACTCGAATTGACTATTTCCTTACTTCCAAGACGCTACTACCTAAGATAATGGCTACAAGTATGCTTCCAAGAACAGTCTCCGATCACTCAGCGATTTTGCTGGATCTCAGTTTGGGCCCCGAAAAGACATCCGCGGGGCGGTTTATCTTTGAGAAGCGCTGGTTAATGGATGAGGACTTCCACACCACAATGAAGGCAGCTATCACAGACTACTTTGATGGAAATCACTACGGGGATACCTCCACATGGGCCTGGTGGGAGGCCTTCAAGGCTAGTGTACGTGGCAGTATGACCGCCTATAAGATCCGTAAGTACAAGGCGGAGGTAAAGGAAAAGGCGGAGCTGGAGATTGAAATTCGAGCGGGGGAGCGGCTCCTGGCTAACTGGGCAGACCCGACAATCCTACTGCGATTGCAGAAGCTCCGGTATCAATACAATGCACTTTTGCAGACCGAAGTCAGTGAATCGATTAGAATACAACAAGGGAGACACTATCATGACAGCAATCGGGCTGGTACGCTGCTTGCAAACACGCTAAAGGTGAAACGGGCTGTGAACCGGATTGCGGGACTGAGAGACTCTACAGGAGTGTTAAAAGTCACGGATGAAGAGATCTTAGCTATCTGTGAAACCTTCTACTCTAATCTTTACCAATCTGAAGTTTTGTGGGATGAATCGGCGTTTACAGAATTTGTATCCTCCATAACGGGTCCACAGCTTGCGGAATCACAGCAACGGCTTCTAGCAGCAGATGTCACTAGTAAGGAGCTGCGCACGGCTCTCCAACAATTGGCAAAGGGTAAAGCCTGTGGCCCGGACGGGCTGCCAGTTGAATTCTATGAAGCCTTTGCAGATCAGCTGACACCGGAATTGTTGCTATATTACGCTGGAATAAGGGAAGAGTGTCCGGCAGTGGGAGCGCTTGCAGCGGCGACGATAGTAATACACCCCAAGCCCGGTAGAGATCCGGAGAAGGTGGAGAATTATAGACCTATCTCTTTGCTAAACGCGGATTATAAAATCTATGCTAAGATCCTAGCTAATCGATTGTCCAAGGTGATGGGATCCCTTATCCATCCTGACCAATGTGGATTCATGCCAGGGAGATCCACGGCAGACAATGGTCGTATGTTGGCCCATGTCCTCCGAAAGGCGCAGCAGGTGGACCAGCCAATTGTGGGCCTTGCGTTGGACGCTGAAAAGGCGTTCGACAGAGTCGAATTCCCCTATCTGTTTCAAACCATGCGCTGGATGGGCATCCCGGATAGTTTTTCTAAATAGCATCCAACTGCTGTACACCAAGCCGGTCGCCCGGGTAGCGGCGAATCATACGACTTCACGAGAGTTTCAGCTCACCAGGGGTACTAGGCAAGGATGTCCTCTTTCTCCCCTATTGTTTAACCTAGCCTTAGAACCACTGATGCTTAAAATTCGACAGGCATCCAACATAGTGGGAATCCAACTTGAAGGGTATCATTGTAAGCTGTCAGCCTATGCAGACGACCTCCTGCTCTTCCTGGACATGAAGTCGGTGGATGTCGTCTTACAGACTATTGATAACTATGCCTGTCTTTCGGGCTACAAGTTGAACCTGGAGAAGACTACCAGTATACCGCTCACACCTGCAGTCCTGGAAGACAAACTCCGGCGATATCCCTTCCAAATTGAAAAATCATCTTTCAAATATTTGGGAGTCGTCTATGGTACTACCATTGCGGACACAGTCTCCCTTAATAGGGGTCGATGTATTGCGATACTGGAAGAATGTGTGGGTAAATGGTCGCCACTAAATCTGACATGGTGGGGCCGTTTAGAAACCATTAAAATGGTTGCAGTCCCTAAGATCACATATATCTTAAGTATGATCCCGGTATTTTTTGATAAGAAATTTTACCGAGACTTAGAAAAAAAACTACTTATTTTTCTTTGGGCAAAGAAAACGCCTCGCATTGCCGCCTGGAAACTAAAGCTCCCCAAGAACCAGGGAGGAGTGCATTTTCCGGATTTCTATCGCTATCATGTAGCTGCCATGTCCAAGCAAGGCGCCTGGTGGGCGGAGGAGCTGGATACCCCAGGTGCCCCCAGTTGGCTCTCAGTTGAAACAGCAATAAGTGATCCTCTCCCACTGCGGTATCGCATCGGGATAGCCGCCCCGCCACCACACCTACAGACGCAAAATGTGATCCTCTCTGCCACTCAGCAAGCCTTCAACTTAGTACTGCCGCTCATGGGGGACGAGCAACCCTACACTGCAGCCACTCCGCTTTGGCTTAACCAACGCTTTAAAATCGGTGGGACGTGTATCGCATGGTCCACTTGGATACGCCATGGTATAATCTGCTTGGGACACCTTATTTGTGGGCAGAGATATAAATCATTTGCAGAGCTTCAACAGGAATTCCAACTCCCGTATCAGTGCTTTTTTCAGTGGGGGCAGTTGCGCCACTGTCTGAGTCACGTTGGGGTAACACCTTTAAACCTGGCCAGTGGCCGCTCACCCTTCCTTCTGTTTCAAGAACTCCGGATGGGAACAGGGCAAATCTCAAAGTTGGTGACGATACTTAGATCGGCGGACGAGCGCAACCCGAACAGTGCTCGAGTACGATGGGAGAGTGAAGCCGGACCACTGGCAGTCCAAGAACTGTGGGCTTCCTTTTGGGGATCCCAGATACGGATTACGCGGTCTGCCTCACTCACGCAGACGTTGTACTTCCTAGCACATCGTGCTTACCTGACCCCAGTTAAGATCGCCCGGTGGCAGGAGCAGAAGGATGGTCTCTGTTGGTCGTGCAGTTCTGATGTTGGGACTCTAACGCACATGTTATACAGCTGTCCGCAATTAGCGGCCTATTGGCACGGGATATGGAAGCGAATGCAGCGGATGTTCAAGATTGAAGCGCCCTTAACCTTCCATATTATTGTATACAAGTCCTTGGCGGATGTGCCGTGCTTACAGAAGCAATACCACGCACTGTTTGATCTGCTATTGAGTTTGGCACTAAAAGCGATTTTGAGCCACTGGAAATCATTCAGTACCTTGACTGTGGAATACTGGTGGAATCTTGTATGTTATCACCGAGCCTGTGAGATGGCATATGTGAAGCAGAATCCTTCTTACAAGAGATTATTGGACAAGTGGGACACCTCAGCGCCGCGGTGCCAATAATAGATAAATTGCACCTCCAGTGGAGGATGGTTACTCGTGGTCAGCGCCCCCCCCCCCTCCTTCTTCTCTAATCACTGATGATTGATTTAGTAGAGAATGTGTAGGAACCTGTCTGTATTAGCCTATGCTCTGTTTGCATTTGCACTAATGTATTTGTTTTTTATGTTGTGTTTTTATGAAAAGTGCTAAATAAATACTTCAAAAAAATAAAAAATAAAAAATAAAAGCGGCCTTTGAAAAGCCGTTTTTTTTGGGGCCGTTGGGTAGAACTGCCATCCTAGGTGGGTTTCTGTTCTTCCGTCCTATGAGGAGCTGCTATTCTGCAAGGATGAGACTGGCCAACCGAACGAACCAATGAGAGAGCAGAGGGAGTGACTAGAGAGTAGTGGTAGCTGAGTAAAAGTCAGCCAAATGAGTCAATGAGACAACAGAGGGAAGGACTACAGAGTAGTGGGAGCTGAGTAAGTCAGCCAGAGGAGCCAATGAGACAACAGAGGGAGGGACTAGGGAGTTGTGGAGGAAGCTTCCAGCACAAGGTTTTTCATCCACTAGTGGAAAGAGAGAGCCAGCCAGTCACAGCCAGAGCCAGCCAAGTAACGGTGAGTGGGTCTGAACAGTGATACTGGACTTCCAGGGTCTTAAAAAAATATTTTTTATATGAGGATAGTTATGGTGCTGTTGTGCTGTGCTGCACTGCCTGAACTCTTGTCCTTGATTCATCACTTATTTTTTAACTTCAAACTATTCAGATGCTCACTGCTGCCAAGGACAGTTCATATCAATATATATATGCCTACAGCCAATCAATTTAATGTCACTCAAACTCTCAGCATTATATATTTTATTAAATGCAAATCAGACACACACTTATCATTTTTTTTTGTTACTCCTTGTCAGCATTTCAGTCTTCAAAACATGGTGCCTTGGTGTCCCTGCATCACTGTGGTTCCTGGGACTGACTGGCAGGTTACTCACACTATGTAAGGACAGTCCACCACTTTAGGTTTCATACTTACTGCCTAAGGAGTGAGCTCAAGCTTTAGACTGCAATGTATTACTCCCAACGGCAGTTTTCATCCTGCAGTGCACTGAGCGTATTAGTGGTGATGGATTGGAGTAGGTTCTTATGTTGATTCCTTCAATATCTTTATCTTTATTTAACACTTTATATACCGCCCTTGTCAGAACGTGAGAGCGGTTTAGAATAAAAATATATGCTAGCGCCAAAGGAAGAAAGGAACTCCATTATAAAGTAAGAGAAAAGATTGACCAAAGGGGTCACTTAGAAGCAGACAGAGGAACAATAACTAAATAGAACTACTGGGAGGGAGGTCATAAGCCTGTTGGAACAAGTATGTTTTCAATAAGTTTTTTTTTTTTTATTGAAATTTATAAATTTACAAAGAAAATCACAAGAGTAATTACTCACACAAGTACATAATATTACAAACAAATTATATCACTAAACCTAAAACAAGCCCACATTAAGGAGGTGAAACATTATCTAAATCAAGAAAGAAACACCCACCACTGGTTCCTGAAATAGAAAACAACAAAACTCCTTTTAAACTAGTCAGGAAACCTGAAATACTACTGAAGAACCATTCCATAGATCATAAATCAAGCCTTGCCTTTCAAAAAATCTAACAATTGTTCAACTGCAACGAAAATATAACGTTTCCCCTGAAAAACTACATGGCATTTACAGGGGAACTTCAAATAAAATAAAGCCCCCAGAGCCAAGACCCGCGGACGTACCTCCAAAAAGGCCTTCCGACGGATCTGCGTGGCTCTGGAGACATCAGGAAAGATTTGTATCGATTGACCGCAGAACTTTTCAGCTTTTTTTTTTAAATAGGCACGTAAAACCTTCTCCTTATCCAATTCCGAAAGAAAGGTGACTAATAATGTAGCCGTATGGCAATATCATCTTTGGAAGACTCCAGGAAACCAGAGATATCTAAAGTAGAGGAAACAACCTTATCATAACACATAGCCAGGGCACCATTTCCATCTCCCACACTAACAGAAGTCAATTTACCCAAAGGCAAATAGTAAATTTTTGACAAACCCATCTCTTCAGCATCAGAAAATAACAAGACCTCTTTCAAGTATTTATAAAAGAGGATAGAGGGAGATAGATAATGGGTCTTGGGGAAATTTAACAACTGTAAATTCCTAGAACGCAAAACATTCTCTAAGTTCTCCTCTTGCCTATACAATAAAGAAACATCTTGAGATAGCTTAAAAGGTAAATCTGAATGAGAGGATTGACGAGCCTCCAAAGCTACAGTGGCTGCTTCCAAAGTTACTAAACGATTCTCATGATCCTTAAATTTAGACACAGTTTCTTTGGTAAATTCGGAGACTTTTTGAAGAGAAGCAGTTAACGATGCTTCCATCCGGGCAACAACAGCCCAAATATCCCTCAGAGTTATATCAGTAGGCGGAACCACTTCTGGAGCAGCCGACACAAAAGTAACCACTGATGGAATTGAAGGAGGTAAAGTATCTGACAAAATATCAAGCTTAAGAAAAGAATCCGGCAAAAGGCCTGAACCGACTGCCCCATTACTTGCCTTACCAGGCATGATGGCGGCGTCGGAAATAGAAGAAGGATCCTGAGGGGGAGGAGTTAAACCCCTTATATTCTGAGAGGAGTCACATAGGGGCGTACTCACTGTTGACACATTCACAGAGGCGTCGGAAGATGTAGAATCCATTTTCAAAGGATCACCAACACGGACATGAGCGTCCATGGGGCCGACAACTTTGACCGCCTTGGATTGAGTAGAAGACACGACCTTCTTTTTCCGCTTCCCCATAACAGACAGCTCTCATGCACCGTAGTGCACCGAAGGGGCACCAAAGGGGCAGGCCTGCCCCTTTGGTCACGCCCCTTCGGTGCACGCGCCCAAAGGCGCACCCGCTAACGCGTCCCATGTTGGGGCAGCTGTTCTTATAGCCCACTGGATAAGCACAATCCAATCGGAGAGGACCTCCGCAGGCACCAGGGACCAATGGAAGTGAAGTAGGTAATCAAAGCAGGAAATGCACACACCTTGGCGTCCCGCGTTGGGGTAGCTGTTCTTATAGCCCACTGGGTAAGCACAATCCAATCGGAGAGGACCTCCGCAGGCACCAGGGACCAATGGAAGTGAAGTAGGTAATCAAAGCAGGAAATGCACACACCTCCTTCAATAAGTTTTTGAAATTATGGTATGAGGATTCCAACCGGAAGGAAGATGGCAAGGTGTTCCTGAGTGAAGGTCCAAGAAAAAAGAATGCAGCGTGACGTGTCTGCTCTAGATGGGCCTGTGAAGGGGAAGGGAGAGACAGACGATTGGCATGCAATAAACTGAGTTGACGGTAGGGAGTATGGAGGGAAATAAGGTTCGCTAAATACAAAGGATTTGATATATGGATGACCCTATGAGTTAGGATGAGGAGCTTGTATTTGAACCTATAATGGAGTGGTAACCAATGGAGTTGAAAAAGTAGGGGTGTAACATGCTCAGATTTCCGGGCATAAGTGACAGGTCGGGCAGCTGTATTCTGTAATAGTTGTAAACGCTGAAGTTGATAGGATTATTATAGGATAATATATAGGATTATTTAATTTAAATAGCTCTCCTATTTGGGCAATGTTATTCCATTTGGTCCACTTTGGGGGTCAGGAAGTTCATAAATAAATCCACAGCACACAGTGAGGTATACTAAACTGCAACTTTACTGAACTATCATTGACCTTCAGCATTCACAGTATTTCCCAAGAAGACACTCAAACACAATATTCACAGCTGTAATAATAGATCTATATAATTTTATTTATTTTATTTATTTATTTACTGTCTCTTATATACCGCACTATTCATCATCAGCGCAGTTTACATGGAACAAAAATGCTCAGTACAGTTAACACGTATGAGTTTACAGATAACAGGGCACAAAAACTTGGATAACAGGGGTAAACTATTTACAAAACTTACTACATGGAATCATAAGAACAGAGGTTTCGTAGAAACATAAACACCACTATGGGTTTGAGTATCAAACTTGGTGTGTTGTTGAGATACCATAAATTTGTCTGGAAATGGTATCGCTGGGTGTCTTTGGGCTCTAGGGGATGTCGCAATCTCATCCTTTCACCTTTAGAGTTCCTCCCCTACAGCTGCCTACACTTGCCCTTGGTAATTTTTATGGGTGGGGCTAGGGTGAAGTGTGGGTGGGACTGGGGGTGGGGCAGAGGTAGGACTGGGGGCCAAGACTGGGCGGAGCATGGCAAGCCACAGGTGTCGGGTTTTTCTCGGTGAAAAAGTTGGCAACCCTAGTACAATTCTTGCCCTCTACAGTGCTGTCTCTTCCTTTTCAACATTGCATTGCCTCTGTTCTCCAACTACTACTATCTGACTGCACGTTTAGGAGTGCTTTTTTCTCTCCTTCTCCCTATTCCTCTACAAGATCTCTCACTCTTGTGAGCATTCAAAGTCTCAGTTTTTTTTAGCTTGCCTGAGTTTTACTAGGGCACTTCCTGTGGAATCTGCCTGCTTTCGCCTGCATTCAGCACTTGCCCCACCCCTCTTGTTCAGCTCTGCCTCTCTGTTTTTAGCTGTGTCTCCCTCTCTCTCCTTTTCCTTATTATCCCACCCTCCCCCTCCCTCCCTCCCCACAACACCCCCACCCCCTAGTTTATAGTCTCTGATAGCCGGCCTGTGCTCGTTACCACGATTACTCACAGATGCACCTAATCCCCTGCAATCTATACCACCTAACATTTTACTCCTGACTTCTGTGCTCTTCTCCATTTCTTTTGTTATGGCTCTTCATCATTTTCTCTTCCTATTACTCATATTTCCTACTTGTCTCCCCTCGTACCAACACCTTCAAGCCGTTCTCCCTTATCTCCCCTTTACCATCCTCGCTTCCGCCACCATCTTGTCCTCAGAGCTCTTGAGCTTCACAACTTTCTCTCTCTCATTCAGCCATTTCCTCTCTCTCTGAAACAACCTCAACTTCGTTACCGTTATGCTGTCTCCTCTCTGCCCCACATTCTTCTACTCCTGCTCCTTCTTTCTTCCAGAGATATCAACCCCAACCTGTCCCCCTAGACTTTTGTCACATTCCCAGAAGAGATCCTCATGCAACAGCTCAAATCTTATTCATATCCCTCTCCTCTCCCCCTCCTCTCTTCTTTTCTCATGTGCCTTTGTGCCAGGTGCAGGCCTGTGACCCACGGTGTCTGACATAAGCAGGCCAGCATGGCTAGCTTGACCTGTAAATGAGGCCTGTGGAGAGGCATATAGGATTGCACATCCCCCAATATGCTGCTATTGTAAGATAGAACTCAGTAGAAGTATTGAATTAGCTTAGGTAGGCAGAACTGTAGAACTGAGAAATGGAAAAATACAGAAAAGACATGTTTAAAAGTTACTGATAAGAAAAAGTACATCTGCAAAGAAATAATGAGGAGTGCTGACAGATGAGTTACAGAACCTTGCTCTTCTGCACGCACAAATTGGTTCTATAGCCTTGAGAGTGTGAAAGTAACAAGTTGATGAACTGACCATTGTAATTAGGACTAGAAGGGGGGCATGCAGGTGTCATGCCCACAGAAGGGACATAATTGGATAAACTTATCAGTACCGGGACCAATGGAAGAGGTACGGGAGGTACGGGAGGTTACCGGGACCAATGAGATGTTTTTCTATACCTAGAATGGAACAGAAGTCTATAAAAGTTGTTGTAATGCTTGAAAACTTTGCTCAGCCATTTTGAAATTGACTTGCTTGAGACTTGTGCACAAATAAATGATTTGGACCTTCTGAACAGACTCCTGGTATCATTGGTTTGTCTGCGCTTTGCTGCTACATATTCCTTGGTGCGTTGGCCGGGAAGTTGTGGAATCAAAGTGTATATAGGGCAATATACCACGACTTTCCGCCTCTATAGGCTTGGTCCTGCCGGGATCGCGCCCTTCCGACGAGGGCTGCTCCCTGGCGCCACCGGTCCCTTGTATCGGAGGGAGCTGGTCGGACCTCGGCGGGTGCCGGGCCCGGTTGGAGCCAACGCCTCGAACCCGAGTGAGGGGAGTCCGATGTCCAACTCATGCGCCTGCTTGGGAAGTTTGAGGACCGGATCCGGTGAGTATAGTTTTGATTTTTGGTCTAGACAGAAATAGAAAGAGCAGTACTGCCATTGGAATTTGGAATTTGTAATCTCGAGATATTGGGAATTGGTAAGAGAGCATGATCAACTCTCAAGGAAGAGCCGAGTAACCCCGCATGGGAATTCGCTGGGTGAAACCCTCATCCTTTTTGTAATTGGGAAAAGACTAGTCAGAACAGATAGAAACGAATGCATTCTGGGATACGTTGCTAGCATGATTGTGTGAACGAAGTGTGAATGAGAGGTCTGGCAGCACGGACCAAGTGAAGGCGGACCCCTGAGTAGCGCATTTCCTGACCGGGCGACCGCGTTCAGGTCGCGAAAAGGGGGAAGCGATTGTCGTCTTGTCTTGTTATTTGTACTCCTTATACGTTTCCAGGGCCGTGAGGACCCCTTACCCACGGTCCGCCCTCCTTTTCCCTTCTGTCTGTTGTTGCGCGCACACATCGAAATGGGAGGGGCGGGGTCTACTAGAAACACTCCATTAGAATGTATGATCGCACATTTTAAAGAGGGATATTCAGGAGATTATGGTATTAAAATCACAGCAGCCCGTTTGCAGATTTTGTGTACTAGGGAGTGGCCCGATCTAGACCCCATCTGGCCCCGAGAGGGAACGTTCACTGTAGAGATTATTCAGTCAATACACCGTAGAGTGCGGGTAGCGCACCCTGATCAGTACCCCTATATAGATTCCTGGTTAAGTATTTGTGAAGATCCGCCCCCCTGGGCGCAGCGCTGTTATGAGGAACAGTGCAGAATAATGTTAGCTAAAACAGATTCTAGACAGAAAACGGAACAGCCTAGAATGAAAGAGCAGGATAAGAAAGCCAAGAAGAAACCCATCTTGGTAGATCCTGATTCCCCAGAAATAGTCCTCAGGCAGCCCCGAACCCCAGGTCCAGTAAGAGTAGCCCGGCGTCCTGCCCCAGAACCCCAGAGACGGCCAGAGCCGAGGCGGGACCCAACCCCTGATCCCCCTCCCGGAGGAGAGAAAGAGGAAGAATTAGTGGAAAGAGAAGAGGAGGACATAAAAGGCGAGTCAGAAGTGGAGATAGAAGAAGGAGAAAGAGAGAATTCCCCAGAAGAGGAGGACAGTGTACAAATAATTGAGAGCCAGCGCTAGCACTAGCGCGCCAGTGAGAGAGAAACCCAAAGCAAAACCTGTTGAGAAAAAGAAAGTGACTCCTGCAAAGGCAACGACAATAACCCTTAGATCCCAAAAGACACCTATGGCAGCCAAACTGTTTCCCTTACGGCAAGTCCCGGGAGTGCCCGTAAAGAATGATAATGATGAAGTGGTAGCGGGACCCTAACTTATGTATATATCCCTTTTTCTACAACTGATTTGTTAAATTGGAGGTCGCATTATGCCTCCTATACTAGTAAGCCCCAGGAGCTGACAGAATTAGTAACTAGTATTATGGAAACTCACCAACCCACTTGGCCAGATTGCCGTCAGCTCCTGACCACTCTATTCACAACAGAAGAACGAGCAAGAATTAGAAAAGCAGCTATTGAATGGATGGCAGAAAACCCCGTAGCTCCGGGACCAGGGCAGAATATAATAGACCGTCGGGAAGCAGCTCAGAGAGAATTCCCGAATGAAGACCCCCAATGGGATCCAAATACAGATGAAGGATCCACAGCCCTAGCCCGTTTTCGCCAAGGCTTTTTACAAGGCCTGAGAAGGGGGGGCCAAAAAGCTATGAACCTTTCCAAAGTTGCAGGAGTTATCCAAGGGATAGATGAGAGCCCAGCAGATTTTTATGAGAGATTAACTGAAGCTTACAGAATGTATACTCCCTATGATCCCGAGGCACCAGGAAGTTTATGTATGGTGAATTCTGCTTTTGTAAACCAGTCTTAACCAGACATTAGACGTAAATTACAGAAGTTGGAAGGGTTTGCGGGCATGAATGCAACACAGTTAGTGGAAGTCGCTCATAAAGTGTATGTGAATCGTGATACTGAAAGACAGCGAGAATGTGATAGAAAGATGAAGAAGAAAGCTGATTTTTTGGCTGCGGCCATAGTTGAAAAGAAAAGGGGAGGTGTCCCTAGTCGAAGGAGCAGAGGAAGAGGGCGGGGTCAAGGCGGAGGCTGGACCCAGAGACTAGGCGTGAACCAATGCGCCTATTGCAGAGAGGAAGGACATTGGAGAGATACGTGCCCGCAACTCGAAGACGCCCAGCAAGATGATGACAACGATCATCAGTGGCGAGAAGAAAGACGAGGCCGTCCCCGAGGCCGAGGAGGAGCCAATCGAGAACAATACCAGCGAGAGAGAGGAGGAGCCATTCAAGCATTGGCCACACCAGCCCATGATGAGGATGACGTGGATTAGGACAGACCGGGCTCCAAGTTTGCTTTAGGTCTCCAGGAGCCTATGGTCGGAATACAAATAGGAGACCAAATTATGAATTTTATGGTTGATACTGGAGCACAGCATTCAGTAATAGACAAAAAGATAACCCCATTCACTACAAAAGCAGTCACCATTATAGGAGCAACTGGTGCCAAAGCCACAAAGTCTTTTCTTCAAAACCGAATATGCAGTCTAGGAGGACAGCAAGTAACTCATCAATTCCTTTACATGCCCGAATGTCCAGTACCACTACTGGGACGAGATATGCTAGCCAAGCTTCAAGCACAAATATCTTTCTCTGAGCAAGGAGAAATGCAAATGACAGTAAATTCCCAAGCCAAACCAGCAGGAGTAATGCTGCTGACAGTTCCCCGAGAAGAAGAATGGAGGTATTACGTTGATGACTCCATTCAAGATACCTATTTTGAACAAACTCTAAAGAATATCGATGCACCGCCTGGAGTATGGGCAGAAGGCAGCCCCCCAGGCCTAGCCAAGCATATAGCCCCCGTGATTGTAACCCTCAAGCCTAGTGCTACACCAGTGCACGTCAAACAGTACCCTCTCCCAAGAGCCGCAATTGAAGGCATTCATCGCCATCTACAAAGATTGCTTGAGTATGGCCTACTAAAAGTATGTCAATCCCCATGGAACACTCCACTTTTGCCAGTAAAGAAACCTGGGACAGATGATTATCGCCCAGTACAAGATTTGAGAAGAGTAAATGATGCAGCTGAGACCATACATCCAGTCGTACCCAATCCTTACACCCTCCTAGGACTGATACCTGCTGAAGCTACCCATTTCACTGTACTGGATTTGAAAGATGCATTCTTTTGCATAAGATTAGCCCCTGTAAGCCAAATATTGTTTGCATTCGAATGGCAGGACCCCATCTCTGGAAGAGGGGGCCAACGCACCTGGACAAGATTACCCCAAGGATTCAAGAATTCACCTACCATCTTTAGTGCTGCACTGAATCAAGACCTTTCAAGCTATCCAGTAGCCCCGGGAAAGAGAGTGCTTCTCCAATACGTGGATGATCTGTTGATAGCTGCCGTATCAGAAAGTGAATGTATACTAGCCACCAAAGATCTCTTGCAGTTACTAGATGAAGCTGGATACAAAGTTTCCAGAGCCAAAGCACAGCTATGCCAAAAAGAAGTGAAATACTTGGGTTTTCGTATCACCCAAGGAAGCAGAAGATTAGGCAGAGAAAGAAAAGAAGCAGTATGCAGAATTCCAACTCCAACAACCAGAAAGCAAGTCAGAGCCTTTCTGGGTGCGGCAGGATATTGCCGAATCTGGATACCTAACTTTGCCCAAATTGCCAAACCACTGTATGAAGCCACAAAAGGAGAAGAAAAGTCACCACTGGAGTGGGGACTTGAGCAGGATACAGCCTTCCAGAAGTTAAAAGAAGAATTGATGTCATCACCAGCACTTGGACTACCAGATGTCCACAAACCTTTCCACTTGTTTGTACATGAAGCACAGGGAAATGCCTTAGGTATGTTGACTCAGAAATTGGGAAATTGGGAGCGACCTGTAGCCTACCTGTCGAAACAATTGGACCCTGTGGCCAAAGGATGGCCACCTTGCTTGAGAGCAGTCGCAGCTACAGCGCTACTAGTGAGTGAAGCAGACAAACTCACACTAGGACAGAACATACGAGTCACTGTGCCACATGCAGTCCTTGCCCTTATGGAACAAAAAGCAAATTATTGGCTCACCAATTCCCGAATGTTGAAGTACCAGAGCATGTTATGTGAAAATCCACAGATACAACTCGAAGTGAGCCATGCCCTGAATCCAGCCACCTTGATACCCATCAGTGAAGAACTCCCAGAACATGACTGTATTGAAGTCATGGAGACTGTGTTCTCCAGTCGACCTGACTTGACAGATGTGCCCATAGACAATCCCGACCAGATCTATTACGTTGATGGGAGCAGTCTCATCCTTGATGGACGACGCTGTGCCGGATATGCAGTCGTCACTCAACACGAAGTAGTTGAATCATCAGCTCTAGCCTCAGGCACATCAGCCCAGAAAGCCGAATTGATAGCACTCACCAGAGCATTATTGTTAGGAGAAAAACTTGTGCTAAATGTATATACAGATTCCAAATATGCCTTCACTACCTTGCATGCCCATGGAGCTCTCTATAAAGAAAGAGGACTCATCACATCCGGAGGAAAATCAGTCAAATATGGTCCCGAAATATTGATGTTACTTGATGCAGTTTGGGCCCCAACACGTGTAGCTGTCATGCATTGCAGAGGACATCAAGCAGGAAAAGGAGAAGTTGCCCGAGGGAATAGATTTGCAGATGCCTCAGCACGACAAGCAGCTATGACAGGACAAATTGCCCCACAAGCTATGCCAATGCAAGCAGCATTGTTTCCAGTACCTTTGAATCTATGGACCCCACGATATACCACCAAAGAATTGGATTACTATTGTGACAGAGAAAATGGAGTACTGAAAGATGGATGGATTGAGCTGCCACCAGAAGAGGGCAGTCAACCTCCAGGACGAATAGTAATTCCTGAACTATTAGGACCATCTTTTGTTAAAGCTTTTCACGAAGCCACCCACTATGGGAAGAGTGCTATGGAAAAAGCACTCAGACCACATTTCTACATCCCTCTGATGACAACCATATCAGCCTCAGTAGCACGTCAATGTCTAACCTGTGCCAAAAATAATGCCAAGCAAGGCCTTATTACGGCACCCTGAGTTCAGTCAGGAGGTGTCACCCCCATGCACAACCTCCAAGTTGATTTTACCGAGATGCCAAAAGCCAATGGATATCATTATCTACTAGTATTAGTTTGTACTTTCTCTGGGTGGGTAGAAGCATTCCCAACCAGAACTGAGAAAGCCCGAGAAGTTACCAAAGTCTTAATGAGAGAGATTGTCCCCAGATTTGGAATCCCAGCAGTAATAGGGTCAGACAATGGACCCTCATTTGTCTCCCAAGTTACTCAGCAGTTAGCAAAAGCTTTGCAGATACAATGGAAACTCCACACTGCATACAGACCCCAGAGTTCAGGGAAAGTTGAGTGAATGAATCGTACCTTGAAAGCCCAAATGTCCAAGCTTTGTCAGGAGACACACTTGAAATGGCCCCAAGTGCTCCCCATAGCTTTACTCAGAATACGCTCAGCTCCTGTAAAGTCAACAGGATTTTCCCCTTTTGAAGTTCTGTATGGTAAACCCCCACCAATAGTGCAGGGAGTCAAAGGAAGTTTAGCCCAGATTGGTTCAGAAGTAACCAGACAAGAACTCCTAGCTCTTAGTTTTGTTCTGCAGACTCTCCATACGTGGATCCAAGACCAGTTGCCTATCAACTTGACGGAACCCTTGCATCCCTACCAGCCTGGTACTTCGGTGTGGATCAAAGATTGGAAGAAGATACCGTTGGAACCTCATTGGAAGGGACCGTATACCGTCATCCTGTCTACCCCAACTGCAGTCAAGGTAGCCGAGATCGACGCCTGGATCCACCACAGCAGAGTCAAGCCCGCCGCCGATCCTGAACCAGAACAGTGGACAGCAGAACAGCATCCTGATGTACCCTTGCGAGTTACTTTGAGACGGCAACCAGCAGCTTAGACGCTTCATCACAAGTGCTTTACAGTAGCCAAGTCTTTCGAAGAGGATTGCTGTTTTCCATGCAGCAACAGTTTTGTTTCAACGAACCCAACTTGTGTGTGATTTGACACACTACTTTGAGACTACATTGACTAAGCCAGACTTCACAAGCCAGCTGAATTGCTAAGTTGGTTAATGTGTACTGGACATCTTGAGGATCTTCAATCAACACTCAGCACCCGTTAAATTGCTTCATTAGCAAACGGGACGAAGAATAAAAGACCGTCGTGATCAAGATCAGCAAGCTGAGGATTCAGAAGAACTCCAATCAACATCAACATGTATCTTTGTTTTTGCTTTGCCTTGGTTGCCTTCTTTGGAGGTTTTGAACTGACTTATGCTCTACCTCCATGCACTGCTTGCATTACTTCTACTAGAACTGGACTGAAAGTAACTCAGACTTTGCTTTACCATTCTTACTATACCTGCAAGGGAACAATAACTCGGTGTATCTATAACACCACTGAACTAAATGTTTGCACTCATGGCAAAATTAAAGCATGCTATAATCCGCATCAGAATCCATCCTATTACACGTTGGAAATAAGATGGAAGGATGCAGATGGACCTATATTAGCTGCTACACCACCACTTAAGGACATTACTAAACCTGCTGTTTTGAATTTTGATGCATGTAATGCCATTAATAGAGATAGTCAGTCCACCTGTGGTACATGGGAGAAAGCGTATCGAAATGACCATAAGTATATGTGTCCAGAAGGTGCCACAAATTGGTGGAAGTGTACAGGTAAAACAGGATCAGGCTATAGTACTGCTACAGCGGCAGACTACTATTGCCCGTATTGGGGATGTGTTTTTTATGCTACCTGGAACACTGGTATAACTGATGAGAAAATAGACAAACAGATGGCTACTCTAACCAAGCCAACCACAAATGATAAATGTCATAAAGATGCTTGCAACCCCTTACACTTTCGTATACATAATCCCCATGCATGGAAACAAGGATACAAGTTTGGTTTACGTATTGCTGGAGGAGCAATAGATCCAGGGACCATTGTATATATCAGATTGAATACTCAAGCCCACAAGTCATCTAAATATCATATTCATAATACCTTTTATGAAGCTATGCATGTAAATAAGTTTGAGATCCCCCACCCTTCACAGAATTTATTTCTAGAATTAGCCGGAGCAGTAGTATCTAGTCTGAAGATCTCAGATTGTTATTTCTGTGGCGGAACCCAAATGGGAGATCAATGGCCATGGGAAGCCCAAGAATTAAATTATTCTATGACTTACAACCAGACAGAATTACACAAGACTACCAGTGAATGGGTGTTAGCGCACTCAATCGTTGGACGTCTTTGCTATGCCAGAACTGGACCCCAGTTCACCCAAAAGGTAGGACAGCTGGTCTGTCTTAGCCAGAAGTACTATAATGCCACGACTAAAAAGACAGCTTGGTGGTCAGGAATTAGACATCCTGAACCTCCTAACCCATTAGCTAGATTTCCTGAACTTGCAAGTCTATGGACTAACCTTGCCAAAGTCCAAGCCTGGCAAGCCCCACCTGGCCTATATTGGATCTGTGGAAACCGAGCATATGCACAACTCCCGCCACACTGGGGAGGAGCATGTGTCTTAGGAACCATCAGACCTTCTTTCTTCCTGTTAAACACTGAACATGGAGAACAATTAGGATACCCTGTATACACTACCCACAGACACAAAAGAGCATTGAGACAGAAAAGAGAAGCCTTACAGATAGGCAAGTGGGAGAAGTGGCAAGGTGATGATTGGCCACCAGAAAGAATTATTGAGTATTATGGACCTGCCACTTGGAATGATGATGGTATGTATGGTTATCGCACCCCAATTTATATGATTAATCGTATTATTCGCTTACAAGCAGTAGTTGAAATAATAACTAATGAAACTAGTCATGCTCTTACGCTCTTGGCTAGGCAAAGTACTCAGATGCGCACTGCTATATATCAGAACCGCTTAGCACTTGATTATTTGTTAGCAGCTGAAGGAGGAGTATGTGGTAAGCTGAATTTAACTAATTGCTGTTTGAAAATAGATGATAAAGGTCAAGTAGTTGAAGAAATTGCTAAAGATATGCAAAGACATGCTTATGTGCCAGTACAGACTTGGCACGCATTGAAATTTCCTAACTGGTTTGCTAACCTTTTCTCTTGGCTGGGAGGATTTAAAACTTTCATTGTTTTAGTACTAATCCTTGTTGCTGTTATCTTCTTATTACCATGTTTAATTCCCTGTTGTATGCGTTCCATTCATAATGCTATCAATAGTACAGTAGAGCGGAAGACCGCAACTAAAATAATGGCTTTATACAAAGCTAGTCCTAGTAGAAATCCTTCAATCATGATGTGATTCTTCTAAAAAGTGATTTAATTCTCACACCTTATTGAGTAATAGGGTGAGATTAATCAAAGGGGGGAATGTGGCAGGTGCAGGCCTGTGACCCACGGTGTCTGACATAAGCAGGCCAGCATGGCTAGCTTGACCTGTAAATGAGGCCTGTGGAGAGGCATATAGGATTGCACATCCCCCAATATGCTGCTATTGTAAGATAGAACTCAGTAGAAGTATTGAATTAGCTTAGGTAGGCAGAACTGTAGAACTGAGAAATGGAAAAATACAGAAAAGACATGTTTAAAAGTTACTGATAAGAAAAAGTACATCTGCAAAGAAATAATGAGGAGTGCTGACAGATGAGTTACAGAACCTTGCTCTTCTGCACGCACAAATTGGTTCTATAGCCTTGAGAGTGTGAAAGTAACAAGTTGATGAACTGACCATTGTAATTAGGACTAGAAGGGGGGCATGCAGGTGTCATGCCCACAGAAGGGACATAATTGGATAAACTTATCAGTACCGGGACCAATGGAAGAGGTACGGGAGGTACGGGAGGTTACCGGGACCAATGAGATGTTTTTCTATACCTAGAATGGAACAGAAGTCTATAAAAGTTGTTGTAATGCTTGAAAACTTTGCTCAGCCATTTTGAAATTGACTTGCTTGAGACTTGTGCACAAATAAATGATTTGGACCTTCTGAACAGACTCCTGGTATCATTGGTTTGTCTGCGCTTTGCTGCTACACCTTGTGGAACGTGCACTCTGTATCAAATAAACTTGCCTTTACTCATGATCTTTTTATCTCTAATGCTCTCACTTTCCTTGCTGTAACTGAAATCTGACTCCTCCCTGAGGACTCAACTGCAGTTATGGCTCTCTGTCAATTCTCCCACACGCCTCATCCCACTGGCCACAGTAGAAGTATCGGGCTTCTACTCTCTCCTTCCCGTCAATTTGAACCTTTCCTTTTGCCTCAGTCTAACTCCTTTCACTCCTTTGAAGTCCATTCCATCTGGCTTTTTACTCCACTACCTCTCCGATTAGCAACCCCTACCTTTCCTCTCTTATACCTCCCTACATCCCTCCCCGGAAACTCTGCTCTTCTGGCAGATCACTTCTATCTGTGCCCTTCTCTTCTATTGGTAACTCCAGACTTTGCTCCTTTCACCTTGCTGCTCCTTATGCCTGGAACAAACTACCTGAGTCTGTACGGCAGGTGCCTTTACTGGCCCTTTTCAAATCCAGACAGAAAACTCGCCTCTTTGCTGCTGCTTTCAGATCTTGACTCACCCGATCTCCTTTGTGTTTCCTTATCATTCCCCCTAGATGTATCCTTGTCTACACCTACTGTGTTGTCTGTCTTGACTAGATTGTAAGGTCTGATGAGCAGGGACTGACTTTTACATGTCTGTGCAGTGCTGCGTACGTTTTGTAGCGCTATACAGATGCTCAGTAGTAGCAGCGGCAACAGTAGTAGTAGTAGTAATGTGGATAGAGTGAATTGCTTAAGTGTTTTCAGATGAAGGGCTGAAAGAAGGACTTGAAAACACACACAAATAACACAAATAAGAACAAATGTGAGGTGGATCTTGAATGAGGAGCTAGCTAAACTAAAAGCAGCCAAAACAATGGGGTCTGATGGGATATATTCAAGAGTATTGAAGGAATTTCAGGAAGTTCTGGCAGCTCCATTCTTTGACCTTTTCAACACTTCTTTAGAGCTCGGAGTGGTCCCAGGGGACTGGAGAAGAGCGCATGTGGTCCCCCTACACAAACGTGGAAGTAAGAACAAGATTGGGAACTACAGGCCTATTAGTCCGACCTCTGTGGTGAGTAATTTAATGGAAACTGTTAAAACAGAGGATAGTGAGGTTTTTGGATTCCAACAGATTACAGGATCTGAGACAGCATGGGTTTACTAGAGGCAGGTCTTGTCACACAAATCTCATTAATTTATTTGACTGGGTGACTAGAGAATTTTACAGAGATAGAACACTAGATGTGGTGTACTTAGATTTCAGTAAAGCTTTTGACACCGTTCCACACAAGAGACTTATAAATAAATTGAGCACCATAGGGATGGTCTGTAAAGTGACTGACTAGGTTAGAAATTAGTTGATTGGGAGGCAACGAAGGATGCAGGTAAACGGAGCTCTCTGTAAGGATCTGTCCTGGGTCTGATTCTTTTTAACATTTTTGTTAATGATGTTGCAGAAGGGCTGTCGGGGAATGTCTGCCTCTTTCAAATGATACAAAAATCTGCAATAGGATAGACACACAGGAAGGTTTAGATAAAATGAGAAGGAATCTAGTGAAGTTTGAAGAATGCTTGAGGATTTGGCTGTTTAATACTATAAAATGTGGGGGTCATGCATTTAAGGCTGCAAAAATCCAAGGAAGAGGTAGAGTATAGGAGGTGAAGTACTTCTGTCCATAATAGAAGAGTGGGACTAAAGTGTGATTGTTTCTGAAGATCGAAGGTGGCTAGAAAGATAGAAAAGGTGTTGGCAAAAGTCAGAAGGCTGCTTGAGTGCATAGGGAGAGAAATGGACAGCAGGAAGGAGGTGATAGTGCCTCTGTATACATCTTTAATGAGACTTCATTTAGAGCACTTTGTGCAATTCTGGGGACCACACCTTCAAAAGGATATAATCAAAATGGAGTCAGTGCAAGAATGGCTACTAAAATGATCGGTGTTCCTCATCGTAGGGCATACGGGGACAGACTTAAATATCTCAATATTTATACATTTGGAAGAAATGCGGGAGAGAGCAAGAACATAAGATATGCCACACTGGGTCAGACCAAGGTCCATCAAGCCGAGTATCCTGTTTCCAACAGTGGCCAATCTAGGTCATAAGTACCTAGCAGTTTCCCCAAAAGACACAGGTTCCACAATGCTTGTATTGGGTCAAGCACTGATATCCTGGGTCCCTTCTTAATAATAGTTTATGGACCTTTCCTCCAGGAACTTCTCCAAACCTTTTTTAAACCCAGCTACACTAACAGCCTTTACTACATCCTCCGGTAACAAATTCCAGAGTTTGATTACATGTTGGGTGAAAAAATATTTTCTCTTCTTAGTCTTAAATAGTTTACCCTGTAGCTTCATTTCATGTCCCCTAGTCTTTCTATATTCTGATAATGTAAACAATCGATCCATGTTTACCTGTTCCACTCCATTCATTAATTTATAGACCTCTATCATATCTCCCCTCAGCCATCTCTTTTCCAGGTTGAAGAGCCCTAACCTTTGTAGCCTATCCTCATAGGAGTAGCCTTCCATCCCCTTTACCATTTTAGTGGCTCTTCTCTGAACCTTTTCTAATAATGCTATATCCTTTTTAAGATACGGCGACCAGAATTGCACACAATATTCAAGGTGAGGTCGCACCATGGAACGATAATATCCTTTGTTTTATTTTCCATTCCTTTCCTTATGATACCTAGCATTCTATTTGCTCTCTTGGCTGCCGCTGCACACTGGGCGGAGGGTTTTAAGATGTTATCCAAAATGATGCCTAAATCTTTTTCCTGAGATATAGACAATTAAAAATCTCCACAGCATAAATGCACAGGAAGACAGCCTTTTTCAAATGAGCTAAGCAGACAACAAGAGAGCATACAATGATGATGAAAGGAGATAGATTCAGGAGTAATCTGAGAAAATATTTCTTTATGGAAAGAGTTGTAAAAGAATGGATTAGTCTCCTGTTGGAGGTGGTAGATATGAGGACTGTATCTGGAATTAAGAAAGCATGGGACAAACACAAAGGGGCATGTTTACTAAAAGCCGTACAATTGCGTGCCGCACAATAGCGCACGGAAACGCGGCACTCAAACGCTCAGAAATGCTCTTAAACGCCCCGCACAAGTGCGCGTGGGCCCCGCACAATTGCGCGCCGCACTAACGTGCCCCGCACAAGTACCCGGCCCGCAAATGTCCGATAGAGGCGTGGAAAGGCATTCTGAGGGCGGAGGAAGGCTCCCGAGGGGCGGAGAGACGGGGTCAATGGGCGGGGAAGGGGAGGGGAGAGGCTCCCCGCACAGTATCGGGGACGAATTTGCAGGTTAAAAATAGCGTGAGTGAAACACTCACGGTAGAGGGCATTTAAAGGGAAGAGAAACCATTTCCGTCAGCAATGTACAGGGAAACCGGGTAAACCTGCAAAACGTGAGCAGTGTGATACATGTGCACAGAACAAAAGTGCAAATAAAGATAGAAAAAGACCCAAACAAACATATTAAAAATAGGAAGTCAGCTGGGGAACCCTGATATTAATGGGCAAACATAAGAAACACACCCAGGAAAGCTCCAAAAAAATGAAATGAAGTATGGAAGGGGCTACGGAGCGGAGACCCTTCCAAAAACCATTTCCTTTTTTCTGAGCCTTCCTGGGAGTGTTTGCTATGGTTGCCCATTAATATCACTGTTGCCCAGCTTGGTTATATTTATCCCCAGTTCGTCGTGGTCGGTTGAGGGGTTTATTTGCACTTCTGTCACCAGACAAGGTGACTGAGCCCACAGTACAAATGTGCAGAGCAGGGTTTTTGACTCCTTTGGTCAGGTTTCCCACCCCCAGGGACTGCACTATCACTGTGGCCACAGTGTGGTGCAGCAGACAGAGGCAGTACCTCTAGGACCAGAGGGTCACAACTTCAAATCCAAGCTGGGGCTCCTGCCAACCCAGTCCCCATATTTTACCCACCACTAAACAGAGATAGTAAAGACACTCCTTTATTGCAGAGAACATAAGCATGGTTCACACACCCATTTTGTACCCAACACCGCACACACACCATAACAATGGGCATTACCGACAGCCGAGTCCCCCAAATGCAGTCCTGGAGTGCCACAACTCAATCAGGTCATATGCTTTTCCAAGATACGGACATGCCAGCATGTTGGCGGTAGGGTACAGGTGGTGGAGGGGGCAGTGGCTGCTAGCCACAGAAGACAGTGGCCGAGCCATGTGCAGGCTGGCACGTCCACTGCAACATAGGCCCTGTCGGATGTACAGTCATGGACTTCCCAGGGAATTCAGCACATCTGTGGCAACACAGTGGTGCAGTGCACACAGACAGTGTGTGCAGGAGCAAAAGGTCACAGGTTCAAAGCCCAGCTGGGGCTACTGCCATTCCTGTCCACATATTTTCCCCACAACTAAACCATGTTAGTAAGGGCAATCCTTTATTGCTGGGGATATACGCATTGGTCATACGCCTATCTTTTACACCACCAAGCACAGACACCATGACCAGGGGCATTACCTAGAGCAGAGTCTCACAAATGCAGTCCTGGAGGACCACACACCATTCAGGTTCCATGCTGCCACTCATACAAATAACCGTGCTGTATATCTATGCACCACCCCCATGGCATGTAGATGTAGCTCATGCATATTCATGAGGGACAGCAGGAAACCCCAACCAGTGTATTGCAAACCTGGACTGGATTTGGGAACCTCTGCCGTACAGCAGCAGCCAACAGGGACAGACACACCCACACCCACACCCACAGGCCCCATTGGCCAATGCCTCCTGGTGAGGCAGGACATTGGGCCCTGCGTGCATCTCCCAATACCAGCACTTGCATACCTTAGCAATGTCACCCTACACCAGGGTATATGGTACACAGCTCTCAAACGTTTGCTATGAGTACTGGCAGATAGATATCCCTACGTTACGCACAGTCTGCTCTATGAGCTCCATCATAATAATCTATCTGATGTTTGCGGTGTGTGCGTCAGGTCTGGCCCTGACAGTGTTTACCACCCTAGGGAGGGACCCCCAACGGTATTGCATACCATACCCATGCCTGTACTGTGCCCAGGACTGGTGTGGTGGGCAAGGATTCTGAACCCCTCTATAGTAGCACAATGCTGGCATACGTGTGGGAGTGTGTGTCTGTCTATACAGTGTGTGTTGGCTGCAAACACTGTCCACAGTTTTGGCCTGATGATGTGCATAATGAGCAGCAAGGTACCATGGGTATAGCTCAGACAGGGTGGGCTGGCCAGGATGCATCTGCACAGGGCATAGGGCACTGGCAGGGACATTGTAGTGGCCGTCCACCACCTCCACAGACAGGGTGACCTCTGTATGTGCTGCTGGGCTTTCACTCCACCCTGACTGTGCAGTGATGGCAGCATGGCTAGGCACCCCCATAGTGCTTCATAGCACTTCCCTCATGTGATATATATGGGTCACCTGTTGGGGCCTAGTCACTGATGTATCTGCTTGTGTGTGCTGCCATCCCAGTTGTGGGTGCATGCATTTCCAGTGGGACTAACCAGCAGACTGTTCACAGCTGGTATGTGCCCTGCTGGAGTGCCGTGCAGTGGCTGATGGCTTGATGCAGGGGAATATCAGATAGTGGTGGGGTGCATCTTAGCATATCCAGGCCTACTGTCTGTCTGATATTGTGGTCTGGGTGTGTGTGTGTGTGTGTGTGTGGGGCTGCTTGGACTGCCCTGTAGGGTGTCTGTTCCCTAACAGGACTGGGGTTGATGGTCCACTCTACTGCCATCATTGCAGGGGGGGGGGGTGGTGGTGCATAATGGGGATCTGTTGATAGGAGACCCTGCCTGTTTGCCACCCTCAGCTGGGGGGGGGGTGGTTGGTGGTACATAGCCCACCTAGGGGTCCGTGGGGTTCCCCCTGACTGAGACAGACAGAGATATCCAAGGTGTTCCTGCAGAAACTACCTATCTCACAGATTACGACTGTTTTGGAGCTCTGCCATGGCCTCTCTCAGCCATGGAGGGTGCTGTGGACCTGGTCCAGGGCGCCTCATCGCACACTCAGGGTGAGCACAGTTCCCGCACAGTGTGACTGTGTGTAGCTACTCTGTGCAAATTAAACACCCGGTCAGTACCTCCTACCAGGCCAAGGTGCTGTGTGGGTGCACACGGACACGTCCCCCTACCAGGCCGGGGAGCTGTTGGGGTGCATTCCCCATCTTGTGTTCATCTGTGGACAGCTGATTTGCATGTGCAGTGCATCATGGGTATGGGTGGCCTAACCCTATCCTGGTTCCCACAGCAGACTGTCTGTGTGGTGACATGCAGGCTCTCTGCAGCCAGCCAGGGGCTTGCTGGCAGCTATATAGCTGTAGCCCAATGGTTACTTCACTGCCTGTGGAGCCAGCGGTAATGGGTTCGAGCCCACAGTGGGGTTATTTGATAGGGTTGTCCAAAGCTTTTTTAGATTTAATGTACATATGTTGCTGCCATCAAACACACCCTCAGTGTACTGTACCCATAAGGTGCCTCTGAGGGTGCTTTATAGGGCACCCTATGGTTGCCGTCCATATAAGGTGCACTATACATTATCCTGTGACGCAACATATATGGTGCCCTATAGGGGACATTCAAGGGTGCCTTGGCGGACAGTGAACTTTAACATGTGCCTTATGGGCCGCCTTATGTTAACACGCTTTGTGAGTGCGTTTGCTAGTAGTGATAACTGAAATAAAAATAGATTGCCCCCTACAGCACTCATCCCCATACTACACACTGCCTCAGTGAGCCTTCTTCATTGGGCACTGTGGGGGATTGAACCCCTGATCTCTGCACCATTGGTCAGTGTCTTAACCATTGTGCTGTGGCTCTGTTCCTATGCTTGGGCATCTGCGCACCGCCTTATGCCACCCAAAATTAACAGTGCACCGCCTTATGCCGCCCAAAATTAATATGCCTCCTAAAGCACTTTTACCCATTACAGTTAATGCCTCAGCCAGCCCTTTTTGTTGTGCACAATGGGGAATTGAACCCATGGCAGCTGCACCCACAGTCAGTGTCTTAACCATTGTACTATGGCTCTGCTCCTTTGTGTGTGCACATCAGGATGCCACTTAGCCTTCCCACGCACTATTATGCACGGCGCACAATAGCGCGGCGCACAATAGCGCCCCGCGCAAATGTGCGATCGCTTACTCCCGTTTTTTTTCTTTTCTCTGCCTGAACCGCCCACTCCTTATATGGCACAGGCACACTACCGCGGCCCCGCACATTAGGAATGTATAGTAAACAGACCCCAAAGGATCTCTAAGGGAAAAAGACAACTGTAAAGCTTAGGAGTTAGACTGGAAGGAAAGACTGGATAAGCCATATGGCCTTTATCTCATATCATTTAAAACAAATGCATTTGTTCTGATTCTACCTCAACCTCTTTGCCCTACTAGTTTGTGTCCAAGATTAGCAATTGGTCAGTTACTTGGCAGACAGGTAGGATTGTGGGAAAAGGAGTAGATCTCCCCCTCCCACCCAGTGCCTGGTTACACGTCAGGTGGGAAGAGGCATAATACCTCCTTTTCCTAAAAGTTATCCTAGACATCAGGATAGGATCTGGGATGCTTCGGCTTACTTGAGGTAGACATGTCACAGTATGTAGTCAGTTGAGTTTAGGGAGAAATAATGGATGTTGAATTGCTATGGAAGTAATGGGTGAGCTTGGATTGGAGTAGAGTGAGTTAAGTTATACTGTATTTTATTCTTGTATGCCCCGTTATTGTATTTTATTATGCTTGTACATCCTATTGATTGACAGTTGTCAGAATGGGGTTAAAACCTTTGCAAATAAATAAATACAATTTGGATTGTATTTCACCTGGTAGAAATGGTTTGTACTGTAATTTATGCATTGTAATGGATCTTGGGCTAGTATTTCGAAGAGGGATGTCTCAAAGTCTAATAAATGAAATGAAATGAAATAGAGACGTGGCCACTGTGAGAGAGTAGATGGTCTAAGAGTTAAGGAAGATGGACGTGAGGAGCAGCAGGCAGTGGAGGCGTTAAGGTTGTGACTCCTCCCACTGGCACTAAGCTGTGGAGACAGTAGGGTTATGAAAAGTCCTTCAGTCTCTGAGAGTTTGGTAGTGTTGGAAGAAAGAAAAAACAGATCTAGCAAAGAATACACAGGTGTAACATTTACAGATTGTAGCTGAATGTTCAGAAAAGCTCCCATTGCTACATCCAGTGTTTGGGGGGGGGGGGGGGAGGGTGTGAGGGATTTGTAAAACACAACGGTGGTTCCATTTGTATAGGGCTACTGTGGTTGTCAATGCCCAGTCTGAGATGCAGAGGCTTGATACATTGATAGTAAGGGATATGGAGAAGCTCCTGTTGTGGATGTGTGTTACTAAGCCAGTAGGATGAGGAGGAAAAAGTGCTATATTAAAGCAGTCACAAAAGCAACATCATCTCTAGTTCTGCTCTAAGTTGGTTACTTGAATAATTTAAGTGGCACAGATGAATATGCTCTTTATGCCAGTGAGAGAGAGAAGCTGATTTTGATTTATTTATTTATTTATTTATTTAATTGGATTTCTATACCGCCTTATCATACAATCAAAGCGGTCTTACAAACAAAGATATTAAGAGTATTAGTGAGAAAATGTAAAGAAATAAAAGTTAAAGTTATGGTATAATGTGTTAGAGTGAGTTGCATTATCTACATAGTGAGCTATACTATAATGTGAGCTATTATACAATATGTATATGATTTACATTCCAGACAAATTAAGTTAGTTAATTGCATGACCGTAGTGTTCTATAAACAAAGATGGTTGTTGAATTTGACAGTTGGTCAGATACAATTGGGTATTGCGTAGGAATGGAGGCAGTATAAGGAGAATCTTGTTGCACCTTAATTTAGTTCAACATTTTTGTGAAACTTTATTAGAATAGGGAAAATAGAGCTTTGTTATGTAAAGACAGGTTGGGAACTATCTTCGCTTCTCAGAGAACAAGACCACACGGGGATTATACTTGAACCTAAAGAGGCAGGGCGTTTGGGAGGAGGAAGAGAGGAACAAAGAGGTGCAGAGTACAGTGGGGACATGAAGGTCCTTAATTTAATCTGTGTGATCACTATACAATCCTTCTCTCTGCTCCCATGGACAGGTTATGGCATATGATTGGTAACTAAAAAAAGGTACAGCTCAGACATGAAGACGTGATAGTTCACAGAAAGATTTTTGTAGATTATCAGAATTACTACTGAATTTATATTTGCTGTGGATTATATGGGCACACCTTCTATTCCTAAAAACAAATCCTTTGGTGTCTGCACAATGCCCCGATCATCCTGCAAAATTCTATTTGTACAGTTGGAGGTGACTTGCAGAGACAAGTTGTCTCTTTCTCAAATGTGATTTTAGCATAAAAGACTCAGAAGATAGAAAAGGTGGTACAGATTTTGTTCCTGCATAGTTAATAAAATCATAGAGCCCGTTATTCAACAAAGCCAAGCTCCTAAATTTAGGCTCCTAAGTTAGATCCCTAAATTTTTGCCTTATTTTCAGCCACACTTAGGAGCTTCACTTTTCAGCTGAAAATTCATTCCAGTTTAGAGGTTTAAAATGTATACTCCTAAATTTAGGCCTAGGGCTGAAAATCGGTAATAAGCTCCTAAATTCTTTTCCTCACCCTAAATCAGCTCCTGTTGCCACTCATCTTTTGTTGTTGTTGTTGTTAAGGGCTGTTGAGTTGGCATCGACTCATGGTGACCCTCTGGATAGTTGTCCTAAATTGTGTTCAGTCTTCAGTCAGGCGGCCCATTCTTGACAGCCTGGTTTCAGTAGCTGCTGTTATTGTATCGATCCATCTCATTGCTGGCCTTCCTCTTTTGCATTGACATAAGAACATAAGATACGCCATATTGGGTCAGACCAAGGTCCATCAAGCCCAGTATCCTTCCTTGCAAAGATAACCGAGAAACTAGTCCAAACTCAACTCCAGAATTATATTGATGAACACTCTCCCCTTGATTTATTTCAACATGGTTTCAAAAAGAACCATGGAGTAGGAACCCTCCTTACCTCATTACTAGATTTCTTGTATCTTCACTCCCAGAAACCCACCCAAGGATGCCTACTCATATTCCTTGACTTATCCGCTGCTTTCGACTCTCTTCCCCACCATCAACTCCTAAACAGACTCCATGAAATACCCCACCTTCAACCCTTACTATTGGTGATCTCTCACTCACCATAAAAAACCAAGTGAAATATCTTGGTATTATCCTTGACCAGAACTTCTCCTTCACTGATCAAATAAAGAGAACGTCTAACACAATATACTCAAAATTACGTACCCTGCGGAACCTCAAACCTCTCTTAAACCCCGATTCCTTTTGCACTGTGTACCAGGCCCTTACAATCCCTTCTCTTGATTACTGTAACCTTCTCTACCATGGCCTTCCCAAGAAGAGCACACAACCTCTCCAATTAGCCCAGAACACGATAGTTCGGCTCATAACCAACAACCCCAGACGTTCTCACATCACACAAGTACTCCATGATCTCCACTGGCTCCCCATTCAATCCAGAGTTAAATTCAAGGTACTTACCTTCACACATAAAATCATCTCCAATGATTTAGCTCCATGCCTCTCCTCACTCCTATCCTCCTCCAGCAATAAAGGTACACGCCGTTCCATTACCAAAAACCTACTCACCATCCCATCAAATAAGAGATATAGCAAACAATCTACTTGTAACCTGGCCTTCTCCCTCTATGCCCCATCCTTATGGAATGCCCTACCTCACGAACTACGAAACTGCACTAACCACTTTGAATTCCGAAAGAAGCTAAAAACTCATCTCTTCCTGGAACATTTTTCCCTACCACCATAGTCCTCAGCCCTCTGTCTTCAACCCTTCACTCCTGCCCTCTCAAACTCACTCCTGCAGCCATGCTGTAACCTGTAAATACCTATGTAACTGTTGTTCATTGTAAAACGTTTCACAGTTATACCTATGTATCCTTGTTATATTGTTCCATGTAAACAGTTGAAATATACTGCCAAGATATATTCATTGTAAACTGTCTTGATTTGCAGAAAGACGGTATATAAAAAAAATGTTAAATAAATAAATAAACCCTGTTGCCACAAAACACACAGATTCCACAATGCTTGTATTGTGTCAAGCAGTGGATTTCCCAGGTCCCCTTTAATAATGGTTTATGGATCTTTCCTCCAGCAACTTGTCCAAACCTTTTTTAAACTCTGCTACACTAACAGCTTTTACCACATACTCCCGTAACGAATTCTAGAGTTTGATTAGACGTTGAGTGAAAAAAATATTTTCTCTTATTAGTCTTAAATAGGTTACCTTGTAGCTTCATTGCATGTCTCCTAGTCTTTCTTCAAGTACAGAATAAGTAACCACAATCTATAGTAAAAATAAAAATATGTAGACAAAATTTAAACTGAAATACCAAGAAGTCAGACTCCGCATACAGTACATCAGATAAATAAGAGATGCAGTTCCCACATACTGTGTAAAATATAAAGATAGCACAAAGTCCAATCACTAAAATTAAATAAAATTATTTTTTCTACCTTTGTTGTCTGACCATTTTATTCTCTGATCATGCTGATCCCGATCTGAGGCTTCTGTTTTCCTGTCTTCTCTTAGCTCTATTTCTGTGGTCTATTGTCAATATGCCATTTCTTATCTCTTGTTTTCTTCACTTCCTTCCATCAGCCCCTTTCCAGTTCCAATAACCCTCCCCAGTATCAGCCCCCTTTCCAGTCCTCCCCTCCCAGTACCTTCTAATGTCAACCTGCTTGCATTCCCACAACTGCAACTGGTGTCCATTCCCTTCCAGTCCCCCTCCTTCCCCACTGTCCAGCCGCTTCTTGTACAAATACCATCTCAGATGTCAGCTCATGTCCATTCTCAGTTCCACCCCCCCCAGACAGCTCCCTTCTAGTCACCCTACCCTCTGTCCATCCACCTTCCAGTGCAATTTGCACATGTCAGTTCCCTTCCAGCCATCTCCCCATTACCCAGCCACCTACCACTCCCATCCCAAAATGTCAGCTCCCTTCCAGTCCCCCTTCAGTACATCAAGGTGTCAGCTCCATTCCAGCCCCTTCCTCCCCCCTCCATATCAGCTCCTTTCCAGTCCTCTCTTTCACCCATGTCAGCTCCCTTCCTGCCCCCTCATTCCTCTGGCAGACGCTCTCAGTATCTACTCCCTTCCAGTCCCATTCTCCCATCCCCCCGCATCAGCCCATTTGTAGTCATAGCCCTAGTCCCTGGTTTTCTTCCAGGGCCAGCAGCACTCTCCTCCCCTCCCCCATCAACCCATTTCCAGTCCCAGCACATTTCCAGTCCTATCCCCCTTATCAGCCCACTCCAATCCTAGCACCCCCAATTAGCCCATTACCAGTCCTAGCTCATTTCCAATATTAGCTCCCCAATCAGCCCATTTCTAGTCTTAACCCCACCGGTCAGCCCATTACCATTCCTAGGTCCCCCCCCCCCCCGATCAGCCTATTTCCATTCTTAACCCCCCATTAGCCCATTTACAGTTGTAAACCCCTCCCCCGATATGCTATTACCAGTTCTAGCCCCCCCAATCAGCCTATTTCCATTCTTAACACTCTATCAGCCCATTTCCAGTCCTAGCTCTCCCTTATCCCCCCATTACTATTTCCAATGCTACACCCCTGCCCCCAGCCCAGCCGGGCCCAGGCCAGCCCCAGCCCCAGAACTTCTTAGCTGATATGTAGGGAAATATAAACAAAAAAAAAAAAACCAATCGGAGAAGCTGCTGCTGCAGTGGCAGCGGCAGAATGATGTGTCCCGCGGTCCCCCACCACACCGGAAGAGCCCTACCATTCTTTTCCCATCACCAGCTCAGCTTTGCAAAGCCCCGAAGGAAGAGTGTTTCCCTTTTCCGCAGCTCTGTTAAAGTTGAGCCCACCGGTGTTGAGGGTAAATCTGAGAAATGTCAATTGATAGTCAAGGAAATAGTTCAGGAATTAAGAGGACAGAAAGAGTTCAAATTTTGGAAGAAAGGAGAAGCACTGGAGAACATAGTTTGTCATTTCAATATGAGATTGTTAAATTTTCCCTGCAACCCTATTGTACGTCTGGTAGAAATTCTATTCAAAGCTGTTCCACCGCTGTCAAGAACCTATTATCTTCCAGAAGCAAAAAGGAAAGCGGCTGTGTATGCAGCATAAGTTGGGCAGATCACTATGGATAGCCCTGAATTTAAAATGATTTCCTAGAGAAGATGAGCAGATTTCCAGATCTAAACTCTGTATTATTGGTGGATTGAATCTGGATAGAGAATACATAATGAGGATGTAAATCTGAGCAAAAGATTCTTTCTTTATGAACTGTAGAGTAGGGATCTTCTTGTTGTAAAAGTACCCAAAATTACCCAGAGGAGAAGGAAGCAGGTCATTTTGTTTAGAAACAGCTGGGTGGGTTTAACGTTTTCCTAGTAAATGAGCGATTAAGTATCCGTCTTCAATATATTTTCAGTGAGCCTAAGCAGTTATCAATGTTTCCTGGTGTGAAGTCCCTTGTTCTTCAATCTTCAGATGCTACTGCGGTCTCTCTGGACATGATTAGAAACATAGAAACATGTCAGCAGAAAAAAAACCTATAGCCTATCTAGTCTGCCCTTCCATATCAAATACAATAATCACTTTTTTTCCTTTAGAGATCTTCTGTGTTTGTCCCATACTTTCTTGAATTTGCATACAGTCTGCTTCTCTACTGCCTCCACTGGGAGACTATTCAATGCATCTACCACTCTATCTGTAAAGAAAAATTTCTGCATATTCCTCCTGAGTCTATCCCCTTTCACGCTTATTCTATGTCTCCTCGTTGCAGAGCTTACTTTTCATTGAAGGAGTCTCTCCTCTTGTGCCTCAGAGGTATTTAAACATGTCCATTACATCTCCTCTATCCCGCCTTTCCTCTAACATATGCATATTAATATCTTTAAGTTTGTCCCTGTATGGTTTATAACAAAGACTGCTGTCCATTTTAGTATGCACCCTCTGTACTGGCTCCATCCTGTTTATATCCTTTTGAAGGTGCGGTCTTCAGCATTGCACACAATACTCCAAATGAGGTCGCACCACAGACTTATACAGAGGCGCTATCACTTTAATTTTTCTGCTGGCTATTCCTCTCTATTTATACCCAAGCATCCTTCTGACTTTCACCATCACCCTTTCTACCTGCTTAGCCACTGTAAGATCATCAGAAACATTCAAGCCCAGGTCCTGCTCATCTTTCATGGACAGAAGTACTTCACCCCTACACTGTACCGCTCCTTTGAATTTTTGTAGCCCAAATGACAGACCCTGCATTTTTTAGTATTAAATCTTGACCATTCTTCAGGCTTAGATAGATCCCTCCTCCTGTTATCTACCCCTTCCTGGGTGTCTGCTCTGTTGCAGATTTGTCATCCGCAAAGAGGCAAACCTTACCCAACAGCCCTTCCACAATATCACTAACAAAGATGTTAAAAAGAATCGGACCAAGGACAGATCCCTGAGGCACACCACTGGTAACTTCCTTCTCCTCAGAGTGAGCTCCATTTACCTGTACACTTTGTGTCCTCCCCTCCACTAATATTTAACCCAGTCAGTCGCTCTAGGCTCCATCCCTACGGTGCTCAATTTATAAGTCACTTGTGCGGAACGGTGTAAAAGGCTTTACTGAAATCCAAATACACCACCATCTAGGGCTTTTTCTTGGTAAAACTGTCAGTTGTCCCCTTGGCAATAACTTAAGGAAGTAGTCTGGTTCACTCTGCTATGTTATTTGAATCACTAGTGAATTTTCTTTAATTGGAGAAATTCCTCTACATTTCTGAACGAGATCCCCCCTATTTTTCTGAAATAGTAGAGATTCCAGAGTGGTGATTTCTTTTAATTTGGTTTGATTTCTCTCCTTTTTCTTTAACACATATTTTGTTTGTGATGTATTTTGTAAATTTTAAAAATATAAAATAGGCAGCCAGAGAAAGAACCAGAACTAGTGAATGGGAAGAAGGATTTTAGAGAGAGAGAGAGAGAGAGAGAGTGTGGTAATGGGGGTGAGCATGTGAGATCCAGAAGGGGTGGTGAGTAAAGTTTCTATGATAGAGATCCAGCAAGGATGCTGACAGCGGAAGGGAGAATATGCAGCTAGGTGACATTGGATGAGAGTGAATCAGAGAAAGGGTAATTGGAGAGGGGGAAGTAAATGGCATGAGGTGAGGGAATCAAACTTGATGAGATTTATTTTATTTATTTATTGGTTTTTATATACGAGTCAAGTACAAATCTGCCCTACTCACCCACAAAGCTCTCCACCAAACTCAAACCTCCCAGCTCCGCACACTACTGACCCGACCAACCCACAACAGAAAAACCAGACAAACCACCAACAACTCCCTCACCATCCCCCATAACAGGACGAAATGCAATCAACGAACCTGCAACAGAGCCTTCGAACTATATGCACCATCCATCTGGATGAACCGGACCAGCTGGCAACCAAGTAGACTTTAAGGGTAATTTGAGTTGTTCACTGGTCTCTTATGGTCTTACTTTGAAAAAAAAAAGGCTCTTACATTCATTCTTCTAATAAATCTTTTCACTTATTGAAAAAGATCCCTGAAGAGTCCTAGGCACAAGAGAGAAACCTTTTGATAAAATCTGTTTCTGAGTAGCTGTCAGTGGATATTCAATTAGATTGACTATTATTGAACCTGTTGTTTTTGGGACTTGTCCATGGCCACCACTGAGGTTGTTCTGCTTCTACAGACTGCTTCCATCTTTCCCTCTACTTCTCCTGAATGTTCTACCTCTTCAGAATATTGTATCTCTGCTCCTGAAAAATCTGAAGAGAAACAATGGGCCACCCCCCCCCCCCTTCCACGCAATTTCTTGTCCCGGTCCATCCAAAGAAACACATATCCTCTTCAAAGAATTATATCAGCAAATAAGGAAAAACAAGTGGCAAATGTACAAATACAGTGAGAAATACACCATATTACTTGAGGAACCCTTTGTCGATCAAGAACGGACAAATGAATGGTTAAGGAGAGGTGAACTGAAACCGAAGGATGAAAGACCGATAGTTACAGCACAGGACAGCGGCTTTCGGATGAGATGGTTTGCAGTGAGTATTGAAAAAACTGGCAAAACAGACATGTCAATTCTGTAAGAAAGAGCTGGAAACAGTAACTCACCTCATAGCTGGTTGTGAAATTCTGATGGAAATTTTCTATACAGAAAGGCACAACAAAGTAGCACGCCTCAACTACTGGAAACTCTAGAAACACTACAAGATCACTGTCCCTGAAAAGCACTGAAATCATGACTCTAAGAGAATTGCAGAGAATGAAGAGGTTATAATCACCTGGTACGTTCCCATTCTGAAGGATAAGAAACTGGATACGAGGAAACCTGACATAGTGATAAAGGAAAAGAATACCAGAATGGTATTGATAATAGAGGTATCTGTTCAGAGTGATTATTCTGTGCATTGCATGGAGAGGTAGAAGATCCTGAAGTACCAAGAAATGCAGTCAGAGACCAAGAAAATATGACAGAAAAGCAGAAATCTTTCCGATTGTACTGGGAACAACAGGCTTCATAAAGAAGCATTTCCAAGCACATATGGAAATGCTTCTACCCATAACTATTACATCTTATGAACTACAGAAAGAAGCTGTCTTCGGAATGATGCAAGTACTATGCTGAGCATTAGCAGTAAATTTGAGAGACTGAGATCGCACTCCACATACCCTGGCTTAGAAGTGAGGTTCACAACGGGCAAGGAATCTGCAAAACGAACCCATTTGGAGAAATTGCCCCGAGTGAACTCATATCCTCCATCTCTAAGTTCTGTATTTTCCTCTTTTTCAACTCTGATTTAAATTGCTCAGTTTGTATATTAAACACTGCAGTTGGAAGCACTGCATGCAAATCTATCTCATGGATATTCATCACAGATACCCTGAAAACCTAATTGAGTTGGGTTGCCCCATAAAACTAAAAACAGTAAAAGACAGAAAACCCCATTCATTCTTTTTCCCTCTCGACTGTTGTGCCACTTCCTGCCCTCTTGTTTCAGAGCCCTTCTGTATTGTTCCTGGTGCCACCCTAGATGCTGCCACTGTGTCACTAACTGCCCTGCCGCTGCCCGACCAGCTCTTTTGATTTGGTGCCCTGTTGTATTTACCAGAACTATAGAGATTAGAGACCCAAGCCAGTAAGAGAGATCAGACCCTTCTCTTATTTAATTTAGGAATAGTTAAGATTTTTCTCCTTTTGAGGTACTAGAGGAGAACAAACCTAAGCTTTCTTTAGAAGCTTAAATGACAAGGTTTCAACTTTCATACTTTGGACACATCATGTGAAAAGAAAGATCATTAGAGAAAGACATCATGCTTGGCAAGTTGAAGGGTCAATATAAAAGAAGGAGGTCAGCAATGAGATGGATTGATGCAATAACTGCAACTATGGATGCCACTCTATCAACAATTAGTCACCTGACTGAAGACAGAACACAGTTTAGGACAGCTATCCACAGGACTGCCATGAGTCAACATAGATTCAACAGCACTCAACAGCAAGCAGTCAGGGTAACAAACACCTTTTGTGAGTCAAGATGCCTGTGATGTGCTATAGCATGGGAGATACATCTACCTGTATTGGAGGGAACGTTAATTACCTCCACTGCAGTACTATCATATCATGAGTTCACCATTCCACCCATACTTACATATCCTCTGGAGACACCCAATTTATTCCAGTGTTAGTATTAAATTCCAGAACACTTCTTGACCCCTCTGCGACTTTTGACACTGTTGACCATGGTAGTGGTCCTGATATTTCGGAAACGTTACTGTAAGGAGGAGTTCAGATTCTGATATGTGTTTTAAAGTTACAAGTTTCAGCAGAATGTTAAATCTGTATCTAGTGAACACAGTGCACCCAGTTCAATGGTACCTAGATGAGTTTCTTCTTGTATGATTGTCTTTTCTGTGCTCGCCTATTAGCATGACAGCAAGTGGGAATATTAATGTTGTAATTCTTGTTTGTGACTGCTGATTTATCATTCCTTAAACACAATACAATTTTTGGTTTTGTTTGAAGAGTTCTGAGTACTGCCTAAGAGATCTTTAAAAAGGAGGCTATTTTTATATTTATTAGAGAACCTTTTATTTGCTGCTTAGGTTACTTGTTTTATTTGTTGTAACTGTTTGCAGAAGGGTATGTTTCTGTTTTAGGCAAAGCTTTTCTTCTGTTGGTTTTTTTATTTCCTCTAGCCTTCGAGTTCAAAGAGGAGGAAAAACACTCATTGAAGGCGCTTCACAGTTGACATGTTACATCCCTTCCTACCCCAACCCCCACTCATTCCATGTGAGAAATCTTGCTGTATAGAATCACTCACCAATTAGCTTGTTGATTAAGACAGAAGTATTTGGTATTGCTTGGAAGGGAAAATCTAGGAAGCAAATAATTCCATATTCAGATATCTGATAAAAGTAAACAATTAGCTATATTTGAAGGACCTTTGATTAGGTAATTCTACAAGGGAGAACTTCAGGCAAATATATCAGATTTTAGTATTTTAATGTGATAAGAAACTTCTCCATACCCAAATAAATGCTGAGCAAGCCAGCAGGTCTATACATAGAGAATCACAACATAGATGCTAGATCTCACATAAAGATGCTTTTTGTATTAAAGGACAGCTGAGGAGAAGTTAGGGACTTTTGTAGGTCTTTTTCTCATTCCCTTCAAAAAATGCCAGAGCTCATACAACTGAACTATGGCTGAGAACAATCATGTTGCCAAAGCTGCTGTTCCCATTACAGCTTCTATCTCTTTCCAAACGGACAGCCTGATTCCAGGCAAAGGACTGACTGCATGTGCAAGATGTCTGCAAGATGAATAACTCATGAAACAAGTGGAGGAGCTGAGAGAGCAGGTGGCAAGACCTCTTGGGCCATACAAGAGCTCCAAAGAGATGTAGATTGTATGACACAGAAAGAGTGCTGGACCTGGTCCATCATAGCCTGCAGAATTGATAATCCATCTCTACTATCTCTCATACTGAAGAACTGGAATACTACTAGGTATCCTTCCAAGTGTATCAAGAGTGGCTTCATGGCTCTGGGATAAAGGGTGAAGAAAATAAGTGTGCAGGTGGTGTTCTCAATCCTGCCTTTTGAAGATCAAGGCTAAGACAGAGAAGCTCGCAGCTTAAAGATGATTGCATAGCTGCATATTGTAGATGGCATTATTGAGGGTGTTTTGGCTTCCTGGATCATGGGATGATTTTCCAAGAGCTGCTGAGCAGAGATGGTGCCCACCACTCTAAGAAGGGTTGAAGTGACTTTGCATCACACTGGCAGACCCCCACTTTCCCCCTCTACCTCTGCCACCCTTTCTTCCTTTTCTATGATCTTTGAGGAGGAAACTGCATGCCTTCTTTCCTCCTTCAAACTCCTGCTCCTCTGATCCTTTTCCCACCCATCTCCTAAGCCCCATCTCCTCCACCGTAGTCTCTTCCATCTCTCATATTCCCAACCTACCACTCTCCACTGCAACTGCCCCTATAGCCTTCAAGCATGCTGTAGTTATGACTCTCCTCCAGGAACCCTCACTTGTCCCTACCTGTCCTCCTTACTATCGACCCATCTCCCTCCTCCCCTTCAAGTAGTGAACCGCACGTTCACTACCTGAACGTGTGGTTCACTGCCTTTGCCTTGACTTCTCTCCTCTCAAGCCCTCCTGGATCCTTTATATTCTGGCTCCTGGATCCTTTATAATCTGGCTTTCATCTTTTATATTCTACCAGTGACTTGTTCCTGGCAAAATCCAAGGGCTTTTACTCAGTCCTCATCCTTCTTGACCTCTCTGCTGCTTTTGACATGTTGACCACAACCTTCTCCTTGATGCTTTGTCCTCGCTTGATTTTAAGGGTTCTGTACTATCCTGGTTCTCCTCCTATTTCTCTCTTCACTCATTGAGTGTTTGTTCTGGTGGATCCTCCTCTGCTGCTATCCTGCTCTCAGTTGTTGTACCCAAGGATCTGTCTTGGGTCCACTACTTTACTGTCTCTATACCCAGTCCCTTGATGCACTCATCTCTTCCCATGGCTTTCAGTACCATCTTTAAGCTGATGACTCACAGATCTACCTCTCTATTCCTGAAATCTCTCCGTCAATCTAGACCTGGATCTCTGCCTGCATTTCTGACATTGCTGCTTGGATGTCTCTCTGCCATTTGAAATTGAACATGGCCAAAACAGAGCTTCCTATTCCCCTCCCCCTAAAACTTCCTCTGCTCTTCCTCCTTTCTCAGTCTCTGTGGATAACTCTCTACTCCTCCCTGTTTCCTCAGCTCACAATCTTGAGGTTGTCTTTGACTCCTCTCTCTCCTTTTCTGCACACATCCATCTAATAGCAAAGACCCTACCGTTTCTTTCTTTATAACATTAATCAAATCTGCCCATTCCTTTCTGAACACACTACTAAGACACTTATCCTCTCCTTAATCACCTCCCATCTTGACTATTGTAACCTACTCCTTGCTGGTCTCCCCTGAATCATCTCTCTCCCCTTTAATCTGTTCAGCATTTCCGCCAGCCTCATCATGCTCATATTACCCTTCTTCGCAAAGTCAATTTATTGGCTCCTTATCCGTTTCCGCATCTGTCAAACCTCTGCTGGACCTATAAGTGCATTCACTCTGCAGTTCCCCACTACCTTTCCTCTCTTATTTCTCCCTATACCCCTCCTCGGGAACTCCACTCTTCTGGCAAATCACTTCTATCTGTGCCCTTCTCTTCTATTGCTAACTCCAGACTGCTCCTTTCACCTTGCTGCTCCTTATGCCTAGAACAAACTACCTGTCTGTACATCAGGCAGCTTCTCTGGCCCTTTTCAAATCCAGGCAGAAAATTCACCTCTTCACTGCCACTTCTGGATCTTGACTCAACTGATTTCCTTTTTGTTTCCCTACTATTCCCCTAGATGTATCCCATGCCTACATCTACAGTGTTGTTTGTCTTGACTAGATTGTTAGCTCTGATGAGAAGGGACCGTCTTTTACATGTGTCTGTGCTGTGCTGCGTATGTCTTGTTGTGCTAAACAAATCTTCAGTAGTAGTAGCATGTCATGATCTATGGATGTTCTCTATGGATGTAGCTTCATTGTATATTGGTATTTCCCAATTGGAGGTACTTTCAGTAATACAGCAGGAGGGTGGTGATTCATCTGATGAATATGCTAATTTTGTAATTCAGTTAGCTGAAATAGCACTGCAAAGAAATTTCTTTATTTTTGATGGTGTATTCTATCAACAGACTGCAAGAATGGCCATGGGGGCTACCATGGCTCCTTCCATAGCACAATTTTTTACATGGTCTCTTTTGAACAGAAATTGGTTGACCATTCCCCCAATGCTCTGCATATATTGTCATGGCATAGAACCGTTGATATGTTTTTTTGTTGTGGCAAAAGAATAAACAGCTTCTGATTGATTTTTCAGGTTTGAATGAATAATAGGGACCAGAATATGCAATTTTCAGCTCAGCAGAGCCAATATTTTATTTCATTTTTGGATTTCATATCACTTGTACAGGTGAAAATTTTTCCACATCAGTCTACAGCAAATTAATGGAAAGAAACCTTATTACACTTTCTGAGCTCTTCATGATAGTTTGCCTAAGGTATTGTGGGAAATGAAGCACTACTGAAGGTTTTAAGTGGATCTGCTGGGTGAAGCTTTTCTTGCTCGGGGGCATCCCCTACATATGGTTAGGCAAACATACGCTAGAGCTCTATATAATGATTGAAACTGACTGTTGCAGCAACTTAAGGAACCTTCAGAGAGAGACCAGTCAGAATTTATTCATTTTATTACTGAGATTTTTCCATTTAGTTAGTCTTTAGAAGATTCTAAGGAAATATTGCATTTAGTGCTAGGTTTAAAACATGATAGAATACACTGTGCATTTACCCCAGGGTTCAACCTCAAAGAGACAATTAATCCATCCCTTTTACCCATAGTGGGCATCAGCTATGTGGACAGTGTTCCATTAGAAGAATGTCTGTCTGTATTCTGGGAAGACCTTTAAGTTGCTATGGAGGACAGACTGCAAATTTACATTTGAGTTTATGGGATAATGCATCCCTGCTCTCTTCTCTGTGTAGGTAAAGCAGCCCAACTATTAAGAGTTTTGTATGATGGAGATTACTTGTAAAAATTTGGAAGCAGCATTAGTTCCTTAAAAGAATGATTATGACCAATGCAGTATTGCACTAAGATGTTTTTGCATTGATCATATAACCCCGATGCAATGGGGAGGTGATCAGGATATGTTTTTTTGATCAAGAAAGAACGGTGGATTCTCAGGCTGAACTCATTAGAGCCTGGAGGTCTGAATCGTTTTATTGAATGGTCTGTATTTCTTAAATAATGTATATACGCGTACGATATGTTATATTGTATAAGGGAGGAGGGTTTCTTTAAAGCATTCTATTTCTTTAAGAACAATTTGGTGTGATCATCCTTATTTTGGAGATTTTAATTTATTTTTGCCCCATGTTTTGGAGAAAAGAGCTATGCTATATATATTTATTGATCTTTTGGAGCTGTAGAGTATGGCTTTTGACTGATCGTACAACCATTTATTAGTGTTTTTGATTCATCACCATTCAGAATGTGAAGTATGCCATTTAAATGTTCGGGGGATAGCTGAAGTTTGGCACAGCATATTTTAAAGCCACATGCGTAGCATTGTACTATAGAGACGCACCATTCCGTTGAGAATGCTAGGCCTCCGGGAAAAGTGAGTTTGAGAAGATACGATTTTCTCTTTTTTGGTGAGTCTCTTTGCTGCTTTTTGATAGTTCTTGAAGTCTTCAGTTATTAATGCTTACCATTTTTTTAAAATTTAGGAATGAAAAAATTATGATTGCTGTATAGAGTTGAAAGGAAATCATTTTAAAATTGATGAATGTCTGGGAAATACATGACTATAAAACGTCATTTTGCTGACAGCACAGCTCATTTATGATCATCTGGCAATTTTCCTGATGCAAACATTGGCAAAAGGACCTATTAGAATGATTGTCTGTGGAGTGATTGAATTTAATTAAGAGACAACAGTTGTACAGTGTGTTTGCTTGACAATTGTCTACATTGAGATGAAAATAGGTGCCTATTTAAAGATTTTTTAAATAACTTGACATTTGTCCACGTTTGAGAGCAGACTGAGTATGGCTTTTGGTACCGAGGTCTTTTTTCTTTCTCAATAAGATACTCTCCAGATTGTAGAATTTTTATATAACTATACCAGGGAGTTATTTAGTCTAGATCGTATAGAGTATGTTTAACAGTTGCAGTGTTCATGTGCTAACATTTAGTATGATCAAATTCACGTTCCCACTGCTTAGTGCATTTTATTCAAGAACATAGGAAATACCATACAATGTCAGACCAAGAGTCCATCAAGCCCAATATCCTGTTTCCAACAGTGGCATTCTAGGTCACAAGTATGGGCCTACGATGAAAAAGACAATGCACTTTAAAAGGGCTTTTGAGTCTGTAGGTCAAGTGAGTGATATCTATTTGGGAGCTCTGAGTGTTGTTTGAATGGTCTATCAGCAGAGATGCTAACAACTATAATGGCATTGAAGCATGCTACAGACAGATACAGAAGCATAGGCAAAAGAAGGGGTGACTGAGGAGAGGCGGCATTCAGACAGCAGACAGTAGCAAATAGATCGACCAAGTGGTTTTTTTATCTTCTGGTAACTATTATATTTCTATGTTTTTAATAGCTTGGACTGTACATGTCTGTGCAAATGCAACACTAAGAATAATAACTTATATATGTTATAACAATTAACAGTGGCATAAACTATTACATGAAGGTCATTTTAGAATCAACTACATCTGGAAATGGTGGTGTTTGTTTATTAGGATTTTTATACCGCTTTATCATTTCAGTCAAAGCAGTTTACATTGTAACAAACTTGGTAATGTACATTAAACAGGGATTTGCTAACTTGGATTTTTCTGAGGTAATGAAGGGTTGAGTTTCCCAAGGCCACAAGGAGTGCTAGTGGGCATTGAACCCTGGTGTCTTGGTTCCAAAGCCAGTGCTGTAACCACTAGGCTCCTCCTCCACTCCACTCCACTCTGCAGATTGCACCATATGCAAATGGTGAGTTCAGTAAACTGCTATATATAAGTGCAGAAGTCTGGGATAGACACATTTCAAGGATGGGCTAAAGAGTTATATGTGTAATTGTACCTCTTAAAAAATGTTCCTGCCGGCTTTTGAATCTGATTCAAGACACATTTGTACTCAGGATCTCTACCAGTGATTCGGGGATCAATCATGGTGACCTTTGCAGTATCGAACATCACCTCAATAATTCATCAAATGGAGTTAATTCTTTCAGCTCCTTAGTTTGTTTATTAAAAAATACTTAAATGCAGCAGATCTAAAATGCTCCTTTCTGTGTGCATCTTTCTATAATGTAGCATATGCACGTAGACACGCTGACGAATAAATGTGTACATTACGAATTCAGCACCTGTCTATGCCGATGCTGCTGCTGCTGCACGTTGAAAGCTTCTTTCTACCATGGATGCTGAATCTGTGGGTTCTGGCAAATCCACATCCACTCCTGCACATCCTTATACGCATTTTATAAAAGGCTGCCGGTTCTGCAGAGCCTTTTGTACAATACAGTGGGACATGTGAACATCTCCACCTGGACAGTCTGTTTCCCACTTCATGTCCCTCTGCAGAAATGAGGCTTCCAATATTAATAAGTCAGCTTGAGGTATGTTACATTCTCTATCAAATACTAGCATTCAAGAGATTAGATTCTCACTGACACGTGATACTTAGTTTTGCCCTGAAAGATTGCTCCTAGTCATCTGGTTGTTCAATGAATCTCTTATATGGTTTTAAACATTAACACACTATCAACATTCAATTTTTGTTTTTTGTCAATGCATTTTATTATCTTTATTCAATGAAGAGATACAGTTACAGAGAATCTACAACATTAAACAAGTTAAAGAAATTGTGGAAAATCGATGTAGTTTTAGGTTCTCATTCATGATCTGTAATAAATAAATATATAATAATAATAAAGCCAATTGTTATATTAGGAATTAAAGCATAGGCATCATAGAGCAGACGAGTTATAGATTAGGTAGGACTGACACTGTTCTTCATTCAGTTTATTAACGTTCTCTTAAAGTGTTATATACAGTATTTTGTTGTATACTGACATTCACTACCTACACAATAGCCATTCACATTTGTTGCCTTCATATTTGCTTGTTCTGTCCTGGCAATCTGCACATGTGAACCTCATGCAGCATGTACCAATTAACCACCCAATGAGTTGATGGTTATTCCAGGCCCCACCCACTGAAGGACAAGCGCCGCACATCCCGACACAACAGGAGGATGGTGAGGCAGGGGAAAGCCCATTAGGGCCACTACATGCATGACAAAGTTATGGTAGAAAGTGGTCCATACAAGCCAGCAGACAGAAGCAGCAGAGGAAGTAAAAGGATTGGGAGGTACAAAGGCCGTCTTGGCCTGCCATTTGTGACCTGGACTTTTTAGCTAGTGTTACAATAAATTTGAATTTTGAATTGGCATAAAATTCTTGCCATGGTATTTTTTCCTTTGTTTATGGTCTCCACTCTTTACTGTTGTTCAGCTTCTGACTCGCTGAGCACTTGTTCCAAGTTAAAGATTTTATGGACTTATTTTTAAAAGAGATTTGCCAGAGACAACAGGGCCCTTGATATTTTTCTAGATCATCTTAGACAGAATATTTTTTTAAATTAAGAACTATTGTTAATAATTACTTTATAAGCAAAACTATTGTATTTACACAGTCCATTCTTTTTTTTTTTTATTTTATATTTATGAAATTTTACACACAAAAACAAGAAAGTTCGGAGAACAATCTTGAAGAAAAAGAGCAAATACAATTAGCAAATAACATAGCAAGAAAATATCTTTTCTAATACTTACAGAAAACAAATACAATGTATCAGCTCTACAAGCCCACAATAAGGGAGGTGAAAAAGAAACATTTTAGAATACAAGTAGCAAAAAGGCTAGGCCAGGAATGGGCAAACTACGGCCCGGTGGACCTTTTAATCCGGCCCGCGGAGCGCTAGCTAATTTATTCATTTATTCACCTCACTTTCTAGAGGACGCAGCGTAATCTCGCGATGGCCGGCTAGTGTAGTGACCTGAATGACCTGCATGAAGAATTCTGCTGTCGGTTTTCAGATTTGGAAAAAATTGAAAAGTCACTTCAGCTGGTGGCCTGTCCCTTGTCACAAGACCCAGAAACAGCACCACAAGAAGTGCAATTGGAACTAATCGATCTTCAATCTGATGCAATCTTAAAGGAGAACTTCCACTCTCTTCCACTAAAAGAGTTCTATGCCTCACTTAAAGATGACTGTTTTCCAAACCTTCGGGGGATGGCACAGAAGATTCTGGCCTTGTTTGGCTCGACCTACGTGTGTGAGCAGACGTTCAGCATCATGAACATCAATAAATCCCGTCACAGATCCCAGTTAACTGACCAACACCTCAGATCTATTCTGCGAATTGCAACAACAAAGCTATCTCCTGACTTTGATGCCTTAACAAAAAAGGGAGACCAACAACAATTTTCAACAATTCAGACTGTTCTTCCAAGTCATCTACTTTCTTCTGATATTCCACCACTTCTGACTGCAAACCATCCACCTTCCTCTCCACCATCTCCATTGCCAAAACGGAGTCATTCACCTTCTGAGATACAGAGGGAGGGAGGTTGAATTCAAGATGGCGGCAGCCGTTTACATCGAGTAAGCCGTGTTTCTATGGGGAGGAAGCGAAAGGGGAAAGGGGGTGGTCAGCCCTCTCCACCCTCGGTTACCTCGACGCCTGTTACCTCGGGTCCTATGGATGCTTTAGTTAGTTTAATGGCTCGCAACCCGGTGGTTGGTGGGGAAATTGTTCGAGCTTCAGCTGATTTGGAGTCGGATGGCTCGTTGGCTGTGTCGAATACATCTATTTCCCCGCAGAGCCCTGTGCCGAAGATTCAGCAGAACCAGCCTCTTCCTGTTGGTTTCCTGGAGCTGGATACCCCCTCGATGAAGGTGTTGGACAAAGCTCCATGTGGGCTGGAAGCTTCAGGTCAGAGAGGCATGGGGAGTGCAGTCGTTGGGCAGCACAGTACCCTTCCAACTTTGACGCCGAATGGGGAGGAGAAAGCTGGGGCGGTTGGTTTTGAATTGCCCCTAGGAGAGCTGACGAGAGGAACGGAAGCTGCGGTTTCTGTGGACTCTGCTTTTGTTTTTTCTTTGCAGCGACCGCCTAGTTTTACTTTAGAGTCCATTTGGCAAGCTATTCTTTCCCTTGGAGAAGCCTTGGCTCCGAAGATTGCCTCTGTACACAGTCCATTCTTTTTTTCCATTTAAACGTTTTTATTAAATTTTTTGTCACACTTAAACAGAACAATTCAACACAAACACAAACACTCCAAGGAAGTCAACCCCCATTTCCAACCTGCTATACAATAACAATAGCAAATACCCAACCCCGAGTCCCCTTCAACCCCCCTGACCCCCCCCCAATTCCACCCCTTCCCCTCACCCCGCACCGCCCCCCTCCCCCATCCCTCCCCCCTCTGGATACATGCCTCGCCACAGCTTCCCCCACCTAACTTCAAAGAGCCCCCCCTTCTCCCTTCTGGCTGCTGTTAACCGCTCCATGGAGAGTATATGATGTATACGCCCTTCAAACTCTCCAATCCCTGGCGCTTCCTTGCGCTTCCAGGCTGCCGCTACTGCACAGCGCGCCGCGCATAAACATGCTATTATCCCCCGCCCCCTCCTTTTCCCCTGTAGCCCCCCCCAGGACAGCAGGAACAGGCCCGGGGATAACTCAAGATCCTCCCCCAAGGTAACCCATATCCAATCCCGTATCTGATTCCAGAAAATCTGGATTTTTGCACAATCCCACCAAATATGCCAAAAAGTCCCCACTCCCCCACACTCCCGCCAACAGGCAGAGGACGTGCCAGCATACATCTTGTGCAACCGGTCTGGTGTGTAGTACCACCGCATCATTATTTTATAACTGTTTTCCCTGATGCTAGTCGACATTGGAGTCTTTTTAAGCTGATCCCAAATCTCCTTCAAGGCAGCCTCCCCCAGGGATACCCCCAGGTTCCTCTCCCATTCTAGCATATATTTAAATTTAGTAACCCCCTGCCTACAAATCCCCTTATACAGAGCTGAGATCATCCCCCGAGTAGTCCCCATCCCTACCCACACCGCTTCGACGTCGGTCAGGTCCACTACTAAATCACCTTTACCCTTCCTTCCCCGGAGGTAGGACTGAGCCTGAGCTAAAGGGAAGCAGTCCACCTCCCGGAGCCCATAACTCTCCCGCAATTCACCAAACGACAGTAGTTCATCACCGTCCATCAGCTGGAAAAAGCACTCAAGCCCCTTTCGAGTCCAACCATCAAATGCCCCCCCCTCCCACCCGGGGCGAAACTCCTTATCCCCCCTCCACGGAGTCGCAAGAGAGAACCCCTTCCCCCCTCCTATGAAGCCCTTTGCCCGGACCTCATCCCATACCGATCCCACCTGCTGCATGGATGGGGAGCCCACCCCTAAATCCCGCCGGTCCTTCCCCCTTGCCCAGAGCCATGCCAACAGCCTCCCACCCTTCACATATTCCCGCGCTACTAGCACCCCCTGTTTCACCTCCCCCCGACCCCTCCAGTCCATGGCCAGCCGCAACTGCGCCGCTTGATAATAGACCCGTAGGTTGGGCACCCCGATCCCCCCTTCCCGTTTGTTAGCATAGAGAACCTCCCGCGCTATCCTCGGGGGTTTCCTTTTCCAGATATATTGAAGCACCTTCCGCTGCAGGGCCCGAAATACCTTGTCGGGAACCTTCACAGGGAGCACCTGAAACAGATATAGAATACGGGGCAGAAGATTCATCTTCACCCCGGCGACCCGACCAAACCAAGATACTTCCGCTTGCATCCAGCAGTCTAAGTCCCTGTGCAGCTCCCCAAGTACTTTGGGATAATTGACCCGATATAACTCCTCGTATCTTCCGGGAATTTGAACTCCTAAATATCCCAGAGACCGCGAGACCCAACGAAAGGGGTAAGCCTTCTTTAAACCCTGTACCACACCGCAAGGGGCCATAAGATTTAAAACCTCCGTCTTACCCGGGTTCATCTTGAATCCTGCCACTCCCCCAAACCTCTCCACATCTGCCATAATACTTCTCAGGCTCTCCACTGGTTTGCTGATGAACAAAAGAATATCATCCGCGTATAACGAGATCTTATGTTCCACTCCACCCGCCACTATCCCACTAATCAAAGTATTATCCCGAATCCGTTGCGCCAGGGGTTCAACCACCAGAGCGAATAACAAAGGGGAAAGGGGACATCCCTGCCGAGTCCCGCGTTCCAAGGCAAAGTCCTCCGTATAACTCCCATTAACCTTGACCCGCGCTCGGGGCCCCCTATATAGCCCTTCCACCCAGCCGAGAAAGTTTGGCCCGCACCCTATCTTCCTTAGCACCTGCCAGACAAACTCCCAGTGTACCCGATCGAATGCCTTCTCGGCATCTATGGACATCAGAATACAGGCTTCTCTCCCCCCCCCCCTCGCAATCTCAATGACCTCAATGGCCCTGTAAATATTATCCCCCGTTTGCCGCCCTAATATAAAACCCGATTGATCTTCGTGTACCAACGAAGGCATCCAGGGGGCCAATCTGTCCGCTAAGGCCTTTGCCAAAATCTTGACATCCACATTGAGTAGGGATATCGGCCGATAAGAGCCACATTCCAGCGGATCCTTCCCAGGCTTAGGCAGGATCGAGACGCCAGCCGTTAACATTTCAGGAAGCAACTCCCCACCCTCGGACAACATCCCATTAAAGACTCGCAACAGTAGTCCCCCAACCTCGTCCCAAAACTGCTGGTAGAAAACCCCAGGTAGGCCATCTAGGCCCGGAGATTTACCCCCTTGCAGCCCTTTCACCACCCTGCCCACCTCTTCCGCCGTCAATGCCCCCTCGAGCCCATCCCGGGCTTCCTCCCCCAAACACGGCAGCTCCAGTCCCTCCAGGTACTCATGAATATGCTCGGCCTCTACCCCCGCCTGTCTCCGATAGAGCTCCCGATAATATTGTTCGAAGCACTCCCGAATAGCCCTTTCTTCCCTTAACACCTCCCCATTCCGGTGCCGAATTTGATAAATCAAAGACGCCGCTACTCTCTTTCGCAATTTACGAGCCAGCAAACACCCAGCCTTATTACCATACTCATAATATACCTGTTGAACCCGTTGCAAATCAAACGCAATCTTCTCCACTTGCAGAGCCCGTAGTTCCCCACGGACTCGCTCCAGGTTTTTCCGGGCTCTCACCGATCCCTCTGCGCGGAAAACCCGTTCCATTGCCTTCACCTCCTCCCGCAACCCCTCCATTCTCCGCCCCCGTTCCTTCTTCAACCTCGCCCCCCAGTAAATAAACCGCCCGCGAATATACGCTTTCAACCCCCCCCATACCAGGACATCGCGTACCTGCCCATCATCATTAAGGGTCAAGTATTCCTGAATCGCCCCCTTAATATCCATCACCACCCCCTTATTTTTCAAAAGGCTCTCGTTCAACCGCCAGAACCGGGTGCCCAAATGCCGCCTGCTACGCACCTCTACCCCCACCGCACTATGATCCGACCACACAATTGGACTGATCTCAGCTTCTGTGACCCCCACCAACCAGACCTCACTCATCAGAATCATATCTATCCTGCTCCAGCATTGATGCGGAGCAGAAAAAAAAGTGTTTTCTCTCCCGGTGGGATGTCTGTGTCTCCACACATCCACCAAATTATGCTGCTCCATAAGCTTTTTGAGCCCTTTCCTATTAGACCCCCGCCCCTCCCGACCCCGAGGGTTCCTATCCCACCCATCCTGGATTGTGCAATTAAAATCGCCCCCGACCACCAGTTGTCCCTGAGCCTCCCGATCCAAAAGCCTCCGGGTAGAGTCCCAGAAGGGCCCCTGAGTTCCGTTGGGAGCATACACGGAGACTATGCATATCTCCTCCGTCCCCCACCTCCCCTTAACCCCCACAATTCTCCCCTCCATATCTTTAAACCATCCCAGCACCTGGAACCCCACCCCCAGCTTCACCAGAATGGCAACCCCCCGCTTCCGTTCCCCCCCTTTTGCACAGGAGAAAAATTGTTCCGGATATCCAGAATGTTTTAAGCGAGCAATTTCGCTACCCTTGAGATGCGTTTCTTGTACCAGAATCACCTCCCACCGATTATCCTTAAGCTCTCTAAAAAAGTGCCGCCGTTTTTGCGGAGAGTTCAACCCCTTTACATTTATAGAGCCAATCCGCAGCATTCCCTTATGTCACCCCCCTGTCCCCCTCCCTCCGCCCTCCCATATGTGGCAGCCCTGCACCGCCCCCCTCCTTTCCCCCCCTCCGCCCTCCCCCCACCCCCCACCCCTCCTCCGCCCTCCCCCACCCCCTCACCCCTGCCTCCCTCCCTCCGCCCTCCCCCACCCCCCCGCCTCCCTCCCTCCTCAAGCAAACTTCCGTGTGAGTCATGTCTTATCCCGACCCCCTCCCATAGCACGATCCCCAACCTCTTTTCAGTGCCCCCACTGGCCCCCCCCCTCCATCCCTGGTCCCACCATGCCCTTGTCCCCCAAGTTCAATCCCCCAACATACAACCATTCCCCCGCCCTCCATACCAACATGATCCCTACAATCCACCACCTCCCCCTCCCGGCCCCTTTCAATGCACAACCCCAAAGCAAACATTTCAACTATTACTCCCCTTCAGTGTTCATGGTGGTGCCACAGAGTCCCCCTCCAAGGCGTCCTGAGATAATCTCTTGAGCCTTTTCCCTTTCTCACAAACAAGCTTCCACTGGGACAGGCGCTGCTCCTTGCCACGTTCTTCCTGATGTACTCCACTAGCCGCAGTCTTAGGGATATGTTCACAGCCCAATTCATGCAGAGCACTCCACGCCTCATCTGCTCCCTTGACTCGCCTCGAGATACCATTGACTGTGAACAAAAGCCCAAAGGGGAACAACCATCGGTAACGCAGTCCTTTCCCCTGTAAGAACGCCGTGACCTCTTTCATGCTGCGCCGCCGCTCCAAGGTCCCAGATGATAGATCGTTGAAAATCTCCACCTCACAAGAGTCCCAGGCAATGCGACCATAGTTCCTGGCTGCATTCAGGATCCGCTCTTTCAGAGGAAAACTGCTCAGACATGCAATCACATCTTTCACATGCTGATCTCTACGGGGGCCAATACTGCGGTGCGCCCTCTCTACACCCACCGCATCCACGTGGCCGCCCTCTGTGTCTCCCAGTCTGAGAACATGTTGGCATATTCGTTGCACCGTCTGGACACAATCCCTATAATTCTCCGTTTCAGGGATCCCCTTAAATCGCAGATTGTTCCTGCGGGCTCTATCTTCCATTTCTTCCATTTTGGCTTGCATCTCCTCCTGCCGTTCACTTAAGCGGCGCTGCTCCCCCTCGACCTCTCTGAGAGCACTTTCCACCGTCTCCACGTGGTCGGCCACCTCCTCTACTCGATTCCCCAGGCCGTTCAATTCCTGGTGTAGAGCATGGAGCTCCGCTTTTAAATCTTTGCGCAAGTCTTTAATGTCTCCACGCAGGTCCTTCTTAAACTCCGCCAGCCAGTCCTTTAATTCCACCCCGGAGGAGCTCAGCTCAGGCCCGCTGCTGTCATCTCCGGAGCTCTCCCCGCCGCCATTCTCTTCCTCCGCCTCAGGGCGCTGCGGGCCTTTTTCATCTTTCGGGGCATACTTGGATTTAAACCCGGCTAATTTCTTGCGGGCTGCCATCACACCTCCCAGGGTCGCTTTCTCCGTGCTTTTTACGTTGGGGAAATCGCTCATGGCCTCCGTTGGTCGGGAATCAGACGGAGCTCCGTTACCTTGCGGCCATCTGCCCCGTGACGTCACCGGAAGTCCGTACACAGTCCATTCTTAAGAGCTGAATCCCAAATATTTTTCTAAGATGTGAACCTCACAGTGTAAAAGTCTTTTGAAAAAGTTGATATAAGCACCAAAGAGCTTTCAAGAACAGCCCATTTCTCTACGCTTTCTCCCTGTATGAACAAAAAGGTCCCCATTCTTGTGGAGGCCATTTCCTTTCTGGGCATCCCCGAACCGTCCAGGCACCCAGAAACAGGGTGGGCCTGCGTTGCACCCAATTCTGCTCCCGTAGGGGCTAGACATGCCCGTGGGAGCAGACTCAGGTACAAACGGCCATACGTGCCGGCCATACCCCAATTCTGAGCACCCGTACATCCAGCCCACAACCTGGCTAGCCCAGCCAGGCTCCTGCATGGAGCCGTGGGGCCATGCATCATGTTGCCATGGCATTGTGGCTCCACGCAGCAGCCACGATCCCTGGCAGGCCCCAAAATGTTTCCCCACAGCCTGACCCCTGATCGGGCTTGCCATGGCCAGGCTGGGCTGCGAGGAGCACCTTGCACCCCCTTACCTCATTGTCTGGTCCCGGGGTTCACATTTGTCCCCATCCAGGGGTACTTTTTCCACCTCCGAGATGGAATAAGTCCCCTGTCCAAATGGCCAACTCTGAACGTAAAGGGTGGACCCTGGAATTGGCCCTGTACATCTTGGGTCAGGTTCTCTCTCTCTCTCTCTCTCATCCCCTGAACCAGGAACAGAGCTCCCCGCACATCTCTGATCTACGTGCGGGGAGCTCTATGTTGTCAGTCGCAGACCTGGTGTTTAGCAGGTTGGATGTCTGGATAAGACTTTCAGCCCCTCTAAAGGCGGGTTGGAATCGGCCCCATAGAGAATATTATAGACATGAATATAAGAAGAATATGTTTTAGAGACTTCTTTATCTACATGCTATACTGTCCTAAACATAATAATATACTATAACTTATCTGGTGTAAACATTGAAAGGCTGAGTCTTACCGTATGACAAAGTAACTAAAATGAAGGATCCTAAAAAGAAAAATTGGAAAAACAAAAATAAAACTTTATCTTATGGTTTCTGAGCCCCATCACCTTTTTCTAAGTAATAAAGTCATTCAAAGATGACGTTTTCCTGGTAATCTCTATACCTTTTCTCCTCTTCTGCCAATCTACTCACCTATCAATAGGAAAAACAGGGCGAGTGAAAGACCTTACAGGGAATTCCTCGTGCCCAAAATGCTAACAATAAATTAAACTGAAAATACAACAGCAGTAATTATAGATAAAGTGTATAACTTACCAAAAGTCTGACCGATTGTTCACGTTTACTAAAGAAAAGGAAAAGAAAGAGTATTTATTTATAATTGGTGCACATTTATAGATCAGAGTAGGGCCAACTCCCCTCCTCATTATCTTTATTATAGTTCTCCAAGATAAAATCTTAAATTTCATTCAGTGAAAATCATAAAACATGGCTGCACACAAAAACAGACTCAAACAGAAAAAGTATGCCTCAGAATCACACAGTGACGCAACTAAGACCGGGATGAATGAGTGTGCATCCACTTTGCCAGAAACGTTTCCAAAATAGCCTAAGGGGGCAATTTTACGATGCGCCACATAAGTTGATACAACTAGTAGACAAAAAGACATAAATATAAAGCGATAAATAAAGAGATAAATATATGACATGTTAAATAAATAAATATACCATAGAAACATTTCATAATGGAAAAGCACACCTAGTACAACAGAATAATTAGTAGTATCTAGTAGGCTTCAATTTAGTGCTGTTTCTCTCGATTGCTTTGTTGTAAATAACCAACAGTTACAGGAAATAGTCCATGTAATGGAAATGCATTGATCTTACCCGGCCAGGATTAGGAAAATTCTAAATAAAAAAATGAGAATAGTGGTTAGAAATGATAATTTTTGACTAGGGATCATCTGCACAGGAAATATTTTTGATTTGGTCCATTTTCTAATCCCGAATCATTTTTCATTTGTTTCCATTAAAGTCAATAGGGAAAACAATTTTGCATTCTAACAGTGACATTTCCGTCCATTTTCAATGAAATTAGCTTAAAATTTGCTGTCCGAGAAGCGATAGCACAAGGCATCAAGACTGGCATGAAACACCCCTGGCATCAACAGAGGAGGAGAGGACTCCAAGCCACAAGAAAAATAGCCAAAGCCAGACAAATATGGAATGAGGATCCCAAAGAACTGGGAGAGGGGAAGAGCAGCACTGACATAACGAAGAATACCCCAAAGCACCAAAAGAGGTGTAAAGAGGTATCACCAGTGCCATGAAAGCCCCAAGGCACAGGGAGGGTGTAGAACAGCACCAATAGTGGCAAAACAAACTATCACAACATTGCACTGAAAACCCAAATTCCCAGAAGAGGAGTAAAGTGCACCAGCATTGGTATGAAGACCCCAAATCCTCTGTACACTCATACCCAGCACTACAGTAGAGAAATCTTGGATATTGCTACTACTACTGAGCATTTGTATAGCGCTTCAAGAGATAAGCAGCGCTGCACAGACATGTAAAGGATAGTCCCGGCTCATCATATCTTACAATCTAGTCTAGACAGATAACACAGTAGGCGTAGACAGGGATACATCTAGGGGGGATGGTAAGAATATACAAAGGAGATCAGGTGAGTCAAGATCTGAAAGCAGCAGTGAAGAGGTGAGTTTTCAACCCAGATTTGAAAAGGGCCAGAGAAGACATCTGACGTATAAACTCAGGCAGTTTGTTCCAGGCATATGGAGCGAAGTCTGGAGTTAGCAATAGAAGAGAAGGGCAGAGAGAGAAGCAATTTGCCAGAAGAGTGGAGTTTCCGGGTAAGAGGGTAGGGAGGTATAAGAGAGCAGAGACAGCCGCATTGCGGTCTTCAGGGACACACAGTCTCCAGAGGAACCCACTGGGCAGGGGCCGCCCAAGAGTTCCGCGATCCCAGGAAGAAGCCCCCACAGTGTTGTCCCCTCTGCTGCTGCCACCCCCACTGCTCCTTTGCTGCCTGCATCCCCCCACCCCCACCACCGCTACTGCTCTGCGATTCATCTTCTCATGTTGTGGCAATGTCCAACTCTCTTTTGAGCTGCTGCCACTGCTGCAGGATGCGAGAGATGGGATTTAGTGGGTGGCCACAGCCTGACTCCATTTTGAAAGTGGCGGCCCTGCCACTGGACCAACAAGAGGTGCATCCTTAGTTAGAGAACACATTCTAGTCCAGTGGGTTCCTCTGGAGCCATTGAACCTTCTGATGACCAGATACCAACTATTCACTAGTTTCCAGAGCAGCTCTGCTACAAGTTGCTAGACTCCATCCTAAGGATCACAAGTATGGTCCCCATTGAGTCTAATGCTGGCCAAGCAGAAGAAAGTGCTGCTTTTCCGCATTGTTGCAGAGACTATAACGGTGCTGAAAACGAATGGATATTTGTGACCCATGCCCATTTGGTTAATTTAAAAAAGTGGTTCTAAACCCAGTCCTCTGGGACCCCCCTGGCCAATCCGGTTTTCAGGATATCCACAATGATTATGCATGAGAGAGATCTGCCTATATGGCTTCCATTGTATGCAGATCTATCTCATGAATATTCATTGTGGATACCCTGAAAATCTAACAGGACTAGGGGTCCCAGAGGACTGGGTTGAGAACCACTGATTTCAAAGTACACAAACAAAAATTGTCCTCATTCATCACATTTTACCACTCATCCAAAAACAAACACACATCTCTGTATTTTTGACAGGTTGATACGTATGTAAACAGGCAAAAAAATTGCTCTGCTAGAAAGCACTGCCTTGTTTAGATGATGGCAGTATTCATAATTATATACAATGCTTGTTCCAAATGTAGAATTCTCCATCAGCAAAATAGCACTAAATCATGAGTTCTCTATGTCAAGGAAGCCTTTGCAACTACAGAAATGTAGCCAAAGTGATCTGGGGTAAACATAAGAAATGGGGAGATGATATGAATTAAAATTGTAAATGCCTTCTCCGTGAGCTATAAAACCAGAAACCCTTACTTTCTCACATTAATAAATATTTTTACAATTGTCACATAGTCCATACCAAAGGTTGTCATAAATAGACTTCCAACCCTAATGACATTCCTTGAATCAAAGTTATTTTCAGTGTAAGTAAATGCAGATATTAATTTGTAGCTATAACATACTGTCGATCGGGAATACACTGGGATCTGAAACATTCAAACAAATAAGGATAAAGGAATGTGACAAAGAAATAAATGCAAGGTTAAAAAAGCTGTAGAAAAAATATTGGTATATTGCTGTCTTATTATTTCACTTTTGTTAACAGTACAATGTAAAAGTTATTCTACATAATGGAAAAGACATTGATCTTACCGGGAATGGATAAGGATAACCCTAAATATAAAATGAAGAGAAATTAGATTTTGGTGACAATAACAGTGAAATAATTAATAGCAAAATTGCAGATAAACAACAATCAGCAGAAACAGGCCAACTGGCACCAAGGGCAGAGTAGGGGTGGGCAGGGTCATTGAGGGCTGATGTTAGGAGGGTGCAACCAGGACAATTCATTGGGCCTCTATGGTACAGGGGCACCAAGCCTACCTAGAGCTGAGGAACCAGTGTCTCCCTTTAGCTTTGAAGTCCATTCCCAAATTTATGTCCTGGACCCTAGTATGTGTAAGACCAGCGCTGAACAGAGATGGCCCATGGAGGGAGTTCCCTTTAGATGAGGCAGTGGGCTGGAGTCACCCTCAGACTGATGTGTCTGCACACTAGTGGCCAAAAAGTAGTGTAAACTTGCAATTATTGCCACTGCAACTATGGTGGCAGCGTTAGCACAGTACACTAACACCCTTCCCCTCCCCCCCCCCCCCAAGAAGTTGTAGTGGCACAACAAGGACCTGGTACCCCAGGTGTTCTCCTGTCTTGCCCATTCTGTTCAACAGCTCTAAACGGGGACTGCATGGTACAATTACTGCCTGATATTCTACAGCAGATGGCACTATATCATGCTGTATGGGATTTTTAAGGGTCCTATTTGCTAATATATGCTGAACAAACTCACTAAAAGGCATAAATCCCCCGAGGTAATTTTGTAAGTAACCTTATACTTGTAGGAAAGGGAGCATGGATGTGTATTTAGAAGAGACACTCAGTTGCTGGTCCTACCCTTGCTTCATCCTCATGAATTGAGGCTAAACAGGTTATGGCTCTTCAGAAAAAGAGAAAACTGAGAGGAAATATTACAGAACAGGGTTCGACAAATTCCAGGCGCCAGGTTGTCATGATGCGTAAAACTCAACTTGGCGCTTGGGATTTCACGTTGCTGCCACTACTGTTGCATCCGTTGCGGCTCTCACTAGCTTTAAGTCACGTGGTACAGGATGAACCCGTGCAAATCTCATGAGACTTGCATGAGGCACTCTTGCACTGCATGGCTAAATCTACTGAGATCCGCAATGGAAGCCGTGCGAGCGGTGATAATAAATAGTGTGTTCTATTGAATGATAAGTGCAAATAGCATGCACTGTTTGAATAATGTGTACACACTATCCCTTAAAAGAGCTCACTATCTTTCAGTGGGAAGCACTATTGTTGATTGTTGTGTACCATTTACCCATAGTGCACACTACTGCCCAATATTGTCTGCTGTTCCATTAGATAGGAAGGGACAAAAGTTTGTCATTACTTTCGTTTTTGCTATTGAAATTGACATCTCTGGTGCCTTGCTGAGGTGCACTGGGGCTTGCTGAAGGGGTACCTGAGAGGTGGGGCATGAGATGTGACTGGCAGATGGGACGAGACGTGTCTGACTTGTTAGGGTAAAGACTGGACTTGTTAAGGGAGAGAGACCATGTGAGGCAGAGTGCAGAGATCACAGCATGGTGAGTGGGGGTGGAGAGAGTCCATGGCTTCTACTGGCACTGCGTAGTGCCACTTTAAGGACCTGATTTTTCCAGTTTTTTTTCCCATACGCACAAGGTTAGAAAACGTCTTAGCAACTCAGGCCCTAATGAGGCTGCAGGAGACCTTCGGGGGTACTTTGAAGAGACATTATGAATAAGATCTTAGTGGCTGGCTCCTGAGTTTTCAGGATGGCTCCTTCCATTTTGAACTGTGTGGCCAATTAAAAGTCTCGCCTACACCTTGTTTGACCTTTATTTGTATATAGGATGGTTCCTAAATTCAATAAAATTTGTCTAAGCCTGTTATGGAGGTCTATAAAATCATGAATAGGTTGAACAGATAAATAGGAAATGACTATTTACTCTAGCATTAGGACTAGAGGGCACTTCAGGAAACTAACCTCAAATTTAAAACAGGTTGAAGAAAGTGTTTTTTCACGTGGAGCCTGATTCCACAATCTGCACTTCCGGGCTGTCCAGAGTATGGACGGGGCACATGTACACCCAATTCTGCATACACAGGTGCTAAACGCAGCCGCGCAATCGGCATGACGGCCTCGTGTCTGTCCTAATCTCCCAACCCGTCTCCTCACCCCCCATTCGGTCACACATTTCACTACACGTTTTCTTTATGAACACATTTGCTTATTTATTAACAATGATAATTAACAGAACAAAACTGTTGGCCACAGCATGCCTTCTCACATTTATGCATTTCTTGACATGTATACACTTCATATTCCTTAACAATCGACAAACACTCCTAAACAATTTTCTTTTGGCACCTCCTGCCTTTGCTGCCCCCTCGAGAGACACAGCCAAATATCCCACGGGCCTGGTAAGTGGGGGAGGAGAATTCACCATAAAAGCTTTTCCATCTGTCCTTTGTCCTCCCTGTATCCTCCAGGAGAAAAGATGTTGCGCCTGCCGTTCAAGCTGACTTAGCAACCCATTTTCCCTCCTTTCCCCCAACCCCCGCACGCCTTCAAAGCGAGTCAGGGGCCATCTGCGCAGTGTTCTTGCTGCATTTTGTCAATCTCTCTGGGGAAGGTCCATGTTTCTCTCCTGCACTCTCCCCCTTTACCCAAAGCCTGGGCTGTGTTCTGTCTCATCGGGGCCGTTTTTCCTGCCAACCCCCACGGCAGCGACTCCTTGCTTGCTGAGGGGCCCCACCCTTTAATACGCCGCTGTGGCCAACACCTGTTTCTGCCATAATCGTTCCACCGTGTCTTGTATGATGCACAGGAACACGTCCATCCCTATGTCGGACAAGTGAACCCCATCTGCGCGATACAATCCGGGACAACTTTCTGTGAGGTCATGCTTGATGCTGTAACCTCCTATTGCCTCCATGAAGCGTGCCATCCATCTGTTCACTTTTTGCCTCGTTCTTTGCAATGCCTTGTGCGAGTTTTTGCCCTTCCACACCAGACGCGGTATGATGTGAGACCATGCCAGGAAAGTCCCGGGGAAGGTATTTGTTAATGCCAGCATATCGCTTTGCATTTTTTTTGTCAGCTCTACACTGCGTGTAGACGCTAGGTCGTTGCCCCCTAAGTGGACAACTATCATCACCGGGTTCCCATTTTGTCTCTTCCTTTGTAACAGGGACGGCACTACCTGGTCCCACACCATACCCCGGCGCCCTAGCCATACCACGGAGACCTCCATGCTTGGTAGTCCCAAATTAAGCCCCTGAGGTCTGCACCGTGTCCACCTTTGCGCCCAGTGAACAAAGGAAGGGCCGCATATCCATGCCTCCTGAGGCCCGAGGTGGTGACTCACACCTACCTGGATCACAAATCAGAAAGAAACAATTTTCCAATCGTATATCTTTTTTTTTTTTTGATAAATAGTCACCAACTTCACAAACATTGAAATTCAAACTCATCCCACCCCTCTATGTGGTTTTTTTTTTTTTTTTTTTGCAAGCCCAATCTGGCCTTCAATCAGCTGGGTGTATGTATAGTTTGTATCTGTCCGAGCGCCACTGGCCTATCTTCATGATTTGTTCCTTTGACATTCCAATGCCAGCTGCCGTTGAAGCAGCCCCGTTGCGAAAGGAGTGTGAGCCGTAAAAGCGCGCCTCCCGTCCCACTCGTTCTATAACTAGCTTGAGTACCTTAGTAAATTGAAAGCGTGATAGGGGGGCACCGTTCGCATGTACGAACCATTGATTTTTCTATGTCGGCTCGTAGCTGTTGATATGTTATGGCGTTTTTTACCATGTATGAGGGGTCACCGGGCAATGCTGACAACACCACCCGTGCACCTCTCCCCACCGTGTCGGTTTTGGATCTGCGCAAAAGTAGCATTACAGCCCTTTCGTGTATGTCTACATCCCGCTTCTCGATTCCGCCATAGGCTGTCCTGTGCCTAGAGGAGGCCACGAGCTCTCCTATCCGAAATGCCCCGTAGAACGCCCACGAAAAGGCACATCTGAACAGCCTAGTCTCTTACACATCGAAACAGACCTGGCTTACTGTCACCATCAGTTGTTGCAGCATCTGATGAGTGATCGGGCGTCGTTGGTCTACTTTACAAGACTGTCCTACAGACCAGCCTTTCATTACTCTCTTAAAGACGAAGTCCGTCTTAGGGCTCCTCTCCCCCATTGCCTTGGCAAAAAATGCTACGGCCGCCAAGCGAGCTTGCACTGCCAATTTTGTGCTCCCTCTGCCCTTGCAATGTAAAATCCACCTCAGTATTGTTCCTACCTTCAGTCTGTCTTCACATTGGATCATGGCATCACTAATACTTACAGGGAACATGGGCAATGGAGGGTTAAGTGGCTTGTCCAAGACCACAAGGAGCACCTGTGGGACTAGAAACCCCAGTCCTTCCGGCCCAAGGTTGCTGTCCTCTAGTGGGATTTGAACCACTGACCTGGCCTGTAGTACCTTGCCTGAACCACTAGGCCACTCCTCCCTAAACCCCTGACCTGCTTGCGGCCTTGAAGGTAATCAGTACATACCACTGGCTTAGGAACTCTGTATTCTGAGACAGACCTTAGCAATCCTTTAATGCACACCATGAAAACAAGCTGTATGACCCAGCGATACACACGGGTTTCCTAGTGAAGCAAGTGGGAAATGATCACTCTCAAACATAAACTAAAACTCATGGAAAATTGAGCATGGTCCTATCCTTTTCTTTCCTATACAGTACCCGCCGCATGCACAGTCTCCCTGTGAATGGAAAGAGCCTCCCTCACTTTTCTAAGGGTTGAGGAACATTACCATTTCTCAGGTGAGCAATTTCATTGCCCCAGGCTTCAGAAATGTGCACTATGCAGTTAGCATGGGTGGTCCTTGGTAACTGTTAGTACAGGGCCAGAATGTATGAGTCAGTTTCTACGTTGTGCATCATGCGGTGGAGTAGTACATGGGTTGGTCAGGGGCAGAAAGTGGGCATGATAGGGACTGCGCAGTCAGCGTGGGGGTAAACGCCCCAAACTGACTGCAATGCTTGCAATTAGTACAGGTGCACTTACGTCTCCCGCTGCAGGTAAAGTTAAGTGCAGCACATATTAGCATCTGCTGCCACGCATGAACTGCCAGGAAAATGCTGCGCATGCCTCAGACAGTTAATGTGGAGGCTTTGCACTTAGCACATCTCCATGTTGCATGCTATCGGCACAATGAATGCTAAGCCATAGCACGCCTTAGTAAAAGGGCCCCTACGATTCACTGAAAGAATATAATTTTATTAACAAGGGGCTGAAATTGCTAAAAATACACTAGAGATGTGCACAGGTTAAAAAAAAAAAAACCTAGTATATTTTCAAATTTTTCAGAAACTTTCTTTTTTTTCAGGGTTTTTCTGTTTGTTTCACAAAAATGTTTAATGTGCTTTATTTATTTATTTATATAAAAATATTTATATTCCGCACAATTCCAAGGTGGATTCGATAAAACTTACATAGTTAAACAAAAAGGTCAAACCAACAAAATTATTGACAAAAATAAAGTAAAAATAAAAAATAACAAGCTGGGAGCACCAGACAATTATGTACCAACTAAAGACTGCTGAGAAATGATTGCTTTTTCACTAGACCGCTGAAGAGCCACATAACAGAACTGCTAATGTAACGTTGGGAAGGCTTGTGAAAATAGGTATGTCTAACTTTCACCTAAATAATGATAATTCTGAGATTGAGTGCTTTACAGCCTGTTAATGTGTGCAGATCAGCATGCGGCCCGTTCATGAAAGTGTGCTTAGCAGTTAGTGTGTGTATTAGCACCTGCTCTTGGTGCATGAATAGTTTACAGTTTATTAAAACTTGGTATGTCGCCTTTTGCTGGGGCAGTGACTGCTACCATGTAAGCAAGGCAGCTTACGATGCTTCACATGAGAACTGCTTTCCATGAAATGGGTCTGAACTGGGTGTGTTCTGGGTGGAGAATGGGTATGGACTGCACATTGAGTTACATAGAAACATTGAAACATAGAAACATAGAAATATGATGACAGAAAAAGACCACATGGCCTATCTAGTCTGTCCTTCCATATCAACAACTACAACAGTCCCCTTTTTACCTTTAGAGATCCTCTGTGTTTGTCCCATGCTTTTGTGAATTCAGTTACTGTCCTCATCTCTACCACCTCCACTGGGAGACAATTCCACGGATCCACTACTCTTTCTGTAAAGAAATATTTCCGCATATCACTCCTGAATCTATCTCCCTTCACCCTCATCCCATGTCACTCGTAGCAGAACTTGCTTTCAACTGAAAGAGGCTCTCTCCCTGAACATTTATGCCATGGAGATATTTAAACATCTCAATCATATCACCTCTATCCCGCCTTTCCTCTAAGGTGTACATATTAAGATCCTTCAGTCTGTCCTCATATGCTTTATAATGAAGACGACTAATCATTTTAGTAGCCACCCTCTGCACCGACTCCATCCTGTTCACATCCTTTTGAAGGTGCAGTCTCCAGAATTGCACACTATACTCCAAATGAGGTCGCACCAAAAACTTATACAGAGGCATTATCACCTCTTTTCTGCTAGCCGTTCCTCTCTGTATGCACCCAAGCATCCTTCTAGATTTTGCCATAGCCTTTTCTACCTGTTTAGCTACTTTAAGATCATCAGACACAACCACGCCTAGGTCCTGCTCTTGTTTAGTGGACAAAAGTACTTCACCCCTTATACTATATTGCTCCCTTGGATTGCTGCAGCCCAAATGCATGACCTTACATTTTTTAACATTAAATCCCAGGAAAGAGGCAAACCTTACCCGACAGCCCTTCCGCTATATCACTAACAAAGATGTTAAAAAGAAATCGGACTAAGGACAGATCCCTGGGGCACACCACTGGCAACATCCCTCTCCTCAGAGGGAGCTGCATTTACCTGTGCTCTTTGTCGCCTCCCACCCAACCAATTTCTAACCCAAGCAGTAACTTTAGGGTCCATCCCTAGGGTGATCAGTTTGTTTATAAGTCGCCTGTGAGGAACAGTGTCAAAGGCTTTACTGAAATCTAAATACACCACATCTAGGGCTCTCCCTCAGTCCAACTCCCTGGCCACCCAGTCAAAGAAATCAATCAGATTTGTCTGACAAGACCTGCCTCTGGTGAATCCATGCTGCCTTGGATCCTGTAATCCGCTGGACTCCAGAAACCTTACTATTTTCTCTTTCAGCAGCGTTTCCAATAATTTACTCACCACTGAAGTTAAACTAACCGGCCTGTAGTTTTCAACCATATCCTTACTTCCGCATTTGTGTAAAGGCACCACATGAGCCTCTCTCCAGTCCTTTGGCACCACTCCCAACTCCGAGGCATTGAAAAGGTCAGTCAGTGGAGCTGCTAGAACGTTCCCAAGTTCCCTGAGTATTCTAGGGTGTATCCCATCCGGTCCCATCGCTTTGTCTACTTTAAGTTGAGCTAGTTTCTCACGAACACAGTCTTCTGAAAATTGTTCAAGATGTCCATCGCTTCTGTTCCTATATGTGGGTGTTTTCTGTCTCCTTTTCCTTTTACCTTTATTTACCATTTTAACAAAAAGGTTGGTTGCCCTTAAAATATCCCCTTTCAGTTTTGCCCACTGTTTTTCTACATCCCCCAGCTGTTCCAATCCCACTAACGACTCCCTGAGGTATTGGCCTATCTTCACAAAGTTATTCTTCCTAAAGTCTAATATCTTCACCTTTGAATGGATTCTAACAGCCCTAGTCCTAATACTGAACCACACTATCTGGTGATCACTGGATGCAAAATGATCTCCCACTACAACATCAGAAACACTTTCACCATTGGTAAGAACCAAGTCCAGTATGGCCCCTTCACGTGTGGGGTCTGTTACCAATTGCCTGAATAGTTCTACCTGTAGAGAATCCAGGATCTCCTTACTTCTAGATGATACTGCAGCAGGAATGTGCCAATCAGCATCTGGCATATTGAAATCTCCTATCAGTAGCACTTCCCCTTTCCTAGCAATGCTGCGTATGTATTCAATTAACTCTCTGTCCACCTCTTTCTCTTGTGAGGGAGGTCTGTATATCACACTAGTGCAAATAGATTTCTCTTTCCCTCTTTCTAGTTTAACCCACAATGCCTCCTCTCTCCCTTTTAAGCTCTGTAATTTTAAAACTTTAATAGTAGTTTTTACATATAGTGCCACTCCTCCTCCCCTTCTTCCTACGCTGTCCTTTCTGAATAAAGTATAGCCAGGTATAGTTACAATCCAATCATGGTTTTCTGTGAACCATGTTTATGTAACTGCCACTAAAGCAAAGTCAGCCACTCCCACCAAAGCTTCAACATCAGGGATCTTATTTCCCATGCTATGGGCATTTATACACACTGCTTTCCATATGTTACCCCTGTTACCCATTTCCATAAAGGTATTTAATGTATCACCTACCTGGGGGCTTTCTTCACCCATCCCCAACGAATCTAGTTTAAAGCTCTCTTCAGTAGATTAGCCAGTCTACTATCGAAGACGCGTTGACATTGCTTGGACAGATGGATGCCATCTCTGTTCTGCAACCCTTGGAACAGCATACCATGGTCTAGGAAACCAAAACGCTTTCAATGACACCATCCATGCAGCCATGCATTCATCTCCAGGATGCGAGCCTCTCTGCCTTGGCCTTTACCCTCAACAGGGAGGATTGAAGAGAACACCACCTGTGCACCTAACTGCTTCACCCTCTGTCCCAGAGCCATGAAGTCACTTTTGATATGTTCCGAGGTATACCTGGCAGTATCATTTGTTCCAACATGGATTAGCAACATTGGGTAATAGTCAGTGGGCTTGATGAGTCTTGGCAAACTCTCCGTAACATCTTGGATTTTGGCACCAGGCAGACAGCATACCTCTCTGGACATCAAGTCTGATTGGCAGATGGATGCCTCAGTACCCCTCAGAAGAGAGTCTTCAACCACCACTACCCTTCGTTTCCTTCTGGTCACTGATTCTGCAACTTTGGGGTACTTGATCTCTGGTTCTTCCCTTTCCAGGGATGCTTTCACCTCCTTCACTTCCAGGGCTGCATAATGGTTCTTCAGTTCAAGGACTGGAGAAGTTGGATTGGTGATTTTGCAGGCCCTGGTGACTTGTGTCCAACCATCGACATTCTGTTGGCACCCATCTTCTCCTCTGCTGGAGAGCTTGGTTGCGGCAAGAAGCATCTCATCAATGTACTTCTCACTGTCTTGAATGCTCCTCAGCCTCGCCACCTCCTCTCTGAGTTCTTCCACTTGTTTCCTCAGAGCTTCAGCATGCAGGCACCCTGCACATGGAACCGGTCCTTCAACTGGCATTAGGACCTCTGTCTGGACCGAGGCAGAAGCTGTAACAGGGGCAACAGCTTTAGCGATACGATTTTTCGCAGCCATTGTTCTGTTCATGGAGCTTAGGTATTGTTGGTTGATCTGTAGAGCCCCTGTTTGGAAAACCTGGTCCATGATACTTTACTGCTCACTGCTGCTGATAGCGTTGATGCACTTAATGCTTCCTCAAGAGGAGGTGCTCCCGAACTACCAGTAGGCAGCTCCCAGTGTAGTATTCCCAAACTCCAGTCCCCAAGCAGCATTCCTAGCAGCCATCTCAGACCTTCTTCACCCCTTATTTGGCAGCTTGACCCCCTAACTGTAGTACAGTGAGACTATAGCCAGGGCCGGCCCGTCCGTTGTGTGAGAATATTGTTCACACAGGGCCCCGCACCAACAACATCCTGCATTGAATACCGGCAGGCAGGGTGGCTTTAGAGGGAACTGGAGAGGCCCTGGTTCACCTCTAACAGCTGCCGAAGTGAAGAGCATCTTTTTTTCTTCACTTTGGCAGCTGTACTGTAGTTTAGAATGCTGCCGTGCTGAGCACTAGGAAACGGAAAGTCCCCTTTATTTCGGCAGCTGTACTATAGTTTACGACGCTGGCGCGCCGAGGTCAAAGGAAAAAGATGCTCTTCACTTCGGCAGCTGTTAGAGGTGAGCCGGGGCCTCTCCAGCTCCCTCTAAAGCATTATAGATAGTCGCAGGGCTCTTCGGGAGGGGAGGGGGGAGGTTGGACAGCAAATGGGTTGAGTGGGGGGGCTAGTACTGGAAATTGGGGGGCAAAGCTAGAACTGGAAATGGGCTGATTGGGGGGAGCGGGGACTGGAAATGGGCTGACGGGGCTAGGAAGGACTTCAAATAGGCTGATGGGAGGCTAGGATTGGAAATGGACTGATAGAGGGGGGAACTAGGACTGGAAATGGGCCGAGTGGAGGGGAGACTGGAAATGGGCTGATGGTGGGGCTAGGAAAGGACTGGGAATGGGCTGATGGGAGGCTAGGATTGGAAATCGACTGATGGAGGGGCTAGGATAGGAATGGAAATGGATGGGGAAGGGCTAGGATAGGACTGGAAATGGATGGGTGAACTATGACTGGAAATGGGCTCATGGGGGGGCTTGGAATGGAAATGGGCTGAGTGTGGGGGGGAGCTAGGACTGGAAATAGGATGATGGAAGGACTAGGATAGGAAAGGAAATGGGCTGATAGAGGGGCTAAGATAGGACTGGAAATGGGCTGATGGAGGTTAGGATTGGAAATGGGCTGATGGGGGAGCTTGGACTGGCAATGGGCTGATGCGGGGACTAGAAAGGAGTTGATGTTGGGGGTGAACTAGAATGGGATGGGGCTGGAAGAGTGAAATGGAGAGGGGAAAAATATTGTGTGGGAGGGAAAAAAAATCTACAATTGGCCGGGTATTGGGAGAGTAAGTGGAGATTGAGGATGGAGGGGTAAAATTTGAGTGGATGAAAAAGGAATAAAGAAAGAGATGGAGGAAAGAGCCAAAGGAGAAAGATCAATATGTTAGAGCAAATGTAGAGAGAGAATGGAAAAAAACTGAGAGAAGAAAGGACAAACGGACAGCAGATAATAGAGAGCTGGCAGAAGACAAGAAGAAACCAGAAGAAAGTGACTGGAGCAATTGCAACTGAAACATAAAATAAATAAAATAAATAAAAACAACAAAAGGTAGAAAAATACTTTTTTGTTTTGAATTTATTAACTGAAATATGTCAGCTTTGGGAAATGTGCATCTTTAATGTCTGCATTTTGTTTAATACAAGAGGAAATTAATTTATAGTTTTATTTCTGCAGTGTTGAACATTCCAGGTTTGGCTTTTGAGATTCTCAGTTTAATTATTGCCTTTATATTTCTAAATTGTGATCCCTTATTCTTTGTTTGATGATGGTCTATGATCTGCATGTATAACCGAGTTGAGGTATTCTGTTCATGTAGTTTCTATTTGACAGTGCCACTTGTTCTCTTCCCCAGCAGGAGATATATTAGTATTCTCTGAGATGTATTGGTTTAATATTTGCAGTGTTGCCTTTTAATAGGTAGAGTCTGGTGCTTTGTGAATCCTGGTAGTGCTGTTACGATACGGCGGGTTTGCTATGGGTTCTAAATGGGCAGTGTATGTAGTACTTCCTTATGTGCCTGGCGGTTGGCATTGGAGTATAGTAATATAAAACTCTGGTAGACTTTCTTTAACCAGACGCTCCTGTAGAGGCATGTTTGCTAAAAGTTAATGCATGTTAACATTATTTCAAATATTTATGCAAATTAGGCCCCACATCGAGTCTCCGCACAAGGCCCCGCACCCACCTTGGGCCGCCCCTGACTATGACTAGGGGTCATAGCATTTACTTTGTTAACGAAAGAAGCTTCTAGAGAGCGTTTCTGTTCCACCACTAACCCAACATAGATACCCCTCAGTAAGTGCCAGGGAAATGGGCCCCGTTCTACCTGATTCTGCACCGCGGAAGCAAGATGCTCCGTGGTAGCAGGATTAGGCAATTGGATAGCCTGGCGTGCCCCTTCAGCAGCTGCGGGGAACGTACAGCCGGCAGGATAGCTCGGCCTCCCCCGCTCCCACTGCTGCACATCCCCTGACCAGCTCTACCGCCACCTGACACCCAGCAGCTCTGTTGGGGCCAGGATCAGGCGGCAGGGGATTACCTTCGGTGTCCTCATTGTGTAAGGGAGGGGGATGCCAGGCCGGAGCCCACCCGTGCCAGTGCTTATTGCATCTCAGAGGTGGAATAAGCTGTGCGTCCCCTGGTGCTCCCCAGATGTACATGACTGTGACCTGAATTGGCCCTGTATGTCCGGGTGCCTGGCCAACCCATGATCCGCACATGCCCTGCCCCCGTGCCACCCTCGTCCTACTCTCCCTGCACAGAGGCTCTGTGCATGTGAGGAGAGAGGCTGCCGGAATTCGGGAAGGACGGCTAGTTGGGCTTCATGTCCCACTGGGATGTACAGCGCACTAGTCGCCTTACAGAAACCTGCACACCGTGAAAAAAAGCTATGTGATCCAACAAAACACACCAGTTTTCTAACGAAGCAAGTGACAATTGCAATCTCAGAAATAAACTAAAGCTCATGGAAAACTGAACATGATCCTACCCTTTTCTTTCCCATAAAGTACCTGGTGCGTGCACGGTCTCCTTGTGAATAGAAGGAGCCTCCCTCACTTTTATAAGGGTTAAGTAATATTATCTTTTTCTCAGATGAGCAATTCATTGCTTCATACTGCTGCAGGAGTTTTTGTGCTTAACTGAAATTATTTGAAAGTTCTTTTTTATAATTAGAAACGTATTAGAAGTGCTTTAAATATTAATTTCCTGTAAATTATTTGTGGGAAATGCCTTCCATTTTAACCTTTCCACTCTGGCTCATAGAAGCAACCAAAAGCGTGTGCCATATTATCTTTGAGAATTTATGCAATTTCAAAATTGTCTTTCATCGTTTTTCCTCTACTTTCTACATGAATGTGAATTCCTGATTCTTTTGTCATTGCTATAACTTTTAACCTTATTTTTTTTTTATTGTGTATCAACAAAACACAATGAGGCCCTTTTACTAAAGTACATGGTGCGTGTCAGCGTGAGTCTGTGGTAACTGTTACCATGCTGGCATAACAGTCGCCATGTGCTCACTTCCATGGTAACTGCACATTGTGCAGTGGGGTGCGGACTAGGGGGGTCAGGGAAGGAGAGTGGGGCACATTATGATTAACACAGGTGTGGTTGCCACCAGCTCTCAATATTGCAGTTATCATTGGTGCCCTTACTGCTGCCTCAGTGAGTGGAAGGAAGCGTACCCCCACTTACTGCACGTGGGTCCAAGGTACATCACAGGACATGTCCCTGTGAGAACTACCAGGAATGTGCTGGTCATGCCTCCAACACTTACAACAGAGGCTTTGCATTTATTGCATGTTAATTTTTGCACTAAATGTATTGTACGTGCGGAACAAGGACACCCCAGTATGTTTACCCAAATTTCTCCAAAAGCCCTTACATCTTTGAAATAAAAAAAATACCAATGATTAAGCTTTAACAAGATATTTTAAACTGAATATCTTAGATTTCTTTGCCATCATTTATTTTAAAAAAAATCATGTACCAAATTTTTTGAAACTTTCTAGCTTAACTGCCAAAAGTCTTTCCGTAGCCAAAGGTTGTGATGAATGTAAAATAGAATTTAAAATGGACATGCTAAGATTAATCACTACTAATTAAATAGAAATGCATTCTTTACTTGAAGAGAAAAGTGAAACATAAAGTAGTAGAATTATAAAATAGCTACCGTTTTTCAGCAAGCCCTAAGAAAGGCAGTTGAAGAGTTGGATTGTTCAGTAGATCTACTCCATCCCTTTCTCTGTTGCAGGTATTTAAACCTTAATATTAATCACTTGCTAAATTCTGTGGTTTTATAAAATGCTGATTAAGCAATCCAATGTTTTATAAATTGCTGTGTTTTCTGAGGGAGAAATTACACAGATCTCACTAACCAGGACAATGGTCTGTCTGACAAGAGAAGACAATAGATGGGTATTAGAGAAGTTTAATCTTGGTGGATTTCTAAATGGATGATAGATGGTGATGAGGACATTAGCCAGGCAGGTACCATCTCTGGGTGTGCATGGGAAAACTTTTGTTTCCTTTTTTTTTTTCATATAGTTTTCCAATTTTTTCTTGGGGGGGGGGAGGGCTAAGCCATTTTGTTATGATTCTCTTTTTCATTTTTCTGTCATTTCAAATGGGAAACAAAACAAAATGAAACAAACACAAAAGTCGTTTTACTGTAAATGGCTGCATATTCCTAGCACCATCATGTTTCATGCTTTGTCTATTATGTGAAGTCTACAGTAATTCTATCAAATAACCCTTTCCCACCTATACATACCAACGCTCAAATCCTACAAAGAAGCTATCAATGAAAAGAAAAAAGAGTATCATTCCAAACTCCTCATGAGATCACTAAATAGAACCAGAGAACTCTTTTCTATAGTCAAATCCCTGATAGTGTCTCTTAATCCCGACTCTGAGTTACCCCCCATAGATCCCCAAACCCTAGCCAATTTTTTCATTGAGAAACTTGTCCTCCCCAAGCAAGGACAATACTCAACTCAACCTACAATTGCCCGCTCTCACTATCACCACTCCTCACAACCAAGCCATCTGGCCGTCATGCCACCATTTAGATCTCAAACAACTGAAGAACATAATCGCAAACACAACCACGACCACCTTCCCATTAGACCCTTGCCCTGTATGCTGGCTTAAGGTTTGCACCCATCATCCTTGAAATCATAAACCGGTCATTAAAAACAGGACTGATGCCGTCTACTCTGAAACAGGCAACCATACACCCCATCCTAAAATCTAATGCCCCAGAGAAGACCCTCCCAAACTCATACAGACCAATCTCCAGCCTGCCATCTCTAGCAAAAATTATCAAAAAAGTAATGCAACTCCAATTACAAGAATTTATTGACCTAAATTCTCCCCTTGACAGCCAACACCACGGATTCAGACCATTTTACAGTGTGGAAACCCTGCTGTTAACCCTCATGGCCAGACTCCATTGCAGACTAAATAATACCAAACAAGCCTTCATACTTTTTTCATTGATATCGCTGCCACATTTGACAGCATTAGCCATAATACATTTATCTGAAGACTGCAGCAGATTAGCTTCCAAGGCACAGTCCTGAAATGGTTTAAGTCCTACCTCATCGACCGCACCCTACAAGTGCAAATTGGCACATGTACCTCCTAAACATTCAAACAATTGCAAGGAGGCCCCCGAGGCTTCTCATTATCTTCCCTCCTATTCACTTTATATATGCAACCAGTATGTGACATATTTACAAAACACAAAGTGGATTATCACCTATATGTGGTTGATATTATGTTATATCATCCAGTAGACATCTCAGACTACACTTGTCCCCAAATCCGAGACTACCTTGCTGACATAACCGATTGTCTCAACTCACATAATTTGAAAATCAACCTAAAAAAAACTGAAGTACTATACAATCTCCAGGAACAAGCAGGAATGTAGTCTTCACATATGGGTATCGTCGGTACCGATGGAGCTTGCGCGGGAACGCTCCCCAGTGTCCAATAAGAACGCTTTTGGGAGCACCCCACAGTGCATGTGTGCTGCCTTCCCGCCTCTGTACCTCTCTCACTTCAGTTCTTCATTTCCCGCGGAGCCGACAAGACGTGTACCCTGTCACCGCAGAAAATTTCCTTTTTATTCTTTGTTTTTTGTGGTCGCGTCTGCCTTCATTCGACGTCTACCGGTACCGCCGGTTCTTCTTCTTCTTTCTTTTAAAAAATAAACAAAAAAACCTTGCATTTTCTTCAGGGGTCTTTCCCCTGTTTCTGGTGCTAGGCGCCATTTTGGGCACTAGGCCCACTTTTCTTCAGGCATGGAGAAACCAGCTAGTGGTTTCAAAAAATGCTCGAAATGTGGCGGTACCATTTCCGTAATAGACACCCATGATTGGTTTCTAAAATGTTTAGGTCCTGAGCATTGTCCAACGGAGTGTCTCTCCTGCACAAGGATGACCAAAAGGGGTCTGCAGAATAGAGCTGCAAAACACGGTACCCTTTTTGCCACAGATACGATGTCACTTGCATCGACGTCCTCCAGGGCTTCATCTTCCTCCCCATGGATCTCAGGTAACTAAACTTAAGTCTTCTAAGACTGGCCAGTCCTCAAAGGGTAAATCTCCTTCAAAGTATCGAGATGCCACTGGCATTGCCCTCGAGGATAGTTCACCTGCAAAACATTCCCGGCAGGAGTCTTCGGGCTCCAAAGCATTAGTGGGGCTCCAGGATGTTCTAGAGGCTTCCACCTCTGCAGAACTACTGGTACCATGTTCTGGGGTCATAGCCGCTTCCACCGGTATCGACACCCAGGCATCGGCAGGAGCGATGGCTAAAAGAATCCTCGTTTTTGAACGCAGTCTAGTGTCCCTCTTAACAGCTTTGGTACCGCTAAGACCGCTACAGATGGTTCAACAGGTATCGGTACCGGTACCGACAGTACCTGCTTCGACGGGATTGCTTCCCCCCATGCTGAGCCTTGAGTCTATCTCGGGTATCGGGGATCAGGAATCGAGACATTTCGGTACTGACTTCGAGCATTACTGATACCATGCGCTACGGGAGCACCCGGTACAGAGTGCCTGAGTCTTCCGATTCCGATGACTCTGACGATTCTACCAGTACCAGAGCGAACCTACTAGAGGATTCAACTCCTTCTCCTCAATGCAGGATGTCTCCTCCAGAAGATATGTCCTTCCAGGATTTCATACGTGATTTAGGAAAGGGCCTTGCAATCACTGTGATTCCAGAAAAGGAACCTAGGGCAGAAGAATTAAGAATTCTACAATACCCTATGGCTCCCAAGGAGGCAGCTATGCTTCCTATTCACAAGTTTTTAAATGATCTGATGTTGAGAATGTGGGAAACTCCTTTAACGATATCTTCACATTCCCAATGCCTTGACACTATGTACCGAGTGCCAAGTTGTCCTGGTTTTCAAAAAACTCAGTTACCACACCATTCAATGGTAGTAGAATTGGCCATGCGAAGAATCAAGAGTGATAAAACACATTCTTCTAATCCTCCAGGCCAGGAAGCCAGGACACTTGATGCCTTTGGGCGTCGATGCTTTCAATCCTCCATGCTATCGGCCAGGATCAGTTCCTATATTCTTTATATGGGAATGTTCCTGGAAGAAGTCACAAAAGACTTGGCGCTCATTAGCCCTTGTGTCTCTAAGGAAAAAAGTGCACGCCCAGAATGTCTCTAAATTCATGAACCGTGCTACCTTTGATTGCTTTTCAATGTATTAGCAGAACCTCTGCTATATCCATAGGAGCACGTCGTATTGCTTGGCTTCAAGCATCAGACTTAGAACAGTGGGTACAAGAAAAGCTGGGAAACATTCCTTGTACAGGAGAAAATCTCATTGGCAAGGACTGGCAAGACATGGCTAATCAGCTTGAATCTGAAAATACTACCTTGAACAGACTATCAAAGTCTACAGCCAACCCAGCAAAGAAGAAAACATTCAAAATACCCTTTTTCAGCAAGAAAAAGAAGCCTTACTCATCTTACACCCATCAAAGCCACTGTCAGCTTCATGTTCCCCAGAAGGGGCAACAACAGAACAGACAGCAAAGAAAGCCGCAAGCTCAAAGAGCTCAACCGGCCCAACAAACCCAGCTCCTTCAGGGTCTTTGACTTCAACCTAGAGAACTTAGTCATTCTGCCCCTGAAAGGTCTAGAACCCTTAACCATTCCAGGAAGACTATGCTAGTTTGCCAAAAGATGGCAACAAATAACATCAGAAAATCGGAGTCTATCCATTGTACAACTGGGGTACAAGCTTAATTTTCTCAACTTGCCCCCACCTACAATAATAAAACAGTTCAATTCTCAGGCCCCTGCCACCAACCTCTTGTGGCAGGAAGTCACATCACTTCTCGCTCAAGGAGCAATCGAAGAAGTACTCATATCCCAACAGGGTTCGGGGTTTTACTCCCCCTATTTTCTTATTCCAAAGAAGACAGGGGGACACGGGCCTATACTAGACCTCAGAGAATTAAACAAATATTTGTTCTGAGAAAAGTTCAAAATGATCTCCCTCGGGACACTCCTTCCATACCTTCAATGTCAGGATTGGCTATGTTCTCTAGATCTAAGAGATGCGTACATGCATATTCTTGTCCACTCAGATCACAGGAAGTTCCTTCGATTCCTGGTCCAAGGAAGACACTTCCAGCACAGAGTTCTTCCTTTCGGACTGGCCTCTGCTCCAAGAGTCTTCACAAAATGCATGGCAGTGGTAGCAGCTTTTATGAGGACTCTGGGAATATTTGTCTTCCCTTACTTGGACGATTGGCTCATTCGAGCATCGACAGCTCCAGAGGCCAGCTTCACTCTCTCGAGCAATGAGCGTTCTTCAATACTTGTGACTGGTCATAAACCTCCCAAAATCTCATCTCACCCCCTCTTAATCTCTCGAATATATAGAGGCTCGTCTAGACACACGGCAGTCAAAGGCTTTCCTGCCACAGCCACGCTGTCTAATACAACTAGCATCTCAAGCATCTATGAAGGTGTTCCTTACTGCTCGAGAGATGCTTCATCTTCTGGGACATATGGCAACCACTGTCCATGTGGTTCCCTATGCTCGCCTCCACATGCGAGCAGCCCAGTGGACCCTATCCTCTCAATGGTCACAGGCCTCGGGTCAGCTAATGGACAAGATCAGAAACACCGCACATCTGATTTCATCCCTACAATGGTGGTAATTTCTGGAAAGCCTCCTTGCAGGCTCTCCTTTCCAGCAGCCTCTATACTAGGCCACCCTAACAACAGATGCATCCAAGATGGGTTGGGGGGACCCACTTGCACGATCTGTCCACTCAGGGTCTCTGGACCCCACAGGAGGTTTCCCTTCAAATAAACCTCCTAGAGCTAAGAGCCATCTTCAGTGCTATTCAAGTCTTTCAGGCCCATCTCAGCAAAAAGACAGTTCTGGTCCAAACCGACAATCGGATAGCTATGTTCTATGTGAACAAGCAAGGAGGAACAGGCTCTCTGTCGCTATGCAACAAAGCTTTGTGACTATGGGCCCTCGCTAGAGAGTTGCAAATTCACCTGTTTGTGGTATACCTTCCGGGCATTCAAAACTTATGGGCTAACAGACTCAGTCAAATACTGCTGCCACATGAGTGGTCCCTTCACTCATACAAGCTTGCTCGAGTGTTTCAAATCTGGGGAACACCAGTTATAGACCTCTTTGCAAGTCCACAGAATGCCAAACTTCCCCGATTCCGTTCCAGAATCCTGGCTCACAACTGTCAGGCAAGAGATGATTTCCTACTCCACTGGGGTCAGGACTTCCTCTATGCCTTCCCACCCATTCCCCTCAATCCCAAAACTTTATTCAAACTTCAGAGAGACAGAGGTCGTATGATACTCATAGCTCCACATTGGCCATGACAAATGTGGTATCCTCTTCTTCTGAGTCTCTCTCAAACCACTCCTCTGGAGTTGGGGAATGCTCCAGATCTTCTGTCTGAGGAGGACGGATGCTTACTGCATCCCAGTCCCCAGTCCCTACATCTCAGGGCCTGGTTACTGAAAGCAGGGCCGGCCCGTCCATTGAGCGAGAATGTTTTTTGCACAGGGCCCCGCGTTTCAGGGGGCCCCGCGCAAAAAACATTCTTTTGTAAAAGTAAAATTGAAAAAAAAAAGAAAACCTGTCTCCTGCCGCTGTCGGGGCCGCCGCGGCAGAATCGAGCGTGCCGCGGGGCCCCCCTGTACCCGGCAGAGCCTCTCCTCCCTGTAGCAGCTCTCTCGTTGGAGCTGCAGTCAGACGCGCCGGCTTGCAGAGCGCGAAGGGAAGAGTTTCCCTTTCGCGACTCTGTTAGGCCCGCGGGGGCTGATGGGAACTTCCCATCAGCCCCCGCGGGCTTAACAGAGCAGCGAGGGAAAAACTCTTCCCTCGCGCTCTGCAAGCCGGCGCGTCTGACTTCAGCTCCAACGAGAGAGCTGCTACAGGGAGGACAGGCTCTGCCGGGTGGGTACAGGGGGGCCCCGCGGCACGCTCGATTCTGCCGCGGCGGCCCCGACAGCGGCAGGAGACAGGTTTTCTTTTTTTTAAAAATTTCCCTGGGCTGGGCTGGGCGTTAGGAGTGCTGCTGGGCTGGGCTGGGCTGGGGGTTAGAAGTGCTGCTGGGCTGGGCTGGGCTGGGCTGGGGGGTGGTGTTAGGAGTAGTGATGGGCTGGGGGGGGGTTAGGAGTTGTGATGGGCTGGGCTGGGCTGGGGGGGGGGGGTAAGGTTTTTTGATGGGCTGGGGGTGGCTGGGGTGGATGGTGTAAGGAGGAGTGATGGGATGGGCTGGGCTTGCTGGGGGCGGTTAGGAGTGTTGATGAAAACTGGGCTGGTTGGGGGGGGTTAGGAGTGGTGATGGGCACTGGGCTGGCTGGGGGGGGTAGGAGTGGTGATGGGCACTGGGCTGGCTGGGGGGGTTAGGAGTGGTGATGGGTGCTGGGCTGGGGGGGTTAGGAGTGGTGATGGGCGCTGGGGAGGGGTTAGGAGTGGTGATGGGCGCTGGGGGGGCTTAAACTAAAAATTGGGTGATGGGGGCTTAGGACTGGCCATGGGCTGGTGGGAGTAGGACTGGAAGTGGGTTGCTGGGGGGTTAGGACTGGTAATGGGCTATGGGAGGGCTTAAACTAAAAATTGAGTGATGGGGGATTAGGACTGGGAGTGGGCTGATGGGGAGGTTAGGACTGGTAATGGGCTATGGGGGGGCTTAAACTGAAAATTGGGTGATGGGGATTAGGACTGGAAATGGGCTGGTGGGATTAGGACTGGGAGTGGGCTATGGGGGGGCTAGGACTGGTAATGGGTTGGGGGGGTTGCTAGGACTGGAACGGGGCTGAGTGCAAGGGGGCTTGAACTGCAAATAGCTGTTGGGGATGGGGCTTGGAATGGAAATGGGCTGAGGGGAAGTGGGGGGCTTGAACTGCAAATAGCTGATGGGGACGGGGCTTGGCATGGAAATGGGCGGAGGGGAAGTGGGGGGCTTCAACTGCAAATAGCTGATGGGGAGGGGGACTTGGAAAGGAAATGGGCTGAGTGGAAGGGGGCTTGAACTGCAAATAGCTGATGGGAAGGGGGGCTTGGAATGGGCTCTTAGGGGAGGGAGCTAGGACAGGAACTGGGCTGATGGATGGGCTAGGATAGAACTGAGAATTGGGTGTTGGGGGGAGCTAAGATTGGAAATGGGCTGTGGTGGGGGCTTGGATTGAAATGGACTCATGGAGGGGCTAGAACTGGAAGTAGGCTCATGGGGGGCTTGGTTTAGAAATGGGCTGAGTGGAGGGGAGCTAGGATTTAACATGGGCTGATGGTGGGGCTAGGAAAGGACTAGAAATGGGCTGATGGGAGGCTGGTATTGGAAATGAGCTGATGAAGGGACTCGGATAGGACTGGAAATGGATGGGGGAGCTAGGACTGGAAATGGGCTGATGTGGGGACTAGAAGGGAGCGGATACTGGGTGGGGCTGGAACTAAAAGGGAGCTGATGTTGGGGGAGATTAGAAGGGGATGGGGCTGGGAGAATGAAATGGAGAGGGGAAAAATATTTTGTGTGGGAGGGAAGAAAAATGTACAATTGGCCGGGTATTGGGAGACTAAGTGGGGATTGAGGATGGAGGGGTAAAATTTGAGTGGATGAAATAGGAATGAGGAAAGAGCAAAAGGAGAAAGATTATTATGTTAAAGCAGATGTAGAGAGAGAATGGAAAAAACTAGAAGAGAAGAAAGGACAAATGGACAGCAGACGATGGAGAGATAGCAGAAGACACAAATAAACCAGAAGAAAGTGGCTGGAACAATTGCAACTGAAAAAAAAATGCACAAAAGGTACAAAGATATCTCTTTATTTTGAATTTATTAACTGGAATATGTCAGCTCTGGGAAATGTGCATCATTAATGTCTGTGCTTTGTTTAGTACAAGAGGAAATTAATTTATAGTTTTATTTCTACATTGTTGTTGTACATTCCAAGTTTGGCTTTTAGGGTTCCCAGTTTAATTATTGTCTTCCTGTTTTTAAATTGTGATTCCTTGTTTGGTGATAGTCTATGTTCTGCATGTGTAACTGAGCTGAGGTATTCTGTTTATGTAATTCCTATTTGACATTGTCACTTGTTCTCTTTCCCCAGTAGGTCATGTATTGTTATTCTCTGAAATGTATTGGTTTAATATTTGCAGTGTTGCCTTTTGATAGGTAGTGTATGGTGCTTTATGAGTCCTGGTAGTGCTGTTGGGATACGGTGGGTTTGCTATGGGTTCTAAATGGGCAGTGTTTGTAGTAGTTCCTAATGTGCCTGGCGGTTGGCACTGGATTATAGTAATGTAGAAATCTTTGTCTTTTTTTATCCATACACTCATGAAGAGGCATGTATACTAAAAGTTAGTGTATGGTAACATTATGCAAATATTTATGCAAATGAGGCCCCTTATGCAAATGAGGCCCCGCACCGAGTCTCCGCACATGGCCCCGCACCCCCCTTGGGCCGCCCCTGACTGAAAGCCTAGAATTCCAGGATATTGACCTTTCTCAACAAGTAAAGGATATCCTTCTGGCTTCCAGAAGACCTTCTACAAGATGTTCCTACGCTTTTAAGTGGAAAAGCTTCTCTGTCTGGTGTTCACAAAAGGGACTTAACCCCCTTTTGGTGCCTATGGAGTTGCTACTAGAGTATCTCCTCCAATTATCAACTTCTGGTCTGAAGACCAATTCGGTGAGAGTCCATCTTAGTGCTATTGCTGCTTTTCATAAACCTTTCGATGGACAACCTATTTCCTTTCATCCACTTGTATCAAGATTTATGAGAGGTCTGCTCTTAACAAAACCTCCCATTAAAACACCACCGTTGGCATGGGATCTGAATCTTGTTCTTGGTCAGCTTATGAAACCGCCCTTTGAACCTTTAGCCACTTTAGACCTAAAGTTTCTTTCATGGAAAGTAATTCTCCTAATTGACATCACTTCTGCAAGATGCATTAGTGAACTACAGGCTTTAGTAGCTGATCCTCCTTTATAAGGTTTCACCATGATAAAGTAGTCCTTAGGACTCATCCTTACCTTATGCCAAAGGTGGTTTCACCTTTTCATTTAAACCAGTCGGTTTATCTTCCTATATTCTTCCCTAGGCCTCATGCCTCTAGTGCGGAAAGAAATCTTCATACATTGGATTGTAAAAGAGCCTTAGGCTTTTATCTCCAAAGAACTAAGCCACATAGAAAGTCTTCTCAGCTTTTTGTGGCTTTTGACTCTAGTCATTTGGGACTTCCAGTTTCCAAAAGAACTCTGTCAAAGTGGATTGCAGATTGCATATCCTGTACTTATCAGAATAAAGGACTCCTACCCACCATCCACGAGTTGGATGCCAGAGGTCCATGGGAGGAAGCATGACCCATCTCACCTGGGTTCGCAGTTTGCTGGGGTCACCCCTTGGCATCTTTCAGCTGGGGAGTCCCCATATGTGAAGACTACATTCCTGCTTGTTCCTGGGGATAGCGTAGTTACTCACCTGTAACAGATGATCTCCGGGAACAGCAGAAATTTAGTCTTCACAACCTACCCACCTCCCCTAGGAGTTGTCTCTCTCTATCTCTGTCTCTACTTCTCTCCTTTGGTCTCAGCTATAAACTCAACTGAAGTGAGAGAGGTACAGAGGCGGGAAGGCAGCACGCATGCCTGTGGGGTGCTCCCAAAAGCGTTCCTATTGGACGCTGGGGAGCGTTCCCGCACAGGCTCCGTCGGTACCGACGATACCCATATGTGAAGACTAAATTTCTGCTGTTCCCGGAGATCACCTGTTACAGGTGAGTAAGAAGTAATTAGATCTTACCTGCTAATTAGTGTTCCTGAAGGAACGACAGTCCAGTCCCTTTACATCTGGGTTGCGCAACCCTTCCAGCAGCTTGGAGGCTGAGCCCAAACTTTTTGGGGATGGAGCGGTATAAATACCACTAGGACCACCCCCAGACTCCAGTAATCGAATGAAAAAGCAGACTTAACGAAGTTCCATTAATAACCAACATAAAATAACACCGTAAAACAATACTTATAAATTTATTAATTCATCTTTTTTATTTTTATTTTTTTGAATAGGAGTAGGAGAGGAGGAAGGACCACAGAAGGAGGTGGTTAACTTGCGTCTGACCAAAACGTCCTTCACCTGCATTCCTCCCCCCAGCACCGGCCCCACGCTCGGTCCGCAGCTCCGCCCCTGACTAATAGGCCTTAGCGGTCGACGGAAACCAGGTGGGATCAGGGACTGGACTGTCGTTCCTTCAGGAACACTAATTAGCAGGTAAGATCTAATTACTTCTTCCTTATCGTCACTCCAGTCCAGACCCTTTACTTCTGGGATGTAACAGAGCAGTTCAAACCTGGGTGGGGTCCGACATTCCGGACTGAAGAACCGCAAGACCAAACCGAGCGTCCGCTGAACTCTGTACGTCCAGCCTATAGTGCTTGGTAAAGGTATGCAGGGAGGACCAAGTCGCTGCCCTACAAATATCCAGAGGGGGAACTAGACTGAATTCTGCCCAAGAGGTGGCCTGTGCCCGAGTTGAGTGCACATGCAGACCCCCTGGGACCTGCTTCCCTTTTAAGATATAGGCAGAGGCAATAGCTTCTCTGATCCATGTGGAGATGGAGGCCTTGGCCGCCGCCTCCCCCTTGTGTGGACCTCCGAACTGAATGAAAAGGCGTTCTGATTTCCGGAAAGGTGCTGTGCGGGAGAGGTAACGCTTCAAGACCCTCTGGACGTCTAGGAGGCGAAGCTTGCTACCCCTCCCTTCTAACCCCTCGGTCACCAAAGACAGAAGAGTAACTACCTGGTTCACATGAAAGGGGGAGATAACCTTAGGCAAGAAGGAAGGAACCGTCCGCAGGACCACCTTGAGAAAGGACAGAAAGGGGGGTTGAGAAGACAGCGCTTGTAATTCGGAGACCCGCCTGGCCGAGCAAATAGCGACCAGAAAAACTGTCTTCAGGGTTAAGTCCTTTAAGGAGGCCCTCTTAACTGGCTCAAAGGGTTCCCCGACCAAGGCATTTAGTACGAGGTTGAGATCCCAGGGGGGGATGACCGACCTCCGCTGAGGACGCAGTCGCCTGACTGCTCTTAGGAACCTGGACACGTCCGTGTGGGCCCCTAGGGACTTGCCGCGGACTTTACCTCTATAGCAAGCAATGGCGGCCAGCAGGACCCGTAGGGAACTGGGTGCTAGACCTTTGTCAAAACCTGCTTGTAAGAAATCCAGAACCTCTGGGACCGAGGCCGAAAGGGGATTCCTTCGGTGTTCCGCACACCACGCTTCGAAGATGCGCCAAACTCTCACGTAGGAAAGGCAGGTTGAGCACTTCTTCGCCTTCAACAGCGTCGAGATTACCACTCCTGAATAACCTCGCTTCAGGAGCCGCGCCCTTTCAATAGCTAGGCCGTAAGCGAGAATCGATCCACGTGAGGCATCCGAACCGGACCTTGCCTCAGCAGGTCCATTTTGCAGGGAAGCCGCCAAGGTTGGTCGACGAGCAACCTCACCAGATCCGCATACCAGGGGCGGTGAGGCCAATCCGGAGCTATGAGAATTATCAATCCCCGGTGAGCCTCCACCCGCTGAAGGACCTTTCCGATAAGAGCCCAGGGAGGGAACACATAGAGAAGACCCTCCGAAGGCCACTTCTGGGACAGGGCATCCAGGACCTTTGGATATTCTTTCCCTCCGCCGACTGAAGAAGCGGTCCACCTTGGCGGACGAGAACCGTGCCATGAGATCCATGACCGGGAGACCCCAACGGGCAACTATTTCGTCGAAGGTCCCCTGGTCCAGCTCCCACTCCCCGTGGTCTATCTTGCACCTGCTGAGGTAATCGGCCGTGACGTTGTCCGTGCCGGCCACGTGCTGAGCTGAGAGTGCTTCCAACCAAACCTCCGCCCAGTGGAACAGGACGTCCGCCTCCTTCTCTAAGGCGGGGCTGCTGGTGCCGCCCTGGTGGTTGATGTATGCTACCGCGGTGACATTGTCAGAGAGGACGCAAATTGCTCTTTTCAGCACCAAGGGCTCGAGAGCCTTGAGTGCTAGGACGACGGCCTGCAATTCCAGTCTGTTGATGGGCCATTGAGATTCCAATGGTGTCCAGTGACCCTGGACGAACTGGTCCTCGCAGTGAGCACCCCAGCCTGCCAGACTGGCATCCGTCGTCAACAGTAACCACTGAGGGGGCTCGAGAGGCATCCCACGATCCAGATTTCTTGGGCACCGCCACCAGTGGAGGGCCTGCTTGGTCCGCGGAGCGCAGGGTAACTGCATTGAGAAGGGATGATGCTGAGGGGACCAACGCCGCAATAGGGCCCCCTGCAAAGGCCGCATGTGAGCCCTGGCCCATGGCACTACCTCTATTGCAGCCGCCATAGTTCCCAGTACCTGAAGATAATGCCACGCTGAGGGGTTTCGTCTGCCCAGAAACTGCGCGACCAGAAGCCTTAGGTCTCTTGATCTCGTTCGTGACAGGAACACTCTGCCTTTGTTGGTGTCGAACCTTGCTCCGAGATATTCGAGTTCCTGGGAGGGGGTCATCCTGCTTTTTGCTCGATTGATGATCCACCCCAACTCCTCTAGAACTTGGACTACTCTGGCGGTTGCCAAGCGACTCTCCTCTTCCGACTTTGCTCGGATCAGCCTATCGTCCAGATAAGGGTGCACTAGTATTCCCTCTTTCCGTAGGGAAGCCGCTACTACCACCATCACTTTGGTAAAAGTCCTTGGAGCCGTAGCTAGGCCGAAGGGCAGAGCCTGGAATTGATAGTGGCCTCTTGGCACTGCGAATCTCAGGAACTGTTGATGGGACTTTCGGACTGGCATGTGCAAATAGGCTTCTGTCAGATCCAGGGACGTCAGGAACTCCCCGTCCCTTACGGCTGCTATGACCGAAAGTAGGGTTTCCATCCGGAAGTGTGGTACTCTGAGACAGCGATTGACCTGCTTTAGATCCAGGATCGGGCGAAAGGACCCTTCCTTCTTTGGGACCACGAAGTAAATCGAGTACCGACCCAAGCCGCACTGGTCTGGCGGTACTGGAACCACGGCCCCGAGAGCTATTAGTCGGGCAAGAGTTGCCTCTATTGCCGCACTCTTTGTAGGCGAACCGCAGGGAGACTGAACAAAGGCTGGCAGTATTTGCTTTGCAAATTCGAGAGCATAGCCCTCTCTGATCACCTCTAGAACCCATTGATCGGACGTGACCCGGGACCAGGCGGGAAGAAATTGCCTTAGGCGTCCGCCGACTGGTGGCCCTTCCCCCTGGACCCCCGTTGTCTCATTGTTGTTTTCTAGGTCCCACGGAGGAGGAAGAGGCACCAAAGCCTCTACCTGCTCCTCGAAACCCTCTAAAACCTTGACCCCTTGAAGGAAAACGACCCCTGGGAAAGGGGTTTGATCTGGCTGGACGAAACCTCCTGGGGTCCCTAGGTTGGTTACGTACTGGGGCTAGGGAACGCCCTTGCTTCGGCCGGTCTTCCGGAAGCCTGCCTCCCTTAGATTCGCCAAGGTCCTTTACCAGTTTCTCTAATTCCTCTCCAAATAACAGCTTTCCTTTAAAGGGAAGGTGACTCAGGCGTGCCTTGGAGGAGGCATCGGCTGCCCAATTCCGTAGCCACAAATAACGCCTAGCAGCCACCACCGAGGCCATGTTCTTGGCTAGGCTTCTAATGAGGTCATACTGGCTATCCGCCAAGTAGGCAGCTCCGGATTCCAATCTAGCAGAGTTGGCCTGAGCTTCGTCTGCGGAGCCCTCCGCTGATTGAAGCTGTTGTGACCACCTTAAGCAGGCCCGTGCTACCCAAGCCCCTGAAACGGAGGCCTGCAATGCCAGGGCACTAATATCAAAGGCTTGCTTCAGAAGCGTGTCCAATTTTCTGTCTTGAGAATCTCTCAGGGCCGTGCTGCCCTTGACTGGGATAGTAATCTTCTTCGTAACTGCTGACACCGCTGCATCCACTCTGGGAGACTTCAGCAACACTTTGTCTGACTCTGGAAGCGGGTATAGGCGAGACATGGAGTGGACCCCCCTTAAACTTGACTCTGGTTGATCCCATTCTTCCTGGATCATCTGACGCACCACCCTGTGGACAGGGAAAACTTTTTGTGATCTCCTAATGGCCTGGGTTAAAGGATCTTCCAGCGCCATCTCCTCTGCTGGCGCATCCGAGGCTACATTGAGAACTTTCAGGGACTCATTAATTAATGCCGGGAGCTCCTCCCGACGAAAGACTCTGATTACACGGGATTGATCTTCTTCAGGGATCTCCCCTTCTTCAAGCTCCTCCTCTTCTTCGTCCAACTCCTTGTCAGAGTTCTCTTCCTCTGGGGTATCCTGTGAGAGGGACGTGAGGGGCTCCTCAGAGCTCAGACGGGGGTGCTTAGGCGGAATCCCGGGTTCCGGATTGCTTACTCTCGTGGGCTTGGCCGATTTGGCTTCTGCCGACGGCCCAGCATCTCCTGTCCCCAAGCCCTGCTTACGCAAGCAATAGGCCTTGTGTAGTAAGAGGACGAAGTCAGGGGAGAAAAAATCCCCGGCCCCCCCTTCTCCTGTGGGGAAGGGGGAAAGAGGTAGAGGAGGAGAGGATAAATCCGAGGATGTAGAGGGGGGGAACTGGGACCCCCCCTCCACTTCTAGGGGATCTCCGGACCCCTGTGAAGCCTGCGACATGGCCAAGTTAATTTCTTGTTCCACTGAGGCAGCCACTGCAGCACAACCGCTGCAGAACCCTGCCTCCGAGGAAGTACCTCTACGGGTGCCACAGGAAGGACACCGAGACTTGCCCGTCATGACCTTGAAAAGGTTACAGAAGCCCTTCTTGAGCTCCGAGGCTGAAACACTTGGTCTGACCAAAGAGAAACTGTACAGCTCAGATTCAGAGGTTAACCCGTTCCTTTATTAAATCTAGTGTGCTCTCTCCACTAGCCGAGTTAGCAGTTCCCTTTAAAATTAAATTAAATAAAATTTAAAATAAATAAATAGAGCAGAGGAATTAAACAAATAAACACAAAACCCCTAAATCAAACCCCAGTACTTGCGGTTTAAGGATCTTTCTGCTGAGATGTCTGGGCCCGACTCAGCGATCTCTAACCGTTGGCTCTACATGTGGTAGGCCGCACCACGTGGAGACCTAACGGGAGCCGCGAGTCTGCTCACTGACCCGTTCTTCACTCCTAAGGCAGGATCGGAGCTGGGCACCGCGATTCACCCCGAGCCGGAAAAGACCGCCGCTTTAAACAGCTTTCCGCTGAAATCGGGGCCTCCGGAGCTTGTCCCCGCGTCCCTCTGCTCCGGGACGGGGCCGGCGGTAACAATTGAATCGCAGCGTTGCCTCAAGCGCTCAGCCACCAGGAGGGCTTCGGCGCGAGGTAGGGCAGGCTTGTGTGGAATTGTGCAGGAGCCGGCCGGAGAAGCAGTAGAGGAGATCTGAGCGGTCCTCCTCACTGCTGCGTACAGGAAACCACCTCCGCTACCCGGCCCGGACAGGGGGGGGGGGGGGAGGAAGGAGAGAGCAGGCAGGATAATTAAAGGTACAGGATCCTGAAAGCAACCAAAAGGTAAGTCAAATAATAAAAATAATAAGGAAACTAAAAAAGGAAATTTGAATAAAAAGGAAGACTCCAGTAAGCCCTAGGCTTACGGAACCCTCCAGCTGCTTGGAGGCTGAGAATACTGGAGTCTGGGGGTGGTCCTAGTGGTATTTATACCGCTCCATCCCCAAAAAGGTTGGGTTCAGCCTCCAAGCTGCTGGAAGGGTTGCGCAACCCAGAAGTAAAGGGACTGGACTGGAGTGACGATAAGGAACTATGCTTTACCCGCAATCAAAACTTCATCCCTCCTCCTAAACTCCACTTACATAACTCCGAGCTGACAGTCAGACAAAAAGTCAAATACCTAGGGATCATCCTTGACCAATTCCTCACAATGGTCCCGCACATAAGCCATCTCAAAGAACATATAAAAATGGTGCAACTTCTCCGACCTCTCTTGTATATCCATAATTTCAGATCAGTTCTGCAAGCCCTAATTACACCCCACTTTGATTATTGTAATAGCATTCTGCCAAAAAAAAAACAACCAACTTCAAATAGCACAAAACCTAGCTGCCCATATCATACACAAGGCCCATTACTCAGATCATATCACATCGCTACTCCACTCCCTTCACTGGCTACCCATTGCATCCAAGACCAAATAGAAATACCTTATGATAATATTCAAAAGCTATAACAAAATAGCCCCATCTTACCTGTGCTCCCTCCTCAACCTACCCAGTGCCACAAGAACCAGAAGAAACTTTTCCCAGAGCACCCTTGCTATTCCAACTCACTTCCGCTATGCAAACCAGTACTTCAGCATTCATCTACGTTGCCCCATTTATATGGAATGCTCTACCTGAATATTTAAGGAACATCAAGGACCTACAAACCTTCCGCAAAGAGCTTAACAGGCACCTCTTTGTAGAACACTATGACCTCATCTCCAACTACCATCAATGTAACTCTTCCGCTCACCCGGGCACACGACTTTCATAACAATCCTCCACCAAAATGCTCATAAACAGTAAATACGGTATCGAGTTTGGTACATAGTTATGGTAACACCGTTCTTGTTGCCATCTTTACCATATAAGTATGTTCCACTGATGTTTTAATGTAAAGTTCTGGTTGTGTTTCACGTTCCTTATAAACCGACACCGAACTCTGGAAGTGGCAATATATATTTTTATTTATTTATATGTTTAGCTGTATTTATATCCCACTTTTCACCGGGTCAAAGCGGTGGAACATTGAACGAGGGGGGGGGGGGGGACAAAAATCAATTGTAAGGGTTTGGGCTGTCACAAGATGGCCGACATTAAGGATTTTATTTGGGACATAGACATAGAGTTACAGTTTCATTGGTGGGTGTTTGTTTCAGGTCCGAGGTATTCTTAGAATAGTGTGGTTTTTAGTTGTTTCCTGAAGGATAGGGGGTCTTTGTTGTTTCTGATGTGATTCGGTAGAGAGTTCCAGATGGATGGTGCATATAGTTTGAAGGCTCTGTTGCAGGTTCGTTGATTGCATTTCCTCCTTTTATGGGGGATGGTGAGGGAGTTGTTAGTGGTTTGTCTGGTTTTTCTGTTGTGGGTTGGTCGGGTCAGTAGTGTGCGGAGCTGGGAGGTTTGAGTTTGGTGGAGAGCTTTGTGGGTGAGTAGGGCGGATTTGTACTTGACTCGTATATAAAAACCAATAAATAAATAAAATAAATCTCATCAAGTTTGATTCCCTCACCTCATGCCATTTACTTCCCCCTCTCCAATTACCCTTTCCCTGATTCACTCTCACCCAATGTCACCTAGCTGCATATTCTCCCTTCCGCTGTCAGCATCCTTGCTGGATCTCTATCATAGAACCTTTACTCACCACCCCTTCTGGATCTCACATGCTCACCCCCATTACCACTCTCTCTCTCTCTCTCTCTAAAATCCTTCTTCCCATTCACTAGTTCTGGTTCTTTCTCTGGCTGCCTATTTTATATTTTTAAAATTTACAAAATACATCACAAACAAAATATGTGTTAAAGAAAAAGGAGAGAAATCAAACCAAATTAAAAGAAATCACCACTCTGGAATCTCTACTATTTCAGAAAAATAGGGGGGATCTCGTTCAGAAATGTAGAGGAATTTCTCCAATTAAAGAAAACCAGACTACTTCCTTAAGTTATTGCCAAGGGGACAACTGAGAGTTTTACCAAGGAAAACCCTAGATGGTGGTGTATTTGGATTTCAGTAAAGCCTTTGACACCGTTCCGCACAAGTGACTTATAAATTGAGCACCATAGGGATGGAGCCTAGAGCGACTGACTGGGTTAAATATTAGTGGAGGGGAGGACACAAAGTGTACAGGTAAATGGAGCTCACTCTGAGGAGAAGGATGTTACCAGTGGTGTGCCTCAGGGATCTGTCCTTGGTCCGAGTCTTTTTAACATCTTTGTTAGTGATATTGTGGAAGGACTGTTGGGTAAGGTTTGCCTCTTTGTGGATGACAAATCTGCAACAGAGCAGACACCCAGGAAGGGGTAGATAACAGGAGGAGGGATCTATCTAAGCTTGAAGAATGGTCAAGATTTAATTCTAAAAAATGCAGGGTCTGTCATTTGGGCTACAAACATTCAAAGGAGCGGTACAGTGTAGGGGTGAAGTACTTCTGTCCATGAAAGATGAGCAGGACCTGGGCTTGAATGTTTCTGATGATCTTACAGTGGCTAAGCAGGTAGAAAGGGTGATGGTGAAAGTCAGAAGGATGCTTGGGTATAAATAGAGAGGAATAGCCAGCAGAAAAATTAAAGTGATAGCGCCTCTGTATAAGTCTGTGGTGCGACCTCATTTGGAGTATTGTGTGCAATTCTGAAGACCGCACCTTCAAAAGGATATAAACAGGATGGAGCCAGTACAGAGGGTGCATACTAAAATGGACAGCAGTCTTTGTTATAAACCATATAGGGACAAACTTAAAGATATTAATATGCATATGTTAGAGAAAAGGCAGGATAGATGAGATGTAATGGACATGTTTAAATACCTCTGAGGCACAAGAGGAGAGACTCCTTCAATGAAAAGTAAGCTCTGCAACGAGGAGACATAGAATAAGCGTGAAAGGGGATAGACTCAGGAGTAATATGCAGAAATTTTTCTTTACAGATAGAGAGTGGTAGATGCATTGAATAGTCTCCCAGTGGAGGCAGTATTGAAGCAGACTGTATGCGAATTCAAGAAAGTATGGGACAAACAAAAAAGATCTCTAAAGGAAAAAAAGTGATTATTGTATTTGATATGGAAGGGCAGACTAGATAGGCTATAGGTTTTTTTTTCTGCTGACATGTTTCTATGTTTCTAATCAAGTCCAGAGAGACCGCAGTAGCATCTGAAGATTGAAGAACAAGGGACTTCACACCAGGAAACATTGATAACTGCTAAGGCTCACTGAAAATATATTGAAGACGGATACTTAATCGCTCATTTACTAGGAAAACGTTAAACCCACCCAGCTGTTTCTAAACAAAATGACCTGCTTCCTTCTCCTCTGGGTACTTTTGGGTACTTTTACAACAAGAAGATCTCTACTCTACAGTTCATAAAGAAATAATCTTTTGCTCAGATGTACATCCTCATTATGTATTCTCTATCCAGATTCAATCCACCAGTAATACAGAGTTTAGATCTGGAAATCTGCTCATCTTCTCTAGGAAATCATTTTAAATTCAGGGCTATCCATAGTGATCTGCCCAACATATGCTGCATACACAGCCTCTTTCCTTTTTGCTTCTGGAAGATAATATGTTTTTGACAGCGGTGGAACAGCTTTGAATAGAATTTCTACCAGACGCACAATAGGGTTGCAGGGAAAATTTAACAATCTCATATTGAAATGACAAACTATGTTCTCCAGTGCTTCTCCTTTCTTCCAAAATTTGAAATCTTTCCTCTTAATTCCTGAACTATTTCCTTGACTATCAATTGACATTTCTCAAATTTACCCTCAACGACGGTGGGCTCAACTTTAACAGAGCTGCGTAAACGAGAAACACTCTCCCTTCGGGGCTCTGCAAAGCTGAGCTGGTGATGGGAAAAGAATGGTAGGGGGCTCTTCCGGTATGGTGGGGGACCACGGGACACTTCATTCTGCCACTGCAGCAGCAGCTTCTCCGACTGTTTTTTTTTTTTTTGTTTAAATTTCCCTACATATCAGCTAAGAAGGTCTGGGGCTGGCCTGGGCCCGGCTGGATTGGGGGCAGGGGTGTAGCTTTGGATATAGTAATGGGGTGATGAGGGAAAGCTAGGACTGGAAATGGGCTGATTGTGGGGGTCAGAACTGGAAATGGGCTGATGGGGGTTAAGAATGGAAATAGGCTGATCGGGAGGGGGGGTGGACTAGTAATGGGCTGACCAGTGGGGTTAGGACTAAAAATGGGCTGATTGGGGGGTTAGTATTGGAAATGAGCTAGGACTGGTAATGGGCTAATTGGGGGTGCTAGGACTGGAGTGGGCTGATAAGGGGGATAGGGCTGGAAAAGGGCTGGGACTGGAAATGGGTTGATGGGGGATGGGAGGAGAGTGCTGCTGGCCCTGGAAGAAAACCAGGGACTAGGGCTACGACTACAAATGGGCTGATGGGGGGGATGGGAGAATAGGACTGGAAGGGAGTGGATACTGAGAGCATCTGCCAGAGGAACGAGGGGGCAGGAAGGGAGTTGACATGGGTGAAAGAGAGGACTGGAAAGGAGCTGATATGGAGGGGGAGGAGGGGGTTGGAATGGAGCTGACACCTTGATGTACTGAAGGGGGACTGGAAGGGAGCTGACATTTTGGGATGGGAGTGGTAGGTGGCTGGGTAATGGGGAGGAGGCTGGAAGGGAACTGACATGTGTGAATTGCACTGGAAGGTGGATGGACAGAGGGTAGGGTGACTAGAAGGGAGCTGTCTTGGGGGGGGTTGGAACTGAGAATGGACATGAGCTGACATCTGAGATGGTATTTGTACTAGAAGTGGCTGGACAGTGGGGAAGGAGGGGGACTGGAAGGGAATGGACACCAGTCGCAGTCGTGGGAATGCAAGCCAGTTGACATTAGAAGGTACTGGGAGGGGAGGACTGGAAAGTGGGCTGATACTGGGGAGGGTTACTGGAACTGGAAATGGGCTGATGGAAGGAAGTGAAGAAAACAAAAGAAGAGATAAGAAATGGCAGCTTGACCATAGACCACAGAAAGAGAGCTAAGAGAAGACAGGAAAACAGAAGCCTCAGATCGGGATCAGCATGATCAGAGAATAAAATGGTCAGACAACAAAGGTAGAAAAAATAATTTTATTTAATTTTAGTGATTGGACTTTGTGCTATCTTTATATTTTACATAGTATGTGGGAACTGCATCTCTTATTTATCTGATGTACTGCATGTGGAGTCTGACTTCTTGGTGTTTCAGTTTAAATTTTGTCTACATATTTTTATTTTTACTATAGATTGTGGTTACTTATTCTGTACTTGAAGAAAGACTACGAGACATGCAATGAAGCTACAAGGTAATCTATTTAAGACTAATAAGAGAAAATATTTTTTTCACTCAACGTCTAATCAAACTCTAGAATTTGTTACCGGAGGATGTGGTAAAAGCTGTTAGTGTAGCAGAGTTTAAAAAAGGTTTGGACAAGTTGCTGGAGGAAAGGTCCATAAACCATTATTAAAGGGGACCTGGGAAATCCACTGCTTGACACAATACAAGCATTGTGGAACCTGTCTCTTTTGGGGCAACAGGATTTATTTATTTGTTTAACATTTTTTATATATCGTCTTTCTGCAAATCAAGACGGTTTACAATGAACATATCATGGCAGTATATTTCAACTGTTTACATGGAACAATATAACAAGGATACATAGGTATAACTGTGAAATGTTTTACAATGAACAGCAATTACATAGGTATTTACAGGTTACAGCATGGCTGCAGGAGTGAGTTTGAGAGGGCAGGAGTGAAGGGTTGAAGACAGAGGGCTGAGGACTATGGTGGTAGGGAAAAATGTTCCAGGAAGAGATGAGTTTTTAGCTTCTTTCGGAATTCAAAGTGGTTAGTGCAGTTTCGTAGTTCGTGTGGTAGGGCATTCCATAAGGATGGGGCATAGAGGGAGAAGGCCAGGTTACAAGTAGATTGTTTGCTATATCTCTTATTTGATGGGATGATGAGTAGGTTTTTGGTAATGGAACGGCATGTACCTTTATTGCTGGAGGAGGAAAGGAGTGAGGAGAGGCATGGAGCTAAATCATTGGAGATGATTTTATGTGTGAAGGTAAGTACCTTGAATTTAACTCTGGATTGAATGGGGAGCCAGTGGAGATCATGGAGGGCTGGCGTGATGTGAGAACGTCTGGGGTTGTTGGTTATGAGCCGAACTATCGTGTTCTGGGCTAATTGGAGAGGTTGTGTGCTGTTCTTGGGAAGGCCATGGTAGAGAAGGTTACAGTAATCAAGAGAAGGGATTGTAAGGGCCTGGTAGACAGCACGAAAGGAATCGGGGTTTAAGAGAGGTTTGAGGTTCCGCAGGGTATGTAATTTTGAGTATATTGTGTTAGACGCTCTCTTTATTTGATCAGTGAAGGAGAGGTTCTGGTCAAGGATAATACCAAGATATTTCACTTGGTTTTTTATGGTGAGTGAGAGATCACCAATAGTAAGGGTTGAAAGTGGGGTATATGAAGAGTTGGAAAATACTTGAAGAGCCTCCGTTTTGGATTGATTAATCAGGAGGTTGTGCTGGGAGAGCCAAGATTTTAGGCTAGTGAGGCATTCGCTTAGCTTAGCGAAATTAGGGTTTGTAAGGTTGAATGGGGTGAAGCACATGATGTCATCAGCGTATAATTGGTACTGAATTCCATAGCTTTGGAACATCTTGCAGACAGGTTGAAGGAAGTTGTTAAATAGCAGTGCAGATAAACTAGATCCTTGGGGGACCCCCTGTTTTAGGGTAAATGGAAGGAAGGTCTCATTTCCAATACGGACCTGTTGTGTTCTGTTATCTAAGTAGGAGTGGAACCAATTTAGGGTTGTACCTCTCAGTCCTATTTCATGGAGTCTGTTTAAGAGTTGATGGTGGGGAAGAGAGTCGAAAGCAGCGGATAAGTCAAGGAATATGAGTAGGCATCCTTGGGTGGGATTCTGGGAGTGGAGATACAAGGAATCTAGTAATGAGGTAAGGAGAGTTTCTACTCCATGGTTCTTTTTGAAACCATGTTGAAATAAATCAAGGGGAGAGTGTTCATCAATATAATTCTGGAGTTGAGTTTGGACTAGTTTCTCGGTTATCTTTGCAAGGAAGGATACTGGGCTTGATGGACCTTGGTCTGACCCAATAAGGCATATCTTATGTTCTTAAGTCAATGCAAAAGAGGAAGGCCAGCAATGAGATGGATCGATACAATAACAGCAGCTACTGAAACCATGCTGTCAACAATGGGCCGCCTGACTTAAGACTAAGCACAATTTAGAACAACTATCCAGAGGATCACCATGAGTCGACACCGACTCAACGTCGACTTAACGGCCCTTAACAACAACAATAAAAGATGAGTGGCAACAGGAGCTGATTTAGGGTGAGGAAAAGAATTTAGGAGCTTAATACCGATTTTCAGCCCTAGGCCTAAATTTAGGAGTATAAATTTTAAACCCCTAAACTGGGATGAATTTTCAGCTGAAAAGTGAAGCTCCTAAGTGTGGCTGAAAATAAGGCAAAAATTTAGGGATCTAACTTAGGAGCCTAAATTTAGGAGCTTGGCTTTGTTGAATAACAGGCCCTATGATTTTATTAAATATGCAGGAACAAAATCTGTACCACCTTTTCTATCTTCTGAGTCTTTTGTGCTAAAATCACATTTGAGAAAGGGACAACTTGTCTCTGCAAGTCACCTCCAACTGTAAAAATAGAATTTTGCAGGATGATCGGGGCATTGTGCAGACACCAAAGGATTTGTTTTCAGGAATAGAAGGTGTGCCCATATAATCCACAGCAAATATAAGTTCAGTAGTAATTCTGATAATCTACAAAAATCTTTCTGTGAACTATCACGGCTTCATGTCTGAGCTGTACCTTTTTTAGTTACCAGTCATATGCCAAAACCTGTCCATGGGAGCAGAGAGAAGGATTGTATAGTGATCACACAGATTAAATTAAGGACCTTCATGTACCCACTGTACTCTGCACCTCTTTGTTCCTCTCTTCCTCCTCCCAAACGACCTGCCTCTTTAGGTTCAAGTATAATCTCCGTGTGGTCTTGTTCTCTGACAAGCAAAGATAGTTTGCAGCCTGTCTTTACATAACAAAGCTCTATTTTCCCTATTCTAATAAAGTTTCACAAAAATGTTGAACTAAATTAAGGTGCAACAAGATTCTCCTTATACTTCCTCCATTCCTACCCAATACCCAACTGTATCTGACCAACTGTCAAATTCATCAACCATCAAAATCAGCTTCTCTCTCTCACTGGCATAAAGAGCATATTCATCTGTGCCACTTAAATTATTCAAGTAACCAACTTAGAGCAGAACTAGAGATGATGTTGCTTTTGTGACTGCTTTAATATAGCACTTTCTCCTCCTCATCCTACTGGCTTAGTAACACACATCCACAACAGGAGCTTCTCCATATCCCTTACTATCAATGTATCAAGCCTCTGCATCTCACACTGGGCATCGACAACCACAGTAGCCCTATACAAATGGAACCACCGTTGTGTTTTACAAATCCCTCACTCCCCCCCCCCAAACACTGGATGTAGCAATGGGAGCTTTTCTGAACATTCAGCTACAATCTGTAAATGTTACACCTGTTTATTCTTTGCTAGATCTGGCTTTTCTTTCTTCCAACACTACCAAACTCTCAGAGTTTGATGGATTTTTCATTACCCTACTGTCTCCACAGCTTAGTGCCAGTGGGAGGAGTCACAACCTTAACGCCTCCACTGCCTGCTGCTCCTCACGTCCATCTTCCTTAACTCTTAGACCATCTACTCTCTCACAGTGGCCACGTCTCTATTTCATTTCATTTCATTTATTAGACTTTGAGACATCCCTCTTCGAAATACTAGCCCAAGATCCAATACAATGCATAAATTACAGTACAAACCATTTCCTCCAGGTGAAATACAATCCAAATTGTATTTATTTATTTGCAAAGGTTTTAACCCCATTCTGACAACTGTCAATCAATAGGGTGTACAAGCATAATAAAATACAATAACGGGGCATACAAGAATAAAATACAGTATAACTTAACTCACTCTACTCCAATCCAAGCTCACCCATTACTTCCATAGCAATTCAACATCCATAATTGCTCCCTAAACTCAACTGACTGCATACTGTGACATGTAAGCCGAAGCATCCCAGATCCTATCCTGATGTCTAGGATAACTTTTAGGAAAAGGAGGTATTATGCCTCTTCCCACCTGAGGTGTAACCAGGCACTGGGTGGGAGGGGGAGATCTACTCCTTTTCCCACAATCCTACCTGTCTGCCAAGTAACTGGTCAATTGCTAATCCTGGCCACAAACTAGTAGGGCAAAGAGGATGAGGTAGAATCAGAACAAATGCATTTGTTTTAAATGATGGGAGATAAAGGCCATATGGCTTATCCAGTCTTTCCTTCCAGTCTAACTCCTAAGCTTTACAGTTCTCTTTTTCCCTTAGAGATCCTTTGTGTTTGTCCCATGCTTTTCTTAAATCCAGATACAGTCCTCATCTCTACCACCTCCAACAGGAGACTAATCCATTCTTTTACAACTCTTTCCATAAAGAAATATTTTCTCAGATTACTCCTGAATCTATCTCCTTTCATCATCATTGTATGCTCTCTTGTTGTCTGCTTAGCTCATTTGAAAAAGGCTCTCTTCCTGTGCATTTATGCTGTGGAGATTTTTAATTGTCTATATCATATCTACACATTAGGAACCACCACCCAGGAAAAAGATTTAGGCTTAATTTTGGATAACATCTTAAATCCCTCTGCCCAGTATGCAGCGGTAGCCAAGAGAGCAAATAGAATGCTAGGTATGATAAGGAAAGGAATGGAAAATAAAACAAAGGATATTATAATGCCTCTGTATCGTTGCATGGTGCGACCTCACCTTGAATATTGTGTGCAATTCTGGTCGCCGTATCTTAAAAAGGATATAGCATTATTAGAAAAGGTTCAGAGAAGAGCCACCAAAATGGTCAAGGGGATGGGAGGATACCCCTATGAAGAAAGGCTAAAAAGGTTAGGGCTCTTTAATCTGGAAAAGAGACGGCTGAGGGAGATATGATAGAAGTCTATAAATTAATGAACATAGTGGAACGGGTAAACATAGATCGATTTTTTTACGTTATCAGAATATAGGAAGACTAGGGGACATGCAATGAAGCTACAGGGTAAACTATTTAAAACTAAGAAAAGAAAATATTTTTTCACCCAACATGTAATCAAACTCTGGAATTGTTACCGGAGGATTTAGTAAAGGCTGTTAGTGTAGCTGGGTTTAAAAAAGGTTTGGACAAGTTCCTGGAGGAAAGGTCCATAAATCATTATTAAAAAGGGACCCAGGATATCAATGCTTGACCCAATACAAGCATTGTGGAACCTGTGTCTTTTTGGGAAACTTCTAGAATCGTATGACCTAAATTGGCCACTGTTGGAAACAGGATACTGGGCTTGATGGACCTTGGTCTGACCCAGTGTGGCATATCTTATGTACTTATGTTCTTACTCTCTCCCGCTTTTCTTCCAAAGTATACATATTGAGATATTTAAGTCTGTCCCCGTATGCCTTATGATGAGGACCACCGATCATTTTAGTAGCCATTCTTGCACTGACTCCATTTTGATTATATCCTTTTGAAGGTGTGGTCCCCAGAATTGCACAAAGTGTTCCAAGTGAAGTCTCATTAAAGACGTATACAGAGGCACTATCACCTCCTTCCTGCTGTCCATTTCTCTCTCTATGCACCCAAGCAGTCTTCTGACTTTTGCCATCACCTTTTCTACCTTTCTAGCCACCTTCGATCTTCAGAAACAATCACACTTTAGTCCCACTCTTCTGTTATGGACAGAAGTACTTCACCTCCTATACTCTACCTCTACCTTGGATTTTTGCAGCCTTAAATGCATGACCCCCACATTTTATATTATTAAACTGCCAAATCCTCAAGCATTCTTCAAACTTCACTAGATTCCTTTTCATTTTATCTAAACCTTCCTGTGTGTCTACCCTATTGCAGATTTTTGTATCATTTGAAAGAGGCAGACCTTCCCCGACAGCCCTTCCGCAACATCATTAACAAAAATGTTAAAAAGAATCAGACCCAGGACAGATCCTTAGAGAGAGCTCCATTTACCTGCCTCCTTCGTCGCCTCCCAATCAACTAATTTCTAACCTAGTCAGTCACTTTACAGTCCATCCCTATGGTGCTCAATTTATTTATAAGTCTCTTGTGTTGAACGGTGTCAAAAGCTTTACTGAAATCTAAGTACACCACATCTAGTGTTCTATCTCTGTAAAATTCTCTAGTCACCCAGTCAAATAAATTAATGAGATTTGTTTGACAAGACCTGCCTCTAGTAAACCCATGCTGTCTCAGATCCTGTAATCCATTGGAATCCAAAAACCTCACTATCCTTTGTTTTAACAGTTTCCATTAAATTACTCACCACAGAGGTCGGACTAATAGGGCTATAGTTCCCAATCTTGTTCTTACTTCCACGTTTGTGTAGGGGGACCATATGCGCTGTTCTCCTGTCCCCAGGGACCACTCCGAGCTCTAAAGAAGTGTTGAAAGTTCAAAGACAGGAGCTGCCAGAACTTCCTGAAATTCCTTCAATACTCTTGAATATATCCCATCAGATCCCATTGCTTTGACTGCTTTTAGTTTAGCTAGCTCCTCATTCAAGATCCACCTCATGTTTGCTCTTATTTGTGTTATTTGTGTGTATTTTCAAGTCTTTCTCTCAGCCCTTCATCTGTAAACACTTAAGCAATTGGCTCTATCCACATTACTACTACTACTACTGCTGCCGCTGCTACTACTGAGCATCTGTATAGCGCTACAAAACGTACGCAGCACTGCACAGACATGTAAGAGACAGTCCCTGCTCATCAGACCTTACAGTCTAGTCAAGACAGACAACACAGTAGGTGTAGACAAGGATACATCTAGGGGGAATGATAAGGAAACACAAAGGCAATCAGGTGAGTCAAGATCTGAAAGCAGCAACAAAGAGGCGAGAAAGGGGGACAGGTTGGGGTTGATATCTCTGGAAATAAGAAGGAGCAGGAGTAGAAGAGTGTGGGGCAGAGAGGAGACAGCATGCGGTAACGAAGTTGAGGTTCTTTCAGAGAGAGAGGAAATGGCTGAATGAGAGAGAGAAAGTTGTGAAGCTCAAGAGCTCTGAGGACAAGATGGTGGCGGCAGGGCTGGATTTACCTATACGCCATGTACGCCATGGCGTAGGGCCCACAGCCGGCAGGGGCCCACAAAAAAAAACCAAGTGGCTGCCGCCGCGGGGCCCCCTCTGCTGCCGCGGCAGCACCGACTGACCCGCGGGGGCCCCGTCTACAAGCTGAAGCCGTCGGTTCCCTCCCTCCCTGAACGGAGGGAGGGAGGGAAGAACCAACCGAACTGACGGCTTCAGCTTGTAGACGGGGCCCCCGCGGGTCAGTCGGTGCTGCCGCGGCAGCAGAGGGGGCCCCGCGGCGGCAGCCACCAGTTTTTTTTTAAAATTAAATTTTACTTTAGGCCGGGGGGGGGGGGGTAGGACTGGTAATGGGCGATGGGGGGGGGGGAGGACTGGTAATGGGCTATTGGGGGGGCTGGGGCGGGAAATGGGCTGGGGGGGGTAGGGCTGGAAATGGGCTGGGGGGGTAGGGCTGGTAATGGGCTATGGGGGGGGTAGTAAGGGTAATTGGGTATTGGGGGGGCTGGGGCTGGAAATGGGCTGGGGGGGTAGGGCTGGTAATGGGCTATGGGGGGGGTAGGACTGGTAATTGGCTATTGGGGGGGGCTGGGGCTGGAAAGGGGCTGGGGGGGTAGGGCTGGTAATGGGCTATGGGGGGGTAGGACTGGTAATTGGCTCTTGGGGGGGATGTGGCTAGTAATGGGCTATGGGGGGGTAGGACTGGTAATTGGCTATTGGGGGGGCTGGGGCTGGAAATGGGCTGGGGGGGTTAAGGCTAGAGGTGGGCTGATGGGGTTAGGACTGGTAATGGACTGTGGGCTGTTGGGGCGGCTTAGAACTGGCAATTGGCTTTGGGGGGGTTTAAGACTGGTAATCGGCTGTGGGCTGATGGGGGCTGTCTGGTAATGGGCTATGGGGGGCTAGGACTGGAAATGGGCTGGGGGGGTTAAGACTGGAGGTGGGCTGATGGGGTTAGGACTGGTAATGGGCTGTTGGGGGGGGTAAGAAATGGTAAAGGGCTAAGCGGGATTAAGACTGGTAATGGGCTGTGGGCTGATGGGGGTTGTCTGGTAATGGGCTATGGGGGGCTAGGACTGGAAATGGGCCGGGGGGTTAATACTGGAGGTGGGATGATGGGGTTAGGACTGGTAATGGGCTGTGGGCTGATGGGGGGTAGGACTGGCAATGGGCTATGGGGGGCTGACTGGAAATGGCTTGATGGGGTTAGGACTGGAAGTGGGCTGATGGGTTAGGACTGGTAATGGGTTATAGGGGGGGCTTAAACTGAAAATGGGGTGATGGGGGGTTAAGGACTGTAAGTGGGTTGTTGGGGGGCTAGGACTGGTATTGGGTTGGGGGGTTGCTAGGACTGGAAATGGGCTGATGGATGGCTAGGACTGGAAATGGGCTGATGCAGGGACTAGAAGGGAATGGATGCTGGGTGAGGCTGGAACTAGAAGGGAGCTGATGTTGGGGGAGGATTAGAATGGGATGGGGCTGGAAGAGTAAAATGGAGAAGGGAAAAATATTTTGTGTGGGAGGGATAAAAAATCTACAATTGGCCGGGTATTGGGAGAGTAAGTGGGGATTGAGGATGGAGGGGTAAAATTTGAGTGGATGAAATAGGAATGAGGAAAGAGCAAAAGGAGAAAGATTAGTATGTTAAAGCAGATGTAGAGAGAGAATGGAAAAAAATCTAGAAGAGAGAAGAAAGGACAAATGGACAGCAGACGATGGAGAGTTAGCAGAAGACACGAAGAAACCAGAAGAAAGTGGCTGGAGCAATTGCAGCTGAAAAAAAATGCACAAAAGGTAGAAAAATATCTCTTTATTTTGAATTTATTAATTGGAATATGTCAGCTCTGGTAAATGTGCATCATTAACGTCTGCGCTTTGTTTAGTACAAGAGCAAATTAATGTATAGTTTTATTTCTACAGTGTTGTACATTCCAAGTTTGGCTTTTGGGATTCCCAGTTTAATTATTGTCTTCCTGTTTCTAAATTGTGATTACTTGTTTGGTGATGGTCTATGTTCTGCATGTGTAACTGAGCTGAGGTGTTCTGTTTATATAATTCCTATTTGACATTGCCACTTGTTCTCTTTCCCCAGTAGGTCATGTATTGTTGTTCTCTGAAATGTATTGGTTTAATATTTGCAGTGTTGCCTTTTGATTGGTAGAGTATGGTGCTTTGTGAGTCCTGGTAGTGCTGTTAGGATACGGCGGGTTTACTATGGGTTCTAAATGGGCAGTGTTTGTAGTAGTTCCTAATGTCTCTGGCAGTTGGCACTGGATTATAGTAATGTAGAAATCTTTTAGTCTTTCTTTATCCATACACTCATTAAGAGGCACGTTTACTAAAAGTTAGTATATGGTAACATTATGCAAATATTTATGCAAATGAGGCACCTTATGCAAATGAGGCCCCGCACCCCCCTTGGGCCGCCCCTGCTGGGGGCCCACAATTTTTGTTGGCGTAGGGCCTCACTCAAGGTAAATCCGGCCCTGGGTGGCGGAAGCGAGGATGGTAAAGGGGAGATAAGGGGGAAGGGCTTGAAGGTGTTGGTACAAGGGGAGACAATTAGGAAATATGAGCAACTGGAAGAGAAAATGATGAAGAGCCATAACAAAAGAAATGGAGAAGAGCACAGAAGTCAGGAGTAAAATGTTAGGTGGTATAGATTGCAGGGGATTAGGTGCATCTGTGAGTAATCGTGGTAACGAGCACAGGGCCGGCTATCAGAGACTATAAACTAGGGGGTGGGTGTGTTGTGGGGAGGGTGGGATAATAAGGAAAAGGAGAGAGAGGGAGACACAGCTAAAAACAGAGAGGCAGAGCTGAACAAGAGGGGTGGGGCAAGTGCTGAATGCAGGGGAAAGCAGGCAGATTCCACAGGATGTGCCCTAGTAAAACTCAGGCAAGCTAAAAAAAACTGAGACTTTGAATGCTCACAAGAGTGAGAGATCTTGTAGAGGAATAGGGAGAAGGAGATAAAAACCACATCTGAATGTGCAGTAAGATAGTAGTAGTCGGAGAACAGAGGCAATGCAATGTTGAAAAGGAAGAGACAGCACTGTAGAGGGCAAGAATTGGGTAAAGGACTGACAGAGGATAGGACTAGGGTTGCCCACTTTTTCACCGAGAAAAACCCGACACCTGTGGCTTGCCATGCTCCGCCCATTCTTAGCCCCCAGTCCTACCTCTGCCCCGCCCCCAGTCCCACCCACACTTCACCCTAGCCCCACCCATAAAAATTACCAAGGGCAAGTGTAGGCAGCTGTATGGGAGAAACTCTAAAGGTGAAAGAATGAGATTGTATAGATCTATTATTAGAACTGTGAATATTGTGTTTGAGTGTTTTCTTGGGAAATACTGTGAATGCTGAAGCTCAATGATATTTCAGTAAAGTTGCAGTTTACTATACCTCACTTTGTGCTGTGGATTTATTTATGAACTTCCTGACCCCCAAGGTGGACCAAATGGAATAACATTGCCCAAATAGGAGAGCTATTTAAACTAAATAATCCTATATATTGAAGGAATCAACATAAGAACCTACTCCAATCCTTCACCACTAATACGCACAGTGCACTGCAGGATGAAGACTGCCGTTGGGAATAATGCATTGCAGTCTAAAGCTTGAGCTAACTCCTTAGGCAGTAACTATGAAACCTAACGTGGTGGACTGTCCTTACATGGTGTGAGTAACCTGCCAGTCAGTCCCAGGACCCACAGTGATGCAGGGACACCGAGGCACCATGTTTTGAAGACTGAAATGCTGACAAGGAGTAACAAAAAAAACCTGATAAGTGTGTGCCTGATTTGCATTTAATAAAATGTATAATGCTGAGGGTTTGAGTGACCTTAAATTGATTGGCTGTAAGCATATATATATTGATATGAACTGTCCTTGGCAGCAGTGAACATCTGAATAGTTTGAAGTTAAAAATAAGTGATGAATCAAGGACCAGAGTTCACGCAGTGCAGTACAGCACAACAGCACCATAAGCATCCTCATATAAAAAAATCTTTTTTAAGACCCTGGGAAGTCCAGTATCACACTGCAGACCCACTCACCGTCACTTGGCTGGCTCTGGCTGTGACTGGCTGGCTCTCTCTTTCCACTAGTGGATGAAAAACCTCGTGCTGGAAGCTCCCTCCACTACTCCCTAGTCCCTCCCTCTGTTGTCTCATTGGCTCCTCCAGCTGACTTACTCAGCTCCCACTACTCTGTAGTCCCACCCTCTGCTGTCTCATTGGTTCGTTCGGTTGACCAGTCTCATCCTGGCAGAATATCAGCTCCTCATAGGACAGAAGAACAGAAACCCACCTATGATGGCAGTTCTGCCCACCGGCCACAAAAAAAACGGCTTTTCAAGGGCCGCTTTTAACAGTCTTCCGTCAGCCAGCCTGGCCATATAAAAACCGTCCAGATAGCAACCCTAGATAGGACACACACTGACAAAACAGAAATATATACATTACAATAAATAAATAAACAAGCTACATTCTGAACAGGCACAGGAAAATACATGGGGGATGTTGTTCATTCAGAGATACTATATTAAAAAAATAAATTATATCTTTAATAAAGGACGTAAAAAAGCATCTCTACATATCAATAGAGGACCCAAGAATGAAGCTCTAGCCGACATAATTGGTCTGCCTAGAGGTCTTTCAAGGCTTTTATGAATTTTGGTTAAGACATAATATACATTTTAAGCTATAGGATTCAAAGAATGATATCATTTTTTTACTGATAAATTTAAGCTCAGATGCCTTAAATATAATTTCTTTCACCTTCTTCATCCCCATAGTTCGATCCTCTATTACCCTGTAGGTAGTATAGTGAGCCAATTGTCATTGGACCCCTCCTGTACATAAGCTTCAAGCGTCATTACCACAATTGCTCCACCTTTGTCTGCTCTTCTTATGACTATATCAGCAACACTTTGTAGTTGATTCAGAGCCAGGTCTTCTTCTTTACTGTAGATAGCTTATTACAATGAACCTTATGCCCACTATCCTCCAAGGATGCTATATCCTGCAACACTAGTAGCTTAAAGACATTCGCTGCTGGATGAACCGGAACAGCTGGCAACCAAGTAGACTTTAAGGGTAATTTGAGTTGTTCACTGGCCTCTTACTTATTGTCTTGCTTTGAAAAAAAAAAAGGCTCTTACATTCACTCTTCTAATAAATCTTTTCACTTATTGAAAAAGATCCCTGAAGAGTCCTACGCACAAGAGAGAAACCTTTTGATAAAAATCTGTTTATGAGTAGCTGTCAGTGGATATTCAATTATATTGACTATTATTGAACCTGTTGCTTTTGGGAACCTGTCCATGGCCACCCCTGAAGATGTTCTGCTTCTACAGACTGCTTCCATCTTCCCCTCTACTTCCCCTGAATGTTCTACCTCTTCAGAATATTGTATCTCTGCTCCTTAAGAATCTGAGGAGAAACAGTGGGCTACCCCCCTTCCACGCAATATCTGGTCCCGGTCCATCCAAAGAATCACATATCCTCTTCAAAGAATTATATCAGCAAACGAGGAAAAACAAGTGGCAAATGCACAAATACAGTGGGAAATACACCGTGTTACTCGAGGAACCCTTTGTCGAACAAGGACGGACAAATGAATGGTTAAGGAGAGGTGAACTGAAACCGAAGGATGAAAGATCGATAGTTGCAGCACAGGACAGCGGTTTACGGATAAGATGGTTTGCAGTGAGTATTGAAAAAACTGGCAAAACAGACATATGTCAATTCTGTAAGAAAGAGCTGGAAACAGTGACTCACCTCATAGCTGGTTGTGAAATTCTGATGGTGGAAAATTTCTATACAGAAAGGCACAACAAAGTAGCACACCTCATCTACTGGAAACTCTAGAAACACTACAACATCATTGTCCCTGAAAAGCACTGAAATCATGACCCTAAGAGAATTGCAGAGAATGAAGAGGTTATGATCACCTGGTACATTCCCATTCTGAAGGATAAGAAACTGGATACGAGAAAACCTGACATAGTGATAAAGGAAAAGAATACCAGAATGGTATTGATAATAGAGGTATCTGTTCAGAGTGATTATTCTGTGAATCGCGTGGAGAGGTAGAAGATCCTGAAGTACCAGGAAATGCAGTCAGAGACTAAGAAAATATGGCAGAAAAGCAGAAGTCTTTCCCATTGTATTGGGAGCAACAGGCTTCATAAAGAAGTATTTCCAAGCACATATGGAAATGCTTCTACCCATACCTGTTACATCTTATGAACTCCAGAAAGAAGCTGTCTTTTCAATGATGCAAGTACTATGCCGAACATTAGCAGTAAATTTGAGAGACTGAGATCGCACTCCACATACCCTGGCTTAGAAGTGAGGTTCACAACTGGCATGGAATCTGCAAAACAAACCCATTTGGAGAAACTGCCCCGAGTGAACCCATATCATCCATCTCTAAGTTCTGTATTTTCATCTTCTTCAACTCTGATTTAAATTGCTCAGTCTGTATGTTAAACACTGCAGTTGGAAGCACTGCATGCAAATCTATCTCATGGATATTCATCACAGATACCCTGAAAACCTGATTGAGTTGGATTGCCCCATAAAACTAAAAACAGTAAAAGACAGAAAACCCCATTCATTCTTTTCCCCTCTCGACTGTTGTGCCACTTCCTGCCCTGCATGACAGCAAGTGGGAATATTAACGCTGCAGTTCTTGTTTGTGACTGCTGATTTATCATTCCTTAAACACAATACAATTTTTGGTTCTGTTTGAAGAATTCTGAGTACTGTCTAAGAGATCTTTAAAAAGGAGGCTATTTTTATATTTATTAGAGAACATTTTATTTGCTGCTTAGGTTACTTGTTTTATTTGTTGTAGCTGTTTGCAGAAGGGGATGTTTCTGTTTTAGGCAAAGCTTTTCTGCTGTTGGTTTTTTTATTTCCTCTAGCCTTCGAGTTCAAAGAGGAGGAAAAACACTCATTGAAGGCGCTTCACAGTTGACATGTTACATCCCTTCCTACCCCAACCCCCACTCATTCCATGTGAGAAATCTTGCTGTATAGAATCACTCACCAATTAGCTTGTTGATTAAGGCAGAAGTATTTGGTATTGCTTGGAAGGGAAAATCTAGGAAGCAAATAATTCCACATTTGGATATCTGATAAAAGTAAACAATTAGCTATATTTGAAGGACCTTTGATTAGGTAATTCTACAAGGGAGAACTTCAGGCATATATATCCGATTTTAGTACCTTAACGTGAAAAGAAACTTCTCCATATCCAAATAAAAGCTGAACAAGCCAGCAGGTCTATACATAGGGAATCACAACATAGATGCTAGATCTCACATAAAAGATACTTTTTGTATTAAAGGACAGCTGAAGAGAAGTTAGGGACTTTTGAAGGTCTTTTTCTCATTACCTTCAAAAAATGCCAAAACTCATACAACTGATAGAACTGATCAAATTGGTGGAGAGGTTGCACTCTATGTTAGAGAGGACATTGAGTCAGAAAGGATTAAAGTTTTGCAGGAAACAAAATTTGCTGTAGAATCTCTATGGATTGAAATTCCATGTATGAAGGGGAAGGTGATAGCAGTGGGGGTGTACTATCGACCGCCTGGCCAGAATGAACAAATGGATGATGAAATGCTAAAAGAAATCAAGGATCTGTATTTAGTTTCCCCGGTTTCGCTCCCATGTTCAATTCCCTGTTCTGTGTAAACTCAATGTTGTTTGTATACATTGCAGTATTCATGTTCGATGTACACCGCGCTGATTTTAATAGCGCGGTATAGAAGAAATGTTAAATAAATAAAATAAATAAATAAGGAAGCTAACAAACGTCACAGCAGAGTAATAATAATGGGTGATGTCAATTACCCCAGTATCAACTGAGTCAGTGTCATGGCAGGACATGCTAGGGAGATAAAGTTTCTAGATGAAATAGATGACTGCTTCTTGGAGCAGCTGGTTCATGAACCGACCAGAGGGGAAGCCATATTAGACCTAGTCCTTAGTGGAACAACAGATCTGGTGCAAGAAATAAGGGTGTTGGGACCACTTGGCAACAGTGATCATAGCATGATCGTGTTTGATTTAATTAGTGGAGGAGGGATAGTAAAGAAATCCACAGTACTACCTTTTAACTTTCGAAAGGGAGACTATGATAAAATGAGGAATATAGTTAAGAAAAAACTAAAAGGAGCAGTTGCAAAGGTTAAAGACTTACGTCAAACTTGGGTGTTGTTTAAAAATACTATCCTCGAAGCCCAGACCAACTGTATTCCACGCATTAAGAAAAGTGGAAGAAAGTCCAAAAAACTGCCAGCATGGTTTAAAGATGAGGTCAGAGAGTCTGTTGTTGCCAAAAAAGCATCTTTCAGGAAAGGGAAAAAAGAGCCAAAAGACGAAAACTGGAAACAGCACAAGCACTGGCAAGTTAAATGCAAAGCATTGATAAGGCAGGCAAAGCGAGAATTTGAGAAGGAACTTGCTACAGAAGCAAAAACACGAAATAATAATAATAATAATAATGTAACACCAATTTTTAAAAAGGGTTCCAGGGGTGATCCGCGAAATTACAGACCGGTGAGCCTGACATCAGTACCAGGGAAAATGGTAGAAACTATCATAAAGAACAAAATTACACAGCATGTATCCCCTCGTAGATAGTCATGGTCTAATGGGAGAGAGCCAACATGGCTTTAGACAAGGAAGATCTTGTCTTACTAATCTGATATGTTTTTTTGAAGGCGTGAATAAACAGGTAGACAAAGGTGAGTCGGTTGATATAGTGTATCTGGACTTTCAGAAAGCCTTTGATAACATCCCTCATCAGAGACGTTTGGCAAAACTAAAAGGTCAGGGGATAGGAGGCAGTGTACTATTGTGGATTGGGAACTGGTTAAAAGATAGAAAGCAGAGGGTTGGGCTAAATGGCCAATTTTCCCGATGGAAAAAGGTGAACAGTGGAGTACCCCAGGGATCTGTACTGGGTCTGCTACTTTTTGACATATTCATAAATGACCTGGAAAAGGGAATAACTAGTGAGGTTATCAAATTTGCAGACGACACAAAACTATTTAAAGTTGTTAAAATCTAAGAGGACTGTGGAAAATTGCAGGAGGATCTGGATAAATTGGAAGACTGGGCATCCAAATGGCAGATGAAATTTAATGTGGACAAGTGCAACGTTATGCACCTAGGAAAGAACAACCCACACTATGGTTACACAATGCAATGTTCCACATTGGGAACCAGCACCCAGGAAAAAGATTTAGGAGTCATCGTGGATAACATGTTAAAACCCTCCGCCCAGTGTGCAGCGGCGGCCAAGAAAGCAAATAGAATGCTAGGTATCATAAGGAAAGGAATAGAAAATAAAACAAAGGATATTATAATGCCTCTGTATCCATGGTGCCTCTGTTCCTTGGTGCGACTGCACCTTGAATAAATTGTGCAATTCTGTTTGCCGAATCTTAAAAAGGATATACCGTTATTAGAAAAGGTACAGAGAAGAGCCACCAAAATGGTAAAGGGGATGGAAGACTACTCCTATGAAGAGAGGCTACAAAGGTTAGGGCTCTTCAACCTGGAAAAGAGATGGCTGAGGGGAGATATGAATGGAGTGGAACGGGTAAACGTAGATCGATTGTTTACGCTATCAGAATACAGAAAGACTAGGGGACATGCAATGAAGCTACAGGGTAAACTATTTAAGACAAATAAGACAAAATATTTTTTCACCCAATGTGTAATCAAACTCTGGAATTTGTTACCGGAGGATGTAGTAAGAGCTGTTAGTGTAGCTGGGTTTAAAAAAGGCTTTGACAAGTTCCTGGAGGAAAGGTCCATAAACAATTATTAAAAATGGACCCAGGATATCAATGCTTGACCCAATACAAGCATTGTGTAACCTGTGTCTTTTAGGGATACTGCTAGGTACCTAGATTGGCCACTGTTGGAAAGAGGATACTGGGCTTGATGGACCTTGGTCTGACCCAGTATGGTATATCTTATATTCTTATGTTCTTATGTTCCTATGAACTATGGCTGGGAACAATCTTGTTGCCAAAGCTACTGTTCCCATTACAGCTTCTATTTTTTTCCAAATGGACAGCCTGATTCCAGGCAAAGGACTGGCTGCATGTGCAAGATATCTGCAAGATGAATCACTTATGAAACAAGTGGAGGAGCTGAGAGAGGAGGTGGCAAGACTTCTTGAGCCACACAAGATCTCCAAAAGAGATGTAGATTGTATGACACAGAAAGAGTGCTGGACATGGTCCATCAGAGCCTGCAGAATTGATAATCCATCTCCACTATCTCTCAAACTGAAGAACTTGAATACTACTAGGTATCCTTCCAAGTGTATCAAGAGTGGTTTCATGGCTCTGGGATAAAGGTTGAAGAAAATAAGTGTGCAGGTGGTGTTCTCAATCCTGCCTTTTGAAGATCAAGGCTAAGACAGAGAAGCTCGCAGCCTAAAGATGATTGCTTAGCTGCATATTGTAGATGGCATTATTGAGAGTGTTTTGGCTTCCTGGATCATGGGATGATTTTCCAAGAGCTGCTGAGCATAGATGGTGCCCACCACTCCAAGAAGGGTTGAATGACTTTGCATCACACTGGCAGACCCGCACTTTCCCCCTCTACCTCTGCCACCCTTTCTTCCTTTTCTATGATCTTTGAGGAGGAAACTGCATGCCTTCTTTCCTCCTCCAAAACTCCTGCTCCTCTGATCCTTTTCCCACCCATCTCCTAAGCCCCATCTCCTCCACTGTTGTCTCTTCCATCTCTCATATTCTCAACCAAACACTCTCCACTGGAACTGCCCCTGTAGCCTTCAAGCATGCTGTAGTTATACCTCTCCTCCAGGAAACCTCACTTGATCCTACCTGTCCTCCTTACTATCGACCCATCTCCCTCCTCCCCTTCAAGTAGTGAAACGCACGTTCACTACCTGAATGTGCGGTTCACTGCCATTGCCTTGACTTCTCTCCTCTCAAGCCCTCCTGGATCCTTTATAATCTGGCTTTCATCTTTTATATTCTACTGAAACAGCTCTTGCCAAAGTTTCCAGTGACTTGTTCCTTGCAAAATCCAAGGGCTTTTACTCAGTCCTTTACTGTCTCTATACCCAGTCCCTTGATGCACTCATCTCTTCCCATGCCTTTCAGTACCATCTTTAAGCTGATGACTCACAGATCTACCTTTCTATTCCTGAAATCTCTCCGTCAATTTAGACCTGGATCTCTGCCTGCCTTTCTGACATTGCTGTTTGGATGTCTCTCTGCCATTTGAAATTGAACATGGCCAAAAGAGAGCTTCCTATTCCCCCCCCCCCCTAAAACTTCCTCTGCTCTTCCTCCTTTCTCAGTCTCTGTGGATAACTCTCTACTCCTCCCTGTTTCCTCAGCTCGCAATCTTGCAGTTGTCTTTGACTCCTCTCTCTTTTTCTGCACACATCCATCTAATAGCAAAGACCCTACCATTTCTTTCTTTATAACATTAACCAAATCTGCCCATTCCTTTCTGAACACACTACTAAGACACTTATCCTCTCCTAAATCACCTCCCATCTTGACTATTGTAACCTACTCTTTGCTGGTCTCCCCTGAATCATCTCTCTCCCCTTTAATCTGTTCAACACTGCCGCCAGCCTCATCTTGCTCATATTACCCCTCTTCGCAAGTCACTTTATTGGCTCCCTATCCGTTTCCGCATCCAAGTCAAACCTCTGCTGGACCTATAAGTGCATTCACTCTGCAGTTCCCCACTACCTTTCCTCTCTTATTTCTCCCTATACCCCTCCTCGGGAACTCCACTCTTCTAGCAAATCACTTCTATCTGTGCCCTTCTCTTCTACTGCTAACTCCAGACTGCTCCTTTCACCTTGCTGCTCCTTATGCCTAGAACAAACTACCTTTGTCTGTACATCAGGCAGCTTCTCTGGCCCTTTTCAAATCCAGGCAGAAAATTCACCTCTTCACTGCCACTTTTGGATCTTGACTCAACTAATTTCCTTTTTGTTTCCCTACTATTCCCCTAGATGTATCCCATGCCTACATCTACAGTGTTGTTTGTCATGACTAGATTGTTAGCTCTGATGAGAAGGGACCGTCTTTTACATGTGTCTGTGCTGTGCTGCGTATGTCTTGTTGTGCTAAACAAATCTTCAGTAGTAGTAGCATGTCATGATCTATGGATGGTCTCTATAGATGTAGCTTTATTGTATATTGGTATTTCCCAATTGGAGGTACTTTCAGTAATACAGCAGGAGGGTGGTGATTCATCTGATGAATACGCTAATTTTGTAATTCAGTTAGATGAAATAGCACTGCAAAGAAATTTCTTTATTTTTGATGGTGTATTCTATCAACAGACTGCAAAAATGGCCATGGGGGCTACCATGGCTCCTTCCATAGCAAATTTTTACATGGTCTCTTTTGAACAGAAATTGGTTGACCATTCCCCCAATGCTTTGCACATATTGTCATGGCATAGATCCGTTGATATGTTGTTTTGTTGTGGCAGAAGAATGAACAGCTTCTGATTAATTTTTCAGGTTTGAATGAATACTAGTGACCAGAATATGCAATTTTCAGCTCAGCAGGCCAATATTTTATTTTCATTTTGGATTTCATATCACTTGTACAGGTGCAAATGTTTCCACATCAGTCTACAGCAAATGAATGGAAAGAAACCTTATTACACTTTCTGAGCTCTTCTTGGTAGTTTGCCTGAGGTATTGTGGGAAATGCAGCACTACTGAATGTTTTAAGTGAATCTGCTGGGTGAAGTTTTTCTTGCTCGGGGGCATCCCCTACATATGGTTAGGCAAACATATGCTAGAGCTCTATATAATGATTGAAACTGACTGTTGCAGCAACTTAAAGAACCATCAGAGAGAGACCAATCAGAATTTATTCATTTTATTACTGAGATTTTTCCATTTAGTTAGTCTTTAGAAGATTCTAAGGAAACACTAAATTTAATGCTAGGTTTAAAACATGATAGAGTACACTGTGCATTTACCCTAGGGTTCAACCTCAAAGAGACAATTAATCCATCCCTTTCACCCATAGTGGGCACCAGCTATGTGGACAGTGTTCCATTTGTAATATTTGTTTTTAGAAGAATGTCTGTCTGTATTCTGGGAAGACCTTTAAATTGCTATGGCGGACAGACTGCAAATTTACATTTGAGTTTATGGGATAATGCATCCCTGCTCTCTTTTCTGTGTAGGTAAAGCAGCCCGACTATTAAGAGTTTGTATGATTGAGATTACTTATAAAACTTTGGAAGCAGCATTAGTTTCTTAAAAGAATGATTATGACCAATGCAATGTTGCACTAAGATGTTTTTGCATTGATCATATAACCCCGATGCAATGGGGAGGTGATCAGGATGTATTTTTTTGATCAAGAATGAACGGTGGATTCTCAGGCTGCACTCATTAGAGCCTGGAGGTCTGAATCGTTGTATTAAATGGTCTGTATTTCTTACATAATGTATATACGCATACGATATGTGATATTGGATAAGGGAGGAGGGTTTCTTTAAAGTATTCTATCTCTTTAAGAACAATTTGGTGTGATTATCCTTATTTTCGAGATTTTAATTTATTTTTGCCCCATGTTTTGGAGAAAAGAGCTATGCTATATATTTTTTTTGATCTTTTGGAGCTGTAGAGTATGGCTTTGACTGATCGTACAACCATTTATTAGTGTTTTTGATTGATCACCATTGAGAATGTGAAGTATGCCTTTTAATGTTCGGGGAAAAGCTGAAGTTTGGCACACCATATTTTAAAGCCACATGCGTAGCATTGTACTATAGAGACGTACCAGTCCATTGAGAATGCTAGTGCCTCCGGGAAAAGTGAGTTTGAGAAGATAAGATTCTCTCTTTTTTGGTGAGTCTCTGCTGCTTTTCGATAGTTCTTGAAGTCTTCAGTTATTAATGCTTACCATTTTTTTTTTAAATTTAGGAATGAAAAAATTATGATCTCTGTATAGAGTTGAAAGGAAATCATTTTAAAATTGATAAATGTTTGGGAAATACATGACTTTCACTTTGTTTTTCTGGAATATAGACCCCGATGAAGATTTGCACAGAGACTATAAAACGTCATTTTGCTGATAGCACAGCTCATTTATGATCATCTGGCAATTTCCCTGATGCAGCCATTGGCGAAAGGACCTATTAGAATGATTGTCTGTGGAGTGATTGAATTTAATTAAGAGACAACAGTTGTACAGTGTTTCTGCTTGACATTTGTCTACATTGAGATGAAAATAGGTGCCTATTTAAAGATTTTTTTGAATAACTATAAGATAGGTTTGCTTGACATTTGTCCACGTTTGAGAGCCAACTGAGTTTGGCTTTTGGTACCGAGGTCTTTTTTCTTTCTCAGTAAGATACTCTCCAGATTGTAGAATTTTTATATAAATATAACAGGGAGTTATTTAGTCTAGATCGTATAGCGTATGTTTAACAGTTGCAGTGTTCATGTGCTAACATTTAGTATGATCTAATTCACGTTCCCACTGCTTAGTGCATTTTATTCAAGAACATAGAAAATACCATACAGTGTCAGACCAAGAGTCCATCAAGCCCGGGGGGGCGGAGCCTGATGTCCAGCGGGATGGTCGCATAACGCTGAGGCTCCCGAGAGGCCTACTCAGAATCCTGAATTAACACCTCACATTTTGGAACTTCCACTCTGATCTTGCCGGGGCACATTGGTGAGATGGCGGGGACCAAACCAACGCGCCTGGAATTTGGGTCTCCAGCGGCTTCTCACGGCAAACGTTCCAAAACCGAACCTCCGTCCCCGCAGAAGGGGCCGGCCTTGTGCGAGGGCCCCGAAATGCAGCAGGAAATCCTCGTAGAGATCAGAGGGGTCAAAAACCTTGTGCAGGCAAACGGTGAAGCACTCCGAGTGCTGCGGGACGATTTTGGTGTGCTGCAAAGCAAGCTAGAAGGGCTCTCTTCGCGTCAGGACAAAATGGAGGGCATATTGGACTCCCATGCGGCCCGGTTGGCCAAACTCGACAAAGTTGAACGACAGGTGCGGGCCTTGCAGAAAGAGGTGGAAGATGGCAATAATAGAGCGCGCCGCAACAACATACGACTCGTGGGCATACCGGAGGGAGCGGAATCGGGAGACATGAAAGAGTTTTTATGCAAAATCCTCCCTTCCTTGCTCCAAATCACCTTTACCAAAGACTTGGAGATCGATCGCGCTCATCGTGTACCAACAAGCATAGCGCTCAACAGGAAGACCCCGCGGCCTATCATTTTTCGACTATTGCGATATCAACACGTGGAGCAAATTCTAAGTGCCTCGCGGGCAAAGGGCCATATGGAGTTTGAGAGCCACAAGATCTCCTTCTATCCCGACTTGTCTAAACCCACAGTCGACCGCCGAAAGCGCTTTCTGGAATTCCGGCCGAGGCTTCAACAGCTACAAGCACGCTATGGCCTGATGTACCCGGCCAAGCTCCGAGTCACGCTTCACAATCAGACAAGAACATTCGAGGACCCTGATCTACTAGCGGAGTTTTTGGATTCCAAAGAAGCCGACTTGATGCGCTGACTTCCAGAATATTCCTGCAAGTCTCCTTCTATCCGCTTTACCTGCCATATTGGATCTGCCGCAGCCTAGCAAAGAGTCTGGCGTTGGCAGTCTGTTGCCTTACTCTTGATGGTATCTGTGACCCGACTCCATCTACCCACAGCAGCCTCGATGAGTATCAGAGACAGTGTTATTATGGACTCTGGTGTTTCTTTTCTTTTTTTTACATGTCTTCTATTTCCTCTCTAGGGCCTCCTCCCGCAGACATATGGTCGCCATATTCTTTGGGGTTTTTGCTTCTTCTCTAAGATACGTTGGTACATACTTTTCAATATGGGGTGTATTAGCCAGAATACTCGGTGACTATGACATTGTTGTACAGATTCTGCTTATGTTCTATGTTATCAAGCGCCCTTACCGAAAATGTCTACTACTGATTTATGGCACCATGTAAGATTTTTTCATTGAACGTAAAAGGCATCAATAATCCGATAAAACGGAAGAAAATCCTAAGCTACCTTAGTCAGGAAGCAGCGGATCTGATTTTTCTCCAAGAAACGCATTTAAATTCGAAGGAAACTCTTAAACTCAATATTAAACCTTACATGGTGGCCGCTTATTCCCCAGCCGTTTCTAAGAAATGTGGGGTTGCCATACTGGTTAGGAAATCTTTGCATGCTACTGTTATTGCGACTAGCTCAGATAGAGAAGGTAGATGGGCTAGAGTTCACCTCAAGATAGGTAACCTAGAAGTCACATGTATATGCCTTTACGCCCCTAATGTTGATGACCCTGCCTTTTTTGCAACCATTGCTCAGGTTGCGCAGGCCTCTGCTAATACTTCATTGATCATTGGGGGGGATTTCAATCTAGTCCTTGATCCCCTGATTGACAAAGAGCCGCCTAGGACGAGTGGTCCCCCCAAGAGTCACGCTACGCTTACCTCCCTGATCAAGGATCTTGCTTTAGTTGATCTATGGAGATTGCTACACCCCAATGAGCTTGACTTCACCTTCTTCTCCTCCCCTCATAAATCTCAGTCCCGCATAGACTTCTTCCTAATCTCAAAACTGTTAGTTCCTCAGGTGGACACTGCAAAGATTCACTCCCAACATATTTCAGATCATGCTGCCATTTCCTTTCAATTACACACTACTGCACCCCAGGGAAACTCGGGAGCCTGGTTCTTTGATAGAGCCCTGTTAACTCAGCCAGAGTTCCAGTCAGAAATTCGAGTAGCCATACAGGATTACTTCCATTTTAATCTACCCCAAGATACTGCGAATTGGGCTTGGTGGGAGGGCTTCAAAGCGGCCATTCGGGCAACGATTACTAGCTATCAAATCCGCCTACGGAAACAACGTAAACAGCAGCTGCTCATCCTAGACCAACAAATAAAAGCAGGCGAACGAGTTCTAAATTCACGCACTGACCCATGTGTATTAATTCGATTACAGCGTCTCCGTTTTCAATATAATTCAATCCTCTCAACTGCAGCTTCTAAGAGTATTGAGCTTCAGCGAGGGACATATTATCGTGAAAGTAACCGAGCCGGTCGACTCTTAGCCAATGCCTTGAAAGGTCAAAAAGAAGCCAAACGCGTTGCGGCCCTTCGAGCTCCACAGGGAGGGGGCATAGTGACCACTGACTCCGATATTGTAGAGCTCTTTCGGGATTTCTATACCCGCCTATATCAATCTGAATGTGAGTTCTCGTCAGAGACATTCGAGCGATTGCTATCTGGCATTCAGCGGCCGACCCTCTCTGAAGATGAAAGAGATGCGATGGATGAACCCTTCTCTACTTCAGAGATCCAATCTGCCCTAAAACGAACAGCCTCGGGCCGGGCCGCAGGGCCCGATGGTCTCCCGACCGAATTCTACAGAACGTTCAATGCAGATCTAGTTCCCTATTTAAAACTCTATTTTACTGCCCTTGCGGTAGATACATCCTCTTTGGGATCCTTTTCTGCAGCTAATGTGGTTGTATTTGAGAAAGAAGGCAGAGACCCGCTACTGACCGCCAACTATCGTCCAATCTCCCTGCTTAATGCCGACTATAAGATCTTCGCAACGATCTTGGCCACCCGGCTATCTGACATGATGGCTACCCTAATTCACCCCGACCAATGCGGTTTTATACCCGGCAGATCAACTGCTGACAATGCTCGGACCTTGTGCCATGTGTTATCTAGTGCTGCCAATCTCGACCATCCATGGGTGGGTCTTTCCCTGGATGCCGAAAAAGCCTTTGATCGTCTAGAATGGCCCTTCTTATTTGCAGTTCTCTGATGGTATGGCTTTGGAGAGGGCTTCCTCCGATATCTCCAAGTCATGTACACTCAACCCGTCGCCAGTATTTGTGTAAACGCCATCAAATCTCAGCCATTTAACCTCCAAAGAGGCACGCGTCAAGGTTGCCCCCTATCACCAATGCTTTTTGATCTCGCTCTTGAACCCCTAGCCCTCCTTATTAGACAGTCTGCACGTATTCGAGGTGTCCCCTTTAGTCATAGGGAGATTAAACTCTCTGCATATGCAGATGACCTTATGCTCTTCGTTTCCCTCGATTCGGTTCCAGCTGTCTTGGATCTGATTGACGGATACTCACAATTATCGGGCTATAAAATTAACTGGACCAAATCTGTAGCATTCCCACTGAACCGCTGGGTACATGAGGCCAACATACAGGCCTTTCCCTTCCTCTGGCAATCCCGTATGGTGAAGTATCTCGGGGTCCATTACTGTTCTCCTTTAGAAGACACTATCAGTTTTAATGCCAAAGAGGTAGTCTCCAAAGTCCGTGAACTCACAAATCGTTGGTCTCCCTTATCTCTCACATGGTGGGGCCGCTTAGACACTGTGAAAATGATGATAGTCCCCAAAGTGAACTACATTTTAGAAATGCTGCCCTGCTTACTTCCGCTACATACTTATAAAGATATTGAGGGCCTTCTCGTCCATTATCTCTGGCAGGGCAAGCCACCAAGGATAGCTAAACACAAACTGCAGTCTGCAAAGGAACGAGGGGGTACCAGATTTCCTGATTTTCTTAGATATCATCAAGCCTTTCTACTTAAGCAAGGTGCCCGATGGCTAGATACCTCAACAGACCGCCGACCAGTTTGGCTTGACATAGAAGAGGAGCTTAGTAGCCCAATTCCGCTGACCCATCTCCCCGGTATGTCTTACCAAGTAGACACCCGCCATCCACCAATGATTGTTGATACTCTTGCGGCCTTTAACACTCTCATTCTCTCACTGGGCCCGAATGTATGTCCTCAGGACGGACTCCCGCTATGGAATAACCCCAGAATTCAAGTCCTAAATAGAACAATAGCCTGGAAACCCTGGTACTCCAGGGGGATCTGGACACCCCAACAGCTTTTCTCTGCAGCTCGTTGGAAAACCTTTTCGGATTTACAAAAGGAATTTGCGTTACCAGCGAAACACTACTTTCAATTGATGCAGCTTCAACACTGCCTCAAAAGTGCTCGAATCATGCCGCCCTCTGCCCCTACTGAGGATGGGCTATTAGAGATAGTTCACTCCATTAGTAGTACACATGGGGTAGCCTCTAATTTCTATAAAACACTTTGTCAGGGTACAGATACGGACACTTTTAGAGCCCAACAAGCCTGGGAGCGCGAACTGCAAACCACTATAACCCCTGTGCAATGGAGCGTTTTTTGGAGTAAAGTAGTGCGGGTTTCCCGGTCTGCCTCTGTTACCCAAACTCTCTTCTTCTTCGCACACAGATGCTTTTATACCCCAGAAAAAATAGCCAAATGGAACCCAAATGCTAGGGATCTGTGTTGGTCTTGCCATACTGCTGTGGGATCCTTCACTCATGTTATTTATGAATGTCCTCAACTGCAGGTCTATTGGGGGCGGATCTGGGGTCGTATTCAATCTATCTTACACTTTCATGAACCTCTTTCTTGGAAGGTCGTGGGACTCCGCTCTGCGGCGGAGGTCCCCTCTCTTCCTAAGAAGGGTCGCTTTCTTCTTGATTTCATGCTAGGTATAGCCATATGCTTAATCACGAGGAATTGGAAGGATAGCTCTCGACTTACTGTCAATGAATGGTGGAACCTCGTCTGCTTATATAGTAAATATGAGCAGATACCTCGGAGAGCTATTCCCCATGTCCAAACTCACTCTGGCTTGTCTAAATGGCAGATGCTTAATGATTATGTACAATCTGCTCATTGCTCCAACTTGCCTGTATAATGTACACTTATCATGTTTTAGATCACCGTTAGGTTTTGTAATACCATAATGTAAGTACACGCCCGCTTCGGGAATGCTTAGTTTCTAGAGAAGAAGCAGGGGGGAGGGGGGTGGTAGGGGTTTACTTTGGTGTATGTATTACACGTTATGTATTTGTCTTTTAGCTGTATGTCTTCCTTTCCTTTGTTGTTATAAAACGAAAATAAAGAATTTAAAAAAAAAAGAGTCCATCAAGCCCAATATCCTGCTTCCAACAGTGGCATTCTAGGTCACAAGTATGGGCCTATGATGAAAAAGACAATGCACTTTAAAAGGGCTTTTGAGTCTGTAGGTTAAGTGAGTGATATCTATTTGGGAGCTCTGAGTGTCGTTTGAATGGTCTATCAGCAGAGATGCTAACAACTATAATGGCATTGAAGCATGCTACAGATAGATACAGAAGCATACGCAAAAGAAGGGGTGACTGAGGAGAGGCGGAATTCAGAGAGCAGACAGTAGCAAATAGATTGACTAAATGGTTTTTTATCTTGTGGTAACTATTATATTTCTATGCTTTTAATAGCTTGGACTGTACATGTCTGTGCAAATGCAATACTAAGAATAATAACTTATATATGTTATAACAATTAACAGTGGCATAAACTATTACATTAAGGTCATTTTAGAATCAACTACATCTGGAAATGGTGGTGTTTGTTTATTAGGATTTTTATATCGCTTTATCATTTTAATCAAAGCAGTTTACATTGTAACAAACTTTGTAATGTACATTAAACAGTGATTTGCTAACTTGGATTTTTCTGGGGTAATGAAGGGTTAAGTGAGTTTCCCAAGGCCACAAGGAGTGCTAGTGGGCATTGAACCCTGGTGTCTTGGTTCCAAAGCCAGTGCTGTAACCACTAGGCTCCTCCTCCACTCCACTCTGCAGATTGCACCATATGCAAATGGTGAGTTCAGTAAACTGCTATATATAAGTGCAGAAGTCTGGGATAGACACATTTCAAGGATGGGCTAAAGAGTTATATGTGTAATTGTACCTCTTAAAAAATGTTCCTGCCGGCTTTTGAAGCTGATTCAAGACACATTTGTACTCGGGATCTCTACCAGTGATTCGGGGATCAATCATGGTGACCTTTGCAGTATCTAACATCACCTCAATAATTCATCAAATGGAGTTAATTCTTTCAGCTCCTTAGTTTGTTTATTAAAAAATACTTAAATGCAGCAGATCTAAAATGCTCCTTTCTGTGTGCATCTTTCTATAATGTAGCATATGCACGTAGACACGCTGACGAATAAATGTGTACATTACGAATTCAGCACCTGTCTATGCCGATGCTGCTGCTGCTGCACGTTGAAAGCTTCTTTCTACCATGGATGCTGAATCTGTGGGTTCTGACAAATCCACATCCACTCCTGCACATCCTTATACGCATTTTATAAAAGGCTGCCGGTTCTGCAGAGCCTTTTGTACAATACAGTGGGACATGTGAACATCTCCACCTGGACAGTCTGTTTCCCACTTCAAGCCCCTCTGCAGAAATGAGGCTTCCAATATTAATAAGTCACCTTGAGGCATGTTACATTCTCTATCAAATACTAGCATTCAAGAGATTAGATTCTCACTGACACATGATACTTAGTTTTGCCCTGAAAGATTGCTCCTAGACATCTGGTTGTTCAATGTATCTCTTATACGGTTTTAAACATTAATACACTATTAACATTCAATTTTTGTTTTTTGTCAATGCATTTTATTATCTTTATTCAATGAAGAGATACAGTTACAGAGAATCTGCAACATTAAACAAGCTAAAGAAATTGTGGAAAATCGATGTAGTTTCAGGTTCTCATTCATGATCTGTAATAAATAAATAAATAATAATAAAGCCAATTGTTATATTAGGAATAAAAGCATAGGCATCATAGAGCAAACGACTTATAGATTAGGTAGGACTGACACTATTCTTCATTCAGTTTAGTAACGTTCTCTTAAAGTGTTACATACAGTATTTTGGTGTATGCTGACATTCACTACCTACACAATAGCCATTCACATTTGTGCCCTTCATATTTGCCTGTTCTGTCCTAGCAATCTGCACATGTGAACCTCATGCAGCATGTACCATTTAACCACCCAATGAGTTGATGGTTATTCCAGGCCCCACCCACTGAAGGACAAGCGCCGCACATCCTGACACTACGGCAGGATGGTGAGGCAGGGGAAAGCCCATTAGGGCCACTACATGCATGACAAAGTTATGGTGGAAAGTGGTCCATACAAGCCAGCAGACAGAAGCAGCAGAGGAAGTAAAAGGATTGGGAGGTACAAAGGCCTGCCATTTGTGACTTTTTAGCTAGTGTTACAATAAATTTGAATTTTGAATTGGCATAAAATTCTTGCCATGGTATTTTTTCCTTTGTTTATGGTCTCCACTCTTTACTGTTGTTCAGCTTCTGACTCGCTGAACACATGTTCCAAGTTAAAGATTTTATGGACTTATTTTTAAAAGAGATTTGCCAGAGACAACAGGGCCCTTGATATTTTTCTAGATCATCTTAGGCAGATTTTTTTTTTAAATTAAGAACTATTGTTAATAATTACTTTACAAGCAAAACTATTGTATTTACACAGTCCATTCTTAAGAGCTGAATCCCAAATATTTTTCTAAGATGTGAACCTCACAGTGTAAAAGTCTTTTGAAAAAGTTGATATAAGCACCAAAGAGCTTTCAAGAACAGCCCATTTCTCTACGCGTTCTCCCTGTATGAACAAAAAGGTCCCCATTCTTGTGGAGGCCATTTCCTTTCTGGGCATCCCCGAACCGTCCAGGCACCCAGAATCAGGGTGGGCCTGTGTTGCAACCAATTCTGCTCCTGTAGGGGCTAGACATGCCCGTAGGAGCAGACTCAGGTACAACCGGCCATATGTGCCGGCCATAACCCAATTCTGGGCACCCGAACATTCAGCCCACAACCTGGCTAGCCCAGCCAGGCTCCTGCATGGAGCCGTGGGGCCATGCATCATGTTGCCATGGCATTGTGGCTCCATGTAGCAGTCACGATCCCTGGCAGACCCCAAAATGTTCCCCCGCAGCCTGACCCGTGATCGGGCTTGCCATGGCCAGGCTGGGCTGCGAGGGGCTCCCTGCACCCCCTTACCTCATTGTCTGGTCTCGGGGTTCACATTTGTCACCGTCCAGGGGGACTTATTCCACCTCTGAGATGGAATAAGTCCCCTGTCCAAATGGTCAACTCTGAAAGTAAAGGGCCGACCCCGGAATTGGCCCTGTACATCTTGGGTCAGGTTCCCACCCACTCCCTGCTCTCTCTCTCTCATCCCCTGAACCAGGAACAGAGCTCCCCACACATCTCTGATCTACGTGCGGGGAGCTCTATGTTGTCAGTCGCAAACCTGGTGTTTAGCAGGTTGGATGTCTGGATAAGAATTTCAGCCCCTCTAAAGGCGGGTTGGAATCGGCCCCATAGAGAATAATATAGACATGAATATAAGAAGAATTTTTTTAGAGACTTCTTTATCTACATGCTATACTGTCCTAAACATAATAATATACTTTAACTTATCTGGTGTAAACATTGAAAGGCTGAGTCTTACCGTATGCCAAAGTTACTAAAATGAAGGATCCTAAAAAGAAAAATTGGAAAAACAAAAATAAAACTTTATCTTATGGTTTCTGAGCCCCATCACCTTTTTCTAAGTAATAAAGTCATTCAAAGATGACGTTTTCCTGGTAATCTCTATACCTTTTCTCCTCTTCTGCCAATCTACTCACCTATCAATAGGAAAAACAGGGCGAGTGAAAGACCTTACAGGGAATTCCTCGTGCCCAAAATGCTAACAATAAATTAAACTGAAAATACAAGAGCAGTAATTATAGATAAAGTGTATAACTTACCAAAAGTCTGACCGATTGTTCACGTTTACTAAAGAAAAGGAAAAGAAAGAGTATTTATTTATAATTGGTGCACGTTTATAGATCAGAGTAGGGCCAACTCCCCTCCTCATGATCTTTATTATAGTTCTCCAAGTTAAAATATTAAATTTCATTCAGTGAAAATCATAAAATATGGCTGCACACAAAAACGGACAAAAAAACAGAAAAAGTATGCCTCAGAATCACACAGTGACGCAACTAAGACCGGGATGAATGAGTGTGCGTCCACTTTGCCAGAAACGTTTCCAAAATAGCCTAAGGGGGTAATTTTACGATGGGCCACATAAGTTGATACAACTAGTAGACATAAAGACACAAATATAAAGCGATAAATAAAGAGATAAATATAAGACATGTTAAATAAATAAATATACCGTAGAAACATTTCATAATGGAAAAGCACACCTAGTACCAGAATAATTATTAGCATCTCCTAGGCTTCAATTTAGTGCTGTTTCTCTCGATTGCTTTGTTGTAAATAACCAACAGTTACAAGAAATAGTCCATGTAATGGAAACGCATTGATCTTACCCGGCCAAAATTAGGAAAACCCTAAATAAAAAAAGAATGGTGGTTAGAAATGATAATTTTTGACTAGGGATCATCTGCACAGGAAATATTTTTGATTTGGTCCATTTTCTAATCCCGAATCATTTTTCATTTGTTTCCATTAAAGTCAATAGGGAAAACAATTTTGCATTCTAACAGTGACATTTCCATCCATTTTCCATGAAATTAGCTTAAAATTTGCTGTCAGAGAAGTGATAGCACAAGGCATCAAGACTGGCATGAAACACCCCTGGCACCATAACATTGCAATGAAGACGCAATTTACCAGAAGAGGAGTAAAGTGCACCAGCATTGGTATGAAGACCCCAAATCCTCTGTACACTCATACCCAGCACTACAGTATTTATTTTATTTTATTTATTTATTTAACTGTATTTATATCCCGCTTTTCACCGGGTCAAAGCGGCGTAGAGAAATCTTGGATATTGCTACTACTACTGAGCATTTGTATAGCGCTTCAGGAGATAAGCAGCACTGCACAGACATGTAAAGGATAGTCCCGGCTCATCATATCTTACAATCTAGTCAAGACAGACAACACAGTAGGCGTAGACAGGGATACATCTAGGGGGGATGGTAAGAAAATACAAAGGAGATCAAGTGAGTCAAGATCTGAAAGCAGCAGCGAAGAGGTGAGTTTTCATCCCGGATTTGAAAAGGGCCAGAGAAGGCGTCTGACGTACAGACTCAGGTAGTTTGTTCCAGGCATATGGAGCGAAGTCTGGAGTTAGCAATAGAAGAGAAGGGCAGAGAGAGAAGCAATTTGCCAGAAGAGTGGAGTTTCCGGGTAAGAGGGTAGGGAGGTATAAGAGAGCAGAGTCAGCTCCTTTGCGGTCTTTAGGGACACACAGTCTCCAGAGGAACCCATTGGGCAGGGGCCACCCAAGAGTTCCGCGATCCCAGGAAGAAGCCTCTACAGTGTTGCCCCTTCTGCTGCTACCGCCCCCACTGCTCCTTTGCTGCCTGCATCTCCCCCCCTCCCCCGCCACCGCTGCTGCTCTACGATTCATCTTTTCATGTTGCGGCAATGTCCAACTCTCTTTTGAGCCGCTGCCACTGCTGCAGGATGAGAGAGATGGATTTAGTGGGTGGCCACAGCCTGACTCCATTTTGAAAGTGGCGGCCCTTTCACTGGACCAACAAGAGGTGCATCCTTGGTTAGAGAACACATTCTAGTCCAGTGTGTTCCTCTGGAACCATTGAACCTTCTGATGACCAGATACCAACTATTCACTAGTTTCCAGAGCAGCTGTGCTACAAGTTGCTAGTCTCCATCCTAAGTGTTACAAGTATGATCCCCGTTGAGCCTAATGCTAGCCAAGCAGAAGAAAATGCTGCTTTTCCGCATTGTTGCCGAGACTATAACGGTGCTGAAAACGAATGAATATTTGGGACCCATGCCCGTTTGGTTAATTTAAAACAATGTTTCTAAACCCAGTCCTTTGGGACTCCCAGGCCAATCCAGTTTTCAGGATATCCACAATGATTATGCATGAGAGAGATCTGACTATATGGCTTCCATTGTATGCAGATCTATCTCATGAATATTCATTGTAGATACCCTGAAAATCTAACAGGACTAGGGGTCCCAGAGGACTGGGTTGAGAACCACTGATTTCAAAGTACACAAACAAAAATTGTCCTCATTCATCACATTTTACCACTCATCCAAAAACAAACACACATCTCTGTATTTTTGACAGGTTGATATCGTATGTAAACAGGCAGAAAAATTCCTCTGCTAGAAAGCACTGTCTTGTTTAGATGATGGCAGTATTCATAATTATATACAATGCTTGTTCCAAATGTATAGTTCTCCGTCAGCAAAATGGCACTAAATCATGAGTTCACTATGTCAAGGAAGCCATTGCAACTACAGAAATGTAGCCAAAGTGATCTGGGGTAAACATAAGAAATGGGGGATGATATGAATTAAAATTCTAAATGCCTTCTCCATGAGCTATAAAACCAGAAACCCTTACTTTCTCACATTAATAAATATTTTTACAATTGTCATATAGTCCACTCCAAAGGTTGTCATAAATAGACTTCCAACCCTAATGACATTCCTTGAATCAAAGCTATTTTCAGTGTAAGTAAATGCAGATATTAATTTGTAGCTATAACATACTGTCGATCGGGAATACACTGGGATCTGAATCATTCAAACAAATAGGGATGAAGGAATGTGGCAAAGAAATAAATGCAAGGTTAAGAAAGCTGTAGAAAAAACTATTGGTATATTGCTGTCTTATTATTTCACTTTTGTTAATAGTACAACATAAAGGTATTCTACATAATGGAAAAGACATTGATCTTACCGGGAATGGATAAGGATATGGATAAGGATAACCCTAAATATAAAATGAAGAGAAATCAGATTTTGGTGACAATAACAGTGAAATAATTAATAGCAAAATTGTAGATAAACAACAATCAGCAGAAACAGGCCAACTTGCACTGAGGGCAGACTAGGGGTGGGCAGGGTCATTGAGGGCTGATGTTAGGAGGGTGCAACCAGGACAATTCATTGGGCCTCTATGGTACAGAGGCACCAAGCCTACCTAGAGCTGAGGAACTGGTGTCTCCCTTTAGCTTTGAAGTCCATTCCCAAATTTATGTCCTGGACCCTAGTATGTGTAAGACCAGCGCTGAACAGAGATGGCCCATGGAGGGAGTTCCCTTTAGATGAGGCAGTGGGCTGGAGTCACCCTCAGACTGATGTGTCTGCACACTAGTGGCCAAAAAGTAGTGTAATCTTGCAACTTTTGCCACTGAAACTATGGTGGCAGCGTTAGCACAGTACACTAACACCCTTCCCCCCCCCCCCAAGAAGTTGCAGTGGCACACCAAAGACCTGGTACCCCAGGTGATCTCCTGTCTTGCCCATTCTGTTCAACAGCCCTAAACGGGGACTGCATGGTACAATTACTGCCTGATATTCTACAGCAGATGGCACTATATCATGCTGACTGGGTTTTTTAGGAGTCCTATTTGTTAATATATGCTAAACAAACTCACGTTAATGCGCCATTCACTAAAAGGCATAAATCCCCTGAGGTAATTTTGTAAGTAACCTTATACTTGTAGGAAAGGGAGCATGGATGTGTATTTAGAAGAGACACTCAGTTGCTGGTCCTACCCTCGCTTCACCCTCATGAATTGAGGCTAAACAGGTTATGGCTCTTCAGAAAAAGAGAAAACTGAGAGGAAATATTACAGAACAGGGTTCGACAAATTCCAGGTGCCAGGTTGTCATGATGCCTAAAATTCAACTTGGCTCTTGGGATTTCACGTTGCTGCCACTACTGTTGCATCCGTTGCGGCTCTCACTAGCTTTAAGTCACGTGGTACAGGATGAACCAGTGCAAATCTCATGAGACTTGCATGAGGCACCCTTGCACTGCATGACTAAATCTACTGAGATCCGCAATGGAAGCCGTGCGAGCAGTGATAATAAATAGTGTGTTCTATTGAATGATAGTGCATGCTATTTGCACTTGTTTGAATAATGTGTACACACTATCCCTTAAAAGAGCTCACTATCTCACTGTTCTACATAATGGAAAAGACATTGATCTTACCGGGAATGGATAAGGATAACCCTAAATATAAAATGAAGAGAAATCAGATTTTGGTGACAATAACAGTGAAATATTTAATAGCAAAATTGCAGATAAACAACAGTCAGCAGAAATAGGGCAACTGGCACCGAGGGCAGACTAGGGGTGGGCAGGGTCATTGAGGGCTGATGTTAGGAGGGTGCAACCAGGACAATTCATTGGGCCTCTATGGTACAGAGGCACCAAGCCTACCTAGAGCTGAGGAACCAGTGTCTCCCTTTAGCTTTGAAGTCCATTCCCAAATTTATGTCCTGAACCCTAGTTTGTCTAAGAACAGCACTGAGCAGAGATGGCCAATGGAGGGAGTTCCCTTTAGATGAGGCAGTGGGCTGGAGTCACCCTCAGACTGATGTGTCTGCACACTAGTGGCCAAAAAGAAGTGTAATCTTGCGACTTTTGCCATTGCAACTATGGTGACAGCATTAGCATAATACACTGATACCACCACCCTCCAAACAGTTGCAGTGGCACAACAAAGACCTGGTACCCCTGGTGATCTCCTGTCTTGCCCATTCTGTTCAACAGCCCTAAACGGAGACTGCGTGGTATGACTACTGCCTGATATTCTACAGCAGATGGCACTATATCATGCTGACTGGGTTTTTTAGGGCTCCTCTTTGCTAATATGTGCTAAACAAACACGTTAATGCACCAGAAGCACGTAGCCCATTCTCTCAGTCTACTAATCAGACAATAGAGCAATATCTTCTAGAGTAACTGATGGAATCAGAGGATTTTAAAGACACAAAAATAAGTCCAATTATCGTTTTGTTGTTGTTTGTCATTGAATCAATGCCAACTCCTAGTGGCCAATCCCATGACCTTTCTCTCGTGCAGGAAGCCTAAAGCACCTGGTATTATTCCAAGGTGGTCTCCCACTGAAGTACTAACCAGGCCCGACCCTACTTAGCTTTCGAGATTGGAATAAAACATGGCTGAAGAATTTTGCAAAGTTGACCCCAGTTAATGCGCTGCATGCAGCCCTGTGGTGGCATGACAAGAGCGCAGGTGCACGTTCCTACACCTGTAGAAGTGGTAGTATATGCACCCCTGCTACTTGTTTGTCATGCAGGTGTGCAGACTACACTGCCCACACCGCACCCACTTTCCTCCTTTCAGCTGACCTCTTGTAATCCTAATGTACAATTGACAGTTAGCACTGCAATCTGGCTGCATGCTACTTATCAATGCGTGTCCAATGTACGTGTGCCAGACCCACACTGATGGGTAGCACCCTTTAGTAAAAGACTTCCTAACTGTTGAGGATGTGCCCAGTACTCCCCCTTGACGTTACCAAAGTCCTCACTGCACTAAAACTGAAATCATAAGTAACATGGATGAACTTAATACCACCACTGAGGTAGCCTTAAGTGCCCCCACACTAATTGCAACATTTATGATTAAAATGCTTTCTGCCCCAAGTGCTAAATGCTTTCTGCCCCGTCAAGTGCTAAATAGTGAGCGAGGGATATTTACTGTGCTGCTTGTTCTAGCATGCAGTATACAGTTACCGTGGTCCCACATTAACTGCTTAGTGTGAACTAAAGTCCATGGAATATATTACTGCACACTAGTAAAAATGCCCTTTAGACTCTAAGACCTCCAAGAACACGGAAATGTGAATGAATGTAACTCTCCTTGAAATTCTGAAATAGGTGTGAGCTAAATCCAATTCCTATTTTCTGTGGAAGACGGACACCAGTGGACTCAGATTTTCAAGATATGCCTTGAATATGCATGAGAGAGACGTCGCTGCATACTGTTTCTGTTGCCTTATGGATAATGTGATAACCTGAGCAGATTAATGTCCATGGGAACTGAACATTGCCTATCTCTAGCTGAAACCCCTGACACACAATGCACATATTGGTCTTATGTAGTATGGCATATCTTATGTTGTTATATTTTTATTCATAGTACGGCTGCCTTTCCCCAAAGCCTTCAATTGTTCTGAACAGTTACTGCAGAGACTTTGCAGCTATGATGTGCTAAATTTTGCAGTTCTGCATACTAGGTGCCAAATCTTAATGCGGTTTAGTAAATAGGCTCCTTGATGTCTTTTTCTTTGTATATTATAAAATACTCTGTCAAAAAAAAGCGTGCTTTAAAAAAATGAAATACAAATTAATCTTACTGGGAATACAGCAGGTGGGGCAGGTGGGGCAGGTGAACCCTAGAAATGAAAAGGAAGCAGCAAGTTAAAAATGAGTTTTCAGGGGAACTGATCAGTAGCAAACTAATAGAGTCAGATACGATCACCCTCATATCCTTCTGGATACTCATCGGTGCCTCAGTTCATCATAAATTGTTCCATTGCATTTCTGCATCCCACATGCATCACTGTGCCATTTATTTTAAATCTTGACTTCTATTAACTAAATATTCTAGAACGTCTCTTAGATCTTATACCCCCTTTGTTAATTCTGTTTTCTTCCTCACAAAACAATAAGAACTAACATCTTTCTATAGCTCTACAGTGCTCAGGTGTCACTGCACTGCTTACCGGTGGTGGTGGTGGTGGTGGTGGTGGTGGTGGTGGTGGTGGTGGAAATGGGAAAGGAGGCCACTGTCGAACAGATGAAAATACAATAAAATAAATAAGTTGGAGCAGTAATTACTGATAGCTAAGTTCCATAGTGTAGTAGAAACTGTTACCTGTAGGAAACTGCAAATCATTATTTTATAGCAATCAAAAAAATATTTTTTTTTTGCAGGGTGAGCTTGTCATTTATGGGACCAAGATGGGAAAATAATGTAAATGAGCTTTTGAGACCGTTCGCACCCTGAGCTCAGATATCTCAGAAGCTCGTCTAGGGCCTTGTCTTTGGACAGTTCTAATGCCGATCTAATATGAGATGCCACAGCATGCAAAGATTCCAGTTTAATCCAGGGCCAATGTAAAATCCAAACTAAGGAGGTGTTTTCAGTGGCTGCAGCACTTTAAATTTGCAGGGATTTTCAATGCTGGGGCCTGATCTGGGCCCTGACATTGAATATCTGGGTTGCCTGGATTTCAATTTTGTAATCGGTCAGCGACGACATTCAGTTATCCTAACTTTAGCTGGTTAGGGTTAAGCAGGCTAAGCGGTGCCAACCCTACCCTGCCACAGAACGCCCGACACGAAGTGGTTAACATCGGGGCATTTAATGGCTCAAACTGGAGATATTCACTGGCAGTAACCAAGTTAGCGCCACTGAATGTCCCGGTGAGCAGCATTTATGAGGTCTACACATCTGCAAACCATGTAAATGCCTTTAAATATCCCCCCTAAGGGCAATGTAGAAAAAACATTAACCTTACAACTAAATTACAACATGAAGCATGTTTGATAATGAAATTAAAAGCAGTGAAGTTCCCTTTGTTCCTCACTGGAATCACTTCCAGATTTAGCCAACTGTCAACAAAATAGATGAATAAATATAACAATCTATGTGCATATTTGTACAATATATGCCTATAATAGCCTAGAAATACATTCATTGGGCATGCACGTAAACAGAAATACTGCAATGAAATCTATTTAATTGAAATAGCTGATTTAGAAGCACAGAAGACTGGCAACTAAGGGATACTCAGCAGGCCTAGTGTGCCTGTATATCACACATTTACAAATTCTTCTCGCTCTGGAATCTCCTCATCCTTCCTCTACCACCAAGGTCCCTTTGAGAAGATATTTGAATCAAAATGCCAATATGTTGGATATCCAGTCAGCTAGATTCAAAACAAATGATAAAAACCTTTACTTATTGTGATAAAATTGGGACTTTTTGAGGGGGCATTGAGAAGCAGCACCTTTTTCATTGCCTGCAAAAACGGACCCTTAGTCCTCATGTATTAGTAGAAAAGCCCAACGTTTGTACCGGCACCTTTGGCCTGTTTCCTTTTTGGGGGGATTTTTTTATGTCTCCTTTATACTGAATGTAATTCCTGGCTTAAAGGCCTTTTTCTGGTACAATAGATGTTCTTGTGATTAATTTGGACAATGCGTATAAACATACAATTTTTAAAAAATTAGTCAACTTCCTGAAAGTAACAAGTGATCTCAAGAAGAACATAGTGCCAAAAATATATCTTATGTAGGAGTTTTTAAAAATAATTGTGTATGCAAGGACAACACAGCACTGGAAATTATCTGTAAAGCCATATTCATATATAAAATTACAAAATTCAGCAATTTAAATTATTCAAGCACTAATCTCCAATGTAGAAGACACCCAATGGCAGTTAGGAGTGTGTGTTCATTTGGAAACAAAATGAAAAACTTAACTTTGTGGTCCCTTGCTGGATGACACACACCACCCTTAGTCCAAGAACACCCGAGTAAGGACCGTAGGCGTAGCAAACTAAACAGCATGAAATAAGTTGATTTTTCAAAATGGGGTGTCTGCAAGAATACGTTTTTATAAGATTTTAAAATAGGATACATGGAATAGAATTGGGGATAAGTTTAAAAACCATCTGAATGGAGGAGTAACCTAGTTGATAACCAGGGAAGGAAAGTTTGACTCCCACTGTCGCCTCATGTGATCTTGGGCAAATTACTTAAACATCTATTTCCTCAGCTGCAAACTTGGGGGCACATTTACCAAAGTGCTTTATGTTTTGGCACCTTAACATGTATTAAGTACTGACAATTGGTGGGGGAGGTACAATAGATCCACACTAAAGGGCCTTTTTAATATAGGCTGTCACGGTTTTGCACCTAAAGTGCAAATCCATAGTACATCAGGGCAACACTATAGCATTACCTATTAGGGGCATGGAAAGTATACTCCGAGCAGTTAATGCGCTGCATGCAGCCCTGTGGTGGCATGATGAGCGCAGGTGCACATTTTTCCACCTATAGAGGTGGTGGTATATGCGCCACTGCTACTTGTTTGCCGTGCAGGTGTGCAGACTACACAGCCCACACCGCACCCACTGTCCTCCTCTCACCTGACCTCTTGTAATCCTAATGTACAATGTACAGTTATCACTGCAATCTGTCTGCATGCTACTTATCAATGCGTGTCCAATGTACATGTGCCAGAACCGCACTGGCAGGTAGCACCCTTTAGTAAAAGACTTCCTAACTGTTGAGGATGTGCCCAGTACTCCCCCTTGACGTTACCAAAGTCCTCACTGCACTAAAACTGAAATCATAAGTAACATGGATGAACTTAATACCACCCACTGAGGTAGCCTTAAGTGCGCCCACGCTAATTGCAACATTTATGATTAAAATGCTTTCTGCCTCGTCAAGTGCTAAATAGTGAGCGAGGGATATTTACTGTGCTGCTTGTTCTAGCATGCAGTATACAGTTACCGTGGTCCCACATTAACTGCTTAGTGTGAACTAAAGTCCATGGAATATATTACTGTACACTAGTAAAAATGCCCTTTAGACTCTAAGACCTCCAAGAACACGGAAATGTGACCGAATGTAATTCTCCTTGAAATCCTGAAATAGGTGTGAGCTAAATCCAATTCCTATTTTCTGTGGAAGACGGACACCAGTGGACTCTGGTTTTCAAGATATGCCTTGAATATGTATGAGAGAGACGTCGCTGCATACTGTTTCTATTGCCTTATGGATAATGTGATAATCTGAGCAGATTGTTGTCCATGGGAACCGAACATTGCCTATCCCTAGCTGAAACCCCTGACACACAATGCACATATTGGTCTTACGCAGTTTGGCATATCTTATGTTGTTATATTTTTATTCATAGTACAGCTGCCTTTCCCCAAAGTCTTCAATTATCCCGAACAGTTACTGCAGAGACTTTGCAGCTATGATGTGCTAAATTTTGCAGTTCTGCATACTAGGTGCCAAATCTTAATGCTGTTTAGTAAATAGGCTCCTTGATGTCTTTTTCTTTGTATATTATAAAATACTCTGTCAAAAAAAAGCGTGCTTTAAAAAATGAAATACAAATTAACCTTACTGGGAACCCAGCTGGTGGGGCAGCTGAACCCTAGTAAGGAGAGGGAAGCAACAAGTTAAAAATGAGTTTTCAGGGGAACTGAACAGTAGCAAACTAATAGAGTCAGATACGATCACCCTCATATCCTTCTGGATACTCATTGGTGCCTCAGTTCATCATAATTGTTCCATTGCATTTCTGCATCCCACATGCGTCACTGTGCCATTTATTTTAAATCTTGACTTCTATTATCTAGCATATTCTAGAACGTCTCTTAGATCTTATATCCCCTTTGTTCATTCTGTTTTCTTCCTCACAAACAATAAGAACTAACGTCTTTCTATAGCTCTACAGTGCTCAGGTGTCACTGCACTGCTTACCTGTGGTGGTGGTTGTGGTGGATATTGGAAAGGAGGCCACTGTCGAACAGATGAAAATACAATAAAATAAATGAGTTGGAGCAGTAATTACTGATAGCTAAGTTCCATAGTATAGTAGAAACTGTTACCTGTAGGAAACTGCAAATCATTGTTTTATAGCAATAAAAAAATTTATTTTTTTGCAGGGTGAGCTTGTCATTTATGGGATCAAGATGGGAAAATAATGTAAATGAGCTTTTGAGACCGTTCGCGCCCTGAGCTCAGATATCTCAGAAGCTCGTCTAGGGCCTTGTCTTTGGACAGTTCTAATGCCGATCTAATATGAGATGCCACAGCATGCAAAGATTCCAGTTTAATCCTGGGCCAGTGTAAAATCCAAACTAAGGATGTGTTTTCAGTGGCTGCAGCACGTTAAATTCACAGGAATATTCAATGCTGGGGCCAGATCTGGGCCCTGACATTGAATATCTGGGTTGCCTAGATTTCAATTTTGCAATCATTCAGCGACGACATTCAGTTATCCTAACTTTAGCTGGTTAGGGTTAAGCAGGCTAAGTGGTGCCAACCCTACCCTGCTACAGAACGCCCGACATGAAGTGGTTAACATCGGGGCATTTAGTGTCTCAAACTGGGGATATTCACTGGCAGTAACCAAATTAGCGCCACTGAATGTCCCGGTGAGCGAGATTTATGCAGTTTGTAACCATGTAAATGCCTTTGAATATCCCCCTAAGGGCAACATAGAAGAAAAATTATCCTTACAACTAAATTCCAACATGAAACATGTTTGATAATGAAATTAAAAGCATTGAAATACCCGTCGTTCCTCACTGGAGTCACTTCCAGATTTAGCCAGCTGTGAACAAAACAGACGAATAAATATAAGACTCTATGTGCATATTTGATTTAGAAGCACAGAAGACATTGGAAGATTTAGAAGCACAGAAGACATTGGAAACTAAGGGATACTTAGCAGGTCTAGTGTGCCTCTATATTTGCTAATTCTTCTCGCTCTGGAATCTCCTCATCCTTCCTCTACCACCAAGGTCCCTTTGAGAAGATATGTGAAACAAAATGCCAGTATGTTGGATATCCAGTCAGCTAGATTCAAAACAAATGATAAAAGCCTCTACTAATTGTGATAAAACTGGGCCTTTTTTGAGGGGGCACTCGGTGGTACTGAGAAGCAACACCTTTTTCATTGCCTGCAAAAACTGACCCTTAGTCCTCATGTATTAGTAGAAAAGCTCAACGTTTGTACCGGCACCTTTCCGGAAGGAAAAGTGCACTAGATGCAACCAACTCAAACAGGTTTATTAGCTTAAAACATTTTACGATCTCGACATAATTGAAGTATATAGCAGATCTTTAGTTCTTAAAAATATTCCTATACATTAACCAAATAGGAAACTGCTGGAACTCCCTCAACAGTTAACACAGTGTTTTCTGAAGTTAGTAGTTACCACATGTTAATTTTGGAAATCAGCATACCTTAACTGCCATATCTTATTGCCCATTAGTAAGAAGGGGCTTTAGAATATCAAAATTCATGATAGTCTTAATCTGCAGTCCCCACCCCAGACAGTGTGCCATGTTAAGTAACCTTGTCAGCCTTGAGAATTGACCAGTCTATAGTCATTACAACAGCATCAGTTTTCTACCCTGTCAACTCCATGGTGAGGACAAGTCCTACTGACCCCATGGGGAAAAGACTGAAACTCATGAGTTTCCTGTACCACAGCGCTACAGTCTAAGCTACAGAAGTGACCCAAAATAAAAAAATATACTGAGACATTTTGTTAACAAAATACTATTAATAATGTAGCATTCATACCGGCACTGGCCCAGCAGCAGCCACACAGATGATGCAAGCTAGGATGAGGGCCTTCATGTTTCTAGCGTTGATATCTGTAGAATTATATAGACATTGAGTGCAAGTCACTTAGCGATCCATTAATGCCCCCTTATATCTCGCTCAAAAGGAAGGAATATAGTTATCAAAGGGGATTATTGCAGCAATTTACAGACGTAGCACAATACCTGTAAATCTATCTCATATATATCCATTAGGAATAATCTAAACCCCTGACCTGCTTGCGGCCTTGCAGATAATCAGTACATACCACTGGCTTAGGAACTCTGTATTCTGAGACAGATCTTAGCAATCCTTTAATGCACAGCATGAAAACAAGCTGTATGACCCAACGATACACACAGGTTTCATAGTGAAGCAAGTGGGAAATGATCACTCTCAAACATAAACTAAAACTCATGGAAAATTGAACATGGTCCTATCCTTTTCTTTCCTATACAGTACCCGCTGCATGCATGGTCTCACTTTGAATGGAAAGAGCCTCCCTCACTTTTCTAAGGGTTGAGGAACATTACCATTTCTCAGGTGAGCAATTTTATTGCTCCAGGCTTCACAAATGTGCACTATGCAGTTAGCATGGGTGGTCCTTGGTAACTGTTAGTACAGGGCCAGAATGTATGAGTCAGTTTCTACGTTGTGCATCATGCGGTGGAGTAGTACATGGGTTGGTCAGGGGCAGAAAGTGGGCATGGTAAGGACTGTGCAGTCAGCGTGGGGGTAAACGGCGCACACTGACTGCAATGCTTGCAATTAGTACAGGTGCACTTATGTCTCCTGCTGCAGGTAAAGTTAAGTGCAGCACATATTAGCATCTGCTGCCACGCATGAACTGCCAGGAAAATGCTGCGCATGCCTCAGACAGTTAACGTGAAGGCTTTGCACCTAGCACATCTCCATGTTGCATGCTATCGGCACAATGAATGCTAAGCCATAGCACGCCTTAGTAAAAGGGCCCCTACGATTCACTGAAAGAATATATATATTTATTAACAAGGGTCTGAAATTGCTGGAAATACACTAGAGATGTGCACAGGTTAAACAAAAAAATAACTAGTTCGTTTTCAGATTTTTCAAAAACTTTCTTTATTTTGAGGGTTTTTCTGTTTTTTTCACACATTTAGTTTCACAAAAATCTTAAATGTGCTTTATTTATTTAAAAAAATATTTATATTCTGCACAATTCCAAGGTGGATTCCATAAAACCTTATATAGTTAAACAAAAAGGTCAAACCAACAAAATTATTAACAAAAATAAAGTAAAAATAAAAATAGTAAACTGGGAGCACCGGACAATTATGTACCAACCAAAGACTGCTGGTGAAATGGTTGCTTTTTCACTAGACTGCCGAAGAGTCTCATAACAGAACTGTTAATGTAACGTTGGGAAGGCTTGTGAAAATAGGTATGTCTAACTTTCACCTAAATAACAATAATTCAGAGATTGAGTGCTTTACAGCCTTTTAATGTGTGCAGATGAGCATGGGGCCTATTCACGACAGTGCACTTAGCGGTTAGCGTGTGTATTAGCACCTGCTCTTCATGCATGAATAGTTTACAGTTTATTAAAACTTGGTATGCCGCCTTTTGCCGGGGCAGTAACTGTTACCATGCAAGCAAGGCAGCTTCTGATGCTTCACATGAGAACTGCTTTCCATGAAATGGGACGGAACTGGGTGTGTTCTGGGTGGAGAATGGGTGTGGACTGCACATTGAGTTGGTCCATGATACTTTACTGCTCACTGCTGCTGATAGCATGGATGCACTTAATGCTTCCTCAGGAGGAGATGCTCCCGAACTACCAGTAGGCAGTTCCCAGTGTAGTATTCCCAAACCCCCATCCCCAAGCAGCCATCTCAGACCCTCCTCACTCCCTTATTTGTCAGCTTGACCCCCTAGCTGTAGCACAGTGAGACTTTGGCTAGGGGCCACAGAACCCAGATTGTTAACAGGAAAGGAGCTTCCAGAGAGTGTTTCTGTTCCACCACTAACCCAACAGGGACACCCCCCAGTAAGTGCCAGGGAAATGGGTGGTGGGAGATCAAGCATCTCATCAAAATGGTAGTAGGGGATCATGTATCTCATGGAGCTGAGGAGTCCAGAGATGCTGTTCGAGATGTTGCTCAGGGTTAGGGGTTGGAAATGCTGTGGTACCATGTTTTTTATTTACCACAGAAGGCCGCAATAAATACTTTAGCAGATAGCACATATGCATTTACAGCACTATCTTGCCAGTGCATGTACCATGTGATACGTATCTGCCTTCTGCTGTAACTGCAGGGCAGATGTTGAATAGACCCTCAGCTACTGCACAGGCCTTGCTCTTACTGTCTTACATTTTGCACCTAATACGCAGTAAATGCAAAAAACTTACCACACCTTGGCAAATTGATGCCTTAATGTGCATAATGTACAGGCTAATTTGTGTTAAATCAATTTTTCATAAACTAAGTAAGTTACCCTAACAAACTGACTGTGCACTTGTATCTTAGCTCTTGCAGATTACTCACAAGCAATGCCTCTCTAGATCACATTTCAGCTCATACTCATTAAAGAAATCAAAAGTTAGTTGTCATTTCTTTGAGAATTTTCTTTCCTCGTTTTCCTTAAATCTTATAAGCATGCCTGAGATTCTGATCCTTGTATCCTTTTGCATGTTTGTTTTATTTTGGGAGGGGAAGAGTACCCCGGAAAGGTGAGTACTTGTTTGCTCCTTTTCTGCTGCTATTGCTTCATTTACTGCTAGCTGGCTGCCTCAATGCTCCCCCCCGCCCCCCCCATTAAACCCGCATGTCCATATCCATGCCATAAAAACGCTGATGATGCAGTGTCATCTCACTGGTCAGTCTACGTGCACAGATTTACAGAAAAGCACATAAGCAAAGATTGTAGATGGCGCATATTGAGGCTAATTTTTGAACTGAACACCTAGTTTAAGGCAGACAAAACATGCCTCTTTTAAGCCTAATTTATAAAAATAAGTGCCTACTTTTCTTCTTAAAATGCTGGCATAAGCGCCAAGAACATGATTTACACTAGCCCTGGAGCTGAAGTAAATGATCATACTTGTGTTTTGCAAGTACAGTTGTAGATTATGGTCTCTTACAATCTATGTGAGTATTTGTGTGCTCTGCTGACAATGATAGTGGCAGTGGGGTTTGAACCCTGGCTGCCCTGTTCCTAGCCCACTACTCTAACCATTAGCTTATCCTAGATGCCCAGGTTTGGAAATATGGTTCTTGGGATGTCTATGTAGATGCCCTTGCAGATGTTCATATCTGACATGTCTACATTTGTGAAATCGTGTTTGCACCTCGACATGCCTGGTTCCCACCCCCCCCCCCCCCCAGATATTCTGACTTAGATGTCCAGATTGCACTTGGGTGTCCCTTCTAAAACTCCCCTCTAAATGTTCCACTGTACTGCTCATGAAATTGGCCCCATGTCCTCGTTCTTAACTGCTATGGATTTTTATTGCATTTTCATTAATTCTTCATCTATAGTACACAGTCTTTGCTGGCAATCCAACACTGGATGACAGAAAAATTTAAACTGAATGGTAACAAAATAGAGGTGTTTTGGATAAAGCAACTAAATTTGGGATTTGCTGAACATTATGTATGATTTGCTTATTCCTTAACCTTTTGGAATTGCATGTTCTGTGGGTAACCTTAAAATCTGGTCTTCATTAATAGTGTGAGCTACTGCTTAATAGGTACCTATTGCACTGCTCAAAAGGTGCCCATTGAGGTTCTCAGTAAACACTTTCTTTAGTAGGTACCTGTTGAAGAATAGTGACGCATATTGAGAACTAGTGCACACTATTGCACAATAGTGCACACTAGTACTGAAAATGCCCTGAAAATAAAATGAAAAACAATAAAATAAAAAAAGTGAAAATAGACAAACTAAACAAAATGAAAAGTTTGCCTGTACACCCCTAGTATTTAGTTGATTAAACTGTTTTAAAGCTTTGTTGATGGTACCTCATAAGAAATGGTTAAGTGGGCAACTAAAGTGCTGTAAGGTTTTGCACTAACTGTGCATTAGAAGCAAACAGTATCGCATGGCAAGTGGAAAAGCCGTGTGCTATCTGGAGGATGACCAGCATGTCCCCTATATTTTCCATACTGAAAAGTCCTTTATCAAATGCTAGGTTCATTTGTAATTAATATGGGGTGCTTAAGGTCTCCTCTTGAGGTGGCAGTAAGTGCAATATTGACAGCATGTGTTAAGTTTGAGCGCACTAACCACAATATGCAGTCCACACCCACTCTCTACCCATAATACATCCACTTTCTCTCCTTTGTATGCTAAGCACTTAATGTGGCTGCTTTCAATCTGTAGTTGTTAGTGTGATCATTAACATATGCAAAAATGTGCATTAATAGCACACTTTAGTAAACATGCCCCCTAGAGTTTTGCTAGTATTTAAATTGTCAGATTATATTATTTCAGTGCTGAATATGTTATAATTGCTACCAAATATATCTTGAATATATCTGAAGATTTTATTAAATCTTAGTTTGTTTTTTAAGGTAGTTCCCTGTTATATAAAATAAATATTATGAGCCCCCTGTTATTAACACTTGGCTCAAACTATCTGCTGCATGGCCTATTTTTTTCCTATGGGGTATGTGGCAGATAGCTCAAGCTTAGTATTAGTAAAAGGGGCCCTTAAGATCTTATCAAGATGGTTTTCACCTGCTGCCTGTAACATTATATCCTATGCTTATGGAACAAGATTCCTTTGGCGATCAGAACATGTTGAGACTCTTTAAGATTGTGGAAGTTCTGTAACTTTGGGCTTTTTTACTGATGTATTTGAATTATGATATTATTTTATATTATTTTTCAGATTTTATTGCATTATTTTTATGAATACAACATGTTTGATATAGTCAAGTTTGTCCTATACTTTATCTCCTATATGAACTGTAAAATGTCTGGGACATTTGTTTTGAACAGTCGTTCCATTGAAAGAAAGAAATATACCCAAATTTCTCCATTATCCTCAAAACTTAAAAATTAAAAAATAGCAAACACTTGTTGGTAATCAGGAATAAAATGTAGATTTAAAATGTCAGTGTTCTTTAATTAGGAAAAAGTAAACCAATTCAGAGCATGTTTAAATTGAATATCTTAGATTTTTGTTTGTTTCAATTGTCTCAGAAAATACTAAAGCAAATTTTCAGAAATTTCCTTGACTGTCAGGGATCGTAACTCTGTCCCCCTCCCCCCACCCATAGCTCTATACCTACTATCTGACATCAGAAAATAAATCTGTTGCCCAAGATGTCTAGTGAGTGAAAATTACAATTTACAAACATAATTCCATTACAACCATTACAAATTAAACAAAAAATTAAAAAAGCAGTATTTATATGAAGGAAAAAATAAAGAATAAAAACATAGTAGAATTGTAAAATAGTTACCTTTTTCTGCAAGCCTGAAGAAAGGCAGTAGGGACAGAGTTGAATTGCTCAGTAGCTCTGTACAATCTAGTTCTCCTTGACAGATATTTATACCGAAATTTTAATCCCTTACTAATTCTGTGGTTCTTTTAAATGCTGACTAAACAAATCAAAGAATTAATTTACTGTATGGCTATCTTGCTTAAATAAAAACTAAGTTTCCAAAAAATGTATTATTTCATAATACCATTAACATCTACAGAAATTCCAGGGATCTGACTAACTAGAAAATGTATTTGTCTGACAAGAGAAGACAATAGATGGTATAAGAGAAGATAAATCTTGCTGGATTTGTAAGAGGATTATAGATGGTGATGTGGACATTAGCTAGGCAGGTACCATCTTTGGGAGTGCCTGGGAATTTTTTTTCTTTTTCTTTTTTCTTTTTTATTATTTTCAGTGGCGGGAGGGGGTTAAGGATTTGTTGTTTTTGTCATGTCCAATAAGAAACAATACAAAGTAAAACAAATGTCATTGGTTTTAAATGGCTGCACCATCATGCGTCATACTGTGACTATCATCTGTAAAACCGTAAAGCCTGATTCTGTCCCATAAAATGTCTTCTGGCATCTATACAAATGGTGAGTCATAACAGAACACAAATAAGTGGCTTGTATGTGCAGCAGGGACATTTATGTTCTGAAAACGTCCCAGACCGTATTCTGACATTCACATCCACGGCACTAGCACAAGAATCTCAGAATGTGAGCAAAAGAGAGTGAAACAGGGTCATGCTCAGCCATGGGGATGTAGAAAGTTTATTCAGGAAAGACCAGTGTACCTATTAAATGTTTCCTGGAAACATCCACGTTATTCCTGCTGAAACGTGGTATAAGAGAAAATATTCTGTTGTGCTCTGTAATGTGTCCCATATAAAAGAATAGATGTAACAAGTATGTTGTGAACTGGTGTGACTGCAGTCTGGAAAAATACAAGATGCAGCCCTAAGGTACAGGAAGCAGAAGTGAGGGAATGTTGTAAGGTAAATAAACATTTCTAAACACTCGTATAGAAATATTAAGAGCAATAGAATTTATTCAGGCGATGCACTTATGTGCTGTTTGTGCTAAAGGAGCCAATCTATGGGAACCTAACAATTCCTATGTTCAGAAAACTGGGACTGCTGATGCAGGGATAGTATAGGTGTGAGCAGGGAAAGGATTCCTTTTTGGGTGAGAAACCGAGATCATATTTGTAGTCCTGGCACTCCATGCAATTGTTATTTCATAGCTGTTATGTATGAATTCAGGGCATTCTTTTGGTATACAAGGTCAGATCAAGGTCCATCAAACCTAGTATCCTGTTTCCAACAGTGGTCAATCTAGGTCACAAGTACATAGCAGTTTCCCTAAAAGACACAGGTTCCACAGTGCTTGTACTGGGGCAAGCAATGGATATCCTGGGTCCCCTTTAATAATGGTTTATGGACCTTTCCTCCGGGAACTTGTCCAAACCTTTTTTAAACCCAGCTAAACTAACAGCTTTTACTACATCCTTTGGTAATGAATTCCAGAGTTTGATTACACGTTGAGTGAAAAAAATATTTTCTCTTATTAGTATTAAATAGGTTATCTTGTAGCTTCATTGCATGTCCCCTAGTCTTTCTATATTCTGATGGCATAAACAATCGATCTACGTTTACCCGTTCTACTCCATTCATTAATTTATAGACCTCTATCATATCTCCCCTCAGCTGTCTCTTTTCCTCTGCACACTGGGCAGAGGGTTTCAACATGTTATGCACGATGACACCTAAATCTTTTTCCTGGGTGGTGGTTCCTAATGTGGAACCTTGCATCGTGTAACCATAGTTGCGGTTGTTCTTTCCTAGGTGCATAACTTTGCACTTGTCCACATTAAATTTCATCTGTTATTTGGATGCCCAGTGTTCTAATTTATCAAGGTCCTCTTGCAATTTTTCACAATCCTCATGGGTTTTAACACCTTTGAATAATTTTGTGTTATCTGCAAATTTGATTACCTCACTCTTTATTCCCATTTCCAGGTCATTTATGAATATGTTAAAAAGCAGTGAACCCAGCACAGTTCCCTGGGGTACTCCACTATTCATCTTTCTCCATTGGGAAAATTGGCCATTGAGCCCTACTCTCTGCTTTCTATCTTTTAACCAGTTCCTGATCTACAATAGTATACTGCCTCCTATCCCATGACTTTTAAATTTTGCCAAAGTCTTTCATGAGGGACCTTGCCAAAGGCTTTCTGAAAATCCATATACACTATATCAACCGACTCACCTTTGTCTACCTGTTTAGTCACACCTTCAAAAAAACATAACAGATTAGTAAGACAAGACTTGCTTTGGCTAAAGCCATGTTGGCTGTCTCCCATTAAGCCATGACTATCTACATGTTCAGTAATTTTGTTTTTTATAATGGTTTCTACCATTTTTCCCAGAACTGACATCAGACTCACCAGTCTGTAGTTTCCTGGATCATCTCTGGGACCCTTTTTAAAAACTGGCATTACATTGGCCATCCTCCAATCTTCTGGTATTACAGATGATTTTAATGATAATTCACATGTTACTAATAGTAGGTCTGCAATCTCATATCTCAGTTCCTTCAACACCATTGGATGTATACCATCTGGTCCAGGTGATTTGCTACTGTTCAGTATATCAAATAGTTGTAATACATCTTCCCAGTGTATCAATATTTCTTTCAATTCTTCTGCGACATCCCTTTTAAATACCATTTCAGCCATTAGTAGCATCCCTACATTTCCTCAATAAAGACCGAAGCACGGATTCATTCAGTCTCTCTTTTATGGCCTTGTCCCCTCTTAGTGCCCTTTTTGCCACTCTATCATCTAATTGTCAAACTGACTGACACTCAGATTTTTTGCTGTGAATGTACTTGAAAAAAAAATCTTTATTACGCGTTTTTGCTTTCACAGCAAATTTCTTCTCAAATTCTCTTTGCCTGCCTTATCAGTGCCTTGCATCTAACTTGCCGGTCATTTGGCTCCTTTTTCCATTTCCTGAAAGATGCTTTCTTGGCAACAGCAGCTTCTCTGACTTCACCTTTAATCCATGCTGGCAGTTTTTTGGACTTCCTTTCACTTTTCTTAAAGTGTGAAATACAGCTGGTCTGAGCTTCCAAGACAGTATTTTTAACCTTCGCAACTGCTCCTTTTAGTTTTATCTTAATTATTTTCCTCATTTTCTCATAGTCTGTCTTTCAAAAGTTAAAAGGTAGTACTGTGGATTTCCTTACCATCCCTCCTCCATTAATTAAATCAAACATTCCGGACCCGCGGATGTGGAATTAGTTTCAAAGAGGGTCTTTGTTTTAGACGTGTCCATGGGCCGGACGAGCATGTTATGGAACTGGGCTCATGGTGTTTTGACAAACTGAGAGGTTATCAATCTGTTTGAATGCTATTAGCATATAATATCAATAATATGCTCCAAGAGTTCCCTTTGACCAGATCGCTGAATTTCCCATATTGCGCAACAGTTGAAGGGTTAAGGAGTGTGCAACAGTTGTTGAATTGATGTGCATCTCTTAGGGGGAGAGAATAAAGTTCCCTCCTCAAGTCTTGCTGAGTACCTTCATGTGGTGACCCCGTTGTATAACATCTATACCAAATCTCAGCAAGGCAAAACTACAATTAAAGTATGTTAGGAATGAAGAAGAAAAATACATACTGGCCACATGTCGACCAGGATAATAAAGTGCCCATCCGTAGCTTATGCACTAGGGCTAACGATGGTGGTTGTGATAGTGCATGTGCTGCAGAAGCAGATAACATCCCTGCCACACAGATAAAGGCCATGGTGAACCTGTTCATGGACCCACTGTGGCAGGAGATAAACCACAGAAACTAATAAAAACGTTAAGAGGATTAACTAGTTAAGTGGAATTCTGCATATAAAGAGGTGATAATGTACTGCTATTATTATGCTACAAACCTAGAGCATTAGCAGTAAATTTGAGAGATTAAGATCATATTGCACATACCCTGGCTTAGAAGTGAGGTTCACGACTGTCATGGTATGTGCAAAACTAACCCATTAGAAGAAACTACCCCGAGTGAAAATGAAAAGAACAAAATGGTAAGGAAAATACTGGAAACATGAAGTACAAAAAATATTAGTGACAAAAGATTTGTCATTCATTTTTAAAATAGCAATGATAGCAAACTAACCCAATTTAAAATATCACAAAACATCATAGGGGTCACTTTTTGAAAATGTTCAATGTCTAAATTGACCCCCTAAGTGTGTTTTCTTAGCTCTTCTAATTAAGAATGGAATATTTTGAGTAATTAAAATACTCCGCTGGCTTATGAAAAAAATTGAGAAATTACTGTATTTTTAAAAAATGAAAATTTTGTATGATACCTAAAATATGTTTCTTAGGGCCAGACTCAAGGCGAATACATAACAGATTTGAGAGCAAGCTACAGTCTGTAGCCCTTGACCAAGAACTGTTGCAGAAATGGCTTGGTTTAGACAGGAGACTGAGCATGGGAGGAGAGGTTAAAACTGAGAAAAAGTTCTTTGATAGCTGTGAATGAAGGAACAAGGTACCATAGCTTTGTAAGAGGCAGCACTGAACCGGACGTACAGAGGGGATTGCACATCTAGCCCCGCGGGATCAGAATCATGAACAGTCCTATACGTGCAGGCCAGGACTGCGATTCAGTCCTGCCTGCACATACGGGACCTTCCTGACTAACTCACTCAAGGCTCTTCAATGGAGCCACGGCACCATTGCATCACGGCTCCATTGAAGAGCTGCGATGCCAGCCACCAGAAACAAAAGCTTATTCCCCGCAGTCCGATCCCCCCCCTCCCACCCCGGTCTGGGCTCCTAAGGCCAGGGTCGGGCTGCGGGGAATGTCCTCTGGTAGAATAACTTTCCCACACATGTCACTGATCTTGGATGTACAGGGTCAACATTAGAATTGGCTCTGTACGTCCATAGCTGGCGACCGCCCACCCAGACTCCACCCCTTCTACACTCCTATCTAACTTCCCCACACAACCGACGGGGAAGTTAGACGCGGCGAGGGAAGGCACGAATAGCAGGGATGGACGTCCCTTTGGGACGTCCATTCCCTCTACTCATGGCACAAAATCGAGCCCCAAGTGTCAGCCCAAATATTTTGGGAGGCACCGAGTCCTTGAGGTAGGGGGTGCATTCTTGGAGGATGATGTGTGGGAGGTGATGTTTGGAGACATGAGGAGGGGGAAGCACGAAAGGAGGCAAATCTGGTGGAAGTAAAAAGGGGGTTTCATGCTGGAGAAAGCATAAGGAGGATTAAATTCGGGGGGGGGGGGAGGGGGCATGAAGAAGGGGAGGTGACTAGCATCCTGTTGTTGACATTTCTCATGTCATATTGTTTTTAACCCAAAATGAAAGAAAAATAAAATTTAGGGTTTTTTCCTGTGTTCTGAGTAGTGCACGCTATTGCTCACTAGGGTATATTATCGATCAATACTGTGCACTCTTTATCAACAGGCACACCATTAAAGTATAGTGCACCTATCTATAACTGTACATGCTATTAATTAATAAGGCACACTAGTGATCAATAGTGTGCTTTAATGAAAGATAGTGTGTGCTGTTGAATAGCATATGCTATTGATGAAATTGCTCTGAAAATGCAATAAAAAATAAAGTGAAAATCCTATAAGAGGTACAGGATACTAAATAAAACTAAAAGTTTGTCTGCACATACCTAGAAGGCAGACAAAAGAAAATCAGAAATAAGAAGGACCGAAACCAACATAAAAAAAATCTCCACCCAGATAACAAAGGCAGAAGAAAATCATTCTATTTTCATTTTAGTGACTGACATATATAAAGCAGTGGCTTAATATCTGTACGACTTTTGGAGTAAACAGGATTCTCTGCAGTCTGTGAAAGTATTAAGCAAAAATACTGTATATGAGCTATTAAGGCCATGTAGATTCTCTCATCAGGTGTGAATGATGTCTGTGATACGGCAGCTGTAGAGGGGCCTAAATGCTTTTCAAAACTTTAAATATAAATAATTCTAGATAATTTATATGATGATCCAGTAAAAGGTTTCACAGTGCACCAAGAATTCCATGATTGGAATGTAATTTTCAGCAGGGTCAGTGAGAAGAGATAAGGTGCCTTAGATGAATCGCATCCCTTGTGCCCCAGCCACCCCTCACTGCTGCACCTGCGACTCTTCACTGAGACTTACAGTGGCGGCAATGGCCTGAAACAGCCCGTGGGGCTTATCTTCAAACTTCAAGCACCATGGGGCTTCTGCCCCCACTGATGCTGGCTTCTTTTTATATGGGGGCAAAAGCCACTTCCACCCACATGCAAACAGGAAGTTGGCATTGCTGAGGGTGGAAGCCAACAGCCCCCCCCCCTGAAGTTTGAAGATAAGTGCCGTGTGATGGTTTCAGGTCATTGCTGCCACCGTAGATCCTGGTGAGGGGCGCAGAGATGGCAATGGGTGCCCCTGGAGGGCTGGGACTCTAGGTGACTGCCTAGTTTGCTTCATGGTAGCACCAATTGGCATAGAAACATGACGGCAGAAAAAGACCACGTGGCCTATCTAGCCTGCCCTTCCATATCAACTACAATAGTCTCCTTTTTACCCTTAGAAATCCTCTGTGTTTGTCCCATGCTTAGGGGATACTGGAGGATTGCATTGAGAACTAGTGCTCTAATAACTCATTAAAAAGCTATGATGAATAAATGAGCTTTCAGTTTCTTATGAAATACCCAGAAATCATGCTGTCCATGTAACTTAAGAGCTAGAGAATTGCGTAACGGAGGCCCTTGAACTGCAAATAGTCTAGAATGACTGTGCACCTTATCAGCATTTGCCACTGTAGAAATAATTTACTTCTGCTGAGAAGTCCTAAGCAAACACAATGGATGATAACTATGAATATTACGTGTCTCAGAATATCTCCTATAAATAACTTTAAACACTGTACATAAACACGTAGACATCAAACGCCTTTTCCGTGAGCGTGCCTCGTTTGTAGGCTCTCAACCCACTCTTGGAAGCAGTGCATGCAAATCTCTCATGCATATTCACTGCAGTTATCCTGAAAACCTGACCAGTCAGGTATGTCCCAAGGACTGGGTTGAGAACCCCTGCTGTAGAGAATAGGTTGAATGATGACTTACTAGAGTTTAGACTTGTTTGTTTACTCAGGAATATTCTCTATGATTTTAAACTGTGTTTGAGTGTTGGCATGATACGATTGAATGTGTTTACATTTTATGATTGCATATGTTTGTTGTAACCAACCAAGAACATTCTGATTTGGTGGGAAAGAACTACTTTCAAGTAAATAAATAACTATTTAATCTGGAGCCAAGGAAAGTGGCATTTTGGGCTAATTGTAAAGACCTTATAGATAAATCAAGTAACTCCATATATGCCTTATTGCAGTAAGGCATCTCTTTATTATTTTTTTTTGTAATTATATATTTATTGATGTTTTGAAATTATACAACAACAAAACACAGAAAGAAAAAGGAAAATCTCCATATAGTACACATTAAAACATGCCAAAAAATAATAAAGAAAAAATGGAAATTAGCCCACATCTCTGAGGAAACAAGTGGAGGAACTCAGAGAGGAGGTGGCGAGGCTGAGGAGCATTCAAGACAGTGAGAAGTACATTGATGAGATGCTTCTTGCAGCAACCAAGCTCTCCAGCAGAGGAGAAGATGGGTGCCAACAGAATGTCGATGGTTGGACACAAGTCACCAGGGCCTGCAAAATCACCAATCCAACTTCTCCAGCCCTTAAATTGAAGAATCATTATGCAGCCCTGGAAGTGGAGGAGGTGAAAGCATCCCTGGAAAAGGAAGAACCAGAGCTCAAGTACCCCAAAGTTGCAGAATCAGTGACCACAAGGAAACAAAGAGTAGTGGTGGTTGGAGACTCTCTTCTGAGGGGTACTGAGGCGTCCATCTGCTGACCAGACTTGATGTCCAGAGAGGTATGCTGTCTGCCTGGTGCCAAAATCCAAGATGTTACAGAGAGTTTGCCGAGACTCATCAAGCCCACTGACTATTACCCAATGTTGTTAATCCATGTTGGAACAAATGATACTGCCAGGTATACCTCAGAACGTATCAAATGTGACTTCATGGCTCTGGGAGAGATGGTGAAGCAGTTAGGTGCACAGGTGATGTTCTCTTCAATTCACCCTGTTGAGGGTAAAGGCCAAGGCAGAGAGGCTCGCATTCTGGAGATGAATGCATGGCTGCGTGGATGGTGTCATCAAGAGCGTTTTGGTTTCCTAGACCATGGGATGCTGTTCCAAGGGTTGCAGAGCAGAGATGGCATCCATCTGTCCAAGAAAGGTCAACGCGTCTTCAGTAGTAGACTGGCTAATCTACTGAAGAGGGCTTTAAACTAGATTCATTGGGGATGGGTGAAGAAAGCCCCCAGGTAAGTGAAAGCCCCCAGATAGGTGATACATTAAATAACTCTATGGAAATGGGTAACAGGGGTAACATATGGAAAGCAGTGTGTGTAAATGCCCGTAGCACGAGAAATAATATCCCTGATGTTGAAGCTTTGGTGGGAGTGACTGACTTCAATTTAGTGGCAGTTACAGAAACATGGTTCACAGAAAACCATGATTGGGATGTAACTATACCTGGCTATACTTTATTCAGAAAGGACAGGGTAGGAGGTAGGGGAGGAGGAGTGGCACTATATGTAAAAACTACTATTAAAGCTTTGGAATTACAGAGCTTAAAAGGGAGAGGGGAGGCATTGTGGATTAAACTAGAAAGAGGGAAAGAGAAATCTATTTACATTGGTGTGATATACAGACCTCCCTCACAAGAGGAAGAGGTGGACAGAGAGTTAATTGAAGACATGCGCAGCATTCCTAGGAAAGGGGAAGTGCTACTGATAGGAGATTTCAATATGCCAGATGTTGATTGGCACATTCCTGCTGCAGTATCATCTAGAAGTAAGGAGATTCTGGATTCTCTACAGGGAGAACTATTCAGGCAATTGGTAACAGACCCCACACGTGAAGGGGCCATACTGGACTTGGTGCTTACCAATGGTAAAACTGTTTCTGATGTTGTAGTGGGAGATCATTTTGCATCCAGTGATCACCAGATGGTGTGGTTCAATATTAGGACTAGGGCTGTTAGAATCCATTCAAAGGCGAGGATCTTAGACTTTAGGAAGACTAACTTTGCGAAGATGGGCCAATACCTCAGGGAGTCGTTAGTTGGATGGGAACAGCTGAGGGATGTAGAAAAACAGTGGGAAAAATTGAAAGGGGATATTTTAAGGGCAACCAACCTTTTTGTTAAAATGGTAAATAAAGGTAAAAGGAAAAGGAGACCGCTATGGTTTTCGAAAGAAGTAGCTGAAAAAGTGAAGAACAAGAGGGAGGCCTTCATGAAATACAAGAGATCACAGAGAGAGGAAGACAGGCATCTGTATTTGGAAAAACTTAGAGAAGCTAGCAAAGTAGTCAAGAAGGCAAAGATTCAAAAGGAGGAGGAAATAGCCAATGCAATAAAATGGGGGGATAAGACATTTTTCAGATATATTAGTGAGAAGAGGAAGGGCAAGAGTGGTATTGTCAGACTCAAGGGTGCAGGGGAGGAATATGTAGAAGCTGATAAGGATAAAGCGAAATTGCTTAACAAATATTTTTGTTCTGTATTCACAGATGAAGAACCAGGAGCAGGACCTCAGAAAACACCCACAAATAGGAACAGAAGCAAAGGAAATCTTAAACAATTTTCAAAAGACTGTGTTCGTGAGAAACTATCTCAACTTAAAGTAGACAAAGCGATGGGACCGGATGGGATACACCCGAGAATACTGAAGGAACTTGGGGACGTTCTAGCAGCTCCACTGACTGACTGACCTTTTCAATGCCTCGTTGGAGTTGGGAGTGGTGCCAAAGGACTGGAGAGAGGCTCATGTGGTGCCTTTACACAAAAGCGGAAATAAGGATGTGGTTGAAAATTACTGGCCGGTTAGTTTAACTTCGGTGGTGAGTAAATTATTGGAAACGCTGCTGAAAGAGAAAATAGTGAGGTTTCTGGAGTCCAGCAGATTACAGGATCCGAGGCAGCATGGATTCACAAGAGGGCAGGTCTTGTCAGACAAATCTGATTGATTTCTTTGACTGGGTGACCAAGGATTTGGACCAAGGGAGAGCCCTAGATGTGGTGTATTTAGATTTCAGTAAAGCCTTTGACACTGTTCCTCACAGGCGACTTATAAACAAACTGAGCACCCTAGGGATGGACCCTAAAGTTACTGCTTGGGTTAGAAACTGGTTGGGTGGGAGGCGACAAAGAGTACAAGTAAATGGAGCTCACTCTGAGGAGAAGGATGTTATCAGTGGTGTGCCCCAGGGATCTGTCCTTGGTCTGATTCTTTTTAACATCTTTGTTAGTGATATAGCAGAAGGGTTTTCAGGTAAGTTTTGCCTCTTTGCGGATGATACCAAAATCTGCAATAGAGTAGACACCCAGGAAGGGGTAGATAACATGAGGAGGGATCTAGCTAAGCTTGAAGAATGGTCTAAAATTTGATAGCTGGGATTTAATGTTAAAAAATGTAAGGTCATGCATTTGGGCTGCAGCAATCCAAGGGAGCAATATAGTATAGGGGGTGAAGTACTTTTGTCCACTAAAGAAGAGCGGGACCTAGGCGTGGTTGTGTCTGATGATCTTAAAGTAGCTAAACAGGTAGAAAAGGTGACGTCAAAAGCTAGAAGGATGCTTGGGCGCATACGGACAGGAATGTCTAGCAGAAAAAAGGAGGTGATAATGCCTCTGTATAAGTCTTTGGTGCGACCTCATTTGGAGTATGGTGTGCAATTCTGGAGACCGCACCTTCAAAAGGATGTGAACAGGATGGAGTCGGTGCAGAGGGTGGCTACTAAAATGATTAGTGGACTTCATTATAAAGCATATGAGGACAGACTTAAGGATCTTAATATGTACACCTTAGAGGAAAGGCGGGATAGAAGTGATATGATTGAGATGTTTAAATACCTCTGTGGTATAAATGTTCAGGGAGAGAGCCTCTTTCAATTGAAGGCAAGTTCTGCTACGAGGGGACATGGGATGAGGGTGAAGAGAGATAGATTCAAGAGTGATATGCGGGAATATTTCTTTACGGAAAGAGTAGTGGATCCGTGGAATAGTCTCCAAGTGGAGGTGGTAGAGATGAGGACAGTAACTGAATTCAAAAACGCATGGGACAAACACAGAGGATCTCTAAAGGTAAAAAGTGGAGGAGCAGGAGGAGTGGAGGAGCAGCCTAGTGGTTGGGGCAAGGTGCTTCAGGCCGGAAGGTCGGGGGTTCAAATCCCACTAGAGGACAGCAACCTTGGGCCGGAAGGACTGGGGTTTCTAGTCCCACAGGTGCTCCTTGTGGTCTTGGGCAAGCCACTTAACCCTCCATAGCCCATGTTCCCTGTAAAATAGTTATCTCCAAGTTATAATGCCCTGTTCAATGTAATTTCAGTTTGTTCAATGTAAACCACCCTGATGCAGAATAGCGCAGTATATAAGAGAATGTAAATAAATAAATAAAAAGTGGACTGTTGTAGTTGTTACAGAAGGACAGACTAGATAGACCATGTGGTCTTTTTCTGTCGTCATATTTCTATGTTTCTATGTTTCCAAGGGAGCAATGACTAAATAAAAGAAAAATACAAATGTAAAGGAAAACAAGAGACAATAGTCTCACAAAAGCTGCAAACTAAATCTCCAAAAGAGACCGTGTAAAAATAAGGTCTCTAAAACCCCTCAACCTTCCTCAGCCACAGGGGCAATAATTTCCTTACTAACCAGAAGTATCTCCAAGTGAGAAGGGTCAAGAAATACATATTTCACCCCCAGCAGTGTAACAGGACACAGGGCAGTGAGGCATCGCTAATGAAGATACTGTATATAGGCACCTGTGTGTCCCATCAGTGGGTGAGGCTGTAACTGCTGCTCCTGCAGGCTGCCTGCCTCCATGCCTTTTTGAAGTGCAATAATAATTTAAGTTTTGGCTTGAGCTGATGTGTTCTATACTTGGATTCCATCCTCTTGCCTTTTAGGGATTCTTTCTGTTTATCTGTCACTGTTTTTGTCTCCACCACCTCCTCGAGGCATTCCAGACATCTACCACCCTTTCCTTGAAAAAATATTTCCAGATGTTGCTATTAAGTTTACCTTCTTACAGCTCCATTTCAGGTCCTCTGGTCCTTCCCCGTCTTTCAAAAAGATTCATTAAGGCCTTTAAGGTTTTAGTCTGAGTCGTATCTCCCTTGTCCCTTCTCTTCTCTAGGGTATACTTATTCAGGTCTTCCAGTTTCTTCTCATACGGCTTCCAGAGCAGACCCCGTACTATTTTGATTGTTTTCCTCTGGACTCCTTCTAATCTGTTTATATCCTTAGAGATACACAGTGCTCCAAACGAGGTCTTGCCAATGACTTGCAGAGGGGTATTTTCATCTCCTCCTTTCTGCTGGTTATACCCTTCTCTGTGCAACCATGGCAACTCCCCTGCCACATTGCTTTGCAACCTTGAGGTTATCAGACATTATGCCCTAACGCAGAACTGTTGATTTTTGTGTGGTGTTCGAACCACAGCATTGTGTCTGAAGTATAAGGATATACTACACAAGTAGTTTTTTTTTAAATGTCATCTTATAGAATAAATGGACTAAAAGAGGGGACTGGCTTATTTATTTTGGCGATTTGGTATCATCAGACTTTGTGCCACTTGCTTCTACCCCTCTGTGGTTCATAAATTTGGATTTAGCTGAGCCACATTGCTGTAATTCATCAAAAACTGAGTGCCTCCTAGCTTTGCTTAAGTTCCCCTTTAGTGACCTCTTACATGTGAGACCAGGATGACTTACTGCGTAAAATAATGTTGTTTAATGCTGGAAAGAGTCCTAATTTAGTGGAAAACTGAGATGAGCTGGGATGAATTAATGTGAGCTGATCACATCAATTTGCTAATTTCATCAGGCATAATATTCCTCCGTGCAGAACAAAAACCAGGGCAAAGGCAGCCCATACTGAATCTACATGCACGGTTCTAGCCGGGTCACACACTCCTGCTGCTCAGACCTGAGAACCTCATTCATTTATCAGACCGTTTCTATGTGTGATTATTTCCTCCAAGATTTAAAATATTCATAGGAAACATTTTGTGACAATATTGATTTTATTACAATATGCTCGAAAAAGAGATTTGTACATTCTTCTTTTCATCTCTTCAGACTTTTGGGCTTCCATCACATCTGGCAAAGGGGCACCTCATCCCCATAAGTCACCTTAAATTGTGCAAACTGAATTTTGTGGAATGATGAAGGCTGGGAAGCTGTGACATTGCACAAATACCAGATGATCTCTTTTAAGGATAAGAACGTGATCCTATACGACATACTGAAAATAAAATTTTGTTGCAATTGTTCTAGATTATAAAAAGATTACAGTAGATTATAATGGCTTTATGTCTCAGTTAAGTGCTGCACCACTTTCCTCTCTTTTGTTATCCGTCATAAACCATAACCTGCCCAAGGGAGGAGAGGGAAGGGTCATGTAGTGATCACGCAGATTAAATTAAGGGCCTTCCTGGGCCGGCACTGCTCCGCCCTTCATTGTTCCATTCTGCCTTCTCACAAATTCTGTGCCTGCTTAAGTTCAGGTATAATCTTTGCGTGTAAGATATGACTCTTGTTCTTTCTCATAACTGCATTGCTGGCCTTAGAAAAGAATAGGTTTTTGATGCTACCTAAGTCATTTTTTCTGGGAATTTGACATTTGCGTGGTTTATTAGTTAAACGATGAAATGTCTCCTAATGAAAAAAAGAGCCTCACGCGTAAAAATTGAAGGGCCTACACTCTCTGCACGATACCAGAGGGAGTTATTTCATGAACTGCACTATATACTACAGGGAGGTCATTTTAGAAGCCCTAGTAGTGATTTGGACATCTGAAAATGGCTATTCAGATGTGCCAATCATATCCTTGTTCCAAAGGCTATTTTAGAACACTCCGAACTTACACGTGTCTGGCGCAATCATGTTCCTCTCGCATATGTCTGGGGTGGTTCAGAATGGGGCTACAGGTTTGCAAACAGTGACTGACACGCCATGTCTATACCTGCTCCTGCATATGACTAGACATTTGAAAAGTGCTTGTTTCTGATAGCTAACAGTACAGAAAAGAGAACAATGCCCCCTCACTCCCACAATATTTTCCGTCAACTCCAAAAACTCCAAAAACTTGATAGGTACATAGTGAGGCCTTACTGTCTCCTCCTTTGTCACTGCACATCTCTGTGGCTGAAATTCACATTATGAGCCCCCAAGCACAGTATTTACAGGACCCCTAGAGAGGGAGACGTCTTTGGGCAGAATTTATGCCACTGCTATGTATAAAATGGCAGGCAAGGATGTGTATGTGGTAATTTGCTCGCATGCCATCACCTTACTACACAAAGTGCTGCACAATGAATCCGCCCTCTGCCTATTCTCACTCCTATCCAAACTAAACTCCACGTAGATCAAACACAACAAAAATGTTTAAACACACCATCACAAAAGAAAAAGTGTTCACAATCCGCATGTAACCGAGCCTTCTCCCTCTATGCCCCCTCTATATGGAATTCCCTCCCCCCTGGCCTAAGAGGATGCTCCAACCATTCAGAATTCCGCAAAAAGCTTAAAACCTTCCTCTTTAGCGAATTCTTTACCCTGCCCCCCACTAAACATCAGATCCCCTCTCCAAAGCTAATCAAAATTAAACCCCCTCTTCTCCACCCCTCCTCCCTTCACTTCCCTCCCTCCTGCCTCTCATCTCCCAATGTAAATATGTAATTAGTTTTCTTGAAAATAGATCTACTGAAAAATTTCTACCATTGTTCAAATTGTTGTTGTTCCTTGTAAAACAGCCGTGAATACACTGTTACAAACTGTTCATTGTAAACCATTTTGAATTGCAAGAAAATGGTATATTAAAAATGTTAAATAAATGTGTTCTGAAATACTAGCACTGGCATGTCTATGTGGTCAATAACTCAAACGTCTACGTATATAGAAACATAGAAACATGACAGCAGAGAAAGACCACAAGGTCTATCTAGTCTACCCTTCCATATCAAATACTCTTTTCCTTTAAAGATCTTCTGTGTTTGTTCCATGCTTTTTTGAATTCAGATACTCCTCATCTCTCCTACCTTCACTGGGAGACTATTCCATGCATCTACCACTCTTTCCGTAAAGAAATATTTCTGCACTTTACTCCTGTCTAACCCCTTTCGCCCTCATCAATGCCCCCTCACAGCAGAACTTGCTTTCAATCGAAAGAGTCTCTCCTCTTGTGCATTTATGCCATGCAGGTATTTAAACATCTCTATCATATCTCCTCTATCCCACCTTTCCTCTAATGTATACATATTAAGATCTTTAAGTCTGTCCTCATATGCTTTATAGCGAAGACTATTTAGTAACCATCTTCTGCACTGATTCCATTCTATTTATGTCCTTTTGAAGGTGTGGTCTCCAGAATTGCATTCAATACTCCAAATGGGGTTGCACCAGGGTCTTATACAGAAGCACTATCACCTCCTTTTTTTTTGCTGGCCATTCCTCTCCCTATGCACCCAAGCATCCTTTTGGCCTTCACCATCACCTTTTCTACCTATCTAACCACCTTAAGATCTTCAGAAACAATCATGCCCATGTCATGCTCTTCTTTTGTGGACAGAAGTACAGTACTTTGCACTCTACACTGTACCACTCCCTTGGATTTTTGCAGCCCAAATGCATGACCCTGCATTTTTTAGCATTAAATGTCTGCTGCCAAATACTTCACCATGCTTCAAGCTTAGCTAGATCCCTCCACATGTTATCTACTCCTTCCTGGGTGTCTACTCTATTGCAGATTTTGGTATCATCTGCAAAGAGGCAAACTTTACCCAAAAGCCCTTCCGCAATATCGCTAACAAAGATGTTAAAAAGAATTGACCCTATGTAAACATATTTCTTTATGTGCACCGTTCCATTTCCTTCAAGTATGTTCTTATTGCTTGATGTATTGTTTAAAATTAGAGATAAAGAATTTAAAAAAAAAGAAAGAATTGAACCAAGGACAGATCAATGTTGCACACCTCCTTCTCCTCAGAGTGAGCTCCGTTTTCCTGTACACTTTGTTGCCTCCCACTCTACCAAATTCTAACCCAGTCAGTCACTTTAGGGTCCATCCGTAGGGTGCTCAATTTATCCATTCCAATTTTTCTATCAGCTATTTGTGGCATCATTGCTGACGCGGTGCTATCTATTTGGTCTGAGTTGTTTTGATTGGCTGTTTGTTTGTATGCCTTCCGGGTTCCTGTATGTAGGCTTCCAAATGTTGAGACTGTTTCATTGCTCATGGGGGCTTTTTGGTTTCTCTGCATTGTGTACTGAAGCAGCCTTGAATATTTTGGCGAAACTCGAGTCGACTGGACTGCAGATTGGACTGATTATCCAGTGTGTGGGCTTTGGAGCCCCGCGTTTTTTCTGTTGGGCATTTCCACTTTCAGCTAAGTTGTTTTTAAATGCATTTAAAATGATAAATTAGGTGGTGGTCTATGATTGATAGTGCGGGGGTGTTAAGTTGTGTGGTCCACCACGTTATTTGCGCAAGTGCAGACCCACTACCCCCCGGTGACTGAGGCCTGCACAACAGTTCTGGTATTGCTTACCCCTGTCTTTTGACATTTTTCCTTTATTATGAGGGTGCTTTTGGCACACTTGGGTTCTTTTTGTTTGTTTAATCTATTCATGTGTTTGAACCTATACAGGCTGGTGTTTTTTGTACTAACTATGGGCCAGCATGTGAAAAATGTCTCTCTTTCTCTCTCCCCCCACCAATCCCATCATTCTATATCTCTTCCAAACCCCACCATCATTAGTGTCTCTTCCCATCTCCTCATTCATCCCCATTAGTCTCTCCCACCTTTCTCTCCTACCATCACAGTTTCTCGCATATTTCCTTGGTGGTTTGTGAGGGAGTCTGCTACGGTAGATATTTTTTCCAGACATCTGTTCAGAGCAGGAGTGATAGCAGTTTCCGTGGAGGCATGAGCAGGTCAGGGATGTTGCAGGAGCAGCAGAAGTACTGAGAGAAATCAGCCGTGGGAAGAGAACAGAAGGGAAAGAAATGAGAGTTTAGGTATCCTGGGGCGGGCGTTGGGGAGTTTTGCAGTAGCAGTAAGAAAGCTCAGCCGAGGGAGGGGGTGATCAGAGACCTAGTGGCCTATAACATCAAAGGAGTGCGCTGTCTGTGCAAAGCTAGACTGGGAGAGAGGCGCATGGGACTCCAAAATGAACTGGGCTGTAAATAGTAGGGATGCGCAGACTAAAAAATGTTTTGTTTTTAATTTTTTCATAGCGTTTTTTGTCAGTAGTGCTCCCTATTGTGCAATAGCGCACACTATTGCTCCTTCCATTTCAAAATAAAAGCACATCTGAAGTAATAGCCTGTGGACCCAGTAACATGTTTTTTGTTAGTCAATATGTGATTTAAAACGTTTTAAAACATCAAACATTAACAAAAGAGGCCTTAAGGAAGGAGACAAAATCATTTGGCTCATCCGGAAGCTAATTCATCACCTAAGTGCCCCATAGCCAAGGGCAGTTTGAGCGATTTAAAAAAAAACCCAATTCCAGTTATTGGAGTGATCCCTTTTTTAATGTGATTGATAGAATGTGGTGACCATCTCTGCAACCGGATATCCAAATGGACTTAAGCTTCACATTCTGCTTTCAGTTTTCTGGTTTTTAACATTCTATGTATTTGTTATTCAAATTCAAGAAAAGTCCCTGGAAATCCACCAGTGTTATCAGCAGAAAATGCTCCAGCAGCAGTAATTTTCTGTTTAAAAAAAAAAGTCAAAACACTCTATAAATTGCCAGAATAGCAGAAATATGTGTGGGGGCTGTAACCAAAGCAACTGCACCAGAGCCCAGGTAGTGAAGACTGTGTAGTCGGTCAGCCCGGGTCCATGTTACTGCCATGCAGTAAGGGAAGTATATGGACTCCGAGTGATGTAGTCGCTCAGGCCACACTCCAGTCCCTCAGTCTGGAACTATGATCACCAAAGGGGCGGCCTAAATGGATCCACACTGAAGTTAAAATGATCATTGTTCTACCACCGTTTTCTCTAATAAAGCCTAGTCTCCTGAAAATCTGGATTTATTGGATGCCTACACAGAGTTAAAAATTTACAAAGAAATCTGGAAATACATATTTCCTTTATGGCAGCTGTCATAGTTTTAATTTATTGAAAATAGCCGCATTTATTTAAAAAACACACACATGATACGATTATGCCCTACGCAGTGTTTTCTAGTCCAAGATCTCACCATCTCGGGGAAGTAGAGAATATGTCTGAGAATTAAATAATTTATGGCCTATTTATATTAAAGGGGCAGTTCTCCAAAACTACTTACCTGGGTCATAGAATACTGACACTTAAGCTAGGTGGGACGGCAATATTGGAACAGACGCAGAATAACAAGACACTTGCCATAAACCTCCGTCACTCTGATGTGCCTTCTCATTCCCTCCAATCTTAGTTACTAATCTTCCACAGGACATCAACATTATTATGAGAACGGGACAAACTGACGCATTATCTAGTTCAGGCAGAGGACCTAGAAATTGTGTATGAATAAAGGTTAATACGCATCTCAGAAGTAATGCTTTTCAATTGGACATACAGTAGGATACATCTGAGGGCAGATTCAGTGCAGTGTATTAATGGACCATTGTACTGACATATGCTAGCATCAGTCATTAAAGTTAGTCCAAAAGATAATGATAATGATATACAAATGAGGCAGACTATAAAGTGCATGCATGTATACAGACAATATCGCAAAAACATAACTACACCTCTCTGAAGTACAGTTAAATATTTTGTATTAATGTATCTGTGAAGAAATTCACACACATGTGCTTTGATTGTGGTGTTAATAAGTAAACAGTTATTTTGCATAGGTTTGAATCTCAGTTGTATATATGTCATGTTAAACTTATTTTGAATGTTTAACAATGTTTGCACGTGCCAACTTGCTTCTGTGTGCTAGCAGCACGTTTACTGTGACCTCAGACAAATCACTTTACCCTCCATGGCCTCTGAAGAAAAGACCTGGCAATCTACTTCCGGTCATACGTTACCAAGAAAACCCGGGGGCTGCTGTGTCACCAGGAGTCAGCATTGACTTGAAGGCATGTAAAAAACATAAGAACATAAGATATGCCATACTGGGTCAGACCAAGGTCCATCAAGCCCAGTATCCTGTTTCCAACAGTGGCCAATCCAGGTCATACGTACCTAGCAGTTTCCCCAAAAGACACAGGTTCCACAATGCTTGTATTGGGTTAAGCAGTGGATATTCTGGGTCCCCTTCAGTAAAGGTTTATGGACCTTTCCTCCAGGAACTTGTCCAAACCTTTAAGCCTAGCTATTCTAACAGCTTTTACTACATCCTCCGGTAGCAAATTCCAGAGTTTGAGTACACGTTAAGAGAAAATATTTTTTCACTCAGTCTTAAATAGGTTACCCTGTAGCTTGTGATAAGGAAGCTTATCATAGCTCAGGTAGGAGCTATAGAAAGGATGATGTGACTCTGAACAAGCAACCTGTCAATTCTGGTAGAAGCAAGAAAACAGAGTTTTCACATAAAAAGACTACCAGTCCCAGAATGCACCAGGTTTCCAGCAGCCATGAGAGGGGCTGAAGTGAGAAAATGTGTGTGCAATCAAGAGTGCTATGAGGTAATCCCTAAGCACTCATCTCAAAGGGCAGGGCCTGATTCAACACAGCTGCGCTGTGTTAGGGAGCAGCACACATTAGGACAGAATAAGAATAGAGCTTATTCTTCAGATAACAGTTACTACAAGCTCCAGCCCAGCTTCAGGGAGAGTTTCAAGAACAGCTTCAGCAACGGCTACAAGCACCAGCATCACCGGGAGAAACAGAAGCCAAGCCAAGCAGATAGAGAGAGAAGGAAACTCTGGAAGGAAGAGAAGAAAGGCTATTGGAAGGTCTGGGAGATTCCAAGGCAGTACTCATACTGGGAGGTATTCCAAAAGCCAGCAGAGTCCATTGGACTGGATTCAGCCAGAGGAATGGAGTGGCAGAGATAGGAATCACCAGTGGCTACCTGGAAGAGAGAAGACTACATGTGGAAGGGACTTTCAGACCAAGGCCAGAAGGTATGTGAGAGGAGATCCAGTGTCCAGGGATCAAGATTGGAAGGCTGGACATCAGAATTGGATTACATATTGGCCAGGCTTTACAGAGAGGAATTATGATGGCAGGAGAGGCTCAGGTATGAACACTGATCCAGACCCTATCTATAATAGAGAATGGCAGCAAGGGAATAAGCATTCTCATGATAGTACCTTAATGAAAGACTCATCTGTGCCAATGTATGATATTGACCCTATGATTGTTGATGAAGGGGGAGATACAGCAGATGAAACTATTTATATGGACTGTTCTCTATCTAAATGCTATTGCTAGTTTTCCGTGAGCAAACACATCAGCCATCACAAAGAAACCTAACTTTGTTCTTTATTTCCACTGCAAACAGCTCTTAAAGCAGGATTTGGGCTCACACAGTAGCAGCCAGCCAGCTAAAGGCTTTCAGCTGGTCCATTGATAGTAATTAGGGCTGCACCTGATTGTGTGTGTGAGCAAGGGAGAATCACTGCTGAGATCGGCGTGGAAAATAAGCAGAAGTTAACCTAACCAGCAAAGTTTATTCTTTACTTTGTGCCTTTGTATTTGGTAATTACTTGCTAAGAAAACATTAGCTAATTGCCTGACAAGCTGAAGGTTGTTTTCTGGTTTACTTTGTGACTTTTTGTTATCCATTTTAAACACTGCAAGCAAGTAACCTCATTTATAGTGCTATCAAGCATACATGTGCTGGGTAAATTAAACCCCATCAATAAAAGAAGTATTTTATTGATCTTACCACTTGGTTTTCACAACTCAAATTATTGTCATCAGCTGTGTTTGGGAGTGAATGAACTACAATACCCACAATACCTTGCAAGAATCATATGAATATATGCATCGTCAAGATTGTGTAAGTTCTCACCCTAGGCAGCCGTCTGACAAATGGCGTAGTCGGCAGGATTGCTCTTGCACCAAGAGGATTTACTTGTTGTGGATTACAAATAAAAGTCAAGTTTAAAGCTGTAAGAAGATTTCTTTCCCTCATCTGCACTTTGGAGGAAAAGTGGTTGTTCCAGGAAGCTGTCCCAGAGGAAAAGACCCTGTGCAAAGCTGGATTCATCACTGAGACAAGGTAATATGTACCTGGGCATGTCTAGTGGTGGATGTGTGTAAGCACAGGGGGTAATTGAAAAAAAAAAAGTTGAAAAAAAAAAACCCCACACCTGGTTGGAAGGTGCTGCTCTTTGGTTTTTTTTTTCTCTCTTTTCTTACAGGGGTCAAGATGGATCCGAGGGAGATGGCTCAGTGGATGGCAGCCCAATTTTGCAAGCAGCAGGAGCTGTCACAGCAGGCCCAGGACACTGCTATGAAGGCCTTAATGGAACAGCAGAAACCAGTGCTTGATCTGGTGCAAGCTCTAGTTCAGCTGCAGAGCCAAAGTGGAACAGATGCAAGACCAGCAGTTAGTACTGGTGCACCACATGTGGACAATGTGGGACTCAATCAAGGGATTGGGGCATTTAATTTTGGGAAATTAACTCCAGAAGATAATGTTGATGATTTTCTAGAGTCTTTTGAAAGAGTGGCACAGGCTTTAGCATGGCCAGAGACCCAGTGGGCAGTAAGGCTGGCAGCCTCATTAACTGGTGAGGCACTAGCAGCTTACAGAGCAATGCCAGCAGCCCAGGCTTTGATTTATAAGGATGTAAAGGCAGCTATTAGAGATCGCCTAGGGTTGTCTATTTCAGAGTATAGGCGAATGTTTAGAGCTGTTACATTGAAAGTGGGTGAGACACCCAGGGCTCTGAGTCAGAGAATCAGAAGTTTAGCTGTAAAATGGTTGGAGCCTGAGCAAAAGACAGTAGAAATGTTATTAGATATTATAATGCTGGAACAGTTTATGCTTGGGGTACCTAAAGATTTGAATGTTTTTCTTATACAGCAAAATTGCCAAAATCTTGGAGAGGCAACCATGTTAGCCGAGAGATTCTTGGAAGCCACGCAGGCTTGCCATAGAATGGGTGGCCCTCTAAAGATGGATGCTGAGGCTAGATGTGCTGTATCAGAAAAGGGAATAATTAAGAATGTTTCTGACAATGAATGTACTGTATCAAACCAGATGAGACAGTGGAATAGAAAGAAATGTTTCAAGTGTGGAAAAGTGGGACACTTAGAGAAGAGATGCCAGACACACACTAGTTTAATGGGTCTGGATTTAAAACAGCCCAAGGAAGGATTTCTTTTGATGGTTGATGTGCAGGGAATTACCACAAATGCATTATTAGACTCGGGGGCAGACCAGAGTATGATGTCAAAAAGGCTTTGGAAGAGGATAGAGGCCCAAGAAAGATTTGTGCCTAGAACCCCTGAAAGCCAAGTTCACATCAGATGCATTCATGGTGCTGCATCATCATATCCCACCTATAGGCTAAAGGTTAAGTGCCTAGGGAAACAAGAGGAAGTCCTGTTAGCAGTGGTGCCTAGGCTACCCTTTGATTTGGTTCTAGGAAGAGACTGGCCAAGATTTAAGCAGGGTCTAGTGGAAGGACTAGGAAAGAAGGAGGGAGAAGGTTTAATGGTAGTAGCTCCCGGGCCTTTATTTGGAAGTCCTCAGACCCCAGCTAAAAAGATGGTTAAGCGTCCAGAAGACCAAGCTACCCCAAAGCAGATATTCGTCCTAAAGTACCATAAGGTCTCTGAGAAGGCCCAAGCTCCTAAGCGGGCAACCCCTCAGTCTGCTGGGTTTGACCTGTGCAGCATAGAAAATGTGATTGTACCTAGCCAAGGGAGAGCCCTGGTTGACACCGGTCTCCAAATGGAAATACCAATTGGATGTTATGGGAGAGTAGCCCCAAGGTCCAGATTAGCCCTTAAATATTTCATCGATGTGGGTGCGGGAGTAATTGATCCCGATTACAGGGGCAATATTAAAGTTCTGTTGTTTAACTTTGGACAGAATGAGTATCATGTGAGGACAGGAGACAAAATTGCCCAATTAATTTGTGAGAGGCTGGGTTTTCCACCTGTGGAGGAGGTCACATCCCTAGAGAATTCTGAACGTGGAGCCAAAGGCTTTGGTTCTACTGATGTCAAAGGGGTTAAAAGCTTAGCTGCCACCTGTGCCCGAGAGAGGGAGGTGAGTGAAGAGGAAGATTTGGGACCCCAGGTATCTGATTGTAAAGAAAAATCAGAGCCCCAAATAGGTGAGGACCTGACAATGGTACAACAGGAAGAAATTAGGAAGTTGCTTAAGGAATTCCCAGATGTGTTGACACCCATACCTGGAGAGACCCATTTGGTGGCCCATGAAATAATAACTCCACCTGGGAAAGTGGTTCGTCAAAGGCCATACCGCTTGCCTGAAGCCAAAAGACAGGAGGTAGTGGCACAAGTCCAGGAGATGTTGGACATGGGGGTAATAGAGGAGTCAAAGAGTCCCTGGAATAGCCCCATAGTCCTGGTGCCGAAGACTGATGGATCCTTAAGATTTTGTATTGACTTCCGGCAGGTAAACGCCATATCAGTTTTTGATGCATATCCAATGCCAAGAATTGAGGAGCTGCTAGACCAGCTGGGACAGGCTCAATACTTAACCACTCTTGATATGACAAAAGGATATTGGCAAATCCCGCTCACCAGGGAGTCGAAGCCGAAAACTGCGTTCAGCACCCCCGTTGGCCTTTTCCAGTTCAAGAGGATGCCTTTCGGACTGCATGGAGCAGCGGCTACCTGCCAAAGGTTAGTGGATCAGGTACTTCGACCCCACCAAAGTTATGCTTTTGCATACATGGATGATGTCATAATCCATAGTAACACCTGGGCGGAGCATTTGAAGAGGATCAGGGCAGTCTTGTGCTCTATGAAGCAAGCGGGAATCACTTTAAACCCGAAGAAGTGTGCCTTTGCAAATAGGGAGGTAAAATACCTAGGCCACCTAGTGGGAAGAGGAAAAATTAAACCTCTATTAAGCAAAATAGATAGCATCAGGAATTTTCCTCCTCCAACAACCAAGAAACAACTAAGAAGTTTCTTAGGACTTATTGGATACTACCGCCGGTTTATACCGCAATTCGCAGAGAAAAGTGCCATTTTCATGGATATGCTGCGAAAGAATTGTCCAAACCAGATAAAGTGGACACCAGAAGCTGAAAAAGCGTTTTCAGTATTAAAAGAAAAATTGTGTACAGGACCGGTACTGAAAGGAGTAGACTTCAAGAAACCCTTTCTGGTTCAAACCGATGCATCGGATGTAGGGCTAGGAGCAGTCCTATCCCAGTGCCATGATGGAGAGGAGCATCCTGTGATGTACCTGAGCAGGAAGTTGTCACTGGCTGAACAAAAGTATTCCACGATAGAAAAAGAGTGTTTGGCTATCAAGTGGTCAGTGGAGGCGTTAAGGTTTTACCTTACAGGGAGAAAGTTCCAGTTGGTCACGGACCATGCCCCACTTAAGTGGTTGCAGCAAATGAAGAACCACAATGCCAGGTTGACACGCTGGTACATGGCCTTACAGGCGTTTGATTTTCAGGTTGAACATCGTGCCGGGAAGTTACACAAGAATGCGGATGCACTTTCCCGTATTACGGACTGTAGAGAAGAAGTTTTACCAGTAAAACCAGTCCGTAATAACTTAAGCAGGGGGGTATGTGATAAGGAAGCTTATCATAGCTCAGGTAGGAGCTATAGAAAGGATGATGTGACTCTGAACAAGCAACCTGTCAGTTCTGGTAGAAGCAAGAAAACAGAGTTTTCACATAAAAAGACTACCAGTCCCAGAATGCACCAGGTTTCCAGCAGCCATGAGAGGGGCTGAAGTGAGAAAATGTGTGTGCAATCAAGAGTGCTATGAGGTAATCCCTAAGCACTCATCTCAAAGGGCAGGGCCTGATTCAACACAGCTGCGCTGTGTTAGGGAGCAGCACACATTAGGACAGAATAAGAATAGAGCTTATTCTTCAGATAACAGTTACTACAAGCTCCAGCCCAGCTTCAGGGAGAGTTTCAAGAACAGCTTCAGCAACGGCTACAAGCACCAGCATCACCGGGAGAAACAGAAGCCAAGCCAAGCAGATAGAGAGAGAAGGAAACTCTGGAAGGAAGGAAGAGAAGAAAGGCTATTGGAAGGTCTGGGAGATTCCAAGGCAGTACTCATACTGGGAGGTATTCCAAAAGCCAGCAGAGTCCATTGGACTGGATTCAGCCAGAGGAATGGAGTGGCAGAGATAAGAATCACCAGTGGCTACCTGGAAGAGAGAAGACTACATGTGGAAGGGACTTTCAGACCAAGGCCAGAAGGTATGTGAGAGGAGATCCAGTGTCCAGGGATCAAGATTGGAAGGCTGGACATCAGAATTGGATTACATATTGGCCAGGCTTTACAGAGAGGAATTATGATGGCAGGAGAGGCTCAGGTATGAACACTGATCCAGACCCTATCTATAATAGAGAATGGCAGCAGGGGAATAAGCATTCTCATGATAGTACCTTAATGAAAGACTCATCTGTGCCAATGTATGATATTGACCCTATGATTGTTGATGAAGGGGGAGATACAGCAGATGAAACTATTTATATGGACTGTTCTCTATCTAAATGCTATTGCTAGTTTTCCGTGAGCAAACACATCAGCCATCACAAAGAAACCTAACTTTGTTCTTTATTTCCACTGCAAACAGCTCTTAAAGCAGGATTTGGGCTCACACAGTAGCAGCCAGCCAGCTAAAGGCTTTCAGCTGGTCCATTGATAGTAATTAGGGCTGCACCTGATTGTGTGTGTGAGCAAGGGAGAATCACTGCTGAGATCGGCGTGGAAAATAAGCAGAAGTTAACCTAACCAGCAAAGTTTATTCTTTACTTTGTGCCTTTGTATTTGGTAATTACTTGCTAAGAAAACATTAGCTAATTGCCTGACAAGCTGAAGGTTGTTTTCTGGTTTACTTTGTGACTTTTTGTTATCCATTTTAAACACTGCAAGCAAGTAACCTCATTTATAGTGCTATCAAGCATACATGTGCTGGGTAAATTAAACCCCATCAATAAAAGAAGTATTTTATTGATCTTACCACTTGGTTTTCACAACTCAAATTATTGTCATCAGCTGTGTTTGGGAGTGAATGAACTACAATACCCACAATACCTTGCAAGAATCATATGAATATATGCATCGTCAAGATTGTGTAAGTTCTCACCCTAGGCAGCCGTCTGACAAGCTTCATTGCATGCCCCCTAATCTTTCTATATTTTGATAGTGTAAACAATCGATCTACGTTTACCCGTTCCACTCCTTTCATTAATTTATAGACTTCTATCATATCTCCCCTCAGCCGTCTCTTTTCCAGGTTAAAGCCTTTCTTCATAGGAGTATCCTTGCTTTCATACCGTTAGGGGACTTCAGTACATTCGCTCCTGAGTTACAAAGAGAACCATTTATTTATTTTATTTATTTAATGTATTTTTATACCATCTTTCTACCTGTCAAGACGGTTTCCAGATAACCCAGTGCAGTAACATTAACACTTGAACAATAAGGTGCACATTACAGAGAAGAAATAGATTAACAGTTAAACAGCATCAAACCATGGATGACCTTTTAATTTTAACATTAACCCAAAAATACCAAATCATGCCACATATGCTAAATAAATTGGCTGAATAATGCACATGCATATGAACAACGGTGCTTAACCATTAGGAAGGTCTAAGCAGTTGCCTAGGGTGGGAGCTTCTGAGGCGCAGCAAAGAACAGCAGCAGAGAAAGGGAAAGAAGTGATCCCGACAGCAGAGAGCCGTCAGTGCAATCGTTTACCTGCAGGGAGAGAGGGCAGACACATACCTACAAAGCAAAGTTTTATGTTTAAAAGTATCATGTCTATTTATGCTTTGTTACAGCATTGCTGTGGGAGGGACAGTGTTGGGATGATGATGATTGTTGAGTTTAACTATCAAAATCCTGGGTGGGAGGTGATAAGACTGAAGGTTCACCCAGGGCACCCAGTATCTTTGCACTGGCCTTGGATATAAAAGTGCTCTTCTAAGTGTATTCCTTATGCAAAATGCCACTCTTTGAAGTAAATGCCACATAAAGCATATTGACACAGGATAGGAATGATATGTGCAGAATGCATTATTTCCTGCTTTTGTCTCCACTGTCTTCACACGTTTATAAGAGGTCCCATTTCACAGGCTTTTAGGATCTGTGCTAAATGGACCCAGGAGTGGACGTATAGAGGTGCATTCTGATCTGTATGTCTCCCGACTGTCCAGACGTATAGACATCCGGACAGCCGGGAGATGCAGCCAATTTTGCACCTGTGGGGACTACATATTGATGTCCCCACAAAAGCAGAATCGCAGCACAGTAGCTGGACGTCCGGAACATACCCCTTTTCAGGCACCCCGGACATCAAGTCACTTACCCAGCTACCTCAGTCAGGCTCCTCAATGGAGCCGTGGTGCCATGGCATCATGTTGCCCCCATCCACCGCTATAAAGTTTCTTTCCCTGCAGCTGGACTTCCAATCTGGCCTCCCATTGCTGCAGGGATCTTTCTGCATGCTTACCTCCTTTATCCATGCCGTCTGTCGCTGACTGCCGCGTCCAGGGGGACTTGTTTCACCTCTGAGATGGAATAAGCCGCCGTCTACCCGGCCGACCCTGGACATACAGGACCGACCTTGGAATAGGCACTGTACATCTGAGAAGATGACCCGCCATCACTCCTCCCCTGTCTAAGGCTCCCCATACAACTCCAATGTTCGTAGGAGGAGCCTTTTGCCGACAGCTGCATTTGCACATATATCGGGGATGTATGTCCAGGCTGGACGTACATCCCCACTATTCATGGTTGTGAATGACCCCCATAGGATTTTGTGTCTAAGAGAGAGGGTAGGAGAGGTTTACTCTTTAGTTTATTCACAGACTCAATGAAGTTTTCTGTGAACTTAAGAGCATACGAATTGCTATATACTCTGTCAGATCAAAGGTCCATCAAGCCCTGTATCCTGTTTCAAGCGATGGCCAATCCAGCTCAAAAGCACCTATCATGATTCCAAAAAGTAGCAAGAATCCATTCTGCTTGATCCAGGGATAAGCAGTGGATTTCCCCAAGTCCACTTTCAAAATAGTTTATAGAACTTGGACAAAATATTTTTTAAACCTAGCTACACTAACAGCTTTTACCACTTCTGACAATGAATGCCTGAGCTTAATAATGCATTGTGAAAAAATATTGGGATCAATATTCAGATGGATTTGAGGTTTGCAGCAGCTGCAAACAGCAGAAACTCTGGCGATCCTGATATTCATCAGTACTATGTGAGTACTGCACTGAATATCCCCACAGACCTCAGTAAAGACGGAGCGTTCCGTGGGTGGACAAGGGCCGTTCCAGCATTGATCCGGTTGACAGCAATTTTCAGTCCGGTAACCAGATTAGGTCCTGCATAAAGTTAGGACAGGCGGATGAATGTCCTAACTTTATGCAGATTTGCTATCTGTTTAGTGCTTGATAGCAAATCCAGTCAGTGGTGAAACTGGATAGTCTGTGCTGAACGCTGGATAGAACCAGAGATGGATATCTGGTTTCACGTTCAGCCATGGTGGTCAGGTGCTTTAAAACATGCTATCACAACTGAATATCCAGCTCATTTTCACTAATTTAAATGTACTACTTGATAACTTCTTTGTACTTTTTTTTTAAAGTAAACAACCCATATAGCAGATTGGCCAGGCAAGAGTTCCTTTGGCTAAATACTAACATAGTAACATAGTAAATGACGGCAGATAAAGACCAGTATGGTCCATCTAGTCTGCCCAGTACGATGCCAAGAGTAGGTGCACCTGCTGCTCCGTGCAGGTCCCCCCTCCCCATGTGTTTGACCAGAGGTGATCCCGCCACTCCATGTAGGATACCCCTATTTGTTAAGGAATTAGATGGTTCATATTTTTGATATTTTCTTGTTGTTGTAAAGGGATCCACTCGTGTTGTGATGTAAGTAAAAGCTGTACATTATTTAAAAATATTTTCTGAGTAGTGAGTAGATGGAGAGAGAGAAAGGATGCGTGTTGGGAAAGAGGATTGATAATGGGTGGGTGAGACAGAGAGGGAAAGAGAAAAAAAGAGAAAGAACCTTGGATTTGGATTTAAGATTTAATTATATCTCCAGATCTGGGGTTTCTAAATATCTCTGTCATACTATCACCATCTTTCTCTCCTCTCCTCTATGAGTGACATTCTTGCTGGTTGGGCGTCTTTTTAGCTGAATAGATGCATTTTCAAATAAGCGATCACTTTTTTGATTTTTGAGGTGTTGGTATTTTTGTTTACTTTTGCATTTTAAAAAATCTTCAAAAATGAGTATGTGGAGGGGTGGTTGAGCAGCAATGTTGACATCAGTGCTGGAGCAGTTGCCCAGCGATACTTTGAGCTGTCTCTCTCCATTTTAAACATTTTTCCCTCACCTCTAGTTTGTGCTAAATGTGGCTGTGAGTGTGAGTGGGACAGCGTGCAGCTATTTGTATTTTTGAAGTTCTGTTTGGGAGAGGATTCATGCTTGCTTCCAAGGGAAGGAATTTTGTCAAATGTTGCAAGATGCCGCCACCTTCTGGAAAAACAAAAATGTACTACAGGTGTTTTTATACAAGGAGCTCAAGTGGATTTCTGAGGCTATAAAGCAGGGGCGTCAAACTCTTTTCCATGTTGGGTTGCATTGGAAAAAGAAAGTACATTCACAGGGTAATTTCATACAGGGTGCACCTAGTTAAAATGTGATTTAAGGTGGCTGCTATAGAAAATACTAGCGTAAGAGGCAGGGATCACGTCTTAAGGCAAAACCCTAGAACTAGTATTAATATCTGCATCTAGATTTTTCAAGAAAACATAAATTATAGGGGTCAATATTCACATGGATTTATGTTATTTTCTGCCATCCACAGAAACCCCGGCGATGCCGATATTCAGTGCCACTCTCCGGATAGTAACATAGTTTATGACAGCAGATAAAGACCAGTATGGTCCATCTAGTCTGCCCAGCCAGGCGGTAAGAGTAGATGCCCCTGCCACTCCCTACAGGTCACCCCTCCCCATGCCTTTGTTTAGGGGTGTACCCACCGCTCTGTACTGCTGAATATCTCAACAATAAAGATTTCCAGTTAATTCTGGGGTGGTCTGTGGGCAGGTCTGGGGAGGTCTTACAGCTGTCCAGTTAGCAATAATATTCAGCCACTAACCGGATAGCTAACTGCATAAAGTTTAGACAGGTTAGTGCCTGTCATAACTTTGTGGATTTACCATCTGGTTAAAGGCTTAATATCACCAGGAACCAGTCTCGGCCGCGATTTCAGTGTGGCCGGGCACAGGCAGGCGCCCGGTAAGCCAAGGGTTAACCTTGGTGGGGGGGAGGGGCTGGGGCAGCCAGAATATAGAGGGCCGGCCGCGGCTCGCCCTCTTTCCCCCCCAGCGGAGCGGCGCGAAGGCGGCGGTCAGAAGGCGGCAATCAGGAGGGAACCCCCACGTCTCTCGAGCAAGCCCGATTTACAAGCGGCGCAACATGCAATGTGAAGCATGGATATGAGGTCAATCGTTTGTCCATTGGGCGGAAAGGAGGACAAGGAACAGACCACAAGGGCTTAACCTTGGCCTCCCGAAGGATAAAACAACGGTGTTCTGGATGGGGAAGAGAGGTATGGTGTGGGACCAGCTGCTACCATTCCTCCTACAGAGGAGGAGAATGGGAGGGCAGCCATGGGTAATAGTGGTCCATTTGGGAGGTAACGACCTTACGGGGACCTGCAGTGTGGAGCTTACGAAGAAGATGCAGAAGGACATGCTGACACTGCAGGCCACCTTCCCAACGACAGCCCTGGTCTGGTCACAGATCATACCTCGGCAAGTGTGGAAGAGGGAATGGTCGCACCGGGCGATTGAAAAAACCAGGAAGAAAGTGAACAAGTGGATGACCCGTTCATGGCATCAGTTGGTGGCAGTACCATCATACACGACCTCATTGATGAGAATTGTCCGGGATTATATCGAGCAGATGGGGTGCATCTTTCAGAAATAGGAAGAGACATATTCCTGTGCGCCCTACAGGAGACACTTGAATGATTTTGGCAGAAGCGTATGTTGGCCACAGCAGCGGGGAAGGGTGGGGACCCTCTCGGCATGCGAGGAGTCATAGCCGCGAGCGATTGGCAGGAGAGATAGGGACCAACCTTAGGAGAGAGCGCACAGCCCAGCCATGGAAGAGGGGGGAGCGGGCATACAAGAAGTAACTTGTCCCCCAATAGCACGCGGAATTGAAACAAGAACAGTGTCCAGAGGGCCTCCCTAAGCTTTCACGGCACGGGGAGGGGGGAGAGGGGAGTAACAACGTAGCCCTGCTCACGCCTTTGACGGGCCATGGGCAGCGGCAGAGAGGGACACTGAGGAGAATAGGAAGGGAACGTAAAAGGCCCCTTTGTACGGCAGGCGCCCCTTACCTATGGTATGCCCATCAGGACTGGGGGCAGTGGGGAAAGGCTTAGATGGCCATTTTTCCAGGCATCGCTGCCAGGCCCCCACGGATGTGAATAGGGCGGGCTGTGTCTCTTAAGAAAGAGGGGAAGTGCAATGGAATGTTTAGGATCGGATTATGTTATTATATTATCATGTTGTTGATGCAATAATGTCGTTGTTGATGATTTGGTGATTATGCTGTGGCCAACAGTAGGTTTATACTGTAGCTCCAAATATGGTTGTAAATAAAAATTTGTTTTATTGGTGCAAAGTGGTAAGAGTCCAGTGTGTGTGTGTGTGGGGGGGGGGGGGGGCGGGGGCTAGGGTCTAACGACCCGCGGCTTTCATACACTACTAACCAGTGCGGTTTACATTGAACAAACTGAAATTACATTGAACAGGGCTTTCATACGGGTCGCCTGGCTGAGATGCTAAACCTGATCGGCAGTGAAACTGGATATTCAGTGCCGGCTGATGGATAGGCTTCAGTGCTGAATAGCTGGTTTTACTTTCAGCTGCAGCAATCAGGCACTTTAAAACACGCTGACTGCCACAACTAAATATCAGACCCATAGCATCTTATAATCTATGTGTGTACTTGTGCACTCTGCTTATGGTCTGATGGTTCATGACTAAATCAGCTTCTGCCCATGTGTACACCCATTGGCAAAGTGCGCATCATCATGCAACGTGCATACTTTAAAGTGTTTTATAAGAGGTCCTTATCGTGCATATGTGGTCACATAAGGCAGTACTTTCTCAACCAGTGCATTGGTGTGCCTTTGGAAAGTCCCTGGTGTTCCTTGGGGTGTGTGATAGGAGTCTATAGAAAGTTACCTGTCTTTCTCCATAGGGATTATCAACAGTCCCCTTTAAGAGAGCTTGCAACCCAGAGTTCAATGCTGGGATAGCGTGGCTCACAGGGAGAGATTCAGAACCCAGCAGTCTACAGGAGAGAGAGAGAGGCCTGTGGAGCAAGAAGTCCTTCCAAGGCAAGCCTTGCAAGGGAGTTCTGAGGTAGGAACTTTAACTGGGGCTGGAGGAAGGGCTGGGGGAACTAGCTTTGTGGAGGTTTAACAAGCTGGGGCATAAAAAAAGCTGATTTTTTATTCCCTGAAGTTCTGCCTGTTCTGTGTTTTAAAGAAAACCCCTTCCCATCGCACACCACACTTACCACATGGTGGCAGCTTGGGTATTTCCTCTAACCACGTGACTGAGGACAAATCCATATCTCTCCAGGGCTGGGCCTCTACAGCAGGTTAGGATTTTTTTTTTGTATGGTCTAAGAGGGTTAGCCTCACCCTAGTTAGGGAGCTTGAAGAAGGTCTAGTCAGTACCAGATAGGCAGGCTTTGTTTTGGCCACTAGAAGTCACTAAAGGTTTGTTGAAACTGGAATGCTGTAGCGTTAACTCAGCTTCAGAAGAGTGAACTGCGATTGTGGTTTGAAAATTAATAGTGACAAGCCAAAATGTAGTGGCTCCTCCAGATGCTGATAGAAAGGCAGCAACAGCAACGTCAGCAGCAATTACAGAATCTTGTTCAGGTGCAGGAGGAGCTACAGAAGAGTTCCCTAGCTCAGTTGACCAAGACCCTGCAGAGACCTCAACTCCACCCTGCAGGGCAAACACTTCTTAAAATGATAGCAGAGATGAACCGGTCCACTTCTTGGTGAATTTTAAAGAACCTCCCCCATGGCTGGAGGCGACATGGATTACTTATTTGGGAAATCTGCTGATAGGCAGCAGTCCGGCTGCATTCCAGGATGCTAACCCAGATGGACGAGCTACATATGTAGCTGTCAAGGCCGCCATACTGGAACAGGCCAGCTGTACCCTTAGAGGCCTGCCGCCAGCTATTCAGAAAGGGGGCGCTCCAGATAAGAGAGCCCTCAGAGGCTCCTCTATTGGTTGAGAAGCACTGACGTAAGGCACATACTGTATGCTGCAACTAAAACTGCACATCCCCTTATAAAAGAATGGAGATACATATGGATATATTTGTATCTTAAATTATGCAAATCTTTGCTTTCATTTTTTTCAAATAAACTGTTTACGTGACAGTTAATTTATCTGATCCTTTTCTGGGTAAAGGGATCTTAATGATTGATACTGGGAAGGGAGAAGGAAAGTGGAAATTAAGGGAAGGGGAAAAGATCTGGAGAATGGGAGAGGGATAGGGATTTCAGAAAAGGGAGAAGGAATAGGTAGATCTCAGAGGAGGGACATGGAGAAGGGATCTTAGGAGGGGAAAAGTAATAGTGGATAGACGATGAGTTGGAAGTGCAGCGAGAGGACTTGATGATGGAAATTGAAGAGCAGAAGAAGGAGAGAGAAAGAGAAAAGGGGAGGGGGGACAGAGAAAGGGAAACAGCAATGGAATACAAAGTGGGAGATCAGAGAGAACAAAAAGTTGGGCTTGACCTGAAGAGAAATGTGAGATTAATACCTCCACAGTACCTTTACCCCTCACTCACTCTCCTCATCTTTCTGTATCCCAGATCCCTACCCACTATTCACACTCACTTGAACCCCTTCTAATCGCCCCTTCTCTCTCTGTGAGCCTTTTCTCAATGCTTGCATCATCTCCAATCCCCTCACTCACTCACCCTCTCCCTCTGCCCTTCCTCTACACAACCCACAGTCCTCAGATTCCCTCACTCACTCTCTTACTCTCTTATCCCTACACTCACTCATTGATCTTCTCTCCTCTCTCACTCTTCTTCCTGCCAAGACCATGGAGGAAGACGACAGCAGCAGTGTGCTACCTCCAACTGCATCCTCTTCTTCTTCCCAGTGTCCATGTTGCTATCATTCTTCACAGTACAAAGTGTAAAACCAAGGATGATGCAGTCAGTAATCAGTGGGACGCTGTGGTGGGAGGAGGATCCCCAGGCTAGGATTTAGGCATAGGCAACTGCCTAGGGCACTGAATTTAGAAGGCGCCAACTACTTGGGCTAAACAGAACCCGATTCCACATGCTTTCATGTTCTGTGATCCCTGGGGGAGAAACCTCCTGGAAGGAGGATAAGGCTAGTGGTGCTTCACTGCTACTGTCCTCCCCCTCATAACCAACAGAATCAGTACAGCTCAGGACAGGGAAGCCTTTTCCCACTACTGTCTGTGCTGCCATGCTGACCATGTGGGCTGGATGAAAGGTCATCAGGTGGGAAGCGAGCAACTCCTCATATTTGACACCCCTACTGTAAAGCATGACAGAACACCCCTCATTCCCCTTCCATACATGTAGTCACCATTCAGATCGCTCAGTTTGACCTTTTATGGTGAACCAATTTCTAATACATTATCAATGAAGGTCAGCATGCAAAGTTTTAATTTGCCCCTAGTTAGGCTTCCCTAGTATGGGTCCAAATATTCTGTCTCACTTTTAAAACTATCTAGTCTTCTCTTTACAATACCTTATTTAAACAGTAGCATTTCCATTTAACCTTCTTTAAATACCTGCAATTTAATATGAACAAATATTTCAATTCAGATAACTATTATGCAGGTTATAGATAGACCTTCTATCTTTCAAGGATGAGGCACAGTACCTGAAGGGGCTTCAAGCTGCAAAAATTGCTAACTTGTCACTGCTGACAGTACCTGTTGCAACAGAGTGGTTTCAGACTGTAAGATACATTTTACAAATAACATCCAAGTGCAATCTGGGACGTCCAAGCTGGAACATTCGGAAAAAAATGCAGGAACGTTCAAGTTCAGGTACAGTTTCAAACATGGATGTGCCCAATATGGATGTCTACAAGGATGTCTACATAGACATCCCTGGAATAGTATTTAAGACTGGGGATGTCCAATAGCCTAATGGTTAAAGTGGGCTAGAACCAGGTTTCAAGTCCCATTGCTGCTCCTTGTGATCTTTAAGTCACTTAACTCTCTCGATCTTTTACAACAAAATCGAGCAGTTTCCCGTTGCCTATTCGTAGCTGGAGCAGGCCTAAACATTGACAGCACTATAGATGTTCCCAACATTTCTGAAATGAAGTGGGGAATCTAAGTCCATTGCACCACCCCAAATATGCCTCCACCATGCCTCCTGCCTACCTGGACATCCCCATACCGGAGACGTCTTTAAAAGTCATTTGTAAAATGGCTCTGGGAACATCTCTGTGGTTTGGACTTCAGCATGCATGTTTTAGGATGTCCAAATGATGACTAAGGCTTCTAAAATGACCCCTGTGGCTAGTAGCAGAAGAAGGACGCTAGTACTGTCTGCCACTTAGAGTCTCTACCAGGCTATGAGATTTGCCTAATAAAATTCTCTCCAAAATCAGAAGCTCTAGTTGCAGAATTCTGCTTTCATGTAATTTACTAGTATTCTGGTTTCCCCCTATTAATATACACCCCCACTTAGGGCCTCATGCGCAAGCTCTTAAGAGGCTCTTGAACCCTTGTTGAGAGAGTGGACATAAACATACAGTAACACACTGCTTCAAAATCACAATCCCACCCCTTCTCTTTGGCCTCTTTATTGGAGAAAAATTCTCACCGAGGCTCATAGAGCCAGAGGGTGCATCAAGTGGGGGGAAAGGAAAACTGGCCTTGGTTAAAAAAAAGAGGCAAAAAAAAAAGCAAATGGCTGAAGACTGTGAACATTTCTGCCTTGCCACTGCGGGATTCCCCAACCCACCTATCCCTGCAACACAGTGAGGCATGTTTGTTTAAAAAAAAAAAAAAAGCACCAGTAGCATGTGCTTGGACTGCAAAAACAGCAGGAAGGCTTATGCCAATTCCAAGGGCGTGTGTGTCTTCCCCCTGCTATTGGCACTTTGCTGATCCATGGTACCATGGTAACCTGGCATGTGGATGCACCTAATGCCACTCGTTGATGTGGCATTAAAAACACTTGTGCTAAAGGAAACGATAGCGGTTATCATGCACCTACTATGCTTATGATAACCTCAATGCACTGTCAGTGCCCACATTCTGTTCCTAACCCACCCTATTTCCACCCATTTACATGCTAGCCTGCTAGCATGGGAGTTTTAACATGGGCCCTGTGATAATGTCTCATGCAGTTTGCCACGTGCTGAACCTGTGCTAGTAGTTAACATGGTTTAGTAAACTTGCTGTTTACTAATGCCTAGAAATGGACATTAGTGAATTTGGTGGAATTTTAGAAAGTGATTTGTTGTGCACTGTTGATTGCATCATTATTATTCCTGAGCATGGCTGATCTATAGTGTTATGCTTTTTCATCAAACGCTGTGTTTTGTTATAACCAACAGAGGCAAGCTGCCCAAGACTTATTAAACAGACTGTGTTGGCATAGTGTGTGAGTGGGACCCTAGCCTGATGGGGAAACGCTTCTCAATGTGGCCTCAGAAAACAATGGCATATACAGGAGGTGGAATAATAGCAACTGGCAGCTGCATGGCTGTAGTCAGGAACCCGAGCACTGAAGGGGGTATGCTGGATACAGCCATGTTCATATAGGGTGTTCTGACTGAGACATGGCAAGAAGCTTGGGGGATAAGTGCTGGGTGCAACCACATTAGCAGTAGGTGTCCTAGCTAGGAGACTTTGGAAAAGGCCAGTGGGCATGCACTCAGTGAAGTTGTGACCGACTGAGAGCATCCCAGCTTGGAAACTCTGTAGGACGCAGAGAGGCATACACTGATGCAGTCATATGGATAAGGACATCCTAGCTTCGAGACATGGAACTCACTTACCAGTTCAAGATAAAGATTTATACTGCTTAGTTAGCATGGCCGGCAGTCAAGGATCAGTGATAATTCCATGAGTTGGCTCGGATGTGAAGAGAGTATACATTTTCAGAATATATCGTCAACCGTTTTACTAAAAAATATGAATGGTCCTTGATTCTCGGAGGGGAGACAAGATGGCTGGTCATAGCTGCCCATGTTAATGCCCTCGCTAGTTGTCACTGTTGAGTGAAATATTAGCTTTGTTCTTTTCAAATGTTGAATTAAACATTTCTGTGATAACTAGAGGTATGCTGGTATCTCAATTTTGTGGGTGGCGCATGGATAGGGGACTGGACTTTTCAGCACATTAATTTTAAAAAGACTTAAAATGACAAAAAAAGTTAGCCAACTAGAAGTCTTTCTGGACAACAAATAAAGATCTTAAGACATATATATATATTTGAATGTACGAACCAGTTAGACATATGGAACATTATAAAAATTCATATGAGATGAAAAAAATCCAATAATGATTCTATTATTGTGGATTGGATACTGCCATTCTCAACTGTATTCTGTGCCTGTAGTTTGCTTTTCAGAGAGTGGCATTAAATTCAGCTATAGCACAGCACAGTGAATGAGTAGGCTCGTGGTTGGGGCAAGTTAATTCAGGCCGGAAGGTTGGGGGTTCAAATCCCACTAGAGGACAGCAACCTTGGAGGTTTCTAGTCCACAGGTGCTCCTTGTGGTCTTGGGCAAGCCACTTAACCCTCCATAGCCCATGTTCCCTGTAAAATAGTTATCTCCAAGTTATTATGCCCTGTTCAATGTAATTTCAGTTTGTTCAATGTAAACCGCACTGATGCAGAATAGCACAGTATATAAGAGAATGTAAATAAATAATGTAATTTCAGTTTGTTCAATATAAACCACACTGATGTGGAATAAGGCAGTATATAAGAGAATGTGAATAAATAAATTTTGAAAATAACATTATCTGGTTAGTAGTGTATGCATGCACTAAATAGCCATTAATCACATGAATGAAAAATTTCTGACAATGAAAATCTGTTTGGAGTCTTACTCGGAGATTAAACTGTTCCAGGCGCCTTCTGTGCAAAACTGAATGGACTGAAGTAGGCAATAATAATAAGTAGAAAAAATTTTATATGAACTGAGATTTATTGCCGGAGAGTTTCTCTGGATTTCAGGATATTAATTCCAAGAAGAATGTACAAAATATGAGCAATATAAAGGCTTTAAAAAGTACAAACATGGAAGTTATGCAGCAGATAATTTCACTGAGGACGACATATTCAGGGTGATCTGTGAAGAGAAACATGTACGTTAAATCACCTTTCATGGTAAAAGAGTATCCATAATTGTTCACTGTACATTTAAGCTTGACGTTTTACAGCTTTAATAGGCGTGTGTGTCCCCTCCCCATCTGACTCTATTTCTTTTTCTCTAACAAAAAATACAGAAACTATTCTATATAGAATATCTTCTTAAATCACAGAGCACAGAACTGTTTTGTAATTCATTCGCCACCATGAATTCCCAATATTAAGGCAACAGCATGGCTGTCTATAGCAAGTGAGGAGCCCAGGACAAAGCACTTGCACTGGGCTCTCCATAGGCTGACGTGTGGCTCTGCCCCTTAGTTCGCGGGAAATTATAGAGCTGGGGCCGGGTCTACCACAGGCCGGCCCTGGAGAATAGCAATAATTCCTCCTAAGACTCATGCTGTTGAATTCTAGAAAGCAGCATCAACAGGTTGCCAATAACTAGTGACCTGAGCCTTGCTACGCTTTCATTTTGTCTTCATATGACTTTCTTGATCAATAAATTCTAAACAGATTCACAGTGGGTTACTTCGCAATCCATTACTACTCCACCGACTAAAAAAAACCCCAGTTATAAATTTGTGTAATCTGAAGCAAATCTATACATCTAGAATATCAGCAAGCACAGAATGGCTAGCACTGTATATTTAGCTGCATGTCCTTCCTGACATCAACTCATACTGGAGACATTTGACTTTTTATTCAATGGTGACTCTTGGTGACTAAAAGAAGTGTTTATTTGATATCATCTGTAATTCTTTAAAATCCTTTCGATCGTTACCATTTTGAAAGGTTTGATGGCAGGGGCAGGAAAAGAGAAAACTGCCCCTGACCCTGTTGCCACAGGACCACCTGGCAGGGGGGAGGTTATTGACTGGGATGTGATTTTGGCTGGGGGAGTGCACTGACCCCCCCCCCCCCAGAGAGTTCCGGATGGGGATAGGGAAGGGTCCAGGGGAGGCTCGGTGCTGAAGTGAGGGTGGACATTGTTTTTTGATATTGTTGATGTAATGGTTTTCTGCACCGCGGCACTAACAATATTGTTTAAGGGGGGGTGGGGCGATTGGGATATTGGTGGGGGGCATGATGGCAATCAGGGCACAGAAATAGTGAGAGGTCTGTGCACTCGATCGCTACCATTCCTCCCCTTGGATTAATCTCTGTGACCTGCGATACCTGCTAAGACAAGCACCATGGGACTTTTCCCATGATTCTTGCCAAGATAGGTATTGCGGATCGGTGCGATACAGTCCAAGGCAGGTATTGTGCATCTCCATGGTAAATCCGAAACCTCTGTTATATGCAGGGGGGATCTGGGAACACGCCTTGCGGATAACGTGGAGTGTTTTTCACTTACCCGGGGGCCTTTTGCAGCTATCGTACTGTGATAACTGCAAAATACTACCACGATTCAGTTACATGCTCCATATTGTCTCTTACTTTCACTTTGTAATACAATGTGACTTCTTTTATTTAATTTAAGCAAGCAGGCTTGCTAAAAGTATTTTCAATTGGTATTCTCATAGCAATTCAACAACTTCAACATGGAGGAAATGTCTTTGTAAATAGATAAAGCCTTAGCATTTTGATTTAACAATAAAGATCACTAAGCTCTTCCACACCAGAAGTTATATGATACTATTTTTTTTCCCGTGGAAGCACATTCTAATGTATGCATCCAGGTCCCTGTGAGCCCGATTGGAATTGGGACGCACAGAGGCAGACCTGACTCTGATCCCGCGGGGGCTAGATGTGCCCTATGGGATCAGAATCAGGTCTGTATGTGCAGGCCGGGACCCGATTTAGATTGGCCTGCACATAGACACCTGCCCGGCTAACTGTCAAGCTCCTGAATGGAGCCATGGTGCCATGTCGTCCCGTTGCCATGGCACCTCGGCTCCATTCGCCGACCACAATCTTCGTTCTCTGCAGCCCAACCCCCGATCTGGCCTTCCATGGCCAGAGTCAGGCTGCGGGAAATCCCCTGCACACCCTCGCCTCTCTGCTGTCCCCCGACATCCAGGGGGACTTATTACATCTTCGAGGTGGAATAAGATCACCATCTAGATCCAAGGCCCCGGACATACAGGACTGACTTCAGGATTAGCCCTGTACATCCGGGGTCACGGACCACCCACTGCCCACCCTCACTCTGCCCCTGCAACGCCCCCTCCAACCCTGTCTAAGCCTCCCCATTCAAACTCCTTGTTTGTATGGGAGGCATTTTCTAGGGATGGAAGGGGGGCAAATATTCACAGTACAGAATAGACCCCATAGCTTCTGAACATTGAAAGTCTTATTTTTTCAATTGCACAACATGGTGCGCTGTCTCTGCTACACACCCATGTTGGATTGAAACTCAGAGAAGTGTTTGTGTGTTTTTTAAAATCAAAAATTCTTTCTGAGTCCCTGATTGTACCTGTAACTAAAAATTGAACACTGGAGGAGTAGTAGGTCAAAAATATAACTGTACAAAGAGCAACAATTCTAATAGTTCCCAATTCTGATGTTTGGTGGATAGTGTGTGTGTATTCTGTTGCAAGCAGGATGCTGCCGCTGCCGCCGAGGCAGCGGCAGTATGGACTGTCCCGTTGGGCCCCCTCTGCCCGGCTGAGCCCCTCTGCACCAGCTTTCAGATACGCAAAGGGAGAGTGTCTCTCTCGCGTCTCTGTTAAGCCCGCAGGGGCTGATAGGAAATTTCCCATCTGTCCCTGCGGGCTTAACAGAGACGCGAGGGAGACACTCTCCCTTCGCGTATCTGAAAGCCGGCGCAGAGGGGCTCAGCCGGGCTGGGAGAGCTCAGCCGGGCAGAGGGGGCCCTGCGGGACACTCCATTCTGCTGCTGCCGCCACAGCAGCGGCAGCGGACAGCTTTTTTTTTTTTAAATTTTCCATGAGCCGATGGGGGAGGGGGGTGTTTAGGACTGGTAATGGGCTGTGGGCTGATGGGGGCTGTCTGGAAATGGGGTGATGGAGGGTTAGGACTGGTAATGGGCTATGCAGGGGGTTAGGACTTGACTTGAGGTGGGCTGTGGGCTGTTGGGGGGTTAGGACTGGTAATGGGCTATGGGGGGTTAAGACTGGTAATCAGCTGTGGGCTGATGGGGGCTGTCTGGAAATGGGGTGATGGGGGGTTAGGACTGGTAATGGGCTATGGTGGGGTTAGGACTGATAATGGACTATGGGGGGGCTAGGACAGGAAATGGGCTGATGGGGAGGGGTTAGGACTTGAGGTGGGCTGATGGGGTTAGGACTGGTAATGGGCTGTGGGCTGTTGGGGGTTAGGACTGGTAATGGGCTATGGGGGATGGGTTAAGACTGGTAATGGGCTGTGGGCTGATGGGGGCTGTCTGGAAATGGGATGATGGGGGGTTAGGACTGGTAATGGGCTATGCGGGGGTTAGGACTGATAATGGGCTATGGGGGGGTTAGGGCAGGAAATGGGCTGATGGGGAGGGGTTAGGGCTTGAGGTGGGCTGATGTGGTTAGGACTGGTAATGGGCTGTGGGCTGATGGGGGGGGTTAGGACTGGCAATGGGCTATGGGGGGCTGACTGGAAATGGGCTGATGGGGTTAGGACTGGAAGTGGGCTGATGGGGGGTTAGGACTGGTAATGGGTTATAGGGGGGGCTTAAACTGAAAATGGGGTGATAGGGGGTTAGGACTGCAAGTGGGTTGATGGGGGGGGCTAGGACTGGTAATGGGTTGGGGGGTTGCTAGGACTGGAAATGGGCTGAGTGGAAGGGGAGGCTTGAACTGCAAATAGCTGATGGGGAGGGGGCTTGGAATGGAAATGGGCTGTGAGGGAAGGGAGCTAGGACTGAAAATGGGCTGATGGAGCAGCTAGGATAGGACTGGAAATGGGCTGTTGGGGTGAGCTAAGATTGGAAATGGGCTGTGGTGGGGGCTTGAATTGAAATGGACTCATGGAGGGGCTAGAACTGGAAGTAGGCTCATGGGGGGGGCTTGGACTGGAATTGGGCTAAGTGGAGGTGAGCTAGGATTTGACATGGGCTGATGGTGGGGCTAGGAAATTACTAGAAATGGGCTGATGGGGGGCTAGGATTGGAAATGAGCTGATAAAGGGACTCGGACTGGAAATGGATGGGGGAGCTAGGACTGGAAATGGGCTGATGGGGGTCTAGGACTAGAAATGGGCTGATGCAGGGCTAGAAGGGAATGGATGCTGGGTGAGACTGGAACTAGAAGGGAGCTGATGTTGGGGGAGGATTAGAATGGGATGGGACTGGGAGAGTAAAATGGAGAGGGGAAAAATATTTTGTGTGGGAGGGATGAAAAATCTACAATTGGCCGGGTATTGGGAGAGTAAGTGGGGATTGAGGATGGAGGGGTAAAATTTGTGTGGATGAAATAGGAATGAGGAAAGAGCAAAAGGAGAAAGATTAGTATGTTAAAGCAGATGTAGAGAGAGAGAATGGAAAAAAACCTAGAAGAGCGAAGAAAGGACAAATGTACAGCAGACGATGGAGAGTTAGCAGAAAATATGAAGAACCAGAAGAAAGTGGCTGGAGTAATTGCAACTGAAAAAAATGCACAAAAGGTAGAAAGATATCTCTTTATTTTGAATTTATTAACTGGAATATGAAAGCTCTGGGAAACGTGCATCATTAACGTCTGCTGATGCTGTGCGATCCTAAGCTCAATCACTTTGTATCTAGGGTTGCCAACTGGTCGGTTTTCAGCCGGCCTGGCCAGTTTTTCCATAGCCAGGCCGGCTGCCGGCACAGATATAGAATCGGCCCTTGAAAAGCCGGTTTTTTGCTCTGGCCGTGAGATCGGGAGCGGCCAGAGCAAAAAAACCAACTTTTCTCCACAGTGCGCGAGCGCGAACGCGAATGCGATTGATCCTCCGTGCAGCCGCTGCTTCTGCTTTTCACAGAGCAGCAGCTGCAATAAAGTTAATTTGAAAAGGAAGAGAAACCTGTGAGGAGCCCTCCCCCTCTGACATCACTTCCTCAGGGGCTGCAGAAGGACAACCGGAGGGCTCCTCAGGTTTCTCTTTCTTTTCAAATTAAGTTTATTGCAGCTGCTGCTCTGTAAAAAGCAGAAGCAGCAGCTGCACGGGGCAAAGCAGAGGCAGCACTGAGGAGTGGGGGGAGGGGTGGAAGCAGCACTAAGGGGGGGGGGGAGGGGGGGAAGCAGCATTAAGGGGGGTGCAACACTAAGGGGGGAGTGAAGCAGCACTAAGGGGGGCAAAGCTACACTAAGTGGCAGGGGGTGAAGCTGCACTGGTGGGGGGCGAAGCTGCATTAAGGGGGGTGGTGAAGCCGCAGTGCTGGTCGGGGGGGGGGGGAGAAGGCCAAGGACTACAAATGGGCTTTGATGGGGGGGGACCTGGACTGGGAAAGGGCTATGGGGGGGGGTGACTTGGACTGGAAATGGGCTATGAAGGGGGGAACTTGGACTGGAAATGGGCTATGGTGGAGGGAGGGAGAACTTGGACTGGAAATAGGCTGTGATTAGGGGGGCTAGGACTGCAAATGGGCTGTGATGGTGGGGGGACTAGGACTGCAAATGGGCTGTGATGAGGGGGGGGGGGGACCTGGACTGGAAAAGGGCTATGGGGAGGGGATTTGGACTGGAAATGGGCTATGAGGGGGGGGACTTGGACTGGAAATGGGCTATGGTGGAGGGAGGTGGAACTTGGACTGGAAATAGGCTGTGATTAGGGGGGCTAGGGCTGCAAATGGGCTGTGATGGTGGGGGGGCTAGGACTGCAAATGGGCTGTGATGAGGGGGGGGACCTAGACTGGAAAAGGGCTAGGGGGAGGGGATTTGGACTGGAAATGGGCTATGAGGGGGGGAACTTGGACTGGAAATGGGCTATAGTGGAGGGAGGGGGAACTTGGACTGGAAATAGGCTGTGATTAGGGGGGCTAGGACTGCAAATGGGCTGTGATGGTGGGGGGGGGGGCTAGAACTGCAAATGGCCTGTGATGTGAGGGCTAGCACTGGAAATGGGCTGATGAAGAGCTGGAATACGACTGGAAATGGGCTGATTGGGGGCATGGGAGAATGGGACTAGAAGGGAGTGGATGCTGGGTGGGTGTAGAACTATAAGGGAACTGATTTTGGGGGAGGACTAGAATGGATGGGGAATGAGAATGGAGAGGGGAAAAGATATTTTGTGTGGAAGAAAAGTCTACGATGGGCCGGGTATTGGGAGAGTAAGAGGGGCTTGAGAATGGAAGGTTGAAATTTAAATGGATGATAAAGGAATAAGGAAAGAATTGGGGGAAAGAGCAAAAAGGAAACAAGCAGAAATAGAGAGAGAATGGAAAACATCTAAAAGAGAAGAAAGGACAAATGGATAGCTTGCAGAAGACACAAAGAAACCAGAAGAAAGTGACTGGAGCAATTGCAACTGAAAAATAAAATGCCCAAACAGAAGGTAGAAAAATACTTTTTATTTTGAATTTATTAACTGGAATATGTCTGGTCTGGGAAATGTGTATTGCTAACATCTTTGCGTTTTTGTTTAGTGCAAGAGGAAATTACTTTATAGTTTTATTTCTCCAGTGTTGTACATTTCATGTTTGGCTTTTGGGGTTCCCAGTTTAATTATTATCTGACCAAGGAAGTTAGCCTACACGTATCCTCGGTAATTTTTGTGGGTGGGGCTGGGGGTGGGGCAGGGGTGGGACAAGGGGCGGAGAATGGGTGGAGCATGGCGAGCCACAGGTGTCGGGTTTTTCTCGGTGAAAAAGTTGGCAACCCTATTTGTATCTCCCCCCACCAGCAGTTTAGTGGGAACATTGGTGGGGGGTCTTTTATTAAAGGGCATTAAGGTGTTGCACTTATTGTGCCAAAAGTGCCGAATGTATGACGTGCTAGGTGCAACACCACTGCGTTAACTGTCAGGGATGTTGAAAGCATTTGCTCGGCAGTTAGTGTGGCGCACTTTCCTCTAATGCAGGCCACATTAGCATGGCAGCACCTAACTCTACCTATTGAGATAGCATTAGGTGAACCCACGCTAGTGCAATTAGTGTTAACCCAGTGGTAACTGAGCTCACCATGCCTTTTGACCACCCCTAACCTGCTCACTCACAACTAATGTGAATTACGCAGCGCAGGAATTGTCCTGCACTATCATGGTCCTACACTAGCGGGCAATGTGTGCCCCAGCGCGCCTCCAGCACATACCAGAACACACACTGTCAGTGCCCTTTTTGTAAAAGACCCCCTTAATATTATCAATTGGAAAAAATAAAATAGTTTTTGAATATTTTTGTCTTTGGGCTTGCTATAATCCAATGCCTTGTAAGTTTTCAATTGTGTTTTACTTAGGCTGTAGCACTATAATATGACATGACAAGGCGGAGAAGCAGGCCTACGCTCTCCTCAAGAAGAAGTGAAATTTTAAGGCATGGAGAGAGCTGAATGATTATTGTTAATTGTCTGTTACAAGAAGAAAAATTCCTGATAAATGGATTGTTTTGAAGTGCTTCATTTCAGAGATTTCTTTTTCAGAATTTAGTTTTGGTTTTTTTTTTTTTTCATTTTATTAAGTTTTATTTTTAAGAAGTGTTAAAATCAAAATGAAACCGCCTGTTTCATTGCAGTTTTCATTTTGCTTTAAAACAAATGCTTGTCCCTAAAAACCGTACTTTAGCAGCAATACCCTATGCAAGGAAGGGCCAGTCTCCTAGTAATCTTTCCCACAGTCCATCATAGTAAAGATCTCAGCATGGCCACATAAGTGGTTTACACACGGATGATTTTAACAGTAGAGATGTATATCATAGAGACTGTGAGTGATTTCCTTTTTGATGCATAGAAATGAATCTTTATCTTGGTTTTAAATGTGTACAACTTATCATCATACATAATAGTTATAGTCAGGCCTTTTTTTGAGGGGCTACTTGGTGGTAATGAGCACCAGTACTTATTTCATTGCCTGCTAAAACTGACCCATGATCCTCATATATTAAAGAGCCCTGCATATGAGTACTGGCACTTTTTTTGCTTGGAAAAATGCATTGGTTAATTGGTTCAGATCAAAGCAAGTGTATTCTCGTGTACCAGGCTGTTGTACTAAAGATCAGTAAAGCATTGTCCGAAAACCAAATGTTAAGGAAAGACAAAATTGTCCAGTCACCAGAAATACATTCAATCTCTTGCAACACAGGCTGTCATGCAGGGAAAGCTCTGGGCTACGGAAAGCGTGGTCAAAGCAAGTAAAGGAAGCTCTGCAAAGGCGACTGCTCTAAACTCTGGAACAAGTATTGGGTCCATGTCTAGGCCACTTGGATCTTTTCTGGTTCTCCAAGAGCATCAAAGTCCCTTCCTCGATGTAAACCTGTTATACCAATTTTGTTCCACTGGACTGTGAAAAGGTGTGTAAAGTTTTAGCCTGAGAAGATGTAAATCCCCAAAAACAGGGTTTGGAAGGAAAGCACTTGTACAGTCTTAAAGACACAGTTGCTGCAATAAAAACATTACTTACAGAAGTTCTGAGCAAGCATTGCATTTGAATCCTGGACGGCCCTTCATTTCTGAGAATGAAAGAAAACACATTTATTTCTAATTTGCAGTCTCTTATTCAGCCCTGGGTGATGGTCTGCATTTTGCATGTGTAACGGTAGTGAGAGATTCTATTAACGTATTAGGTCTGTATAAATAGTTGTAGCAGTCCAGCTTGCTCACTATCCACTTGATGGTGTACTGCTGTTCTAAAATATCCGCAGTGCTGACTTTTCATAGGTAAAGGTGTGTGGTAGTGTGGCGTGTGATGGGAAGGGGTTTTCCGTTCAAACAGCAAACAGACAACAGTTCAGGAAAAATAAAACTTGTTTTTATTCAGACCCGATTTGTTACACCTTCACAAAGCTGGTCTCCCAGCCCTTCCTTGCCCTGTTCATGTTCCTACCTGTCTACAAATACATGTGTGCAAACCTTTGCAGGGGATCCCAACTCCAGTTCTTGAGGACTGCAACCCAATCTAGTGTTCAGATCATCCCTAACGAATATGTATGAAATATATTGCATACAAGAGTAGCGGCATGTCTAGAAATGCCCTCACACTGCAGTGTAGATAGTTTATGTATATAGTTAACCCAGTTATCCAAGTTTGTATTCCTGTTCAATGTAAAACCTGACAGTTTGTCGTTGTGGTCGTTTTGTTATGATGTAAACCGCGCTGATTCTAAATAGCGCGGTATATAAGAAACTGTAATAAATAATAAAAATAAATAAATAATTACATCATATGCGTATTCATTAGGGTTATCCTGAAAACCAGGGTTCTCCTCAAAGGCTAGAATTGGACACAGACCTTGTAAGACTGAGAACAGCACTTTGCCAATGTTCTTGCAGCTGACTGTTCAAATCTTTGATATAGACACATATCTCCTACATAAAAGGGGGCTGCACAGCAGGAGAGATGGAATCAGCATCAGTGCAATTACAACAATGAACATAAAAGCAAAAATTACTCACCCCAAAGAAAGGAAAACCCTACAGCAAAATAAAATAAGATTTGTGAGACATTCCATGTGAACAAACACGTAGCAGCTGCAATGTTCTTACTGCAATATTAAGGGGACCAGTTACTAATGGTTAGAGTGAGCTAAGACCATTATCCTTGCTGCCACTGGATCCATTTTACACAATAACTCTTGTAGCAGATAATGTGCAATAACAGTGTTAGCATGCACTATTAGTAAATGGCACTCTACATCAAGTAATACTAGAGAAATGAAAATCATTGCACTAGTAATAGCAGCATATCAGATCATTAGAATAGGAAGGATTGTACAAGATGCATTCACTTGCTAGCAACAGCCTATTTTAGGGGTGTGTAGGGGGAAAATAGTTTCTTTTTTCATTTTTTTAAATTACATCTGGATTTTCACTTATTGCTTCATTTTGTTTTGTCATTTTATCATGAGCCTAAACAATTTGCTGTGTGCTGGTAAAAGGAAATGCGGATTCTTTGGGTTTTTTGGTGTCATTTCAGATAGGAAATTACATAAAATGAAACCGCAAATGGTGTTGCTGTTCCCCTATTGTTTTAAAATGTTATCGCTCCCCAGTTTTCTACTGCAAAAGGTATCTGAGCCAAGCTTATGAAAAGGAAGGTTAAATAGATTCCTAACTATTGCTTGCATGAGCAGAGAAGAAACCCGAATCCACTGCAGCCCTTAAGCGCCGATGAGAACTGTACGTGAAGGTAATAGGTATATAAACTGAAAAAAACTATCAGACCCTATGCTTTCAATGTCTTCCCAGGCTTATTCTTTATACCTTTTCCCATCAAGTGTTCTCTGTCCTCAAGGAAATTTTTGATTTAAAAAAAAAATTGTAAAATGACAAAGGGATCCTTTTACTAAAGCCCATTAGGGTTTTGCACTTAAGATGAAATGATGCCTTACCTGCTAATTTTCTATCCTTGAGTCCCTCCAATCCAGTCCAGGTGAGTGAGTTTGTCTTTTTATTTGTGTTATTTATTTATTTAGACAGATTTGTATGCCACCTTATCCTTCATTCAAGGTGGTCACATCACATCACAATTGGGGGTTACATTTAACATTAGGGTATGTGTAAACATTTAGACAGTACAGTTACATAACAGCATTTAGACAGTACAATTAAGGTAACATTTAACATGAGGGTATTTAATAATGTGGTAGGATAAACCTGTGTGTGTGTGGGTAGGATGGGTGCGTACTTATTTGGCGGCATAAGTGGTATTTCAGTTTGGGTATGGGATGTTGCCTGGATGCTCATATGTTTTTATAAATAAAAATGTTTTGAGGTCTTTGCGGAAGTCTGTGAGGTCATCTAACGCTCTCAGGCTAGTTGGGAGGGAGTTCCATAGTGTGGATGCCAGTAGTGATGGTGCTCTTTTTGAGGTTGTTTGTTTGGTCTCGTGCTAACCTGCAGGTGTGCTGATCATATTGTCGTTATTGGTGGTTCTTGGTGTATTGCTGATATCCCTTGTTATGATGTTTTGGAGTGTGTCTGCTGAGAGATAGTGAATGACTTTGAAGATGATCATGATTGTTTTGTATTTAGCTCTTGTCACCATTGGGAGCCAGTGCAGTTGCTGTAGGAAGGGGGTGATGTGCTCGGTCCTTGGTGTGTCTGTAATGATGCGTGCTGTGGTGCTTTGTACCATCTGTAGCGGGTGAAGTGTCTGCTGAGGTAGTGAGTTTCTGTAATTAAGCAATGGTGTAATGAGTGCTTGGTACACTGTGCGGAAGTGATCCTGACGGAGCATTGGTTTGATTTGTCTGATTATTTTCAATCGTTGATAGGCCTTGTTTGCAGTTTTGGTGATGTGGGATTTCAGGTTTAGAGCTCTGTCTAGTGTGATGCCCAGATACTTAACTTCTTCTTTGACTACTATGTGTTTGTCTAGGATGCTGATAGTTTGGTGAGGTATGAAGGTGTGGTTCCTGGTGATGACCATTGCATCAGTTTTATCGTAGTTGACCGTTAAGTTGTTGGCTATGAGCCAGTCATTCATGTCTTCGAGGCATCAGCAGATAGAGACTGAGAACCACTGGTTTGATGATGTCACCCTTTAAGGGTCCCGTGAAGCCAATCTCTCACCACTATTTTTCTAACAAAGCAGATTCCAAAAGAACGGCTTTTATTAAAGTCATCAAACAGGAACATAAACCAACTATTAAGTGAAGGACAACACCTGCTTCAAGAAAGGTCTGAAAAAGAGGGTATACCAGTGTCCCCAGACCCTAAAATAACCTACTGCAGTAAGATGAGACTGCTCAGCAGAGCAGACCAGTGAACCTGCTGAAGCTTTTATCCCCAGAGCCATAGAAGAAGGTTACTCTGCCCTACAGATTCAGAACATTCTTCCTGCAGATGGGTTCAACAAGAAAAATACAGGATGGGGTATTGGACTGGACTGGAGAGACTTGAGGAAAAAAATGTCAGGTAAAGCCTAATTTCACCTTCCTCACTGTCCATCCACTCCAGTCCAGACACATGGGCAGGGCTGATTCGTCTACTAGATGAGCTAGACAGCAGCATGAGTGGGCGGCAGTGGCACAGGGGGTTGGCCACGCTGCCCCCACAGTTGCTGCTGGTTCCGCTTGGGGGGGGGAGGCGGACAGCCGCAGTATTTCCAAAAGTGGCAGCAAAAGGCCTACGTTTTTGGAAATACTACCACTGCCGCTGCCCACCTCCCCCTCTCGAGATGGAATCGGTGGCGAATGAGGAGGCGCAGCAGTGGCGGTAACAGTTGAGAGAGGGCAGCATCAGCTGGGGGAGGGGGTGGCGAGGCCGGCTCTGCACATGGGACATATCAAAACAGTACCTTCACTCCAAAGTACTCATCTTCTTGCGTTTGAACATCAAAACTGTAATGTCACATAAAAAATGGAGGGAAGATCACTTTTCTGCTTTACAAATCTTGAGAGGCGGCACAAACTGAAACTTTGCCCACGATAATACCTGAGCCTGCTGGGACTGTCCACCCTTTAAGCAGATCAGCGGATACAATAGCCTCCTTGAGCCAACAGAGAATTGATGCCTTAGAGGCCACTTTACCCTTATGCAGCCCTCCAAACAACTCAAAGAGATAATCCAACCACCGAAATGCTTTTGTTCTCTTCAAGTACTGCACAAAACTCGGCAAACATCCAAATTGTGGAAAACTCATGATTCTGAATCCTCACCTGAATCAGAAAACACTGGCAAAGTCGCTGACTGATTAAGGTTTATTTATTTAGACAGTTTTGTATACTGCCTTATCCTTCAATCAAAGCGGTCACAACACAATTGGGGGATACATTTAACACGCAGGGATATGAGACACATACACTAATACTTATAGGGAACATGGGCAATGGAGGGTTAAGTGGCTTGCCCAAGACCACAAGGAGCATCTGTGGGACTAGAAACCCCAGTCCTTCTGGCCCAAGGTTGCTGTCCTCTAGTGGGATTTGAACCCATGACTTTCCAGCCTGAAGTACCTTGCCCCAACCACTAGGCTACTCCTCCCTCTATGAAACAAGGTGAAACAATGACACCACCTTGGGCAGAACTGGCTGAAGGACCACTTTTTCCCTGGAAATCAAGAGAAATCTCTACAGTTTGAAGGTAAAATTCTGCATGCTAAACTGGTAGCTACAAAGAAAACTGCCTTCAGCCAAAGATCCTTCAGGGAAATCTCTGAGAGAGGCTCAGAAAGATGCGCCATAAACGTAGAAAGCACCGAACTCAGATCCCAAGCTGGTACACCACATTATCAAATCTCATTTGTAAGAAAGCTGACATTTTGGGTGGTGACAACTTTTTCCTTGCACCACCCACTGAATATCCACCATACCCAAACATAGATAATCAAAAAAACATGGTCCTATTCAACGGTCAACCTTTTTATCCAGCACCAGTATTGAGCCCATTATTTAATCTTCTTTTAAATTGTTATGCATAAAATAAATTTTATACATAAAATATGTTTTTTGGTCTGACAAAAAAAAATTAACTCTAACAGGTTTTACCAATGGTCCTTTTTAATGAAAAAGCGATATATGTAAAAACAGCTAAAAACATGGGGGGGGGGGGTGTATTCTAAGGCATTTCTACAGGTTGCAGACCTGCAGACCACGTAAATGCTGGTTAGCAGGATATTCAGCGACGCTAACATGGTTAGTGCCACTGGATATCCGCGGCTGCTGCCGCTATACGCTCCAAAGCTACACGGTTGGCACTGGAGCATGCTGTGGGTGTTCCAGGGCAGAGTGGAGGTGACGCCTGTCATTAACCAAGCAGTGGTGATATTAAGTCACTGCCTGGTTAGCAACCAACAGATGCAGCAAATGCTGGTCTGACTTTGCCGCAGAAGCTAACCGGGCCGTGGCTTAATATTGCTGCTGCTTGGTTAGCTTTTGGGTTCTGCGGCTACCGCAGATACTCAATGCCAGTGACTAGATATGGCCCTGGCACTGAATATCTGGGGTTAGTCTTCAATGGTGACAGCTAGTCACAGTAGCATTGCTAGCCCTCGCTGCCGAATATTGGGCCCGTAAACTTTTCATTTTATTATCAACTCCTGCATCCAATTCTCGACAATAGTCCATAATTCTTTGTATCCTTTTCATATTTTATTTATTTTTTTATTTAGATGATTTTATATACCACCTTATCATAATGTCACAGCAGTTTACATGGAGCAGTTAGAATTTAACTCAACTCAGTTTAACTTTGCAAGGAACTGTTTGGAATTAACTTAAACTGAACTAGGTTGCCAAAAATACATGGAACAGAGTAACGTTAGAACTAGAATGTTAATTACTAGAATAACTTAAATAGTGACCAGTTTGGGTAGCAAACAGCAAAGTACAGCATATTGAGCTGTTATGAGGGGGGCATGGTAAGGTGTGGGGGGGGGGGGGGTAAGTGAGGTGCAGAGAGTGGTACGGAGGGCAGGATGGGTTTAATTTAAGTTGGGGTTTCGCCAAAGTGTTCCTTAAATAGATGTCTCTTCAATTTCTTCCTGAAGTCTTGTAGGTCTCCTGTGGAGCAGATGTCAGGTGGTGGAGCATAAAGCGTAAATGCTCTGTTCGATGTTGCGTTTTTATCCAACAATTAGAAGACACCCAACACAGAGCTATGGTTTGGAAGGGAAAACCACATCCTTCCTGCTTCAGGGGACATATTCAAACAATCTTTTTACTTATCTGTCCACTCATCATGCATAGCCAATCTTCAGAAGGTGGAATCACTCATCATCTTATAAACTGCAGCAATGGTGTTCTCTGCTCAGTGCTACTAGATCACCTTCACTGGTCCAACTTCAGGTTCCCTTTTTTTTTTTTTTAAATAGCCCATACCAATCACAAAGACTTTAGCAAGCCAATAGAGAAAACCAATCTGGAGCCACCAAAATCACCAGGCCCGAATAAGCTTCCACTCTCTGGACCACATGGCCTGTGAGGGACCAAGGGGGAAATACATATAACACTCGTTCTTGAGGCCACTTCTGTACAAATGCATCCAGACCATGCAATGTTCTCTCCTGTCTGCAAATGAAGAACTTGGGCATCTTGGCATTACCCATGGATACAATGAGATCTATTATAGATAACCTCCAGCAGGATCTGCTCTTATTTATTTATTTTAAAATATTTATATTCTGTCATATGCCATAGCATTCAAGAGAGTGAGCAAGTATAAAGCATATGCTAATGCAAATATCACACAAAAATACACTATACACCAACACACCCCCTCCCCCCAATATGAACGGAACACCCTCTATGCCGGAGTCTAAACTGGAAAGTTATTGAGGGAGCAAAACTGTCTTCAAAGCCTTCCTAAAGATAGCTCCTGTTCCTTTCACAACCCACTGAGGAGTCGGTTCCACCAAGTCGGCACAGTCACCATAAATGTTCTTTCTCTCCATCTCTTTTGCTGTTCCTGATGAAAATTTGGAATATCAAGAAGCTGCCCTTGTCTCGATCTCAGCACCCTGCCTGGCCGATATCAAGACAGTGCATTTTGCAAGTAGCATGGTCCCTGACCCCGAACTATCTTGAATGTCAATACCAGCAATTTAAATATATATTGTTGCTGTATCGGCAGCCAATGCAGCTGGTGAAGTGCCTTAGATGCAGAATCCCTTTTACTATGCCTGAAAAGCAAGATGACAGCAGTATTCTGCACCACCTGCAATTTCCTCAGCAGATACACCGGCAACCCTACACACAAGATATTACAGTAGTCGAAAACTGAGATTACAAGAGCCTGAATTAAAAGTCACATAGCTTCCTCATTTAAAAAAGGATGCAGTTTCTGTACCATAAGCAGTTCGCACCACATGTAAGCACCTGTGCATGAAAAGACAAGTCCATATCCATCTTAACCCCCAAATCCCTAATCTCGTTCCTCCAAGCTAACCGAACCCCACCAATCATTGATACTTACTGCAAACGTTCCCACTCCAAATCCACACACAGCAGGATCTCAGATTTTCTAGTGTTCAAAACCAGCTGATTTACCTTGATTGAGATAATCAGCTTGGACATTTTCTTTGCTAGCCACATGAATTTCTGATAGTACCAACAGATGGATTTCCACCTGTTTCAGTAGATGGGCTATCTTTTTTGCTATGACAAGGCTCCCAGTATCCCCTTGTTGATTGATGTAGACTACCACAGTCACATTGTCTGACAGTATTTGCATTGCCCTGTGCTGGGCCAGGGGATGAAAGGCTTTAAGAGCCATGAAGACTGCCCTTGTCTGCAATTGGTTTATAGGCCAGGTCCGCTCCCGCAGGAACCACTGTTCCTGCATCACCTGGAACTGATGATGCACCCCTCCTCCCCAGCCACTCAGACTAGCACCTGTGGTGGCCATCATCCATTCTGCATTTTCAATGCCATTCCCACCGACAGCTTGATGAAGTTCATCCACCAGTGAAGACTCGCCCTGGACTACCTGCCATAATAGTGTCCTCTGCCATTATATGCTGATGATCTGGACAATAATGCTCATTGCAGGAGGTGCATATGAGCTCTGGCATAAGGTACTAACTTCAAAGCCGCCACCATGAGCTTTAGTATATGCAGATAATCCCAAGCTGGGGAGGAATGTTAATTCAGCAGTGATTGAACCTAACCCTGCAATGTCTGCATTTTCTGAAACATCAGCTAAACCTGGCCTGCTCTGGTGTCAAAATGAGCTCCCAGGTACTCAAGGGGCTGAGTCTGCTTCAATCTGATCTTTGGGAAAGTTCACAACTCAGTCCAAACTCTAGAGCAGAGAAACCAGCCGGTGCATGGCCAACCCATTCTCCTGAGACGACTTCGCCCTGATCAGCTAGGTGAACCAGCATTCCCTCCTTGTGTAAGTCAGCTGTTATGACTACCATCACCATGGTTAAAGTTCTGGGTGCTGTGGCTAGGCTAAAGGGAAGTATCTAAATCTGAAAGTGACCCATGGGCACAGCAAAATGCAGATACCTTTCATGTTTGGGCCAAATGGGAATGTTCAAGTACACTTCTGACAGATCCAAGGACAGACTACAAGGTCTCCATGTGGAAATGGGGAACTCACAAGACCCTGCTGACATGCTGCAGATCCAAAACTGGCTGAAAAGTGCCCTCTTTCTTGGGTATCATGAACATAAGAACATAAGATATGCCATACTGGGTCAGACCAAGGTCCATCAAGCCCAGTATTCTGTTTCTAACAGTGGCCAATCTAGGTCATATGTACCTAGCAGTTTCCCCAAGAGACACAAGTTCCACAATGCTTGTACTGGGTCAAGCATTGATATCTTCGGTCACTTCTTAATAATGGTTTATGGACCTTTCCTCCAGGAACTTGTCCAAACCTTTTTTAAACCCAGCTACACTAACAGCCTTTACTACATCCTCCGGTAACAAATTCCAGAGTTTGATGAAGTAGATGGAGTATCCCTCAAGGCCCCACTCCACTGGAGGAACTTGTACTACTGCTTTGAGTTGAAGCATCTGCTCCAGAACCTTTGCTACCCCTTGTGCTTTTCCCATCACTTGGCATGGACACTTCATAAAAGGATCTGAGAGTGTGCATGCCATCTTGAAACACTTCCAGTATCCATTGATCCAATGTTACAGGATCTGAGCCCAAGCAGGGTAAAACCCCCAGGAGATGCCCGCCTACCAGGACAACTGCCACTTAGATACCCAAACCTTTATTGGGATGCATTAGAGCAGCACGCAGCTCTAGAGGACCCATCTCTTCCACCCTTGTGGCTGCATCAAAAGGACCAGCCCCGAGGAAGGAACCTCAACTGCTCAGAAGAGCCAACCACACTGGATGAAACCTCTGTGATTCTTGATAACGATCCCAAGAAAGCATAGATTTATAGTTCATGGCCTGTTTTCCAGCAGCCTACACATCATGGAGACACCTAAATCCTTCACCAGCTTATCTAGCCCCTCCCCAAAGAGAAGTTTTCCCTTGACCTGAAGCTTATGAAACTACAGCTACAGCAAGTGCTGAGTCATTATCACTGAGGCCATGTTCTTTGCTGAGATCCTCACAGGCATCAGCCAAGAAGGAACAGAGGAATCACCAGCAGAGTTCTTTACCCAGGGTACCTCTGACTGTCCCTGGTCAGTAGCTGAAAAGGAGGAGCAAGGAGAAGGAACCCAGTGCTGCTGGGCTCTGCATCCCTGAGCCATACAATGCTCTGAGCAATTGCCCCACTCTAACTGCAATCTGCTTTCCATGCCCACAGTCCACCTCAACCCACCCATTCAGCGCTCCATCACGGGGAATAACGTACTCATATGGTAACTGTTACCATGGGCAGTTACCGTGTGTTGAAACATATATTAGCAGCTTAATGGGTTTTAGTAAAAGAGGCCCTAAGAATTTCAGGAAAGAGTACAAATACAACCAGGTATATTTGGACAAAGATAGAATAAAAAAAAAGTGAAAAAAAGTTGCCAGTCAGTTTGCTTGCAGAATTTGAAACTATTATGTATTTTGCCACAGATTTTCATTGCCCGCAAATTGTATAATAAAAAAACCCAACACTTAAAAACTGGGCAAATAAAAGCAGACAAAAAGTACTGTGATTTTTTTGCCAGGAAGTGCTAAATTTTACTTTTTTTTGCAGTTTTCCTTTTCTTTGTACTGTATCGCTATAAACCAAAAATGACTCATGTGACTCAAACCCCATAGAAAAATTCAAATTTTTCCTTGTCTCCAATATAAGATACTAGGCCCTATATACTGTGCTAGCTGTTAACATGGTGATTAACATGCTAATAATACAGGAGCTAACACAGCTGCTACATTAAAAGTTAATGTAACATCTTAACTGTTAATGCTCAGTAATTTCCCCATGTAGAGCCAAGATGGAATGAGATAGGATCTGTGCCTTACAGCTGAAGTAGCAGTAGGTGCAGTTAACTATTAACATAGAGTTAGCGGGGTGTATTATTTGCTATCTGACTGGGTGTAGTTTATCAGAATGCAGTTAATGCACATTAAACATTTTTCTTTGCATTAACTGAATAGGAAATTGTTGGGAACAGCCCCAACAATTAACTCAGAGGTTTTGCAGTTATTTCATTTATGTTTGCAATTACCATATCATATTCGCAAAACTTTATTGCGGTTTTGTAAGTAGGGCCCGCTGTGTTTTGTGGGAGATATGAACGACATGATGAGTGAGGAAGGGCAAGTCATTCTGCTACCTGGGAGGGACAACATTCCTATACAATTGATAGCACGTTCTGCAAGACATTATGATAAAGCACTCACAAATTTCTTATTCAGAAAACTTTGGGCCAGATAATTGAAAAGGACTTGTCTGTATAACAGAAACCAGTGTATGGATAAGCTTTATCCGTGAATTTGCAGCAGAACTACAGCAATAGTGGAGCCAGAAATTCACTCTGACCACCCCAGCACGATCCGGATATCAGTGCTGCAGAGTTTAACTTCTGGCCCATTTATTTCAACTCTATATGGAGCCAGCTATATGGGAAAAAGGTAGGGGTATGTCAGTTTGTAATTAACATTCTAGAAATTAGGCAGGGGCACAATCCCTCTAGAAGAAACACAACTGAGATTTGGCCACCAACTCTAATGCAAGAGAGACAAAACATCAACTTACCCCCAGTGGACTGAAAGGAAAGGCCTAGAAATAAAAATAAAATCCAGATTTAATTTCCAGAAAAAAAACAATTCTATCATGCTTGTTCAACAAGTAGTGAAAAGATCTAGTTTCTGAAAAATTCTGATTGATGAACACCACCACTGGAGAAAGGTTTGGCATACTTTAAGTTAGTTTATTAAGATGTGGCCCGTGAGTCACATGTGTCACAGTCTACATGAACCAGCAAAATACTCATCATGACATCCCTAAAGATTACACAGGTCTGCGACTAAAAAGTTGTTTGATTATTTTCATCTAATTTCCATGTATTTTGGTGTGCTGAAAACAAATAAAATATTGAAAAAACTCCTAGATGCCATGATTTGCCACAACATGCAAAATTGTCTTCAAATTTATCAATTTTTTTCAAATTACTATAAATTAATTCAAATTACTATTAATTAATTCACATAAGTGCATTTAAGATATAAAATGGCAAAAAAAACCCTTAAAGGGGTTGTCCGAGTTATGTAAAAAAAAAATATAGCACTGTAAATCTGATGGTCAGCAATATATACATAAGCTAAGCAAGTTTTAAGTCCGTGCTTCTAATGGTAGAAGGGGTTAATCTTTCCTGAAGAATCCAGTGGGAGGGAGACACAGGGCAGATAGCAGCAGCTCCGGTCAGTGCAGGGGGCGTGTACAGACACAGAGCTGCTCTCTCCTGCATGCCACACTTGTGCACAAATCATCATCAGGTTCTTGGTTCTAGGCTGTTTTTCATCGCAATTCGTGTTAGATCGTCATTCTTCAACCGTTATGTTATGGCTCCGCAAAAGTGTATTAATTCGCCAGACAGTTTCTGTTTCATCTGTGGTGAATATACAGTGTTGAAGCAACAGCAGAATATTACAGACTTTGTGAAAAAAGTATACTTTGCATACTTTGGACTAAAAATTGGAGATCAAGATAAAGTCTAGGTGCCTCATAAAGTGTGCAAATGGTATGTTGAGGACCTCTGAAACTGGTTCAAGGGTAAGAAAAAATCTTTCCATTATGGGATTCCTATGGTATGGCGAGAGCAAAAGAACCATAGTGACAACTGTTACTTTTGTTCATGCGATGTGAAAGGGTTTAATTCCAAATGTAAGCATTCCATTTCATACCCCAATATTCACTCGGCAATTTGTCCCATCCCCCATGGCACAGATATACCAGTACCCAAGCCCCCTGCTACCTTGGAAGAGATACCTAGCTACGATGAAGGTGAAGTCATAGCTAAACCAGATGACGAATCAAGTTCTGACTTTGAAGATGATACAAAACCAAAATTGTTTTCTCAGGAGGAGATGAATGATTTGGTAAGAGACTTGAATCTTCCCAAAGATGCCACTGAGTTACTCGGATCAAGGCTGAAAAGCAGGAATTTATTGTTGCCAGGAGTGTCATCTTCATGGTTCAGACATTGTGAAAAGGAGTTTGTTCCTTAAACAAGTTGGTTTATTGCATCGATGTCGAAGGTCTGATGGGTCAATTTAAAATCCAATATGATTCAGAGCAATGGCGTCTTTTTATAGATTCTTCAAAAAGAAGTCTCAAAGCAGTTTTACTCCACAATGGTTTTTACGCTTCCATACCTGTAGGTCATTCCGTACACTTGAAGGAAACCTACGAGAACTTGGAATTGGTTCTTCGTAAACTTAAATATGAAGACCATGGTTGGCAAGTGTATGGGGACTTGAAGGTCTTGTGCATGCTGCTCGGGCAACAAGCTAGGTATACCAAATATCCTTGTTCTGTGTCTATGGGACAGTCGAGACCGACAAAATCACTGGACCAAGAAGAGTTGGCAGCTGAGGGAGCTAACAGTCGGTGAAAAAAATGTCCTCCGAGAAACTTTGGTACCTTCCCATAAAGTTCTTCTACCACCTCTCCACATAAAATTGGGATTGATGAAGCAATTCATAAAATCACTTCCAAGAGATGGAGAATGCTTCAAATACTTGGTCACCAAGTTTCCAGGCCTGTTGGAGGCAAAATTGAAGGAAGGTGTGTTCGTTGGACCAGACATTAAAAGGCTTATAGTTGATCAAGAGTTTGTCAATACCATGATGGATACTAAAAAAGAAGGGTGGATTGCATTTAAAGAAGTCGTACAGACATTTTTAGGCAATAACAAAGATCCTCACTACAAAAAGATTGTCGGACGAATGCTGAAAGCGTTTCAAGCTTTAGGTTGCCTGATGAGTTTGAAAGTGCATTTCCTCCAGTCCCACCTTGACTACTTTCCTGAAAATTTGGGAGCTGTGAGTGAGGAACAAGTTGAACGATTCCACCAAGACATTAAAGAGATGGAAAGGAGATACCAGGGAAAATGGAGCATTACAATGATGGCAGACTACTGTTGGATGCTTCAGAGAGACATTCCAGATGCTACTCACAAGCGTAAATGCACCAAGAGAAGCCTCACAAGGAAGAAGATTCGAGTTTAGTGTGTGTAGGTGAGCTCATTTCAGTTCAAAAAAGGATTTTCATGAAAATATTGTAATAAAACTTTAATTTTATAAGTCTATTTCCATTTATTTTGAGGTATTGCCTTATTTAACATAGTTACCTAAATTGTCAGGAAATGTGATGTCCTATGACAAAATGGAGGTCATTTTCGGATTCAGTGCACCAAACATCATAAAGATTACGTGGAATAACCAAAACAGCTCTCGAAATAAATTATTTTGCAGACCTGTGTTATGGATCTCGGTATGATAAAATGCTTACTTTATCCCCTAGTGTTTAGGGATTATCACCATGCGTTAAAGCCCCAGATGCATTCATACAAACTGAGATCTATACAGCTGTTTATCATACATGCATAAGCATTCACACAAGCTTGTATGCTGATGTGAATAAAGCAAGGTTGCTCTCCTTTCTTTCTCATGCCCTCTAGTCTCTTAGTTCATTATCCTACTGTCATTCTTTCTGCTCACCCAGACTCGCATCTCTTTCCTCTTTTTCGCTTCTCACATCTCTGTTTACTATGACCACACAAGATTTAAGTGCTACCAATGTCTTTTTCTTTCTCCCATTTCCCCTTCTATAACACCATCTTCCCCCTCATAGACAATTCAAATTTACTGAATTCAGGGATCAGGTAGGGTGAGTGGGACGAAAGACAAAAAACATTTCCTCTTAAAAAGTTATAATTGATACTTGGTACAAAGCAAGCAATCATTAAAAAGCTATACCTTACTATCATTATCTCTTAGTTGCTATAATGTTTTATTTCCCCCAGGATTTGATTGTCCTAAGGGGTTTAACTGACTGACTGAAACAGGCATAAGGATAATTAAATTTCATCAAAGATGTGTTGTTTCTTTCCTGAAAAGTGCTTGGAGACAATCTAGGTCTGCCACTAGCAACATTATTCTGGCTTTTACAGCTCCCAAATTGAAGACATCCCTATGATCAAGCCTCCCTTTACCAATCAAGGCCCCCCCTCCAAGAAACTCCCCCTTGCTTATCTGCCCCCCCACACACACACACACCTTCAGTAGCACCCTGCCCTAGACAGCATGCCAAGCTGGCCGCAATCCCCAAGACCCCCTCACCCTCACACCCCAATCAGGCATGTACCCTGGCCCTCTCCCATCCACCTTCAACCACCCTGTGTCTTATCCAGGGCTTCCTGATGGTCCAAGTGGTGAACAGGGCAGGAGTGGAGTGGACAACAAGGCAGGAGTGGTCCCCTCCACTCCTGCCCTAGCTCTGGTAGCTTATAAAATGGCACCGGTCTTGTGGGCAGGAGCTGAAGGGGAACCTCTCCTTCCTTGCTCACCACTTGGACCACCAGGGAGTCTTGCATAAGATATGGGATGATCGGGGGGGAGGGGGTGTGGGGAGAGCCAGAGTTCATGCATGGGGGAGGGGGTATGATTGGGGTGGGAGGGTGAGAAGGTCTTGGAAGAAGGAAGCCATCTTGGTATACTATCTGGGGAGAGGGTGGTACTGAAGATGGGGAATTGATCAGCAAGAGGGGTTGTTGGAGGAGCTGTGATCAGTGGGGAACTAGATCACTAGAGGGGAGCATTGTGACACAGTCTTTTGTCCCTTCCCTGTGATTTTACTCTGAGCCCGAGTTCCCTCCCTTGGCAGGTAGTGCAGGTGCTCCTGCGCTATCTGCCAAGACAAGAAACGCGCCCATACCTTAAGTGTCTGTCTTGTGTGTTAAATGCAGGGCACACCCCCTGCATTTACTGCACAGGGTTTTCACTTACCACACCAGCATTTTAGTGCATGTCCCTAAATTTCTCAGATCATTGAATAATATGGGAACAGTATTTCATAGACATGTAAGCAGATGACTGATAGCAAAATTTTATGTAATTTGACAGCCTGAGGTTGCTGCAAGATTACTGCTAGGGGTCAATGGTCCCATTTTGGAACCCAGAACCACAGGAGCAACTGGGATATGCTCTTGCTCCCACTAGATTCCAGAGAGCACTGGACCTGGTAGGGGAACTGAGGAGAGAGAGTGCCTGCTAGCAATAATGCAAATTAGTAAATTGTCCCCAGAATACTCATTGTCAAAATGTATTTACTATATTTATTTATTACTATTGTTTGGTATACCATCATTCGAAGAGAAACATCATGATGGTTTACAAGGTAAAAAGGAAAGAAAACCCCAAATACTTATACATTTAACAAAACCATAAAAGACCAGATGTAATGAAGAGACAAATTGGGAGGGGAATGAATGGCACAACAATTCCTAGGATGATGATCCAACAGAGACAAAAGGAAGAGGACTCTTCAGGACAATAAAATAGCTGTGATCTAAGATTGTAGTTAAAGGATTCTTCTGTTAGCCATGTTTTAAGTCATTTTTTTAACTTATCTGAAGATCCACTGGAAGGGAGTTCCGAAGAAAGGGAACCTGGTAACTAATGGCTGGATTTTGGAAGAATGTCATACGGAGACGGGTTTTCCCGGGGAGTGCTAGGTAATTTTCTTGGGCTGATTTTAAAGTCTAGGATGGAACATATGGAATTAGAAGAGAATTAAGGTAAAAAGGTAGTCCTGTATAGAAAGCTCGATGAGCAAGCATAAAGAGCTTGAATTTATTGCGAGAAGCTATGGGAAGCCAATGCTTTTCCTTGAGAAGAGTGAGTCACATGATCCCTTCTCTTAGCCGCATAGAACAGTTTGACTGCAGTATTTTGAATGAGTTGAAGATGCTGGGGAGTGCTGGCAAGTAAAGAATTACAATAATCCAGATGGGTAATTACTAACACATGGATTAATGTTTTTAAGGCCTTAGTGTTAAGAACATTCTTTAGGGATTTAATTCGGCATATGGCAACAAATGAAGTCTTAGTTACCTCTGATATCTGATAAGTAAAAATAAGCCTGTGATCCCAAATTACCCCAAGAAGCTTCATTGAAGCCTTAAGTGTAACGGAATAATTTGATAAATGGGAGGGATGGAGGTTTATTTTCCTGAAAGGAGATCCAAAGTGTTTCAGTTTTGGATAAGCATAAGGACATAAGAAAATGCCATACTGGGTCAGACAAAGGTCCATCAAGCCCAGTATCCTGTTTCCAACAGTGGCCAATCCAGGTCACAAGTAATTGTCAGGTACCCACAGTCCACAGCTTCCACAATGTTCATCCTGGGGTAAGCAATGAATTTCCCACAGCTTCCACAATGTTCATCCTGGGTTTATGGACCTTTCCTCCAGGAACTTGTCCACATTTTTTTAAACCCAGCTACACAATTAGCTTTTACTACATCCTCCGGTAACAAATTCCAGAATTTGATTACGTGTTGAGTGAAAAAATATTTTTTCTTATTAGTCTTAAATGGGTTGCATTATAGTTTCATTGTGTATCCTCTAGTCTTTCTATTTCTTGATATCGTAAACAACCGATCTACGTTAACCTGTTCCACTCCATTCATTAATTTATATACTTCTATCATATCTATCCTCAGCTTTCTCTTTTCCAGGTTGAAGAGCCCTAACCTTTTAAGCCTTTCCTCATAGGAGTATCCTTCCATCCCCTTTACCATTTTGGTGGCTCTTCTCTGTACCTTTTCTAATTCCGCTATATCCTTTTTAAGATACGATGACCAGAATTGCACACAATGTTCAAGGTGCAGTCGAACCATGGAATGATACAGAGGCATTTTAATATCCTTCGTTTTATTCTCCATTCCTTTCCTTATGATTCCTAGCATTCTATTAGCTTTCTTGGCCGCCGCTGCACACTGGGCTGTGTTTCAATGTATTATCCACGATGATGCCTAAATCTTTTTTCTGGGTAGTGATTTCTAAGGTGGTACCTTGCGTCATGTAACCAAAGTTTGCATTATTCTTTCCTAGGTGCATAACTTTGCACTTGTCCACATTAAATTTCATCTGCCATTTGGATGCCCAGTCTTCCAATTTATCAAGGTCCTATTGCAATTTTTTGCAATCCTCTTGGGTTTTAACAGCTTTGAATAATTTTGTGTCATCTGTAAATTTGATCACCTCACTCATTATTCCCATTTCCAGGTCATTTATGAATATGTTAAAAATCAGCAGGCAAAGTGCAGATCCCTGGGGTACTCCACTATCCACCTTTCTCCATTGAGATAATTGGCCATTTTACCCTACTCTCTGCTTTTTATCTTTTAACCAGTTTCTGATCCACAATACTATACTGCCTCCAATCCCATGACTTTTTAATTTCGCCAAGTGTCTTCATGAAGGACTTTATCAAAGGTTTTCTGAAAATACAGATACTACAGATTCACTATATCAACCAGCTTACCTTTGTCTACCTGTTTATTCACATCTTAAAAAAATATAACAGATTAGTAAGACGAGACTTTGCTTGGTTAAACCCATGTTGACTTTTTCCAATTAAACCATGACTATGTCCATGATCAGTAATTTTATTATTTATAATGGTTCTACCATTTTGCCCAGTACTGATGTCAGATTCACAGGTCTGTAGTTTCCTAGATCACCTCTGGAACCCTTTTTAAATATTGACGTTACATTGGCCATTCTCCAGGTACTATAGTTGATTTTAATGATAGTTCACAGATTACTAATAGTAGGTGTGAAATCTCATCTTTCATTTCTTTCAATACCTGTGGGTGTATACCGCCCGGTCCAGGTGATTTGTTGCTTTTCAGTTTACCAAAAAGTTGTAATACATCTTCCCGGTTTATCAATATTTCTTTCAATACAACACCTTTATATACCATTTCAGGCACGGGTAAATTCCCTACATCTTCTTTAAAGACAGAAGCAAAGAATTCATTCAGTCTCTCTGCTATGGCCTTTTCTTCACTTAGTGCCCCTTTTACTCCTCTGTCATCCAGTGATCCAACTGACTGTCTCGCAGGTTTTTTGCTACGAATGTACTTGTAAACGTTTTTATTATGCATTTTTGCCTGCCTTATCAATGCCTTGCATCTAACGTGGTAATGCTTATGTTTCTTGTTTTTGTCATTTGACTCCTTTTTCCATTTCCTGAAAGATGCTTTTTTGGCCACAACAGTCTATTTGACCTCACCTTTAAACCATGCTGGCAGTTTTTTGGCCTTCCTTCCATTTTTCTTAAAGCATGGAATACATCTGTTCTGGGCTTCCAAGATAGTATTTTTAAATAATTCCTATGCTTTATGCAAATCTTTAGCCTTTGCAGCTTCTCCTTTTAGTATTTTGTTAACTATTTTCCTCATTTTGTAATAGGATTCAGAACTAATTTGTTTTCTTCAATCCAGGTAACTAGCCAATCCAATTTTACATGTAGGTGTCCTGCAAAGACTGTGTCCCATTTATCAGAAAAAATTAGCAGCTGAATATCGTCTGCATAAATATAGCAATTTAGTCTTAGTTCATGGATAAAGACAACAAGAAGGGCCAAAAATATATTAGAGAGTAGGGGCCAAAATAGATCCCTGTGGTATGCCGCAAGAGAATGGTAACATTGATGACTGCTGATTCTCTATAGTCACATGAAGCATTCTATCTGAAAAATATGAGCAAAACCAATTCAAGACTACTCCTGAAAGACCAACTTGTTGCAACTTGTCCAAGAGAAGGGTATGATCAACTATATCGAAAGCAGCTGACAGATCCAGTTGAATAAGAAGCACATCTCTGAAACTGTCCTGCTCTATGATAGTTTCATTTAGCAAGGCCAGCAAAGCTGATTCTTTACTATGACATTGCATAAAGCATGATTGTAGAGGGTGAAAAGTATTATTTGAATTAAGAAACCTAATAACTTGTTCAGAAATGGCTTTCTCCAATAATTTTGCCACAAAAGGAATATTTAAGATAGACTAATTATAGGAGGGGGGATCTGAATTGGCTTATTTTAATAATGGACTCACTACTGAATGTTTCCAGTCTTTAGGAATGAGACCGGAAGTAAGGCTACTATTCAGTAAATCAAGAAAAACTGCTGCAAAATTAGCCCAACAGTCCTTTAGCAGGCTGGCTCTCTTCTTACACAAAAGAATATTACATAACAGAGCATCACAAAACATAGAAAGATGTAAAAAAAAAATCCTTACCCCGGGGGCAAAAGGTATGGGTAAACCCTGCAAGAAAACATAATTATTAGAAAAACCTACTAGATTATCATTCAAGGTCATATCTGCTATCCACTACAGCATTATTTGTACTTCCCAGTACTTCCTGCACCTTAATTTCCTGCAAGGAATATGATTTCTATACCAGCGTATACCATGTATCAAATTATACAGTATTTCCCATGTGAGTGGGCACTTCCTGCATAGATTAAGACTGGTAGGAAACATCAAGGAGTTTAAAACATGTGGAGCCTGATCCTAGAAGGGGCACATCCAGGCCTTTTGGACGGCCCAACCAGAACAGGCCCGTTAGCAGCCAATTCTGCACTGTGGGAGCAAGACTGCCCCGCGGGTGCAGTATCGGGTTCTGGGAGATGGCCTGGCATGCCCCTCCATGCCGTGGGGACATCATCTCCATGGCACAGCTGCCTGCTGCCTTAGAGTGCCCCTTTTCCAAGCCGCCTGAATGCAACAGGGGCAGTTGGGACCTGATCAGGCGGCAGGGACTTGCCCTGATCGCTGCCGTTGCCCTTGGAGGAGCTGGCCGACTGATGTGGAGGGGTGGCCAGCGCTTATTCCACCTCCGAGGTAGAATAAGCTGGCTGTCCCCCCGGTGATACCAGGACATACAGGGCCGTGACTGGATTCATCCCTGTATGCCCAGGTGACAGGACCACCCCCGCTCCGCCCACTCTCTGCTCTATGCCACCCTCATCTCCTGCATGCAGGGGGGCCAGGAGGCGGCATTACTGCAGTGGTTGTGTGCATGGTGACAGCAAGGTGCATACTTTTACACTACCCACATGTAGGCATGTTCTGGGGTGGAGCTTGGATGGAGTCATGAACTATGTGCATATTTTATAAAATGCTCAGGTACATCTGTACTTTGCATGCTAACATTTACAGCTATTTCTGAACAGGGGTAAATGTCTGCAGTCGTGATTTCTGCCCATTTATCTCTAGCATTTGCAAAGACCCATATGGGCTTATTTTAGAAGCCTTATTCGCGATTTTCACATATAAAATCTGACCTTTATATGTTGAAATGTCATCCACTTGGAAATGACAATTTCAGAAAGGGCTGCATTTACCCATGGATGTCCTTACTATGCAGAAATTACGAGGGAATGTGTCAGGGGCAGAGTTATGGAGTGGCCTGAATGAGTCAAAAATATATAAATATAGTCGACATTTCATACGGGGAATGCACATGTATGACCCAAATTGTCCACGTCAGGATTTACATCTGCTCCCTGACACATATTTTACTTTAGAAAAAAGTGCTCATTTGGCCAGCCCTTTACCGGAGGGATTAAGGGGGTTATCCTCCTTAATCGTCCCTTGTTTATTTCCCCTTGAAAACTGAACTTAGCTAAAGATAGCAGCCCCCGTATTTAATGGGGGGCATTTATAATGCAAGTTTGCAACATGGACAAGCTACACATGCAACTGCCATCTCTTACACATGGAAGATGCAGAGTCAACTTCATTGATATTTTGTGATGTGTAGGTCTGTAAAATGGCCCCTCTGACTTCACGCACAGTAACACCATAGATGTATAGTCCTGCACCCACCTTATTTGGGAAAAGGCTCCACATTTGGCAGAGACATTTCTAAAATACCAGTGGAATTGTGTTCATGCAACCGCAATGTCTCAATTCCAATCTCTATATAGTACTTAATATGTGTCTTATAGGCACCTATGGGGATCATTTTAGAAACACTCTTCGTGCTTTGGACATCTGAAAACAGGTATATGTACGGACATCCAAAGCATGGAGAAGTCCCTGGAGCCATTTTACAGAACAGATCTGGAGACATCCTAGGCATAGGAATATCTATCTAGCATATGTCAAGGGCATTCCAAAGATTCTAGATGTGCCCCCTATTTCAGAAAAGGCTGGCATGTCCCCACCTCTGTCCAAGTCTATACCTACTGCAGTGTACGAATTGGCCTCCGAAAAGTGCTTGGTTTGCCCAGTACAACATCTCGGGGGTCAAGAGGAGATAGTACTCTAATATCCCTAGTACTGTCCATACCCATAAAGACAAATGATTAGTAGTGGGATAACCTTTTTTGTGGTTTTTGTGCTGCCAAACATCTCTACTAGCAAAATGGCTGCATGGGATGCATCCCCTGTCTGGAGTGGCATCGTGGGGGTATCTATGTAGCTGTCCCTGGTGATATGCATATCGTGCTCTGTCTACGTTTCTGATGATATGGCCAGTCTTTTTGGACACATTTAGACCTGGACATCCCAGATTGCACTTGGACATCATTTCTAAAATATGCCTTCATGTGTCCTTATAAAATAAACTACAAAGAGGCACCTACTTGCCATTCCAACCCTAGGTGACCTGTTATTTACCCCCTTAAAGTCCCCTTTGAATATCACCAGCGTAAAAGTGTGTATGTTAAATTCATGTTGTGTGCTTTCATTGTGGGCATTCCTAGGAGTAGAGTTTAGACAAAGCGTAGGCAGAGGGCACAAGTATATGCAAAGATTATAAAATGCTCAAACGTACATGCACATGTACAAAATGTAGGTGTGGTCATTTATACCACTTCTAAGACTGCCGCTATTTACACATTTGGATGCTTTTAAAATTACTTCCTTGGTCACCTCAGAGGATAATATTGCTGTTCTCAAGTGGGAATATTATGAGTAAAAAAAAATCAGGTAAATGTTGAGCAGCAGAGCCAATATATAAGTGATATTTTATCTTTTTAACCACGCTAAATTACATAGAAACAGAGAAAAATGGTGGCACCTAAAGACCGTATAGCATATCGAGTCTTCCTCAACATACCAAATTCTAACAGATTCCACGTCCAATTGTCAGACAAATCTGATTGATTTCTTTGACTGGGTGACCAGGGAGTTGGACCGAGGGAGAGCTCTAGATGTGGTGTATTTAGATTTCAGTAAAGCCTTTGACACTGTTCCTCACAGGCGACTTATAAACAAACTGAGCACCCTAGGGATGGACCCTAAAGTTACTGCTTGGGTTAGAAATTGGTTGGGTGGGAGGCGACAAAGAGTACAAGTAAATGGAGCTCACTCTGAGGAGAAGGATGTTACCAGTAGTGTGCCCAAGGGATCTGTCCTTGGTCTGATTCTTTTTAACATCTTTGTTAGTGATATAGCGGAAGGGCTGTCAGGTAAGGTTTGCCTCTTTGCAGATGATACCAAAATCTGCAATAGAGTAGACACCCAGGAAGGTGTAGATAACATGAGGAGGGATCTAGCTAAGCTTGAAGAATGGTCTAGAATTTGGCAGCTGGGATTTAATGTTAAAAAATGTAAGGTCATGCATTTGGGCTGCAGCAATCCAAGGGAGCAATACAGTATAGGAGGTGAAGTACTTTTGTCCACTAAAGAAGAGCGGGACCTAGGCGTGGTTGTGTCTGATGATCTTAAAGTAGCTAAACAGGTAGAAAAGGCGACGGCAAAAGCTAGAAGGATGCTTGGGTGCATACGGAGAGGAATGGCTAGCAGAAAAAAGGAGGTGATAATGCCTCTGTATAAGTCTTTGGTGCGACCTCATTTGGAGTATGGTGTGCAATTCTGGAGACCGCACCTTCAAAAGGATGTGAACAGGATGGAGTCGGTGCAGAGGGTGGCTACTAAAATGATTAATGGGCTTCATTATAAAGCATATGAGGACAGACTTAAGGATCTTAATATGTACACCTTAGAGGAAAGGCGGGATAGAGGTGATATGATTGAGATGTTTAAATACCTCCGTGGCATAAATGTTCAGGGAGAGAGCCTCTTTCAATTGAAAGCAAGTTCTGCTACAAGGGGACATGGGATGAGGGTGAAGGGAGATAGATTCAGGAGTGATATGCGGAAATATTTCTTTACAGAAAGAGTATTGGATCCATGGAATAGTCTCCCATTGGAGGTGGTAGAGATGAGGACAGTAACTTAATTCAAAAAAGCATGGGACCAACACAGAGGATCTCTAAAGGTAAAAAGTGGACTGTTGTAGTTGTTGTTATGGAAGGACAGATTAGTTAGGCCATGTGGTCTTTTTCTGTCATCATGTTTCTATGTTTCTAAGCTCTAAGTCCCCTCCTCTCCCCTAGAGAATCCTCTGTGCTTGTCTTATGCTTTTGGGAATTTGTCTGAATCAAGTCTGAATGCTGAAAATACTCTCAGAACCTTAAATGAATAGCTTCAGATCACAGGCTGTGTTCTCTTGCGAAAAAGGAGTGTAGGCATGAGCTAAATAGTAATAATAAATATAATTCCCATTGTCAAATTTCCTATGCTGTTCTATTGATGTATATTGCCAATTGTGTAGTTTACATACACTAAAATACAGATGTGGGTGGAATTCAGAATATTTATTATACCTTTTAGAGTCAGACATGCTGTGCCATTCTCAATATTGAAATTTATGTGTTTTTTGATTTTTTTTTAAATATACGCTTTTACCTGTGTTGGATCAAATGGAATAGGAATTGGAAGTGGAATCTGTTAGAAAGAGAAAATTTAGGATCAACAAAGTGTTACTCAATGATGCATATAGCTATTAATAATAATCTGTTTTAGAGGCATTTACTTACTCATCAAAAAGAGAGATGAAAGTCATATATTTATCATGAGAAAAACCCATAAACATTCTGCAATATGTGCATAATCAAGAAGGAATTGAAACTATAGGCTATGATGGCAGAATTAGTTATTGAGCACAAGAAGACAATTGAAAGTTGCCCTGTCTGCAGCATTTCTCCGCATGTCTCTTCGGTCAGGTCCCGGCCACAGACTCAGCATGTATATTAAGATAGTCCAGGCTGCTCTGGATGTCTAGAAAGGTGTAAGGACCTGGAGCAACCCCAAAGACTGGGGCAAGAATCAAGGCCTTGATCTGGAATGGAGGACTAAGTGTAGGAGCAAAAGAACAAGAAGGGGCTCCCAATACTATTCTGCCAGCAGCGAGTCTAGCGATGGTTACATGGAGCAAAATGCAATGTCAAGCCAGCCACTACTATGCTGGATTTGATGTAGCCAGGGAAGGGGTGGGGGGGGGGACTATTTTCTCTCTTAGCAGTTAGCACAGATAAGTCAAGGAGGGAGGGGATCACAGGGCTAGGGAGGCTTCTTGTTCAATGGTCAGGGTTTCAGGGGCAACCCTGTGCACAGTGATAGCCACGTAAATGTTATACAGCAAAGTGAACCTAGACAGTTATATTTAGCTGCTCAATTGCAATAAATTTTCAAATCCTTAGATCCTCCAGTCTATCTTCATAGCTAGGAGGCTAAACCATTTTGAAACTTTATCTGTTCAGGATCAAGTCACTCAAGTCCCCGGTTCAGGGTATGGACGGAATATAAATTTTAACATAAATTATGTTATCCTCTGGAGCATAGAAACTTTTCTGCCAGAGTAAAAATAATTATACTGTATGGGACATATTTACTAAAGAACACACTGGTAGCATGTATTTGGGCCGCCAAACTAGCATGGAGGCCTATGCTAACTTTAGGGGGGGTGTGAATTCATGCCCCTGCCGTTAGCTTATTGCAAACGTGCGGCATCGCACTATCCTGCAGCCAGTTGCACTTAAAATCACCCATTCCACCCACGCTAATGCCAATGTTCATGGTTAGTGCCCACATGAACTGCAGCAAGCCATCAATGCTCACGTCTTACCTCTAATCTGCCCTTTCCCTGCCCAATCATGCGCCACGCAGTTAACATGTGACTTTTTAGTCCAGGGTCCCAATACGCTTATCGCATGATCAACCCCGTGCTAATGATCATCACACCTAAGTAAACACGCCCCTCTGTTTAGAACGTATCTGAAGCCCTACGTGTCTTGAAATAATAGGTTGGGGTTTGGTTCATGTTCATTTAAAAAAAAATTTGCTCCAAAGTTTTGGGCATTTGTTAGTGTTTGCTTCATCTTTTCTCTTTACACTTTCATTCTACATGTGCTAGAACTTTTTTTAAAGTGCAAATCAATTATATGTGCATTCCTTTGTCTATAGATGCAGATAACAGAGATTTGCAAGGACTTTTTAGGTGCCCACATGAACTGAATGAGGGTGATGAATGCACACTCCTAAAACAAAAAATTGCTAGGGCTTTTCAGGTTATCCTCACTCTGCACTGTATAATACATTAGCGACTTTATTAGAGTATATAGGACTTCATTTTAACTTATAAGATATACAGATTTGTTCTTATGATATCAACTTCTAGAAATGGATCTTGGGAGCCATCTGAAGAAACTGGGCAAAATATTCAAAGGAATTTCTGCGGACAAATATGTAGTATCGTAGTCCTGACTTATTCTAGTATGGAACAGCGGAAGATGTAGAGGCATATTTACTAAAGTTTTGCATGCGTCAGCAAAAGTTAAAAATGCGTTAAGTGCTGCCACAGCTCACAGAAATAAAAGAGCCATAGCAGCACTTAATACATGGCCGCCGCTGGACTCGTGCAAAGGAATGGGGGTAATGCCTGGCATGTCCTCATTTGGTTAACCCAGCTCCAGCACCACCCCCACTGTAATCCAAGTGCTGTGATATTGACAGCGAGTGCGCAATTAACATCCAAACTCTGCCCCTAACCTGCCCACTCTCTGGCCTGACCCATGCTAGGCAGTTAGCACGGGAATGATACGCGGCTGCATTTCTAGCTTGCACTAACAGTTACCGCACGCGCTGTAAACCTTGCGCTTGCCTGTGGTGCAGTTTAGTAAACATGTCTGAAGGCTGCTGGATCTGCAAAAAAGTTGTGCATGTGTTTGATTAACTAGGTTTGGGTGCACACGTCTGTGGCAAAGTGGGGATTTCTATGTCCTGAATGCGTTTTGCCATTACCAAACGATTACCAAACGATTATGTGCTTTTATGGCATTTACTCTTCAGCTTTTCAGATGTTCATACCCTAAAGCCAAAGATACGGTGAGTGAATCAATGCCAATTCTGTGATCAAAATAAAGCATCTCCCTTCCATTTTGTGGTGCTCTTGTGCCTAATTAATGTGTGTGTAATACTTACACTTTCAACAACTGGCACACCAACACATAGGTACACATATACAGTTATAAATATATAGCTAACGGAATATAGATATTTTAAAAACTTAACATTTTGAACATTGTTCTACATTTCCAGAACAATAAAGTCCCAACTGTTTATTTAACATGTGTGGCTATGAAGTGGATTTTTTGTTTGGTTTCTGATTTAGGGATTGTAGTGGGTCATGGCCTAATCTTCAAAAGCTATGAGTGATGTGTTGAATTTTGTCAATCCTTGTTTGGTCCATCTGTTGGGTTACTTAATCATGAGAACTTTTGCACTGTTGTTCAGTTACTAGCTCTTTCAAATTCATTATTGTGATGTGATTTTTTTTGGCGCTACCTGAACGAACGGTCAGATCTCTGCATTTTGATCAGGCTTGATGAGAATAGACTACATTTTTCTCATGCTAATAGTTACACTGGCTTCCAGTAAAATATTGGAATCAATTTAAGCTACTGCCTATTATGTTTAAGATCTTACATATATGGAATGGGGAGGAAGGATTGATATTCAACTTCCGCTCCAGCCTTATGTTCCATTTAGGGGTCTTTGCTCTTGTGATATAGGATTAATATCAATTTCTGCTATAAAAGTTATATCCAAAATCTTTACAGGGTCTCAAACTCTTTCTTATGGAGTTCTTTTCATCTAGATTCATGCAAGAATCAATTACTTATTTAGGATGAAACTGAAAACGTATTTGTTCAATCAGGCATTTAAGTGAAGGTATATATTTAATGTTAAATTTGTATTTTTATGTACACTAATGTATGTATTTTGACTGTTTTGATTATATAAACCGTTTAGTACATGATAATCGGCTTATATATTATGAAATGAACATGAGGTTTCTGGTAAATGAAGCCTCAGTAATGTATTTGACTATATATTAGCCATCTAAAGAATTTGAATTAGATGCTATTTAAATCAAATTGTAGTTGGCAGTCAACCCAATATCAGTGGCATGAATACCATTGAATTGCACTTGCAGGTTTTGTTCACTGAGACCTAAGGATTACCTGTGGAAGCTGAGGAGACTGTGGAAATGGTGGGAAAAATGGCAATGGAGGCGGTATAATATTATTCATCTGTGGAGACAGAGCAGGTGAGAGTAGTTTAGTATCATGATTATGAAATATTGCAGTCATTGCAGTCATCGTTTGTAAAAGAAAACCAAGACAGCAAATAATATCTTACCCGACTGGAGCTTCCACTATCGTCCAGCTTGTAAAAACAATGAAAAAGTAATGATTAGAATGAAGTGAAATCGTTGAGTTCATTGTTTCATTTTGAGGACAAATAAATACCATAGTTCTTCGTGAACTCCAATGCTCTTCTCCTTATCTTTCATTGTGGAAACTTTGCCAGCCAGAATCAGGGAAACTTTCAAATCAGTCCTTTGTTTTATGGTCCCAATTTTTTTTACCTCTCTTATATTTTCCATTCCACCAGCCACACAATTGAGAAACGAACTATAAACGTGCATATTCTGATTTTCTACCTAACTTTCTGGACGTTGCCTAGATATGAAGAGGGAAACGATATATAATGTGGACTCATTCTTATAAAAACGATATTGTTTCTCAGAAAAGGCTATAAAGTCTATTTGCAAAGGTTCGAACAACATAAAAGACTTAAGCAACATGCTGACTGGCATAGGGAGGAGTGGCTCAGTGGTTGGGACACATTACCTCAGGCCAGAGGGTCGGGGGTTCAATTCCTGCATGGGGACAAGTAACCACAGGCCGGAGGGACTGGGGTCACTAGTCCCACGGCTGCTCCTTGTGGCCTTGGGCAAGCCACTTAACCCTCCATTGCCTCAGGTACACTTAGATTGTGAGCCCTTCGGGGACAAGGGAATAAAAAGTACCTGTTAGTATATACATGTAAACCGCACTGATGGGCAGTATATCAAATGCTTAAACCATAACCATACACATCTCAATTACTTTGTTTTCTTTCCTAGTTATCCGCATCATCACCAAGTGCCTTCTTAGATACATGAAGGCAGATTTTACATAGTACGTGGAGAGGGAAATTCATACGTATGGATCAAAATGTGGAGAACTCCCATAATATTTTACAAGAGGCTCTGACAAAAGTGCAGCCTCTTCGAAAAATAGGGGAAGGACGGCATGTGAATGTCCCTCCACATCCAGCAGGAGCAGCAATTTAAAATGTTGCACATGGGGAAAAGAATAAAGAACTATCCCCCACATATAGGTGAAAACAGCTTTTGAAAATTGCTGTTCCCAGTGTAGACAGTGAGCCTAAGCCAGGAGGATGCGCTTCCCTCCCTTGATCACCTCCACTCATTTTCCCCACCCCTCAATCAACCTCCAACCTTAGTCCCCCCAATCCTTGCAGAAAACTTCAGATCCCTTTTAAGACCTCCCCAATAGCCAAGCCCAACCCCCCTAAAAGCAACTGATCCCTCTTCAATGATTCTTTAGAGCTGGGAGTGATCTCAGTGGACTGGAGCAAGGCACATGTGGACCCTTTACACAAAAGCAGAAGTAAGGATGAGGTTGAGAAGATGAGATTTCTGGAGTCTAGTGGATTGCAGGATCCGCGGCAGCATGGGTATACTAGAGTGAGGTCTTTTCAGAAAAAATCTGATGATTGATTTTGTGACCAAAGAGAGTTGGACAGAGGCAGAGCCCTAGATGTGGTGTACTTGGATTTCAGTAAAGCCTTTGCCACCGTTCCACACAGGCAACTTATTACTAAACCGAGCACTCTAGGGATGGACCCTAAAGTGGGTAAAAAATTGGTTGAGTAGACAGTGACAAAGGGTACAGGTAAATGGAGCTCACTCTGAAGAGAAGGAGGTTATCAGTGGTATGCCACAGGCATCTCTCATTGGTCCGATTCTTTTTAACATCTTAGTAATATTGCTAAAGAACTATCTGCCAAGGTTTGCCTCTTTGAGGATGATACCAAAATCTGCAATAGACATCCAGGAAGGAGTAGAAAAAAGAGCAGGACCTGGGCGTGATTGTTTCTGATGATCTTAAAGTGGCTAAACAGGTATAAAAAGGTGATGGTGAAAACCAGAAAGATGCTTGTGTGCAAAGGGAGAAGAATTTCCAGCAGAAAAAAGGAGGTGATAATGCCTCTGTATACGTCTCTGGTGCAAACTCTTCTGGAGTATTGTGTGCAATTCTGGAGAACACACCTTCCAAAGGATAAAAACAGGAAGGAGCCAGTGCAGAGGGTGGCTTCTAAAATGGTTAGTGGTCTTCATTATAAGCCATATGGGGACAGACTTAAGGATCTTAATATGTATACATTAGAGGAAAGGCAGAATAGAGGAGAGATGTTTAAATACCTCTGTGGATAAATGCATAAGAGGAGAGCCTCTTTTTGATTGAAAGTAAGCTCTGCAATGAGGGAGCATAGGATGAAGATGAAAGGGGAGAGACTCAGGAGTACAATGCAGAAATATTTCCTTATGGAAAGAGTGGTAGATATGTGGAATAGTCTCCTAGTGGAGGAAGTAGAGACAAGGACAGCATCTGAATTCAAGAAAGTATGGGACAAACATAGAAGATCTCTAAAGGAAAAGAAGGGACTATAGTATTTGATATGGAAGAGCAGACTAGATAGACCATATGGTCATTCTTTGCTGACATGTTTCTATCTACAAACCCCTAGCATGAATATCCCCAACAACAAACTCCCCTGAAACCCATCTGGCAGACACCCTCCCAACCCCACAATCCTAATCCCTAGGATTCCCTCGTGTCACTCATTTTCTTAAGGCTATGGGTTCCAAAATGGCACCTGAGACCATAGCAGTAAACTCGCAAAAGTAACCCCTATTGGTAGTATCACAAGATTACCACTAGAGGTCACCAGCATAATTTTTAAACCCACAGTCCTAAGAACAGGAGCAGACTGGGATCATTCCTGCTCCTACTAGGCACCAAGGAACTCTGGTGTCCACCAGTCAGACCAGGAATGGGGATTAGGTGTAGGGGCTCTGTGAGGGGGGCCTTCATGCCTGTGGGAGTTGTGGGTGAGGAAGCTAAGTACGTTCCCATACTCAGCATCCCCACACAGGTAGAATAGTCCCTTTCTAAAATGGCATTTGCATTATTATTCCTATCTGCATCTATAAACGCTACTATTTACACAAAGGATGCTTCTAAAATTCCCCCCCCCCCCCCCCCCCCAAGGTTTGGCAATTATGATGACACAGTTCTCTCTCTGTTTAGCTTTCCTGTTTCTCTCATATTTCTAGATCTTCACTATATTTTTTGTTAAGAGTGCAGTTTGTTGATATGGAAGGACAAACTAGATGGCCATGTTGTCTTTTTCTGTCGTCATATTTCTATGTTTCTATATAGAGATCATAATGCTTTTAGGACAACCATCATTTTTGTAACCCTTCCCAGGAGAGCCTTTGTCTATAATGAATTGAAGTCCTGCAGATACCACATGGCAATTGCCCAAATTACCATGCAGTAGCAGCAGAGCCTCTGAAGTAATTGAGGCATTTGTAGAATCTGACCATGCGGTTAATGCAGAGAAAATGCATTTGGTGTACGTTAACTGCACTGCAGACAATGTGGATACACTTTACAACACTTTGAGGTGGCATTAATTGATCTGCACCATCTTCTTCAGTAACACTTAGTATACAGTAAATAACCATGGCATTTGTTTTATTTATTTAACTTGTTTTATATACAGTACTGCCTTCTCAAAGTCTCAAGGCAGTTTACATGGAACAATTTGAACTTAATTTCATTTAGTATACATGGAACAGAGCAAGATCAAAACTAGAAGACTAACAGCAAAAATAGTGAACAGCAGAGTACAGCATTGGTAAAGCTAGAGCTCTAGGTCTGTATAACCCAGTATGGCGGCAGAGTACATGGGTGAGAGAAGGGAGGATGTGTGAGTGTGTTGGAGGTGTGCGGGGTCACAGGGGGAGAATGGGTTTGTGATCAAGTGAGAATTCCACCGAAATGCTCCATAAGTAGATGTGTCTTCAGTTTTTTCCTGAAGTCTTCAAGGTCCCTCATGGTTAGCATGTTGGAAGGTAGCATATTCCATAGGTGTGGAGCGTAGAGTGAGAATACTGTTTGATGTTGCATGGCTGTACTTTTTGTGTGCTGGAGTGATGGTCAGTGTGAATTGAAAACTGGTTCTTCTCAGTCTATCATCAGGTGTCTTTTGGATTACGGAGTGCAGGTATTCTAAAAAGAGGTTGTGGTAAGTTTTGAAGGAAGTGATGAGGGCCTTGTATTTAGCGTGAGATGTAATAGGAAGCCAGTGGAGGTTATGGAGTACTGTTGTTATCTGTTCATGACTGGAGGCACGAAGTAAGACTCAGCCACTTGTAGGCAGGGGTGGCCCAAGGGGGGTGCGGGGCCATGTGCAGAGACTCGGTGTGGGGCATCATTTGCATAAATATTTACATAATGTTACCATACACTAACTTTTAGTAAACATGCCTCTTAATGAGTGTATGGATAAAGAAAGACTAAAAGATTTCTACATTACTATAATCCAGTGCCAACCGCCAGGCATATTAGGAACTACTACAAACACTGCCCATTTAGAACCCATAGCAAACCCGCCGTATCCTAACAGCACTACCAGGACTCACAAAGCACCATTCTCTACCTATCAAAATGCAACACTGCAAATATTAAACCAATACATTTCAGAGAATAACTTTACATGACCTACTGGGGAACAAGAACAAGTGGCACTGTCAAATAGGAATTACATAAACAGAATACCTCAGCTCAGTTACACATGCAGAACATAGACCATCACCAAACAAGGAATCACAATTTAGAAACAGGAAGACAATAATTAAACTGGGAACCCCAAAAGCCAAACTTGGAATGTACAACAACACTGTAGAAATAAAACTATAAATTAATTTCCTCTTGTACTAAACAAAGCACAGACGTTTATGATGCACATTTCCCAGAGCTGACATATTCCAGTTAATAAATTCAAAATAAAGAGATATTTTTCTACCTTTTGTGCATTTCTTTTTCAGTTGCAATTGCTCCAGCCACTTTCTTCTGGTTTCATCGTGTCTTCTGCTAACTCTCCATCGTCTGCTGTCCATTTGTCCTTTCTTCTCTCTTCTAGTTTTTTTCCATTCTCTCTCTACATTTGCTTTAACATACTAATCTTTCTCCTTTTGCTCTTTCCTCATTCCTATTTCATTTACTCAAATTTTACCCCTCCATCCTCAATCCCCACTTACTCTCCCAATACCTGGCCAATTGTATATTGTTCTTCCCTCCCACACAAAATATTTCCCCCCTCTCCATTTCCCTCTCCCAGCCCCATCCCATTCTAATCATCCTATAACATCAGCTCCCTTCTAGTTCCAGCCCCACCCAAAATCCGCTCCCTTCTAGTCCCCGCATCAGCCCATTTCCAGTCCAAGCTCCCCCATCCATTTCCAATCCTATCCGAGTCCCTCCATCAGCTCATTTCCAATCCCAGCCTCCATCAGCTCATTTATAGTCCTTTCCTAGCCCCACCATCAGCCCATGTCAAATCCTAGCTCGCCTCTACTGAGCCCATTTCCATTCCAAGCCCCCGTCCCCATCAGCTATTTGCAGTTCAAGCCTCCCCTTCCACTCAACCCATTTCCAGTCCTAGCAACCCCCCAACCCATTACCAGTCCTAGCCCCCCCATAGCCTATTACCAGTCCTAGGCCCCCCATCAGCCCACTTCCAGTCCTAACCCCCCATCACCCCATTTTCAGTCCTAGCCCCCCATAGATCATTACCAGTCCTAACCCCCCAATCAGCCGACAGCCCATTACCAGTCCTAACCCCATCAGCCCACCTCAAGTCCTAACACCCTCCATCAGCCCATTACCAGTCCTAGCCCCCCCCCATAGCCCATTACTAGTCCTATCCCCTCATCAGCCCACTTCCAGTCCTAACCCCATCAGCCCATTTCCAGTCTTAGCCCTCCATAGCCCATTACCAGTCCTAACCCCCCCATCAACCCCCAGCCCATTACCAGTCCTACCCCATCAGCCCACCTCAAGTCCTAACACCCTCCATCAGCCCATTACCAGTCCTAGCCCCCCATAGCCCATTACCAGTCCTAGCCCCCACATAGCCCACTACCAATCCTAACCTCCCATCAGCCCACTTCCAGTCCTAACCTTCCCATAGCCCATTAGCAGTCCTAACCCTCCCCATCAGCCCATTTCCAGTCCTAGCCCCCCCATATCCCATTACCAGTCCTAACCCCCCCCCCCATCAGCCATAGCCATTAACCAGTCCTACCTCCCTCCCCCCCATCAGCCCAGGGAAAATTTAAAATAAAAAAAAAGCAGGCTGCCGCCGCCGCCACCGTGGCAGCGGCAGAATCAAGTGTCCTGCGACACCCCCCCCCCCCCAGTGCCTGGGAGAGCCCTCCCTCCCTCCCTCCCTGCATCAGTCCCTCTCCGCGCCGGCTATCAGAGCTGCGAAGGGAGAGTTTCTCCCTCACGCCTCTGTTAAGTCCGCTGGCGCTGATGGTAAACAGGCATTATTTTTTATTTTTATTTTTTTTAATTTACTTTTAATGCAGAATGTTGTTTGCGCGGGGCCCTGTGCAAAAAACATTCTCGCTCAATGGATGACCAGGCCCTGCTTGTAGGGAGTGGATTACGGATGCTGATAGCTAGACCTTGGAGAATTATGTTGCAATAATTCAGGTGTGTGAATACCAATGCCTGGTAAAATTCACAGAAGTCATGGCTGTCAAGTAAGGGTTGAAAACCACGGGCTGTTTTTATTTTATGGTGGATTAGTTTGAGAATTCTACTGTTGTGTGGCTGCAAAGTTAGGCCCTGGTCTAGTATGACTTCCAGGTAGCTCACTAGAGATTTTATTTGAAGTTGTGCATCTGGTGTATTTAAGTGCATGGACGGTGTGAAGTTTGTATCTTTGGTAATATGAAGGACCTCGGTCTTCTGGAGGTTTGCGGATAAGTTCTGGCTTGTTAGCCATTGCTAAAGTGCAGTGAAGCAGTTGGTCAATGGGGAGTAGTCGGGTCGTAGCAATCTGATAGAAGAGCAGCATTCACGGGGAGGAGTGTAGGGAGAGATAAGAGGGGAATGGTAGTACAGGGCAACAGAATGCATGCACATAGGCCATAGACACGAAACAAACATAATTTGTTGCTCAGCAATATTATGCAGCCTTTGGGGGACCTGCAATGATAGTTAGGGGTTTGTGAACTTGGTGAGGGTCCATTCCTAGCAGTTTAAGGCATGTTTGTAAAAATGACCAGGGCAGGAACCACTGGGACTGTTTTCTAATGCCACATACCATTTGATGCACGGTATGTCTTGACCTACATGTTCAAATTTACATTCAGGTATACCATATTGGGGTGCACAGGGTTTACCTAGCACTTTTCAGGGCATGAAGGAGACAGAAATATGGCCGAGGTTGCAGCAGCTTTCATTTCTCATTGGTATTTATATCTAGTGTGCATCAACAAACTACTGTCTGTGATGAGCAGCTTAGGAGATACACATTTTTCTGGAGGGGTGTGATGTTTGCAGTTATATTGCGGGGATGGGCAAGATCTGAAGCATGTAACTTTTCAGAATATGGTGGACGTGGAGACATCCAAAATGCTTACCCATGTCCGAGGCATGGGGTCAGCTGAATAGCACTTACACATGCCTACCGAACATGTCTATCTTCCCGATTCCGGACCCGCAGGCACGTCCAAACTCATGGATTCAGAATTAGGTTCAAAGAGGACCTGGTTTTGAATTAGATGTGTCCATGGGCTTGATGTGCTTGTTATGGAATCGTGCTCCACGTGTCACACCACCATGCTAATTGTAAGCATTGTCCTCTGCCAACAGCCCAAGCTAATTCCCATATTAACTACTTAATTCATTTTAGTAGAAGGCCCCCTATATCTTTTCTGAAGTATGACGTCCAAAATTGGACACAGTGGTCCAGTTGAAGTGTCACGAATGATCTGCGCAGACTACACAGGCATTATCACATCCCTTTCCCTATTGGTTATATCTATCACTGTGCACCCTCAAATTCTTCTCTCTTTCGCTGGCACCACCTTTTTATAGCTGTAGCCCCTGAACCATCCTCTGATCAAACACTGGGACTATTCAGACAGGCCATGGCCATCTGACAATCCAGTGCTACCAGGTCCTTTCCTAGCTGAAGAAACTCTAGCCTTTTAAGGTCCTTAGGCACGGGAAAATCCACTGGCACCTCCCAGCAAAACAAAGGGAACTTGGTGCAGATAGCCAGAGTCCATGCAAACTAACCAAAGGAAACGTCCACAAATTAGTCACTAGAAATCAGCACACACCATCTATTTATTTAATTCTTGTATACCGCCTCTCCTCAATTACAGGCTACCAAACTGTTCACAGAACAGTACAATGATCAATTCATAAATTAACTAAAATAAAACCCTCGAATAACTATGCTTTTTGTTTCTTCTTCAGGAGATGATTCCACATAGGGAAGTCCAGGCAGGAAAAAGCTCACATCATAGTCTCCTTCAACTTAACTCCAGGTGGTACTTGCAATAAATTACTTTGTGAGGAGAGTAAGCAATGCTCAGGGGAGAACTGTGTAAGGCATGCTGATATATATTATGGAGCCCACCTGTATCATACTAACCTCTGTTCTATCTGCAACCAGTGCAAGGATTTAAGCATGGGTCGGATATGATCCTAAGGTTTAGATCCAGTCACTAACCATGCTGCATTGTCATGCACCAGTTGCAATTTCTGTCATTGTTTCTTTGGTAGCCCTACATGAAGAAAATTGCAGTAGTCTACCTGGGCTATCACAAATGCATGGACCATGGCCACCAAATCATCTTGCCAAAAATATGAGTGCATAAATCAGATATTCCACAGATGATACTAGCATGCGTTAACAATGGTCTTAATATGATTCTCCATAGACAAATGGCATCGGATGTCATTCCTAAAACCTTTACCTCACCCTTTGACTACATTACCATACTCATAATTTCTATCCTAGGACAAAGTCCAAACAAGTGGACAACAAAACTACAGCACTTCTGTTTTAGAGCAATTTAGTTTCAGCATATTTCTCTGCAACCACTCACCCACCTCCCCCAAACACATGTTTAATCTTCTAATTGTCTTATCTTGGTCCCCTCTAATTCACAATAAATCTAAATGCCATCCACATAGATACAATATTAAAAAAAAACTACAAGAGTTTTATGGTACACTAGCATAGGATTCCCATGGATGAGAATATTTATTTATATTGTACTTGCTGAGACTGACCTGTCACAAATGACCTAAACAATGCATACACTGAACCTCTCATCCCTAGATCATGATGTACAGTACTGAAAACAGCTGTAAGGCCCAATGACTCCAAGGTCGTCTCAGTACCAGACTCTATTCTATACCTAGTCTGCCACAAAGCGAGCACCTTATAATCATTCAAACATTATGCTAACTTAATTAACAGCACCCATTCAACAAAATCCCCTACAAAATGCATCAAAGAAGTAGGTCTGAAATTAGTGACCTACTGCTGATCACAGGATTTGTCTTTAATAATTGGGCAAACAACCACTTTCTTCAAAGTTCACAGAAAGGGTCCCTCTGTCAGAAAAGCATTAAAAATAGACAATCAAAGAATTTGATCAGATTTAATTGACATGATTTCCTGTGGTAGATCCATGTTATTTTGGATCCTGCACCCTCCTGGATTCAAGATACACCTCTATTCTGTCTTTTAATAGTAACTCTATTAATCTATCCACTATCAAAGTCAGGCTTACTGGCCTACGGTTCTTCTATTAAAATGGACAAGATCTGCCCTGTTCTAATCCTTGGGATCACTCCTATGTTGAAAACATTGATTGAGAAGAAGCATAATTGGAGATTCCAGACTCGCGAATGCACACCCTTCCTGACAAACCATAATCTAAAAGAACACATAGACATGATGATATGTGTACTTACAGGGACTGGCATGCTGAAGGTAGTGCCCAAAAGACAGGTGAGGAAGAGGAGCTTCATACTGATTGATAAACCTAAGGCAATGAAGACAAAATTAAGACCAAATTATTTGTCATTATTTTGATTACTTTTCATTACAGCATGTGTAGTTCTTCATAGTGATTGGCAAGTGATTCTTACTGCTGCTGTTTACTTGTTTGAAGTTCCAGATATTGCCGAGGTTTTTACTTTTTGCATTACACATGTTTTGAGTCTCGGCATGTCTGCTGAGATATTTGCATAAAGCATGGTTTCCAACCCTTTTTTGTTTTGTGGACCCTTCATGAATCTCCAAAATTTCACAGTATATGCAACACTCCAAAACCCCCAAATCACAGGACGTAACACTTAGAAGAGTAAGATACTGCCACTGTTGGGTATTATAGCTAGAATTTAAAAATACCTCTCCTTCACTTCTCCTCGTCCTAGGAGTGTGGGTGTCTCTCTCCTTCCCTGTTGAAGTCTCTGTCCCTGAAACTTTCTCTTCTCAAGGATTAAATATGCCGCGCTGCCTCTCTAAGCAAGCCCGCCCCCCTGTCAGAGGCAGAGACATTTGGCTGCAGATAGTCACTCACAATAAAGGAGGTAACAGTGTTAAAAGAGGAGGAAGTGCTACCAGTTGTTAGATAATTTACTTTCCAATCACTTCAACTTGCATAGGGGAGAAAAGGAAATTAATAGCTATAGAGCCCAGTTCCAGAACATGCACATCCGGCCTGCAGGCACGTCCTTATCGAAGACAGCTCCGATTTAACCCTAATGTCGCAACCGTGGAAATAGATGCACTTGCAGTTTTGGAATTGGGGACATAGATGTTTTTGGTGTGGCACGAACAAAGCACTATGGGGTACCAGACATGGCTATACGAAGCAAATGACTTTGTATGTTCCCGCACGCACCGTACTCTGAAACGATGGATGTTTTCATCCCACCTCTCTCCACTACATACCCACAGAGTGCCATGTCCCCCTGCAAAACGTGTAGCTCCTAAGCTGCTCCTCTCATTGACAGTGTTGTGCTGATGCACACTACATATGAATACATAAATGTCGATGCAAACTAGACTATATATACCAGTCTGTTTCATGCCCAGAATACTGGAAAATAATCTCAGTTCACTCTGAAATAGTATAAAAGCAGGTAGAAAGTGATATCTTTGTCATGACCTACAGTACCTTGCAGCACAACATACATGGCAGTAGAAGGCATATTTAGTTATGCTTGCACTGGTCATCTCTGAAAACAGTCTGTACAATGCTAAGTATGGACCAGAAAAAATCAGAAGAGATTCTCCATAGTGAAATGTCAGAATATATCCCTGTTACTAATAAGGGACCCTCAGAATGGGAGCATTCAATAGTGCAAGCAGAACTAATACATGCCCACAGGCACCATCATCGCTCTCTACAAATGTGCACATTTTTGCACTGTTGAATGCTCTCATTCTGAGGGTCCCATATTAGTGACAGTGATATGTTTTGACATTTAACTATAGAGAAGCTCATGTGATATATATTGCCCAATCACACTGGCAACTGGTGACACTGCGGTCGTCCCTATGGTCCAGGTATTGGCCAGGCATTCATGTCCTCTCAGATTTGTGAATGAGCACACCAGATCCTCCCATGCAACATGCAAACCACACACACACACACACACACACACTCGCGCACACACAATCGCACACGCACACACACACACTCGCACACACAAATAACATACCTCTGCCAAATCCATGCCCTTCACCTATAGACAACTGTTGTGAAGACATAATGGCATGGCGTCTCAGGACACCATTTCTGATCTGCATTTCTCAGTCAAACACGATTCTGCTCCATACTGCCTCACATACCATCCCTACATCTACATTCCCATTTTTCTGAATACTGGAATTGTTAGGGAAGCTGAGAATAGCCCCTTTAGCACAAACAGCAAATGTTACCATAGCCAGAATAAAGATTATTGCTTTATATTTCTGTGGTGGTGTTTTTTATTGTTACATCACCTTACAAACATCCCTCAGCTGTGCATTCTATTCTTTACAACTACAGCTTGTGCCCTCCCAGATAGCAGACACACCAGTTTAGTACAGAGATGTCACATATTGAAGATCAGAGCAGAGCGTTTTCTAAGTCCTGGTCTTATTCCATGTTGCCGCTGGTATAATGGAGGCATCCACAAGAAACATTCAGGACATACACGGACCTTCGCTGAAAGTAAACTGAATTCAACTTGCCCCCACTTCCCCAGCAAGCCTACCGCTATCCACCCACTCTCCTATGAGCACCTCTGCTAGTTATAATACTCACATGTCAAATATTTAACATCATTTTGCAGCAGGGAAGCTTTACTCAACCAACTCAAGATTTCTGAATGCAAAAGTGAAAGGGACAAAGATGTGGGTAATTTTGGGTAACCCTATAGCAGCGATGGCGAACCTATGGCACGCGTGCCAGCTGTGGCACGCGAAGGCCTTGCAGCTGGCACGCGGGAAGGTCCGCAATCGAAAAAAAAAAAACAACCCTGTCTGCTGCCGTTGTTGGGGCCGCCGCGGCAGAATCGAGCGTGCCGCGGGGCCCCCCTGTACCTGGCAGATCCTGCCCTCCCCGTAGCAGCTCTCTCTTTGGAGCTACAGTCAGACGCGCCGGCTTGCAGAGCGCGAAGGGAAGAGTTTCCCTTTCGCGACTCTGTTAAGCCCGCGGGGGCTGATGGGACTTCCCATCAGCCCCCGCGGGCTTAACAGAGCAGCGAGGGAACTCTTCCCTCGCGCTCTGCAAGCCGGCGCGTCTGACTGCAGCTCCAAAGAGAGAGCTGCTACGGGGAGGACAGGCTCTGCCGGGTGGGTACAGGGGGGCCCCGTGGCACGCTCGATTCTGCCGCGGCGGCCCCAACAACGGCAGCAGACAGGGTTGTTTTTTTTTATTAATTTTCCCTGGGCTGGGCTGGGCTGGGCTGGGGGGGGGGTGGGGGTTAGGAGTGGTGATGGGCTGGGCTGGGCGGGGCTGGGCTGGGGGGGGGATAGGAGTGGTGATGGGCTGGGGGGGTTAGGAGTGGTGATGGGCTGGAGGGGTGTTAGGAGTGTTGATGGGCTGGGCAGGGCTGGGGGGGTTAGGAGTGGTGATGGGCTGGGTTGGGCTGGGCTGGGGGGGGTTAGGAGTGGTGATGGGCTGGGCTGGGCTGGGGGGGGGGTTAGGAGAGCTGCTACGGGGAGGACAGGCTCTGCCGGGTGGGTACAGGGGGGCCCCACGGCACGCTCGATTCTGCCGCGGCGGCCCCGACAACGGCAGCAGACAGGGTTGTTTTTTTTATTAATTTTCCCTGGGCTGGGCTGGGGGGGGGTGGGGGTTAGGAGGAGTGATGGGCTGGGCTGGGCTGGGCTGGGGGGTGTTAGGAGTAGTGATGGGCTGGGGTGGGGGGGGTTAGGAGTGGTGATGGGCACTGGGCTGGGGGGGTTAGGAGTGGTGATGGACACTGGGCTGGCTGGGGGGGGTTAGGAGTGTTGATGGGCACAGGGCTGGCTGGGGGGGTTAGGAGTGGGATGGGCGCTGGGCTGGGGGGGGTAGGAGTGGTGATGGGCGCTGGGGGGTTAGGAGTGGTGATTGGCTGGGCTGGGCTGGGGGGGGTTAGGAGTAGTGATGGGCTGGGCTGGGCTGGGGGTGTTAGGAGTAGTGATGGGCTGGGGTTTGGGGGGGGGTTAGGAGTGGTGATGGGCACTGGGCTGGGGGGGTTAGGAGTGGTGATGGACACTGGGCTGAAGGGGGGGGGTTATGAGTGGTGATGGGCACTGGGCTGGCTGTGGGGGTTAGGATTGTTGATGGGGGCTGGGCTGGGGGGGGTAGGAGTGGTGATGGGCGCTGGGGGGGTTAGGAGTGGTGATAGGCGCTGGGGGGGCTTAAACTAAAACTTGACTGCTGGGGGATTAGGACTGGGAGTGGGCTGATGGGGAGGTTAGGACTGGAAATGGGCTGGTGGGATTAGGACTGGGAGTGGGCTATGGGGGGCTAGGACTGGTAATGGGTTGGGGGGGTTGCTAGGACTGTAAACGGGCAGAGTGGACGGTGGCCTGAACTGCAAATAGCTGTTGGGGATGGGGCTTGGAATGGAAATGGGCTGAGGGTAAGTGGGGGGCTTGAACTGCAAATAGCTGATGGGGACGGGGCTTGGAATGGAAATGGGCTGAGGGGAAGTGGGGGGCTTGAAGAAGGGAATGGATGCTGGGTGAGACTGGAACTAGAAAGGAGCTGATGTTGGGGGAGGATTAGAATGGGATGGGGCTGGGAGAGTAAAATGGAGAGGGGAAAAATATTTTGTGTAGGAGGGATGAAAAATCTACAATTGGCCAGGTATTGGGAGAGTAATTGGGGATTGAGGATGGAGGGGTAAAATTTGTGTGGATGAAATAGGAATGAGGAAAGAGCAAAAGGAGAAAGATTAGTATGTTAAAGCAGATGTAGAGAGAGAGAGAATGGAAAAAAAACTAGAAGAGAGAAGAAAGGACAAATGGACAGCAGACGATGGAGAGTTAGCAGAAAACATGAAGAAACCAGAAGAAAATGGCTGGACCAATTGCAACTGAAAAAAAATGCACAAAAGGTAGAACGATATCTCTTTATTTTGAATTTATTAACTGGAATATGTCAGCTCTGGGAAATGTGCATCATTAACATCTGCGCTTTGTTTGGTACAAGAGGAAATTCCTATTTGACGTTGCCACTTGTTCTCTTTCCCCAGTATTCACTGAAATGTATTGGTTTAATATTTGCAGTGTTGCCTTTTGATAGGTAGGGTATGGTGCTTTGTGAGTCCTGGTAATGCTGTCAGGATACGGCGGGTTTGCTATGGGTTCTAAATGGGCAGCGTTTGTAGTAGTTCCTAATGTGCCTGGCGGTTGGCACTGGATTATAGTAATGTAGAAATCTTTTAGTCTTTCTTTATCCATACACTCATTAAGAGACATGTTTACTAAAAGTTAGTGTATGGTAACATTATGCAGATATTTATGCAAATAAGACCACTTATGCAAATGACGTGCTGGCACTTTGAGGAAATTCTTTGGTTTTGTGCGGCAGTTTGGGCACTCGGGCTCAAAAAGGTTAGCCATCACTGCCCTATAGTGTTGCAAGGAAGTTACGTGCTTATAATCCCACTTACTTCATATCTAATTTTCAAAGGGATCTCCAGTTTACATTTGGGCACTATTAAAATCCAAGTTTGGATTATTATCCAAAAAGCGATTCATTCTTCAATAGATACATTGGTTCCCACCACTATGAACTGTGAGATATGGAAAGAAAAGATCCCTTTGCCATTCACCAATGACCCTCTTTTGTGTGTGTGTGTGTGTGTGTGTGTGTGTGTTAGCATCCCCATTCAGTATTTGCTATGTGATCTGTTATACGATACAGAGGGTAATTCTTATACTACCCTATAGCTGCAAAATCCATCAGTACTTTGCAGCAGTCTTCATTCTACATATGCACTCACTTTCATAAAATACAGGGGTACATCAGAACTCCAACCTTGCTCTGCCCAAACTATGCCCCCAGGAATATATACAGTACAAGGCAGAGATATAAGAATATGCCATCTTGTTGGCATACACATACCATGGAGCAACATTATAAAAGTCCCTTTCCCTGTGTAACACACAGATTTAACACATAGAGACGCCTTTATAATATTACCCCACGTGTAGATTTATAGTTATAAAAATGTATCCAAGAGTAAGATATACAGTTTAAAGCACAGTAACAAGTCCACTGCTCTGAACTACTTTCCATCTAATTAAAAACACGAAAGCACAACATTCTGCCATGTAATCCCATTTTTGACTATTCATGAGACTACAAAAAATGGTCCCATTCTCCACAGTGTATGTTTTCTGAAATACTTCACTCATTCCATGCTAGACATGAGCCAAGCTACTTTGTATAAACATCGGCACTTTGTCTAACAGCTGGAGACTATAGAGAGCACTCCTACTCTTCTCCATCCCCTTGGTCCTTCTCATTTTCGACTGCAAAGGCTGTCTGTAGGGCATGGCTAGCATCTGGAAAATCCTTATTTATAGTCTGGTTTTGCTGATTACATTTTACTGATATAACAACCAGGCATATACAGTATAGCATTTTGGTATAATGTTTGTAATTTTGCACTGGGGCGAGATAGGGATAACATTTGAAGATTATTCACAAATTTAAGATCTATACACAGCAGCGAGGGCACAGATGTATACTATTGGGTAACTTTATAAACTTTATTGCATGTAAGCGCTATTTAACGCACAGAAAGAGCCCTGTATAAAATGAACCCGTGAGTTGCACGCATAAACAGTCCATTTATGGAAGCTGAGGTAGGTGTGTTTGGGGCAAGTGCATGTGTATTTGCGAAGTACATGGGCTGATTACATGCACATATGTATTTCACATTTATGTCTGCTCTTGAGAAGCTGTAAACGACCTGTGATGTGGCAGATTTTATGAGGCTATTTTATAAAGATGCATATGCACCGATTAGACTTCAAACCTATGTGACTTGTTATACACTTAGCCCGCACGTGTATAAGGTTCTACGTATATGCAGGGATGAGGTATGTGTAACAGCCAGCCCTGAAAAAATAGTCCTGCTATTTAGGTGGTAGCATTTGCATCTACAACTTTGAATTGGACGTACACAGGGGGTCGTGATTCTGATCCTGCGAGGCATGTCTAGCCCCGTGGGACCAGAATCACAAACAGCCCTGTACATGCAGGCCAGGACTGTGATTCAGCCTGGCCTGCACGTACAGGAAAAGCAAAACTAACTCAGTCAGGGCTTTACATGGAGCTGTGGCGCCATGGCACTGCGGCTCCATTGTAAAGCCGCGATCCTGGCTGTCGACTCACAAAGGCTTTCCCTGCAGCCTGACCCCCAATCCTGCCTCCTAAGGCCAGGGTTGGGTTGCAGGGAATGTCCTTGGGCCCTCCTGCCCCATCTGTGCCCTGGGCCTGCCGAAAAACAACATCCAGGGAAGTTATTCAACCTCGGAGGTGGAATAACTTCCCTGCACAAGTCGTCAGCCCTGTACGTACAGGGCCAGCGACCGCCCACTGCCTACCCTAACTCTGCCCCTTCCCCGCCGACATCCAACTCCCCCGTACAACTGGCAGGGAAGTTAGATGCCGGCAGGTAGGGCACAAATAGTGTGGATGGACATCTCACTGTGACGTCCATCCCCACTATTCGTGGGACAGAATCAGGCCCATAAGATTTTTCTGCACCAAATCACATACTTGTATTATACATGTAACTTTGGGCATTTAACAACTTTTATATGTATTTTAATCCTGCAATTTTTTTAAAGTATTTACACCATCAGCATTGCAGATGACTGCACAAATGCTTTTGAATATTTGACCTCTACATTACCTGAACCTTCTTTGTAGACCTTTAAGTTTCCATTAATAGGCACTGAATTGCCATGCAATGACTGTGCTCCTGGTACTGGTCGTTTTTACAGAATGCATAAATGAGTAAATGATTGAGGTGAGCACTATAGGCCTTCATGTCTACTTTATTCCATAACTTTATGCTCCCAAGTGTTGGAACATATTACCACCAGCAATCCGAGCCATCACCGATCTCACACAATTCAGGAAAGCACTAAAACATTACTTATTTATACAACATTACCAGATCAACCATACTCCACCATAGCCACATCTTCCTTCCAGAAACCTCTGCATATTAGTCCCTATACTTAATATCTTTCTGTAGGTTCATAACCCACTATGCAAAGATTACTGCTACATATGTAAATAGTTGATGTGCATGTTTCCCTAAGTTATCCAAGTTGTATTTCCTTGTTCTCTGTAAACTAACGTTTGTTCATTATGTTTCACTGTTCCATGTAAACCGCGCTGATACTAAATAGTGCGGTATATAAGAAACTAAAATAAATAAATAAACTGGGCAGAAAGGTCAATGAGATTCCTGTGAAATGTTTTATAGCCTCTCGCATCCTAGGCGGAGCACAAAAATTTCCATATATGGCACGTGCAGAAATATAAGCCACATGTGGAGAATGGTTTGTTTGAATAGGATAAGGTACATTTCATTTCATTAGGAAAACATGTCTAGTGTACCAAAAAGAGAGGCTGCAACAAACTATGGCATTTTGAATTCATTTTAACCTTTGTGCATTTACTTACCAGCAACTTGAATAGACTGTAAGCTCTGTCAAGCAGGGACTGTCTCTTGTGTGATATGTACAGCACTGTGTGTACCTAGTAGTACAATAGAAATAAGAAGTAATTTTACTAGTACTACTCATTTGTATAGTGCTACAGGGCATACACAGTGCTATACATATACATATGTCCCTGCTCAATAGAGCTTACGACCTTTTCAAGAAAAAGACACACAAATACAACAAATAGGGGACTAGGTTAGAACTAAGAAGAAATGGTTATAACACACAGGTGTGGTAAACAGAAGAACAAGGGAGGGATCTATAAAGGAGCCTCGAAGATGTGGCTTTTAGCCTGTATTTGAATAGGGCCAGAGATGGCGGCTGTTGTAGTGATTTGGGTAGTCTGTTCCAAGCATAAGGTGGAACATAGTACTGGAGCTGGCAGGGGAAAAGAAGGGAACAGCTAAAAATAATTTACCCGCTGAACGGAGTTCCAAAGGAGGGGTGTAGGAAAGATAAGAGAGGAGAGGTAATGAGTTGCTGCAGAATGAAGGCACTTGGAGGTCAGTAGGAGAAATTTGAATTCTATACCATAATGGATAGGGAGCCAATGAAGCGACTTGAGAAGAAGGTTTACATGAGCATAACATCACTGGCTAAAGATTAGTTGAGCGGCTAAATTTTGAATGGATTGAAGGGGAGAGAGATGATTTTGGGGAAGTCCAGCAAGAAGCAGGTTGAAATAGTCTAAACGGGAGGTGACTACAGTAGATAACAGTCTTAGTAGTGCGTTCAGAAGGGAAGAGGCACATTTTGCTGGTGATATAAATGTAATGTGTGCCTTTTTAGTCAATGCTGACCCCGGTGACCCAGCAGCTCCTGAGTTTTCTTGGCAGTGTCACCAGAAGTAGATTGCCAGACCTTTCTTCCAAGGCAATGGCGGGTTAAGTGACTTGCCCAAGGCCACAAGGAGTGCTAGTGGGAATCAAACATGATACAGAGAAAGAAATGGAAGATTTTAGCTATCTGTTGGATGTGTGCAGAGAAAGAGAGAAAAGAGTGAAAAATGAGCAAACAGGGAGGATAACATTGTTATCTGTAGAAAGAGAGAAAGGAGGATAGGGGTGAGAGGTAAAGAAAGAAAGGGAGAGAGACTGGAGGAAGTAGTACATCTGCTCATTGCCATCCATTTATGTACATTCCAAAAAAAAAACTGAGCAAGGCAGAAGAGGAACGGCTAGCTTACCTATCCGTGGAGATGGCAGCAGAGCAGCTGAAGAGCAGGGGATGTCCTTTGTTGCTACGACACCTATTTAAACTAGGACCCTAATGCCACGGCTTAAATTATTCATCTGCAAATCTTTGTGAGTCAGAAGACTGAGCCTCCATTATGCAATCATTGTATCTTCTTCTTAAGGTAAAGTGACGCCCAAAATCCAAGAAATCTCATTAAGGCCCATTAATACGTCCACTAGCAGGAAAACACATAGATATAGACATAGACACGTGTGCATCATGACTTTACAGTCCTCTAGTACAACCTAAGGGATTTTTTGAGGGGGGTGGGGGAGCAGGAAACAAACAAAAGGAATATAATGACATTTGCAAAATGTTGCCTTTTATAGCATTATGTCTTAAAAGGACCTATTTTAGCTATTAAAATGCCAATGCATATAGGGATGGTAATTTTCAAGGCCATTTATGTGCCAAATAGGTATTTACCCAGGTAAGATGGCCTGACAACTGAATTGTTCAAATAAAGCTTGAAGTATATGCTACATTAAAAAGAGGTATTTCTGTGGGTGCATTACATCTGGGGAGGAAAGCAGCATTATACAGGAGATTTCCAAACATACACCACACTTTTGGTCTGTTTAGCCACCCGTACAGATAGCAGATGTGAAGTTCACAGACACTTTTACTATGTCTACTTTTGACCTGAGATTTGCATAGGAAAATAAAAGAGGTTCTTTCTGCTTGAGAAATGGTACAATGTATACTGTTTTAAAAGAGCACATACTTTGCACACATTGCAGCCTATAGAAAATTGCCCCCAAATTTAGAATTCAAAAATAAACTATACAGCAAAAATACTTTTTTTATTATAGAGGATTTAGAGGTATATAATATGAGACTATTTAAGACTAATCAGAGAAAATATTTTTTCACTCAACAAGTAATCAAACTCTGTAATTTGTTGCCGGAGATATATAGTAAACGCTGTTAGTGTAGGTGGGTTTAAGAGAGGTTTGGACAAGTTTCTGGTGGAAAAGTCCATAAACCATTATTAAAGAGGACTGGGGAAATCCATTGCTTACCCCTGGAAGTTACGTGTATACTACAAGTATATGTCTTTTGGGAACCTGACTGGTAGTTGTGACCTGGATTGGCCACTGTTGGAAACAGGATACTTGACTTGAAGGACTCTTGGTTTGACCTAGTAAGGCATCTCTTATGCTCTTGTATAAAAAGGGCATTAGTGAGAAAGTCAGTGAGCGATACTCTGTTCAGTATACAGATGCATAGCTGGAGAACCTTAGGGCAGCCTTTCAACTCACCTAAATTTTCTCGATAGCGGACCGAAGATTGTTGCTATCCAGATAATTTCTGAGAATGCCCATGTTCTGCCCCACCTCCGGATAGTGCCAACGCTGTCTGTAAGGATTTTCAGCAGGTTTTCCACAGATTGTGCTAACTACAGCAATATCTGGATAGCAGTCACCATTATCTGCATATTTGCTCTTGAATATTGACCTGACTGATTTTAATGAATTTCCTGATACGAGAATCTGAATCCAAACCAGCAACTGAGAAAAGTAAATCAATGGAACAATTTTCATCCTAAGATAATTAGGTCTGATATTCAAAGGTATTTACGTGATTTACAGACCTGCTTAGAGGGATACTCGGCTGCACTGACACGGTTAGCATCGAGGCACTCTGGGGTGGAGTGGAGACGGAACCCATCACTAACCAGGCAGCGGCGATATTGAAACGCTGCCTGGTTAGCGATCCGTAGGTAAAAAATAGGCATGGGAAAATCTGGGAGCTAACTGGGCAGCCCCTCAATATTGCCGCTGCCCGGTTAGCTTCTGCTCCATGTGGCGCCACGCAGCAGACCCGGATATTCAATGCCGGTGGCCGAATATGGCCCTGGCATGGAATATCCGGGGTTAACAGTCAGCGGCAATGGCTGTGTGCTTTAGAAGCGCTAGCCACCACCTCCAAATACCGGGCCCATTATACCTAACCCTAGAGATAGTAAATTACTGTGAAGCTTGCTATTTAGCTTAGACAGTTTTAATATGCCTCTAGGCAGTAGTGAATGTATAAACGGTTCATTCATATTAGCTATATGTTTGCTTTTGATAAAGAAATAAAGCAAATATACTATGAAAGTGGTATATTAACTAACTAGACAAATAAATGTAAAATAAATGTTAATACTCACACACATTTTCTTTCACAAATTACATTTGTGTTGTATCATATAATAAAGCTTGGGGTTCAAGCTGATTGCACACATAACAAATTATTGTAACCATAATTGCTAGTTACATGTATTAAGGGACTGATTCACTAAGTTGTTTTTTTCACTTAGAAAACGGGAGAAAAGCCTTAGTGATTCGGATCCTCAGCTTTTTTTTCAATATACTGCTAGTCAGTTTGAATGTGTCCCTTAACTATATAGAAGAGCTAGTCTTATTTTTATTTTACTTTTATTTAGCAGCATGTGATATACTGCCAAAGGCGTGGCGGTCATCAGAGCAATTTACAATAAGATAAAATGAAAAGGGGGGAGGAGAACTATAGAAAAGAGAGGGAAGAGGGATAGGAGAAGGGATTACAAATTCTAAAACAGAGAGGGGTGGGAAAAGAAGAAAAAAAGGAGATAGACTAACTCGGGGGAGGTGGCATGGATTCAGGAAGAATAGACTCAGGGAAGGCTTGCTGAAACAACTGGGTCATCCATCTTTTCTTGAATTTAGAGAGGGAGAACTCGAGGTGAGGGGGTAGGAGTTCCAGAGGGAAGGCCTAAGTTAGGAGAAGGGGGAGTTCCTACAGACATCCAAACAGCAGGGAGAGAAGAGCTTATTAGAAGAGTGGAAGGAATGGGAAAGTTAATATGGTGAAATTAGAGCGGCCAGATAAAGCAGGTAAGCAGAATGCAAAGCACCATGGACAAGGAAGAGTATTTTGAAGTGTATGTGGTAAGGAATCGGGAGCCAGAGAGGGAACCAAGAAAGGGGGAGCATGATCAAAATGGTGGGCATCAAAAATGAGTTTAGCAGCAGAGGAATGAACTAGTTGGAGACAGCAGTTGAAATATTTGGGAAGTCTGGCAAAGAGGGAGATATAGTAGTCTAAATGAGTGGTGACAGGGGTGGCTCAAGGCAATCTGCTGCCTGAGGCGAAGGATGAGATCCCTCCCACCCCCACCCACCCTCCCATAGAGGGGGCATGGCTTTTTCAAAACTCCACTCAGGGACTGAATCAAACCAAAAAACTGACTAAATTATATGGAGGAAATGCAACATGTTTGCACGCCAAGGAACTAAAAGAGAGCGAGAACCACCGCACAGTTTATAAATCCAAATTATAACTCATTTTTATTTTGTTGTTATAAACTGCGTTATGGTTATTGCTTTTTCTTTTTCAACATATATTTTGTATCCACAGAACCCCCTTCAAAAGTGGGTGCAGAGCAGAGCTCCCACAGAGCTCAATATCTTAAAAAAAAAACTGATTCTGATCATCTCACTAACAACAACAACAAATATTCTCCAGTACCAGGCATATTCTGAACTAATACAAAACCCTGAGTATCTATAGAGCAAATCTAGCATACCATACCATATTACCAACTTCCAAAACTCACATAAGGAACCCACCAAAAAAAGCGTCACTGTAAATACTACAGTGGGCCCTGGAACATCCATACACCTATTTGAAAAGCTGAACATGTCAAATTACTACAGTACAGTGTAGATCTTTATATACAAACTCCCTGTAAACAGAACACCTGGGCTCAGTAACACACTCAGAACACAGACCCTCACCAAGTACAGAATAAGTAACCACAATCTAAAGTAAAAATAAAAATATGTAGACAAAATTTAAACTGAAACCCCATAAAGCCAGACTCCTCAAGCAGTGCATCAGATAAATAAGATATGCAGTTCCCCCATACAGTGCAGAATATAAAGATAACACAAAATCCAATCACTAAAATGAAATACCATTATTTTTTCTACCTTTGTTGCCTGACCATTTTATTCTCTAATCATGCTGGTCCCGATCTGATGCTTCTGCTTTCCCATCTCCCCTAGCTCTCTTTCTGTGGTCTATGGTCCATCTGCCATTTCTATATCTCTTGTTTTCTTCACTTCTTTCCATCAGCCTATTTCCAGTCCCAGTAGTCGTCCCTCCTGATACCTTCCAATGTCAACTTGCATATTCCCAGGACTGCCTCTGGTGCCAATTCCCTTCCAGTCCCCCTCCTTCCCTACTGTCCAGTCCTTTCTAATCCAAATACCAAGGCAGCCCCTCTCAGCATCCACTCCCTTTCAGTTCCATTCTCCCATCCCCTGGCATCAGCCTATTTGTAGCCCTAGCCCCTAGTTTTTTCCCAGAGCCAGCAGCTCTATCTTCCCCTCCCCACCATCAGCCCATTCCCAGTCGAAGCCCCCCAATCAGCTCACTTCCAGTGCTAGTTCCCCCTCAACTTCATTCCCAGTGCTAGCCTCCCCTAATCAACCCATTACCAGTTCTACTCCCCCCATCAGCCCATTAACAGTCCTAGCCTCCACTAATCAGCCCATTTCAAGTCCTACCCCCCTCCCCATTATCTAATTTCCAATGCTACCAGTCCTACCGCGCCCCATCAGCCCATTATCAGTCCTAGCCTCCCCTAATCAGCTCATTTCCAGTGCTAGTCCCCCCTCAGCCCATTCCAAGTCCTAGCCCCCCCTGATCTGCCCATTACCATTGCTAGCCCCCCACCATCAGCCCATTATAATCCTAACACACACTGTCTCTCTCCTTTGTCCAGCATTTATCCCATCTGTCCAGTATGTCCCCCGTCTCTCCCCTTTGTCCAGCATTTCCCCCCATCTCTCCCCTTTGTCTAGTACTTATCCCCTTGTCTCTCCCTTTGTCCAGTATGTCCCCCTTTGCCCAACATTTTCCTTCTGTCGCTCCCTTTTGTCCAGCATTTATCCCCTGTCTGTCCAGTATGTCCCCCTGTCTCTCCCCTTTGTCCAACATTTGCCCCGTCTCTCCCCTTTGTCTACTACTTATCCCCCGTCTCCCCCCTTTATCCAGCACTTGTCCCCTGTTCCCCCTTTGTCCAGCATCATGTCCTCTGTCTCCCCCTTTGTCCAGCGCTTGTCCCCTGTCTCCTCCTTTGTCCAGCATATCCTCTGTCTCCCCCTTTGCCCCCCTGTCACTCACCTTTGATTCTCTTTGCTGTCCTCCACCTGGCCCAATTCCCTCCACCTGCACCTCTCATCCAGTTGCGGCAGGGGCACTCCAGCTGTTTTAATTTTAGATGTTGCCGCCTCTGCCTTCCTACCGCATTTTTTTCCAAAAGAAATGGCTTGCAGCAAAATAAAAAAAGTGGCGGGAAGACAGAGGTGGGAACATCTAAAATTAAAAGAACCGGAGTGCTTCTGCCGCTGCACAAATCAGCCTGATCGCTTGCAGTTGCAAGTGATCAGGCTGATTTGTCTGACGCTGGCAGCACTCCAGCTCTGTTTTCCTGTTTCCCATCAGCACCAGCGGGCTCAACTAACAGAGCCACGCGAAAGGGAAACTCTCCCTTTGCGGCTCTGAAAAGAAGCCAGCACTGAGGGAAATACAAGGAGGGCTCTGCCAGTGAGGCCGGGGGGGGGGGCGCAGCCATGGGGCACTTCATTCTGCTGTTGCCGCTGCAGCGGCAGCAGCTTCTGTAGCCAGGTTTTTTTTTCCAATTTCCCTGGGCTGGGGGGGGGGGGCTAGGACTGGAAATGGGCTGATGGTGGGGGTAGGACTGGTAATGGGCTATAGGGGGGGTTAGGACTAGAAGTGGGCTGAAGGGGGGTTAGGACTAGAAGTGGGCTGATGGGGGAGTTAAGACTGTTAATGGGCTATGGGGGGGCTAGGACTGTAAATGAGCTGATGGAGGAGTTAGAACTGGAAATGGGCTGATGGGGGGTTAGAACTGGAAATGGGCTGATCGGGGGGGCTAAGAATGGTAATGGCTATCAGGGGTGGCTAGGACTGGAAATGGGATGATGGGGGGTTAGAACTGGAAATGGGCTGATTGAGAGGGGGCTAGGACAGGAAATGGGCTGATTGGGGGGGCTAGGACTGGATATTGACTTATTGAGGGGGTTAGGACTAGTAATGAGCAGATGGGGGCTAGCACTAGAAGTGAGCTAGGACTGGTAATGGGCAGATTGGGGGGCTAGGACTGGAGTGGGCTGATAAGGGGGATAGGACTGGAAATAGGCTGTGACTGGAAATGGGCTAATGGGTGAGGGGAGGAGAGTGCTACTGGCCCTGGAAGAAAACTAGGGGCTAGGGCTACAAATGGGCTGATGCGGTGGGATGGTAGAATAGGACTGGAAGGGAGCGGATACTGAGAGAGTCTGCCAGAGGAAGGAAGGGGCAGGAAGGGAGCTGACACCTGGGATGTACTGAAGGGGGACTGGAAGGGAGCTGACACTTGGGGATGGGAGTGGTAGGTGGTTGGGAAATGGAAAGGAGGCTGAAAGGGAGCTGACATGTGAATGGCACTGGAAGGGGGATAGACAGAAGGTAGGGCAACTGGAAGGGAGCTGACTGGGAGGGTGGCACTGAGAGTGGACATGAGCTGTTATCTGGGATGGTATTTGGACTAGAAGGGGCTGGACAGTGGGGAAGGTGGGGGACTGGAAGGGAATGGACACCAGTGGCAGTCATGGGAATGCAAGGCGGTTGACATTGGAAGGTACTGGGAGGGGAGGACTGGAAAGGGGGCTGATACTGGAGAGGGTTACTGGAACTGGAAATGGGCTGATGGAAAAAAGTGAAGAAAACAAAAGAAGAGAGATATGAAATGACAGATGGACCATATACCATAGACCACAGAAAAGGAGCTAAGAGAAGACAGGAAAGCAGAAACCTCAGATCGGGACCAGCATTATCAGAGAATAAAATGGTCAGACAACAAAGGTAAAAAAAATAATTTTATTTAATTTTAGTGATTGGACTTTGTGCTATCTTTATATTTTACACAGTATGTGGGAACTGCATCTCTTATTTATCTGATATTGCGCTGCATGTGGACTCTGGCTTCTTGGGTTTTCAGTTTAAATTTTGTCTACATATTTTTATTTTTACTATAGATTGTGGTTACTTATTCTGTACTTCGGGAGGGTCGATGCTGTGAGTGTGTGACTGAGGTCAGGTGTTCTGTTAACATGGAGTTTGTACATAAAGATCTATACTGTACTGTAGTAATTTGACATGTTCAGCTTTTCAAATAGGTGTATGGATGTTCCAGGGCCCACTGTAGTATTTACAGCGACACTTTTTTTGGATGGGCTCCTTATGTGAGTTTTGGAAGTTTGTGCTGATATGGTATGGTATGGTAGGTTTGCTCTTTGTTGTAGGGTTTTGTATTAGTTCACAATATGCCTGGTACTGGAGAATGGTGGTGGTTGTTAGTGAGATGATCAGAATCAGATTTTTCTTTTTTAAATATTGAGTTCTGTCCTGGTTCTGCTCTGCACCTACTGTGGATGCAAAATATATATTGAAAAAGAAAAAGCAAGAACCATTATGCAGTTTATAACAGCAACATAAAAATGAGTTATAATTTAGTTTTATAAACTGTGCTGTTGGTTCTTGCTGTCTTTTAGTTTCTTGGTGTGCAAACAGGAGCATACCTAGACCTGTGCAGCCGCATAGGGTGCAAAGGCTTGAGAGGCTCATTTCGGCTGTCTGCTGTTGCTCTGCTGCCGCTGGCAGGACAATAGCAGGCAGACGAAATGCGCTCCCCAAGCCTTTTCACTGCACTTTAAGCAGGTCTGGTCCCTCCCTCCTCCGATGCGATGTCAGATCGTAAAGTAGCTAAATAGGTAGAAAAGGCAATGGCAAAAGCTAGAAGGATGCTTGGGTACAGTCGTATGGAGAGGAATGGCTAGCAGAAAAAAGGAGGTGATAGTGCCTCTGTATAAGTCTTTGGTGCGACCTCATTTGGAGTATAGTGTGAAATTCTGGAGACTGCACCTTCAAAAGGATGTGAACAGGATGGAGTTGGTGCAGAGGGTGGCTACTAAAATGGTTAGTGGTCTTCATTATAAAGCATATGAGGACAGACTTAAGGATCTTAATATGTACACCTTAGAGGAAAGACGGGATAGAGGTGATATGATTGAGATGTTTAAATACCTCCGTGGCATACATGTTCAGGGGGAGAGACTCTTTCAATTGAAAGCAAGTTCTGCTATGAGGGGACATGGATGAGGGTGAAGGGGGATAGATTCAGGAGTGATATGCGGAAATATTTCTTTACGGAAAGAGTGGTGGATCCATGGAATAGTCTCCCAGTGGAGGTGGTAGAGATGAGGACAGCAACTGAATTCAAAAAAGCATGGGACAAACATAGAGGATCTCTAAAGGAAAAAAGGGGACTGTTGTAGTTGTTGATATGGAAGGACAGACTAGATAGGCCATGTGGTCATTTTCTGTCGTCATATTTCTATGTTTCTATGTTTCAGAGTAGGGAGGGACAGATCTGCTTTAAGTGCCGGTGCCTTTCCGATCGGGCAGGATAGAAGTGATATGATTGAGATCGTTTTTTTTGTTTGGTTCAGTCTCTGATTGGATTTCTGAAAAAGCCCTGCCCCCTCTAAGGTGTGTGGTGGGGGGCGTCATTTCATTCTTCACCTCAGGCAGCAGATTGCCTTGAGCCACCCCTGGGCATGGATAATACTAATCAAGCTTTCATACTTGTCTTCATAGACAACGCATCAGCCTTTGACAACGTGGATCATAATATACTCCTTGCTAGACTAATCCAGTTAGGAATAGCAGGTACCGCCCTTCAATGGTTTAAGTCATACATCACCAACAGATACCAATATGTAAGAATTGATCAAGAATCTTCCATGACCTTCCCACAAGAACAGGGAATTCCTCAGGGCTCAGCTTTATCAGCTCTCCTGTTTAACCTCTACCTTCAACCAATCTGCTCGTCTTCAAAAAGCATCAAATAGGTTACCTCTTATATGCCGATGATATAATGTTGTTTACCCCAGTAAACACAAAAACCCCAGTATATCTCAACATCATCGAATGCATCCTTGAAGCAGAGTCCTGGCTTTGTGAGAACAACTTCCAAATCAGCTCCAAATTATTGCAATAATAAAATATAAAGTAATAATTACCACTTTTAAGTTGCTGCATAACATCTCACCCTCATTCCTCACATCTAAGATTCACACTCAAGAAGAGACCAGGAGCAGAAGAAATAGCAATCTAAGCACACTTACAATACCATCATCAATCCATAGAACAAAACAAGTAACCAGCAAAAGAGCCTTCACTTACACTTCACCCAAATTATGGAATCTTCTTTGAAACCTCATCAGGACTATCAAAGACCTCCAAGCATTTAGAAAAGAACTAAAGACACTACTGTTTACTGAACACTATAACAGCAATGCCTAAAATGCTGCCCGTCCACTCATATCCCACAGCCAATCTAAATGTATATAGTTGATATATATATATATTATCAATAGCTCCTCATATAACAGCTTCAGATCCAGGCAGCTACTTTGTACATAGTTTAATGATTTCTATGGTTGTTTTCAATTGTTCTCTATAAATGGGCCAGGCCGCAGGGCCGGGTCCCGAGGCTGGCAGTAACCTGGTTCCCGGGCCCAGCTCTCAGCCTCGTGCTCATTGCGTGGGAGGGAGAGGGCATGAGGGATGCCGGCATCATTTGAAATCGCCCCACGTCAGGGCGTGAGACGATTTCATTGGCTTTCGGGAGGGGGGGGGGGCGGGCGAGCGGTGCCTAGCGAGATCCAGCGATCGGTGTGCTCGCAGTTTTTTCCCAGCGGCGGTGGCTTGGGCTGCTTGGTGAGTCGGTGCAGTATCGTGGCAATTTTATTGGGGCATTTTGTGTCTGAGGAGGGGGGGAATAGCGTAGCACAGCGAATCAAACCACAGGGGGGGGGAGCTGGTCAGGGAGCGGAGGTTGTTAGGGGCGCGGGGACAGGTGAGTGGGGGTGGGGGGCAGCATTCGGCGGGTGCGGTGATTGTCCGTGGAGGGTGTTGGAGGCTGTGGGGATAGCTGCGGATGCCGGGCTGGCGTGTGGCTAACGGCTCGGGTGTTTTTTTCTGGTTGTGGGGACAGTGCGGCATTAGTTTCAGTTGCTGGGGATGTTGTGGGGAGGTGCAGCAGTGGGGGACGTTGTGGAGGGCCTTTGTTTTATTGGCTGGTGGGTGAGTGGCTCCTATCCCCGAGTAACAGGCCGCCAAAGTCACTAAAAGATCACAGCTTGAGCTTTTCTTGTTTAAAAAAAAAAAGACAGTTAAAGCAAAGGAGGGGGTGGCAGTGGTGTCTAGTTGTGTGAGGGTTATTAAAAAAAAAAAAGGGGGGGGTGGGAGGTAGAGCTTGTGTAGGGCTGCGCTCAGCATGGGGCGGTTGCAAAAGGGGCCAGGTTTGAGGGGGCAGTGGGGGGAATTGCACGCCCAGTCAAGGGGGAGGGCAGCTTGGGGGTGGGGAGGAGTGTAGCCTGGTACTGTTCGGTCTGTGGTGCTGGGAGCTCGTCAGGCTTGGAGGACGGTGACAGGATCCCGTGGGGGAGGTGGGGGGAGGGTGCGCTTGGTTTCTGGTGGGGGGCAAGGGCGAGGGGATTGGTGAGGGGTGGTCAAGGGGAGCTTCTGCAGGAGGAGCAGGTATCTGAGGGACAGTTGGGGGATAGTGGTCATACGGGAGCTGTGGGGCAGGTGTCAGGGGTAGGGATGGCTGGTGCTGAGATGGGGGGCAGGGTGTTTTGGGTGGCGTTCTGGTGGGCTTGGGTGTGGATTCTGTGGGAGTCAATGCAGGTGGGGTGCCTTTCCCTCTGTTTTTTCCGGGTAGTTGTAGTCTGTGGCACCCTGGGGGGCACTTTATGTCTCCATCTCCTATGGGGGTATTGGGGGGTTGGTCTGTGGGGGGCACCATGGTCAGGGGTGGGACCCGGTGGTGCGGGACAGTTGCCCAGGATGGGGGTTGCTGGATGGGCGGATGGGGGTTTGGGTGCTTCGGCGTGGAATTGGGGAGAGGGGGGCGCAGTTGCGGGGCTGTTGCTGCTGGTGTTTCTACCTCTCTCCCGCTGCAGGTACCGGTGGAGGTGAGTTCGAGGGCTGGTATGTCTGATCCTCATCAGGCTGGTGGATCAGCGTCACGGTTGCAGATGCCTGGGCAGTCGGGTCCGAGTGTGGAGGTGGCTGGCACGAGTGCGCCAGTGTCTGGCGTTGTAGTGGATGGTGAGTGTGTGTGGGGGGGGCTACTGGGTTAGGTGGGATGGCTCCATCCATGGGAGTCTCGGTTGGGTCGGGCCGCAAGACCAAGACTAAGGGGCATGTTTACTAAAAACCGCTAATTAGCGTGCCGCAAAATAGCACACTAAAAGCGGTACTTAAGAGCACTTAAACGCCCCGCAAACGTGCGATGAAGCCCCGCACACTTGCGCGTCACAGTAACGGGTGTCGCACAAGTACGTGCCCGCAAATGTCCGATAGAGGCGTGGAAAGGCTAACGGAGGGCGGAGGAAGGCCCCAGAGGGGCGGAGAGAAGGGGTTAATGGGCGGGGAAGGGGAGGGGAGAGGCACCCCGCACATTATCGGGGCTGAATTTCCAAAAAAAAATAGCGCGAGTGAATCACTCGCGTTAGAATGCATTTAAAGGGAAGAGAAACCATTTCCGTCAGCAATGTACAGCAAAACCGGGGAAACCTGAAAAACGTGAGCAGTGTGATACATGTGCACAGCACAAAAGTGCAATTATAAATAGAAAATGACCACCACAAAAATATGAAAAATAGTAATTCAGTTGGGGAACAGTTATAGTGATGGGCAAAACTAGATAACACACCCAGGAAAGCTCCAAAAAAAAGGAAATGATTTATGGAAAGGTGTACGGAGCGGAGACTCGTCCAAAAAACATTTCCCTTTTTCTGGAGCTGTCCTGGGAGTGTTATCTAGGGTTGCCCATTAATATAACTGTTGCCCAGCTTGGGTATATGTTTTCCCCCTTTGTTCCGTGGTCATTCCCGGGTTTTATTTGCACGTTTGTCACCACACAGGGTGAAGGAGCCCACAGTAAAAATGCATACAGCAGGGTTTGTGACGCCATCCTGCCAGGTTTACTACCTCCAGGGGCTGCACTGTCTCTGTGGCCATAGTGTGGTGCAGAGGACATAGCCATGACCTCTAGGACTAGAAGGCCAGAGGTTCAAATCCCAGCTGGGGCACTTGCCAGCCCCGTCCATATATTTTACCCACCACTAAACAAAGATAGAGCAGACACCCCTGTATTGCAGGGAACATAAGCATGGGGGAAACACCCATATGTTACCCAACACCGCACACACACCACAACAATGGGCATACCTACAGCAAAGTCCCCCAAATGCAGTCCCGTACTGCCACATTGCAATCAGGTCATCTGCTTTTTCTGAGAGAAGCTCATGCCAGCATGTTGGCACACGAGTACATGTGGTGCGGGGGCAGTGGCAGCTAGCCGCAGTGGCAGCTAGCCACAGAGGACAGAGGCCAAGCCATGTGCAGGCTGGCACAGTCCACTGCAACACACAGGCCCTGCCGGATCCACAGGCATGGACGTTCCAGGGAATCCAGCCAATCTGTGGCTACAAGGTGGTGCAGTGCACACAGACAGTGCATACAAAAACAGAAGGTCACAGGTTCAAAGCCCAGCTGGGGCTACCGCCAATCCTTCCCACATATTTTTCCCACAGCTACACAGTGATAGTAAGGACAAACCTTTCGTGGCGAGGCCATATGCAATGGTACTACGTCTATCTTTTACCCCACTGAGCACAGACACCATGTACAGGGCAGTACCTAGAGCAGAATCTCCCAAATGCAGTCCTGGTGGGCCACACACCAGTCAGGGTCCATGCTGCCACTCATACAAATGCCTGTGCTGTATATCTATGCACCACCCCCATGGCATGTAGATGTAGCTCATGCATATTCATGAGGAACAGCAGGTAAACCCGATCAGTGTGATGCACACCTGGACTGGAGTTGGGAATCTCTGCCGTAAAGCAGCAGCCAACAGGGGCAGACACACCCACACCCACAGGCCCCATTGGCCAATGTCTCCTGGAGAGGCAGAACATTGGACCCTGTGCATCTCCCAATACTAGCACCTGCATACCCTAGCAATGGAACCCTACACCTGAGGTATACGGTACACAGCTCTGAGACGCTTGCTAGGAGTACTGGCAGATAGATATCCATACGTTACGCACATACTGCTAGTTGACCCCATCCGAACAATCTGTTTGGTGTTTGCGGTGCGTGCTCCAGCCCTTGCCTCTGACGGTGTTTACCACTCTGGGGAGTGACCCCCAGCAGTACTGCGTAGCATATCCATGCCTTGCCGTGCCCAGCACCAGTTTGGTGGGCAAGGCTAATTACCTCCTCAATAGTAGCACCATGATGGCATAGGTGTGGAATTGTGTGTCTGTCTATACCAGGGGTGGGCAAACTTGGTCCTGGAGGGCCGCAGACCAGTCAGGTTTTCGGGATATCTCTAATGAATATGCATGAGATATATATGCATTAGAGATATCCTGCCAACCTGACTGGTTTGTGGCCCTCCAGGGCTGGATCTGGAGACCCCTGCCTTACACCTCTGTCATTTAAGATAGTGAGTGGACAAGGTGCAGATGTCCAAGACATCAAAAAGGTTAGATAGAATTTGTCACAGTCCTCCTAACTTCTCACCACCACTAAAAAATTGTCTATTAGACAACTTTTTGGTGGTGGTGAGAATCGAGGAGGAATGTGACACATTCTATATACCCTTTTGATGTCTAGGACATCTGTACCTTGCCCACTCACGATCTTAAATGACAGAGGTGTAAGGCAGGGGTCTCCAAATCCAGCCCTGGAGGGCCACAAACCAGTCAGGTTGGCAGGATATCTCTAATGCATATATATCTCATGCATGTTCATTAGGGATATCCCAAAAACCTGACTGGTCTGCGGCCCTCCAGGACCGGAGGTGCCCACCCCTGGTCTATACAGTGGGTGTTGGCTGCATGCCCCTTCCACAGCCCACACTGCCAACACTGTTGCCAGTATTGGCCTGCCAATGTGCATAATGAGTAGCAAGGGACCATGGGTATATCTCAGACAGAGTGGACTGACCAGGATGCAGCTGCACAGGGCATAGGGCACTGGCAGGGGCATGGTAGTGCCCGGCCACCACCTACACAGACAGGGTGACCTCTGTATGTGCTGCTGGGGGATCACTCTCACCCTGAGTGTGCAGTGACGGCAGCATGGCTAGGCACCCCCATAGTGCTATATTGTGATTCTCCCATGTAATATGTATGGGTGTCCTGTGGGGGCCTCTTCATGGACTTATCTGTCTGTGTGTGCTGCCACCCCAGTTGTGGGTGCATGCATGTCCATCAGGACCAGCCAGCAGACTGTTCACAGCTGATATGTGTTGTGATGGAGTGCCTTGCAGGGTACAGTGGCTGATGGCTTGCTGCAGGTGAATATCAGATAGTGGTGGGGTGCATCTTTGAATATCCAGGCCTAATGTCTGTCTGATATTGTGTTATGGATGTGTGTGGAGCTGCTTGGACTGCCCTGTAGGGTGTCTGTTCCCTAGCAGGACTGGGGTTGATGGTCCACTCTACTGCCATCGGGGTGGGGATCTGTTGAGGGGAAGCCCTGTTTTATCCACCTGGGGGTCCATGGGGTGGGGGTCCCCACTAACTGAGCCAGACAGAGATCTCCAAAATGTTTATGCAGCACCTACCTATTCCACAGGTTATTGCTTGTTTGGAGCTCTGACATGGCCGCATTTGGCCGTGCCTGGTGTTGTGGACCTGGTCCTGGGCGCAACATCTCACACTCAGGGTGAGCACAGTAACCGCACAATGTGATGGTGTTTAGCTACTCTTTGCCGTTTGTCCACCCACTCAGGACACCCTACCAGGCCGAGGTGCTGTGTGGGTGCACACGGACACTTCCCCCTACCAGGCCGGGGAGCTTTAGGGGTGCATTTCCCATCCTGTGTTCAATCGTGGACAGCTGATTTGCATGTGCAGTGCATCATGGGTACGGGTGGTTCACAACAGCAGACTGTCAGTGAGGTGACGTACAGGCTATCTGCAGCCAGCCAGGGGCTGCTTACAGCTATAGAGCTGTAGCCCAATGGTTACGTCCCTGCCTGTGCAGCCAGATGTCATGGGTTCAAACCCACAGTGGGGTTATGTGATAGGGGTGTCCACAGATTTATTTTAATTTACTGTACATATGTTGCTGCCAGCAATACCACCCTCAGCGTACTGTACCCATAAGGTGCCTCTGAGGGTGCTTTATGGGGCGCCCTATAGGGCACGTTACGGTTGCCAGCCATATAGGGTGCACTATACATTATCCTGTGTCGCAACATACATGCTGCCCTATAGGGGACATTCTAGGGTGCCTTGGCGGACGGTGCACTGTAACATGTGCCTTATGGGCCGCCTTATATTAATATGCTGTGAGAGTGCGTTTGCTAGTAGTTATCACAAAATAAAATTAGAAAGCCTCCTACAGCACTCCACAACATATAACATACTGCCTCAGCTAGCCTTTCTCACTGGGCATTGTACCCCTGGTCCCTGCACCATTGGTCAGTGTCTTAACCATTGTGCTGTGGCTGTGTTCCTTTGCTTTGGCATCAGCGCGCCGCCTTATGCCCATCAGCGCGCCACCTCCTGCTGCCCACAATTAGTGCGCCGCCTTGTGCCGCCCAAAATGAACAGTGCGCCGCCTTGTGCCGCCCAAAAAGAACAGTGCGCCGCCTTGTGCCGCCCAGATAGTACAGTGCGCCGCCTTATGCCGTACAAAACGAACAGTGTGCTGCCCAAAAGTACTTTGCCTCCTGAACCACTTTTACACATTCAAGGTGTTGCCTCAGCTGGCCTTTTTGTTGCGCACAATGGGGGATTGAACCTGTAGCCCCTGCACCATTGGTTAGTGTGTTCACCGTTGTGCTACAGCTTTGTTCTGATATGTGCTCAGCAGCGCCCCGCTTAGCCTTCCCACGCGCTAATGTGGGCCCCGCAAATTAGCGCGACGCGCACACGTATGGTCGGGTTTTTTTCTTCTTTCTGCCTGAACCGCCCACTCCTTATATGGCACACGCACACTACCGCGGCCCCGCACGTTAGGAATGTTTAGTAAACATGCCCCTAAGTGTAAGCATGGGCGTTGCTGTCGTCACGAGTCATCTTCGTCATCCTCCTCTTCCTCGTAGGGGGGTTCTTCGGTCGGATCGGCGGTGGTGGTGGTTGATAAGGGTGATTGCGCGTCCTCATCGGTGGTGCGTTGTGTGGAGTTGTGGGAGGATGTTCCGCAGAAGTTGCGGCGGCGGATCCGGAGGCGTCGATATATTGATATATTTCGACTTTTCGAGGGGAGGAAGCAGTTGGGGGAGAACAGGAAGAAGCGGAAGAAGAATGAAAAGGCGGGGAGGGCCGTAAGATCTCTCGCAATACCTTGAACTGGACGAGGGCCTTTTTAAGATTAGCAAGTGTATGGGGGCATCATGACCCGAGCCAGTATGGGGCGTTGCTGGCATATGCGGATGCGATATTGGCGGTATCCCAAGTGCACGAATGCTGGGCCTGGCTTAACTATGATGAGGAGTTCCGTGACATGATGGAGGAGAATACGCAGTTGTCATGGGGTACGAAGGATATCAATTTGTGGCTGACACAAATGTCGGCCAAAAAGGTGGGGGTGGTGGGGCGGGAGATGCTGTGAAGGCGGGCGCGCAAACAGCAACGGCGGGGCTGCGGTCCTTTCATGCCCCGGCAGGGCTTTCTGTGCCGGCAAAGGGGGGGGGGGCAGCTGGGGGGACCTCTGTTGGCGTTTCAACAAATCCTCCTGTCCCTTTCCGGACTGTAAATTTCGACATGCCTGTTCGTTTTGTGAGGTGGGGCATCCCGCCACAAAATGTAGTAGGAAAGGAGTGGCAGGAGCGCCGGTTGGGGGTAAGTGAGGTGGGGAATTCGGCCTTGGCTTCGAAGCCTATCAAAGTGGAGGCATTGTGGCCGTGGTTGGTCCATTTTGGTTGGTGTTGGCAGGTTAAGTCTTGGAAAGTGTTGTTATCAGTATTTTTGTGTGGCTTTTCTATACCTTTTCATGGTGAGGTAAATGATGTGTTTGCCAATAATAGTTCGGTTCGGTCATTGGGGGATGTGGCACGTCAGAAGATTGCGACTGAGAGGGAGTTGGACAGATAGCCGGGCATTTTGTCGATCCGCCATTTTCGCCTTTTGTGGTTTCCCCGCTGGGGGTGGTCCCTAAGAAGGAGCCGGGGCATTACAGGCTAATACATAATTTGTCTTTTCTGCTGGGGCAGTCTGTGAATGACCACATCCCGCATGAATTGTGCACGGTGCATTATGCATCGTTTGATGCCGCCGTTGAGTTGGTGTGGCAGTGTGGTGCAGGTGTGCTGTTTGCTAAGGTGGACATTGAATCCACTTTTCGGCCACTGCCAGTTCACCCGTCAGCCTTTCCGTTGTTGGGTTTCCAGTTCGAGTCTTTATATTACTTTGATAAGTGTTTGCCTATGGGTTGTGCGATTTCATGTGCCTATTTCGAGGCATTCAGTTCCTTTCTGCACTGGGTTTTGGGGCAGCGGACGGGCTTGCGTTCCATGGTCCATTACTTGGATGATTTCCTCTTTGTGGGTCCGGGGCAGGTGGGGACATGTGCTACTTTGTTGGAATCGTTTCAGGAGATGCCCAGTGACTTTGGCATTCCGTTAGCGGAGGGAAAGACGGTAGGGCCGGTGACTTGTCTCTCCTTTTTAGGGATAGAGATAGATTCGGTGGACATAGTGGTGTGGTTACCTGCTGAGAGGGTTGAGCAGCTGAAAGGTTTGGTTTCGGCTGTGGGGTCTTCTGCCAAGGTTTCTCTTCGGGAATTGCAGTCTTTAGTGGGCCATCTAAATTTTGCATGCTGTGTTATCCCAATGGGGCGTCCCTTCGCCCAGCGTCTGTCATTAGCAATGGCAGGGGTTCAGCGGCCTCATCATCGAATCCGCATGTCGGTGGGAATGTGAGAGGTCTTGCGGGTGTGGGAATCATTCTTATCGGAGTTTAATGGCTGCACAGTTGTACAGTTACCCGAAGTGTCGAATGCGGATTTGCAGTTGTTTTCAGATGTGGTGGGTAGTTCAGGTTTCGGTGTCTATTGCCAGGGGTCATGGTGCGCTGCGGCGTGGCCGGCTGGCTGGGCGCAGTCGGGGCTGATGCATAACATAGTCTTTTTGAAATTGTTTCCCATTGTTATGGCCTTTTGGGTGTGGCCCGAGCGGTTGTGGAATAGGAGGGTTGTGTTTTGGAGTGACAATGCGGCAGTGGTGGAAATAATTAACAGGCACTTGCCCCGGTGCCCGCAGGTAGCAGCGCTGATGAGGGTTTTTGTACTAGCTTGTTTGCGCCTCAATTTTATGGCCAGGGCGCGTCATGTGCCGGGTGTACAGAACTCCATTGCTGATGCTTTGTCTCATTTTCAGTGGTCACAGTTTCGCCTGTTGGCTCCCAGGGCAGACGTGGCAGCATTGGCAGTACTGGATAATCTTTGGTAGATTGGGACCCTGGAGTGATGGCGTTGCTGTGTTCTTCGGTGGCGCCAGAGACCTGGTCCTCGTATTTGTGAGGCTACTCCAAGGTGTGTGAGTTTTTGAGGGGGCAGGGATGGAGGGGGGCAGAGTTGTGGATGGGTCTTTGGGTGCGGTCGTCGTATGGGCGAAAGGTGAGGGTTCGTCCAGGTCGGCAGTCTTGTCGGCGGTAGCCGGTTTTTCCTTTTTCTGTAAGGCTGCTGGGTGGGGCAATCCTAGGGCTTCCTTTTTAGTGCGGTGTCTGATGGCTGGATGGGCCAAAGAGTGTCCCAAGGGACAGGATTGGTGCAGCCAATGTTGCACGAATTGCTCTTGCAGATCTGGGAGGTGTTGCCTGTGGTGGCGGCCTCTGAGTTTGAGGAAGCGCTGTTTAGGGCCCTGTTTGTCATTGCCTTTTTTGGGGCATTTCAGGTCTGTGAATTGGTGCTGCGGTCCAAAAAATGGGGGGCATTCAGGGGATTGGATGTTAAGCATGTGGCTTTGTCGGCTATTCAGCTGCGCATCTTCCTTCCTCAGTCCAAAACTGACCAGTTGGGGAAAGAGGGATGGGTGGTGCTGAAAACGATCCCCGACTTGAGTTCTTGTCCGGTGCAGAAATTGTTTTCGTATTTGCACAAGTGGCCGCAGGGTCCGGGCTTCCTATTTGTGCACAAGGATGGCAAACCGGTGACGCAGTTCCAGTTCATGGTGGTGCTGCGGTTGGCTTTGAGTAAGCTTGGCATTGATGAATCGCAGTTTGCTTCACATTCATTCAGGATTGGAGTTGCCACTAGTGCTGCGGCGGCTGGACTGGAGGGCGAGATCATTCAGCGAATTGGCAGGTGGCGTTCCGGGGCCTACGCTGGTTATGTTCACCTGGGAAAGTTGTGATTTTACCAGGCAAAGGGAGCGGCCGGGGCTTGATATGGCCGGGTGAATGGGGGCTGCTTGGGCGGGGGTAAGTTGGGGGGGTATGTAGGGTGGATGGGGGGGACGACATTAACGCTTTTCTCCATTTTACAGGTTCTCCAGTGAGTGGTATGCCGCGGAGCGGGGTTGCCGGTGGTGTCCCTGGTGGAGAGTGGTGGTTCCTTGGGCATTCCTTTGTGTATTGGGCGGAGCGCAGGGCCATCTCGCATCCCCTCGGAGTGCACTTTGGCCTGGCGGCCTGTAACATACAGCTGATATGGATGGGTGAGCATGGTATGCGCTGGTGGCAGCTTCTACCATTGGTGCAGCAGCGAGCCAGATGACAGCGACCTGTGGGATTGGTGCTTCACTTAAGCAGCAACGATCTTTCCAGCTGGTCCTGTAGGCAGCTTATCCGTGCTGTCCAGCGAGACATAGTTTTGTTGCGGGACTTGTGGCCAGGGGTGGTGATTGTATGGTCAGAAATAATTCCTCACCCGGCCTGCCAATTGCAGCGTCGCTGGTCTCGAAGTTTGACTAAGATCAACCGGCAGGTTGGGGGATGGGTTCAGCAGACGGGCTGTATGCAGGTGCAGCATCCATGGGTGGATGTGGAGTGTGCTGGTCTTTATCGCACCGATGGGGTGCATCTGTCTCCAGTGGGTCAGGATTTGCTATTAAATGACTGGCAGGAGGCGCTGGAGGAGTTGGTTGGTCGCAGCTTTGTTGGGGGGGGGGGCGGCACAAGGTTGGACAGGCTACCTTGGGCCAGTGGTGGGGTATAAAGTCAGCGCTCACCAAGACGGCGGGGCTGAAACAGATTAAGGCGCTTTGGGGGGAGCGAAGGGCTTCCCGGGGTGGGCGAGACATCCCGGTTGGGGGTCTCTGCCCAGTAGAGGGTAGTGGGGCCGGCCTTTGCTACTAACATGGCAAGGCAGGCGGCAGGGGTGGGGTGAGGATGATGCACCATCTTGCTAATAATATGGCTGGTGGGGGCATTGTCCGGAGTTGCGGAGGTGGGGGAGGGGTTGTGTTTGAGATGTTAAATATTTGGCCTGTGTTATGGGCCCGTGCTTTTAAAGCAGATAATAAAGCTGCGACCAAAGTTTTGCCAGAAATGTGCTGTGTGTCTTCTGTATGATAAAGGTGAGTAGAAGGACATGGTGTTGAAGGATGTATTGCTTAAGAGGAGGAGTAGGGCCTCTGGGATATCCTGGTTAATGGGCGAGGCCTCAGGGCCGGGTCCTGAGGCCAGCAGTACCTGGGTTCCCGGGGCCCGGCTCTCGGCCTTGTGCTCATTGCATGGGGGGGGGGAGGGGGGAGAGGGCATGAGGGATGCCGGCATCATTTGAAATCGCCCCACGTCAGGGCATGGGGCGATTTCATTGGCTTTCGGGAGGTGGGGCGGGGCGAGCGGTGTCTGGTGGGATCCGGCGAGTGGTGTGCTCGCAGTTTTTTCCTGGCGGTGGTGGCTTGTTGTCCCACCCTCCCTGTTTTGAAGGATGTTCGGGGGGTTGTTGCAGCTGGGGGCGGGGTATAAAGCCTGTGCTCGCTGAGACAGCGGGGCTAAAACAGATTAAGGCACTTTGGGGGGAGCGAAGGGCTTCCCGGGGTGGGTGAGACATCCCGGTTGGGGGTCTCTGCCCGATAGAGGGTAGTGGGGCCAGCCTTTGCTACTAACATGGCAAGGCAGGCGGTAGGGGTGGGGTGAGGATGATGCACCAGCTTGCTAAGAATATGGCTGGTGGGGGCATTGTCTGGAGTTGCGGGGATGAGGGGGGGTTGTGTTTGAGATGTTAAATGTTTGGCCTGTGCTGTGGGCCGGTGCTTTTAAAGTGGATAATAAGGCTGCGACCAAAGTTTTGCCAGAAATGTGGTGTGTGTCTTCTGTATGATAAAGGTGGGTAGAAGGACACGGTGTTGAAGGATGTATTGCTTAAGAGGAGGAGTAGGGCCTCTGGGATACCCTGGTTACTGGTTTAATGTAAACTGCCTCTGATCTCTGGAAGGGGCGGTACATAAAAACTGTATAAATAAATAAATCTCCATTGAGTTGTCCAGGTCGGGATGTAGGTCTAGGTTTGGAGGTATTTTAGGAAAGGCTCTGCGCGTAGATATGTATCAACATGCAGTGGGAGGAGTCGCTCTACAAACCTACCGTAGAGTGGGAATCATCAACAGAGGAAACTCAGCAACATACACATAGAAGTGCCGCACTTTCACCTGCAATGTTGTATTTTTTTACAACTTCCATGTGTAACATTTACATGTAAGTTGGCATTTCGCAAACCTATTTGTTATATGCTACCAATTAACTACAGAGGCTGCCCTCATTATTTGATTTCAATTTAGAAGGGGAAACTTCAGGAGATTAAGGATAATCCCGTAATTCCTCCTGTAAAGGGAGCAGCTCTAAAGCCGGACATGACAATTTTGGTCTTACTACTACTATTAAACATTTATAGAGTGCTACAAGGCAAACAGAGATAGAGACAGTCCCTACTTGTCAGAGCTTACAATCTAATCAAGACAGACAAGACAAAAGATAGGAATAACATAGAATAGGGAAGGGTAAGAAGACACAAGGAAACAAGGATTCAGGATCCAAAAGCAGCCTCAAAGAAGTGAGCCTTTAGCATGGATTTGATGAAGTCTGAGGTACAGTCTCAGGGTCTGTTCCAGGCATAAGGAGCAGCATACACTTGCAATTTCTATGTATTAGTGGTATCCACATGTAAATTTAGCTCTTTGTCCTCCAGAAGACCTGCTAAAGATCTTTTTTTAAAGATCAGGGGGCCAGTATTCAGTAGCGGTGGTCAGTGCTTTTAAAGCACCTGGCCGCTGCAACTTTAATTGCAACCAGATATTCAGTGGCAGAACTTGTCTGGCATCCAGCACTAAATATCCAATTTCTCTGGACACGGCACTTACTGTCTCCTTAATGGCAATATTCAGCAGCTAACCAGGTAACTGTTGGGGCCTCCCCCACTCCACCCACAGACAACCACAGTTTTAACCGGGCTTCTTTTCTGTGGTCTGTGGGGATATTCAGTGGCACAATCTTTCAGGCCGCTTTTAGATCTTAATCCTTTGTTCTCCTTCTGTCTCCTTACCCTTCTCTATTGTAGCCTCGTTCTCATCTATTGTACTGTCTGTCTTGATGAGATTGTAAACTCTGATGAGCAGGGACCGTCTTATTATATGTGCTGCGTATGCCTTGTAGCACTATGTAAGTTATTAATAGTAGTAGATGGTACCATTGAATATTACCGTGGTTTAGCTGCTTAGCAAGTCCTGCTAACTGGCTAAACCCTTTTGAATTTCCTCTCCCACACATATTTTTTGTGCATAAATTGCTTTGAAATTGATTCAGAGCAGTGAATGTGGAGAGATCCAAGATGGCCACACCCCCAGCTCCTGCGCTTTGGCAAATATGGGGAAGAAAAGGAAGGTTAAACAGGCTCAGCATCCCCAGACAGACCTGCTGATCTCTGACCTCTGTGTTGCGTTTTCTTAGAAAGATCAGGAAAAATATGAATTGAACAGTTGGAAAATTGTATTCGTTATGCTAATCTCAGATTAATTAATTTTCCAAAGGTTGCTAATGTTATGGCTAAAGATATGTTCAAAAAATATGTGACTGAGGTTTTAGGGGTACTGGCTGAATCCTGTCCCCCGCTGGTGAAAGCTTACTATTTGCCATTTAGTGATAAGACCCCAGCAGGGGCAGAAATTCCTGGTCCTCAGCTGATGTTTTAAATGTTTCAGACCTTCTGAATACTTCTCATAGTGAAGTTACTGTTCCTGCTACTTGTTTGATTACACCGGCTCTGGCCTCAAATTGTGATTGGCTCCTTAGAATGTTTTACAGGAAAAGGAATATTTCTTGGTTGTATGGTTCATATTTTTCCTGATCTTTCTAAGAAAACGCAATGTTGCAGGAGAGCATTTTTGCTTACGGCCGCGTGACCGGCAGCTAGGAGTGGTTTTCTTTTGAAATATCCATGTTAGTGCTGCGTGAAGTTACAGGGGCTGTTATACATTTTTGTATTTCCCTCACAGTTGCTATCCTTCTTGCATGCTCATGAGTCCCTCATTGATGGGTGACTGACCCTTCTAACTGTGCCATAAAGTAGGGCTGGTTGTTTCATTCAATTTTCTCTTGATTGTTAAACATTTTATTTTTCCTTATTCTTAGATCTCCCATTGTGGGCTTGGGGATGGGAAGCTGTATTTGTTTGCTTTAATATTCTGCTTATTATGGATTTTTCCTTTATGTATGTATTCCATGGGCTTCTCGCATTTCCTGATCAAGTGGTTAATGCTTGTAATGGTTAAAATTGCATAAATATAAAATATTTTTATGCACATCTACATCTGAAGTATTATTTGATTACCATGATAGATGGAAGATATGGCTTTGAGATCAGAAAATATTAAGAAGTTAGAAGAGTGGTTTGTGTTTAAGGACAAAGAGAGGATAACTGTTGCGGAATATAATAAGGCTTTACTTAATTTAGCTCAAACTAAGAGCTATGATCATTTGAGCTTTCAATGGAAAAGGGAGTTAGGAATTAATCTTGAAAAGTTTGCTTGGGAAAAGGCCCTAGACAAATAGCTGGGGCAAAATTACGTGACATGCAGTTTAAAATAATAGAACGTGCTTACATATCGCCATATAGAGCATGGAGGGGGGGGGGGGTGGCTTTGCACGACACAGTGAATGCCCATGGTGTGGAATGGAAACAGCACATTTGGGGAATATGTTCTGGTCTTGTATATGTGTAAAGAAATTTTGGAATGAAATTCAAAAGTTTTTAAGTGGAATATTAAGGCAAACTTTAATTCTGACTTCAGGATTTGCTATTCTTGATGTTCCTGATTCTATGGGACTTTCCTTATCAGGGAATAGTCTCTTGGTGAGGAAATGTTGTCTGCTTGCTAAACATTGTATACTTCGGAGTTGGAGAGATTCTAAAGGTCCAGAATATTGGGAGTGGAGAAATGTATTACACCAACTAATATTATGGGAGGGAGTTTCTGCCAGAGGACATGTGCGTAAAATAACTTATTTTTTAAAGGTTTTGTCTCCTTATCTTGATGGGGTTTCAGCAAGGGTAAGGAATGATATTTTAACAATTTAAATTGGCTAAGTTAGGATAAGATAAAGGGAGGGGTTGGGATTGAAAGAGGTTGGTGGGGAGGGAGGGGACTGGAAGGGGGAGGTGCAAAAGGGTGAAGGTGAGGGAAGGATATGGGGGGGGGGAATATAAGAATGTAGTAATTATTTCCTTTTGTGGAATGGAATACTGCTGTTTGTAATTTTTAAGTTGGCATAATTAGGACTAGAGCTTAAAAGGGAAAGGGGGGTTGATGGAAAGGTTGGGGGCTAGAGGGGGGAGTAGAGGTGATGATTGGGGAGGAGGAGGGATGATGGTGGTGGACAAAGGGGGGAGAGAAGAAAAAGTAAGACATATTCCCCGTAGTGGGATAGAATATTGTTGTTCAATATCTTTTCATATGTATGCTGTGTTTCAATATGTATGCTGTTTACAATGTTTCAAAATGTATGCTACTTACAATGTTTCAATATGTTTGCAATTTACAATGTTTCATTATGTAAGCTAATTTACAATGTTTCAATATGTAAGCTGATTACAATGTTTTAACATGTATGCTATTTAAAACGAATAAAAAGATTTAAACATAAAAAAAGAAATTGATTCAGAGCCTAAATCAACAAAACTGGACTTCTCAAATGCTAGAAACCCATCTGTAAAGTGGTCCAACTGTGAACCTCTGTGTAGAAACAAGATGAAGACTACTAAAGAGACAGAGGCAACTCTACAAGACATTACAGTTATCTAAACCTATTTTCTAAAGTCTACAAATACTTTTATTTGCAAAATAGTAGTTATTACAGCATTATAAGCTACTTACTATTTTTTGTGATCTTTTTATGTTGAGCCGCCAGTACCATCAAAATCAGCAAACTTCGAATACCTATTAAACTAACTAGATCTCAGATAAAAAAAATCTGTAAATAACGCTTTTCGACATAATGATAATAGCTAAACATAGTTACATTGAATTTATAACCATTAATTAGTAAACAGTTGAGTAATAAGTATGGAAACCTTATGTATGTAAAACAAACGCTGGTCCAAAATGGGTTAACTTCTCCAGATATTGCTATTTGGCTTCCTCTTACTGCTCTCTTATAGTTTGTGAAGAGTAACTTGTTTTTCTAAACTTTTGAGCTACTTTTGAAAACTAAAGTGGCTTTTTTTTCCTCTTACTTTTGTTTACTTTCCTAACAAAAAGGTTTGTTGTCCTTAAAATATATCTTTTCAGTTTTGCCCACTGCTTTTCTGCTTCTTCCTTGAGGTATTACCCCATCTTGACAAAGTTTGTTTTGCTGAAGTCTAGGGTCTTTACTTTTAAATGAACCATCTGCACCCATGTTCTAATACTGATCCATTTTCTTAAACTTGTATGGTACAGGAGTGATCTGACATCATAAGAACATAAGATACACCATACTGGGTCAGACCAATATCCATCAAGCCCAGTATTCTGTTTCCAGCAGTGGCCAATCTAGGTCACAAGTACCTAGCAGTTTCCCCAGAAGACACAGATTCCACAATGCTTATATTAGGACAAGCAATACATGTCCTGGGTCCCCTTTAATAATGGTCTAAGGATCTATCCTCCAGGAACTTGTCCAAACCTTTTTTTAAACCCAGCTACACTAATAGCTTTTACTACATCCTCCAGTAACGAATTCTAGAGTTTGATCACGCATTGAGTGAAAAAATATTTTCTCTTATTAGTGTTATATGAGTTACACTGTTGCTTCATTGCATGCCCCCTAGTCTTTTTTACATTTTGATGGTGTAAACAATCAATCTGCGTTTACCCATTCCACTCTATTCATTAATTTATAGACCTCTATCATATCTCCCCTCGGCCGTCTCTTTTCCAGGTTGAAGAGCCCTAACCTTTTTAGCCTCTCCTCATAGGGGTATCCTTCCATCCCCTTTACCATTTTGGTGGATCTTCTCTGTACCTTTTCTAATTTTGCTATATCCTTTTTAAGATGCGGTGACCAGAATTGCACACACTATTTGAGGTGCAGTCGCACCATGGAGCGATACAGAGGTATTATAATATCCTTTGTTTTATTCTCCATTCCTTTCCTTATGATACCTAGCATTCTATTTGCTTTCTTGGCCGCCACTGCACACTGGGCAGAGGGTTTCAATGTGTTATCCATGATGACTCCTAAATTCTTTTCCTAATGTGGAACCTTGCATCATGTTACCATATTTTGGGTTGTTCTTTCCTAGGTGCATAACTTGGCACTTGTCCATATTCAATTTCATCTGCCATTTGAACATTCAGTCTTACAATTTATAAAGGTCCTCTTGCAGTTTTCCACAATCCTCTTAGGTTTTAACAACTTTGAATAATTCTGTGTCATCTGCAAATTTGATTACCTCACTACTTATTCCCATTTATAGGTCATTTACGAATATGTTAAAAAGCAGCAGACCCAGCACAGTTTCCTGGGGTACTCCACTATTCACCTTTCTCTTTTGGGAAAATTGGCCATTTAGCCCTACACTCTATTTTCTATCTTTTAACCAGATCCTGATCCACACTAGCACACTGCCTCCTATCCCATGACTTTTTAATTTTGCCAAGAATCTCTCATGAGGGACCTTGTCAAAGGCTTTCTGAAAATCCAGATATAGTACATTGACTAACCTATCTTTCTCTACCTGTTTATTTACACCTTCAAAAAAATATAACAGATTAGTAAGAGAAGACCTTCCCTGGCTAATGTCATGTTGGTTGTCTCCCATTAAACCATGACTATTTACATGTTCAGAAATGTTGTCCTTAATGGTTTCTACCATTTTTCCTGGTACTGATGTCAGGCTCACTGGTTTGTAGTTTCCCGGATTACCCTGGAACCCTTTTTAAAAATTGATGTTATATTGGCCATCCTCCAATCTTCAGGCTTTACTGATGATTTGATGATAGTTCACAGATTAGTAATAGTAGGTCTGTATTCTCATATTTCAGTTCTTTCAACACCCTTGGATGTATGCCATCCGGTCCAGGTGATTTGCTAAGCTTCAGTTTATCAATTAGTTGTAATACATCTTACCGGTTTATTGATATTTCTTTCAATTATTCTGCTGTATCAGCTTTAAATACCATTTCATTCATGGGCAACTTCCCTACATTATCTTCAGTAAAGACCAAAACAAAGAATTCATTCAGTCTTTCCACTATGGCCTTGTCACCTCTTAGTGCCCCTTTTACTCCTCTATCATCCAATGGTTCAACTGACTCTCTCACAGGCTTTTTGCTACAAATATAATTGAAAAAGTCTTTATTATGCATTTTTGGTTCCATGGAAGGGAGATAACACGAGGGAGGGAGTGCCACTGGGAGTGGAAGTGAGCTGATACTTGTGATGGTATTTGGACTAGAAGGGGTTAGAAAGTGGGGAAGGAGGGGGAGTGGAAGGGAATGGACACCAGTGGCAGTTCTGGAAATGTAAGGGGGTTTACACTGGAAAGTATTGGGAGGGGAGGACTGGAAAAGGGACTGATATTGAGGAAGGTTTCTGGGACTGGAGTTAGGCTGATGGAAGGACAAGGAATGGCAGATGGACTATTGCCCATAGAAAGAGTGCTAAGAGAAGACAGGAAAGCAGAAGCCTCAGATCTTGGACCAGCATGATCGGAGAATAAAATGTAGAAAAAATAATTTTATTTTCAATTTAGTGAATGGACCTTATGCTATCTTTATATTTTACACAGTATGGGGAACTGTATCTCTTATTTATCTTATGTTGCACTGCATGCAGAGTCTGGCTTCTTGGGGTTTCAGTTTAATTTTTTTCCTACGTATTTTTATTTTTACTTTAGGTTGTATTCACTTATTCTGTACTTGGTGAGGGTCTGTGTTTTGTGTGTGCGACTGAGGCCTGGTGTTCTGTTAACATGGAGTTTATACATAGGGATCTATACTGTTCTGTAGTAATTTGACTTGTTATGGTTATATTTTATTTGATATACCGCAACATTTCATAGCAGTCTATGTGGTATATAATAATTAAAAAAGAAAAGAAGTGAAAGGAACTCAATAGTGTAGAGAAGACAGTATAGAAAAGATAGGCAAGCGGAATAAGACATTAAGATAAATACACACAATTCCCATAGCCTATAGAGCTGTCATTACCATGCCCAAAGGGTCTGTCATACCAGAATAGTTACTCAGGTAAGTTAAGAGCAGTCCTAAAAAGGTAGGTTTTCAGAGATTTTTTGAAGCACTTGAAATTTAAATCTGTGCAGAAGTGGTTCGGCAAGCCATTCCAATATAACAGAGCCGCAGCAGAAAAAGCTAATTTTCTTGTTCAGCATTTCAAATAGGTGTATGGATGTTCTTGGGCCTGCTGCAGGATTTATAGTGCTGCTTTTTTCTAGGTAGGCCCCTTGTATAAGTTTTGGAAGTTTATGCTGGTATGGTATGGTAGATTTGATCTTGTAGATCTTAGGTGACTTTTTTGTAGGGTTTTATATTAGCTCCCAATATGCCTGATGCTGGAGGATGTTTGTTAGTGAGATGACCAGAATCAGATTTTTTTTTTAATATATTGACTTCTGTGGGTGAATGTCCAACCTCTGCTTTCACCCATTGTCGATGGAGAGGTTTCTGTGGATGCAGAATATATATTCAAAAAGAAAAAGTGAGAACCATAACGCAGTTTATAACAGAATAAAGTTTGGTCTCATAAACTGTGCTGTGGTTCTCACTTTTTCTTTTAGTTCCTTGGTGTCCGAGCATCTTACATGTCCTTTGTTTTTTACGGAATATATATTTACATTAACACCATGCTGGTCCAGTGCGCAGTTTCAGGAGTTATATTGGGGTTGCCAAGCCCTTCTTGGTGTTTATGTTGGAGTGTGAGTTATTGTATTGGGGTCACAAAGTCCTTCTTGTTTTTCAGAGAGTGGGAAGTGCTGTGTTGGGGTGCTAAGTCACTCTAGTTTTTGTGGAAGTAGGAGATGCTGCGTGGATGCTGTTGAGCCCCTCTTGTTTGGCAAATTTAACAGTATGTTTCCTAGGCTCTGCACTGGTAACATATGAATATAGGAAATGCAATACTGGGTCAGACTAAGGTCTATCAAGCCCAGTATCTTGTTTCCAACAGTGGCCAATCTAGGTCACAGGTACCTGACAGGTTCCCAAAAAGGCACACAGGTTCCACAATGCTTGTCCCGGGGCAAAAACTGGATTTCCCAGGTCCTCTTTAATAATAGCTTATGGAACTTTCCTTCAAGAACTTGTCCAAAACTTTTTTAAAGACAGCTACACTAACAGTTTTTACTGCATCCTCTGGTAACTAATTCCGGAGTTTGATTATGCAGGGCCATAGGCTAACTGCAGGGCGGCAGTTACATCCCCCTGCAGTTACCACATTTCAGTGTGGCAAAACAGCTGCTGTTGCAACTAAGACACTGTGGTGGCAATAATTGCACATGCGCTACTTGTGCTGAGCCATTATGTTAGTTTCTGCCGACAATGCAGATGTCTGTGTGTGAGAGTTCTTTCTCTCGCCTCACTCTGCAGTAAAGTATAATTTTGGGAAAGAAATCCTGTAATCCTAACAGTAATGGGTAAAAACATTTTTTGGACTACATATGTCTGTTTTTAGTTTGTACTGATATATTCCCTACTTGATAAAGATCTGTCTCTGTTCTGCATATGTGTGACTGAGGCTACATGTTCTGTTAGCTTGGAGTTTCTATGTAGGGAGCTGTAGTAATCTGGCTTGTTTAGTTTTCTGAAGAGAAATATGGATGCTCTAGAGCCCATTGCAATATTTGTGATGCTGCCCTTTTCTGGGTACGCTCCATGTTTTGTGAGTTTTGGAAGTTACTACTGTTATGGAATAGTAGATGTGCTCTATGGGTTCTGTACTCTGGGTTCTTGGTGAGGTCAACTGTAGGGTGTACTGGAATATGTATTGTGTTTGGATTTGCAGTTTTGCATTCTTTATGCTGCCAGACTGAAATTTAAAATATTTTGTCAATTCCGATTCAAGGAAATATCAAATTTTAAGGAAACGTCTCAGTTTAATTTTGTTTAGTAGCCTGATAGCTTCACAGCTGCTGAGTTCCAGTCTTTTCCAGCTCTAGCACAATCCAATCCAGTGTTTGAATGCATGGCTACCAGGATTAGTTTCTCATTTTATATCTTCCCTCCTCATCAATAATCTGGTTCTAGAAAAATAAATTTGATGTGCAGATATTTATAATATTTTGACTTGGGGGGAGGGCTGTGTGGCTTTTCATTAATCAAATTTAATGTTTTATTATTATGTTTGTTTTATTGTAACATCTGTTTTACTAAATTGCATTTCTAGGTTTAAAAGCCATCTAGGATTTTAGATGGGTGGCATATACATTTTAAAATAAAGTATACTAAATTTATTCAAATGATACTGCAGTGAGTCTCTACACATGGCCCTGCATCACTCTCATGCCATTCCTGGGGGAATGTAGACAGGAGGGTACACTGGGAAAATGAGATTTCTGCTTTCTTCTGATTGGGACCTACATGATCAGAGAATAAAATGGTCAGACAATAAAGGTAGAAGAGAAGTTTATTTTCAATTTAATGATCAAACTTGGTGCTGTCTTTATCAGTACACATAAATGCATCTCTTTCTATTTCTCTGGCATTGTACTGTATGCAGAATCTGGCTTCTTGGGGGTTACAGTTTAATTTTTATCTACATATGTTTATTTTTAGGTTATGGTCACTTATTCTGTACTTGGTGAGGGTCTGTGTTTTGAGTGTGTGACCAAGACCAAGTGTTCTGTTAACATGGCGTTTGTATGTAGGGATCTGTACTGTGGTAATCTGAATTGTTCAGCTTTTCAAATACGTGTTGGATGTTCCAGGGCCCACTGTAGTATTTACAGTGATGCTTTTTTTGGATAAGCTGCTTATGTGAGTTTTGGAAGTCGGTGCTGATATGGTGTGATATAGTAGATTTGCTCTATAGATACTCAGTGAGTTTGTTGTAGGGTTTTATATTAGTTCCCAATTAGTTCCCTTATACCTCAAATGCTTTCAACCATGATACATATTATATACCAATCCTACGTACATATGGAAGGAGATGGTCCGAATTCCTCCACCACACTACAGCAAAAAATAACTCTACATCCCACTCCCATTTACTTAGCATTCCTCTCCAAGCCATCCAAAGGATACAAGATGAGAAGCAACATCACCAACGCCTACTGAAATGTGCACTGATAAATGCCAGATCAGTACGATCAAAATGGCCTGCAGCCATTGACCTGATACCCCAATATAATCTCGACATCCTGATGATCACGGAGACATGGCTATCCGATTGTGACAACGTCCTCCTGAATCAGATGCTGCCACCAGGATTTGTGCTATACACATACCACAGATCCAGTCAGAAAGGAGGCGGGACCCTCATCCTTGCCAAAGCTGATTTACACTTCAAGATGTGCAACTCCTCTAGCTCAACCCACCTGGACTCCCTCACTATATCTAATGAGCTCTGCACAATCAACCTTTTCTATCGGGCACCCTCCCCCTCACCAGATGACCTTCCAACAATCATTGAGCACATGTACCACATCCACCTCAAGCTCACCAAGTTGGCTAATTGGTGACTTCAACCTCCCATCTCTTCAAGATAGCCACTCAGCAGCATTCCTTGACGCCCTGGAGGACCTAGGTTACAAACAACATGTCGATTCCCCCACCCATACTAAAGGTGGCAAACTAGACCTCATCTTCGCACCTCTCTCCATCGCCACAGTACCCCTAACTCTTGCGCTGTCTGTAACACCATTGCCCTGGTCGGACCACAGTCTACTCTGTTTCAATATACCCATTATTACATCCAGCAAGAGCCGAAGGTCTTCTAACACATCTGGAACTCACACAGCCCGCTTCCGACCACTCAACCAGAGCGTAGTCCTAGAGAATCTCCGACCACTCATGGCCAACACAACCATTGAATTAGATGATCTCATATCCAAATGGGACGAGAACCTGAGAGCTGCCTCCTGTCCATCACTCACCGAAAAGAGAATTCGAAAACGTGAACATACTCCATGGTTCTCTACAGACCTTCTTCGTACTTCTCTCCACCATCTACGCAAGCTTGAGCGACAGTGGCGACGAACTCACTCCCCCGAGGCGCTGGCAGCATACAACTCATACCTAACTACCCACCGAGCGAAGATAACACAGAGCAGGAAAACTTACCACACAGACCTACTAAAACGCTCCATCAATAAACCACATGCACTGTTCAGTATAGTAAAATCCATAACAGGAGAACCCGTTTCAGCCCAACCCCCTATGCCTCAACCACAGGACTACGCAAACTACCTGCAATCAAAGATGATTAAAACCAACTCAAACATAAGTGTCAATAATGCCTCAACTTCATCTAAGGCATCCCATGTGATGCCACTACACAACTTCTCTGCTGTATCAAATAGAGAGATTGTGAACATTATTGCCTCTATCAATCCCAGTACAGCTCCTAATGACCCCTGCCCAGCCAGCTGGATCAAGGACCTGCGACATGACCTCAGTCAAATATTGAGCAAAATACTGAACCAGTCCTTCTCAACAGGTTCATTCCCGCAGAGTCTGAAACGCACTTCCATCAGGCCCCTACTGAAGAACAGCAGGCTTGACCCATCCAAGGTTGAATCCTTCAGGCCTATCTCGAGCATCCCACAGCTTGCAAAAATCATTGAGAAAGCCGCCCAACAACAAATCCAGCATCATATTGACACTGAAGCACCACTAGATCCATCTCAACACGGCTTCAGGGAAGCACATGGAGTCGACACAGTCCTTACAACCCTATTCAACGTCTTGGTAACAGGAATAAATAACATACAACAGGGATTCGTCCTCATCTTCCTGGACATCTCCGCCGCCTTCGACTCTGTGAGTCATGACATACTCCTACAACGCTTGAAAGATAAGGGGATTCAAAGCACAGCACTTGAATGGTGTAAATCCTACCTATCTAACAGGTGGCAACAAGTAAAAACAGGTCACGCATCATCAGAACCATTCCTGCAATCTCAGGGAGTACCCCAAGGATCGTCCTTATTGGCACTGATGTTCAATATCTACATGCAACCGATATGCGACTTGATCAGATCCTTTAACGTACAATGCCTCGCTTACGCAGATGACATCCTCCTATACATGCCGTTCGCAATTGACCATCCAGTATTTTCCCCAATAATCAACTGCTTTGAAGCTGTTGCCGAATGGTTGCTATCACAAAACCTTCGGATTAACCATAGCAAAACTGACGTCCTTTTCGTCACGAGGAACCGTAAGTTCATACCTCCCCCATCACTACTCGTCAACAACGTAGAGTTGAAATCAAAAGCTACAATCCGTTATCTTGGCATCACATTGGACCAGCACCTGGATATGACAACACATGTGAAGAACGTCACAAAGACTATATATCATAAGATCAAGACGTTACGTCACCTCCGCCCCCTACTAGATCCTACCGACTTCCGAACAACCTTCCAGGCATTAGTCCTCCCACACCTGGATTTTGCTAACATCATCCTCCATGGTCTCCCTCAATCAACTTTAAATCCGCTCCGCCTAGCTATGAATACAGCTGCAAGAGTCCTTTCCGGCTCGTCAAGATCTGACCATATAACACCCATCATGAAAGATCTGCATTGGTTACCTTTACATGCCAGACTCCAGTATAAGTCTTTAGTCCTTACTTTCAAGGCCCTAAATAACCACCCCCCTACGCCAATCAGCAAGCTTATTCACGGCACCCTGGAAAATAGAAAAAGGAGACCCACTTCAATGAACACCTTAATAGTCCCTAAAATGATAACGAAGTGCACTAAGGCCACCTCCAACAGGGCCTTCTCCTTATTTGCTCCTTTAAACTGGAATGCGCTTCCCCACGAAATCCGTGCTATAAAAAGCCTAATTCTATTCAGAAAAGCATTGAAATTCCATTTGTTCACAAAATGCTACCCAGAAGACAACCCAGACATTAGCAAAACTAGCACCCCAATACAACCAGAAAAGGGCTAGTTGGTCAACCTTCTCTCTAGTCCTATGGTGAACCACCCGAAAAGCACATGCAATATCCAAACGAGTTTATAGTATTGTATATAGCATTAAGCATTAAGTTAACCTGTACATAGTTCTCCCGGTTGTCCCTTGTTGAATTTCCCTGTTCATTGTAAACTCAATGTTACTTGTATGCATTGTAGTATGTTCTTGTTCAATGTACACCGCACTGATTGTAATAGCGCGGTATAAAAGAAATGTTAAATAAATAAATAAATATGCCTGGTATTAGAGAATGTTGTTTGTTGTTAGTGAGATGATCAGTATCAGATTCTTTTTTTTAAGATATTGAGTTCTGTGGGTGAATGTCCTGGTTCTGCTCTGCACCCACTGTTGAGGAAGGGGGTTCTGTGGATACAAAATATATGTTCAAAAAGAAAAAGCAAGAACCATAACAAAGTTTCTAACAACAAAATGAAAATGAGTTATAATATAGTTTTATAAACTGGTTCTCGCTTTTTTAGTTCCTTGGTGTGCGAGCATCTTGCATTTCCTCCATATAATCTAATCAGCTTTTTGGTTTGGTTTGGTTCTGTTCAGTCCCTGATTGGAGTTTTGAGAAAGGGTCCCCCCCCCACCGTGGGGGGGGGGGCGGGGCACTATCTCATCCCTTGCCTCAGGAATCAGGTTGCCTTGAGCTGCCCCTGAGCCTTGATATGCACCTGATATCCTTCTATGAAGGGTGAAAATTATCATAGTAATATGAGGGGAATGCCCCAGTCATCCCTACTTTTGAGAGCTGCCGGAAAGGGCACATTTGGAATTCCTATGCATGTCGAGGAGCAGCACTAAGTATGGATGTGTCCACTGTTGGGTTTAAATATATATTTTAAATGTGTGAAATCAGGAATACATGTGGTTCTTTTTGTTGCTGACCTGGACATGCCTCTGATAGGCCCCTATACGATACACGAGTATGCCAGAAATGTGCAAATACGTGTCTTTTTTAAAATTATTATTATGTATTTTCAATAAATCTTACAACACGTAAAAAAGGAGCAAAAAGGAAAATTTTACAAACTCATCACATAAAATACATGGCTTTTTAAAATAGCTCTTGGGATGTGGATGTGATTTTCAAGTGTGAATGGGCATTTGCAGACGTGCAAATCATGAACAGAGCTTCTAAAATGATCACTTTAATGTGTGTTAAAATCCAATTTGAACATCTATCACTGCTTAATAAATATGTCCCTCAGTGACGACATGAAAATAGTTTGTTGATCCATATTGTTAAAGAATGACCTTTTTAGTAGTTTTAACTTTTCAAACTATTTTTGATATATTTTGATTGGACTAACTTAATATATCTGTGACTTGCTTTCAAGAGGCAATGCAGTTACACTGGGTTTACATAGTACAAACTCATCTAGGTCTTCCGCTGTCTGCGTACGCCATTATAGCTCAGTAAAAGGGGGTGGGGGCAGACAGAGGTGATGAGAATAACACTGTGCAGTTGAAAAACCCTGTATCTGATAATGAGTGAGAAACACAATGTCTCCGTTTAGTCCTTTTCTGTAGTTTCAAAGTGTTTGATTAACCTAATTTCAAATATTTCCATTCTTGTGTACTCGTGAAGTTTCCTTAAGTCATTTGGGGAGTGACCTTCCTTTGATAAATATTCACCTACTGCTTTCTCTGCAATAGTTTATGATATGTCTAGGCAGGTAGGGCCCGATATTCATCACTGACGGCTGAACTTATAACCTGCATATTCAATGCTGGGGTCATATCCTGACTCTGGCATTGAATATCTGGGCTGCTTGATTGCTGTGAAGCTCAACAGACAGAGGCAATACTCAGTCACTGCCTAGTTAGCTTCTGCGATGAAAGTTACGCCAGGGATTCCTGCACCTGAATTTTGCTGCATATTGCTAACTGGGTAGTGGCTAGTATCGAGGATGTAGTGGCAGCACCTGCAGATATTCATCAGCACTAACCATGTCTGTGCCGCTGAATGTCCCACAGACCTGTCCCACAGGTCTGCAAAACATGTAAATGCCTTTGAATATTATCCCCCCCCCCCCCTACTCTTCAGCAGTCATGCATGAACCTGCTTTTGGCTGATCTCTGAAGCTAAGCAGGATTGGGTCTGGCTAGTACTCAGATGGTTGACCACCCTGGAATACCAGGGGCTGTAAGCTCACTGTGCACGAGGAGGTCTGGCTATCTATTTCTGGCCTTATCTTGCCAAGAAAACTCAGGGGCTGGGTTGCCAGGAGTCAGCGTTGATTCAATGGTACAAATTATATTTGCATGCTGGTAGACACATATCCTAAATGTTAAGCTTTTTCTCACCGACAGAATACTCCTCTTCACATCTATTATTAGCACTGGATCATATATAGAAGCATGACTGCGAACCTTTGGTTTTGAACGTCATTCCCATGTGGGTATCTGTAGCATCAGTGACAAGAAACTCTTTACAAGTGCTTTAGTTCTAAAACTAAGTAGGAAAACTGAACTGACAGAAATCTTGCCATACTCATTTGAAGCAGTTTCATAACCACTAACATGCTTACATTCATTGTAATCTTGATGATAACAGCATATCAGCTCTCCTTTATCTTCTTTTGTCCAAAAAAAAAGCCTACATTATTGGTCCAGTTCCCAAAAGTGGTGAAATAATTTTTGATGGAATGCTCTTGCAGATTCATTTAACACGGTAAAAACTGTATCAAAATACAAATGCCCTCACTTGGATTTTGTTACAGATCAGTATGCAAGCATAAAGAACATGAGGATCTACCAAGCAACACATGGTTCACAAGCTATAAAAATATTTGGAAAAGAACAAAAATCCCCTATTCAGTAAGCCAAATTTCTCTTTGATATCTAGATTAAGGAAGTCTGTGTGGAAAGGTAAGAACATAAAAACTGTATGGGGAGATTTGATATTGATCTATGCTGCTACTGTTTTTTAATGTTTTATTGTGGATATATTTCTGTACATCACCTATAATTGTAGATAATGAAAGTTAGAAATTTTTATGTATAAATAAACATAAAGATAAATTATACCATATCGGGTCAGACTGAGGTCCATGAAGTCCAGTATTCTATTTATAAGAGTGGCAGTCCAGGTCACATACATCCATTATTTATTCTTATATACCGCATTTCTGAAGATCAATGCAGTTTACAGGGAACATAACTAATCATTACATGAAACAGATTTACATGGAACGGTTAACAGTTTTAAACAGAACATGTATGTAACACTATATATAACCCAGAACAGTAACTATATATAGTTAGAGAGTTGCTTACAACTTAGAGTGACTATGTACAATTAGAGGGTTGCTTACATCTGATGGTATATTAAGGGATAGCTAGATAAGAGGGGGTTATGTTATCCTGTCAAAATCTTCCTTGAATAAGTGTGTTTTTAGCAATTTCCGGAACATTGCAAGGTCATGGATGTCTCTGATTTGTGGTGGTAAAGCATTCCATAGATGTGGGGCATGCAAGGAGAATGCCCTAGAGTGAGTCGACCAATTACACTTGGTTAGTGTTGGAAGTAGGAGGTTTGATGCATTGCTGTTTCTTAGGTGGTTTTCCAGGGTTTTTGTTATAACTGATTGAAAACATCTAGGGGATAGTTGATGGATTACTTTGAAGGTTGTCATGAGAGTTTTATAATTAATGCGACTCAGGAGAGGTAGCCAATGCAACTCCTTTAGAATAGGAGTGATGTGGTTAACACGAGGTGAGTGTGTCAGAATTCATGCAGCTGTATGTTGGTGTGAGCTGAAGCGGACGTAGGGAGCTTTTTGAGATGCCTTGCAGCATGGTGTTGCAAAAATCAAAGTGTGGTAGTATCATTGCCTGGTAGACTACGGAAATCATGAGGTTCAAGAAGGAGTCATAATTGGTGGAGTGACTGCAGCTTGCTGTAAATGCACTGTGTTATTTTGTTTTGATGAGGCTGGAGTGTGAGATGCTGGTCAATAGTAACTCTCAGGTATCTTACCTCAGATCTAACCTCTAGGTTAGTTTTTTTTCAACTTTTAGCACCATTGGGGGGAGAAATGATGATTTCTGGTAACAGGGTCACCATTTTCTTGAAGTTGATGTTTAATTTATGATCTGAAAGCCATTGGCTATGGCATTAAAGTAATTTGTGATGGTTGAGTAGTTTTCACTTGTGATGGTGAATGGAGCATAAATCATAATATCAGCCATATACAGTTGATAGTAGATATTGAAGTTGCTTGTGATTTTGCAGACTTGCTGAATATACAGGGTGGCCCAAAAAAGTGAGAACATCTCATAAATTAAAAGCTTAAATAGTTTACTTATTTACCTTTTTTAGCTATATAACGTCTTTATTTCGACAATTTCCAGTCGCCATCTTTTTTTTAAAATTTGTCAATCGTTTACATCTGTTTTTTGAATTTTTAAATAACATATATGCTACGAGATGTTCTCACTTTTTTTGGGCCACCCTGTAGATGTTAAATAGTAGTACAGAGAGGGCTGAGCCCTGAGGGACTCCTTGTGTCTGGGAGAATGAGTTGGAGGTTTTTTGGCCAATTTGTACTTATTGATTACGGTTTGTGAGATAGGAGCGAAGCCATTTGAGGGCAGTGCCACGAATTTCTATGTTGTAGAGATGCTGCAGGAAAATGTTATGGCATATAGTGTCAATGTCTAAAAAGATGAGAACGAAGCCTTGTTGATTGTATTCTATACCCTTGATTAGTCTGTCAATTAGTGATATTAGTAAGGTTTCCACTCTGTGGTGATTGCAGAAACCATGTTGTTGCCAGTCCAGGGGGGCATTTGTATCGATGTGGTTTTGTAGTTGGAGGAAGACTACTTTCTCAATTATTTTCACAATGAATGGTAAGCTGGAAATAAGTCTGAAGGAGCTAGGGACATTAGGGTCGAGTTTATCTTCTTTGAGAACTGCACACAATGCTCAAGGTGCTATTACCCCGTGAATCAAAACAAGCATTATGATATTTTCCATTTTATTCTTCATTTTTTGCTAATATTAATAATATTTTATTTGATTTTTGACTGCAGCCACACACTGAATAATATATTATACACAGTAACTCAAAGATCCTTTTCCTGGGTGTTGATTCCTAATATGGAACCCAGAATTGTATATCTATAGTTAGGATTATTTTTCCCTATATCCATCACCTTGCACTTGTCTACGTTAAATTTCATCTGCCCCTTAGAAGTCCAATCATCCAGTCTTATAAGGCCTTCCTGAAAATTCAGACATTAAAACGACTAGATTAGGATGAACTGGTAATTCTAATGTCTGAATTTTCAGTAGGTGGTTGACAGTCCCTTATGAGAGTCTCCTCAAGAAATTAAAAAGTCCAAGGATAGAAGACATGCCCTATTGTGGACTGATAATAGGTTAAAAGAGAGTAGGCTGAGTGGTCAGTTTTACCAGTGGGGAAAAGTAAATAGTGTACTGCCCTAAAAATCTGAATTTGGACTGGTACTTTTTAACAAATGTCATTCCTAAGCGTCCCTCCAGTCCAGTCCCTTTCCTCTGGATTGTGCTCCCCTTCCAGCAGCTTGAAGACTGAGTATGTCATCCTTTTGATGATGCTAGAGTATATATACTACTGGCACCACCCACCAGCTCCAGTATGCTCAGTCTCCAAGCAGCTAGGGAGCAGTAAGCCAAGAGATTAGGCTTACTGGAGAGACATTTAGGAAGACAGGATTCTTTCTTTCAGTTCTTTAATCTCTTTAATTTCTTTAATTTACTTCATTAATACCTTGGGTTTCTCTTTTAGTCGGGCAGCAGGTGTGTGGGCCATAGCGAGAGAGGGAGGCGCCCCCCCCCTTTTTTCTCCCTCCCCATCTTAATCTCTCCAGCGGAGCAGGAGGAGGCTTCAGGGGAGTTTCAGCGCCTGGTGGCTCCCAATCCCTGCCTGGGTGAGGAGCCGTCGTTGCACAGCAACTGTTCTGCCGGGGCTGCCTAGTTGTGTTGTCCTGCTGCGGTGCCGAAACCCTCTCGGCAGTGGAGCACACGGACAGAGCAGTGCCATAAAGAGTCGGCTCTTGAGGGCCAGAAATGGAAGGGAGCGAGGCAGAGAGCTACGGTGGCGGACTGCGTGGGGAGGTGGAATATGCGGTTGCTGGCCGCGTGTTAGCAGTAGGACTGCCGCATCAGAGGAGGTTGGCCCGCTGTGTTCATGTTTTTTTTTCTGCCGGAGGCCTGATTTTCAGGGAGATTCAGTTAGGCATTTGAGATGGGCTGACATGGACTCCCATTGCTAAAGGGGGAGTGGGGTGCCAATACTTCTTATTATTGTTATTATTTATTAGTGCTTTAGTAAAAAAAACAAACAGCAAGGTTTTTTACCACTGAGCTTTAGTCTTCCACTTGTTCAGGGCAGTCCTGACACTATGCCGGCGAGGCCACAGTGTTTAGTGTGTGGCATCCATCAGGGAGCAATGTTGGAGACGGGAGTGTGCAGAGGCTGTGCAATGAAGGCCGCATCCTTGGAACAGGGGATCCAGGCAAGTATTGACCAGGAACCCCCTTAGCCCTCTCTCAGGAGTTGGAGGGAACTGGGGGCAAAAGGGTTGAGTCTGGGTCTCCACCGCTTTCACTGTCGGATCTGCCTGCTCTCCCTCTGCTGCAGTCCAGATCCTCCACTCCATAAGGAGAAGAGGAGGGGGGGAGCTGGGGTGTTTTTTCCCCAGAGTTTGTTTTGTTGGTGCACAAAGCATTTTATTTATTTAGACAGTTTTGTATACCACCTTATCCTTCAATCAAAGTGGTCACAATACAATTAGGGGATACATTTAACATGAGGGGATATGAGACACATACACTAATGCTTACAGGGAACATAGGCAATGGAGGGTTAAGTGGCTTCCCCAAGACCACAAGGAGCACCTGTGGGACTAGAAACCCCAGTCCTTCTGGCTCAAGGTTGCTGTCCTCTAGTGGGATTTGAACCCCTGACATTCTGGCCTAAGGTAACTTGCCCCAACCACTAGGCCACTCCTCCCCAGTGGTTTGTCTGAAGCAACAGAACATACTAGGTCAGGAGTCAGCACAGGAGTGTTCAGCAAAAAGAGGAGTTGACCACAAGATGCCAGAAGACCCAGAGGTACCCCTGAAATGGACTAGGCTGGTGAATGATGCGGATCTCCACTCTCCCAGTCAGAGGCTCCTGAGGGGGAGTCCTCGGACCGGGAAATGGGGGAGGATGAGGAGGAGCTTGAAGAGGGCGACATTCTGGATGAGGAACAGGCCAGGATCGTTCGGGTGTTCCGCCAAGAAGAGTTGACGGTGCTAATCGGCGAGTCCTTGAAGACCCTCAATATCTCCTCAGGCGTCCCAGCAGAGGAGGAGGTATTGGAGGACCCTTTGATTCAAGCAGTTAGGAAGTCACAAAGGTCTTCCCAGTTCACCGAGTGGTTCGTCAGATGATCCAGGAGGAATGGGACCAGCCGGAGTCTGGCTTAAGGGGGGTGCAGTCCATGTCACAATTATAACCCTTGCCAGAGCAGGAGAGAGATTTACTTTGGTCCCCTAGGGTGGACGCGGCCATGCCAGCAGTAACCAAGAAGACAACTATCTCTGAGGGCAGTGTGGTCCTTAAGGCTGCCCAGTTAAGGAAGCTAGACACGTTATTAAAGCAAGCCTTTGACATTAATGTCCTGGCTCTCCAGGCATCCGTTTGCAGAGCTTTTATTTATTTATTTATTAGGTTTTATATACCGACTTTCTATAATTCAGACGGTTTACAAGGAACACAACCGACAGTATATTTCAACTGAATACATTGTAACAATAAGCTTGGGTGGCCAGGGCTTGCCTTCGATGGTCTCAACAGCTTCAGCTGCCGAGTGACCTCCCTGGTGGCTCAGCTAGGGAGGCAGCAAGAATTGAGTCAGGGGCGGCCGACCTCGCTGATAGCCACTATGACCTTATCAGAAGTCTTGCGAAGAGTATGGCTTCGGTGGTGGCAGCCCGTCGGTATATGTGGCTCTGCAACTGGGCGGCAGATGGTTCCTCTAAGGCCCATCTCAGCAGGCTTCCCTTTAAGGGTAAGCTTCTGTTTGGGGAGGACTTGGACAAATTGGTTAAGTAGCTGGGGGAATCTAAGGGAGGCAGGCTCCCTGAGGATAGGCCGAAAAAGAGTCGCAATCCCAGCCGCACGAGTTTCGTAAGTTTTGGTCAGCTCATGCAATGCCCTTTCAAAAGGGATGCTTTCCCATGAGAGGACAGAATTTCTGGGGGTTTTGGGGGGCAGGAAGGGGATTTGGTGCTGCTTTCTCCACCTCGGGTCCTAGGAAACCACAATGAAGTGAGGGGGGCCCAGGTGGGGGTACTTTTGGTGGGGGGACGCCTGCGGCAGTTCTTCTCCACTTGGGTCCGGGTCACTTCTGATCAATTGGTTCTGGAGGTGGTTTGAGAAGGGTATACCCTCGAACTTGCAAGACCACTTCCCCCATCATTCGTGCAGCCACCCTGCAGAGCCCCGTCCAAGGTTGCGGCAGTAAAAGAAACATTGGCGCGGCTTCTGCTCCTGGGAGTAGTCATGCCAGTGCCCAAAAGCCAGTGTGTCTGCGTTTGGTACGCCCATCTATTTTGTGGTTCCCAAAAAAGAGGGTTCCTTCCAGTCGATTCTCAACCTCAAATGAGTCAATCGGTGTCTCTAGGTTCCTCACTTTCGTACGGAAACCCTGAGGTTGGTAATAGTGGCAGTATGGCAGGGAGAGTTTCTAATGTCTCTTGACCTCACGGAGGCGTATCTCCACATTCCCGTCCACGAGTCACACCAGCAGTTTCTGCGGTTTGAGGTACCTATGGGCACTTCCAGTTTCAGGCATTGCCATTCAGTCTGGTGACAGCGCCTCATACCTTTACCAAGGTCATGGTCGTGGTGGCTGCAGCTCTTCGTAAAGAAGGGATCCTGGTCCACCCATAGCTCAACAACTGGTTGATCCGTGCCAAGTCCAAAGAGAAGAGTGTAACGGCAGCGGCCAAGGTATTCAACCTCTTGAAGAGCCTGGGGTGGATAATCAACCTGTCCAAGAGAAGATTGGTTCCCTCCCAGGAGATTGAGTATCTTGGGGCAAGGTTCGACACCCGCTTCGGCAAGGTGTTCTTGCCAGTTCAGAGTGCAATGGAGCTTCGTCGTCTGGTGCGCCAGCTTCTAGCTATGAGAGTGCCCTCTGCTTGGCATTATCTCCAAGTATTGGGGACCATGGCAGCAACAATCAAGCTCATGCCCTGGGCGAGGGCCCACATGAGACCGCTCCTGTGATCCCTTCTCCGTCGCTGGTCTTATCAGCATCAGCCATTGTCCATGGTCCTATCATGTCCTCCGGTGACCAGGAGAGCCCTGGATTGGTGGCTCCAGCTGGGGAAGCTGGAGCAGGGCATGCCCCCTCGAGTCCCCGCAGTGGATTCAGTTGATGACAGATGCCAGTCTGGTCAGTTGGGGAGCTCGCTGCGAGGGGCACTTTGCCCAGGGGTGCTGGAGTGCCCTGGAAGCTCGATGGTCAATAAACAGGTTAGCAATGTGAGTGGTGGCACTGGCACTCAGGGTTTTTGAGCGCTGGGTCTGACAGAAGGCAGTTCGGGTATTCTCGGACAATGTCACCATGGTGGCCTATACAAACAGGCAGGCAGCACGAGCAGTCCCCTCTTGGAGGAGGAGGCAGAGCGGCTGTTCGATTGGGCCAAAGCTCATCTGCAGGCTTTGATGGCGGTGCATGTAGCCAGAGTAGAAAACATTATGGCGGACTACCTGAGCCGGGTCAAGGTGGATCATGGAGAATGGGAGCTCTGTCAGGAAGTGTTCGACCAGGTAGTGTACTGGTGGGGTCCACCTATCATGGACCTCTTGGTGAGATGGGAGTCGGCCAAAGTGAGCCGCTTCTTCAGCAGGAGAAAGGAAAGGATATCGGAGGGTCTAGTTGCTCTAGTTCAGAGGTGGCCCTCAAAGGGGCTTCTGTATGTGTTCCCTTCATGGGCTCTCATGGGCAGGGTTCTCCAGCGCGTAGAAGCCCATCCAGGGCTGGTAGTTCTGATAGCCCCGGATTGGCCATGGTGGCCATGGAATGCTGACCTCATGAGGCTTCTGGCCAATCGCCCCTGGCAGCTCCTGGTGAGAGATGACCTCCTAACTCAGGGTCCTGTCTGGATGCCGCAAGTGGGTCGATTCTTGCTTACAGCTTGGCTCTTGAAAGGGCAAGGCTGCGAAGGCGCGGGTACTCCGGGGCGGTGATCTTGACCTTGATAAATGCACGGAAGCGTTCGACCTGTCTCTCCTATGTGAGAGTCAGGCGCATCTTTGAAGGCTAGTGTGTGGTCTGGGAAAAGAGGCCTATGGCGGTCTCCATGCCGGAGGTCCTGGACTTCTTATAGGCAGGGTTTGAGAAAGGTCTGGCTGCCATTTCCTTAAGGGTGCAGCTAGCAGCGATTGCCTCTTTCCGGGGTAAGGTTCAAGGTAAGTCATTAGGGGAACACCCAGACATCAGGCAGTTCCTGAAAGTGGTGAGGTGCCTAGTCTCAGCAAAGGTCATTAATTCCTCCCTGGGATCTCAATCTCATGCTCAATGCATTATCTAGGGATCCGTTTGAGCCAATAGGGTGAGCCTCGCTGAAGGACTTGACCCTCAAAACAGTGTTTTTGGTTGCTATCTGTTCAGCTAGACATATTTCAGAGCTCCAGGCTCTTTCATGTCGACCTCCATTTCTGAGCTTCTTCAAGGAAAAGGTGGTCTTGCGGACAGTACCTTCCTTTTTGCCCAAAGTGATCTTTTCATGTGAATCAGCCGGTGTCTCTTCCTGCCTTCCCAAAGGCAGAGCGAGGGGACATGGATGTTCGCCTGCGCCAGCTGTATGTGTGCAGGGTCCTGAAGCACTACACTGATAGGACAGCAGCGTTTTATAGATCAGTTTGTTTGTCTTGTTTAGGGGACCATGGAATGGGGAGGTGGTGGCCAAGGCTTCAATTTCCAGGGGGATTAGGGAGGCCATCGCTTCAGCGAAGGTTCTGAAAGGAAGACCCGTGCCGGAGGATGTTCAGGGCACCCCCGGCATGGTGCTGGCCTCGTGGGTAGAATTCAGTTTGGTTCCGCCGCTGGACATTTGTAGGGCAGCTACGTGGGCCTCCCTAGATACTTTTGCCAAGCACTATCACTTGGATGTTCAGGCAGCTGGAGATGCCAAGTTTGAGGTAGTGGTTCTTTGGTCCAGTATCGCAGGTCCCTCCTATTCTTGAACTGCTCTGTTACATCCCAGAGGAAATGGACTGGACTGGAGGGACACTTAGGAAGGAGTAATTAGAGCTTACCTGCTCATTAGCATTCCTGAAGGAACTCCAGTCCAGTCTCTGATCCCGTCCAGTTTTTTGCATAGTTGTGAAGAGGCATTGCCGGCCCAAAGAGGTTATGTGCGACAGTGGAATACTGTTTCAAAAGGCTCATCTCTGAGAGGGTGGACTCAGAGCGGTGAATGGACCAACGGGTGGCCCCTATCTGGAGTGTTTTGGGGACCAGTTATGGTTCAGGTAAGCCTCCTCCTATTCTTCAAAGAGGTGGGGAATTTCCCCTGGGGTTAAGGGGGAGGTCGTATGAATAGTAATATGAAGAGTTATATGATAGTTTACAATTTCCCAGTTAACTGTATTTAGTGGGGTTATTAGTTGTTAGTCTGTTTCACTGTCTTTCTGTTGAGTCTGCTTTGTCAATAGGATACTGGAGCTGGTGGGTGGTGCCAGTGGTATATATACTCCAGTGTCATCAAAAGGATGTCGTACTGAGTCTCCAAGCTGCTAGAAGGGGAGCACAACCCAGAGGAAAGGGACTGGACTGGACTGGAGTTCCTTCAGGAATGCTAATTAGCAGGTAAGCTCTAATTACTCCTTTATTAACCCCACATTACCCATATAGTGCACATGTCCCAGAGTGTTTCATAATTTATGCACATAAATTTGCTGTCTGTCCATGTGCCTACTCACAGTGAAAATACATGTGACCAACTCAGCATGTGTACTTACAGAACAGTGACCAGCTAAGGTACGTGTGTAAAGTCCTGTCCACATGTGTAAATCACTGGAAATTGGTAATTTATGCATTTTAATTTCCTGTCCCAAATTCGATCCCTCCTAAAAACTTACTACTTCTGGGCGGTCTTTCGGGTTTGGTAATTAGTGTGTTGGCCCTGGATAGCACTGACTGTGCTTATTCATCTCATTCTTCTCAGTCTTTGGTTTTCCTTTCCTGCAGTCCTATCAGATTTATTGATGTTCCTTTCCAGCTCTAAGATTAGTTTTACTTCCTAAACTGCTTTTTACCCCATAAAGGTGGTATCTTAAATTTTAAATAAACCATATCAATGGCATATAACCTTACATGGCTCCTTATACAATTATGTCATAGGGTCTCATTCTTATATATAATGGACCAACCACTCTCGAATGAAATCTGTAGCATACATTTGTACCAAATAGGCGTGTTCCTCCCACTTTTATTTCAAAATTAAATTATGGGCTCAAAGACTTCTGACATCAGCCATTAGTGTAAGATTAATGTAAAACTTCATATAATTCATCATTGCCCATTTGACAAAATATTCTCAAAAAACATTATCATCAGCTTATCAGATTTTTAATTTGTTGAGATGAAGACTCGTTTCTTAGAGTAGATCAAATATAGTTTCCCCCTTCAATTATTTCAAAATATCTCTGACTGGGCCTTTAAGATTTCACCTACTATTGGCTTCATCCAGGGGTCAACATGACATTAATTTCATTGGGAAATCAACATCTATAAATAAAGAAACCTCCATTAAAGACATTCATAAAGGTTAAAGCTTTGCTCAACAAAACCATCTCTCTCTCTCATATACAGTATATATCTATATATATCAGTAGGCTCCCAAACAGTGCTCATTTTACCAGAACACATTGCAATGTCTTATGGCAGGCATCTAAAAAAGACCATCATATGCACTATGTAGTACTGTGCATCACTGGTTTCACTCTTTTCTTTCCTCTCGTTCCTGTTCCGTGCTCTCCCCCTCTTCCTCTTCCCCCTCTTCTACCTCTTTCCCTCTTACCTGTGGGGTACCTCAAGGTTCTGTGTTGGCTCCTCTTCTTTTCAACCTTTTCTTAGCACCCCTTGCACTCTTAATTCAACAATCAGGAATTTCTGCTTTTCTTTATGCAGATGATATTGTTCTGCTCCATCACACCTCTCCCTCCTGCCCCGATCTCACTGCGCTGAATTCATGTCTCTCCGCTGTAGCCAACTGGTTGACCCTTCACTGTCTTCACCTTAATCTCACTAAGACCGTTGCCATTTGGTTCTCCCATGGGTCCACACCCCCTACCCTTGCCCCCTCCTTTTCTGGGTCTCCGGTCCCATTAGTTTCTACCTTTCGCTATCTTGGTGTCCACTTTGATTCTGATCTTTCTTTTCAGTCACATCTTTCTCACATTACCAAATCTTCTTTCTATTTCCTCCGGCAAATACGTGCAGTACGTCCTTTCTTGTCCTCGGCAGCCCTCACCACCCTGGTGTTGTCTTTGGTTATCTCGCGTGTCGACTTTGCAAACTCTGTTCTTATCGGTCTTCCTAAATCACGCTTATCCCGTTTACAACGCATACAACATACTGCCGCTCGCCTTATTTGTCATGCCTCCCCTCGCGATCACATCACTCCCCTCCTGTTTCACCTCCACTGGTTACCCTTTCCTTACCATTCCCAATTCAAGCTCCTCACCTTGGTACACAAAGTACTCCACTCTGGCTCCCCCCAATATCTTGCTGACTTACTTTCTCTCCACTCCCCCCGGTACACTCCCCGTTCCTTTCATCTTCACCGTCTAGCCCTTCCTTCCCCCTCCCGTGCTCATCTACAGACCACCCGCTCCTCTGCTTTTTTCTTCATTGGTCCCGCCCTCTGGAACTCTCTACCTCCCTCCCTCCGTCTCGAACCACTCTTCTCAACTTTTAAGCAAAATCTAAAAACACACCTTTTCTCCCTGGCTTTCGATGTGCCCTCTCCTTTTGTGTAATTTCCTTTTCCCGTCCCTAACCTCCCCTTGTTGTCTCTTCCCTACCCCCTCCATGTCTCTCCTGTCTACTCTTTTAAACAGAAATTTTACTCTTTTAAACGGATATTGTATTTCTTTTCCTTTCCATGCTTCGGCCTCTTTTTAGACAATTGTTTTTATACTGTACATCGCTTTGATTTTTGTAGAAAGGCGATTTTATCAAAACTAATAAACATAAACATAAACTATTATTTAAAGGCCAGTACCATTAATGAGAAGACATGAACACAAATCAAATTAAAAAAACAAAACAAAAACACAGCAACAAATATCTTTCTATTTCTATGTTTAATCCTTCTGAGGCAAAGGTGCACCAACAAAAAATGTATTCTTGTTCACTCTGCCCCAGCAATTTCAAAACATTGCCTCCCTGAGCAGGGCACATTTGTTGTACCGCAAAATGTTTCAGATCTGCTATAGTGCGAGAACAAGACTTCCAATGAAGCACCAATGGCGCTATTCTTCATCCCTGTGAACCACCAAACAGTGCTCAATGATCTGTGTTTTAATTTGGCCAGTTGTCTTGCCAATATATACCTTCAAACATGGACCTAAACATAGCAAAAATTACTCCACTCAGATCTGGTTTTTAATGTGTGATTTAGTGATAAAAAAGGATGGACAAATTCAGTAATTTCCAAAGAGTGTTCACATGCCACACAATTATGATATCTAAAATATCCCTTTATGCTTGCATCAGTCCTCAGAGATACGAATGCTAACAGAACTAAAATATCTTTCAAATTTTTCCTCTCTGAAAGGAAAAATGAGGAGGGTCACCAACAGGTCTATGTACCTGCAAAACATTCCAGTAACGTAGAACAATCTTCTTAATTAGAAATGCTTGTAGAGAATTCAGTAACACAGAGTATCTTCACATTTATTTTTTTACTTAAAAAGAATATCTCTGTTAGCACTGGACATTCTTTTTCTGAATAGCTGCTATCATTTGCCTGGCACTGACATCATGCTCACTGGTCTGTGGTTTCCTGGATCACCCCAAGCTTTTTTCAGAGTTTGCGTTATATTGGCCACTCTCCAATCCTCAGGAACTGTGACTGATTTTAATGACAGGTTTGAGGTTGCCGGTAATAGGTTTGCAATTTCATATTTGAGTTCCTTCAGATTTCTGAGTTATTCACCATCTGCTGCTAGTCATTTCTTACTCTTTATTTTGTCAGTTATCTCTTTACATATTCCATTATCGTCATGATTTGCTTCATTTTCTCTGAATCATTACTGTCAAAGAATGTTTCTAGAATAAGTATCTCTGTCTTTCTCGATGAGCATCAAAGCAAAAATGTAGGTTTTCTGCTATGATCTTCTCCTCCCTGATTGCCTCTAGTAACCGAGGTACGTCAGACGCGGTGCTTCCGTTCCCACCAAGTTCCACCAACTTCCCACCCCCTCACCCTTGCAATAACAACACGACAATCATATTGGGAATTCAACTGGTCGCAGCTTTAATAACATTTAACGTTATCCCACAACTATTCAAACAACAAACTTCATAACATCCAGTCAGCGGAACAGTGTCTCACCAGCCATGAGAATAGCCGCAGACAGGCCCACAGCTATCTTAAATACCCCCTCCCCCCATCTTCTGGCTTTGCCATATTATTAGCAAAAGCCCATAGAGGTTGTCCGGGTCGGGGGTACCCCACCCCCACCCTAAGTATTGCCTCAGACTCCGGACCCCAGAAACCTCTGGGATCTCGCCACTGGCTCAGGCGACCACTGTCACTGTGCCGTACCCCAACCCCCCCCCCCCCCAAACCAAGCTGCGACCAGCGAACCTCCCACCGAATAACATATTCAAAGGCCTCTTGCCAGTCATTAAGGAGTAAGTCTACTCCAACCGGGGATATGTGTACTCCATCCTGCCTGTACAAGCCCGCAGACTCAATCTCAACCCAGGGATGCATGATTTGGTAACCCCCTTGCTCACAAACCCAGCATCCGATATGGCGATTGATCTTAGTCAGTCCTCGTGACCACCGCCGCTGGTCCCAGCAAGCTGGCCTTGAAATAATATTGGACCATAATAAAACTGCATCCTTAAACATTTATTTATTTATTTATTTAACATTATTTCTATACCGTCTTCTCCTTCAGTCAAGGCGGTCTCCATAGCAAACAATCAAATGTGTTCATGTGTTCTCATGCAGTGGTGCGTGTAGTGTGTTTGAGTTGGTGTGTATTTGATTTGATTGACTTACTATAATGTACACTATTATACAGGTTGAGCTATTGTACATTCTATATACAAAGATTGAGCTGTTGTACATTCTATATGCAATGGTCAGGGTGTGGGTACGTCCATTGTTCTGGCTTGATTAGAAAGTTATGTGACGTGTCCATAGTGTTCAAGGAATAGTGTTCAAGGAATTTGAAACACTTCCCCCAGATCCTTTTTTGCTGCTCTGATCAATTGCTTACAAGTCCATGAACCAAGGTCGTTGCCTCCCAAATGTAACAATATCATTGAAGGCAACCCCTTCTCACGCCCGAGGTGCCATAACAAAGGCAAAAGCTGTATCCAATGAAGACTGCACTTGCCCAACCATAGGATGGTCACCTCCATAGCATCCAGTCCGATATTAGGCCCAACTGGCCGTACTGCTGCTCGTTGACCAGCCCAATGAACGAACGAGTGGCCGATTAACCAGCAAATACACAGACTCTGTCCCCCGTCTGAAAAGAAAATTGACAGCAGCTGTACCCAACTCTCCCACACATAGACGCACATAACCTTGAAATGCCTAAGAAAGCCATCGGCCTATACACTGTATCTCTTGTTCGGGTAACCCTGCCCCCACTGCACTGGTCGTTGTGCCAATGCGGAAAGAATGCGGGGCGAACCAACGAGGGTCCTTGCCTATCTGCCGCAGAGCCATCCTCAGCACAGCCGAAAACTGAAAGCGCGTCAGTTGGCGAGAATCCGCATGCAAAAAGAGCCCTCCATCCCACGCCGGCCGCACTCTCAAATACGCTTTCAGGGATGCCACTGGACATGTCGGAGAATCGTCAATCACCTTCAAAGCCACCCACATTACTTTACCCATCTGATCCATTTTGGATTTTTCTAGCAGTATTCGGAGCTCTCCCTCCAAAACTCGCACCTGCTGCCTCCTCATACCTCTCTGCAACGTGGACCGGCCGGAATCTGCTACCAACTCCCCCACCCGGAAGGCGCCAAAAAATGTGACGCAAAAAACTGCCCAAAACAGTGGCTTCATAAGGAGACGCCACCACAAGGGTTAAAGCTGTGCACAGCCTCGTGAGCACGTCATGTGTGATGGGCCTCCTGCCATCACAAGGAGTTGGCTGAGAATGCTCCCACCCCTGCAACAGTCTGCGAGTCAGAAACCCCCCAACCGGGAAGCCCCAGCCCAAAGCTGTAGCAAAGAAGGCAAACCCCACTAAGTGTGTCCGCACTGTTGCTCTTGATGCCCCTGTGGCCTTTGCATGAATAACATATTGCCCAATGATCTGATCTGACACCAGACCCGGCTGCCATCCTCGAGCCAGCAGGAAGTCCACCACTCTGCCGCAGCCTCGCCGATACACCAACCAAGTCACCGGTGACACCGCACTCCGCAGCAGATTCAGCATTTCCTCAGGCCAATTTGCCATAACCACTCCGAGACTGTCAATCCCTCGTCATCCGCATCTGGTGCAAGATTCCGGAACAGGTCCCACTTGAAACGGGAAAGAGCATCCGCAATCTTTTTAGTACTACCTGGGATATGAAGGGCCTTCACTGCCATATTCAAACACAAACAGGCTAACACCACTTCCCTCATTAAGGCCGCTACTTGCATGCAATGAGGCGTGTAATGGTTAATCACGCTGACCACCGCTGCGTTATCACACCACCAAACAACTTTGCGATTCTGCAGCCTATGAGGCCAAAGTTTCAATACCACCAAAATCGGAAACAGCTCCAAGAATGCTATATTCTTGGTTAACCCCGCCTCGTGCCACGCCTGCGGCCAGCCACCTGCGCACCAAGAACCCCCAAAATAGATACCAATCCCACACCTCCAGCTGCATCCGTAAATAGCTGTAAGTCGACGCTGGAGATCTCCGCGTCCATTAAGTCCCATTGTATTCCTTCAAAAATACATCCCAGACTCCCAAATCAGCCCGCATACTCCTTGACACCCTAATATGATGATGAGGTATAAGGACTCCCGATGTAGCTGCCGACAACCGACGTAAAAACACCCGACCCATCAGAATAATGCTACACGCAAAATTCAGAGAGCCTATCAGGACCTGCATCTCTCTCAACGTTATCTTACTCGACCCCAAAACAGTTGCCACTAAAACCCAAAGTCGCCAAACCTTCTCCATCGGTAAGCGAGCAACCATCTCCACTGTATCCAACTCCACTTCCAAAAACGTGATGCTCGTAGCCGGGCCCTCTGTTTTGCCTGCAGCCAACGGAACACCCCATAAATGGGACAATTCAATGAATCCCTCTAGGAGCTTCTGGCACCGGACTGAATGAGCCTCACCTACAAACAGGAAATCATCCAGTTAATGCACCACATTCACGCATCCGACCTTCTTAACCAAAGCCCAATGCATAAAAGTGCTAAACTTTTCAAAATATGCGCAGGAAACTGAGCAACCCATCGGCATGCATTTATCAAAATAGCTGTTATCTTCAAAACAAAACCGTAACAAATGAAATGCAGATGGATGTACCAGTAGCAAACGGAAGCTGATTCAATATCCACCTTTGCGATCAAACACCCGGGACCTATGAGTCAACTGCCGCGTCAAAGGAAGCGTAGCACACCGCACACAGCTCCTTGGGGATATGATCATTGACTGATTCTCTGGACAGGCAAGACAGCTTATGGATCAACTGGAACTTCCCGGGTTCGTTTTTAGGTATAATTCCTAATGGGGAAACCACAATGTTTTCAAACGGCTGTTCTGCAAATGGACCAGCAATCCTGCCCAATTCTAACTCCACCATTAACTTATCCCTTACAATGCGTGAAAAACGCCTAACTGAGGAAGAATTTTGAGCTTTTGCCGATACCACCCTTCCCTGCACTGGTATAACGAAACCATACTGAAACCCCCCCTCGAGCACCTCCCTATCCTTCCGCCTCGGATACCGCCGAAGCCACAGCCTTAAGGCTTCAATCCATATTGGCGTCGGCGCTAGGCCGAGTAAGTCCTTACTGTTTGGGGCCTGGCAGGGGGGGGGGGGGTGACTGCCCCTTTTTATGACACATTTCAGAGCTGAATGTCCACCGCTACAGATGGAGCACGCATGGGGGAACTTAGTCGGGAAATGGACACAACGACTTGTTGAATCGCCAGCAAATGTCCCTTGCACCACATCCCCCCGTTCTCTGCGGTGTGGGGTTCCCTCCAGGATGAAAGGAATGCCCCGGCCCACTCACAACCACTACCCCCCATTTTACTCCCCACGTCCCCCCCCTGCTCCAGCCCTAGTCGACATCTGCGTCCCCCATAAGTTAATATCCTGCGTCCCCCATGACAACAACTTATTCTCCTCCATCTTATCTCAGAACTTCTTGTCGTAGTTCAGCCAGGCCAAATCCTCATGTGTCTGCGCTGCTTCCAAAATTGAATCGGCATATGCCAACAACATCCCATATTGCTCTGGAAACTGGTGTCCCCATACACTTGCTAACCGCAAAAAGGCTCTTGTCCAGTTTACAACGTTCCATGAGACCTTTTTGACTCTCCCCGCCTTTTCATCTTCCTTCCTCTTTTTTCTGCTCTCCCCCGACTGCCTTCTACCTTCCAATAGCCGGAATTTGTCTATATAATGTCTCTTCCAAATCTTCCGTTGCAAATTCCTTGGAACTCATTCCAATAATTCCGAAAATGAGGCTAACGTGGGTGTCCCCCCCACCCGACCTGGCTCCCACTGTACCACTACTGTCAACCGTCTGCAAAGCCCCTTCCACCCCAGATGACGTTGAAGAGAAATCCGATGACGAGGAGGACTCTGAACCACGCCGCCGCCAACAGGAATGTTTCCTCTTTTTCTGCGCCTCTCCCCCAACACCTTCATGCATACCCCTCACCTTCGCCACCCCATCCCTTGTTCCACTGGTAACTCACCTGCCACACCAGACCTAGGCCTTTCAGCCATTGGACGAATTCCCAACTTCCGATGATCCTCTTCACCTTGAGGCTCTCCTTCCGGTTCCCTAGCCACCTCTTCCGCCGAATACCTCCTTGCTGTTGATCTCTCCTCCATGTTCTCAACTCATACTAGACCACTCCTTCCTTGCCCAACTGGGTGCTGCCCAACTGGAGGTGCCCGAGGAGAAAGAAAAGAAAACACCGGAGGGGGGGAGAACTGCCGAGGGCCAGGAAGGTTGCCAAGTTCCCAGCCACTTTGCCCTGGATGAACCTTGTCCTCCTTCCCGCCAATGCTTCCATGCCACCGGATAATAGCCCCCTTCCATCACTGGCCAGCCGAGATGGCCCACTAAACCCTGACCTTCTAAACTGGCCTGCAGGCCCCTACCTCCTATCCCTGCCCTGCCCTCCCACATGGGAGGAATCTGTACCCCCTGTCCCCGACCTACCCCCTGTTCCATAAGCGCCTCCCCTGCTCCATCCGCACTGCCCTCACCCAGCCCCCGGCCAAGTATGTATGCATTTGCCTCTACTGGCTCACTAGCCCCCCCCCCAGCCGGGGCTCCTGATCACCCCTGTAAGGTACCTCGCTATCTGGTTCCCTAATCCCCCAAGCCCAAGTGCCACCCCTACCCCTCGTGCCACCCCTACCCTTCATAGGCAATTCCGATGGCCCTCCATGCCCTCTCCTGGGCCTCCCGGCTCCCAAAGACCCCCTATTCAAAGCCACATTCCCACGACACCCCTTAGCCTTTCTCCCTGTTTTACCAACACCCAAATTTCTTTCTGCTACTGCACTCACAGACTCCCCCTGCGCGGCCCGTGTAGGCATGGCCTGCCTACCTGCCCCTCTCCCCTGACCCGTACCTCCTCTACTAGTAGGCGTTCCTTAAAATGAAACGACTGGTTTGTTTAATTATATATATATTATGCGTGTGTGTGTGTGTGGGGGGGGGGATTTGGTTTAATATTTCATATACTAGCCTTATCCCTCACCCTTGCTGAACCCAAACACTTGCCTGAATTTCCAGCCTGCAGTGTATCAGCCTCGATCCCCAGGAACATGCTCTGCCAAGTGCCCTCCAAACTGTGGCTGCTGCTCTGCGTACTCAGCATGTGAGAATTTCCCTCCCGACACCGCCTTCGCTCGTCTCCTATGCTTCGCCGAAGCCTGCAGCTCTCCTACACCATCTGCCTGAAGCCTGCTTCACCTCTCGTGGCTTGGCACACGTGAACACACAGCTCCAATGCTAGCCATGCTGCTCTTCACCTGATCGCACAGCCCCAACGCCAGCCACGCTTCTCCTCACAGCTCGCCTAGCGAAGTCTGCCGTCCCGCCGACCCACGGCGCTTAAGCCATCCTCCTGACATCTACCCACTCTTCCATTGCCTCCCGCCCCACTCGATCACTCCGTGGGAGCCAATCAATTTAAAAGATGCTTCCTACCTCTCCCATCATGCCTCCTCTCCTCAGGGCTCCCATGCATCGGGACCACGCACCGCGCTGACCCCCTGGTTACATGCGACCACCAGGTATACGTTACCGCGGTGTTTTCTTTTCTAGTGGTCCAACACACTTCCTCACTGTCTTCTTGCTTAAAATACAGAAAATATTTTTATTATTAATTTTTTCCTCTGTGGCATGCTTCTTTTCAAATTCTAAGAACATAAGAACTGCCATTCCAGGTCAAACAAAAGGCCCATCAAGCCCAGTATCCTGTTTCCAGTGGTGGTCAATCCAGGTCACAAGTATCTGACAGGTCCCAAAGGTAGCTAGTTCTATGCTACTTATCCCCAGGGATGAGAAGTGGTTTTCTCTTCGACTACCTTAATAACTGTTTATGGACTTTTCCTCCATAAATTTGTCCAAACCTTTTAAAACCCAGCTACACTACCTGCTTTTGCCACATCTACTGGCAATTCTGTTTTGGCCTTCCTTATTAATATTTTATATCTAACTAGACAGTGCTTTATACTGTTTTTTGTTTTCTTCATTTGGATTTGCCTGCCAGTTTTGAAAGATAGCTTTTTGGCTGTAATAGCCTCTTTCACCTTACCATTTATTTATATTTATGTTCATCTGCTATACTGCCATTTGAACAAATAATTGACTTTATGCAGTTTACATAAACCTTTAAGTCAGTTGGCTTTTAGTATCGACATATATTAGGGCAAACAGATTTAGAAATAAATACATCTAGAGCCCAGGCAGGAAGGGCAAGGAGCATATAACACAGTTGGTCTATCAAAACATTATACATTCAGCAAACATGAGGAAGAGGAGTAAAAGGTGATTCAATCAAAACATACAGGCCAAGAGAATTCCCATTAAAAACAATGAAATCACTAATGTACAACTGGGATATATTGGACAAGTAATCTAAGATTTTTTCAGAAATAGATATTTCTCACAGAAATGTTGAAATTGCTGGGTTTTCAAGTTTTTAAAAAATGTCTTATATGAACTTTCTGAGCACAAGTCAGTTGGAAGTGAGTTTCATAAAATGGGAACCCCGTAAGAGAAAACACTTTCCCTTGTACATTCCAGTTTCAGTGAAAGAGATGAGGGGACAACACTAACTGTGACTGAGATGGTCTTAATTGTCTCTGAGGACAGTAAAGAATAAGGAAAGAATAAATATATGGATGACCTGTATAAAAGAATCAATAAGCCAGCATCAAAATTCAAATTTGATTCTGCTTTAGTACTGGAAGTCAGTGCTGCTCAATGAGCAATGCTGTGAATTGATCCAAACATCTTGCACTGTAAATTAGTTTGACCATTGTATTCTGTATTAATAAAAGTTGTTTTATGGAATATTATGGAACACCAAGTGAATTACAGAAGTCAAGACTGTTAAATAAGAACATAAGAACATAAGATATGCCATACTGGGTCAGACCAAGGTCCATCAAGCCCAGTATCCTGTGTCCCACAGTGGCCAATATAGGTCATATGTACCTAGCAGTTTCCCCAAAAGACACAGGTTCCAGAATGGTTGTATTGGGTCAAGCATTGATATCCTGAATCCCTTCTTAATAATGTTTATGGACCTTTCCTCCAGGAACTTATCCAGACCTTTTTTAAATGCAGCTACACTAACAACCTTTACTACATCCTCTGGTAACAAATTCCAGAGTTTGATTACACGTTGAGTGAAAAAATACTTTCTTTTATTAGTCTTAAATAGTTTACCCTGTAGCTTCATTGCATGTCCCCTAGTCTTTCTATATTCTGATAACGTAAACAATCGATCTACGTTTACCCGTTCCACTCCATTCATTAATTTATAGACTTCTATCATATCTCCCCTCAGCCGTCTCTTTTCCAGGTTAAAGAGCCCTAACCTTTTTAGCCTTTCTTTATAGGAGTATTCTTCCATCCCCTTTACCATTTTGGTGGCTCTTCTCTGAACCTTTTCTAATAACGCTATATCCTTTTTAAGATACGGCGACCAGAATTGCACACAATATTCAAGGTGCGATCTCACCATGGAACGATATAGAGGCATTATAATATCTTTTGTTTTATTTTCCATTCCTTTCCTTATGATACCTAGCATTCTTTTTTTTTTATATATAATTTTCACACTTCTTACAAAGCAAGCATAAAGAAATATAAGAGCATTTACATTCATAACTCACAATGTAACGTTTGTTACAGAAATAAGTCTTACAACATAACTTATCAGCAAACACACACTTAACCCACAATAAGGGGGAGATATTACAAAGACAATTAGAATTAAAGAAAAGATAAGAGCAAGCTCTTAGTACAAGACAGCATTTAATCATAGTTCCCAAACCCTCTCCTATTTATTACCGTGCCCTTCTTTACCGTCCAAGAATACCTCTAATTGGGATGGATCTAAGAAAACAAATTTAGAATCCTGAAATGTAATCAAACATTTACAGGGGTATCTAAGAAAAAATGTAGCTGGAAGGGCTACCACTCTAGGTTTCAGAGCCAAAAAGGCCTTTCTCCTAGTTTGTGTAGCCCTACAAACATCAGGAAACATTTGAACCTTAGCACCACAAAACAATGTCAACATATTTTTAAAGTAACTTCAAAATACAAGCAGCTTGTCCTGGTCCGAGACAAAACTTACTACCAAAGTAGAACGAGACACTATATTATCTTGAGAATCCTCCAGGAATTTAGTGAGCTCAAGGTCATCACGTCCCTGAACTACATCAAACTCCCCTGAAGGACTAGTAGAGAGCCCTCGACCGGACAAGTAATATAATTTTGAAATAGCAATGGAGTCGGCCGAAGCCAAACCCAAAACTTCCCTAAAATACTTTGAAGCAAAATCTCAGCTGAAAGAAGATGACAAAAAGGAAAATTCAGCAATCAAATATTCTTAGCACAAAACATATTGTCATACATTTCCATCTTGTGATGAATAATTAAACTATCTTTAATATTAGAGGAACTAACTGCTTTAAGAGCAGAACACTGGCTTTAAAGGCGGAGCAGTGCAGACGGAGCTTTGGGAGAGCCAGAAAGGACAGCCTACCAGTCCGGAGGTGACAGGCTCCTGTTCCGGCGGCCCCGATGTCAGCGGGGGCCTCTTTAAAAGCTCTGCTAGTCAGGTGCAGCCGGAGGCGCTAATCGGGGGCAGCCATCTAAGGGGCTAGATACAAGGGGTGTGTTAGGTCCCTTGGGAGCCCCTTGGAGTACCGCAGGAGACCAGGAGTAGGAGACATCAGTGAGTTTGTCTTGTAGCTCAGATGGGAAAGAGAAAAAAGAAAACCACAACAGTGGTTCCAGCAGAAACAACGGTTGGTCCTATGGACAGACATGTTAAGGTAATGGCGGGCTCTGATGTCTCCTTAGACCCTGACTTCTTAGTTTTGCGCTCATCTGTAGCATACCTGAGCTCCCCGGACTTTTCTCCTCCCTCTCCACCAACTTATATCTCTCCGCCTCCATCTGGTTCTGTGGAAGCGCAGTTTCAGCAGAGTACTCCGGCTGATACCGGAGGATAACCGGGTAGACAGACCCGGCGCTTACCCCTGCTGCATACAACATTACTTCCCCCCCCCCACCCTTTTCACCACCCTTCCACAATTTCCTCTTTGCCCTTCCCAGAGATTACACCAATAGCCAAGTGTGGTGATAAACTGGTCGCAGCTTTATTTCAATAACATCCAAAACAATAACCAAAACAATTGTTTCAACAATCGTCTCCCCCCCCGCAACGGAGCGATGCGTCACCAGCCATGCTACTAGCAAAGCGACCTCGCCTCCGCTGCAGCCATGGTCACACCCCCGGCAACGTTCCGACCACCCCTATCCGACTTCGCCATATTACTAGCAAAAGTCTTCCAGGGGTAGTCCGGGTCGAGGGCACCCCGCCCCCGTCCCGAATCGCCTAAGGCTCCGGAACCCGGAAACCTCCGGGATCCCGCCTGAACCCCCCCCCAGCTGCGACACCCCAACACCAGCCTCGTAACACAAAGGCTGGGTGGGCGGGTGGGCCGCCGAGCCTCCCGCCAAACTGCCTGTGCTCTGGCAGCAACGCGCACGCCAGAGCACATGGCAGGCTGAACCCTGATTGGCTCCGCTCACTCGGAGCCTGAGCGGAGCCAATCAATTTAAACCCCGCGCTGCGGGCACAGGCTCAACGAGGCGCCCGATCCCTCACCCTCCCCCCCCCGCACCCCCCCCCCCCGTTCACAGGCAGGGTCCCGCGCTGGGCAGAGCACCCAGTTATGAGCAGGCGCCGGGACCCTGCCCGCGCCTTTAATCTAACCGGGTAGACAGACCCGGCGCTTACCCCTGCTGCATACAACATTACTTCCCACCCTTTTCACCACCCTTCCACAACTTCCTCTTTGCCCTTCCCAGAGATTACACCAATAGCCAAGTGTGGTGATAAACTGGTCGCAGCTTTATTTCAATAACATCCAAAACAATAACCAAAACAATTGTTTCAACAATCATCTCCCCCCCCGCAACGGAGCGATGCGTCACCAGCCATGCTACTAGCAAGCGACCTCGCCTCCGCTGCAGCCATGGTCACACCCCCGGCAACGTTCCGACCACCCCTATCCGACTTCGCCATATACTAGCAAAAGTCTTCCAGGGGTAGTCCGGGTCGAGGGCACCCCGCCCCCGTCCCGAGTCGCCTAAGGCTCCGGACCCCGGAAAACTCCGGGATCCCGCCTGAACCCCCCCCCAGCTGCGACACCCCAACACCAGCCTCGTAACACAAAGGCTGGGTGGGCGGGTGGGCCACCGAGCCTCCCGCCAAACTGCCTGTGCTCTGGCAGCAACGCGCACGCCAGAGCACATGGCAGGCTGAACCCTGATTGGCTCCGCTCACTCAGAGCCTGAGCGGAGCCAATCAATTTAAACCCCACGCCGCGGGCACAGGCTCAACGAGGCGCCCGATCCCTCACCCTCCCCCCCCGCACCCCCCCCCCCGTTCACAGGCAGGGTCCCGCGCCAGGCAGAGCACCCGGTTACGAGCAGGCGCCGGGACCCTGCCCGCGCCTTTAATCTTACCGGGTAGACAGACCCGGCGCTTACCCCTGCTGCATACAACATTACTTCCCACCCTTTTCACCACCCTTCCACAACTTCCTCTTTGCCCTTCCCAGAGATTACACCAATAGCCAAGTGTGGTGATAAACTGGTCGCAGCTTTATTTCAATAACATCCAAAACAATAACCAAAACAATTGTTTCAACAATCGTCTCCCCCCCGCAACGGAGCGATGCGTCACCAGCCATGCTACTAGCAAAGCGACCTCGCCTCCGCTGCAGCCATGGTCACACCCCCGGCAACGTTCCGACCACCCCTATCCGACTTTGCCATATTACTAGCAAAAGTCTTCCAGGGGTAGTCCGGGTCGAGGGCACCCCGCCCCCGTCCCGAGTCGCCTAAGGCTCCGGACCCCGGAAACCTCCGGGATCCCGCCACCGGCACAGGGCCTGTAACTGTGCCGCCCCCCACCATTAGGACAAGCTGCGACCAGTGAAACCACCCCGAACAACCCTCTCCAGCACCTCCTGCCAGTCGTTCAAGAACAAGTCTATTCCCACTGGCGAGAGGTGCACACCATCAGCCCTGTACAACCCTGCACAGGACACATCAACCCAAGTATGCTGCACCTGATAACCCCCTCTCTCGCAGACCCATCTCCCAATCTGCCGATTTATCTTGGTCAGTCCCCGAGACCACCGCCTCTGGCTCCATGACGATGGCCTAGGGATAATGTCGGACCAAATCAAGATGACTCCGTCCAGCAAACGGAGGAAAGTCAGAAAGTCCTTCTTTGCCGCCCGTATCAGCCGCTTACAGGACCACTCCATCAGATCATTGCCGCCCAGATGAACCAAGACGACCGCAGGCCGCCCTCGCACCCGAAGATGGTGACGAAGCAAGGGGAGCAGCTGAGACCACCTCAACCCCCGCTCACCCAGCCATGAAACCGCCACCTCAGCTGTGTCCAGCCCAAGATTCAGCCCGATCGGCCGAACAGCTGCCCGCTAACCAGCCCAGAAGACAAAGGAGTGTCCCATCATCCAGCAGACCCTCTCACTACTCACCCCACCTGCAAGAGAAAAGAACAGCATTAGTAACCCCCCCCCCAACCCTCCAACATCTCAAAGTCGCACATAACCCTGAAAAGCCCGAGAGCGCCATTGGCCAATACTCTGGATCTGCTCCCCCGACAGACCCGCAGCCGCCGCACTGGTGGCAGCCCCAATGCGAAAAGAGTGGGCAGAAAACAGCCCCGGCTCTTCACCAATTTGGCGCAGCGCCATGCGCAACACCGCTGTCACCTGATACCTGGTCATGCAGGAAGAGTTTGCATGCACGAAAAGCCCTTCGCCACCGCCCAGGCGCACCCCCAAGTAGGTCTCAAGAGCAGAGACAGGGCAAGTCGGACCCCCTATCCTGCCCAGCACCACCCACAAACCCTTCCCTTTCTGGTCAGTTTTGGACCTGGCCAACAGCACCCTAATGCGCCCCTGCTCCCTCCACACATGCCGCAAACCGCAAGCAATTACCCAAACCGGACTTAACCGAATCAGCCGCCAACTCACCGACCCTAAAGGCCCCAAAAAACGCCAAGCAAAACACCGCCCGAAATAAAACCTCCTCATAGGGCGATGCCGCCACCCCAGACAACCCAAGACATAGGCGCCTCAACAAGTCGTGTGAGATTGGGAGACGCCGATCACACCGCCTAGGGAGCTCCTGCTCCCACCCTTGCATTAACCGCCGCGCCAGGCGCCCATGCAGGGCGCACGGCCAACCCGCCGCCCTGGCAAAAAAGTCAAACCCCGCCAGGTGCCCCCACACCGCTGATCTTGTCCACCCCTTCACCTTCGCCCACCCCACGTACCCCCCCAGCATAAACTCGGACACCCCACTCCCCACACACCCCCTCCCGTGCAGATACTCCCATACGTGCATACACCCCCGCCGATAAGCAGCCCACGTACGCTCTGCTACTGAATGTCTTAAGAGGTGCTTCATCTCGGTAGGCCACAGCTCCACAATTTCCAAGGGACCTTGGACCCGATCTCGTCTGCCTCCGGCGCCAATTGCCGAAATCGCTTCCACTGCAAACGAGAAAGAGCATCAGCAATGGCATTAGTACATCCAGGAATATGGCGAGCCCTCAAGTCCACGTTCAAACGCAAACAGGCTAAAATGACTTGACGCATTAAGGCCGCTACCATACTACAGCGAGGCGAATAACGATTCACGACGGACACCACCGCCGCGTTATCACACCACCACACCACCCTACGGTCAGCCAATCTGTCCGGCCATAATGCCAGCGCCACTAATATTGGGAACAATTCGAGAAAGGTAATATTCTTCAAAAGCCCTTCCGCCTCCCATCCCGGCGGCCACCGCTCAGCACACCAAGCTCCGCCAAAATAGATACCCAGCCCGACACCACCCGCAGCATCCGAATACAGCTGCAAATCATTACTTGAAAGCTCCGCTTGACACAACACCGAAGTGCCATTAAAGTCCCGCAAGAATAGATCCCAAACCCTCAAATCATCCCGCATCACCTTGGACACTCTTATACGATGATGGGGCTTCCGGACCCCCGCCGTCGCTGCCGCCAAGCGCCGAAGGAACACCCTCCCCATAGGGATAACTTTACACGCAAAGTTCAGAGAGCCGATTAAGGCCTGCAGATCCCGGAGGTTCAACTTAGATGACGCTAGAGCATTCGCCACCAGAACCCTCAATTTTTCAACCTTATCTAGAGGCAAACGCGCCTCCAAAGTTTGCGAGTCCAATTCCACGCCTAAAAAGGTCAACCGAGTCGTCGGACCCACCGTCTTATTCTGTGCCAAGGGCACCCCCAGCTCGCGAGCTAAATTACCAAAACCCACTAACAGCTCACTACACCCTAAGGACCCTGCCTCTCCCACAAATAAAAAATCGTCTAAATAGTGAACCACCTCCCCCCGACCAACTCTCTGCACTAACAACCAGTGCAAGAAGGAGCTAAACTTCTCAAAGTAAGAACAGGAAACTGAACACCCCATGGGCATACACTTATCAAAATAAAACTCCCCTTCAAACTGAAAACCTAACAACCGGAAAGAAGACGGGTGAACCGGCAGGAGACGAAAAGCCGACTCAATATCGACCTTCGCCATCAAAGCCCCGCGCCCTGCTCCCCTGACTAAACCCGCAGCCATGTCAAAAGACTCATAACGAACCGAGCACAGCTCCCGAGGAATCGAATCATTCACTGAGACTCCAGCCGGGGAAGGCAAGTTGTGAATAAGCCGAAACTTCCCTCGCTCCTTCTTAGGTACAATGCCTAACGGCGATACCACAAAATCCGGGAACGGCGGGTGCTGAAAAGGCCCCACTATCCTGCCCAACCGTAATTCCTCCGCTATTTTGCCCCGTACGATTGCCCCCCAAACGCCTCACACTGGGTGAATTCCGAGTCGATGCAACCGCAACCACACCATGGACAGGAATTACAAAACCCAAACTAAAACCCGACTGCAACATTAACCCGTCCCGCCTCCGCGGATAAGAACGCAACCAAGAACTCAAGAGCGTAACCTGAATCGGCGAAGGCGCCAGCTTGAACGGACCCCCCTTACTTGAGCCCTGCCGTCGGTGTAGCCACGGGCCCTTTTTTAACACATTTGGCTGCCGCATGGGGGCCGCCGCAGCTCGAGCACGCATGCCGGAATTTACAGTCGGGGAAGGGACACATCGACCTGTTAAACCGCCAGCAGACATCACCCCCCCCCTCCGGAGACCGTCCTAGCCTGCCCTGAGACGATTCCCCCTCGAAAGGAACGCGCCGCCCCCCCACTAACCCCCGACCCTACCTTACCGCCGCTTCCACCACCCCCCCCACCCTTAACCAACATCTGGGTTAACCAAAGGTTAATATCCTGTGTGCCCCACGTTAGCAACTTATTCTCCTCCATCTTATCACGGAATTTCTCGTCGTAATTAAGCCACGACCAGCCTTCATGCATCTGAGACGCTTCAAGAATCGAATCAGCATAAGATAACAACATAGCGGACTGATGAGGAAAATGATGCCCCCACACACTTGCCAACCGCAAGAACGACCGTACCCAATTAACAACGTTCCGCGACACTTTCCGAAGCCGCCCTGCCTTCTCGTCCTCCTTCCGTTTTTTCCTACTGTCCCCCGAACGCTTCCTGCCTTCTAACAAACGAAAAATATCAATATATTTTCGCTTTTTAATCTTCCGCCGCAGTTTCTTTGGTACTCCCTCCCACAACTCCGACATGGCCACCAAAGACGCCGAACCCCCACCCGAAAGACCCCCCTCCTCCCCTCCGGCCACGGCCATCCCACGCACGCCACCAACCGCCCCCGAAGCATCCGACGAATCGGACGACGATGAGGAAGAAGAGTTATGGCGATACCGACATCCACGCTTCTTTTTGCTGCGTGCCTTGCCGGACCGAGCGGTTCGCGACCCCCGCTCCGAAGAAACACCCCCATCAGCCACCCTGATCTCACCTGCCGAGTCCTCGATGCCACGAGCCTCTGCCGAGAGGAGCCCCTCGCCTCCAGGGCCCAAAGGCGTCCGGAGCACTTCCGCTCCTGAAGCTGGTATGCCGACTCCGGCTGCTCCCGCCTCTGCCAGGGATCTCGACGCCATACTCCCTTCGCTGCATGACGGCACTGCCGACGGGCCTGTACCCAGCGCCGTCATATAGGGAACCTGTGAAGACAAAATGGGAAAACCCGATGAAGACAAGCCAAGAGCACCCCTCGGGGGCCATGCCCCAGTCCAATCGGACCCGGACGAACCCTGCCCCCCTCCTAACCAGTGCTCCCATCCAGCCCGGTGCTCCAACTGCCCATACCACCCAGCAGGGGACATACCCACCACCGAAGGAACCAAACCCCCACCCGGAGACCTCCACCCCCAACCGTCACCCCCAGGGGCCCCAAAACCTTGCCTAGGTCCCCCCCCTATCTGCCCTAAGGGGCCAAGTCCCCCCTCCTGACATTGCCCTAGTTCAGGCCTCTGAGACCGCCCTTGCAAGCCTTCTGCCTGCCCCTCCCTACCACCCATTGCTCCAGCCGGAGCAACTGTCGCTGATGTCTCTGCCAGCCTTTGAGGCTCTACTCCCTCAGCCTGTCTTATGGGCTGTTCAACCGCCCCCTCCCCCTGCTAGGCCCTCGACGCCCCTCCTCACATTCCCCACACCTCGCACCCCCCGTTTACCAACCCCAGTCTTACCCACACTCCCCGACCCCGAACGCCCTGTTCTTGCCAACTCCCGCCCCCTCAGTCCCCTTCCCTGCTTCCCTCTGGCAGCCCGGCCCCCCCCCCTGGATGGCTGCTTTCCCGCCATCACACCGGCTCCTGACCTTGCCTGTAAGCAGGAATGGGGCACACGCGGCCTGCCTCTAGAGCCCCGAAGAGTTCTTTATTTATTTATTTTATTTTAAAGGAGGCTAAAAAAAAAAAAAAAGAAGCGCTGCCTGTGCCGAGATCCCGGCAAGCACCCTGCACGCGAGGTGCGGCCCTATCCCCAGCAATCCACCATCACTTGCCTGCTTACTGGCTGGCAATCAACTGCCCGCACCGACGCGCCGTGAAACGCCGATCCGCAAAGGACTCCGCCGCCGCCGCAGAGCCTCTCTCTCGCACTGACCACCGCCGCCAACAGAAAGGAACGGGGAATCGCCGCTGGAGGAATCAACCGGTAAACAAACCCCACCGCCGAACACGATGCTGCTACCGCCGAGCCTCCCGCCAAACTGCCTGTGCTCTGGCAGCAACGCGCACGCCAGAGCACATGGCAGGCTGAACCCTGATTGGCTATGAGCAGGTGCCGGGACCCTGCCCGCGCCTTTAATCATGTTGAAACCAGTTGCCTGGACGTCTCTTCCAGGTGTGGCCAATGAGGTACCTGATCAGGTAACTCTGGCTGATATCTGGAAAGTAGTGACTCGTATTGAAAAAACGTTGGTACCCACAGTTGCACAGTTGTGTAGTTTCTCTTTGGAGGTCACTACTAAACTGTCTGAGCTGGAAGGGCGGTTGGGGAATATGGTTACTCAAATTTCTAATTGATACCTAGCATTCTATTTGCTCTCTTGGCCACTGCTGCACACTGGGCCGAGGGTTTTAACATGTTATGTTTATGTTTATGTTTAATCATTTGATATACCGCTCAGGCCAAAGCATCAGGGTGGTTTACAATACAATATAATTATAGAAGATACGAAAAGAACGCCATATATAAGATAGGACAGAATAAGAGATACAGTACTAGACAAAAGGATAGAAGAGACAAGAAGAGAGGAGAACAATAGATTACAGCCATAATGTAGCAGCATAATAGTTGCATACACAATTCTAAAATAGGTTTTACTCACACGCCACGGACCCATGCCTAAGGGCCACGCCAAAGGGCCTTCTGGTGAGGCCCTCAGGCGCGGGCGCGCCTCAGAAGCGGCGGTTTTTGAGCCGTTGTAGAGGACTGCTTAGGGCTGCTGATTGGTGGTTAATGGAGGTGAGGAGGAGCTCCCGCTCACTCCCTCCGATGATGGCTGCTGCTCCCCGATGTTACTGTGTGTCTCAGAAGCGGCGGTTTTTGAGCCGTTGTAGAGGGCTGCTTAGGGCTGCTGATTGGTGGTTAATGGAGGTGAGGAGGAGCTCCCGCTCACTCCCTCCGATGATGGCTGCTGCTCCCCGATGTTACTGTGTGTCTCAGAAGCGGCGGTTTTTGAGCCGTTGTAGAGGGCTGCTTAGGGCTGCTGATTGGTGGTTAATGGAGGTGAGGAGGAGCTCCCGCTCACTCCCTCCGATGATGGCTGCTGCTCCCCGATGTTACTGTGTGCCTCAGAAGCGGCGTTTTTTGAGCACTTGTAGAGGGCTGCTTAGGGCTGCTGATTGGCGGTTAATGATGCCTAAATATTTTTCCTGGGTGGTGGTTCCTAATGTGGAACCTTGCATCGTGTATAGTTTGGGTTGTTCTTCCCTAGGTGCATAACTTTCCACTTGTCCACATTAAATTCCATCTGCCATTTTGATGCCCAATCTTCCAATTTATCAAGATCCTCTTGCAATTTTCCACAATCCTCTTGGGTTTTAACAACTTTAAATAGTTTTGTGTCATCTGCAAATTTGATAACCTCATTCATTATTCCCTTTTCCAGGTCATTATGAATATGTCAAAAAGCAGCAGACACAGCACAGATCCCTGGGGTACACCACTATTCACCTTTCTCCATTGGGAAAATTGGCCATTTAGCCCTACCCTCTGCTTTCTATCTTTTAACCAGTTCCTGATCCACAATAGTACACTGCCTCCTATCCCATGACTCTTTAGTTTTGCCAAAAGTCTCTGATGAGGGACCTTGTCAAAGGCTTTCTGAAAGTCCAGATACACTATATCAACCGACTCACCTTTGTCTACCTGTTTATTCACACCTTCAAAAAAAACATAACAGATTAGTAAGACAAGATTTTCCTTGTCTAAAGCCATGTTGGCTGTCTCCCATTAGTCCATGACTATCTACATGCTGAGTAATTTTGTTCTTTATGATGGTTTCTACCATTTTTCCCAGTACTGACGTCAGGCTCACCGGTCTATAGTTTTCCGGATCACCCCTGGAACCCTTTTTAAAAATTGGCGTTACATTGGCGATCCTCCAATCTTCAGGTATTACAGATGATTTTAATGAAAGTTCAAAGATTGCTAATAGCAGGTCTGCAATCTCATATTTCAGTTCTTTCAGCACCCTTGGATGTATACCATCCGGCCCAAATGATTTGCTATTCTTCAGTTTATCTAATAGTTGTAATACATATTCCCGATGTATCGATATTTCCTTCAATTCTCCCGCTCCTTTAAATACCACTTCAGTCATGGGTAACATCCTTATATCTTCCTCAGTAAAGACCGAAGTAAAGAATTCATTCAGTCTCTCTGCTATTGCCTTTTCGCCTCTTTAACCCCTCTATCATCTAATGGACCAACTGACTCTCTCACAGGTTTTTTGCTACGAATGTACTTGAAAAAGTCTTTATTTCGCGTTTTTGCTTCTGCAGCAAGCTTCTCAAATTCTCCCTTTGCCTGCCTTATCAATGCCTTGCATTTGACTTGCCAGTGCTTGTGCTGTTTCCAGGTTTCATCGTGTGGCTCTTTTTTCCATTTCCTGAAAGATGCTTTTTTGGCAACAACAGCCTCTTTGACCTCACCTTTAAACCATGCTTGCAGTATTTTTGACTTCTCCTAAAGCGTGGAATACAGCAGGTTTTGGCTTCCAAGATAGTAGTTTTCAACAGCAGCCAAGCTTGATATAAGTCTTTAACCTTTGCAACTGCTCCTTTTATTTCTTTTTTAACTATTTTCCTCATTTTATCATAGTCTCCCTTTCGAAAATTAAAAGGTAGTACTGTGGATTTCCTTACTATCCCTCCTCCACTAATTAAATCAAATGCGATCATGCTATGATAACCATTGCCAAGCGGCCCCAACACCCTTATCTCTTGCACTAGATCTGGTGTTCCACTAAGGACTAGGTCCAATATGGCTTCCCCTCTGGTCATTTCATGAACCAGCTGCTCCAAGAAGCAGTCATTTATTTCATCTAGGAACTTTATCTCCCTAGCATGTCCTACTGTGACACTGACCCAGTCGATACCGGGGTAATTGAAATCACCCATTATTATTACTGCACTGTAACGTTTGTTAGCTTCCTTGATTTATTTGAGCATTTCATCATCCATTTGTTCATTCTGGCCATGTGGTCGATAGTACGCCCCCACCGCCATCGCCTTCCCCTTTTTACATGGAATTTCAATCCATAGAGATTCTACAGCAAATTTTGTTTCCTGCAAAACTTTAATCCTTTCTGACTCAATGCCCTCTCTAACATAGAGCGCAACCCCTCCACCAATTTGATTAGCTCTATCATTATGGTATAGTTTGTACCCAGGTATCACAGTGTCCCACTGGTTGTCCTCCTTCCACCATGTCTCTGAGATTCCAATCATATCTAACCTCTCATTTAGTGCTATATATTCTAATTCTCCCATCTTATTTTTTAGACTTCTAGCATTTGTATACAATCATTTAAGAGACTGCATTTTATTCATATTAATCTGGCTATTGGTAGGCATGGGTATTTTGGGATCTTTAAGCTTTGTCTGCTCCATACTAAAGAGCATTTGGGCTACTTTACTCTTTTTTGGAACCTCTCTGCTTTTGGTAGTATCCTTCAAGGATACATTCTTACAAACCATGCGCTCTTGGGCGACTGTCGGCTTTCCCCTATTATCTAGTTTAAAAGCTGCTATATCTCCTTTTTAAAGGTTAATGCCAGAAGCCTGGTTCCATCCCGGTTAAGGTGAAGCCTATCCCTTCAGAAGAGCCCCTCCTTTCCCCAGAATGTTCCCCAGTTCCTAACAAATCCAAAACCCTCATCCTTGCACCATCATCTCATCCACGCATTGAGACTCTGGAGCTCTGCCTGCCTTTTGGGTCCTGCGCATGGAATGGGAAGCATTTCGGAGAACACTACCCTGGAAGTTCTGGATTTCAGCTTCCTACCTAAAAGCCTAAATTTAGCTTCCAGAACCTCCCTACCACATTTTCCTATGTCATTGGTATCGACATGTACCAAGACAGCAGACTCCTCCCCAGCACTATCTAAGACCTTATCTAGGTGGCGCGTGAGGTCCGCTACCTTCGCACCAGGCAGGCATGTTACCAGGCGATCCTCACGTCCACCAGCCACCCAGCTATCTACATGCCTAATGATCGAATCACCAACTATAACGACTGTCCTAACCCTATCCTCATGGGCACATGGCCCTGGAGAAACTTCTTTGGTGCAAGAGGGTTTTACATCACCTGGAGGACAGGTCCTAGTTACAGGATCACTTCATGCCACACCAGGGTGATGCTCTCCTGTCACGTGACCTCTCTCCTCCATGGCAACAGGGATGCTGCCAGACTGGAGGTGGGACTTCAGGACTATATCTCTGTAGGTCTCGTCTATGTACCTCTCTGTCTGTCTTATGTCTTGCAAGTCTGCTGCTTTAGCCTCTAGAGAATGGACTCGTTCCCTGAGAGCAAAGAGCTCCTTGCACCTAGTGCACACGTAAGACCTCTCACCAACTGGGAGAAAATCATACATGTTGCACTCAGTGCAATAGACTGGAAAGCCCCCATCATGCTGTTGGACTGCTGAATGCATCTTAGTTTTAATTTTGTGTTTAGATCTTTAAGTTCTTTACTTACTAAGGGTTACTATGGATATTTATACTAATAACCGGTACCTAATACTTTTAATATACCTTGTTCACTTGAAGCTTAATTAATCTCAGGCCCTTAGTGTATGACTGATTTGGATAACGAGCTTCACCTGAGAGCACCTCCTTCCCTTTAAGATGTGTAAGTGCCTATAAAGCTACAATTATTCCAGGGGTGGGTGGGTGTTGGGGAGGGAGGGAGGGAAATAACACTTATTAAAAGAGGGCTGCTACGCAGTACCCTGTCCTGTGCTGCTGAGGTAAGCTGTGACCAACTTCCTGGGTGATTAACAGTCCTTGCTTGGATAGAAGGAGTCTTTCAAAATGGCCTTTTGACCTGCCACCTAACACCTATTGAAAAAGTTTCACAGGTCTCTTGCCCCCTAGGTAGAAGGCCTCTTTGTAAAGGTCTCTAGAAGACTTTATTTGTTGCTCAAAGAGTACTGACCCTGTTTTGCCTTTTATGCTAAGTTATATTCTGATTTGATTTAAATTACAGCTCTTTGCTGCTTCTAGACTCTGACGTATTATGAAATTTAAACTACAAGCTCTCTGCAGAGTTCTAAATTTAACCAGAAAGCTCTCTTCTGTTTATTAAATATGAATATGTTTAATATGAAGACATGAAGAAGAGTTTTAAAGATCTGGCATCTAGATATGGCTTGAATTATCTAATCATTCTGAGGTAGAAAAAAGATTTTTTGACCAATTTGGAAATATAAGGAACAAATGAGAGCTCTTTATCTAAGAACTCCTAAAGTAGTTATTGAATCCTTGAATTTCTGGCACAAGAACACGGCAAAAGAAAAAGTCAATAGATTCACAAAGCAAAAAATCTAGTTAGCATTTTACAGAGCTGCAGATGAGACAAACTTTGGGCTAATCAGGAAATAGGAAGGAAACTCAGCCAGTCCCCCATAGTGGCATCATGGTAGCTCATCCAAAAAATGCATGCTCCTGGAAAACATGACACATAGGCCAGAAACGTTCTAAACAAGATCCTCCAACCATGGAGAAAAGGCCTCTAGAGAAGGCCTGTGATGCATTCAGTGGTGCAATTTTGGAAGAACTTGGTTAGTTGAGTGAAATTTCTACAATAAAAGAAAGGATGGAAGATTTCCATCTTTCAATTTACCTGGAGGATCACATAGTCAAGGTAGAAAAGAATATTGCAGCTCAGGCATTGTATAAGAGAATGATTGAAGGCCTCAAGCGGCAACTGGAAAATACCAATAACCGTAGGTACCACAGTAATCTGCACATGAACAGCATTCTGGAAGGCCTGCTACCAGAGTTGTTGAACTTAAACTTTATATTAGCCTTCAAACCAGAGTCCATAGGATTGCATTGTGGTGGAGTGCACAAAAACATTCCCGTGGCACTTCATTTTAAAATATCTGCAATATTTACATATAGAGGTCATTTTTGCGATGGCACGGGGGAAAAATACAATTATTTGGATTAGAAAAAAATAATGTATCACACCCAACTTTTCCTCCACTGCACAGAAATACAAGCATTCCCATGAATATCGTCCTCGAATAAAGGTGCGCGACATTCCTAATATTCTCGGCTATCTTTAAAGTGACTTACTACAATAAAACCACTGTATTACAGGACCCAGATGATTTGGCCACCACTTTCTAGATCAACATGAGTGGACCAAGATGGAGACATGCTGAAAGTCTTCTCTGGTATTTGAGGCTGAATCCTGTAATGCAGTACCTACATGATTTTGATAATGGAATTTGAACTGATACCTTACATTGGGACAGAAATTTATCATGGACCACATATCTACTAAGAGAAGTTGTGAGTGTCACATATAGATAGACCTGGTATTTTGGTTATAGAACTGGGTAGCTAATGAACGTGGTGTATATATTTATGCTAGGAATGTCTGCGGTGTATATGCGATGGTATGAATGATTAGGTTATCCTGTTTCCCTTCCCTCTATTCTCTCTCTTAAGGTCATGATTAACGGTTTGTTTATAGCTTGTGTTAGGATGTGGGGTTTATAATGGGTGTCTCTGGAGTCTGTATGGATAGTGTGCACATACGAGGTTGGGTGTAAGATGAATTTAATGTGCAAAGTACAAGGTCTTATGAGGACTACTGGGAAGTATTGTACAATGCTGTATTGGAATGTTAAATGTATCAACCATCCTATCAAGAGAAAAAATATTCTGATGTATTAGAAGAAATTCAAGCCTTGTTATACAGTAGTGTTTCTTCAAGAAACTCATCTACTGTAGATGTGCTGGAAAATGGGATGTTAAGGTAGAAATGGGTTCAGAAATGTGCATGCTCCTAGGAAATACATAGGAAAAATGGGGTTGCTATCTTGTTTAATAAAGATCTGGATTACCAGATTCTGTTGACTTCCTGGGACTCAGAGAGGACGTGGATCATGGCCAAGATCTTGTTAGACAAACAGGAAGCTTTACCATTGAATGTTTATGGTCCTAATGTGGATATGCCTGAATTTTTTGATGAGCTATCCAAAGGATTGACTACCCAAGGTTCTCACCCCATTTTGATGGGAGGGGGGAGATTTTAACTTAACTAAACTATGTCCTAGACCAGGGGTATCCAAACTAGTCCTGGAGGGCCACAAATCTGCCAGGTTTTTGGGATATCCCCAATGGCTTTGAATGATGTAAGGGAACAATTTATTTTGTATATTTTTTTCTACATTTGTTATTTATTTAATTAGTTGGTATTCTGTTAATGAATATGCATGAGAAATATTTGTATGCACTGCCCCCATTGTATCTGAATGGTTTGTGGCCCTCCAGGACTTGATTTGGATTGTAGTTTACTACCTTCCAGAGCACATCAGTCTCTGACCTTAATTCAAGCTTTTGGGTTAGTGGATCCCTGGCAGCTGGTATATTCAGCAGACAGATTACATTTTTATTCTGCACTTTTTTCACAATGAGGCACATTCTGATCTGGCCATCCAGCCCAAACCGACCAGAAGCGGGACGTCCATAGGCAGACCCGATTCAAATCTGCAAGGGCTTGACGTGCCCGCAGGATCAGAATCGGGTCTATGGCCCGAACGTGCATTCTGGGCCCCGATTCTTGTCGGCCTCCAAGCCCAGCAGATCCCCGGCTACCTCAGTCAGGCTCCTGAATAGAACCGCAGTGCCATGGCGTCCCATTGCCATGGCACCATGGCTCCATTCAGGAGCCTTAAATGCCAGCCACCACATTTATTCTTCTTTCCCCACAGTCGGACCCTAAAGCCAGCCTCCTATGGCCAGGGTCCAACAGTGGCGATCCTCCTGCACCCCTCTACCTTTTTATCCCAGCCCGGCAGCATGATCCTCCGATGTCCAGGGGGACTAATTCCACCTCTGTGGTGGAATAGATCCCCTGCCCATGTTCACGGCCCTGGACATACAGGGCTGATCTCAGAATCGTCCCTGTATGTCCAGAGTCACGGTCCACCCATGATCCACCCTCGCTCTGCCTCAGTAATGCCCCCTCTAACCCCCGTCAAAGCACCAAATTTGGAACAGAAGGATGAGGGAAAGGGGGGCTCAAGGGTGGAATTGCCATAAAACTGAAAATTGAATAAAAGGAACTTTAAACCACCTAAAATTATTATATATTGTGATGGGAAAAGTGTATCTGAGCCTATGGAACTGGAAGAAAAACAGGCTTTTACCTTTAAGGAAAGAGACAGGCCAGAAAGCAGTGGTTTTCAGACTGCAGGCAAAGAGAAAAAAACACACGTAGTTGCTGGGTACAGACCACGCCCAAGCTCTGAGGCAAGCTGTGAAGTTCCAAACCATGGAAGGACAGACTAGATGGGCCTTGTGGTCTTTTTCTGTCATCATGTTTCTATGTTTCTAATGAGAGGCACCTAGGGGAGGAGCACGGCCCGATAGTTCAGGCACATCATATAAGCCCAGGGGATTAGAAGAGTGGGAGGAGACCACCAGGGAAATGGAAGGAGAGAGGACCACCAGGGGTGCAGAAGGAGAAAGAAACTTCAGGGGAGCTGAAAGACAAAGAGTTACCAGGGTCAGCACCAGAGAGGATTCCAAAGGAAACCAACACACAGGGAGCCACGTTCCAGAAGGAAGTCAGTACTGCAGGGGAACTGCAGCTGATTCTGGAGGCAGGAGGGTTTTGCCTGGGAGAGCTACTGACAAGGAGCAAGGTACGATAGCAGAAGCTCATGAACCTGCTGGAAAACTGCCAACTCCCAAAAGGTGTGTGAATAGAACTGTAAATAAAAGTAATGTGAGCCAGTTAGAGGCTCTGTGCCGGTTGATGAAAGAAAAGAATCTCCATGTGCCTGCTAAGAACCATGAGCATAAAGAGAAGTCTCATTGGAGAAAGGTCCTAGAGCTGTTTGAAGAGATTAAGCCTGAGATTGTGCAAGCTGATTTAAACCCAGATATAACAGACACAGGTTATGAACAAATGCAAACAGAGTGTTATGATTCTGATAAGAAGTCTGTAGAATCATTAATGGACTGCTCGCTTTGCAAGAAAACAGCATAAAAGTTCTAGGTTTTAAAAGGAGAAAAACCTAGAAACAAATTGTCTGAGTAAAACTGACAGAAGCAGTTAAAGTTTTATTTTGAATACTAGAAGCTTTGAGAGAAACAGCTACATATGCTTAAGGCTGACAGAAGCACTTAAAGCTTTATTTTTGAAGACTGAAAGTTTGAAATAGATAACTACATGTGCTTAAAGCTGGCTGAAGCAGTTAAAGCTTTATTTTTGAATGCTGAAAGTTTAAAAGGAAACAGCTATTTGTGCATAAAGCTGATAGAAGCAGTTGTAGTGTTCTGTTCCGATAAAGAGGGTCTTTTTTGTTAGAATTTTGTGTGGAGAAGAATCCCATTTATTTTGCCAGGCGTTAAGTTTAAATGCTCTTTTGGAAAGGAAAAAAATAAAATTTCTGTGTTTGCCTAAAACCCTCGAGTCACAGCTTTATTGTTTGAGACCTCAGAACTATAACTCCCAGAAGCCTCGGCTCTGGATTTCCTTATTTAAGGACAATACAAAGGCACGTCCCGGCCTATAGGTGACTGCCTGGGCACGGGGCGCGACAATATACACAGCCTATATGGAACGGTGTCAAAGACTTTATTGAAATCTAAGTACACCGCATCTAGGGCTCTCCCTCAGTCCAACTCCCTGGTCACCCAGTCAAAGAAATTAATCAGATTTGTCTGACAAGACCTCCCTCTGGTTAAACCCATGCTGCCTCAGATCCTGTAATCCATTGGACTCCACAAATCTCACTATCCTCTGTTTTAGCAGCAATTCCAAAAATTTACTCACCACAGGGGTTAGACTGACCAGCCTGTTGTTTTCAACATCATCCTTACTTTTGCTTTTGTGTGAAGGGACCAAATGTGCCTTCTCCAGCCCTCTGGGACAACTCCTGACTCTAGAGAAACATTAATAAGGTCAGTCAGTGGAGCTGCTAGAATGTCCCCAAATTCCTTCAGTATTCTCAAATGTATCTCATGCAGTCCCATCACTTTGTCTACTTTTAGTTTAGCTAGTTCCTCATGAACACAGCCTTCTGAAAATCATTCAAGATCCCTATCACTTCTGTTCCTATTTGTGGGTGTTTTCTGAGGTCCTACTCCTGGCCATTCATCTGTGAACACAGAACAAAAATATTTGATAAACAATTCTGCTTTATCCTCATCAGCTTATACATATTCCTCCCCGTCACCCTTGAGTCTGATAATACCACTTTTGCCCTTCCTTCTCTCACTAACATATCAGAAAAATGTCTTAAACCCATCCCCATTTTATTGCATTGGCTATTTCTTTTTCTTTTTGTATCTTTGCTATCCTGACTACTTTCCTAGCTTCTCTGTTTTTCCAAATATATATGTTTGTCTTCCTCTCTCTCTGATCTCTTGTAATTTATGAAGACCACCCTCTTTTTCTTCACCTTTTCAGCTACTTCTTTTGAGAACCATAGTAGCCTCCTTTTCCTTTTATATTTATTTATCTTTCTTTTTTTTTTTTTAAACTTTTATTTTCATTTTGCAACAAACAAAAGAAACAACACACCAAAGGAGACAAAACAAGTATACAATAAGGAAAAGCAAACCCTATTACCCCCCACCCCCCTGCTTCTTCTCTAAGCCGACAGTATCAGCAGGTGAGCGCTTCCAAACAACAGTGATTGTACATCAAAACGAACATAAATAGCATCTGCGATACAGAATGATCATGTGACAGAGATTTATACAAATTTAAACAGTCAGATGAGAGCATTTAGCGGTGTGAACATAGTCATTGAGCATCTTCCATTTAGACAGATGATGGGGGGTCTGAACGGAAGAAGCAAACATATGAGGTATTTGTTCATATTTACTGTAGAGACAGACATGATTCCACCATTCATTGGGGCTCAGATGGGAGCTATTTTTCCAGTATTTCGTAATTAGGGAAATAGCAATGCCCAGCATAAAGTCTAAAAGGAAGTAAGCCGATTTTGGAAGAGAGGGGATCCCCGCAGCTGAGCGGAGTCCCACTATCCTCCAAGACAGGGGCTCTTGAAAGTGCAAAATAGATTGGATACGACCCCAGACCCGACGCCAGTAATACTGTAGTGCGGGACATTCATACATAACATGAGTTAGTGAACCAATGGCCGCATGGCATGTCCAGCATCTATTGCCCTGGGAGGTGTTCCATTTGGCTAATCTGTCAGGAGTATAGAAACACCGGTGGGCTAGAAAGAAGAGTGTCTGAGTGAGTGAGGCGGATCTGGAGACCCGTGTCACTCTACTCCAGACAAGGCTCCATTGCTCCGGGGTCAAAGTTACATGCAGTTCACGCTCCCATGCTTTCTGTGCTATAGGGGTACCTCTATTTACAGCATTACTTAAGGTTTTGTAAAAGTTAGATGCTACACCCGGTGAGCTCCCGATAGATCGGATAGTCTCCGACAAGTCTTGGGTAGGGGATTCCGATGGCGGGAGCACCTTAGCACTCCGAAGACAGTGCTGTAGTTGCACCAACTTAAAGTAGTGTTTCGCTGGGAGACCAAATTCAATTTGCAATTCACTAAAAGTTTTCCAGCGACCATCATGGAACAACTGGGTAGGGGTCCAAATGCCCCTAGTGTACCAGGGGCTCCACGCCATCGGTTTATTTTGTATTTGAAATCGAGTATTGTACCAAAGCGGGAGTCTGTCTAACGGACAGAATCGGGAGTCTAGAGATTGAATAAGAGTATTAAAGGCACCTAAAGTGTCTAAAAGCATTGGTGGATAGTGGGAGTCTGATGGGAGAGTCATACCAGGGAGAGAAGTAAGAGGAAACGGTTTGCAAAGGTTCTCCTCTATGTCTAGCCACACAGGTCTACTCGGTGCTAGATCTTCCAGCCAACGAGTGCCTTGTTTGAGAAGAAAAGAGTGGTGATATTTCAGGAAATCAGGGAATCTGACACCCCCATTTTCCTTATCAGCTTGCAACTTATGCTTCGCTATCCTAGGTGTCTTGTTTTGCCATAAGTATCTAGTCAGAAGGCCCTCTAAATCTTTATATGTACGTCGAGGTAGGAGACAGGGCAACATTTCTAAAATGTAATTCACTTTAGGAACAATCATCATTTTTATGGTTTCTAGGCGACCCCACCAGGTAAGTGTTAAAGGAGTCCAACGGTGAGTAAGCGCCCGGACTTTAGAGGTTAAGTCTTTGGCATTAAAGGAGATAGCGTCTTCCAAAGGAGAGCAATAGTGAACCCCAAGGTATTTGACCATGCGAGGTTGCCATAAAAAGGGAAAGGATTGCATATCTGCTTGATGAATCAGAGGATTTAGTGGAAAGGCTACCGATTTGGTCCAATTTATCTTATACCCCGAGAGTTGTGAATATTTACCGATTTGCTCTAGGACAGCCGGCACTGAGTCTAAAGAGACAAAGAGCATAAGGTCATCAGCATATGCTGAAATTTTAATTTCCCTATGAGAGAAGGGGACTCCATGAATCTCCTCCGATTGCCGGATTAGTAAAGCTAAGGGTTCGAGTGCAAGATCGAAAAGAAGTGGAGACAGTGGGCATCCCTGACGAGTACCGCGTTGAAGGGGAAATGGCTGAGACTTTAAAGCATTAGCACAGATACTGGCTGTAGGCTGTGCGTACATGGTGTGGAGACAACGGAGAAAGCCTTCTCCGAATCCGTACCAGCGGAGAGTTGCAAACAGGAAAGGCCATTCTAAGCGATCAAAGGCCTTCTCAGCATCAAGTGAGAGGCCAACAAATGGTCGATCAAGATTAACTGCGGTAGTCAGTACATGACATAGAGTCCGAGCATTGTCAGCAGTTGATCTACCGGGAATGAAACCGCATTGATCTGGGTGTATTAAAGTAGACATCCTATCAGAGAGCCGGGTGGAGAGAATGGTGGCAAATATTTTATAGTCCGCATTTAGGAGGGAAATTGGACGATAATTAGCTGTTAGTTGCGGATCTCTCCCCTCTTTCTCAAAAACTACTACATTTGCCATTGAAAAGGACCCAGAAGGAGATCCCTCCTCGGCCAGAGCAGAAAAATAAAGTTTCAAAACTGGAGCTAAGTCAGCGTTAAAGGTTTTGTAGAATTCAGCAGGGAGACCGTCCGGGCCTGCAGCTCGACCTGTGGCACATCTCTTGAGAGCAGAATGAATTTCTGACAAAGTGAATGGTTTGTCCATGGCCTCTCTATCTTCGTCAGATAGGGTCGGTCGTTGTACCCCTGAGAGCAATCGTTCAAATACTTCTGGCTCAAAATCACATTCAGATTGATAAAGCCGAGTATAAAAATCACGAAAGAGTTCTAAGATTTCTGTATCTTTAGTGACCAGGCCCCCCCCCCCCGACGGATTACGGAGAGCGGTAACACGCTTGGCTTCTTTTTGACCTTTCAGGGCATTCGCTAACAATTTGCCAGCACGGTTATTTTCCCGGTAATACAACCCTTGTTGTGATTCAATATTTTTAGCAGCAGCAGTATATAAAAGCTGATTGTATTGAAAGCGGAGGCGTTGTAAACGGAGTAAAATACATGGGTCAGTACGGGACGTGAGGAGACGCTCCCCAGCTTGTATCTGTTGCTCTAGAATCAGTAAGTGTTGCTTTCTTTGTTTCCCCTGTCGAATTTGATAGCTGGTTATAGTAGCACGGATAGATGCCTTAAAACCCTCCCACCAAGCCCAGCTCGCTGTGTCATGGGGTGAGTTAAAATGAAAATAATCTTGGATAGCGGCCTTTATGTCAACCTGAAAATCTTTTTGATCTAGTAGGGATCTATCAAAAAACCAAGCACGGGGATGATCATCTCGCGTAGTGATATGTAATGAAAAAGATATGGCAGCATGATCAGAAATATGGAGAGGATGAGTCCTAGCCGTGTCCACTTGAGAAATCAGTGCTTTGGAAATGAGAAAGAAATCTATTCTAGATTGTGAGTGATGGGGGGCAGAAAAAAAGGTGTACTCTAAGTCGGAGGGGTGAAGCAGCCTCCATATATCTACTAGCGCAAGATCTTGCATCAGAGCTGTAAGGGTAGCAAGACTCTTGGGTGGACTACTCGTTCTAGGCGGTTGTCTATCTATCAAAGGGTCTAGCACTTGATTGAAATCGCCACCAAGTATTAATGGAGTATTGGCAGAGGCCTGTGCCAACTGCGCAATACTTGCATAGTAAGCAGGGTTATCCACATTCGGGGCATAAATACAAATACACGTGAATTCACTATCTCCAACCCTAAAGTGTGCACGGGCCCATCTACCCTCCTTATCAGAGCTAGTATCTATTACAGTAGCTTGCAAAGACTTCTTAACCAGAATGGCTACCCCACACCGTTTGGAAACGGCGGGAGAATAGGCAGCCACCATGTAAGGTTTAGCATTGAGTTTCAGTGTTTCAGCGGAATTTAGATGCGTTTCCTGAAGAAACACTAAATCAGCATGCTCATGGTTAAGATAGCTAAGAATTTTCTTTCTTTTGATTGGACTATTGATGCCTTTTACGTTAAGTGATAAGATCTTACATAAGGCCATTGAGAAAGGTTAAAAATTCTGAAAGAGAACATGATAATGCACATAAGTTCACAATGTCCCTCATAGTAACTGTATCTGGCTGTACACATGACATGATAGAAAATGAGCTAATATAATACAATGAAGCGCCCCACATTAAAAAAGAACCGCAGTGCGGTAGAGAAGAAGCAGAACCCCAGAAATTACTGGCGACCATGTCTCTGCGGGGAGAAACCCCAGAGAAGGCCGAAATTGAAAACATATAACCTGTATAACTGTGCGTGCTCCGAATCCAACCGAGGCACACATCATGGAGGGATAGAAGACCAAGAAAGTCATATAAAGACAGAAAAAAAAGTCCAGGCAGTCTCTGTGCTTGGCTATGACCACCGCGTCGGGCCCTTCAAAATGGCGGACAGAGCCGGCAGATAATAAGTCCAAGTTGTTGGGTTAGCGCATCTGCTCTGCTTCTTTGGAGTCTAAAAATGTTGATAGTAGATCAGGATCTTCGAATGTCCTAGTTTGGTTGTGGAGAGTCACTCGGAGCTTCGCTGGATACAACAGGCCAAAGCGAGCCTGTAGCTGTTGAAGTCGAGGGCGAAAAGCAAGGAGTCTCTTCCGACGGTCAACTGTGGGCTTTGCCAAATCAGGGAAGAAGGAGACTTTATGACTTTCAAACTCCAGATGACGATTCGCCCGGGCAGCATTTAGAATTTGTTCCACTTGTTGATATCGTAGTAATCGAAAGATAATAGGCCGGGGGGTCGTTCGGTTGAGCGCCATATGGGTAGGAACACGATGTGCTCGATCAATTTCCAGATCTCTATGAAATGTGATCTTCAGCAAGGAGGGAAGAGTTTTGAGCAGGAATTCTCTTATATCTCCTGCTTCCGCCCCCTCCGGTATTCCAAGGAGCCTCACATTGTTGCGACGGGCTCGATTATTGCTATCTTCTAACTCTTTTTGAAGATTCTGTATCTGGCGCTCAGCCTTGTCCAGTTTGACCAAGCGCACCGCGTGCGAGTCGAGGACCCCCGCCATGTTGTCCTGCCGTAATGAAAGACTTTCAAGTCGGTCCTGGAGCACACCGAAGTCTTCTCGCATGGCTCGAAGCGCTTCTCTCCGTTGGACTGCACCAGTTCCTTCACGCCGCGTATTTCCTCTAAGATCTCCTGATGCATTTCGGGGTTTTCCCGAAGTGGAACCATCTTCTGTGGGGAAGACACCTCTGTTTTGGAGCGTTTTCCGTGTGAAGAAGAAGGAGACCCGAAGTCCAAGCGCGCTGGTTTATGGGCCGCCATCCCCCCCGAGGTACCCCGGTAAGTTCGGAGCAAAAAATTGAGTTTATGTAGGTATTAAGTCAGGATTCTGAGTAGGCCTCTCGGGAGCTTCAGCGCGAAGCGTCTAACCCGCTGGACATCAGGCTCCTCCCCCATTTATTTATTTATCTTTCTAACAAAAAGGTTTGTTATCCTTAAAATATCCCCTTTCAGTTTTGTTCATTGCTTTTCTATATCCCCCAAAAAGTGAACTCTGAAAAGAATAGTGAAAAGACTCTCTATGTTTTTTGTTGGAGTATAGCTCACCAAACGTGAGGGAAAGCAAAACCACCCTCTCACTGTGATTACTCCATTTTAATCATTTGAAAAAGTAAACTATTTGACAAAATTATATCACTTAGCTGTAATCTGCCCCGAGCTCATTTTCATCACAGAACCAAAATTTACGACGCGGCACGTTTCGGATCTGAAGAATTTTTTGACCCTGCATCAGGTAAAGTAAAAGACATCCCGTTTGCGCTTGAAAAACCTTGCGGCACCTCTGGTGGAACATTGCTTACAACGAGCACACACTTTCCAGCAACTCCGATGGCGAGTTCTGGATTATATTCCGTCTGATCCAAAAGGTGGCGACCGGATCTCTAGACTGCAGAGGCTAGAACAGAGATGGATTTTTAGACTACAAATGGTTTCCCCCAATGCTCTTAATGTTTTCCTTGAATAGCACAGTATAATTTGAACCTTACAGTTTGGATACAATTTTCAATGGATAAAAGACAAAAAAATAAAAGACCATTTTCCGGGACATATCTTTGATCAGTCTAGCCCAATCAGGTGAGGAGGTTCCCTTGACTCATAGGGTCTTTCCTCTCTGATTGGTGAGTAAACTTGCCTTATGTCTATTGGCTCAGACATCTTCTTGGGCTGACTTATCATCTACGTCAGACGCCAGCTTTTTTAAGCAAAACGGCTCTGCCTTTCTACAACACTGAAGCTTTTCAACTACAAGCCTTTTACTTTAACTGATGCAGGGTCGAAAAATTCTTCAGACCCGAAATTTGCCCCGTCGTAAATTTTGGTTCTGTGGTGAAAATGAGCTCGGGGCATTTTACAGCTAAGTGATATAATTTTGTCAAATGGTTTACTTTTTCAAATGATTAAAATGGAGTAATCACAGTGAGAGGGTGGTTTTGCTTCCCCCCACCTTTGGTGAGCTATACTCCGACAAAAAAGATAGAGAGTCTTTTCACTATTCTTTTCAGAGTTCACTTTTTGGATGTTCTTATTTCACTCTGAATAAGGTTCTCTTTGGTTTTTCTATATCCCCCAGCGGTTCCAATCTCGCTAATGACTCTTTCAGGTATTGTCCCATCTTGGCAAAGTTCATTTTCCTAAAGTCTAAGACCCTCACTTTTGAATGGATTTTATCAGCCAGTCCTAATACTAAACCACACCATCTAGTGAAAACTGGATGCAAGATGATTTCCCGCGATGACATCAGAAACACTTTCCCCCATTGGTAAGCACCAAGTCCAATATGGCTCCTTCACATGTGGGTTCGGTTACCAGTTGCTATAATAGTTCTCCCTTAAAAGAATCCAGGATCTCCTTACATCTAGATGACACCATAGCAGGGATGTGCCAATCAACATCTGGGATATTGAAATCACCTAGCAGTAGCACTTCTCCTTTCATGGTAATGCTGCATATGTCTTCTGTTAAATCTCTGTCCACTTCTTCTCCCTGTGAGGGAGATCTGTATATTACACCAATACAAATGGATTCCCCTTTCCCTCTTTCTAGTTTAACCCACAGTGCCTCCTCGCTCCTTTTTAAGCCCTGTGATTCTATATCTTTAATGTTTTTTACATACTGTGTCACTCTTCCTCCCCTTCTTCCTCCCCCATCATTCCTGAATAAAGTATAGCCTGGTTGTCGATGAACCCTGTCTCTGTAGCCACTACTAAATCCAAGTCCATTAAAGCCTCAAATCTGGGATCTTATTTCCCATGTTATGGGCATTTATAAACATCATTGTCCAGATGTTACCCCTTTTATTAATTTGTTTACCAATTTGATGTTGAGTGGAGATATCTATTTTGACTCTTAAGTTGGATGGAGTTTGGACTTCAGTTTTAGCAAGATGGTGAGTATTTTTTACTCCAACCCGTCAGCTCACCCCCTGATGAATAAGGCAATTGCCCACACCTTAATTTCTACGGGGGAACCAGGCAAGGGTGACTGTTGTCCCCGTTACTATCTATTCTGGCATTAGAGCCACTAGTATGAAGATATAGGAGAGAGTTGTCATTCTGGGGATTAGATTTGGTGATTGGCTGTACAAAATTTCTTTGTACATAGTTAATACTTTTATATATTCCTTGAATGCTCAGCTTTCACTCTCCCAAAGTTGATAGATATTATTAATTTGTTTTTATTTATTTAACAAGATTTATATACCGTCTTTCTACAAGTCAAGACGGTTTACATAGAACATTTGGCAGTATGTTTCAACTGTTTACAAGGAACAGGTAACAGGTATACAATGAATATGAACGAGAACTAATTTGCAATTCTCAGGTTATCAGATCAACTGGAATAAATCTGAATGCATGCCCGTGAATTCATATTGTGCTAAAGTTACCCTCTAAATGGCTTTCACACTTCAGAAAATCATAAGCAGGAGTAACCTGCACAGAGCAGCAGTTACAAGCCTAACCATCTTACTGGGCACACTGGATAGGACATGCTGGTCTTCATCTGCCATCATTTACTGTGTTACAAAGCAGTCTAGTCATGGGAGGGTAGCCTTCTAAACTTTTATACAGGTGAAAAGATACAACGCACATGTGTGCAAAGTCCTTGCATTCTCCTGTCAGTCTAAGGGGCATGTTTATTAAAAAATTTAATGCATGTTAACTACCAACAGCTCTTTTATTTCTATGGGTGCAGTGGCACTTAATGCATGTTAATTTCATGAACACGTTAACCTTCAGTAAACATTCCCCCATTAAAGGGAAACGCCACAGGAGGTTTCCATTTGAAAATAAAATTGCAGGCCAGTTGGTTTAGTTTGCTCTTGGGCTTAAAAGTCAAATGGGCAGTTTATTTATTTATTTATTTATTTATTTAGCTATTTCTTCTATACCGCCCCTTCCAGAGATCAGGGGCGGTTTACATGGAACAAGTAAACAAATTTGTATACTAATGTATACATTACATGAAACAGAGATTTTTTAACTTTATACAGATAATAGTTGTTAACAGAGATTTATAACATTGTAACTTTATACAAATAACTGTGCATTAATTGTCAAAACTATTTACATTTTATATACATTAATAACTTAGGGGCTTGTTCGCGATCGTTATCGGAGCCGCGGCCCCATTGATTTCAATGGGGCCGCGGCTCCGATAATGATCGCAAATCGCTACCGCGGCTTTGTAAACAAGCCCCTTAGATTTGGACATATTGGTAGTAATTTTATAAAGTTGTTTTCAAACATGTAAAAACCTGATTTACACACAAAAAGGGGCCACATACACATCTAAAATGTATGTACACTGAAAGATCTTATGTATTCTCATGCATGTTTTCTGTAAGCATTCCTGGGATGGAGGTTTGGTAGAGCTGTACACATGTGTATAGTGTAATATACACCAGTACACACATGGGGTAATTTTATAAGAGTTCTCCTAAGTTGGAAGGTCAAATTTGTGCATATTATAATATTTGATTAAGGCATAAAGGCACGTCTGTGTCTTCATAAAATAGCCTCACAAAACCTGCACAACTGCAACTAAAATGCACCCATATACAGTGGCACCTGTTCAAAAGCATGTGTAAATATTTTTTTAACTTATTTATAGTTTCAAAAACATACAAAAAAGAACAAAGAAAATGAGAATACAAATAAAACATATCTCCATGTACCACACCCCACTACCCTACCTATACCACACATGTTCCTCCCAAACACAACTTACCTTCCCCCCTCTACACCCACACCTTCTACAAATCTATTTTTGAAAGCATTCCTGAAGTCATGCCTTTGCATGTTTTCCCTGCTTTTTAAAAATGATACAAAAATTCACACATTTTATGGGTATGAACAATGCCAGTATAAGCAAAAACAATAAATGCAAGATAGCATAGGAACAGAGCAGAGAATACTTAGTGGTGAGGAACAAAGGGTAAAGCCCCAATTCAAATAGGGACTTCAAAGACTGAAAGGTGTCATAAATTGTTTGAGTGGATGACTTGGTCAAATCTGCTGTTCATGTCATTCACAGTCTCTCTCCTTTTTGTGTCTGATCATGTTTCTCTGCACATTACATCTGAGTTCATTTGAAATTTTCGGATGGCAGGAAAGAACAGGTAAAGAGGTTGGGGGAGGGGAGTGTTCAGTGGCGGGATCATATCTGGGCTCTGGCATTGAATATCAAGTTTGCTCAGATTGCCAGGAAACTAAACTGGCAGGTGGTGATATTCAGCCACTGCCCATTTAGTTTCCACGGTGAAAGTTAAGTCAGCCTTACTTTGCTATGACCGGGCAGCGGCTCAGTATTGCAGCTGCCTGGTTAGGCTGGGCGCCGCCCCAATGCTAATGCCCCGGGCTCATCAGGGCATACAGCAGAGGCAGCACTGAGGATATTCGGTGGCACTAACCGTTTTAGTGCCGCTGAATATCCCAGATAAAGGGATTAATGCGGTTAGCAAGCCTACCCGTTTCTTTTTAGCCCACAATTTGCTGCCCGAGTCCGGCAGTTGACATTTCAGGTAAGTTGCATGTTAAATAAATTTAAAAAATATAACCATGATTCGTGTAATATAAATCTACTGGGGGAAAACTCCCCCCTCCCCGCCCCCCCGACACACACACCTGCAACTCTTACTCAATTTACAATCCCTTAAGCAAAGTGGATTTGGAGGTATGTCGGTGAAGAGGAATGCTGAAGCTGCAAGCCTGGCTATGACAAGTTAAGATATGTCACATGAACCTTCTCACCAGTCGCATCAACAGAGAAATAAACATCAACATTACTTAAACATCACAAGTTATTATTCACTTAAGCTTGCATAGAGAAAATCCTTTTCATAGTATTGATTAGTCTTCTGCCTCATTCGTAAGATGTTTCCTCTTTGTAGTTTGTGTGTGGCATCCTAACTGGGAGTTAGTTTGTTTTTTCAGAGTGGTCGAGAGCCAGGATTATTCCTTGCTACATTCTAGTTTGCAACACATCTTCCGAAAACTATTACTGTGACAGACATCTGCTCATTTAGTCCACTTAAAGTAGATAGATGATTCATAACAGAGAAAAACAAGAGCCGTGAATGACAGGATCAAGATTAACTGGAAAGAAAAGTATAGACAGAAAATTACATCTTCTTTGAGCAGCAATTTCATAAGTATACTGTCGATAAGCCACCATCACCAGAAAGGAGACTTACACAAACAGTGATTCCGCAATTTATTATTGGGTGGAAGTCATTGCAAGGACTCATGTCAAAGTGCTTTGTGTTCCTTGGTTCACACCTTCCCTTATGGCCTGTTACAGGTAGCAGCATTTTGATCAATACAATTTACCATATGAATAAAGTAAATAAATAAATATTGCTATCTGACATTTTGGGGGTAATTTTATAAGGGTTCTTCCATTGGTGAATTCTACTTTACCTGTGGAAAAGGGCTTTTAGAAAATCACCACAGGGGTTAGTGAAGTGGTATATAGCAGGGCGTACCAAGGGCTGTTTGAGCAGTGTGGCCTCACAGGGCACATCTGCAGAAAGGGCACTGATATCAACCCTGGGCTTTCAGGATGCTCAAAATAAATGAGTTACTGCATGTGGCTGGATTGGGGTGGAGGGGCACCAGATTAGTTAGTTGCACAGGGCGCATTTCTAGCTTGGTACGGTGCTGGTATACAGGGATCCCTGACCCTCCTTAAACCTAGCTCATCTTAACAAGACCATAGCTGGCAAGCTAAGAGGAAAGGGTGGGGCCCAAGAAGGGGATTTAAAAACTCAGACCCAGAAGGGAATGGAGATGCCCAGACTAGAAGGAAGAAGCTCTCAAGGCAATGCTAAAATAGTTTATACAGTATCAGGGTCATTCCGACCCACTATTCGTATCCCTTCCTGTCGGCGGTTAACACTATCAAGGCTCCCTTTAAATTTCTAATCCACATTCTGCAGCTGGGTTAATTTTTCCATATGTCAGGAAAATTGTACCTGTCTTATTCAATATATTATAATAGTGATTTTCTTTCTGCTATGGTCATGTATTATATACCATTTGATAGAAAATGAGACAGCAACACAAATATGTATAACTGAAGGCTCAAAAACATGAAAATAGGTGCACTTTATTTATAAAAGCAATCGTTATTAGTTGCATACATTCGATTTAATTTTAACTGATCATGAAAATTACAAGTTATTTAAGATCTTCATTATTATGAAAATATGCAAAACATGGTGCAGCACAGAGTGGTACATTTCCACAGTCAGCACAGTGATATTTAGTTTCAACACATTTACGAATGTCACCAGCAACATGACGATGTCCGAGACTCTCATTGCACACGCGACACTGTCGAAATACGGTAGTTCTCTTCTCAGTTGGTGGAATGAGACTAGGGAAATGTCTAGCAGTCAAACGAAATGCGGAAACACTAGTACTTGGTCGGCCACCAGCATCACATGCACTAGCATCAGGACCAACTGCTTCAATGATAGCCAAGATAAGCTTCATACGGAAGTCAAGTCCTGTCACTTTCTCCTCTGGGTGGGACTTGCTCCAGAGTATCTGAGCATTGAGTACTGCTATGTCCAACAGATGAAAGGCAACTTTCTTGTACCACTTTACAGTTTTGCGCAGAAAAGCATAATACTCCAATAACTGATCTGTTCTGTATACACCGCCCATTATGTTGTTGTAGTCAATGATAACTTGTGCCTTTCAAATTAGCTGATCATTACGATCTCTTTTTCCAGTGTCAACTACAGAGCCATCATGACAGTTGGACAACATTGTTACATAATTCTTATCATACCAGCAAAGTGCTAGCAGTTTATCTGTTGTACGATATGTGACATCTCCTCGTTTCAATTTCCTTCCATCTACATTTAGACGCAGGTCAGTAGGCATACCAACTCGACTGGATCGTACTGTTCCAAAGCAGGATGTTGCTCAGTCATACAGATCCATACAGAGTTCTGGACTGTTGTAGTGGTTATCCACAGCCAATCGATAGCCTTGATCAAGCAGTCCATCCATCAAATTCAGCACAATACAGTAGCTACTGCCATGTAAACCATCACTTAGAACTGCATCTTGACCTGAGTATAGCATATACTTCCAGGTGTATCCACTACGTGACTCACACAGCTCATATTTATTTATTTACATTTTCTTATATACCGCGCTATTTTCCATCAGTGCGGTTTACATGGAACATTTTACATACACATTTCAAATGATTTGATTTGTGTTTACAAATAACAGGAATAGGAACTTGGAAAGAAGCAGGGGTAACTATTTACATCTGTACAATGCGAATTGATTGGACATTTGCGTAGATTTGCCTAGCTGGATGGAGAGTGATCAATGATGCTGTCATCCGGGTAATGTAAGAGGAAGAGGTAATGTTTCACGGCTTTTCTGAATTGGGTTAGATTGGTGATATCACGGATACTGTGTGGAAGGGTGTTCCAGCATTTAGGTGCGGCGAGCTTAAAAGCCCTGTTCATTGTGCTTTGGCAACACTTGGTCGTTTCTTTTGGGACTACTAGTTTATTGGCGGCATGAGATCTTCTAGATCTATTAGGGGGGGTTATCAGTATGAGATCGGATAAGGAAGATGGGGCGAGTTCATTTATGATCTTGAAGGTCATTAGTATGGTCTTGAATGTGATCCTGCCTTTTATAGGGAGCCAGTGTAATTGTTTCAGGATGGGTGTCATATGTTCCCTCATGGCAGCGCCCTGGAGAACTCGTGCTGATGAGTTCATTGCTAGCTGTAATGGAAGCAAAGTGGATTGTGGTAGACCATGGAGTATTGCGTTGGCATAGTCGATATGTGGTAAGACCAGAGCTTGATACACTGTCCGGAAGTCATCTGGTTCAAGTAGGGAGCGTAGTTGTCTGAGGGATCAGATTTTATGGTATACGGCTCTTGCTACATTGCTTATATGGGTCTTCATGTCTAGTCGCTGGTCAAGTGTGACTCCCAGGTATCTGATGGAGGGTTTGGTCAGAGGTTCTGCATCTTGGACCTTCAAGTAAGGAGGAGTGATAAAATTTGGGTTCCTTGTGATGAAAAGGACTTCGGGTTTTCTTATGTTGTATCCAAAGATTTTGCGTTTGGAGCCAGCTAGATACTGCATCGAAACAGTCTGTCAGTGGGGAAAGGTCAGGGTTCTCAGTAGTGAATGGCATATATAGGAGAACATCGTCAGCGTACAACAGACAGCTCACCTCGAAGGACCGGATGATCTCGCAGATAGGTTGCATATATATATATATTAAACATGAGTGCAGAGAGAGATGATCCTTGTGGGACCCCTTGACTCTGGTGGAAAGGTTCTGATGTTGTTTCTCCTGATCTTACGTCTTGCCATCTATCGGAGAGATACGACTTGCACCATTTAAGTGCAGAGTCACATATCCCCTTCTCCTGGAAGCGGTGTAGGAGGAGATCATGGCAGACTGAGTAGAACGCGGCTGCGATGTCTAAGAAGATGAGCACATATCCCTGGCGTATGTTATCAATTCCTGTTATTATGGTACTGAGGAGGATGGTGAGGAGAGTCTCCACGCCGTGAGCATATGATTTGATGCCAAATCTTGAGCGTTTTGTAGGTATGTATTGTTTGAAATAAAACCTTCCTTTGAAAAGCAGTAGAGATTCATCAATTGAATTGTCTTGTTCCTGGATATAAACAATTTGGAATCGCTTTGTGGTAATGTCATAGAATGGACGAAGCTTCCAAATGCGATCACCCTCGGGTTTCTGTGTTGCATTGTTTTGAAAGTGAAGGGCCTGTAATATTTGCTTATATGTATTTCGGCTCATTACTGATGGAAAAAATGGAGTTTCTAACAGTTGTTGACCTGACCAGTACAAGTCGATCATAGGCTTCTTGATTATTCCCATAGCCATTGTCAACGCCAACATTCTCCATATAGCATTATTGTCAACGTCTTGTCATTTTCTCATTCGGGCATGAGGCTTGTCAGCTGGTATTTTAGAAAAACCTTTTAAAAGGTCTCTTATCCAAGTGAATCAAATTGAATATCAAAAAACTGCATAAATTCACTCACTAACGATTTAAATATAATCTATAAATAAGTCATTGATGTAAACGGACACTCGTTGGGATAAGTTCATTACCCATATTTAAGTGTCAAAGTGGAAAACGTTTATCTGAGACCGGTGACTAGATGTTATAAACTTATTTATAGATTATATTTAAATCGTTAGTGAGTGAATTTATGCAGTTTTTAGCTGGTATTTTAGCACACAGTTCTGCTGCATAGCAATTTGTCTCAAGAACAATCATTGAAATTAGTTTATCTGTAACAAAGAGTTTGTAGAAGTCCAATTTAGTTGCATTGACACCCATACGTTTGGCTATGTCTGGTTGTGCAATGAAAGGAAACTGATGGACGTCTTTTGGAGTTGTTTTTCATGGAAGACTGCTTCTTCTTGTCCATACTTGTGATGTAGTTGCACTATCATCACGGTCTGCAGAACGACAGCAAAGCTTCCCTCTGCCAAGAGGGTTTGTATTTACAGATGGTTCAGCCGTGGCCACAACTGTAAATGAAAATGTTTTATTATAGTTGACATTTTTCAAACTGAACAATTTATCAATATAAATGTGACATTTAATGTTTTGTTATACCTAAAGACATAGCTGATATATAGGTGACATAAATAATGTCTGCAAATAATTACTAACCTGGAGGTTCAGCTGCGGCCGCTACTGAATCTGGGTCACTGTCATCCAAGCCTTCAAAGTCCCCATTTTTTGTGAAAACTTCTTCAGTTTCATTATCAATGACATCTTCGCCACTGCTATTACTGTTACCATCACTTTCTGTGAGAAACCTAATCACTTCGGCAGCTTTATATCGTTCTTTACGCATTTGTTTACCAGTTGACTCCATCTTGTTTATTTTGCTTTTAATTCCAAATGACCTATTGCTAATGACCTATTTGCAGGTTATTTTCTGGCTGTTTTGGCCTGGTGTATAAATAGAAACACTGACTATCGTTCTACTTTAAAGAGGGATATGACTATTGGATTATGTTAAACCCTCTATTCATTAAGAAAAAGTTCTAATTTTACACCATATGCAGAGCCAATGTACTGAAACTGTCGATTTGCTGGAATACTAGGTTAGTATGAACCAATGCTCTCAGTTTAAAATTATACAAACAGATAGAAATAGAAATAGAAATTATACAAACAAATAGAAACACTAGCACAACTCTCTTTTCATTAGTCCAAATGTGTGTTGTCATTAGCTTCCGGTATTTCGCTCATTAATATTTAGTATCTGCGTCATTGCGCCGATCCCGAATATTTCGGCTCGGCCATTTGGTCAGAATTTTGGGTCCCGAGTATTTCGGGACTGGCCTGGAAAGGGTTAACTTCCCTGCCGGTTGTACAGGGAGGTTATTTGGGGGTAGGGAAGGGGTGGATTGGGGCAGTTAGGGAGGGCAGTGGGCGGTCGTCAGCAGATAGGGGATCAGCGGCCTGGGGAATGGATGAGGCAGGGGGTGCCGAGGATATTCCCCGCAGTCCATCCCTGGCCTTAGGAGGCCATATGAGGGGTCGGGCTGCGGGGAAATTGATGCCAATGCTGGCAGCCAGGGATCATGGTTCTTCAATGAAGCTGCAGTGCCATGGCAACAGGATGCCATGGCGCCGCAGCTCCACTGAACTGCCCTGACTGGGTTAGATGGGCAGGGCCTGATCGCGATTCTGATCCCGTGGGGCTAGACGTGCCCCGTGGGATCAGAATCGCAATGCCCTCTGTACATCCAGTTCAAACTGGGTGTACAGAGGCCATGTATGTTCAGGACGGAATTGGGCTGTATATTTATTGCAAAAGGCAGTGGTATTCCCAGCCCCCTTGATCTCTTGGGGCAAGTGCCCCCCCCATCTGAGGTGCACCACTTTGCGGTATGGTGCACCCCCCCTGCCAGCCCCACACTTCCAAGGCAGTGCTGTAAATTCACCTTAAAGCCGGGTGACTTGCCATGCTACCTCCAGTCCAAGCCCTGTGGCTTTTCTCTCCCAACAGCTCTTTTCTCCCTGCAGCCTAGGTGAACAGCCACACTTGGTGTCTCAGGGTGAGGGGGTCCTCATCCTCATGATGGACACTGTGGACATCCTGCCTGATCCCATACATGGCCCTCTGCATCTCCAGATACCACATTTGCACCTTATCATCTACAGTTTGAGACAAAGAACATAGCCCCTATACTCTGAGTTCTGCTGGCTGTTCAACCCACTCCCGGTCGCCTCTCTTTTCTGGACTGGCTAGTTGCTACCTTCCTGTATGGGTGCTAGGGGCACAGTTCTTACTGTCTACAGTGAATCTATGGCCCACAGATGCCCCAATATCACGCTTCTAGCTTTCTTTTTCCTGACGCATATAGAGACCGCTGCTGTGCATTGTCGTCTACCACGTTAGTGATGCGACTAGCGCAGTAATAGTGTACCATGGCCACATCCCTTACATCTACTATGGACGCTGTGCCCTGAAGCTGTAAAGACATGCTCTATTCCTGCATTAGCCCCATGCTACTCATGGCTGTTTAGTAAACATGCCCCCCTCCCCCAGAATGTAAGCATGCCAAGGACAGGGAAATATCTATAGTACCCAGTCATAATGCGCCTTAAATTACTAATGGAAAGGCATGAGCTAAACAGAGTCCCTCTATTTAAAACAAATGTTTTAACTTGTTTATGTAATTTATCTCCAATAGCATTTTAATCTGTAAGAGAAGAACTACAATGAGTGAGAGAGCCTATAGAGATACCACTGAGAGAAAAGGATACAAAGAACATATAACATACTTTACCATGAAGAAACTGTATTTCACTGAACAACATGAACAAGGCTGGACTTCCAACAGTGCACTACCGCATTAGCATGTGCTAACCCAGGTTAACAGATGCCTTGTGAGGCCCCTTTACAAATAATGTGCATTAACTGCATTAATGCACTCTAACACAGTAGCGTACTTTAGTAAAATCTAGCACTACAGTAGGAGCATTGATAGGATTCCCTTCTGTTGAATGTCTTGGGGGCAATTTCTCCAAATGAGTCAGCTTTGCACATACCATAACTGTAATGACCCTCACTCCTAAGCCAGGGTATGTAGAGTATGATCTCCGTCTCTCAGATTTACTGCTAACAAAAAGAGCTTCCTTCTGGAGTACGTTGGTTGCCTATGCATGCTACATCATATCAACGTCTGTTCGGAAATTGCTTTTAATCAGGCCTGTTTTCATGGTCTCTGCATTATTGGTCCTTTTCCCTCTCCACTCAATTCATAGAATAATTGATTGGAACTGACACTGCTATTTTTAATGCCGTTCTGTTTTTCTTCTTTACATCTATATACAGTTTCCTTCCAGTCAGCTTCTTATTTGTTGAAATGAGAATGTCCCAAATGATCATAACCTCTTCATTCTCTGAAATTTGCTTGGGGTTGTGATTCTAGTGTTTTAGCAGCACAGTAATGTTGTAGTGCTTACAAAGTTTACAGTGAATAAGACGTGCCGTCTTGTTGTGCCTTTCTGTATATAAATACTCAGCCACCCAGCTACAGGGTGTGGATATCTGTTGGCTTTTTGATGAGTGCTGGTCAAAGGACTCCTACTCATGCTTCTCCTCTAACGTGGTATATGTTATTCAAAGAAAAGAATGTGAAGGATGCTATACAGGTGAAACACGCCAGGCGATAAAGACACAGACATAGGATCAGATGATGCATAGCAAACCAACGAGACACCCCTGTGGAGAGCACTTTTGAGGTCAGAGCACTGCATCAATGACCTTATGAGCAAGATATTGAGAGGAAGCTTGAAAACAATGCAGGGACATAAGACTTTTGAAGTTAAAATAATCCAATACTTTGAAACTAACAAGAAAGGACTTAAAGATTGGGGTTTTCTAATGTATTATAAACCATAAAACTCTGCTTGACGCTTTTTGATCACCCATCCATCTCTCTCTCTCCCTCTTCCAACTCTTCTCTTCATACTTTCATTGCACAGTTTTCATGATTCATTTACATATTCTGATATTGCAATCTTTTGCTCATTCTGTCCTGACTCAAGGGGGTTTTGGCTCTGAAATCTAGTCGAGGGAAATTTTATAATTGGTCACCTAGTTTTAGGCATCCAGAATGCACCTATCTAAAACCTATTTGATACAGAATACTGGGTGCCTACTTTTCTTTATAAAATAGAGGCATAAATGTTCAAAAGCACATGTTACGCACACACTTAACACCAGCCATAGGGACTAGCGTAAATACCAGAGCATAGATTTCTAAAGAAATGTGTATAAGTTCTAATATTTTATAACTTCAGTGTACAAATGTGCATTCCATCCCTGTGACACACCAAAATATGTGCCACTGGCCTTATACATTTAGCAAGAAAATAGCGACTAGATTAAGTAGGCAAGTAAAGGCGCATCCACGCGCTCAAGTCCTTGAAAATGCAGACTGGCATGGCTCCTTATAGAATTACCTCCAATAAAAAGGCATTGCCTTCTATTTATTTACTTATTAATATATATTTCTGTGTAACCAAATCCAGAAGAGACTGAGAAGATTGTGGTTCCTTTGGGGGCAGGACAATGCTGCACGGAGCCCTCCGAGAGATGGGAAGGCTCCGCACCGGCTTCACCAGCACAGTCACGGTTCTCTAAGAGGCAGGGAGCCGCGGCTTGCAGAAGAAAGAGGCACAGGAACTACAGTAAGGCGTTAGGAGGTAGACACCGGGAGAGGGGAGGAGGGGGCAGGGGACAAGAGAAAGGTGAGATCTGCAACGGGGCTGATATGAGGGAGGGAGGGGGGCTGACATGGGGGGAGGGAATGAGCTGGAAGGGAATTGACAAGGGAAAGGTGGGGCCTGAAACTGGGCTGACAGGGGGTGCTGGAAGGGAATTGACGTGAAGGGAAGGTGGGGTCTGCAATGGGATGGCACAGGAGGAGGAGGGGGCTGGACGGGAATTGATATGACGGGAAGGTGGGGTCTGCAAATAGGTTGACATTGGGGAAGGAGGGAGCTGACACTGGGGAAGGAGGAGGCTGGAAGGGAACTGACAAGGGTTCCCTCTCATCCAGCAGGAACAACTGGAGTGCTGCCGGCATCAAACAAATCAACCTGATCGCTGCAAGCGATCAGGCTGATTTGTGCGGCGGTGGCACTCCGGTTATTTTAATTTTAGATTTTGCCGCCTCTGCCCTGCCTCTGCCTCTGCCTTTTTTTTTTTTTTTCTGCAAGCATTCTTGAGGAAAGAAAATGCAGCGGGAAAGCAGAGGCAGGGCAAAGGCAGCTAAATCTAAAATTAAAACAGCCAGAGTGCCCCCCACCGCCACCGCCGCCAGATGAGAGGTGCAGGTGGAGAGAGTGGGGACAGGAGGAGGACAAGGAGAGACAAAGGTGAGAGATGGAGGACAAAGGGGGAGACAGGGGACAAATACTGGACAAAGGGGGAGACAAGGGGACAAGTAGTAGACAAAGGGGAGAGACAGGGGGGCAAATGCTTAACAAAGGGGAGAGAGAGGGGGACATATTGGACAGACACGGGATAAATACTGGACAGAGGGGAGAGACAGTGTGGGTTAGAATTATAATAGGCTGATGGGGGGGGGCTAGTACTGGTAATGTGCAGATCAGGGGGGCTAGGACTGGTAATGAGTTGATTAGGGAAGGCAAGGACTGGGAATGGACTGATTGAAGGGGGACTGGGATTGGTAATGGGCTGGTTAGGAGGGCTAGCACTGGGAATGGGCTGAGGGGGGACTAGCACTGGAAATGAGCTGATTAGGGAAGGCTAGGACTGGTAATGGGCTGATGGGGGTGGTAGGACTGGTAATGGACTGAATGGAGGGCTAGCATTGGAAATGAACTGATTGGGGAGGTTAGGACTGGAAATGGGATGATTAGAGAAGGCTAGGATGTAATGGGCTGATGGGGGATAGGACTAGTAATGGGCTGATTAGGGGAGGCTAGCACTGGTAATGGGCTGAGGGGGGAATAGCACTGGAAATGAACTGATTAGGGGAGGCTAGCACTGGTAATGGGCTGATGGGGGGGGGGTAAGACTGGTAATGGTTTGAGAGGGTAGGACTGGTAATGGACTGAGGGGGGCTAGCATTGAAAATGAGCTGATCAGGGAGGCTAGGACTGAAAATGGGCTGATTAGTGGAGGCTAGGAAAGGTAATGGGCTTATGGGGGGTAGGACTGGTAATGGGCTGACTAGGGGAGGCTAGCACTGGTAATGGACTAATTGGGGGGGCTTCAACTGGGAAAGGGCTGATGGTGGGGAGGGGAGGATAGAACTGCTGGCCTTGGAAGAAAACTGGGGGCTGTAATCTTCCGTAAAATGTAATCTTTCGCCGCTCTCTACTTTTGGTTATGCTCCGTTTGGTCCTGGGTTCATTTCACAGAGACAGTAGGGTAAGCAGCACAAATAAGACAACCAAAACTGGTGTGGCTTGGAAAAAGAGTTTTATATAGAAATAGGCTTATTACATAGGTACAGAACAGAGTTATAGAGTTGTTGTTACAGAGCTGCTTCAGTGTGCCTCAATGAATCTGTGTGTGTGTGTGTGTGTGTGCATGTGTGAAGTGTGTGTCAGAGTCTCATAGTAAGAAGAATATATATAGAGAGAAGTGGATGTCAGAGCCCCATGTCCCTCATGTCCGATGAATAAGAAAGAGCAGAAGGGAGGGGGGTTAAGGTGTGTCCGATGAAAATAGGAAGAGAGCAGAGAGAAAGAGAAGGGGGGAGGGGTGTAAGGAGTAGTGTGTGTCAGAGCCTCATAGCAAGAGGTGTCTGATGAATAGGAAGAGAGGGATATTTTGTGTTTCTCTGTATTTATAGTGAAATTCTTCAGCACTTCCCTCTGTCATAATTTGGTTTGTTTGAGGTCTGCTATCACTTGATTAGCAAGAAGGGGCTGCAAACCAATCTTATCAGGCCCGGAGACTGACATCACCAGGGGGTCAGAGCTAATCTCATCTTGTAAACTGCCCTCATTAAGTTTGGAGACTGACATCACCAGAGTAACAAAGCTGCTTGAAATCCAAGGTCTCGGAAAAAGCCATGACACCTATGCTAGGCATAATGTCATGCTGATGTATGCTGACATCTCCCACACCTTTTTTATTTTTATTTGTTATTTGTGCCTGGAAATGGTGGAAGCAAACCTGTGGTACCTGTCCCAGCTGCCATTACATGATAGTAGGCAGCTTGTCTAATACCTCCTGTATTAAATACCTTGCTATGTCCAGCAGGTCCCTTGTCCTGCACAGTACTGTCTCTAGTGTTCTAGAGATAAACAAGTCCCCTTATGAGTCCAAACCTTGTGTCTTAGGTAGGGCAGCCACTACTGGTGGGGGGGGGGGGGGGGGGACCCAATATGCTACCTCAGTGCCCGTCTTAGAGAGAGTGAACAGTGCATAAGGGTTGCAGGAATTTGGAATTTCTGAGGAGGTTAAAGCCGAAAGGTACCAGGATGCTATGAGTGAGAATAGGAAGCAATACTAGACTGCAGCTGACTCTGGTATTCAATGTAATAGGAAATGCCAAATTAGCCAAATTAGCAGGCCACATTAGCCTGGATGTAGGGGTACATGCTGGAGAAATTCAGTGTAACTACCTTAAAATGTTGTTGATGTTCTGTAGGACATGCGCTGCAAGGAGATGTACATTTGTTTCATTTTACAACACAGGAAAATTATGATAATGCATAGCAATATTTGTACAGCAGTTAAAATAATAATAGGGTGAATAAAAACATTAAAGACATGATCAGCAGTAGGTGAGTAACCAAATAACAATTCCCACACAGACCGGGCCTGATGAAATTCTTCAGCATCTCCGGTCTGCTATCACTTGATTGGTCTGCAGCCCCTCCTTGCTAATCTCATCAGGCCCGGAGACTGACCACCAGGGGGTCAGAGCTAATCTCATCTTGTAAACTACCCTCATTAAGTTTGGAGACTGACATGACCAGAGTAACAAAGCTGCTTGAAATCCAAGGTCTGGGAAAAAGCCATGACACCTATGCTAGGCATAATGTCATGCTGATGTATGCTGACAGGGGCTAGGGCTACAAATGGGCTAATGCAAGGGGATGGGAGAATGGGACTGGAAGGGAGTGGATTCTGAGAGGGGCTGCCATGGTATTTGGACTAGAAGGAGCTGGACAGTGGGGAAGGAGGGGGACTGGATTGTAATGGACACCAGTGGCAGTCATGGGAATGCAAGTTGACATTGGAAGGTACCGGGAGGGAGGACTGGAAAGGGGCTGCTACTGGGAAGGGTTACGGAAACTGGAAATAGGCTGATGGAAAGAAGTGAAGAAAACAAATGAAGAGATAAGAAATGGCAGATGGACCATAGACCACAGAAAGAGAGTGAAGAGAAGACAGGAAAGCAGAAGCCTCGGATCGGGACCAGCATGATCAGAGAATAAAATGGTCAGACAACAAAGGTAGAAAAATATTTTTATTTCATTTTAGTGATTGGACTTTGTGCTATCTTTATATTTTACACAGTATTGGGGAACTGCATCTCTTATTTATCTGATGTTGCACTGCATGTGGACTCTGGCGTCTTGGGGTTTCAGTTTAAATTTTGTCTACATATTTTTATTTTTACTTTAGATTATGGTTACTTATTCTGTACTTGGTGAGGGTCGAAGTTGTGAGTGTGTGTCTGAGACCAGGTGTTCTGTTAACATGGAGTTTGTACATAAAGATCTATATTGTACTGTAGTAATGTAACTTGTTCAGCTTTTCAGATAGGTGTATGGATGTTCCAGGGCCCACTGTAGTATTTACAGTGACACTTTTTTTGGATGGGCTCCTTATGTGAGTTTTGGAAGTTTGTGCTGATATGGTATGGTTTGGTAGGTTTGCTCTCTGTTGTAGGTTTTTGTATTAGTTCACAATATACCTTGTACTGGAGAATAGTGGTGGTTGTTGTTAGTGAGATGATCAGAATCAGATTTTGTTTTTAACTATTGAGTTCTGTGGGTGAATGTTCTGGTTCTGCTCTGCACCCACTGTGGATGTAAAATATATGTTGAAAAAGAAAAAACAAGAACCATAACACAGTTTATAACAACAAAATAAAAATGAGTTATAATTTAGTTTTATAAACTGTATTTTTGGTTCTTGCTATCTTTTAGTTACTTGGTGTACGAACAGGACCATACGTAGCCCTGTGCTTGGGAGGCATATTTCGACTGTCTGTCATTGTCCTGCCACCGCTGGCAGGACAATAGCAGGCAGCCGAAATGCACCCCCCCCCCCCCCAAGTCTTTTCGCAGCACTTTAAGCAGGTCTGGTCCCTCCCTCCTCCGACGCGATGTCAGAGCATGGAGGGACAGATCTGCTTAAAGTGCTGGTGCCTTTCAGATCGGGCGCATGCCCCCCTCCTCCTCCCCATACCTCCGTCCAGCGCTGCCTGCTCTTTCCCTGTTTCCAGTGCCACCGTGAAAAAAACAGTGGCCGGCAGTAGCAGGGAAAGAGCAAGCAGCGCTGGATGGAGGTATGGGGGGAGGAGGGGGTGTGCGCCCAAGCTGCAAGCTGCAAGTCGCACAGAGCGCGATTGCAGCTTGATAAGGCCCTGTGTGCAAACGTCTTGCATTTTATTTATTTATTTATTTATTTGTAAACTTTTATATACCGCCCCTTCCAAAGATCAGGGGCGGTTTACAATGAACAACAGTTAACATTCCCTCCATATAATCTAATTGGCTTCTTGGTTTGCTTCAGTCCCTGATTGGAGTTCTGAAAAAGCCCCGCCCCCTCTCATTCTTCACATCAGGCAGCAGATTGCCTTGAGCCGCTCCTGTGAGTAAGGTTGGAATAGGACCGACTTGGTACAAACTCCATCTTCTCCAGCTCTGATAAAACCAGTCATTGAAAAGTCTAAATAGATGGATCAGCTAGACCCGGTGAAATCCATTTTGAAGATTTATATACCACTGAGTCATCCTTTGTACCTGGAGACATTGCAAAAAACTGTTGAACCTGTAATTGATGAAAAAAATTATATAAAGCCAAGCGCATAGTGAAAGAATCAGAATGAACTGTGGGAACAAAAGAAAACCCCAAATTCAAAAGTTGAACCTTTGCTGAAGTTAGTATTCTTTTGCTGAGATTGACGTCTGTCATTTGGACCTGAGTCAAGTTGTAGGACCCCGCCACTGGCCTCCATGATACCGAGCGCGGGACGAATGAACCTGATATTGGCCCTCCTGAAAATCTTGATGCTGGTCCCGATCATACTTATTCTCCGTCACTAGAAACACTGGACTCCGGAGAGAAAGATTTACTGGGACCCCAGTGTACAGAATTCTTTCTTCGTGGCCTGGTTGTTTTATCAGTGACCTCAGTGTCAGTAGAATCATCCGACGTATCTTCAAATCCACACGCTTCTGCAAGGGCTCTGACGCCTTTTTCATCCAGGAATAAACCTGGTCGTGTTGGTAATCATATTGATCACATTTAAATTTCTTAATTTTAAATGTTCTTAAGGTGTTTTGAAAATTATTGATATGTGTCGTCATCCCCTTCGGCATGGGGGGTGATCGGGAAGCTGTTTTACAGTTGCGCGAACAGCTTTGGATTTTTCAGTTGCATACTGTGACCCCGTTGGGACTTAATCAAGAACTTGAATGGCATGGTCTTTTGTGACATGTGCCAATTTGTCAGGGGCTCCCCCTTTTCCTTTGGTTTTGGCAGTAACCTATTGGTAGACGCCGGCCTGTTTAAATGAGTTCCACTGGTGGTTATTCCTTCTACGATCCTTGGAATTCAGTGGTGAAGCTTTGACCTGACGCAGGGTCTTTTAAGTGGGCAGAGACCCAAAACGCAGTGCTGTATTGCAATTCTCCCCTTATCAGTGTGCATTTCCTTGGACATGCGATATCTTTTTGGAAGGACAAAGCATTAGTACTTTGACTGCTTTACTGCTTTATCATTTTACTGATTAACATGATCACTGCTTTACTGATTAACATGATCACTGCTTTACTGATTAAAATGGACACGGTCTAGGTAAGGGTGTTTTCCTCACCTGGCTCTCAGTCCGACAAAAACTAGTTAATTATTGAATTTTTTTAAAAATCTGGATTGTAGTTTGTTACCAGTGTGACGCTTTTGAGGGAATTGGGATATTTTTCAGTGACATATATACATGTGCAGCACCGCTCTAAAATCAATCATGCATGTGGCTATTTTGCAGGCTACCCCCAGATGTGCCTCCATCACACTCCCATATGACATATACGTGATCATGCTGGACACGTAAATTTGAGCCATTCTGAAATGGCTCTTGGGACGTGGATGTGATTGACACATCTGAATGGGTGTTTTCAGATGAGCAAATCGCAAATAGTGCTTATAAAATGACTCCCTTATCTGCCTAAAACCTAAATACTGAAAAAGCTTTTGATAGGATGAGTTGGGCTTAAATGGTGGCAGTGTTATTGAAAATGGCTTTCTCTTCCATTTTGTGTCCATGCAACCCTACACCAATCAAACCTCCAAGCAAATGGAGTTGAAAATTTGAAGCATAATTCTGGACGTTTTTACTCGGCTTCCTGACATGCCTCTGGCATGCTTCTGTGTAACTGGGATGTGACCAGGGAAAACGCATGCAAGATCGAGCCTTTCTAAAACAGCTCTTTGCACCTTTTTCTCGGGTGGCTTTTAAATATGCAGTAGGTCCTTATGTCTAGGAAGGAGGATGGACAAGTGCTTGTCTATTCCACATGTCGTCCTCCTTCCTAGATACAGAATGAGTTCTGGAATGTGAGAATGAAGAGGCCGCCAGGCTAGGCTTTGTGCAGCGTACATACTGCATATGACACCGCCTCCTCCTCTCTCTCTCCCCCTCCCTGCCCTTCTCGTTAGAGTCCTTCCAGCCTTTGGCAGAGCTTTCCTTGTCTCACCAGCTTTTCTGTTGACTAAAGGAGTCCTTCTGATGTCCACATTGCCCACTGCAATAAGGGAGCGGGTCTCATTGACTGCAAAATGCATAAACAGTACAACATTGTGGTACCAAAAAGACTGGAATCACAACACTGACAGAACTGTGATCACTTGAAATATTTATATCCCACCAATAGAAAGCTTGATGCAAGAAAACCAAAAATCGTGGTAAAGGAGAAAAGCACATGAAAGGCATTAATTATACAACTGCTAGTGGCAAGCGACTGTTCTGTGCTATGTGTACAAAAACAGAAGATCCTGAAGTACCAAGAAAAGCAATCAGAAAGAAAGAAATGTGTTAGGGTGATGGTGGAGGGAAGAAGGGAGAGAGTGAGAATTGGCTTTAGAGAGGGAGAACGAGGGAGAAGACTGGGGTTGTGGTGGTGGAAAAGGAGGGTGTTGCCATCGAGTCTAGGGAGGGGAGAGGGAAAGTGTACCTGCCTTTTGCTAAGTCATGTGAATCTGAGAGGGGTGTGACAGGGAAAGAAAGGCGCCCACTGCTCCTTACACAAAACTGGTCTCCCTACCCTTTGCCTATGTTATTGACCTATTTGATTCAAGGGGAGGAGTACTGCTGTTGCTTGCTCCGCTGGAGAGAGACTTGTGGGCAGAGGGTAGGAGGTTGAGAGAGAGAGAGAGATAGAGACAGTGTGGGACTACTGTGGATAGGATGGGGGAGATTGTGAAACTGCTGGATTCGTGTTTGTGTTAGGACTGGAGCAGCAGAAGAGGTTGCATGTTCAGGGCAAAGATGATGGGTCAGGCTGGACAGAGGTGACTGGTGAACAGGTTCCTCTGGTGAATTTTATTACGTTTCAGCTAATACTTATATTTAACATAGTTAGGATGTATCTGCATGCCTCTAATTACATGTTTTTCTCTCACTGGGAAACTGGTGTGCAAACTTGCTATAAATAGTGTGTTTTGCAAAACACCTACCATAATCTTGGCTTTGAAACATGATGCAAAACTTTGCAGCTCAGACTATCCTGCATTTTTAAGTGCTTATTCTTCATTCTTAATAGGAAATTATCTCTTAAAGTATTAAAAATGCATTAAATACATTATAGCACCCCAAATCACTTTTTATCTTTCTTATCCAGAAAGCAATCCCAAGTAATTTAGAGAAATCTTAAAGAACTTCAGTCCTGTGTAAGAAGCCCCCCCTCCCCCCAGGTAGATACTTGCTGCCAGACAGTTTCAGGGAGATTACATAAATGGGTTTTCAATTTTTTTGTTGTAGATCTTTGAGTGGCAGGGACTAGCGATCCTCCAAGGTCAAGCTTGGGGTGCAGCTAACAGATGGTGGGGATGTCATGGTCAAGAGCTATACCCATGGTGGCAATTCAGAGAAATGATGCCGTCTGACCCCTAGTGGTAGTATCACATAACTACCACTAGGAATCAGAAAATATCATTCTTCAAGATGGTCACTATAGGGCAGCAGTGAGTGAACATTTCCTCCAACTTTTCCTCCATGAGTTTTATGAGTCAGGGGCCTTGGGGAAAGAGAAGGGGGGGGGGAGGTCCCTGGATCCTCATGTTTTTTTAATAAAAAGGGTGGGGTCTGAAAGGGGCAGGGCTCAGGGCACTTTTGCCATAAGTAGGCTACCCAGTGTAGGCTAGGAACCTTCGATTCAGGGCAGCAGACTCTCTTTCATTGTAAGTTGCCATGATTTGAAAAGTTTTTCTAAAAATCTTACTTGTGCTTCCACAGCTGGGAGTGCACAGAATTCTTGGCCCTGGGAATGCAAGTCAAATATTTGGAATATTTAGCAATGGGGTGATGCTGCTGAGCCAGGAGCTAATTTGTATTCTGTCGCTAAATATCACAAAAACAGGTACTAACTTAAAGTTTTCCACGGTTAGCAGATTTACCAAGGTGCACTACGGTATTAGCCTGCACTAACATTCATTAACAGGCTTTGTTTACTTCAGGTCCCATTTTATACAATGGGACTGATTTACTACTAACTTGCAAATGTAATAGTGCTCTTTACTAAATATAGAGGTCTAGTAACTAAGGTGCGCAAAACATGGGATCTGCACAAAGATAACACACATTAGTATTAGTTCACCTTAGTAACTAGACTCCCTTGAGTGCTAAATCTTTCAAGTAGCATGATTCTTCTAGACTGGGCTCGATTCAACCCTCAATACTGGAGGCTCTGATGGATGAATATTTGAAGATATTCATTTTTAAAAAATAGCCCCTGACATGAAAGGGATACTTGTGATATGTTGGTGGTCATCATAGCTGCAAAAACCCGGACATTTGAGGTATACCGGCGTCATCACAGATGTTCCAGTAAAACTCTATATTCCCCCCACTGGATGGCCTACAATAGATTATTCAGTGTTGAGGTATGAGTGTACGCCATGCAAGTACCTGACTGATAACTGCAGCATAACACACACAGTAACTGACTGCCTACATTCCTTGTGTAGCCCTTAAATCAGATATCTGAGTGTGCCCACTGTTCATGTAAGGCCTACTGGCTAGGGATACTTAGGGGATATTGCTGAAGGACTGCATGGAAAAGTCTGTCTTTTTGCAGATGACAAGAAAATTTGCAACAGAGTGGACTCCCCTGAGGGAGTAGATAACATGAGGAAAGATACAAAAGCTGGAAGAATGGTCTAGTGCTTGGCAGTTAAGATTTAATGTGAAGAAGTGCAGTGTCATGCACTTGGGAAACAGTAATCCAAGGGAATTGTATGTGATAGGGGGTGAGAGATTGGTGTGCACGGACCAGGAGAAGGACCTTGGTGTGATTATTTCTGCGGATCTCAAGGTGGCAAAACAGTGCGACAAGACGGTGGCAAAAGCCAGGAAGATGCTGGGTTGCATACAAAGAGGAATTACCAGCAGAAAGGAAGAGGTACTAATGCCACTGTATAAGTCACTGGTGAGGCCTCACTTGGAATACTGTGTTCAGTTTTGGAGACCATATCTTGCAAAGGATATAAAGAGACTGGAAACTGTTCAGAGGAAGGCGACCAAAATGATTTGGAGCCTGCGTCAGAAGCCTTACGAGAAGAGACTTGAAGAACTAAATATGTACACTCTGGAGGAGAGGAGGGACAGGGGAGATATGATTCAGACCTTGGTGGTACTAAGTACCAGCACCTTTTTCATAGCCTGCTAAAATGGACCCATGTTCTTCATGTATTCAAGATAGAGCCCTGCATATGAGCTGCATATGAGAAAGAGCCCTGCACCTTTGTTGCTAGGAAATATGCTCTGCTCATGCATATTCATTGTGCACAATGTGATAACCCATCTGATCATGGGTCAGCAGGACAAACTTAGGAGCCACTGGCATACAGGGTTTAATATATCTCGAAACAGAGACTTTTATGGTTTTGTAAGTTTTTCTTTTCTTATGGGGCAAGCAGCAAAAATGTACAGCACAAGTGAGAATGAAGAGACTGTACGTGTACAGCCTCATATTAAACAGCGGATTAGCCATATACAATAAACCTCAGAGGAGCTGATATTTTACCTAGCATCCAACATACTGAACTGTATGAAGAGTCAGATTCAAGATAACTACAGCTGGCACTAAAAGAATAGGTGACATACATTGTTTCACATAATGATTTCTAAGATTACCGAAAGAGTTGAAGAACATCTTGGTAAGCGTCTGAAGGGGTTGTCCAGAATTTGCTCCAAACAGTCATATTGGTCTGTCTTACCATTCATGTAAAATGTCAACACCTCTATGTGGGTAATTTCAAGAAACTGGGAATACCAACTCTCTAGCAATTGGGTGTATTCCCAGTATTTCGTTATTGTAAATCTTGATGCCAGTAAGATTCAAGACACTAGCGTTTGGTGTTTCTGGGCGCCAGTACTGCTCTCCAGTGATCTAAGAATGCTAACTCACAGTGAGATGTTCTACAACCTATAGTCTGAAAAATATGACTAAAAGCCTTTCTCCAGAAATCATGGACAGATGGGCAGGTCTACCACATACAGATGTTAAGTGCCTCTGCACTTGAAATTCCCCCAGTATGGGGGCCTCACTGAGGGATCGATATTATAGAAGAAGACTGGACTGCTGTGCGTGTGATGCAGGAGTCTATACATCAGATCACCTCTACTTCTTCAGAGAGATATCGGATGAGCAATACCTCAAACCTCAGCCCAGTCATCTTCTCTGAGGGCAGCCATCCATTTAAGTTTCTATTAGCAAGCAAAGAGAGGAGTCTCACGCAATGTAATGTAATGTACTCTACTGTAAGTAAAGGGATGAAAGCATTCTCAGCTTATGATCTCTACTAACAAATATTATCTGCTGGACTGGTTCTCCTGGGAGTCCAACCCAAAGCCCTAATTTTATAGAGGGCTCCATAAATATCAGTGAAAGTTGTCTGCACAGTTGGTGGCATAGTGAATTATACATACCAAATTTGTTCAGAGTGATAGAGTTGTCCTACACATTTCAGGCCCTGTGCTTCTCAGCTGCCCAGAGTGGAGAAGTGAAAGGAGAGAGCAGGATCCTTGTGGATAGCTGCTAATATTGCTAGTGGTTCCCTTTGCATCCCTAGCTTGCTGCAGATCATTCTCCGCATGGCCAGTTTGGGCAGAGTTATGGCTTGAAATGCACATAAGTCACTATTCTGAAGGACTTACATACTAGAATGAAAACTTACACATGTGCTTTGGGCAACTACAGTAAGGTCAGCAATCCTTCCCCTCACAATCCTTATGTCAAAATCAAGCAGAGACTTTTATGATATGAGGCTGCCTCTAAATGTCTCTCTTCCTTTATTTTCCCAAGATAGCTACAAAAATATGGCAATATTAAGGAATACAAGCACTTCACAGGAAAATCTAAGTATATTTTATAGTAAGTGAGGGTTCTAGTTTGTGATAGATGATATTAATATTTGTTAATATCTATTTGAATAGATGATGTTAATAAAGTGTAGCCCCCTTGCGATTCTTATGCTGCTTGGCAGACTGGGAGTACGAGGTTCCAAGAGGGGGTTTTTATGTCTTTCAGTCTTTACATTCAGAATAAAATTTCTTGGTTGTTTGAATGGGGAGCAGCATACACTGGGAGGCCTTTGGCACTCAGACTCCTCTCACACCTCTTCCTTTCTCAAAATAACTCTGCAAATTTTGTGTTCTGAACCAAGGATTTGCTTCACTTGAGAGTCACTGATATTTATAATTGACAAAAAGCAACAAGAACTATGTTACAGACAGTTTACTCCTTCTCTTTCTTCTACTTGCTACAATCACATTATTTCTTCTTCATTTTACTCTGGGATATAGCACTGTACTGCGAATGCTCGGTATCTCTTGCTGGAAGTTGAATTCAAGTCTATTCACTCTTGCACCTCTAATAGGTAATGTGATTTATTTTTGCCCCGAGTGGATACCTCTCCCCTATATTATTATTTACCAGTGACCCTGGAGCTGATGGGGATTCAGGGACATTCCCCAAAACTGCCCTGGATTCATTCCTTCCTCTTGTATTGTTGTTCACTAAGGAGCTCCTAGATTCCTCCCTTTAGAGTTGGTTGTCTCTACAGATTCAGGTCCCTGGAAATGTTCCGCAGGTGTTCCAGGTTCAGATGTTCCTTGATCCTTGAAATGTCTTTTTTCTCCATGGACAAGCAGGATGCGTCAGCCACACCTGATGACATCCTCCGGGCGGCGCCATGGATACGGAAGTGCTCTCCAGAGCTCAAAAAGGATCTTTCTGAGCATGCACAGGTAGACCCCACCTCACCGGCCTGCCCCCTGCCCGATCAGTCTTTTTTTCTTCCGCCTTGCCAGCAAGACGGATCTGCTCTCCAGCTTCAACCTTATACAAAGAAGATAACCTTACAAGAAGATACAACTTCTATCAACATGCCTAAACCAGGATTTAAAAAATGTGCTTACTGCAAAAAGAAGATGAACAGCATGGACACACATGATCTGTGTGTCCGATGCTTGGGAGAAGGCCACAGGACCGAGGATTGCCCACATTATGCCAAGATATCCCCTCGAGCCAGGAAACACAGAGGACACATGCTAAAGGAACACCTGGCTGCTTCACAACGACCCGAGCCTGAGGCACCCCCTCCTGCTCGAACACTGGCACGGGATGCACCCGACAGGGCTTCCATCCCCGGCCGTGTGGCTACAGACACAATGACTCCGCCTGCTCCTGCCGCCACTGCTTCTACACGCCCTCCGATGGCCTCAGACTTTCCCGGCAATGGACTCAGCTCCGGCAGTCCCGGCAATCCTGGCAATGGACTCGGCCCAGCTCCAGGGACCTCCGGACAAGGTTTGCCTGTCTCAGCAACCCACAACACATGGGATCAGCATCATGGCACCCACAACGTGGTTTCTGGCTCCACCCAACCTCCTCCCATTGGCCGGCAACAGGATGGCCCAGCAGGATTACCTCATCAACGTGCCAACGCGCATCACAGGCGATGTCGCAGCAGCCATGACCAGCCCTCCTCCCCTCTCAGCGCAGCTTCCTGCAGCGCCGATCGAGCCCGTTCTCAGCCATGCGACACTCTGCACCAGGGGCTCATCACCGGGATGCAGCATCCACGACCATGCGACTCTCAGCCCCCAGAGGCACTCCTTCTCCCCTGAAGTCCATTCACCGGGCAGCTCTGCCGAGGGGCGCGAAATGGAGATGGTCGTAGGTTCTGCATCAGCTGACCTACCCCCTTCTGAGGAAGGCCCCTCCCTGGACACAGAGAGCCAGCCACCACCCCCTGAGGACCTCACCTACCCAAAGTTCATATGTAAGGTGGCAACAACCTTAACCCTGGGTGGGCTGGAGGGGTCAGGCCTCCCCAAACCTGAGGTACTGAAATACCTCAATGCACCAAAGCCCAGTTTCGCCCTGCCCGTGCACCAAGAACTGTGGGATAACCAGTTGAGACTCTGGCAAACGCCTGCCTGAGGCCGTCCCTTCTCAAGGAGGCTGGACACCAAGTTCCAGGTCCAGCCCCTCCATGGATTCACGAAACCACAGCTGCCGCACCAGTCCATAGTGGTGTCGTCTGCACTAAAAAGAGCCAAATCATCCCGCATCCATTCCAACAATCCCCCAGGACGGGACCACAAGCTCCTAGATGACAATGGAAAAAAAGTCTTCCAGGGAGCCATGCTCAATGCTAGAATAGCGGCACAACCAGTTTCAACATATCCTCTTCCAGGATACCCTTCTGGCTGAGGTCAAGAATGCCATCGCCTACCTTCCCAAAGATAAGCAGATGTCCATATCTGCCACCATCATGGACATAGCCAAATGCAGCAAACATCTAGCTAGCACGGCCTTTGACTCCTTTGATACTTCCGTCAGAACAGCGGGGACAGCCATCTCTGCCAGGCGATGGGCTTGGCTGAGGGCCTCGGGACTACGCGACGACACACACGACAGGATAGCCGACGCTCCCTGCTCAGGGGAATCCCTATTTGGCGATAAAGTGACGGATGCGGTAAATGATATGAAGGAACATTATATGACCCTTCAGACCTCAGCGGAGGACAGCCTCGAACGCAGCAACAACAGCAGCAACCAGAGGGCCAATTACCAACGTAAGCCCTATTACCCATCCAACAAAAAGTTCACATCTTATAACTCTCAGAGAAAGTGGCAGGGGCCCAGGTACAAGTACAACACCTACCAAGGACCCCCTCACCAAGACAGAACCAGAGGGAATGCAAACAAAAGAAGCCTAGCAACCACCAGGCTCAAAAGAATGGCCCCTTCTTTTGACAACAACCACCGGGAGTCTTTCCCCATCGGGGGGCGCCTAACAAAATTCAGACATGCCTGGGAGGCCATCACCTCTGACAGGTGGGTCCTCCAGATGATCCACGAGGGGTACCACCTACGCTTCCTTACACCACCTTTACAACAGTCAAAACCAATCAGCAGCACCATGACCCAGCTCAAGGAAACCATGGCGCTGGAACTCCTTCACCTCCTGGCCTCTCGAGCCATAGAAGAAGTACCACCCAACGAGTTCAACACTGGCTTCTACTCCAAATACTTTCTCATCCCCAAGAAAACAGGTGGCATCCGCCCCATCCTGGACCTTCGCAAACTCAACAAGTTTATCACCAAAGAGAAGTTCCAGATGTACTCCCTCAACTCCATCCTGCCTCTTATCCAACATGGCGACTGGATGGCATCCTTGGATCTCCAGGAGGCTTATACCCATGTCCCCATCCACAAATCCCACAGGAAATACCTACGCTTCCACGTCCTGGGATGGCACTTCCAGTACAGAGTACTCCCCTTCGGCCTCTCTCCTGCCCCACGAGTCTTCACAAAGTGCGTGGCCATAGCAGCAGCGCACCTCTGCAGACAAGGGATCAACGTCTTCCCCTATCTGTATGACTGGCTCCTCACTGCTCCCTCAGCATGAGAGCTTCAGTCCTCGCTATGCTGCACAATGGACTACTTTCCACCCTGAGGTTCATCATCAACCACGAGAAGTCACAACTGCAGCCTGCCCAATGTCTAGAGTTTATAGGGGCAGTGATTGAGACCTGCTCCACAAAAGCTTACCTCCCAGAATGCAGGGCGTGTGCCATCACCCTCCTAGCGCAAGAGATATCCACGAGGGACCAAACTTCCGCTCGCTCCATATTGCGACTCCTGGGCCACATGGCAGCAACATCATCTGTCCTCCCCCTGGCGAGACTACACATGCACCACCTCCTAGTGGCACCTGCGACATCACTGGAACCAACATACCCAGTCCCTCTCCAAGCTTGTCCCAGTCCCCCAACACATCAAGAAACAACTCCAATGGTGGACCTCGCCGACGAATCTCTCGGAGGGCAAAGACCTATGCCTACACCAACATCAGGCGGTGCTCACCACAGACACCTCCAACATGGGGTGGGGGGCGCACTTCCTCCAGCTCAACACTCAAGGAGTTTGGACCGCACAGGAGAGAAAGTTGCACATCAATCTCCTCAAGCTGCGGGCGGTCAGATACGCCCTACGTGCATTTCTGCCACATCTACATGGAACCTCCATCCTAATCCAGATGGACAACCAAGTGGCCATGTTCTACATAAACAAACAGAGGGGCACAGGAACTCACTCCCTCTGCAAGGAAGTGCTAGCACTCTGGTCCCTGGCACTCAAGAGCAACTGCAGGGTACGGGCATCCTACCTTCCCGGAGACCAGAGCACCCTGGCCGACAAACTCAGCAGACAACTGCAACCCCACAAATGGACTCTACTCCCCGAGGTCACCGACGACATCTTCAGGTGATGGGATACCCCACAAGTTGACCTCTTTGCCACAGAACAGAATGCCAAATGCCCTCTGTTCTGTTCCAAGCGCCCGTCTACCCAGAGACTGGCAGCGGATGCATTTGCCGTGTGCTGGGGGAGTGGTGTCTACTGTACGCCTTCACGCCCACTCCCCTGATCTCGGCAACTCTACAATGGGTTATACAGGACAAAGCAAACATCATCATCATAGTGCCCTGCTGGCCGCACCAGATGTGGTTCACACTCCTCCTACGCCTGGCCCGCGGTCCCCCAATACAGCTCCCACGACGCCCGGACCTGATCACACAGAACGTGGGAATGACACAACAACCTCGGAGCCCTTGCTCTCACAGCCTGGAGACTGAGAGGCTGAGCCTCTCCAGCCTCCTCCTGCCAGCTGAAGTGCAGGACGTGATCTTGGCCACCAGGAAGCCGTCAACAAGAAAATCCTACGGCCTCAAATGGAAGAGCTTCAGCATCTGGTGCGCGGCTCACCACCTGGACCCAACCACATGCCCGGTCCCCAAGATCCTTCAATACCTCGCCTCCCTCTCCGAGCTCAGCCTTAAGACCCAGCCCATCAGGGTCCACCTCTCAGCTATTGCCGCTCACCATGACCCAGCAGACAGATCCACCAACACCTCAATTGCTACCCTTTCTCTGGTCACCAGGTTCATGAAAGGCCTATCTAACCTGAAGCCTCCAGTTAGACCGCCAGTGCTGCCATGGGACCTTAATATTGTCCTCCAGAGACTCACAAGAGAGCCTTTCGAACCAATCCAGACAGCCGACATGAAGTTCGTTTCCTGGAAGACCCTCTTCCTAGTGGCCATAACTTTGGCAAGAAGGGACAGCGAGCTGCAAGTGCTTGTGGCACATCCGCCCTATACTCAACTACACCACGACCGCGCCTCTCTGCAGACACACCCCAAGTTCGTACCCAAGGTAGCGTCCACTTTTCACATCAACCAAACTATTGAGCTCCCTACCTTCTTTCCCAAGTCCAACGTCTCGGTGGGAGAGGAACGACTACACTCCTTAGATTGCGTGAGAGCCCTCCGCATCTACCTCCACAGAAAAGAGTTGACCCGCTAGGGAGATCAGCTATTTGTTGCCTTCGACCCTAACAGACCAGGCAAGCTTGTCACGAAAAGGAGACACACTCACTGGGTATCCACCTGCATCACCTTCTGCCTCAGCCCAGCCGGTACCCACGGAGCCCCGAAAGTGGGGATGCACCACCTCAGAGCGATGGCCGCCTCCTTGGCAAACCTGTGCTCGGTTCCCTTGGGTGACATTTGCAAGGCTGCAACATGGTTTTCCTCGCAGTCCTTTCAGAAACACTATTGCCTTGACCTTAGATCTCAACAGGACTGCACCTTTGGCAGAGCGGTGCTGACCGCAGCGTTGAATGGCACCCAGGCTGTTCTCTCCTGAGAGCCAACATTGACAGACTCACTGCCATTGTTTGCACTGTTTGCAATTTCTCATGCAGTTTGCACTGCTATTTGCACTATTGCACTGCCTGCGCTGTTACATGCTGTGTCACAGTTATTGGTTTGGAATAAAGATACCTGCACACTCCACGTGACCCGTGCCTTCTATTATGCATCCTACCTCCTCAGGCCTCGTTTCCTATCACAGCGCATGCTATGCGCAGCTTTGAAGTCACCAGGTGTGGCTGACGCATCCTGCTTGTCCATGGAGAAAGCGTAGTTACTTACCTGTAACAGGAGTTCTCCTTGGACAGCAGGATAAGTCAGCCACACAATTCCTCCCACCTCCCCTGGAAAACATTGGCCTGAACCGGCACATGCCCCAGCCTGGAGGATCTGAGCTGGGAAAACCCTGATCGGGCTGGGGGCGGGCCGGTGATGTGGGGTCTACCTGTGCATGCTCAGAAAGATCCTTTCTGAGCTCTGGAGAGCACTTCCGTATCCATGGTGCCACCCGAAGGACATCACCAGGTGTGGCTGACTTATCCTGCTGTCCACGGAGAACTCCTGTTACAGGTAAGTAACTATGCTTTCTTGGAACTTCTTCCATCTCTCTCTGTAAGTGAGTGGGTGGCTTCTAGGTCGCTTTCACAGGCAGGATTTCTCCCCTGTTGAGCTAAGGAAGTTCTGACAGATTTTGCAGTCACACCTTTTTTCCCCTTACTCTCTACTCCTTTCTGCTCCTATGCCTGTGGTTCCTCCTACAGGGAATGAGGAACTAGGGTTTAGACCCAAGGGGCAAACACCTTGCTCCAGCAGGCTGCAGTGGCTGTGTGCCAAAGACAGAATTCTGCCTTTGGGAGTTGCTTGAATTTTCTCTCCCAGAGGAGTCTCCTTCCAGAATTATGTAAGTGAGTAAAATAAACCTCCCTTCTCCTGGAAAATACTAGTCCTTCTCCAGCTTATATTGTAATATTCTAGTAGGGACACTGGATGGCATCAGTTTCTCAAAACAAGGGCATTCAAGCAGTATCTACAAAAATAACTAAGGTGGGAACACAATTATGTAGTTTGTATTTCTAAAAGAGAATAAAAGGAAGGAGTACAGCTTTGCACTGAGGATTGTGTGAATGTATTTGTGCCACCTATGGTCCACTATGCCATCTGTGTGACCAAACCTATTAAGAACCTGCACAGCCATTTCAGAAGCCCTGGAAAACGTAGTCTACACATGTTAATAGAAAGAGACAACTGGGAACTATGGACTGGTTAGTCTGACCTTAAAGGTGACTAAATTAATGGAATCCCTGCTAAAGCAGAGGATAGTACAGTTTCTGGGATCCAGTGGATTACAAGATCCAAGGCAGCTTCGTTTTTACTAGCAGGAGGTCTTGTCAGAGAATCTCATCAATTTCTTTGACTGGCTGGATCGAGGGAGTGTGCTAGATATGGTGTACTTAGATTTCAGCCAAGCCTTTGACACTGTTCTACTTTGGTGACTTATAAATAAAATGACTGCCCTTGGTATGGGCCCTAAAGTGACTGACCGAGTTAGAAATTGGTTGAGTGGGAAGTGACAGAAGGTAGATGTAATTGCCGTTCACTTTAAGGATAAGGGTGATACTACTGGCGTATCGAAGGGTTCAGTCCTTGATCCAGTTCTTTTTTAACATTTTTGTAAGTGATGTTGCAGGAGAGTTGTTAGTTAAGGTTTGCCTTTTTGGGGATGATACCAAAATGCAACAGGATAAACACCTTGGAGGGTGTGGAAAATATGAGAAGGGATTTATCAAAGTTTGAGGAACAGTCTAGAGTACGGCATATAAGGTATACTGCTAAAAAATACAAGGTCATGTATCCAGGCAGCAAAATCCTAAAGGAATGGAATGGTATAGTATAGAGCATGTTTTTCAGTGAAAAAGAAAAGAGCAGGATCTGGGGGTGATCATTTCTGATTATTTATTTATTTGTGGGTTTTATATACCACCTTTATCATACAATCAAAGCAGTTTACATACAACATAATATCACAAATAGCAAGTTACATGGAACAAAGAGTATAGCAATAACATGGAGAAATTAACATATGTGAAAAAATAGATGGGGAAATTAAACTTGATGGATAACTTATTTACAATAGAATTGTGATCATTGGAAGCAGTTGGAAATTATGAAAAGTAACTGTACAGTAGAACATTTCAGATGCAGGGTCATTAGCAGAGAGGACATTGGGATGGGTTATGTTTTATGTTGCGCTGGATAGATGATCTTAAAAGGGCCAATCAGACATATAAGGTGATAGAAAAGGTCAGAAGAATGCTTGGGTGCCTAAAAGAGGAATGACCAGTGAGGAAAGGGAGGTGATAGTGCCTCTATATAGGTCTCTGAGGTTTAATTTGCAGTACAGTGTGCAATTCTGGAGAGTGCACCTTCAAACAGATGGTGACTACCCTCTGGACTGTATAGAAGTCTAGAGGGTGACTATTAAAATAGTCAACAGTTTTCATCTTAAAGAATATAGAGACAGCTTTAAAGATCTAAATATGAATACTCTATAGGAAAGCAAGATAGGGGAGATATGATAGAGACATTTAACATCCAAGACATAAATAGGCTTTAGGGTGAGGTATGTCACAGACCCTCCTAGTGGCAGCGTGCAGAAAGGAGAGGGCGGACACTTATTGTTGGTTGAAGAAGGAAAAACATTTCTAGACCAGTTGCATCATGGTCTTTGTAGTCCCACTTCATAAAGAAATAGTTGTGAGCCTTGTGCAGGGTTAAACTTAAATGGTTTTTATTCCCTTTTGTTGTGCAAAGGTTCTCCAGGAAGACAAAAACAGAATGTACCTTACTTCAGGATTTATGCCAAAATATTTACTAAGTCAGTAACTGTTAGAGGCGCTTTGCAGTTCTTTGCGTTCAAGCAGGTTTTCAACACCAAGAGGAAAAACAAATACAAAAACTTCTTCTTTCAGCTTAGCAAAAGCAAAGATATGTTAAAGCATGTCCTGCCTGTTACAATTCTGTGAGAGACTCTAGACTCTTGGAAACACAGAGTGAGCAGTCCATCGGGTGCTCTAACTGCAATGGCTCTGGTTCTATCACCTCTATTTGCATAGGTTCCTGTTCAGCTGTGTTGTCAGCTAGTCCTGAGCTTTCCCTGGATAAGGCAGGTTGTAGTTCAATAGATCTCTTCAATATTCCCCAGCCTTGCTGGTCTTGGTTTGGCAAATAACTGTTATGGCTTTTTACTATGCCTCTCTGTAAAAGTTTCACAAACCTTTCCCAGCTTGGTTTCCTATCAGTACGGCTCTCTGGGTTATAAGCTTTTCTAGGAGCTGGCTCACATCTTGGAAAGAAAATATAACTGTACCTTGGATCTTTGAGACGTGCTCTGCTGGTATTTGCTCTACCTGGCAGTCTCCTTCTATCACTGTCTTCCCTGAAGACTGGCTCCTGGAGCTTTCTGGAATGGGCTTGTCCTCCCTGGAACTTAGCTCTTCCTTGTAGGTACGCCAAGCTTCTCTGCCTTTCAGTATGTGAGGTTCCTCTCTCAGGTCCCCTCTCAGTTCCTCTCTGAACTTGTGTTCCTCTCCAAACTTGTGCTCCTCTCTGAGCTTGAGGTCCTCTCTCAGCTTGTAGTCCTCTCTCAGTTCCTCTCTCAGCTCAAGGTCCCCTCTGCTTTCTTCCTTCTGAGCACTGTTTATAAAGCCGTTTCTCCACTGAGCTTCCTGGCTCTCTACTCACGTGTACCTGATTAGCTCCTAAATTCTCAAAACCTGGGTGTGTCAGCTTAGCTTCTGCAGCCTCGTGCCTGCTCCCTCTAGCTGCCCTTTTAGGTAACTGTACCTTCTGTGAGTCAGTTGCTTTATAATAAACAGTGTTTTTTTCTAAGTCTATAGCTTCACTGGTAATTTACTTTATAGTGAATAGGCCATATGGTCTTTATCTGCTACCATTTTCTATATGCAACCCCTTTCTGTGTGGTCCTCACAGATACTTCACCAACTGCTTGGCAGAGAAGGGATCAAACCAATCCTAGGAGCTTTTTGCTCAGTCTTTACAATGAAGCTCATGGATTTAAAGTTTCAAGGCTCTCTTGGTGGGAACTGGCAAAAACCAGCAGGCCCATGGCACTCTCATACATTTCCTTCTCAAATCAATGAGTCCAGGCCAGAAACTGTGTTCTGAACCAAGGGTTTACTTAATCTTTAGGGTCATTGAGAAAAAACAACATGAACAATGAACAATAGCTATGTTACAAAACAAGTTATTCTCTCCTTTTGGCAAAGGAGTTTTATACCCCATTTCTTCCCATTTCTCTGAGTCTCTGAATCTTAATATTGAACACTTGATTTCTCCTACACAACTCTTCACTTTTTGTGTACCAGCCTTGATATTTGTTCTCCATCACTTATATACTTTGACCAGTCCAAATAGTTTATCTGAGAGAATACCCTATCTCCCTTACCAATGTCCTTCCCCTGAGGACCTGATGTGAAGGTGCTGAATTCACAGTTTCCTGGTCCTGCAATGGATGACACCCTTTGCTCCGACACTGCTGCTGTTCAGCATCTGATGAGTTCCTTCTCCCAGTTAGGTAGATGGTGAAGATGCAGTTCTCTCCAATGCTGCTCCATTTGACCCCTAACTTCTGTAATCTGGAGGGGTTGGGGCAGACACATGGAACCTCTTTCTAGACTGAGCTCCCGTCTGCCCCAAGGCAGTGGCTCGAAGCCTGTTTATTTTCTTCTTTGGTTATGGTGGCTGGGTGCAGATAGTTCTCCTTGCAGGATGATGGCTCTGGCTGAGTGCCAGAGGCATCTGCTTATTATGGACAGACTCCCCTTACAACCTCATTGCGCAACAACAGGGGCCAAAGACAATATTTCTGCCTCTGGGTGTGTTTTTTTTAGTAGGTGGGATCCTCCCTCTCAGAGGGATCGCTTCCCAGTCAGAAATGGCTGGCAGAAAAAACCTCCCTTGTGATGGGAAACGTCAAACTTTTCTCTCTCTCTACTTGTAATATTTAGGAGGGACACTGGATGGTGCCACTGCTCTTCAAGCAGCAGAATCTAAATAGTCTCATCATATATTTAAAATCTGAAACGAGAGATCCTCTTTATTAATCATTAACTCTTACATAAAAGGAATTATATGAAAATTGAGGAATTTCTTCCTCTACTGCTGTGTACAGTGTCAGAACCTAATAAAGGAGACTTAACATGCTTATTTCTCTATGTATACAGTATCATGGTTTAGTGATCCCATATTTTCCAGCTCACTGTCTTTCAAGGTATTTAATTAGCCAGAATCATTCAGTATCTCAAGTTCCTTCTTCACAGCAGTTCTCTTCTACTAGGATATATCCGAGGGATATTTTAGGCATCTTGCTTTCTCTTTCCAGAAAGCCTTCCTCATGAGGGTTTATACACATTTGTTTGAATTGTATGAAGCAGGCATTCCATAACAAGAAGCATGACACAGCTGAGAGAAAAATCAACCAGTTCCTCAGCCATATGAAAGTCAGGCAGTTCATGCTATGTGCATCTTGAAAAATTCATTGTACTGGATCTAATTCCTGCACTTGCCCCTGATGGTTATACAATCAAAGCTTTAAATACTTAAAAATAAAATGAAACATCCTGTATCCAAAGCTCCTTTACTTAAAAGATTCCATTATCCAGAAAAATCTTGGACTTCGATCCACGCTATCCAGAACAGCTCCTATCATCCACCAGTTGATAGACTTCATATTAGGGTAGTCCGGAAAACAAACTAACATATTTCAGTTCTCCACAAGACTGATTTTGTTCTTAATCATATTTATGACAAACACACAATTTTTTTTAAATTTTATATTTCTAGATTTTTAAACAACAATGCAGGCAATAAAGAAACAAAACAAAAAGACTAAATATATTATTGAAAAATACATAATGCCAATATATCAGCCCACTACAAGTGAGGAAAGCAAGTTCAAAAAAATAAGGAAATACAATTTAAACAGAGAAAGACTGTGAAGGGGTACTGCTAGCAGAACGCACACTATGATCCCGCCCCCCCCCCCCCAGTAGCCCCCAGACTTCCTTCCTTAGAAACAAATAACTCTAAGAGCTGTTTAGGTTCCGAAAAGTAATAATTCTGGCCCTTAAAACTAATATAACATAAAGAAGGAAATTTCAATAACCAGGTTCCCCCGAGCCAAAGGACTTCAGGCCGTAAAGCCAAGAACTCTTTCCGTCAAGCCTGGATCTGTTTAGACACATCAGGAAATATATGTACTACTAAACCCATAAACTGCTCTTTCATATGTCTGAAGTACAAACACAAAACAGAAACGTTGGGGTATGTTTACTACAGAAACGTTGGGGTACCTTATCGCATGCTAATGATGTGTTTTTGTGCCCCGCACACGTGCGCGCCGCACTAACGGGCCCGCTCACGTGCGCGTCATGCAAATGAGCGATAGAGGCGTGGAAAGGCTCCCGGAGGGCGGAGGAAGGCTCCCCAGGGGCAGAGAGACGGGGTCAATGGGTGGAGAGTGGGAGGGGAGAGGCTCCCCGCACAGGAGCAGGGAAGAAATTCGATGAAAAAAATACCGCGAGTGAAAACCTCGCGTTAGAGCCGATTGAAAGGGAAGAGAAACCATTTCTGTCAGCAATGTACAGCAAAACCAGGGAAACCTACAAAACGTGAGCAGTGTGATACATGTGCACAGAACAAAATAGCAAATAAACATTGAAAATGACCACAACAAAATTCTAAAAAATTGTAATACAGCTGGGGAACAGTGATAGTCATGGAAAACATCAAAAATCACTCCCAAGAAAGCCCCAAAAAAGAAATATGAATTTTAGAAGGGTCTACGCCAATGTTCCCTCTAATTTTCTGTAGGCTGTGTGCGCATAAAATATCAGCTGTGTGCAGCTTTTGAAGGAAGGTTAGATTTTTGTGCGCCACATAATGACACTCGGAGTTATATACTTTAAATTTGACTACACGTCAGAATACAGTATGTACACCACATTGATTTTAATCAAATTAAATGACAATAGACAATTACTAAATGAAGTGGGAAATTTCTAGTAATTACAATCATAACTTTTAAATTTTAAGACATCTGTGTTGTTTTCTATCAGAATCAGAGCCGTAATTTTTGTGCGCTCTGTTGTAAAGTATGTGCGCTCGCTTGGCGAGGTGTGTGCGCGCGTACACGCGCACAGCTTAGAGGGAACAGTGGTCTACGCTCCGTCCCCATACAAGGTGAATGATCCCACAGTGAAATTGTGCAGAGCAGGGTCAACCCTGCTCTGCACAATTTCACTGTGGGATCATTCACCTTGTATGGGGACAGAGCGTAAAAAATAATTATTATTATTTTTATGCTCCGTCCCCATACAAGGTGAATGATCCCACAGTGAAATTGTGCAGAGCAGGGTTTATGTCTCCTTTGGCCAGGTTTCCTATCTCCAGGAACTGCATTGTCTCTGTGGCCACAGTGTGGTGCAGTGAACACAGACAGTGTGTTCAGGAGCCAAAGATCACCAGTTCAAGTCCCAGCTGGGGCTCCTGCAAACCCAATCCCCATATTTTACCCACCACTAAACCATGATAGTAAAGACCAACCTTTTTTGCAGATAACATAAGCATGGTCCAAACACCTCTATTTTACCCTACAGAGCACAGACACCAGAAACATGCGCATTACCTAGACCACAGTCCCCTCAATGCAGTCCTGGAGGGCCACATATCATTTAGCTGTGATGCTGTCACCAATATAAGGCCATGTCAGCATGGTGGCGGAGGGGTACTGTTGGTGGAGGGGGCAGTGGCTGCTGCCCACAGCAGACGGTGGCCTAGCCCCCTTCACGTGGGTGCAGTGCACTCCAACAGACAGGCCCTGTCTGACAAACAGCCATGGACTCCCCAGGGAATGCACTGTTTTTGTGCTAAGACGGTGGTGCAGCGGACACAGCCAGTGCCTTTAGGACCAGAAGATCACAGGTTCAAAGCCCAGCTGGGGCTACTTCCAATCCACTCCACATATTTTTCCCACAACTAAACCATGATAGTAAGGACACACCTTTATTGCAGAGAACATACGCATGGTTAATACGCCTATATTTTACCCCACCGAGCACAGACACCATAAACAGGGGCATTACCTAGAGCAGAGTCTCCCAAATGCAGTCCTGGAGGGCCAAACATCATTCAGGTTCCATGCTGCCTCTAATAAAGATGCCTGTGCTGCATATCTATGCACCACCCCCATGGTATGCAGATGTATCTCATGCATATTCATGAGGGACAGCATGAAAACCCAGTGTTTGGCACACCAGGACTGGAGTTGGGAACCTCTGCCATAAAGCAGCAGCCAACAGGGGCAGGGGCAGACACACCCACACCCACAGGCCCCATTGGCTAATGCCTCCTGGAGAGGCAGGACATTGGGCCCTGCGTGCATCTCCCAATACTAGCACTTGCATACCTTAGCAATGCCACCCTACACCTGGGTATACGGTACACACCTATCAAACGTTTCCTATGATTACTGGCAGATAGCAAGTCCTACGTTAAGCACAGTTTGCTCATTGAGCTCCATCATAACAATCTTTTTGATGTCTGCAGTGTGTGCTTCAGGTCTGGTCTCTGACAGTGTTTACCACCCTGGGGAGTGACCCCCAACAGTATTGCGTAGCATATCCATGCCTGTACTGTGCCCAGGACTGGTGTGGTGGGCAGGGCTGCTGAACTCCTCTATAGTAGCACAATGCTGGCATAGGTGTCAGAGTGTGTGTCTGTCTAGACAGTGTGTGGTGGCTGCAAACACCTTCCACAGCCCACACTGCCAGCACTGTTGCCAGTATTGGCCTGCCAATGTGCATAATGAGGAGCAAGGTACCATGGGTATAGCCCAGACAGGGTGGCCTGGCCAGGGTGCATCTGCACAGGGCATAGGGCACTGACTGGGACATTTTAGTGCCTGGCCACCACCTACACAGACAGGGTGACCTCAGTATGTCCTGCTGGGAGATCACTCTCACCCTGACTGTGCAGTGACGACAGTATGGCTAGGCACCCCCATAGTGCTGTATAGTATTTCTGTCATGTGAAATTTATGGGTTTCCTTTTGGGGGCCAGTCACTGACTTATCTGCTTGTTGTGTGTGCTGCCATCCCAGTTCTGGGTGCATGCATTTCCACCAGGAACATGCACTATGGACTAACTAGCAGACTGTTTGCAGCTGGTATGTGTCTTGATGGAGCGCCTTGCAGGGTGCAGCGGCTGAAGGCTTGCAGCAGAAGAATATCAGATAGTGGTGGGGTGCAGCTTAGCATATACAGGCCTAATGTCTGTCTGCTATTGGGTTATGGATATGTACAGAGCTGCATTAACTGCCCTGAAGGGTGTCTTTTCCACAGCAGGCCTGGGGTTGATGGTCCCCTCTACTGCCACTATTGCAGGGAGGTAGAATGTGGATCTGTTGATGGGAGACCCTGTTTACCACCCTCAGCCCAGACACATATATCCAAGGTGTTTCTGCAGAAACTACCTATCTCACACATTAACACTGCTTTGGACCTGCATCATGACCTATTTCTGCCATGGAAGGTGCTGTGGACCTGGTGCTGTGGACCTGGTGCTGGGCGCCTCACCGCACCATCAGGGTGAGCACAGTACCCGCCCAATGTGACGGTGTGTAGCTACTCTGTGCCAGTAAAACACACGGTCTGTACCCCCTACAAGGCCGAGGTGCTGTGGGGGTGCACATGGTCAGTTCCCCCTACCAGGCCGAGGTGTTGTGGGGGTGCATACCCCATCTTGTGTTCATCTGTGGACAGCTGATTTGCATGTGCATTGCATCATGGGTACGGGTGTGCTAACCCTATCCTGGTGACCACAACAGACTGTCTGTGTGCTGACGTGCAGGCTTTCTGCAGCCAGCCAGGGGCTTGCTAGTAGCTATAGAGCTGTAGCCCAATGGTTACATCACTGCCTGTGAAGCCAGAGGTCATGGGTTCAAACCCACAGTGGGGTTATTTGATAGGGCTGTCCAAAGCATTATCTCTTTTTAATGTACATTTTTGCTGACAGCAAAAACACCCTCAGCGTACTGTACCCATAAGGTGCCTCTGAGGGTGCTTTATAGGGCGCCCTATAGGGCACCTTATGGTTCCCGTCCATAAAAGGTGCACTATACATTATCCTGTGACGCAACGTATAGGGTGCCCTATAGGGACATTTTAGGGTGCCGTGGCGGACACTGCACTTTATAATGTGCCCTATGGAGTGCCTTATAGGGTGCCTTATACGGCACCTTCAATTACGGCACGTGAGGGCGTGTTTGCTGGCAGCAATTAATAAAATAAAAATAAAGTGCTGCAGGAAACAAAACGTACATTGCAAAGCTGATGCCTCAGCCAGCCTTACGTATTAGGCACACTGGGGAGTAAACGTATGACCCCTGTATCAGCAGTCAGTGCCTTACCCATTGTGCTACACTGCTGCTCCTCTTTGCATGTCAGCGCACCTACTTATGCTGTGCATTCCTTAAACTGCACAGTGCTGCCATCAGAAACAGTACTCTGACCTTGCGGTACCTCATACGGCACCCTATAAAGCACCCTATAAGCAACATTCTAGGGTGCCTTGGCGGACAGTGCACTTTAAAATGTGCCTTATGGGGCACCTTATGTTAACACGCTTTGAGAGTGTGTTTGCTAGTAGTGATAATTAAAATAAAAATAAAATGCCTCCTAAAGCAATCTTCCCCATAATAGGTAATGCCTCAGCAGCCTTCTTCATTGGGCACAGTGGGGGATTGAACCCCTGATCCCTGTACCATTGGTTAGTGTCTTAACCATTGTACTGTGGCTCAGTTCCTGTGCTTGTGCATCAGCGCGCCGCCTTATGCCCCCCAATATTAAAATGCCTCCTAAAGCAATAGCACACTGCCTTATGCCGCCCAATATTGAAATGCCTCAGCCAGCCGTCTTCATTGGGCTCTGTGGGGGATTGAACCCCTGATCCCTGCACCATTGGTAAGTGTCTTAACCATTGTACTGTGGCTCTGCTCTTCTGCTTGCACATCAGCGCGCCACTTATGCCTCCTGCGCAGCTTTCTCATGCGCTAATGTGCAGGGCGCACATGGGCGCCACGCACCTTAGTGCATATTTAAATCCCGGTTTTGCTTTTTCAGAAAGAAACGCCCACTCCTTATATGGCACCCGCACACTAGCGCGGCCCGCACATTGCCGGGGTTTTAGTAAACATACCCCTTTATCCTGCTCAAAGGTAGAAGTCACCAGCAATGTACATTGATCCCTCCAGGAACCCGGTCAGATTCAGTTGTTCCTGGGATCGACCGAGATTCTCAGAACCTCCACTAGAGAAGGGCACATAGAACATCCTAGCCACAAGAGGAAGGTTGTCCAATGCCCAGCCCAAAATCTCAATCAAATATTTCTTAACCAACTCAACAGGGCCCAACAGAGGGGATCCAGGAAACGTAAATTGTTCCTCCGGGACTGATATTCCAAGAACTCCAGTTTCCTCCAAAGCCCAGAGCTCTCCTTCACTTGAGTGTCCTTAAATGTGCCCAGCTCAGCCACTTGACCCTCCAGTTGTTCCAATCTGACCTTGTGTTCAGCAACCTCATTCCTCTGGGCAGAGACAAGCTCTGTAAGAGAATCCACCTTCAAAGAAAGTTGTGCTAAATTAGTATTTAGAGATCCATCCAGAGTCCTGATTGAGTTCCACAGCACCTCCAAGTTAATACCGGACTCCTTCCCCCCAGGAAGCTCTCTGTGCCTTCTCCCTAGATGGTCCACAGGCAAACCTCCTATACCTTTCACCAAACTCGTGTTTTAGGGTGAAGACTGAGCAAGGGGGAAGTCCGGCAAACCCTCCACCAACTGCAGAGCACTACTGGTAGACAGAGGATCCAACTCCCCTATCAGAGTGCTTCTGGGTTGCCGGGAAGGGTCCGATCTTTGGGGCTCAACGAGTCCCCTTCCGTGCTCCACCCTAAAGGATCACCTCCAGAGCAGGTCCAAGGCAATTTCCACCTACTTCAGTGGCCGGACGCCAAGCTTGATGAGGATGAGCTGACTACTTTCTCCCATAGCTGCTTCCACCGGCCGATGCAGTTGCTTGCCTTTGTGCTTCGGCATTGCCGCCGCAAAGGTAGGTCGCTCTCCTCAACAAGCAAACCGTGCACTGCACCACAGTCTCCTCATGGCACCATTTTGCCTCCCCACAAACACACAAAATTTTAATGAAAATAAACAACATTTAGAAGTCACCCCATTTGACAGTTTTTACGTTGTCTGAACTAAACAGCAGACAACCGGGATGTCTGGTAACGGTGGCTGCTGAAGGTTCTGCACTATCTTTTTCTTTGTTTCTGCTGAAACTCTATCATCAAAAAGGGTTAAGCTTGCCAAATTTTCAGACAAAAAACAGAGGTGCCTTGAAAATGCAACAACCTGGTTGGGTAAGTCTCAAGAAATGAAAAAATTCAATGTCATTGAGAGGAGCTCAGAATGCAAATGGTGCTTCATTCCACTGTCTGACGTAAACAAGACTGACAAAACGGAGCCAATTCTGTGATATTCTTGGACTCGCATACAGTCATCCTGAGCTGAGCCTTAAAAAGGAATATTTTCAATACATAAATGCCTTTTCCCAGCCATAAAATGTTCTGAATGGGGCGACCTCTAAATGTTTTGCAATCAGGCTGAAATTTCACAGGTAAGAAAACTATCCCTTAATGGACAAAAATAAGCCTTATGGAAAACTAATTCTACAAACATTAATTTTTTGCATTAGTTTGTGGAACATCCTACTTCGTATATTCTGTTAAACAGGAAAAATTCACATTATCCAAAAATTGATTGACTTCATGATCCATTCTCTAGAAAAAAAACCTGATATTTCCAATATGGAGTTGAATTTCTAATGCATTTCCTGCTTGTAAAGCATGTTAGAAAATTCTGCGGAACTATACCCTACACAGATAAAAAGATTTACAGTGTGCCTACCTTCATGTGATCTGTGCATAGGCATTCCTGGGTGCATAGTTTGGGCGCAGTTGAGATGTACTCATGTATTTTATAGCAGGCCTTGACCAATTTTGTTTGGAATTAGAAGCCAGGCCAAAATCTTAGGAGCCAGTAGCTGTGACCCCTTCATTCACCCCCCCCCCCCATTGCCTCCATTCTCTACTGATGTCCCTTCATTTGCAAGCTCATACATGTCTCGAAAGGGTTAAAGAGAGATGATAAAATATATCTTGTTATGGTAGCTGGGGCTATATGATATGAGTAGCAAGTGTCATGTGTGTATGTGTGGGGCAATGGTAGTTTGCTTGTCTGTAGATGGGATGTGGCGGGAGGTACCTTTGTGTGAGTGGGATGCAGGCCTGCAGTGGATCTGTGTCTGTGTGCACTGCAGAACTGGGGAGCCTATATGTGTGTGTGTGTGTGTGTGTGTGTTTGGTGGGAGGGGGTTGTGTGGTGTGGAGGTGAGGTGAGGTGCCTGTGAGTGCAAATGTATGTGTGGTGCTTTGTGTGTGTGTCAGTCATGTAGAGGTGGGGTGTATGTGTTTTTGTCCTGTGAAGGTGGGGTGACTCTGTGTGTGTGTGCACATGCAGTATGTGGTTGGGGTGCTTGAGTGTATTCTGAGGAGGGAAAATCCACCTTTTGACATATACAGATTGCATCCTTTTGTCCACAAACACCTTGCACTCTCTCCCTCCCCCCTTCAACCTCTCCCCCCTCTCTCTTCTCCTTCCAGGTTCTCATCCCTTTTCCCTCCCTCCCTCCCTCCCTCCCTCCCTCTCCCACCCCTACCCCCGTTCCCCCCATTCTCCTTCCTTTTTTATTGAAAGATACTGCCCCTTTAAATTTTTGCAGCTTCACTCCCCCATTTACCTTATTTTTTGCAGGGTCCATGGACAAGCTGCCCTTTTCTGCCTACGAGACATCGGATCACCGTGGGCAGACCGCTGCCTTGCGTTACTATTCTGCCTATAGGGATCTGATCTCGCAAGGGCAGCCAGCAGGGATCTTTGCATGATTGCAGCTCTCTCCTCCTCTTCTGCCCGTGGAAGTTCAGATCCCCACGGGCAGCCTGTTGCCTTGCAAGCAGCGATCGAGGTCTTCCCTTACTGCTCTGCCCACGGGAATCTGATCTTCCATGGGCAGACAACAGGGGTCTTGGGTGTGATGGTGACTCTTTTCTTCTCCTTTGGGGGTGGGATCCCTGTGGGCAGCTTCCTTCCTTGCCCTTCTGTTCTACCCGCGGAGATCGGATCCCCCCCAGGCAGACAGAAAAGTTCTGCTAACAGATCTAATTTTTTTTTTCAAAAAGGGTGGGGAGAGGAGTGGAAAATCCCAGATGCAAATTTCTGTCACCATGGCAACCTGTCTCCTGGGATTTGTCGAGCCCTGTTTTATAGGATACACGGATCCAAGTGCATGCAAACAGTTCTTCAGAATAGATGTAAATTTGTGAGTGCGCTTTTGTGTGCTGCTGAGCCTATGTTACCTTTATAAAAGAAGTACATTTTCCCAGCTCTGACCTACTTACTGTAAATGCCCTGTTACAAAATTAGCTCTCATGGGGGTAATTTCTATTATCTGGAAATCCACCAATTTCAAATAAAATGTGCTCTAGTGAAATTATAAAATATTTCTACAAAACCCCATTTCCAATAAAACAGAACCACTGCACATTACTATAGATATATATATATTAATTACTGTGTGTAAAAAGTGAAAAATGGCATAAGGACAATAAATAATCTGTTTTAACTACAGAAAACCCTTTCAATGCTGCCTATGTAGCAGGAATTGTAAGTCCCTATTCTGCCACTAGATGGCAATATTTAACAAAGTGTTTCTTCATCCCTCCTGTTAATGTTATATTTCTTAGGAGTGGATTCCTTTTTTCACTGCCAAAGACTCTACCAGGGGTAATGGAACATCTTTTTGGTTGGAGTTGCCAAACAAACCAATCTCTAGCTCCACCCCTAAGTTCTCTAGTTGCTGATGCTGTGTTGGGTCAAATGTTGGTGGGGCCATGGCTCCTGTTGCCCACCCCATTCTGCTGCCTATGCCTTCTACTGTATTATCAAACGCATTTTCACAAATGTAAATTAGTAGCCTCTCTAAGATAGAATTTGTAAGGAACTGTGTATTTTTGCAAGTATTAATAATGAATTCTTCACAATCAGGAGAACCATAGTGATTCTCACATTTCTTTTTATATTTTATGTTTCAGTGGTCTCCATCTAGTCACAAAACTTCCAGTATTATTGAACTGCAGTAGGACTCTACTGATGAATGTGTCTGGAGATATGTCTTCTAGGTTACTGCATATAGCCAGATGTTATCTTTAATACACTGTAAGAAAACAACTGATTATATGTTAAATATTACCATAGTTGCTCTACATGTTTTAGCTACAAACTGAAATGAAAACGTTTATGTGATGAGGTAAAAACAAAATATGCAGACACAATGCACTACAGTCATTGCCCCTGTTCTGCAGACTATTACAATTCATCTTCTTTTCATGACTGACGCTGCCCTTTGATGGTCTTCCACCCCATTTTCCACATTTCCTCTCATAGATTTTGATGGATTCCTATCAATACCAATATTATACACTTTGGGCACAATGTTCAGCGTCTAGTGCAATTACAGCAGCTAGCCATCACCACTGAATGCTAAACCCGGATATTCCATTCAAGTCCATATCTGGCCACTGGAATTGAATATCTGGGTTGGCTGGTGAAGCAGGAAGCTAACTGGGAAGCAGAGATTTTAGCCACTGCCCGGTTAACTTTGACGGTGAAATTAAGGAGAGCCTTTCATGTGCCTAACCAAGGAATAACCAGGCAGCAGCTGAATATCGCCACTGACCAGTTATCTCCGGGTGCCGCCCCTGGAACACGCGATACTAACCGGTTAGCATGGGATGCCGAGCGGCGCCACCTACAGATATTCATCGGCCCTGACTGTGTTAATGCCTCTGAATATTTTGCTTAGCGACATTTACACTGTTTTCAGCTCTGCAAACCGTGTAAGTGCCTTTGAATATCGGGTCCTTCATCTTTGAGTCTGAGGGAGGACCAATATCGCTTATATTAGTGACCCACCAAATTTGGTAGTTTGGGCTGGTTCTGACATAAGCATAAAACTGCTATTTCCTCACCACATAAGATTGAGATATACCATAGTCCTCCCTCCCCCATCGCTCCCCCAGACCTCTTGAGGTGAATTGGGATCGCGAGGGGAGACAGACTATGGGAAAGGAAGGAAGAGCTAGGCCAGGCTGACGTGACCCTTATTGGGAGAGGAGCAGGGCTTTGGGGTGGTGCTATAGAGGGGGTCAGTTTATGACTGGGCTGGAAGTGTCAGTCTACTTGACCACCAGGGATCAGTGACCTCCTATTTGGGCTGGTGGGCTCTTAAATTATGGGGGGCCAGCTGGCCACTATGGAGATGGCATTTTTCTTTTCTGCCAGCACTTAAAAAAATGCCCAGGTGCGGCCTGAGGGTGATGCGGGACCATGTGCAGAGACTCACTGCGGGGTCTCATTTACAGAAATATTTACATATCCATTGGGCATCATTTGTATACATTTAGTTTACTTTCTTTTGAAATGTATATGCCACCCATCTAAAATATTATGTGGCTTACAAACACACATATGTACAGTAATTTATTAAAACCGATGTTACAATAAAATAAACATAATCATAATCATTAAACACATTTAATTTGAAACCAATTATACAGTGCAGCAGCCTCCTCAAATCAAACCATTATAAATATCTGCACACCAGATTCTTGATGAAGAAGGAAGATATAAAATGAGAAACTAATCCTGGTAGCTATGAATTCAAACAGTGGATTGGATTGTGCTGGAGCTAGAAAAGTCTGGAACTCAGCAGCGGTGAAGCTATCAGGCTACTAAACAAAATTAAACTGAGATGTTCCCTAAAAATTTGAAATTTCCTTGAATCTGAATTGACAAAATATTTTACATTTCCGTCTGGCAGCATCAAGAATGCAAAACTGCAAATCTCAAAAAAGTACATATTCCGATATCTCCCCCCAACCAACACCCTACCAACCACACCCTACAGTTGTCTATACCTAGAACCCAGAGTCACACCCTACAGTTGTCTATACCTAGAACCCAGAGTACAGGACCCATAGTGCAAATCTACCATTCCATAACTGCACTTTCAAAACTCACACAACGAGGGTGTACCCAGAAAAGGGCGGCATCATAAATATCACAGTGGAACGCATAACTTCCATACACCTACTAGGAAGACTGAACAAGTCGGATTCCTACATAAAAACGCCATACGAACAGAATATCTGATCTCAGTCCCACACTTAGGGGAAGGTTTACTAAGCTTCACTAACAATTAAACCTGCGCTACATGCAACAACATGGGAATAACATAGGACCTAATTGCAAACAGTGCAAGTTAACCCTTAGCCCAGATTGGTAAACATAGCCCTTAGAATATAGATAGACCTTCGCCAAGTACAGTATAAGTGGTCAAACACTAAAAATAATCTACATGTAGCGTAACGCCAGAGAAATAGAAAGATGCATATAAAGAAAGCACATGTAAATTACAAAAACTGATATATCCAAATTACTAAGGGACATGTTTACTAAGCTGGGCTCTTGGATAGCACGTGCTATTTGTAACTAGGTCCCAATGGGTGCTGTTAGCCCAGCTGAGTAAATGTGCCCCTAAATTGAAAATAAAACACGTTTTTCTACCTTTGTTGTTTGGCAGTTTTATAGTTATAATTGTGTTGGTTACAGTCTCTGGTTTCTGCTTTCCTGCATCTTCTCTGAATTTTTTCCGGGGTTTCAAGTCTATCTGCTACTTCTCTTCTGATATTTCTGATATTGATCTTTTTCTTTTTGGCTTTTTTCCATGTATTTTTTCATCTCTCTATGGACTCAAATTTTTCTACCCCTTCTTACCATCCTATCCTCAATCTACAACGCTTCAAGCTTAACCACAACGCTCCCATTCCCCATTTCTCTCTCTTCCGCCAGTCTATCACTAATTGTCCCCTTTCTCTCTTCCCTGCTGTGTCCAGTACCTCTCCTCCCTCTATCCCCACGGTCCAATGTTTTCCCATGCAATATCTGCCCCTCTCTCCCCATCCAGCACCTCCAACTCTCTCTTACTCCATATCCTCCACTGTATCCAAAATATCTCTCTGTGTCCAACATTCCTGCCCTTTTCACTATTTTCTCCCAAATCTATCATCCCCACTCCATGTCCCTTTATCCTGTAAAGTTCAGTTCTTCCCTCTCTAGCTCTGTGTCCTCTCCTGCATATAGCATCGTCCTGTGTTCAGCTTCTTCCCTCCCTCCCACCCCTCCCCATGTCAGGCATCTCCCCCCATCTCCCTATTCCCACCTCTCCTGTGTCCAGCATCATTCCCTTCTGCATTTCCCAACCCTGTCATGCCCATCTGCCTTTATCTCCCCCCATGTCCAGCATCTCTGCTCCATCTCCCTATTTCTCCTTCCAATTTGACCTTCACCCATATCCAGTATTTCCCCTTCTTCTCCATATTCCCCTCCTCTGTGTCCTGTAGCTCTAGCATCTTTTCCCTTCCCCTGCCATATGGCCCTGTGTGTCTCCTGCAACCCAACAGCCCCCCCCCCCCCCCCCCCCCCCCGTGCAGCACTGCCCTTCACCTTGATCATTTTGCTTCATTGCTGTAGCTTTAAATGTATCAGGTCTATGGCTGGGTGGACATTCTTCTGGGGTTCACTGTTGTCCGGGCTCCTCGGGCCTCCGGCCCGGCCTGCTTAGCCTCTATCCATTGGCCGCCAGCTCCTCCTCTTCCTCTCCTGAGTCTGCCAAGCCCGGGCCATGGTTTAAGCCTCTGCTGCACTGCCTTTCTCCCTCTACTACCAACTCCTTCTCCCCAATGACAGCCTGAAGAAGGAGCCACTTCCCCCAGGGCAGCTCAAGATAATCTACTGCCTGAGGTGTGAGATAAAAAAGCATCCCCCCCCCCCCCCAGAGCTCTAGTCACTCCGAACACTGGTAAGGTGCTTGCCTCAAGAATAAGGAAGGTAATATATTCCCAGGCTACTGTATGTTCTTGTTTTCTTAATTTCTGCAATAATATTTATAAGCAGCAAAAATTGTAGCAGTTTAATATAAAACATATTGACCTTTGACACCACACATTGGCCAGCATGATATTTAATGTAAATGTATATTCTGCAAAAGACACAGGAAATGCAAGGTCATCATATACCAAGAAGCAAAAAAAAAAAAGGAAGAACCATGGTGCAATTTATAACACCAAAATAAAATTATTATTGCTGCTGCTGTTCTTAAGTGCTGTCATGTTGGTGTCGACTCATGGCGATCCTCTGAATTGCTGTCTTAAACTGTATTCGGTCTTCAGTCAGGCAGCTCATTGTTGATAAAGTGGCACCCATAGCTGCTGTTATTGTATCAATACATCTCATTGCTGGCCTTTCTCTTTTGCGTTGGCCTTCAACCTTGCCAAACATAATGTCTTTTTCTAATGATCTCTCTCTTTGCAGTCCAAAGTATGAAAAGTCAAAGTCTGGTCATCTGAGTTTCTAAAGAAAGCTTAGATTTGATCTCTTCTAGTACTGACTGGTTTGTTCTTCGGGCAGTCCATAGTATGCACAGAATTCTTTGCCGGCACCATACTTCAAAGGCATCGATTTTCTTCCTGTCTATCTTTTTCACTGTTCAACTTTTGTATCCGTAAGATATTATTGAAAGTACCATGGCATGGAAAAGTCAAATCTTTGCATGGAGAGAGACATCTCTGCTCTTGAGAATCTTGTCTGGTCCTTCATAGCCAAGAGCAATGCGTCATCTGATTTCTTGACTGCTTGACGTTTCTTTATTGATTATTGATCCAAGCAGGTTAAAGGTGTCCACTATTTCAATTTCTTCTCCATCAATGATGAACTTATTGATTTTGCTGGTTGTCAGGATCTTTGATTTTAAAATGCCTAAACAGGTTGAAAAGGCTACGGCAAAAGCCAGAAGGATGCTTGGGTGCATAGGGAGAGGAATGGCCAGCAGAAAAAAAGAAGTGATAGTGTCTCTATATAAGTACTACTACTACTACTACTACTACTATTGAGCATTTATATAGCGCTACCAGTCGTACGCAGAGCTGTACAGACATGTAGGAAACAGTCCCTGCTCGTCAGAGCTTACAATCTAGTCAAGACAAAACACGGCACTGACAATCTAGTAATGACAAAACACAGACGTCTCTGGTGTGACCTCATTTGGAGTATTGTGTGCAATTCTGAAGACCACAACTTCAAAAGGATATAAGCAGGATGGAGGCAGTACAGAGAGTGACTATAAAAATGATCCGTAGTCTTAGCTATAAACCATATGAGGACAGACTTAAAGGGCCCAAAATTGAGTTGGGCAGGCTATGAGGCGCAGAGGCTATAAGGGTAGCAACAAAAATCGCTGCTACCCTTGTAGCCACTTCCTCCACCACCTCTCCACCCCGGAATGCCCCTAACACGCCCCAATATTATGTGGATGGCATCTGGGCACATTAGGGACTTAGCCGTGATATTCAAAGGGCACTACCTGTGTAGGTGCCCTTTGAATTTATTTATTTATTAGTGCTTATTTACCGTTTTTCGTGAAGCAAAGCGGTTTACAGAGAACTCAAGGATTGAACATTACATTAAACAAAAAATATATGTAACATCTTAACAGGGAGTGAAGGGGAAACGAGACAAATTAATTTAAATCAGCAATATCCCAGATAAGGCCCTTACACGGGTAACTTCGAATATCGGGCCCAAAGACTTTAATTTGTATACATTAGTGGAAAGGCAGGATACAGGAGATATGATAGAGATGTTTAAATACCTCTGTGACATAAAAGCAAAAGAGGCGGTCCCTTTCATTTGAAAATAAGCTCTGCAATCAGGAGGCATAGGATGAGGGTGAGAGAGGATAGACTCTGGAGTAATAAGCAGAAATATTTCTTTATAGAAAGAGTGGTAGGTGGTAGAGAAAAGGAGTATCTGAATTCAAGAACGCGTGTTGTGGTATATCCATGCTGCTTAATGTGGTCCAGAGTTTCTCATGGTCGCAGTCAAAAGTCTTGCTGTAGTCAATAAAACACATATAGATATCCTTTTGGTATTATTTTGTCTTTTCTAGAATCCATCTCACGTCCGCGATGATGTCTCTTGTTCCTCGCCCCTTCCTGAACCCTGCTTGCACTTCAGGCCGTTCTCTATGGTTGTAGTCTCTGCTGGATGATCTTGAGTAGAATCTTGCTGGCATGTGGGATCAGAGCGATTGTGTGATAATTTCCACAGTGAGTCTGATCACCTTTCTTCCAGTCAGGTGGCCATGATGTCGTCTTCCGAATTTCCTGGCAGAGCCTTGTAAATATGGCAACAGCTGCATCTGATTGCTGTAATACTTTGTTCTTTGATAATGCTTTCAATGCTGCTTTGATTTCTTTCATAACCAATGGTTCCTGATCATAGGGTACAGGTTAAAACTGCTGTTGGTCCACTTGATCTTTATGGTATGATGACTGTATATTCCTTCCACCTCTTATTGATCTTCTCAGCATCATTCAACATGGATCCTTGAGCATCTTGTAGCATTCCAATTTGAGGTTGGAATTTTCTCTGTAACTCTTGTAGCTTTAGTACATCTGATCTTGTTCTTTCCCTAATAATTTCTGATTCTATTTGATTGCATGCATCATTGTAGTACTTCTTGCCTTGTTTTGCTGCATATTAGAAATCTCTGTTGAGTTCTGTGATTACCTCTTTCTTCTCTGGCTTTAGTTCCTCAGTGTTTCTGGGCATTTTTCAGAGTTTCTTTGGTCATCCATTTTGGCCTTTTTTGCTTTTTTGCTTTTTATAGACCTCACTTTCTTTGAGCACAACTTTCTTGATGTCAATCTGTAACTCATCTAGTGCTCTGTTATTTTTATCTAAAGCAGCAAATCGATTTTGCAGACAGTCTTTAAATTCTGATGGTATATCCTCAAGGTCATATTTTGCTACATTCATGAATGTTTTGCTCTTTTTCAGCTTTAACTTGTTTGCATACTAGTAGTTAGCGATCTGTAGCACAGTCAGCTGTAGGTTTTGTTTTTGTTGATATTATTGTTCTTTTCCATTGCTGACTAACATAGATGATGTAGATTTGATTTTTTGTACAATCCATTGGGTGAAGTCCATGTGGACAGTCACCGCTTGTGTTGCTGGTAGAAGGTGTTTGAGATGAATAGATTGTTGTCTTGCAGAATTCTATCAGTTTTTCTCCTGTTTCATTTCTATTGCCAAGTCCTTATTTTCCAACCACTTTGCTGTCTTCTTTGTTGCCAACTTTTGCATTCCAGTCACCCATGACTATCAGGATATCCTGTTTGCATGTTCTGCCAATTTCAGCTTGTACTTGTTCATAGAACTGATCAACCTCTTCATTTTTTGCAGCTGCTGTTGAGGCATATACCCGTAGACAAATAGAAATTAAGCGTTCGCTGATTGCATTGTATTTCATTGCATTTCTTCTTGTCTTTCATTTCCATCCTAGTATACCATGTGATCATCAGTTGCAAAGTAGTGATGTTAGTTCATTCCAATTCACTGACCCCCAACACATTGAGTTGTATACATTCCATTTCATTCTTGACCACCTCCAACTTCCCTTGGTTCATGCTTCATACATTCCATGTCCCAATATATGATATCCTTTGCAGCTTCTGACTCTCATTTCACGGCAGCTATATCTGCTGTCAGAAGTCTCAAGGGCTATGATCCAACCACATCATAAATGATGACTTTACTATGAAAAATCTTCAGCTCATCCCCAGTAGCCAGTTGAGTAGCTTTTGACCCAGGTGTCTCATCTTCCAGTACTATAGTGCAATTTTTTTTTGTGACTATCCATTGGGTTTTCATGGCATGATAATGAAGTAGATTGAAAGGCCTTTCTTCCACAAAGGTGATGCTAGTATTGTTGGAGTTATCACAGGTATGTGATCCTCCGCCGCCAACACCATCCCATTCTGCTGCTGCCCAGATGGGTGGTTTGTCTTAGTCTGGCACCTCAGCTGAGACCTGTCTGTCTTTGGAGACCCTGCCAGTAGTTACACTGCCGATAGCTTAGCGCTTAGCATCACTGATGCTCACAAGCCCTCACGGCACAACAAGTTGCAAACAAAGGGAAGGAAAATTATTAAGAGGGATTTTATTTTGTCTTTGTCTAAAACTAGCCACCTGGCTGTAAAAGTACCTTCCACTTGAGTAATAACACCGCTTAGCAAATAGACACCTTAGTTTATAAAAGTGCTAGCAACTGAGTGACCTCACTTCCTCCTTGAAGGAAAGCTGGGAATATATCTTAATACCCATATTTCTTATAACTGATGACAGAGTAAGTCTAGAACCTCCCACCCTCAGAGTTCTCGACTGATTTGGGAGGTGCAGCCTTGCTAACCCACGAGATTTCAGTCTAGGAAACATTCGGCAGTAGCTGATGAGGTAGCACTCAATTATACATGACGGTGACACAGTCAGCAGGAACAGAAGGATCATGATGATTCACTCTGCACACTATGAACAGTTTCCTTTGTTCATGTTCTACAGCTGAATGTATTAAGGTCACTTTTATAGGAAGCAATGGGAATGCTCTGGCTTGAATCTCCATGATGGTTTATTGAGTATTTTCTATACTGCCCTTTCAGAGTGTGCAAAGCAGTTTACAAAGATCAAAAAACAAAAGAAAAAGAGAAAAAAAAAGGAAAGGAACTCCATATTATAAACAGGACAGAGGAAAACAGGAGGCGCGTATAGGTAGCAAACAAGAAGGACAAAGAATTGGCTAAAAGCGAAAAAGGACATAACTACAAGTATTCCAAGGTGGGATCATCACAGCCACATCTCTTCGGTGTGTCGGGCAAATCCAATTAGTCTGGGAGCTCAAACTATTGTTTGAACAAGTGGGTTTCTCGTTCTGCTTTGAAACATTTAAAGGCGGCTTGAGGACAGAGCTGCAAAGGGAGACTGTTGCATGGCATAGGGCCAAGAAAGAAGAATGCAGAAGGGCATGCGGATGCATACCTGGCATGGAACGGGCAGGGCAAACCTCGTCTGCTACCATGTGAAGGCCGTACGGAGCAAGTTGAGCAGTGTGCAATAAGTAGCTTAGAATACATAAGAGATGCTGAAACATATTGATATTTGAAAGAACTGGGACGGGGAAGTATGCTGGTCTCCATTTAAACCCTACAATTGAAGCCCTGTCTTTACTTTATTAACCAGTCATTCGAAACACATATGGTATTTATTTATTTATTTATTTATTTTAATTAACCGTTTTTCTATACCGCCTTTTCATTCACTCAAGGCGGTTTACAATAAACTTCAACTTATACAAAGAACTTGTAATTATGCAAAATGTCAGTTTATACTTATATGGTATGTCTTCTTCAGCTACTCTTGCCTCATCCCATTGCTAACTTAGCTGACAAAAAAAACAACAAAAGTACGAGAGACTTGTGAAAAAGATTATAGAACTAAGCACCCTTAGTAGGCTTTTTTTTTTTTTTTTTTTAAGTACGGTCAAGTCAATGCTGACTTCTGGTGACCCAGCAACTCCTTGGTTTTCTTGGCAAGGTAGGACCGGAAGTAGATTGCCAGGCCTTTTCTTCCAAGGCAATGGAGGGTAAAGTCACTTGTCCAAGGTCACAAGGAGTGCCAGTGGGCATCGAACCTGATCTCTTGGCTATTAGGCTGTTGCTCTAACCACTAGGCTACTCCTTAAAGAAGCTCAAATATCTTCACTCTGGAAACGCCATTGCATACCTCTCTATGGAAGCAGTGTCCAGTGAGCTGCATATACCGTGTTAGATCTGTTTGTTTTACCCTTACAGAACCTGGCTGTAGGTTGAGCTCCTACATTTGGTCACTGTGTTCTACCACATCGCCTACTCATGTCCAAAATAAACATTAAATAAAATGTTCTTTAACGATTTCAGCATTTTGTTTCAGTTAGGAGGAACTATTTTAACTGTCAGACACCTATTTTTATCCATCAGCCAGACAGGCTCTGACAGTATGTTTTGCCCAGTGTTTGACTCTGCTGTCATACCAGCAAGTTTTAAGAAATTCTGATCTCATTCCATCTTCTGGTCTCCCAACCGGTTTTAATTCCCCCCCCCCCCCCAGAAAAAAAAAAGTTTCTTTCATTTTATGTATCTGCATAAATCCATTTTTAAAATCTTTTGTCAGATGATTTTATGCTTATAAAAATGAATTCATGCACATAAAACTGAGGAGAGAACGTTTACTAAAGTGCAGTAAGTTTTAACACGAAGCACAGTAGAAGTAAAAAGGTCAAAAGCTTTTGCTGTCAGGGGTGTGACCAGAACATCCCTACAGTTACTGCACTGATGGTTCTTTACTGCACAATAACTTCATTTGTAGTTAACGCAGTTGCGCTTGCTGTAACGTGCTGTCTGCGCCCACCACCATCCAGTTCCTGCCCCATCATGCACCAAGCAGTTAGTGTGGGATTTTTACTGCACTGGCTACTTTTAGCACGGTACCTGCTACTGCTCTAGAGTTAACACGTTCCTGGAGGAAAAGTCTATAAAACCTTATTAAGACAGATATTGAATTCTAAGGTCATATCTGGCCACCGGCATTGAATATCCAATGTGACCGGTTAGCTAAACTGTCTAAAGTTAGGCCAGTCTTTTAAGTGGCAAACATTAGCTGGTTTTAGTTAACCAGCCAAAAGCTGAATATCGCCGCTGGCCGGTTAACTTCAGTGCCACACCCAGAATGCCCCAGTGCTACACGCTTAGCCTCAGGGCATGCAGTGGTGTTAGGATGGGATATGTGTCGCTCAACATCCCTTTAACCACATTAATCATTTTTGACTATGCTCCCAGAGTCTCTTTATTATCTTCCAAAGGCCCCTATTTACCAAAGTATGGTAAGGTTTTACAGTTACCACACACTGTAATTGCCAAAGTCAATGCCCTGTAACCGTAAAACCTTGGTGTTAACTGTTGAAGGTATTCCAAGGTTTGGGACAGCTGGCATGCGGATAACGCAGATAAAAAAAAACATGTTACCATGTATTAACAGTAACTTTGTAAGCCCAGGACTAGCTCACTTTGATTAAGTGAATCTGAAGCCAGTTGACAACCCCAAGGTTGCAAAACCCATTTTAAAAACTGCCATCCTCTCTCTGCAGGGAAAAATGATGGAGCCAGGGGCAGGCCAGGCCTCATCTGTGCCTGGATTTCAATTTAGAATTCAGAGGAGTAACCGGGTTAGTCTAGAGTAGCAAAAATTATAGACTAACCGATTTATTGGGACATGAGCCTGTGAAGACACAAGTTCATTTTGTCGTAAAGTTGTCCTCATTTTTTTACCCCAAACACCCACCCACAAAGAAACAGTAAGTGAAAAGTATATGTGCCATTTCTATGCCCATACTTGCATCTAATTTTCTAATGTGGTTTCCTTTTGAAAATTGGATGCAAGCTCATGGCTAATAAATTGGTTAGTCTATAAGGTGACACCTGCCTTTGTCAAAATGAAATCCAGACACATTCTTTACCTCACATACTCTGCATCTGCCGAGTAGGCAGGGTAGGTGTTCCTCAAGGCATCAGCCATTCTGTGGATTTTTAGAGGGAAACTCCCCAGGCTTGCAGACCCCAGTGGGCCTGCAAACTCCCTACATGCTATAAAAACGATCTTTGAGTGCACGGTAGGGAACAGTGTCTAATCAGAGGACCTGTAATGCTGTGCATGGTTATAGGAGGCATGAAACCTAGAGCCTGGTATTCTGAAAATGCTGAGGGTCTGATTAGGCTTCCTGATTTAGGTGCCTATAATCAGCTGGCTTAGGGGCCTAAATATCATGTGGAAAATAGATTCCAGAATGTTTAGGGGCTGCTTCACGGAGTAAAGTTATCCAGTGAATACCAGCGGAGAAGGGCCTGTGAGCATGCTGGCTGATGGTCCATGCTGATTTTGACACTCCTGCCTTGGGCTGGAAGACTGAAGTTAAGGGAAGGGGACCTGAGAAAAGACCAATGGGTGAGACCGAGAAAGGAGGACCACAGTGGGTGCATGGGGGATAGTGGCAGTACAGGAGACACCTCCCATACACACTTTCCAATCTCTGTGAGTGCTGATGTTTTAAATCCCATCCTGAATTATGAGGGGGTTGCCCTTGAAAGAGGACCAACAGCAAAAATATATGAAGGAAAGAGCACCCTGACTCAGAGGCTCGCAACTCACTTTTTACAGTACCTTCACCAGTATCCTGAGAGCTTGCTACAAGTTTCAAATTTATTTGATAGGCCGTATATCACATAGGTATACCTAAGCAATTTACATACAGTAAATCAATACTTACAATCAGAATAAACAATAAACCTTAAAAAATAATAAAATATAAACAGGTTTCAAAACCTGGCATTGTCCTTATTAGAGCCTGCCAACATCACCTAGCATGGATCACGCTTCCTCCTCTGAGAGCAGGGTGAGATGGCTGTGCTAGTGAGAGTGTGCTTCTGTTGCCGAGGGACGTGCAGATTCTCTCCTGCCGAAGAAGCCCGTCCAAGAGAAACTGGTGATGTTCAGAGAATGAGCAGCCTGTCATAGGGACGTAGCCTGAAGCTGTGTCATGGCTGCGTTTCAGTCACTCCATCCCACGCTGGGAGCCCGTCTCCATATCAGTGAATGTTTCCAGCAGCTGGGGTCTACTGCCTAGTTGACTCTTTCTGGTGATATGGAGTTAACATCTGACCCGCTTTATCTGGATAAGTGTTTGGCAAATTTTAATTCTATGGACAGAAGATGCTGTATTATACAGTTTGTGTTTATTTTATTGACTTATATTTGTTTGTTTCTTATGTTAACCTCTTTGAATAGTCTCAACTTTAAAATCAGCATATACCGTATAATAAATAAATTTAATGAAAGGTCATACTTCCTTCTAATAGGTTTAAAAAACAGAGATGTAAAACTATATATTGGAAGCATTCCTTAAGAAAACTTAATCACCTCCCATTTATTTTCCAATCACTTTCCAGTCTCACCATCTCATTTATTCCAGACGTGTTTCAGCATTTTTCCTTCATTCTTCTGTAAACATTCAGCCTTTCATTGAGTTTATTCATTCATTTTAACTAGCTCACTATATATTATATATTAACCATTTCCCACAGCCACATCCCTAAGACAATGTCAGATGATTCTTAATAACAAATAAACAATTATTCCAAGTTTCCTACGAAAACCACACCATTGTTCTCAGATCCCAGAATTTCCTCATGTTTCAGTATCTAATTTAGTCTATTCTAGTTACCCCTCCGATGCATGCTTTTACAATCCCTATAGCACAGAGTTCACTTGTATGGAATATTTCTGAAACATGTACTTTTAAGCCCTCTTGTCCGAATTGTCAAATGAAGTCATGATCAACATGGTAAAGGGGATGGAAGGAAGCCCTTACAAGAAAAGGCTTAAAAGGTTAAAGCTCTTCATCTTGGAAAAGAGATGCCTGAGGGGAGATACCATAGAGGTCTATAAAATAATGTGTGGAATGGAATGGGTAAATTTATATCGGTTGTTTATGCATTCAAAAAGTAGAAAGACTAGGAGACATGCAATGAAGCTGCAATGTAGCACATTTAAGACTAATCGGAGAAAATATTTTTTCATTTAACATGTAATCAAACTCCAGAATTCATTGCCAGAGGATGTAGTAAAAGCTGTTAGTGTATCTAGGTTTAAAAAAGATTTGGGCAAGTTCCTGGAGGAAAAATCTATAAACCACTGTGGACTGGGAAAATCCACTACTTATCCCAGGGAAAAGCAGCATGAATTTTGTCTAACTTTTGGAACCCTGCTAGGTACTTGTGACCTCAGTTCGCCACTGTTGGAAACAGGATACTTGACTTGATGAACCTGTGTCCTAACCCAGTATGGCATAAAATATGCTCTTATTACTTCTAGGGGTATGCAGTCATTTGAAAATGAATGATAAAATATGATGAATGAAGGCATTTTCAGTTCCTGTCTCTTTAAACAAACAAAGTCGCCGTGGAACTAGAATGATCAATGCCAGTAAGCGAATGCTTGGCTTGGCAGAGAATGTTCTGGATAAACTGCCCCCTATTCTCATTCCTGTGATGATTTTGGTGCCTTCCTCGAAAATAAGATTGAACTCCTCAGCTCTACTTTTAGAAGTGTGGATAATCAGAGAATAGTTGAAGATGGGGAGATGGGTTTGGAATGGGCTGCAGATGTATCTGAGGAATAGAAGCAGGATTCAGATAATGAGGTACTGACATGGAACTCCTTTAGAGCTAGAGCTTCTTTTATGATATCTAGACTCCTTGGGCATGTTGAGGTTAATTTTCAGCAAAATGTCTAGGAAATAAGTTGAAATGTCTGATCTAAACATTTCGGGCGGCATTTTCGAAGGCATTTACATGAGTAACTGCCCATGTTACCTGTGTCAGTGCCTTTTCCAGGATTTTCCAAAGGCACCTACACAGGTAGTGCCTTTGGAAAATCCCGGATAAGTTCTTAACATGCCAGATGCTATGTGGTTAGCATGGGAGCATTCCAGGGTGGAGCGGGGGCAGAGGAAAGGGCTAAGCAGGTAGCAGTGATTTTTGATGCTACCTGCTTAGCCTCAGCAGCTACCGGTGCGTCCAGCCAAACCCAGATTTTCAGTTCCACCACCAGGCAGGCAATGTGCCGATGTGGTGCATAGCCTGACTAAATGAAAATCGGTCCTTCAAGTTTTTTGAACCTTCAGTGACATGTGAATGCAAATTTTAGATAGTAATTTTCTATATCCAGGCTTGGACGTTTTAAATCCCTTCTCCACTTCCTAACGTTTTAAACTACATGTAAGGATGCAGGATTGCTTGTTGCTGCCTCCCCATGCGCAGTAAGAAAATTGATTTTAAAAAGCTGCACACGGGGGAGAATGTGCAGCTTAACCTCATATGCACATGGAAGCAGCTTTTTTAAAATTGCTGCTCTCAATATCTGCACATATGCCAATCCCCTCCCCCAGCAGCATAGGTCCTCTGCCGATCAGCCTCCCTGGCATCAGTCAGTCACCTGACTTCCTGCCAGACAACCAACCCTGCCCCCTTCCTGCAGCATTCAGAATCCCCCGATGGCTCCCTGACAGAACCACCGGCTCCTCGATCCCATCCCTGGCCCTTACTGGGTACCCTGGTTTCTAGTGGGAACAGGAACGATCCCTGTTCATGTCTGCTCAGCTGACCCTGGGTTCCAAAATGGCACCCATGTCTTCCAGCAGTAATCTCATAGTACTGCCACTAGGCTTCAGGCTGCTAAATAAAATGCCCTGCCCTCTAGCAGTAGTACTGTGAAATTACCACTAGGACTCATGGGCACCATTTAGATCCTGCGGCCGGCTAAGCAAGAGTAGCTTGGGATCATTCCTGCTCCCACTAGACACCAGGGCCCTGTTAAGAACTGGGGATATGATTAGCAGAAGGCTGTGGGGGGAAGATGAATTGGGAGGGGGGGCGTGGGAGGCATTGATAGCTTTCTTGATGCTGTGAGGGGGTCAGCTGGGGGGATTTGAAGGAGATCAGATGTCCATGAGAGTTCAGGGCAGATCAGATACTGGGGAGGATGTCAGATGGCTGACGGATGTTGGAGGGATAGTAAGAGGGGAAACCTGACATCGAATTTTATACCTTCTCCTTTGAAAGACTCTTATTTGTACCTCAGGGAAGCTGTAAATGTTCAGATATTCTTATATCAATGTAGATTCCCCTTCTAAAATGGAGAATTTATGTCTATTTTATAGGCCCACCAAAACCACTCCATCTCCATGACCTCGCCACGCTTTCCTGCAGTTCTCCATGTGTAAACCGCGACTTTCTAAAATCACTATTTGCATGTGGTGATACTTCTAAAATGAACCCCTACATGTAAAGGCGGATTTTACAATTAACTTCGACGTGCAATCTGGGACGTCCAAGCCAGAAAGACTCTAAGAATAGCAAGCACATTCAAGCCCAGGCATGATGCCACAAACAGGGATGTACCCAATATGGATGTCTGCTAGAACGTCTACACAGACTTCCCCAGTACAGTATTTAATACCCGGGATGCCTGAGACATGCAGAGATGATGCAAACCCAACACAAGTTTCCCCTATCCCTGTGATTGTGCAGGGCACTGAGGAGACTGAAGTCCCAACTTCTTTACACACTCCAGAGGTTTTAGTGCCAAAATGAGCATGTTTTCGATGCCTATAGCAGCTCTAAGTTTGGACACAGTCGCAGATGTTCCCATGGGTTCTAAGATTGATCAGGGACATCTCTGTCCATAGCCCCACTCCAAACATGCCCCCACCACATTCCTTGCCTGTTGGGACATCCAGTTAACAGCATCTTCTAACTGGATAAATGGTACTGACTAGGGCCAGCCACTGATTGTCAGTGGCATTATCCGAATAATACTGCTAAAAATCATCGCAGACCACCCCAGTGCTGTTCAGATAGTGTTGGGGTTGTCCAGGGATGGAGTCGGGGAGAAGCCCTAATTAATTTGGATAGTGGTAATTTTCAATGTCACCATCCAGAAACTATTCAAAGGAATTAATTGTTAGCAGACCTATTAACTGTGTTAATCCCACTGAGCAGGATACTCAATGGCATATACCCAGTTTGTAATGCTGTTTATCTCCTCTTAGCCGAGTTGAAGGCCCTGATGCTAAATGCAGAGCATTGGGGTGTTCCAGGGGGAAAGTGGGGGAGGCACTCAGGGTAAACCCGTCAGCGACAATATTAAGGTGCTAATTGGTTAACCCAGACTGGCTAAAGTCAGGCCCAAAAGGCAGGCCTAACTTTAGCCAGTTTAACTATGCAGCCAGTGGCTGAATATCGCCACTGAATGGATAGCTAAGTTGCTATCCAGGCATATTGGATATTCCATGCCACTGACCAATTATAGCCCTGGAAGTAAATATCCGTGGACAGATTAAAATGGCATAGCTTATCTGCATGACTTAGGACAGCAAAATAGTGTTGGTGCCAGCATCCGGACAGTAGCCAGGTTTGGCTGCAACTTTAAATGGCATGGACAGTGTTTAAAAGGAATGCTAACTGCAAAGTTAAAAATTGACCTGATAGTGAATTGTACTTATGTGAAGCACTGTGCTGAACCTATGCTTGCCTTTTAAAAACTGACCTTGTTAAGTCAGGAGCTTATTTGAGTTGCTGTTCACACCCTTCGGTCACTAGAAGAGCAGATTTCTTTATTCTTAGCTTCTACTATCATCAACTTTCCCCTTCAGGAGTGTTTAGTCCCTCCACCGCGGTGGAGGGTAATTTTATAAGGGAGTACCTAGTACAAAACAGCAAACTTGCACCTACATAGGTGCGATTGTATAAAGCCATATAGGCACTTATATGTCTTTAGAAACTAGTGGCATAAGTGCAGAGTTCACACTATGAATGAAGGGGCGGACATTTATGCCTGACCGAGCACAGGTGTGAATGTCTGCAAGTCCACACATCAATTATAATCAACACACTCTGCAAACACTCCACACATCAGTTATAATCAACTCTGCAAATACTCCACACAGCAGGTCAACATTGAAATCGTTACTGACTTTAAAAGGCCCTAATCTGTAGTATCTTGGTGAGCTGAACACGAATATACCATTAAAAAAATTTTATTGGCTCTCGTTTTGAAGATATTGCATGTAGTTCATTTTTGACGTTTTACCGTGTAAATTTATCCTGTAGGACATCAACAAAATCCGAAATAAGCCTTGAATGATGTAATATTGCATCACATTGCATAATACCAGCATGCACACATCATCCAGAGTTGATTGCATCATTTTCTGATGCAATGCAATACTACTGCCAGACGGCCGCTGAAGCTATCTGACGTCAGCAGTGTACTATACGCAGTCGGAAAGGAAAGTAATCTGGTATTCTGTTCCGATATTGAAAGCCTCATGAATGCCTTAAAAATCACTCATGACCCACAAGACTGGAGACTATTTATAGACTATTTGAAACTGAGTCTGAAGGCTGTGCTTTTGAACAATGGAAACCGTCTTCCATCTATTCCAGTAGTGCATGCCGTCCACATGAAAGAGACATAGATAACTTAAAGCATCTACTGACTTCCATTAACTATAACAAGTACAGCTGGCACCTCTGTGGTGACTTGAAGGTAGTTGCCCTTTTAATTGGACTGCAGCAGGGATATATAAAATACATGTGTTTCTTATGTGAGTGGGATAGCCGAGCAAGGGATTGGCACTACTTGTGGAAGGAATGGAATTGCAGACAAAATGTAACAGTTGGAGAGAAGAATATCCAGCACCCAGCTCTGGTTGAGGCTCACAAAATCCTGCTACCACCCCTTCACATCAAACTAGGTTTGATGAAAAACTTCGTGAAAGCCATGGACCGCACTTCGCCAGCTTTCCGATTCCTGCATGAAAAATTCCCTCAACTCAGTGAAGCAAAGATTAAAGAGGGAGTTTTTGTGTGTCCTCAGATTCGAGAACTCTTCAAAGATGACCGGTTCAACAACTTGCTGCAGGGTGATGCGAAACAAGCATGGAATGCTTTTCACCTAGTGTCAACAAACTTTCTCGGAAATATTAGGGCAGAAAACTACAAGGAACTAGTAGAAGACATGCTGATGCAGTACCAGAAACTTGACTGCAATATGTCCCTAAAGATCCATTTTCTTGATTCTCATCTTGATTTCTTTCCTGACAACTGTGGTATGGTTAGTGACGAACAGGGCGAACGTTTTCACCAGGATATCGCAATGATGGAGCAAAGATACCAGGGAAAATGGTCCACTACAATGCTGGCTGACTACTGCTGGACACACCCCAGAGAAGCTCCCGAACAGCTGTACAAGAGACAGGCGAAAAAATCTAAGAAGTAGTCTATGACTTGTTTTTTTACAGGTTTTAACCGAAGGCCTATTATATTTACTATTGACATGCATTTCGTGATGTAAACATTAATTCTTGTAGATTACAATAAAACTAGAGCCAACTTTGCAATTTCACTGTCATATTCGTGTTCAGCATATAAAAATTGATAAGAAATGACTATTTTTATTTCAGTAACATGACTTTGTAAAAATTTGTTGACCATAATCAACATACTCTGCACATACTCCACACAGCAGTGGCAGCGCCGTTAAGGGGTTTGGGTGGGCAGTTCAGCCACTGGGAGTTTTGGGAAGGTAAGGAGAGTCACCTTTGAGAGAGATTTTATTTATTTAAATATGTTTTTAAGTATATTCTATGTTTAGTTCATTCATTTTTTTGGAGTCCATGGCTGTCACCTCAGCAGCCTCTAAAACTATCAGACATTCTAGTCACTTCAAGTGTGGAGCCACAAGCCATCAGAGATGCCAGAACGTGATGCCTAGTTGGTGGAGCCTAGGAGATGCTACGGCAATGCCATAGCAAAGTTTCAGAATCGGCGCCATAACCCTAGAAACAGTTTGCTCCTAGTCAGAGACTACCAGGACCTTGATGAAGTAGACCTGTGCTTGAATAGCTGAGTGCTTGAGGCCTACAGACACTGAAACAATTGTGACATTTTGATTTTCCTCTGTTCGTGAGAGAGGGAGAGAGAGTGTTAACATTAATTCAAGCAGTTCAAGACCAATTTGCTGCTATAAGTGTGGTTGCGATGTTTGAATGGTGTCTCAGAGAAACTGTTCAAGCAATGGTTTAGTTGAAGGCTATCATACTGAGAATCCAGCAGCGTGCAATTATTAATGAATTGATTACTGGTACGTGTGTGCCTTGGGATTGGGCACTGGCGGCCTGGTATAAAGACAACCTCAGCTGAAGCAAAGGCTGAGAGGCTGTACAAAACTGGCTGCAGGAGACTGGCATTTAGTAAATTTTGCCAGTGGGATGAGACACTGAGGGGAATGTTTACTAATGTACAGGGATAGTTCACAGTTTGGGTGCTGCACTAAACAGTAGTATGGAGGCCCCATGTTAAAAACCCCATCCTACCCTGGTTGCATGCATCAAGGCAGGGCTGGGTGGGACATGGGCATTCCCAGTGTATCACAGCTAGCACTACCCATGCTAAATACCCTTGATGCAGGTATCGTGTGTACAACTAACGCCACCTCAATGGGTGGCATTAGTTGCACCCCCGGCCCAGTCTTGCACTACCTTGCAGCTTTCCTGCACTAACTACAGGGGGATGGATGTACACCGAGGGCCAGCCTGTCCATTGAGCAAGAATGTTTTTTGCACAGGGCCCCGCGTTTCAGGGGGCCCCACGCAAAAAACATCTTGCATCAGCGATCAGCCCAGCTAGATTTAAAAAAAAACACAAACCGGCTGCTGCTGCCGGGGACCCCCTGCCCTGCAGAATCCTCCTTTCAGCATCAACTTCCTCAGCATCGGCTGCCAGAGCCGCAAAGAGAGAGCTTCTCCTCTCGCGGATCTGTTAATCCCGCCGCGGGGCTGATGGGATTTCCCATCAGCCCCGCGGCGGGAATAACAGAGCCGCGAGAAAAGAAACTCTCCCTTCGCGGCTCTGAAAAGCCCACGCTTTGGGAGCTGATGCTGAAAGGAGGATTCTGCAGGGCAGGGGGGGCCCCACGGGGTGTTAGATTCTGCCGCTGCTACAGCGGCAGCGGCAGCAGCAGCAGCTGGTTTGTGTTTTTTTTAAATCTAGCTAGGCGGATGGGGGGGAGGGTGGTTAGGACTGGTAATGGGCTATGGGGGGCTAAGACTGGAAATGGGCTGATGGGGGGTTAGGACGGGTAATGTACTATGGGGGGGGTTAGGACTGGATGTGGGCTGATGGGGGTTATGACTGGTAATGGGCTCAGGGGGGGGAGGGCTAAGACAGGAAAAGGGTAGATGGGGGCGGAAGTACTGGAAGTGGGCTGATGGGGGTAGGACTGGTAATGGGCTATGGGGGGGCTAAGACTGGAAATGGGGTGATGGGGGTTAGGGCTGGAAGTGGGTTGATGGGGGGCTAGGACTGGAAATGGGCTGATGGGGGGGTTAGGACTGGAAGTGGGCTGATGGAGTTAGGATTGGTAATGGGCTAAGGGGGGGCTAAGACTGGAAATGGGCTGATGGGGGGGTTAGGACTTGAAGTGGGCTGATGGGGTGCTTAGGACTGGTAATGGGCTATGGGGGGGCTAGGACTGGTAATGGCCTGGGGGGGTTGCTAGGACTGGAAATGGGCTGAGTGGAAGGGGGGCTTGAACTTCAAATAGCTGATGAGGACGGGGGCTTGGAATGGAAATGGGCTGAGCGGAAGGGGGGCTTAAACTGCAAATAGCTGATGGGGAGGGGGCTTGGAATGGAAATGGGCTGTGAGGGGAGGGAGCTAGGACTGGAAATGGGCTGAGTGGGGGGGGGCTAGGACAGGAAATGGGCTGATGGAGGGGCTAGGATAGGTTTCGAAATGGGCTGTTGAGGGGTGCTAAGATTGGAAATGGGCTGTAGTGGGGGCTTGAATTGAAATGGACTCATGGAGGGGCTAGAACTGGAAGTAGGCTCATGGGGGGCTTGGATTGGAAATGGGCTGAGTGGAGGGGAGCTAGGATTTGACATGGGCTGATGGTGGGGCTAGGAAAGGACTAGAAATGCGCTGATGGGCTGGGATTGGAAATGAGCTGATGGAGGGACTCGGATAGGACTGGAAATAGAAGGGGGAGCTAGGATTGGAAATGGGCTGATGGGGGGCTAGGACTGGAAATGGGCTGATGCAGGGACTAGAAGGGAGCGGATGCTCGGTGTGGCTGGAACTAGAAGGGAACTGATGTTGGGGGAGGATTAGAATGGGATGGAGCTGGGAGAGGGAAATGGAGAGGGAAAAAAATATTTTGTGTGGTGGGGAAGACAAATCTACAATTGGCCGGATATTGGGAGAGTAAGTGGAGATTGAGGATGGAGGGGAAACATTTGAGTGGATGAAATAGGAATGAGGAAAGAGCAAAAGGAGAAAGATTAGTATGTTAAAACAGATGTAGAGAGAGGATGGAAAAAAACTAGAGGAGAGAAGAAAGGACAAATGGACAGCAGACGATGGAGAGTTAGCAGAAGACACGAAGAAACCAGAAGAAAGTAGCTGGAGCAATTGCAACTAAAAAAAATGCACAAAAGGTAGAAAAATATCTCTTTATTTTGAATTTATTAACTGGAATATATCAGCTCTAGGAAATGTGCATCATTAATGTCTGAGCTTTGTTTAGTACAAGAGGAAATTAATTTATAGTTTTATTTCTACAGTGTTGTCCATTCCAAGTTTGGCTTTTGGGGTTCCCAGTTTAATTATTGTCGTCCTGTTTCTAAATTGTGATTCCTTGTTTGGTGATGGTCTATGTTCTGCATGTGCAACTGAGCTGAGGTATTCTGTTTATGTAATTCCTATTTGACATTGCCACTTGTTCTCTTTCCCCAGTAGGTCATGTATTGTTGTTCTCTGAAATGTATTGGTTTAATATTTGCAGTGTTGCCTTTTGATAGGTAGGGTATGGTGCTTTGTGAGTCCTGGTAGTGCTGTTATGATACGGCAGGTTTGCTATGGGTTCTAAATGGGCAGTGTTTGTAGTAGTTCCTAATGTGCCTGGCGGTTGGCACTGGACTATAGTAATGTAGAAATCTTAGTAAACATGCTCTGCAGAGAGTGAGAGCACACCTAGGCCACTGCACAAAATGGTCTGGTCTCTGGTTAGGCAAGGAGTCAAAATTATCTCTTCGTTTAAAAGTTGAGCAGAGGAACAGGGAGCACCTTATAATAAAAAACAAAAACATAAACAAACTAGAACGTAGAATAAAATAAATTGTATTAACTATAAACTGGAATAAGGGCTTAGGGGGGCATTTTCAACGGAGGCAGCCAGCGCTGTTAAAGGGCTGGCTGTCCCCGCTTTAAATTAGGCCTGGATATTCCATGCTGGGGGCCATATCTGGCCACTGGCATTGAATATCCAGATTGCTCACTTAGTGTTTTAGCTAACCAATCAATGGCAATATTTAGCCACTGGCCAGAAAGCTACTGTAAATCAGCTAAAGTTGGCTGAGCCTTTTTTTTTCCTAATTAATTTTAGCCATTTTACATTAACCAGTCAGTGGCTGAACATTGCCACTGACCAGTTGACTCTAGTGTTGCCCCGGAACACCCTAACTCTAACCAGCTACAAACTGGGTAGCAGAAGATATTGTGTGGCACTAAACAGTTGTTGCCACCGCTAAATATCCTGTTGACCAGGGTTTAATCAGTTGTGGTGTGTGGTAACTGATTAAAAAGCTTTGAATATACCCCCTTAGTTATTAGATAGAATTTTGCATTTAAGGTTTATTTAAAGACTAGCGTAGTAAGAAATTGCCTATAAAGATGAAAAAGAGGACCAGAAGACCACCGTACACTACAAATCAAACTGATGTGGACCTACTAAGTGAGCACCATTCATCCACACCCCGGCCAGTGCTTTGTTTTGTTTTTTGAGAAAGAGGAAAAAACATTATAGTACTTAACAATTGCAGATCTTTGGACACTTCTATTTTAATAAAATTGCGACAGGATAGGAAACCATAAGAGTTACAGATACTTTCCTGAAATCCTGAGAAGTGCTGAAACTTGTAGAAAGGAAAACGGTTTTAAACCAAAGAAACATAACTTAGGTAATTCACTTATCTGATGTCAAGGAAATCTCTTCACTTATAAAAGCTGAGGTTAACCGAGACAAGCTGGGAGGAAAGAAACATGGTTACTCATGTTAACGAGACACAACAAAATTGTTGAATTTGTTGAATATTATTGTTCAATTGAAATGGAACCTCTGACTAAATGTTGACTAGTGCCATGTTTTAAAGTTTTACTTAAATTTGATTTTAAAGAAAAATAACTATAAATTCAGTGCCCAAACTTTGCTTTTGTTGCCTTCTTGTAAAGTGCTAAAACCTGTCTTGGAACAGTCCCAAACTGAATTCATTTATGTGGTCACCTTTGACTGAGAGGAGGCCCGAGGTAATTTTTGTATCACGACAGGAACAGAGTTAAATTTTGTGGAGAAACTTATGTTGGGCCATGCCTCCTGGTGAAAGGCATGCTACATAAGCAGGGCTTTCTATTGTTCTTTTTTCTATTTAATCTCAATATGACTGTTTTGGCAGTGGAAATTAGTAAATCTGTTGAATTCTTTGTTTATGCTGATTATTTATAGAATTCTATATAAAGTGCTATGCTTTGTACATTGGGCTATCTATAGAAGACAGCCTCAGTATTCTCCAGCTAGGTCTTTGCATTCTTCAGGGATTGCTACGGCGTCCTGTATTCATGGAGGTACTGTATGTTTATCCTCATAAGAACGTAAGAAATGTCATACTGGGTCAGACAAATGGTCCATCAAGGCCAGTATCCTGTTTCCAACACTGGCCAATCCAGGTCACCAGTTCCTACTGAGTCCCCTAAAGATGGATTCCATGCTGCTTATCCCAGGGGCAAGCAGTGGATTTCCCCAGTCCACTTTAATAATGGTTTATGGACTTTTCCTTCAGGAACTTGTCCAAACCTCTTTTAAATCCAGCTACACTAACAGCTTTTACTACATTCCCTGAAAACGAATTCCAGAGTTTGATTACGTGATGAGTGAAAAAATATTTTCTCCAATTAGTCTTAAACGTGCTACATTGTAGCTTCGTTGTATGCCCCCTAGTCTTTGAAGGAGTAAGCAACCAATCTACTCCACTTCTATAATATCTCCCTTCAGGAGGATGTTGCTCTGCAAGCGAGCCTGTCTGTTGGAGTATTTCATTCTGTCAGTCAGTGCAAGCTTTGGGATCCTTCCCCTTCTCCAGTGTCATCGAGGGGAGACGTTTCTTTGGCATTTAAACTCCTACAGCTGTTCCACAGCCGCGTACCCGTGCCCGAAGGGGCGTGTGACAAAATGCCCCTTTGGTGCCCCTTCAGTGTTATTTTGGGGCTCGAGGCATTCTGCCCTGCTGATTTTTGTCGCTCGGAATGCCTAGAGGGTGTGGTAAGAGGAAGTGTAAGGTGATGGAGAAAGACTCTGTGACAGCAGTTTCGACACCGAAGGGTCGTATCGGCCCAATGGACCAGCATGTGTGAGTGTTGGAAGATCTGAAGCTTGAGTTAGAATTTCTACGGCTTGATACGTCTACCTCTGTTAACGTGTCTTTATCTGGTGTCTCTTTGAGTTCCATCAATAGGACACCACCTCTGAATCCTGCTCCTTTGAACTGTGTGTGGGTGGGGAGGAGGTAACCCCCTTACTTGGGGAGGAGGTAACCCCCTTACTGGGCCCAGTAATTGCTTCAGTGAATGCGGTTTCTGAGGGCCCCCCCCCCCCCCCACTGCCTCAGTGTTGGCTGTTTATTATTAACTCCATTCAGTTGGGTAAATCCGAGGCCTTAGGTATATTATCTTCGGCCTCTTCTGTTGATTCCTTATTTGACATTTGGAAAGTGGTTTCTGAGACCAATGCTTTGCTATCTGGCTTTATTGATCAAACTGTGAAGTTTTTTCAACAGGTTGTTACTAAGTCCCATGAGGTGGACGCTAGGATTGCTGCTTGCTCCCGGCGATTGGATGATGTGGATAAACTTTTGGTTTTATTGCAAGAGTGGAGTCATGCCGAAGTGAAAAATAGTTATGTGAACATAAGAACATAAGATATGCCATACTGAGTCAGACCAAGGTCCATCAAGCCCAGTATTCTGTTTCCAACAGTGGCCAATCTAGGTCATATGTACCTAGCAGTTTCCCCAAGGGACACAGGTTCCACAATGCTTGTATTGGTTCAAGCATTGATATCCTGGGTCCCTTCTTAATAATGGCTTATGGACCTTTCCTCCAGGAACTTGTCCAAACCTTTTTTAAACCCAGCTACACTAACAGCCTTTACTACATCCTCCGGTAACAAATTCCAGAGTTTGATTACACGTTGAGTGAAAAAATATTTTCTTTTATTAGTCTTAAATAGTTTACCCTGTAGCTTCATTGCATGTCCCCTAGTCTTTCTATATTCTGATAAGGTAAACAATCGATCTATGTTTACCCGTTCCACTCCGCTCATTAATTTATAGACTTCTATCATATCTCCCCTCAGCCGTCTCTTTTCCAGGTTAAAGAGCCCTAACCTTTTTAGCCTTTCTTCATAGGAGTATCCTTCCATCCCCTTTACCATTTTGGTGGCTCTTCTCTGAACCTTTTCTAATAACTCTATATCCTTTTTAAGATACGGCGACCAGAATTGCACACAATATTCAAGGTGCGGTCTCACCATGGAACGATATAGAGGCATTATAATATCCTTTGTTTTATTTTCCATTCCTTTCCTTATCATACCTAGCATTCTATTTGCTCTCTTGGCCGCCGCTGCACACTGGGCCGAGGGTTTTAACATGGTATCCACAATGACGCCTAAATCTTTTTCCTGGGTGGTGGTTCCTAATGTGGAACCTTGCATCGTGTAACCATAGTTTGGGTTGCTCTTCCCTAGGTGCATAACCTTGCACTTGTCCACATTAAATTTCATCTACCATTTTGATGCCCAGTCTTCCAATTTATCAAGATCCTCTTGCAATTTTCCACAATCCTCTTGGGTTTTAACAACTTTAAATAGTTTTGTGTCATCTGCAAATTTGATAACCTCACTCGTTATTCCACTTTCCAGGTCATTTATGAATATGTCAAAAAGCAGCGGACCCAGCACAGATCCCTGGGGTACACCAATATTCACCTTTCTCCATTGGGAAAATTGGCCATTTAGCCCTACCCTCTGCTTTCTATCTTTTAACCAGTTCCTGATCCACAATAGTACACTGCCTCCTATCCCATGACTCTTTAGTTTTGCCAAAAGTCTCTCATGAGGGTCCTTGTCAAAGGCTTTCTGAAAGTCCAGATACACAATATCAACCGACTCACCTTTGTCCACCTGATTATTCACTCCTTCAAAAAAACATAACAGATTAGTAAGACAAGATCTTCCTTGTCTAAAGCCATGTTGGCTGTCTCTCATTAGTTCATAACAAATATGGAAATGGTCACTTTTGTCAGAGTGGAAATGCTATCATTAGTGTTACTCTGTACTATATCAGTAAAGTGTATATTGTATCGTACTTGAACTCGTGGCTAAAGAGGTCTCAGAAACCATAGGCTGCCATTGTTTGAGTTTTTTTCAATGGACTGATGCCTAAATGCACATCAATGACCTCATTCTTGAACTCATAGCCAGTAGTTATTTTTTATGAAACAATTTTTATCTACTTCAATACGTTATCTTCTTTAGCAAGCTTTTATATCTATAGAATGAACCAGTGAACCAGTGCTTATCTGTGTAGTAGAATCCCGACGCTTATTCATGCGCTGTATCACGCGTTTCACCACTTTGGTTTCATCAGGGGAGTAGTGTAAATCGGCACTGTGAAGAAAGAGAGTTCTTTTAAGATACACACTTCATTATGTTTCAAATTATAAAACCCTCTAAAATGAAATCCAGAGCCCTCCTACCTTTGGTATCACTGCAATGGTTCTCATATGCGCTGTCTGGTGCTTGCTGTTGAACTAACTAAAACGCCGCGCATGCGGGGTATATAAACGCTATGGCGGGAACTATCACACCTGAAGTATTGATTGACAATAAGGTGGACGGAAAAAAAGGACATCAATGTATCTCTTATAAACACACTTCCCACTCTATACGGGAATTCAATCCCTGTGGTATAATAGAATCCAATGTGTATATCCACCGTTGCTCCCTATAAATCAGAGTGTGGTCCAACGTTCTGCCTCTAGATGGGGATGAGACTTGTTCAATAGCAAAGCAGCGTAATGTAGTAAAGTCATGTTGAAACTGCAGACAGTGGTCGACTATCGGAGCTTCTGTTCTGCGACATTTGAGTTTACTTTTATGTTCATTGATCCGTATTTGGAGAGTTCGTATAGTTTTCCCCACATATATTAGGTCGCAAGGACAACGGATCCCATAAATAACATATGTGGACTGGCAATTGGTATTTGTGCGTAATTTATAATCAATACCATGATATTTAAATTCTGTTAGTTCTAAGGTGACTTGACATATGTTGCAGTTCCCGCAGCACTGATGGCCTCCCCGATCCGGAGGTGACGGGGCAGAAGGGAGTCGCAGAACTGCTGGACTTAGCAGTTCTTTAAGATTCTTTTGCCTCTGCCAAACACATCGAATCGTGTATCCATCTAATATGAGAGCGCTCATCCCATTCAATTGAAGAACAGTCTACCTATATCGCAATTCATTCGCTATCGGCGGAACTGCTCTGATATACAAGAGTTTAAACATCAGTCAGACAAATTTAAAAAAAAAACATTTCATACAACGTGGATATCCAATAGGGGTCGTTCGGCAGGCCTATAAAAGGGCACGATTTTTGAATAGAGATTATTTGCTACATCCACCTACTACGAAGACAATTATCCCTCAGAAGCAAGTTAACCTAGTGACTCCATTTTCACCATATAGTGCATGTTTACAACGTAGCATTAAGCGGCATGAAAACATTTTGCGGTGTTTACCGGAATTAGATGGATACACGATTCGATGTGTTTGGCAGAGGCAAAAGAATCTTAAAGAACTGCTAAGTCCAGCAGTTCTGTGACTCCCTTCTGCCCCGTCACCTCCGGATCGGGGAGGCCATCTGCTGCGGGAACTGCAACATATGTCAAGTCACCTTAGAACTAACAGAATTTATATATCATGGTATTGATTATAAATTACGCACAAATACCAATTGCCAGTCCACATATGTTATTTATGGGATCCGTTGTCCTTGCGACCTAATATATGTGGGGAAAACTATACGAACTCTCCAAATACGGATCAATGAACATAAAAGTAAACTCAAATGTCGCAGAACAGAAGCTCCGATAGTCGACCACTGTCTGCAGTTTCAACATGACTTCACTACATTACGCTGCTTTGCTATTGAACAAGTCTCATCCCCATCTAGAGGCAGAACGTTGGACCACACTCTGATTTATAGGGAGCAACGGTGGATATACACATTGGATTCTATTATACCACAGGGATTGAATTCCCGTATAGAGTGGGAAGTGTGTTTATAAGAGATACATTGATGTCCTTTTTTTCCGTCCACCTTATTGTCAATCAATACTTCAGGTGTGATAGTTCCCGCCATAGCGTTTATATACCCCGCATGCGCGGCGTTTTAGTTAGTTCAACAGCAAGCACCAGACAGCGCATATGAGAACCATTGCAGTGATACCAGAGGTAGGAGGGCTCTGGATTTCATTTTAGAGGGTTTTATAATTTGAAACATAATGAAGTGTGTATCTTAAAAGAACTCTCTTTCTTCACAGTGCCGATTTACACTACTCCCTGATGAAACCAAAGTGGTGAAACGCGTGATACAGCGCATGAATAAGCGTCGGGATTCTACTACACAGATAAGCACTGGTTCACTGGTTCATTCTATAGATATAAAAGCTTGCTAAAGAAGATAACGTATTGAAGTAGATAAAAATTTTTTCATAAAAAATAACTACTGGCTATGAGTTCAAGAATGAGGTCATTGATGTGCATTTAGGCATCAGTCCATTGAAAAAAACTCAAACAATGGCAGCCTATGGTTTCTGAGACCTCTTTAGCCACGAGTTCAAGTACGATACAATATACACTTTATTGATATAGTACAGAGTAACACTAATGATCTCATTAGTTCATGACTATCTACATGCTGAGTAATTTTATTCTTTATGATGGTTTCTATCATTTTTCCCGGTATTGACGTCAGGCTCACCGGTCTGTAGTTTCCCGGATCACCCCTGGAACCCTTTTTAAAAATTGGTGTTACATTGGCGATCCTCCAATCTTCAGGTATTAGAGATGATTTTAATGATATTTCACAGATTACTAATAGCAGGTCTGCAATCTCATATTTCAGTTCTTTCAATACCCTTGGATGTATACCATCCGGCCCAGGTGATTTGCTACTCTTCAGCTTATCTAATAGTTGTAATACATCTTCTTGATGTATCGATATTTCCTTCAATTCTTCTGCACCTTTAAATACCACTTCAGTCATGGGTAACATCCCTACATCTTCCTCAGTAAAGACTGAAGCAAAGAATTCATTCAGTCTCTCCGCTATCGCCTTGTCTCCTCTTAGTGCTCCTTTAACCCCTTTATCATCTAATGGACCATCTGACTCTCTCACAGGTTTTTTGCTACGAATGTACTTGAAAAGGTCTTTACTTCGCGTTTTTGCTTCTGTAGCAAGCTTCTTCTCAAATTCTCCCTTTGCCTGCCTTATCAATGCCTTGCATTTGACTTGCCAGTGCTTGTGCTGTTTCCAGATTTCGTCGTTTGGCTCTTTTTTCCATTTCCTGAAAGATGCTTTTTTGGCAACAACAGCCTCTCTGACCTCAACTTTAAACCATGCTGGCAGTTTTTTGGACTTCTTTCCACTTTTCTTAAAGCGTGGAATACAGCTGGTCTGGGCTTCCAAGATAGTATTTTTCAACAACAGCCAAGCCTGATGTACGTCTTTAACCTTTGCAACTGCTCCTTTTAGTTTTTTCTTGACTGTTTTCCTCATTTTATCATAGTCTCCCTTTCGAAAGTTAAAAGGTAGTACTGTGGATTTCCTTACTATCCCTCCTCCACTAATTAAATCAAAGGCGATCATGCTATGATCACTATTGCCAAGTGGCCCCAACAACCTTATCTCTTGCACTAGATCTGGTGTTCCACTAAGGATTAGGTCTAATATGGCTTCCCCTCTGGTCGGTTCATGAACCAGCTGCTCCAAGAAGCAGTCATTTATTTCATCTAGGAACTTTATCTCCCTAGCATGTCCTGACGTGACACTGACCCAGTCGATACCGGGGTAGTTGAAATCACCCATTATTATTACTATGCTGTAACTTTTGTTAGCTTCCTTGATTTCTTTGAGCATTTCATCATCCATTTGGTCATTCTGGCCAGGCGCTCGATAGTACACCCCCACTGCCATTGCCTTCCCCCTTTTACATGGAATTTCAATCCATATAGATTCTACAGCAGAGTTTGTTTCCTGCAAAACTTTAATCCTTTCTGACTCAATGCCCTCTCTAACATAGAGAGCAACCCCTCCACCAATTTGATCAGCTCTATCATTACGATATAGTTTGTACCCAGGTATCACAGTGTCCCACTGGTTGTCGTCCTTCCACCATGTCTCTGATATTCCAATCATATCTAACCTTTCATTTAGTGCTACATATTCTAACTCTCCCATCTTATTTTTTAGACTTCTAGCATTTGCATACAAGCATTTTAGAGAATGTATTTTATCCATATTAATTTGTCTGTTAGACATGAGTAATTTGGGATCTTTAAGCTCTGTCTTCTCCATACTTGATGGCATTTGGGCTACTTTACTCTTTTGTGGAACCTCTCTGCTTTTGGTAGTATCCTTCAAAGATACATTCTTCCGAACCATCTGCTCTTGGGCGACTGTCGGCTTTCCCCTAATATCTAGTTTAAAAGCTGCTCTATCTCCTTTTTAAAGGTTAATGCCAGCAGCCTGGTTCCATCCCGGTTAAGGTGAAGCCCATCCCTTCGGAAGAGCCCCTCCTTTCCCCAGAATGTTCCCCAGTTCCTAACAAATCCAAACCCCTCATCTCTGCACCATTGTCTCATCCACGCATTGAGACTCCGGAGCTCTGTCTGCCTTTTGGGTCCTGCGCGTGGAACAGGAAGCATTTCGGAGAATGCTACCCTGGAAGTTCTGGATTTCAACTTCCTACCTAAAAGCCTAAATTTAGCCTCCAGAACCTCCCTACCACATTTTCCTATGTCATTGGTACCAACATGTACCAAGAAAGCAGACTCCTCCCCAGCACTATCGAAGACCTTATCTAGGTGGCGCGTGAGGTCCGCTACCTTCGCACCAGGCAGGCATGTTACCAGGCGATCCTCACGTCCACCAGCCACCCAGCTATCTACATGCCTAATGATCGAATCACCAACTATAACGGCTGTCCTAACCCTTACCTCATGGGCACATGGCCCTGGAGAAACTTCCTCGGTGCGAGAGGGTTTTACATCACCTGGAGGACAGGTCCTAGTTACAGGATCACTTCCTGCCACACCAGGGTGATGCTCTCCTGTCACGTGACCTCTCTCCTCCATGGCAACAGGGATGCTGCCAGACTGGAGGTGGGACTTCAGGACTATATCCCTGTAGGTCTCGTCTATGTACCTCTCTGTCTGTCTTATTCTTTCCAAGTCTGCTACTTTAGCCTCTAGAGAACGGACTCGTTCCCTGAGAGCAAAGAGCTCCTTGCACCTAGTGCACACGTAAGACCTCTCACCAACTGGGAGAAAATCATACATGTGACACTCAATGCAAAAGACTGGAAAGCCCCCATCCCGCTGCTGGACTGCTGTCTGCATCTTAGTTTTAAGTTTGTGTTTAGATCTAAGTTCTTTACTTACTAAGGGTTGCTATGGATATTTATACTAATAAAACTGAACCTAATACGTGTAATATACCTTGTTCACCTGAAGCTTAACTAATCTCATGTCCTTAGTGTATGACTGATTTGGGTAATGAGCTTCACCTGAGAGCACCTCCTGTCTTTTAAGATGTGTAAGTACCTATAAAGCTACGATTATCCCAGGGGTGGGTGGGTGTGGGGAGGGTGGGAGGGAATTAACACTTATTAAAAGAGGGCTGCTACACAGTACCCTGTCTTGTGCTGCTGAGTAAGCTATATTCTGATTTGATTTAAATTATAGCTCTTAGCTGCTGCTAGGCTCTAACTTCTTATGAAATTTAAAGTACAAGCTCTCTGCTGGGTTCTAATTTTAACCAGAAAGCTCTTTTCTGTGTTGTAAATTTAAGCTAAAAGAACTTTGCTGATGCTAGGCCCTGAGTGACTATTAAATTTAAAGTACAAGCTCTCTGCTGGGTATGAAATGTAACCAGAGAGTTCTCCTCTGTGTTTTAAATGTAAACTTAAACTGCTGCTACTAGGCCCTGACTGATTTAACAAAAATAGTGGATCACAGATTAATTAGCTTTAATACAAAGAATTCCTTTTAGAAAATTACCAGAAGTAAATACTCAGTAAATGTGCTGTTTAAACAAATTGAAGCCCTAGAAAATGCTCATCAGGCAAAGAAGTTAAGGTTACTTAATTTTCCAAAGAGGCATTTGCTGTCTCCATTAATATTATTTAGGAAATATTGTAAAATGGTTTTATTAATTTCTGATTTTGAGTCTATTGGAGTTTCTGATTTTTATTATCTGCCTACTCGATCAGTGACACGTGATGGTGACGTTGCCCATGTTGAGACACAATCTGATTTGGATCTTACTGCTTTTTTGGAATCTTCTAATGAAGAGATCTCAGCTCGGGCAACTTTGATCATGTTCTTATCTGCTGTGGCTCCCTTAATGTGGGTTAGAAAACATTTTCTTTTTCTTTTTATTCTTTTTCTTTTCATTATGTATTTCATGGTGTTATGCTTGATGTGTATACCTATAATATTTGCAATAAAAATAAAATAATAAAAAAATCTCCCTTCATCAGTCTCTTTTTCATCTTGAAGATCCTTAAACTATTAAGCCTTTCCTTGTAGGAGTATCTTTCCATCCCATTTATCATTTTGGTCGCTCTTTTCTGTACTTTTTCTAGTTCCACTATGTCCTTTTTAAAATATGATGACTAGAATTGCACACAATATACAAGGTCACACTATGGAGCCATAGAGAGGCATTATAATATCTTTTGTTTTATTCTCCATTCCTTTCCTTATGATTTCTAGCATTCTATTTGCTTTCTTGGCTGCCATTACCCATTAGGAAGATGTTCAATGTAATATCAATGATGATGCCTAGATCCTTTTCCTGTGTGGTGATTTGTAATGTGGAATGTCGCATCCTGTAACTATAGTTTGTGGTGTTCTACCCTAACAGGCTCATTCCGAGCCACGAATAGTGGGGATGAATGTCCCAATGGGACGTCCATCCACGCAATTCGTGTCCCCTCCCGCCATGTCTAGCTTCCACGCTGGTTGTACGGGGAAGCTAGACGGGGGTGGGAAAGGGGAGGATTGGGGGCGGCGATAGGGTGGGTAGTGGGCGGTTGCTGGCCCCGGATGTACAGAGCCAATTATAATGTTAACCCTGTATGTCCGGGGCCAACGACTTGAACGGGGAAGTTATTCCTCCTCCTCCTCCGAAGTGGAATAACTTCCCTGGACGTCGGGGATCGGTGGGCCTGGGTTTGGAAAGGGTGGCAGGGGGCAGAGAGCATTCCCCGCAGCCTGACCCTGGCCCTGGGAGGCCAAATCAGGGGTTGGGCTGTAGGGAATAAACTGTTTGTTCCAGTGGCCGGGATCGTGGCTTTTAAATGGAGCCGTGGTGCCATGACAACCAGAAGCCATGGCTCCGTGTCTCCATTTAAAAGCCCTGACTGAGTTAGGCAGTGCCTGAATGTGCAGGCTGGGCTGAATCGCAGTCCCTGCCTGCACATACATGCCTGATCGCGATTCTGATCCCGCGGGGCTAGACATGCCACGCGGGATCAGAATCGCGATGTCCTCTGGACGTCCGGTTCAGACCGGACGTACAGAGGATTCTACATCTGGGACAGAATCAGGCTGTAAGTGCATAAATTTGTACTTGTTCACATTAAATTTCATCTGCCATTTAGACACAGTCTCCCAATTTCTCGAGGTCCTCTTGCAGTTTTTCACAATCCTCTTATGTTTTAACAACTTTGAATAATTTGGTGTCATCTGCAAATTGAGCACCTCGCTTGTTCCCATTTCCAGGTCATTTATGAATATTTAAAAAAAACATCGGGCCTAGCACAGATCCCTGGAGTACTCCACTATTTACCTTTCTCCATTGTGAAAACTGGCCATTTAGCTCAACTCTCTGTGTTTTCTATCTTTTAGCTAGTTCCCAGACCACAATAGTTCACTGCCAACTATCCCATGACTTTTAATTTCCTCAAGAGTCTCTCATGAGAGACCTTGTCAAAGGCTTTCTGAAAATCCAGATACACTATCTCAACTGTTTCATCACTTATCTGTTTATTCACAGCTTCAAAAAATATAATGAGACAATCCATGTTGGCTTTATCCTATTATTCTATGATTACCTATATATTTAGTAATTGTGTTCTTTATAATGGTTTCTACCATTTTGTCCAGTACTCACTGGTCTGTAGTTTCCAAGATCATTCCTGGAACTCTTTTTAAAAATTGGTATTACATTGCAGAGTAGTCAATCTTCAGGGAGTATAGATGATAGTTCACAGATTACTAATAGTAGATCTGAAATCTCATTTTTCAATTTTTTTTCAGTAATCTGGGATGTCTACCATCAGGTCTGGATGATTTGCTACTCAAAAATGAATAGTATTTTTAGCTATGAGGTCTTTCATTATGGAATGAGCTATCACCAGCTTTGAAACAGGAGATTAATTATTTCCACTTTTGCAAACATTTAAAAGCATGGCAGCCCCCTGCTGAAAGTTGAAGATCACCTTGGTGCGGCAGAAAGAGATCCTCTAGCTAGGACCTGTCCTGCAGATGTTCTAATGCCCTCTTGCACCGAGGAACTATCTCCAGAGGCATGTGTCCCTGAGGGAAATATTTGGATAGCCTTTATAGTTGGTGATTCATCATTATGCATGTAGATAGCTGGTTGGCTGGTGGACGTGAGGATCACTTGATAACTTGCCTGCCTGGTTCAAAGGTGGTGGACCTAGATAAGGTTTTAGACAGTGCTGGGAAGAAGCCTGCTATCTTGGCTCATGTTGGTACCAATGACATAGAAAAATGTGAGAGGGAGGTTTTAGAAGCCAAATTTAGGCTTTTAGGTAGAAAGTTGAAATCCAGAACTTCCAGAGTAGCATTCTCAGAAATGCTTTCCGTTCCACGCGCAGGACCCAAGAGGCAGGCAGTATTCCAGAGTCTCAATGCATGGATGAGACGATGATGCAGGGAAAGAGGGGCAACATTATGGGGGATGAACTTGTCCAAAAGGATGGACCCTACCTTAACCAGGGTAGAATCAGGTTGCTGTCATTAACCTTTGAATAGGGGAGAAAGCAGCTTTTAAACTAGATAATGGGGGAAAGCTGACAGTTGCCCAAGAGTGCATAGTTCATACAGAATGATGTATCTTTGAAGGATACTAGCAAAACTAGGAAGAGGCTCTGACAGAAGTAAAAGGAACCCAGATGCTTTTAAGTAAACAGAAGACAGAGTTGAAAGATTCCAAATTACACCTGTCAACTGATAACCAGATCATTAATATGAATAAACTGCCATGTCTGAAATGCCTTTATGCAGAACCTAGAAATCTGAAAATAGGATGAGAGAGTTAGAATACACAGCACTGAATGAAAAGTTAGTTAAATAAAAAGAGAATCAAGAAGGAAAAAAAGGTGATACCTTTTTATTGGACTCAATAGAACATAAGAACATAAGATATGCCATACTGGGTCAGACCAAGGTCCATCAAGCCCAGTATCCTGTTTCCAACAGTGGCCAATCTAGTAAGTACCTAGCAGTTTCCCCAAAAGACACAGGTTCCTCAATGCTTGTATTGGGTCAAGCAGTGATATCCTGGGTCCCTTTTAATAACTGTTTATGGACCTTTCCTCCAGGAAGGTGTCCAAACCTATTTTAAACCCAGCTACACTAACCGCTTTTACTAAAGCCTCCGGTAACAAATTCCAGAGTTTGATTACTCATTGAGTGAAAAAATATTTTCTCTTATTAGTCTTAAATAGGTTACCCTGTAGCTTCATTGTATGTCCCCTACTCTTTATATTCTGATGATGTAAACAATCAAGCTACGTTTACCTGTTCCACTCCATTCATTAATTTATAGACCTCTATCATATCTCCCCTCAGCCATCTCTTTTCCAGGTTAAAGAACCCTAACCTTTTTAGCCTTTCTTCATAGGAGTATCCTTCCATCCCCTTTACCATTTTGGTGGCTCTTCTCTGTACCTTTTCTAATAACGCTATACGGTGACCATAATTGCACACAATATTCAAGATGCTGTCGCACCATGGAATGATACAGAGGCATTATAATATCCTTTGATTTATTTTCCATTGCTTTCCTTATGATAACTATCATTCTATTTGCTGTCATGTCCGCCACTGCACACTAGGCGGAGGGTTTTAACATGTTATCCATGATGACGCCTAAATCTTTTTCCTGGGTGGTGGTTCCCAATTTGGAACCATGCATTATGTAATCATAGTTTGGGTTGTTCTTTCCTAGATGCATAACTTTGCACTTGTCCACATTAAATTTCATCTGCCATTTGGATGTCCAGTCTTCCAATTTATCAAGATCCTCTTGCAATTTTCCACAATCCTCTTGGGTTTTAACAACTTTAAATAGTTTTGTGTCATCTGCAAATTTGATAACCTCACTTGTTATTCCCTTTTCCAGGTCATTTATGAATATGTCAAAAAAGCAGCGGACCCAGCACAGATCCCTGGGGTACTCCACTATTCACCTTTTTCCATTGGGAATATTGGCCATTTAGCCCAACCCTCTGCTTTCTATCTTTTAACCAGTTCCTGATCCACAATAGTACATCACCTCCTATCCCATGACTTTTTAGTTTTGCCAAAAGTCTCTGATGAGGGACCTTGTCAAAGGCTTTCTGAATGTCCAGATGCACTATATCAACCGGCTCACCTTTGTCTACCTGTTTATTCACACCTTCAAAAAAACATAACAGATTAGTAAGACAAGATCTTCCTTCTATAAAGCCTTGTTGGCTGTCTCCCATTAAACCATGACTATCTGTATGTTGAGTAATGATGTTCTTTATGATGGTTTCTACCATTTTTCCCAGTACTGATGTCAGGCTCACCAGTCTGTAGTTTCCTGGATCACCCCGGAACTCTTTTAAAAACTGGCGTTATATTGGCAATCCTTCAAATCTTCAGGTATTACAGATGATTTTAATGATAGTTCACAGATTACTAATAGCAGGTCTGCAATCTCATATTTCAGTTCTTTCAACACCCTTGGATGTATAACATCTGGTCTAGGTGATTTGCTACTCTTCAGTTTATCAAATAGTTGTAATACATCTTCCCAGTGTATTGATATTTCTTTCAATTCTTCTGTAGTATCACCTTTAAATACCACTTCAGTCATGGGTTACATCTGTAGACTGTCTGTCAAAGGTTAAAACCTTCCTGAGACCAGGACTGCTATGAGTCTCATACTACTTCATCCAGTAATAAATAATTGGCATCTCAGAAACCTGGTGGAAGAAAGATTTATTTATTTATTTAACAAACAAGCTTTTATATACTGCCCCTTCCTGAGATCAAGAGCGGTTTACATGAAACATCACAGCAACTTTACATTAAACTTTGAAACTATGTACATTTAACTTGTTACAACTATATACAATAAACTTTTTTATCTATATACAATAGTCTGTGTGTGGTATGGTTGTATACATTGGTGTGTTGTGTAATTACGTTATGAATTTTGAATTACCACTTGGTTATTTTTATAATGTTTTAGATGTCTTGGGATTTATTGATACTATTTGGATCACCGAAATAATCAATGAAAAAAACATGTTTTTAAGTCCTTACGGAATTGCAGGAGGTCCTTTGTTGCTCTTAATGCATTGGGAAGTGAGTTCTACAATATTGGAGCAATGTAACAGAAGACTCGGGACAATGGGACAAATTATATCACAATGATAGGGTATATCAAATTGATGGAGGGTTTCTGCCATATGTCTATAAAAAATATTGAGGATAAAAGTTTTGCAGGAAACAAAATATACTATAGAATCTCTATGGATAGAAATTCCATGTAAAAATGGGAAGGGAATAGTAGTGAGGGTGTACTACCATCCACCTGGTCAGAATTAACAGATGGATGACGCAATGCTAACAGAAATTAGGGAAGCTAGCAAAATTTACAAACAGTAATAATGGGAGATTTAAATTACCACAGTACTGATAGGATTAATGTTGCATCAGTATATGCTAGGAATATAAAGCTTCTAGATTAAATACTATAAATGACTGCTTCATAGAGCAGCTGATTAAGGACCCAACATGAGGGGAAGCTATTTTAGAGCTAGTCCTTACTGGTACACATGATCTAGTGTGAGAGGTATCAGTGTTAGGGCCACTTGGCAATAGTAATCATAACATGATCACATTTGATTTCATAAATGGAGAGAGGATAGCAAGGAAATCCATGGTGCTAGTATTTAACTTTCAAAAAGGAGACTATGACAAAATGAAGAAAATGTTTAAGAAAAAACTAAAAGTAGTAATTACAAAGATTAAGATTCAACAGTGGCGGCTAGTGCGATTATGACACCTAGCCACCACCACTGAACACTAAACCCAGATATTCAATGTTGGGGCCATATCCAGCCACCGGCATTGAATATCCAGGTCAGCTGCAGGAGCAGTGATATTTAGCCAGTACCCAATTAGATTTGGTAGCAAATGTTAGGACAGCTTTTGCTGCACCTAACTTTAACCATGAAGGGATTACCAGATAGTGGCTGAATATCACCACTGACCGATTATTCCCAGGTACTACCCAAGGAATTCCCCCAGAATGCTAACCATGTAGCATTTGGGCATATAGGGCGGTACTAGGGGATAACCCTGTTAGTGCCACTGAATATCCCATTTAGGGACATTTACATGGTTTACAGGTCGGTAATTTGTGTAAATGCCTTTGAATATTGAGCTGTAAAAGTTTACAACAGATATGGGTACTGTTTAAAAATATTATCTTGGAAGCCCAGACCAGATGTATTCCACGCTTTATGAAAAATGGAAGGCCAACTAGTGGCATGGTTTAAAGGTGACAGAAAAACTATTATAGCCAAAACAATATCTTTCAGAAAATGGAATAAGGAGCCCAATGATAAAAACAGGAAACAACATAAGCTCTGGCAAGTTAGATGCAAGGCACTGATAAGGCAGGCAAAGAGAGAATTTGAAAAGAAGTTTGCGGTGGAAGCAAAAACTCATAATAAAAACTTTTTCAAGTACAGTCATAGCAAAAAACCTGTGAGATAGTCAGTTGGACCATTAGATGATAGAGGGGTAAAACAGGCACTAAGGGAGGACAAGGCCATAGCAGAGAGACTGAATGAATTCTTTGCTTCCGTCTTTACTAAAGAAGATGTAGGAAAGTATACCGCACTATGCCGAATAGTGCGGTATAGAAAAACCTTAAATAAAATAAAATAAATAAATAAATAAATAAATAAGGAAAGTTTCCCATGCCAGAAATGATATTTATAAGTAATATATCAAAGGAATGAAACACATTTTGATAAACATTGAAGACATAATACAGTTTGATAAACTACAGTAGAAAATCACCTGGACCAGATGGTATACAACCTGGGGTGTTGAAAGAACTCAAAAATGAAATTTTAGACCTACTATTAATAATGTGGAAACTATCATTAAAATAGTCCATGGTAAGTGAAGACTGGACAGTAGCCAACATAACCCTAATTTTTAAACAGGGTTCCAGGGGTGATTCAGGAAATTGTAGACTAGTGAGTCTGCCTCTCTATCACTCCATGTTGCAACTGCAGCTTGAATATTGTGTGCAGTTTTGGTCATTATATCTTAAAAAAAAAAAAAAAAAAAGAATATAGTGGATTCTCAAATCTGTCTATCTTTACCTGATATTTCTCCTACACGTCAAGCCCCTATATCTGCCTGCCTATCTAACATCACTGCCTGGATGTCTCACTGTCATTTGAAAATGAATATGGCCAAAATTGAACTTCTTGTTTTTTCCTCTTAAACCCTTTTCCCCCCTTCCTCCTTTATCTCTGTTGATAGCAGTCTTCTGTTCCCTGTTTCCTCAGCCTGTTATCTTGGGGTTATCATTAACTCCTCCCTCTCCTTATCCATACATATCCAACAGATGGCTAAAACCTGTCTTTTCTTTCTCTATAACATTAACAAACTTTACCCTTTCCTTTCTGAACACACTACTAAAACACTTATTCACTCTTTAATCACCTATTGCCGAGATTACTGCATCCTCCTCCTTGCTGGTCTCCCTTAAGTCATCTTTCTCCCCTTTAGCCTGTTTAAGACTCCACCAGTCCCATTTTACTCATCTAACCCCTCTTCTCAAATCACTTCATTGGCTTCCCTTCCATTTCCATATCCAATACAAACTTCTCCTCCTGACCTTTAAATGCATTCATTCTGTCGCTCTTCACTACCTTTCCTTCCTCCTCTCTCCCTACACTCCTCCTCGTAAACTCTGCTCTTCCTCTGGTTTTCTTCTCTCTATGCCCTTCTCTTTCACTGCCAACTCCATACTTCAATCTTTTCTCCTTGCTGCTCCTTATGCCTGGAACAAACTACTTATATCTTTACATCAGGTTTCATCTCTCCCCCTTTTCAAATCCATGCTAAAGGCTCACCTCTTTCAGGCTATTTTTGGATCTTAATCCTTTGTTCTCCTTCTGTCTCCTTACCCTTCCCTATTGTACCCTCATTCTCATCTATTGATACTGTTTGTCTTGATTAGATTGTAAGCTCTGATGAGCAGGGACCGTCTTATTATCTGTGTTTGAACAGCACTGCATACACCTTGTATTACTACAGTATATATATGTTTAATAGTAGTAGTAGTAATTAGAAAATGTACAAAGAAGACCGACCAAAATAATAAAGGAGATGGATGGATATATCCATGAGGAACGGCTTAAAAGGTTAGGGCTCTTCATCTAGGAAAAGAGATGGCTGAGGGGGAGATATGATAGTGGTCTATAAAATAATGAGTGAAGTGTAGATCAGTTGTTCATGCATTCAAAAAGGAGAAAGACTAGGGAACATACAATAAAGCTAGTTACGGTGGAGCTCATTTAAGACTATTTGGAGAAAATATTTTTTCATTCAATGCATAATCAAACTCTGGAATTCATTATTGGAGGACGAAGTAAAAGCTGTTATTATAGCTGGGTTTAAAAGAGGCTTGGACAAGTTCCAAACTGACTGTTTTTGGATCCTGATCTTTTATTCTCCGTTTTACCCCCATGTGTATCTTTAGCATTCCCCTAGATTTACCTTAGTCCCCCGTTGTTGCATTGTCTATCTTGATTAGATTGTAAGCTCTGTTGAGAAGGAACTATCTCTTGCATGTATGTGTATAGTGCTTTATATGCCTTGTAGCGCTAGACAAATGATCAGCAGCAGCAGCAGAAGTAGTAGTATCTATATCAAGACCCCACAGTTAACTAAATTCCCCATAGAACCAGGAGCAGAAAGAAGCCACTGGAGAAAAAGAAATGGGTTCTTTGATCCAGGCAAAGGACTGAGAGGATTCAGAAGATAACCTTAGGGGTTGGATCCAGTCTGTGCCAATGACCGGTCTCCAGCTACATAGACATATTGGAGAGTTAGTCAGAAAAGAGCTCTAAGTGAAAGAATCCCAGAGAGAGGAAAAGGGGAGATTCTCTATGCAAGCATAGACTCTGTGGAGAAAAGGTGATAGAACTTTGATTTGTTCTGTTTTATATTCTGTATCTTTATCAATTGTCTGACTCTTCAGCTGTCCTAAATGAACCTGCTTTTGGCTGATCTCTGAAGCATAAGCAGGGTCAGTCCTGGTTAATAGATGGGTGACTACATTGGAATGCCAGGAGCTGTAAACTTACTCCATGGAAGGAGGCCCGGCAATCTAATTCCTATCACACCTTGACAATAAAACCAAGGGGATGGGTTGCCAAAAGTCAGCATTGACTAGTTCAGAACAAAATCTGGACTGGACTATTTTTTCGACCAGCAAAAATCACACCAACCTGCAGTGTCCAAGAAGCAAGAAGGGAGCAGGACTCACAATATATTATGGATAGGGGCAAAAGCCTTTCTTCGGGTATCCAGCGAAGTCCAACCCTACACGTGTTTCAGCATGAAGCCTTCTTCAGGGGCTTGAGACCACATATAAATTAAAAAGAATAATTATACACATCAATCATATACAATCAGGACATACACCTGAAAGGAAAATATCTAAGTATAATACATAAAAAGAATAACCAAAGGCATACAAATAGTAAGAGCAACAGTAATTAAGACAAAGTATAAAATGATGATTGAACAAATGATAAAACAGACATATTGTCAAATGAAAAAGGGAACAATAATAAATATATTAAAATCATATCTAATAAATAAATAATGAATAATGGGAAACTAAATATGCATAAGCAAAAGTAATTATAAAAACCATAATCTGCAGTATGTGTGGGTATCCCAAATAGTACTAAACCACCAAAGAAACCATTGTGATGTGAACTCGCCTACAAAGATGGATTCTCTAACTCAGGCAATTCTGCCAGGAAAATGGCTAAAAGGCCAGCACTCTGAACGAAAACAATCAATGTACAAATGAGACACATCGGAAAACAGATACCCTAAAGGGGCACTTTTGTTCTTACTTTTTGTATGCCTTTTTTATTATGCTTTTTATGTATTATACTTAGATATGTCCCTTTTGGGTGTATATCCTGATTGTATATGATTGATGTGTGTAATTATTGTTTATTGCTTTTAATTTATATGAGGTCTCAAACCCCTGAAGAAGGCTTCATGCCAAACCATGTGTACAGTTTGACCTCGCTGGCTACCCGAATAAAGGTTTCATCCACTCACTTTTTAAATAAAGAGAATTTTGCTGTAAACAGAAGCACCTCCATTTTAATTTCTTCAGTTGCTCCATGTTTCCTTGTGATTGCTATCTTTAGGAGCTTCACAATCATTCTAAGGGCGTTTTCAGCTTCAGTTTCCTTGACAGAGGTCATTTTCTATTGCAAAGGCGAATCCAGTTTGGACCTTTTTACTTTGTGTAATGCCACAATAGCTCATTCCCTTTTTCCCAATTCACCATTGGCCTCAGTAATCTTTAGAGTAGAGAACAATTTTACTTGTAGGGTTTACCAATTTTCAACTTGTTCCTTGGGGCTCTTACAGATCTATCATGCAGGTAAACTCTACTGCCCCCTGTAGCCTAACCTATGTCTTGAAGAACTACCAAGAGGGCTGCTACTGCTGGGAAGAAATCTGCACTTATAAGTACTTACCTCCTGAGACATATTCTAAATTTTGGGAAAAAGGGAGTTCTTTGGGGTAAAACTGATAAAATCTGTGTATTTTAATCTTCAGTGTTTTCGTATTAAGTCAATTAGAGCATAGTACTACAAGTCAGCTTTCAATTAAAATAAAGCCAGTTAGAGCTTAGTATAACAAACCAGCTTTCAGCAAAATTATAGCCAGCTGGTGTCTAGTATAACAAGCCAGCCTTCAGTTAAATTAAAGCCAGTTAGGACTTAGTAAAACAATCAGGCTTTCAGTAAAATTACAGCCAGTTGGGGCTAAGTATCTTAGTATTACAAGCCAGTTTTCAATTAAATTAAAGCCAGTTAAGGTATATCTTAACAGAAATATTCTTTGAGTATATAGAAATTGTTTTCTAGAGAGCTTTTACAAAGACGTCTTCCAGTTAGGAGGCAAGATAAATGTGAAATTGTTTCAAATAGGTATGAAAAGCCAAGTGACAGGTCAAAGGGGCAATTTAAAAGGCTCCCTCTATCAAATCAAGGGCAGTGTGAATCACCCAGTAAATTAAGATACTGCCTTGGAAGCACAGATATGAATAGGTCATCCCTCCCTCCCTCCCACCCATCCCAGGCATAATCCTTGATTTATAGCCTCCAAAACCAGTTAAGGAGAAGGAGGTGATCTTACTCTGTCTTTGGTTTAACTGGTTATCTTCATAAACAGGTTATTAGGCCTTAGTAGATGAATTAAGTCCTTGCAGTTCACCTTGAGAGGAATACTAAAAATCCTTTAAGATCCAAGATGGTGGCAGTGGGTTAACCCTTCTCTGATCGACTTGCTTTACTGCTTCTTTGCCTTCTCATTCTCATTTTTGCCTAATAGTATTGCTTTTTAACCCCCTGTTTTCATGGGGAAAAGGAAAGGGAAGGTTAAAACTTAACCCACATGTGAATCTTCCCCAAGTCAGCAACCTACAATGAAGTATCTGGAGCTAATGCAGTCAGGGTAATTGCTGGAGTTGGCGGCAAGGTGTCCCGTCCAGCTTTAGACATGAGTCTGAGCCCCCAACTGTGAGTCCTGTCGGATGACCCTTTACCACTGTATGACCCTGAGCAGCTCCAACTTCTTCCTACCCAGGATTGGTTTGGAGGCATTCAGTGTGGTGAGGGGAACGTGCCAGCATCAAGTTTGCCTGCTAACTCATCAGAGGAATCTGGGGAGCCATGGGGTATTCCCCCGGTCATATCCAGTGTTGTGAGTGGCTCTGTGGTGTCAGAAGTAGTGTCAGCCCTGGAAGATCTATCTGCACAGCGATCTGGAGGTTCCTTTGCTTCTCTGATTGGAGTGAGTGCCTTGGTGAAGCTCGTTGTGGTTACTTGATGCAATCTGGACCATCATGTCACTGTAGATGTCAGTGTCCAAACAACTGGACTTAGTCAAGGAGACAACTCAAGCCCTTCAGAGTAAGATTCAGTTGCACGAGGAAACCTGCTCTCAATCAGTAGAGAAGTCCCACCTCCAGTCTGGCAGGCTCTCTGCTGCCATGGAGGAGAGAGGTCACATGAAAGGAGAGCATCACCTTGGTGTGGCAGGAAGTGATCCTGTAGCTAGGACCTGTCCTCCAGGTGATGTAATACACTGTCACACCGAGTATGTGTCTCCTGGGCCATGTGCCCATGAAGGAAAGGTTAGGATGGCCGTTATGGCTGGTGGATGTGAGGATCGCCTGGTAACATGCCTGCCTGGTGCGAAGGAAGCGGAACTCACACACCAACTAGACAAAGTTTTAGATAATTCTAGGGAGGAGCCTGCAGTCTTGGTACATGATGGAACCAATGGCATAGGAAAATGTGAGGTGGAGGTTCTGGAAGCCAAATTTAGGCTTTGAGATAGAAAGTTGAAATCTAGAACTTCCAGGGTAGTGCTCTCAGAAATATTTCCCGTTCCACATGTAGTATCCAAGAGGCAGGCAGAGCTCTGGAGTTTCAATGAGTGGATGAGATGATGGTGCAAGGAAGAGGGAGCTGGATCTGTAAGGAACTGGGCAAAATTCTGAGGAAGGGGGCATTTCGAAAAGATTGGGCTCCACCTTAACCAGGGTAGATCCAGGCTGCTGGCATTCACCTTTAAAAAGAAGATAGAACAACTTTTAAACTAGATAATGAGGGAAAGTTGTCACCCAACACCACATGATCTGGAATAATGTATCCTTCAAGGATACTAGCATAACAGGGAAGCATCCTGATAGAAAGATTCCAAAAAAGGTAAAAGTAACTCATGTGACTTTAAAAATCAGACAGCTGAAAGATTCCAAATTAACCCTGTCTTCAAATAGCCAGACTGTTAATATTAGCAAAAAAAAAACCCTTTGAAATGCCTGTATGCAAATTCTAGAAGTCTAAAAAATAAGATGGGAGAGTTAGAATATATAGCAATGAATGAAAAGTCAGATATAATTGGCATTTCAGAGACCTGGTGGAAGGAAGATAACCAATTGGACACTGTGATGCCAGGCTACAAACTATATCGCAAGGATAGGGTAGATCACATTGGAGGAGGGGTGTCTCTATATGTTAGAGGGCATCAAGTCAAACAGAATAAAAAGTTTTGCAGGAAACATAGTACACTGTAGAATCTCTGGATAGAAATTCCATGTACAGTAAAAACGGGGAGGGAATGGCAGTGGGGGTGTACTAATGTCTGCCTGGACAGACTAAACAGACAGATAATGAAATGCTAACAGAAATTAGGGAGGCTAGCAAAATTTACAACACAGTAATGGAGATTTCAATTACCCTGGTATTGGCTAGGTCAGTGTCACATCAGGACGTGCTATGGTCAGTGTCACATCAGGACGTGCTCCAGGTGAAGTAAATGACTGCTTCCGCTGGTTTAGGAACCGACACACAGGGACGCTATTTTAGACCTAGTCCTCAGTGGAACACAAGATCTAGTGTGAGAGGTAATTGTTTTGGGGCTGCTTGGCAATAGCGATCATAGCATAATAACATTTGATTTAATAAATGGAGAGAGGATAGCAAGGAAATTGACTGCACCAGCATTCAACTTTCAAAAAGGAGATTATAATAAAATGAGGAAAATGGTTATGAAAAGATGAAAAGGAGAAAATGCAAAGATTAAGAGTTTACATCAGGTCTGGGCATTATTTGAAAATACTACTTTGGAAACCCAGATCAAAAAAGTGGAAGGACAGCCAAACCACAGCCTGCACGGTTTAAAGGTGAGGTCAGAGAGGCTGTTATGAGAATGTTTCAGAAAATGGAAAAAAGAGCCAAATGACAAAACCATGAAAAAGCATAAGTACTGGCAAGTTAAATGCAAGGCATTGATAGGCAGGAAAAGAGAAAATTTGAAAAGAAACATGCCGTGGAAGGAAAAGGACATAATAAAAACTCTTTCAAGTATATTCGTAGCAAAACACCTGTGAGGAAGTGAGTTGGAACATTAGATGATGGAGGGGTAAAAGATGGTTTGAGAGAGGACAAGGCTATAGCAGAGAGACTGAATGAATGTTTTGCTTCATTCTTTATTGAAGGAGATATTGGAAACTTGCACATTTATTTATTTATTTATTTATTTATTTATTTAACAATTATTTCTATACCGCTCTTTCCCAAGTATCAAGTGCGGTTTACAATGAACAGTATGTAATATGGTATGGGTAGTATCATACCAAGTCTTTTTACATGGAACAGGTGGAACTATTTACAGGTAACAATATAAAGTTTGAACATTAAACTATTAGAACATATTTACATTGTAGATATTTACAAATTATATCATATATCACTTGTGGTTGTATACATTATTTTAAACGTCAAAGATCACATAGTTATAAATTTTTGTAGTATGATTGTTAACCTGTGTCTCTTTGTGTAGTTTGATTAGATTCTGTTCCTTTGTTGTAGTGTAAAGAGAATAAATGGGTTTTCAGTTTTTTTCTAAATTCTTTTATGTCCGACAGTAGGCGAATGTTGTCTGGAAGGTTATTCCAGAGGATAGGTGCTGAATGTGAGAAGGCTGTCTTGTTGGTTTGTTTTCTAGCTTTTGTGTAATCTTTTGGTACAGCTATAGTGTTTGTGTTTCTACTCCTTTGTGATCTTTTATCTATTTCTATATTGATGAGTGTATTGAGTACAGATGGTGCTAAGTTATTTATTAGTTTAAATGTGGTTAGAAGAATCTTGTATTTTATTCTGCTGTAAATAGGTAGCCAATGGAGTTCAGCCAGGATCGGTGTGATATGTTCTATTGAGCTTATATTCATTATTATCCTTGCTGCTATGTTCTGGGTTAGTTGAATCTTTTTAATATTTTGCTTTGTGATGCCATTAAGGATTAAATTTGCAAAATCAAAGTGTGGGGTTATGATAGCTTGAATTATGGTTATGAAGTCTTGTAAGTGAATCAAAGGTCTTAGTTGTCTCAATGTCTTAAGTTTGTAGTGTATGTTTTTTGTTAGATATTTTATGTGTGAATCTATGTTAAGTTTATTGTCAAGTATCACACCTAGGTATTTTATTTCTTTTTTTATGTTGATCTCATGGTTATCCAGGGTGATGGTGCACCATCACATGCCAAAAATTATATTTAAAGGTGATGTATCAGAGGTATGGAAACAAATCTCGATAATTCGAGAAGATGTAATACAGCTAATTGATAAACTAAAGAGCAGCAAATCACCTGGAACAGATGGCATACATGCCAGGGTGCTGAAAGAACTGAAATATGAGATTGAAATCTGTGAATTGTCATTAAAATCATCTATAGTACCCAAAGATTGGAGGGTAACTCCACTTTTTAAAAAGGGTTCCAGGGGTGATTGGGAAACTACAAGCTGATGAACCTGCATCAGTAGTGGACAAAATGGTGGAAACAATTATAAAAAAATAAATTACTGAACATGTACTATAGATAGTCATGGTTTAACGGCAGAAAGACAAAATGGATTTAGCCAAAAGTTGCGTCCTACTAATCTCTCATATTTTTTTGAAGGTGTGAATAAACAGGTAGATAAAGGTGAACTGATTGATAGTGTATCTGGATTTTCAGAAAGCCTTTGACAAAGTCCCTCATGAAAGACTCTTGGGGAAATTAAAAAGCCATGGGATAGGAGGCAATGTAATATTGTGGATTAGGAACTGGATGAAAGATAGAAAACAGAGGAAATTGGGGGTGGTCTGGATGACCCCGAACAGGATAGCCTCATTAGGATCTGATTCTGCACCGCGGAAGCCAGACATTCCTGTGGGTGCAGGATTGGGACCTGGGAGACATCCCAGCATGAACCCTTCATTGCCTCGGGGACATCCTTCCCATGACACAACCTGCCCACTGCCATGGAGTCCCTGTTTCCCCATTGCTTGACCCCAATTGGGGCAGTGGGGGCCCAGATTGGGCGGCAGGGACTCACTCTTCTTGCCACTGTTGCTGCTGGAGGGCTGGCCAGCACTTAAGGTGGAATAAGCTGGCCATCCCCCCAGAGATCCCAGGACATATAGGGCCGTGACTGGAATTGGCCTTGTACGTCCACATGCACAGCATCTCTGTGAGTGCAGGGGGCCCAGTGGCGGCATGTGGTTCAGGCAGTTAGTGGGACTGGACGTCCTGCCAGGACATACAGGCCCACTAATCATCTTGCAGAAAAGGGCCCTATGTGTTTGTCTTGATTAGATTGTAAGCTCTGATGAGCAGGAATTGTGGCTTGCATCTATATGTATAGCACTGCATATGCCTTGTAGCACTATACACATGATTAGTAGTAGTAGTATAACTTTTGGGGGCATGTGCAAAGGGAAGACGGCAGCTTGTAAGAGAAGTGAATGAGCAAAGGTGAGAGTGGGAAGGTGTGGGACTAGTGGTTAAGTATTGAGTGAATGCTGAACGAAGCTGAGATTGAGAGAGTGAATAAAGTGTTGGGTTGGTAGAGAGTGTGGAGTGAGAGTGGGAGACTGGTGTGGTGTGGAGTGAGAAATGAGTAAAGTGGTAGTGCGTGACTGGTTGTTGGTAGTTACAAAAAGGGGAAAAAATATTGAGACCTGCTTGCAAGCATAGTACTTATTTTTTTAGGCACTCCCTAAAATAGAGAGGAGGGAGGAGCATTAGGACTGGGCACTTGGCTTCTTGAAAGGTAAAAGAATTAAAAGAAGTAGAAAGAAGTTGGAAGAATAGAGAGAAAAGCCCTGTTTCCTGCTGATGGTACCTGAGTCCTGCTGGTGATCTGGGCCCCAACAAGAAGACTGTGATACGATAAGTACTAGCACGCATGAGCTGATGGCGGCTTCCAACATTGAACTCAATTAAGGTTTCCCAACACAAAAAGGGCCCCCACAAATTACAAATAATTGAGCTCCACAATTTTTGATAATCTGTTTAGTTTAGGAAAAATTGTTTAATGTCTTACCACTCCAGTGAATGTTTTCTTTATAAAGGTAATATTTGTCGCTGTTCCTTAGGAACACTTACACCAATAAACATTGTAACAACATTTTGATCTAGTCAAATCCCTTTTAGTTTATATATTCTTCTCTACTTGGAATACCATTCTTTCAGAGTGGGAATTCTGTGGAGACTCGGTGTACACTGCAGCCCATCCCCTGGAACTGTGCCGACTTGACGTAATCAATCCATGACACAACACCTAGGGGACATTAGTTTTGCATAGGTTATGTGTCCTCCATTGGATGTGAGGAAGGCGGGTGCCTCTCATAGAAAAATGCATTGCATACTATTTGTCTGCTGGCATGGCTGCCTCTCTCTCTCTCTCTCTCTCTGTCCCCCTTTGCTAGACTGTGTCCATGACTGCTTCTCTCCCTTCTGCCTGCTGTGGGAGTGAGAGCAGCATTGATTCTCCTGAGAAGAGCGAGCCATGAGCCATGGGAGGAGAGAGATGCAACAGCAGGTTCAGAAGCATTTGTTCCTGTTTCCAAGGGCCACATCAGTCCTGCTACCCACTCCACGCTACTGATTCTTAAATACACTACTGACAACATTAGGAAGAGGAAAGGAAGTCCAGAAAACCGGAGAAAGGAAGGCAAAGTAGCAGAGGGAAAGAAGAGGATATGAGTGTACAGGAGAACAGAGAGGGAAGAGAAGGGAGACCTCAGTACAGAGAAGGTGAGAGTAGCAGAGGAAAGAGAAGGAGAGAGATGCATCATAGAGGAGGGGTCAGTCTCAGCTGGTTTCGAACAGATGCCTTTACATGAGACAGCAGGAAATAACTGCTAGAACCACAGGCTCAAGAAGATTCTGTTGTTTTTTTTTTTTATTTCAAGTTATAGCCTGCCTTCACCAAACACTAAATGAAACGTCAAGGTGAAGCACAGCAATTATAATGTAAAGCCAGCTGTAGCTAGTGATGATTCTGTCCATCTGGCAGGGAACAGCCCTGACTGGCAGCATTTAATCGCTCTGTACCACTGATCCCAGCTGGTACAACAGAGACCTTGGACGGGTTCCTACTCTGGGTTGATTCTGTTTGTTCCTGCTTGCCCAGAGTCTCGCCTGGTCCTTGCTGTATCCCTAGTTTATGCCTGCTGGGATTTTTGCTTGTTCCTCCTGTTCTTGCTTCCTTATCTGCATGGGATTCCTGAAAGGCACAAGAAATCTCCTTTGTCAACGGATGCCAGGGATGACATCCCAGTGTCTTCAGGACCAGTGGTCTTACAAACAGATTTATTTGTCATGAATATGAATCAAGGACATCTAGAAGTAATTCAAGTTTGACTTGACCCATGCTCTATACTACTCTCTCATTTTGGGATTTTTTGCTCATTTTGGTAGCCTGACCCCTAGCGTATGTCAGAACATACCACTTGGGATCAGGTGATGCCATTTTGGAAAATGATGCTTCCAAAGCAGAAGCATGTGTGGGAAGCTCATTCTCTCCACTAGGTCGTTGGGGACAGAGGATGGGTAATAGAGGGTCAAGATAGTGAGGGTCTCAGCTGTAAAGGAAGAGGGGCCAAGGAAACGAGATGGACTTGCTTAGGGCACACTACTAAGAGACATTGCTAAGATGCATGCTTGACTTGGGGGTTGCCCTTTGGAGTGGACTACTTTTGTCACACCTTTATGCAATAGGGAGGGGGGGTATTTGAGTGGGCTGTGCATATGAATGCTAGCTTACCAGAAAGGTTACACACACTTATGGGAGTTCTTTTATGAGATTTTGCTCAAGTCAGTGAAAGCATGTAATTGTGACCAGGAATGTATGAAGTATCCAGACACAGAGCTGGTAAAAATTAGCAAAGAGATTTACTAATCTGTGATACTCAGGGACTGCAAGCAAGTCAATTCTGCAATAATTTATGCATGTTAAACCTGCAGTGTCCTTTTCAGCTCAGCGGCCCATAGTTCCCTCAGATAGGTGCACCATTGCGGTGCAATAGCGTCAGAGGTGCAGTGTTCACCACCCACTGTCCTGTGTTCTTTCTTAGAGTCCGGGGGGGGGGGAAGAAAAAGAAGATATTCTTCCGCAAATGGACAACCAGAGGAGAGCAGCGGAAGTAATGACCACAGCCTACCAGGTGATAGATAAAATTCTTTATTAAGGACCCAACTTAACAAGTTTCGGCCGCAGCCTCCTTTTTACAGTGCGATGTTCTCCCGCTATTTTTCTGTGCGACAACATGGCGTTGTCTTTCAGCTGTTGCATACATATTGTTTCTAGTTTATAGGCCATTTATTGGTCTTAAAGTCCTTTGGCTATAGACAACTTGTTATGGGTTGCTCTATTAGTCTCTTTACGGTCCACATTTTGAGTGATTCTTATTTATAGATGTTGTCATTTTCCTCTGACCTTTTTCTTTCTCTTTTTCTTTTTATTGACATGGTGTGGTTAGAGGCACTCTCAAAGATAGGCTTTCTGTTCCCCTTTGCGAATAGTATATTACCACCGTTCTCATACTCTTCCTTTTGTTTGTGCATTCTTTTATGTTGTATTGATGTAGATTTTCTTTTTTGTAATATACAGTGGCCATCTTTATTGTTGGTGTATGATGTGCACACTACTTGGGAACACAGCCCGTTCTAATTTATCTTGGCAGTGCTTTGTATACGCCTTGCATGTTTTTGACTTCTTCCGATGAGCATATAGGTAGTATATGCAGTGCTCAACGCATTGTTCGCTAATGCGCTGCCGCGAGTTTTTCTCATAGATAAGCATGATGTTTCAATTATACCCACTTTTTGGCCCTGATTAACACAAGCTTAACACAATACTTTTTTAGTACGATAGTTCCTCCCAGCTAATGGTATTCTTTTCTTTTCCTCCTAATGATTTGCGGTATGACAGGTTTACTGCCTCTGCCCCACATCGTTATGTTTCAGCTTTTTTATTGCTTTTACTTCTGGTTTTGGCCTAATAGCTTCTTCGCACATTTTTTCTTTGGAGTGCTATAGTCGTTCATATGTTCTTTCAAGTTCACACGTTCTCTTAAGTTTGTAACCAAAATTCAATGGTCTATAGTTAGTGTTTATGGATCAAGAATCATGTCCGCCCACATACACTACATACGTCCCTTCTTTTGCACCCCATTGTTTTACTTTATTCGATAGTCTGTACTATATGATTAGCTGTTTATTGATGCTAGTTTGTTTTTAATTGTTTTTTATATATTCATGTTATTTAACTGTCATGCTACACAGGTTTTTATCTTTTTCTCCTTTCTCTTTTTAATCATTTTTCATGCATCTATGTTACATATGTCTTTTTTTCTATCTTACTGTTTTAATTTTCTTAAGAATTTGTAACACATAGTTAGCTGTTTAATAATGTATGTATGAATGAAGCATTTAGTATGTTTTTATTTGATTTTAATATATTTGTGTAATTTTAATGCTATAGAGTTTTTATTTTTGTTTTACTTTCATTCACATCTGTAATTTTACTGCTTTACAGATTGGGAAGAGTGATTGCTCCACCGCATAGACGTGTTTCTCACATCATCTATGTGGTTCCCTGGTAATCTGTTATTTACGATATAGTTTTATCCATTTTTCATGTTGTTTACATTTCCCTGTTTTTAGTTTTTAATTTATGTGTATTTGTTTTTTAGACCCCTGACGAAGGCTGCGGCCGAAACTTGTTAAGTTGGGTCCTTAATAAAGAATTTTATCTATCACCAGGTAGGCTGTGGTCATTACTTCCGCTGCTCTCCTCTCTCTCTCTGTCTCTCTTTCTTAGAGTCCACCATGTGCAGCAGGACTGCACGAGTAGCAGCGCAGCACGCAGCCACTACCACCCATGCAGGCTGCCACTGCACTGCTGCAGCGGAGAGAGACCTCAAGGCAAATGCAGAGCAGAGAGAGCTGCAGGCTGCAGCCCAGGCAGAGCAGTGGGGTGGGGAGGGGGAAGCTCGAGAGTTTTTGACATTTAAAATTTCCAGTCTGTATTTCATTGGAGCAGTTTAGAAATTTGCAGGGCCGGTGCAAGGGTACTGAGCATCCCAGGCGAACATTTAGCCTTACACCCCTCCCTCGAGATTTTCATAACTAAATTCGGCAATCACGATCATACCAACACAATATGTCCCATAAAAATGCATTTGTGGACATCATACTTTTAAATATTAAACTTTGCTTTGTATGAATGTGCGGGCTCACTCCCCCTGCAGGGAAAAGAAGTTGCTGATGGTTCTCTGAGTTTCTGCGACTGTCAGGATCTATTCTTTTGCTTTGCTGCTGTTTTAGACGATTGCCTAGTCTTGGCTAATGGTTGGGCCTGCCCTGGAACCTTGTTAAATAATAAAAAGGAGGGGGGATATTCAAAGGTATTTACGCAGTTTGCAGATCTGCAAACTGTGTAAATGCTGCTCAGTGGCACTAGCCCTGTGCTTCGTGGTGTACCAGGATAACACCCCTTAATAACTGGGGAGTGGCAATATTGAGCTGTTGCCCTGTTACAGACATGCGGCAAAAGTCAGGTGCAGGAAAGACTGGCCTAACTTTCACCACAGAAACTAAATCGGGCAGTGGATGAACATTGCTGACGCCTGGTTAACTTCCCAGCAATCTGTACAACTTGGATATTCAATGCCAGGGCACAGATGTGGGCGCCGGTGGAACTGAATATGGACTGATACGGGGCTAGCATTGGAAATGAGCTGATCAGGGGGCTGACTGCCAATGTGCTGATTAGTGGAGGCTAGGCTGGTAATGGGCTGATGGGGGGGGGGGGTTAGGAATGGTACTGGGCTGATTAGGGGAGGCTAGCACTGGTAATGGGGTTGAGGGGGGACTAGCACTGGAAGCGAGCTGTTTAGGGAGCTTTGACTGGGAATGGGCTGATGGTGGGGAGGGGAGGATAGAGCTGCTGGCCCTGGAAGGAAACTAGGGGCTAGGGCTAAAAATGGGCTGATGCGAGGGGATGGGAGAATGAGACTGGAAGGGAGTGGATGCTGAGAGGGGCTGCCATGGTATTTGGACTACAAGGGACTGGACAATGGGGAAGGAGGGGGACTGGAAGGGAATGGACACCAGTGGCAGTCATGGGAATGCAAGTTGATGTTGGAAGGTACTGGGAGGGGAGGACTGGAAAGGGGCTGATACTGAGACGGGTTACTGGGACTGGAAATAGGCTGATGGAAAGAAGTGAAGAAAACAAAAGAAGAGATAAGAAATGGCAGATGGACCATAGACCACAGAAAGAGAGCTAAGAGAAGACAGGAAAACAGAAGCCTCAGATCGGGACCAGTATAATCAGAGAATAAAATGGTCAGACAACAAAGGCAGAAAAAATAATTTTATTTCATTTTAGTGACTGGACTTTGTGCTATCTTTATATTTTGCACAGTTTGGGGAAACTGCATGCTGAGTCTGGTTTCTTGGGGTTTCAGTTTAAATTTTGTCTGCATATTTTTCTTTTTACTTTACACTGTAAGTCACTTACTCTGCACTTAGTGAGGGTTTGTGTTCTGAGTGTGTGACTGAGGCCAGGTGTTCTGTTAACATGGAATTTGTACATAAAGATCTATACTATACTGTAGTAATTTGACTTGTTCAGCCTTTCAAATAGGTGTATGGATGTTCCAGGGCCCACTGTAGTATTTACAGTGCCGCTTTTTTTCGATGGGCTCTTTATGTGAGTTTTGGAAGTTGGTGCTGATATGGTATGGTATGGTATGGTATGGTATGGTATATTTGCTCTATAGATACTCAGTGACTTTGTTGTAGGGTTTTGTATTAGTTCACAATATGCCTGGTACTGGAGAATGTTTGTTTTTGTTAGTGAAATGATCAGAATCAGATTTTTTTAAAGATATTCTGTGGGTGAATGTCCTGGTTCTGCTCTGCACCCAAGAATCATAACACAGTTTATAACAACAAAATAAAAATTAGTTGTTGTTTAGTTTTATAAACTGTGCTGTGATTCTCACTCTGTTTTAGTTCCTTGTTGTGCAAACATCTTGCATTTCCTCCATATAATCTTATCAGCTTTTTGGTTTAGTTCAATACCTGACTGGAGTTTTGAAAAAGCCCCACCTCTTCTATGGGGGAGGGGGGCCATCTCATCCTTCGCCTCAGGCAGCAGGTCAGCGCCTGGGGGGGGGGGGTGTTTTATACAGTGGCCCATGGCAGTGCCCTAGGCCCTATGGACCCCATGTGCACAATTCTGTGAGCAGGTGTGCTCATTGTGATCTCCAGACTCTTCTGCCCCTTGCACCCTCCTTCCCCCAACATGGGGAACACACTCTACAATGGCTATGCTGTTGCCCAAGCCATAATCAGAGGAAGGAATGAGGAACTCATACCTCCCACACCCTTGGGGCCTGAGGGTGAGGGTGGTTCATAGCTCTGTCTCCCATGATGAGCACTGTGGATACCCTACTTGATCCCATACATGGCTCCTTGCATCTCCCGATGCCACATTTGCACCCTATCCCCTACGGTTTGAGTGCAGCAACTACTCTCTGCATGTGTTTGCTTTGCTGATTTGCATGCCTCACCCTCTTGCACTTAGCCCTTATGCCCTGAGCTATGCAGGCAATTAAGCCTGTCATCCCTCTGTATCCTGACCTGGCCGGTTGATACCATCCCATATGTGTGTTTGGGGGCACATTTCTTACTTTCCACAGTGGAACCGAAGCCTACGTCCTCCCTAATGTCATCCTTGTAGCTTTCTTTTTCCCGATGTGTGTTGCGACCGCTTGCAATATGTGCATGCACTACGGGTGCGTGTTTGCTATTACCACACTAATAACACAGGTACACTACCAAAAAACTGCCTCCAGTTTTGCAACTGATTCCTATAGATTTTGGGATGCTGAATCCAGGAAAAATAGCCAAAATGTTCCATCACGTCACGTTTTCTTGCAAAATTAGATTTCTTACCCATATAAGGAATGTTCACATAATTTCTTTTTAGCCGACTGCAGTTTATTTTCTTGGCCCAAAATAGAGGTTGTAATGGTTAACTAACTAGAAACACTCCCTCATGATATTTTAGAGTGTTTTGTATTCATTTTGTACATTAACAGGACAATTGGGAGGCGGGGGGCTAAATCCAGTACTCGCGCTGGCGCATGTTCTTTCCTGTTCGCCTCGCCTCGTTCGCTCGCTCAAACACGGTGGTTGCGACATGAACGTTCCTGTCAAATTTCAGTTTCTTGCAAGTTCATTATTACCTTTTGTTTGCTCAGTCGTAATCCAGCTTTATTCCGAAGTGGTTCACTACAGTTGTAGTTTGCAGTGCTGTGTATTTGTGATGGCTCACAGAGCCAGAGGTTGCATCAACTCTCCGGACAGTTTTTGTTTTATTTATGGGGAATATACCGTGAAAAAGCGGCAGAGGAACATTTCTGCATTTATTAAAAAAGTATATTTCGCCTATTTCGGTTTGAAGTTAGGCGATCAAGACAAACCGTGGGCTCCTCACAAAGTGTGCAAGACATGTGAGGAAGATCTACGCTTATGGATGAAAGGTAAAAAACAAGCATTTCGTTTCGGAATACCTATGATGTGGCGTGAACAAAGAGACCACAGCAGTGACTGCTATTATTGCTCTTGCATTGTGAAGGGATACAACTTAAAAAATAAGAACGTAATAAGTTACCCCAACCTTCCCTCAGCAATTAGGCCTATGCCTCATAGCAACGAAGTACCTGTGCCTGAACCACCAAAATCTTTGGATCATATTTGTGTGGATGGTTCTGATCATGAGACTCATCAGATGGCTTTTCCCGATGAGTCCAGTACTTCCGAGTTTGAAACTGAACCAGATCCGAAACCTGAACTTTTCTCTCAAGCTGAATTGAATGATTTAGTCCGAGATTTAGGACTCCCAAAAGATGCTGCCCAACTGCTAGGTTCTCGGCTTAAACAGAAAAATCTATTGTCACCAGGAACAACTTTTTATTGGTACTGCAACCGCGAGACACAATTTTTGAAGTATTTCAGCAAAGAGGAAGATTTGGTATTTTGCAACGATATATACGGAGTGATGGAAAAGTTTAAACTCAAGTATGATCCTGCTGAATGGCGGCTGTTCATTGATTCGTCAAAAGACAGCATAAAAGGTGTTCTTCATAATGGCAACACATTCGCTTCAGTTCCTATTGCTCACTCTGTTATTCTCCAAGAAAAATACGAGAATTTGGCCCTGATTCTTCAGAAGATTCGTTATGATGAGCATAAGTGGATGATTTGTGGAGACTTTAAAATTCTATCCATGCTATTAGGGCAGCAATCCGGTTTCACCAAATATCCCTGCTTCCTTTGCTTGTGGGGTAGCCGGGCCCGCGACCTACACTGGGGGAAAAAAGACTGGCCAATTCGGGAGTATTTGAGACCCGGTGAGAAAAATGTTCTTCATGAGAGCTTGGTACCTCGTGATAAAATTCTATTACCACCTCTCCACATTAAGTTGGGTCTCATTAAGCAATTCATCAAGTCCCTTCCAAAAGATGGTGAGTGCTTTCGGTACCTTTGCTCAAAGTTCCCCCGACTTTCTGAAGCAAAGCTAAAGGAAGGAGTGTTTGTTGGCCCTGATATAAGGAAACTCATTTCAGATGGAGCATTCGCTGAAACGATGTCTGAGAAGGAAAAAGAAGCCTGGGATTCCTTCAAGGATGTTGTTCTCAAATTCTTGGGGAACAGGCGGGATGAGAACTATAAGGATATCGTTGCCAGGATGCTCAATGCCTTCAAAGAACAAGGCTGTAACATGAGCCTGAAAGTCCATTTCTTGCACTCCCATGTGAACTACTTTCCCGAAAACTTGGGGGCGTACAGTGAAGAACAAGGTGAAAGGTTTCACCAGGACATCAAGGACGCAGAGAGAAGGTACCAAGGAAGATGGAACACCACTATGATGGCTGATTTCTGCTGGTTGCTGCTGCGGGAAACCCCAGATGAAAAATACGCCAAGCAGCGCACCAAGAGAAGCATTCGGGGGAAGAAGAAACAGGCCCACCAGGAGATTGATTGACCCAAGAATGACTTTAAAATCTAAACTGTGTTGACAAATATCGTGTTTATACTAAACTTTGAAATAAAAATTTGCTAGTTATTACCACAGTGTCGTATCTCATTTATTAGAATTTTATTTTCACACCATCGGGTGTTTGTCTTCATGTATTGCAATGGTGCGGTTTGTGTGTTTTCTATTCTTACATACATACCTGTACAACATTTTTTGCACATTTCTTTGCTTTGCTTTGTGTCTAACCTCGCTCTTATATGCTCAATGTTTGTGCACATGTATGTGGCTGTTTTAAGTGCAGACAATTTTGCTACCATCACAGTGTGTTTTGTTGACATTACTCTATTCTTATGTGCTGCCTTGTTACAATTTTCTTTATTCTTATTTGAATAACTACTAAACAATTAGTATAAAGAATTCATCCAAGAAACTTTTATATCGATCGCACTCAATCTGAAACGTTCACCTCAAACTGCTAACCCAATGTAGCAAAAAATCTGTACGTGATGGAGCAAATTGGTTACCAGATTTGGATTCAGCGCACCAAAAAACGTAAAAATCAATCAAAACATTAGAGGCAGTTTAAAAAAAAATTTTTTTAGTGTACCTGTGTAATGTGACTAGCGTAGCGGTAGTAGTGAACCGCAGTCACACCCCCTGCATCTACCACACCCGCTATGCCCTGTCATGGTAAAAATGCGTGCTATTCGTGTGTTAGCCCCATGCTATTCAACGGTGTTTAGTAAACACACCCCATAGATTTTTATTAATTATTGAATTTTAATTGGCATAATTTTATAATTTGAACTTCCGCCACTGAAAGTGCACAATGGAATGAAATGAAACCTGTTCACCTATCGATACATACATTTCCCAAGGAAACTCCTTAGAGAGTTTACAGCCACGTGATGTCGGTCATTTCTGATCAAAGCATGAAGTAAATGAACGTGAGACATTCTCTACAATTTAGATGAGTTTTAAACTTTTTTGAGATGATTGAACTTTGATGGTACATACAAGATGCACAGATGGACAGTAACCAGCACTGAGGCCTTGATGACTGTTGCTATTGCTCATAAGTTGAAGGCATAATTTTTTAGATTTTTCCTACTTTTCATGGGGGAGGAGGGGTTCAATTCATTTGATTATAGAAGAAGGCAGTATAGAAACCTTGTTAAATAAATAAATTTCACACATTCATTTTAATGCAAAATTTCTAACATGTATGAGAACATTTTCCACATGAATAAATTGATTGTACATATGCTAATTTGTAGGTTAAAGCATGTTAAATCAATTTTGCTTGCCCTAAATCTTTTAAGATACCTAAATGAACTAAACGTTTGCTAATGAGTGCACATCCCAAAAAGTTTCCAACCTGGATATTATTGTGGCATATTTTGTTATTGAGCCTCAACATACCGGAATATGAATGTACAAAATATACAGAAGCTCGTTCTTTGCTTCATTTGTTCCCAGGAATCTACACACCACTTCCCTTCGGTACAGCCATAAAACATCCCACACTAGTTACTATTTATCCTTGCTTCAGACAGTATAAATTTGAAAATGTTTTAAGGCCTCAATTATCAGCCCTACACGCAATCCCTCCTTCCTCAAGCACTGCAGTGGTTTCTCACAAAGCCCTATTTTAGATGTTAGCATTAAGAGGAACACAAGTTTCATTCTTATCTTCTCCCTGCTTCTCTCAAATAATGTTCTCAAGCCCCCTCTATAGCCCATGTATTTATAAGTTTAGGTTGAAGGCCTGTGAGTTGCTGGTGATGTCTGCACCATGCCTGCAAGTAATTATATGGGAAGCTTTGTGGTCATCTTCAAGAGATTGCACAAATACCACTTACCCAGGTTTACTCTGAAATATGTCATGCCAAGGAAGTAACAACTACAAAACAAAAGAAAAGGGCACGCTGTAATATTCTTCATAACACATGAAAAGCAAAACTGCTATTTAGGTTATTTATACACAATGATATTTGCTATGATGAAACTGAATATTTCTGTTGACCAATTTTCTCCTTAAAACAATAAAAATGCAGGTCAAAAAATTCAGGTGATATTCTTTTATTGGATTAACATAATAAATTTGGGATTAGCGTCGCCCCCTGCCTGTGCGTAGTGCTTGTAGTGGCTAGGATTTCGCTTTACAGGCAGTGGTCACAACCTTCCAAGAGCAATGTGTCTCAGTCTTTACTCTTGGAAATTATTTAGTGGGTTCTTTGAATGCTTACCAGTATATACTGGGAGGCTTAAGGCGCTTAAAACTCCGCTCACTCCTCTTCCATTTCTCACAACGATAGAGTCCAAGCCAGGCTTTATGTTCGTAACCCCAAAGAGTCACTTATACAACAACAGTAACTGGCAGAGGCAAAAATATAACTATATTACAAGCAGTTAACTCCTTTTCCTTTCTCTTGAAAAATGTCACAAGCAGATTGATTCTCTCATCACTCCATTATATTACAGGCAATTCACTCTTAGTACTTGTTCCTTGGTGTTGGACTTTTACTCCAAGCTTTTCCACTCCTTCACTTTTGTTACTCCTGCTCTAGTAATCTTTCTCTGTACCTTGAACTGGTAGCTGAGTAGTTGCAAGTCCCAGATACTGCCTTATGTTCATCCTGGCTCAGGTGTCACTGGTTGCTGATGAACTCCTGTGATTTATCTCCTCCTTGAAGTAGATGGCTCCCCAAGGTACTTGCCTTCCTCCTTCTTGCCACCAGTTGTACTACACTCCTCTTGATCTCTGATCTTTCTTCTGCAGTTTTGCCTTTGCAACTGCCTCCAGATGGAATGAGGCCTTGGGGATAGCCATAGTATCCTGCCCCCACGGGGCAGACCCTGTACTTCTCCATGGTACAGTGGCTGGCTTCCAAAGATAAGGTTCTGCCTTTGAGAGTTATTTATATATGGGTTGAATTTTCTTTCCCAGAAGAGTGTCCTGTCAGTATGATATAACTGGGTAGGGATAATCTTCCCTGTTCTGGAAAATTTATAATTCATCTATAAGTTATATTGTAGTAGCTTTGTAGGACCACTTGAGGTCTGCTGTTAAAGAGCAGGCCTAAGGGATATCTACACTAGCTTTTGAGAGCTATTCTTCCATCGTCAGGTTCATGCAAAGAGAGCTCACGATGATAATTGCCTAAATATACAAATATCTCAGCCCTCCCCCCATCTTTATACTTTATAACTTGAAAAATAAAATACTACTACGTCACCATTGTAGAGCAACCTGTAATTTGGTTGCTTATTTGAGCAACATTACCCTTCAAAACCTGATCATGAATGCAAATACTTTACCAAAATTGCATCACCTGCAACTTGTTTGTTAATTTTTATTTCTGCATATCAAGTGGACTAATAATGCATATTGTTAAGTGCTGTCAAGTCAGTGCCGACTCATGGCAACTCTCTGGATAGTTGTCCTAAACTGTGTTCCATTTTCAGTCAGGCAGCTAATTGTTGATAGAGTGGCATCCATGGCTGCTGTTGCATCGATCCATCATGTTGCTGGCCTTCCTCTTTTGCGATGATGTATTTCTCTAATGATTTCTCTCTCTGCATCTTGTGTCCAACGTATGAAAGTCGAAGTCTTGTCATCTGAACTTCTAAAGAAAGCTTAAGTTTGATCTCCTCTAGTACAGATGAGTTTATTCTTCACCACCATAATTTGAAAGCATTGATTTTCTTCTTGCCGATTTTCACTGTCCATCTTTCACATCCATATGATGTTATTGAAAATACCATGGTTTGGACAAGTGAAATCTTTGTATGGAGATAACATTTCTGCATCTTAGAATCTTGTCTAGGTCTTTCATAGCCATTATAGCAAGAGCAATGCATTGTTAGATTCATGACTGCTTGTCATTTCTTTGACTACACAGGTCTGCGACTAAAAAGCTGTTTGATTATTTTTATCTAATTTCCATGTATTTTGGTGTGCTGAAAACAAATAAAATAAACTCCTAGACGTCATGATTTGCCACAACATGCAAAATTGTCTTCAAATTTATCAAATTTTTTCAAATTATTATTAATTAATTCAAATTACTATTAATTAATTCATATAAGTGCATTTAAGATATAAAATGCCAAATAAACCTTAAAGGGGTTGTCTGAGTTATGTAAAAAAAAATACAGCACTGTAAATCTGATGGTCAGCAATATATACATAAGCTAAGCAAGTTTTAAGTCCGTGCTTCTAATGGTAGAAGGGGTTAATCTTTCCTGAAGAATCCAATGGGAGGGAGACACAGGGCAGACAGCAGTAGCTCCAGTCAGTGCAGGGGGGCGTGGCCAGCACTGTGACGTCTCATGTACAGACACAGAGCTGCTCTCTCCTGCATGCCACACTTGTGCATGAATCATCATCAGGTTCTTGGTTCTAGGTTGTTCACACTTTTTCATCGCAATTCGTGTTAGCTCGTCATTCTTCAACCGTTATGTTATGGCTCCGCGAAAGTGTATTAATTCGCCAGACAGTTTCTGTTTCATCTGTGGTGAATATACAGTGTTGAAGCAACAGCAGAATATTACAGACTTTGTGAAAAAAGTATACTTTGCATACTTTGGACTAAAAATTGGAGATCAAGATAAAGTCTGGGTGCCTCATAAAGTGTGCAAACGGTGTGTTGAGGACCTCCGAAACTGGTTCAAGGGAAAGAAAAAATCTTTCCGTTATGGGATTCCTATGGTATGGCGAGACAAAATAACCATAGTGACAACTGTTACTTTTGTTCATGCGATGTGAAAGGATTTAATTCCAAATGGAAGCATTCCATTTCATACCCCAATCTTCACTCGGCAATTCGTCTCATCCCCCATGGCACAGATATACCAGTACCCAAGCTCCCTGCTACCTTGGAAGAGATACCTAGCTCCGATGAAGGTGAAGTCATACCTGAACCAGATGATGGATCAAGTTCTGACTTTGAAGATGATACAAGACCAAAATTGTTTTCTCAGGAGGAGATGAATGATTTGGTAAGAGACTTGAATCTTCCCAAAGATGCCGCTGAGTTACTCGGATCAAGGCTGAAAAGCAGGAATTTATTGTTGCCAGGAGTGTCATCTTCATGGTTCAGACATCGTGAAAAGGAGTTCGTTCCTTACTTCGCCCAGGAAGAGAAGTTGGTTTATTGCATCAATGTCGAAGGTCTGATGGGTCAATTTAAAATCCAATATGATTCAGAGCAATGGCGTCTTTTTATAGATTCTTCAAAAAGAAGTCTCAAAGCAGTTTTACTCCACAACGGTTTTTATGCTTCCATACCTGTAGATCATTCCATACACTTGAAGGAAACCTACGAGAACTTGGAATTGGTTCTTTGTAAACTTAAATATGAAGACCAAGGTTGGCAAGTGTGTGGGGACTTGAAGGTCTTGTGCATGCTGTTCGGGCAACAAGCTGGGTATACCAAATATCCTTGTTTTCTGTGTCTATGGGACAGTCGAGACCGACAAAATCACTGGACCAAGAAGAGTTGGCAGCCGAGGGTGCTAACAGTTGGTGAAAAAAATGTCTTACGAGAAACTTTGGTACCTTCCCATAAAGTTCTTCTACCACCGCTCCACATAAAATTGGGATTGATGAAGCAATTCGTAAAATCACTTCCAAGAGACTGAGAATGCTTCAAATACTTGGTCACCAAGTTTCCAGACCTGTCGGAGGCAAAATTGAAGGAAGGTGTGTTCGTCGGACCAGACATTAGAAGGCTTATAGTTGATCAAGAGTTTGTCAATACCATGATGGATCCTCAAAAAGAAGGGTGGATTGCATTTAAAGAAGTCGTACAAAAGGTTTTAGGCAATAACAAAGATCCTCACTACAAAAAGATCGTCGGACGAATGCTGAAAGCATTTCAAGCTTTAGGTTGCCTGATGAGTTTGAAAGTGCATTTCCTCCAGTCCCACCTTGACTACTTTCCAGAAAATTTGGGAGCTGTGAGTGAGAAACAAGGTGAACGATTCCACCAAGACATTAAAGAGATGGAAAGGAGATACCAGGGAAAATGGAGCATTACAATGATGGCAGACTACTGTTGGATGCTTCAGAGAGACATTCCAGATGCTACTCACAAGCGTAAATGCACCAAGAGGAGCCTCACAAGGAAGAAGAATCAAGTTTAGTGTATGTAGGTGAGCTCATTTTAGTTCAGAAAAGGATTTTCATGAAAATATTGTAATAAAACTTTAATTTTATAAGTCTATTTTGAGGTATTGCCTTATTTAACATAGTTACCTAAATTGTCAGGAAACATGATGTCCTATGACAAAATGGAGGTCATATTTGGATTCAGCGCACCAAAACACATAAAGATTACGTGGAATAACCAAAACAGCTCTCGAAAATTGTTTTTTGCTATTGATCCAAGCAGGTTAACGTTGTCCACTGTTTCTATTTCTTCTCCTTCAAGGATGAAATTATTGATTTTGCCAATTGTCAGGATCTTTGTCGTCTTCACATTAAGGTGCAGGTTCATTTTAAGACTATGTTGCTTGTTCTTCATAAGCAAATATTTTGGATGGTCTTCATTTTCAGACAATAATCTGGCACTGCCAGCATAGTGAAGTTAGTTGATGAGTCTTCCGCCAGTCTTCTTACCTCAGTTGTCTTCATACAGTCCTGCTTCTCTGATTATTTGTTCTGCACATAAACAGGTAGTCTTGTCATACACCTTTGCTGATTTTAAACCATGTGTCCTCATGGAACAACAAAACTTAGATACTTATCCTTCTTACAATAAGCATTACCCTCTCATATTCTCCTACTTTTTTCTCCTCCCTACCACCTCCCCCAATAATACACGCCTTTGTTTTACATATTTGAAGTTATCTGACTATGTTATGATCTGTTGACCATTGTTACCAAATGTAATTGTTCTGTTAGATGCTACTAAGGTTCTATGTAAAACAGAGCCTAATCCCAGAAGGGGCACGTCTGTGCTGTCTGGACGTCCCCAAGCAGGATGGGCCCATTAGGACCTGATTCTGCACCATGGAAACCAGATGTTCCATGTGCGGGTGCAGAATAGGGTCCTGAGATGGTCCGGTGTGCCCCTGCGGGGATGTCCTCCCCACATGCCATTCAGGCTGCCGCAGCATTGACTCCCATTTCCTCACTGCCTGACCCTCATCGGGGTAGCCAGAGTCTGTATCATGCGACAGGGACTTACCAGCAGCTGTTCCCAGCCTTGAGGAGGTTCCCGGGCCCAATTGGTGACTTTTCAGCTGCTTAGTCCACCTCTGCAGTTGAATAAGCAACAAATCTGACCCCCACATGCAGGATGTAAAGGGCCATGACAGGAATCGGCCCTGTATGTCCTGCCACCATGGCCCATCCACACTCCACCCACACTCTGCCCCCTCATGCCCCCCCCCCCACTGCTGCTCTGGGTGTGCGGGGGGAGTGTGTTGCGGAATACAGCTGGGACAGATGGCGGGGCTGCAAGTCCCCATAGAGTCGCTATCTTCCTCACAGAATCGGGCCCTTAATGTTTTGTTCCCTGTAAACCACTTTGATTCCTGGATAAGATGGTATTTTAAATAAATAAATAAATCCTGTTTCGCCTTGTTCCATTCAAACTATTGCTTCTTGATCAATATAAAGGTTGTGCATGAAGAACTATCAGGTATTCTAGTATACCCATGCTTCTTAATGTGGCCCAGTGTTTCTCATGTACTACACAATCAAAGGTCTTGTTGTAGTCAATAAAACATATAGAGATATCCCTTTAGGTATTCTTTTATCTTTTCAAAGATCCATCTCACATCCGCGATGATGTCTCTCATTCCTTTCCCTTTCCAGAACCTCGCTTGCATTTCAGGCATTTCTCCTTCCAGGTATGGTTGTAGTCTCCACTGAATGATCTTGAGTAGAATTTTGCCAGTATGTGGGATCAGAGCAATTGTGTGATTATTTATTATTTATTTATTTGCAGATATTTGTTATACCACTCTTTGCAACTTCAAGGCAGTTTACAACAAAGTGTTTACTGTCATGATAACATAGAAATAGAAATTTAAAAAAGACAAGACAAGCTGAGAGCGTAAACAGAGAAGCAATTGGAGGGGGAGTAATTGCACAACATTATAATACTAGTGTAGACAAGAGAGGAGAATATCTCTTCATTTGGAAAAACAAAGGGAGAGGAAAGAGTCCTGGGCAATGAATCATAAGAACAAGGTCTGGATACTTAAATACTGTTGGAGGTATGAGTAAATAGCCAAGTCTTCAGGTCGATTTTGAATTTTCTGAAGGAGGATTCCTTATAGAGTTAAGTATGAAGTGAGTTCCACAAGTGAGGCCATTGAATGATAGGTTTCAAGATGGATCATGTGTACAGTGGAGACAACAAGGAGGTTAGTGTTAGGGGAGTGCAGAGTGTGGGAGGGACAATAAGGAATGAGATATGAGTATAAGAAGGCAGGCCTGCCAGAATAATAAGCTTAGTGTTTCAGTGTTAGGAATTTGAATTTATACGGTAGGCAACAGGGAACCAATGCTGTTCAAAGAGAAGAGGAGTGATGTGATCATGCTGTTTGACCTTAAAAATGAGATTTACTGCAGTGTTTTGTTTTGTCTGAAGCCACTTTTATTGGGACTGGGTGGTACCTGCTCGTAAGGCATTGCAGTCATCTATTCAATTGACTAATGAGTAAAGAGATATTTTTAAGGCTTTAACATTCTAGGCAGGGACTTATAGCATTGATTCTTTTAAAAGAATGGATTTTGAGATTAAAGATTTGAAAGAAAGGTGATCATTGAGTAAAAAACTAAGAGAGCAAATAAAGTTTTTTATTGAGATTGGTGTGGAGGATATTACTGGTGGGTGAGGCGGTGGGCAGTCATTGTGAGATGGCCAGAGTACTTCAGTTTTTTAAAGATTTAGGATGATTTTCTAGGATTGTAGTCAATCTGAAATTTCTTGAAATTTGGCATTGAGTTTTTGTCAAAATTGGGGATCCCAGGTATCGTGGGCTATTATAAGCTGGATGACATCGGCATAGAATAAAGAACTTAAATTGAGATCTTGGATAAGAAGAGCAAGAGGGCAGATAAAAGGTTAGAAAAGAATAGGAGCAAGGATCGAACCTTGAGGACCACAATAGGACTGAGGAAAGGAACAAGATAAATTGCTTCTTATGAGAACTTGAAATGCATGATAGGACAGATAGGAGCAGAATCAATTCAGTGTGACAGAGTTGATTCCAGAGTTTTTGATGCGGTTAAGGAGAGAGTGATCTATCACATTGAAAGCAGCACTGAGGTCTAGTTGGATTATTAAGACACTTTGAAGGTTATCCAGCTGAACTACTACTGAAGTCCTAGAAGGGTCATCTCAGTACTTTGCTGTGGTTAAAACCCCATTTGGTGGGGGTGGAATGAGTTATTAGACTCCCAAAATCTTGTGATTTGTTCATAGACTTTTTTTTCAAGGGCTTTGCTGAGGAAAGGAAATGTAAGGTAAAAATGGACGGTAGAGATCTGGAACAGAAGGGTCAAGGCTTTGGTTTTTAGTAATGGGTGGATTATAGAATGCTTCCAGGGTAAGGGGACCGCATCACTGACCAGACTATCATTGATGAGCTTCAGGATAATCACAGCCATTTTTTAATAGCTTATGGGGGATCACATCAGCAGAAGAATTTGATAGATTGAGTGAGTCTGAGCTTTTTAAGATGTAAAACGGTCAGAGGAGGGAAGAATTGTAAAGCACTGGGATTGATTCCTGGAGAACTACAGTGCTGGGACATGGGAGATAGGGGAAAAGGAGTGGGCAATAGCTCTTTTCTCTTTGTGGTAGTTTAAAATCTTAATGATCAAAGAAGAGCCTAATTGGTTAGGAAAGAGAGGGATGGAGTAAATGGTCTATAAATCTTTAGGAGCAAGTTTACTGAGGACATGAAAGACTTGCTGTAAGTCAGTTGGGTTACCTTTCTTCAGTACTGGTATAAACACAGATCTTTTCCATTCAGTTGGCCATGATTACTTCCAAATTTCCTGCCATGCATCTGATTGCTGAAGTACTTCAATGGAAATGCCATCAAAGACCCTTGCTTTGTTCTTTGATAATGCTTTCAATGCTGCTTCAATTTCTTCTTTCATCACCAATGGTTCCTGATCATAAGTTGAAACAGCTGTTGGTCCACATGATCTTTATGGTATAATGACTCTGTGTATTCTTTCCACCATTTCTTGATCTTCTCAGCATCATTCAAAATGGATCTTTCAGTGTCTTTTAGCATATGAGGACAGGAAACATATGAGGCAGACTTAAAGATCTTAATATGTATACTTTAGAGCAGGGCTACTCAAATTGTTTGCGTGGCGGTCCGGAAATTTGTACAGAGACACGACTGGGGTCCGAACCAAAAGGTTCAAGTTAATTGAAATCAACACCTTGGCAAACCAGTTCACAAATTTATATATAGACCTCATCATAATGTTATAGTAATTTAAATAAGAACACTTCAATAAAAAATTAATTAGGGGTTTTTTCAGTTATTTGCATTTTGTATTTTATTTATAGTAAGATTTTAGTACATAACCGGAAAAATAAAATGCAATGCATTCACTAGGAGGACCCACTATCGGGCACTACAACTCCAAGCACATGCAGAGACACAAAAGACAATGCTGAAATCTGTACCTGGGAGGGACGAGGAGGACAGCTAAACAGTGAATACTAAAAACATGTAGGGCAGGCTATTAATCAGTCCGTATGTAAGCGCACTGCTGCCAGACATGAAGAAGAGAGACAGAGAGACTTGACAGGCTTTTTAACAATGCTCAGTTTCATGCCAAAGGGAGGTCAAAGTTCAAAACTATCACTATTTGAATGGTATTGTTATTTGAATGGTAACGGCGGGAAGGGCTCCGATCGCTGCTGCGGCTTCTCTCACCTCGGTGGCGCTGAAGATGAGCCAGACACCAGTGAGGGAGAAAAGGAGACTTCCGCAGCACCGGTTAAAAGCCAAACGAAACCTGAGAGGCTGGGGGAACACCTGCAGCAGCACCAAGGAAACACCTTCTGCAGCACCCGCCCCCTCTGACATCACTTCCTCGGCGCTGCTGCAGAAGTAGTTCCCCCAGGAGTAATATGCGGAAATATTTCTTCATGGAAAGAGTGATAGATGCGTGGAACAGTCTGCCAGTGGAAGTGGTGGACACGAGGACTGTTATCTGAATTCAAAAAAGCATGGGCCAAACAGAGGATCTCTAAAGGTAAAAAGGGGACTATTGTAGTTGATATAGAAGGGCAGACTCGATAGACCATGTGATCTTTTTCTGCTGTCATGTTTCTATATTTTTATTCCAATTCGAGACTGGAATTTTCTCTCTAACTCTTGTAGCTTTAGGAAAACCGTTCTTGTTCTTCCTCTAATAGTTTCTGATTCTATTTCCTTACATGTGCCGTCATAGTACTTCTCCTTGTCTCATCTTGCTGCACATTGGAAATCTCTGAAGTTCTGTGATTACCTCTCTTTCTCCTCTGGCTTAGCTTCTCTGCATTTCTGGGCAATTTTCAGAGTACTTTTGGTCATCCACTTTGGCTGTTTTTGCTTTTTTTTTTTTAGAGAGACTTCTCATTTTCTTTGAGCACAACTTTCTTGATGTCTTCCCATAAATCTTCTGGTATTCTGTCATTTGTATCTAAAGTGGTGGATCGATTTTTGCAGGCTGTATTTAAATTCTGGTGGTATACTGCATCTGCACTGTTCATTTAGCTTATTCAAAATAGGACAATAATAATTGCATAATAATAATTCTTATTACTGTCCTGATGATTGGAGTACAGAATTCCAGTAGCCACATTAGGCCTGGAGACAAATTGAGTTTTACTAGGTTTTCATACTTTTTGAATGGTCAACAAAAGGGATGTTGCAGAAAATGAGTTTGAGAGCACCATGTCCTTTCTTCAGATAATGCATGTCCAACAGTTAACATTCTCCTGATAATAAGGTCATAAAATGATATCTAGCAAACTTAAATACATAATAATCAACACAAAACATGGCTGAGCCCCTCTAGCTGAATGATCACCATGTGGGTTGAGGGGGGAGGGGGAAAGGGCTGGAGCTAGAGAGAACATTAGGGGGTAGGGGGTTCCAAAAATAGGGAAGCAGGATAAAGGGGGCAGACTAAAGAGTCATACTTAGTGTGTTTATGAGCTCTTGAAGCATTTTGGGTGGTGAATGACAGCAAAGAGGTCGCATCGGCCCAGCCATCCTTCCACCTTGTGGCCCATTGCTATACACAGTGGAAGAGGGGAGTTGAGGAGTTTGGAAAATGAGAGGGGGTTTTTGTATAGCTTGGGGTGCAGTTTAGAGGAGGAAGTGATATCACGCTTTAGATTGGCTCCCAGAGCAGCCTGAAAGAGAGACTATGGACTACAGCCCTTAGCCTGCTATCACTGCAGGCTAGGGAATGAATGATCATTGAATGTATGACTAGGAGTTTACCATCTAATCATGGATGAAGCCAATCTGGGAGACAATGTAGTTGTTTAACTCAGTTATTGTAAAGATGAAGTTGTAAGAATTAATAAAAGCTGCAGCTGAGTGTTGCTACTACCCTCGGTCGGGTCTGCTAAATGTTGTTTGTTGACAGGATTGGTTTCGGAATGTGGCGATCAACATGTGAGTGGAGGAGTGTGAATGCTGATGTTAAGAGTTGACTCAGCAGCTGTATATGTAAACAGATCTTCTGGAAAAGGCAATACAGACAATTCACCACTCAGAGATGGTAAAAATCCAGATGCTACAACAAAAATCTGCCAAAAGCCTGGGAGAGGTAAAAAAGAAAACAGTTTCCTGGAAGGAGACCACCACAACACCACAAAAAACAACATGGCAGAGCCCACCACAAGAGTGAGATGCCACTCAGCCAGCAGTGCTACAGATGTGATTGGGACAAGCACAAGGACAGTGGACCATACCCAGCAACATGTGATGAAAGCCAAAGTGCAGGAAACTCAGGCACTGGCAGAGACTGTGCCGCAGCAGGTCCCTCAACAAGGCAAAAAAGCCAAAGCCAGAAGCCTGCGTTAACAGCCAATGAGGGAAATTCTTCATTTCTGAATTCAATATCTTGCATAGGAGACTCGAAGGCTTTCTGGACTGTATGCAGAATTTCCATGGCAGTCGAGTTGCCTTTAAAATCAATTCAAGAACGGATGTAACAATTTCAGAAGATACATATGAAGAACTTAGCCAATGTTCTCTCCATAGTGCAAAAGTACACTTACCCAGCCCTGCAGATTGCTTGATTTGATTGACCCAGCCTAGTTTATTTTATTCAAACTGAGTGAATCATCTAGCAATTTTCTCAAGACTATGTGCATATATACAAATAAGGGGCCGATATTCAAATGGAGTTTACATTCCTCTGCTTGTGGATTTTTGGCCCCTATAAAGATAGGTTCAGACTGAAAATCCCTCTAATCAGCCATATGCTATCCATTTAGCGAAGGGGCGGAGGATAAGCAGAATGAGGATGATGTCAAAAAATTATTCAGATAGTGGCGATATTCAACCACTATTGAATGGCAGGACTAAACTAAACCGATAGCAGCAATGCTGGTCAATATATTGCAAGTGCTAAACATTGCCATTTAGACAAATAAATTAAGAGAGTCATTTTATAACAGGGTGCCTAGGTTAAGGCTTATAGTAAGCTGAGTTTCATGTAGGCGCCTACTTGCATGAGTGACAGATTGTGCCATAAACTGTACAGGTGTAAATAAAAACATGTAAAATTTGGAAGTAGGTGCGTAAGTTAAAGAATTTTATAATCAAAGTGCGTACTTGCTAACTTTGTTTGTGTTCCTCCTAGACCATGCCTTTGGCTACACCTACTGGTTAAGTATGCACCCTCATATCACAGAAACATGATGGCAGAAAAAGATCACATGGCCTACCTAGTCTGCCCTTCCATATCAACTACAATAATCCCCTTTTCACCTTTAGAGATCCTCTGTGTTTTCCCATGCTTTTTTGAATTCAGATACTGTCCTCGTCACTACCACCTCCACTGGAAGGCTATTTCATGCATCTACCACTCTTTCCGTAAAGAAATATTTCCGCATAGTCTGTCCCCTTTCACCCTCATCCTCACTTTCCCCTTATTACCCCAAGTTAACTGTTCAATCATGTAAAACTGTTTAATGTATAATTCTGAGTATAATTCTGTTAACTCTGTTTAATGTAATTTTTTAGTTCTATGTAAACCGCTTTGATTCACAAAAGGTGGTAACAAATACTATAAATAAAGAAATAACATAAATAAAATCCTATGTCCCCTCGTAGCAGAGCTTGCTTTCAATCAAAAAATATTCTCTTCCTGTGCATTTATGCCACAGAGGTATTTAAACATCTCTATCCTGTCTTTCCTCTAAAGTATACATATTACGATCTTTAAGTCTGTCCTCATATGCTTTATAACAAAGAGTACTAACCATTTTAGTAGCCACCCTCTGCACAAACTCCATTCTATTTATATGCTTTTGAAGGTGTAGTCTCAAGAACTGCACACAGTACTCCAAATGAGATTGCACCAGAGACTTCTACAGAGGCATTATCATCTCCTTTTTTCTGCTGGCCATTCCTCTTGCTATGCACCCAAGCATCCTTCTGGCTTTTGCCGTCACCTTTTCTACCTTTTTAGCTACTTTTAGATCATTAGACACAATCACCCTTTACATTGTACTGCTCCTTTGGATTTTTGCAGCCCAAATGCATGACCCTGCATTTTTTTAGCACTAAATCTCAGCTTCCAAATTCTCGACCATTCTTCAAGTTAGCTAGATCCCTCCTCATGTTATCAACTCCTTCCTGTGTGTATACTCGATTGTAGATTTTGGTATCATCCACAAACAAGCAAACCTTACCTGACAGCCCTTCCGCAATATAACTAACAAAGATGTTAAAAAGAATTGGATCAAAGACAGATCCCTGCGGCACACCACTGGTAACCTCCTTCTCCTTAGAGTGAGCTATATTTACCTGTACCCTTTGCTGCCTCTCACTCAACCAGTTTCTAACCCAATCAGTAACTTTAGGGTCCATCCGTAGGGTGCTCGGTTTGTTTATAAGTCACCTGTGTGGAACGGTGTCAAAGGCTTTATTGAAATCTAAATGCACCACATCTAGGGCTCACCCTCATTCCAACTCCCTTGTCACCCAGTCAAAGAAATCAATCACACTTGTCTGAGAAGACCCGCCTCTGGTGAATCCATTCTGCCTCGTATTCTGCAATCCATTGGACTCCAGAAACCTCACTATCCTCTCTTTTAAAAACATTTCCAGTAATTTACTCACCACAGAGGTTAGACTAACTGGCCTGCCGTTTTCAACCTCATCCTTCCACTTTTCTGTGCCTTTCTCCATTCCTCTGGGACCACTCCCATCTCCAAAGAAGCATTGAAAAGGTCAATCAGTGGAGCTGTTAAAACATCCCCAAGTTCCTTCAGTATTCTCTGATATATCCCATCCAGTCCCATCGCTTTGTCTACTTTTAGTTTAGCTAGTTCCTCACGAATACAGTCTTCCGAAAACCATTTGAGATCTCCATCGCTTCTGTTACTATTTGTAGGTGTTTTCTGAGGTCCTGCTCCTGATCTTTCATCTGTGAACACAGAACAGAAATACTTGTTAAGCAATTCTGTTTTATCCTCATCAGCTTTTACATATTCCTCCCCTTCACCCTTGAATCTGACAATACCACTTTTGCCCTTCCTCTTCTCACTAACATACAGTATCTGAAAAAATGTCTTATCCCCCCATTTTATTGCATTGGCTATTTCTTCTTCTTTTTGTATTTTTGTTTTCCTGACTACTTTGCTAGCTTCTTTAAGGTATTCCAAATGTAGATGTCTGTCGTCTTCTCTCTGTGATCTCTTATATTTAATGAAGGCCTCCCTCTTTTTCTTCACCTTTTAGCTACTTCTTTTGAGATCCATAGTGGCCTCCTTTTCCTTTTTCATTTTACCTGTCTAACAAAAAGGTTTGTTCCCTTAAAATATCCCCTTTCAATTTTGCCCACTGTTTTTCTACACCCATCCTGCTAACAATTCCTTGTGATATTGTCCCATCTTGACAAAGTTAGTTTTCCTAAAGTCTAAGACCCTCACATTTGAATGGATTTTATCAGCCCTAGTCCTAATACTGAGTCACACGATCTTGTGATCACTGGATGTGAGATGATCTCCCACTATAACATCAGAAACACTTTCCCCATTGGTAAGCATCGAGTCCAGTATGGCCTCTTCATGTGTCAGTTCTGTTAATAATTGCCTGAATAGTTCTCACTGTAGAGAATCCAGGATCTCCTTACTTCTAGATGACACTGCAGCAGGGATGTGCCAGTCAATATCCGGCATATTGAAATCACCTATCAGTAGCACTTATCCTTTCATGGCAATGCTGCGTATGTCTTCTATTAAATCTCCATTCTCTTCTTCTCCCTGTGAGGGGGATCTTTATATCACTCCAATGAAAATGGATTTCCCTTTCCTCTTTCTGGTTTATCCCACAGTGCCACCTCTCTCCCTTTTAAGTCCTGTAATTCTATAGTTTTAATATTATTTTTTACATATTGAAGGGGAAAAATGAATCCCCCTTCAGGTACCTTTGTTACAGGTTGAATCCTTCTTGTGCTAACATCTATAGCTCAGGCCTAACAAACAGCCTGCTCTGATGTTTTCACACTGAAACTGCAAAATCAGCAAGATTGAGCAATGAAATGAGCTAATATCCTGTCTCAGAGAGCTGACGCAATGAGAGGCTCTGAAAACTACACAGCTAGTGAAAAGCTGTCACCTGGGCCCCTTGAATGAACAAAGGGGAACATAAACAAGGAAGACGAACATCATTATCCACAGTTAATCTGCAGGAAACAGAGTCAGCACACAGCGACAGGGACTTCTGTGAGAATGGAAAGACAGGATGCTACAAAGGAAAAAATAAAGGGTAGAGATTGGGAAGCCGATTTGCTTGAGATAATGGAGAATAAGAAACAGAAAGGAAATCTATTTATCGGCAATTTGAGCCCAAAAATGAAAATAAATATAGAGAAGAAATTCTAATAAGCAGACAGACATTAGCTGATCTCATTGGAGTGAGGCTGTCTCTGTCTCTGGGACCTTTTTACACTTAAGTCAGGTGCTTTGCTTGTTATAGATGTATTGATGCTATGGATTGATATTGAAATTTGTACCTTATAAATCAAAAGTAAAGTTGTGATGTTACAGACCCGACAAGATAAAATAAAAAGGTTTCCATGCTTTTATGGTAGCACAAGCAATTTGTTTAAGGTCCTGTATGTATGTTGGGGTGAACACAAGCAGCCAAACAAAAATAGAAAATCCCCAAATAATCGTAGAGGAAGCCCAGAAAAACCCCAACATCTTGGTGACCCCGATGCCATTTTGGTGACTCACAGCACAGTGACATCACCGGGAAGTGTTCTCCCGTGTTTGCTGGATGAAGCACAGGTCGAGAAGGAGGAAAGCGTGATTTTGAATTCTTGCAGAAGAAACGTCAAGAGGGTAAGGGACGTTTTTCTTATATATATATATATATATATATATATATATATATATACATTGTTGTTTTTCACTTTGCATAGGTAGGAAATTTTGCATAAGTAGGATATTGTAGACTAGTTAAGATGTTTAAGAAAAAGACAAAAGAAACTGATTCTGACACTAGAAAAGTGGATGTACATGAGCAGACTGCATTACAGAAAGTTATTAAGAGATATCCACTTGCTGCTAAAACTTTAGAACAGTTCTGCAAGAAGTGGCGTAACTGGGCACTACAGGACTCTGCTTTTGCCTGGCCAGAAAGCGGTACCCTAGACCCACGTTCACTACATGACTTGCAAACTAAGATAGAGAAGGACAAAACAGGACAGAAATTAGTGGAACACTTACAACATGTCGCATTATGGATGGAGGTAGCAAGAGAATGTGGTGAGGAGCCCCCTCCTTATAATCCCACACATAATCTGGGAGAAACAGGACTATATCCTACCTTAAATGCAGTTACAGCTATAGGATACCAAGACCCTATTCCTATAGATCAGGAACTTAAACAATCCAAGGGGACCCTCCACAGTAACAAAAAGGAGACCTCACCCGAAAGGAGAATTTATGACCAAATGTTCCCAGGCCCGATAGAAGATCCTGAGATGAGGGCAGCGTGTGAGGATATAGGGAGAGAGAAAGAAGAGTGGGCAGAAATATCAGGTCAGCCAATTTGTGAGAACGAATTAGCACAATGGAAAGCAGAGTTAGAAGCCAGTACTGAGGAATGGAAAAGGGCTCGTCAAGAACAAGAGGAACAATTTAGAAAAAGCCTAGAAAATCAGCAGACTGAATGGGAAGAGAAAGTTAAGAAGAAGGAAGAACAGGATAAATATAAAGAACAAGAACAAAAGAAATTAGAAGAGTCACGAATTAAAGATTGGGAGGAGCGGAGGTCAGTACTGGAGAAGTGGGAACAGCATAAGAAAAAGGAGACAGACAGGGTGAAAGAGGAGTGGGACAAATTAAACGCAGCTCAAGAAAGACTGGACTCTGAGATCCAGCTATGAAAACAACAAAAGTAACAGAAAGCACATTGGGATTGCAAGAAATAACAGTCAGGCTGGAGCCTCACTAATGCCTAAGGAAACAGTAGCTGAGGGTGAGGGAAATCGTTACTTCATCGACCGATGGAATGACAATATGTATGGCTGGATGTTAGAGAACCAGCCGCAAATGTTGCAATGGCCTCCTGAGGGAGCACTTGACACTACACATTTGAATACTGCTAGACTTTGCATTCATGGGGGAGCAGGAGACCCACAATGGGATTTAGATTACATGAAGACAGGATTAGAAATATGGGAAAAATATGAAGAAAAACTGTGCTTGCTCCCCTTGCATTCAAGAGGAGGAACTATTCGATATGTCCCTTGGAATTTTACTGATATGGATAATATAGCTAGTGCCTTACCTCCTCTTAGTAGAGGAGGGGCTTCCTGGATTCAAAAGTTTGAGCGGGTTATGGCCGGGTATACTTTAGGGCTAGGGGATGTTAAAGCACTGTTAGCAAAACTCCTGGGAACTCATGCAACAAATCAAGTTTTTGCCAGAGCTAATTTACCCCAAGTTACTGTAGCAGAAACACGATATGATGGGTCTGAGTTTAATGAGCACCGACCCAGCGTTTGGAATTCTATAAGAGAACTATACTCCACCCAGAAGAATTTAGGGCCACTACTGAAAATGCGTTTTAAAATAGGAGAAGATATTAGTGCATATATTGCCTGATTTCAAGATTTGTGGGAAACGCAGACTGGAATGGTTTATTCTGACCCAGGTTTCCTGCCCCTATTTTTCCAAACACTTAGCAATACTTTGCCTAAATCAGTTCAATCAAGACTTGACATGATTGTGGGGTTAGAAGATGAGTCCTGGGCAAGACAGCAGTCACATATACACCACTTTGTCAAATTAGCTAAAGAAGAACAGATAAAACCTGAGAAGGATATGAAAAGTTTGCAGACAAAATTAATGGCATTACAACTGAGAGAGTTGCAGGAGGATCTTGATAAAAGTAAGGTTAAAGAGAAGGACAAGGAAAAGGGCGATGAGAAGGAAAAAGAAAGAGAAGGTTCAAATAAAACAGAAAAGCAGCATGAGGCAGAAAAGCAAAAACTTAGGGCCATTATAAAACAAAAGAATGAAATTATTAGAGATTTGGAACAGTATGACATTGAAGAAGACCCCTGAGAGAATTTTGGTTTATATGCTCAGGCTTGGAACAAGACAGAACCAAACAGTGGGGGTACTTGGAAAGGGAGACGGGCAGGAGCACCTCAGTCACAGCATTTTCAGAGAAGCGCCCTTAGTTGCTGGAACTGTGGCAGAAGGGGACATCTTCAGTGTGAATGCCGAAGCCCCCCAGCCCAACATCAGCAAAACCACAAGGGCCACCCAATGCCCACCAGGGTCCTCAGAGCAGGTTTCCCCAGTGGCAGCCTCCTCAAGGGGGACCACAATGACTCTCTATGGTGATGCGGGCCATGCTCAATGAGCGTGAGCCAATAATTGAAGTCCGCCTAAATGGGTATAAAGTGCAGATGTTGTTGGATTCCGGAGCCTCAACATCAGTACTGAATTCCCTACCCCCAGGCGTAAGCCTCTCTCATCAAACTACTGTGACAACAGGGTTTAATGGAGACCCAATTACTACCAAAATGACAGTACCCATTGAGGTAGAACTCATGGAGCAACATATCTATAAACCCCTATTGTATGCTCCACACTGTCCAGTTAATTTGATGGGATGGGATCTACTATCCGCCTTTGAGGTACAGATGACCTTTATCAGCACACCATCTGTTTTGCTCCTGCAGACAGTCAGCCAAATTTTGCTAAAATCCCACCTGAAGTTTGGGCTACCCCAGAAGACCCGTTTGGCCTAATAAGGTCTGCATCACTTGTCTGAATTACATTAAAAGAAAATTGTCAGGGTCCAAAGGTTGCTCAATATCCACTACAGCCAGAAGCTGTAGTAGGAGCAAGTGAGGAGATTGATATGTTATTGCAAAATGGTATTATAGAACCCAGCACGTCTCAATTTAATACACCCCTGTTTCCTATTAAAAAGCCCAATGGTAAATGGAGAGTGGTCCATGATTTGAGAGGTCTTAATTCAGTGGTGGAGGCAGAGTTCCCTCTTGTAGCTAACCCAGCTACATTGTTACAGCAAAACCCACCAAGGAAATATAGTACTGTCTTAGATTTATCAAATGCATTTTTTGGGGTCCCGGTCCATCCTGATAGTAGGTCATTGCTGACATTTCAATATAATGGACAACATTTTCAGTGGACTAGATTACCACAGGGATACACAGATAGTCCCTCAATTTTCAGTCGATGTTTAGACAAAGATTTAGCTCCTTTCAAACGCCAGCTGCCTGGCTCAGTTTCACTTGTCGAGTATGTAGATGATTTACTTTTGACATCAGACACTGTGGAATTGTGTAAACAATATACCTGAGAATTGTTAGTGTTATTGGCTAAGTGTGAACAGGGAGAAACTTCAGTACTGTGAATTGCAGGTGACATTCCTTGGAATGACAGTGAAAAGGAAAAACTATTAGGACCCATATTTCAGGAAGCTGTGCTCAAGGTCACTGAACCTCACACTGTGAAAGAGTTACGGGGGCTCTTGGGACTGTTAAACTATAGCTGTCTCTGGGTGCCAGGATATAGTGTGAGGACTCAGACATTCAGGAGACATTTGAAAGGGAACCAGAAAGGGCCCCAGCCTACAACTCTCAGTGAGGAAGAAAGGTTATGTTTGCAAACATTATTGAAGGATCTGAATGATTTGCCATCACTCTATTTACCTGATCACAGCCTCCCAGTGGATGTCTATGTGTTTCACTGCCCCACTGCTTGGGTAGCAGTTACCATGCAGGGAGATGGTAAAGTAATGGGACATTTGTCAGGATTTTTGTCTCTAGTAGAGCAAGGATTCACAGATTGTGAACAGGGATTAGTGGCAGCCACTGCAGCAATTGAAAAATTGTATACTTATATGACTCCCTTACAGGTAAACTTATATACCGACCACACACTTCATGCACTTTTAAAGTCCAGTACCATTCATTTCTTACCCGCCAGGGTAGGTAAGTGTGTAGCTGCGCTGCTATGCAGCCATATTAGACACCAATTGGTACCAAAGCAGAATCCTTTTAGGGATTTACAGGATCTCCTCCAGGTATCTACTGTCATACATGACTGCCTGCAGCAAGTAAGAGAAGATGTCAGACCCATGTTAGAGGTAGTGCCACCTTTGAAAATCCAGGATATGTCCCTAACACACCCAGATGCTATGCGGTTAGCATCTTGGCATGTTACGGGCATTCTGGGAGCAGAGGAAATGGCTAAACGGGTAGCACCAATTTTCGATGCTACCTGTTTAATCCCCGTGCCTGAAAGATAGGAGAGGAAAAACCTACCCAGCTAACTCCTGCAGCTTCTGGGGTGTGTGGTGAGACCCAGATTTTCAATGCCGGGGCCGCATATCACCCCAGCATTGAATATCTTGGTTAGATAGATGGCGGACGGGCTATGCGCCGACCAGATGAAAATTGGGCCCTAAATATTTAAATTGTGCCAGTCCCAGAGTGCCCATGTCCAACTCCATTTTGGGCAGTTAAACTTTGCCCTATTACAATTTATATTATCTGATGTATAGGGAGAGCCAGTGGGGGAATAGGGTTTAGGCGGATTGTGGGGTTGCATGTCCTGGAGGGACATACAGACCCGCAATCCGCATTATAGATTGAGGGCCATAGTGTCTAGCATCTACAAATTTTTGAGGACCTCCTAGGGAGGGAAAACATTTAAAAAGCAGAAAAAATAAAGAAAAGTAGAGAAAAAAAATAAGGATAAAAGAAAGTGAGTCAGAAATTTAATGCAACTAAAAATTCAAACTTACATTTAAAAAACATAATTCCAGAATTTCTAGGCATTTCTCAAGAAAGCTTTTTTCTTCAGTTTCTCTTTTCAACAAAGTCTTTAACAATGTCCTCAAAGTCCATTTTTTGGAGTGAAAATGCCTAGGGCAGAGGTTCCCAAGTCCAGTCCTGGAGGGCCAAACACCATTCAGGTTTTCAGGTTGTCCCTAATAAATATGCATGAGATGCATTTATCTCATGCATATTCATTAGGGACAGCCTGAACACCTGAATGGTGTTTGGCCCTCCAGGACTGGAGTTGGGAACCTCTGGCCTAGGGCCTACAAATACCAAAATCCGGTCATGTCACCAATTATATACACCTTGAGGTCTAGTTTAGTTCACTTTTATGTAGGAATTTTCTAACCAGTTTTTGTATGGTTAACAAAGCAGTGTACAATAGAGTAAAAAATAAAAAAAAATCAAGCAGAAATGGCAGCGAACAAGCAATGTCAGAGTAGGGTTTTCAACCCAGTCCTCGGGGAACCCTAGGCCAGTCAGGTTTTCAGGATTCCCAGAATGAATATGCATGAGAAAGATTTGCATGTTCTGCCTTCATTGTATGCAAATTTATCTTATGCATATTCATTGTGGGAATCCTGAAAACCTGACTGGCCTAGGGTTCCCCGAGGACTGGGTTGAAAACCTGTGGAGTAAACAACCAACAGCAAGAGGAAGACATCAGAGGAGACACATAGTAATCGATATCAAAAAGGAAGCAAGCAATATTCAAAAGCTTTTATGCAATTGGTGGCAACACTGACTGCCCAAATGCTTTAAAAAAATCTGTCAGTTCTATGGATAAATTTGTGCATTTTATATATTTAGGGGGTAATTTTATAAAGGTTTTTTGCGTGTATGTGTGTACCTATGCATGTAAAAGGCCTTTTCTAAAATATTGACTGGCTTAAATACGTGAAGATGCATACTTAGCTGGTAGGCGTAGCAGGGGGCACAGTCTGGGTGGCACACAGGCAGAGTTCACAAGTATGCACATAGATTATAAAATACCTTAATTTATGTGCATACTTGCAAACTTTAGCCATGAACCTTTATACCCGCTTGAGAACAGTTGTACTGTAAATACCACACCTGCATTCAAAGTGCACTTTCTACCACTTACACTAGTATTTTATAAGAACACATCAGTGCCTATGGGTCTTTGTAAAATAGCACCTAAGTAAGCACCCACTTGGCCTCTTAACATAGGCGCCCTGTTATAAAATTACCCTCCATGGGTCATTTTATAACAGGACACCTATGTGAGCTGGTCAGAAAGGTGCTTATTCCAAGCCTATTTTATGAAGAAAATTAGATGCCTTGTTTCTTTTCAAACTGCTAGCACGAATCCTGCAGAAATTATCGCTAAAATGAAGCTGTGGCTATTTTTACCTTCTCGGGTCTTTATGAAACATGTGTGTACATTGTGACTCTGACCTTGCTCCTCCCAAACATCTTCCCTGAACTTACCTACATCTAGGTCTCTTAAAAGTACTTTTATGCCTGGGGTAATTTTATAATAGGTCTTTTATATGCGCAGATAGGCATATATGAGTGAAGAAGGGTTCATAAAATTACTCTCAGAAAGGCAAAATTTGCCCATCCTGAAAAGGACTGGAGTTCGGGGTGGGGTAGGAAGGGCAAAAGAGGTCATATACTTCCTGGCCATTGAATGTATAACTTAGCTGCCAAAGTGCTGAATGCCAATGAGTAATTAGCAAATCAAACTTTAAATGTTTATTTTAGATTTGCACTTACACCTGGATCAAAGCTGGGATTTATACAGGTAGTGCTACTGAAAAGATGGATAACTTTAAACCCTTCGATTGGATGTCTGCAGTTTAATGTGGCCACACAGCTGAATATTGACCTCTGTTGAGGTAATAATCTAAGCATTTCTGTACGTAACACACTAATCTAAGGGGTATGTTTACTAATCGGCAGTTTCTAGTTCCACAGGTCTCCTTGTGGCCTTGGGCAAGCCTCTTAACCCTCTGTTGCCTCAGGTACAAAAACAAAGATTGTGAGCTCTTTGGGGAAAATATAAATATACACAGTACCTGAATGTACACTGCTTTGACTGGTAGAAAAGCAGTATATAAGCCTAGTTAAATAAAAACATAACCATCTGTCTCCTCAGACCTGGCACTGTGTTGCTAATCGCTTCATTACTATCCATTTAAATGGATATAAGTGCACTGTGAGCAGCTGTTTCTGCATTAAATCCCTTTCTGCATTCTATGCCATACTAGCACAGAAAACGTGCAAATGTCTGCGCTCACTGCTGCATCAGCCCATGAGATAGCTTTGTATCTTAGTGATAAGTCGGTGTGTTATAAGCCTGGTCATGCACTTTGATCATTGGAGGGAGTGCAGATTTATTATCATGCCTGCTTTCAAAAAAACTAAGGGGCCATTTTTACTAAAGCCCCATAACCAGTTAACGTGTGTTTTAACGCACAGCAAGTGGCAGCTGGGTTAATGGTAAAGCGCAAGGTAATTAGCCATCATGAGATGGGGAGGGGAATGGGCAGAGTGTGGGCATAGAGAGCACATTGCCACACGCTCAGTGGCACTGTGGCAATTAGTGTGAGTTATCTAATGAGACCTCTTTGGGTGCCATTAGGTGTACCCGCATTAAGTGCACAACATGTGCAAAGTACCCCATCGTGCATTAACTGCTGGAAGCATGCTAGTCATGGCCTCTACAATTAACATGGAGATTGTGCACTTAATTTGCATTTGTATTAGATATTAAGTGCAACACCTAAGCGGTCTTTAGTCAAAGGGCCCCTAAGTGCACTATCACTCAGGCTGCTGCTGTCTCAGTTGCTGAGCCTCAGATGTGGAATTTGTCACTGCCACATTTGAGGTCCAAGTCCAACTATCTTGCTTTTAGAGAACAAATGGAAGCCTTTAACTAAGATGCATGACTTGTTGGAATTATGATGGTACATTGCCTCTTCATTATGTCATTAATTGATTTTTAGACTGTCTTACTCTGTGAACTTGTTCACTGTATTTTATTATGAATGTTTATTCTACACCAGGGGTGGGCAAGTCCGGTCCTGGAGAGCCGCAGACCAGTCAGGTTTTCATGATGTCCCTAATGCATATTCATGAGATCTATTTGCATTCACTGCCTTCCATTGTATGGAAATAGGTCCATGAATATTCATTAGGGACATCATGAAAACCTGACTGGTCTGCGGCTCACCAGGACCGGACTTGCCCACCCCGTTCTACACCATACAAAATTATCTGTGACCACACTTGTGGTTTATAAATATTTTAAATAAATAAATAGATAGATAGATAGAAATGGTAGAGAAACCCTAAGCAAGACAACAAAAACTGACTAGAATAAGAAGTGGTCAACGTTTTATGACTGGCAGCTGGGATATGTCTCTGCAATGAAAACTGAATAGATCAACTGATTTTCATCTGCCACTGTCTAGTATATTACTATGTAACTAGAAATATTTCTTCAATGTAGACTTATGGTGCTGGTGACAAATACTGTGTATACCATGGACTGCCTGAAGAACAAACCACTCAGTACTAGAGAAGATCAAACCTAAGCTTTCTTTAGAAGTTCAGATGACAAGTCAAAGACTTTGACTTTCATACTTTGGACACATCATGCTAAGAGAGAAATCATTAGGGAAAGACATCATGTTTGGCAAGGTAGAAGGTCAATGCAAGAGAGGAAGTCCAGCAATGAAATATATTGATACAATAACAGCAGCAATGGGTGTCACTCAACAGTGAGCCATCTGACTGAAGACCGAATGCAGTTTAGGACAACTATCCAGAGGGTCGCAATGAGTCGACTCGATTGCACTTAACAACAACAACATTACACAAGAGAAAGTTATTCACTTTTGCTTGTAACAGAAGCATAGAAACAGAGAATGTGACAGTAAATATTGACCACAAAGTCTATTTTGTCTGTCCATTTCCCATTCCTTCTGCAATACCACAGAGCCTACTTGATCTGAGAGATTACCATCACGCCCTTGCAACCAAAGATCATTTGTGTTTACTGCATGTTTTTTTATTTTCTGTTTTAGTTTTCACCACCTTAGTAATTTCATGTATCCACCATGCTTCTCATAAAGAAAGAGTTAGTTATATTACTACTGAGTTGACCCCCCTTTGAGTCTCATCACATTTTGTTCTACAAACATTTTCCTACTAGTCATGTCATGCCCTATGTCCCCCAGAATTCCTCCAGTGTCATGTTGCAGTGTATTGCAAACTTGAGCTCATCAGGGATGATCACACAAAGATAATTTTTTGTCTCATTTTTTCTACATATATTTGATTGCTATCAAATTATCACAGGCTGTCAAATGAACATGCATGAGTGAGATTTGCATATAATGAAAGTAGTGAGCATACATACCTCTCTCAGGCATATTCATTAGGGATATCCTGAAAACCTGATCTGTTGGCAGCCTGAAGGACTGGAAGGAAATACAAGAGATGAAGGTGGCTAGCGAAACCATCTTGAATTTTTCTTTTACAGAGGATTTATTTAAGACCCATAAGTCTAGGATAGGATGGGGGTCCTTCTGTATTCTTGGGATTAGGAACTCTTGAGTGGCTGACTACTGACTAGAGAGTGAGGATTGTCCCACAAAAGATATTTATAAGGGTAGCTGCCACTTTAAGTAGTGAGAAAACAGAGAAAAAGAAAACCAGTACACCAAAAGGTAAAGTAAAAGGGTCTTGGGGAATAGGAGGCTTTAAAATGGCACAGATACCCCAATAGGTATATTTAGATAAAATAAAAAATAATGTATACACAATCTAAAAAGCAAGCAAAAACAATACAGAAGTTAAACATACAAATTGTATATTAAAGTCCTTCTTCATGAAGTACTCCTTAACATCCTTCCTCTTGATTCTCCTTTCTGATGGTCCCTAAGAAGGCACCTTCTTTTGTTGGCCTCCAAATCTGTTGCTGTTCCTGTAAGAGTCTGTAGTTTCACCTTTATATGTTTAGGGCATCTATTTTAGGCACCTCAAATGTAATGGTGCACTGGAATATTAAAAGTCCTTTGATCCCTCTAAGTATTGAGGGACATAGGGCCCGATATTCAACTAGGCAGGCTATGCGCTGCTACAGCACATAGCCCTGCCCACTCACACCTAACCCTGGATATTCAGTACCGCAGCAACCGCATTGAATATCCGGTTTTGGCACCTAGAGAAACCCACCGCAGAGCCTAACTGGGTAGCAGCAATATTGCACCGCTACCCTATTAGCATCTGTGGCTAAAACTAGGTGAACCAAAAGCTGGCCTAGTTTTAGCTGCAGATCACTAACTGGGTAGCGGTGCAATATTGCTGCTATCCGGTTAGCAGTTCTCCCTGCCTCCGTTACACCCGGAATGCCCCGACACTCCCCGATGCTTACCGCAGAACATCGGGGCATGTAGGGGAGATAGGAGGGATATTCCATGGCATTAATTGTGTAAGTGCCATTGAATATCCGGACTTAAGGCATTTACATGGTTTACAGGGCTGTAAACTGGGTAAATACCTTTCGAATATTGGGCCCATATTCCCTAGGTAGAGATATCAATAGGGAAATTACTTGCTCTCCTCTCCAAGGTATGTCATTGTCCCCGGAGGCCACTCCAGCCTTCTACAAAGTACTCGCCGTCCTCTGTTGAGTGAGCTCGCCAGTTCATTCTGCAAGCCCAGAACTCTTAACTGAGCCGGTGTCAAATGTAAGACATATTTGAGAGAGATGGACTCTACCATTACTCTTTATGCTTCTAATGGAGTATAATCCTCCATATTGTACAGACAATCCTTCAGGTGTCGGCGCACACAGGCCAGATTATACCGCATCAAGTCTGGAAGGCCAAGGCCTCCTTTCCCCCATGGTTTATTCAGAGCTCCCAACTTTAGTCTAGCACGACCAAAAAAGTCCATTCAATATCTTTTCAATTCGCTTTTGTTCGGTGGCTCTCAAATATAGTGGGAGGATTTGCAGGACATAAAGCCATCTAGGGAATATAATCATTTTGTACAGATTAATCTAGCCAACCAAAAATAGCGATAAGTCCTTCCACCGTCTCACTTTTGCCTCCAAATCCACAAACAATGCCCCTCATGTTAACTTTGTACAGATCCTTTGCCATTGTCATTATCCAAATCCCCAAATACTTAACTTTATCCTCTGCCCATTTCAATGGAAATTGACCTAGACAGTTCCTCCACATTTCCAGCAGGGCTTCAGACTTATTTAAATTCAACTTTAGACCCGCAAATGTGCCATAATTCTGAAACTCTTTCAACAGCATGTCCAGACTATCCACTGGATTCCCCAAGCACACCAAAAGGTCATCAGCAAAGGCTGAAATTCAAAACTCATCCTTCCCTAACTGTACCCCTACCAGAGACGGATGCATTCTAAGACATTCCAACAGACAAATCGAACTGGAGAGAGTGGGTACCCCTGTCTAGTACCTCTCTCCAAAGGGGAAGGGTTCAGTTATGTTTCCATTAATTATCAACGCTCTGCAGGGCCTAGAGTACAATAAGCAAACCATCTCTATGAATTGACCTGTTATTCCAACTCATTCCAACACCCAAAAGCGATAACTCAATGCACCCAAGCAACAGCAAACAGGGCCTTCAAGTTCTGTGCACCCAGATGCTGGAACACCCTGCCACCCAACATCCGGGCAATTCCTGACCTAACCCAGTTTAGGAAGTCAGTGAAGCACCATCTCTTCCTCAAGTACTACCTGGTAGCCAGCACACTAACAGCCCCCTCCCAACCTAGAACAGCCACACCAACATACCGCAATGCAACCTCAACTTAGTCTACTTCCAATATGACTTAAACATGACGCCTATGTGTAAATAGTTACCCCCTGTTACCCAAGTTTTAGCACCCATTCTCTGTAAACACAGAGTGGCTTGCCGCCCTGTTGTAAGTTTGTGTTCCATGTAAACCGCACTGATGCTGAATAGCGCGGTATATAAGAGACTGTAAATAAAATAAATAAATAAAATAAATACTGTACATGTAGTCCCACTGGACCCTGTCAAAGGCTTTCTCAGCATCAAAACTAATAAAGAGGGCCAATTGTTGACGTCTTATGATTTCATATTGTGCCACTAACAGCTTCCACACATTTCGGGCCGCCATATGACTCTGTATAAATCCCACCTGTGACTCTCCTATTATCTGCGGAAGGATTGGAACTAGATGTTCTGCCATTATCTTAGCAAGAATTTTAATATCCTTATTAAGTAGCGATATTGGTCTGTATGAACTTGGGAACAGAGGATTTTTGCCTGGTTTAGATAGTACTGTTATATAGGCCTGATTAGGTGCATACGGAAACTCTTCCCTCTGAACCAGCTCTATAAAATAGTCTGTTAAAGGTATTTGCCACTTTATTGGACATCATTTTATAAAAATCTGCCCAAAATCCATCTGGGCTCGGGGCTTTCCCTTTTTAATTTTTTAATGCAGTCCTGAACTTCTGGGACGCTACCAACCCATTTAATCCCTTCAGATCCTCTAACATTCGCAAATCCATGCCTTCCAAGAATTTCTGAGCCTCTGCTATTGTACAAGAATGAGATGGCACCACCCGCCCCTTTAGAGGGGGTGTTTTTTTTTCAGAACTCCAATCAGGGACTGAACCAAACCAAAAAGCCGATTAGATTATATGGAGGGAATGCAAAATGTTTGCACACAGGGAATGCAAAATGTTTGCGACTTGCAGCTTGGGCGCGCACCCCCTCCTCCTCCCCATACCTCTGTCCAGCACTGCCTGCTCTTTCCCTGCTGCTGCCACCCTCCTGTTTTTTTCACGGCAGCACTCGCAGCAGGGAAAGAGCAGGCAGCACTGGATGGAGGAATGGGGAGGAGGAGGGGGGCATGCGCCCGATCTGAAAGGTGCCGGCACTTTAAACAGATCTGTCCCTCCCTGATCTGACATCGCGTCGGAGGAGGGAGGGACCAGACTTTCTTAAAGTGCTGCAAAAAAGCTTGGGGGAGCATTTTGGCTGCCTGCCATTGTCCTGCCAGCAGCGGCAGGGCAACAGCAGACAACCGAGATGCGCCCCCAAGCCCTTGCGCCATGTGCGGCTGCACCGCTTGCACAGGGCTAGGTATGGTCCTATTTGCACACAAAGGAACTAAAAGAGACTAAGAACCAACAGCACAGTTTATAAAGCTAAATTATAACTCATTTTTATTTTGTTATTATAAACTGCATTATGGTTCTTGCTTTTTATTTTTCAACATATATTTTGCATTCACAGTGGGTGCAGAGCAGAACCAGGACATTCACCCACAGAACTCAATATTTAAAAAAAAAAAATCTGATTCTGATCATCTCACTAACAACAACCACCACCACTATTCTCCAGTACCAGGCATATTGTGAACTAATACAAAACCCTACAACAAAGAGCAAACATACTATACCATACCATACCATACCATATCAGCACAAACTTCCAAAACTCACATAAGAAGCCCATCCAAAAAAAGTGTCGCTGTAAATACTACAGGGCCCTGGAACATCCATACACCTATTTGAAAAGCTGAACAAGTCAAATAATACAGTACAGTATAGATCTTTATGTACAAACTCCATGTTAACAGAACACCTGGCCTTAGTCACACACTCACATCGATCCTCACCAAGTTCAGAATAAGTAACCATAATCTAAAGTAAAAATAAAAATATGTAGACAGAATTTAAACTGAAACCCCAAGAAGCCAGAGTCCACATGCAGTGCAACATCAGATAAATAAGAGATGCAGTTCCCCAATACTGTGTAAAATATAAAAAGTCCAATCACTAAAATTAAATAAAGTTATTTTTTCTACCATTGTTGTCTGATCTTTTTATTCTCTGATCATGCTGGTCCCAATCTGAGGCTTCTGCTTTCCTGTCTTCTCTTAGCTCTTTTTCTGTGGTCTATGGTCCATCTGCCATTTCTTATCTCTTCTTTTGTTTTCTTCACTTCCTTCCATCAGCCCATTTCCAGTTCAGTAATCCTCCCCAGTATCAGCCCCCTTTCCAGTCCTCCCCTCCCAGTACCTTCCAATGTCAACCACCTTGCATTCTCACGACTGCCACTGGTGTCTATTCCCTTCCAGTCCCCCTCCTTCCCCACTGTCCAGCCCCTTCTAGTCCAAATACCATCCCAGGTATTAGCTCATGTCCACTCTCAGTGCCACCCCCTCAGTCAGCTCCCTTCCAGTCGCCCTACTCTCTGTTCATCCCCCGTCCAGTGCCTTTCACACGTCAGCTCCCTTCCAGCCTCCTCCCTATTGCCCAGCCACCTACCATTCCCATCCCCAAGTGTCAGCTGCCTTCCAGTCCCCCTTCAATACATCCCGGGTGTCAGCTCCATTCCAGCCCCCTCCTTCCCCTGCCATATCAGCTCCTTTCCAGCCCCCTCTTTCCCCCATGTCAGCTCCCTTCCTGCCCCCTCCTTCCCCTGGCAGACCCTCTCAGTATCTGCTCCCTTCTAGTCCTATTCTCTCATCCCCCACATCAGCCAGCCCATTTGTAGCCCTAGCCCTAGCCCCTAGTTTTCTTCAAGGGCCAGCAGCACTCTCCTCCATCACACATTAGCCCATTTCCAGTCCTATCCCCTTATCAGCCCACTCCAGTCCTAGCATCCAAATCAGCCCATTACCAGTCATAGCTTATTTCCAGTGCTAGCTCCACATCAGCCCATTACCAGTCCTAACCCCCCCAATAAGTCCATTTCCAGTCCTAGCCCCCTAATCAGCCCATTTCCTGTCCTAGCCCCCCAAATCAGCCCATTCCCAGGCCTAATCCCATCAATCAGCCCATTACCAGTTCTAGCTCCCCCTTCCGATCAGCCTATTTCTATTCTTAACCCCCATCAGCCCATTTACAGTTCTAACCCCCCCTCAGCCCATTTACAGTTCTAACCCCCACGATAGCCCATTAACAGTCCTAGCCCCCCTCCCGATCAGCTTATTTCTATTCTTAACCTGTTTCCCATCAGCGCTGTGGGCTCAGCTTTAACAGAGCCATGGGAAAGGGAAACACTCTCCTTTCGCAAGGCTCTGCAAAGCTGAGCCGGCGCAGGAGGGTGCACTCTGTCAGGCCCTTCGGGGAGGCAGTGGCCGCAGGGCACTTCAGGCTGCTGCGACAGCGGCAGCAGCTTCTGCATTCTTTTTTTTTTTTTTGAAGGCTGAGTGAGGCGGTCTTTTTGGGGGCAATTTTTGCCGCCCCCAAAAAGTTGCCGCCTGAGGCTACTGCTTCACTCGGCCTCATTATAGAGCCATCCCTGTCCAGACCTGTTATAAAATTACAACATTAAAGTTTAGTTTTGTCTCTGATATACCTCCAGCATGCTATACTCTACTGACCAGGCTGCATGGACTATACAAATTCCTTTATGTGCTGAAAAGTTCTTGGTCTATTCTTCCAAGGGTTACAAAGTCAGGCAAGCTCACAGAACTATCATTAAAATTATCTACAGTACCTGAAGACTGGAGAATGGCCAATGTAATGCCAATTTTTAAAAAAGGTTCCAGGAGTGATCCAGGAAACTACAGAAAGGTGAGCCTGACATCTGTACCAGGCAAAATAGTAGAACCATCATAAAGAACAAAAATACTGAACATGTAGGTTTAATGGCACTCTTATGAAGGATACTCCTATGAGGAAAGGTTTAAAAGATTAGTGCATAACTTGGAAAAGAGATGGCTAAGGTCTACAAAATAATGAATGGAGTGGAACGGGTAAAAGTAGATTGGTTGTTTAGTCCTTCAAGAGATAGACTAGGGCAGGGGTCTGCAACCTTTAAGACGTAAAGAGCCACTTGGACCCATTTCCGAAGGGAAAAAAAAAACTGGGAGCCGCAAAACCATTGCGACATTTAAAACAAATCTAACACTGCATATATTGTTTCTTACCTTAATGCTATATACGACCCCCTACTTTTCCTGTTAAAATATAGGTGTTTGGCCTATACTCGCCGTATAAGACTACCCCTCTTCCTTCACACACCAAAAAAAAAAACGCCAGAAAATATCACAACAACAAGTAACAATATTTGATTTCAAAATTATGATGATTTTGTAGTCAAATCACTAATATGAAATAAAATTATTTTTTCTACCTTTGTTGTCTGACCAATTTATTCTTTGATCATGCTGGTCCCGATCTGAGGCTTCTGCTTTCCTGTCTTCTCTTAGCTCTCTTTCTGTGGTCTATGGTCCATCTGCCATTTCTTATCTCTTCTTTCGTTTTCTTCACTTCTTTCCATCAGCCTATTTCCAGTCCCAGTAACCCTCCCCAATATCAGCCCCTTTCCAGTCCTCACTCCCAGTACCTTCCAGTGCTAATCCCCCCTCAACCCCATTACCAGTGCTAGCCTCCCCTAATCAGCCCAATACCAGTCCTACCCCCCCATCAGCTCATTTCCAGTGCTCGTCCCCTCAACCCCATTACCAGTGCTCCATCCCTCCATGTCAGCCCCCTCCCTCCCTCCCTCCATCCCTCCCTCCCTCCCTCCATCCCTCCATCCATCCATATCAGCTCCCTCCCTCCATGTCAGCCCCCTCCATGTCAGCCCCCCTCCCTCCATCCATGTCAGCCCCCCCCATCCCTCCATGTCAGCCCCCCTCCCTCCCTCCCTCCCTCCATGTCAGCCCCCCTCCCTCCATCCATGTCAGCCCCCTCCCTCCCTCCATCCCTCCCTCCATCCCTCCATCCCTCCATCCATCCATATCAGCTCCCTCCCTCCATGTCAGCCCCCTCCATGTCAGCCCCCCTCCCTCCTTCCATGTCAGCCCCCCCATCCCTCCATGTCATCCCCCCTCCCTCCCTCCCTCCCTCCATGTCAGCCCCCCTCCCTCCATCCATGTCAGCCCCCCCATCCCTCCATGTCAGCCCCCCTCCCTCCCTCCATCCCTCCCTCCATCCCTCCATCCATCCATATCAGCTCCCTCCCTCCATGTCAGCCCCCTCCATGTCAGCCCCCCTCCCTCCATCCATGTCAGCCCCCCCCATCCCTCCATGTCAGCCCCCCTCCCTCCCTCCCTCCCTCCATGTCAGCCCCCTCCCTCCATCCATGTCAGCCCCCCCATCCCTCCATCCATGTCAGCCCCCCCCATCCCTCCATGTCAGCCCCCCTCCCTCCCTCCCTCCATGTCAGCCCCCCTCACTCCTTCCTTTTATGCCCCCTCCCTCCCTCCCTCCCTCCCTCCATCCCTCCATCCATCCATATCAGCTCCCTCCCTCCATGTCAGCCCCCCTCCCTCCATCCATGTCAGCCCCCCCCATCCCTCCATGTCAGCCCCCCCTCCCTCCCTCCCTCCATGTCAGCCCCCCTCCCTCCCTCCCTCCATGTCAGCCCCCCCATCCCTCCATGTCAGCCCCCCTCCCTCCCTCCCTGTCAGCCCCCCTCCCTCCATCCATGTCAGCCCCCCCCATCCCTCCCTCCCTCCCTCCATCCATGTCAGCCCCCACCATCCCTCCCTCCCTCCCTCCATGTCAGCCCCCCTCCCTCCATCCATGTCAGCCCCCCCCCCATCCCTCCCTCCCTCCCTCCCTCCATCCCTCCATCCATCCATATCAGCTCCCTCCCTCCATGTCAGCCCCCTCCATGTCAGCCCCCCTCCCTCCCTCCATGTCAGCCCCCCCATCCCTCCCTCCCTCCCTCCCTCCCTCCATGTCCGCCCCCACCCTCCATCCATATCCGCTCCCTCCCGGTCAGCTCCCTCCCTTCTTCTGCAGCCGCGGCTCTCTGCCTCTTCGGGAACCGCGGCTGTGCTTTTAAAATCATCTCGGAGCCCTTCCTGTCTTGACGGGCTCCGTGCAGCATTGTCCCGCCTCCAAAGGAAGTGGTAAACAACTTCCTTTAGAGGCGGGACAATGCTGCACGGAGCCCGTCAAGACAGGAAGGGCTCCGAGATGATTTTAAAAGCACAGCCGCGGTTCCCTAAGAGGCAGGGAACCGCGGCTGCAGAAGAAGGGAGGGAGCCCATAACGCCATAAATACCGGGCGGGCAGTGTGCTCCGGAGCCGCGGCAAAGGTGAGAAAGAGCCGCATGCGGCTCCGGAGCCGCGGGTTGCTGACCCCTGGACTAGGGGATACGCAATAAAGCAACAATGTAGCACATTTAAGACTAACTGGAGAAAAAAAATCACTCAACGCGTAATGAAACTATGGAATTTGCTACCTGAGGAACTTAGTAAAAACTGTTAGTGTATCTGGGTTTAAGAAGGGGTTGGAGAAGTTCCTGGAGGAAAAATCCATTAACCATTATTAAAGAGGATCAGGGAAATCCACTGCTTACCTCTGGGATAAGCAGCATGGGATGTGTATACATTTTGGAAACCTGCCGGGTATTTCTGACCTGGATTGGCAACTGTTAAAAACAGGATACTGAGCTTGATGGCTCTCTGGTCTGACCCAGTATGGCATTATCTTATGTTCTTAGTCCTTTAGGATTGAAATCTGGTAGTTTTCTTAAAAATCAAGTAATAAAGGAAGCATTTCATACAGAATCAATTGCGCGAGAGGGGTCTTGAATGTTACACTTCTATGACTGCTTAGGTTTTCGTGGTGTTAAAAACAATGTGCTCTGTCTGAGCAATCGGAAATTGCACATAATTCTGTGGTCTGAGAAAGTTTCTCACCTCAAAAAGGTAATTATAATTCTCTGTGGGGATCTTAAGAACAGATTTTTGTATTAACGATGTGGGTTTATTTACAGACAAAAAGTACAAAATACAAACCAAATGTCTGTGGTTTCTGCTAGAGAAAAGGCTTTTTCACTTAGCTGGCTCAATATATACCACACCACCAAAACCTATTTATTTATAAAAAGAAGCATTTAGTAGAAACATTCATACATTATGGGGAGGATTATTACCAAGTGGATTTTTTTCCACACACAGCATAATGTGAGAGGTAGAGATACTGGAGTTGCACCATATCATTGCTAGGAACAAAACTAACAAAATATCATTTATATCATTCAGTGTGCGCTAAAGCATTTCAGTATATGTTGTTCATAAAATGAACATAGTGCATTCAATGGTATAACATTTAGCAAAATAACATGAAAAAAAGCACACACTAAAAATAAAACCTGTAATAAATGTGAAAGCCCATTTCAGACAGGCCGTTAGGATGGAAGTGATTTTAAAAATCAGAATAGTGTAACAGATTTGCATTGCTGCAGTCAGGAATATCAGAGGTTGCAATTAGGCAGATAATGGGCCCCAATGAGGCCCACAATCTCGTAAAGGGGCTAGTGGTTCACCCATCCCTTGACTACCTCTGCAGCTCTTATCCCTAACACTCCTGACCCTACCATCCAACTCCCCCTGCCACTAAATTCCCTGACATCAAGCCTCATAACCCCTCGATCCCTCACCTCAGTTATCAGGCCACATTATCTCTCAAACCTTTCCAACTCTCCATGAGGCCATAGCATCCCCTGATGTGGCAGACTGAGAGGTGTTCCAAGGGCGGGGGCCAAACATTGGATGAGATATGCCAATGGATCACACAAGTAGATGTCTTAATTTAAAAGGTAACATCAGTTTAAGGTTTGTAGTAAATGGTGCTGCTCTATATCCTCCATGAAGATAAGCATATTAAGCCATCTATTTATCTTTATATGTCAACCAAGTGACAGTGCAAAAATGCAAAATGACAGAAAATGAATCTTGTATTCTTTGCACTCCCCTAGTTCTTCATAACAACAACAGTATATCACTGTACTTTTCACACATTGCATACTGTCAATATTAGAAAACAACATGAAGGCCAATGTAACTAATGTTCCAGGGCTAATACATCCTAATACTTGGCCTATATATCTTTTTGTTGGTGAGCAATATTTCTCAGAGATGGCGTTACAAGAAACATTGATGCTGTTTAATTCTTGTAAACTGATATTTTGCCTCATTGTCTTCATATCCTACATAGTTTCTTAAGGACCAGTACTCAGCAGTAGCAGTGAATGGTTTAATTTAAATGCTGGTGCTGGTATTTAAAGTAATATGTATATTTAGTGCCACTAGAGCAAGAGGAGAACCCCACCTGCAGAACAACCAAGCCCAAAAGGAGCAGGAGGACATGTCACTGGTAGGAATGAGAGCTTTATTTGTGTGTCAATAGGTCTACCCAACACATGTTTTGGCAGGTAGGCCTTCTTCAGGGGTTTACAACTTTAGATAACACACATAGGCACACAATGAAACATAGGTCATCATTAAAATGTAACAAAATCATAACCAACTAATAAATACATAAAAACAACGTCTTCAATATATAAACAAGCAAACAAATAAATAAGCCAAACAACTTTTAGGTGATTACACTTTGATACAATGATTAAAGTTTTCATTCTTGTTATAAACAGCCCTTCACATACTGTCGTATAGAGGTTACTGTGCATATACATATACATATTTTCATGTATTTGTTACCTGCACATCATGTTTTAATAGGAGAAGCTACACATTGTAATCGTGGGGTTATTAGCAATTTATTCTGTTTGGATTTAACGGGCCTGACACAATTGTTGCCCTCCTCCTTTCCCTTCTTTCGCTATGCTTTAGCACTTCATAGATAGCTTCACTTCTCTTATTTCATTTTTAATTATTTAATTATCTACTTTTAGTAATGCATTATTGTGATCTCTCCTTCCTCCCCCTTCCTCCTCCCCCCCTTTTTTCTTTGCTCCCAGTGGTTGCAAAAATTTTAGCCACTCTTGTAAGTTATAGGTCTCTCTCCTCCAGTTCCTTTAGTGATTTAGAACAGATTTGAGAGCATATCAGTGTCTCTCATTCTCTGAATGGTGAGTTTTTAGACTGATATATTTATTTATGTATTTATATATTTATGATTTTATTATGTTTTACATATCACCAATTATGCATTTTCATGATTCCTTGGTACAGATGTTCTTTGTCATATGTGTTTTTAATAGATTTATTTTGATCCCTTTTTATATATGTCATTGTTTCTATTAATTTATTATTTATTACTCATTGTTTCTTATCATTGAATCCATGCTGTTTTTAATGTAATTGTTTTATACTAAGGGGTATGTTTACTAAGCAGCGGTAATGGCTTCTGTGCGATATTGGAGCCACGGCCTCATTGAATTAAATGGGGCTGCGGCTCCGATATCGCACGGAAGCCACTACCGCTGTTTAGTAAACATACCCCTAAGTATTTAGATTATGATATGAGTTTGGCTTTTTACACATACGCTGCTTATTTCTTTATTTCTTTACTTGTTTATATGTGATAATAATGTTTTTATATATTTATTAGTTGACTATGATTTTGTTACATTTTAATGATGTCCTATATTTTATTGTGTATGTATGTGTGTTTTCTAAGGTGATAGTCTCCCGAAGAAGGCCTACCGGCTGAAACATGTCTTGGGCAGGCTACTGACAGGTTCATATATGAAATCAGGGATACACATTTGGGGGGGGGGGGCGGAATAATCAAAGAGCTTAACACAGTTAGCAGACCTGCTAACCGTGTTAATGCCTTTATCCAGGATATTCAGCAGCACTAACACGGTACCCCTGAATATCCGTGGATGCCACTGTTGCTGATCGGTTAGCATCAAGGCATGCCAGGGCGGCCCCCATCGATAACCAGGCAGCAGCAATATTAATCCATAAAGACTAGTCTAACTTTAGTCGCAGAAGCTAACTGGGCAGTGGCTGATTATCACCGGTGCCTGGTTAGCTTCCCAGCAAACCGGGCAACCTGGATATTCAATGCCCGAGGCCGGAAATGGCCCCGACATTGAATATCCAGGTTTAAGGTTCAGTAGCAGTGGCTAGCCAGTTTAGAAGCACTAGCTGCTGCCATTAAATATCAGGCCCTTGGATTTTAGTGCCTCCCTGGCCACATCCCCAACGTGCCCCCGTGCAAAATAGATGTGATATGGAAGTCCATGAGTAAAATGACCTTTTCTAAAATGGCCTTTTATACATGGATGTGATTTACGTGTGTACATTGGTCATTTTACACATGTAAATCACAAATAAGGTTTTTAAAACAACCCTCACAGTCAGTGGCACTGAATATACATGTGGAGCCTGATTCAGACAGGGGCACATCAGGGCCGTCCGGATGGCCCCAAGCAAGACGGGCCTGTTTAGACCAGATTCTGGACCGTGGGAACAAAACGTTTCCACAGTAGCCAGACATGGGCCTGAGGATGGCTCAGCATGCCCCTTCTGCCTGTAGGGACATCCTCCCTGCAGGTACTCCGCCTCCAGTGGATCCAGCCCCCTTTTCCCTGCCGCCCGACCCAAGGCTATCCTGCTGTGGTCTGGATCGGGCAGTGAGGACCCCCCACACCGGCCCCAGCTGTGGATCCCCACCCAGCCCCAATCATTCCCTTTGAGGTGGAATAAGCAGCACGTCCCCACGGGTCCGGCAGGACGTACAGGGTTGTGACCTGAATTGACCTTGTATGTGCTGCTGTGCTGGCCTGCCCACTCTCCACTCTGATCCTGCCCCCTCCCACCTCCACATGGCTCTACACATCCTGAGCATCAGGATGTACAGGGAGAGCCGGAGGGAGAATCGGGCCCAGATGGCAGCCCCGCATCTCTGTATAAGGCCTATAGTGCAGTCAATGTTGCCACTGATACCTGATTAGTTTAGTCCTGCTATTTAAGAGGCCTATACTAAAAATGTATAGCTTATTCATATAGGGGGCTATTCGTGCCTTCCCCTGCCGGCATTTAACCTCCCTGCCGGTTGTGTGGGGAAGTTAGATGGGGGCGGGGAGGGGTGGAGTCTGGGCAGTTGCTGGCCCTGCACATATAGAGCTGATTCTAATGTCAGCCCTGTACATTCAGGGCCAGCGACTTGTGCGGGGAAGTTATTCCACCTCCGAAGTGGAATAACTTCCCTAGACATAAGAACATAAGAGATGCCATACTGGGTCAGACCACGGTCCATCAAGCCCAGTATCCTGTTTCTTACAGTGGCCAATCTAGGTCATACATACCTAGCAGTTTCCCCAAAAGACACAGGTTCCACAATGCTTGTATTGGGTCAAACATTGATATCCTGAGTCCCTTCTTAATAATGGTTTATAGACCTTTCTCCAGGAACTTGTCCAGACCTTTTTAAACGCAGCTACACTAACAGCCTTTACTACATCCTCCGGTAACAAATTCCAGAGTTTGATTACACGTTGAGTAAAAAAATATTTTCTTTTATTAGTATTAAATAGTTTACCCTGTAGCTTCATTGCATGTCCCCTAGTCTTTCTATATTCTGAAAACGTAAACAATCTATCTACGTTTACCCGTTCCACTCCATTCATTAATTTATAGACTTTTATCATATCTCCCCTCAGCCGTCTCTTTTCCAGGTTAAAGAGCCCTAACCTTTTTAGCCTTTCTTCATAGGAGTATCCTTCCATCCCCTTTACCATTTTGGTGGCTCTTCTCTGAACCTTTTCTAATAACGCTATATCCTTTTTAAGATACGGCAACCAGAATTGCACACAATATTCAAGGTGCGGTCTCACCATGGAACGATATAGAGCAGGGGTTCTCAACCCTGTCCTCGGGACCCATCTAGCCAGTCGGGTTTTCAGGATAACCACAATGAATATGTATGAGAGAGATTTGCATACACTGCCTCCATTATATGCAAATCTCTCCATGCATATTCATTGTGGTAAATAGTTGAATGACCCATGTACATATGTTGTTAGTTTATTTGCACATAGTTACCCTGTTCATTTGTTTCCTGTTCAAAACCCCCTGTTATATTGTAAATGCAGTGAAGTTCCCCTGCTCTGCATATTATGTTACATGTAAACCGCACTGATGTAAAGAGCGCGGTATAAAAGAAAGTTAAATAAATAAATAAATAAAAAAGCATGGGACAAACACAGAGGATCTCTAAAGGTAAAAAGGGGACTGTTGTAGTTGTTGATATGGAAGGACAGACTAGATAGGCCATGTGGTCTTTTTCTGTCATCATATTTCTATGTTTCTATGAATGTTTGTTGTTGTTAGTGAGATGGTCTGAATCAGATTTTTTTTAAGATATTGAGTTCTGTGGGTGAATGTCCTGGTTCTGCTTTGCACTCATTGTTGAGGGATGTAGACTATCTGTTCAAAAAAGAAAAAAGCAAGAACCATAATGCAGTTTATAACAAAATAAAAATGAGTTATAATTGGTATTATAAACAGTGCTGTGGTTCTCACTCTTTCTTTTAGTTCCTTGGTGTGCAAACATCTTGTATTTCCTCCACATTGTTTGGTTCAGTCATTGACTGGAGTTTTGAGAAAGACACCCCCCACCCGCTCCGGAAGGGGGGGAGAGGGAGGGCACCATCTCTTCTCTCGCCTCAGGCAGCAGATTGCCTTGAGCTGCCCCTGGTTAGGCCCAAGTAGGGCCTTTGAAACAAAACGCCAACACAGCTTCACAGTCAAGCTGCAATCAAAAAGCACACCTTACATCCTGTGCATTGGGGTTATATAGAGGGCAGGAAGAACCAAAACAGCCATCCCAAGAGGCGGATGTCACAGCAAGAGGGAATGTACCTACTGATATAGCTAGAAATGGAATGGGATTTCTTACATATACAAGATTCACAGAAAAATGTTTCTCAAGTCTGTCTTTAGGCAGTCTGGTCTTTGAATATGTATGAAATAAATTTGCATGCATTGTCTTCACATCTATCTCATATACAGGGTGGCCCAAAAAAAGTGAGAACTCATAAATTAAAAGCTTAAATAGTTTACTTATTTACCTTTTTTAGCTATATATGATGAGGCCGCCGGGCCGGTCCCGCGGCCGATTGTAACTCGGGCCCGGGCCCGGCCTCGGCCCTCGTCACGTGACCGGGGTGCCAGCGAGGTGGGGGCCAGAGTCCAGGGAGATGGTTGCCATGGGATCGCTTTCCGCGTTTGCGGGAAGCGATCCGATTGGCTCCATCAAGTAAGGGGAGGGGGAGAGAGTGCGAGGAGCCGCGTGGCTCGGCCTTTCTTGCGGCTCCTCGCTGACGGTCGGTGGTCTTTTTCCGGAGTGCGGTGCAGTGTGGTGCGGGCCGGTGCAGTGGCGGTGAGATTGGGGGAGCCGGGGGGGGGGGGGAAGACCTTACCCGCTGCGGGGTTCCGCATTTTAAAAAAAAAAAATAAAAAAAAAATAACGAAACTTCTCGGGCTTCCAGTGGGCGGTGTGAGCTGTCCCTGTAGCCGGGGGGGAATTCGTTGGGAGAAGGGGGGGCGTGGTTTGTTGCTGCGGTCCACGGGTGGCATGGGGGGGTCCAAGACTGGTCGGCCGGGACGAGCTGGAGTTCGTACCCGGTCCCAGAGTGTCCGTCGGGGGGCAAGGGGGCCTCCTGCTGCCAGGGGGGGGGGAAGGCAGGGTGGGCTGGCTCTCCCGGAGGGGGTGGGCGATGGCCAGAGGGGGCGGGGGCGGCGTCGGTCCACCGCTACGGTGGGGGCCGCGGCGGCTCCAGGGGAGGCTGCAAGAGGGGTAGTGCAGGGGGCTCAGGGCGCGGGGTCGGCCCTGCGTGCCGGTACGGGGTCGTCACCAGCGGCTGGTGGGGTGGGGGCCTGCGGGGACCAGGCGGCTGGCTTTGGGGTTTCGCTCCCGCCGGGGGGTCTCTCGGGGTCCAGTGGGGCTGGCCCGTGGTTTCCAGGGGGGCCGGTGCCGCCTTACTCGTACGGGGGTGGCATGCCGGTGTCAGGGGGGGGGCCTTTCTGCCGCTGGGCAATTGGGGAGCGGGTTTTAGGAATTGGGCTGGGGCGGGAGTAGCCGGGGCCGGCTGTGCGCCTGGGTGGGATGCGCACTGGGCAGCTGGGGGGGTAGGTGCCTCGGGGTGGCAGCATGGGGGGCTGCCGGCATGGGGGGCTGGGCAGCAGGGGCTGGGTGCGGCTACTGTGGGACCTGTTTTTTCCTTTGCAGGTTCCGGTTGGCGGAGAGTCGGCGCCAGTGTTGGCGGGCAGCGGCATGGTGGTGTCCGGGCAGACTGTCGAAGCGGCAGGTCCGGATGTGGTGGTGCCGGTGTCGAGTGCTCCGAGCGCGGAAGGTGAGTTGGGTGACACCCTGGGGGTGGGGGCAGGTGGGGGTTCGGTCGGCGAGGCTTCGGCAGCGGTTGGGCATAAGTCCAAGGCTAAGCGGAAGCACGGGCGTCGCTGTCGCCGAGCTTCCTCTTCGTCCTCGTCGTCCAGTGGGAGTTCGTCCGAGGACGGGGTCGCTGAGCGGGGGCGGGGGGAGGGGGCGGGTCCCGCCGTGGTGCGTTGCGCGGAGCTTTGGGAGAGTGTGCCACGCAAGTTGCGGAGACGCATCCGGCGGCGGCAGTATATTGACATTTTCCGGCTCCTGGAGTGGCGGAGAAGCGTTCGGGTGAGAGCCGCAGGAAGCGAAAAGCGGACGAGAAGGCGGGCAGGGTGCGCAAGGTTTCACGGAATACCTTGAATTGGACCCGGGCGTTTTTGCGGCTGGCGAGTGTCTGCGGGCACGCGGAGCCGGCCATGTATGGGGAATTGTTGGCGTATGCGGATGCCATCCTGCCGGCGTCGCAGGCTCATGATGGTTGGGCGTGGCTCAACTATGATGAGGAATTCCGGGATCGGATGGAGGAGAATGCGCAGCTGTCCTGGGGACGCGCGACATTAATTTATGGCTCACGCAGATGTCGGCCAAAAAGGGGGTAGGGGGAGGTGGCGGCGGGCCTGTTAAGGCCGGCGGGCAGTCGGCGGTGGCAGGTGTGCGGCCCTTTCGTGCCGCGGGCGCGGTCCCCGGAGCGCCCAGTGGCGGTCCCAGCGGGGATGTTTGTTGGCGATTTAATAAGTCGTCCTGCCCGTTCTCGGACTGTAAGTTCCGACACGCCTGCTCTATCTGTGGGGGAGGACACTCGGCTGCGAAGTGTAGTAGAAAAGGGGTGTCCGGAACCGCAGGGGCGGGTCAGTGAGGGGCAGCGTTGGGGGTTGGCGCCAACTCCCATTGACGCCGGGGCGTTGTGGCCGTGGCTGGAGCGCTATCGGCTGGGGCGGCGCGGGCGGGCGGCACGGGAGTTGTGGTTGGGGTTTACGGAGGGCTTTCGTATTCCGTATCTGGGCGTAATTTCGGGTCAGGTGGCCTGTAATTCTGCCTCGGTGCGTCATTTGGCCGCGGTGGCACGGGATAAGATTGCGGCTGAGTGTGCGCTCGGCCGGATTGCGGGGCCGTTTGTCCACCCGCCCTTCTCCCCCTTCGTTGTATCGCCGCTGGGGGTGATACCCAAGAAGGAGCCGGGTAAGTATCGGCTGATACATAACCTCTCCTTTCCTCCGGGGGACTCGGTGAATGACCATATTCCGACGGAGTGCTGCTCGGTGAGGTACGCCCCCTTTGATGCGGCGGTGGATTTGTTGCGACAATGTGGTCGAGGGGCTCTGATGGCGAAGGTGGACATTGAATCAGCATTTCGCTTGCTGCCGGTTCATCCTTCGGCTTTCCCCTTGCTCGGCTTTCAGATGGATGGTAATTATTATTTTGACCGGTGCATGCCGATGGGCTGTGCGATCTCCTGTGCCTATTTTGAAAAATTTAGTTCCTTCCTGCATTGGGTTGTAGCTCAGAGAACGGGGCGTAGCTCTATTGTGCATTACCTGGATGACTTTTTGTTCGTGGGTCCTGCGCAGTCCGCGACGTGCGCGGACTTGTTGCGTCAGTTCGGTGAGATGGCGGGGGCGTTCGGGATTCCCTTGGCTGTGGAAAAAACCGTGGGCCCGGTCACGGGTCTGTGCTTTCTGGGGATTGAGATTGACTCTGTCGCCTTCGAAATCCGTTTGCCGGCGGACAAGGTGGAGCGACTGAAAGCGCTGGTGGCGGCGGTGGGGTCGGCGGCGAAGGTCACATTGCGGGAGTTGCAGTCACTGCTGGGGCACCTGAATTTTGCCTGCAGGGTGATTCCGATGGGGCGGCCGTTTGCGCGGCGTTTGGCCTTGGCTACGGTTGGGGTGCGGAGTCCGCACCATCGTATTCGGATCACGGCCGGGCTGCGGGAGGATCTGCGGGTGTGGGGGGCGTTCCTCGCTGATTTCAATGGATGCACCATGGTGCAATCGGAGGAGCTGTCCAATGGGGATTTGCAGCTATTCTCGGATGCGGCGGGCGGTTCGGGGTTTGGCTTGTATTGCCAGGGTTCCTGGTGTGCTGAGGCCTGGCCGGTGGCCTGGGTGGAGGCGGGCTTGACGCGTAACGTCGCCTTCTTAGAGCTCTTTCCGATTGTGGTGGCCTTCTGGGTATGGCCCGAGCGTTTACGAAATCGGAAGGTGGTGTTCTGGTGCGATAACGCGGCGGTGGTGCAGGTCATTAATCGGCATTCCCCTAGGTGTCCGCGGGTGACGGCGTTGATGCGAGTTTTGGTCTTGGCTTGTTTGCGCCTCAATGTCACAGCGCGGGCACGCCATGTTCCGGGAGTGCGTAATTCTATTGCTGATGCCTTGTCTCGTTTTCAGTGGGCGCAGTTTCGGTTGTTGGCCCCAGGGGCGGACGTGGCGGCGACGCCTGTGCCGGGGAACCTTTGGCAGATTGGGACCCTGGTCTGAGGGGGTTGCTGAGGTCCTCTGTGGCTCCAGGTACGTGGACCGCCTATCGGCGTGGGTATAGCCGGGTGCGGGCCTTTTTACTCGGGAGGGGTTGGCGCGGTGGCCCGCTTGGGGAGCAGTTGGGGGGGTCCTTCATTGTGTGGGCGCGGGAGCAGGGCTGGTCTCGGTCTTCGGTCCGGGCCGCGTTGGCGGGTTTCTCCTTTTTCAGTAAAGCGGCGGGTTGGGGGAACCCGAGCGGGTCGTTCTTGGTGACGCGGTTGCTGGCGGGGTGGGGGCGGGAGCGGCCCTCGGCGAGAGATTGGCGGCGCCCGGTCACCCATGAACTGCTCGTGCGGATATGGGCGGTTCTGGAGGAGGTGGTGACGACGGAGCATGAGGCGGTGTTGTTTCGTGCTCTGTTTGTTACGGCCTTTTTCGGAGCCTTCCGGGTGAGTGAGCTAGTGCCGCGTTCGCGGCGGGGGGATGATGGGGGAGGTTTGGCGGTTCATTGTGTGACAGTGGGGCACTCTGCGGTGCGGATTTCCCTGTCCCGGTCCAAGACTGACCAGACTGGTAGGGGTAGGCAGGTGGTGCTGTCGGCGGCCCCGGGGCTGTTGTCCTGCCCGGTGAGCAATGTGCAGGCGTATGCCCGGGTGCGCCCGGCGCTGGGTGGCCACTTTTTTCGTCATGGGGACGGGGGTCCGGTAACTCAGTATCAGTTCACGGCGGTGCTGCGCTTGGCGCTCCGGCGGTTGGGGTGCCCTGAGCGGCAGTTCGCCTCGCACTCCTTCCGTATCGGTGCTGCGACAAGCGCTGCTGCGGCTGGGTTGGATGGTGGGGTGATTCAGCGCATTGGTAGGTGGCGCTCTGGGGCGTATGTGGGATATGTGCGGCCTGACTGAGTTTGAGGGGTGGCGCTGGTGGGGGGGGGGTGGCGGGGGATTGGACGGGGGGGGGGGTTCTTTCATGCTTTGTTTTCTGTTGCAGATGGACAGCTGCCGCTGCTCGCCCGGAATGCTACTGAGAGTGGGTCCTCAGCCGGTGAATGGTGGATCGTCGGGCACTCCTTCGTATATTGGGCTGAGAGGAGAGCTGTGCGGCGCCCGCTTGGAGTGCATCTGGGCCTGGCGGTCCGTCATGTGCGGTTGCGGTGGCTGGGAGAGCGCGGCATGCGGTGGTGGCACTTCCTTCCGGTGGTGCGGCGGGCAGCGGATCAACGGAGGCGCCCGTTGGGAATCCTGGTCCATCTTGGAGGCAATGACTTGTCCGGCTGGACGTGTCGGCAACTCATCAGGGCGGTTCAGCGTGATCTTCGCGTGCTGCAGCAGGAGTGGCCGGAGGTGTCGATCATCTGGTCGGATATCATCCAGCGTCCGGCTTGCCAGTCTCAGCGGCGGTGGTCTCGTGGTCTGGCGAAAGTGAATCGCCAGATCGGGCGATGGGTTCTGCAGGCCGGTGGCTTGCAGGTGCACCATTCCTGGGTGGATGTTCAGTGTTCCGGACTATACCGCACGGACGGTGTTCACTTGTCCCCGGTGGGACAGGATCTCCTCTTAAATGATTGGCAGGAGATTTTGGAGCTTGTGGTTGGTCGCAGCTTTATTGGGGGGGGTCGGCGCGAGGATATGTAATACCTCGCGCCGGTGGCGGGGTAGCAAGACAGCGCTCGCCGAGGCTGCGGGAGTGCTAACTGCTTTAGGAGATGTGGGGAGTGAAGGGCTCCCCGGAGGTGGGGGCGAGACCTCCCGGTTGGGGGTCTCGGCCCGGTAGGGGGGTGTGAGAGCCGGCCTTTGCTACTAGGATGGCGAGGCTGGCGGTGGGGGGGGGTGGTGAGGAGGATGTTCCGCCTTGCTAATAGTATGGCAGGCGGAGCATCGTCCGGTATGGGAGTGGGGTTTGTGATACAGGTTGGTTGCCCATGTTGGGCGGTTATTACATGTATGCATTGGTAAATAAAGCTGCGACCAAGGTTGTACCATATTAAAGTGTCTGGGTATTTATTATGTATAATAAAATATGTGTGGGGGATGTGAGGATGCGGTAGAGGGCGAGGTGGGCCTCCGGGTTACCTGAGTTAATGATGAGGCCGCCGGGCCGGTCCCGCGGCCGATTGTAACTCGGGCCCGGGCCCGGCCTCGGCCCTCGTCACGTGACCGGGGTGCCAGCGAGGTGGGGGCCAGAGTCCAGGGAGATGGTTGCCATGGGATCGCTTTCCGCGTTTGCGGGAAGCGATCCGATTGGCTCCATCAAGTAAGGGGAGGGGGGAGAGAGTGCGAGGAGCCGCGTGGCTCGGCCTTTCTTGCGGCTCCTCGCTGACGGTCGGTGGTCTTTCCCGCCCTCCCTCCCTTGATTTAGGGTGAGGGGGTGGTGGGGGAGTGGGTTTGTTGCAGCTGGGGGGGGCGGGGTAGCAAGACAGCGCTCGCCGAGGCGGCGGGAGTGCTAACTGCTTTAGGAGATGTGGGGAGTGAAGGGCTCCCCGGAGGTGGGGGCGAGACCTCCCGGTTGGGGGTCTCGGCCCGGTAGGGGGGTGTGAGAGCCGGCCTTTGCTACTAGGATGGCGAGGCTGGCGGTGGGGGGGGGGTGGTGAGGAGGATGTTCCGCCTTGCTAATAGTATGGCAGGCGGAGCATCGTCCGGTATGGGAGTGGGGTTTGTGATACAGGTTGGTTGCCCATGTTGGGCGGTTATTACATGTATGCATTGGTAAATAAAGCTGCGACCAAGGTTGTACCATATTAAAGTGTCTGGGTATTTATTATGTATAATAAAATATGTGTGGGGGATGTGAGGATGCGGTAGAGGGCGAGGTGGGCCTCCGGGTTACCTGAGTTATGTCATAGAGCGGATGCTAATGAAAGTGGAGACTTAGAAAAAAACGCTGTCTTCACACAAAACAAATGATGTGCAGAAGATGCAATTGCCCTGCAGCGCAGCTAGAGGGAGCAGGCGAAAACTTACAGAGGCTGAGTTAACACACCGGGCTGATGATTCTGCAGAAGTTAATCAGCTGCACCTGAAAAGTAGCCCGGGGAACTCAAACGTGGAATGCCTTTATAAGCAGAAAGCTAGTGCAGGAGCAGAGAGAAGGAGGAGAAGGGGAACTGAGACAGCCAGGAACAGCAGCCCAGCCAGGTCAAGCATTGCAGCCAAGACAAGCAGCACGACAAGGACAGCAGGAGCTGGAAGAGGAGCAGAAAGAGCCAGAGAGAAAGATGGGCCGTGGAGAGTCAGTCCGGAGAAAGACTTGGTAGTAGGAGACCTCAGAGGTAAAGAGCTCAGAAGGAGAGAGCCATACCTGGAGAGAGGCCTACGCTCACCAGAAGACCCTGAAACAGGATTGAAAGGCTCCAGAAGGAAAGGTACTGATAGCAGAGTTACCTATACCAGGAAGCAAGGAAGTCTGGATTCCTCACCAGGTTTTCCTAGGCTACAGAAAGGTCAAGTAGTGCCCAGAAGCTTCCAAGAGAAAGTCTGCCAAAGAGACTGTGTCCTGAGAGAAGTGCCTGAGAAGGAAAACTCCAGTTATACCGGCTACAGGAAGCCAAGGTATGGTGACACTTTATTCATAAAGAGAAGCTCAGCTCCTAGAAGCTCTTGTAAAGCAGATATCCAGTTTGAAAAGAAAAGAAGCAGGCCAGAGTTTTATAAGCCAGGACGTAAGGGCATAGGAGCAAGCCATGCTTATTTGAGAGCCCTAGAACAGCCTTACTGGAAACAAGGGAACAGAAACAGTGACCGGCAAACTATAGCGGCCAGGGAAAGCTCCAATTCAGAGGGAGATAACAATGACCCAGAGCCCATGCAGATAGCGCTTGAGGACCCTATTCCTTTATCTGAAGACGAATTAATGGATTGCTCCATTTGTATAGCGGGCAGTTTTGAATCACTCCCTGAACTGTGAGTTATACAGACATTGCTTTGAGAATACTCATGTTTGTGCTGAATGAAAGAGGAATGTTCACTCCTTTGTTTTGCTCTAAAGTTTGAAAGAATCCTGGGTTAAATCCTACAAGCAACTGTGAAGTTTGTAACAGTTTACCTCTTATGTTGTGGTGGAAGCCTGAAAAGAAGGACTTTCTGTATTTCTGTATCTCAGCGAACCTTTTATGTTAAAAGGGAAATAAAAGCCTTATTTACCCTCTACTTGGCATACACAATTTATTCACATAAGGAGCAGGACTACAAAGACCAAGATACCCTTGGCCTTAAAAGAGCCCTCTACTCCCAGAAAATAATAATATGCTCAACCTACCCTTACAGCCACTGGCCACCAGGGGGGGTTGATGACAATATAACATCTTTATTTCAACAATTTTCGGTCGCCATCTTTTTTTATTAAAATTTGTCAATCGTTTACATCTATCTTTTTGAATTTTTAAATAACTTATATGCTACGAGATGTTCTCACTTTTTTTTGGGCCTCTCTGTATATTCATTGTGGATATCTTGAAAACCAGAGCTAGGGGCTACTGCAGAATCAGCTTTAGAAACACCATTCTAGATAATGTACAGTGTTAGGCATCCAGAAGCACATGCCACATGTATGCAACTCTCCAGGTTTACACAAGTTAATAGTATAGCCATTTGGGTCCAGAATAAAGCTCACATGTGTATGTGGGGAGGTGTTAAATTTATTTTTTATTCAAAAAATGTTATTAGCATATTCATACATCAATATTGATTAAAATCAAAATGTTAGAAATTATTGTGAATATCTGCTCTTGATCTCCAAATTCTATAAATAATCATCCACATTTCAAACAGGTTTACAGTCAACTGTTACTACAAAACAAGAAGACCACATAGGAAAGGGTGCAGAAGTGGCAGATTGGACAAGAGTGAAGCCTTGACGCAGTCCTGCAAGACAGATTGGATAGATCATATTGATCATCATCTGTCGTCATCCACTAGGTTACCATGTGAGACTTTTCAAATAGACCCTCCTTCCCTGTTAAAAATGGTGGGGTCTAAGGATTCTAAAGTGACATTGCAGTCACTAATGTATGAACTATTATTGCTGAAAGACCTCATGAAAGACACTCATGAAGGCCTGTGACAGGTCAGATCAGAACAATGCAATTTGAAAGTCCAATTCAATTCTGTTTTGGCCAGGATGGACATTTTGGAAAACAAAGAAGAGACTGTCGGTGCAGATTGCTACCGGTAATCCCAAGTGTAAGAGAGTATCCCAACTCAAACGTGATCTAGAGGATTTCAATAATAGATCAAGGAGGAACAACGTGCGAGTTGGGTGTTTTGGAAGTAGTGGAAAGCTTAGATATCATTGGTTTATGTCTGAATTTATCCCAAGACTATTGACTATATCATTTGATTTGCCTTGAAAATCAAAAAGGCTTATAGAACCCACTTATACCAGACTGTCGCTGCACAATTTCCCTCACCTGTTGTCATGAAGTTGCTTAGCTATCCACAGACACCTCCGATTTTTCAGAATTACAGGCACCACCACTAAAATATAAGTGGAAAAAAGATCTTACAGATCTGTAAAAGTCAATGGTGTCATGGCAGAAATAATTTCTCACCCTGGGTGAGGTCACTGAGCACCACAAGAAGTTCATCATGTCTCTATTTTATGGTTTTCAAGAGAGTAACTTTGTGTAAGGGATGCTATTTATGTGTAGAAGAGAAAAGCGTATGTGTATTTGTATGTTTCTAATTTTGGAAACTGCCTTCTACTTTGCCACACTCAGAGTTATGAATCCCAGTAATTCAGATGTACATGCATAGGTATACATTTAATGTAAATATATCACAAATGGATGACAGTATTAAAAACTTGGGTTGGGTTGAGGCTCCTGAGAGATGAATATGTGACAGAGCTGAGTAGATAAAGACAGACAGCATATCATCTGTATTGATGATGAATTTGTAGGAATTATAAATTCATATGACCATAAGATACGCCATACAGGGTTAGACCATAACTCAGTTCAGTCAAGCATCCTGTCTCTGACCGTGGCCAGTCCAGGTTACAAGTACCTGGCAAGATCTGAAAGAGATTAATTCCCTCTCACTTACATCCAGGGAGAAGGAGGATATGTCTGGAGAATCAGTCGAATGCAAGGACCATGTGATGGCAATGGGTCTTACTTGAGCCTTCTGGATGAGCACCTGGAAGACTGGAGACAGGACCACAGAAAGAGTTCATTGCTTTCTTTTTTTTAAAACTATATTAATAGTTAACTATTCCATGTGAAAGCTGGTTGTCTCTATTTTGAAGTTGGTGGCTATCTTATTTATTTATTTATTTATTTTACAATTCTTATATACCGCACTATTTGCAATCAGCGCGGTTTACATGTAACAAAAAACATCCGACAAAATGCATATGTCTGGTCATTACATTGAACAGGGAATGGGATTATATCTTATATTGATTGGTATTAGTGTGAATGTTTTTGTCAGTGGTTTGTTTGGCAAAGATGCTGGGGGGGGGGGTGTAGGAGGTACATGTAATGTGGAATTATGGTATAGATGTTAGAATGAATTTTATTGTGAAAACTGTGGATGTTTCTCTCCTCCCCATTCCCCCTTAGTATGTATGATTTGTTGGTAGGAGGGCAAGGGTTTGTGATTTATTTACATTCTCTTATATACCACGCTATTCTGCATCAGTGCGGTTTACATTGAACAAACTGAAATTACATTGAACAGGGCATTATAACTTGGAGATAACTATTTTACAGGGAACATGGGCTATGGAGGGTTAAGTGGCTTGCCCAAGACCACAAGGAGCACCTGTGGGACTAGAAACCCCAGTCCTTCCGGCCCAAGGTTGCTGTCCTCTAGTGGGATTTGAACCCCCGACCTTCCGGCCTGAAGTACCTTGCCCCAACCACTAGGCCACTCCTCCAATTATGGAAATGTGTATGTGTGAGAAACAGTGAGTGTTGGTCAATGGATTGTTAGAAACCAATCCTTAGAATGCTGTTCCCATGGTTAGAGATCTATTACTAACTTTAAATTTTCCTATTACTCATGTTATGGCACGATTGCATTTAAGCAATGATATTTGGTGCACTTCTGCCTATTATGTATGGTCAAACTTCTTTCTTTTTTTGTTAAGTCTACAATTGTGTGTACCTATTAAGAGAGTAAATCCATAACACAATGCAATTATCAAAAGTATATCATTAAACATTCATACATAAACTATAAAAATTCTTATTTTTATAAAAAATGATACAATATCAACTATGTTTAATTATTTCGTAACTTATTATTTATTACATTATATGTCACAAACATTTATACACCAATAAATATATTATCACACATTTCTATCATCTTGCAGGGTATATCACCAAAACTTCTTTTATGCTCCTGTAGCTATGTCCCCTCTTTCTACTCAAACCGATCTCTTCTCATTGGACGATCAATCAGACCGTCTACAGTTTTGCAGCCATGTAGATGGTCTGATCGATCGTCCAATGAGAAGAGATCATTTTGAGTAGAAAGAGGGGACATAGCTACAGGAATGCTTTTCGCCTAGTGTCAACAAACTTTCTTGGGAATGTTAGGGCAGAAAACTGCAAGGAACTAGTAGAAGACATGCTGATGCAGTATCAGAAACTTGGCTTCAATATGTCTCTAAAGATCCATTTTCTTGATTCCCATCTCGATTTCTGTCCTGACAACTGTGGTATGGTTAGTGATGAACAGGGCAAATGTTTTCACCAGGATATCGCAACGGTGGAGCAAAGATACCAGGGAAAATGGTCCATTACAATGGTGGCTGAATACTGCTGGACACTCCCCAGAGAAGCTCCCGAACAGCTGTACAAGAGACAGGCGAAAAAATCTAAGAAGTAGTCTATGACTTGTTTTTTTACAGGTATTAACCGAAGGCCTATTATATTTACTATTGACATGCATTTCGTGATGTAAACATTAATTCTTGTAGATTACAAAAAAACTAGAGCCAACTTTGCAATTTCACTTTCATATTCATGTTCAGCATATAAAAATTGATACAAAATGACTATTTTTATTTCAGTAACATGACTTTTGTAAAAATTTGTTGACCTGTGTTATACAGTCATTATAACTTAAAGATCAAATTGACCTACATCCGTTTCAACCTCTATGTTATGATCAGGAGCCATTGGTTTGATCTGCTATATCTACTCCACCTTTACTAGAATTATAGTCCAAGATCATGCATGTTTTTTTTGTCTGGACGTGTGTTATCTACTTCTTCTTGATCATGCAAACTGCTCAAAAGAACAACCACTTTTCCTTTCTTCGGGCAATAGGAAACCAGAGTGGCATCATCGCGAAAGGCAAACAGTAAAGTGAATACCTCTAAGCCCTTTGCTGTCACAAATTCTGAAGGTAATTATTTTCTGTTCTTTTGAATTGTCCCCAAAAGTGTCATTTGTTTTTCTAGCAATTAAACTGCAGAAGAAATTGTCAACAGTAACATTTCTGCCAGATCACGTCAGTCGTTCAGTGAGTTGCAGCACAACTCTTTCACCCTGATTCTGTTCCCTGTTTTATCCGAGTTCCCTTCCTGTATATACTTGAAGACGCAGAACATATGACTTTGCACTGTCACACAACATCCATAGCTTTATGCCATATTTCCCAGGTTTGCTGGGAATATATTGTCTGAACGGAACACGGCCATGAAATGTAAGCAGTTGCTCATCCACGGTAACATTTTCACCAGGAACAAAGGCATCACTTAGAGTTGCTTCCCAAGTATCAAAAACGTGTCTGATTGGAGCAAGCTTATCCATGCCTTGTTGTTCACATCTGTTGGTTGCATCATCAAATCTGAGAGCACAAGAAATTTGCTGAAAACGGTTACGGGCCATATTTTTGCCGAAAACAGAATGACCATCTTCAAGGTTCTGCAACTGAACTATGGATTCATTTTGTGACTTGTACACGTCTGAGAGGATCAGAAGTCCAAGAAAACGTTGAAATTCTCCGTCTGTCAATTCTTTCTGGGTGTCGTCATAAATGTGTCTTCCTTGTTTGCTCATCAGCATCATGATTTCATTCAATAAGTTCTTCCTCATGAACAAGTGGAATGCTGCGAGAGGGCCATCAAAATTTCATACAGCATACCTTGTAGGACCTTGTTGTACGGGCATGACATTAGCTCTGGCGTATCTTCCAGCAGCTTGCTTTATAGGTTTCCTGTTCCATGATGTGGCATCCTTAGATACATAGGCTTCAATGGCAACATTTGTGCTTATAGTTGATGACCTCTTAGCTCCTCTATGACCACAACTAAAATTCCTCACAGATGATACTGACACTGAGGACTCCTGCCTCCTTCCCCGTCCAGCACAGCCTCGACCTTTGCCTCGACCTGTAACTTGACTGTTTGCTGCAGGCGATGTTACCGGCTCAACATCAGTCTCACATTCACTTGGCGACCAACTGCTGTCGCCATCTGAATCATGACTGTCATCATCAGATTTATCGCCCGAACTTGGCTGATATGCTTCTTCGCTTGCTGAATATGCTGCATCATCAGACGACTCAGAGCCATCACTGTCAGCATCTTGCTGCAATATTTCTCTTACTTGGGCAGCTGAATACTTTCGTTTTGACATCATAAACAATAACCTAAAATAAATAAACAAATATAAAGTTGAATAAAACGCAAAGCAGTTTTACTATAGGTGTACAATAATTGTGATGAACGAGCTGAAAGCCTTTAGATTTCATCGGAAATAATGAGAGAACGTATGATATCAATTACAGAAAATGTGTAATTTTCATAAAATAAGAGAACAAAAAATAAATAATACATAATTAATGATAAATACCTTTGTCAGATCAAAAAATACAAAAAACTGCAAATTGTATCACGATCCAAACTGGACGTAAGCAACTGGGGTCAAAAATGACCCCACTGGTTCTCTGTGCTGCAATTCATCACTAGTGTCACCTAGCAGATGAAAATTATTCCTCTCATGGCGCAATATAAAGAGAAAATTGACATGTTAAAAGTCATAAAAAGATTGCATTCTCGAACAACTAGTTTCCGAGTTATGCGTTGTGAAACTTGCAATGTGGTCACTTTTGACCCCATCGTTACTCCCAGGTTTAAAAAAAACAGGCATATTGAGGTTTAGGCACGATTTCAAAAACATGGACATGCCCAATATCTACATAGATATCCCCAGATTAGTACTGCAGATTGGATGTCTAAAAATAGCAAAATGGTTAAAGTAGTTGACTGGGACCAGGGAAGCCAGGGTTCAAATCCCATTACTGCTATCATTGTGATTGTTCAGAATACTGGGGATGGTGGAGTGCTGTCTTCTCTACACCCTCTGGATGTTTTATAGCCAAAAAAACCCATTCATGCCTGGAGCAGGTATAACCTTGGATGCGACTCAGGACATTTCTGGATGTACAGGCTCTTTGGAATTCCCCATCCATAACTCTACCATACCCCTGTTCAGACTTGGATGTTCACAGACCCATGTACTAAATCAATTTATGAAAATAGTTAGCTGATACCCTACTGCTCCAGACCATATGGTAGCCTAATGGTTAGAACAGTAGGCTAAGAACCAGGCTGGTTCAGTTCTCACTGCTGCTCCTTGTGACCTTGGGCAAGTCACTTAACCCTCCATTGTCCCAGATACGAACTTAGATTGCTAAGCCCTCTGGGTCCAGGAAGAATACCAACTGGAACTTGCCTTGAGCCCTGAGAAAGGTGTGAGCTGAATGAAATTCCTTTTCCCTTTCCAGATGAGCCAGCCTGCAGCTTGCTGACCTGGAAGAAAACCGCAGGCTTCAACCTAAATCCTTCAGCACTATTTTCAGGCATGGTGCATTTGTGGCCTAGCCATATTTATAGCGCTTTGTTTCTTCCTTTATGTATGAGCTTTTGCTGTTCTTAAAGATCACACTGACACTTTCTCCACTTTTCACTCCCTGGTGATGTTATTTCACAGTATTGAAGTTATATACAGGGTGGCCCAAAAATAGTGAGAACATCTTGTAGCATATAAGTTATTTAAAAATTCAAAAAGACAGATGTAAACGATTGACAAATTTTTAAAAAAAAGATGGCGACCAGTAATTGTCGAAATAAAGACGTTATATAGCTAAAAAAGGTAAATAAGTAAACTATTTAAGCTTTTAATTTACAAGATGTTCTCACTTTTTTTGGGCCATGCTGTATATATATATTTTATTTACCTGATCCATTATTGATCTTGGAAATGAAAGCTCTGAATCAGTCAGCTAGACTGACCATTTAATGCAAACTCTGTATGGAACTCTACCCGGAAAGGCCCGTTAACATTGTGATATTTATACAACTCAATGTTTTCTGGCTACAGATGTCAAGAAAGCTGCACACTCTAATAATAATCTTCCAGAAAACACTGTAGACAAAACAAACAAATGAACCTACCCATCATTCTAAGCCAACAGAAATTCTCTGTCCTCTCATTAAGTGAAAACATGAAGTAGTCTGATGCTGCAGACTTACAACATCCATGACATTCAATAATGTTATGAAGCATTATATATGTATTAACATGCCTCTTTCTTGCAGAGCTGGCTATATTGACTTTTTAATTCCTGCAAAGTTCTTGCTCAAACATGCCTCTATTTTATGTAACTGAGTCAGTTTTGCATGCTCTATTGTGTATTCAGTTGTTGACTAGCATGTTTGCATAGATCATCAAGATTTCCCTACTGACCTCAGAATACATTACAAGAAAATTGTGCTGACTGGACACTTGCGTTGCATTAAAATAATAGTGAAAAGCTCTAATAGCTATATTGACTGGAGAAAACTGAAGTCTTCAGTTTCATAGGTCTTGAGATTTTTTTATGAGACCAACATAAAAAGCTATTGTAGCCTACGAGCTTTTGATAGCATGCATGTCTATTCTAAATGGTCTTAAAACTTTCCTTAAAAGATATCACAGCCTGTAAAGATTCTTGTAGCTCCTCTAATCTGTAATCTGTTTCTGACTCAAGTCCACAAATCTTTATTTTAAGTGGAACACTCCTTACAAACCTCAACTGGATAAGGGAATGCATCAGGGAGATCTCCCTGGGATTGCTCTGGCAGATGAAAAGAGGTTCTTTCAAGCTTTCAGAGCTATTAATATGCTCTCTTAACTATAATAAAGACAATTCCATATCATATTTTGTTGTCCCAAATTGAATAGTCTGCTGAGAAACTCGATGAATAGTGGTAAGTTGACAAAAATGTCTTTCCTTCTGGTAACATCCATAAATTAAATTCAACAGGCAGCTAAATAGTTTGCATACATGTAGGGACCTCCATTGACGTTAGGCACCCCATCAGGTCATGCGAAAGGACTAGCTTGGAATCTATTGGACTCCTTGGTGTACCTGGTTTCTCACTGTGACTCTCCTCTTTTTTCTTGAAATACTTTGTTGAACACCCTAGTTCAGAAAATTGATCCTCTAGACTGAGCTTTCCTTTTCCTTTCTTGAGCTGATGCACCAGTGGAGAAACTCCCGCTGCCCATCATTTGGAAGTAGAACTTCCACAGTTGCAGGCACCTTGACTCTTCCCTTGCTCTTGAAAATCCCTCTTCTTTCTTCATATCACTCTAATGAAACTAATCCCCTCAGAGCAAGAAGGATGGGAAATGCCCTCCCTCAAAAGGATCTCACATAGATTCTGACTTAAAGCCCGTCACGGCTGCTCCAAGTACACCCCTTTTCTTTTGTCCCTAGGACTATGAACCTGAGCCCTGGACTGTTGCAGAAGAGAGAATCTAAAACCTTCCATGCACTTTTAAAAAAAATTGTTACTGCACTCTTCAGAAGCCATCCGCTTCAGAAGCCAGTCAGGTTTTCAGGATATTCATAGTGAATATGCATAAGATAGATCTGCATGCACTGCTTCCTTTGTATGAAGATCTATCTTATGCATATTCATTGTGGATATCCTGAAAACCTGACTGGCCTGGAGATCCCAGAGGACTGGGTTGAGAACCACTGTGCTAAAGTCAGTCTAAATAACAATTCCTCCTCCTGTGAGGGTGGGCATTGACTGTGCATCATGGGTAGTACAGGCACCAGTAGAGTATGGTAATTGCCAATGTTGCAGTTGCAGTTAGTGTGGGTGCACCTACCATCACCTCGATAAGTGGAGCTATGGGGGACCCATAGTAATTGTCAAGAGCCGGAGCGTGTTCTAAGGAGCTTCCCTGCATGGTAACGTCAGGCACAACTGGCCATGCCCCAGACAATTACTGCAGTGCATTAGGCGCAAAAAAAAAAATACTGCACTTTAGTAAAAGGGCTCCTAAATTTGGTTTTAAGCAAAGGAAGATTAAGTGATGTACTGTAGATTACAAGGAGCATCAGTTGCATTTACTGTAGTTTCCCTGGTTGTTAGCCCACCACCCTAACCATTAGGCTACTCCTCTACTCCACATACGAAGTATGGATGCATGCATATATTTTACAAAATACAGACGTACATCATGACAGCTTATGCTCCAGACACACTTTTCCCCAGAACATGTGTACATACAACTTGTGTAAAAGTACATAACTTCTTTTTGCCTCATATAATTTTATGTGTGTAACTCCAGGAGTAATTTTATAAAAGCCCTCTTTTGAGTGTAAAGAAAGCCTTTACATGCAAAACAATCCTCCATATTGTTTAAAAGTAGGCGCTATGTTTTCTTAACCCTTACTTTTATACCTGTATATGCTGAGACAAATGTTACAAGTGCTTCCTTGAGCATGTAAAATGCTGTTCTACACACTCAAGTCATTTATAAAATTGTACCCTAAAGGAAGTGAGAACATGTACACCAACTTAAAAAGGACTAATTTAATGTGAGCCTTCTGTTATGCAGGCTTGGTGTTTTTTGTGTATGGGAAAATATGTGCATATTAAGGGGTATGTTTAATAAAAGGCATCAGCTGCTACTGTGGGGCTAAAACAGAATTATCGCCCGGTGATATCAGCTAAAGCGAGCAAAAAGCAGATTTCACAGGCAATTAACCTGCAATATCTGCCTTTCGTGCATGGAAAGGGGTGGTGGAGTGGGATCAGGACTGATTAGGGTGGGGAGTAGGTATGCTGATTGTTGGCAGCCATTAGTCAAAACCTTTTCACATGATGGCTGTCAAAATCAGGCCCCAATGTGGCTGCAGATAATGCAGGACTGCCCCATGCTGGCGGACCCTGACACAGATGCTGCCCATGCAGTGGCCCGAGTGGACACTCTGCTGGTGGATGGCAGGGCAGATTGATGAGGCATGTGATCACCAGCAGGGGGCACAGTAGCAGCAGCTGGTATTGGAGGTGTGGATACAGAAGGCAGCATAGGTGTACCAATGGGCGACCAGATGTGTGCCCCAAGTTGACACCCGGAGGCATTCAGTCAATCAGTCACTGCCAGCTGTTGTTCCTGGAGTGCCAACTGCCTGACACGGAGGGCCAGATGCTGTTCCCCCAGTGCCACAGTGCACCTGAGGAGTTGTAGTTTTTCATGCACATACACCTCATGGCCCTCCTGCTGGGTGAGTATGCATTCTGCACAGTGCACCAGCTGTACATATGTGCATGGGTGATGCTGCCCATGGTAACCACTGCTGACAGGCTGGATTTGGGGCTCAGGTGATGGTGCAAGCTGGTCCTCAGTATCCCCTGAGCTACTGCCCTCCAGTTCTGACTGGCTCTGTACTTCCATCCACAGGAGCTGCAGGCTGGGAGGCATTCCCCTCTGGTGGTGCCATAGCCCTATCCACTGACTGTGGCAGTGGAGGATTCTCTGGCAGTGAGGCATGCATGGGGTCAGCACTGGGTCCAGCATCTGTTTCAGCACCTGCTGAGAGAAGCAAGGATGACCAACCTAACTTGGACTCCCGCATGCATCAACCCTTCCCCACCTCCACACACATTGGCTGCAGCGGTGCACTAAGGCCCCAGGGACACCATACCACAGAGGTGGAGGGGCAGCGGGGAGACTGAAATGCAGTCCAGGTAGGTGCCACCACTATAGAGCCACCTGGTAAGACAGCAGAGGGAGATGTGACAGTGCAACACGGCCATGCATGCCCCACCCCACACTAGTGGGGACATGTGTGAGAGGGGCACTGGGTGGTTCATTGGGTCCCCACACCATAGGTGAAGGTCCAGGGCAGGGGACATGCAGCAGGTGCATGGCAGCACAGACATATTCCTTGGGCCAGTGGTCACTGTGAGGTGTCCATGTCCCTGACATCCTCCAGTGTAGTGGTTCCACAGTGGCTAGGACCCACTGTTCTAGTTCAGTGAAGCGCACCCCACTGAATGTCCTGGTCCACAGCACATGCCTTCCTGCAGATATCGCATCGCACCTGCTGCCACTTGTGCTTCACGTCTTCGATGTCCCAGTTGTTGTGGTAAATGGCGTTCAACTTGTGGCATATGGCAAGCCACCTGCTCTACTTCTCATAGGCACCTACACGGGCCTCTTCAGTGCCCATGAGAACCCTGAGGTTGCCTAGAAACTCCTCGATGAGGAGAGTCTGTTCCCCATCACTGAAATTACGCTTCCTGGAGGACACCTTGGGAGCCATGGCAGAGAACACAGCAGCTCTTGAATGGTAGTAGCCTCAAGGGAAGCAGTATTGGAAAAATGACATTTCACAGAGGCATGGTCATGCTGGCATTACACGTTTTATAACGGGTGGATATACAGCAATGTACACATTAAAATGCATGGAATACGGAACATGTCCATGTGTCTGAACACGCGTAAATGTCCACGTTTGACACACAATGTATAAATGTGTGTGGCTCTGCACATCTTTCTTCCAGTGAGCAACATGTCCATGATGTCCTGTGAGCTGACAAGAAGAGATATTAGATTCTACAGCCATACAGCTACTGACACAGTAGGTACTAAGGGTCAGTGATGTGACTGGGATCATATGTGTGCTGGGGCTGTGCCCCTGATGCATGTGTGCAGTGCCGGCAGCCTTGTGGGTAAAGGTGGTATGCATGGGCCTGTGTGCAGGGGCCAGGTGCACAGGCACACACCACAGGCCAGGCCAGTGTGGCATGGGGCTGTCTGGGGCAGGGGGCGACTGGCTTGCATGAAAACATGGCAGGACCTGACACATGGCACCCCTTTGCACTAAACCACTCCCACATTTGCTGCACCATGCCTACACAACTGCACTGTGGTCACTGTACAGGGGGTGTATATGTTCTGACCCCACAGGCCTGCTCACCTAGATGCACTGGTGTGTGTGGCATGCAAGACACCCTAGTGGTGCACATATGGGGGTGCATCCAGTCCTAATGGGCATGTCCACAGGCACACATGGTGGATGGGCCACCCACTGGGTTCCCTGCTAGAGTGTGTATGAGGGGCCAGTGGTTTAGCGCATCTCTTGCCCCATGCCTCCCACAGGGGGCATTGGGGGGGATGTTAGGTGGCACCCCCCCCCCCCAGGGCCCAGACTGACCATTATCCTGTTTCACCCTCCTACAGGTTTCAGGGGCAGCAACCAGGTGTGAAGAGATGGCACAGGAGAGGGCCAGGGTCCAGTGTGCCAATGCCTTTCTGGTGGTCGCTGCCCATGAGCAGAGACATGCCAAACACCATCACCCATATGCCAGGGTCTCCAGGCCTGGTACCCAGTACCTTGACATCAGCGATGACCTGTGCTGGATACAGTACAGGTTCGACCGTGAGGTAATACATGGCGTGTCAGGAGCTGGGGCCACAGCTTGCTGCACAGGCACACAGATGGGATAAAGTGCCATGAAGGTGCAGGCAGCTCTGGCCTTCCTGGGGACTGGCACATTCCAGTCTGCTGTTGGAATGGCAGCAGGACTGAGCCAGGCAGCAGCATTGTGCAGCATCTCCCAGTTCCTGGATGCCTTCATAGGACATGCTCCCCATTACATCTCCTTCCCATGTACCCCACAGCAGCAGCAGCAGCAGACCATGCTCACATTCAGTGAGATTGCAGGGTTCCCGTCCATCCTCAGGGCCATTGAATACACTCATGTGACTCTCTGCCCACTGCGCCTACATGAGGCGGCTTACAGAAACCAGAAGGCGTACCACTCCCTGAAAATGCAGGTCATCTGCAATGCCCAGATGGAGATCCTGGGTATTGTGGCACACTTCCCTGGTTCATGCCATGATGGCTACATCCTGGTACAGTCAGGGATACATGCTGACTTTGAAGATGGCACAGGTCAGTGTAGCACGCACATGCATGCAAACCCCCAGAAGCACAGGGGCATGGTCAGCCTTGTGCCTGCAGGCAGGCCGTGCCCACAGGGGGGCCACACCATGGCTATGGGTTGACCATATGTGGCAGGGGGGCCACAGGCACCCCTACCATTGCATGGTCATGGGGGAGGCAGCTACAATCACAGCATGGACATGTTGGGGGCTGGGGATGCACAGGGGTCAGGGCTGCCTGGCCCTAGACATGGGTGGTAGGGCACCACATGGCATGGGTGAGGCACACATGCATGTTGGGCCTGGTGGGGTGGCACCTGGTGCATGGGTATGATGACACCTGCATAGCTGGCCATGGCGCTACGTTTTGACATTTCTGCCACTGTTCTTATCCACAGGTGACAGGGGATACCTGCTGAGAGAGTGGCTCATGACCCCCCTTGTCAACCCATACACCCCGGTGGAGGTCAGGTACAACCAGTCACACCGGCTGACACACTCCTTCATAGCGTGTACATTTTGCCTGCTGAAGAGCCGCTTCTGCAGCCTTGACCTGTCTGGAGGGGAGCTGCTCTATGCCCCAGCCAAGGTGTGCAGGATATTCCTGGTATGCTGCATTCTGCACAATTACACCCTGTGTCAGAGGCAGCCCATGCCAGATGCAGCAGTCAGTGAATCTGATGGCAAGATGGATGAGATGGTGGTCCCCTAGCCATCATATGCTACCTTCCAACAACGTGCAGTGGTGACTCAGAGATCCCTCATGGAGATGCTCTTTGTGTGAAGTAGGCTGTCTGTGCTGGCAGAACTGGGTGGTGGTTGGCAGGGCTGGGCATCGGCAGGCATGCCTGTGCACATAAACCTCGGTCCACTGTCCTGTGAGCCTTTCCAGCCACTGTGGCCAATCCCCACCCCCCCCTACCCTGCCATCTGCTAATGTGTGCTTTCCAGTCTCGGATGCATGCCCCCCCCACCCACACCCAGCCACACTTGTGCCCCAACACAGGGTGCACATCTAATCCCCATGCAGGCACCCTGGCACAGCCCAGCATTTGTTCCACCGCACACCCACACCAGCAGTATTGCTCCCCCACCCCAGTGCAACACTGGTCTACACACCCTGCCCAGCTCTGGCAATCTGCAGGGACACCCAGCTGTAGTCCCAGCTCATCCAGCACAAGGGGTCTGATGCAGCGCTGACGCATCCCCTATACTTCTGCCCCAGCCAGCCAGGCAACTGGGGATGCCTGCTCCACCACTGCAGCCAGTGGCAGTCAGACAGGCACAGTGTGTGCATGGGGAGAATCCACCCAGTCACCCCGCTCTGATTCAGCATCAGGCATCTGCTGTTACCTCACATTCCTGGTGCCTGCATGGGGGTTGTGACCCATGACTGAGCATGCCCTTCCCAGCCACATATTTGGGCCCTGTGTGCTTTCATGCTCCCTGTGGCAACCTATGGGACCCATTCCGATCGAGATGTCCAGGCCCTTGTACACCTGACCAGATTGGTCTGTACAGGGGCAGACACAACATGGTTCCCACAGGGTGCAGCACACCATGTGGGTTCCTCAGTGCAACTAGGTCTGTACATGCAGGTCGGGACATGATTCCGGCCAGGCTACATATATGGGCCTCTTCCCAGCTAACCCAGTCATGGCTCCTGAATGAGGCCATGGCACCATGGCATCCAGTTGCCATGGCTCGACACCTCCATTCAGGTGCTTCTGTCCGCAGCTGCTGTCCCATTCCTGGCATCCCCACAGCCTGACCTCCGCTCTGGCCTCACAGCTTCAGTCAGTCTTCAGGGAGATACCTGCACCCCCACCTCCCTTTATGGCTGCCCATGCCTCCTGTCCTCAGCTGTCTCGGGGGGACATCTTCCACCTCAGGGTTGGAAGATGTTCCCTGTACAGTCTGACGGCCCCAGATATACAGGGCCAACATCCATATCTGCCCTCTATGTGCAGGGCCACAGACTGCCCACATCCTGACCTAGCTCTGCCACGCTCCACCCCTTTCACACCCCTGGCTAGCCTCCCTGTACGAACACCTTGTACCTACTGGGAGGTTAGTCAGGATCAGCAGTAAGGGCCAAATGGTGGAGATGGATGTCCCAACGTGGCATCCAACCCTGCCATTCAGGCCTCCAATTGCCCCCCTATGTGGATATACACACAAACACAGTGATCACTGTTTCATGGGTTTTATTATGGCACAGTGGCATACAGAGACATGAATGGCCATGTGCTGGCCCAGTCACCCCCCATTTCTGGCCCCTCATCCCATTGGTCTGGGTGGGGACAGGAGCACCTCTGTGAGTCACTGCACTGCCTGGATGAGGGCCTGGAGATCACCCCTGTTGCCCTGAAGGTACTCCGCTCTGCGTTCCAGGGGCCCCACTGCTTCAAGGGTCTGCTCTACAGCACCCATGGTGCCCACACCATGCTGTGTTGTACCAGCCCGTACATCCCCAGAAACTGTCGCAGTGCACAGCGGCTCATCCCGGTCCAGCTCGCTGTTGCCATGCAGGTCCCCAGTCCTCGCCCCATGCTTCCCCAATCCTGCCCTCTACCCCCTGCCCACTCACATCCCCTCACTCTGCCCCCTGCCCCCTCATGTCTCCACCCTCCACCCCCTGCCTCCTCCCATCCCTTGCCACCTGCCTCCTCACATCCCTGTCCTCCACCTTCTGCCTGCTTGCAACCTTGCCTCCCCCTCCCATCCCCTCTCCATGCTCCCCTCCTCCTCCACCCACTGAGTGTCCCTGGGTGGAATGTCCCTTATCTCCCCCTCCTCCAGAGACTCTTCATCCTCCTTCCCCTGCTCCTTAGGTTCACTCCCCCATGTGTACCCTGCCATCCCACCCTTGGCCCTGATGTGCCTCCCTCTGTGGCCAGGGCCTCCCACTGGAGTTCCCTGCCTGGATCCCATGGTACTATCCTGTTCCTTCCCCTCAGGGGTGTGGGGCACCTCCATAAGGGTGAGAGTGTAGACCTCTTCCCCACTATCCACTGATGGGGTGGTGCTGGATAGCACTATGGGGCTGGCTGTTGCTGCGCTGTCAGTGTGATTGCAGTGGCCAGGCTGTGGGGGCTGGCTGCTGCTTATCCCCCTCCTCTACCTCCTCATCCTCTGCCTCCTTCCCCTCATTGTCTTCCTCATCCTCGTCCTCCTCTGCTACTTGGGGGGGGGGGGGGAGAGATGAGTCCTCGACCGGGATGGCTATGTAAGGGATGCAGAGAGGTGGCTGTTAGTTATAGTGAGTGGAGGTTTCCAGCTGCTATGTCCCCAATGTCCAGCACCTGCCCATGCTCTACCTGCTGTTTCCCCTGTGATGCTCAGCCACTCCAGCCCTGTGCCATGTTGCATGTCATAGCTCCATTCCTGTGCCATACCTCTTCACTCACCTTGCTCCCACTGCAGCTGCTGTCATAGTCTTGCCAACCTCCATGGGTGTGTGTGGCGTATGGCCTGGAAATGCACCCGGAAGGCCTCCATCTCGCGCAGGATGTGGAAACATCTGTGGAGGCAGGAGGGTGGTATTTTATATATGCACATTTCTTTCTCCCCCCAGGTCTGTCACTTCAGCTGCCTGCCTGCCATACCACCACCTGCATACACTGGACCCTGTCACATCATGCTGCCTCATCTCCAGTGCTACCTCACCCCAGTCCAGGGCTTGCCCTGTCCTGTGCATTTGCATTGTTGACTGGCCAGGCCATGGGCTGAGGTGACCACTGGGACATGCTGCCTGCTACATTCCTCTGGGATCCTGCTGCATTTGCTGCCTGCCCTGTGGTTCACATTGTGGGCCTTGCATGCTGGTTTCAAACCTAGCTGCTAACATATCCTGTTCTACAGTTGTGGAGCATTCATTTGGGCTGCAGCAATCCGGGGGGGGGGGGGGCACTATCGTGTGTGGGGTGTGGTACTTCTGTACACATTTCAGGGGTGGGACCTGGCCATGATTGTATTTGCTGCTCTTGCCAGGGCTGGTTGGTGGGTCATGCAACAGCAGATGGTACTGGGATGCCTGAGTGCACTGGGTGAGGTATGGACAACAGAGGACAGATGGCACTTCTGTGTACAGTGCATTGTAAAGGTGGTCTTCCCCTCTGTGTTTCTCCTGTTTTGTTGCATTGTGATGTGTGGACAGATATGCTCTTCTCCACTGTGGATCATTGCAACTCCATCAGTGTTCTCCTTGGTGTCCTTGTGGTATTTCTGTTTTATGCACCCCTTGCCTAGTCTGTGAGTTTCAGTGGGCAGCCTTCTATTGTCGGGTTTGTCATGGTGTACTCACGTATCAAGTGGTCTAATTTTTGAACGCTAATCGTAACTACCAAAAAGAACAACGTTCAATATAACCAAATATAATGGTTGCAAACTCACTTTTAGAAACAGTGCTTATTCTATCTCAGGGAATAACATTATTTTAACAGAATAAAGAGGTCTCAGACTTACAATAGCAACCGTCCTTTAGGCCAACATGCCAATTATAGGAAACAGTTTTGCTAGTTAGCATCAATGACCTCAATAACACCGTGCGGTTAATAATATAAGAAGCAATAGCTGATATGATGTTCAATGTCCACAGATCTTTAAACAATTAGAGCCTCGATGTATGCTGTATTTGTAATGTTTGCAGTCGTTTTTCCTCATTCATATAGAAAGACTCTGTTCACAGTAATCTTTAAACAGCAATTCTTATACAAATCGGCCCCTAAAATTTTCACAGCTTTAGCTCCATTAAAGTACTTATACCGCACTAAAACTTAAATTCCTTCAAGTGTTCAAATATTCAGGTTGCCCCCGTTCCCGACGCCTCCCCTCAGCGCCTCAGAAACACTGTGAACAGAGTCTTTCTATATGAATGAGGAAAAACGACTGCAAACATTACAAATACAGCATACATCGAGGCTCTAATTGTTTAAAGATCTGTGGACATTGAACATCATATCAGCTATTGCTTCTTATATTATTAACCGCACGGTGTTATTGAGGTCATTGATGCTAACTAGCAAAACTGTTTCCTATAATTGGCATGTTGGCCTAAAGGACGGTTGCTATTGTAAGTCTGAGACCTCTTTATTCTGTTAAAATAATGTTATTCCCTGAGATAGAATAAGCACTGTTTCTAAAAGTGAGTTTGCAACCATTATATTTGGGTTTGTCATGGTGACATGTCCTTTATATATTGTTTTAGTGGAGTTCATGGTGCTTCATTGCAACTTTGGTCTTTGGGATATTGATTTCTGCCACAACCCTAGTCTCTACATCTTCACAACTCTGTCTCTGACCTGTTTGGAGTGCTCTGAGGTCATCCTGTTACTTGCTCAGTGGTGTTGCAGTGTCTGTGTCTTTTGTTACTGGTATATTTGTACAATCATCATCTGGCAGATCATGTGACACTGCTTGCTCACAGGTGGACCCTGCTGCCCTCATTATGTGCCATCTGTGGTTCTTTGGTTAGACATGATCCTCTTTGGGGGTTTCATGGATAGAGTGTTGGAGACATATGCACTCACACCTTTTCTGGTTTTACTTGTTTAACACTAGACGCCCCAAAAGGAATTTTACCTAGAAACCCCAAAGTGCATCAATTGACACATTATCACCACAACTGCATTTAGCATGAAATGCAGATGTGAATTAATGTGAAGTTACTTATTTGTTAAATACGTGCAGTATGTGATGTCATTACATGACATCATCATGTATTTATTGTTTGTAATGTCGGAGTAAAGCTGTAAACAGTGATTGAGATGCGCCACCTAGTGGGAACATGAATTTATACCTAGACGCCCCAAAGTACATCAATTGACGCATCCAAGACAATTGAGTGCGTCAATTGATGCACTTTGGGGCTTCTAGTGTTAATTGTGCATATAGGGTATTGTGTTATCCTTTCTCATCACCATTTTTGGCTATACTATCAGGTCCCTTACCAAACATCCGACTGACCCCCATATTCATTCCAGGTTGTACATCAGGTGACATAACGGGACTAACATTAAGAGGATGACTACTTTAGCAGACCACTCTGGGTCTTCACTGCTTCATTTGTGATTTTCTATGCAATTCTGGTGCCCATCCCTTCAGATAGTTGATCACAGGTTGGGGATGATACAGAGAGTGGTTACGAATATGGTTGATGGTCTAGATTTTGGCCATCTGCAGACTGACCTATGGATATTTTGGGGTATTCATTAGCGGGACAGCAAATTGGCAGTGCTATGATTGCAACATTTATATACCTCTGTTGTATGTATGCACCAGTTAGGGCCTCCTTCAATTGACAGCATGCTCTGTTGCACGGGTGGGGGTGGAAAGGGATAGACTCAGGTGTCGTATGTAGAGCTGTTTCTTTGCAGTCACAGTGGTGGCTGTATGGGATAGCTTCCCATTGGAGGTGGTGGTGCTGTGGACAGTTTCAGACATGGGGATGGGGCAGATACAGGGTTCTCTCAGGGGACTGTTGTAGTGGTTGTTATTGGGGGGCAGTCTAGTTCAGCTGTGTGCTCTTTTACTGCCATCATGTTTCTATGTTTCTACTGTGAGGTGTTTTGGATGGCTGTATTGGGCCATGTTGCTGCATGTTACATACAGTAGGTGTGTTTCAGTGTGTTCATGTTTCCTTTCCATATGTGCTTTTCCTTTAGTCTTTTCTGCATGCATTACCACCATGCCTTTCTCTTGGCCATTGTGTTTCTGTTTGCTTGTTTCCTGTGCATGGCCAGTTTTGTGTGTTTACAGTCATTTGGTGGTTTGGTGGGTCCAGCTATCACTTGCTCCTTTTGCCCTTTTACTTTGCAGTTACTTATGGGCTCTTTGCAAAGTTGATGTCCCACCACCTGTCTTTCCCCTACCTCCCCCCTTTCCTGCTTTGTCCTACTTACTGTGCTAGGGTGGTCCTGATTTACTCCCAGCTCCTGCGTGCTGCTGCTAGGGCTGGCCATATGTGTGCCATGGGGAGCACGGCATGCTCATTCTTGATCACCAGCCTGTAGAGCAGGTGGGTCTCTGCCTCCAAAAAGCTGACATGGCGAGTTGCCATTATCTGAAGTGTATGGGTCTTGCAATGGATAGGCAGGGTACTCACTGCATCCTGTTTTCTGTCGCACATGGGAGACAGTGCAGGTGAACACATTTTTGGATTTGCATATGCGCAGCATAGTTCTGGACTTGAACGTGTAAGTTGAACATGGACACCGCGCCATGTTCAACATGTGCCACACGTTTAACAGCATAGACAGCTATCCCCATATTCTGTATGCCGCTGCATGTCGTTGCGTTTGGGCATAGAATCCTGTCTTTGTTAGGGACATGCACGCGCTGGGCGTTTGCCTCTAATTGGCATGTTTTTCTCAGAATCGGGCCCTCTATGAACAGATCTTGACCTTCATACTGCTACTCATTCATCTTTATACTCTTGTAATCATCAAAACTGAATACAGACTCTGGCCGTGTGCTTAAGAAATTTTCCTGATGTAACAATTCATTTTAATGTAAATACACAGACATACAGGGAGAGGTGTGTCCATTTAAAAACCCTTCTTCTATCTCTTGCCCTGGGTGTTCAGATACGCTCCAACCTTTATTTTTGCAATTGAGCTGGATGAAGAGGCTCTTTCTTGTTTAAGGTTGAATTTAATCAGCATTTCTCTTCTCTTCCATCCTTGTCTTGATCAGTTTTGCATGCACATTAAGAGACCGATTCTACAACATGTACGACTGGCCCGCAGGCACTTACTAACAGAGGATGGGGCCAAATTAGACCCGATTCTGCAATTGCGGGTCTAGATGCACCCGCAATTCCACAATTGAGGACATGTATGGGCACGCGCTCACAGTGTTTTGCAAATATAGACACAGACGAGCCTTCCCATCTCCACACGGCCATGCCTCCACTGCCAAACCTGCATCCCCATGCCACTGTGCTCAGTGACAGCTCTGGGCACATGGACTCCGCACATGTTCGCTGATAGAACAGTATTGCTGCTGCTATACATACCAAATACACAAATAGCTTGCACTCATAACACCCACCCACATACACACACACACACATCTGAATGCATAGATACCACGGCTTTGCCCTGAGGATACCCTGCTCCCATACACAAGAACTGGTATAACAGTAAAGCCATGGCATTCCATGATTACATGTCTGATAGATATCACACCCCCAAAACATGATGCCATCTGATGGTCTGTGATAAGGAAGCTTATCATAGTTCAGGAGGAAATAATACAAGAGGTGAATTGGCTCTGAATAAGCAACCTGTGCTGGCTGGTTTTTACCTAAAAGACTACCAGACCCAGAATGCACTGGTTCACAGAAAGCCTCTAGGAGAGATGAAGTAGGGAAACATGTGCCTAATCAGAGAAGCAATGATGTATTCCCTAATCACACATCTCCTAGGGCAGGGCTTAATTCAGAACACCTGCAGTGTCCTAGGGTGGAACAGCCATCTAGGCACTTTAAAGCTAAAAGAAATTCATCATACAGACAGCAAGAGCAATGGGAGAAAGAGGAACAGAGACAGCAAGAGCTGGAGAAGGAGAGACTGATCGTGAACAGAAGGAAGAACAGCAAGACGTCCAGAAGGTCTAAGAAAGGAGCCCAAGGCAGTACGTATGCTGGAAGAGATTCCTGGGGCAAGCATTCTTCATTGGACTGGAAGAAGCCAGAGGTTTGGAGATATACAGCCAGGAACCCTCGGACAGCACCTGTAAGGGAGACGGCTGCATCTACAGAAAGAAGGAGCTCTAATACCTATTTAAGGAGGTATGGGAAAAGAGACCTGAAGTCCAGAGATTCTGACTGGAGAGCTGGGCACAGATGTTTTGCTACCTACTGGCCAAAATACCCAGAGAGGAAACCTAATGACAACGTGATCTCAGGTATGAACTCTGATCTGTTCCCTAGCTTTGCACAAGAAAGACAGCAGGGAAACAGTTTCTATCCTGGTAGAGATCAGTTAGAGAAATCCTCTGGGCCAGTGTTTGAAAGTGATCCTAGGATATTTCAAGAGCAAGGGGAAATATCAAATGAGGAAGTTGAATGTATGGATTGTTCTCTTTCTAAGCTGCTGTTCTAAAGTAATCCTCAGTTAAGGATCAAACACCAAAAGGAACTGTACTGATTTTTAACTTCCCAGAAAGGTTTCTTTGAGAGAAAGCTTTGGGGAAAGTTGGTGCCACGTGGAGAGTGGACCAGCAATGATTTGCAGCTGGTTAAGCACCTGTGATTAGAGCAAAGCACAAGTGCACGTGGGACTTTGGAAAAAGCTTCTTCTCTGTGTGAAAGGAAGAAAGCTGTTTTTTTTTTATAAAGAGACTTTTCATTTTGGGTTTATTTTTCATTCCAGCACTGCTAAGAAAGCTTATTAGCAGGGGCTAGAAGAAAGACCTTTTCTGTTCCATCAAGGTCCTTACTAAGTTGTTGCCTAAGTAATTCAGTTGCCTTATTTGTTTTGTTTCCTGAATAAAACTCCTGAAGAAATTATCCTGTTGATGTTACCAAGCATATCTGTGCGAGGGAATAACACCCCATAAATAAAATCTGTTTTCTGCTTTACACTCGAGCAACTACAATTCTTTATTCTTGTTAAACGGCTAGTTTTTGTGTGAAGGAACTACAAGACCCACAATCCTTTGCAGGTCAAGTAAATTCATGTCCTTGCCAAGATTGTGGAACTTTCACAACAAGCACCCCCATTTACAAGTCACCTACATGCCAGTCATGCTTCCACAGATACACTATGCAGCACAGCGGACCTGTCAGCATAGCCACAAGAAACGCTATTGCACAGCCACAAATTGCGGTTTTGGTGTTTACCCACATTCCCTCACCCATCCCTCGCCTCTGCACTCTGTTCCCTATGGAGATATCAACTGGATCTTTGGAATGCGACCCCTCTGCCCCAATGCACATTTGGCATGGTCGGTCATCGCTATGGGACACAATGAGGAGCTGAACAAAAGTCATCAAAGTCCTGCCTTTATGCCACCCTCCTGCAGAACTAACTCACACGTCTGCACATAATATGCAGCACATACATAGGCCATTCCTGAATATGCTTTGGCTGTCCTGCCGGCTGATTATGCCCCTGCTCTGCTCCCTCCCGCCCACATTCAGAGATCCGTGCACAACTGCCATGTTTGTGTGGAACCACTGTGGTTCCAGCATATGCATGTAGACACTTTCTCTGGATCAATGTCTACATGGTACATACAATGGGCTTATTTGCATTCCGGAATGCCCAAGCATCTGTGAACTTTCATATCATTTTAATAGTAAAATGCTAAATTAAGCAAGCAGTTTAAAGGCTCAATGAATAGGCGCATCAACACAAAGAGGCTTGTTTACTAAACTGCAGTGACTGCTAGTGTGAAGTTCAGCTTGCAGTGAGCACACCGCACTATAATTTAGCACACGGCCCCATGCAAAAAGATCCCACGCTAATCAGTTAGCAAATGAATGGGTGGATGGGGTGTAACATGGGTGTCGAGGGCATGCTGTGGCTAGCATGGGTGTTGGCCACATGCTAACCATGATTGTGGACATTAGCTCAATTAATGCCACCTAAAAGGGTGGCATTATGTGAACCCATGTGCTAGGTTGCCACTATGTTGCACATTAGCAATGCGCCAGTGGCAGATGGACACATGTGGATGCCCCCTGAAGTTGGTATGGGCCTCTATGGTGATTTCACAGCTCTTGCATGCACTAATAGTGCTCGTTAGTAAACATGTCCCGAAGACACTTAGGGGTATGTTTACTAAACTGCGTTAGTGCAATTCGCGTTAGGAGCCGCGGTAGTGACAGAAACTCCAAATAAGGACATGGGCGGTACATCGTCACCACTAACGCGCGGTAAAAAAATTAACTAGCGTTACCGGGCGCCGTGGCGCGTTACTGCACGTTAAACGTAAGAAGACGTACAGACACAAAGCACTGAAACAGAGCTGTAGCACAATGGTTACGGTACTGACCGCTGTTACAGGCAGCATGGGTTCGAGTCCCCAGTGTGCCTAACGCAGAAGGCTGTCCCAGGCATCACCCTGTACATTACAGAGGGAAAGAGGAGGCATGTTTTTCGTTACGTTGAGTATTGGTGTCAGAAAAACACCCTCAGAGTGTGCCTAGTCACGTACGTTGGTGCGTGCGAGGTTGCGTGCATTGGTACGTGCGTAGCCCCGTGTGTAGCTGCGCGCGTACAATTGTGCGTGGGTACATGTGTTTTTACGTGCGTGGGTACGTGTGTTTTTAACAGTGTGGGCATCTTATATTACAGACTCTGTAGGGTGTCTTGCACCTATGCATTATGCTAACAGATGTACGTGTGATGGCCTATGGTTTATCAGAGCCTGTGAGCAGGTGCTGGAGTTTCACAGGGTTGGATTGTGCCAGTCACACCCATGATGCACTGCACATGCAAATCAGCTGTCCACAGATACACACCATGGGGAATGCACCCCCACAGCACCTCGGCCTGGTAGGGGGAACTGACCATGTGCACCCCCACAGCACCTCGGCCTGATAGGGGGTACCGACCGTGTGTTGTACTGGCACAGAGTAGCTACACACCATCACATTGTGCGGGTACTGTGCTCACCCTGAGGGTGCAGTGAGGCGCCCAGCACTAGGTCCACAGCACCGTCCATGGCTGAAAGAGGCCATGGCGCAGGTCCAAAGTAGTGTTACTGTGTGAGATAGGTAGTTTCTGCAGGAACACCTTGGACATCTCTGTCTGTTTCAGTCAGGTGTAGCCCCCATGCACCACCACCCCCCTCCCCCAGGGCTGAGGGTGGCAAACAGGGTCTCCCATCAAAAGATCCACAGTCTACCTCCCTGCAAAGGTGGCAGTAGAGGGGAACATCAACCCTAGTCCTGCTGAGGAACAGACACCCCACAGGGCAGTCAATGCAGCTCTGTACACATCCATAACACAATAGCAGACAGACATTAGGCCTGGATATGGTATGCTGCACCCCACCACTATCTGATATTCCCCTGGTGCAAGCCATCAGCCACTGCACCCTGCAAGCCACTCCCTCACAACACATACCAGCTGCAAACAGTCTGCTAGTGCCCAATGGAGATGCCTGCACCCAGAACTGGGATGTCAGCATACACAGCAAGCAGATACATCAGTGACTGGGCCCCAAAAGGAAACCCATATTTATCACATGAGAGAAATACTAGATAGCACTATGGGAGTACCTAGCCATGCTGTGGTCACTGCACAGTCAGGGTGAGAGTGATCTCTCAGCAGGATATACTGAGGTCACCCTGTCTGTGTAGGTGGTGGCCGGGCACTACAATGTGCCTGTCACTGCCCTATGCCCTGTGCAGATGCACCCTGGCCAGGCCACCCTGTCCGGCCTATTCCCATGGTACCTTGCTCCTCATTATGCAGATTGGCAGCCCAATACTGGCAACATTGCTGGCAGTGTGGGCTGTGGAAGGTGTTTGCAGCCACCACACACTGGATAGACAGACAGCCACCCCCACACCTATGCCAGCATTGTGCTACTATAGAGGTGGTCAGCAGCCATACCCACCACACCAGTCATGGGCATAGTACAGGCATGGATATGGTACACAAGACTGTTGGGGGGTCACTCCCCAGGGTAGTGAACACTGTCAGAGACCAGACCTGCAGCACACACCGCAGACATCAGAATGATTGTTATGGTGGAGCTCAATGAGCAAAATGTGCTTAACGTAGGAATTGATATCTGCCAGTTATCATAGGAAACGTTTGATAGCTGTGTACCATATACCCAGGTGTAGGGTGGCATTGCTAAGGTATGCAACTGCTAGTATTGGGAGATACAGGCAGGGCCCAATGTCTTGCCTCTCCAGGAGGCATTGGCCAATGGGGCCTGTGGGTGTGTGTGTGGCCCTGTTGGCTGCTGCTTTACGGCAGAGTTACCCAACTCCCGTCCTGGTGTTCCAAACACTGTTCGGGTTTTCATGCTGTCCCTCATAAATATGCATGAGCTACATCTGCATACCATGGGGGTGGTGCATAGCTATGCAGCACAGGCATCTTTATTAGAGGCAGCATGAAACCGGAATGGTGTGGGGCCCTCCAGGACTGCATTTGCGGGACTCTGCTTTAGGTAATGTGCCTGTTTCTGGTGTCTGTGTTTGGTGTGGTAAAATATAGGCCATGCGTATGTTCTCTGCAATAAAGGAGTGTCTTTACTATCACTGTTTAGTGGTGGGTAAAACTATGGGGACTGGGTTGGCAGGAGCCCCAGCTGGGATTTGAACCTGTGACCCTCTGGTCTTACAGGCACTGGTTGTGTCTGTTGCACCACACTGTGGCCACAGAGACAGTGCAGTCCCTGGAGTTAGTTAGACCGGCCTGACGAGTCAGACACCCTGCTCTGCAACAGGTTTACTGTGGCCTCATTTACCTTGTATGCAGACAAAAGTGCACATAAACCTCAGAAAAGACCTCACAAAAGGGGCACACACCCATAACCAAGCTGGGCAACAATGATATCATTGGGCAACATTACACAACACTCCCAGGACAGCTCCATTACAATGAAATGTTCTTTGAAAGGGTCTGCGGAGCGTAGACCCTTCCACACATCATTTCTTTTTTGTTTTGTGCTTTCCAGGGAGTGTTGTTCCTTGTTGCCCATTGCTATCACTGTTGCCCAGCTGTATTATGCTTTTTAAAATGTTTCTTGTGGTCATTTTTAACGTTTTATGTGATATTTTGTTCTGTGCACATGTATCACACTGCTCACGTTTTGTGGGTTTCCCCGGTTTTTCTGTACATTGCTGATGTAAATGGTTTCTCTTCCCTTTAAATGCCTTTAACGATAGGTTTTCATTCGCGTTGGAATTGAGCTCAGGAATTCAGTGCGTTAGTGTGAGGGGAGCCTCTCCCCGCCCACTCTCCGCCCATTGACCCCTTCTCCCCGCCCACTCTCCACCTTCTGCGCTGTTTTAACGCGCCGCGGAGGTTTACGATCGTTAACTGCGGTTAACGCGCGTAAAGTACGTTTAACGATCGTTCGCACGTCCGAACATGCGTTCGGACGTGCGAACGATCGTTAAACGTACTTTACGCTCGTTATTCACGATTACCGCACTTTAGTAAACATCCCCCTTAATTCCCCTCTTGGTCGAAGGTTAGGCCATCAGAAACCAACTTAGTGGCTCATGTGGCATGAGTTGCTGGGCTCTGTTCATTTTCCAGCACAGAATGTCTGCATACATCAAGGATGCCATCATTGTCTTGTTGGTGGCAGAAAAAGCAATGACTGCATCTGCATACAGACTGAAATCTCTTCTGCATGGAAATGCTCATTCCAGACCATGTTTCTTAACAGGGCAGCATGGGAAAGCTTGCACTGCTGCTGCCCGTTCTCTTCTCTGTGGATAAATGGAGGGCTTTGATGTCCTGGGCTGTCAATCTCATAATTTTTAGCAATACTATTTTTAATTCATAAACAATTGTCCAAGATTTTTAGCCTATAAAATGTCTTTACATTTCAGACATAAACCCGATCCTAGATTTTGCTATAACATTTTGCAGAGATGACAGGCTGGGTGAGTTCACAGTTAGAGGCTCACAGTTGGCATCCAAACCCAGGTACAGGCAGTTCACACTCCCCTAGCTTTAAATCCTCCTTCTCTGCTGTGCATAACATTTATAGTTGGGCAAACCAGCATGGGTAATACATGAATATGAAACTCATCCAAAATGGTGGAAGGGTTATAGGTTTCAGTCACCAAAACAGAGCCAGTTGGGGCTACGAGTGGAATCAGGTAAACAGGAACCATGTTCAACTCAGCCATAATCTCCAAGTTTACAGGTTCTAAATTCTGTATCTCAATTCAGCTACAAATATATAGTGTTCAGAGTGTCTTCCTTTATATTCAAAGGGTTCAGTGATCCCTTCTGTCATTTATTGCTTGCATAGATGTGAATCTGCATAAAAATAAATCTAGTTTGAATGGCAACTAATTTGAAGTCAGGTATTTGCTGATTTCTAATCAAATTCTGCTGAATATTTACATTCAATAGGAAAAAGTAATGTGCCATGTTTACAGAAGGCTACTGTATAATGTCCCCCTTACCATGACTTCATACTCTTTAAAGGGGTCAGAGGCCATGTTTAGGCACAAACCCATGTGCAGTGTTGTATAGAAAGTATATATTAACAGGAAAGAATATGCATCCTGCCTGTCACACAGTCCTATTGTGGGGGTGATAATTGTTTATTCTCTTCAAACTACTTGTATGTGACCAGAATAAATTTAGCAATAAAAATAAAGCCTAAGTAAGATCTTTAATTACATGAAAGCTGGTCTAGTCATTTGGAAACCACAGAAGCTTTTTAGGGAAAATACACCTAGTAGACTGAAGGAAGTGTGGGTGTGCTAGACTCTCCGTGACACCTTGTGACATCATGCCCTCTCCCCAGGCTGCTGATTGGTTGCCTGTTGGCTGAAGCAGAGTTTAAATTCTTGGAGTGTTAAAAGGAATTGTCAAATACCCAAGGCAAGATTAGGTTTCACCTTAGATGCACCTTTAATGATAGACTTGCAGGATCTGGAAGAGGATCTGCTGAATACGACACACTAGAGAGGTAAGACATTTAATTTACTGGGTTATATATATGAGGCCGGAAATTATTTTATATGGATATAGATTTTGACATAGACTGATCAGGTTCATGTTTATAATTAAAAAGTGCCTAGACTTGTGCAACCTCTCTCTAAAAAACAGACAAGAATATGCATGTTAGGCACTCTATCAAATGGTATACAGTAAGTAACAAGATTTGCTTGGATTTAATATTTTATTTCTGTAAAAAGATTGCTGAGGCAAATGCACTCAACGAATTGCATAAATATTCCACATGCAACATTAATAAACAATGTTCCCACGAAGCTGCTGGTGGGAGGAGGTGCTGTGATATTCCAATTCTAGTTACGAGGAACAGACTAAAAGGCGATGTCACAGCACCTCCCCTGATGGAAGAGTCCCACTAGCTTTGTAGAAATGTTGATAATAAATTAAGTGGATAATTTTCCACATATTTCTTTTGTTTTCTGTCAGAAATATAGGTGCATGTATAAAGTTGATTTGTTGCATTTGTTATATCTCTAAAGTTTTCTTTTAATACGTTTTCCTAAATGGATGCCCACTGGATATCAGTATTAATATTATGGCAGTAAAGGTAGCTTTGAAACAGAAATCCATGTCATTGAAGATAGAAATGCACAGTGATTAACCGAGCTCCCTTTCTGCTAGTTATATGAAGAAGGGAATAAAATGAAAAGAAAAAATGTTTCACGTTAGGAAAAGACAGCTGAAAAAGAGCAAGAGTTTTGGATTTTGAGCCACAGACTGCTGCTTTTTTATGTCTTAAAACTTAAGAGCATTCAAATTTCTAAAAATGGAGTTAGCTGTATTGTGTGCAGTTCTGGTCACCCCATCTTAAATATGAACTAGCAGAATTAGAAAAGTGTGAGAAAAATGATAAAGAGTCTAGAACACCTCTGTTCTGAAGAAAGTCTAAACAGGTTAGGGCTCTTCAGCTTGGAAAAGGGGTAACCAAGAGGGGATATGATAGAAGTTTATAGTTGTGGATCTTTTGCTGGTGGACATAGTCAAGGCTACCAGCATAGCAAGATTCAAAAGAGGTTTGGATTCTTCAAAAAAGAGTTTATAAAAATGTATCAGCCAGGTAAACTTTGAAAAGCCATTGCATATCCCTGGAAATGAGCTATGAGAAATAGATCTTCTTTTTTGGGATCTGCTGGGTACTTGTGACCTGATCAGGCCATTGTCAGAGCCCGGAAGCCGGCTTCAGTAGACCTTGGTCTTGCTCAGCGTGGCTTTTCTGTTGTTAGGATGTCAAATACAAACATTTTGCTTGGGATCAGGATGGTTATCCAGGAATCTATTTCCACCATAAACCAACATGACCTCTGCGAATGCCATCAAAAATATTTTGGGGCTGAAGAATATCAAAATCTTTTTTTTTTTTTTTTCTGGAATGAGGCCAGCCAGATAGCCCAGTGACAGTACTGTATGTTGTCGTGCAGGTGATCAGGGTTTGATTCTTCCAGACTTCTAATCCTCAGTCGGCCGGGGCTGAAGATGTGGGGGTAGTATCTATTATTCTCAGGGTGAAAGGGCACGTGGCTGTTTCTCTGTAATGGCGCCTACCAGCCAGTACAAAAATGCACTTACAGACCTCCAAGCAGGGCTGGTGTTAGGGCCCCCATACCCAAGTCCACCTCAAGCTGAAGAGACATAGCCTGCAGGTAGACTTTGGGGCCCCCTCATCAGTTTCCTGGGCCCCTACATATCTAACACTGGTTCTGCCTCTAAGATGAGGTATTGTCTGTACCTCTCAGTCAAGGTCCATCACGCCAATAGCCAGGATAGAAGATAGGGAGGATTAAATTAACGAAAAAAAACACTGATGGTTTTCAAGAAGGCTTCAAGAACTGACTACCCTCATTGAGCAGTAGGAAGCTGCAGGTCAATAAAGGAATCTGTCTAACCACAAACCTAGGTACCAAGACTTGAGGTCTGAATATTTATATCACCACCTAATTTCACCATGTAACATATTTACAATAGCTTCTTCTAAAGTAGGCATTCCTGGGACCATAAATGAATCAGGAAACTAAACTACTTACCTATAACTGGACTTGCAAATATACATTTACTCCCTCTCCCTGTCATACCAACCACAGAAATAGCAGATGCAAGGCAAAGTGCGTTTTTTAATAAATGCTCAAAGGGAAACTACTTGCACAATTTCTATAGAAATTCACTAAAGTTATGTAGGGTGCTTTGCCACCTTGGGAGTAATTATATGAGGGGCTTGAGTGTGTAGAACAGTATTTTACACAGTCAAATAGGCTCATAAAATTTTCAAGGGCTGCGTAGTGTAAAAATTAGACATATATGGCCCACCATCTAAACACCACAGTCAGTGGGGCTTTTTTAAACACTTGCTGCAGCATTTAAATCAAACCCGTTAATCCGGCACCTCTTATCTATATAGAGGCTGGTGCTGAATGTACAGATAACATGGTCAGCGCAGCAGTTTTCTGGAGAGTGGTGATTTTCAGTCCTCTATCCAGATAACTATCTGGATAATTTAAGGACAGGCTTTGCTCTCCTAAAGTTATCTAGATCAGGGGTGTCAAACTCCAGTCCTGGAGGGCCGTAAACCAGTCAGGTTTTCACGGTATCCCTAATGAATATGCATGAGATATAGTTGCATGCACTGCCCTGTTTTATGCAAATATATCTAATGAATATTCATTAGTGACATCCTGAAAACCTGACTGGTTTGCGGACCTCCAGGACTGGAGTTTGACACCCCTGATCTAGATAGTACTCTGAATAACAGACTGAATATCACTGCCATCTGGATAGTTTCTAGGACTACTCGTGCTCCACCTTGACACTAAATGGATAGTGCCGGGGTGGTCAGTAATGATTTTCAGCAGCACTATCTGGATAGTGCCTTTGAAATCCACTAGATAGATGCAGTAGTGGAACATATCTGGATAGAAAGCTTTGCTATCCGGATAAGTGCTTTTGAATATCGAGTAGATGATGCGTACTTTTATGTGATATATGAATAGCTGTCTCTGGGGATGGAGAATGTACAAAGCAGGGGCAAGATGGGCACATACATCCACACTATACTAGCTGCCTTGGGAAAGGTGTAAATGTGCGTACTTGGTTTCCCTGAGAAATCTTATGAAGGCCCATATCTACACAGGCTGCCTGTATACAGCAGGTGCAACATGTGTATCTATGCGCCTCAATAGCCTAAGAGCCTTGTTATAAAATTATCCTCATTCTGCATAGTGAAAATTGTTCCCATAATGGTTTAATAAGCTAAACAATTACAGAGGAACAGATTTTACCTAAACAAATGAAATTAATTTCAAATCCCAGACTGTTCAACCATAACCATCAATAAACTCTTTATTGAAAAAAGGTATTTTGTATACAAGTTAGAAAGTACAAAGTAGAAGAGAAAAAGAAAAATCAAAAAACATTACAACCAAAAAGAATCAAGGGAGCACATCCATCAGAGCATACAAAAAAGTGAGACTGTAGGATCACCCCAAGATTCATCCTCAACCTCAGGCAACTATGTTCCATGAGAAAGAAATGTATCTCCAGGACCCCACATCTTCATTACCTTAAGCAATGCACCTAATTTCTCTGCCACCACCAATTTGCACTTATGATATAAGGTGATAGAGGTCCACCAAAATACTACATTCTTTAAATGATAACGGGGTCATTCTGAGCCGCGAATAGCCGTTGGGATGTCCAACCCCACTATTTGTCCCCCTCTGCGTCCCCGGCTAACCTCCCTGTACGAAGAAGGTGTTTGTAGGGGGAGGCTAGACAGGAGGCGGGAAGGGGGCGGTGCGGAGGCAGAGTTAGGGCGGGCAGAGTTAGGGGGTTGATTCTGACGTTGGTCCTGTACGTCCAGGGTTGGCAGACTGGACAGGGGACTTACTCCACCTTGGAGGTGGAATAAGTCCCCCTAGATGCCGGGGGATGGGAGCTCCGGTCATGCAAGAAAGGTGAGGTGGATGCAGAGGATTACCCGCAGCCCAACCCTGGCCATAGGAGGCCAGATCAGAGGTCGGGCTGTGGGGAAAGGAGACAGTCATTGGTGGCCGGGGATCGCGGCTCCTGAATGGAGCAGCGGTGCTATGGCAACCAGACACCATGGCACCACGGCTCCATTTAGGAGCCTTGACTAAGTTAGCCAGGCAGGGGCATGTACGTGCAGGCCGATGGGAATCGGGTCCCAGCCTGCAAGTACAGGCCTAGTTGTGATTCTGATCCTGCAGGGGCTAGATGTGCCCCTCGGATCAGAATCGTGTCTACCCCTGTGTGTCCGATTCCGATCGGGTGCACAGAGATCTGGATGTCCTGAACGGAATGACTCCCTAATTGTATCAGTAGCATGTCAGCAGATTTTTAGTAATTGGAAAAATGAAGTCCAGAAAGTGTGCCTGAGAACAAGAAATATCCAAACCTTGCTGTGAAGATTTGAGGAAAATAATTTTGGAGGTGAGGTCAGCAGGCAGGGGTAAAATTTTACATATCATATGCCAAACTTCCCCCCTACCCAAAACCAACAGATCTCGCCACATTCAAAAAACATACGTAGTAGAGTGCCTTCCTTAATGCTGCAGTGGCAACATAGTTAAGCTGCTTGGAATAGCTTTCAAGAGGTTTAATGAACCCTGTACACTAAAAAGAAGAGACACTGGCCAATAACAAAGGATGATTCACCCACCCCTAAAAGTGGTCCAACAAACATCATCCTCTTCTTCATCTAGATCAGTTTCCCAAACTCTCTGAAAACTCAGCAGGGCCTGGTATAGCCTATCCCTTAACATCTTGCAATAAACCGCACTAATAAGCCCCGCCTGCTGCCAAAGCCTAGAAAACGGAGCCTTCTGGAGACTGAATGCGAGAAAGTGCAAAGACTCATGAAGAATGCAGACAGTGACACAATTCAAGCCTTGAAAATAGTTTCTCTTAGTTAAACAATAAGCCTCACATAGGGCATGTTTACTAAATTGTGCTACTCAGTAGCACAGGGTTGAGTACACGGTTTGAGCTGCACTGAAATGTAGTGTGGGCCCTAGTGCAAAACCCCTGCTCTACCCTGGAAGCTTGTGACGCAGCAGGGACTGGATAGGAGAGAGGCAGAACGCAGGTGTTCCTGGCACATCACGACTAGTGCAAGCATTAGTGACCCATGCCAACTGCACTTGACACCCTTAGCATGAATGCACTTAATGCCACTTCAGTGAGTGGCATTAAATGTGCCCTGTGCCAGCTTGCATGGTGTCATGTCTAGGGCCCAGGTTAACACGGAGGAATGGAAGCACATGTCCTCTGCAGTTAGCACTAACCACCCTCTGCCGCCCCCCCCCCCCCCCCCCCGCTAGTAACGATATCCACATGTGCATTACCAGTGCCAGGCTTAGTAAACATAATAATTTAAGACTTAAATCCATCACCTTCCAGCAATTGGTCAACAGACCAGAATCCTTTGATATACCACTCCAACAAATATTTTCTTATTTTAAATCCAAATAGATATGACAGCTGATTTATAATTTAAAATGGATAAGCTGCTAAAGAAATTGACCAATATCCTAGGGCCAGTGAATTGTGACTCAATAATGTTTAGTTGTCTTTAGAAGGCTCCATTACCAAGAAATGTTCCCTTGCTAGATTTGCTGAGCAGTCTTCCTTCATGAGTTTCACAAGCTTTTTCCAGGCTGACACCCACCTAGTGCTTATGCAGTACTGTTTAGCTCAAACCTGTAATAATCCTGATCCTTAGGAGTTCCTTAAATAGCACTTGAAAGAAACGTAAGATAATAATGTATGATTTATGACTTAAAGGAGACCAGCAAAACATCTCATCTCCTGATGTCAAGAATGTGGATCAGGTTCAAGAACAGATATTAAAGGAGGATTGAAAAGTGCAAAATGCCACTCAGTATGTACTTGCAGAATTTGGGAACAGCACATCTTTTGCACTAGGATTTCATTTCCAAAAATTTCTGGAAGGGAAAAAGGTCCACAGGAAAAAAAAAAAAAAAATCAGGGCAAACCTTGTGTAAGAGCACTGTGGAACATTTGTTCCAGAGTATCCACTGAGAACCACACAGAAATCCAGCAGTGCATTTGTTTTTCCACAACTTTTTGAGTGTCTGTTTCTTTCTGGTGATTATTTTTCCCTTCCAGAACTTGTGACAAATTGAAAAGCATACACTAGAAGTGTGGCACAATACCGTATTTTCCCTATTTCCAGAATCAGGTATATAGGGGGTTCATAGGTGTGTCAGGGGGTGTGCACATGTATGTGTGTGTGTGTATGTCAATGTCAGGGGGTTATCAGGGGCTAGATGGGTGGTTGCATTATGGGTGTGTCATGGGTTGTCTCTGTATGTGTGTGTTTTGTCTCAGGGGCTCCTCGGCGGCTAGTAGGGTTGCCAACTGGCTCCAGATGCGCCCGACAGGTTTGATCCAGTCCTGGGTTTACCTCATTGCATGCAGGGATATGTAGTTCTGATTTCTCCATTGCAACCCATAAGAAAAGGGAAACTACAAGTCACTGCATGCAATGGGGTAAACCCAGGACTCGATCAAGCCTTTTGAGTGCATCTGGAGCTAGTTGGCAACCCTAGCGGCTAGGTGGGTGGGTGCATGCATGGGTGGGTGTGTGATGGGTTGTCTATGTGTGTGCATATTGGGGGTTGCATGTGTGCATGTACATGAGTCAGTTGAGAGGTGCATGCATGTGTCACTGAGAATGTCCTGTACTGTGCTTATTACCAGTATTATGCAAAAAAAAACCTCTAGTCCTCTGGGACTTCTCCCCTGCCTATCTGTCATTATATCTCCTCCAACTACTACTCCCCCCCCCCCTCCTCGGCTTCTACCTCATCCCGTTGCCTCCACATCACTTTCTTTTCCTATTGTTGACACTTCCTAATGTTTTCCCCCACTCCAACAATCTCAAGCCCCCACGTCTTACCATCCTCATCTCTCCTGCCATCTACCTTGTTGTGTGCTCTTCAACTTCACCATTTTCTTCCTCTCATTCAGCCATCCTCCCTCTCTCTGAAGGAACCTCACTTTCATTACCATTACCTTCATTCACGACCTCTTTATCTTGAATATTCAACATCTTTTTGCTCTGAGACTTGGCTTCTCTCCGAAGACTTTATTTCAGCTGCTGCCCTCTGTCATGGGGGCTATCAATTTTCCCATATGCCTCGCTCTGTTGGATGTGGTGATGGTGTAGAATTTCTACTCTCCCCTTTCTGCCTCAGTCTTATTCCTTTCCTTCCTTTGAAGTTCACTCCATCCTCCTCTTTACTCCACTATATCTCTGGATAGCTGTCATTTATTGATCCCCTGATAAGTCCAACTTTACTTTTCTCACTGACTGTCTCTTGGCTTTCCCTCTTCCTAGATGCATCTTCCCCCTCCCTTATTCTTGAGGGTTTTAACATTTATATTGATAACTCCTCTGACCTTTATGCCTTAAAGTTCCTTTCTTTACCACCTCATTCAATCTCCAGCTATGCTCTACTGCCCCTACTCACCAGCTAGGCCACTGCCTTGACATTGTCTTCTTCTCTAACTGCTTGCCCTCAAACCTCTGCACCTCAGTTCTTCTCTTATTTGGCCATCAACTGCTAAGTTTCATTTTTCATCACTCCCCACCTTGCTCTCACCCAATCTCCTCCAACATCTTTAAGAATCTTCATGCTATCGGATCTCTCAACTGCTGTCTCACCATCTCTTTCCTCCACTATGTCATCTAAGTTTGTTGATGAGGCCGTATCCTCCTATAACACTGTACTCGCCTCTGCTGTGGATGCTCTTAAGCCTCCCACTTCACATCCTATAAGGTCTACTGTACCTTAGTCCTGGCTGTCCTCTAAACCCTGCTACCTAGGTTCCCGCTCAGCTGAGTATCTTTGGCTCAAATCCTGCACTTTTATACACTTGCTACTATAACCTGATGGAGAGAAATAGAAAATAAATCAAAAAATTACCAGAGATGTGATCTCCCACAATGATCGAGGCTGCTGGTAGCATTTTCTTAAATGAAGCAATCCGCAGCTGACAAGGGGGAGGGGTGAGAAGGTAGTGGTGCAGTGTGCAGAGTTTTTTAAATATAAAAAATGTGGAGGTCATGCCATTGGAGGTTTTCCTTTTGTGAGGGGTCTTCTGTATGGCCTGTGTGCACGGACCAGGGTAAGACAGAAGCTCTTGTGAGGGTTCGGGACTCATAAAAATTACTGCAGTTTAAATTGGAGGCAGCCACAATGTCTGCAGCTGTCCCTGATCAAAGTCTGTGACTGCTAGGGGCTGCAGACATTGGGGCTGAACTCAGTAGGGGGACCCGATATTGTTAAAAGAAAGGGAAAGACCTGGAGGAAGATATGCAGGTCAGAAATTGGAGTAGCCCTGTGTTAGACCTGTAGAATGGGCAGAACTGGTCTTAAAGGCCCCCACTTTGGGGAAAACGGCCAAATTTAAAAATTAATTTTTTTTTATGGTTTGGAGAGGATCTGTAGACGTTGAAGGGTGTTGGTGAGCTCCTAAAAGTCGTTTTTAAAGTTTTTGAAGGCTGTTTTGGTTGCAATGTGCAGTGTTTGTGGTTAGGAGGTGGGGACTAGGCCTAGGCCAAAGTATAAAAATCAAAATTATTAAAGTTTTAAAGCTCTTGGGGGTTCCAAGGGTGTGCTGAAGGGGTGGTGCACCTTTTGAATTAGAAAACGTACAGATAAGAGCTACCAAAATGGTAAAGGGGATGGAAGGATACCTCTATGAGGAGAGGCTAAAATGGTTAGGGCTCTTCATCCTGGAAAAGAGATGGCTGAGGGGAGATATGATAGAGGTCTATAAATTAATGAATGGAGTGGAATGGGTAAACGTAGATTGATTGTTTACGCCATCAAAATGCAGAAAGACTAGGGGACATTCAATGAAGCTACTGTGCAACCCATATAAGACTAATAAGAGAAAATATTTTTTCACTCAACACGTAATCAAACTCTTGAATTCATTACCAGAGGATGTAATAAAAGCTGTTAGTGTAGCTGAGTTTAAAAAAGGTTTGGACAGCTCCTGGAGGAAAAGTCCATAAACCATTATTAAAGGGGACCTGGGAAATCCACTGCTTGTCCCAATACAAGCATTGTGGAACCTGTGTCTTCTGGGGAAACTGATAGGTACTTGTGACCTAGATTGGCCACTGTTGGAAACAGGATACTGGGCTTGATGGACCTTGGTCTGACCCAATATGGCATATCTTATGTTCTTATGTTAAAAGTGGTTTACATGTTTTTTGATACTATTACAAGTCACAATTTTAACAATTATAAAAGTGAAACTAAATGAAGTTCTAAAGTGTATAAAGTGTGCTGAAGGCTTTGCTAATGATATAAAAATGTGTATTTTTTAATAAAATGAAGGAAAAAAGTTTTTTTTAATGTAAAATTATAAGTTTATTAAGGCTATAAGGAGAAGGGGGAGTGATTTGAAAAGTTATTGTTATAATATGGCACAGCTGAGCTGAGACAGAGATGTGACAGAGTTCACTGAAATCCTTTACCTGTGTGTGTTCTTAAAGCAACAGCTTGGAAAATTTCTAAATGGTGCCTGTAAAATACTTATGTAGCTAATTTTTGGACAAAGGTGAATTTCAGGATGTTGTTTTAGTATAAGGGGGATTTTTATTTTCAGATCATTTCTTGATTACATCAAAGTAAGCAATATGAAGTGAAAATCACTACACATCAAATTCATAAAAATAATTATCAAAAGAAAATACAAAAGAGGCAGTCACTAAAGTCCACATTAAGGAAATGCATTAGTAAATAGGCAAACTACACCATTGATCTCAAACTCTAATTAACATCCCAACCAAAACCAAAACCATAGTAAGACACCACCAATTAAGGAGGAGACTTATCAACCAAGAAACTTTCTAGCTAGGATACTTCCATAAAGATATATCTTCCACCAGAAAAAGAAACAAAATATTTACATGGAAATTTTAAATTAAACATACCTCTGATTGCCAAAACCTTAGGTTTTAATTGCAAAAATAACTTCTGATTTATTTATTTATTTATTTATTTATTTAGTATACATTTGTATACCGCTACTTCCAGCGATCAGCAGCGGTTTTTGATTACAGATTGGAAATTGTCAAATCATGACAGGAAATTTTTGAGGTATAAACACATTGATTAGACAGGAAAGCACAGCACACAGAGAACTATTTTACAGGGAACATGGGCTATGGAGGGTTAAGTGGCTTGCCCAAGACCACAAGGAGCACCTGTGGGACTAGAAACCCCAGTCCTTCCGGCCCAAGGTTGCTGTCGTCTAGTGGGATTTGAACCCCCGACCTTCTGGCTTGAAGTACCTTGACCCAACCACTAGGCTACTCCTCCACTCTGATGGAGTTGGGTCACCTTAACAACATCAGGGAATACCATCAAAGGATGCCCACAAAAGGGGGCATCCTTCTTTGAAAAAAAGTGGCATAATGGCGCCCTTCTCCCTCTCCAAACAGAATGTTATCAATAAAGTTGCCCTCCTGGAGACCATATCCAAAGAGGTCTCCAGGAATTTAACTCAACATCAATTTGTTGGTCAGGAATTTAACTCAACATCAATTTGTTGGTCAGCACCCTCTTCAAGAGCTCCAGAAACCTGCTGCTTGTTGTTAAGTGCCATCAAGTTGGTGTCTACTCATGGTTACCCTTTGGATAGTTGTCCTAAATTGTGTTTGGTCTTCAGTCAAGTGGCTCATTGTTGACAGACTGGCACCTGTAGCTGCTGTTATTGTATTGATCCATCTCATTGCTGGCCTTCCTCTTTTGTGTTGACCTTCTATCTTGCCATATATGATGTCTTACTCTAATGATCTCTCTCTTTGCATGATTTGTCCAAAGCATGAAAGTCGAAATCTTGTCATCTGAGCTTGTAAAAAAATCTTAGGTTTGATCTCCTCTAGTACTGACTAGTTTGTTCTTCGGGCAGTCCATGGTATACACAGTATTCGTCACCAGCACCATAATTCAAAGGCATCAATTTTATTCCTGTCTATCTTTTTCACTGTCCAACTTTCACATCCATATGATGTTATTGAAAATGTCATGGCTTGAATAAGTTAAATCATTGTAAGGAGAGAGACATCTCTGCTCTTAAGAATCTTGTCTAGGTCCTTCATAGCCATTCTGCCAAAAGCAATGCATCATTGGATTTCTTGACTGCGTGTTGCTTGTTTATTGATAGTTGATCCAAGTAGGTTAAAGTTGTCAACTATTTCAATTTCTTCTCCATCAACGATGAACTTATTCATTTTGCCAGTTGTCAGGATTTTAGTCTTCTTAAAGTTGAGGTGCAGACCCATTTTAAGACTATATTCCTTTATCTTGAGAAACAAATGTTTCAAATCATCTTCACTTTCAGCCAGTAATGTGGTATCATCAGCATAGTGAAGGTTGTTGATGAATCTTCCACCAATCTTCACACCTCTGTTGTCTTCATACAATCCCGCTTCTCTGATGATTTGTTCTGCATATAAATTAAAGAGGTAGGGGGAAAGCACACAGCCTTGTTGTACACCTTTGCTGATTTTAAACCATTCTGTTTCTCCTTGTTCCATTCAAACTGTTGCTTCTTGATCAATGTACAGATTGTGCAAGAGAACGATCAGGTGTTCTGGTATAGCCATGCTTCTTAATGTGGCCCAGAGTTTCTCATGGTTTACAAAGTCAAAAGCCTTGCTGTAGTCAATAAAACACATATAGATATCCTTTTGGTATTCTTTAGTCTTTTCAAGGATCCATCTCACATCCATAATAATATCTCTCATTCCTCTCCCTTTCCTGAACCCTGCTTGCACTTCAGGCAGTTCTCGTTCCAGGTTTGGTTGTAGTCTCTGCTGAATGATCTTGAGTAGAATCTTGCTGGTATGTGGGATCAGAGCGATTGTGCAATAATTTCCACAGTCAGTCAGGTCACCTTTCTTCAGTATTGGTATAAACATAGATCTTTTCCAGTCAGTTGGCCATGAATATTTCTTCCAAATTTTCTGGCAGAGCCTTGTAAGTATGGTAATAGCTTCATTTGATTACTGTAATAACTCAATGGGAATGCAATCAATTCCCTGTGCTTTGTTCTTTGATAAAGTTTTCAATGCTGCTTCGACTTCTTCTTTCATCACCAATGGTTCCTGATCATAAGTTATAGCTTTAAACAGCTGTTGGTCCACTTGTTCTTTATGGTATAATGACTCTGTATATTCTTTCCACCTTTTCTTGATCTTCTCATCATTCATCATGGATCCTTGAGCATCTTGTAGCATTCCATTCCAATTTGAGGCTGGAATTTTTTCTTTAACTCTCGCAGCTTTAGAAAAGCCTATCTTGTTCTTCCTCTAAAAGCTTCTGTTTCTATTTCCTATAAGGTAAATAATAAATAGAGAAAATACAAAGTTCAACAAAAGAATCACACAAAAACACTTCCTTCACATACTTTTTAAAGAGCTCAAGAGGATAGATAACCAAAACAACCAGAAAATTTAAATACCTAAGATTCTGCGATCGTAAATGATTTTCTAGATTTTCAAGCTTATTGTGAAGCATCAGACTATCTCTAACAAGGGAGGGGTCCACAGCCTGAGCATTACCCATGGAACTCTCCAGCTTCTATACCCACTTATCCACAGCTGTAATAAGATCACCGCGTCTCCGCAATATCATAGCAGTGTCACAAGTGAAATCACACAACTGGGTGAGAGATCCCATGAGCACCCCTTCCACCCTATGTATCACTACCAAGACATCTTTCAAGATGTCAGAAGAGCCATGTGCAGGAACTGTCAACCCTGATGCGTTAGATGGCAGGGTCACAGGAGCCGGTTAGCACAAAGCAGTCTTACCAAATGTATCAAGCCGCCTAGGAATTGTACCGGGTGCGGGGTTGGAGACAGAAAAAGAAAATCTACCCTCTACTTGAGAGTGAACTGAGGATGGCTCAGACAAATTCAAACTTGACTGCATGGGAGGGGTATGAACCCCCAATCTCAGGGATGCGTCAGAAGGAATCACATTACTTCCCATTCACATTAAGGATGAACTGGGTATAGTAGTACTTACAACATGCCAATCCATGAGGCAGTTCACTACTACCTGCTCTCCTGGCCCCTTACTCTGTCCACTTGCCCACATAAAAGCTATGGGGAGGGGGGGAAGGATAACAAAGAACCCTCTGACACAGCTGTGGTGCCCCAAAGGGGCTCCTAAGGGACACATGCCCATTAGGTCATGCCCCTTAAGGCAAACGCCCATGGCTGCATACTAAGGTGCACTCCTGAGTTAAATCACCTGCAGCAAAGGAGGGAGGTGCTGTGGTTCAATCAGGAGTAAGTTGATAAATGCCTCAACTCAAACTTCTCCCGACATGAGATGGTGTGGTGGGTTCACCCCTAAACAAAGACATGGCGAGGGATGGTCTGCAGAGAGCGGCAGGTGCACCTACTCTTGCCATCTTACTGGGCAGACTAGATGGACCATACTGGTCTTTATCTGCTGTCATGTACTATGTTACTATGAGCAGCCAGTACTGCTGCTGCCTCCATAGAACCGTCGATGCACTTCTGATTTAAATCCCCCCGCCACAAAGGAGGGAGGAGCTGTGGTCCAATCAGGAGTAAGTTGATAAATGCCTCAGGTCAAATATCTCCCGACAATAGCAGCTAGTCCCGCTGATAACTCCAGGGGAGGGGGTATTTTTTTATGACATTGGCAAGAGGAGAATGCTTGGAAGGGAGATTAGAATGTTGGTGTAGTGGTGCTTTAGAATCAGATATTGAATGTGGATGAGAGCAGATGTATGTTTGTGTAAGTGTGCTTTCATGGGCCCTGAAAGTGTGTTTTTTTATGAAAGATTTGAGAGTTTTTGGAAGTTTGAGTGTAATTGGTTAAAGTATGAAGGAGACTGAGTGATTTGGTTTTTCTTGATTTAGAGCAAGGGAAGCGTGTGAGTTGAATGTATGGTATGAGAGAGAGTGAGAGGTGATAGTTGAATAAGATTGATGGAGAAATTGGATGAGAAAGCATTCAGAAGTGAGATTTAATTTTTTTGTTTTCTTTGTTGAGAGACTCAATAAGGAAGAGAAGGTTTCTGGGCAAAGGAACCAGTTTAATTTCAAGGAAAGGTGCATTTAGCAGTGTAGAAAAGTGTTGTAGGGAAATAAGAGTAACCAAGGCAGGCGGACCCGACGCTGCAGGCCCCTGCCTTACACCCCCCTCCCCCCCCCAACGACCCACCCCCCCCTCCACAAAAAACACCACACACCAACATTTTATGGAACAAAACTGGTCGCAGCTTTTATTAGCCAACAAATTTAACAGTCCAACAAATACATTTTCAAAACCAATCAATTAGCGGCACCCGGCTGCACCAGCCATACCTCAGCAAAGTGCCTGCCACCGCTAATACCGTAACTCGCCACCCGGCAAGTTACCATACCCCTCTCCCCGACTTCGCCATGCTAAGCAAAAGTCGTCCGAGGGTTTGACCGGGTCAGGGGCACCCCGCCCCCGCCCAACTGTAGCCTGCTGCTCCGGACCCCGGAAACCTCCGGGATCCCGCCCCCCCCCCAACCCCCAGCTGCAACACCACAAAAAAACCCCCACCGCCTAACGTTAGGGAGGGAGGGAGGGACGCCGGCACCGAAGCAGCCTCCGCACGACTGACCACACGGAGGCTGCTCGGCCCCGATCCCCCCTCGCGCCCCAAACCAGCGACTCTAATTGGCTCCCGTGGGGCTGCAACCCCCGGGAGCCAATCAATTTGAAGGACGCGCGCTCGTGCCCGCCGAGGGCCGAGCGCGCATACCCCGGCCAGGCCGCGCACAGGGTCCCCGCGCCGGGCCGCGCGCCCAGTTAGCCTCGGCCGCCGGGACCCTGCCCGCGGCCTCGTAGTAACCAAGGCAGGCGGACCCGACGCTGCAGGCCCCTGCCTTACACCCCCTCCCCCCCCCAATGACCCACCCCCCCCCTCCACAAAAAACACCACACACCAACATTTTATGGAACAAAACTGGTCGCAGCTTTTATTAGCCAACAAATTTAACAGTCCAACAAATACATTTTCAAACCAATCAATTAGCGGCACCCGGCTGCACCAGCCATACCTCAGCAAAGTGCCTACCACCGCTAATACCGTAACTCGCCACCCGGCAAGTTACCATACCCCTCTCCCCGACTTCGCCATGCTAAGCAAAAGTCGTCCGAGGGTTTGACCGGGTCAGGGGCACCCCGCCCCCGCCCAACTGTAGCCTGCTGCTCCGGACCCCGGAAACCTCCGGGATCCCGCCACCGGCACATAACCCTGTTCATGTGCCGCCCCCCCCGGCTACAAGCTGCGACCAGCGAACATCATGGCCAGACATGTATTCCAAGGCCTCCTGCCAATCATTAAGAAGCAGGTCCATGCCAACCGGCAACAAATGAACCCCATCAGCCCGATAAAGCCCCGAACACCCCACATCCGCCCAGTCATGCAGGATCTGGTACCCCCCCCTCTCACATACCCAACGCCCAATCTGACGATTGACCTTGGTCAACCCCCAGGACCAACGACGCTGCTCCCGACAAGCCGGCCTTGGAATAATGTCTGACCATAGAACAATAACCCCAGGAAACATCCGCAACACAAGTCCGAGATCTTCTTGAATCGCCCGGATCAACTGCAGGCAGGACCAGGACGATAGATCGTTTCCGCCCAGATGCACCAACAGGGCGGCCGGCCACCGCGACGTCCTCCCGTGGCGTCGCAGCAAAGGCAGCAGATGCGGCCACCGCATGCCTCGCACACCCAGCCATTGGACAGCCACCGACGACGGGTTCAATCCCAAATTGGCGCCGATAGGGCGGTCCACCGCGCGCAAACTCGCCCAATGGACAAAGGAGTGGCCAGCAACCCAACATCCACCAGGACCGACACCCTCATCTGAAAAAGAAATAAACAGTTAAGGCACCCACCCAGCAAAACCCAAGCGCCTACAGCCGCACATACCCCTTGAAAGCCGAAGAACGCCACCTCCCAATGGCCTGGATGACGTGCGCCGGTAACCCCGCCGCCGCCGCACTAGTGGCTGCACCAATCCGAAAAGAGTGGGGAGCAAATCGAAGCGGATCTTCCCCCACCGCGGACAACGCCAGCCGCAACACCGCGGAAACCTGGAAACGGGTTACAGCCCGCGAATTCGCGTGAACGAAAAACCCCAACGCACCCGCCGGACGCACTGCAACAAACTGTAGCAGCGCCCGAACCGGGCAAGTCCGTGGATCCGCACCCACACCAAGACATACCCACAAACCCTTACCCATCGGATCCGTTTTGGACTTAGCCAAAAGAATCCGCGCCCCCCCTTCCACTATCCGGACATGACAAGCCAAAAGACCCCCAACACCCCCCCCCGACCAGAACCCGCAACCAGTTCCCCAATCCGAAACGCCCCAAAAAATGCCAGGCAAAAAACCGCCCGGAACAATAAGGCCTCATACGCAGATGAAGCCACCTGCTCCAAAGCTCCACACACCCGCACGAGGAGCCCGTGGGTGATCGGCAACTGCGCATCACGTGGGGTCGGCTGTGCCCGCTCCCAACCTTGCATCAGCCTGCGCGTTAAGGCCCCCCCAGCCGGGAGACCCCAGCCTACTGCGCTCGCAAAAAAGTGAAACCCCGCCAAATGCGCGCGCACCGCCGATCGCGAAAACCCGGTGCTCTTGGCCGCCACAATATATTGGCCAAGCAAACCTTCTGGGACCCCCCCAGCCCCCCACCCGCACGACCACAAAAAAGCGACCACCCGGTCGCACCCCCTACAGTACGCAGACCAGGTCCCTGCAGACACCGAACTCCTCAGAAGGTCTAGCATCTCTCGAGGCCAATGCTCCACAATTTCTCTGGGACCACCGCTCCGTCCTCATCCGCTTCAGGGGCCAATGCCCGGAACCGCTCCCACTGAAAGTGAGAAAGAGCATCAGCAATCTCGTTAGTGGACCCTGGTATGTGTCGCGCCCGCACCGCCACATTCAGCCGCAGACACGCTAGGACAACTTCCCGCATCAAGCTAGCCACCCACACGCACCTTGGAGTGTACCGGTTAATCACACTGACCACCGCCGCATTATCACACCACCAAAGCACCCTCCTGTTCCGCAGACGCTCCGGCCAGAGCTCCAAAAACTACCCGAAGCGGAAAGAGCTCCAAAAATGTGATATTCCTGGTCAGCCCCGCCGCCGACCAAGACGCCGGCCACCGGTCAGCGCACCAGGCCCCCCCGAAATACACTCCCAACCCCGTCCCTCCTGCCGCATCCGTGTACAATTGTAAGTCGTTACTGGATACTTCAGGCTCCAAAAGCACTGAAGTCCCGTTGAAATCCTCCAGAAAACGATCCCACACCCGCAAATCTGCGTGCATTGCCGCCGTCACCCGAATCCGATGATGAGGTTTCCGCATCCCAGCCGTCGCACAGGCCAACCTCCTGGAAAACACTCTCCCCATCGGAATCGCCCTACAGGCAAAATTTAAAGACCCCAAAAGGGACTGCAACTCCCGCAAGGAAACCTTACCAGCCGACAACACATTGGCCACTGAAATCCGCAAGCGAACGACTTTGTCGCGAGGCAACCGCGCCACCATGTCCGCAGAATCCAACTTCACGCCCAAAAAGGTCAACCGCGTAGCAGGACCCTCAGTCTTACCGTCAGCCAAGGGAACCCCGAACTCCTGCGCCAACCGCACGAAGCCCGATAACAGCCGCTGACATTCCCCAGAGTCCGCTGCTCCTACAAACAAGAAATCGTCCAGGTAATGCACCACAGACGACAAGCCGGATTCCCTAACCAACACCCACTCCAAGAAAGTGCTAAACATCTCAAAGTAAGCGCAAGAAATAGAACATCCCATCGGCATACACTTATCAAAGTAATACTCGTCCTGAAAACAAAATCCCAACAATGGGAATGAAGCCGGATGGACAGGTAACAAACGAAAAGCCGATTCGATGTCCACCTTCGCCAGCAACGCTGACCGACCGGCCCGCGCACCAGCGAAGCCGCCTTGTCAAAAGAAGCATAACGAACCGAACACAGTTGACGCGGGATAAAATCATTCACCGAAGCCCCGACGGGACAGGACAAATTGTGAATCAAGCGGAATTTGCCCGGTTCCTTCTTGGGCACAACACCTAAAGGCGAAATCACCAGGTTGGGAAATGGCGGCTCCGCAAAGGGGCCAGCCACCCTACCCAATCGCAATTCGCTCAACAATTTGTCCTGCACCACCGTCACCCAACGACGAACCGAGGGAGAATTCCGAGCCGAAGGCGCCAACACCACCCCCCTCACCGGGATCACGAAACCATGTCGAAACCCAGAGCCCAAAATCGCCGCCTCCCGCCGTCGGGGATAAAGAGTCAGCCACCTCACCAACGCCTCTACCCGCACCGGGGAGGGGGCGCGCCTGCGCCACTCACTGCCCTTTTGGGGCAGGGGCGGCCATGCCAGAGGTGCCTTTCTTGATGCACTTGACCGCGGAATGGGGACCCCCGCACAAGGAACAGACGTGCTGGAACTTGCAATCGGGAAAGGGACATGTGGAACGGTTGAAACGCCAGCACACATCACCGCTCCCGGCCAAGACTGCCTTTGCAGGCACCCCGACCGCCCCTCCTCGAAAGGGCCGTGCCGCCCCCCCCACCGCCCCGACACCACTCTTGGCCCCGCCACCCGAACTTGCACCGGACCTAGCCGACATCTGGGTCAACCACAGGTTAATATCCTGCATGCCCCACGAAAGCGCGCGGCTTTCTTCCATCCTGTCCCTAAACTTTTCGTCATAATTAAGCCAAGACCAGCCCTCGTGCATCTGAGACGCCTCAAGGATGGAATCGGCATACGCCAACAACATTTCGTACTGCGACGGATCGTTCTGTCCCCACACTCTGGCCAACCTTAAAAAGGCACGCGTCCAGTTAACCACGTTACACGCAACCTTTCGAACCCGCCCGGCCTTCCCATCGTCTTTCCTCTTTTTCCTGCTTTCACCCGAGCGCTTCTGCCCCTCCAGCAAACGGAAGATGTCAATATAGCGCCGCTTGCGGATTTTACGCCTCAGCTTCCGTGGCACCCCTGCCCACAATTCCGGCAAAGACACCACCGAAGAGGCCCCCCCACTTACACCCACTCTCCCCCCAACACCCGAAAGCTGCCGATCCCCCCGCCTGTCCGACCCCCCGGACGAACTACTCGAGGACGAGGAAGATGAGGACGAGTCGGAACTGCGACGTCGCCGACACGACCGCCGATGCTTTTTCCGCGACGCTCCCCCTGCATCCCTGGACCACACTCCCCCATCACCCATTAACTCACCCGGCGCAGCCATCCGCTCACCAGCCACCGCGAGGTCCCCGCCATCTGCACAGGCCAAATCCGCTGGGCCGCCTCTGCTGACGCTCCACGCTGCGGCTCCGCTCCAACGGGGAACTCACCCAGTTCTCACTTCGAACCGTGCCCACGGGCCACGAAGTCTGCGCCATAAACTGGCCCTGCGGAGACAAAAGGGGAAAAACAGGGGGGGAAACCGACACCGGCCATGCCGGCGGCCAAGAGCCCCCCCACCCCGCCCTAGATGTACCCTGCCCCCCAGACATCCACTGCTCCCATGCGGAAGCCGCCCCCAGCGAGCCAAACCCCCCGGGGCCTGAGAACCACCCCACGGGCCCACCATAGGACGCTACCCAAGGTGCTCCATCAGGACGCAACCCACCCCCTTGTCCCAGTGCCCCGAAGTCCCCCCCCACCCCCCCAACAGCCCCAGCCCCCGCCCCCCCTCCAACATCCCCAGCCCCCGCCCCCCTCCAACATCCCCCCTCCCCTCCCCCGCCCCTAGCAGCCCCTCACCCACCCCCTGCGAGCCACAGGGAGGGAGGGCACCCCTCCTGCCTTTTCGGCCACGCACCCCACTCCCGCGGCCCCCGTCACCCGATCCTCCCGATGCTGCAACCCCCACCCCCCCTCACCACCCTGCCCGGGCAATCCCCCCCCCCTCACAGTGCCCCCCCGCGACCTGGACCCCCGCCCCTTAGCAGAAGCCTTTTTAGGGGCTGGGCCCCCAGCCTTCGCCTTGCCAGGCATCCTTTATGGAATAATTAAATATTTTTATTCTCTCTCTTTTTTTTTTTTTTTTAAAACAGACACGGGCAGCCCCGAAAGCCCCCCAGGAAGCTGCAACGCCGCCCCCCCCCCCCCCCGCAGAACCCGACGTAATCCGGCGAGAGCACACAGCCAGCACTCACCCAGCCCACCTCTCGACTCAGCCGCTCAAGCAGAAACGCCACCCGAAAGAACCAGCAGCCACGAGGTAGGGACGCCGGCACCGAAGCAGTCTCCGCACGACTGACCACGCGGAGGCTGCTCGGCCCCGATCCCCCCTCGCGCCCCAAACCAGTGGCTCTAATTGGCTCCCGTGGGGCTGCAACCCCCGGGAGCCAATCAATTTGAAGGACGCGCGCTCATGCCCGCCGAGGGCCGAGCACGCATACCCCGGCCAGACCGCGCACAGGGTCCCTGCGCCGGGCCGCGCGCCCGGTTAGCCTCGGCCGCCGGGACCCTGCCCGCGGCCTCGTAGTTTTTGAAAGGTTTGTGCTGTGACTCAAGTAATAGCTGAAGAGTGTAATAATGAAGAGGGAGTGAGTGAGAGAGAGAGGTAGAATTGGTGCCAGTAGTATTTGATTTGCAAAAAATAGTGAGATTGAGTTTGATTGAGTTACAGTTAAGATTGGTCTGAGAAGATGAGGGAAGTGAGTGAACGTTTATAGAGAGGTGTGTGGATTGGATGTGTAAGAGGAGAAAAGAAAAGACCATTTGCAAGCTTGCATTAGTAATACATTTTTATTTATTACTAACTTTATTTTTTTTTAAATTTCTTAATTTATTGAAGAATTTTTGGGATGAATTTAGGGGAACAGAATAGGGATAGCACAGGGCAGGTGAATGGTGAACAGCAATGTCAGCTTCCAGATGTTCCTGAAGACGTCCGAGGTGATGCAGCTTGGAAGAAGTTGGGAATTCCTGAGCCCCAACGAGAAGGATAAATAAGGATAAATAAAGACTAACTGATCTGACAAAGTTCATTTTATTTGAGCTCAAATATTCATAGCAGAATTCTATATTCAAAGATTTTATCAGAAACAGATTCCCTTTGGAAAGGAGATTTATTATATTCATGGTGATTCAATTGTAAAAGGACACTTTGTTTCCATATTACCGTATTGTTTAGTTCATGAAGAAGGTGACACTAACATTTCCGCATATCTCTTGGTAAATAATATATATACTAACCCGTTTTTTTTGTTTTTTTTTTAAATCCTGGAGAATTACATATTTTATTTTTAACACCTAAATACTCCAGACATCCTATCCTTTTAATTTAGAGTTTTTATCCCAGCTGATGTTCCCATATAGAGTATTCCTGTGGGACTTAGGTATAATTTTCTGTAGCTGGGCTATGGTAGGTAAATAATTTGAAAATATCCACTGGTGCACCATGTGACAACATCACCAGGGGAAACTAGAAATTATCTTGCCTTCAGAGATGTCCCAGTGACATTACATTTCAAATTCTTGCTAGCCTCTTTCCAGTCTGCCATAGCACTTGCCAAGCAAGTGTACTATTTTCCATCTAACTAACTCTTACCTCCGCTCCTCGCCGTCTCTTTACAACGTTCAAATCTCTCCTCAAAGTGCCTCCACCTCTGACCCCTCCTTCCCTTTTTGTCCAGACTGGCTGACTACTTCCATGACAAAGTCCACAAGAATACCCTTGAGTTCCCCTCAGGGTCATCACCATCCCCCCTTCCTCCTCTTCATTCCCAAACCCTTCCCTCAATCTCTGTCAGCCTTTCATTCATTTCTAAGATCATTGACTAAATTCCATCTCCTCCACTGTTGTCCCTTCCATCTGTCAAATCCTCAACCTATTGCTTTCTACTGCAACTGTTCCTGCAGCCTTCAAACATGCTGTGGGTACACCTCTCCTCAAGAAACTATCCCTTGATCCTACCTGCCCTTCCAAATTACCTATATCTCTCCTCCTCTTTTTTTCTAAACTATTTGAACATGTGGTTCACTGCTGCTGTCTTGACTTTCTCTCCTCAGTTCCTTCTGGATCCACTGCAATCTGGCTTTCACTCTCTACATTCTACTGAGACAGCGCTTGCTAAAGTCTTCAATGACCTATTCCTTAACAAATTCAAGGGCCTTTACATGATCTTCATCCTTCTTGTCCTTTTTGTTGCTTTTGACACTGTCGATCACCACCTACTCCTTGATCCCTGTCCTTGCTTGGATTTAGGGGCTCTGTTCTGTCCTGGTTTTCTTCCTCTCTCTCTCTCACCATACTTTTAGTATATGTTCAGGTGGATCCTCCTCTACTGCTATCCTGCTTTCAGTCAGTATACCCCAGGGCTCTGTCTTGGGACCTCTCCTTTTTTTATCTCTACACTCTGTCGCTTTGTGCACTCATCTCCCATGGTCTTCAGTACCATCGCTATGCTGATGACTGTCACATCTACCTCTCTGTACCTGAAATCTCTCTGGGAATCCAAGCCTGGATCTCTGCCTGCTTATCTGACATTAGTGCTTGGATGTCTTGCTGCCATCTGAAATTGAACATAGCCAAGACTAAGCTCCTTATCTTTCCCCCTAAACCCACATCCCTCCTCCTCCTTTCTCTATTTCTGTGGATAACACTCTATACCTCCCTGTTTCCTCCTCCCTCTCCTTCTCCACACACATACAACAGATAGCTAAAACCTGCCATTGCTTTCTCTACAATATTGGCAAAATTCGTCCCTTCCTTTCTGAACTACTAAGACCCTTATCCATTCTCTAGTCACCTCCCATCTAGACTATTGCAACCTATTCTTTGCTGGTCTTCCCCTGAATCATCTCTCCCCACTTTAATCTGTTCAAAACTCAGCTGCACGGCTAATCTTCCACCAGTGTCACTATGCTCATGTCACCCCTCTTCTCAAGTCACTTCATTGGCTTCCTATCCATTTCTGCATCCTGTTCAAACTTCTACTACTGACCTATAAGTGCCTTCATTCGGCTACTTCTCACCACCTTTCTTCTCTCCCCTCTCCCTACATCCCTCCTCAGGAACGCCACTCTTCTGGCACATCCATTCTATCTATGTCCTACTCTTCCACTGCAAAAACCAGACTTTGATCTTTCTACTTTGTTGCTCCTTATACCTAGAACAAATTACCTGAATCGGTAAGTCAGGTCCATTTGTGGCCCTTTTCCAATTCAGGCTAAAAACTCACTTCTTTGAGACTGCTTTTGGATCCTGATCCCCCAAATCTTCTTGTCACCTCCTATGTGTTTCTTTACCATTCCCCTAGATATATTCTAGTCTCCAGTGTGTTGTCTCTTTTGACTAGACTGTAAGCTCTTAGGAGCAAGGACTGTCTCTTACATGTCTCTGTAGAGCATTGCATACACCTTGTAGTGCTATAGAAATGATAAAAAGTAGTACTGTGTGTGGGTCTGGGTGTATGCATGTCATGGAGAGTGTTAAGGACCGTATGTATACATTTGTGTGTGTCTCATACATGATGCCCCCTCCCCGGCTTCCCTCAGTCTCTCTCTCATAACTATCACCAACCTTCCCTCAATCTCTCTGTCATGACCCCCAAGCTTCACTCAGTCTCTTTTAAAGCCCACAAGTGTTCACCCAATGTCTCTCTCTCTCATAACTCCCCTCCCCCAGGCTTCACCCAGTACCTCTCTAATACCTTCTCCTTTCATCCAGTCTCTCTTTCACTCACCCTTTCTTGTCTCTTCTGAAACACAGCAGTTTACACTTTCCCCACAGCAATCGGCTCTCTGTTTGGTGGAGCCCCACGGTAGAGAACCAAAAGAGGAGCAACCTCTCGCAAAGAACTCAGGAGATACAAAAAGTGAGTGGTAGTGGTCACAAGCGCTTTATTAATAAGGACAACACCCCAACACGTTTCGGCAAAGCCTTCATCAGGGAGCTGAGAACTGCAACAAACAGTAATAAATAAACAACAAGAACATATCATAAATATGACATATAAAATATAAAACATAAATATATAGAAGAATTATATATTAAATGTATATATAAAAAAGAATAAAACATTAAAAAACAATTTAAAATTAAACAATAAATAATACACACAACTTCAAAATTATATGTATGAAATAATACTGATGAAGGACAAACAATAACTTAACCCTTTCAAGGCCTACTTTAAATTTTTAATCCACATTCTGCAGCCGGGTTAATTTTTGCATATTTCAGGAAAATTGTACCCGTCTTATTCAATATGTTCTAATAGTGATTTTCCTTCTGCTATGGTCATGTATTATATACCATTTGATAGGAATATTTAGTCAGAATTTTGGATCCCAAGAGTTTTGGGCTCGGCCTGGAAAGGGTTGAAAAGGAATTTATGTCAATCTATCCATATGAAACTATAAGAATACTCACAGTTGTGGATATCAATAAACACAATGGAGTGCACAGTAGAGTACACACTTGTACAAAAAAGTCAATTCTATGGTTGAATGAAGCTAAAAAATATTGCAATGTCAAAATTAGCATATGTAAACAAATTGCTACAGAAACCATAAAACTACACCAATAGTTGTAAATAACGGGAAAACCAGAGCAACCAGACCAGGAACGCACATTAAAAACGAAAAACATATATAATATGATGCAAATTATAAAAATAACAATAATAATAATGTAAAAAATATTCGAGAATAAATAATCGTAAGTGTGGGAGAGACACGGGGAAAAAAAATTGGTCAAAATAAATAAATAATTAAAACCCAGCAATTTGCATGGTGTAAGTAAAACATAATAGCACCCAAATTGATAGCTGTCATACTAAAACAGCTGATTAAAAAGTGATGCACAACCGAAGAAAATAAATACATTTAAAACCAGGGAAATATAAAAACAACCAGTGGTAATTACACACAATGAATAGAAGGGCATAAATACCGGAGTAACTGAACTAGTGTAAAAATGTAGTAAATCTCTGTAGCTAGACAAAACTTGAGGATGTTAAAAAACGTATCTAAAACTACTGTTGAAGAGTTGCATATTATAATTACATTGTGTGAGCATTGTGGTGTGATGTAAAAATCAATCCGAGAAATAGCGGAGAAACTGTCACACTAGTGAATTAGTCCGAATAACAGGGAACACCATAAAGGTCACGCGCATAAGACTCTAAAATAAATAAACAGAATTACCCACTGCTCGTGGTGTGAATGGAGATCGTAGACAAAAAGATTCAGATAATCAACAAAAGTGAAAAACATCCATAGTTAGCGACTGATAAGTATCCGTCTCGCAGCAGACAATGTAAACACCAGTAACTGCTTTATTGAACACAAAAAAGCAGTGTACCTGTGGTATAAGCAGCCTTTTCAATGAAGCATTGAATCCTTAAAGGACGCCGCAAAATCACACCTTTAAAAGGGCAAAGGACACCTAATGAATATGCATGAATGACGCTGTGTAAACATCACAACACTCGAGCCCTTACACAATAAAAAATTGTTGTACGTACAGAATTAACCGCACGGCAAAAGTAAAGCATTGTACACATTGCATACACCTTGCAGCGCTATAGAAATGATAAAAAGTAGTACTGTGTGTGGGTCTGGTTGTATGCATGTCATGGAGAGCATCAAGGAACGTATGCATGCATGTGTGTGTGTGTCTCATACATGACGCCCCCTCCCCGGCTTCCCTCAGTCTCTCTCTCATAACTATCACCAACCTTCCCTCAATCTCTCTGTCATAACCCCCAAGCTTCACTCAGTCTCTTTTAAAGCCCACAAGTGTTCACCCAATGTCTCTCTCTCTCATAACTCCCCTCCCCCAGGCTTCACCCAGTACCTTTCTTATACCTTCTCCTTTCATCCAGTATCTCTTTTACTCACCCTTTCTTGTCTCCTCTGAAACATAGCAGTTTACACTTTCCCCACAGCAATTGGCTCTCTGCTTGGTGGAGCCCCATGGTAGAGGACATTCGGGCTGATATCCCAGTTTGAAGTCTCTTGGTCACAGAAACAGAATCCCCTATTACATTAGTCAATAAACTGAGGAAGTCACACATGGGGACATGTTTACTAAAGCACATTAGGTTTAACACATCATTTTAGTGCAAATAGCACCACGTTAGCTGCAAAAACCATATGGTATCTGTTGGAGGCATGCACAAGATTTTCCCAGCAGATACTGCACAGAAAATATAGTGTGCGCACCGTGGCGGCATTGTGGCTGCAGCTAGTGGCACCCATAGAGGTGGTGGTAGTGTTATCTGCACCCGCCTGTCTGTCACTTTGCTGGATACTGCATGCTACATATGCTTGCAGTAACCATGTGTTACCGACACAGCCACTCTCCACCCATATCCCTTCCACTCCAGCAGTTAGCGTGGGATCCGCAGATAGCGCAAATAATCACTGCGTTGTCTGCATTTGCCATGCACTGTTAATGTGACCCGATAGCACACTCTATCTACTGCATTGACAGGTAGTAAACATCCCCATAGAGTGTTACACACTGCTTTGCTGTGAATAATTAAAGGTGGTTAATCAAGCAATTAAACTAAACCAAACTAGCAGCACAACTAGCCCACGTTATATGTTCTCTCCCACTTATAGCAGGGTTTAGCAGATACGCGTTTAGGTTTCTCTAGCAGTAGATTTTAACATTGCAATTGTGAGCGCGTCATTAGCTACAATGTATTTTATTCTACTTTCTGACTCCCAATGCCTCAGAATTGCTAAAAGCCCATGAAAAGAACAGACAAGTGTACTGCACATGTGTTTATCCCTTCACATTACATCACATGGTAATGTGCTCTCCTCGTTTTGCTTGTAGACGTCACAGTCCGCTACAGTATGCCGCTTGCGTTCACGTTCCTCTGGCTCTGCGGTTTAACTTTTGCTCTTCCTGTGAGTATGATCCTTCTATATTGCTTTATGAACTCAGTTATTCAGCCGGAAGCACGGCAGTATGAAATGAGGATGTGAGCTGCCAGACATGCTATTCAACTCTTTTTGTCTTTTTGTTTGACTAGGTGTACAAACATCATTTACTGTTTGAAAACTCAAATGAACTTATGGTAAGCACGGAAGCAAGGAATTGTTGATCAGCTGAATGTGTCATGATGCTATAAGAGGACAGAGTTTTTCCCCTCATTCACATTATCCAATACTGTGATCTGGGTGCATACAAATCCATGCAAATGCTTTTACTGCCAGTGCATCATTTTATAACTTAAGCATATATTAATGGCTTGATGTATAAAGAATTGCAAAAGTTCTGGAAAACATTATGTAGCCTCCCCACCCAGACATACTCTAGGCAAGAGGCACCACTCAGTATCAAAATGACTGCTGATCCCCTTCTTCCAGCATGATAGACGAGGGGAAGGATTTATTTTCCACACCCAAGGCATAAGATTGGTAATTCAGGCAAATCAAAAATGTCTACTGAAAAAATGTCTTAAACAGAGTTTGGTACATTGTGCATCTCTCCTTGTTGCATACATAATATACATTTGCAGAAAGAGAAGGGGGTTTGGCCCTTCTTTGTAAACCATCCTGTGATTCCCCTTCCCTCATAGATTTTAGTCTCTTCTAGCTAGTCTTGGGTTTGTGACTGATGCCAAAGGATATCTTGTGTGACTTTTTCTCCAACTGCTTGATCTCTACACAAACTCTTTGTGTTAGACCACTCAGGCAAAGCAGTAGATGGGCAGCTTTCTCCTCTAGCAGTATGGTACCTGGATAGATCCATGGTGTATCAGTTGGATTAGCTGATCCCCTTCTCCTCTGTTCCAAATTCCACCAATAACTTTCCAACACATTATTTCACATGCAGGGTCTCAGTTTCCTTTGCAACTTTGACCAGGATTTTCTTCCCCTCAAGACAAATCCATGGACATATTTTCCAATCCAAACACAGGAACGATTAGAACCACCACAGAGCAGACTATGTGGTACCTACAGAAATTCACTGAAGTTTGGAGACAGAATGCTGATTTCTTTTCCCTCCCAATTCCTCAATAACACCAGTGACTCTCAGAATATATTGTAGGTTGCTATACTAGTCCAAAATGCTTTACTATTGTAGGTCACTCCTATAGAGAACGTGATAGAAAATGTTTCAGTCCACTCACTACACTTTCCGACTCCAAATGTCTTCCAGAGGGAGAAATATAATCCCATTAGGTATGTACATTTGTTAGTATTTCTTGCTCCTCTTCTACTTTCTTTATCCCTCCCACCCATCGCACAGCCTACTCACTCCATGGCTAATATTCTCTTCTAGCTGTCCTGTGCTTATTACCAGTACTACACACAGTGCACTCTAGTCCTCTGGAACCTCTCCCCTGCCTATCCATCATATCTCCTCCCCCTGCTATCTCATTCCAGTGGCTCCACATTACTTTCTTTTCCTATTGATCACACTCCCTAATCTTCTCCCTTCGTTCCAATGACCTCAAGCCCCCCACTCCTTACTACCATCCTCACCTCTCCTGCCATCTTGTCTGCTGCCCTGTTGAGTGCTCTTCAGCTTCATCATTTTCTTCCTCTCAGTCAGCCATCTCCCCTCTTTCTAAAAGAATCCCACTCTCGTAAATGTTGCACCCCTCCTCTCTCCCCCCACACTCTTCTGCTCCTTCTCTTTTCCCTTCTCTCATCTGGGGATAGCAACCCCAACTCTGGCTCCCCTACACTATTTTCACACACCCAGGGCAGATCCACATGCACCCCTCAAATTTTATTCCTATCTCTCTCCTTTTCCCATCCTCTCTCTCCCTGTCTCATGCATCTTGTGAACACACACTCCATCTCTAATAAACTTGCCTTTATTCAGAACTTCATTATCACTAATACTCTGCATCTTTTTGCTCTAATTGAAACCTGGCTTCTCCCTGAAGACTTTACTTCAGTTGTTGCCCTCTCTCATGGGGGCTACCAATTCTCCAATATGCTTTGCTCTGTTGGGTGTGGTTGTGGTGCTGGGTTTCTGTTCTCTCATTTCTGCCAATTTCAACCCCTCCATCTACCTCGGTCACTCATTTCCTTCCTTTGAAGTCCATGCTGTCATTTATTGACCTCCTGATGAGTCCATTTCTACCATTCTCGTTGACTTTGACTCGTGGCTTCCCCTCTTTCTGGATGCATTTAGCCCCTCATTTATTCTTGGGGATTTTAACATTCATGTTGATAAACCCTCTGAGCTTCATGCCATAAAGCTCCTTTCCCTTACCATCTCGTTCAAGCTCCAGCTATGCTTTACTGACCTTACTCACCAGCTAGGGCACTGCCTTCACCTTGTCTTCTCTAATTGCTTGCCTTCAAATTTCTGCACCTCAGTTCTAACTTTATCCGACCATCACCTTCTAAGTTTCACTCTTCATCACCTTCCAGCTCACTCTCATTCAATCTCCTCCAGCATCTTTAGGAATCTTCATGCTATTGACTCATCATTTCTCTGCACTGCTCTCTCACCACCTACCTTTCCTCCACTATATCATCTAAGTCTGTTGTTGAGGCTGTATCTTCCTATAACACTCTACTCTCCTCTCCTCTGCTCTGGATGCTCTTGCTCTCCCCACCTCATTTCTTGTGAGGCATATTGTACCTCAGCCCTGACCGTTTCCTAAAACCCACTACCTATGTTCCTGTGCCTGCTCAACTGAGTACCTTTGGCTCAAATCCCACACCCTTTCAGACTTCTTACATTTCAAATTCATGCTAGCCCCTTTCCAGTCTGCCATAGCACTTGCCAAGCAAGAGTACTGTGTTCATCTGACTCTCTTGTCTCTGACCCTTGCCATCTCTTTACATCTCTCAACTCTCTGTTCAAAGTGCCTCCACCTCTGACCCCTCCTTTGGATGACTACCTCCATGACAAAGTCTACAAGATTACTCTTGAGTTCCCCCTGGCATCATCTCCATCTCCATCTCCCTTTCCACCTCTTCATTCTCTAATCCTTCCCTCAACCTCTGTAGCCCTTTCCCCCTTTTCTAAGATCACTGAGGAAGAAACCACTCATATTCTTTCTCATACTATCAGTCCCACCTATCTACTAAATGCCATCTCTTCCACTGTTGTCCCTTCCATCTGTCATATCCTCAACTTATCGCTTTCTACAGCGACTGTTCCTGCAGCCTTCAAGCATGTTGTGGTTACACATCTCCTCAAAAAATCATCTCTTTATCATCCCTATCACTTCCCCATTTGTTTTAATCCTCAAAGTGCCACTGACAAACTCCACTCCTGATCAGCTCTTCACTCTTTTGAACTGCCAGTGGCAGCAGGCGCACAGCAAAACAGAGCTATTGGCTCCATACTCTGCACTGTCTCTCCGCATGTGACTAACAGAAAAGCGTGTGTTTGCAGTAGTCAGGTATAAGCATAGATAGCTGGCCCTGGCCTCTCCAGGCCTGAGGTTGTATTTCCCTGGTTCTCCATGGCTCTCTTGCTCTTGGGAGGACAGCACAGCCTCGGCCCACCTTCAAACAGCTCTTTCTGTACCCGAAGACCTACTTCCACCCAGAAGACAAAAAGAGAGGACACGCTCACCTGCCAGCCAACAGCACACACAGAGCCACTCTCTGTCCCACTCCCATGCAGTGCATTTTCTCATGTAGATCACTCCCACTGCAGCCAATGAGAAATGCGCTAGTGGTGCCCATTTGTTTTGTTTTTTTTGAGAGATGTGCTCACAACCCTAAATGAGAATTTTTTGACTCCATTTGGTGAAACAACCCACAGTTTGGGAACTGCTAGTATAAAGTATCTGGGAAGCTGTCCTGAAAATTGAGGCAAAAATCACAAAACATATAGTAAGAATAGCAGATTGCCACTAATGCTGCTTCCGTCTTTATCCTCTTCTTGTATAGATTTCAATGACTGCTTAATTCCATCTGACTTTTAGATTACATAACTTAATCAAATGCTTCTGGCTCTCTCGTAGTCAAGGTACAGTCCCACCCACACAGGGGATCCATTTTCTTGGATCTACAAAAAGAGTGTCATCAGTAAATGTGCAAAATCCACCTAACTGTAATTACAGAGACAAATTCATGTACATCGACTGGAAATATGCAGGGCTGGTGCAAGGACATGAGGCACTTTAAACAAATCTCATCTCTTGTGCCCGCCCTGCTCTTGCCCTTACCACCACTGCTGTCCCTCTCCAGGACTTGCAGCAGAGGCATGGCTTCAAACTTCCCTAAACCTCTAGTGCTGCAAGGCTGTTTGTGCTTCTGCCCCTTCTGAAGCTCGGTGCAGACTTCCTTTGCATGGGGACAGAAGTGGCTCATTAACTGCTTCGAAACACCATGCAAACAGGAAGTTAGCAATGGAGGGAACAGAAGTAGAAGTGACCCCTCAGGGTGGAGGTTTAGGTATCACATTGCAGGGCTGTTTGAAGTCATTGCTGCTGCTGGTCTCAGAGAAGGGTGGCAATGGGCTGCCCTTGGACCACTGGCACTCTAGGTGACCACCTAATTTTATTTATTTTTAGTTCACACCTTTCTAATGGCAGCTCAAGGTGAGTTACATTCAGGTACAAAGGTAAATTTCCCCGTCACCAGAGGACTTTCAATCTAAGGTGGACCTGAGGCAATGGAGGGTTAAGTGATTTTCCCAAGGTTTACCAGTGGGAATCTAACCAAGATCTCTTGGGTACTAGACTGTTGCTGTAACCACTAGTTCACCTAATGGTGATGCCAGCCCTGGAAACATGGAAGAAGGAGCTGCATTAGCAATTAGTAATTTGTAACCTATCAGTAAAATCACCTATGGCGCCCAAAGATTGGCCAAAGTAATGCCAGTTTTTAGAAAGGGATCCAGGAAACTATAGGCTGATGAGTCTGATGTCCATTCCAGGTAAAATGATAGAAACTATTCTGAAGCACAAAATTACTAAACATATAGAAAAGCGTAATTTATTGGGACAGAGTTCACATGGATTTAGCTAATGAAAATCTTGCCTCACCAATTTGCTGCATTGTTTTGAAGTTATTTTTTTAGACACATAGATTAAGGAAAACCAGTTGATAGTTTATATGGATTTTCAGAACATTTCATGAAGTCCATCATGAGAGTCAATGTCCAACTGAGAACTGGTTAAAATACAGGAAAGAGAGATTAGGACTAAGTGGTCAATTTCCTCAACAGAGAAAGGTAAATAGTGGCGTGCCACAGGGATCTGTACTGAGGCCAGTGCTTTTGGACATACAGTATTTATAAATGAACAGGTAAAGGAAACAACATTATTCAGAGTTGTTAAATTACAAGCAGATCATGAAAATTTTCAGGAGGACTTTGTTAGACTAGGGGACTGGGCATCCAAATGACAGTTGAAATTAAATGTGGACAAGTAGAAAGTGCTGAACACAAGAAAAAAAATAATCCATACTGTAATTGCATGATGTTAAATTCCATATTAAGAGTCATCTCTTAGGAAAAGGATCTAGATGTCATCATGGACAATACATTGAAATCTGCTCAGTGTGCCCAGCAGACAAAAAAGAATATCAGGAATTATTACAAAAGAAACAGACAAAAAACAAAGAATAACATAATGCCTCTGTGTGTGTGCAGTTCTCATCATTGCATCTCTAAAAAGACATAGGGGTATGTTTACTAAACGGCCATCAGGACCGGAGTTGGGTACCTCTGCCCTAGAGCAGCGGCCAACAGGGGCACAAACACCCACACTCACAGGCTCCACTATCCAAAGCCTCATGGAGAGTCAGGCTGTTGGGTCCTGCATGGAGCAGCATCTCCCAATACTGGCACCTGCATACCTTAGCAATGCCGTCCTAAACTTGGGAACACGTTCCACATATATCAAAAGGTTGCTATGATTAATGTCAGCTAACAAATCCTAAGTTAAACACAATTTGTTGACAGAGATTCATCATAGCAACCTTTCTGATATCTGTGAAGTGTGTTTCAGGTTTTGCTTCTGACAGTGTTTACCACCCCAGGGAGTGACCCCAACAGTATTGCGTACCATAGCAATGCCCGCACTGTGCCCAGGACTGGTGTGGCAGCCAGGGCTGGCATAAACCTCTATATTTGCACAATGCTGGCATAGGTGTGGGAGTGTGTGTATGTCTATCCAGTGTGTTGTGGCTGCCTACACCTTACTGAGCCCACACTGCTTGCACTGTTTCCAGTGTTAGCCTGCCAATATGCATAATGAGGAGCAAGGTACTGTGGGTATGGCCAGGACAGGGTGGCCTGCGTACGATGCATCTGCATAGGGCATAGGGCAATGGCTGGGACATTGTAGTGCTCACAGCATGTCATGCTGGGAGGTCACTCGCACCCTGACTGAGCAGTGGCCACGGCATGGCTAGGTTCCCCTATATTGTTATACAGTATTTCTCTCAAGTGATATTTATGGGTTCCCTTTTCTGGGGCCCAATCACTGACATACCTGCTTGGTGTGCGTGCTCACATCCCATTTTTGGGTGCACACAGTTCCTCCAGGAACATGCACTAGCTAGCAGAATGTCTGCAGTTAGCATGTGTATGGCTGGAACACCTTGCAGGGTGCAGTGGGTGGAGACTGACTGTGCCCTCTGCTGGTGAATGTCAGATAAAGGTGTGGGGCAGCTGAGCTTTTCCAGTGTTCTGCTTGTCTGCCATTGCCTTATGTGATGCATACAGATCTGCATTGACTGCCCTGTATGGTGTCCATTCCACAGCAGGACTGGGGTTGATGGTCCCCTCTACTGCCACCATTGCAGAGAGGTAGAATGTGGATCTGTTAGTGGGATATCCTGTCCCCCACCCAGAGCCACAGAGGGCGGGTTAGGTGGTGCTACATAATCCGCTTTTGGGTCCAAACATCCCCCTTCACTTATAACATGTGACCATGGCACCCACACAAGATATGCACTATTCTGGGTGCATCATAGTCCACAAGGGCTAGACGTGACTGGGAAATACAGATGGACACAGGTGTATCCTAGGTGTATCTGCAAGGACTACCTATCACACACTGGCACTGATTGGGACCTGCAGCATAACCTCTCTCAGCCAAGCCAGTTGCTGCGGACCTGGTGCTGGGCACCCCACCTCACCCTCAGGGTGAGCACAGGAACCGCACAATGTCACGGTCTGTAGCTACTCTGTGCCTGTAACACACACGGTCATTTCCCCCTACCAGGCCCAGGTGCTGTGGGGGTGCATACCCCATCTTGTGATCAGCTGTAGACTGCTGATCTGCATGTGCAGTGCATCATGGGTACGGGTGGGTTTATCCTATCCTGGTAACCACAGCAGACAGTTTGTGTGGTGACCTGCAGTCTTTCTGTAGCCAGCCAGCAGTGTGTTAGTAGCTATAGAGATGTAGCCCACTGGTTACTTCAATGACTGTGGAGGCAGAGGTCATGGGTTTGATCCCACAGTGGTGTTATTTAAGATGGCTTTCTGAGGCTTTTCCTTTTAATTTAAATCAGTGCTGCCAGCAAAATGCACCCTCACAGTGCTGTAACCTTAAGGTGCCTCATAAGGTGCCCTATAAAGCTCCCTATGTGGCACACTAGAAGGCGCCTTGGCGGACAGGGCACTTTATGGAGTGCCTTATAGGGCGCCTTATGTGGCACCTTATGTTACGGCACTGTGAGGGTGTTTTTGCTGGCAGCACTGATTTAACTAAAAAAGGAAATGCCTCAGCATTGATTTAGATTAAAAGGAATTGCCTCAGACAGCCTTCTTCCATAACACCACTGCAGGATCAAACCCATGACCTCTGCCTCCGCAGTCATTGCAGTAACCAGTGGGCTACATCTTTATAGCTTCTAACACTGTGCTGGCATGAACTTAGGGTTAACGCGCGTTAATGTGCCACAGCGCCCACTATCGTGCGATGCAAATTCTTGCTACCTTGCCTCCGGAACGCCCACTCCTTATATGACATTTTTCACATTATCGCTGCAACTAGCGCCGGTAACATTAAGACGGTTTAGTAAACATACCCCATAGTCAAGCTAGAAAATGTACAGTGAAGAGAGACAAAAATGAAAAAGGGGATGGAATGACTCCCCTGTGAGGAAAGGCTAAATAGATTAGAGTTCTTCAGCTAGGATAGAAGAACGATGAGGGGAGATATGATTGTGGTCTATAAGACCCTGAATGATGTAGAATAGGTAAATGAATTGGTTATATACGATTTCAAAAATCACAAAGACTAGGGGGATACTCCATCAAGTTACTAAGTAATGCATTCAAAACACATCAGAGAAAATATTTTTTCACGCAACATACAGTTAAGCTATGGAATTTATTGTCAGAGGATGTGGTAAAAGCAGTTAACGTAGCTGGTTTTGAAAAATGACAAGTTCCTGGAGGAAAAGTCCATACACCATTATTAAGATCTGGGAAAGCCATTACATATCCCCATGATAAGTTGCATGGAATCCAGCAAGTATATATGATCTGAATTGGCCACTGTTGGAAATAGGATTCTGGGCTTGATGGACATTGGATTTGAAATTTTTGTCAAAAGGTTCAGTCCTGGCTTAATGCTTTTAAAAAATGTTCACTTCTCCATCCAAAATATAACCATGTACTCAATAACGAATTTAATATCAGTGCTTATATTCTGCTTTTATAGTCTACAGACATACAAAGCAGAGCAGAAAATTAAAATATAGACAATTCACATTCTCTTTTAAAAAGGCAGAGTGCAGTGTAAGCAGATATTATACTAATATTTATTTATTTTAAATATTTTATATAGCATCAATCATGACTTTCTTGGTGATTTACAATAAAACATAGGCATCAATGATCATTCCCATGTAATAGCTACATAAAATCACAATTCTCTGTTTTGGTTGCAGGGGGAAGATGATCATTCTTCCCAGATATCAATGCCATCAGTGGTAAGTAAACCTATATCACAGGTACACTAAAAAAAAATTTTTTTAACTGCCTCTAATGTTTCAATTGATTTTTACGTTTTTTGGTGCGCTGAATCCAAATCTGGTAACCAATTTGCTCCATCACGTACAGATTTTTTGCTACATTGGGTTAGCAGTTTGAGGTGAACGTTTCAGATTGAGTGCGATCGAGATAAAAGTTTCTTGGATGAATTCTTTATACTAATTGTTTAGTAGATATTCAAATAAGAATAAAGAAAATTGTAACAAGGCAGCACATAAGAATAGAGTAATGTCAACAAAACACACTGTGATGGTAGCAAAATTGTCTGCACTTAAAACAGCCACATGTGCACAAACATTGAGCATATAAGAGCGAGGTTAGACACAAAGCAAAGCAAAGAAATGTGCAAAAAATGTTGTACAGGTATGTATGTAAGAATAGAAAACGCAAACCGCACCATTGCAATACATGAAGACAAACACCCGATGGTGTGAAAATAAAATTCTAATAAATGAGATCCGACACTGTGGTAATAACTAGCAAATTTTTATTTCAAAGTTTAGTAAAAACACGATATTTGTCAACACAGTTTAGATTTTAAAGTCATTCTTGGGTCAATCAATCTCCTGGTGGGCCCGTTTCTTCTTCCCCCGAATGCTTCTCTTGGTGCGCTGCTTGGCGTATTTTTCATCTGGGGTTTCCCGCAGCAGCAACCAGCAGAAATCAGCCATCATAGTGGTGTTCCATCTTCCTTGGTACCTTCTCTCTGCGTCCTTGATGTCCTGGTGAAACCTTTCACCTTGTTCTTCACTGTACGCCCCCAAGTTTTTGGGAAAGTAGTTCACATGGGAGTGCAAGAAATGGACTTTCAGGCTCATGTTACAGCCTTGTTCTTTGAAGGCATTGAGCATCCTGGCAACAATATCCTTATAGTTCTCATCCCGCCTGTTCCCCAAGAATTTGAGAACAACATCCTTGAAGGAATCCCAGGCTTCTTTTTCCTTCTCAGACATCGTTTCAGCGAATGCTCCATCTGAAATGAGTTTCCTTATATCAGGGCCAACAAACACTCCTTCCTTTAGCTTTGCTTCAGAAAGTCGGGGGAACTTTGAGCAAAGGTACCGAAAGCACTCACCATCTTTTGGAAGGGACTTGATGAATTGCTTAATGAGACCCAACTTAATGTGGAGAGGTGGTAATAGAATTTTATCACGAGGTACCAAGCTCTCATGAAGAACATTTTTCTCACCGGGTCTCAAATACTCCCGAAATGGCCAGTCTTTTTTCCCCCAGTGTAGGTCGCGGGCCCGGCTATCCCACAAGCAAAGGAAGCAGGGATATTTGGTGAAACCGGATTGCTGCCCTAATAGCATGGATAGAATTTTAAAGTCTCCACAAATCATCCACTTATGCTCATCATAACGAATCTTCTGAAGAATCAGGGCCAATTTCTCGTATTTTTCTTGGAGAATAACAGAGTGAGCAATAGGAACTGAAGCGAATATGTTGCCATTATGAAGAAGAACACCTTTTATGCTGTCTTTTGACGAATCAATGAACAGCCGCCATTCAGCAGGATCATACTTGAGTTTAAACTTTTCCATCACTCCGTATATATCGTTGCAAAATACCAAATCTTCCTCTTTGCTGAAATACTTCAAAAATTGTGTCTCGCGGTTGTGGTACCAATAAAAAGTTGTTCCTGGTGACAATAGATTTTTCTGTTTAAGCCGAGAACCTAGCAGTTGGGCAGCATCTTTTGGGAGTCCTAAATCCCGGACTAAATCATTCAATTCAGCTTGAGAGAAAAGTTTAGGTTTTGGATCTGGTTCAGTTTCAAACTCGGAAGTACTGGACTCATCGGGAAAAGCCATCTGATGAGTCTCATCATGATCAGAACCGTCCACACAAATATGATCCAAAGATTTTGGTGGTTCAGGCACAGGTACTTCGTTGCTATGAGGCATAGGCCTAATTGCTGAGGGAAAGTTGGGGTAACTTATTACATTCTTATTTTTTAAGTTGTATCCCTTCACAATGCAAGAGCAAAAATAGCAGTCACTGCTGTTGTCTCTTTGTTCACGCCACATCATAGGTATTCCGTAACGAAATGCTTGTTTTTTACCTTTCATCCATAAGCGTAGATCTTCCTCACATGTCTTGCACACTTTGTGAGGAGCCCACGGTTTGTCTTGATCGCCTAACTTCAAACCGAAATAGGCGAAATATACTTTTAATAAATGCAGAAATGTTCCTCTGCCGCTTTTTCACGGTATATTCCCCACAAATAAAACAAAAACTGTCCGGAGAGTTGACGCAACCTCTGGCTCTGTGAGCCATCACAAATACACAGCACTGCAAACTACAACTGTAGTGAACCACTTCGGAATAAAGCTGGATTACGACTGAGCAAACAAAAGGTAATAATGAACTTGCAAGAAACTGAAATTTGACAGGAACGTTCATGTCGCAACCACCGTGTTTGAGCGAGAGAACGAGGCGAGGCGAACAGGAAAGAACATGTGCCAGCGCGAGTACTGGATTTAGCCCCCCGCCTCCCAATTGTCCTGTTAATGTATAAAATGAATACAAAACACTCTAAAATATCATGAGGGAGTGTTTCTAGTTAGTTAACCATTACAACCTCTATTTTGGGCCAAGAAAATAAACTGCAGTCGGCTAAAAAGAAATTATGTGAACATTCCTTATATGGGTAAGAAATCTAATTTTGCAAGAAAACGTGACGTGATGGAACATTTTGGCTATTTTTCCTGGATTCAGCACCCCAAAATCTATAGGAATCAGTTGCAAAACTGGAGGCAGGTTTTTGGTAGTGTACCTGTGAATTATTTATTTAACCATTTTTCTATGCCACTATATCTCCAATGCTAAGCGGTGTACATAACAATGTGGCCAACAGGGCTTTACATAGGACTATGTCAATATAATATAAACAAAGCATAACCTTGTAACATAGGAAATATATAACATTCCATTGAGTAGGAAATCAAGGGGGAGTAATTATAGTGTAAGAGTCTTAGGTTGTGGAGGTCTATTTGACCTGAGTGGTTAAGATGTATGTGTAATATGTCCAAGTGGGTAAATTGTCCAAACAAAGGTCCATTCTATTTGAGTGATTAAGTCGGGTCAGTAGAGTGTCCAATGAAAAAATGGGTTTTTAGCTTTTTTTCTGAAATCTATCAGGTCATTTGTGGTATGTAAGTTATCAGGCAGTGCATTCCAGAGAGTTGGGGCAAATATTGAGAAAGCATGCTTGGCGGTCGTGTGACTCATCTTAGTAATTGTTGAAGGGGTGTTTATCATGTTAAGAGAGTTTGATATTCTGGCTCTGGTGTCTGGCATGTTTCCAATAAGAGATTGTAGATGTGTTGCTGACAGTTCATGGTTGATTTTAAAGAAGGTGAGGAGGGCATTCGGCGATGGGTAACCAATGGAGTCGTTTGAGGATTGGGGTGATGTGTTCGGCTCTGGATGCTTTGGTCAGGATCCTTGCAACGATATTTAGGGCAAGTTTCAATGGGTGTAACATGCATTTGGGTAGGCCTTGCAAGACAAGATTACAGTAGTCAAGGTGTGGGAAAATGAGTGTTTGCAGTACCAAGTGGAAGTCAGGTGCATCAAGCAGATATCTGAGTCGTTGGAACGTTTTGAGTTTGTAGTATATAGATTTTGTTATGCTGTTGATATGTGGTGTGAAGGTGAGGACTTGATCCAGTGTGACTCCTAAATATAAGATTTTCTTGTTTGTCCTGAAGCTGTAGTCCATCTATGGTTAATGTGACAGGCAGTGTGAAGTTGTTTCTAGTTATGCACAGTACCTCTGACTTATGGTAGCTTATTTTCATGTTGTGTTTGGATAGCCATTTCTTGATGTCTTTGAAGGCTCTCTTGATGAATGTATTTGTGGAGTTATTGGTTGAGAAGCATGCATATATCATTACATCGTCTGCATAGACATGGTATTGTATGTTGTGTGCCTGTATTAATTTACATAGAGGTTGGAGGAAGATATTAAAAATCAAGGATGACAGGGTAGATCCTTGAGGACTCCTTGCTGCAGGGTGAATGGTGATGATTCTTTGGTGACAATTCTTACTTGGCTGTGACGGTCAGTGAGGTATGATCTGAACCAATTCAATGTGTTTCCAGAAAATCCTAGGTCTTGTAGTTGCTGCAGAAATTTATCATGAGGGATGGAGTCAAAAGCTGCCTTTATATCTAGGAAAATAAGTATGAAACCTTTTTGATGTTTGTCTGTGCCTCTTATTAGGTTGTCGGAAAGGGCAGTAGCAATGTTTCCACCCCGTGCTGGGGGCAAAATCCATATTGTTGTGGACCAAGCAGGAAATGTGCATCAACATGTTCCTGAAGCTGATTTGTATGACCTTTTCTATGATCTTGGATAGCAATGGTAGACCGGTGATGGGTCTATATGAGGTTGGCTGGTTTTTGTCAAGTTGTTTGCTTTAATAATGGGTGGATGGAGGCTGTCTTTAGAGTTGCTGGCAAATATCCTTTGATGAGTGATAATATTACGATCTTAAATATTGTGGGGATCAATTCTTCCTTTGCAGTCTTGATCCAAGCTACTGGGCTGTGGATGTTGATGTTATTGATAATCCGTTCCAGTTGTTCCAGTGACGAGGATGAGAATGTATCCCAGATGATTGTGTTCTGCTTGGTGTTGTGGATTGTCCTTGTGGAACTTACGTTATTATCAATGTTTTGAGGGCAAACTAGGCCTTGAAAGCAATCTGCCACGTTCTGTGGTGTGAGATCCATCCTTTTCTTCTGTTCAGTAGATAAAGATCTCATCTATCCTGCCGCATTTCCTAGCTGCTTTAATACCATGACGCATTGCTCTTGGCAGAATGGCTATGAAGGACCTAGACGTGATTCTCAAGAGCAGAGATGTCTCTCTCCATTCAACTTGTTCAAGCCATGGCATTTTTAATATCGTCATATGGATATGAAAGTTGGACAGTGAAAAAGATAGACAGGAAGAAAATTGACCTTTTGAATTATGGTGCTGATGACGAATACTGTGTATACCATGGACTACCTGAAGAACAAACCAGTTGGTACTACAGGATATCAAAATTAAGCTTTCTTTAGAAGCTCAGATGACAATACTTTGACTTTCATACTTTGGACACATCATGCAAAGAGAGAGATCATTAGAGAAAGACATAATGCTTGGCAAGGTAGAAGGTCAATGCAAAAGAGGAAGGCTGGCAATGAGATTGATCGATACAATAACAGCAGCTATGGGTGCCACTCTGTCAACAATGAACCGTCTGACTGAAGACCGAACACAGTTTAGGACAACTGTCCAGAGGGTCGCCATAAGTCGACACCGACACGACGGCACTTAACAACATAACACCATAGCCCTATTTGATCTCCAACTTTTGTTTTCATTTGTCCCTGCTATTTTTGGGACCCTGTTCTATGCATCCACAACCGAAGGAATTTGAATACCATTATTAGCCTTGGGTTTGTCTTCTAACCTTATCATAACCCATTGTTCTAAAATTTAACTTTGTTATGTACGCTTAACTCATTCTTTTTATGTTCTGCTGTAGTCATTCAGGTAAAATACATTTATTTCAAATATCTTTCAACACTTTAAATGTAACTAGGATACCCATGGGCAGCTGATTTTTTTTTAGTTCAGGGACAGAACCTTCAGATGGCCATGAGAATCTAAGGGTGATTCAGGATTGTCTATGAGGACTCTGCGGATGGTTGCCCACTGGAATGTTTCCCTATTAAATGGCCCACATTCTGCTTTACTGCATCATCTAATACAATTAAAACTGAAGACATAGCAGAAGAGCAGGCCAGCAACTCAGAGGCAGCGCTGTGCACTATCATACAGAAGATTCAGAATTTGATTCCTGAACTGAGTATTCTCTGCCCCAGGTTGATTGGGTTTGAGATGCCATGGCAGCAACATTCACAGCCCCTACAGAGGTATAGAGTCCTGATCAGCAGTAAGAGTGACATATGGTGACCAGATTTAGAGCCCAGGATATAGCCCCAGAACCAGGGCCAATACAAGGATACTAGGCATCCTCGATGAAGTTTCAGGCTTTGATTTGCATATTTGTAGCAGCTCCAGCATCCTGCTACTAACAGTGGCAACTCTAGCACAGCATTTACTTGTTTAATAGTGATGAATCCAGCATAGCAGCCTTCCTCTCACTGCTCCACTCTTATCCCCGCATCCCTCTCTCTCTCCCCCTGCCTAGTCATATACTCGAGTGCCCTAAGCAAACTTCATCCCTTGTGCTTCCTTCAGCCAGCCCCCATTGCCGCGGCTACTGCCCCTCTCTGGGACGTACAGCGACCGCAATGGCCTGAAACAGCACTGTGGTGCATACATTGAAATTTGTACCATGGAGCTGTTTAATTTCACCCCCACCAATGTCTGATGCCGACTTCCTGTTTGCATGGGAAGTCGGGATTTTGAGCATTGGTAGGGGTGGAAGCAAACAGCTTCACATTGCCAAAGTGCCTTGAGCTGTTTCAGGCCATTGCCGCTGCTGTAGGTCCCGGTGAGGGGCAGCAAAGGGCACCCCCAAAGGGCCAGTGGTCTAGGCAACTGCCTAGTTTGCCTAATGGTAGCACCAGTTTGGAGTATACCCCCTTTTGCTCTCTCCTTTATCCCCTGCCCAACATCTCTCTCTGTCATTCTCTCACCATCACAATTCCCACCCACCATCATTTGTGTGTCCAGCCAACAGTTGTCCCTACCTTTCTCCTCTATCCATTGAGATCTGTCTCTGCTTCTTCATCTCCCCTACTATCTGCTCCCTGCCTCTCCCTACTAGCTCCCCATCCCCAGCATCCAGCATCATCCTCTCCTTCTCCACTTTGTACTTCGAAAATCTGACCCCTACTATCTCCCTTGGTGTAACTGAGCAGTGGGAGTCTGTGCAGTTGTTCCTGACTATTCTTTCAGTCTTTATTGCTAGCACTTCAAGCGTATTTAAAATGCATGTTCACAAGCCAGAACAAATTGATAATAAGCTCAGAACATGCTCACTATGCCGGCATTCAAGATTGGAAAGAGCAGTCATGAGCTGCAACACAAAGTCTAGTTGCACTAAGAAGGCAGCTGGCCTGCCCGGCAGAATCTTTGACTAGCAGGGCCTGGGGATCCCTGCTAGCCATGCGCTCCACCTGGCCAGCTCCACTACCTCTTTGGCTGGCAGGACCACAATGCTTTGGCCTGCAAATTTGTAAGCTAATATCCCTGATATTGCCACCCCCACAAAAAAAATCTGGCACTCTAAGCAATTGCCTGCTTTACTTAATGGTAATGCCTGTCCCGCCAGGCCTTTTGCTGCAATGACTAGGCTAAGCACAGTGGGAAAAATCCCCATGTGTTTGTGAGTGAAGACTCCTACTGTATGCCAGACTCCTATATTGATTCCAGATTGTTCTGGAAGTAAAAGGAGAAAGGAGGAGCTATTGTAAAAAAAAAAAAAAAAACCCTGGAAACAATTATACAGTATTGATTATCAACTTATTATATTCCTGTAGGTGAGCAGTGAATCACGAGAGGATTGGGCTGCGGAACAGGTAGTTATAAAGCACTTTCTTTGTTAATTTGTTTTCAGCAAGACCTATATAGTCTGAAATGATTTAAAGTTATAATATCAGGGTCCAATATTATTTATTTAATGGGTTTTATATTCCGCCTCATCTCAGATTCAAGGCGGTTTACATTACAACTCAATATTACATTAAACAAGGTCAGACAACTTGGAGGAAACAGTTTAACAAGAGGAACAGAACTTGGAGCGGGGGGGTTATCTATGTTTTCTTTCTATGGGTACTTGTTGGGAGGGGGAGACATCCGGTATTAGGTATGTCCACATGGTTACTGTCATTAATGAGTCCATAGTGCTCTATGAAAAGGAGTGATTTTAGTGTTCTCCTAAAGTCCAAGAGGTCCTTCATGGCTCTCCTGCTCTCAGGGAGGATGTTGCATAATTGCAGTGCATAGAGAGAGAATGCCCTGCTACAAGTTGAGTGGTTGAGTTTTTTCCTTGCATTTGGGATGGTGAGGAGGTTTTTGTAGATGGTTCTTTTTATTCTCTTCTCATTGTATTAAATGTTGCAAGGTGTGTAGAGTTAGGTTATGCAGAATTTTAAATGTGATGGTTAATATTTTGAACTTAGTGCGCATATGTATTGGGAGCCAGTGGAGTTGACTGAGAGTGGGCGTAATGTGGGTGTGTTTTGCTGTTCCTGCGATTATTCGGGCAGCTGTGTTCTAGACCATCTGGCATGTCTTTTGATGTGTTTTGGGAGGCCTTGATATATTAAATCACTGTAGTCCAGGATGAGTATTAGCATTGCTTTGAAGAATGTCCTAAAGTCTTTTTCCATGAGGAGGGGCTTGAGCTTCCGTATGGTTCTCAATTTGTGGTAGGCTCATTTAGTGGTGTTGGTAATATGGGCTTGGAAGCTTAGTTTCTGGTCCAGTGTTATACTGAGGTATTTAACCTCGGACTTTAACTGTGATGTCTTTCTCATGTATCCTTATGGTGGTGGGTAGGGTGAACGTGGTGCTTCTGGTTATGTGTAAGGCTTCTGTTTTATTGAAGTCTATGGCTAGGTTTTGTTTTCTTAGCCATTGTATCATTGCTTCAAGGCAGCTTGTTATGTTTGTGTAGTCTGGATGTTCTGTGTGAAAGGGCGTGTATATTCAAAAAGACATATGTTAACCAGTAACCAATAATCATATAAGCCTGCTGGCCTGGGATTTTCAACAGCACTATCCAAACAGTGAAAGAAAAGTCCCTGTAATCGCATTAGCAGTCTCTAGATAGTGCCGGGGTAGAGTTAGGGTGGAACAAAGATGGAATGACAAGCTATATACATAATGGCAATACTCAGTTCTATACGTATAGCTAAGCGTTTTAGTTCAGGACTGCTAAAAGGGTCTAAAGTAAACCATATTTTCAGGTGCAGCTTATGTGCCTAACTGGGGGGGGGGAGTGGGGGGTTACTATAGTCAACACACATATGTGGCCACATGTTAATGACCTCTTATAAAATACTGGCCAGCTTAGTGTGTACTTTGCCAGTGGGCATACACATGGGTGGAGTTTGGACAGAATGTGAGTGGAGTGCACAAGTATACACATAAATTATAAAATAATAATATGATATACACATGTACTTAAAGAATCTAGATGTGGGCATTTACACCATCTGTAAGGTTGGTATAAATGAAGAGAACCAAACCAAACCGTGGATATTGTTGGAAGAACTTGTTTATTTCTTAAAACCAGCCAGGCCCGACACAGGCCGTGTTTCGCAACACCTAGGTTGGTGTAAATGTCCATGCCTTAACGAAAGGTGTGATTTCTGCCACTCTTGCTGGCATATTATAAAGACTAGTAGTATGAAATAGGATGAATTTAGGTGCTTAAGATGGAGCCAGTAAGGCCAGAAGCCCGGCTCCCCAGCTCATCTCTGCACAAGTGCGGGTTGTTTTCCTTCACTCCCGTGACTGTGCTAAGTCTTGCACAGGAGGCAGGAAGTATCTCTGTTTAATTTATTATTTATTTATTTATTTATTTATTTATATTCTCTTATATACCGCACTATTCAGCATCAGCGCGGTTCACATAGAACAAAAATCTCAGTACAGTCAACATGCATGAGTTTACAGATAACAAGGGAAGGAACTTGGATAACAAGGGAAACTATTTACAATCTATTTACAGGGGTAATACTACTGCATAGGTACATGTTACTAGGTACAGTTGCTAAGAATATATTCAATAATTATAGAGAATCAGCCTTGGCGTGTTATTGAGACACCAAGGAATTGAATAACTGGGTGGAATCACTGAGGTCAATGGGTGTCGTTGACTCTATAAGGTACTTGTTGAAGAGATGGAATTTGAGGGCTTTCCTAAATTGTGTTAAGCTGTTGATAGCCCGGATGCCAGGGGGTAGTGCATTCCAACACCTAGGGGCACAGAGGATAAAGGCTCTGTTGGCTGTAGAAGAAGAGCAGCTTGTAAGGGCCTTTGGGAGCTTTAGGGAGTTGATGGTCGTGGATCTTCTTGCTCTGTTTGGTGTAGTAGTGTGAATAAGGGCAAATAAGGATGCAGCGGAGAGCTTATTGAGAGCTTTGAATGTGAGAAGTAGAGTTTTGAAGATAATTCTGGCCTGGATGGGTAGCCAATGTAATTGAATCAGCAGAGGTGTAACGTGGTCAGTCCTGGCGGCTCCCTGAAGGACCCTTGCTGCGGCATTCATTGCCAGCTGTAACGGGTTTAAGGTGGATTGAGGAAGACCTAGAAGAATGACATTAGCATAATCGAAGTGGAGTATGATCAGTGCTTGGTAGATTGTCCTGAAATCTTTTGGCTCCAACATGGAGCGTAGGTGTCTCAGAGAACGGATCTTGTAGTATATTGTTCTGACTGTGTTTCCTATGTGGGACTTCATATCCAGGCGTTGATCCAGAGTGACTCCCAGGTAGCGTATTGAGGGTTTGGATTGCAATTCAGCTTCCTTAGTTTTGAGATATTGTGGTGGGATGAAGTTGGGATTCCTCGTGATAAAGAGGACTTCCGTTTTCTTATGTTGTATACGGAGGTTTTGGGAGAAAAGCCAGTCAGATACTGCATTGAAACAGTTTATTAGAGGGGAGAGATCTAAATGGTCAGTGGAGATAGGGGTGTAAAGTAGAATATCATCAGCATAAAGCATGCAGTCGACATTAAATGACCATATGATCTTACAGATTGGTTGCATGTAGAAGTTAAACAGAAGGGCAGAAAGTGAGGAACCTTGAGGGACTTCCTGATCTAGGTGGAAGGGTTCTGAAGTTCTGCCTCCTGAGCGGACATGCTGCCATCTTCCGGATAGGTAGGACCTGCACCATTCAAGCGCTGTTCCACTGATGCCCTTCTCAATTAGCCTCGCTAAAAGGAGTTCATGATTCACTGAATCAAACGCTGCGGCGATGTCCAGAAAGATGAGGGCAAAACCTTGGTGGATGTTATCTATGCCAGTGATTATCTTGCTGAAGAGTGTGGTGAGGAGAGTTTCGACTCCATGATATTCCCTGAAGCCGTGTTGGCAGGGGTCTAGCGGTGTAGCGGTGTCAATATGGTCCTGTAACTGTCGTTGGACCTCCTTTTCGATGATCTTAGCAAGTAGAGGTATGCTAGAAATGGGTCTGTAGGATCTCTATGAACTCAGCAGCGCCAATGGCCACAACTTAGCACAGCTGCAGGTGTAAAGAAAAATGTTCTCCCAGCTGTGCAGAGGTGAGCTGGGCTTTGGGTCTCACCTGCTCCCTCTTAAGTTGGTCAGGCTCAGGACTCCTCATTGTGCGGGATGCTATGAGGGAAGTGGGTACACAGCTGCTGGCACTGGAAGAGGACAGCTACTGGATGCTAGAACTGGAAACGGGCTGATGCTGGGGAATGGAGGACTGGGACTGGAAGGGAGCTGATGCTGGGAGGGACTAGAACTGAAGGAGGATTAATACTGGGGGGGTTAGGACTGGAAATGGGCTGATACTGGGGGAGGGGGGTCTACGACTGGAAGGGAAATGATGATGGGAGAGACTGGGACTGGAGGAGGACCAATGTTGGTGTGGGGAGCTAGAATTAGAAGAGGATTACTTCTGGGGGCTAGTACTAGAATTGTGCTGATGCTGGGGGATTGGGTGACTAGAACTAGAAGGGAGCTGATGCTGGGAAGGACTGGAAGTGGTGATGCTGGGGTGGGGGAGAAAAAAGAAGCTGGGGGAGTGAGGATGGAGAGGGGGACAGATACTTTGTGTGGGAGAGAAGAAAAAATGTCATACAGAGGGAAAAGTTGAAAGGGAGGGGCATAAGAATGGATGCTGGAGGAAAGGTAGGGTTAATGAATATTGGAGAAGGAAGGAAGCAGCAAAAAAGGATATTGTCCACCAGGTCTCACACATTGTGAACCAATCACTGTGCCAAGGAATCATGCCCATCCAGCTCAAAAAGTCTATAATTAGACCGATACTAAAGAACAACTCGCTAAACAAAGAAGACCCATCATCTTACCGCCCAATCTCCAACATATCTTTCCTAGCAAAGATCATTGAAAAAGCAGCCCTCATCCAACTGCAAGACCACCTCGATGACCATGAAACCCTGGATAAACAGCAATACGGATTCAGAAAAAATCATGGGGTCGAAACCCTGCTTCTGGCCCTGTTTAACAACCTCCTCAAGGGCCTGGAAGACAGAAGGAAAATGTTTATTCTCATCTTCATCGACATCTCTGCTGCTTTCGACACTGTCCATCATCTAACCCTCCTTAACAAGCTGGCATCAATTGGAATCTTAGGAACCACCTTGAAATGGTTCTCCTCCTACATAACGGACAGAAAGCCGCAGGTCCAATTCAACGGAGAAAAAAGCTGAAACCTTCACTCAAACTCAAGGCATACCACAGGGTTCGGCACTCTCAGCACTACTTTTTAACATTTACATGCAACCCCTCAGTGGAATATTCAGGAAATATGGCATTAACTACCACATATACGCAGACGATATCATGCTGTACACCCAATTAGAGGCCGCAGACCCGAATTACGCTCAGCTTGAAACCTGCATGGGAGAGATGTTGGGATGGCTAAAACAAAACAATATGTCGATTAATCACAAGAAAACGGAAGTAATGTTTATATCCAGTAAACCTGACTTCGAACCACCTCCAACAATCACATTGTGCAACAATACTTACAACACTAAAAATGAAATTAAATATCTAGGAGTCACAATCGACAGCAAACTAAAAATGGAAAAACACCTCAGCAACACCAACAAAGCCATCTTTCACAAGCTTAGAGTACTACGACCCCTGCGGAATATACTTGATCCACGTGACTTCCGGTCGGTTGCACAAGCGCTCATCATGCCTCACCTAGACTACTGTAACGCCATCTTACAGGGTCTACCAAAGAAAACGACCAATATATTACAATTGGCACAAAACATCGCGGCAAGGATCATCATGCGATCAAGCGTCACTGAACATATCACACCTGTATTGATGGAACTGCACTGGCTACCAGTCGTTGCCAGGATTCAATACAAAACATTGGTAACTACGTTCAAACTAATACACAACCTGGCCCCATCATTCCTCTCCACCCTTATCTCCGAGCAACCAACCACCAGAAGCAGGAGAACCATCAACTCAGACACACTAATTGTTCCAAACAGCATCAGACATGTAAAAGTCAGTACTAGCCGCAGAGCGTTCTCCTTCTCTGCCCCCACTTTATGGAACCACCTACCACACGAGCTGAGAGCAATTAAAGACATATTTGACTTCAGGAAGAAATTGAAAACGCATCTGTTCAATTGTCACTACGACCAGATGTAAATCCAAGATGATAAAGAGGAAGAGAATAGCTGTATGTAAAAATGTAAATAGATGAAGGATAATCTCTTTTGTAAATGTATGTTAGTACATTAAGGTCTATATTTAGACCCTACTATGTGTGCTGTGTATTACCCCTGTTCTCTCTATCTATGCCCCAACTTTTCTGTCTTGATTTTTGACAAATCCCAAAATTATAATCAAACCGCTTCTGATCGCTGGAAGTAGCGGTATATAAGTGTTTACTAAATAAATAAAATAAATAAATAAATAAATAAATGTGCAAAAGGGATGTAGGAGGCAGGAGGGTAGGTAGTGGGGACAGGGAGATGGGGGAGAGCAGGGACTAGGACTTAGGTGGAGACTTTAAAAATGGGTTGGAAAAAAGAAGAAGACAGAATCTAAGAGTGGCTGCATATTGAGAGAGTAAGTGGTGACTCAGATGGAGGGCTCAGGATCTGGCACAACTCACTGTGCATGCAGCTCCAGCATTGTGCAGCACATCCCAGCTTCATCCGTCTTTCCCTGAGCCAGCAACAGCATCCAGTGCTGCCCATAACATTCAGTTCCAGTGTGCGGGGCCATTCACCAGAAGTGAGTGTTACAGGTAGCACTGGCTGCTGCGTGCTGATAAACCTGGGGATGGTGCTATGTGATCTTTCTCCTGCTGAATCAAAGAAAGAAAGACGGTGCCAGGGATTGTGCCACATGATAATTTTTCCCAGGGGAGAGGGCAAGAGAGGGAGAAAAAGAGAGATGGGATATGTTGGATAGGGGTATATATATATACAAAGAGAGAGAGAGAGATGGGGGTGGAGATTTTAAGTTATGAGAGAAAAGGTATATATTGTATTGGCCTGGGATGGGGAGGAATGGGGGTGGGGAGAGAAGATGCTGGGCTGGGAGGGGAGATAGGAGAGATTCTGGTCCACTGCAGAGGGAAAGGATGGAGAAGAGGAAGGGCATAGAAAGCTGATGATTTGTGGGAGGGGGGAAGGGCTGGGGAGGTGGAATAGAAAGCATGAGATGCTGGACTTTGGGGGTATGGTATAGCATGGTGTGCAGTGGCAAGGGGCTCTTAAAAGATCAGGCAAACAGTTCAGGGCCAAACAAAAAAACACTTTTACTATGCTAAAGCTATCCAGCAATCACTCCCCAGCTTGTTGCCTCCACAAGGCTGGTTCTCAATGCCCTTCCTCCGACCCATAATTTAAAGTTCAGAATTAAGTTCAGGACAAAGTCCAATCACTCACTTGGTTTTCAGTGTCTGTGAATATGGTTCTCACTTCCTGAATCTCCTACCTCACTTCAGGACTCCTTTCCCAGCCCTGCTTGGGAAGGAGCTGTCTGTCTCCAGGGGCCTCTCTCTTCCCCTTGTGCACTCAGCTGGATTCTTAATCCCTCTGTCTGAGTCATGCCCTCCCAGCCCTGAGTTCTAAGCTGTAGAACCTTTTAAGGTGGACTGCTGACAATCCATTTGGAGAGGGATGGATATCTTCCTATATACCCATCACAGGGGATAAAGCAGAAGGGTGAGGGGATTGGGAGATACTGAATTAGGGGGTGGGAGGTGAGAGAGAGAGAGGGGAAATGGTAGGCATAGTGGAACTACTGTATATGAGAGAAACCATTGGAAGATGGCAAGGAGATTAGTGAGAGAAGGATGGTGATTGCAGAGAGTGGAAATGTGATAATGGGAAGTCAGTGAAAGACACAGGGGAATAAGAGGCTAGTGAAAGAGTGAGATGAGAAATGGGGAGCTGGGCTGGAGGTTAGAAGAGTAGATGGAAAGTTGCTAGGTAAAATGTCAAAAGGAGATTGAGGACAGAGGGTTGAAATTTGAGTGGATAAATGAGTGAAGAAAGAAATGGAGAAAAGAACAAAAAGTGAAAGATCAGTATGTCAGAGACGGATGTAGACAGAACATGGAAAAAAAATAGGAGAAAAGAGAAGAAAGGAGAAATGGACTGCAGACATTGGAGAGTTAGCAGAAGACATGAAGAATATAGAAGAGAAAGACTGGGGCAATCGTGACTGAAAAATAAAATGCCCAAACAAGAAAAGGTAGAAAAAATATTTTATTTTGAATTTATTAACTGGAATATGTCAGCTTTGGGAAATGTGCATCACTGATGTCTTTGCGCTTTGTTCAGCACAAGAGGAAATTAACTTCCTAGTTTTATTTTTCCAGTGTAGTGGTGCATTCAAAGTGTGGCTTTTGTGGGTTTCCATTTCAATTACTGTCTTTATATTTCTAGATTGTGATCCCTTGTTCTGTCTGTTTTGCATGTGTGACCAAGCTGAGGTACAATTTCTGTGTAGTAGTGCCACTTGTTATCTTTTCCCAGTAGGAGATGTATTGGTTTAATATTTGCTTCCTTTTGATAAGTAGGGTTTGGTGTGTGAGTCCTGGTAGTGCTGTTATGATATGGGTTTGTTATGGGTTCTAAATGAGCAGGGTTTTGTAGTAATGCACCTGGCAGTTGACACTGGAGGATAGTAATGCAGAAACATAGTAGCCTTTCTTTATCCTCACTGTACATGCAATTGGTATTCAGACACTCATTAAGAGGCACGTTTACTAAAGGTTAATGTTCTTTCACAAATTTGAAGGTGTGCTAAGTACAACAGCACCCATTTATTTCTATGGGCACAGTGGCACTTAACGCACATTAATGTTTAGTAAACATGCCCCTAAGGTCTATTGAGTCTGCCCATTTTCCCTTCCAGTTGCAACACCACAGGCCACAGTTGATCTCTGGCTTTAACATTTTCCTTCACAACTGAGGCTCCTCTGTGCCTCTCCCAGGCTTCCTTGAGCTCTCATACTATTTTAGTCTCTGCCACTTCCACTGGGAGGCTGTTCCATGTATACACCACCCTTTCCATGAAGAGATACTTCCTTATAGTCGCATGCCCCTGTGATTTTGAGCCTCAGACTATTATTTATTTATTTAACAATTTTTGTATACCGCGCTATTTGTTATCAGCACGGTTTACATATAACAAAGGTTGCACAGTCAGAAACTGTCCTGTGTTTACATTATAACAGGGGTTTAACTTGGAGCAACAGGGTAACTATATACATATGTACATCAAACACAGATTGGTTGGTAAACTAGTTATACAGTACAATATTAGATATAAATAAACAAATTCATGATATCGTAACAAGAACCGCATTTTATATAGTGTTACTAGCTGTATGCAGAGCTTTACCGCGGTAATATGTAGTCGGGCACAATATGTCTTAGCTGACTGTGTACATGAATAATGGAAGATAAAATGACTTGCTTGAGGTCACAAGTAGCGTCCGTGGAAGGAGCAGGATTTGAACTGTGACTTTCCTGGCTCTCAGCCCATCATGCTCACAACTAGGCCACTACTTCTCCTGAGGAAGCCTACATAAATATATTTCTATTTTTCTATCATAAATAATACAGCGATGACGACACTGATCATGGAAATGAGAATAATAGAGGGCAAAATACTACATAGTAACATAGTATATGATGGCAGATAAAGACCAGCATGGTCCATCTAGTCTGCCCAGCAAGGTGGCAAGAGTTAGGTGTGCCTGCTGCTCTGTGCAGGTCACCCCTCCCCATGCCTTTGTTTACTTATTGAGATAGCAGAGACAGTTAAGTTTATTTAGATTTTATCCTGTTTTTATAAAGGGATCCACTGTGTCTGTCCCATCCCATTTTGAATTCTGTCACTGTATTTGCCCCCACCAAAATGGCATGGGACAGACACAGTGGATCCCTTCATAGAAACAGGATAAAATCTAAATAAACTTAACTGTCTCTGAGAGTGATCTTCTTGCCACTTGCAATTGATAATAGAGAGAGCTATGCCACTAGGAATCAGGACCAGCATTGGGAAAAGGCATTCAGGGCAATTGTCCTGGACCCCCATGCCACAGGAAACCTCAAGCCTGCTCAAAAATGATGGGGAGACAGCCTGTCTGTAAACCTTCAGGTCCATTTCCAAATTTCAGTATCAGTATCAGTATATCTAAATGTCGGCCCTCCTGGGTGACTGGCAGTAGCATTAAAAGTCAAGGATGTGCTGGCAACAGCATGGAGGCACAATGCTGAAGAGAGTCCTAGAAATCATTTAGAACAACATGTGATTGAAGCTATTGATGCAGCCTTGGGACAAGTTGATTATAGGAATAAACAAACAGATGATAATGAAGAAGATCATGCTAATGAAGAACTCCCCTCCCCCACAAAATCCGTAGTTAGTATTTTGCACCCTTCTTTTTCATAATCATAGTTTCATTACACTATCTATTGCCAGTGGTTCAGCAGTCTATACATTTTTTTTTCACTTATTAATTTCAACTTAATCTTGGAAACTAAGCAGGGTCAGGTCTGGTTACTGCTTGGATGGGAGACCACCTTGGGTACCAAGTGATGGAGGCTTATTGTGCAGAAGAAAGCCTGGCAATTTACTTCTGGTTGCACCTTGTCAAGAAAACCCAAGGACTATTCACAATCTGGACATCCATCTACAGGATCACCAATCGCTGACATTAACTCAACGATCCCAATTTAACAAATCATGACTTTTATTGTCTACTGCAGGGCCGGCCCGTCCATTGAGCAAGAATGTTTTTTGCACAGGGCCCCGCGTTTCAGGGGGCCCCGCGCAAAGAACATTCTGCTTTTTTTTTTATTACATTTAAAAACAAAAACCTGGCTCTAGCTGCTGCCGCTGCCGCGTCCGTCGCAGCAGCGGCAGAATGGCGTGTCCCGCGGGGCCCCTTCTCCTCTTCGAGCCCTCTGCAAGGGCTTTCAGATTCGCGAAGGGAGAGTTGTGCTCCCTCGCGTCTCTGTAAAGCCCGCAGGGGCTAATGGGAAATTTCCCATCAGCCCCTTTAGACGCGAGGGGCTGATGGGAAATTTCCCATTAGCCCCTGCGGGCTTTACAGAGACGCGAGGGAGCACTCTCCCTTCGCGAATCTGAAAGCCCTTGCAGAGGGCTCGACGTGGAGAGGGGGCCCCGCGGGACACGCCATTCTGCCGCTGCTGCGACGGACGCGGCAGCAGCTAGAGCCAGGTTTTTGTTTTTAAATTTGCCGGAAGGGAAGGGAAGGGAAGGGGGGGGGGGCTGATGGAGGCTGTCTGGAAATGGGGTGATGGGGGGTTAGGACTGGAAATGTGCAAGGGGGGGGGGGTTAGGACTGGAAATGTTCAAGGGGGGGGGTTAGGACTGGAAATGTGCAAGGGGGGGGGTAGGACTGGAAATGTGCAAGGGGGGGGGTTAGGACTGGAAATGTGCAAGGGTGGGGGTTAGGACTGGAAATGGGCTGGGACTGATGGAGACTGACTTGAAATGGGCTGGGGGGGGGGTTAGGACTGGAAATGGGCTGGGGCTGATGGAGGCTGACTGGAAATGGGCTGGGGAGGGGTTAGGACTGGAAATGGGCTGGGGGGGGGTTTTAAGACTGCTAATGGGCTGGGGCTGATGGAGGCGGACTGGCAATGGGCTGGGGGGTTAAGACTGGTAATGGGCTGGGGGGGTTAAGACTGGTAATGGGCTGGGGGTTGATGGAGGCTGACTGGAAATGGGGTGATGGGGGGTTAGGACTGGAAATGGGCTGGGGGGGTTAAGACTGGTAATGGGCTGTGGGCTGATGGGGGCTGTCTGGAAATAGGGTGATGGGGGTTAGGATTGCTAATGGGCTATGGGGGGGGGGTTAGGACTGCTAATGGGCTATGGGGGCGCTAGAACAGGAAAAGGGCTGATGGGGAGGGGTTAGGACTTGAGGTGGGCTGATGTGGTTAGGACTAGTAATGGGCTGTGGGCTGATGGGGGGGGTTAGGACTGGCAATGGGCTATGGGGGGCTGACTGGAAATGGTCTGATGGGGTTAAGACTGGAAGTGGGCTGATGGGGGGTTAGGACTGGTAATGGGTTATAGGGGGGGGCTTAAACTGAAAATGGGTTGATGGGGGGCTAGGACTGGTACTGGGCTGGGGGATTGCTATGACTGGAAATGGACTGAGTGGACGGGGAGGCTTGAACTGCAAATAGCTGATGGGGAGGGAGCTTGGAATGGAAATGGGCTGTGAGGGAAGGGAGCTAGAACTGAAAATGGGCTGATGGAGCAGCTAGGATAGGACTGGAAATGGGCTGTTGGGGGGAGCTAAGATTGGAAATGGGCTGTGGTGGGGGCTTGAATTGAAATGGACTCATGAAGGGGCTAGAACTGGAAGTAGGCTCATGGGGGGGCTTGGACTGGAATTGGGCTGAGTGGAGGGGAGCTAGGATTTGACATGGGCTGATGGTGGGGCTAGGAAATGACTAGAAATGGGCTGATGGGGGGCTAGGATTGGAAATGAGCTGATGAAGGGACTCAGACTGAAAATGGATGGGGGAGCTAGGACTGGAAATGGGTTGATGGGGGGCTAGGACTGGAAATGGGCTGATGCAGGGACTAGAAGGGAATGGATGCTGGGTGAGACTGGAACTAGAAGGGAGCTGATGTTGGGGGAGGATTAGAATGGGATGGGGCTGGGAGAGTAAAATGGAGAGGGGAAAAATATTTTGTGTGGGAGGGATGAAAAATCTACAATTGGCCGGGTATTGGGAGAGTAAGTGGGGATTGAGGATGGAGGGGTAAAATTTGTGTGGATGAAATAAGAATGAGGAAAGAGCAAAAGGATAAAGATTAGTATGTTAAAGCAGATGTAGAGAGAGAGGATGGAAAGAAAACTAGAAGAGAGAAGAAAGGACAAATGGACAGCAGACGATGGAGAGTTAGCAGAAAACATGAAGAAACCAGAAGAAAGTGGCTGGAGCAATTGCAACTGAAAAAAAATGCACAAAAGGTAGAAATATATCTCTTTATTTTGAATTTATTAACTGGAATATGAAAGTTCTGGGAAATGTGCATCATTAACGTCTGCGCTTTGTTTGGTACAAGAGGAAATTGATTTATAGTTTTATTTCTACAGTGTTGTTGTACATTCCAAGTTTGGCTTTTGGGGTTCCCAGTTTAAATTATTGCCTTCCTGTTTCTAAATTGCGATTCCTTGTTTGGTGATGGTCTATGTTCTGCATGTGTAACTGAGCTGAGGTATTCTGTTTATGTAATTCCTATTTGACATTGCCACTTGTTCTCTTTCCCCAGTATTCTCTGAAATGTACTGGTTTAATATTTGCAGTGTTTCCTTTTGATAGGTAGGGACTGGTGCTTTGTGAGTTCTGGTAATGCTGTCAGGATACAGCGGGTTTGCTATGGGTTCTAAATGGGCAGCGTTTGTAGTAGTTCCTAATGTGCCTGGCGGTTGGCACTGGATTATAGTAATGTAGAAATCTTTTAGTCTTTCTTTATCCATACACTCATTAAGAGACATGTTTACTAAAAGTTAGTGTATGGTAACATTATGCAAATATTTATGCAAATAAGGCCACTTATGCAAATGAGGCCCCGCACCGAGTCTCCGCACATGGCCCCGCACCCCCCTTGGGCCGCCCCTGGTCTACTGCAAGCACATTTTCACTGGAAAGATCAATCAAGTGAATGCCAAGCTTATTTTTACAACGAACGCAATGAGTTCCACAGAGGTTCAAATAAATCTAGCCAAATATCAAAATGGAGTCAACTCAGCATACATGGACCAATGATAGGTAAACTGCCATCATTTATCTCAATTGCATTTTTCTTCACTAAGATTTTATGTATAACAAAGACCCTTATAGTTCAAAGAAAGCAGGCAAATGGGAACTTGCTGTAAGGGTTCTAAATTAACTTATGTTATATTTAGCTGGGCTCTAAACAGGCAAACAGCTGCTCACTTTATAGGTTTTAAACTACATCTGTTAGATTTAGGTAGGTCTTTGTAGTCTTAAAAGAAAACAGGTAGATAAGAGCTTGCTGTAGTTTTAAATTAGCTTTTGTTAGATTTAGGCGCTTTAAAGAGGCAAATAACTCCTTGCTTTAGAGTTAATTAATTAATTAATTAATTAATTAATTCTGTTAGATTTAGCTAGGCCCTTAGAGTTTTAAACAAAAACAGATATGAGACTATCAAAAAAAGAGGAAAATGTTTAAGAAACAACTAAAAGGAGCAGCTGCAAAGGTTAAGAGTTTATATCAGGCCTGGATACTGGTTAAAAATAACAGTGAGGCTGACCATTTTGGCAGCCGCCCTCTGCACTGACTCCATCCTGTTTCTATTCTTTTGAAGGTGTGCTCTTCAAAACTGCACACAATACTCCAATGAAGTGTCACCAAAGCCTTATTCAGAGGCACTATCTTCTCCTTCTTCCTGCTGGCCATTCCTCTCCCTATGCACCCAAGCATCTTTATGGCTTTTGCCATCACCTTTTCTACTTGTTTTAGCCATCTTAAGATCATCAGAAACAATAACACCCAGATCCCACTCTTCTTTCATAGACAGAAGTACTTTACCCCCTAAACTGTATTGCTCCTTGGATGTGTGCAGCCCAAATGTAATTTTTAGCATTAAATCTCATATGCGAAAATCTCGACCATTCTTCAAGCTTAGCTAGATCCCTCCTCATGTTATCTACACCTTGCTGGGTATCTACACTATTGCAGATTTTGGTATTATCTGCAAAGAGGCAAACCTTACCCGACAGCCCTTCTGTAATATCACTATCAAAATGTTACAAAGATTTGGACCAAGGACAGATCCTTGTGGCACACCACTGGTAACATCCCTCTCCTCATAAGTAAGCACCATTTATCTATACCCTTTGTCGTCTCCTACTCAACTCATTTCTAGCACAGTCAGTCACTTTAGGGTCCATTCCTAGGGTGCTTAATTTATTTATAAGTCACCTGTGCGGAACGGTATCAAAGACTTTACTGAAATCCACATCTAGGATTCCCCCATATCTAGGGCTCTCCCTCAGTCCAACTTTCTGGTCACCCAGTCAAAGAAATTAATTTGTTTGTCAAGGCCTGTCTCTATGCTGCCTTGGATCCTGCAATCCATTGGACTCCAGTAACCTCATTAGCCTCTGTTTTAGCAGTGTTCTATTAGTTTATTCACCATAGAGGTCAGACTAAATGGTCTGTAGTTCTCAACCTCATCCTTACTTCCATTTTTGTGTAAAGGGACCATGTGCCCCTTTCTTCAGCCCTCCGAGACCACTCCCAACTCTAAAGAAGCATTGAAAAGGTCAGATAGTGGAGCTGGTAGAACTTACCCAGGTTACTTTAATACTCTCAGATGTAACCTATCTGGCCCCTTCACTTTGTCTACTTTTAGTTTAGCTAGTTCCTCACAAGCACAATCTTCTGAAAATGAAATTGTTTTAGATCCCCTTCAATTCAGTTCCTGTTTGTGGGTGTTTTATTAAGTCCTGCTTCTGGCCCTTCATCTGTGAACACAGAACAAAAATATTTGTTAAGCAATTTCACTTTAGCCTCATCAGATTCAACATATTCTTCCCCTTCACCCTTCAGTCTGACAATACCACTTTTGCACTTCCTCCTCTCACTAACATATCTAAAAAAATGTCTCCCCCCACCTCCATTTTATTACATTGACTATTTTTTTCTTCCGTTTGTATCTTTACTTTTCTGAATACTTTCCTAGCTTCTCTATGTTTTTCCGAATATTGATGTGGTCTTTCTTTCTGTGATCTCTTGTGTTTTATAAAGGCCTCCTTTTTCTTCATCTTTTCAGCTGCTCCTTTCGAGAACCTAGTGGCTTCCTTTTCCTTGTACATTTATTTACTTTCCTAACAAAAGGGTTGGTTGCCCTTAAAATATCCTCTTTCAGTTTTGCCTATTGCTTTTCTACATCCCCCAGCAGTTTCCATCCCACTAACAACTCCTAGATGTATTGTCCCATCTTGGCAAAGTTAGTTTTCCTAAAGTCTATGACCCTCACTTTAGAATGGATTTTATCAGCCCTAGTCCTAATAGTGAACCACACCATCTGGTGATCACTGGATTCAAGATGACCTCCCACTATAACATCAGAAACACTTTCCCCATTGGTAAGCACCAGGTCCAGTATGGCCCCTTAAAATGTGTGTTCTGTTATCAGTTGCTGGAATAGTTCTTCCTGTAGAGAATTCAGGATCTCCGTACTTATAGATGATCCTGCCGCAGGGATGTTTTAAACATCTAGCATATTGAAGTCACGTATTAGTAGCACTTCTTTCATGGCAATACTGCATATGTCTTCAATTAAATTTCAGTCCACTTCTGCCTATGAAGGAGATCTGTATATCACACCAATGCAAATGGATTCCCCATTCCCTCTTTCTAGTGTAACCCACAATGCTTTCTCTTAAGCCCTACATGGCTTTAATATTATTTTTTGTATATATAGTGCACTTCTCCTCCCCTTCTTCCTTCCCTATCCTTCCTGAATAAAGTATAGCCCGGTATAATTACATCCCAGCCATGACTGTCCATGAAGTATGTCTCCATCACTGCCACTAAATTCTCAGCATCTGATATCTTATTTCTTATACTATGGGCATTAATTCACATTACTTTCCAGATGTTGCCCCTTTTACCCATTTCTACAGAAGTATTTAATGTTTTACTTACTTGAAGACTTTTACTTACCTGAGAGCTTTCTTCATCCATCTACAACAAGTCTAGTTTAAAGCCCTCTTCAGTAGTTTAGTCAGTCTGCTGCAGAAGACACTTTGACCCTTCTTGGATAGGTGGATGCGATTTCTGCTCAGCAGCACTTGGAAAATCATCCCATGGTCCACGAAACCAAAATGCTCTCAATGAGACCATCCATGCAGCCATGCATCTATCTCCAAGATGTGAGCTTCTCTACCTTGGCTTTTATCTTCAACAGGGAGGATTGAAGAGAGCTCCTCCTGCGCACTTATCTGCTCCACCCTCTCTCCCAGAGCCATGAAGTCATTCAGAGGGATACCTAGTAGTATCATTTGTGCTGACCTTTATGAGCATCGTCCAGATAATAGTCAGTGGGCTTGATTAGTTTCAACATATTTTCCATAACATCTCCAAGTTTGGCACCTGGCAGACAGCACACCACCTTGGATATCAAGTCTAGCCAGCAGATAGATGCCTCGGTACTCCTCAGAAGAGAGCCACCAACCAACACTACCCTTTTCTTTCTTGTAGTCATTGATTCTGAAAATTTGGGGTGTTGGAGCTCTGTTTCCACCCATTCCTGGGATGTTTCCATCTTCTGCACTTCCAGGGCTGCATACTGGTTCTTCAGTTCAAGCGCTGGAGGAGTTGACTTGTTGATTCTACAGGCTCTGATGACTTGTGTTCAACTCTCTTCATTCTTTAGCATAACATCTTCACATCTGTCAGAAAGCTTGGATACCTTGAGAAGCATTTCAATGTATTTTTTGCTGTCACGGATGCTTCTCAGCCTTTCTACCTGTTCTCTGAACTCCTCCACTTGTTTAATGGAGGCAGAAGCTGTGATCAGGCAACAGATTCTTCCCAGCCATAGTTCAGTTGTTGGAGCTTTGGTATGTGTTGAAGGAAATGAGAAAAACCTTCCAAAGTCTATAACTTTTCATCAGCTGTCCTTTAAGAGAAAAGCAGCTAGTCTCTGTTATGTGTATTCTAACAGCTCTGTTCTATGTAACTGTGTATAGTCTTTCTTACTTGCTAAATAGTTATTATTTTACTAAATTCTTTGTGTTGAGGTATATTGTTTAATGTATTCCCTTTGTAAAATTATCTAATCAAAGCTCCTTCAAGAATATCAAATTATTTACTTTTACTAGATATCCAAATGTGGAACTATTCACTTCCTAGATTTTCCCTAACAACCAATAAAATCTGTAACCTTTGTTAACAAGCTAATTGGTGAGTTGCCCTATATAGAGTAGCAAAAATGCACACATGGGATAGGTTGGAGCTGGGGTGGGAAGGATGGGATCAAATACCTGAGGGCAGTGACTTCAAAGAGCTTGCTTTCCTCTTTGAACCTGAAGGTTAAAGGAGAAGAAAAACTGCAACAGCAGAAAAAAGCTTTACCTAAGTCATGATTTAATGGAACAAATCCAGCATAGATTTAGCAAAGGGAAGTCCTGCCTCAACAGTCTGCTACAATTTTTTGATTATGTGAATAAACAGGTAGATAAAAGTGAGTCATGGGACCCAAGATGGCGATGGACAGGTTCATCTAGATGGTACTGGTTATTGAATGGGGAGAAATAGGAAAGCTAAGGGGTCTAAGCAGCCCTCTCTGGCCCCATTAGCCTCAATGTCATTACCTGCACAGGTCTTAGGAACCTTGGGTTAATTTTTTCTGCCTTTACTGCAGTATCTGACTTTTTCTCGAGAGGATAACCCGGCTTTGCACCCGTCAGAGGTAGAGACCTTGGCTTCTGCTTCAGGTGTAGAATCTTTCTCCCCAAGCTCGGAGCATCGTTCAAAGATTCCCTGCAGGCTAGAGGCTTCTGGGTCGGTGAAGCAGGCAGAGCCATTCATCTTAGTAGATTTGGTCTGTCAGCAGGGGCTGGACCTGGGTCTTGGTTTGGTCAGTGATGCCCTCCCGAAACATCTGTTGAGGGCAGAAGCCTCGGTGACGAGGACAGAAGGAGGGGTAGCAAGTCTGGCTGCCTCTGGCACGTTTGATCCAGCAGGGAGCAGAGTGAAGGAGGTACCTGCGATGCTTGTGGTTTCTTCAATGGGGCCGTGGCTCTGATATCGAACCGAAGCCGATACCGCTGTTTAGTAAACATACCCCTAAGTTAGTGAGCTCTAATAAAATATCACATTTACAGCACTTTAATTTACCATGGGAGTCACTAATCTGCAGTAACTCAGCTCTGCAGGTTAATAACTCCCACAGTAAATGAATAATGCAACTTATGACCCTTGCAAGCAGTGTTGATCTTCTCCACAAGAACATGTGGCCACTAATACTTGGAACGATGCTCCCAGGCACCAATTTAAAAGGGCCAATGGCTAAAAAGTTCTGTGCAGTCCCTCTTTCCAGCCAAGACCCCCTATCTGCCTAAAACACTCCCTAGCACCTCAGATAACACTCCCTCCCCTGAAGAACCCCTGAACCCTCTTCATCCCCAATCCATCCTGAAGTAGACTCCCTCACCATCACCAAAAACCCCTATCCCCCTGGCCTAACTCTGCAATCCCTGGTTTCTGGAAGTACAGGACATGAGCATTCTCCAGGACCACGCAGGACGTCAGTCCTCACATATGGGGTGACATCGACGTCGATGGAGCCCCCATGCGGAGCATTTGCCCAGCTTTCTAAGAAAGCCTTTTGGAATACACCCACGCATGCACAGTCCCCTTCCCGCCCAAAGGTGTCATCTTGCTCAGTCTTTCTTTTTCCGTGGAGCCCAACGGATGTGAGTCCGTGTCACCAGGAAAAATTTGATTTTTTTTTCTGCGATTTTCGCTCTCTTTTGTCCGGTTCCACACCGGTTCCCCTTCCTGCCTGGGTTGGGTACGCCTGTATCGACCCGATCTCTATTTTTCAGTTTTTTGCCCTTCGTGGCACACACGACTGCTACCTGCGTTGCCTCGGACCAGACCATGATCCCAAGGTCTGTGTTCCATGTGGAAAGATGTCCACCAAGGCACTCAGAAGCCGGCAGCATCAGAAAGAGAGACTTTTTTCTGACTCTGCCTTTGGCTGAGCCCGGACTTCGTCAGAGGCCTCGACATCTGGGGAGTCTGACCCCAAGCTTCGTCGGGGTTCCTCTGAGAGGGGGTCCCCCAGTCGGGAGCATAAGAGGAAGAGGAAGCTCATGAGGGCAGCGTCGGAGGATACCCCTGGTTCCTCAAGGGCCAGGTCCCAGACCCCTGACTGCCGCCCCAGGCCTTTGGAGCTGGAGAAGCTGCCTAAGGTGCTTCGTATAGAGCCGGTTCTGTCAAGCACATAAGTCCTGTTGTCCTTGAGGACTGTCCTCCCAGGGAGCTGACATCGGGCCCGGCACTGCCGGGGCCCAAGTCGGTGGCTGTTGAGTCTCCTGAGCTTGGACTCAGGCTGACAGCCTTGGAATGCAGAATGTCTTCCTTCATGGATCAGCAGCGGGTGCTGATGGCCAGCCTGACTGATGCATCTGCCCCGACCACCGGGACGTTGACGTCCAAGTTGACTCCGGAGACCGAGCCGGTTCTCGAAGCCATGAAGGCCCGAGTCTGGACTCGGTCACGGTCCCCCTCGACCTCCCGTTCAGGACCGAGGGCATTGATGCCAATGCCCCCAGCATCCGCACGTGTGCCACCAGTGCCCACACGGTCGGAGCCCCTCGACTCTTCCTCGGATGAGTCTGCATGGGAAACGGAGGACGAGGAGTCCCCCGATACCTTTCGGACTCGGTGTGTCCTTTCGGACTCCCCACAGTCCGAGCACCGGAGTAGGTCCCCACCAGAGGACACCCGGTTCTCGGAGTTTGTAAGGGACATGGCCAAGGCTTTGACTGTTCCTGCGGATCCCGAGGAGGAGCCTCGAGCTGAAAAGCTCGATGCCTTGCAGTATGACTCTCCCCCCAGGGAGGCCTTTACTGTGCCGGTTCCTCCGATGCTGGAACGGCTCCTCTTCCGAATGTGGGAGGCACCGGCCTCGGCGCCGGTTTTGAGCAAGCGGATCGATTCCATGTATCGAGTCTGAAAGAGCCCTGGGTTCCAGAAGGCGCAGCTGCCGCACAATTCTATGGTTGTGGAATCGGCTATCCATCGTCTGAAGAGCCAGAAGATGCACTCCACGGTGCCCCCCGGTAGGGAGGCCCGGAACCTGGATGCCATTTTGGCAGAAAGTGCTTCCAGGGCTCGATGCTTGCATGCCGTGTCCAGTCCTACCAGCTGTACATGGGCATGTACTTGCAGGACCTGGCTAAGGAAATAGCCGGGTTCTCTGCTGGCCTCTCCGGGGAACCTTTGCAGAGGTTCAAGACCTTGTCCTTGGGGATCCGGGAGTGCTCTAAATTCATCTCCTGGGTGGCCTACGATGGCTTCAAGGCTTCGGCCCGAGTAGCGGTGGCTGGCATCGGTGCTCGAAGCCAGACATGGCTACAGTCATCAGACCTCGAGCCATGGGTGCAGGACAAGTTGGTTGATGTCCCATGCTGAGGTGAAAACCTCTTCGGCAAGCCCATGGCCGAAAAGGCTGCTGAGCTCGAGACCGAGACTCTGACAAGGACAAGGTTATCCAGAAAAACTTCTGCCCCTTCTCATAAGAAGAAGGGCTCGGGGAAAAAGGCCTTTTACCCAAGGAAGTCATCTGTCTACAAACCTTTCCCTCACTGTCAGGCCTCCCCAGCTCCCCAGCAGGGTCAGCAGGCCAAGGGGCAGGGACATGGGCCCCGTAGGCAGAAAGCTCCCAAGCCTCCATTTCCTGCTCCTACTCAGCAGGGAGGGGTTTTTTGACTCCCACTGCATAGCCTCTCCACCTCTGCTGGCCCATCTCAGCACGGGAGGTCGGTTGGTCCTGTTTGCCCACCAGTGGCCGCTCATCACAAGAGATGCTTGGGTACTGAGCATAGTCCAGAAGGGCTACCTGATCCATTTCCATCAAGTACCCCCCTCCTACTTTCCAGGGGAGCCTCCAAGGCCTACTCTGCATCAAGAACTCCTTCTCCAGGAACTGCAAGGTCTTCTTCAAGACAGGGTGGTGGAGCCTGTACCTCCCCACCTGCTGGGGCAGGGTTTCTACTCCAGGTACTTTCTTGTGCCAAAGAGAACTGGAGGTCTCCGGCCCATTCTCGACTTGAGAAATCTCAACAAGTTCTTGAAAAAAGATAAGTTCAAGATGCTAACTCTTGGAACACTGCTGCCCTACCTCCAACAGGGAGATTGGCTATGCTCCTTAGATCTAAAGGATGCGTACACTCACATCCTCATTCATCCAGACCACAGAAAATACCTAAGGTTCGTGGTGGGAAGAAACCATTTTCAGTACAGAGTACTGCCCTTTGGCCTAACCTCCGCCCCACGGGTCTTCACAAAGTGCCTGGCAGTGGTGGCGGCCTACTTGAGAAACCAGGGTATTTTTGTCTTCCCCTACCTGGACGACTGGCTCATCAGGGGTCAGACTCTCCAGGAGGCCAGGCAAGCCACCCTCCATACTGTCTCTCTCCTTCAGCAACTAGGCTTTGTCATAAACTTCGCAAAGTCCACTTTGCTCCCCTCCCAGAACCTGGAGTTCATAGGAGCATGGTTAGACTCCCTGCAAGCAAAAGCTTACTTGCCAGAAGACAGAGCAGGAAGGCTGATAGACTTGGCCAGATGGTTTCTAGACAGCCCATTGGTTTCCGCCAGACTCTGTCTAAGGCTCCTAGGCCACATGGCTTCGACAGTGCATGTGACCCCCAATGCTCGTCTGAATAGGAGGCCTGCACAGTGGTGTCTCAGAACTCAGTGGAGGCAAGCTACAGGAAGCCTCAGAGACAAAGTAAGGGTGTCCAAACCCTTCCTGAACTCCCTTCAGTGGTGGCTACACCCCCCCCCCCAACCTTCTACAGGGAATTCCTTTTCAGGTACCTGTTTCCACTGTGGTACTCACAAACGATGCCTCCTTGCAGGGCTGGGGTGCACATTGTCTGGACAAGTGCACACAGGGCCTGTGGTCTCCATGGGAGGCCACGCAACAAATCAACCTGCTGGAACTTCGGGCGATCCGCTTAGCCCTCAAAGCCTTCTCTCACATCCTGGCCCACCAGTCTGTCTTGGTGCAGACAGACAACCAGGTACGATGTTCTATGTGAACAAACAAGGGGGCACGGGGTCTAGGCTCCCGTGTCAGGAGGCACAGGCCCTATGCTCCTTTGCACTTCAACACAATATGTTGCTCAGGGTGGTCTATCTTCCTGGCCAGGAAAATTTCCTGGCAGACAGATTGAGCAGGGTTCTACAACCTCATGAATGGCAACTGCACCCTTTGGTGGTTCAGAACATTTTCCTGAAATGGGGACTTCCATCCATAGACCTCTTTGCCAGTCCCCTGAACCGGCAGCTGCCTCAGTTCTGTTCCAGGCAACCGCATCCCACGAGACTCGCAGCGGATGCCTTCCTGATCTCATGGTCCAAGGGTCTTCTGTATGCATTTCCTCCCACGCCCCTGGTGGCCCGAACCTTGTTCAAGATTCTAAGGGACAGGGCCTCGGTCATATTGGTAGCCCCCAGATGGCCAAGGCAGCCCTGGTTCCCGCTTCTGTTACAGCTGGCGGTGGACACCCTACTCCCTCTGGGGTTACAACCCGATCTTCTTTCTCAAGATCAGGGTTCCCTTCTGCACCCCAATCTCAAAACTCTCAATTTGATGGCCTGGAGGCTGCAAGGGTAGTGCTGGCTCCCTGGGGCCTGCCTCAGGAAGTTGAAGAGGTGGTCTTGGCCTCTAGGAAGCAATCCACCAGAAAGACATGCCCTGAAGTGGAAACGGCTCTCCTTGTGGTGTGACCAACCCTTTCTCCTGCCCTGTGCCAGTGGTGCTTCAGTACCTGCTGCACTTGTCTAATCAGGGTCTTAAGTCCAATTCTGTTCGAGTACACCTTTCTGCTCTGGCAGCCCACCACTCACTGGTGGAAGGGCACTCTTTATCGGTTCACCCCTTGGTGTCCCGCTTCCTCAGAGGCTTGCTCTTGCTTAAGCCTCCTGTCCGTCCAACAGCCCCTGAGTGGGAGTTGAATGTGTTCTTGCAGCAGCTTACTCGCCTTCCCTTTGAGCCGATGGCTATATGTCCTCTCCGCTTCCTTTCTTGGAAGGCTCTTTTCCTAGTGGCACTGACCTCGGCCAGGCGAGTGAGTGAACTTCAAGCCCTGGTCTGTGACAGGCCATACACTCATTTCTATAGGAACAGGGTAGTCCTTAGGACTTATCCTAAGTTCCTCCTGAAGGTAGTCTCCTCTTTCCACCTCAATCAGGAGGTGGTTCTTCCAACATTCTTCCCTAGGCCCCATGCCAGCCGGGCTGAGGAAGTCCTGCATACCCTGGACTGTAGAAGGGCCTTGTCTTTCTACATTGATCGTACTAAAGGTCATAGGAGGGCTAATCAGCTCTTTGTCTCCTGTGACCCAAACAACTTGGGGTTGCCTGTCTCCAAGCGTACCTTGTCCATATGGGTGGCAGACTGTATCACCTGGGCTTACAGGGCAGCAGACCTTCCCTTGCAGGGTCGAGTCACAGCTCACCGTGTCCGGGCAATGGCTGCATCAGTAGCTCATCTCCGTTCTGTACCGTTGGCAGACATCTGTAGGGCTGCAACTTGGTCCTCAAGCCAGACTTTTGCAGCCCATTACTGCCTGGAGAGGGAGTCCCGTAGGGACAGTGCTTTTGGTCAGGCAGTACTCCAGAATCTCTTTGAGGTTTAGGCAACTACTGCCCTCCAGCCCTCTTGTTGGGCTACCGGTGGGATCTGTTCTCAGTGAAATGTTTTCCTGATGCTGGGGCTTCACAGAGGGAGCTCTATTTTTCAGCCTGGGTTCCTGGTAGCCCAGAGCTAGGGAGTCACCTATATGTGAGGACTGACATCCCGCTTGGTCCTGGAGAAAGAGTAGTTACTCACCTGTAACAGGTGTTCTCCAGGAGCAGCAGGAAACAGTCCTCACAACCCTCCCTCCTCCCCTGGGAGTTGCAGTTGTATATAGTTCATTTTGTTTTTTGTGCTGTCTTTTAGCTGTCATCTGACTGAGCAAGATGGCACCTTTGGGCGGGAAGGGGACCGCGCATGCGTGGGTGTATTCCCAAAGGCTTTCTTAGAAAGCTGGGGAAATGCTCTGCATGGGGGCTCCATCGACGTCGATGTCACCCCATATGTGAGGACTGATTCCTGCTGCTCTTGGAGAACACCTGTTACAGGTGAGTAACTACTCTATCCCCAATCACACCAGGGATTGTGGAGGTCCAGGGAAAGGAGGGGGTCTTTAGGCTGTGGAGGGTACTCTGCATGTTTTGGGAGCTTCTAGAGGTAGGGAGGGAATCTGAAGGTCTTTGGGGAGTGGAAGATATTGGTTTAATGCACATTAGTAGCAACACCCCCCCCCCCCTCAATGGCACAGGCTCAGGTTTTCTGAAAAAATGTATTCAGTGTTATAAGACTTTGAGGTCACTATTATCAAAATCAGACTATGACTTAAAATTTACATCAACCAAAGAAATATTTTCAAGATTATCTAGCACCAATTCAGAATTCATTTGCTTTTGAACTTAAATTGGAAACCCAGCTATTTAGTTTTCTGAAAAAATGAAAAACATAAGGAGCATTTTCAAAGCCATTTAGGTGGCTTACAGACCTGCAAACCACCTAAATGTCACTGCAGGATATTCATCCCTGGGTGCTGCCACTAAATGTCCATACGCTAGTCAGCTAAGATCGGGGCATTACAGGGGCGACACCCAGGGATAACTGGGTAGCGGCAATATTCAGCTGCTAGTCTGTTATCTGATGGTGGTGAAAGTTAGGCACCTGAAAGGCTCACTTACCTTTTGCCTCCACAACTAACCAGGCAGTGGCTGAATATTGCCGTTGCAGCACTATCCAGCCAACCTAGATATTCAATACCAGTGGCCAGATATAGTCCTGGCATTGGATATTTGGGTACAAAGTTCAGCGTAGATGGCTAGCTGCGATAAAAGTGCTAGCCGCCGCCACTAAATATTCCCCCCATAGAGGGCAATTCTTTTTCCCACACATCTGGCTGCAGAATCTGGGACTTAGACGCCTGGGAGCTCCCCGTATGCCGAACAGATTGTCGTACAGGGAGCTGCCTAGCCAGATGCCAGAACGCCACTGCTGGTGCAAGTCAGCAGTGGAGCCATCCTCAGGATGGTTCAGAATGCTATTGCAGACAACTTCCCCTGCAGCCCTCTGTCCAGCTGTCCCAGGTGGCCACTGTGGGCTGGAGCAGGGTTGCAGGAGCACAACGTGCCCATTGGTGTCTGCTACAGTGTGGGGGGGGGGGGCATGTGTGTGTGTGTGTGTGTGTGTGTGTGCTGCTCAATGTGGGGGGGGGGGGCATCCGTGACTTATTCCACCCTCGGGTGCCTGACCTGAATAAGCCCTGTACATCTCGGCGGGTAGCTCCCCCCTGCTCTGCCCCATCATCACCCCATCCTGCCCACGTCCACCGCTCCACACACAAATCCTTTATATGTGCAGGAAGCGCTGGGCCTGGAATCACGTTCCTGCCCTGAGCGTGGGCTGAATGTCACCACTATTTGTGGTCCAGAAGGACACCCATAGTGTTTTTAACAGTTTGTTGAGAGTTATTAATTACACAGGTACACTACCAAAAAACTGCCTCCAGTTTTGCAACTGATTCCTATAGATTTTGGGGTGCTGAATCCAGGAAAAATAGCCAAAATGTTCCATCACGTCACGTTTTCTTGCAAAATTAGATTTCTTACCCATATAAGGAATGTTCACATAATTTCTTTTTAGCCGACTGCAGTTTATTTTCTTGGCCCAAAATAGAGGTTGTAATGGTTAACTAACTAGAAACACTCCCTCATGATATTTTAGAGTGTTTTGTATTCATTTTATACATTAACAGGACAATTGGGAGGCGGGGGGCTAAATCCAGTACTTGCGCTGGCGCATGTTCTTTCCTGTTCGCCTCGCCTCGTTCGCTCGCTCGCTCGCTCAAACACAGTGGTTGCGACATGAACATTCCTGTCAAATTTCAGTTTCTTGCAAGTTCATTATTACCTTTTGTTTGCTCAGTCGTAATCCAGCTTTATTCCGAAGTGGTTCACTACAGTTGTAGTTTTCAGTGCTGTGTATTTGTGATGGCTCACAGAGCCAGAGGTTGCGTCAACTCTCCGGACAGTTTTTGTTTTATTTGTGGGGAATATACCGTGAAAAAGCGGCAGAGGAACATTTCTGCATTTATTAAAAAAGTATATTTCGCCTATTTCGGTTTGAAGTTAGGCGATCAAGACAAACCGTAGGCTCCTCACAAAGTGTGCAAGACATGTGAGGAAGATCTACGCTTATGGATGAAAGGTAAAAAACAAGCATTTCGTTTCGGAATACCTATGATGTGGCGTGAACAAAGAGACCATAGCAGTGACTGCTATTTTTGCTCTTGCATTGTGAAGGGATACAACTTAAAAAATAAGAACGTAATAAGTTACCCCAACCTTCCCTCAGCAATTAGGCCTATGCCTCATAGCAACGAAGTACCTGTGCCTGAACCACCAAAATCTTTGGATCATATTTGTGTGGACGGTTCTGATCATGATGAGACTCATCAGATGTCTTTTCCCGATGAGTCCAGTACTTCCGAGTTTGAAACTGAACCAGATCCGAAACCTGAACTTTTCTCTCAAGCTGAATTGAATGATTTAGTCCGGGATTTAGGACTCCCAAAAGATGCTGCCCAACTGCTAGGTTCTCGGCTTAAACAGAAAAATCTATTGTCACCAGGAACAACTTTTTATTGGTACCGCAACCGCGAGACACAATTTTTGAAGTATTTCAGCAAAGAGGAAGATTTGGTATTTTGCAACGATATATACGGAGTGATGGAAAAGTTTAAACTCAAGTATGATCCTGCTGAATGGCGGCTGTTAATTGATTCGTCAAAAGACAGCATAAAAGGTGTTCTTCTTCATAATGGCAACACATTCGCTTCAGTTCCTATTGCTCACTCTGTTATTCTCCAAGAAAAATACGAGAATTTGGCCCTGATTCTTCAGAAGATTCGTTATGATGAGCATAAGTGGATGATTTGTGGAGACTTTAAAATTCTATCCATGCTATTAGGGCAGCAATCCGGTTTCACCAAATATCCCTGCTTCCTTTGCTTGTGGGATAGCCGGGCCCGCAACCTACACTGGGGGAAAAAAGACTGGCCAATTCGGGAGTATTTGAGATCCGGTGAGAAAAATGTTCTTCATGAGAGCTTGGTACCTCGTGATAAAATTCTATTACCACCTCTCCACATTAAGTTGGGTCTCATTAAGCAATTCATCAAGTCCCTTCCAAAAGATGGTGAGTGCTTTCGGTACCTTTGCTCAAAGTTCCCCCGACTTTCTGAAGCAAAGCTAAAGGAAGGAGTGTTTGTTGGCCCTGATATAAGGAAACTCATTTCAGATGGAGCATTCGCTGAAACGATGTCTGAGAAGGAAAAAGAAGCCTGGGATTCCTTCAAGGATGTTGTTCTCAAATTCTTGGGGAACAGGCGGGATGAGAACTATAAGAATATTGTTGCCAGGATGCTCAATGCCTTCAAAGAACAAGGCTGTAACATGAGCCTGAAAGTCCATTTCTTGCACTCCCATGTGAACTACTTTCCCGAAAACTTGGGGGCGTACAGTGAAGAACAAGGTGAAAGGTTTCACCAGGACATCAAGGACGCAGAGAGAAGGTACCAAGGAAGATGGAACACCACTATGATGGCTGATTTCTGCTGGTTGCTGCTGCGGGAAACCCCAGATGAAAAATACGCCAAGCAGCGCACCAAGAGAAGCATTCGGGGGAAGAAGAAACGGGCCCACCAGGAGATTGATTGACCCAAGAATGACTTTAAAATCTAAACTGTGTTGACAAATATCGTGTTTTTACTAAACTTTGAAATAAAACTTTGCTAGTTATTACCACAGTGTCGGATCTCATTTATTAGAATTTTATTTTCACACCATCGGGTGTTTGTCTTCATGTATTGCAATGGTGCGGTTTGCGTTTTCTTTTCTTACATACATACCTGTACAACATTTTTTGCACATTTCTTTGCTTTGCTTTGTGTCTAACCTCGCTCTTATATGCTCAATGTTTGTGCACATGTATGTGGCTGTTTTAAGTGCAGACAATTTTGCTACCATCACAGTGTGTTTTGTTGACATTACTCTATTCTTATGTGCTGCCTTGTTACAATTTTCTTTATTTTTATTTGAATAACTACTAAACAATTAGTATAAAGAATTCATCCAAGAAACTTTTATCTTGATCGCACTCAATCTGAAACGTTCACCTCAAACTGCTAACCCAATGTAGCAAAAATTCTGTACGTGATGGAGCAAATTGGTTACCAGATTTGGATTCAGCGCACCAAAAAACGTAAAAATCAATCGAAACATTAGAGGCAGTTTAAAAAAAATTTTTTTTAGTGTACCTGTGTTATGTTTTTTGTGTATCTTATTTTTTTTACATTTTTATTATGGTCTGTGTTGTCTATGTTATTAAGTGATTACTAGGCCCTTAATTATGCCAGGAGGACCAGCACAGTACATACAGTAGATTGGCTGCAAGGCCCATTTTGGCTATTGCAACCTGCTCTTCATTGGTCTCCCCCTGAATCATCTGTCCCCCCCCCCCTTCAGTCTGTTCAAAATGCAGTTGCATGGCTAATTTTCTAACAGTGTTGCTATGCTCATGTCACCCTTCTTCTCAAGTCACTTCATTGGCTCCCTATCCATTTTTGCATCCAGCTCAAACTTCTCCTACTGATCTCTAAATGCATTCATTCTGTGGCACCTCATTACTTTTTCCATCTTCTCTCTCCCTACAGCCCTCCTTGGGAACTCTAGTCTTCTAGCAGAACACCTTTATCTGTGCCCTTCTCTGCCACTGCCAACTCCAGACTTCATTCATTCTACTTTGTTGCTCCTTATGCCTGGAACAGACTACCTGAGTCAATACGTCAGGCTCCTTCTCTAGCCCTGTTCAAATCCAGACTAAAACCCATCTCTTCAAGGCTGATTTTGGATCCTGATCCTCTTGTTCTTCTCACCCCTTATGTGTATGTTTATCATTCCCCTAGACTTTCTCAAGTCCCTAGTTGTTGTGCTGTCTGTCTTGATTAGATTGTAAGCTCTCTATAACAGGGAATGTCTCTTACATGTATATGTGCAGCACTGCATATGTCTTGTAGCGCTAGACAAATAAGTAGTTGTATTAGTAAATTCTGCAAGGAGTACCAGCTCAGCACCTTGATTGGCAGCAATGCTTTCAACATGCAAAGGGGACCAGCACAGCAACCGTATTGGCTACAAAGCCCTAAATTATGCCAGGAGGATCAGCACAGTACCTAGATCTCGTGCAAGGTCCTAAATTATACTAGGAGTAGCAGCACAACACTCAGATCAGCAGCATTATCTTAAATATGCCAAGGGGAACAGCTAAGCACCCAGATTGGCTGCAAGGCCATAGATTATGCCAGAAGGACCAGCACAGCAGCCAGATCAGCTGTGCACATTATGCCTGGAAACCGAACACAACACACAGATTGGCTTCAATGCCATAAACGTACCAAGGGAACCAGCACAGAATCCAGTTCAGCTGCAGGGCCTTAAAACATTACAAGAAGACCAGCAGAGCACCTTGATCACCTGTAAGGCCCTAAAACATGCCAAGAGGACCAGCACAGCACCTAGATTGCTGCAAGGTTCTAAATTATACTGGGAGGAAAGCACAGATCCCAGATTGGCTTAAACATGCCAAGGGGACCAGAACAACAACCAGATCAGCTGTAAACCCTAAAGCACCAGAAGAAAGCCAACACAACAGCCAAATAAGTGGCACAAGCCCAGGCAACAGGAATAGGGTGAGCTCAGATAAACTGTGTGCCCACAAGTTTGTCCTGGCACTGAGGACTTAGTTCCTAGCATAAGAACCTTAAGTACAGAGGAAGGTCCCCCTGGGCTGCAAGAAGCATTGATGGACTGCTTACAGGACATGCAGATAGATTTAAATAAGAATCAGAGAATGTACCATGGTGAAGGCCCCAAAAAACAATGGGAGTGGGGCTGCACTTGTGGTGACAGCCCAGAAGAAATGAGGAATATCAATGTGGGAAGCACCAAAGGAGCAGTCTGTAACAGAACTGGCAGGATAGTGAAACTGGCACCAGCAGCAAGATAGGCTAGAAGCCCTTACAATGAAAGGCTAATGCTTGTGGCAGATGACCAATAATCAGCAGGTACCGTAATGGAGGAGAGTGGATGTGAGGGCAAGCTGTCACCCCATGATAGCAAGAGCTGAGTCAGCTATCAGGCTAGCTAGGTGGGTGTCCCCTTCCTCCATAAACGCTCCGTACTCATCCCTCCTGATGGAAAAATGCCATTGTTTGATCAAAGGTATAGCAGTAGTTGAACTCCCCTGAATGAACCTCCAAACAACTATAATCATTAAAATTTGAAAAGAACAGAAATTAAGATTTGTCAATGGTGGTAAGCTAGAAGTGCCCCCTCCCCCCACCATGCCGAGTTCAGTTTCTCCTGGACTTAGGAACTACATGCCACGCAGGTGGCAGAACCCCCAAAGAGGCATACAATGACAAGCCAAAGGCACCCAGAAAAGTACAAAGCAGGAGTGGCCCAAAAAAAGCCAAAGTGCACTGATCGCAGAGCCACGCAGCAAGAAAGGTAGCATGAACCACACAAATTAGCACGGTAGGGGAAAGGACAGCAGTGAGGCAAGCCACGAGAGTAGAGCCATCAGTAACACAGGCAGCAGCAACAGAGGGAGGCAAGCCACGAGAGCAGAGCCATCAATAACACAGGCAGCAGTAACAGAGGGAGACAAGCCACAAGAGCAGAGCCATCAGTAACACAGGCAGTAGCAACAGAGGGAGGAAAGCCACGACAGCAGAGCCAACAGTAACACAGGCAGCAGCAGCAGAAGGAGGCAAGCCACGAGAGCAGAGCCATCAGTAACACAGGCAGCAGTAACAGAGGGAGGCAAGCCACGAGAGCAGAGCCAACAGTAACACAGGCAGCAGTAACAGAGGGAGGCAAGCCACGAGAGCAGAGTCAACAGTAACACAGGCAGCAGCAACAGAGGGAGGGAAGCCACAAGAGCAGAGCCATCAGTAACACAAGCAGCAGCAACAGAGGGAGGCAAGCCACGAGAGCAGAGCCATCAGTAACACAGGCAGCAGCAGAGGAAGGCAAGCCATGAGAGCAGAGCCATCAGTAACAGAGGGAGGCAAGCCAAGAGAGCAGAGCCATCAGTAACCCAGGCAACAGTAACAGAAGGAGGCAAGCCACGAGAGCAGAGCCAACAGTAACACAGGCAGCAGCAACAGAGGGAGGCAAGCCACGAGAGCAGAGCCATCAGTAACACAGGCAGCAGCAGTAGAGGGAGGGAAGCCATGAGAGCAGAGCCATCAGTAACACAGGCAGCAGCAACAGAGGGAGGCAAGCCATGAGGGCAGAGCCAACAGTAACACAGGCAGCAGCAGCAGAGGGAGGCAAGCCACGAGAGCAGAGCCATCAGTAACACAGGCAGCAGCAGAGGGAGGCAAACCACGAGAGCAGAGCCATCAGTAACACAGGCAGCAGTAACAGAGGGAGGCAAGCCACGAGAGCAGAGCCATCAGTAACACAGGCAGCAGCAGCAAAGGGAGGGAAGCCACGAGAGCAGAGCCAACAGTAACACAGGCAGCAGCAACAGAGGGAGGCAAACCACGAGAGCAGAGCCATCAGTAACACAGGCAGCAGTAACAGAGGGAGGCAAACCACGAGAGCAGAGCCATCAGTAACACAGGCAGCAGTAACAGAGGGAGGCAAGCCACGAGAGCAGAGCCATCAGTAACACAGGCAGCAGCAGCAGAGGGAGGCAAGCCATGAGAGCAAAACCATCAATAACACAGGCAGCAGGAGCAGAGAGAGGCAAGCCACGAGATCAGAGCCAACAGTAACACAGGCAGCAACAGCAGCAGCAGAGCGAGGCAAGGGGAAAGGAGATGCTTCTTCTTTTTTCTTGGTTTATTAAGGGTGTTTTGCACCAACGATAGTGCCTGTTGCAGAGGATTCATTATTTTTGACGACGGGTTTTGTTTTCTGTTTGTATATATTTGTTTGCACATCCACAAATAAACAGATGCCTATGTTTCCCCACACACCCACTTACAAGAGCTCTGTTTTTGACAGTCAGTGCCAGCAGGGACCCCATTTTCCACCGGCGGAAGATGAGCTACAGTAGAAATGCTGCTGAATAACAGCATGCTGCACACTTCTCCCCCAGCAAGCTGCTCTGTGCATGGTTGAGTCCCATGGTAGAGGAAGTTTGGGTGATCTTGTGGTTTTGACTCACAGAGAGACTACAGTTGAAACTGTCAAAAACACAGCTAGATACTGAAGACAGTGTGGGCAACTGCCCCTCTATACTTATTCCTCCTCCTAGTCACAAAATGAAGCGAAACAAAAAAAGGGAGCTTTGTCTTCAAAAACACTAGTTTTTGCAGCAACTCTGGTGCTAGTCATGAACAATGGGGAGCCATGATATTTTTAGCCATGGAGAATATACTTTCACTAAGCACACTGGTTGGAAGATGGGAAGGAAATGCTATGCAACCTTGGCCAGGTCTGGCCAGACTGCTGAATTGTGTGCTTGGTATGCCATGGGATCTGTGTGCATGACTTCAATGGGATCTGCAAATTAGCAAGTTGAAATCCAGAGCTTAGGGCTTCAGTCACCAAAGATTTTTCCACTGGTATGGAAGGCTGGAGGTGGGGAGGGAGTGGTAGGAAACAGGGTTGTGCGCATGGTATCAGTACTGCTTGTTGGCATGCCTGCTATTTCCCATGATGCATCACCACTGCCACCACCCCCTGCCTCTGACATTCCCTTTCCTCTACCTCAATCACCAGCTTTTCCTTCCAGTAAATCAATTCATTGCACTCAGCGTGATAGTTCCTCTCACCCGTGGGTGACACAGACCAGCTAACATACGCATCTTCCTTCATAAGGGGTTGCAACCTTTTTTTCCACTTGATCATGCAAGTAGTCCACCATCAGCAAAACCTCTACTATGAATCCCTGTTACTGCAGAAAATCCTCTAACATTATGCATAAAATATTAACTACCAGGATGAGAAGGCTCAGGGCTTTCTGGAACTCAGTTCTTCTGTGGCATTCTTAAAGGACTTTAGGTCTTCTATCACCTGTACAATATTTGTCCAATCATGCCTATGCATGGGGCTGCCCATTGCTCTACTAACTTCTTCAGCATTTCAGAATTGGAATTCTGCCTGGTTCTAATATCCTGCTTGAGCTAGTGTGCAGGAATCTCTGTTGCTTCCTGCTTCTCATGCAATTCATGTCCATCCTTCACATCTGGTGAAAATACCTAGTTATTTTTCAGCACTTCTCAAACAGTTTCCTCAGGACAGGTTGGCTGCTTCCTTTCCTCCTCAAGCCTGAGGAGTCTCGGATAACCAAGCGCAATAAGGGTATAAAATATCCGATCACTTGAAAAAAAAAACACCTTCACTGTCTTGACCATGTTTATCCTACCATTTATTACAAAAAAACGTGGAAACACGATGCTGTTTGTGCCCCATTTACCAGCCCTGCAGCATTGCTTTTGTTTCTGTTAAGATATGGGTCCAAATATGGCTGTCCTCTATTGCCTGGCTGTGCAGCACAGCCTACTGGTACTTTCCTCCTGTTTCTCCTTTGTTATACCCGCAGCCTGGTCCTGCCTCTTCCAGATGTCACCAGTGTGTTGTCAGGGAGAGATAGGCATGACTAGTCCAGATGTCAGTGGCGAAATGCACGCTTCTATTAGCATCTGCTTTTGCCAGATTTGCCTGCAGCTGGCGATGCAACTGTTTATACAGGCTGGGAATAGCCTGTCTACTAAAAGTGGCCCTTCAAGGCACTCAATATTCGGGAGCTAAGAGATTGCAGTAGCCTCTTTAGCTACACTTTCTCAACCAACTACAGGGGATTGTCATCTAGGGCTGTTGTTTCCTTGATACATCATTTCACCACCCTCAATGCTGCCTACGCCAAGTATTAGCAGTAAATTTGAGAGACTGAGATCATACTCCAAATACCTTGGCTTAGAAGTGAGGTTCATGACTGTCATGATATGCACAAAACTAACCCATCTGGAGAAACTGCCTGTTGCCTGTCACATGACAATGTTGCCAAACACCATCCCATTTCTTCCATGGTGGCTTGCTTTCATGCGTGTCGAACCTGCTTCCATGCCTTCTCACTGAAAGACAAGGCTAGGGGCCCTACTTCAGAAAGAGATTTTGGTTGTCCTGTACCTTGCTCAGCACTGCTGTTCCACTTCTGTATGGAATCACCCTGTCTAGGATATGCATCCTACTTTGTACTGAGCTGGCAAAGATGCTGTTTTATCAAATCATGTGCTTCCTACAGTAACTGCATTCTGCATAGCATGGGTCCTCAAACACTTTAAAATGCCTTCATACCTGTGATGTTTTACAAGACTTCCCTTCTACTTCCTTGGGAGGGTCTACTGCTCTTGGTGCTACTGCTGAACCTGCAACTGGGGGTGGAGAAGGTGATGAAAGGCCATCAGAATTCTTCCTACTCTCTATTATCCCCTCTATCTGTGCAGCTCTGTTTGACTTGGCACTGTAGTATATTTTCTTCTACATCCTCACCATTTAGCTCATGAACAACAATCTCTTCAATGTCCTCTTCAGCCAGTAAACTTTCAATATCTTATGATTCGGATGCAAATCTCATCTACGTGGATTCTTCAGGTTGTTTATCTGCAAAGACCATTTCCACACACTTTTCAGCAAGGAATACTGTGCACCTGCTATTAGTTACCTTCACCTGATGCTTTTCTTATGACCCTCACCCTGCACCATGTAAACCTTCCCTTGTGCTTCTGTGGAGATGACACTGCACGCCTGTTCTTTTACTATTGCAACAGAACCTGCAGCTCTTTCTACTCTCCTTGTAAAGACTCTTTCTTTAGCTTCATCAGCAGAATAGATTACCCCTTAGCATGCCTTAGGAATGACATGTCTCTTTCTGTGCACGTTTGCCAGTACTGCTCTCATCTTTCTTTCCTTCTATGACTATTTATCTTTCCAAACATTCCCTTCCCAAGCATTATGATATGCTCAAACTGGATTCTCAGCTTTGTTGGGGCAGGGTCTGCCTTTATTTTAGCATTGTGCAGCACCATCACCCCAAGTGTGCTGCCTCAGATACTGTCCCTAGGATCACATGCATGGATAGGCATAGGCCCTACATTGCCCATTACCCTGCCTCCCTGTTCATGCTCTTCAACAGACTGGGGTGAGGAGGACTGTGTTTTCCCTATGAATGCTCCTATTAGACTGGATTCCCCGCTGTCTTAGGGAGGGACTGCTTTTCTTTTAGCACCCTGAAGCAGTGCCGTACCAAGTGAAGATTGTGCCCTGTGAGACTTGCACATCGGGCATGCCCCCCCCCCCCCCAACATCAGGAGAGAAGAGGTATGCCCGATGTGCAAGTCACTCTTGCAGGGAGGGAAAGATCTGCTTAGCATGCCGGCGAGAAGGCTTGAGGGGCATCTTTTAGCTGTCCTGCCATTGCCTGCCGCCGCTGAGAGAAGAAAAAGTGGCAGTGGCAGGCAATGGAAGACAGCTAAAATGCACCCCTTAAGCCTTTGCACCCTGTGCGGCTGCACCGCTCACACAGGGCTAGGTACGGTCCTGCCCTGAAGCACCCTTTCACACATGTGAAATCCTGGAGCACCATCAGCCCTAGTATGCTGCCTCTGATACTGGTCACGCAGGCCCTGAAGTGCTAAGTTACCCTGCCTCCCTGCTCACACTCTTCAGTGAATTCAGGAGAGGGGAAATGTGTTTGGTTGGCTAATGCTCCCAACAAGCCTGCTTCAAAGAGTAAGACTGAAGGCCAAAAGAATGAGTTTTTTCAGATGATGTGACTGGAGTATAAACCTAGAAAGATTTTAGAGTGCAGTATGGCTTTGTAAAAAAAATGAAGACGCATATAATGATACTTGATTTTATTTGGTGCCTCTAAATGGATATAGACAGAATGGAAGCAATATGAGAATTTTTAAAGGAATTTGCCCAGTGGCTAAAAGTATGCACATAGGTACTTGAGGGTGCATGGGAAAGAATAGGAGCAGAGGAAGGCAGTAGGCAGGAAGGTGCTTGCTTAGATCTCTTCCCACTGGTAGTGCCATTTGGATTTTCTCCTTTTAGACTTGCTTTTCATGAAAGTAGTGATTAGGTTCAGTGCACTAGGTCTGAGGCTCTAATGAGTGAGAGAATGGGCTCAAAGAGTAAGAGTCTTCAAATGAGTGTGACACACTCTTAATGAGTGAAGTTTGGGCTGTCTGACTTCCCTCCCATCCCACAGCTGCTATTATAGACAATAGGTGAACATGATTGTTAAAAAATATTTATTCCACTGCATCTTCTGGTTGTACAATGGAATAGATTTCATACTGTAAATTACCCTTCCCCAGTGACACTGCCTAGTGCACATTTTCCATCAATACTTAAGACAGTAAGCAATTACCAATTGACAAACTGTAAAGGCGGAACCTTCCTAGACTCTCTCTACCTTTCCTGATCTTCTCCCTCAACCCTAGAGAGATACTCCCTGCAGGAGCCGATAGGAAGAGGAAGTCCACCAAACCTTCCAACTCGTCCTTGTAAAAGCTAATATGAAACAACATTTCTAAACTTTAAACAAGGAGAAGGGAACAATCTTTTCCTTTAAAGGTGTTTATTTTCCACAATCATTTTTATACTTCAGCTAACAAACCCCAGCACCCTTTCCTCACTGGCTCAGTTGGACTTCAAACTCTCTATTTTTTCACTCTTTTTTTTCTGCTTTAAAGTTCTATGCCCCACAACCTCTTCCTCACTCCCTCAAAGATATACTTCCAGTTGCTGCTTTTTTCAACCTTTTTTCTGTTTTAAACTGCTAACCGCTGCAAGCACCCCATTCCCACTCTCTCAGAGTCAAAAAGAAAAAGGTTCTCTGGGGTTTGTGCTGGGTTGTACTGTATGTTTTAGCCTTGCTGCGACATCATGGCCCATGGGATTTACAGAACTCAGGCAGGGATACATTTCTCTGGCTGCTTGTCAAGGATTTGCAGCATGATTAGCTAAAGTACCTCCTGCTCACTATTGGTGACCCTTCCTTGACCTTTACCCTTCCCAAATCTGTTCCAGTATGTCTGGAAGTGCCTGCATACATGGCAAGAACGAGAGTTATAACTGGTGATTTAGAAATATTTCCTATGCATGCACTTTTGGTTAGTTGGCCCCAGACAAACAAAAATTCATGATTTTTGGCAAATTTTCCATTTGTATGAATACTAATGCACATGTCTAGTGATTACATGCATTATCCTTAATTTGTTTTAATGTGTATTTATTTGTTTTAAACCAGGTTCCTGGGTAAAGCAATATAGAAATGCAGTATTACATTAAATTAAATTAACTCCGATTTTTTCTATTTATAATTATTGATAGGAACATTCAGATGTGCCTCAAGGAAGATCTGATAACAATGACAGTGAAGACATCAGTGATGTAGAAAGTTCTGAGACAACTAGTAATGGCAGTGGATCAGAAGAACAGGAAGATACCAAAGGAGATCAAGATGTTTATAAACAAACTGAAAAGCTCTCCAAAAATGGGCAGGATGATAGCAATCATCAAATAGAGGGAGAAGATTACAGTGGAGATGACTTCAAAGACACCACCGAAAAAGATGAGAATCTTGATCATGTTGATAGCAATAATGAACCTGATGCTAGAACTGTAGATGAACATGTAGCTGTTGACAGTGATGATAATGCAAATCAGAAAGGCAATAAGGTCAATGGGGACAACAGTGGCGACAGCAGTAGTAGCAGCAGCAGCATCAGCAGTAGCAGTAGCGAGAGTGCAGGACATGATGGTAACACTGAGGATGACAGCCAAGTTGTAGGTGATAGTAAAGAGAGAGAGAGTGGGGGTGAGCGTGATAACAGCAGCCAAGAGAGCAGCTACAAATTTGATGATGATGGAATGCAAGGTGATGACCCAAGTTCATTTGTGAGTGACAGCAAGATTTCCAGCACAAACAGTGGTAGTTCTACCACTCAGTCAAAAGAAAGCAGTCAAGAAATGAGTCTGAAGATAGGCTTTAGAAAGCTTCATGACGGTAGTACACTAATTGTACAAAATAAGACCCAGCCTACCAAAAATGTTGATGACAGCAAGTCCAAGGAAGACACAGTATCTAAGGAAGATAATAGCAATGAAGATAACAATTCCAGAGATGATGATGTCAGTAAATCAAATGAGGATGATGACAGCAAGTCTATACCTGATACGCAAAGCATATCCAAGGAGAGTGAGAAAAGTAAATCTAATGAAGGTGATATTAGCAAATCCAAGGAAAGTGATGATAGCAATTCAAAAGAAAATATCAGGAGCTCCAAGGAAGATAATATCAGCAACTCCAAAGAAGATATCAGCAACTCCAAAAAAGATATCAGCAACTCTGAACAAGATGATGTCAGCAACTCTAAACAAGATGATGATGTCAGCCACTCCAAGGAAGATGTTAGCAACTCCAAGGAAAATATCGGCAGCTCCAAACATGATGATATCAGCTACTCCAAAGAAGATAGCAATGAATCCACAGTAGACAGCCATGAATCCAATGAAAGCAATAGCTCTAAATCCATAGAGTATGATAGCAAAGAAAGGGATAGCAGTGAAAGTATATCCAAAGAAGGTATCATAGACGGTGAGTCAACTGAGGATCAAACCAAATTAACAAAACACAACAGTAAAACAATAGAAGAAGATGATGACAGCAAATCAAAGGAAGACAGCAATTCCCCTGAAGAACAACGAGTAATAAAAGAGGATAAGGACAGTTCTGAATATGATGACAGTACTTCCCAGAGTAATTCAACAGAGAGTAGCAGTACATCTGAAGAAGAATCTTCCAGTAAATCGGATGAAGATAATAGCAAATCTGTAGAGATGATGGACAAAAGTAGTGAATCTTTAGAAGACAGTGAGAGTAAATCTTCAGAAGGGTCAAACAGCAATTCTAAACAAGAGAAAGACAATAAATCAAGTAACTCAAAGAGTAACGAAGATACTAGTAGTGTGTCAAAAAGTGCTGAAATTGAAAGCAGAAATCTAATGTTTGAAATTCATCATAATAGACCAATGGGAGATGAAGATGACAATGATTGTCAAGATGGATATTAAAATATATATTAAAAACTAGGGGTGTGACTTTTGCAATAAAAGGAGTATGACTTAATTTATTTGTACTGTAGAAGCTATGTCAGTCATAAGCTGTTGCATTGCAGAAGATAATCTACTCTGAACATCACAGCTCTGGCTTGATGGAATTTTTCCAGGAATGTTCAAGGTGGAGAGAGAACTGAGACCGCAAATATATAAATCATAAATGCAAAACAAACCTAGGCCCTAGTTTTAGAAAGATTTCTTTCATCCCTGTATGCACAGGGAAAGAAAGTTTTCAAAATAGCCTCGTCTATTTCAAACACTGACATGTCAGTTGACACACTGAGGGAAGTGGGCTATGTCAATTCAAAACGGTTTTGTAAGTTAAAGCATTAGGAATATTTTATGCGAAAGAAAAGTTGAGAGAGGTTTCTCCTCATTCAGGGTTTTCTCACTAGACATCAGTTGAAACCCAGATACATTGCACTATGAACAGCATGTAATAGACGGAACAAGCCCCCTTTGTCCTTTTTAACATGGATTTCATTTTGGTCTGCTAAACATTCTTTGCAGCATTACCTCATTACAGAATGTATTTCATGTGGTTTTTGTAAATGAAAAAATATACATGCAAAGGTTTTCTTTTGTTGTATTTAAAAATAAAGAGAAATAATTTAGATTTTTACCATTATTTGCTATTAGTGATAAAGTTTACCGTGGCTGTATGGATATTACGGATCATATTAGTAATCATCATTTTCATTGGACACAGCCCGGAAGAAAAGTGTTAGTGAATGAGATCCCACATGTCAATGTTATCACAGTTTTCCCCTGTTATTTCTGGTAATACAAACTGCATGTAAATCCAACAAATTAAATAGTGGGTGACAAAATATTTATTTTATTTATGCTTCGATGCATGAACCATTCTTTAATCTAATATAAAAATTCCTTAGGTGCCCTTTTACTAAAGTGTGCTAATGGTCAACATGCGCTTCAATGCATGGTAAATATTAGCATGGGGCCAATGTAGCTGCTATCATGCTGGCATGACAGATACCTTGCACCAAGTCCTGCTGTAGCTGCTTGGGAGTGTATTACCGACCGCCTGGCCAGAATGAATAGATGGATGATGACATGCTAAAAGAAATCAGAGAAGCTAACAAATTTGCAACACTGTAGTAATGGGTGATTTCAATTACCTCGGTATCGACTGTGTAAGTGTCACAGCAGGACATGCTAGGGCGATAAAGTTTCTAGATGAAATAAATGACTGCTTCTTGGAGAAGCTGGTTCACGAATCAACAAGAGGGGAAGCTATTTTGGACCTAGTCCTTATTGGAACACAAGATCTGGTGCAAGAGATAAGGGTGTTGGGGCCTCTTGGCAATACTGATCATGATCACATTTGATTTAATAAATGGAGGAAGGAAAGCAAGGAAATTCACAGTACTACCCTTTAACTTTCAAAAGGTAGACTATGATAAAATGAGGAAAATAGTTAAGAAAAAATTAAAAGGAGCAGCTACAAAGGTTAAAGATTTACATCAAGCATGTGTGTTTAAAAATGCTATATTGGAAGCCCAGACACATTTATTTTAACTAGACTTATATACCAGTTAAAGCAGTGTACATTCAGGTACTGTATATATATTTTTCCCTTGTCCCCAAAAGGCTTACAATCTGTTTTTACACCTGAGGCAACAGAGGGTTAAGTGGCTTACCCAAGGCCACAATGAGTGCCTGTGGGACTAGAAACCCTAGTCCTTCCAGCCCAAGGCTGGGATTTAGAACCTCTGGCCCTCCAGCCTAAGGTAACTTGCCCCAACCACTAGGCCACTTCTCCCTTTAAGAAAAGTGGAAGGAAGACAAAAACTGCCAGCATGTTTTAAAAGTGAGGTCAGAGAGAAATGGAAAAAGGAGCCAAATGACAAAAATGGGAAAGAACATAAGCACTGGCAATTTAGAAGCAAGGCATTGATAAGGCAGGCAAAGGGAGAATTTGAAAAAAAAAGCTGGCCATGGAAGCAAAAACACATAATAAAAATGTTTTCAAGTACATTCATAGCAAAAAAAACCACAAAACACTCATGGTCAAAGTGAAAAAATCCCACAATTGCAAGTTCTTTAGATATTGTTGCAGTCACAAAAATGTGATTTGATGAATCCTATGACTTGCACACAGCCATGATGGGACTATACGTTCAATAAAGACAGGCTGACAGAAAAGAGTAGAGGAGTAATACTGTATAGGAACAGAAAATAAAATTAAAAGGCCAATATTCAAAAGAACTTATCTGGTTAGCAAGCCCTGCAAACCGGACAAGTGCTGGTCAGTGTGATACTCAGCAGATAGTGCTACTATCCAGATAGTGCGGCTGACTGTTTCCTCTTACTGCCTTGACACTATCTGGATAGTACCAGGGCAGTCTGTTGGTGGATCTGGGGCAGAGTTCAAGGTTATCTGATTAGTAGTAATATTCAGTCCACTAACTGGATAACTAACTGCATAAAGCGAGTCTAGAAAAAGCGCTTTCCTTCCTTGCAGTTTGCTATCCAGGAAGGAGGCATTTTGAGTTATCTAGAAAGGGGGAGATGACACTTCCATTTACATTGATGTAAATCAGGGCTTCTGGCTTTTAGGTTTCACTGATAAACATCAATAAAACACCCCTGATGTAACAACAAAAACCCACACATAAAATGGGTGTGTGTTGGATAAACACCAGAAAATCCCCACTTTCCCTAGTGCTTTCTCATCCCTTTCCTTGCCTGCCTCGGATCCTCTGCTCTGTTTTTGTTTCTTTTCCGTGCTGACAGCTCCTCAAATGTGCATATTTAATACAATCAGAAATAGTGCGCAGCAGTACTACCTCTGCTGCAAAACACCAATAAACACAAGGGGGGGGGGGGATATTTAGCAGAGGGCGACAGCTAGCCCTAGAAAAGCAACTGAATGTAAGACCCATCACTGCTGAATTTAAGACCCGGATATTCAGTGTTGGTGTCCGATATGGCCACTGGCATTGAATATTGGCCGGATAGCGTGGAAGTTAACTGGGCAGAGGTGATATTCAGCCACTGCTCAGTTAGCTTTGCTTTGAAAGGCTATCCTAACTTTCATCACTTAGGGATACCAGGACAGCAGCTGCATATTGCCTCTGCCTGGTTATCACTGGGTGCCACCTTCATTTTGCCCCTGGAATGCCCTGATGGTAACCTGCTAGCATCGGGGTGTTTGGTGGCAGCACCCGAAGATATTCGCTGGTGCTAACTGCATTAATGTCACTGAATATCCCAGTCGCAGTTAGCTAACTGCGTTTATTTATTTATTTATTACAGTTTCTTATATACCGCGCTATTTAGTATCAGTGCGGTTTACATCATAACATAACGACCATAATGACAAGCTGTCAGGTTTTACATCGAACAGGAGTACAAACTTGGATAACAGGGTTAACTATATACATAAGCTATTTACACTGCAAGGATAGGTAAAAGTCAGATAATGCATGTAAGGGCCTTTCTAAAGTGGGTCATTTCTTGAGAGGGATATCTAGGTTCAATTGCTGGCTGGGAAGTATTGGAGGAAAAGGTGGGTTTTGAGAGCCTTCCTGAACTGATATAGATTGGCAATGGTCCTAATGTCAGGGGGTAGAGCATTCCAGCATTTGGGGACATAAAAACTGAACGCCCTGTTTGTGGTTGTCATGTTGGACTTTGTCGAAGCCTTTGGTGTTGTTAGCAAGTTTACAGCTGTTGCTCTTCTGGATCTGTTGGGGGGGACAATGTGGATAAGATGCGTGAGTGAGGAGGATGAAATACCTTTGATTGCCTTGAATGCTAATAGAAGGGTTTTGAAGGTGATCCTCCCATGGATCGGTAGCCAGTGCAGCTGTTTGAGAATGGGGGTCACGTGGTCATTTCTGGATGCTCCGTAAAGGACCCTAGCTGCGGCATTCATGGCCAACTATAAGGGGGTTAGTGTGGATTGTGGGAGACCTTGTAAGATGGCATTTGCAAAGTCAAAATGTGGCAGGATCAGCATTTATCACTTTGAATATCGGGCCCCAAGTTTTTATATTCTCAAGTAACCCTAACTAGGTGAAAATAAACACCAAAAAATAGAAGCCTTAGGTGAAAAACACAGACTTCCAGCCCAGGCAGAAGAGAAGCGGACAGAGATTTACAAAAGACATACTTAACACTTTAATCTGCTAGATGTTGACAAGTATTCAGTCTGCAGAAACAGAACCAGAGAGATCATGGATTCCCAATAATGGACTCTCCTCGGATAAATGGTAACCAAACTCACAAAGGAAGAGACCATTCTGGTCTTAGCACTCAAACACTGTACAAGCCTTCCCACTGCCTTAATAGGTGGTCCCCTGAGTTTGGGGTTTAATACAAGACCAAGGCAAGACATCATGATCCTTGACTTCAGAAGTGCCAGTATGTTAACAGTATAGTAATTTAGAGAGGTACTTCTATTTACTGACAGAATGAGATCTCATAAAATAAAATCAGCGGAGTCATTTTAAGTACAACCAATTTTCTGTTAAGAAAGCAAATAAAAGCAAAAGAGAAACAAGACCACGATGGTTTTCAAAAAAAGTGGCAGAAAGGGTAAGGATAAAAAGATTGGTATACAGCAGTGATGGAGGATCTAAGAAATAGGAACAGAGAAAAGGATATCTATGAAAAACCAAGGGAAGTTAAAAAGGTAGTCTAGAGACAGGAGAAGATTCAAACTAAGGAAAAAAGCAAAGACGAACAAAGAACCACTGGTAGCTGCAATATATAATAATAAGTTACACATCACCCTATTCACAGAAGAATGGATTTGAATAAAACTAGAAAAAACAAAAGTGGACAAGAAAATGGGGACAGATGAGATAGATCTGAGGATATTAAAAGGAGCTCAGTGAGGTTTTTGCAACTCTAATGAAGGTTCCATTCAGTTATTCTTTGGCAAAATGAATAGTTCAAGAGGGCCAGAGAAGAGTAGATGCTATTCCTCTTCACAAAAGTACTAGGCTGGGAACCATAAGCCAGTTAATCGTCCCTTGGTGGTGGGTAGACCAATTGATTCACTACTTAAGAAAAGGATAATGGTGTTTCTTGAAATCAGCAAGACGCATGATCCAAAGTAGAATGGATTTTACCAGAGGAAGATAATGCCAAACAAATCTGGCAAATCCATTTTTTATGTGGGTGACTGAAGAATTAGATTAGGGCAAATCCTGGATATAGTTTGCTTGGATTTTAATAAAGCTATCAATATTATTCCACATAAGAAATGAACTGAACAACTTAGGCATAGGGCTCAAGGTAATTGATGAGTTAGAAACTGGTAAAGTGGAAGACAACCAAGGATATTGGTAGAGTTCATGCTTTGGAAAGAAGGGTGACTGATGGAGCAATTTCTCTCATGCATATTCATTACGGTTATCCTGAATATCTGACTGGCTAAGTGTGTCCCGAGGAATGGGTTGAGAACCCCTGTCCTAGAGTAATTCAACAGAAAACAGCAGTACATCTGTAGAAGCCAAGAAATCTTCCAGTAAATCAAATGAAGATAACAGCAAACCTATAGATGATTGACAAATGTAGTGATTCTTTAGAAGACAGTGACAGGGATCAGTCTTGGGTCAGGTTCATTTCAATATTTTAACAACCAGTAGTTTCTAGTGGTATCCTCTAGGGTAACATAGGCATAAGCTTGGATGAAGAGTGGAGGAATAGCCTAGTGGTTAGAACATTGACTTGGTAACCAAGAGACCAACATTTGATTCCCACAGGTATTCCTTGTAGCCTTGGGCAAGACTCTTAACCCTCCATTGCCTTGGAAGAAAGGCCTGCCAATCTACTTCCGGTCACATTGCCAAGAAAACCCAGGGGCTGCAGGTTTCTAGGAGTCAGCATTGACTCAAAGGCACACATTGTATTGAAAGCTTGGATGAGTCCATTTCAAAATGCACAGAGGTGTGGAGGAGGTGGGTAAATATGCAAGTTGAAGAATTACATGGAGGTGGAAAGGATATAATCTAGAGATCAAGTGCACAGAGAAGGCATAATTCATATCACAGTTAATTAATCATTCTGGTGGGCCAGGAAATTGTCCTTCTTCATACCCAAAGTTATTGTATTGGTATCTAGTTCTAATTCAGCAGTTTTATGTTAGAGTTTCACTTTAAAGCTATTTTGAAGGAGTATGGTAACCTTAACATTAGCTGGAGATTGTACTAAAATGTTGGCGTCATTTTCTACAAATTTCTGGATGTTGCAGCCAATAGCATATATCACTTTGGAGGAAGAGCAGGTAATTAAACATGTTCTTCCTCCAACATTCTATGTGCTGTTATTTGTCAGCTAGGCCCTTCTGCCAGGGCCAGCCCATCCACTAGGTGGGCTAGGCAGCTGCATAAGGTGGCAGATCATGGCAGGCAGTAGGGCAGCTTTGTGCTCCTTTTTGATGTCTTCCACTGCTGGTCCCTATAACATGGAATCGGCAACAGGGGGGCAGCATTAGCATGACTCTGCATAGAGGGGAGCAGCTCTGCATGGGAGTGGCTCGGCCAGTGCTCCTATAGGAAAACATTTCAACCCTCATAGTCCTACGAAAGAACTTCAAAGTGAAACTCCAGTATGAAAAGACTGAATTGCAACTGATCAAGAAGTTGGTTATTTTAATCTTAGGCCCACCAAAGTTATTTCAGCAATTAATTATGCTAAGAGAATTACGTCCCTTCTATATACTATTTTGTTCACTGTAGCTTTGCTAAAGATGTCCTCTCCTAACACTATTCTGTACATCGTGCCATGTCCCCACCCCATATCTCATCTACTTCTTAAATTTAAATATTGAAAAAAAGAAGTGATAATACCACTGTATAAGTCTTTGGTGAAACTTCATGTAACCTGGGGCTGCCTTTTTCTTGGGTCCATCCCTAGGGTGCTCAGTTTGTTTATAAGTCGCCTGTGTGGAATGGTGTCAAAGGCTTTACTGAAATCTAAATACACCACATCTAGAGCTGTCCCACAGTCCAACTCCCTTATCACCCAGTCAAACAAATCTATCAGATTTGTCTGATAAGACCTGGCTCTGATGAATCCATGCAAGCCAAAAACCTCACTATTCTCTCCTTTAGTAGGCTTTCCAATCATTTACTAACCACAGAGGTTAGACTAACTTTCTTGTAGTTCTCAATGTCATCCTTAACATTCACTTTTGTGTAAAAGTACCATATGTGCCTCTCTCCAGTCATCTGGCACCTCTCCCAACTCCAAAGAGGCATTGAAAATGTTGGTCAGTGGAGCTGCTAGAATGTCCCCAAGTTCCCTCAGTATTCTTGGATGTATCCCATCTGTACCCATGGCTTTGTCTACTTTTAGTTTAGCTAGTTCCTCTCGAACACAGTCTTCTGAAAATCGTTTGTCGATTATGTTGCTATTTGTGGTTGTTTTCTGAGGTCCTGCTCCAGGGCCTTCATCTGTGAACATAGAACAGAAATATTTGTTAAGTAATTCTGCTTTATCCTCATCAGTTTCTCCAAATTCCTCATCTGCACCATTGAGTCTGACAATACCACTTTTGCCCTTCCTCCTCTCACTTAACATATCCAAAAAAAGTCTCATCCCCGCATTTTATTGCATTTGCTATTTCTTCTTTTTTTGTACCTTTGCTAGCTTCTCTAAGCTTCTCCAAATATAGATGCATGTCTTCCTCTCTCTGTGATCTCTTGTAATTCATGAAGGCCTCTCTGTTTTTTTCACCTTCTCAGCTACTTCTTTTGAGAACCATAGCGGCCTCCTTTTCCTTTTACATTTATTTACCTTTCTAACTAAAAGGTTTGTTGCCTTTAAGATAAGAACATAAGATATGCCATACTGGGTCAGACCAAGGTCCATCAAGCCCAGTATTCTGTTTCCAACAGTGGCCAATCTAGGTCATATGTACCTAGCAGTTTCCCCAAGAGACACAAGTTCCACAATGCTTGTACTGGGTCAAGCATTGATATCTTCGGTCACTTCTTATTAATGGTTTATGGACCTTTCCTCCAGGAACTTGTCCAAACCTTTTTTAAACCCAGCTACACTAACAGACTTTACTACATCCTCCGGTAACAAATTCCAGAGTTTGATTACACATTGAGTGAAAAAATATTTTCTTTTATTAGTCTTAAATAGTTTACCCTGTAGCTTCATTGCATGTCCCCTAGTCTTTCTATATTCTGATAACGTAAACAATCGATCTACGTTTACCCGTTCCACTCCGTTCATTAATTTATAGACTTCTATCATATCTCCCCTCAGCCATCTCTTTTCCAGGTTAAAGAGCCCTAACCTTTTTAGCCTTTCTTCATAGGAGTATCCTTCCATCCCCTTTACCATTTTGGTGGCTCTTCTCTGAACCTTTTCTAAAATCGCTATATCCTTTTTAAGATACGGTGACCAGAATTGCACACAATATGCAAGGTGCGGTCTCACCAAGATATTCCCTTTCAGTTTGGCATACTGTTTTTCTACATCCCCAAGCTGTTCCCATCCCACTAACGACTCTCTGAGGTATTGTCCTATCTTTGCAAAGTTAGTTTTCCTAAAGTCTAAGACCCTCGCTTTTGAATGGATTTTAACAGATGTAGTACTAATACTGAACTATACCATCTGGTGATCACTGGATGCAATTTGATCTCCCATGTAACATCAGAAACACTTTCCCCTTTGGCAAGCACTAGGTCTAATATGGCCCCATCACATGTGGATTCTGTTACCAATTGCCTGAATAGTTCTTCCTGTAGAGAATCCAGGATCTCCTTACTTCTAGATGACACCGCAGCAGGGATGTGCCAATCTACATCTGGCATATTGAAATCACCTATCAGAAGCATTTCTCCTTTCATGGCAATACTGTGTATGCCTTCTATTAAATCTTTATCCACTTCTACCCCTGTGATGGGGATCTGTATATAACTCCAATGCAAATGGATTTCTCTTTCCCTCCTTCTAGTTTAACGCACAGTGCCTCCTCTCTTCCTTTTAAGCCCTGCAATTCTATAGCTTTAATATTATTTTTAACATATTGTGCCACATCACCTCCTCTTCTTCCTACCCTGTCCTTCCTGAATAAAGTTTAGCCCGATATAATTACATCCCAGTCATGGTTTTCTGTGAACCATGTCTCTATAACCGCCACTAAATCCAAGTCAGCCTCTTCCATTAAAGCCCAACATCTGGGATCTTATTTACCAGGATACAGGCATTTACACACACCGCTTTCCAGATGTTGCCCCATTACCAGTTTCTACAGAGGTATTTAATGTTTCACTTACCTGGGGGCTCTCTTCACCCATCCCATCGAATCTAGTTTAAAGCCCTCTTCAGTAGGTTAGCCAGTCTGCTGCTGAAAATGCCTCAATCCTTCTTGGACAGATGGACACCATCTCCACTCTGCAGCCCTTGGAACATCATCCCATGGTCCAAGGATACTGAACCCAGAAGAGACAGAAGCAGTTTTTGATTCTTCATCCTGAGGTTTTACAACTAGGGGGGGGGGAGGGGGGAGGGGTGTTTTCCCTGTAAATGTCTGGTAAAACTGACTGGTCAGAGGTATATTTTTCTTGACCCCCAAAAAGTTGTCAGTCTTTATTGCTGCCAAGCTGGTGGGCTGGCAGCCCCCTTCTATGGATCTCACTTAAATCGAGTCCTATGTTGCAATAGGGCAAGATAGCTGGTGTTAGGATATAGTACTCTCCTGTCTGTTTGATTTGCTGTAACAATGCCTTTCTTATTTGGTTGTTTCCTAGGAATTGTGATTGACTTCCTCCCTTTTTGGGGACTAGTGTGGTTAAGTTTGTATTTGCTGACTTTTCTGTCCGATTATTAAGGTTTCTTTTTTCTTTGTTATTGATTGCTTGTAAGACTTGACCCTTTTTCCTTACAAGTGTCTGTCTTGGTTTATTTTGAAATTAGAGAAATAAAAAAAATTAAAAAAATATATAATCCACTTTAAGGCTTGTTAGCAGTCTGATACTCAAATTTGTAATTCCCAAAGCTTGTAACAAGCATCTATGCCAGGATTTGTGTCCTTAAAAGGCAGAAACCGCTGAGAGGAGGTACATCTTTATCAGTCAATTTTAAATATACACAAAGTCTGGAGACTCTATTTTAGTGCGGTCTTCACATTTATTTAGAATGTTACTTCCAGTTCTGGAATCTGTACCTAGCAAAGGATATAGAGAGAGTATGAGAGAACTAAGATGGCAGCACCTTGATTCCCTCTGCAAACGTTATGGGGGAACTTCTGAAAAATCACCTCAATGGGGAAACATAAGGGAAAGGCTTATACCTACAGTATCCTTCTGTATCTCTGGCTGTTTCGCCTTTAGATCTGATGGATACTCATATTTTTCTGGATTGAAGAGAGTGTTCGTCCCATTGACTATGGCAGGGGAACGAGAGCTGTTGATTGACTGTGACTCAAAGGTCTCCTTAAGCCCCAAGCTTCATGTTTCTCCTCTGCAGCTTGCATCAAAAGCAAATGAAAGCGCAACATCAGTGGCTGATCTCAAGGCATCCAGGGATTGGAATGTGCTGTCAATGACTTAATTGGTGTCTCTGGTGAGAAAGACTGATAGCAGGAAGAATACCAGAAACCAGCTCTGCGTGGTGTCAAGAGAAGTTGAGGGACTCTAATCATAGCAGTGCAATGATAGGGGCATTGGTTGTGGATTTGCTTCAAGAAAATCTGACTCTCCTTCTTGTAAACTCCTCTTCTATCATGTTGAAAACCATCTAGGAGGTAATGGGCTTATTTTAGAAGCCTTATACACAAGTAAATGACATCCACGTCTAAATGAGCATTTTAGAATAGGTTTAGTTTACACGTTGATGTCCAGTGCTACGTGGAAGTTGCAAGAGGGCATGTTGGGGCATGGTCAGGGTATAGCTAGGCAGATAAAAAATCTACATGTGTATTCAGACTTTCATATAATAAATACAAATGCATTACCAAAAATGACCATGTCTGGCTATATACCTGCTCCCTGAGATGTTTATAAAAAGTGCTTGGTTTGGCCAGCCATTTACAGGAGGGATTAAGGGGATTTATCCACCTTAATCTCTCCATGTTTATTTCTCCTTCAAAAGTGAGAATAAATAGAGACAGCAGCATCTGTTGTTAATTGAAAGTATGTATACATGTAGGCTTGCAAAATGGCCAGCTACATTTGTGTCAGCACTTACACGTGGAAGTTATGAAAACCAGCAATTACATGTATATGTTGGCCATGTTTCCCTATTGCTTTTTTACAGGGGCAGCTCTATAATGAGCTGGCTGCCTCAGGTGGCAAAATTTTGGGGGCGGCAAAAATGCCCCCAAAATAGCTGCCTCACTCCACCTTCAAAGTTAAAAAAAAAAAGGTGGACAAGCTGCTGCCACTGTTTCTTGGCAGTGGCAGTGGCAGAATCAATCCCTCTGCCCCCCCCCCCCAAGTATACTGGGGCAGCAGCAGGAAGCTGTCTCCATTGGCAAAAAAAAGACAAGCTAGTGAAAAGCATGAGGTTTTCAAGCCAAAAAAGGCTTATAAGTCTCTGCTCTAATCATAGCATCATCTGTTCTATTCCGCCTCCCCCCCCCCCCCCCCGTGATGTGAAAAGCATCATTAGAGGGAGCGGAACCCATCAGAGCCTTACAAGCATGCTGTACAAGGAGGGGGGAAGCAATAAGTCAAATGCTAGACAACAGCGGGGGGGGGGGGGGGGAAGCAGGAAGACAAATGTTGGACAACAGGGGGGAAGATGGAAGACAAATGCTGGACAATGCGGGGAGGGGAAGAAGGAAGACAAATACTGGACAGCGGGGGGAGGGGAAGAAGGAAGACAAATGCTGCACAACGGAGTGGGGGGAAGCAAGAAGACAAATACTGGGCCAGGGCCAGTGCTACTCCCTATTCAGGAGGGGGGGAAGTAGGTGGGGGGGGGCACTGGGAGGTGGAGGAAAGCAGAAACCTCAGATTGGGACCAGCATGATCCGAGAATAAAATGGTCAAAGGTAGAAGAGAAGTTTATTTTCAATTTAATGATCGGAGTTGGTGCTATCTTTATATTTTATAAAGTACATGGAAATGAATCTCTTTCTAGTTCTCTAGTATTACATTGTATGCAGAATCTGATTTTTTGGGGTTGCAGTTTAATTTGTATCTACATATTTTTATTTTTAGACTATGGTCACTTTTTCTGTACTTGTGTTCTGAATATGGATCAAGACTAGGTGTTCTGTTAATATGGACTTTGTATGTAGGGATCTGTACTGTAGTAATCTGAATTGTTCAGCTTTTCAAATAGGTGTTGGATGTACCAGAGCTCACTGCAGTATTTACAGTGATGCTTTTTTTGAATGGGCTCCTTATGTGAATTTTGGAAGTTGGTGCTGAAATAGTATGTTTTGGTTGAATTGCTCTATAGATTCTCAATGACTTTCTTGTAGGGTTTTCTATTAGTTCCCAATATGTCTGGTACTAGAGAATGTTTGTTTTTAGTGAGATAATCGGAATCAGATTTTTTTAAGATTTTGAGTTCTGTGGGTGAATGTCCTAGTTCTGCTCTGCACCCATTGTTGAAGTTGCAGAGCAGAACTGTGGATGCAAAATATATGTTCAAAAAGAAAAAGCAACAACGTTTTTATAACAAAATAAAAATGAGTTATAATCTGGTGTTTTAAACTGTGCTGTGGTTCTTGCTCTCTTTTAGTTCCTTGGTGTGCAAACATCTTGCATTTCCTCCATATTATCTAATTGGCTTTTTGGCTTCATTCAGTCACTGATTGGAGTTTTGAGAAAGCCCCCCCCCCACCCCCCACCACCACCACCACCACCACCACGAGGAGGGTGCCATCTCATCCCTCGCCTCAGGCAGCAGATTGTCTTGAGCCACCCCTGCTTTTTCCCATATATACAATTGCAAAATGGCTTCTTTGGTGTCATGTATTGGCACATACTCAAGCTTTCCTGCACCTCCATATTCAGTGTTTTAGAAAAGGCTCCACATTTAGCAGGGCCTTTTCTAAAATACCACCAGAACTGTGAACATCACAACTATGTTGTCACAATTCCATTCTCTACATAGTATCTCTAATGTGTCTTCACATGTAGGGTCTCTACTCCATTGTCTCTATTGTCTCTACAAGTATAATCTTCTTTAAAATCTATTAAAGAATAAGAAACTTGGGAGAAAGCTAATCAGAAGGCAAAACCTCTATAGCAAAAATTTAATTCCAGGAGAACAAATCAATTTTTTCGGAATAAATTGGAATCTATTGAAAATGTGGGAAGGACAAGAAATTTACACCTGATGAATTTTCCTAAATATAAATTGTACTCTCCACAAGATATCTTCAGACAAAATAGGGGTAATTTTATATAGCCATTTTAGCATGTATGGCAATATATGCATATGTGGAGGGTAATTCTGTAAACCATGGCTAAATTTCCATAAATCATGTTATTTTAATATTTTCTGTATGTAAAAGATCATTAATAAGCGTAGACTAGGTAGTCACTATTCTGAAAATATGCTCCATGGACCACTGGGGTATACTTTCACCATGCGCATATACATGGGTGGAGTTTGGGAAAGCACAAATTTACGCACAAAAATGACAGAATACTATAATTTATGCATGTTCTTGCATAGGACTGGTATAAATGCTCAGACCTTAAATTTATTTGTTCTCTTTACCACCTAGGCCCCGATTTCTATAAGGGTTTATAAAATATGTCCGATTTATGTATGAATAAATTTTGCCAAGCCTTAAAGTACGCACCTGGAGGTAATTCTATAAGGCAGCCAAAATATGCCCTTTTTTAATTTTATATTTATAGATTTCAGCAATTATACAAGTTACAACACTTGCACAGGAAATAGGGATTGCCTAAGTAAACATTATTCATATTTCTAAAGAAAGAAAATACAAAAATAAAGAAAATATAAACTAAACAATCCCACCTCTAGTCCACTACTACAAGGATCCAAGACAAGAAATAAAGTCATTATAATACTTGCAAAGAAAGGCAGCTAGATTTCAATACAATATCACAGATCAGAAGGCTCCCCCCCCCCCCCCCCCCCCCGCTCAACCTCCATAGTTCCTTTAGCCTTCAAAAAGGAAATTAATTGTGAGGGACACAAACAAATATAGGAATTACCCTGCAGTTTCACCAGACACTTGCAAGGATACTTGAGAAAACAATTCCCCTCAAATAGCAAAACCCATGGCCGCAGGATCAAAAACTCTCTCCTGCGGCGTTGGCTTTCCCTAATGAGGTCCGGATAGATGTGGACAAGACAACCTTTAAAACTCAAATTCCTCTTGCAAAAAAAAAACTGTTTGAGAAGCCATTCTCTATCTGAAACTATTGGAAAGGTAACTAAACATGTCACAGGAGTAACAACAACAGCATCAGAAGAGTCCAACAATTCAGTCACATTCAAAACATCTAGTTATGCCAGGCCAGAGCCCCCAGCAATAGCTGGGGCTTTCTGACCACTAGGCAGGTATTATATCTTTACAAGTGGTGGGCAAGCCTCTCAGGAGCACCCAACATTTCAACCAAATAAAGTTTAAACATTTATTTTGCTGTTATAGTAGGAGAGCACAGAAAATTAATTAACGAAAGAGCCGGCAATCTAGCATAATTATCCAGCTCTTCCAAACTAACTTTCAGATTATTAGTCTTTCACAAAAGCATCTGACAAATTTTCCAAATGCTCAGTTCTCAGAGTCACATCTTCTAGCATATTTTTAAACATTCCAATCATTTCAGAGTTCTTATAAGCCAATTCTGTATTCGATTGTACTGACCTTGCAGCACCTTAATCTGTGTAGTAAGGGCCTCTCCAAGCTGCTTGATTGCATACCAAATTGATTCTAAAATAAATTGCACAGGCCACTGTAAAACAAAAGAATAGTCTAAAGTTCCTGGCATTGTGACTCTACAGCAGCCGATGGATCCATAGGCAGAAAACTGGCATCTTCAACTAGCACCGATGAGGAGCTTCTATCCTTGGGCAACGACCCTGGTAAAAGCACTTGCAACAAGCCCCAGTGACAGCCCCAGTAAGGGTACTGGGGAACTAAACACAGGGAAGCCCTGCACACTGATGTCTCCAAGGGCCAGCTCAGGGCACACCTACTTCTGAGGTCTCTGCACAACAGGAGATGTAAGATAGCTGCTCCAAAGGGACGCTGAGCCACCCAGCTCCAATCACCTCTCAGCCAAGCTTTCCGCTCCTGCAGCTGACTGTTGCTCCCTGCAAAGCACAAACGCGTCCAAGTGACCAGACGTAATAGGAATAGAGGTAAGTTGGGCAGCTTATCCTGCTTTTCTTTCCTCTTTCTTCTCATTAGAAAAGTGTGCTGGAGCCACGATCTCTGCCTGCAGCCTAATTGGATCCTCAGTATGTCTTTTAAGCCTATTTTAAAAGGAAAAGAAGGTGCCTACTTTTCTTTTTTTTTAAATAAAATACTAGTATGAGTGCTCAAAAACACACTTTAATTTAAGGCACAATCAATTACACCAGCCCTAAAGTTGATGTAAATGCTTGAACTTAGATTTGTTTCAAAATGCACGTAAATGATAAGATTGCCTAATGTATGCATGTACTTGTGCGTTCTAAACTCCGCCCATGTGCACACCCACAGTGAATATACGCACCATCAAGAACTTATAAAATAGTGACTGCGCCATTTATGTAAATCGCTAAACTCTGTGGTTTACGTGTATTGATAGTGTGGAACTTTAGTTGGCTCATTATAAAATGACCCCAAAATAAATTTTATAACATTGTGGCAGATCTAAAAGTGCGCATAATGATATGAGCATGCATACTTTCACTGTAGATGTTGCCAGGGGCACCGTCTGGACAGACCATAGGCAGAGTCGCAAAGTACAAACATTGATTATACTACACATTAATTTATTTACTTAAAGCTACTTAATCTGTGAACCCACTGTTTTTTGTTGGATCAGTTAGGGCCTAGTAGCAGCAATTAAAGTTTGAATTTAAAACACAGAGGAGAGCTTTCTGGTTACATTTCATACCCAGCAGAGAGCTTGTAGTTTAAATTTAATAGTCATTCAGGGCCAAGTAACAGCAAAGTACTTTTAGTTTAAATTTAACATACAGAAGAGAGCTTTCTGATTAAATTTAGTACCCAGCAGAGAGCTTGTAGTTTAAATTTCATAAGAAGTTAGAGCCTAGCAGCAGCTAAGAGCTATAATTTAAATCAAATCAGAATTTAGCTTACCTCAGCAGCACAAGACAGGGTACTGTGCAGCAGCCCTCTTTTAATAAGTGTTATTTCCCTCCCTCCCTCCCCACACCCACCCTCCCCTGGGATAATCATAGCTTTATAGGTACTTACACATCTTAAAAGACAGGAGGTGTTTTCAGGTGAAGCTCATTACCCAAATCAGTCATACACTAAGGACCTGAGATTAATTAAGCTTTAGGTGAACAAGGTATATTAAACATATTAGGTACAGTTTTATTGGTATAAATACCCATAGCAACCCCTAGTAAGTAAGAACTTAAAGATCTAGACACAAACTTAAAACTAAGATGCAGACAGCAGTCCAGCAGCGGGATGGGGGCTTTCCAGTCTTTTGCATTGAGTGTCACATGTATGATTTTCTCCCAGTTGGTGAGAGGTCTTACGTGTGCACTAGGTGCAAGGAGGTCTTTTCTCTCAGGGAACAAGTCCGTTCTCTAGAGGCTAAAGTAGCAGACTTGGAAAACATAAGACAGACAGAGAGGTACATAGACGAGACCTACAGGGATATAGTCCTGAAGTCCCACCTCCAGTCTGGCAGCACCCCTGTTGCCATGGAGGAGAGAGGTCACGTGACAGGAGAGCATCACCCTGGTGTGGCAGGAAGTGATCCTGTAACTAGGACCTGTCCTCCAGGTGATGTAAACCCTCTCGCACCGAGGAAGTTTCTCCAGGGCCATGTGCCCATGAGGGAAGGGTTAGGACAGCCGTTATAGTTGGTGATTCGATCATTAGGCATGTAGATAGCTGGGTGGCTGGTGGACGTGAGGATCGCCTGGTAACATGCCTGCCTGGTGCGAAGGTAGCGGACCTCACGCACCACCTAGATAAGGTCTTAGATAGTGCTGGGGAGGAGTCTGCTGTCTTGGTACATGTCGGTACCAATGACATAGGAAAATGTGGTAGGGAGGTTCTGGAGGCAAAATTTAGGCTTTTAGGTAGGAAGTTGAAATCCAAAACTTCCAGGGTAGCATTCTCCGAAATGCTTCCTGTTCCACGCGCAGGACCCAAAAGGCAGGCAGAACTCCGGAGTCTCAATGCGTGGATGAGACAATGGTGCAGAGATGAGGATTTTGGATTTGTTAGGAACTGGGGAACATTCTGGGGAAAGGAGGGGCTCTTCCGAAGGGATGGGCTTCACCTTAACCGGGATGGAACCAGGCTGCTGGCATTAACCTTTAAAAAGGAGATAGAGCAGCTTTTAAACTAGATATTAGGGGAAAGCCAACAGTCGCCCAAGAGCGGATGGTTCGGAAGAATGTATCCTTGAAGGAGACTACCAAAAGCAGAGAGGTTCCACAAAAGAGTAAAGTAGCCCAAATGCCCTCAAGTATGGAGCAGACAGAGCTTAAAGATCCCAATAAACCCATGTCTAACAATAGCCAAATTAACATGAATAAAATACATTCTCTAAAATGCTTGTATGCAAATGCTAGAAGTCTAAAGAATAAGATGGGAGAGTTAGAATATATAGCACTAAATGAAAGGTTAGATATGATTGGAATATCAGAGACATGGTGGAAGGAGGACAACCAGTGGGACACTGTGATACCTGGGTACAAACTATATCATAATGATAGAGCTGATCAAATTGGTGGAGAGGTTGCGCTCTATGTTAGAGAGGGCATTGACTCAGAAAAGATTAAAGTTTTATAGGAAACAAAATCTGCTGTAGAATCTATATGGATTGAAATTCCATATAAAAGGGGGAAGGCGATGGCAGTGGGGGTGTACTATCGAGAACCTGGCCAGAATGACCAAATGGATGATGAAATGCTCAAAGAAATCAAGGAAGCTAACAAAAGTTACAGCGCAGTAATAATAATGGGTGATTTCAATTACCCCGGTATCGACTGGGTCAGTGTCATGTCAGGACATGCTAGGGAGATAAAGTTCCTAGATGAAATAAATGACTGCTTCTTGGAGCAGCTGGTTCATGAACCGACCAGAGGGGAAGCCATATTAGACCTAGTCCTTAGTGGAACACCAGATCTAGTGCAAGAGATAAGGGTGTTGGGGCCACTTGGCAATAGTGATCATAGCATGATCGCCTTTGATTTAATTAGTGGAGGAGGGATAGTAAGGAAATCCACAGTACTACCTTTTAACTTTCGAAAGGGAGACTATGATAAAATGAGGAAAACAGTTAAGAAAAAACTAAAAGGAGCAGTTGCGAAGGTTAAAGACGTACATCAAGCTTGGGTATTGTTGAAAAATACTATCTTGGAAGCCCAGACCAGCTGTATTCCACGCTTTAGGAAAAGTGGAAGGAAGTCCAAAAAACTGCCCGCATGGTTTAAAGGTGAGGTCAGAGAGGCTGTTGTTGCCAAAAAAGCATCTTTCAGGAAATGGAAAAAAGAGCCAAACGACGAAACCTGGAAACAGCACAAGCACTGGCAAGTCAAATGCAAGGCATTGATAAGGCAGGCAAAGAGAGAATTTGAGAAGAAGCTTGCTGCAGAAGCAAAAACGCGAAATAAAGACCTTTTCAAGTACATTCGTAGCAAAAAACCTGTGAGAGAGTCAGTTGGTCCATTAGATGATAAAGGGGTTAAAGGAGCACTAAGAGGCGACAAGGCGATAGCGGAGAGACTGAATGAATTCTTTGCTTCGGTCTTTACTGAGGAAGATGTAGGGATGTTACCCATGACTGAAGAGGTATTTAAAGGTGCGGAAGAATTGAAGGAAATATCGATACATCGGGAAGATGTCTTACAACTATTAGATAAACTGAAGAGTAGCAAATCACCTGGGCCGGATGGTATACATCCAAGGGTGTTGAAAGAACTGAAATATGAGATTGTAGAACTTCTATCAGTAATCTGTGAACTGTCATTATAATCATCTCTAATACCTGAAGATTGGAGGATCGCCAATGTAACACCAATTTTTAAAAAGGGTTCCAGGGGTGATCCGGAAAACTACAGACCGGTGAGCCTGATGTCAGTACCGGGAAAAATGGTAGAAACCATCATAAAGAATAAAATTACTCAGCATGTAGATAGTCACAACCTAATGGGAGACAGCCAACATGGCTTTAGACAAGGAAGATCTTGTCTTACTAATCTCTTATGTTTTTTTGAAGGAGTGAATAAACAGGTGGACAAAAGTGAGTCGGTTGATATTGTGTATCTGGACTTTCAGAAAGCCTTTGACAAGGTCCCTCATCAGAGACTTTTGGCAAAACTAAAGAGTCATGGGATAGGAGGCAGTGTACTATTGTGGATCAGGAACTGGTTAAAAGATAGAAAGCAGAGGGTAGGGCTAAATGGCCAATTTTCCCAATGGAGAAAGGTGAATAGTGGTGTACCCCAGGGATCTGTGCTGGGTCCGCTGCTTTTTGACATATTCATAAATGACCTGGAAAGTGGAATAACGAGTGAGGTTATCAAATTTGCAGATGACACAAAACTATTTAAAGTTGTTAAAACCCAAGAGGATTGTGAAAAATTGCAAGAGGATCTTGATAAATTGGAAGGCTGGGCATCAAAATGGCAGATGAAATTTAATGTGGACAAGTGCAAGGTTATGCACCTAGGGAAGAACAACCCAAACTATGGTTACACGATACAAGGTTCCACATTAGGAACCACCACCCAGGAAAAAGATTTAGGCGTCATTGTGGATACCATGTTAAAACCCTCGGCCCAGTGTGCAGCGGCGGCCAAGAGAGCAAATAGAATGCTAGGTATGATAAGGAAAGGAATGGAAAATAAAACAAAAGATATTATAATGCCTCTATATCGTTCCATGGTGAGACCGCACCTTGAATATTGTGTGCAATTCTGGTCACCGTATCTTAAAAAGGATATAGCGATTTTAGAAAAGGTACAGAGAAGAGCCACCAAAATGGTAAAGGGGATGGAAGGATAATCCTATGAAGAAAGGCTAAAAAGGTTAGGGCTCTTTAACCTGGAAAAGAGACGGCTGAGGGGAGATATGATAGAAGTCTATAAATTAATGAACGGAGTGGAACGGGTAAACGTAGATCGATTGTTTACCTTATCAGAATATAGAAAGACTAGGGGACATGCAATGAAGCTACAGGGTAAACTATTTAAGACTAATAAAAAAAATATTTTTTCACTCAACGTGTAATCAAACTCTGGAATTTGTTACCGGAGGATGTAGTAAAGTCTGTTAGTGTAGCTGGGTTTAAAAAAGGTTTGGACAAGTTCCTGGAGGAAAGGTCCATAAACCATTATTAAGAAGTGACCGAAGATATCAATGCTTGACCCAGTACAAGCATTGTGGAACTTGTGTCTCTTGGGGAAACTGCTAGGTACATATGACCTAGATTGGCCACTGTTGGAAACAGAATACTGGGCTTGATGGACTTTGGTCTGACCCAGTATGGCATATCTTATGTTCTTATGTTCTTATGTACTTGAGTAATCTACACCTGGATATTTACATTTTCAATCTAGGTCCAATTGCTGCAGGATTTGCGCTAGTATTTTATAAAGACACATAAGTGCCAATGGCCCTCATTTCAAAAGCCTTGGTCGTGATTTGGATGTCCGAAAATGTGCATGCAGACATCCGAATCACATTGACATCCCCAGAATAATTTTGCAAATGGCTTTTAAAGATGTCTCTGATGCAGCGACATCCAAGTAGGCAGGGGGCATGGTGGAGGTGTTTCTGGGGCAGTGCATTGGATTTAGACATCCCCGCTTGTTTTCAGAATCTTTGCGGATGTCTGCGACTCGTCCAAGTTTAGGCCTGCTTCAGGAACAAATACGCTTTCGAAAAGTGCTCATTTTAGCCATAAAACATCTAAAGGGTGTAAAGAAGATGACACACTACCATCCCCAGTAATCTGCACAATTACAATGGTAGCAGCAGTGGGATTTGAACCCTGGCTTCCCTGGTCCTAGCATTTGTCAAAGTCTCACATCAGAGACTCCTGAGGAAAATAAGAAGTCATGGCATAGGAGGTAATGCTCTATTGTGGCTTGAAAACTGGTTGAGAGATAGAAAACAGAGTAGGGATAAAAGGTCAATTTTCTCAATGGAGGATGGTGAATAGTGGAGTACCTCATGGATCTGTACTAGACCTGTGCTTTCTAACACATTTATAAATGATCTGGAATTGGGAACAAGCAAAGTGATTCAATTTACATATGACACCAAATTAACCAAAGTTGTTAAATTGCATGCGGATTGTGAGAAATTGCAGGAATACCTTGTGAGACTGGAACACTGGGCATCCATCTAGCAGATGAAATTTAATGTACCAAATGAAGCACATAGGAAAGAATAACCCAGACTATAGATACACAATGCTGGGTTCAACAGTAGGAGTCACCACCCAAGAAAAGGATCTGGGTGTGAGCATAGATAATGCATTGAAATCTTCTGTTGAGTGCTCAGCAGCAGCCAAAAAACCAAGAAGAATGTTAGGAATTAGTAGGAAACAAATAGAGAATAAAACAAAGGATAGAATAATGCCTCTATAATGCTCTATGGTGCAACCATACCTTGAATATTGTGGCAATTCTGGTCTCCACATCTCAAAAAGATACAGCAGCATTAGTAAAGATAGAGAAGGGCAACCAAAATTATGAAGGGGATGAAACGATAACCCTATGAAGAAGAACTACAGAGGTTAGGGATCTTCAGTTTGGCTACCCTGCAATCTACAGATACCAGAGATAATTTTAATGATACAGATCAATATTTAGGCATGGTGATCAGTGCTTTCAAAGCCGCTGGCTGCCATGATTGAAACTAAAACCACTGGAGCCTATTCAGCATCTGGCATTGAATATCTGGTTTCGCCACCGACCATAGTTGTTATCCAGTTAGCAGTGATAATCAGCCACTAACTGGATAGCAAATCACATAAAGTTAGGACAGCCATTGACCTGTCTTGTCTTGATGCAGGCACTGATATGATTAGTGGACTGAAAATCATTGCTAACTGGATTAGTGCTGGGACCGCCCTCGCCCCACCCATAGACTGCCCCAGCACTCTCCAGACAGTGCCGAGTGGTCAGAGGGGATATTCAGTGCTACTGTCCAGTTGGTGCCGCTGAATATCCCTGTCAGTGGAGTTTATTCGGTTAGAAGGTTCTGCTAACCAGATAAACCCCTTTAAATATTGACCCCATAGTTTATAAATTACTAATAGTAGCTCTGCAATTTCATTTTTCAGTTATTTGAGCACCCTGGGATATATACCATCCAGTACAGGTGATTTTCTACTCATTGGTTTGTCAAATGGCCCTATTACATCTTTCATATTCACTGAGATTTTTTTTCAATTCCACCAAATTGTAATCTTTAAATAACTTTTCTGGCATGGGAATATCCCCTATATCATCTTCACTAAAAACTGAAGCAAAGAATTAATTTAGTCTCTCCACTATGGCCTTGTCTTCCCTTAATGCCCCTTTTACTTTTCTGTCATCTATGGTCCAACTCACTCCTTCATAGGCTTACTGTTTGAATTTACTTGAAAAGGTTTTTATTATGTGATTTTGCTTCCATGACAAACTTCTTTTCAAATACTCTCTGCCCACTTTATCAGTGCTTTGCATCTAACTTGGCAGTACTTCTGTTGTTTCTTGCTTTCTTCATTCGGATCCTTATTCCATTTTTTGAAAGATGATCTTTTGGCTATAACAGCCTCATTCATATCACCTTTTAACCATGCCAGCAGTCCTTTAACTTTCCATTCATCTTTATCAAAGCATGGAATACATCTAATCTGGGCTTTCAAGATGGGCCTTTTAAATAGTGTACAGGCTTGATGTAAGCTCTTAACCTTTGCAGTTGCTCCTTTTAGTTGCAAAGTTATGCACCTAGGAAAGAACAACCCAAACTATGGTTACACAATGCAAAATACCACCTTAGAAACCACCACCCAGGAAGTGGATTTAGGCGTCATCATAGATAATACTTGCTTTTCTCTGATCAGAGAAAGGCTGAACTTTTACAGAGCTCTGCTAGTGAGTGGATTTTTGCCTCCTGGGACATCTTACTGTGAGTTCTAGCTGTTTATTTAATTATTTACTGTTTGTCTAACTGTTGTTGTTTAATTATTTAGTGTTTGTCTTAGTGGTGTGCAAGTTTCAGCCTTCTCAGCTGTACTTACCTTGCCTCTCTCAACTGGGCTTTGTGTGGTAGCCATTTTGAATTAATCTCTCTCCCCAGAGCCTGTTGTTTGTTAAGCTTTTCCTGTCCTTGCCTGCCTGAGTGACTCCTCCCCCTGTGTGTGTGGTAGCCATTTTGAATTAATCTCTCTCCCCAGAGCCTGCTGTTAAGCTTTTTTCTGTCCTTGCCTGCCTGAGTGACTCCTCCCCCTGACCCCCTCCCCCTGAGGTATCCTGTAACCTTGTTCCTGTTTTCTCCACGTGTGCATAGGCTGTTTTAGTTTGCTTTTCTCTGATCAGAGAAAGGCTGAACTTTTACAGAGCTCTGCTAGTGAGTGGATTTTTGCCTCCTGGGACATCTTACTGTGAGTTCTAGCTGTTTATTTAATTATTTACTGTTTGTCTAACTGTTGTTTGTTTAATTATTTAGTGTTTTGTCTTAGTGGTGTGCAAGTTTCAGCCTTCTCAGCTGTACTTACCTTGCCTCTCTCAACTGGGCTTTGTGTGGTAGCCATTTTGAATTAATCTCTCTCCCCAGAGCCTGTTGTTTGTTAAGCTTTTCCTGTCCTTGCCTGCCTGAGTGACTCCTCCCCCTGTGTGTGTGGTAGCCATTTTGAATTAATCTCTCTCCCCAGAGCCTGCTGTTAAGCTTTTTCCTGTCCTTGCCTGCCTGAGTGACTCCCCCCCCTGACCCCCTCCCCCTGAGGTATCCTGTAACCTTGTTCCTGTTTTCTCCACGTGTGCATAGGCTGTTTTAGTTTGCTTTTCTCTGATCAGAGAAAGGCTGAACTTTTACAGAGCTCTGCTAGTGAGTGGATTTTTGCCTCCTGGGACATCTTACTGTGAGTTCTAGCTGTTTATTTAATTATTTACTGTTTGTCTAACTGTTGTTGTTTAATTATTTAGTGTTTGTCTTAGTGGTGTGCAAGTTTCAGCCTTCTCAGCTGTACTTACCTTGCCTCTCTCAACTGGGCTTTGTGTGGTAGCCATTTTGAATTAATCTCTCTCCCCAGAGCCTGTTGTTTGTTAAGCTTTTCCTGTCCTTGCCTGCCTGAGTGACTCTTCCCCCTGTGTGTGTGGTAGCCATTTTGAATTAATCTCTCTCCCCAGAGCCTGCTGTTAAGCTTTTTCCTGTCCTTGCCTGCCTGAGTGACTCCTCCCCCTGACCCCCTCCCCCTGAGGTATCCTGTAACCTTGTTCCTGTTTTCTCCACGTGTGCATAGGCTGTTTTAGTTTGCTTTTCTCTGATCAGAGAAAGGCTGAACTTTTACAGAGCTCTGCTAGTGAGTGGATTTTTGCCTCCTGGGACATCTTACTGTGAGTTCTAGCTGTTTATTTAATTATTTACTGTTTGTCTAACTGTTGTTGTTTAATTATTTAGTGTTTGTCTTAGTGGTGTGCAAGTTTCAGCCTTCTCAGCTGTACTTACCTTGCCTCTCTCAACTGGGCTTTGTGTGGTAGCCATTTTGAATTAATCTCTCTCCCCAGAGCCTGTTGTTTGTTAAGCTTTTCCTGTCCTTGCCTGCCTGAGTGACTCCTCCCCCTGTGTGTGTGGTAGCCATTTTGAATTAATCTCTCTCCCCAGAGCCTGCTGTTAAGCTTTTTTCTGTCCTTGCCTGCCTGAGTGACTCCTCCCCCTGACCCCCTCCCCCTGAGGTATCCTGTAACCTTGTTCCTGTTTTCTCCACGTGTGCATAGGCTGTTTTAGTTTGCTTTTCTCTGATCAGAGAAAGGCTGAACTTTTACAGAGCTCTGCTAGTGAGTGGATTTTTGCCTCCTGGGACATCTTACTGTGAGTTCTAGCTGTTTATTTAATTATTTACTGTTTGTCTAACTGTTGTTTGTTTAATTATTTAGTGTTTGTCTTAGTGGTGTGCAAGTTTCAGCCTTCTCAGCTGTACTTACCTTGCCTCTCTCAACTGGGCTTTGTGTGGTAGCCATTTTGAATTAATCTCTCTCCCCAGAGCCTGTTGTTTGTTAAGCTTTTCCTGTCCTTGCCTGCCTGAGTGACTCCTCCCCCTGTGTGTGTGGTAGCCATTTTGAATTAATCTCTCTCCCCAGAGCCTGCTGTTAAGCTTTTTCCTGTCCTTGCCTGCCTGAGTGACTCCTCCCCCTGACCCCCTCCCCCTGAGGTATCCTGTAACCTTGTTCCTGTTTTCTCCACGTGTGCATAGGCTGTTTTAGTTTGCCTTTCTCTGATCAGAGAAAGGCTGAACTTTTACAGAGCTCTGCTAGTGAGTGGATTTTTGCCTCCTGGGACATCTTACTGTGAGTTCTAGCTGTTTATTTAATTATTTACTGTTTGTCTAACTGTTGTTGTTTAATTATTTAGTGTTTGTCTTAGTGGTGTGCAAGTTTCAGCCTTCTCAGCTGTACTTACCTTGCCTCTCTCAACTGGGCTTTGTGTGGTAGCCATTTTGAATTAATCTCTCTCCCCAGAGCCTGTTGTTTGTTAAGCTTTTCCTGTCCTTGCCTGCCTGAGTGACTCCTCCCCCTGTGTGTGTGGTAGCCATTTTGAATTAATCTCTCTCCCCAGAGCCTGCTGTTAAGCTTTTTTCTGTCCTTGCCTGCCTGAGTGACTCCTCCCCCTGACCCCCTCCCCCTGAGGTATCCTGTAACCTTGTTCCTGTTTTCTCCACGTGTGCATAGGCTGTTTTAGTTTGCTTTTCTCTGATCAGAGAAAGGCTGAACTTTTACAGAGCTCTGCTAGTGAGTGGATTTTTGCCTCCTGGGACATCTTACTGTGAGTTCTAGCTGTTTATTTAATTATTTACTGTTTGTCTAACTGTTGTTTGTTTAATTATTTAGTGTTTGTCTTAGTGGTGTGCAAGTTTCAGCCTTCTCAGCTGTACTTACCTTGCCTCTCTCAACTGGGCTTTGTGTGGTAGCCATTTTGAATTAATCTCTCTCCCCAGAGCCTGTTGTTTGTTAAGCTTTTCCTGTCCTTGCCTGCCTGAGTGACTCCTCCCCCTGTGTGTGTGGTAGCCATTTTGAATTAATCTCTCTCCCCAGAGCCTGCTGTTAAGCTTTTTCCTGTCCTTGCCTGCCTGAGTGACTCCTCCCCCTGACCCCCTCCCCCTGAGGTATCCTGTAACCTTGTTCCTGTTTTCTCCACGTGTGCATAGGCTGTTTTAGTTTGCTTTTCTCTGATCAGAGAAAGGCTGAACTTTTACAGAGCTCTGCTAGTGAGTGGATTTTTGCCTCCTGGGACATCTTACTGTGAGTTCTAGCTGTTTATTTAATTATTTACTGTTTGTCTAACTGTTGTTGTTTAATTATTTAGTGTTTGTTTTAGTGGTGTGCAAGTTTCAGCCTTCTCAGCTGTACTTACCTTGCCTCTCTCAACTGGGCTTTGTGTGGTAGCCATTTTGAATTAATCTCTCTCCCCAGAGCCTGTTGTTTGTTAAGCTTTTCCTGTCCTTGCCTGCCTGAGTGACTCCTCCCCCTGTGTGTGTGGTAGCCATTTTGAATTAATCTCTCTCCCCAGAGCCTGCTGTTAAGCTTTTTTCTGTCCTTGCCTGCCTGAGTGACTCCTCCCCCTGACCCCCTCCCCCTGAGGTATCCTGTAACCTTGTTCCTGTTTTCTCCACGTGTGCATAGGCTGTTTTAGTTTGCTTTTCTCTGATCAGAGAAAGGCTGAACTTTTACAGAGCTCTGCTAGTGAGTGGATTTTTGCCTCCTGGGACATCTTACTGTGAGTTCTAGCTGTTTATTTAATTATTTACTGTTTGTCTAACTGTTGTTTGTTTAATTATTTAGTGTTTGTCTTAGTGGTGTGCAAGTTTCAGCCTTCTCAGCTGTACTTACCTTGCCTCTCTCAACTGGGCTTTGTGTGGTACCCCCATCCCCCTGCTGAGGGTTCAGGACAGGGTACCTTGTAACTGCCCTCTTTAATAGGACTTATCTCCCCCCCTCCCTCCCCAGCACCCACCCACCCCTGGGGAAATTGTAGTTTTATAGGTACTTGGACATCTTAGAGGAAAGGGGCTGCTCTCAGGTGCAGCTCTTAATCCAAATCAGTCATACACAGAGGACCTGTGATTAATTAGCTTCAGGTACACAGGGTGTATTAGGGGTATTAGATACACTTTTATTAGTATAAGCATCTACACCAATCCTTATTATATACCGAGTTAAAAGACCTAAACACAAGCTTTAAACTAAGATGCAGTCAGAGGTCCAGCAACGAGATGGGGGTTCTCCAGTCTTTTGCATCGAGTGTCACATGTATGATTATCTCCCAGTTGGTGAGAGGTCCTACATATGCACTAAGTGCAGGGAGCTCTTTGCTCTCAGGGAACGAGTCCGTTCTCTAGAGGCTAGAGTAGCAGACCTGGAAGACATAAGAAAGACAGAGAAGTACATGGACGAGACCTACAGGGATATAGTCCTGAAGTCCCACCTCCAGTCTGGCAGCATCCCTGTTGCCATGGAGGAGAGAGGTCACGTGACAGGAGAGCATCACCCTGGTGTGGCAGGAAGTGATCCTGTAACTAAGACCTGTCCTCCAGGTGATGTAAAACCCTCTCGCACCGAGGACGTTTCTCCAGGGCCATGTCCCCATGAGGGGAGGGTCAGGACAGCTGTTATAGTTGGTGATTCAATCATTAGGAATGTAGATAGCTGGGTGGCTGGTGGACGTGAGGATCGCCTGGTAACATGCCTGCCTGGTGCGAAGGTAGCAGATCTCACGCACCGCCTAGATAGGATCATAGATAGTGCTGGGGGGGAGTCTGCTGTCTTGGTACATGTTGGTACCAATGACATAGGAAAATGTGGTAGGGAAGTTCTGGAGGCTAAATTTAAGCTTTTAGGTAGGAAGTTGAAATCCAGAACTTCCAGGATAGCGTTCTCCGAAATGCTTCCTGTTCCACGTGCAGGACCCAAAAGACAGGCAGAGCTCCGGAGTCTCAATGCGTGGATGAGACAATGGTGCAAGGATGAGGGTTTTGGATTTGCTAGGAACTGGGGAACATTCTGGGGAAAGGGGGGGCTCTTCCGAAGGGATGGGCTTCACCTTAATCAGGATGGGACCAGACTGCTGGCATTAACCTTTAAAAAAGAGATAGAGAAGCTTTTAAACTAGAAAATAGGGGAAAGCCGACAGTCACCCAGGAGCGCACGGTTCGGACAAAGGTATCCTTGAAGGATACTACCAAAAGCAGTGAGGTTCCAAAAGGGAGTATAGTAGCCCAAATGCCCTTGAGTAAGGAGCAGACAGAGCATAAAGATTCCCCATTACCCATGCCTACCAATAGCCAGATTAATATTAATAAAATACAGTCTCTAAAATGCTTGTATGCCAATGCTAGAAGTCTAAACAATAAGATGGGAGAATTAGAATATATAGCATTAAATGAGAGGTTAGATATGATTGCACTCTCAGAGACATGGTGGAAGGAGGATAACCAGTGGGACACTGTGATACCTGGATACAAACTATATCGTAATGATAGAGCTGAACAAATTGGTGGAGGGGTTGCGCTCTATGTTAGAGAGGGCATTGAGTCAGAAAGGATTAAAGTTTTGCAGGGAACAAAATATGCTGTAGAATCTCTATGGATTGAAATTCCATTTATGAAGGGGAAGGTGATGGCAGTGGGAGTATACTATCGACCACCTGGCCAGAATGAACAAATGGATGATGAAATGCTCAAAGAAATCAAGGAAGCTAACAAAAGCCACAACAGAGTAGTAATAATGGGTGATTTCAATTACCCCGGTATCGACTGGGACAGTGTCACAGCAGGACAAGCTAAAGAGATAAAGTTTCTAGATGAAATGAATGACTGCTTCTTGGAGCAGCTGGTTCATGAACCGACCAGAGGGGAAGCCATACTGGACCTAGTCCTTAGTGGAACGCCAGATCTGGTGCAAGAAATAAGGGTGTTGGGACCACTTGGCAATAGTGATCATAGTATGATCATGTTTGATTTAATCAGTGGAGGACAGATAGTAAAGGAATCCACAGTACTACCTTTTAACTTTCAAAAGGGTGACTATGATAGAATGAGGAATATAGTTCGGAAAAAACTAAAAGGAGCGGTTCCAAAGGTTAAAGACTTACAGCAAGCTTGGGTGTTATTTAAAAATACTATCCTCGAAGCCCAGACCAGCTGTATTCCACGCATTAAGAAAAGTGGAAGAAAGTCCAAAAAACTGCCAGCATGGTTTAAAGGTGAGGTCAGAGAGGCTGTTGCTGCCAAAAGAGCAACCTTCAGAAAATGGAAAAAAGAGCCAAATGATGAAAACTGGAAACAGCACAAGCACTGGCAAGTTAAATGCAAAGCATTGATAAGGCAGGCAAAGCGGGAATTTGAGAAGAAACTTGCTACGGAAGCAAAAACACGAAATAAAGACTTTTTCAAGTACATTCGTAGCAAAAGGCCTGTGAGAGAGTCAATTGGACCATTAGATGATAGAGGGGTAAAAGGTGCAATAAGAGGAGACAAGGCTATAGCAGAGAGACTGAATGAATTCTTTGCTTCGGTCTTTACTGAGGAAGATGTAGGGGTGTTACCCAAGACTGAAGTGGTATTTAAAGGTGATACTGCAGAGGAATTGAGAGAAATATCGCTACACCGGGAAGATATATTACAACTATTTGATAAACTGAATAGTAGCAAATCACCTGGACCGGATGGTATACATCCCAGAGTGTTGAAAGAACTGAAATATGAGATTGCAGACCTGTTATTGGTAATCTGTGAACTTTCATTAAAATCATCTGTAATACCTGAAGATTGGAGGGTCGCCAACGTAACACCAATTTTTAAAAAGGGTTCCAGGGGTGACCCGGGAAATTACGTCAGTACCAGGGAAAATGGTAGAAGCCATCATAAAGAACAAAATTACACAGCATGTAGATAGTCATGGCCTAATGGGAGACAGCCAACATGGCTTTAGACAAGGAAGATCTTGTCTTACTAATCTGATCTGTTTTTTTGAAGGTGTGCATAAACAGGTAGACAAAGGTGAGTCGGTTGATATAGTGTATCTGGACTTTCAGAAAGCTTTTGACAAGGTCCCCCATCAGAGACTTTTGGCGAAGCTAAAAAGTCATGGGATAGGAGGCAGTGTACTATTGTGGATCGGGAACTGGTTAAAAGATAGAAAGCAGAGGGTAGGGCTAAATGGCCAATATTCCCAATGGAAAAAGGTGAATAGTGGAGTACCCCAGGGATCTGTACTGGGTCCGCTACTTTTTGACATATTCATAAATGACCTGGAAAAGGGAATAACTAGTGAGGTAATCAAATTTGCAGATGACACAAAACTGTTTAAAGTTGTTAAAACCCAAGAGGATTGTGGAAAACTGCAGGAGGATCTGGATAAATTGGAAGACTGGGCATCCAAATGGCAGATGAAATTTAATGTGGACAAGTGCAAAGTTATGCACCTAGGAAAGAACAACCCACACTATAGTTACAAGATGCAAGGCTCCACATTAGAAACCACCACCCAGGAAAAAGGTTTAGGAGTCATCGTGGATAACATGTTAAAACCCTCCGCCCAGTGTGCAGCGGCGGCCAAGAAAGCAAATAGAATGCTAGGTATCATAAGGAAAGGGATGGAGAATAAAACAAAGGATATTATAATGCCTCTGTATCGCTCCATGGTACGACCGCACCTTGAATATTGTGTGCAATTCTGGTCACCGTATCTTAAAAAGGACATAGAGTTATTAGAAAAAGTACAGAGAAGAGCCACCAAATTGGTGAAGGGGATGGAAGGCTACTCCTATGAAGAGAGGCTAAAAAGGTTAGGGCTCTTTAACCTAGAAAAGAGGCGGCTGAGGGGAGATATGATAGAGGTGTATAAATTAATGAATGGAGTGGAACGGATAAACGTGGATAAATTGTTTACGCTATCAGAATATAGAAGGACTAGGGGGCATGTAATGAAGCTACAGGGTAAACTATTTAAGACAAATAGGAGAAAATATTTCTTCTCTCAACGTGTAATCAAACTCTGGAATCTGTTACCGGAGGATGTAGTAAGGGCTGTTAGTATAGCTGGGTTTAAAAAAGGTTTGGACAAGTTCCTGGAGGAAAGGTCCATAAACCACTATTAAAAAGGGACCCAGGATATCAATGCTTGGCCTAGTACAAGCACTGCAGAACCTGTGTCTTTTGGGGAAACTGCTAGGTACGTATGACCTAGATTGGCCACTGTTGGAAACAGGATACTGGGCTTGATGGACCTCGGTCTGACCCAGTATGGCATTTCTTATGTTCTTATGTTCTTATCCTCTACCTAGTGTGCAGCGGTGGCCAAGAAAGCAAATAGAATGCTATGAATCATAAGGAAAGGAATGGATTATAAAACCAAGGATATTTTTCAATACTATTAACCTCATTTATAGAGCACCAGGTACTGGGTCTGATGAACTCTCAGACATTATTGACTTGGCCTGTAACCCGGAAGACCCCTCCAAACCTAACTGACTGTTGGGAGACCTTAATCTTGCTTCTACTCAACCCGCCCTAGCCAAAACCTTCCTAGAAGCAATGTCCAACCTTAACTACAAGCAAATCGTGGTTGATCCCACCCATCAAGGAGGGAACCTCCTGGACCTAATCTTCGTCCCCCATCCAGCTATGAGTATGATAAAACAATTTGAGCTTTCCATCACTCCTGTTCCCTGGTCAGACCACAACCTGATAACATTTCAGATACCAATGCAACAAACCACACGCCACCGCTCAAACACAATGGATATATCAAGAATCACCCGCTTCAAGCAATTTGACAGGGAGATGATCACGAATCATGCACTCCCAAAACTTGCTCAACCAACAGTCAACCTCAACGAAATGGTGTCCAACTGGAATGATACCCTTTCATTTTATGCTCAACACCGGCCATCATCAAAAAGGCTACACCTGACAGAGGAGCCACTAAAAAGCAGTCTGCTCCATGGTTCTCCCCTGAGCTACGAGCTTCCCTGCTCCACCTCAGAAAACTGGAGAGAAAATGGAGAACTACCCATAGTACTTCTGACCAAGTCATCTATTTAGAATATCTGAAACTCCATCGCGAATCAACCTGGGCCAAGAGGAAGGAATTCCACACTGAGATCCTCAACCGCTCTCTAAATAAGCCAAGAGACCTATTCAACTTAGTAAAATCCTTAACCAACCAACCTTCCCCACCTCAACAACAATGTATTCAGCCCCAGGCATACGCGAACTACATTCAATCCAAAGCAGTAAAAATATCTACAACAACATCACAAGAACCCTCCAAGACTCCCCACATGCAGTTTCCAATCACCAAACTCTCACCTCCCTCAGCGAAGACCATTGACGAAGTCATCGCCTCAATCAACGCTACGACTGCACCAACTGACCCTTGCCCAGCCCATTGGATTAGGACTATGCGCTCTGAGCTCAGCCCATTCATAGCCAACATTGCCAAGTTGTCCTTCGCAACCAGAGTCTTCCCAGATACTCTCAAACACACATCCATTCGTCCACTATTAAAAAACAACCAGCTGGATCCAAAGAGAGGATTCTTACGACCAATCTCTAGTATCCCATTACTAGCTAAAATTCTCGAAGTTGACCCAGAGACAGATTCAACAGCATGTGGATTCATCCTCCCCATTAGACCCATGTCAACATGGATTCAGAGAAGCCCACGGTGTAGAAACTCTACTAACGACATTAACCAGTACACTTATCAATGGAATAGACAGGATCAAGAAGGGCTTTGCGCTAATCTTCCTTGATATAGCAGCAGCGTTTGACTCCGTAGATCACGTGCAGCTCCTGAGGCGGCTTCATGAGAAGGGAATCCAGGACCAAGCATGGAACTGGTGCAAATCCTACCTCGAAGGCAGATGGCAACAAGTCCGTATTGGTACCACCACATCTGAACCCTTCCAGCAGATACAGGGTGTACCCCAAGGTTCCTCCCTGTCTGCTCTGCTCTTTAATATCTATATGCAGCCAATCTGTGACATTACCCACTCTTTTGGCATATCTTGCCTTATGTATGCAGACGACATTTACACCTATAACTATCACTTGCCCGGACTATACAGTGTTAATCAACTGCTTCAACGCAATAACGGATTGGCTACTCACCCAGAACCTCCGTATAAATTTAAAAAAAACAGAAGTCCTAATAATCACAAGAAATAAATGTTTCTCTCCTCCACCAACACTGAAAGTCAGAGACGCAGAACTTCCAATATGCGCTATCTTGGGGTCATACTCGATCAACAGTTGGACTTCAAGGAGCACATAAAACGCACTGTAAGGGGGGGCGGAGCCTGATGTCCAGCGGGTAAGACGCTTCGCGCTGAAGCTCCCGAGAGGCCTACTTAGAATCCTGACTTAATACCTATACAAACTTACTATTTCGCTCCGGGCTGACCGGGGTACCTCGGGGGGGATGGCGGCCCATAAACCAGCGCGCTTGGACTTCGGGTCTCCTTCTTCTTCTCACGGAAAACGCTCCAAAACAGAGGTGTCCTCCCCACAGAAGATGGTTCCATTTCGGGAAAACCCCGAAATGCACCTGGAGATTTTAGAGGAAATACGTGGCGTGAAGGAATTGGTGCAGTCCAATGGAGAAGCGCTTAGAGCCATGCGAGAAGACTTTGGAGTGCTCCAGGACCGACTTGAAAGTCTCTCATTACGGCAGGACAATATGGCGGGGGTCCTCGACTCGCACGCGGTGCGCTTGGGCACACTGGACAAGGCTGAGCGCCAGATACAGAATCTTCAAAAGGAGTTAGAAGATAGCAATAATCGAGCCCGTCGCAACAATGTGAGGCTCATTGGAATACCGGAGGGGGTGGAAGCGGGAGATATGAGAGAATTCCTGCTCAAAACTCTTCCCTCCTTGCTGAAGATCACCTTTCATAAAGAACTGGAAATCGATCGTGCACACCGTGTTCCTACCCACATGGCGCTCAACCGAACGACCCCCCGGCCTATTATCTTTCGCTTGCTACGATATCAACAAGTGGAACAAATTTTAAATGCTGCTCGGGCGAACCATCATTTGGAATTTGAAGGTCACAAAGTCTCCTTCTTCCCTGATTTGGCAAAGCCTACCGTTGACCGACGGAAGAAACTCCTTGCTTTTCGCCCTCGACTTCAACAGCTACAGGCTCGCTTTGGCCTGTTGTATCCCGCGAAGCTCCGAGTGACTCTCCACAACCAAACCAGGACATTCGAAGATCCTGATCTACTATCAACATTTTTAGACTCCAAAGAAGTAGAGCAGATGCGCTAATCCAACGACTTGGACTTTTATTTGCCGGCTCTGTCCGCCATTTTGAAGGGCCCGATGCGGCGGTCATAGTCAAGCACAGAGACTACCTGGACTTTCTTTCTTTCTTTCTATGACTTTTTTGTTTTTTGGTCTCCTATCCCTCCATGATGTGTGCCTCGGTCGGATTCGGAGCACGCACAGTCCTACAGGTTATGTGTTTTTTTCAATTTCGGCCTTCTCTGGGGCTTCTCCCCGCAGACACATGGTCGCCAGTAATTTTTGGGGTTCTGCTTCTTCTCTACCGCGCTGCGGTTTTTCTTTTTTAATGTGGGGCGCTTCATTGTATTATCTAAGCTTATTTTCTTTTATGCCATATGTACAGCCAGATACAGTCAATATGAGGGACATTGTGAAATTATGTGCGCTATCATGCTCAGAATTTTTAACTTGTCTGAATGGCCTTATGTAAAATCTTATCACTCAACGTAAAGGGCATTAATAGTCCAATCAAAAGAAAGAAAATCCTTAGCTATCTTAGCCATGAGCATGCTGATTTAGTGTTTCTTCAGGAAACGCACTTAAACTCTGCTGAAACACTGAAACTCAATGTTAAGCCTTACATGGTGGCTGCCTATTCTCCCGCCGTTTCCAAACGGTGCGGGGTAGCCATTCTGGTTAAGAAATCTTTGCAAGCTACTGTAATTGATACTAGCGCTGACAAGGAGGGTAGATGGGCCCGAGTACATCTTAAGGTTGGAGATAGTGAATTTACATGTATTTGCATTTATGCCCCGAATGTGGACAACCCTGCTTACTATGCAAGTATTGCGCAGTTGGCACAGGCCTCTGCCAATACTCCATTAATACTTGGTGGTGATTTTAATCAAGTGTTAGACCCTCTGATAGATAGACAGCCGCCTAGAACGAGTAGTCCACCCAAGAGTCTTGCTACCCTTACAGCTCTGATGCAAGATCTTGCGCTGGTAGATATATGGAGGCTGCTTCACCCCTCCGACTTAGAGTTCACTTTCTTTTCTGCCCCCCATCACTCCCAATCTAGAATAGATTTCTTTCTCATTTCCAAAGCAATGATTCCTCAAGTAGACACGACTAGGACTCATCCTCTCCATATTTCAGATCATGCTGCCATATCTTTATCATTACATGTCACTGCGCGGGACGATTCTCCCCGAGCTTGGTTTTTTGATAGATCCTTACTGGGTCAAAAAGATTTTCAGGTTGATATAAAGGCCGCTATCCAAGATTATTTTCATTTTAACTCACCCCATGACACAGCGAGCTGGGCTTGGTGGGAGGGTTTTAAAGCATCTATCCGCGCAACTATAACTAGCTATCAAATTCGGCAGGGGAAACAAAGAAAGCAGCAATTACTGATTCTAGAGCAGCAGATACAAGCTGGGGAGCGTCTTCTCACGTCCCGTACTGACCCATGTATTTTACTCCGTTTACAACGCTTGCGTTTTCAATACAATCAGCTTTTGTACACTGCTGCTGTTAAAAATATTGAATCACAACAAGGGCTATATTATCGGGAAAATAATCGTGCTGGCAAATTATTAGCAAATGCCCTAAAAGGTCAAAAAGAAGCCAAGCGTGTTACCGCCCTCCGTAATCCGTCGGGGGGGGCTTGTACACTAAAGATACTGAAATCTTAGAACTCTTTCGTGATTTTTATACTCGGCTTTATCAATCTGAATGTGATTTTGAGCCAGATGTATTTGAACGCTTACTTTCAGGGGTACAAAGACCGACCCTATCTGACGAAGATAGAGTGGCCTTGGACACACCATTTACTGTCTCAGAAATTCATTCTGCTATCAAGAAATGTGCCTCAGGTCGAGCCGCAGGCCCAGACGGTCTCCCTGCTGAATTCTACAAAACCTTTCACGCTGACTTAGCTCCAGTTTTGAAACTTTATTTTTCTGCTCTGGCCGAGGAGGGTTCTCCTTCTGGGTCCTTTTCAATGGCAAATGTAGTAGTTTTTGAGAAAGAGGGGAGAGACCCGCAACTAACAGCTAATTATCGTCCAATTTCCCTCCTAAACGCGGACTATAAAATATTTGCCACCATTCTCTCTACCCGGCTCTCTGATAGGATGCCTACCTTAATACACCCAGATCAATGCGGTTTCATTCCTGGTAGATCAACTGCTGACAATGCTCGGACTCTATGCCATGTACTGACTACCGCAGTTAATCTTGATCGCCCATTTGTTGGTCTCTCACTTGATGCTGAGAAGGCCTTTGATCGCTTAGAGTGGCCCTTCCTGTTTGCAGTCCTCCGCTGGTACGGATTCGGGGAAGGTTTTCTCCGTTGTCTTCGCACCATGTACGCACAGCCTACAGCCAGTATATGTGCCAATGCTTTAAAGTCTCAGCCTTTTCCCCTTCAACGCGGCACTCGCCAGGGATGCCCACTGTCTCCACTTCTCTTCGATCTTGCACTCGAACCCTTGGCTTTACTAATCCGGCAATCGGAGGAGATTCATGGAGTCCCCTTCACCCATAGGGAAATCAAAATTTCAGCGTATGCTGATGACCTTATGCTTTTTGTCTCTATAGACTCAGTACCGGCTGTCCTAGAGCAAATTGGTAAATACTCACAACTGTCCGGTTATAAGATAAATTGGACCAAGTCGGTAGCCTTTCCATTAAATCCTTTGCTTCATCAGGCAGATATGCAACCCTTCCCCTTTTTATGGCAACCTCGCATGGTCAAATACCTTGGGGTTCACTATTGTTCTCCTTTGGAAGACACTATCTCCTTCAATGCCAAAGACTTAACCTCTAAAGTCCGGGCGCTTACTCACCGCTGGACTCCTTTAACACTTACCTGGTGGGGTCGATTAGAAACCATAAAAATGATGATTGTTCCGAAAGTGAATTATATCTTAGAAATGTTGCCCTGTCTCTTACCTCGACGTATATATAAAGATATAGAGGGCCTTCTGACTAGATACTTGTGGCAAAACAAGACACCTAGGATAGCGAAACATAAGCTGCAAGCAGATAAGGAAAATGGGGGTGTCAGATTCCCTGATTTCCTGAAGTATCATCAATCTTTTCTTCTCAAACAAGGCGCTCGTTGGCTGGAAGATCCAGTACCGAGTAGACCTGTGTGGCTAGACATAGAAGAGGACCTTTGCAAACCGATTCCTCTTACTTTTCTCCCTGGTATGACTCTCCCATCAGACTCCCACTTTCCACCAATGCTTTTAGACACCTTAGGTGCCTTTAATAATCTTATGCAATCTTTAGACTCCCGACTCTGTCCGTTAGACAAGCTCCCACTTTGGTACAATACTCGATTTCGAATACAAAATAAGCCGATGGCGTGGAGCCCCTGGTACACTAGGGGCATTTGGATTCCTAGTCAGTTGTTTCATGAAGGTCGCTGGAAAACTTTTAGTGAATTGCAAATTGAATTTGGTCTCCCAGCGAAACACTACTTTCAGTTGGTGCAACTTCAGCATTGCCTTCGGAGTGCTAGGGTGCTCCCGCCATCGGCCTCCCCTACACAAGGTTGGTTGGAGACTATCCGATCTATCGGTAATTCACCGGGTGTAGCATCCAATTTTTACAAAACCTTATGTAATGCTATAACTAGAGATACCCCTATAGCGCAGAAAGCATGGGAGAGAGAATTGCATGTGACTTTGACCCCGGAGCAATGGAGCCTTGTCTGGAGTAGAGTGACACGGGTCTCCCGATCCGCCTCACTCACTCAGACACTCTTCTTTCTAGCCCACCGGTGTTTTTACACTCCTGACAGATTAGCCAAATGGAACACTACTCAGGGCAATAGCTGTTGGACATGTCATGCGGCCATTGGTTCATTACCTCATGTTATGTATGAATGTCCCGCACTACAGTATTACTGGCGTCGGGTCTGGGGTCGTATCCAGTCTATTTTGCACTTTCAAGAGCCCCTTTCTTGGAGGATAGTGGGACTTCGCTCAGCTGCGGGGATCCCCTCTCTTCCAAAAACGGCTTACTTCCTTTTGGACTTTATGCTTGGCATTGCTATTTCCCTAATCACGAAATACTGGAAAAATAGCTCTCATCTGAGCCCCAATGAATGGTGGAATCATGTCTGTCTCTACAGTAAATATGAACAAATACCTCGTATGTTTGCTTCCCCCATTCAGACTCCTCATCATCGGTCTAAATGGAAGATGCTCAATGACTATGTACATTCTGCTCAATGCTCTCATCTGACTGTCTAAATTTGTATATATCTTTGTCCCATGATTATTCTGTATCGCAGATACTCTTTTGATTGTTTTGATGTATAATCACTGTTGTTTGGAAGCGTTCACATGCTGACATAATCAGCTAGAGAAGAAGCGTGGGGGTGGGGGGTAATTGGGTTTACTTTTCTTTATTGTATACTTGTTTTGTCTCCTTTGGTGTGTTGTTTCTTTTGTTTGTTGCAAAATGAAAATAAAAGTTTAAAAAAAAAAAAAACGCACTGTAAAAGCCCTCTACTTCAAGATCAAAACCCTGCGGCACTTGAGACCTTTGATTGAACCCGGTGACTTCCGCACCATCTTCCAAACGCTAGTCACACCGCACTTCGATTATGCCAATATAATACTGCATGGCCTCCCAAAGATTACCTTCAACCCTCTACAGTTAGCCATGAATGCAGCAGCCCGTGTACTTTGCGGAGCCTCAAGGAATGACCACATCTCCCCATTCTAAAAGAACTCCACTGGCTTCCAATAAGCTGCAGAATCCTATATAAGGCCCTCCTCATTACCTTCAAGGCCTTCAACAAAATGTCACCTGCATCTATTTCTGACCTCATCACACACACTGCAAACAACAGATCTAGGAGATCAATGGCTGCAGACATGCTACTAATACCAAGTGATTCTACAAAGCTCAACCAGACCACCATCAATAGGGCATTCTTGAACTATGCTCCCAGGTGTTGGAACAATCTCCCTCCCAGCATTAGAGCAATCAGGGACCTTAGGCTGTTCAGCAAAGCCCTCAGACACCACCTTTCTCTCATGCATTTTACGCATCTAGATATCCCCCCCTTCACCCTCCCCCACCCTCACAATCTCAAACCACTGCTATATGACTGCAAAAGCCCACAGTGAATTTAGCTCCAATATGTAATGTACTAGAAATGTAAATAGTTTCCCCAAGTTTATACCTCCATGTTAAATCCCTGTTCTATGTAAACGATGGCCAAATTTAACTGACCAAGTGTTATATTGTTTCAATGTAAACCGCACTGATGACAAGAGCGCGGCATATAAGAAATGTTAAATAAATAAATAAATATTATAATGCCTCTGTATCGTTCCATGGTGTAACCGCACCTTGAATATTGTGTGCAATTCTGGTCTCCATATCTTAAAAGGATATAGCTGAATTAGAAAAGGTACAAAGAAGAGTGACAAAAATGGAAAAGGGAATGGAAGGATACCCCTATGAGGAGAGGCTTAAAAGCTTGAAGTCTTCAACTTGGAAAAGAGATGGCTGAGGGGGGGATATGATAGAGGTTTATAAATTAATGAATGGAGTGGAACGGTAAACATAGATCAGTTGTTTATGCCACCAAAATGTAGAATGACTATAGGACAAACAATGAAGCTACAATGCGCAACCTATTTAAGACTAATAAGAGAACATATTCATTTACTCAATGCGTAATCAAACTCTGAATTCATTACCAGAGGATGTAGTAAAAACTGTTAGTGTAGCTGGATTTAAAAAAGGTTTGGACAAGTTCCTGGAGGAAAGGTCCATAAACCATTATTAAAAAGGGCCCAGGAAAACTACTGCTTGCCTCGTGGAACTGTGTGCCTCTTTGGAAACCTGCCAGGTACTCATGGCCTGGATTGGCCACTGTTGAAAACAGGATACCGGGCTTGATGGACCTTGGTCTGACCCAGTAAGGCATTTCTTATGTTCTTAGCTTCTCCTCATGTCAATTGCTCCATGAAGCATTTATTCATCTAGAAACTTTCTCCCTAGCATGTCCTGATGTGGCATTTATCCAGTCAATACTGGGGTAACTGAAATCACCCATTATTACCATGTTTGTTAGCTTCCTTAATTTCTGTTAGCAGTTTATCATCTGCCAGTTCATTCTGGCCAGGCAAACAGTAGTATACCCCCACTGTTATTCCCTTCCCCTTCTCACATAGAATTTCTATCCATAAAGATTCCATGGTGATTTCTTTTTCCTGCACAACATTTATCCTGCTTGGTTCAAGGATCTCTTTAACATGTAGCACTACTCCCTCCAAATTGGGGGATGGCACTACATGTTATGGTACCAGAACACTGGAGGGTGATCAGTGTAATGCCTATTTTTAAAAATGGCTCTGTGGGTGATTTGGGAAACTACAGACTGCTGAGTCTAACATCAGTGCTGAGAAAAATGGTAGAGAAAACATTATTAAGAACAAAATTACTAGACAGACGTGGTTTAATGGGACAAAGTCAAGATGTATTTAGCCAAAGGAAGTCTTGCCTCACCAATCTGCTCCATTTTCTTGCAGGCATGAATAAACATGTGGATAAAGGTGAACCAGCTGATATGGTATATTTAGACTTTCAGAAAGCATTTGACGAAGTCCCACATCAGAAACTCCAAAGGAAATTTAAAAGTGGCATAGGAGGCAATGTCCTATTGTTGACACTAAACTGGTTGAGAAATAGAAAACAGAGTAGGGATAAATGGTCAATTTTCTCAATGGAGAAAGGTGAATATTGGAGCACCCCAGGGATCTGTCATGGGACCTGTGCTTTTTAACATATTTATAAATGATCTAAATTGGGAACAAGAAGCAAATTGAATAATTTGGTGTCATCTGAAAATTTAAACTTGTTAAACTTCAGATTGTGAAAATTTACAGGAGGAGGCTGGGCATTCAAATGGTATACGAAATGTACTATGGACAAGTACAAAGCGATACAAAAATGCAATGTGTGCCTTTGAGTCAGTCCTGACTCCTGGTGACCCAGAAGCTCCTGGGTTTTCTTGGCAGTGTCACTGGAAGTAGATTGGCAGGCCTTTCTTCTGAGGCAATGGAGGGTTAAGTGACTTGCCCAAGGCCACAAGGAGTGCTAGTGGGAATTGAACCATGGTTGCTTGGTTACCAAGCCAGTGTTCTAACCACTAGGCTACTCCTCCACTCCTACAAAGTGATACACATAGAGAAAAATAACCCAAACTAAAGATACATAATGCTAAGTTCCACATTAGTAATCACCACACAAGAAAAGGATCTAGGTGTGATTATAGACAATACATTGAGTTATTCTGTTCAGGGTATGGCAGTGGCCAAAAAAGCAAGCAGAAAGTTAGGAATTATTAGGAAAGGAATAGAGAATAAAACCAAGGATATAATAATGCCTCGTCAAGATGGCGGTGTCCCAAGATGGCGGTGGAGTAAGACTCTGCCTGATTGGCTCGCTGTATGCCAGCCTCAGAAGATTTTTGATGGGGCAGCACAAGAGAAAGCAAAAGAGCTAGCCCTCTGGCTTGTTGCTAACTCCGGTGTTGTCCCAGCAGACAGTGGACAAGTTTTACTTGCCTTGGCCGTCAGACATTGATTCAATGGGTCCACTGAATTTCTACGGCAGACCTGAACAGCGATGGGGTGGAGTGCAGCCCCGATCTTAGATCCTCACTGCTACAACCCAGAAGCACTGTTCTTAGAGAGTTGGAACCATGCTTGGAACCTTACAGTGTTACTCTGATGGCACTAGCCGGTTTGGAGGACCCTCAATCCACAATCCATCTGTTCTTTGGAGGGGTAATAGGAGGAAATTTGGATATTTTTGGAGCTGACCACCCTCCAGTGTCTGCTATTGGGAAGATACGAGGACAGCTTCCTATAGGAAACAGTAGGCCGAAAAAAAAACAGCTCATGTTATCTTGGACAGCTTATGGAACATGATAATTTCCCTCAATAACTCTCTTTTGACTGTTGTTGGAATTTTGAATCAAGAGGTGGAATCCTTAAAATCTTAAATGCAGGCTGGCTCTTCAGAGCAGGTTCAACAGGTTCTGGGCTGCCCTGTTTAAATCACGACAATGAGATTTGTAGGCACTTTGTAGCACCCATATTAAGGAGAAAAACATTCAGGCTCAGAAGATTGAATATTTGGAGAACCAGCTTAGGAGGAATAACTCATTTTTTAAAATTTTCCTACATCTCCATTACTGTCACTTGGGTCACAAGTTTGCATGGATGTTTTAAAAATACCTCAAGAAGCTTTGCCTCCTATTGCAAGAATTCAGTATGGGGTTAATTTATGCATTGAATAGCAGGGATAGATGTCCCGACGGGATGTTCATCCCTGCTATTCGTGCTTTCCCAAGGGGCGGAGTCTGGGCGGTCGATTCTAATGTCAGCCCTGTACATCTGGGGCCGACGACATGTGCGGGGAAGTTATTCCATCTCCAAGGTGGAATAACTACCCTGGAGGTAATTCAATGGAGCCGCTGTGCCATGGCAACATGACGCCATTGTGCCGCGGCTCCATTGAAGAACCTTGACTGAGTTAGCCGGGGACAGTCCTGCATGTGCAGGCCGGACTGAATCACAGTCCCAGCCTACATGTGCAGGACTATTCACAATTCTGATCCCGTGGGGCTAGACATGTTCTGCGGGATCAGAATCACGATCCCCTCTGTAGGTCCGGTTCAGACCGGACATACAGAGGGGATCAACGTCTGGGACAGAATCAGGCCCTATGTGCAGGGTTGGCCTGTCCATTGAGCAAGAATGTTGTTTGCACAGGGACCCGCATTTCAGGGGACCCCATGAAAACAACATTCTGCCCATCAGCCCAGGGAAACTTTAAAAGAAAAAACAAACTTGCTGCTGCTGCCGCTGCCGCTGTTGCAGCGGCAGAATCAAGTGTCTCCCACGGGGGCCCCCCCGCCTGCCCGGCAGAGCCCTCCCTCCCTCCTGCCCGGCAGAGCCCTCCCTCAATCCCTCTCCTCAGCGTGGCTTTCAGAGCCGCAAAGGGAGAGTTTCCCTTTCGCGGCTCTATTAAGCCCACCGGGGCTGATGGGAACAGGTATTTCCTGTTTCCCATCAGCCCCAGCGGGCTTAACAGAGCCACGAGAGGGAATCTCTCCCTTTGCGGCTCTGAAAGCCACACTGAGGAGAGTGATTGAGGGAGGGCTCTGCCGGGCAGGCAGGGGGGAAGGCCCCGCGGGAGACACTTGATTCTGCCGCTACCACGGCGACAGAGGCAGCAGCAGCAAGTTTGTTTTTTCTTTTAAAGTTTCCCTGGGCTGTTGGGGGGGGAGGGGGGTTAGGACTGGTAATGGGCTATTGGGGGGCTAGGACTGGAAATGGGGTGATGGGGGGTTAGGACTGGTAATGGGCTATCGGGGGGGTTAAGACTGGAAATGGGCTGTTGGGGGGGGGGTAGGACTGGAGGTGGGCTGATGGGAGGGTTAGGACTGGAAAATGGGCTATGGGGGGGCTAGGACTGGAAATGGGGTGATGGGGGGTTAGGACTGGCAATGGGCTCGGGGGGGGCTAAGACTGGAAATGGGCTGATGGGGGAGTTAGGACTGGAGGTGGGCTGATGGCGGGGGGGGGGGTTAGGACTGGTAATGGGATATAGGGGGCTAAGACTGGAAATGGGCTGATGGGGGTTAGGACTGGAGGTGGGCTGATGGGGGTTAGGACTGGTAATGGGCTATGGGGGGGCTAAGACTGAAAATGGGGTGATAGGGTTAGCACTGGAAGTTTGCTGATGGGGGGCTCATGACTGGTAATGGGCTATGGGGGGGGGCTAGGACTGTTATGGGCTGGGGGGGGGTTGCTAGGACTGGAAATGGGCTGAGTGGAAGCGGGGACTTAAACTGCAAATACCTGATGGGGACGGGGGCTTGCAATGGAAATGGGCTGAGTGGAAGGGGGGCTTGACTTACAAATAGATAATGGGGAGGGGGGCTTGGAATGGAAATGGGCTGTGAGGGGAGGGAGCTAGGACTGGAAATGGGCTGAGGGAGCTCGGACAGGAAATGTGCTGATGGAGGTGCTAGAGTAGGACTAGAAATGGGCTGTTGGGGGGTGCTAAGATTGGAAATGGTCTGTGGTGGGAGCTTGGATTGAAATGGACTCATGGAGGGACTAGAACTGGAAGTAGGCTCATAGGGGGCTTGGATTGGAAATGGGCTGAGTGGAGGGGAGCTAGGATTTGACATGAGCTGATGGTGGGGCTAGGAAAGGACTAGAAATGGACTGATGGGGGGCTGGGATTGGAAATGAGCTGATGGAGGGACTTGGATAGGACTGGAAATGGATGGGTGAGCTAGGACTGGAAATGGGCTGATGGTGGGGCTAGGATAGGACTGGAAATGGGCTGATGGGGAGCTAGGACTGGAAATGGGCTGATGCAGGGACTAGAAGGGAGCGGATGCTGGGTGGGGCTGGAACTAGAAGGGAGCTGATGTTGGGGGAGGATTAAAATGGGATGGGACTGGGAGAGTGAAATGGAGAGGGGAAAAATATTTTGTGTGGGAGGGAAGAAAAATATACAATTGGCCAGGTATTGGGAGAGTAAGTGGGGATTGAGAATGGAGGGGTAAAATTTGAGTGGATGAAATAGGAATGAGTAAAGAGCAAAAGGAGAAAGATTAGTACGTTAAAGCAAATGTAGAGAGAGAATGGAAAAAAGTAGAAGAGAGAAGAAAGGACAAATGGACAGCAGACGATGGAGAGTTAGCAGAAGACACGAAGAAACCAGAAGAAAGTGGCTGGAGCAATTGCAACTGAAAAAAAAAATGCACAAAAGGTAGAAAAATATCTCTTTATTTTGAATTTATTAACTGGAATATGTCAGCTCTGGGAAATGTGCATCATTAACGTCTGTGCTTTATTTAGTACAAGAGGAAATTAATTTATAGTTTTATTTCTACAGTGGTGTTGTGCATTCCAAGTTTGACTTTTGGGGTTCCCAGTTTAATTATTGTCTTCCTGTTTCTAAATTGTGATTCCTTGTTTGATGATGGTCTATGTTCTGCATGTGTAACTGAGTTGAGGTATTCTGTTTATGTAATTCCTACTTGACATTGCCACTTGTTCTCTTTCCCCAGTAGGTCATGTATTGTTATTCTCTGAAATGTATTGGTTTAATATTTGCAGTGTTGCCTTTTGATAGTTAGGGTATGGTGCTTTGTGAGTCCTGGTAGTGCTGTTAGGATACAGTGGGTTTGCTATGTGTTCTAAATGGGCAGTGTTTGTAGTAGTTCCTAATGTGTCTGGCGGTTGGCACTGCATTATAGTAATGTAGAAATATTTTAGTTTTTCTTTATCCATACACTCATTAAGAGGCATGTTTACTAAAAGTTAGTGTATGGTAACATTATGCAAATATTTATGCAAATGAGGCCCCTTATGCAAATGAGACCCCGCACCAAGTCTCCGCACATGGCCCCTGCATCCCCCTGGGGCCGCCCCTGCCTATGTGTCAATATCTTCTGGACCTGGGGCATCCTCTGAACTAGGGGATCAGGTCAAGCAGGAGAGTTTAGTTCTTACTGGCTTCCCACAAAGCTCCCTTGAAGTGGTAACTAATAGGTCACTTTATTGGTGTGTTTTGCGTTTGAATCTGAACTAAATTCAGTCCTGCTCTTATATTTCAAAAATATGACTACTCAGTATAAGGGAGCAAGAATATCTATATTTCCTGATTTGTTTAGAGGAACTCAGAAGTGGAGAAGAGACTTCTGACTTATCACCAGAGGGTCACCATTCTGAGGGCTACATTTCAATTGAAATATTCATGTAAATGTAATAATACCTATGAGTCTAAGCTATTTCTGTTTTTCAATCCCTAACAACTGGGTGATTTTTTGTTCAAGAGAATGTCACTGAGGGTTAAGTGATAGGTCTCATACCCACTGCTATGCCACTTCCAGCTATGCTCCAATGTATATTCTTTTTCTAAATTTTTATTTGAAGAAGATTTTCTCTTTTTGGTCTCCGATTTTGTGAACTAACTTTGGGTTTTCTTTTTCCTTTGATTTGCATGTATATTAGGAATATTTCTGTAGTCTATTCTTGTATGGATAATCTTTATTGAAAACATTTAGAAATAAAAAAAGGATATAAAAATGCCTCTATAATGCTTTATGGTGCGACCACAACTTGACTATTGTCTGCAATTCTAATCTATGCATCTCAAAAATACATAGTGGCATTAGAAAGGCTACAGAGAAGGCTAAAGAGATTAGGGTCTTCAGACTGCAGAAAGAATGGCCAAGAATATGATAGAGGTCTATAAAGTACTGAGTGGAGTGGAACAAGTAAACATGAATTGATTGTTTAGTCTTTCCAAAACTAGAAGGAAAAGGGAACACACCATTAAGCTACAAAGTAGTATATTTATAAAAGGAGAAAATATTTTTCCTCTCAATGTATAATTAAGCTTTGTTACTCTTCCTTTTCTAAAATCACTGTGGAAGAAACTCATTAGCTGTTCCTCCAATTCCATTCCCACCCTGCTACTCAGCTCTGTCTCCTCTGCTGTCATCTTTTCCATCCTTCATATCGCTTTCCACTGCACCTGTTCCTGCTGCCTTCAAACATACTGTGGTTGCAACTTTCCTCAAAAAACCTTCACTGAACTCTTTCTGCTTTTCTATTTATCATTCTATCTCCCACTTCCCTTTCACATCCAAACTACTGAACATGCTGTTCACTGCCACTTCCTCAACTTTCTTTCATCTCAACATTCTGGCTTTCATCCTCTACGTTCTACAGAAATGGCCCTTGCAAAGTGTGCAGTGACCTGTTTCTGGCCAAATCCAAGAAAGAAACAACAGGTTTTAGCTGTCTGTTGATCCTCATAAGAACATAAGATATGCCGTACTGCGTCAGACCAAAGTTCCATCAAGCCCAGTATCCTGTTTTTAGCAGCAGCCATTTCAGGTCACAAGTACTTGCTGGGTTCCCAAAAAGTACTTCTTGACCTATCTGCTGCTTTTGACACAGTTAATTGCTGCCTTCTCTTTGATGCCCTTTTCTTGCTAAGATTTCAGGGCTCTTACTGTCTTGGTTTTCTTCTTATATCTCCCATCACCCTTTTATTGTAGCCTCTGGTGGATCTGCCTCCACTGCTAACCTGCTTTCAATTGGAATACCAAAAAATAAAAAAAACCTACGATCAGAATCAAAAGAATCAAACAACCAGCAAAAATTCTGATCTAATAAGGAACCAAATCTCCGTGTGTAACACTAATTTTTGTTGGAGCTGCCAGCCCAGTGAAAAGAACAAGTCAATTCACCACCGTGGCCACTCCATTTTAATAAAGTGATTAAAAAAAAAAAAAAGCTTATCCGTTGTACTTAGCTGATTTACGACTTATTTCAGGCTGTTCAGAACACCACAGAAACTGACGACGTGACACGTTTCGGGTTCAAAAAGTTGATAACCCTGCTTCAGGTCAATCTCAGCGCGGTCAATCTTCAGCCATGAAAAATTCTTGCTAGAGAAAATGCCTTAAATATTCCGGCATGGCGTCTGATCGCACAGCTGACTTTAGCAACTTCCAACCAAAGAAGTTATATCAGGGGAAGCCAATCAGAAAAGGGGAGAGGTTCCACTATTCAGAAACGCCACCCTAGGTGAGAGGCTGGGGTACTTCAATTGACCCTAAATGATAGTATACCAATCCAGCTGCATATTTAAACCTTTAGGGTGGACCGTATTCAATAAGTAAATCCATCTCTGTTCCAACTTTTGTAAACATTGAATATGATCACCACCCCGCGGATCAGCTGGTACATGATCTAATACATGTCAGTGAAGAGACTCAAATGCATGTGCAGTTTCAACACAGTGATCCACCACTGGCGCCGCCAAGTTCCTTGTATGAAAACGTGATGCATGTTCACTCAGTCTTGTCCGTATCGATCTAGAAGTACGCCCAACATAGTAAAGCTGGCATGGGCAAACAATCAAATAAACGACAAATGATGAAGAGCAACTTGTATGCCAGTGAGAGTGGTAAGTTTTAGAAGTATGAAGATCCGTCCAATCAGGACCAGATATCGTGCTCAAACAAAAATTACAAGCTTCACAAGGATAATGTCCCCTTATTGCATGTGAAGTAGGGGGGCGATTTTGCTGTGCTGTAGTCTTCATTACTAAATCACGTAAATTAGCCTTACGGGAATAAGCTATTTGCAAACACTTATCCCAAAAGAAGGTATGTAGCCCCAAGATAGGCCAAAAACAATGAAGGAGTTTGGCTACTGCTGCCGCTCCTTTGGTATAAGGGAAAACCCCCGTGATCTTTTCTTCTTGCGATGCTAGAACTGGTGTTACAAACAACCACTCTATGCGTGAAACGTGCCCTTTTATATCCTGTCTTGACCACATTTAAAGGGTAGCCTCTAGAAAGTAAACGAGAACTCAGATCTTCGTCATGTAATTTAAATTCCTGCAATGTTGAACAATTACGGCGAAGCCGTAAAAACTGTCAGGGTAATCCCTTCTTTAAAGCCATTGGATGAAAACTATCATACCGCAACAAGGTGTTTCGTTGTATGGCTTTTCGATATAAAGACATAGCAAAACCCATAGGTGTAAGCGAAATGGTAATATCTAAAAACTGAATTTGTGATACCTCCACTTGTGCTGTAAATTGTATGTTGGACTTATGGGCATTAAAGGACAGCAAAAAAGAATCAAGGTCCGTCCGAGTGCCCGTCCACAAGAAAAAAATATCGTCCAGAAACCTTCGCCAAAAAGGGACCAGATAAAACAAAGAATGAGAATACACATAAAGCTCTCCAAAGCAAGCCATATAAATCATTGCGATTGAGGGAGCAACCGTGGCGCCCATGGCTATGCCAAACACTTGCAGATAATATTGCTACTGATAGAGAAAAGAAATTGTTGTTTAACACCAGATCCAATAGATCCACTATAAACTTTCTAGGAATCCGTTCAGGCAGATCTAGTGGATAATCAGCCAAACAAGTGAGCACCTTACCCTGATCGATATTTGTATACAGAGATTAAACATCTAAAGTAACAAGATAAGTATACGAGGCCAAATCATTACAGGTAGACAAATGCTTCAAAAAATCCCCTGTGTCTTTAATGTAAGAAGGTACTTTAGCTGCCATTGGTTGTAAAAAGATGTCACAAAACTTAGAAAGTGGCTCAAGCAGAGAATCCCTGCATGACACTATGGGGCGTCCCGGTGGATTTTGCAGTGTCTTATGAACTTTAGGCACAAGATAAAAGACTGGAGTTTTCGGATATTTGCTCATCAAAAATTCAGACTCCCGCTTAGTTATCCAATTGCACAAAAAAGCCTGAGACACCAAAGACTGAATCCGTTCCATAAGATCAGCAGTAGGATCCGGAATCAGGATGTAGTTTTTCCGGTTGTTCAAATGTGTATCAATCTCACGCTGTTACTGCTCAGTGGAAAGAACCACTGTCGCTCCCCCCTTGTCTGCTCCTCGGATTACCAAATCCGCAGTAGACAATTGTTTTAAAGCCTCACAGTATTCACCAGATAAATTGTTATAAGAACGTGTCATGTTTTTCTCTATAGTATAATTCACGGAATACCAAATCCTGAAAAGTAGAGATCGCCGCATCAATCTGGCCTGGGGTTTGCCATCTGGATGGGTTCTTCACCAATGAACTATCAATAGGACAATTAGATCGAGAAAAATGATGAATAACACGCAGCTTCCTAAAAAACCTATATAATGCTACCCTCATTTCAAAGCCATCATATTTAGGAGATGGGACATAATAAAGCCCCAACTCCAAAACTTGCAGCTGATTCACCGTCAGCAATTGGCCCAACAAATTTATAATTGTCAATTCCTGGTCTTGGATCTGGTGTCCGGGCCCTCCCAAAAATCCTGCTGATACGCTCCACGGGGTCTACGTCCACAAAACGAATTACCCCAATGGCCATCATATGTACCAGAACGCAACATTTTAACTTCCTGCTGACAAAACTCACTCGAATCAGTGTCAGTGGAATCTTCAGAACTAGATACAAAAGAAACCTTCTTGTTGGAACCTCGTTCATTTTGGGAGGTCCATTTATATACACAATTGTTATCATAGTCAGACTTGTCATGTTTACATTTTTTGATTTTCAGACCACAAACATGATCACGAAAAGCCACAAGTTGTTTATCGGCTTCAGCCCATTGTGTCTGAAAGCTGTGGGATTCCTGTATCTCCAAAATTCTTTTTTTAAGATCAACCGTCTGGGCCGTCAATTTTTCTTGTTCCTGCATGGAACGCTCCAAAAGAAGGGCTATCAAATCAAAGCTACATTTATTAAGAATAGCGTTCCATGCAGCAATATTATCTGCAAGTGTTTGCAGCAATATTATCTGCAAGTGTTTGCAGCAATATTATCTGCAAGTGTTTGCAGCAATATTATCTGCAAGTGTTTGGCATAGCCATGGGCGCCACGGTTAGAGCAACTGCCTCGTACCCAGAAGATCAATTCCCACTGGCACTCCTTGTGACCTTGGGCAAGTCACTTTACCCTCCACTGCCTCGGAAAAAAAGGCCTGGCAATTTACTTCCAGTGATATATTGTCAAGAAAACCCAGAGGCAGCTGGGTCACCAGGAGTCAGCACTGACTTGACCACACTAAGAAAAAAAAGTCCTGCTTTGAATTTCTGTAGGGAGCTTTCCATATGAAGACAGCGTGAAATAGAATCCCACGGGAGGGGGGCCGATATACAGAATGCTAAATTCTAAGTGCATTCCAGACATGCACAGGCAAAAAGAGGAATGGCTAATAATTTGTCTTCTTGCGACCAGAGGGCTTGTGCTGGCACATATGAGATGAGCATTAAAAAGATGTGGAAGATCTGATAAAAGCAGCTAACATAGCTGGTTTTAAAAAGGGTTTAGATAAGTTCCTACAGAAACTGGGAAGACTTTGAAAAGCTACTGTTTATCCCTGGTGGTAAGCAGCATTGGAATCTATCTAATTTTGGGATCCTCCTAGGTACTTGTGGCCTGGATTTGGCCACTGTTGGACAACAGGATGCAGGGCATGATAGACCTTTGGTCTGACCCAGTAAGACATTTCTCATAATCTTAGGTTCTAATCATTCTATTTCTAAACAGAGAGACTAATGCAAAATTGTAATGTTCCAATTCTCTTGTGCTCCTACTTAGGTTGTGTCTCTTCATGGACTAATGTAACATACTAGCTTTTTAACATTTTCTCTGAAAGCCATATATTTCTTGCTATGAAAATGCTTAGTCATTTTTCTTTTAATGAGAAATCTGCTTATATGCTTTTCGGATTTCTTTAGAAAAAAATCAAGATTAAATTACTTGGAAAAAAAAATCATGTCTTTTTAAGCCTATAGAATCATTTCTGACTTTAAGTGTTATTTATTCTTCCTCTACAAATAATTTTAGGCATTATTCTTTACTCCGCTTTTAAATTCAAGGATCTCCTTTTTTGCTTTACGTCGCATCTGCTCAGCACGCTCTGCCCTTACCTTCATTCAGCTGGAGCTCCTGGATCTCTCAGTGATCATTACCCGACTTGACTATTATAACACTCTTTAGAATGGTCTTCCTCTTTGCTCCATCAAGCGTCTCCAGTTGATTCCGTCTACTACTGCAAAGCTCCTTTTCAGTGTTCAATGTTATTATCGTACTACCCTGTTGCTTATCTCCCTTCACTTAAGGTTACAAGATTTTTGGTTTGCAAATTTGGGACACCAGGGTGGAGCAGCGCAGGGCTAGTCAACACCTCCCCCCTGCTGTAGCTTTCCAACATAAAAATTATTATGTACTAAAAGCACCTTGGGAACATGGGCATCTGCCATCTCCCCTTTATTTATCTTGCCCTTCCACCCAGGCTGACCATCTTCCTCTTGCCCCCCCCCCCCCCCATTCAGCATGTTCCCTTGCTTCAGCAGACAACAAAATGCTTTTTTGGAGGGAGGGAGGTGCTGTCTGCTGAAGCAAGGGGAAATGCTGACTTGGGGGTGCCCTTCCCCCTTCCCTCCCAAGCCAATATGTCCCTTTGCCTTGCTTCTGTGTACAACACAAAAAAAACACAAAAAAATAGCACTCACACTCCTTCTCTCCCCCTCCCCCCCTCCCCGGACAGTTTCATTTATGACACTGCTGTGCCAGTTGGTCTCACTAACCTTATTGAAATTGCTGAAAATCGGCGCTCCGGACTACAGCATAGAGCTGCTTTGACTGGCTGCCAGATTCCTACACTGTGCGCTGGAGCAGTGCTATATGACCAGACTCCTGCTGGAGTGCTTGGCTCCTCGTGGTCCTTAGTCCATGAGCATGGGTCAGGTCAGCATCAGTGCAGTGATGGGCCGGGTTCCCATTTCACTTTTCTCTGACTGTGCCAGGCAGGCAGCACGAGGCAGATTTTTCATGCTAAATAGACTGCTGCCTGGTGATGCACATGCCCAAGGAGAGAAGGAAGGTGCATGCGGAAGCTGGATTTATCGTAATCAGGGACAACTGCTGTATGGAGCAGGACTAATTGGGGACTGCTGTGCAAATTCAAGGACAATACCCTGAAATCTGGAACATCTGATAGCATTACCTTCACTGGCTTCATGTCTCTGCAAGCTTTAAATTCAAAATCCGGGGGGCGGAGCTTGCCGCGAAGCGTGATGGCCGCCTAAAGAACTCGCTCCTGTCCCACATCACAGAATCCACCCTCTCTTCCCGGAGTTAAGCGAGGGAAACACACCAATTTGTGCACTAGTGCACGGAAATATGGCATCGTTAAAACCTGCAAAGTTGGAGTTCCAACCATCTACGGGTCAAGCGGTAAAACGTCAAAAACATGAGGCGGCCTTGCCGCAAAAGGGGAAGCAAGAGAGAGAGGCCGACGATGGCGTACGTGAAATCCTAACTGAGCTGCGCTCAATGAAGGGGCTGCTTGCTACCAACGGAGAGACATTAGCCCTAATGCAGGAGGAGCTGCACGAGGTGCGTGAAAAACTGAACTCCATGGATAGTCGCCTGGTGAAAGTTGAGGCCTTCGCACAAAAACACGAGGGCCAGATCTCTCAGATAGGCCCCCTTGCCAAAAGAGTTACCCTGTTGGAAGCGCAGCTCGAGGAGCAGAGCAATAGATCGCGTCGGAGCAATATTCGGATTCTCGGTCTACCTGAGGGAGCGGAGGGGAATGACCCAATTCGATATATGGAAAAACTTATACCGGAGCTCCTGCAACTTCACTTTGCAGTCCCTTTTGAACTTGAGAGGGCGCATCGTGTCCCGGTAACAAGGGCGGCCCACGCGAGTCGCCCGAGGCCTATGCTGATTAAAGCCCTACGATACCCCCAGGTACTACAAATTATGCAAGCGGCAAAGCAAAAGAGCACCATTCAGCTGAATGGCAACAAGATCGCCTTTTTTCCAGACCTGTCTAAAAAGACGGTAGATCGTCGTCGGGAGCTGCTGGAATGTCGACCGATGCTTCAGAAGATTCAAGCGCGCTATGGGCTATTTTACCCAGCCAAGATGCGGGTTACTGTAGACAACCTCACCAGGAACTTTGAAAATGCTGCGATGCTGAGATCCTTCCTGGAAGACTACTCCCAGATGGAAATGGGCCGTTGATTCCGGTCATTTGATGAATGCATCTCCAGGTGTCACAGCTGACAGGACTAATGTGCCTAGAATTTGAATACGTGTCATAGAGGACAATGCCCGAAGTTGAAGGGAGTTTTTGGGAAGGTCAGGCCTTTTGGGTCTCGGAGCTTTTTAATACACAGTCCGCCTACATTACTGATATTGGGAAGCATGGAGGGATATGTGTGTGAGAGCACTGATGACCCATTTCGAGTGGATGGTATTGTGAATGTAGACGGAGGTTGTTAGAGGGAAGAGAGGGATATGGATATGTTTTTGTTAAGGGATACTTGCAGGGGGGCGGGTCGGGGTGATCTGATTGCTAAGGGGGGGTACTCCACCATACAAATAAGTTTGTTTTTTGTTGTTTTATATGTATACTGGCTGTGTTTGCAAACTGTGGTTGGTAATGATAGTATGTTCGGCGGGCACTTAGCGATGGATGTAGACCCCAAGAACCCGGGTAAACTACTCGATGGCTAACTGTGGAATAAAGATTTTAACATTAAATGTTCAAGGCATTAACAATCCCATCAAGCGTACGAAAATCTTAATGTACTGTCAGAAGCAAGGAGCCGACATTGTATATTTGCAAGAAACGCATCTGACCCTGTCAGAATCCTACAAAGTCAGTAGCGGTGTTTATCAGAATATTTTAACATCCCCGGCAAAAAAAAAGAAGGGCAGAATTATCATTCTTATTCGGCGAGCATTAAATCCCCTCATTAAAGAGACCAGGATAGATCACAGCGGTAGATGGGCCAGGGCCCAGGTACAGATAGGATCTGATGAATATCTCCTGGTGGCAATTTACGGACCTAACACCGATGATCCGAATTTTTTCCAGCAATTAGCGACTGACTTGAAGGTGTCACCGTCAGTGCATATGGTCCTGGGTGGGGACTTTAATATGGTTCAAGACCCCTTGGTAGACCGCACCCCTTACAGACCTCAAAATAAGCCTAGGGCGAATGGGGTCTTGCAGGGCATGCTGGAGACATTTGATCTTGCGGACCCATGGCGTCTTCTGCATCCCAGCGCCCGGGAATATACATATTACTCCATGCCCCACCATACGCAAACCAGAATTGACTACTTCTTGATATCTAAATTACTAATACCACGGCTTACTAAGGTAGAGATATTACCAAAAATAATTTCGGATCATGCTGCGATATCTTTGACGTTGGGAGCCAAAACCCATGGGCACCCCAGCTCGAGACTCCGAATCGACACAGCCTGGCTAACTGATACTGAGTTTGTGAGCTATATGCGGAAATGTATAGATACGTATCTGGAATTTAATAAAGTGGGTGATACGGTTATTTGGGCCTGGTGGGAAGCCCTTAAGGCGAACATTCGGGGCCATGTGATCACATATAATATTCAACAAAGGAAGCTGCGCTCAGGAAAGTTGGATGAGCTTCAAACTTCAATAAGGGCTGGAGAGAGGCTTCTCGCTCGGAATGCTGACCCATTGGTGCTACTCCGACTACAACGCCTCCGGTATCAATATAACACCATCATAGGTGAGGAAGCACAACAACAGCTGCACGCACAGCAAAGTGTCTACTATTGTGAGAGTAATCGAGCTAGCCCATTACTGGCACAATCGCTGAGGGCGAAGCAGGCGTCTCAGCGTATAGCGGGCTTGCAAGATCCGCAGGGTCGCCTGCTGGTGAAAGATGAAGACATCTTGGAGAAATGTAGGGCATTCTACCAGGATCTGTATCAGTCAGAAGTAATTTGGAATGAAGATACTTTCCAGCGTCTGATATCTAATGTACAGGGACCTAAACTAACCCAGCAGCAGGCCTCGAAGCTGGAAGTGCAGATCACTTGTTCGGAAATTGATAAAGCTCTACGCCAGCTAGCTAAAGGAAAGGCCTGTGGACCGGATGGTATTCCATTGGAATTTTATGTCACCTTCTCTACACTACTAGTTCCAGAATTACAAACTTACTACAGTCGCCTATATGATGAACATCCAGAGGTAGGAGCGCTTGCTGAGGCCACGATTGTCATACATCCCAAACCCGGTCGAGATCCACAGCGGATTGAGAACTACCGTCCTATCTCGCTTCTCAACGCGGACTATAAAATTTATGCCAAAATTCTTGCCAACCGATTAAATAAAGTTCTGAGTACGCTCATACACCCCGACCAGTCTGGCTTCATGTCCGGACGGTCCACAGTCGATAACGGCAGGCTACTGGCTCATATTTTGTTGGAATCTCATAAAGCTGACCACCCAATTGTGGGGTTAGCGCTGGATGCTGAAAAGGCCTTCGACAGGATTGAGTGGGCCTTTCTTTTCCGGTCTTTACAATGGTTTGGCTTTGAAGATCGATTTCTGAAAAACGTTAAGATGTTATACACCCAGCCCATGGCTCGGATAGCAGCCAATGGTGCAACATCATCCGCTTTCCGGCTCTACCAGGGCACAAGACAAGGTTGTCCATTGTCGCCACTGCTCTTCAACTTAGCTCTTGAACCACTGGCAATAAGTATCCGTCAGCAGGATAGCATCAGGGGTATTGAGATTCATAAGTCCCAATACAAATTATCTGCTTATGCGGATGACCTATTGTTATTCATTGAACCGCAATCTCTAGATACATTGTTGAACACTATAGCAACCTATTCGGAAGTCTCTGGATACAAATTGAATCTCACCAAAACAGTTGTAGTCCCGTTGAATCAAAAGGTCTCACAAGAGTCATTGGATAAGTACCCGTTCAAAATTGAATCAACTTTCTTTAAGTATCTGGGAATCGAATATTGTACCACCCTATCCGACACTGTAACACGCAATGAAGCTTACTGCGAGAGGCTCGTGCGGGAGTACACTCATAAGTGGAACCCTCTCCATTTGACGTGGTGGGGTAGACTTGAGACTATAAAGATGGTGATAGTACCTAAAATCAACTACATCTTGAGTATGATTCCTGTTCTATTCTCTTCATGCTTTTACAAAACATTAACTCGGCTCTTGCTGGCTTTCCTATGGCGAAATAAAACTCCCCGAATTGCATGCTGGAAACTCAAACTTGCTAAGGGGTGCGGAGGCGTGCAATTCCCTGATTTAATCTGGTACCACGTAGCTGCAATCTTACGTCATGGTTGCCTTTGGAGTGACGAAGACCTGAGTGCAACAGACCTGCATTGGCTTCGGATAGAAGCTGCAAATAGTAACCCCCTTCCACTGCATGCACGCATTGGGGCTCTGAGCGTTAAAGGGGAGACGTCTAATATAATTATCCAAGCGACGCAACAAGCATATCAACTGCTCCAGAATTCAGTTGAAGAATGGATGAGGTACACTGCAGACACTCCCATATGGTTAAATCCCAGATTCAAGATAGCTGGGGAATGCTTTATATGGCCTTTGTGGCTCAAGCACGGGATCTTTAACCTCGGGCATTTAATTGATGGTGACAGTTTTAAGACCTACCCAGTTTTGCAACGCGATTATGGCCTCCCAAGTAGATGTGTATTCCAATGGTGCCAGTTGCGTCACTGTCTGGGGAAATCCGAAGTCTCGCCCATTGGATTGCCTGCTTCCAGCTCATGGAGGCTGAGAGTTAAAGAGCTTCGAGAAGGACCTCGGATTGTCTCCAAAATAGTATCCATCCTACGGGATGGGCAGACCAGAAGGTGTACAGGCCTGCAATCCATTTGGGAGGAAGAAGTTGGTCGCATAGAGAATCTGGAAGACTGGACTCACTTTTGGCAATCTCAAACCAGAGTAGCGAGTTCTGCCTCCCTAACGCAAACACTCTATTTCCTAGCACATCGGGCCTATCTGACCCCTGTGAAGATAGCGAAATGGCAGACTCAAGCTGATAATCTGTGTTGGTCTTGCAGAGCAGAACCCAGCACATTTAAACATATGCTATATACTTGCCCAAAGTTGCAAAGATACTGGCGACAAGTCTGGGGTAGAATCAGTCTTCTCTTGAACATACACGTGCCTCTGACATTCCGGATAATTATACTCCGTTCGCAAGCTGGTTTACCTGAGTCAACTATGGGAGACCACTCAACCTTGGATCTGCTGCTGAGCCTTGCCTTGAAAACCCTGATGAGTCATTGGAAAGACTTTAGTGCCTTGACCTTTGAGCAGTGGTGGAACTCACTCTGTGCTCATCGTTTGTATGAGCAAATTTATGCTCGGCAAAACCCTTATCTCTCCCCTAGACTGCAGAAGTGGATTGCCTTGGACTCAAAGATTATTCCAAAATAATGTAGACTGGTTTTGAAGATTATGTCCATCGCTGGGTGCTCTGCTGTCCCGCCATAATGTGTACTCCTGACTCGCATATCAATTGCGGGTAGGATGTGACGTTTCCATATATATCTGTTTAGACTCATACCCACTTGATATCTATTGTATTTTATGGCCAGTGTTGGTTGTTCTGTTTGGTTTGGTTATATGTACGTTTGTTTATTTCCCAATGTATGGAAATGGATAACTAAAGTTTAAATAAATAAATAAATAAATTCAAAATCCTGACTCTTGTTTATTGGGCCTAATTTGCAGCTTTCCTCTCCCCTTACTGTCCTTAATGTTCCTTGCATTTCTCCCAAGCTTCGCTCCTTGCCCTTCCCCAGCCTGCCTTCCTACACCTGGAAGTTACCGGGCACTCTATCTTTGTCTATTTGGATTCCTCCCAATGGAACTCCTTCCCCTCCTTTCATGAGGTATCATCCTTCTTTAGGTTTATAAAAGGCCTTAAGACCTGACTCTTTCAGCCATCATTTCCTCAAGCTTTTCACATCGGAGACTTCCCTCCATCACCCCCACCGTTCCCCTCTTCGCTTGCAGTTGAGCTGTGTCTATCCCCTCCCCCCCTTGGTACCTCAAGAACTGTATTTCCTTCTTTGTGTTTCCTCTCTCTTTTCTTCCCCTCACTGCTTTTAGCTATAACTTCTGAACTGCCTCAAATGCACGGTATAAAATAAATAAATAAGTAAAATGCCCCGCACTCATTACAGTTCTAAATTGAGAATGCCACCTTGATGAGAACAGATTTGTCAAGAACAATATACTAGATTCTGCATACACATGTATGTAAACAAATCACAGGGGATAATGCTTGCTTCTCCCGAGAAACCTTGGCCCCACCAAAGCACATGCAAAGACAGCATTAATTCATTTTATTATAGCCTGAATAACTTTCCCTAAGCCATGTTTTCTCAATAATGTAATGAGCACCCCACAGTATTCCTGCTGCTGTATGTTCCATTTAATGACTATTTTTTTTTGGCAGGGATTTGTCAGCTCTGCAATTTTGCTATTGGCAGGTAAAAGGAAGATGAGAAATGATGATGGAGAAAGCGGCTGTGTACCTGCCACATCATCTCGCACTGTCTCACCTTTCAGAAGGAATGTTGACTTAGTCCTACTCTGTGATTAGGCTGGAAGACTGCAGCTCAAACATTTGAGCAATTAAGCTGCTAAAATGACTAACCAGACTGGAATAATTGATTTTCCTTATCCTTAAATGAATATGCAATTTGACTGCCACAATGCTCCTGTTTAGAACATTATGTTACATTTCTGATCTCCTTATATAATATTCCAGTTATGGCTACTGTAGGTTTCATGTGACTTGGTGATGTCCCATGTTAGTTAGATTATGCAATAGTCATGTCAACTTATGTTATATTAGCTGTATATTTTAGGCATTTCATAGGATTTGGAGTAATCCTATGATTCCTGGTGAACCACAGATCAAGTTCTGGCATTTACACATTGAACTCCACTATTACATTAATGGCAATTTAGTTTATGGTATCTTTCATCGTATTACAGCTATTTTCATTTTGCTTTTTTTAAATGATGTAAGGATATGTTAACCAAGGCTTCCAGATTTCCACAGTAAAATGAGGTAGATTCTGAAACAGAGGGTTGGAAAATTCTGTGGCACAATTTTGGAGAGCTCACAGCCATTTTGTGGAGTGGAGGAGTGGCCTAGTGGTTGGGGCAAGGTACTTCAGGCCAGAAGGTCAGCGGTTCAAATCCCACTAGAGGACAGCAACCTTGGGCTGGAAGGACTGGGGTTTCTAGTCCCACAGGTACTCCTCATGGTCTTGGGCAAGCCACTTAACCCTCCATTGCCCATGTTCCCTGTAACATAGTTATCTCCAAGTTATAATTCCCTGTTCAATGTAATTTCAGTTTGTTCAATGTAAACCACACTGATGCAGAATAGCGCAGTATATAAGAAAATATAAATAAATATCTGCAATGCAGAGGAATCTCAATTTTTAAAACAAATTTACATTTTTAACATTTTCCCTTCAAATATAATATAATTCTTCAAAATTTGTTGTGTACTTTGAATTGGGTTCATTTTTTTATTCTGCTTTCTGCATTATTTCTGTATTCAAATATTCTTCCCTTCCTTTTTGGGCATTGTTTCATGTCAATCAAAAACAGCTTTGTTGAGAGTCAAATCCGTCTTTCTATCTGTCTGTCTGCACGCACAGCTTTATTAGTGCATGTGCTTACGGAGACAGAATACAGCTGGTAGCCAGTCAGTCAGGAATCGTGAAGAAGGGACGAGGCTGACGGCATTGCAGTAGGTGGGGAGCCTGAGCTCTGCCTGCTGGGAAACAGAACAGAGACAATGAAAAGAAAAGAGAGTGCTGCTCACAGAAGAGCTGGCTGGAATCCCTGGGTCCCGCTGTTGCAAAGAAAGAATGTGTTGTCTACAAAAAAGCTGGCAGGTGTCTCCATTTCTGCCAGTAAAGATTGCCAAGAGAGCAGGATGTAAGGGAGAGGACAGAGTTAAGAGAAGAAGAGGGGAGGGGGAGGGATGTAGCATAAGGAAAAGAATAAAAGGGAAGAGGTAGACGAGGAGCCGGGTTAGAGGGGAGAGAGGAGGAGTGAGGGGGTAAAGCATTAACCAAGGAGTGGTGTGAGGAAGAGTATAAGGGAAGGGTGGGATTAGAGAGGAGGAAAGGAAAAAGGAGGCATGGAGGGGAGGGAAGAGTGGAGCAGAGGAGGGGAATTGGGAGAGTGAAAGTTGGGGCAGGGAAAGTTGGGAGAGGGTAAGAGAAGGAGGGAGTGAAAGGGGGTGACAGGGAAAGGAGTCAGAGTGAAAAGGGAGATGGCAGGGAAGCAGGGAGAATAGTGCAAGAGGGTGGGAAGGAAGGGAGTTTGTGCAAGAGGACAGGAGAAAGTGTAAGGGAAAGAAAACCCTACATGCTCACAGCCACACACCTACACACAGTGCCAGCATATACACCCCCTCACACTCACAGCTCACGCCGATTCACAGACAGCTGCATACACGCACAGCCCCTGTCATGCAGTCCTCACTACTCCTGAGAGAAACATTTTTACTCTCCCTGTGGAAATAAATACGCACCACATACCACTGATTCACACACACATCCACACTTCACATAGACCATCAATACGACACATGTTGTGTGCAGACATCCACTCACACATCTCCTTTTCCCTCCTAAGATATACTTTGCCATGGTTGCTCAACGGAGTCTCCCTGAATCTGAGAATGGAAGAAAGGGGAAACGTGTCATTGTGACGGAGAATAGTCCAAGTCCCACCTACAAAGATCGGAGGCAGCTTGGCAGGCAGGAGTCCGGCCCTGACTGCCCACCAAGAGGAGAAGGTACAAATAGAGGAGCTGAAGAGGAGGGGTGCTAAAGGGAAGCAAGAGGTGCCTGAAATCTCCTCCAGCACTGTGTTCATCATCCTTGTCACACACACTCCTGCTCCCCCCCCCCCCATTCACTCACTCTGCCACTAATCCCACCCCTTCCATGGAAAGGGTGGGGTTAACCCATTTAGAACCCATAGTCTGGGGGGGGCGGAGCCTGATGTCCAGCGGGTTAGACGCTTCGCGCTGAAGCTCCCGAGAGGCCTACTCAGAATCCTGACTTAATACCTACATAAACTTAATATTTTGCTCCGAACTTACCGGGGTGCCTCGGGGGGGATGGCGGCCCACAAACCAGCGCGCTTAGACTTCGGGTCTCCCTCTTCTTCACACGGAAAACGCTCCAAAACAGAGTTGTCTTCCCCACAAAAGATAGCTCCACTTCGGGAAAACCCCGAAATGCAACAGGAGATCTTGGAGGAAATACGCGGTGTGAAGGAACTGGTACAGTCCAACGGAGAAGCGCTCCGAGCCATGCGAGAAGATTTCGGTATGCTTCAGGACCGGCTTGAAGGTCTTTCACTACGGCAGGACAACATGGCGGGGGTCCTCGACTCGCACGCGGTGCGCTTGGTGAAACTGGACAAGGCTGAGCGTCAGATACAGAATCTTCAAAAAGAGTTAGAGGATAGCAATAATCGAGCCCGTCGCAACAATGTAAGGCTCATTGGAGTACCGGAGGGGGCGGAAGCAGGAGATATAAGAGAATTCCTGGTCAAAACTCTTCCCTCCTTGCTGAAGATCACTTTTCACAGAGATCTGGAAATTGACCGAGCACATCGTGTTCCTACCAACATGGCGCTCAATCGGACGACCCCCCGGCCTATCATCTTTCGATTACTGAGATATCAGCAAGTTGAGCAAATTCTAAATGCTGCCCGGGCGAATCATCATCTGGAGTTTGAAAGTCATAAAGTCTCCTTCTTCCCTGACTTGGCAAAGCCCACAGTTGACCGTCGGAAGAGACTCCTTGCTTTTCGCCCTAGACTTCAACAGCTACAGGCTCGCTTTGGCCTATTGTATCCAGCGAAGCTCAGAGTGACTCTCCATAACCAAACTAGAACCTTCGAAGATCCTGATCTACTAGCAACATTTTTAGATTCCAAAGAAGCAGACCAGATGCGCTAATCCAACAACTTGGATCTGTACTCCGCCGGATCTGCCCGCCATTTTGAATGGCCCGACGCGGTGATCACAGCCTGGAACAGAGACTGCCTGGACTTTTCTTTCTTTCTATATATAACTTTCTTGGTCTCCTTTCCCTCCATGATGTGCACCTCGGTTGGATTCGGAACATGCACAGCTATACAGGTTATATGTTTCAATTTAGGCCTTCTCTGGGGTTTCTCCCCGCAGACATATGGTCGCCAGTAATTTCTGGGGTTCTGCTTCTTCTCTAATGCACTTCGGTGCTTATTTTTTTATATGGGGCGCTTCATTGTTTTTCATTAGCTTATTTTCTATCATGTCATGTGTACAGCCATATACAGTTAATATGAGGGACATTGTGAAATTATGTGCGTTATCATGTTCTTTCTCAGAATTTTTAACCCTTCTGAATGGCCTTATGTAAGATCTTATCACTGAACGTAAAAGGCATCAATAGTCCAATCAAAAGAAAGAAAATCCTTAGCTCTCTTAATCTTGAGCATGCTGATTTAGTGTTTCTTCAGGAAACGCATTTAAACTCCGCTGAAACACTGAAACTTAATGCTAAGCCTTACATGGTGGCTGCCTACTCTCCCGCTGTTTCCAAACGGTGTGGGGTAGCCATCTTGGTTAAGAAGTCTTTGCAAGCTACTGTAATGGATACTAGCTCTGATAAGGAGGGTAGATGGGCCCGTGCACACCTTAAGGTTGGAGATAGTGAATTCACGTGTATTTGTATTTATGCTCCGAATGTGGATAACCCTGCTTACTATGCAAGTATTGCGCAGTTGGCACAGGCCTCTGCCAATACTCCATTAATACTTGGCGGCGATTTCAATCAAGTACTTGATCCTTTGATAGATAGACTGCCGCCTAGAACGAGTGGTCCACCCAAGAGTCTTGATACCCTTACAGCTCTGATGAAAGATCTTGCGTTAGTAGATATATGGAGGCTGCTTCACCCCTCCGACTTAGAGTTCACCTTTTTCTCAGCCCCCCATCACTCACAATCTAGAATAGATTTTTTTCTTATCTCCAAAGCACTGATATCCCAAGTGGACACGGCTAGGATTCATCCTCTCCATATTTCAGATCATGCTGCCATATCTTTCTCATTACATGTCACTACGCAAGGTGCACATCCCCGTGCTTGGTTTTTTGATAGATCCCTACTAGACCACAAAGATTTTCAGGTTGACATAAAGGCCGCTATCCAAGACTACTTTCATTTTAATTCACCCCATGACACTGCGAGCTGGGCTTGGTGGGAGGGTTTCAAGGCGTCTATCCGTGCAACTATAACTAGCTATCAAATTCGACAGGGGAAACAAAGAAAGCAACATTTACTGATTCTAGAACAACAGATACAAGCTGGAGAGCGTCTCCTCACGTCCCGTACTGACCCATGTATTTTACTTCGCTTACAACGCCTTCGTTTTCAATACAATCAGCTTTTATATACCGCTGCTGCTAAAAATATTGAATCACAACAAGGGATGTACTATCGGGAAAATAACCGTGCTGGCAAATTGTTAGCCAATGCTCTGAAAGGTCAAAAAGAAGCCAAGCGCGTTACCGCTCTCCGCAATCCGTCGGGGGGGAGCTTGGTCACTAAAGATACAGAAATATTAGAACTCTTTCGTGATTTTTATACTCGGCTTTATCAATCTGAATGTGACTTCGAGCCAGAAGCATTTGAACGACTACTATCAGGGGTACAACGGCCGACCCTATCTGACGAAGATAGAGAGGCCATGGACAAACCATTCACTTTATCAGAAATTCAATCTGCACTCAAGAGATGTGCCACAGGTCGAGCCGCAGGCCCGGACGGTCTCCCAGCTGAATTCTACAAAACTTTTAACGCTGACTTAGCTCCGTTTTTGAAACTTTATTTTTCTGCTCTGGCCGAGGAGGGATCTCCTTCTGGATCCTTCTCAATGGCAAATGTAGTAGTTTTTGAGAAAGAGGGGAGAGATCCGCAATTAACAGCTAATTATCGTCCAATTTCCCTACTAAACGCAGACTATAAAATATTTGCCACCATTCTCTCCACCCGGCTCTCCGACAAGATGTCTACTCTAATACACCCAGATCAATGCGGTTTCATTCCCGGTAGATCAACTGCTGATAATGCTAGGACTCTATGTCATGTACTGACTGCCGCAGTTAATCTTGATCGACCATTGGTTGGCCTCTCACTTGATGCTGAGAAGGCCTTCGACCGCTTAGAATGGCCCTTCTTGTTTGCAACTCTCCGCTGGTACGGATTCGGAGAAGGCTTTCTCCGTTGTCTCCGAATCATGTATGCACAGCCTACAGCTAGTATCTGTGCTAATGCTTTAAAGTCTCAGCCATTTCCCCTGCAACGCGGTACTCGCCAGGGATGCCCACTGTCTCCACTTCTTTTCGATCTCGCACTCGAACCCTTAGCTTTACTAATCCGGCAATCCAAGGATATTCATGGAGTCCCCTTCTCTCATAGGGAAATCAAAATTTCAGCATATGCTGATGACCTTATGCTCTTTGTCTCCCTAGACTCAGTGCCGGCTGTCCTAGAGCAAATTGGTAAATATTCACAACTCTCTCGGGCTATAAGATAAATTGGACCAAATCGGTAGCCTTTCCGCTAAATCCTCTGATCCATCAGGCAGATATGCAATCCTTTCCCTTTTTATGGCAACCTCGCATGGTCAAATACCTTGGGGTGCACTACTGCTCTCCTTTGGAAGACACCATCACCTTTAATGCCAAAGACTTAACCTCTAAGGTCCGGGCGCTTACTCAACGCTGGACTCCTTTAACACTTACTTGGCGGGGCCGCCTAGAAACCATTAAAATGATGATTGTTCCCAAAGTGAACTACATTTTAGAAATGCTGCCATGTCTCCTACCTCGACGTACATATAAAGATTTAGAGGGTCTTCTGACTAGATACTTATGGCAAAACAAGACACCTAGGATAGCGAAACATAAGTTACAAGCAGATAAAGAAAATGGTGGTGTCAGATTCCCTGATTTCCTGAAATACCACCATTCATTTCTTCTCAAACAAGGCGCTCGTTGGCTGGAAGAACTCACACCGAGTAGACCAGTCTGGCTAGATATAGAGGAGGACCTTTGCAAACCAATTCCTCTTACTTATCTCCCTGGTATGACTCTCCCATCAGACTCCCACTATCCACCAATGCTCTTAGACACTTTAGGTGCCTTTAATACCCTTGAGCAATCTCTAGACCCCCGACTTTGCCCGCTAGATAGACTCCCGCTTTGGCACAATGCTCGATTTCAAATACAAAATAAACCGATGGCGTGGAGCCCCTGGTACACTAGGGGCATTTGGATCCCTAACCAGCTGTTCCATGATGGTCGCTGGAAAACTTTTAGCGAATTACAAATTGAATTTGGTCTCCCAGCGAAACACTACTTTCAGTTGGTGCAACTTCAGCATTGTCTTCGGAGTGCTAAGGTGCTCCCGCCATCGGAAACCCATACCCAAGGATTGTCGGAGATAATCCAATCTATCGGGAGCTTATCGGGTGTGGCATCTAACTTTTACAAAACTTTATGTAATACTGTAAATAGAGGCACTCCTACAGCACAGAAATCCTGGGAGCGGGAAATGCATGTAACTTTGACCCCGGAGCAATGGAGCCTAGTCTGGAGCAAGGTGACACGGGTCTCTCGATCCGCCTCACTCACTCAGACACTTTTCTTTCTAGCCCACCGATGTTTCTATACTCCTGACAGGTTAGCCAAATGGAACGCCACCCAGAGCAATAGATGCTGGACATGCCATGCGGCCATTGGTTCACTAACTCATGTTATGTATGAATGCCCCGCATTACAGTATTACTGGAGTCGGGTCTGGGGTCGTATTCAATCTATTTTGCACTTTCAGGAGCCCCTCTCTTGGAAGATAGTGGGACTCCGCTCAGCTGCGGGGATCCCCTCTCTTCCCAAATCGGCTTACTTCCTTTTAGACTTTATGCTGGGCATAGCTATTTCCCTAATTACGAAATACTGGAAAAATAGCTCCCATCTGAGCCCCAATGTCTGTCTCTACAGTAAATATGAGCAAATACCTCGTATGTTAGCTTCTTCCGTTCAGACCCCCCACCACTTGTCTAAATGGAAGATGCTCAACGACTATGTTCAAACTGCTAAATGCTCTCATCTGACTGTTTAAATCTGTGTAAATCTATGTCACATGATCATTCTGTATCGCAGATACTATTTCTGTTTGTTTTGATGTACAATTACTGTTGTTTGTAAGCGCTTATATGATGATACTTATCAGCTTAGAGAAGAAGCATAGGGGTGGGGGGTAATTGGGGTTGCTTTTTCCTTATTGTATGCTTGTATTTGTTTCCTTTGGTGTGTTGTTTCTTTTTGCTTGTTGTAAAATGAAAATAAAAGTTTAAAAAAAAAAAAAAAAAAAAAAGAACCCATAGTCTGATTGTTTTATGGGGGGTGGGGGGGGGGGTGGGGAGGACAAAGGGTGGAGTGACATATTTGATCAATCATTTGCATACGTGCATATTCATTATACTTAACAAAAAACCTACACTGGATAGGAAGCCAGTATATTAAACAGGAATAATTCTTCATTGAAATATGGCAACACTGTGAGAAGTTCTCTCATGGTGCCCCTCACACAGATTCACTTAAAGCAGCAAGGGGAGAGCACACTTGCCCTCTCACCACTTTAGCCTTCTCTCCTTTTCTCCCTCTCCAAAGCCCAGCTATCTCCCTTCCTCCCCTCTGAGAGGCAGAGAGAAAGAGGAAGAACAGGGGTGAGAGCAGGGAAGCTGCTGGGCATATATACTGTTCCTCACCCCCATCCTGCTCATCCTCCCTCCTATTCACCCCATAATCCCTTTCTCTCTCTCTCTGTCCCTATACTTACCTCCTGTCCTGTTTTTTATTCTTTGTCTTCAATTGTGGAGGTGGGAAGGGGGGGCAGGGAGACAGAAGTGCAGGGTGACAGAGCTGTGTTGGGAAAGATGCTGGGCCACTGGTGGAGGGAAGGGGTGGGGTGGGAGAGATACTGGGACTGTTTTGGGGGGAGGGACATTCCAGAGACTTCAAGGGGTTGGGGGGCCAGGGAGAGAGGCACTGCAGTAGGACAGCATATAACCAGTGCTTCCCAAACCTTTCTCTGATGTACCCCATTTTAACAGGGGGAAATGCACATGACCCTGGATTGTAACCAAAGCAAATTATTACTTGAACGACTTACTAAGCAACATACAGTAGCCACTGTGTTAAAGACTCACAAAAATATATGTAAATTTATGATTTTTAAATTAACAGCTGATGTAATCACTATATCTTGGACACACGGGCTTGCAAGCTGGAGGTAGAGGCTGTGAGTAAGAGGAGGTGTCTACAAGTGTGTAATTGGGGTCTGTGTGTAAATGTTTTCATATGAATGCCTGCAAGGGGGATAGGTGTGACTGAGTGAATTGGTGTCTGTGTATGTGTGCATAAGTGAATGCATGGGTAGTGAGTGAATGAGTGAAAGTGTTTTGAGTGGAGGGGGAGTGCAGGAGCAGTCTGGTAGCATGATCAGCAGGGAGGGGGGAGTGCAGGAGCAGTCTGGTAGCATGATCAGCAGGGAGGGGGGAGTGCAGGAGCAGTCTGGCGGCATGATCAGCAGGGAGGGGGAGTGCAGGAGCAGTCTGGTGGCATCATCAGCAGGGAGGGGGGAGTGCAGGAGCAGTCTGGTGGCATGATCAGCAGGGAGGGGGGAGTGCAGGAGCAGTCTGGCGGCATGATCAGCAGGGAGGGGGAGTGCAGGAGCAGTCTGGTGGCATGATCAGCAGGGAGGGGGGAGTGCAGGAGCAGTCTGGTAGCATGATCAGCAGTGAGGAGGGGGGAGTGCAGGAGCAGTCTGGTAGCATGATCAGCAGGGAGGGGGGAGTGCAGGAGCAGTCTGGTAGCATGATCAGCAGTGAGGAGGGGGGAGTGCAGGAGCAGTCTGGTGGCATGATCAGCAGGGAGGGGGGAGTGCAGGAGCAGTCTGGTAGCATGATCAGCAGGGAGGGGGGAGTGCAGGAGCAGTCTGGTAGCATGATCAGCAGGGAGGGGGGAGTGCAGGAGCAGTCTGGTGGCATGATCAGCAGGGAGGGGGAAGTGCAGGAGCAGTCTGGTGGCATGATCAGCAGGGAGGGGGGAGTGCAGGAGCAGTCTGGTCGCATGATCAGCAGGGAGGGGGGAGTGCAGGAGCAGTCTGGTAGCATGATCAGCAGGGAGGGGGGAGTGCAGGAGCAGTCTGGCGGCATGATCAGCAGGGAGGGGGGAGTGCAGGAGCAGTCTGGTGGCATGATCAGCAGGGAGGGGGGAGTGCAGGAGCAGTCTGGCGGCATGATCAGCAGGGAGGGGGGAGTGCAGGAGCAGTCTGGCGGCATGATCAGCAGGGAGGGGGGAGTGCAGGAGCAGTCTGGCGGCATGATCAGCAGTGAGGAGGGGGAAGTGTAGGAACAGTCTGGCTGCATAATTGACGGCAAGAGCTGGCGGCATAATGAGTGGTGATTGAAGAAAAGAGAGGTAGGCAATCTGTGTGGCGATGGTGGGGCTGGAGCAGGAGAAGGCAACTAGCAGCCATTACTGGGTGAGAAGCAGGCAGCTCCCAAAGCAGCAGTGGATCTGTAGTAGCAGGAGTCTACAACAAAAGAAGCAATGGCTTGGCTCCCTTCCACTCACTAATTCACTCGCTCAGCTTACCCCACCGATCAGAGCCCCTGCATCCACTTATTCATTTAGGACTCACCTGCTACTTGTAAATAGGACGTCTATTAGCATGTACAGTATAAACTGTAAATGTATTTATTTTCAAGCCAGGGGTGGCCCAAAGGGGGTGGGGGCCATATGCAGAGACTCATTGTGGTGCTGCATTTGCATAAGGGTTATCATTTGCATATATATTTGCATAATGGTGTGCACTGACTTTTAGTAAACATGCCTCTTAATGAGTGTATGGATAAAGAAAGACTACCAGATTTCTAAATTACTATACTCCAGTGCCAACCGCCAGGCACATTAGGAAGTACTTCATAAGCAGCTGGGTCACCAGAAGTCAGCACTGACTTGATGGAACTAAAAAAAAAAAATAGCATTTTGACAGGGGATTTTAATCTGCATGCCGACAATCTGGCTTCAAGGTTGGAATCAGGATTTCTGGCCAGGCTTGGTAATCTTTCTCTCTCTCTGTTACCTACTATCCCTACTGATGTTGTTGGTATTTATCTTCAGTTCCGCGGGTCTCACTCTTATGATATCACGAATTATGCCTATTTCTTGGTTGGACCACTTTTTAGTCACAGCAACCTGTGCCTATACGTCCCTCTCCCAATCCCAGAGTTACTAATATTCCTAGTAGGAATTTTAAAAATGTCAATACCGAGAAGTTCTTAGCACTCTGTCACACTCCTGATTTGTGTTAACACCTTGCAATCATTGAAAGAAAGAATTGATGGTCTTACGTCTGCTTTGGAAACTGCACTAGATTCCTATGTCCCTCCAAGACAAGTTAGGTGTTGCAAGAGACCTTAACATCCTTGGTATTCCTCTTTCCTATGCCAACTCAAATGGGAAGTTAGAAAGGCAAAACATGCCTTGTGTAAAGGCCTGGATCACCATGCATTCGCTACCTGTAAATGGCTTCAACTAGAGCATTAACCAGGGGCTCTAAAGTGCTTCTGATTCCACTTCCCCTAGATCAATATGTTATATATTTGCAGTCTAAAACCTACAACCTTAGCAGTGCACTTACCTCTGGTGCAGAGCCATGTCATGGTACCACTAGGAATATGAGTGTAATTGATGTTACAGTCCTTATTCCCAGTTCTTCTGGCTTTTCCTGGAGCTGTTTCCATACATTTACTCCCCTTTCAGAATTTGGTTGATCCAAAATTTTGCAAACAATTAGCCAGGTAAGCTTCTCGCTAACGCATTGCCTATCTGACTCTGGAAAGGCTTGCTCCAAATTTTCCCAAGGAAATTCTACAGTTGGTTAACTTCAATTTAACTGAAAGGCTAGTTACCCACATTTTGAAAGAAAGTTATATTCAACCACTTTTGTAAAAATTGGGCCTGGACCTCCTTGTGCTCACCAATTATTGTCCAATTTCCAATCTCAATTTTCTGACAAAGATTACAGAGAAGGTGTTTTTCAACAGCTGTCTTCCTTTCTTGAAGCCAGTAATATCCTTCACCCTAAACCAGTGCTTTGCAAACTTTAATCCTGCATAACCCCATTTTAACAACTGAAAGTTCATGTAACCTCAGATAATAAAATCAAAATAGCAGGTCTCCAGCCTCCTTCCCCTCCCTCTACTCATCTAAAGCAGGAAGGCTGCAGCAACAGTAGTGGCAACAGCAGCAACAGTCAGCACTAGGGGTCCTTTGTGTCAGTGTGCAGTGTGTGCTTACAGACGCCAGTACTCAGCATGGCTTCCAGTTTAACAGGAAGTTCACCCAGGAGGGGACAAGGGCCTATGAATGTTCACTGCTCTCAGGCCACATGCTGACTGGTGACTGCCACTACTTGGCACAGGTTACAGTGAAAGCCCAGAGAGAAGGGGAAATGGCCATGTTTCTGTGACCCCATCCACTAATGATATGATCCAATTGGGGTCCCGACCCCAAGATTAGGAAGCACTGCCCTAGACAATCCAGCTTTCACCAGGTGTATAGCACAGAATCAGCACTCTTAGCCATGCTAAATGAGGTATGTTCACTAGGAGAGCATCCGTGATATGCTCCTAATTCAGTTAGATCTTAGCTCGGCATTTGTACATGAAATCTGTTAAACCGGAGACTATGATAAACCAGAAGTGAGGTTTACCAAGATAGCCCTTCAATGGTTCTCATCATACTTTACTTCTAGAACATTCACTGCTATGACTGGTCATGCTTATGCTAAGAGTTTCCCCACTTTCCTCTGGAGTCCCACAGAGTTCTATCCTGGCTGCTTTATTTGTTAATATTTTTTGGTGACCTTAGCTGCTGTAATTCAGGATTATGGTTTCAGCCCACTTCTGTTTGCTGATGACATCCAGATTTTGGCAACCAACTCTTCTTGGGATGCTTATCGTCATAGGACTTTTGATCGGGACTTTCAGACCATCATTATTTGGCTATCCCAAAGTAGGTTAATACTTAATACCGCTAAATCTGAAGCAATGTGGCTATCCCACAACACTCTCCTCCCTGTGTTTCAATCAGTCATCTCTGATATTCCACTTCCAATTCAACTTTGTATATGACCACATGGTATGACGTTAGACTCTGTTGTTTTTTCACTCACATATCTACTGTACATGGTGGTCAGAAATTCTTTTGCCATTTGCGGCTTATTGGTTCCTTGTGGAATTGTCATAATAAGGACCTGAATATTTTTACTCATGCCCTGATTTTTAGCAAATTGAATTGTCATAATTCCTTGTTAATAGGCACTCCTGCCTACAGTTTGAAAAGGTTCCGACTTGTCTAGCATATGGCTGTTAGAATATAAGAACATAAGATATGCCATACTGGGTCAACCAAGGTCCATCAAGACCAGTATCCTGTTTCCAATAGTGGCCAATCTAGGTGATAAGTACCTAACAATTTCCCCAAAAGACACAGGTTCCACAATACTTCTATTGGGTCAAGCAGTGATATCCCTGGTCCCTTTTAATAATGGTTTATGGACCTTTCCTCCAGGAACTTGTCAAACCTTTTTTAAACCCACCTACACTAACAGCTTTTACTACATCCTCCGGTAACAAATTCCAGAGTTTGATTACACGTTGAGTGAAAAAATATTTTCTCTTATTAGTCTTAAATAGGTTACCCTGTAGCTTCATTGCTTGTCCCTTAGTCTTTCTATATTCTGATAATGTAAACAATCGATCTACGTTTAACCATTCCACTTGGCCAGAATGAACAAATGGATGATGAAATGCTCAAAGAAATCAAGGAAGCTAACAAAGGTTATAGCACAGTAATAATAATGGGTGATTTCAATTACCCTGGTATCGACTGGGTCAGTGTCATGGCAGGACATGCTAGGGAGATAAAGTTCCTAGATGACATAAATGACTGCTTCTTGGAGCAGCTGGTTCATGAACCAACCAGAGGGAAAGCCATATTAGACCTAGTCCTTAGTGGAACACCAGATCTAGTGCAAGAGATAAGGGTGTTGGGACCACTTGGCAATAGTGATCATAGTATGATCACCTTTAATTTAATTAGTGGAGGAGGGATAGTAAGGAAATCCACAGTACTATCTTTTAACTTTCAAAAGGGAGACTATGATAAAATGAGGAAAATAGTTAAGAAAAAACTAAAAGGAGCAGTTGCAAAGGTTAAAGACTTACATCAAGCTTAGGTGTTGTTGAAAAATACTATCTTGGAAGCCCAGACCAGCTGTATTCCACGCTTTAAGAAAAGTGGAAGGAAGTCCAAAAAACTGCCAGCATGGTTTAAAGGTGAGGTCAGAGAGGCTGTTGTTGCCAAAAAAGCATCATTCAGGAAATGGAAAAAAGAGCCAAACGACGAAACCTGGAAACAGCACAAGCACTGGCAAGTCAAATGCAAGGCATTGATAAAGCAGGCAAAGGGAGAATTTGAGAAGAAGCTTGCTGTGGAAGGAAAAACGCGAAATAAAGATTTTTTCAAGTACATTCGTAGCAAAAAACCTGTGAGAGAGTCAGTTGGTCCATTAGATGATAGAGGAGTTAAAGGGGCACTAAGAGGTGACAAGGCAGTAGCGGAGAGACTGAATGAATTCTTTGCTTCGTTCTTTACAGAGGAAGATATAGGGATGTTACCCATGACTGAAGTGGTATTTAAAGGTGCGGAAGAATTGAAGGAAATATCGATACATCGGGAAGATGTATTACAACTATTAGATAAACTGAAGAGTAGCAAATCACCTGGGCCGGATGGTATACATCCAAGGGTGTTGAAAGAACTGAAATATGAGATTGCAGACCTGCTATTAGTAATTTGTGAATTTTCATTAAAATCATCTGTAATACCTGAAGATTGGAGGATCGCCAATGTAACGCCAATTTTTAAAAAGGGTTCCAGGGATGATCTGGGAAACTACAGATCGGTGAGCCTGACGTCAGTACCGGGAAAAATGGTAGAAACCATCATAAAGAATAAAATTACTCAGTCATGGCCTAATGGGAGACAGCCAACATGGTTTTAGACAAGGAAGATCTTGTCTTACTAATCTATTATGTTTTTTTGAAAGCGTGAATAAACAGGTGGACAAAGGTGAGTCGGTTGATATAGTGTATCTGGACTTTCAGAAAGCCTTTGAAAAGGTCCCTCATCAGAGACCTTTGGCAAAACTAAAGAGCCATGGGATAGGAGGCAGTGTACTACTCTGGATCAAGAACTGGTTAAAAGATAGAAAGCAGAGGGTTGGGCTAAATGGCCAATTTTCCCAATGGAGAAAAGTGAATAGTGGTGTACCCCAGGGATCTGTGCTGGGTCCGCTGCTTTTTGACATATTCATAAATGACCTGGAAAGTGGAATAACGAGTGAGGTTATCAAATTTGCAGATGACACAAAACTTTTTAAAGTTGTTAAAACCCAAGAGGATTGTGAAAAATTGCAAGAGGATCTTGATAAATTGGAAGACTGGGCATCAAAATGGCAGATAAAATTTAATGTGGACAAGTGCAAAGTTATGCACCTAGGGAAGAACAACCCAAACTATGGTTGCACGATGCAAGGTTCCACGTTAGGAACCACCACCCAGGAAAAGGATTTAGGCGTCATTGTGGATAGCATGTTAAAACCCTTGGCCCAGTGTGCAGCGGCAACCAAGAGAGCAAATAGAATGCTAGGTATCATAAGGAAAGGAATGGAAAATAAAACAAAAGATATTATAATGCCTCTATATCGTTCCATGGTGAGACCGCACCTTGAATATTGTGTGCAATTCTGGTCGCCGTATCTTAAAAAGGATATAGCGTTATTAGAAAAGGTTCAGAGAAGAGCCACCAAAATGGTAAAGGGGATGGAAGGATATTCCTATGAAGAAAGGCTAAAAAAGGTTAGGGCTCATTAACCTGGAAAAGAGACGGCTGAGGGGAGATATGATAGAAGTCTATAAATTAGTGAACGGAGTGGAACGGGTAAACATAGATCGATTGTTTACGTTATCAGAATATAGAAAGACTAGGGGACATGCAATGAAGCTACAGGGTAAACTATTTAAAACTAATAAAAGAAAATATTTCTTCACTCAACATGTAATCAAACTCTGGAATTTGTTACTGGAGGATGTAGTAAAGGCTGTTAGTGTAGCTGGGTTTAAAAAAGGCTTGGACAAGTTCCTGGAGGAAAGGTCCATAAACCATTATTAAGGGACCCAGGATATCAATGCTTGACCCAGTACAAGCATTGCGGAACCTGTGTCTTTTGGGGAAACTGCTAGGTACGTATGACCTAGATTGGCCACTGTTGGAAACAGGATACTGGGCTTGATGACCTTGGTCTGACCCAGTATGGCATATCTTATGTTCTTATGTACTCCATTCATTAATTTATAGACCTCTATCATATCTCCCCTCAGCTGTCTCTTTTCCAGGTTGAAGAGCCCTAACCTTTTTAGCCTCTCCTTAGGGATATCCTTCCGTTCCCTTTACCATTTTGGTGGCTCTTCTCTGTACCTTTTCTAATAACACTATATCCTTTTTAAGATACGGCAACCAGAATTGCACACAATATTCAAGGTGCAGTCGCACCATGGAACGATACAGCGGCATTATAATATCCTTTGTTTTATTTTCCATTCCTTTCCTTATGATACCTAGCATTTTATTTGCTCTCTTGGCTGTCGCTGCACACTGGGCAGAGGGTTTTAACATGTTATCCACGATGACGCCTAAATCTTTTTCCTAAGTGGTGCTTCCTAATGTGGAACCTTGTATCGTGAAACCATAGTTTGGGTTGTTCTTTCCAAGATGCATAACTTTGCACTTGTCCACATTAAATTTTATCTGCCATTTGGATGCCCAGTCTTCCAATTTATCAAGATCCCCTTGCAATTTTCCACAATCCTCATGGGTTTTAACAACTTTAAATAGTTTCATGTCATCTGCAAATTTGATAGCCTCACTCGTTATCCCCAATTCCAGGTCATTTATGGATATGTTAAAAAACAGTGGACCCAGCACAGATCCCTTCGGTACTCCACTCCTCACCTTTCTCCATTGTGAAAATTGGCCATGTATCCCTACCCTCTGCTTTCTATCTTTTAACCAGTTCCTGATCCACAATAGTACACTGTTTCCTATCCCATGGCTTTTTAATTTTGCCAAGAGTCTCTCATGAGGGACCTTGTCAAAGGCTTTTTGAAAATCCATATACACTATATCAACCGGTTCATCTTTATCTACCTGTTTATTTACACCTTCGAAAAATATATCACATTAGTAAGACAAGATTTTCCTTGGCTAAATCTGTTTTGGCTTTCCCCCATTAAACTATGATTATCTTAACAATTTTATCCTTTATAGTGATTTCTACCATTTTGCCTGATACTGGCATCAGGCTCACCAGTCTGGAGTTTCCCAGAGCACTTTTTTTAAAAATTGGCATTACATTGACTATTGTCAAATCTTCAGGTACTATAGGTGATTTTACTGATAGTTCACAGATTACTAATAGTAGTAATCTCATATTTCAGTTCTTTCAGCACCCTTGGATGTATACTATCTGGTCCAGGTGATTTGCTACTCTTCAGTTTATCAAATAGTTGTAATACATCTTCCTGGTTTATCAATATTTATTTTAATTCTTCCAATACACCACCTTTAAATACCATTTCAGGTATGGGTAACTTCCCTACATCTTCTTCAGTAAAATCTGATACAAAGAATTCATTCAGTCTATTATAGCCTTGTCCTCCCTTACTGCTCCTTTTACTCCTCTATCATCTAGTGGTCCAAATGGCTCACAAGTGTACTTGAAAACGTTTTTATTATGCATTTTTTTCTTCCTTGGCCAGCTTTTTTTCAAATTTTCTCTTTGCCTGCCTTATCAGTGCTTTGCATCTGATTTGACAGTTTCACAGATTTTCTGTTTTCATCATTTGCTCCTTTTTCCATTTCCTGAAAGATACTTTTTAGGCTACAAAATCCATCTGACCTCACCTTTAAACTATGTTGGCAGCTTTTTGGCTTTCCTTTTACTTTTCTTAAAGCATGGAATATATCTGGTCTGGGCTTCCAAGATAGTATTTTTAAACAATGCCCATGCTTGATGTAAATCTTTAACCTTTGCAGCTGGTCCTTTTATTTTTTTTCTTAGCTATTTTCCTCATTTTATCATGGTCTCCCTTTTGAAAGTAGTGGAGGAGTAGCCTAGTGGTTAGAACACTGGCTTGGTAACCAAGCAACCAGGGTTCAGTTCCCACTAGCACTCCTTGTGGCCTTGGGCAAGTCACTTAATCCTCCACTGCCTCAGAAGAAAGGTCTGGCAATCTACTTCTGGTGACACTGCCAAGAAAACCCAGGAGCTTCTGGGTTGCTAGGAGTCAGGACTGACTCGAAGGCACGCATTGCATCATGGTCTCCCTTTTGAAAGTTAAAAGGTAGTGCTGTGGATTTCCTTGCTGTCCTTCTTCCATTTACAGTGCCTTGAGAAAGTATTCATCCCCTTGGTTTTTGTCCTCTTTTGTCACATTATGTACAACCTGGAATTGAGGTTCATTTGAAAGTTAGGTAATGGACCTAACAATATAGTCCAAATTGGTGAAGTGACATGACGATAAAATACCTCATATATATAAAAACAGAAGTAAAAACTGAGTGCATATGTATTCATCCCTTTTGCTATGAAACCACTAAATAAGATCTGGTCCAACCAATTAACCTCAGAAGTTACATAATTAGTTGATTATGGTCCACCTGTGTGCAATCAGTGTCCATGATCTGTCACATGGTGCCTGTATAAATGTACCTGTTCTGAAAGGCCCCTGACTCTGCAACACCACTAAGCAAGCAACATGAAGACCAAGGAGCATTCCATACAGGTCAGAGACAAAGTTGTCAAAGTATAGTTCAGGGATGGGTTATAAAAAAAACAAACAAACCCAAATTCTGAATATCCCACGGAGCACCATTAAATCCATTATAACAAAATAGAAAGAATACGGCACCACTACAAACCTGACAAGAGAAGGCCACCCACCAAAACTCACAGACCGGGCATGGAGGGCATTAATCAGAGATGCTACAAAGACACCAAGGATAACACTGAAAGAGCTGCAAAGACCCACAGCGGAGATGGGAATATCTGTCCATAGGACCACTTTAAGCCATTCATTCTACAGAGTGGGGCTTTATGGAAGAGTGGCCAGAAAAAAGACATTGCTTAAAGAAAGAAATAAGAGAACACATTTGGAGGTTGCACAACAGCATGTGGTGGACCCCCCAAACACATGGAAGAAGGTTCTATGGTCAGATGAAACAAAATTGATCTTTTTGGCCATCATGGGAAACGTCATGTGTGGCGCAAATCCAACACGTCCCATCACCCCGAGAACACCATTCCCACAGTGAAACATGGTGGTGGCAGCATCATGCTGTGGGGATGTTTTCATCGGCAGGGACAGGAAAACTGGTAAGGATAGAAGGAACGATGGATGGCACTAAATACAGGGCAATTCTTGAGGAAAACCTGTTTCAGTCTGCCTGAGATTTGAGACTGGGATGAAGGTTCACCTTCCTGCAGGAGAATACCTTAAACATACTGCTAAAGCTGGTTTAAAGAGAAACATTTAAATGTCTTGGAATAGCCTAGTCAAAGCCCAGGCCTCAATCCAATTGAGAATCTGTGGCATTTCTTGAAGATTGCTGTACACCAATGCAACCCATCTAACGAAGGAGTTGGAGCAATTTTGCCTTAAGGAATGGGAGAAAATCCCAGTTGCTAGACATGCTAAGCTAATAGAGACATACCCCAATTGACTTGCATCTGTAATTGCAGCAAAAGGTGGCTCTACAATGTATTGACTTTGGGGGGTGAATACATATGCACACTCCTGTTTTCAGTTTTTTTTGTCTTAATTATTGTTTATGTTACAATAAAGGATATTTTGCACCTTCAAAGTCATAGGCATGTTGTAGATATCACATGGTGCTAATCCCAAAACTCCATTTTAATTCCAGGTTGTAATGCGACAAAACAGGACAAACACAGAGGGGATGAATACTTTTGCAATGCACTGTATTACATCAAATGCAATCATGCTATGATCACTATTGCCAAGTGGACCCAAAACCCTTATCTCTTGCACCAGATCCTGTGTTTCAGTATGGACTAGGTCCAAAATAGCTTCCCTTCTTGTGAGTTTATGAATCAGCTGCTCCAAGAAGCAGTCATTTATTTCATCTAGAAACTTTATCTCCCTAGCATGTGACACTGACCCAGTCAATACTAGGATAATTGAAATCACCCATTATTAATGTGTTGTAACTTTTGTTAGATTCCCTGATTTCTTTTAGCATTACATCATCCATCTGTTCATTCTGGCCAGGTGGTCGGTAGTACATTCCCACTGCTATCGCCTTCCCCTTTTTACATGGGATTTCCATCCATAAAAATTCTACAGTCTGTTTTGTTTCCTGCAAAAATTTAATTATTTTAAAAAGCTTACATACTGCCAATTGCTAAAGCATTCATGGAGGTGTACAAAACAAAATAAATACCATTATAATACATTGAATCCCTAACCCCAAATAACATAAAATAAACAAGATAAAACAAAACTCCTCTGCCCCCCAAAATACTATCTGCTATCCCTATCAATAAGGAGCCCACCACAGAGAAGCTGTTTGACCTACATTACAGGAAAAGAAAAGTCTTTAAGGTCTTCCTAAACGATAGTAAATTTGTCTCCTTCTGAAGTGCCACTGGCAGAGAATTCCACCACATAGGAACCACCACTGAAAAAATCTGTGCTCCCATCTCTGTAGATGTACCTCAGAGCAACTTCACAACACCAAATGACATTCCTCCGCATAATGCAAAGTCCGACTCAGTACATACCAATGTAACAGCTTCTTCAAATACCAGGGTCTAGTTCCTCATAAAACTTTGAATGCCAAGACCAATAATTTAAAAATACATCATTGTTTCATCAGAAGCCAATGCAGCTGATGCAGAACTCCCGTCACTGGATCACACTTCTGCAGACCCCAGATCACATGAGCAGCTGAGTTCTGCACCATCTGCAATTCCTCAAAAGATAAGAAGGCAGCCCCGCATACAATGCATTACAGTAGTCCAGGTGGATCATTACCAATGGCTGTACCACTTCACACAATGCATCCTGACTCAATGTTTCAATTGCTAAACAAAATGCAGGTTAGCAAAAGCAGCATGCACTAGCTGCGACACCTGTTACCGAAAACCAAGCTCACTGTCCATGATGATCCTCAAGTTCCAGTGTAGTTGAACATCCCCAGTAGAAAACCCCCAAACACTGACTCTCATGACTAAAGTTCCTGCAAGACAGTACCTCGGATTTCTTACTATTCAGGACTAAATGGTGCAAATGTAACCAAGCCATAATATCTTTCAAACAAGAATTCACTCGCTGGCACACAGCAACCTCATCATCATCATCAATCTCAATCAAAAGTTAGATATCATTGGCATCTAGAAAACCCATAAGCCCATGACTCCTACAAATAGCACCCAGTGGACTCAAATAAATATTAAACAATACTTGGACCCCTCATAACCAATGCTGAACCACAGAGTATTGTGATCCCTAATGAACACAAAACCGCCAACCAGTCAGAAACGAGATCAGCCATTGAAGGACCAAACCACCAATCCCTAAGACCTTACAATGAATGACCAGAACCTCTGGATCAACTAAATCAAATGCAACCAACAGATCCAACATCATCTCCAATGCTGTTCTCCCCCTATCCTGGATTTTACCCAAAAAAGTCAAACACTGCGACCAAAAGGGATTCTGTACCAGACCCTGCCAGAAATCCAACCTGCCCCTAGTCTAAACCCTCCTACTGATCCAAAAAAGCTGACAATTTCACCGAAACTGCCTTCTCCACTACCTTAGCCAACCCCATCAGAGAGGAGATAGGACGCAGATTGGAACATTGCAAATCAATACCCTTTTTTGTGATCAAAACATGGCTTCCTTCAACTCAGAAGGCTAGCTGCCCTGGACAAAAGAAACATTGACCAGGTCCATCATCCACTCTAACATCAACTCAGGGGCCTGCCAAAGGAGCTGTCCCCAGTACTGGATCCCGATGCATCCAAGTGAAATGTAATCCCTGTAGTATCACCCTCAAATTGCTCACCAAAATCGTGGTGAAAGGTGACCATTTCACTTCCACTATCAACTCCACCCACTTTTCCTGGATTCCTCATCACCTGGGCCCAAAGACCCTTAACCTTCTCTTAAAAATAATCTGCCACCTTATCCACAACCAACACCTGCCTATGCCTATTTGACCTCTTACCTTGCCCTAAAAGGTGACGGGCTGCCTGAAAAATTGCTCGAGGCTTATTCCCTGCTGCAGCAATTTTAAGCACCAACGTCCATAGCCTACCTTCATCTATCCTCCTCTGTGGTTTACACAAAACCCGATCTGAATCTACTCCCCTTCCCCCCACCCCACACAACCCCAAAAGGAATTATAAAATGGTCCAACCAAGGGAATGGGATACCCGGTTGCACTACCAGATCCCAACCATCCACAAATTTCTCTGACCCAAATAAGCAATCTAAAGTATTTCCCTTACAATGCATGGTGCCCTGTACCATCTGCTGAAGACTCATGTCACTAAACAAGGACAATAAAAGCTGTACAAAACTAAGCAGATTTACCAGATTAAAATCTCCTAAAACCAATAAATCAGGATAGTCTAAATGAACTAATGCCACACTATCCCCAAATGCACCCTACTGCTCCTGGGAGAGCTCAGGTGGATGGTACACCAATAAAACACCCACTTTCTCAGAACCCCTCATTTCCATTAATAAGCCTTCACATGGCTGATGAATCCCCCATTCTACTTGAATAATATTTCACTTGGTATGATAAATTATAGCCATAAACCTACCTTGCTTGCCAGACCTGGCCACTTGTTTGGGAGGGACAGGGAAGACACAATGTGCACTGTGCTCTAATCAATGCCTGTTGTTCTTGTCAAAAATGGCATGTTTTATCTGATGTTGTTAGGGATGAAAGGTTGGATTTTTTTTGTTTATAGTCGAGACCTGGTTTTCCTTGGGGGAGGGGTGGTAGCTAATTTGCTTTGTTTTCCAGGCATATGTTGGAGGACAAAGCAAATTAGCTACTACCCCTCCCCCTGAGGAAAACCAGGTCTCGACTATAAACAAAAAAATCCAACCTTTCATTCCTAATAACATCAGATAAAACATGCCATTTTTGACAAGAACAACGGGCATTCATCAGAGCACACTGCACATTCTGTCCTCCCTGTCCATCCCAAACACCTCTCCTTAAGCCCTGCAAAAACACTAACCCTCCCTAACCGTTTAGCATCCAAATCTAACCCTCCCTAACCCCCCTAGCATCCAAATCTAACCCTACCATGCACCGCATAAACTCCTCGCCCCATCACCACCTCAATCACTTCCCCCTTCTCCCTATTAATGGAGAAACACATACTCTGTCACCCCACTATCACGCAACACATAACTCCACACCTACTGCCCCCAAATATACAACACTAACACCCCCCTACCCTGGCGTTCCCCACAGCATTCCAAGTGGGGGCCCATCTGGAGCTCAAATGCTCTTTTGAAAGCAAGAACCGGGGATCTGTTGATGACATCAGCAGTAGGGGCCTTAGTGAAACACTACCCACAAGTGGTTTCAATCATACCTTAACACCCAAAGACAGAAGGTCAGTGTAGGGTCACATACATCTGCTGCTTTTCAAACAACACAAGGGGTACCTCAAGGATCTTCTCTGTCGGCCCTGATCTTTAACATTTACATATTGCCAGTATGCAATATTTTCAAGAAGCACAGGCTAAAATATGCTATCTATGCTGATGACATTATGGCATGCACCCCAATCGACCTAGACTCTCCAGATTACTCTTCCATCATAAACTGTCTCCAAGAAATATCCATCTGGCTTTCCAACAATAACCTAAACATAAATATGAAAAACACTGAGGCACTAATCATCACTTGGAATACCTCGAACATCCTACCCACTTCAATAACAGTAGCAAACTCTATCATCCCAATTAAGGATGAAATTCGATACCTTGGAATAACACTTGACCGCCAGCTAAACCTACAACCACACAACAACAGAATCACTAAAAATGCATTATACAAGCTTGCCACCATTCGGAGACGCAAGACACTCCTCAACCAGGACCATTTCTGATCAGTTTGTCAAGCAATTATAACCCCTATCCTAGACTATTGCAACACCTTTATCAAGGTCTACCAAAGCAAGCTACACGATCATTACAACTGGTACAAAACACAGCCGCTAGAGTCATCACAGGTGCAAATAAGCAAGAACATATAACCCCCCTCCTACATCAACTCCACTGGCTTCCTATCACCACACGTGCTAGATACAAATCTGCCCTGACTGTATTCAAGATAAGAAATCACATGACAGCGGGAGCTCTAGAGGAGATGTTCTACACCAGATATAATAATAGACCTAGGAGACAGAGTACAATTGACACTATCCCTACGCCCGCTGAATACAAGAGAGCAAATGAATCAATGACAAAGAGAGCATTCTTGCTTGCAGCACCAGACATATGGAACTCTCTCCCTGGAAAACTAAGGTCCACCGCTGACATGAAGGACTTTAGAAAACAACTAAAAACATTCTTTTTTGCTGATCATTTCCATGTAACCACTTAACTCTTGACCAGTTGAACCTCACCCACTTACTGTATGTACATATGTTCTTTGTAAATAAGTTATGCATCAGTGCATCTCCTGCATGCCACCCCCTTCAAGTTTCATAACAAGTTCTTTGTAAATCCTGTGAGTTATAATGTAAACCGCTTTGATTCAATGATAAAGTGGTATATAAGAACTGTTAAATAAATAAATAAACAAATAAATCTGGGGCTCCCCCAACACTGGCTACAATTCAGGCAGGCCAGCAGGGCTCTGGAAAGCTGACAAACTCCACGGGTACAGCAGCAGGTAACACAACTCAGCACAGTCTCTCCTACTCGCCTGGAGCTCAAATGATCTTTTAAAAGCAGGAGCAGTCATTCCGTAGATGACATCAGCAGGAGGGAGAGGCCTTAGTAGAACACTTCTGAGCTCCCCCAATGCCATCTACAATCCTGACAGGCTAACAGGGCTCTGGACAGCTGACAATTTGTGACTGAATGCCCTCTCTAACATAGAGTGCAATCCCTCCACCAATTTGATCTACCCTATCATTGTTATATAGTTTGTATCCAGATATCACAGTGTCCCATTGGTTGTCCTCCTTCCACCAGGTCTCTGAGATACCAGTCATATCTAACCTTTCATTCAATGCTATATATTCTAACTCTCCCATCTTATTTTTTTAGGCTTCTAGCATTTGCATACAAGCATTTTGGAGGTTGTATTTTATTTGCATTAATCTGATTATCATTTCATAGGTGTAATTTAGAATCTTTCAGCTCTGTCTGCTCTGTACTTATGGGCATCTGGGTTATTTTTATCTTTATTGGAACCTTTCAGTGTGCAGCGGCGGCCAAGAAAGCAAATAGAATGCTAGGTATCATAAGGAAAGGGATGGAGAATAAAACAAAGGATATTATAATGCCTCTGTATCGCTCCATGGTACGACCGCACCTTGAATATTGTGTGCAATTCTGGTCACCGTATCTTAAAAAGGACATAGAGTTATTAGAAAAAGTACAGAGAAGAGCCACCAAATTGGTGAAGGGGATGGAAGGCTACTCCAATGAAGAGAGGCTAAAAAGGTTAGGGCTCTTTAACCTGGAAAAGAGACGGCTGAGGGGAGATATGATGGAGGTCTATAAATTAATGAATGGAGTGGAACGGATAAACGTGGATCAATTGTTTACGCTATCAGAATATAGAAAGACTAGGGGACATGTAATGAAGCTACAGGGTAAACTATTTAAGACAAATAAGAGAAAATATTTTTTCACTCAACGTGTAATTCAAACTCTGGAATCTGTTACCGGAGGATGTAGTAAGGGCTGTTAGTATAGCTGGGTTTAAAAAAGGTTTGGACAAGTTCCATGGAGGAAAGGTCCATAAACCACTATTAAAAAGGGACCCAGGATATCAATGCTTGACCCAGTACAAGCATTGTGGAACCTGTGTCTTTTGGGGATATTGCTAGGTACGTATGACCTAGATTGGCCACTGTTGGAAACAGGATACTGGGCTTGATGGACCTCGGTCTGACCCAGTATGGCATGTCTTATGTTCTTATGATTTCCTAAATTCCCTCTTTTGCTAGTATCGTTCAAGGATACATCCTTCCGAACCATGTGCTCATGGACAAGTATTGGGAGTCAATATAATTGCTTTAGGAAGGATGTGACATGTTCAAATATGGAGGCTCCATATAAGGTTCAGGCCGCAGTGTTCAAGGTCATTTGAAGAGGATGAAGTGTGTAGTCTAGCAGGCTGTGGAGAATGATATTTGCATAATCCAAGTGTGGAAAGATAAGTACCTGGAATAAGGTGCGGAGGTCAGCAGCCTCCAGCAGTGACTGTAGATGATAGAGGGTCTTTATTTTGTGGTATATTGCCTTGGTAATAATGTTTGTGTGTTTCCATACTCAATCGATGGTTCAGGGTGACTCCTAGGTAATGCACTTCTGGCTTTGTCTTCAGTTCTGCATCGTTTACCAGTAGAGAAAATGATGGGATGAAGATTGGATCTTTTGTGAGAAACAACACTTCAGTCTTGTTGCATACCTTTCTCTTCCAACAGAATTCAGAACAGAACAATCATATCAGTTATTTTTAATGGCTGTAATGGTTGGGGCAAGTTGCCTCAGGCCTGAGGGCTGGGGGTTCAAATTCCACTGGAGGACAGCAACCTCAGGCTGCAGGGACTGGGGTTTCTAGTCCCACAGGCACTCCTTGTGGCCTTGGGCAAGCCACTTAACCCTTCGTTGCCTTGGGTACAAAAAAATGTAGATTGTGGGCCCTTCAGAGACAAGGGAAATATATACCATACCTGAATGTATACCACTTTGACCCGGTGAAAAGCAATATATAAGCATTGCTAAATAAAGTAAGTACACAATTATATTATTTTTAAAGACTTATTATAGAAAGTAATTAGTTTAATCTGATATATTTAATTGATTGTAATTATCTTATCAAATGGAATTATAAAATGTGTATTGTATCCCAGATGTGGGGAGGTTTTTAAGTTTTATTTAATATAATATGATCTACCTTGAATCTTTGTAGAAAAAAGTAGAATATAAATGCCAATTAAATTTATAATTAAGTAGATATAAAGATACATATAAAAATAGAGAGAAAGGGAAAGAGGGAGAGATAAACAGAGAAAATGATTGCAGAGGAAGATCATACATTCTACCCAGTCTGCCAGTCTTTACCAGCTACAAAGTTCTACAATCCCTTCCCATCTTTGAGATTCTCTACATTTGTCAAGCTTTCTTGAATCCAGTTACCATCTTCAACTCCACCATCTTCACTGCAAGGTTATTTCATGCGTAACTCACCCTTTCCGTGAAGAAATATTTTCTGAGATGATTCCTGAGTCTGGCCCCTTTACTCTCATCCTATGTCCTCTCATTTCAGAGCTTCCCTCACATTGAAAGAGCTTGATTCCTATGCATTTAAACCATGTAGGTATTTAAATGTCTCAGTCATATTTCCCCTATCCTATCTCTCTCTTTCTCCAGGGTACACACATTTATATATATATAGTTTTCAATTTATTCTTTATTACATTTTTCAAATATAAACAAGACAAAGCTTGTACAGAAAAAGGAAACTCTTATGAAAATAGCAAAGGACTAGTATAAAGAAAACTTCCAAAAAGCATAACTTGCAGTCCACAATTTATATGGAGCCTGATCCTGGAGGGGGCACGTCCGGGCTGTTCAGACATTCCCAGACAGGACAGGCTCCGTGGCACCTGATTCTGCACCGCAGGAGCTAAATGCTCCCAGGACATGCAGGATCAGGCAACAGGGCAGCATAGCATGCCCCTTCCTCAGCCGAGGGGACGTCCTCGAGTCAGCATAGCCAGGTCCCCCCATCTCGCTTGTGCATGATGGCCCAATGACCCACCCCCAATCCGGTTTCCCCACCGCCCGGCCCTTGGCGAGTCTGCTGGGGCTGGGATTGGGCAGTGGGGCAGTGCCTACTGTGTGTCCGTTGCGTTGAGGAGGGGGGGCACTGCTGGCCCAGGGTGCACAGGACCAGTGCTTATTACACCTTTAAGGTGAAATAAGCAGTGCATACCCCTGGTGCTCCCTGGACGTACAGGGCTGTGACCTGGATTGGCCCTGTACATCCATGTGACTGGCCTGCCCCCATCTCCCCGCATAGAGCACTGATTTATACACAATTACGTATTTACAATGAAAACGTAGGAGAAATGTAGCACCCAGTTGAATTGCTCCAGATTTAAATAAAATAAATTGCTCGCGGTGTTTTTGTATCTCTCATGCAATGTCTGGGAATATAGAGACAGAGAAGCCACAAAAGCTAACAGATCGCTTTTTAAAATACATTTTAAGTATCCAGTCTCTATCTGCCTCTAGAGCACGTGAAAGAAGTAAGATTCATGTTCCGAGACATCCAATATTTCAGAGACATTGAACACTTTCATGTTAGCATCAATCAATGAACTACAGTAGTTGGCTCTTTTTTACCCACAGGTAAACAGTAAACTTTAGTCATCGGTAGTATAAGCTCCAAAGGAACTGGCAAAGCCTCCAAAAGATACTTCTTAAACATCTCCATTGCGGAGGCTCCAGCTGTTCTAGGAAAGTTCAAAACTTGCAAGTTAACCGCATGAACAGAGTTCTCCAAAGTTTTGAGCTTAAATATTAGTGAAATAATATCTTTCATTACAGCCAAGCTTGTATCAGAGACTGTAGCCAACTGGTGACCATGATCTTCAAATTTCATCTTTAAATTATCAACAGCACTTGCAGAGGCATCAAGCTTCTCAGAGTTATGTTGAACTCTTGTGAAGATATTAGCATTTTGCCTGGAAATGGCATGTGACAGATTAATTGTGGCTTGCCAGATAGTGTCGTGTAATCTCCTTAGGCTATTCAGGGTAGAGGACACAATCGGGGAAACTCCAGGTGCCTGTTTACCAACACCAGGGCTGCTGGCCATTGGTGCTCCTGTGCAGACACTTCTCCCGGGTAGTCCCCAGTGATACCAGAGACTTCCTCTTGCCCATGAGCCATCGAGTCCCCTCAAGCTGAGCCCAACACAATGCTGAGGTCTGACGAGGCATGCTCCGAATTGATAGATGAAGGGAAAGAGTCACTCGGGCATGATGGCGGCATCCGTACATCAGGGGATAGTGATATATCAAGGTTGGAAAGCTGTGGTAGTTCCTCCTTACTAACCACAGACAAACCCAAATATAACCTCCGAATCTCAGCCTCAGATATCCCCAAATATCGATCAATGGAACCTGTAAGCACAAGTTGAGATGCCAAGGGGTAAGTCCTTGTCTCTCCTTTGTGTTTAGGCATCAAACAGAACGTGGCTCTAACTCATGCAGCTATCTTGAAACTCCACACCCCCATATTTGGACATTTAAATCCATCTTCACATGCTTTATAATGAAGACCACTGGCCATTTTATTCTCTCTCTCTTCTGTGCTGATTCTGTCCTTTTTATATCCAAATGAGATTACTAGAGACTTATGTTGCTGTTAAATGCCATCGAGTCAGTGTCAACTCATGGCGACCCTCCTCTGGATAGTTGTCCTAAATTGTGTTCGGTCTTCAGTCAGGCAGCTCATTGTTGACAGACTGACACCTGTAGCTGCTGTTATTGTATTATCCATCTCATTGTTGACCTTCCTCTTTTGCATTGACTTCTACCTTGCCAAGCATGATGGCTTTCTCTAATGATCCCTCTCATTGCATGATGTGTCCAAAGTATGAAAGTCGAAGTCTTGTCATCTTAGCTTCTAAATTAAGCTTACGTTTGATCTCTCTCTAGTACTGACTAGTTTGTTCTTCAAGCAGTTCATGGTAAACACAGTATTCGTCACCAGCACCATAACTCAAAGGCATCAATTTTCTTCCTGTCTATCTTTTTCACTGTCCAACTTTCACATCCATATGACGTAATTGAAAATGCCATGGCTTGAAAAAGTTGAATCTTTGAATGGGGAGAGACATCTCTGCTCTTAAGAATCTTGTCTAGGTCCTTCATAGCCATTCTGCCAAGAACAATGTGTCGTCAGATTTCTTGACTGCTTGTTGCTTCTTTATTGATAGTTGATCCAAATAGGTTAAAGTTGTCCACTATTTCAATATCTTCTCCATCAGCGATGAACATTGATTTTGCCAGCTGTCATGATCTTTGTCTTCTTTACATTAAGGTGTAGGCCCATTTTAAGACTATGTTCCTTGATTTTGAGAAGCAAATGTTTCAGATCGTCTTCACTTTCAGCCAGTAATGTGGTGGTATCAGCATACCAAAGATTGTTGATGAATCTTCCACCAAACTTCTGTTGTCTTCATGCAATCCTGCTTCTCTGATGATTTGTTCTGCATATAAATTAAACAGGTAGGGGGAACGTATGCAGTCTTGTCGTACACCTTTGCTGATTTTAAACCATTCTGTCTCTCCTTGTTCCATTTGAACTGTTGCTTCTTGATCGGTTTAAAGGTTGTGCAAGAGAACAATCAGGTTTTCTGGTATAACCATGCTTCTTAATGTGGCCCAGGGTTTCTTATGGTTTACATAGTCAAAAGCATTGCTGTAGTCAATAAAACACAAATAGATATCCTTTTGGTATTCTTTAGTCTTTTCAAGTATCCATCTTACATCCGCAATGAAGTTTCTTGTTCCACGCCCTTTCTTGAACCCTGCTTGCACTTCAGGTAGTTCTCATTCCAGGTATGGTTGTAGTCTCTGTTGAATAATCTGCAGTAGAATCTTGCTGGCATGTGGGATCAGAGCAACTGTGCAATAATTTCCTCAGTCAGTTGGATCATCTTATTCAGAGGCACTATCACCTCCTTCTTCCTGCTGAGCTTTCCTCTTTCTATGCAGTCAAGTATCCATCAGGCTTTTATTGTCATGTTTTCTTCTTGTATGGTCAAGTTGAGGTACTTCCTCACTATACTGTACCGAGGGCCAGTGCAAAGATTGGAGGCTCTCTAATCAGGCTGTCCATCCTTCCGCCCTTCCAGGGGGGTGCCCATTGCTGCCACTGCCACTCCTCTCTGCGTCTGCAGTAAGGGAAATGGTTTTCAAACCATGAGCAGCACTTACCTCAATCCTTCGCTGCTATGTCATACTTCATAGCTACTAGCACCTGCCACTTCCACTCCTCTCCGATTCAACTTCAGGTTTCTGAAGAAGGGTGGAAGGAACAGGTCTAAAAGCCATGAACCATGACAGTGTCGGGGTGAGTGTTGTGTCATAGTTTGAAAGCAATTTCTCCCACTTCAGGCCCCAGAGAGGGATGGCAATGGGATCCCCTGGAGGGCTGGCGCTATAGGCGACCACATAGTTCACCAAATGGGGTTGCTGACCCTGAAGGTACCACACCCTTGGTTTTTGGCTGCATTATTTTAGCATTAAATCTTAGCTGCCATTGTTGTTGTTGTTAAGTGCCGTCGAGTCGGAGTCGACTCAAGGCGACCCTCTGGATAGCTATCCTAAATTGTGTTCGGTCTTCAGTCAGGCGGCTCATTGACGACAGACTGGTACCCGTAGCTGCTGTTATTGTAGCGATCCATCTCATTGCTGGCCTTCCTCTTTTGCGTTGACCTTCTATCTTGCCAAGCATGATGTCTTTCTCTAATGATCTCTCTCTTCGCATGATGTGTCCGAAGTATGAAAGCCGAAGTCTTGTCATCTGAGCTTCTAAAGAAAGCTTAGGTTTGATCTCCTCTAGTACCGACTGGTTTGTTCTTCGGGCAGTCCATGGTATACACAGTATTCGCCGCCAGCACCATAATTCAAAGGCATCAATTTTCTTCCTGTCTGTCTTTTTCACTGTCCAGCTTTCACATCCATATGATGTTATTGAAAATACCATGGCTTGAACAAGTCGAATCTTTGTATGGAGAGACACATCTCTGCTCTTGAGAATCTTATCTAGGTCTTTCATAGCCATTCTGCCAAGAGCAATGCGTCGTCTGATTTCTTGACTGCTTGTTGCTTCTTTATTGATAGTTGATCCAAGTAGGTTAAAGTTGTTCACAATTTCAATTTCTTCTCCTTCAACGATGAACCTGTTGATTATGCCAGTTGTCATGATCTTTGTCTTCTTTACATTAAGGTGCAGGCCCATTTTGAGACTATGTTCTTTGATTGTGAGAAGCAAATGTTTCAGATCATCTTCGCTTTCAGCCAGTAATGTGGTATCATCAGCATAGCGAAGGTTGTTGATGAGTCTTCCACCAATCTTCACAAGCTGCCATACTAGCTGCCATACTCTAGACCATTTCTCAAGCTTTGCTAGATCCCTCCTCATGTTATCTACACCCTTCAGGGTTTGTACTCTGCTGCAGATTTAAGAATCTTCTGCAAAAAAACAAACCTTTCCTGACAGCCCATCCTCAATATCGCAGACAAAAAAGTTGAAAAAAATTGAATAAAAGGACTGATTCCCTATGGCCATGCCACTGGTAATGTCACAACCTCAGAGTGAACTCCATTTATCACTACCCTTTGCAACTTCCCACTTAACAAGTTTCTGACCTACACAGTCACTTTAGGGCCCAATCTAGTTAGTGAAAGGCCTTGCTTAACTCTAAGTATACAACATCTAGCACTCTCCCCTGATCCAACTCTAAGGTCACCCAGTCTAAGAAATTGATTAGATTTGTCTGACAAGACCTAGCAGTGCTTAAATTATGATTGTATATTCAGTATTACTATCCTGAAAGCAGCTGAGGATGAGCATATGTGGAAAACAGCGTACAGATATATTTATTTATTTTATTTATTTATTTAAAAGCTTTTCTATACCACGCTCTTTAAAATCAGTGCGGTTTACAATTAACATTTCTTGTACAGAGCAGGAAGGACCTGCCTTATGCTTACATTGAACAGGTGCAGTAACTTGGAATTGTAACTGGGGTAACAATATACAGGCTTGACCCTTTGTCACCATGCCATACAAAGGCGTGGTTGGGTCTAAATACTATGTACAAATCTTGTCAGTTATTTATAATTTTACAATCTTAGTATATAAACACTTGTTCGACATCATTGTCCTAACCGATAGTTGGGTTGGAGTCTACCATTGTCCTGGTCTGCATAGGGTATGAGGGGGGTGCTGTCGGGGGTGGGCTGGGGTGTAGCAGTTGAGGATGCGTTGTTAGGCTCTGAGTAATGTAGAAGAAATAGGTGATGCTTAAGGGCTTTCCTGCATTGGGTGGTGTCATTGATCGCTCTGATATTGGGAGGGAGGTTATTCCAACACTTTGGGGAATAGAATGCGAAGGCTCTGTTCCTTGTTGCCTGAGAACATTTTGTTGTTTCCATGGGAATTACCAGTGTGTTTGTGGCTAATGTCCTTTTTGATCTGTTGTTGGGAGTTGGGGTGAGGAGGTCTGTGAGGGAGGAGGAGGATATCTTATTGATGGCTTTGAAGGTCAGGAGTAGTACTTTGTGAGCCTGCCGTTGATTGGTAGCCAGTGTAGGTCTTTCAGGATTGGGGTTATGTGGTCTCTTCTGAATATCCCGCAGAGGACACGGGCAGCAGCATTCATCGCAAGTTGTAGTGGGTTTAGAGTGCTCCTGGGGAGACTGTGCAGAATGGCGTTAGCATAGTCGAAGTGGGGAGTTACAAGCGCTTTGAAAATTGTTCGGAAGTCCTCTGGCAGCAGCATGGGTCTTAGGTGTCGTAGTGTCCTGATCTTGTGGTATATGGCCCTGACAGTGTTGTTTATGTGGGCATTCAAATCAAGATGCTGGTCTAGTGTGACACCCAGGTAACGTATTGTGGGTTTACTTGGGAGCTCTGCGTCTCTCACTTTTATTGTCGTGGGGGGAGAAAGGTTTTTGTTTCTTGTGATGAACAGGACCTCGGGTTTTTTTAAATTGATTCGGCGGTTCTGTGAGTGAAGCCAGTCGGTGATTGCATTGAAGCAATTCACTAGTGCTGAAAAGTTGGGTTTCATGACATTGAATGGGGCAAGTAGCAGTACATCATCCGCATAGATCAGGCAGGAAATTTTGAAGGCGCGGATGATTTCGCATATGGGCTGCATGTATATGTTGAAGAGTAACGCTGATAGAGAAGAGCCTTGGGGAACCCCCTGACCTTGTTGAAAAGGCTCAGAGGTCTTGGAACCCATCCATACATGCTGCCATCTGTCTGCTAGGTAGGATTTGCACCATTTCCAGGCCAGGCCCTGGATTCCCTTCTCGTGGAGGCGTGTCAGGAGTTGATCGTGGTTGATGGAGTCGAATGCAGCAGCGATGTCCAGGAAGATAAGTGCAAACCCATTTCTGATATTGTCTATCCCTCTGCTTAAGGTATTGATTAGTGTGGTAAGTAACGTCTCAACTCCATGTGATTCCCTGAATCCGTGCTGGCAGGGATCTAGAGGGGCTGTGGTATCGATGTGTTGCTGGATCTGCCTTTGGACAACTTTCTTGATTATTTTGGCTAGCAGGGGGATACTTGAGATCGGACGGTATGATTCAGCCTTCTGGGGGTCTAGTCTGTTGTTCTTCAGAAGGGGTCGTATGGAAGTCTGTTTGTTTGAGGGTTGATGGGAAGGTTCCTGTTGAGAAGGATAGGCTCATGATCCTGGCTAGGATTGGGCTGAGTTCTACACGCATCACTCTTATCCAGTATGCTGGGCAGGGGTCGTTTGGGCCATAGTGATACTGATGGCAGCAATGATGTCCTCGATGCTTCTCTCGGATGGTGACATGAGTTCTGTGAGCAGTGACTGTAGGCGTGGGTTATGACGAAGTGTGGGTCTTGTGGCTGTGTCGGCTGTGATGGATTTGGCCTGTAGGTAGTCTGCATATACCTGGGGTTGTATTGGTCCTAGCTGGGGGGACGATGGTTCTTTCATTAAGGACTTCACTAAGTTGAAGAGGTCCCAGGGCTTGTTTAGGGAGCAGTGAAGGAGCTCAGCATGGTGTTCTTTCATTTTCTCTGAGATTGTTTCATGGTGTACTTTTAAGTGGGATGTGTATGCTGACTGGGCCGCTGGAGAACGGGAGCGCCGCCATTTTCTCTCGAGTTTCCTGAGGAGGAGAAGGGAAGTCCACAGCTCTGCGGAGAACCAGAGGGCCAGCTTCCTTCTTCTTGCTGGTCTGTTTGGATCAAGTGGCTTGTCCGCGGAAGGTAGCTGAGAGAATGAGCTCAGGGTGTCGTTCCATGTGGCTATCATGTCGTTGAGGTTGGCTGATGGCTGTTTGAGATTTGGAAGTACGCACTTGATGATCTCTTCTTTGTTGAGGGACCTGAAGCGCCCTGCAGATGCCCGAGATGTGTCGCTTGTCCCACTGGGTGATTTGTGTTCTTGCTGTGGGGGAATCTGGAATGTGATTAGGCTGTGGTCAGACCATGGGACGGGGGTGATGGTTAGGTTGAAGTTGTGGTCTTGGCTTGTGTCTAGTCATGCGGCAAAGACCAGGTCCAGTGTGTTTCCTCTATGGTGGGTGGGAGCATTGACAATCTGTTTGTAGCCCAGCTCAGGCAATGCCTCAAGGAAGGCGTTGGTGTGGTTGCTTTGGAGTGCTCTCAGGTTAAAATCACCCATCACCCAGTTTGGCTTGCGCGGGTTTTCTGGGTTACAGTCTAGGTCAATTATGTTAGAGAGGTCTTCCGGGGGGAGGTTTGGGCTCTGTATATGAGGTTAATGGTGCTGTGTTTGTTTGAATATTGCAGATAGCTGCAATATTCATTCCTTTATCTAAATAACTATCTGAATAGCTTTAGGTCTGCCTATTTGCGATTCTAAAGTTAGCAGGATAGCTATCTGGATAGAGGACTGATCATTGCTATTATCTGGAGAACTTTTGGGAACACCCACGCTCCACCCTCACTCTGCCCCCAGCACTTACTGGATATTTTTGGGTGTATCAGTAATGCTTTTCAGAAGCACTATCCAGACAGTGCCACTGAAAATTAGCAGATAGCAGGTACCACTATCAGGATAAGTGTTTGAATATAGACCCAATATATGTGCATTGATTATGGTCACATAGGCTGGCTACACGACCAAACCTTTTTGACTTTTTAGTAAGATTAATCTCTGGTGTTTAGGTTTGGTTTCTACTGTCCAAATGGTCAATAGTATTTTCACCTTTCACCTTGATATCTTTTCAATTGGTCTTTCAGTAAATTATATTTAGGGCTTCTGATTTCAAACAATAAATACAGATAAAACAGTCTTAGAGCAAAAACAAAAACAAAATAAATGTTTGTTGGATAAACACTCCTTCCTTTCCCTATTTTGAATACTGCAGTGTATTTTTGTGTTTTTTCCATGCTGATGACCTCTCAACTACACAAATACTGTCTGTATATATGCTTTATTCCACCTGAAAAAGTATCTAGCAATGGCACCTGTACTGCCAAAACACTTACAGACTGATTTTTTGTATTCTGAAAGAACTCCGAAATCAACTGGAAAACACACACCTAAATTTATAGGGCCTGATTTTTGAAAGGCATCTACATGGTTTGCAGCTCAGTAAACAGTGTAGATGCCTTAGTTGGGGATATTCAACAGCACTTAGAAACATAGAAAAATGTAGACAGAAAAAGACCACATGTCCTATCTAGTCTGTCCTTCCATATCAACAACTACAACAGTCCCCTTTTTTCCTTTAGAGATCCTCTGTGTTTGTCCCATGCTTTTTTGAATTCAGATACTGTCCTCATCTCTACCACCTCCACTGGGAGACTATTCCACAGATCCACTACTCTTTCCTTAAAGAAATATTTCCACATATCACTCCTGAATCTATCCCCTTTCACTCTCATCCCAGGGAGGAGTGGCCTAGTGGTTGGGGCAAGGTACTACAGGCCAGAAGGTCGGTGGTTCAAATCCCACTAGAGGACAGCAACCTTGGGCCAGAAGGACTGGGGTTTCTAGTCCTACAGGTGCTCCTTGTGGTCTTGGGCAAGCCACTTAACTCTCCATTGCCCATGTTCCCTGTAAGTATTAGTGTATGTGTCTCATATCCCCTCGTGTTAAATGTATCCCACAACCGCTTTGACCTGGTGAAAAGCGGGATATAAATGCAGCTAAATAAATAAATGTACCCTCATAGCAGAACTTGCTTTCAATTGACAGAGGCTCTCCCCCTGTGCATTTATGCCAAGGAGGTATTTAAATGTCTCAATCATATCACCTCTATCCTGCCTTTCCACTAAGGTGTACATATTAAGATCCTTAAGTTTGTCCTCATATATTTTATAATGAAGACCACTAACCATTTTAGTAGTCACCCTCTATACTGACTCCAGCCTGTTTATATCCTTTTCAAGCTGCGGTCTCCAGAATTTCACACAATCCTCCAAATGAGGTTGCAACAAAAACTTATAGAGAAGCACTATCACCTCCTTTCTTCAGCTGGCCATTCCTCTCCGTATGCACCCAAGCATCCTTCTAGCTTTTGCCATCACCTTTTCTACCTGTTTAGCTACTTTAAGATCATCAGACACAGCCACGCCTAGGTCCCGCTCTTTTTTAGTGGACAAAAGTACTTCACCCCCTATACTATATTGCTCCTTTGGATTGCTGCAGCCCAAATGCATGACCTTAAATGGTTAGTGCCATTGAATATCTCCTCCTAAATCCCCTACACGCTCCAATACTATCTGGTTAGCATCGGGGCATTTTGGGGGCAGAGAATGGCACCAATGGGGCAGAAACGATCTTGGATGCTGCCCGGTTAGCAATCTGCACCTTAAAGATAGGTAAGGGAAACTGTTGCCTATCTTTAAGGTGCTGGAGCTAACTAGGCAGCATCCAATATCGCTGCTGCCCGGTTAGCTTTGGCGGCTTCCGGCTTGTGCGGCGATCACCAGATATTCAGTGCCGTCACCATGACATTGAATATCCGGTTTAGGGATCAGCCGTCGTGTCCAAAATTCAAATAATTGAAGATTGGGCCCATAGTATATAAGCACCTATTTATAGATTGTTAGGCTTGTATTATTAGGGAATGTATTCTTGAGCATTCATTTGGGTGCTTGAAAATTTGGAGTGCTCATTAATCACGTGTGCACTTGTATATTTATGAATTAATGCACAACAATTGATCTGCACATGTAGTCTATAGGAGTAGCCAAGCGGTTAGAGCACTGGCTTAGGAACCCAGAGACCAGGGTTCAATTCCCACTAGCACTCCTTGCAGCCTTGGGAAAGTCGCTTAACTCTCCATTGCTCAGAGACATCCAAGTTATCAATGTCCCTGTTTAATGTACATTTACCAAGTTTAAGTTACAATGTAAACCCCTTTGATTGAAATGATAAAGCAGTATAAAAAAACCTGTTAAATAAATAAACATACAATGTACTGTCACACCGTCCCCCTGGTGGCACTGGGATGTCACAGCAGGGAGGGTGGACACAAAAATATTTTATGGTGGAGTTTAGCTCAAAGACAGGGCCCAGGTTTTTATAGTCCTGGTAGCCTTCTGGGTAACGAAAGCTCCAAAGAATATAACAGTCCGAGTGTAGGGAGAATAAAGACTTTTATTTCCCATATTGCAAATAGGTTCAATAGCTCAGAATTTACATCAACACAAAAATGTCCTTGCTTCAGGTTGAAAGAAAAAGAAACATGAACTGAGTTAGACCTGTTAACTTCACAGCAGTACTATAAGAAACACAGATTCAAACCTTCTCCCAGACCACAGCTCTACTCCTCGGCTAAGGGCTCAAAGCTTTCTGCCAGGCAATAGCTGCAATCCATCTCGGGGTCCGAAAGGTCATCCGGGAATTCCACCTGCATTGGTTCACAGTCAGGAATATCTAGTGGCTCGCATTCAGGCTTTTTATATAATGTTTGTACGATGTCCCAATGCGCTGCATCCAAAGGTAAGCCTTGGTTTTGTACACCTCTAGAGTGAGGACAGTTTCTCTCGCCTACCGCTCTTTTACTAGAGAGTTTCTTGTTTGGCACAGGTTTGTATTTTGTAGCACAAATAGTTCTAGAAGGACAGCATTCCTCTAGGCCCTGCTCCTCCTGCGTCACAGCATTCATAAAATCACAATCAGTAAAATAGTGATTACCTTTCCTTTTGGGTTTATCCCGGCCCAGTGAGGGTTGATGCTTGTTCCTGCTGTGGTTTGGCTTCTCTGACACCAAGGTAGGCCTCCAGTTCTCCGGCCGGCCTCCTGCTGGGGTTAAGCCACACTCGCACAACAGCTTCTTTCTCTCTGTGCCAAGAATGTTACCTTTCAAAGTAACTCTTTCACCTCCTTCTTGGTTACTCCTCGTTGTGTCTTTCAAAGGTTGCCGGCCTCTGCCAGACTCAGGTCCAGGACTCTCTGGCACAGTCCTTCTCCTTCCAGGGTTAGCTTCTTCTTTGTATCTTTCCCACTTGGAAAGCGTATCCTCTCCCCTCTTGGGATATTTGAAGCGGATTCCTTCACCTGGTTCTGCTGAGTCTGCTGGGCAGGTTCCTTCTGTCAGGACTCCTATTCCCTGGTCCTTCTCTCCTTCCAGGAATGCTCTCCTTTCTCCTTCCAGGGTTAGCTTCCTTCCTGTGTCTCTTGTGTCTCCTGTGTCTGGGCTTTTAAAAGGAATTCTTCCCTTTCTGGATTGGGTGCAGGCCGGTATTGCATCATTGGCTCTGGGGTGTGGCTCCTCAGTCCTCCAGAGGTCCCTCTTGCTCCCCCTATATGGCTCCTCGCGATGCTGCAGCCGGTGTTTGCCTCTTTTTTCTAAGTTAAAAGCATTTTCTTCTGTCTGCAGAGGGTCTGCAGTACCACAGTACATGCAAAGAACAAATATGTAGCTGAAACAGAAAAAACAATGGCCAAAAATTGTGCATTAACCAAACTTTCTTTTGGCCATGCACACCCATATTATGGATAATACATAAAAATTGTTTGTTTATACAGTATGGGGGTCATTCCATGCAATGAATTCATACCCCCACCCAATCACGTCTAACTTCCCCGCTCGTTGTACAGGGCAGTTAGACGGGAGCGGGAAGGGGCGGATTAGACGCAGTGTTAGTGCAGGCGGTGGACGGTTGTCGGCCTAAGATGTAAAGGGCCGATTCAAATGTTGGCCCTGTATGTTCAGGGCTGATGGCTTAGACGGGCAACTTATTCCACCTCTGAGGTGGAATAAGTTCCCTGATCAGGCAGCAGACGGTAGTCCTGAGGCTGCAAAGCAGTGGGAGGGGGCAGAGATCATTTCCTGCAGCCCGACCCTGGACTTAGGGGGCCAGATCGGGGGTTGGGCTGCGGGGAAAGCAGTTCAGGTGCCGGCGGCCGGGGATCATGGCTTTACAATGGAGTTGCAGTGCTATGGCAATCGGATATCATGGCACCGCGTCTCCATTGTAAAGCCCAGACTGAGTTAGTCGGCAAGGCCTGTATGCCCGGCCTGCACATACAGGCCTGTTCACGATTCTGATCATGCAGGGCTAGACATGCCCCATGGATTGGAATCACAAGGGTCTGTACATCCAGGATGGAATCGGGCTCTCTGCATACATACTGTATGAATATACACCAAAGGCAATGTTTTGTTTGTGTTTGTCAGCCATCTTCCTCCTGCTCTTCTAGGCTTTCAGTTCAATCAGAACTGGACTCTGCTGCGATATGCCAATATGATGTGACACTACTCAATGATGCATGAATAAATGCAAGAGGGTAAAAAGTGCAGAAAGTAGAGAGGCTGCAAGGGAGAAGGGTTTGAATTCCTCCACAGATCTATTGTGGAACTACTGTATAAAAAAATAACTCAATGAAATGACCCACAATCAAAATTTGGGGTCTAATTTTATAAGAGGGTATCTACTTTTATGTGTGAAATTAGGATCCTAAAAGGGACATATTAATCATTTATGGGTATAAATGGCAGTTTATGCACATAAATGGACTTTTATAAAATCACACTGTGTTCTCCCTGTGGGCATTCATGGGATGGAGTTTGGGCAGAGCTTACACAGAGCACACAAGCGCATAAGAACATAAGAAATGTCATACTGGGTCACACCAAGGTCCATCACGCTCAGTATCCTGTTTCCAACAGTGACCAATCCAGATCACAAGTACGTGACAGGTTCTCAAAAGTACGTACCGGTATTTGCAAAATATAGGTGAGGTCATGTACATCAGTTCTGTGGCCAGTATAAATGATCACACTTTAAATTAAGTGTGTTTTCAGCCACTTAAGCTAACAACTCCATTCCTGACCCCCCTCCCCAACTTCACCACACACACATACATACATACATAGTACACATCCATTATGTGGCTGGGTGTGTTCCGAGGAGTAGGTTGAGAACCACTGCTCTATATTGAGCCATTGGACTGGTCCCAGGATGGATGGATTCTATCTTAAGTCTATGTACAAAACCTCCTAAGGCAGCATCAGTGAAATGTCAAGCTTTGAATAGATTTGCTGTCCACTTTCACCTTTGTGGAACATTTCACATTTTCATCCTGTCTCAATACCAGTTATTTTTTACATTTTTTTGGATTTTTACAGAGGTTTTTGTTTTTTGTTTTACACTGGAAATTCAATGAGAATTGAAACAGAGGCTGTTAGAGCAATGTGAGATAGGGGAACTTGTTTGTAAGTCACTGTTTTTATATCTCTGATTACAATACAATTTGAAAAATCATGGAAGACTTGAAAATGTTTAAAAAAAACATAATTCATGTTTGGTTAGAACAAGTCCAGATTTCTCAAGAAAAATACCATTATTACTGATACTGGTTATAATAAAGATGATTCTACAGAATAACCTGGTGATTTTAGAAAAAGCAAAACATACCTTTCAAGGAGGAAGCAATCGGTAATGGCATACTTACTCATTGTGTGCCACAGAAGCCTCTGTATGCAGAGGTTTCATTTAGCAGAAAGTAGCCGTTAATTTCAAGATCAGAGAGGCATGTAAACACCCCTCGCAGGTAGCACTGTGAGAGATTAGTGGGTTTAACTTTAAGACCTTAAATTCACACCAAAATTGGTGTGATATGATTGGTTACTGAAGAACTGAAACAGAGTTTAAATTTGCAGAGCAGTACTAAAAAGTGAAAGAAAAATAGCCAGAGCAGGCAATGCAGAATTCTTCACCGCTGGGTTATTTTTGCTAGAGAATATCTTGACCAAGAGAACATTTATAATTCTATTGTTAAGGCTGTTTCTTTATATCCTGCTACACTGCGATCAGGTACGTTGGCTTAGTTTGAAATATACTATTAACCAAAGATTGTTGAACAGTTCAGTATTTTTGATACCACCCGCTTCTTTGGGCATTGTTCAAGTGATGTCTAATTTTCATGGCTCTTACTGACATTCAGCTATGTGTTCTACTGGACAGTTTCACTTAAGTCGATCTGAAAGATGTTGCATGCGTGTGTCTCACTTCTAAGTATAGCCTGCTGACACAGCTGCCTGGTAGAAAGACAAGCACAGAAACTGCAGATACAAGCTGTGCACAGTCATTAGATGCCCTGGCAATGCTAGTGCTGAGAGAGGGAAAGAGACTTCTAAAACTGGAGACATAATAAAGCCCTACCGAAGAAGAAGATCTGGAACATAGAAGGCTGCAAGTATACAGTGAGGTTTTAAATTATAGAGCAACCGCTGCTACTATAAACCAGCCAAATCCAAACTTTCAAAGAGATGGCTGTTTATATATTTCTTCTCACGAGACAAGGAGGCACAGTATGAAAAGAAAAAGAGGAGACGACCAAAGCGACTTTTTAAGCAAATTTCAGGTTTATGTTTGTTAAGATTTTGAGAGAACAGGATCAAACTATTTATAGGTTAGTTTAGCTCTATGCCCCCCTCCAGATTGTTGAGATCATTCCCAGAAGCATTGCTCCATGTACCCCTCCCTAACATCATAAGAGTAAATAGTGAGGGCGTGGGAATGAGTTTTTCCATGTTAGGTCTCCACACTGTGGAAATCTATTCCTCAGGAGCTCATCTGAGCTACAATTAAAACATGGCTCTCCTGTCAGACTCTTCGTTAAAATGTCTTTTATTTTCTTATGTACAATTTATTTTACTTGATTGAGTTATTAATTGTGTTATTTTTATGCTCTTAAGTTGGAATGTTCTTATGTATTCAGTATCATCCTGGGTGCTTCTTGGTAATTTTTATTTTAATCTGCCTTCTATATATTTTTATGCATTTTTGTAATAGAACCTGTTCTTCCATGTCTTGAACACCATAGTGGAAAAGCAAGTCAAAAATAAAAACCAATAAGCAATTAATATCTTCCAAATGGAAATTTTAAGGAACTAACAATTTAGTCCCTTCACATGCATAGGCCAGTCTGACTTTCAGGTTCACCCAATTACAAAAGGTAATGTGCTTTACAGCATAAATGCAGACAATCTTGGAAACTAGATCAAAATGTAGTCTCTGAGGACCAGAGCTACCACAGTATGAATTAATACATCTATCAAACTATATCAGTGAAAAAAAACCCCTAAAACCAATATAAGTGAGGCGGAAGTAAAGACATTTTGCTTCCATAATACCATTAGAACAGTGACAAGAAGGATACTAGATTTACAGTTCTTTTCATTACTACTAAAGGGAAATTAACTAAAATGTAAAAAAATAAAACATTTTTTATTAGTACTGATTTCTCACATTTTGCAGGAATCACTCTCCAACATGAAGACACTCTTCCTGCTTATAAACCTCTTGGGTATATCCTTTACTTTCACAGTAAGTACACCAAATGCCATCTCTAACAGGATTATTTCTCTATGGCACTGCTGGATTTTACTGAGTATCAGCAAAACAGGTTTCTGCCATTACATAATCAGCTTCAACCCCGGTCAGGGATCCTATAATCCCAACTTGGGCATCTGCAAAATTATTTGTGATTCTTGTATGTTGCATGTATTTATATAGCAATGGGTGGATCTAAACAAAGATTCATGAGCTGGCCTGAGTGCACAGTGGCAGTGTGACACCCTGCCATGCAAGAGATCGAGTCTAGTTTGTGCTTTTCAAGCTTGCTGGAAATGATATAGAGCCCGAGTTAGTGTTCACAGCCCTGGGGAGTTGAGTCCATTGTACAACAGTGAAACCTAGAGATTGGACTCAGACTGCATACCTGTCAGGTTCTGTAGAGAGTTGTGGTAAAAGGACTATGAATGAAATTCTAAAGGGGCCTTTGGACCCTTTTACCAAGGTCTATGTTCTTCCCAGTGGAGGACAAATTGAGGTTGCGAGAGTAGAGTAGCCTGAACCATTTTGCTGTGGTACCTCCCTCCAAGAGTGACCGTAGTGGTATAGCCCATGGTAATGGAGTTTCCAGAAGACTCTAGTCAGTTGGAGTTAGTGGAAGGGAAAAGCAGACGTTTGCTGTCCTGCTTCAAGTTTGCCATCAGAGAAGGCTTGCAGGTCAAAGGAGGAGATGGTCAAGCTCCTGTTCCTTACTGGAAGGGAGCTGGAGAGGGAGGAAGCCCACTTCCTATATCTGATGTCGTATAATGTGCAGACAAGGACACATAGTATTGGTCCTCCTGCAGTGCTTCTGATACTGTATTGTAATTAACTTGCTTCTGAGGGATCCAACAGTAGAGTGGAGAGTATCCCTTCTCTGAGGACATAAATCTCTCACTCTAGGTCTGTGTCCAGAAGAGAATGTAGATTTGCACAGGAGTAGTGAGGAATGTGTGACAGGTGCCTATCCAGAGGTACATAGCGATGTAAAAGGTGGAAGGAGAAAGGGAAACTAACTGCCAAATTGGTGCTTTATCGAGCAATCCAGAGGAATAGATGTGAAAAGGAATTAAGAGATGACATTCAAGCATTTGGAGTAACTGGTATCAGAGAGTAGGAATGTGTAATGTACAAACATTTTTGCTTGTTTAGTTTTTTCTGAGTTTAGGGTGTGGAGATTTTTCCGTTTATTTCACACATTCAGTAACTATTTTAACGTGTTAGAAGCTTTTTTACACCCACACATTGATTGCACGTTCATTAATTCATAGACTAATGCAAATACAATTGTTCTTGCACCCAAAATAAACTGAATGCATGTGAATGAATGCTGCTCCCCTACCTCAAACGTTCTTCGGGAACCCAGTACAAGTTGCAAGGAGGGTGTCCCAGAAATATGCGGAAGCAAGGATCAAAACCCCTATTCTGCTTTTTTATATGTATATGCTGTGAAGCTGCAACTGAAACTGTCACCATTAAATTGTTGTGTTTTGAAGAAAAATCATCCCAGTAAAACGTTTCTTTTTAATCATCCCAGTAAAACGTTTCTTTTTGCAACACCATAATGTCTGGTGTCTCCTTCAACTAGTTCAGTGATCTTCATTCCCAGCCCTTGAGGGCCACCAGCGGGTCAGGTTTTCAAGAGATCCCTAATAAATATTTGAGAGAAACTTGCATACAATGGGGGTAATATGCATGTAAATCTATCTCATTCATATTCATTCGGGATATACTGAACGCCTGATCTGCTGGCGGCCCTAGAGGACTGGAAGTGAATTGCACTAGACTAGTTAGTCATGTGCCTTGGGTCCTGAAGTGAATTTCTTTCCCTTATCAAAGAATATATGTACTCCTGCATGTAAATAGTTACAGCTGCTTTCTGTATTCCTACAAGTTAATGTACACAGTTCTCTGTTTAATGTAAACCTAGTTCAAATTTGTTCCGTGTACACTGCTTTGACCCAGAGAAAAGCGGTATAAATAGCCAGCCAAATAAATAAATGAATAAAATACAAATCCACATCAAGGTTAGTAGCCCCGGAATCAAGCAAGCCCTTTGTTGACAAAGGGGACCTCAAGAGAGGCTGCATAAAAAGTTGGTCTAAACAAAAGACAGGTAAAAAATAAGCGAAAGGTCTTTCAGAATGAAGGCCGCTGGTGCTACAGCTCCTATAGGGGTTGATTTTGATTGAGCTGGAAAAGCAAAGTTGCAACAGGAATTTACCAGGCCCAAAAAACTCTGAGGTAATTATTTTTTATTTCCAGATACTACAAAGAAATAGCCAACTCCATTCCTTGAGATCTAGGAACAGGTCTGAAGTGTCAGGATAATCAAATGTGAAAATTAACTGGATTCCTAGCTAAAATATATTTAAATATATCGCATGAATATTAACTATGGATTTCCTGAAATTATATCTGTTTTAAAATCCCAAGGATCAGAGTTGGCTACCCCCTAGGGAATACATATGAAATATATTCAAGGGTTGCTGTATAAACTGCTCCATGAAGCAGTCGTTTATTTCATCTAGGAACTTTATCTTCCTAGCATGTCCTGCTGTGACATTGACCCAGTCAATACCGGAGTAATTAAAATCACCCCATCATTATTGTGTTGTAACTTATTAACTTCTCTAATTTCTTTTAGAATTTCATCATCCATATATTCATACTGGCCAGGCAGACAGTAGTACACCTACACCACCTTCCTCTTTTTACATAGAATTTCTATCCATAGAGATTATATAGTATATTTTGTTTCTTGCAAAACTTTTATCTTTTCTAACTCAATGTTCTCTTAAATATATAACTCAATCCCTTTGCTAATTTGATCTACCCTATCATTGCTATATAATTTGTTATGCTCCTTCACGGTGTCCCATTGGTTGTCCTCCTTCCAGCAGATCTCTGAGATGACAATTATATCTAACCAGACATTCATTGCTATATATTCTAACTCTCCCATCTTATTTGTTAGACTTCTAGCATTTGCTTTGATGTATTTCAAAGTTTGTATTTTGTTTATAATGACAAGCTTGTTATAATTTGACAAGGATGCAATGGAATCCCTCATCTCTGTCAGTACTTTACTTAAAGACACCCGGGTTACTTTTACCCTTGTTGGAACCTCTCTATTATGATGCCAAAACTTCCTTGTTTTGTTAGTAACTTTCAAAGATACAGCATCCCACACCATGCACTCTTGGGCTACTGTTGGCTTTCCCCCCATTTTCCAGTTTAAAAACTGCTCTATCTCCTTTTTAAAATTTAATGCAAGCAGCCTGGTTCTACCCTGATTAAGTTGGAGCCTATCTATCCAGAAAAGCCCCACCCCCTTCCCCAGAATACTGCCAGTTCCTAACAAATCTTAAAATCCTCTTCCTTGCACCATCATCTCATCCATGCATTGAGAGACTCTGGAGCTCTGTCTGATTCTTGGGTCCTGCAAGTGGAACAGGAAACATTTCTGAGATTTCAACTTTCTATCTAAAAACCTAAATTTGGCACCCAGAACCTCCCTCCCACACTCCTACGTCACTGTTGCCAACATGTAGCAAGACAGCAGGTTCCTCCCCAGCACTATCTAAAACCTTATTTAGGTAGCACATAAGGTCAACCACCTTTGCACTAGGCAGGAAAGTTGCCAGGTGATTCTCACATCCACCTGTCACCCATCTATCTACATAATGATGAAATCATCAAATATAACAACTGTTCTAACCCTCCATCATGGACACATGGCTCTGGAGACAGTGTAAGAGGGTATTACATCACCTGGAGGACAGGACTTAGATACTACCAAGGTGATGCACTCCTTTTATGAGACCTCTCTCTTCCAGGGCAGCAGAGAGGCTACCAGCCTGGAAATGAGGGCTTTTCTACTATGTCCCTGAAGGTCTCATCTATATACCTCTCTGTCTTTGTTCCCTGAGAGCAATGAGCTCTTTGCACCTAGTGTACACATAAGACCTAAGTGCAAGGAGCTTCTAGCTCTTAGGAAACAAGCCCGATCTCTGGAGGCTAGAATATCAGACTTGGAGGAGCTGTAGCAGAGAGGTATATAGATGATTATAGACCACATCAAGGAGAGAAAAAAGGCCAGATAACGGCTATGATTGAACAAATAATACTAGAATAAAACTACCTCCACTAACATTAATTAAAGGCAAATAGAGCAAAAAAACAGTTGAGAAAAGACATATGGGAATGTCTATAAAGCCGGGCTGATGGTTAACCTGGGTTATCTGCAACTAAGTCCCATGTTATTCAATGTGTCCTAGTTGCAGATAGCCTGGGTTAACCATTAGCCTCGCTTAGTAGATACATCCTATAGTCTTCCCAGGAAACTCCTAATTGAGTCATCAGATGGCAATTTATCCTTAAGAAAATGTTCCAGTCATAAAGGGTCAAAGAAAACATATTGATTCCTCTGGTATACTACCACACTTTTACAAGGAAAACATAGGAAAAAAGTGCCACCCACAGCCAAAACACGGGGTTTCAGCTAGAGAAAGCCCTTTCTGCGCACCTGCATAACCCGTGAAGCATCAGGAAAAATTATAATCCTCTGACCACAGAAAATTTCCTCCTTCTTATGAAAATATAACCTAAATACAGACATCTTATCCAATTCAGAAAAAAATATTACCACCGGGGTGGTCCAGCTAGAAATAATATCTGAAGTGGATTGCAAAAAAAAAATAGATATAGCCAAAGAATTAACAGATTCAGGCTCTACTCAAACCTCACCGGTGGAAACGTCAACCACAGTCCTATTTGAAATGACTAGGACATCAGCATTTGGCAACAATAGTACTTTAAATTTCCTAAACAATATATCTGGTGCCAAATAATGTGTGTTCGGAAAATTTAGCAAATGCAAATTTTTTTTGCCCTAGACACATTTTCCAAAACCTCTAATTGTCTGTGTATAAAGATTCTCTCTTTAATGTTTGATGCTCCAGTCAATTGTAGAGTTGAAAGTTGTCCACCTATTGTTCAAAAACGCTGATCTAAAGATAACCTATCATCTTGAGACTTTAACTTAAGAATCACCTCCTCAGAAAAGGTGGAAATCTGATCCATGGTCCCTGACAATAAGGTATTAGTCTGCATAACAATCTTCCATATGTCCTGAACAGGGCCGTACCGAGCGTGAATCGTGCCCTGTGCGACTTGCACATCAGGCATGCCCACTCGCACCTCCATCTAGCCAGTTTCTGGACGGTGGTGGGAGAGAAGAGGCGTGCCCAATGTGCAAGTCGCCGGTGCGCTATGCAGATCTGTCCCTCCCTGCTCTGACACTGTGTCAGAACAGGGAGGGACAGATATGCTTAGCATATCATGAGAAGGCTTAAGGGGTGCATTTTAGCTGTCTGCCATTGCCTGCCGCCACTGAGAGAAGAAAAAGTGGTGGCAGCAGGCAACAGCAGACAGCTGAAATGTGCTCCTTAAGCCTTTGTACCCTGTGTGTCCGCACCGCTTACACAGGGCTAGGTACGGTTCTGGTCCTGAATAGAAAAAACAGAAAAAATGCAGCACCCTAGGCAGTTTAGTACAACTATCACTACTAGGCAAGTCCTTCAGGGCAAGCACACCAATAGAGCCAGCCCTATGGTGGGAATATCTGGCAGTACTGACAAAGACTTTGCCCTCTGAGCTGGCAAAGGAGGAGTAGTTCTAGCTATGGGCTCAAGGAAGCCCCAAGAAATGAAGCTGAGAAACCAGGTGTAGTAGATAAATCAACTACATATCCAGTAGGAACAGGAAGCAAACTTTTATCCATTGGGCCAATGATCTTACCAGTAGACACACAAGTCACATCTCAGTCTTAACTGTGTTCTTCCACTTTCCCTTCCTTTAGGCATTATTCTAAACCACAAAGCATATTAACCCCCAAGTGGCATCAAAGGGGCAAATACATGGATTGTTAACAAAAACTTGTGAATTCCCCATTAGAGGGAGGAGTGGCCTAGTGGTTGGGGCAAGGTACCACAGGCCAGAAGGTCAGTGGTTCAAATCCCACTAGAGGACAGCAACCTTGGGCCAGAAGGACTGGGGTTTCTATTCCCACAGGTGCTCCTTGTGGTCTTGGGCAAGCCACTTAACCCTCCATTGCCCTTGTTCCCTGTAAGTATTATTGTATGTGAACCCAAAACCAATCAAGGATTGCAGGAAGAATATACTTTATTAAACAGATTCAGCCATTGGCCCAACACAGGCCGTGTTTCTTGAAGCCTTTTTTGACTTTAAACTCCTTTACGGTTTGCTGCATCGCATGAATTGCTAGTTGATTTGGATACCTTGTTTAGCCCCTTGAATATTTGCCGCCTGTGGTTCACCATATTGATTATATGAATACTTTTGAGTGTTTTGATCGGTATTTTGGTGGGCGATGTGATAATTAGCATTCACTGCTAAATACAGTTTAGCAAGATATAGTATAGGACACATACAGCCATTTTAGCCCCTGAGGAAGGCTTCACGAAACACGGCCTGTGTTGGGCCAATGGCTGGATCTGTTTAATAAAGTATATTCTTCCTGCAATCCACGAATGGTTTTGGGTTCACTTTGATGCACGTGGATTTAGTGCTTGCTTGTTGGACTCCAGTATTAGTGTATGTGTCTCATATCCCCTCGTGTTAAATGTATCCCCCAACCACTTTGACCCGGTGAAAAGTGGGATATAAATGCAGCTAAATAAATAAAATTAGTGAGATCTTAAAGGAGGATTTTAGAGATTACCAAAAATATGGAATTGACTGCATGAAACAATGTCATCTCTGTCCATAAATTTGTTGAGGAGCCCCCCCCCCCCAAGCAAAATTTGGCTGAGAGCCCCCATTGTTGGTAAGGGAGGGTGAGGGTGTTTGTGGCAGTTATCGCAAGACTTTGACCTGGCAGCGAGGGTGGGGGGGGGCATTAATTGAAGGAGAAGAGGAGCAGGAGGCAGTGCGGTGGACAGTGGAAGGTAAGTATGCCATTCTGCCTTCACTGCCATTGTGTGGGCCCCCCCTTTCTCACACATTATAGGGGCAACTTGGGTGGAATTTGCCCCTCTGTTGAGATAACCTATTTTTCCTCAATGTGAACTAGCAAATCATAGTTGGTTTCTTTTCCTGCATTCTCTTTAATCTAAATAGGAGGCCTAGCTTTTCAAGGTCTGTATCTATATGAACACAATCTTTTTGGTAATTTGCTAATTTTTAATTTGGCACAGATCAAAAGGAATGAAGAGCATAGACAAAGAGAATGGGAAGAAAGGACTGCTGATGATCATTTCAAAAGTACAGCTAAAGGAATTCCAGACCTGCATGTTGAGAACAACAATGGTCTTAACCAAAGGAGCAAAGAAAATACAAACAACAAAAATGAGAGAAAACATGAGAGTTTTTATACAACAAGATCTATTCCTATGGACAGAGTGGTGATCAATGTCACTAATACCAAGGGAGAATATTTGCCCACTGCTAACATCCAAATAGCCCAGGGTGCCACTAACTATGGACAAAGTGAAAACAGACAGATAAAGACGCTGAAAAGCAGAGTACAGAAAAATTACATAAATAGATATGGCCACAGAGCTAAGCACAATAAAAAACATGAAACTAGGCACAATAATACCTATGAGGCACATTTGACATTCTCAGACACTGTAAACACTGATCAAAAGGGCTTGCCAGATGGTAAGTCTGTATATGCCCCTCGCTCAAGCTTAAGGGAAACGACAACTGGGGATGGACTTAGAAAAGATGTTGAAATTCCAGAAAACAGACTGAATAAAATGAATATTAATCTGATTCACCCAACCCATAGTTCTGACCAAAGCACTAAGCTTCAAATAAGGAATGATGCTAGTAGACATCTTATAGTTACGAAAAATAAAAATCACAGCATTTCTGAGCAGAGTCATTTTGAATATTTAAATGAGAAGGGTAATGAGTATGGATCTACTGGGGAGTTTCCAGAAAAGAGAACTGACATCCTGGGCACAGAGACTTTCAAAGACACTATCAAGTATAGTCATTTTAATGTAGATAATGTGGATGATGGTCAAATAAATTTTGATAGCTATTATTTTAATGATGAGGGCATGCAAGGCGATGATCCAAACAGTGATGGTAGTGACTCTAGTTCAAAGCACAGAAGTGAAAGTGGCAGTAACTCTTCTGAATCTACTCAACCAGAAGGCTACACAAGTTCAAATGAACCCAGTCAAGATAATGATAACTCCTCTGCCAAGTCAAATGGTTCTAAGGATTCTAATAGCTCCAGTCAGACTAGTGATCCCAGTACTTCCACTGATTCCAGTAATTCTAAAAGCTCTAGTGACTCCAATAGTTCCAGTCAGTCAAAAGATTCCAGTGATTCCAGTAGCTCCAGTGACTCCAAAGATTCCAGTGACTCAAATAGTTCCAGTGACTCCAGTAGTTCCAGTCAATCAAAAGATTCTAGTGATTCAAGTAGCTCCAGTGACTCAAATGATTCCAGTGATTCCAACAGTTCTAGTCAATCAAAAGATTCTAGTGACTCCAGTAGTTCCAGTGATTCCAATAGTTCCAGTGACTCCAAAGATTCTAGTGATTCCAATAGTTCCAGTGACTCCAAAGATTCCAGTGACTCAAATAGTTCCAGTGACTCCAAAGATTCTAGTGATTCCAATAGTTCTAGTGATTCCAATAGTTCCAGTGACTCTAAAGATTCTAGTGATTCCAATAGCTCTAGTGATTCCAATAGTTCCAGTGACTCCAAAGATTCTAGTGATTCCAATAGCTCTAGTGATTCCAATAGTTCCAGTGGCTCCAAAGATTCCAGTGACTCCAACAGTTCCAGTGACTCCAATAGTTCAAGTGACTCCAGTAGCTCCAGTGAATCCAAAGATTCTAGTGATTCCAATAGTTCTAGTGACTCCAATAGTTCCAGTCAATCAAAGGATTCTAGTGATTCAAGTAGCTCCAGTGAGTCAAAGGATTCCAGTGACTCCAATAGTTCCAGTCAGTCAAAAGATTCTAGTGACTCCAATAGCTCTAGTGACTCCAAAGATTCCAGTGATTCAAATAGTTCCAGTGACTCAAAAGATTCCAGTGACTCCAATGGCTCTAGTGACTCCAAAGATTCAAGTGACTCCAATAGTTCTAGTGACTCAAAAGATTCCAGTGATTCCAATAGCTCAAGTGACTCAAAAGACTCAATTGATTCTGATGGTTCCAGTGACTCGAAGGATTCCAGTAATTCTGATAGCTCCAGTGACTCAAACGATTCCAGCTGCACTGCTTCCAGTAGCTCAAGTGATTCTAGCCATTCCAGTGAAGCATGCAGTTCCCACAATGTAAATGATCCCAATACAGATGACAGCAGCAATTCTGAGTCCAACAGTGACAGTAAGGAAAATAGTGAAATAAGCAGTAGCTAGCCAACACACAATGTGAACTGCAATGCCAATGATGATGGGGACAATAGATAAACTGCAGAACTAACTATTCACAAACACTGTAGTAATATCAGACACCAGATGTTTTATAAAACCAACATGGTTTCTACATACTGTAATATATTTTGTTGACTGTGTAATTTTATTGTTAGGAGAGAATCTATATTTTTTTTCATGAACAAAGAACACATTGCCTCACTGAGGAAATCGGAGCATAGGTCTTGCCTTTGGTTTGAAAATAGCATAACGGTTTTCATTCTCATTTCGCTCCAGTGAGTCAGAAAGGCAATTCCAAAGTAGTTTAAAATGACAAATGGAATTGCCTTATGCAATTAACTAAGGTATTTAATGCAAGTTTAAAAACTGTTTCCGATATACTGTGAGAAAACGAAATGACAGTCGCAGTGCATTTTCTGCCAAGACGATGTATGAAGGGGGAACAATGACTGAAGGGGAACAATGACTGACTTCTTGACAAAGCAATAAAGAAGAATGTAATGTACAATTAATATTTTTTATGTATTCTAAAATCTTTAACTTTTACCCATGAATAAAGATAAAGATTTAAGTTATGTGACATTAACCTGTAGGTTTTCCTTGAGGTTGGATAGATATGTTTGTCTATTTATTTATTGACATGTTATTGCTTGCTGCTCCAGAATGCATCAAAGCAGGGTGTAATTATATATTTTAATAAGCTTTGTCCATGCATCATTAAATGCTTATTTTATTCTGATAAGCCCAGGAAACTTTGTTTATGATTGTAATTTTTGTTACTTTTTGCTGTTATTTCTTCTAGAATTTTAACCCTAGCTTTATCTTTGTCTTTGCCCCAGAAAAGCCTCTTTCAAACACTACATATAGTCAAAATCACTAGAAAAATGCTACTGACCATCTCATAGTCTGTAAGAGCAATCAAGACTTCATGGCAGAATTCTTAATGTTTTACTGTAACCCAATGCTTTATTGCATTTACAGTCCAAGGAAACACCACAAATCAGAATATAGTAGTGTATAAAGCCAAATCAATTATCAAGTAGTAATGATTGGCCTTCCCGTGTATGAAGTCCTGACCTTGACTTACTGTTGAGTTCCTCAATTCAATGAGAACAAGAGGCCATCACTTTAAAAAAAAACAAAAAAACCTATGGTTTCTCTGTTTAGAGCCTTAGGGGCTTGTTTACAAAGCCGCGGTCGCGGTTTCCGATCGTTATCGGAGCTGCGGCCCCATTGATTTCAATTGGGCCGCCGCTCCGATAACGATCGGAAACCGCTACCGCGGCTTTGTAAACAAGCCCGTTAGTCTTCTCTGCCAGTCCTTGAGGGCAACAACCAGGTCAGATTTTCAGGATATCCCTAATGCATATGCGTGAGAGGGATTTATATTCCCACTTCCTCCATTGTTTGCAAATCTTCTCATGCATTTTCATTGAGGACTGGAGAGAAGACCAAGGGTTTAGAGTGTCTCCTTTTACTAGTATGTTGCAAATGATTTAGGATCTACTTACTAAGATATGCTAATGTTAATGCACATTAATTTACCAGAATGTGCAATTTTAGAGCAAGTCCCATGTTACTAAAAGGGAGATAGTTACTAATGACACATGTTAACGGCAACTTAATACATGTTAATGTTAAAGAACCTTGGTGACTAGCCCCCCTTAATCTGCAAAGTGATAAGAGCAGCCTTGTCTATTCATAAATGTTTATAGCAATGAGTGGAAAGTTCACAACTGAGGAAGTGATTATGGAGCTAGAGATTAAAGCTGTAAATGTCTACCTTAATTTAATATATTTAGTAAAGAAATTAAATAACATGGAAGATGCACTCACATCTAAAACGTGATTTCAGAAAGGCTGTGAGATACACGTTTCCACAATGGGCATGTCGATCTCTGTACGCTTTTGGCACAGACACCTGCACATCTTCCACAAAGGCCGGTGACATGCACGCTAGATTCTTTGAATAGATCAAGTTCTGCCTGCTATACATCATTAATAAATGCCAGGCATTCTTTCCTTTGGGAATGCATATGGCGCTGTTGACTGGAAGGGCTGTGCTTGTGATTCCTTGCCCTTACTGTCATCTGTGTCCATGTAAGTCTGTTTTGAACTACCTTTTATTTCCCTGCAGTTTATCCTGTACCTTTCTCAAACCTACCTTCCACAAGTCTTCAGTATATTCCAACTCCCTGATCCCCTCCCCCTCAGTCATGACAATCCCATAATCCTACTGTCCCTACCCCTATCCCTTAGTGTGTCAGTCTTCTGGTTGCCCAGCTGCTTGTTCCCTTCTGTCTGCCTATGCCTCAATGTTCCCTGCAGCCTTCGTGTCTGTGTGATTCTCTGCTGTGCATGTGCATATGTGTGTAGGCATGTGTAGGTACAGGTATATGTGCAGTGCTGCAAGTGTTGGTGGAGGGAGTCACAAGGTGCTGGGGAAGGGAGGCAGGAACCATGGATGATCTCAACAAATGATTTGTACTGCCTATGCTGCAGTGGGCATGCAGGGAATACAGGAGGGCCACCACAAGGCATCCATTTCAGAGAATCTACAGGGCCAGGACTCAGTTCCTGGATCTTACAAATGAGCAGTGCCTCACAAGGTTCCACTTTAACAAGGCTGCCATCCACCTTCTCTGCCAGCAGCTCGAGCCACTCCTCTGCTCCACCACACAGAGGGGCCAGCCCATGCTTATCCACCTGAAGGTCACTATGATCCTTGCCTTCCTAGCCACTGGCAGCTTCCTGTCTATGTTAGCCATCACAGTGGGTCTTGGCCAAACAGTCATATCACAGTGCATCTCATCATTCCTGAAAGCCTTTCTAACCCACACAGCAGAATATGTAGCCTTCCCTCAGACCATACAGCAGAGGCAGCTAATCATAGTGCAGTTCTATGAGGTGGACAGATTTTCATCTGTACTGTGGGCCATTGATTGATGTAATAGTGAAGCCCTTTGCACATGATATGTTGCCCAAGGCTGCCAAATGTGCCAGCATTCATCTCAGGTCATAGCAGGAAGTAAGGCTGTGAGGGCAAAGGCAGTATGGTCAAGCAGTGTAACTTGTTTAGAAGCTCGGAAACCCAACTCAGGTAGCATGCTGGCATATCCAGGCATGGCCAATGCCTAGTACTGGAACCATAACTATGAGGGGTCTATCAAGGCACCTACTATCCTATGTTCTGGATACATGGTGTGCCACACAAGACATATTGAACTTGCTGGTGTAGGTTTAGGTAAGCCACTTTTGGATCCTGATATGTTTAGTCCCCTATGTGTTTCCTTACCATTCCCCTAGACATGTCCTTGTCCTCACTGTTGTGTTGTCTGTCATGACTAGATTCTAAACTCCGATGAGCAGGGACTGTCTTTTACATGTGTCTGTATAGCATCACATATGCCTTGTAGTGCTATACAAATGATCAGTAGTAGTAGTAGACCTCCACCAAACCTATACCTGTATTATTGCCCATAAGGCAAAACATCCTGTAGACCATCCAGCAGATGTTGACATAGACCCCATGCCCCAGGCAATTTGTGATGTTTCACAGAGAGGTCATTCATAGTTGAATCACCCAGACAGTGTTTAGAAACATAGAACCATGACAGCAGAAAAAGACCATATGGCCTATCTAGTCTGCCCTTCCATATTAACTACTATAATCTCTTTTTCCTTTAGAGAACATCTGTGTTTGTCTTATGCTTTCTTGAATTCAGATATTGTCCTCATCTCTACTACTTCCACTGGGAGACTATTCCATAGTTATCTCCAAGTTATAATGTCCTGTTCAATGTAATTTCAGTTTGTTTCATGTAAACCGCACTGATGCAGAATGGCGCGGTATATAAGAGAATGTAAATAAATAAATAAATAAATGCATCTACCACTCTTTCCATAAAGAAATATTTCCGCATATTACTCCTGAGTCTATCCCCTTTCATCTTCATCCTATGTCTTCTCATTGCAGAGCTTTCTTTCAATTGAAAGAGGCTCTCCTCCTGTGCATTTAAGCTATGGAGGTATTTAAACATGTCTATCATATCTCCTCTCTTCCACCTTTCCTCCAAAGTATTGAGATCTATAGGTCTGTCCCCATATGGCTTATAATGAAGACCACTGACCATTTTGGTAGCCATCCTCTGCACTGGTTCAATCCTGTTTATATCAATTGTAGGTGTGATCTCCTGAATTTTGCACACAGTACTTTAAATTTCCTAAACAATATATCTGGTGCCAAATAATGTGTGTTCGGAAAATTTAGCAAACACAGTTTTTTTTGCCCTAGACAAATTTTCCAAAACCTCTAATTGTCTGTGTATAAAGATTCTCTAAAGTTTGATGCTCCAGTCAATTGTAGAGTTGAAAGTTGTCCACCTATTGTTCGAAAACGCTGATCTAAAGATAACCTATCATCTTGAGACTTTAACTTAAGAATCACCTCCTCAGAAAAGGTGGAAATCTGATCCATGGTCCCTGACAATAAGGTATTAGTCTGCATAGCAATCTTCCATATGTCCTGAACAGGGCCGTACTGAGCATGAATCGTGCCCTGGGCGACTTGCACATCGGGCGTGCCCACTCGCACCTCCATCTAGCCACTTTCTGGACGGTGGTGGGAGAGAAGAGGCGTGCCCGATGTGCAAATCGCCGGTGTGCTATGCAGATCTGTCCCTCCCTTCTCTGACGCTGTGTCAGAACAGGGAGGGACAGATCTGCTTAGCATATCATGAGAAGGCTTAAGGGGTGCATTTTAGCTGTCTGCCATTGCCTGCCGCCGCTGAGAGAAGAAAAAGTGTTGGCAACAGGCAACAGTAGACAGCTGAAATGTGCCCCTTAAGCCTTTGCACCCTGGCATTCAGAAACCTCACTATCCTCTGTTTTAGCAGTGTTTCCATTAATTTACTCACCACAAAGGTCAGATTAACTGGCTTGCAGTTCTCATCCTCATCCTTACTTCTGCGATTGGTTACCGGGGGAGATGGGATAACTGTAAACTGTGACAGGAATTACATCACATAAACGTTTTCTTTGTTCAGAAGAATAGCAAGCTGCTTAAGTGAATGGTTGTTCTAGGTCGCAGCCAGGTTGTGATTTGAGGGGTCCGATTGTGTTAAAGTGCTCTTAGAATAGATGAGCTTTCATTCTTTTCCAGAAGTCAGTTTGGTCTGACTTCCAGAAAGGGAAAATATTGATGCTTGTCTTCCGGTTTCTGTGATTTCTTGTATTTTATGAAGGCCACCCTCTTTTTCTTCACCTTGAAAGCTATTTCTTTTAAGAACTATAGTAGCCTCCTTTTTGTTTTACATTTCTTTACCTTTCTAACAAAAAGGTTTGTTGCCCTTAAAATATCCCCTTTCATTTTTGTCCATTGCTTTTCTACATCCCCCAGTTGTTCCCATCCTGCTAACGACTCCTTGAGGTATTGTCCCAACTTGGCTAAGTTAGTTTTCCTAAAGTCTAAGACTCTCACTTTTTAATGGACTTTATCATCCCTAGTCCTAATACTGAACCATGCCATCTGGTGATCTCTGGATGTGAGATGATCTCCCACTATAACATCAGAAACACTTTCACCATTGGTAAGCACCAGGTCCAGTATGGCCCCTTCACGTGTGGGTTCTGTAACCAATTGCTGGAATAGTTCTACCTGCAGAGAATCTAGGATCTCCTTACTTCTAGATGACACCACTGCAGGGATGTGCCAATCAACATCCAGCATATTGAAATCACCTATCAGTAACACTTCTTCTGTCATGGCAATACTACAAATGTCTTCTGTTAAATCTCTGTCCACTTCCTCTGCCTGTGAAGGAGATCTATATATCACAGCAATGCAAACTGATTTCCTGTTCCTTCTTTCTAGTTTAAACCACAGTGCCTCCTCATTACCTTGTAAGTCTTGTAATTCTGTAGCTTTAATAATATTTTTTACATATAGTGTCACTCCTCTTCCCCTTCTTCCTACCTTCTCCTTCCTGAATAAAGTATAGCCCGGTATAATCACATCCCAATCATGGTTGTCCATGAACCATGTCTCCATAACCATCAGTAAATACAAGTCAGCCTCCTCCATTAAAGACCCAATATCTGGGATCTTACTTCCCATACTACAAGCATTTATGCTCACTACTTTCCAGATGTTGACCCTTTTACCCATTTCTATGAGGTATTTAATGTTTTACTTACCTGAGGGCTTTTACTTACCCATGGGCTTTCTTCACCCATCTCCAATGAATGTAGTTTGAAGCCCTCTTCAGTAGGTTAGCCAGTCTGCTGTGGAAGAGACTTTGACCCTTCTTGAATAGGTGGACATCATCTCTGCTCTACAGCCCTTGGAAAATCAGATCATGGGTCAAGGAAAACAAAACATTCTCAATGACACCATCCATGCAGCCATGCATTCATCTCCAGTATGCGACCTTCTCTGCCTCAGCCTTTACCCCCAACAGGGAGGATGGAAGACAACACCACCTGTGCACCTATCTGCTTCACCCTCTCTCCTAGAGCCATGAAGTCACTTTTGATATGCTTGGAGGGATACTTAGCAGCAACATTTATGCTGACATGGATGAGCATCATCGGATAATAGTCAGTAGGCTTGATGAATGTCGGCAAACTTTCCATAATATCTCAAAGTTTGCACCTGGCAGGCAGCACACCTCCCTGGAAATCAAGTTTGGTTGGAAAATGGAAGTCTCAGTTCCCCTCAGAAGAGTCACCAACTACCACTACCTTTTGCTTCCTTGTGGTCACTGATTCTGCAGCTTTGGGGTGCTTGAGTTCTGGTTATTCCCTTTTCTGAGATGCTTTCACCTCTTCCACTTCCAGGGATATATACGGCTTTCTTCATTTCAAGGGCTGGAAGAGTTGGATTGTCAATTCTGCAGGCTCTGGTGACTCGTATCCTACTCTTCATTCTAAAGCACAGCATCTTCATCTCTGTCAGAGAGCTTGGATGCTCACTATCTTGGATGCTTCTTGACCTCACCACTTCTTCTCTGAGCTCTTCCACTTGTTTCATGAGGGCTTCAGCTCACAGGCATCTTGCACATGGAACTGGCACCCTCAAATGGCATTGGGTTGTCTGTCTGGACAGAGGCAAATGCTGTAATGGGAACAACAGTTTTGGAATTTCAATTTTTTCCCAGCCATCATTCAGTTGGTTGAACTTTGCTATCTGTTGAATAAATGAGACCTACCAAAGTCCCTAACTTTTCCTCAGCTGTCCTTTAAGAGAAAAAGCAGTTAACCTCTTTTATATGTGTTCTAATGGCACTGTTCTATGTCACTGTGGGTAGCCCTGCTTGCTTGCTAAACAGTTATTGCTTTAGACTAGTAAATTCTGATCTTATATGTCTGGGGTATATAGATTAATGTAGTCTCTTTTTTAAATTACTTAATCAAATCTTCTTCAAGAATATCAAATTGTTTACTTTTAGTAGATATCCAAATGTGGAACTATCTGCTTTCTAGATGTTTGCTACCAACCAATAAAAATCTATTGTCTAAGTCAACAAGCTAATTGGGGAGTTGCGCTATATAGCAAGAATTCGCACATGGGTTAGGAAAGGAGGGATCTAATACCTGAGAAGGTCAGTGACTTCAAAGAGCTTGCCTACCTCTTTGAACTTGTAGACTATAGGAGAAGAAAGAGAACTCTAGTAGCAGAAAAAAAAGCTTTGTCCAAGAACACAAACAATTCCCCTTTTGCAATACAACAGAAAAAATGTAGCTATTAAAAATGAAATAAAAAGTCCCCTTTAAGAGCTCTCAGGCAGAGAGTTTAACAGTTAGATAGCTGACTGTGATAGAGGCTGCTATAGCAGGGGGGTCTCTCCACATTGTAGGGAGATTTTTTTGGCTAAGTATCCCCATGGTGCCAGGGCATAGCTGGCAAACCTGTAGCTAGTTAGTGCTGTAGGCAGTTTGTCCACCTAGTCACAAGAAATACTGAGCCCCCCCCCCCCTCCAATAGGTGTCTGTGGAGTCACATTTTCCATCATATTGGGAGCCACAGACCTGATAATGAAGAACTTCCAGTCACTTCTTGACAAATTACCTATACATGTACATCTTATGAAATCCAGAAGGAGCTCTCTTTGGCACAATGCAAGTACTATGGTGAGCATTAGCAGTAACTTTGAGAGACTGCGATCATATTCCACATACCCTGGCTTATGAGTGAAGTTCATGACTGCCATGAATGCGCAAAACAAACCCAAAGAGTAAGAGTGAGGGGCAAATGATTAGAGGTCCTCTCAGTTTTCTGGTTATATCCCACCTTTCTCACAACTGCTATCACTGTTGTACTACTGGAGTAAATATCTTTCATCTGGGGCGTCGGCACTGTCCAGGTGAGTAGGAGCTGTGCTATATGGATATACAAGGACTTGTACTAGAATCTGCCATGTACAACAGCACACCCACACTTGCTATGTCCCCTACTGCCCAGCACAAATCGTGTGCCTCTCTTCTGTGGGTGGGTGTTATATTTTTTTATTTATATATTTTTTTTTTATACTGCCTTATCTGGGAATCAAGGCGGTTTACAAGGAACATAACAACTTGCTGTCTCTATTTATCTCCTCATCTTATCTGTTTGCCTGTTTCTTCGTCTATTCTGTCCTATCTAATAATGGCGTTCCTTTCCTATTTCCTCAAATGATAGTATTGTAAACCGCTTTAATGCCTTTTGGCCTAAGCGGTATATCAAATGTCTAATAAATAAATAAATAAATAAAATAAATAAAACTGTTTACATAGAACTTTGGTTAGAGAATACATTGAATGTAAACTTAAAATAAAAGTTAGGTTGTTATAGTATAACTATATTAAACATACTGTATATACATAGCTTATTGGGGGAGGGGTAAAGTGTGGCAGGGCGAGTAAAGGGTTTGATGTGAAGGTTAAGTTACTGATGAATTGGTGGGTGCCATCTATGTGGCGTATTGTTTGTTGAATAATAAAGTTTTGAGTTTTTTGAGGAATGTGGTTTGTGTGTTTCCCTAAGATTGCTGGAGAGTTTGTTCCATAAGTAGAGAATGCCCTGTTATGAGTATTTTGGTTGATCCATGGGATATCCGTAGGTAAGTTGAGGAGGTTTGTACTGCATTTATGCCTTGATCTGTTGGTTGTTGGTTCATAAATGAGGGTCTTTAAGTATGATGAGGATTGGTCATGAGGCATTTTGAAAATGTTCATGGTCGATTTGTATCTGATTCTGCTGTGAACGGGTCGCCAGTGCAAGTCTTTTAGTAGCAACGTGATGTGGTTGGTGTTTCTTGCTGTGGTGAGAGTGCATGCCGCAAAATATGGTCTCTTTATAGTTAGGTCTCATAGTGGGACTCTGTGTGACTAGATTACCTACCACCTAGCATCCGGGCAATCCCTGACCTAACACAATTTCGGAAGGCTCTGAAGCACCATCTCTTCCTCAAACACTACCCCGATGACCGCGCACCATTAACCACTCCCCCCCCCCCTAGTACCACCACAGAAACACACTACGGTTACTCTGTGACTCGACTTGATGTGATGCCTATATGTAAATAGTTATCCCGGTTTTACCCAAGTTTAAGCACCTGTAATGCGGTGCAGATTCCTGCACCGTATAAGTTTTTGTTGTCATGTGAACCGCACTGATGTTGAATAGCATGGTATAGAAGAGACTGTAAATAAAAAATAAATAAATAATCAGTCTCCTCTGCATATTTCTCTGAAGTTCAAAGGGAGTTACAGTATGTTCACATGCAGTAGGCATTTGTTCTGTCCCCAGAGGTCTTGTGATCTAAGTTTGTACATGAGGCATGAGCTGGGGAATGGAAGGACTGGGGTAAAGGTTGAAAAGCGGTAGATAGATGGCATAAAAAAGGGGGAGATTGAGAACTGGATAGTAAGGAGTAGTAAAATCTGGGTGGCCAGAGAGAGAAATAAATGGAAGAAAGGTGGAAAGAAAAAAAATCAATATCCAAAATGGAAGGTAGTGAAGAAAACAAAAAGAAGAGACAAGAAATGGCAGATGGAGTTGAGACCATAGAAAGAGAACTAAGAGAAGAGAGAAGAAATCAGAAGCTTCAGATTGGGACCAGCATGATCAGAGTATAAAATGATCAGACAACAAAGGTAGAAAAAGTAATTTTATTTTCAATAAGTGATTGGACTTTGTGCTATTTTTATATTTTACAAAGTATAAAGAAATGTGTCTCTTATTTCTCTGGTATTGCACTGCATACAGAGTCTGGCTTCTTGGACTTTCAATTTAATTTTTGTCTACAGATTTTTATTTTCTCTTTAGGTTATTGTCACTTATTCTATACTTGGTGAGGGTCTGTGTTCTGAGTGTGGGACTGAAGTCAGGCATTCTGTTAACATGGAGTTTGTACGAAGGGACCTGTACTGTAGCAATTTGACTTGTTTAACTTTTCACTAGGTATATGGATGATCTAGGGCCTGCTACAGTATTTATATTGCTTCTTTTATCTGGGTAGGCCACTTGCTGTATGAGTTTTGGAAGTTTATGCTGGTATGATATGTTTGATTTGGCCTTGTAGATCATCGGTGACTTTTGTAGGGTTTTGTATTAGTTCACATTATGCCTGGTACTGGAGAATGTTTGTTAGTGAAAAGATCAGAATCAGAATATTTTTTTAACTATTGAGTTCTATAGGTGAATGTCCTATCTCTACTCTGCACCCATTGTCCAGGGAGAGGTTTCTGTGGATACAGAATATATATTAAAAAAGAGAGAGAACTATAATGCAGTTTATAACAAAATAAAATGAGTTATAATTTTATAATTTGATATTATAAACTGTGCTGTGACTTTCACTTTTTCTTTTAGTTCCTTGGCGTATGAGCATCTTGTATTTCCTGTTTTTTCAGAGGGTGGGAAGTGCTGTGTTGGGGCGACAAGTCACTCATGTTATTTGGAAGTGAGAGGTGTTGCATGGTGCTGTTGAGTCCCTCTTTTTTTGGCATATTTAGCAGTATGTTTACTAAGCTTTGTTCTGGTAACATATGAACATAAGAACTTAAGAAATGCCATACTGGGTCAGACCAGGGTCCACCAAGCGCCAATCCAGGTCACAAGTACCTGGTAGGTTCCAAAAAGGTGCACAGGTTCCACAATGCCTCTCTTGGGACAAGTAGTGGATTTCCTGGGTCCTTTTTAATAATAGTTTATGCACCTTTCCTCCAGCAACTTGTCCAAACCTTTTATAAAACCCAGCTACATTAACAGCTTTTACTATGATCCTCTGGTAACTAATTCCAGAGTTTGATTATGCGGGGGCCATAGACTAACTGCAGGGAGGCAGTTACATTCCCCTGCAGTTACTGCAATTCAGCATGGCAAAATGACTGCTGATGCAACTAAGACCACACACTGAGCTGGCATTAGTTACATTCATGCTACTTATGCTGAACCATTGTGTTAGTTTCTGCCAACAATACAGATGCCTGTGTGTTAGAGTACTTTCTCTCACCTCACTCTGCAGTAAAGTGTAATTTTGGGAAAGAATTCTGTAAACCTAAACGTAATGGAGAAAAGGCATTTTTTGGTCTGCATATGTCTGTTTTTAGTTTGTAATGATATATTCCCTACTTGGTGAAGATCTATCTCTGTTCTGCATATGTGTGACTGAAGCTACGTGTTCTGTAGCATGGAGTTTCTATGTAGGGAGCTGTAGTAATCCGGCTTGTTCAGTTTTCTGGAGGAATATGGATGTTCTAGGGCCCACTAAAATATTTATGGTGCTGCCCTTTTCTGGGTACTCTTCATGTTGTGTGAGTTTGCAAGTTAGTGCTGTTATGGAATAGAAGATTTGCTCTATGGGTCCTGTATTCTGGGTTCTTGGTGTAGTCAAGTGTAGGATACTGGTTGGGGGTATACTGGAATATGAATTGCTTTCTTTATGCTGCCAGACTGAAATCTAAAATATTTTGTAAGTTCAGATTCAAGAACATTTCAAATTTTAAGGCAACATCTCAGTTTAATTTTGTTTAGTAGCTTAATAGTGTCATTGCTGCTGAGTTCCAGACTTTTCCAGCTTTGGAATTTCTACGTAGGGATCTGTACTATAGTAATTTGAATTATTCAGCTTTTCAAATAGGTGTTGGATGCTCCAAGGTCCACTGCAGTATTTACAGTGAAGCTTTTTTCAGGTAAGCTCCTTATGTGGTTTTGAAACTTGGTGCTGGTATGGTATGGAGATTTGCTCTATAGATCCTCAGTGACTTTTGTAGAGTTTTGTATTTTATTTATTTAAGTTTTTTTAATTGCTTTTATCATTTTTAGTCAAAGCAATTTACATTGTAACTTAAACTTGGTAATGTACATTAAACAGGAACATTGATAGATTGGATTCTTCTGACTCAATGGAGGGTAAGTGACATGCCCAAGGCCACAAGGATTGATAGTGGGAATTGAACTGATTTTGGAAGGGTTATGAGCCTCGTCGGCACATAACCCTCCCTGCTGACCCCTAAACTGGATATTCAATGCCGCAGCGACAGCACTGAATATCTGGTGATCGCTGCAAAAGCCAGAAGCTACCGATGCTAACCAGGCAGCAGCAATATCGGCTGCTACCCTGTTAGCGATTGGCGCCTTAAAGATAGGCAAGGGTTTTCCTCGCTTATCTTTAAGGCGCATTTCGCTAACTGGGCAGCATCCAATATCACTGCTGCTTGGTTAGCACCATTCTCCACCCCAGAATGCCCCCAACATGCCCTGATGCTAACCGGATAGCCGGGGACTTAGGAGGGGACATCCAACAGTACTAAACTTGTAAATGCCGTTGAATATCCCCAACAAAGGCATCTACATGGCTTACCGGGCTGCAAACTGTGTAGATGGCTTTCGAAAATGGGGCCCTTGTTTCCTAAGTCAGAGTCCTAACCATTAGGCTATTCCTCCACTCCTATTAGTTCACAATATGCCTGGTACAGGAGAATGTTTGTTAGTGAGATGGCCAGAATCAGATATTTTTTTAAAATTAGTTATTGAGTTTTGTGGGTGGATGTCCTAGTTCTGCTCTGGACCCATAGATGAGGGAGGGGGTTGTGTGAATGCAAAATATATGTTCAAAAAGAAAAAGCAACAACCATAACACAGTTTATAACAAAATAAAAATGAGTTATAATTTGATGTTATAAACTGTGCAGTGCTCTCGCTCTTTTAGTTCTGTGGTGTGCAAACATCTTTTTATTTCCTCCACATTATCTAATTGACTTTTTGATTTGGTTCATGTCCTTGACTGCAGTTTTGAGAAAGCCTCCCCTGACTCCGGGGGAGAGGGGGGGGGGTGCCTTCTCATCCCTCGCCTCAGGCAGCAGATTGCCTTGAGCCACCCCTGTACTTGATCATACTGAAAAGGTCCCTGGCCTCCAAAAATGCAGCCTATGGGATACCCAATGATCCAGACAAGGCATTAGCCCCCCCTCTCACATCCCTAATAGTCACCAGACATTCCCGCCCCCCCCCCCCCCTCCATTCGTCCCTGGCACTTACTAGGGAGTATCCATGGTGAAATAGTTGGGGCAGGGGAACTACCCATGAATGCTCCTCTCCTGTCACCAGACCAGGTTCAAAATGGCAGCTCTGTCCCTATTTGTAGTCTTGCAGTACTACCACTAGGGGTCAAACTGCCAAATTAGGGCTTTTCATCCTTATTTTGTAGTTTGACTCTTAGTGGTAATACCACAAGGCTACAGTCAGAAGTTCCCTTTTAACTCTGGGCCAAAGAAGGCTAGAAGCATTCAGGTATCACCATCACTAAGCCACCAGGGACACCTGGGGGGCAATGGAAGTGGGGGATAGTCTGGTGCCTAATCAGGAGGGTAGGTGCCTCATTTGGGGGGTGGGGAGAGGAAGCAGCCAGATGCCTCTTCATGGAGTTGGATGCCTTTTTGGTGAGTTGGGTGCCTTCTGAGGGGAGTCAGATAACTCATCGAGGGATGGGAGAGATAGTTGCGGGTCAGATGCCTCATCTAGGGATGGGAAGGGATCAGATGCCTCATCGGGCAGGATCAGGGCTATGGTAACCTTCCAGTAGTGTGGCATTTACTCCTCCTCTGTTGACAGTCATCAGAGAATGTGGTAGGATACCCATGTCCATTATCCACCAATAGCCCGCCCAGTTTCTATCCCATAACATAGAAGGCAATTAGTGCATAATTTAACATGGGCTAACCATCTTGCCTGCATGGTAAGTTTATTGTGCTTGTTTTAATTCACCCGCTAACTACTTAGCACATTTTCATAAACGGGCCTCTATGTGCTTTACTCAAATTAACATGCATTAACCAGTTATCACAGCTTGGTAAATAGTGCCCATAGTCTCTCAAATATATTTAAAGATATTATACGGCTTTAAGCTAAAAATACCCCTGCAGATTCATCAGTTTCCCTCTATGTAGGATAGACAGGAAGAAAATCGATGCCTTTGAATTATGGTCCTGATGATGAAATACTGTGTATACCATGGACTGGCTGATGAACAATCCAAGCAGTACTAAAGGAGATCAAACCAAAGCTTTCTTTAGAAGCTCAGATGACAAGACTTTGACTTTCGTACTTTGGACACATCATGTGAAGATAGAGATCATTAGAGAAAGACATCATGCTTAGCAAGGTTGAAGGTCAATGTACATATTTAGATCCATACCCATTTCCCTTATAATGAAGATTGCTGTCTCTTTTAGTAAGTGCCTTCTCAACTGACTCTCTGGTTTCTATCCTTTTGAAGTTCATCTTTAGAAAGTTGGTAACTATTTTGGTCTGCAAAGGACATTGACATTGAAAAAATAAGGCGACAGAATCATTTTCTACTGTACACCACACTATGGGGCCAATGTTAAGCTGAACAATGTAGATATTTAAAAAGATATCCAGATAAGTCAGTGCCTTTGAATATAGCCAGAAAAAATATCCAGATAACTTTAGAATAGTGTTTTTTAAGCCAGTCCTCCAGTATCCCTTAAGCCAGTCGGGTTTTCAGGATCCTGAAACACAGCTGGTCTAGGGGGTATACGTGAGGACTAGATTGATAACCACTGCTTGTACACAGATATCATAGGCCTGCTATATCTGTGGCCATTAAACAGCTTATGCAGATAGCACAAATGAGATAGCAGCTGAATAACACTGATATCCAGCTAAAGTTTAGTCTTACCCTACCATACGTTCAACAATGCCTTATTTTAAATGGATGATTTTTAGCTAGATATTGAAATGTCCAGCCAAAATGATGCATTCCGCTGTCCAAGAAATTTTAAAACAATTAGCCAGTTAACTCCCAAAGTTAACCAAATAAATGCTTTTAAATATTGACCTTCATGTGCCCTAAAACCTGAAGACATGACACATAGGACATAGTCCACACCTGATCATATAAACTTAGAGAAATTATTTACTCTGTTGCAAAACACAAAACTTTATTTTATTTTAGTTACTGTTTACACATAAGCTTCTTAAACACTAGCGGAAGTTTATTTTACTATAAATTTCTAATTGCAGAAAATTCATGAAATCCCCCACAATCTTGATAACATTATAAGGTTAAGGGGATGAGACTGCTGACTCCAAAAATGGCTCTTTGCCTCTGCCAAAACATCTAAAATATTTCAAAAGTTAAGTTGTAAGTGAAATAAATCTAATCGAGCGCAAACTTTAGAAGGAAGTCTTTCTGAATGTATGACTTTTCTTGGTTCTGAGTTTTATGTAGACCACCTTGATGATGGAAAGGCGGTATATAAGAGCACATAAATAAATAAATAAAGATTAAGATTCAGTAACGTTTCATATACAGCTGATATTGTGATAATGGAATTTCCACCCTAATATCAAACCATAATGCTCTAGAGCAGACAAGGTGGCTACGTGAAGATGCTTTGAAGACAAAACTTTAATCTGATTTTCAGTTCCTGGTTAACTGATTATTGGCTTGGGAATGGCTTTGCTTTTTCTGGCACTGTGGAGTACTTTTAAGTTGCTGAATTTGTTTGACTGCATTTAGTTGTGGAGATGCATCAACTGAGTAAAGAGTTACTTCTAAAGACTATGGCCTTGAGGTATTGCCAGAAGCGCTGTGGAAGCTCTTACTGGACTATGCAATTCTAGCTTAAATTCCTCAGTGATATTCATTTTAGTACTTGGCAACATGAGCCTGAGAGGGAGAGAGGAAGGGAACCAGCCTGAGATGATTCATTTCTTGCGAGTCGGGCCTGATGCAATAGCAGTAAAAGAGGAGAAATCGACAAATTCTAGCTGAGTAATTCATAGGGTTATTTATTCATTCCAAGTTGAATTTTTTTCTTCTTTTCGCTTTGGACATCAAAGCAGATTGCAATAAAATGTCTAACATTACCACATGGGGCTCTATTTGCTAAGCTACATTTTTTTCATTTCCAAATTAACTTTAATAACTAGAAAGAAAGTTACAACAAAATCCCCATCAAGAAAGAGGTCTACTACATAATCAAGAATTATGTTAATGGAATTCTGCCATTATAACAATATCAATACCCAATTAACATAACCAAGAAAAGTAAAAAAGGGCCAGGACCTGAGGCTTTAGCCTCAGAAACGCCTTCCTATGCATTTGGTACTCTTATATATATCTGGAAAGACTTGAACCATGTTACCATAAAATAAAACATTCTTATTTGAAAAATATAACTTCATTATGGAGCTTTTATCATCCATTGATAGAAGAGAGACAACTAAAGTAGCCCGGCTCGCTATAGTATCAGCAAATGAATCAAGAAAAGTCTCGACAGAAGCCAAAGGAGGAAGACCATCCTCAGCTGAAGCCTCTGCTCTGACCCCCTGAGGAACATAATACAAAGTGGAAAATTTAATGGCATCAACATCATTAATCCCGAGTACCTCTTTAAAGCATTTCTGTATTAAGATAGTAGGAGAGAGATAATGGGTTCTCAGAAAATGTATAAATCATAAATTCTTTGTCTGTGCCACATTTTCCAAGGATTCAAGTTGATGATGTATTACCAAACTATCCCAAACTGTTGAGGAAAGTGCAGCTTGGGCCAAAGACAACTGTCCTTCCAACTTCAATAAACCAGTATTGCATTTAGCAATATGATTATCATGATATAAGAGTTTTAAAACAACTTCCAAAGAGAATTTAGAAACCTGAGATAAGAAAGAGCTTAAAGTAGCTTCCATATGTACAACAACTTTCCATATATCACGAAGAGAAATCTCTTGGGGAGGAGCAACAGTTCCCCCGAAGGAGAAAATTGCAAAGGCTCAGGAAGTTTAACAACGTTAGAATCAAGCACAACTCTGGCCAGTCTAGGAGTATCCTCCCCAAGCTGTAAAGAGAAGGTACCACCAACTATCTCCTTCCTGATGGCGTCAACCTCTAAACTTTCCTCCTGGTTAGGCTGGTTAAAGCCCTTGCATGACGAGAAAGAAATATCAGATGGGGTGATATCCAAATCATCTAAAGAGACCAGTCTTGGAGCAGGTAAGTCAGTAACAAACTAACATAAATGACAAGCCATATGTCCAGTTATTTTTACAGACTTCACCACTACAAGAGACTGGGCCTACTTTTTCTGTTTCCCCATATATCAACTTACTCACCACCTCTGAAGCTTCTCTGGACTCTGAAGAGACTCCAAAGGGGCAGGTTGTGCCCCTTTGGACATGCCCATTCAGGCTTGTGCCCACAGGCACACACCTGCGCCTGCGTCCCATGGCATGCCAGAGAGCTTATACTGGCCTGAGGAGATGTTGGCAAGACAGCTCCTTCTCCAACCATGGCAGGCAGAGTTCCAATTCAAGTAAGTTCAGTAAAGCCTCTCTGTCTGTCCTGCGGCATGCCAGAGAACTTTGCTGGCCTGGGGTGACATCAGCAAGATGGCTCCTCCTCCAACCATGGCAGGCAGAGTTCCAATTCAGACAAGAAAGTTCCGTAAAGCTTCTCCTTGCTAAGCTACATGAACTGGTTAATGCAAGTTAATGTACATTTACATATACTGGTGTGGAGTCATGGCCTAATTGTCAGAGCCATGGGCTAGACCTGCTGTCAACCAGGCTTCAAATCCCACTGCTGCACCTTGTGATCTTTGGTAAGTCTCTTAACCCGTCATTGCTTGAGGTAAAAGCTTTGATTGTACATCCTCCTGGGACAGGGGAATATATGAATGTAACCCACCTTCAACTTCTGAAAAAAAAAAAAGGGCATGAGCTTAATCAATATGGTTTAAAGCGTATTATTGCAAACACAAGCCCCATTTTTCTCAACACGGCCTATTTACTAATTATCTATTTAACTCAAATTAATCTGCATTAATCCATGCTAGTCAGGACTCATAATTTCTCAAATGAATTTACAGTAAATATATTCTACAGTTTTAAGCTACAATCTGGATTCATCAGATTCCTCTAGCTCAATGGATATCCTTACTATAGCCAGGTATTTGATCTAGTCCCTTCATCAAACACCTGATTTAAAAAATAGCCATTAATACTTTTCTAAAACAGAAATAATTTTGTTCATCCCAAAAGTCAATGTGGGCTGAGGTCCAGATAATGTTGGAAAGTGCCTACTGGTAGTTTCTCTGTCCTTGTTTGTTCTGCTTTCTGATAGAATACATTTGCATCAGATTTTGTGAGGGACGAGGGATGGCAGAATGAAACTATGCATGTTCAAAAAATGTATCTGCAATGCTTATCTGTCTCTTTATATTTTGTGTCTATAAAGAACTGCAGCTCCTGGTCCCTGTAGCTCTCACTGCTGTTCAAGACTACTTAGATAATGCTAATGATGTCAGAAGCTTTACCCCTTCCACTGAGAGAGGCACCCTCCCCATGCCATATACCGCACTGACTGAGCTTACTGGAAGACCACGAAAAGCACTGAAATACATGGAGACTATGAATTATGCTGACTTTGCTTAATGCTGGAAGCGTGTGCTTTTTCAGCTTGTTTTTGCAGCATTACCAGACAGGTCATTAACAAGGGGTAGATTTCTTTTGCAATCTGCAAATGAGGAGAAAAGCTGAAATTGTTCTGATCCTTATTAAGGATTAAAAAAACAAATGGGTTCTGATGATTCGGGAAATACATGATAACATAACTATAATGATATGAAACTATTAAAGTCTCCTCTAGTTCATTTCAGAAAATTAAATATTTTGATAACCTGCCTGACCACCATTTATTTATCTGAGATTGGCAAGGCCGTGGGCCCCCCGGCGTGCACGCGGCTGGCGTTAACCGGGGGGGGCGGCCAGTCGTGCGCCACTCCGGGCTTGTGCGTGGTTCGCGGGGGCGGGCCTGCGGCGTGCGGGGCTTTCATTGGCTCCCGTGGGGCACTGAAGGGTGCGGGAGCCAATGAGAGGAATTGGAGACGGGCGTGAGGGGGGATGTGGTGGGGGCGTCGCGGCTCCTCCAGCCTTTCCCGCGCGGCAGCTGGAGGGGTCGGACGTCCCACCCACCGCCCCCTTTTTTCGGGCACAAGTGTCGGTCGGGGCGTTTTCTGGGGTGTTGCAGCTGGGGGGGGTGTCGGGATCCCGGAGGTTTCTGGGGTCCGGAGCCGGAGCCAAGCAGTAGGGTGGGGGTGGGGTACCCCCGACCCAGACAGTCCCTCAGGCTTTTGCTAATAATATGGCAAAGTCGGAAGAGGGAGGCTAGGTAATTTGCCGGGGCCTGGACACGGCAGAAGCGGAAGCGGCATCACTTTGCTACCCACATGGCTGGTGAGAGTTCGCTCTGCTGGGGGGGGGGGGTAAAGTTAATGTTGGAATTGTTGATGGTTATTGTTAATGTTGCTAATGGGTCAATAAAGCTGCGACCAGTTGAATTCCCAATAAGTGTTGTGTATTAATTGTTACTGAATGTCGAGGGGGGGGGGGGCTGCTAAGTGGAGGTGGTGGACCGGTCCGCCTTACCCGGTTATTGATTCTTCTATTTAGAGGTTGGAAAGCAGTCTATGGGCCCTGTTTACTAAACATTTTCTCCCATTTTGTTTCTATGGGAAAAATGCTTGGTAAACAGGGTCCATATATGACAACTAATTATTCTAAAAGGTCAGGTAAAGTCTAAGAGCACAATTTTGAGTGTGAGAAGGTCAATCTCAGAGGCCAAACAGGCTGATGATAAGCATATATGGCTAAATTTACTAGAGTTCACTACCATTTTAGAACATGTTAATGTGCTCTAATGCTTTGTTGGCTCCCTATCCATTTCTGTATCCAGTTCAAACTTCTCCTATTGACCTATATGTGCACTCATTCTGCTGCTCTTCACTAACTTTTCTCTCCCTACACCCCTCCTCAGGAACTCCACTCTTCTGGCAGATTTCTTTTATCTATGTCCTTATCTACTGCCAACACCAGACTTCAATCCTTTTACCTTGTTGCTCCTCATGCCTGGAACAAACTACCTGAGTCTGTATGTCAGGCTTCATATCTGGCCCTTTTCAATTCTAGGCTGAAAACTCACCTCTTTGAGGCTGCTTTTGGATCCTGAGTCACTTAGTCTCCTATGTGTTTCCTTACCATTCCCCTAGATGTATCTTGTCCTCAGCTGTTGTGTTGTCTGTCTTGACTAGATTGTAAGCTTTGATGAGTAGGGATTGTCTTTTATGTGTGTCTATACAGCACTGCATATGCTTTGTAGTAGTAGTGTGTGCCTTCCAGTCAATTCTGACTCCTGGTGATGCAGCAGTTCCTGGGTTTTCTTGACAGTGAGACCAGACATAGACTGCCAGGCCTTTCTTCTGAGGAGAGTTGAGTGACTTGCCCAAGGCCACTAAGAGTGCTAGTGGGAATTGAACCCTGATCTCTTGGTTACCAATGCAGTGCTCTAACCACTAGGCTACTTACTAGTAACACATGTTATGACAGCAGATAAGAACTGTCTGATCTGCTGGATTTCATCTTGGGGTAACGCCATAGTAGATAGTTGATTTCTGGCTTTTTATCACTTCTTTGTAACTAAGGATTCTCCATGTTTATCTTATTCTTTCTTGAATCCAATTACCGGTTTTATCTGCACCTCCTCCTGTTAGAGGTCATTCTATGGTCAAATGCTGGGAATCAACTCAAACTAAGAGCAAGAAGAGCTTTGGGCACATAGAGGGAGGAGTAGCCTAGTGGTTGGTGCAAGGTATATAAAATGGAGAAATAAAGATAAAGATAAAGGTACTTCAGGCCAGAAGGTCAGGGGTTCAAATCCCACTAGAGAACAGCAACCTTGGGCCAGAAGGACTGGGGTTTCTAGTCCCACAGATGCTCCTTGTGGTCTTGGGCAAGCCACTTAACCCTCCATTGCCCATGTTCCCTGTAAGTATCAGTGTATGTGTCTCATATCCCCACATGTTAAATGTATCCCCCAATTGTGTTGTGACTGCTTTGATTGAAGGATAAGGCAGTATACAAAAACTGTCTAAATAAATAAAATAGCCAGTGGTGGTCCAGTCTACATTGTCCCTACTGTGTTGGATCACAGTCCCCTTCCCCTCCCAGTGCTGCTGCTGCTTCTTCTTCTGCATCTTTGGGTCTTGAACAGCTGTTGCCCTCATTTCCAGTGTTTCAGGCTCTCTGGGTGCTGCTATTCCCTCCCTCCCCACTCCTGTTGCTGCTTCTGACAAGGAAGCTAATCTTATGCATAGGCCTTCTTTTATTTTATATTATTTATTTATTTATTTGACAATTCTTTTATGCTGCCTTTCAGAGTTATCAAAGAGGTTTACAATTAACTCAATATTTTAAATGGAACGGAATAGCTAATATATTATTATTATTAATAGTAATAATAATAAATACATTGAACAAGTTATTATAGTAGATGGTTTAAGCTATGATACACATGAGTAACTATATTTCATTGCACTATCTCTTGGAACTATGTTACATTGTTAAAGATTCATGTCTATGCTGCATTGTCTATGATACATTATCTATGCTACGTTGTCCATGAAACATTGTTTAGAAGTGTGCAGCTATGTTACATTGAACTGTCTCTTGGATTTAGGTAAAGACTCTTTCCATTTCAAAGTGACTGGTTAGCTCTGAGAAGAGTAATAGATGGGGGGCCGTGCTTCTTGGTGCTCATCTGTATAGGAGCCTTTCAGCATGTAGTGTCTAGCCCACTAGGTATGTGGACCGAAATGCTCTAAGAAGAGTAGTGTTAAATTTCTCTGTGTCCTCTGGACCCCTATGATGGCATCATAGACCACAGGTGGGAACCACTGATCTCTCTGATAAAGGTGACTCTATTTAGCAACTATCTTGTGATCTAGCAAAGGAAACATGAAGCCAATCAAATGAAAAGCCGCTGTCATCTACACTAACACTGCCTTATGTTCTTTCTCCATTTCTCAACTACATACTACTACTTATCATTTATTTATTTATTTAGCGCTACAAAGCATACACAGTGCTGCACATATACACGTGAGAGACAGAACCCGTTCAATGGAGCTTACAGATCATTTAAGAAAGCAAGAAAAGAGATTCAGAACAGTAACTATTTTCAAAGTCCAAGTGACATTTCCATGACATTACCCAACAAAAGTAAACTTGGAATAAACCTGAAGCTATTCAACTCTTTTGTGTCTACCATAGCTTTGTCAAGGTATGGATGTATCACTGTTGATTTAAGTGGGGCTGGGGATATCTAGCATATTTCTCACCAGTCCTGAAGGATGGGGGTGGGTCAAATGGACAGGTGGTAGGATTCACTTTTATCACAATGCCTTTCGCTTCCGAGTTTCTTAATTCATAAAAGGTACAGAGACACTCTGAATCAAATATTCATGGAACCTCTACCCCAGTGTTAGCCTCTACATTGGGAATTTCAGACCTAATCATTCTAATATTCTCATCTGGAAAATTTGCATATATAAAATTTGCAAAATTTTACAATACTGGTTTGAAATAATAGTTCCATTATGATTAGAAGATAGATGCTGTATTAAACAATTAGCAATTTTAAAAAGATTTTGGTCAATGAAAGCCAGTGCTAGACAAAAGGAGGCAGTACTTACATGCTTTCAAATGGATTTGACATTTTCCTTTTAATGAAGGAGTCTGAAATTTCCACCAATGGCATTTCAGAGAGCATCCTTTTTGCTTCAGCTTCCTTGAATGCTCGGTAAGCTAGGGAGTAGGATTATGAGAGTGGATATAGCACCATTTAACACAGTCGTTCCCAAACTGTGTGCCTGGACCTCACATGAGATCATATCATCAGCTGATGGGTGGTCACAGAAACAGAGTACTGCTCCCCTTCCCTCTGGACTTCCACTGTGACCTATGCTCAACAGTACCCGTCAGCAATGCATCGGTGAACCCTTACAGACTCTCTTCCCTCCTCCTGCTCCTCCTATGTGGGCTTCATCATAAACTGGAAATCCAAGGACAGTACGGGGGGGGGGAGGGGGGGGGTTCTGTGAGTGCACGCTGATACACAGGGCTTGCCACTGATGCCACCTTCATGTGTTTGCTAAAAGGGGGAGAGGTGGATGAGGGAGGGGAGGAAAGTGAAGGTCTCCTATTTTGTTTTCATTATCATCTGGTGGTCATGTGAATTTTTAAATATTAAGATGGCTTCCTATTAGCTAAATAGAGTGGAGGAGTAGCCTAGTGGTTACAGCAACAGCCTACCACCCAGGAGATTGGGGTCCAATTCTCACTGGCATTCCTTGGGCAAGTCAATTTACCCTCCCTTGCCTTGGACGAAAAGGCTTGGCATACCTTGCCAAGAAAACTCAGGGGCTGCAGGGTTGCCAGGAGTCAACATTGACTTGATGACAAGAAAATTAAATGTTAGGGAAGCACTGATTTAACAGGTACTATTTTATCCACTAACCTAACAGGGGTTCTATGCATAAAAAAATAATATTAAAGTTAGAAAAGGACAGGATCTGCAAAGTAAGAAGGGGGACCTCCAGAAAGAAGCTTTCTGGCATGATTCGGGTACTACGGTGAACATTAGCAGTAAATGTGAGAGTTTGAGATCATACTCTACATACCTTGGCTTAGGAGTGAGGTTCATTACTGTCATGGTGTGTGCAAAACTACCTCATCTGGAGACATTGTCTCCCCTTGAAGGAAGAGGCACGTTGAGCTAGGGCATGTTTACTAAAGAGTGCGGCAATAGTATGTGTTTAAGCCGCATGACTAGTACAGAGGCCTGAGCTAACATTTGAGGGCATTGGCAACACCATTCTAACTGGCACATGGACATCCTTACTGCCACCCACTGAGGTGGCATTAAGGGCACCTGCACTAACAGTATGGTTTAGTAACATGCCTCTTAATCTGGAAAGAGGAAATGGAACATATTTACACCGATGTGATAGAGACTAAATATGTAGAGACTGAATAGAATAATTTCATAAAATCGGTATGAATGGGGAGCTGCTATTGCTAGATGTTGATTGAAACATCCTGGCTGTGGTGAGTGCATGGCACATTACAATGCCGTTTAATGCATATGTTCGGATTTGCAGGTTACTAATTTTAATGCCATTTAATAGATCTTTAGGAGGATAATTTTAAAATCAATTTCTGTGAGTAAAACAGTGTACTACCCCAAGAAACTGGGTGACTTTTAAGCAAAAACTGAGTTATAGGCAGATATAGCTATGTGTGTGTGCTCCTATTTTGCACTGTATGGGAAGGTGTTCCTAGGGACCTTGCATGTGCTTTTAAATTTCAAAAGCATGCATGTACCTTTCCTCTGAAAAAGTATCTGCACAAATTAGCACATGTGAATGTGTGAGTGTTTTCCTGGGATAACTGTCCATAGGGATGTGCGTTCATTAGCATACATTTGCTTTGTTAATGCCCCTTAAAAAATTCAGCATGCACTAAATTGATTTAATGTATGATTTCTGGGGGAGCAAGAGGAGCTTGCATACCCTGGCCCTCCATTTGGTTTTCACATCACTGAAAAACATATAAAAACTGTACCTAGGAAAACCTATTAGTTATTCATAGGATCTAATATGAAAAAAAATACAGAGGCAATTGACCAAAATAACAAAGGAAACCAACATTTAGCAAGATCCAGCCCATCTGGAAGAAACTAACTGTGTGCAGTGATTTTCTTTATTCTGAGGTTTTATTCCACTAAAACAAAATCCAGGACATTATTATACGTGGAGTAGCCAACCCTTTCATCTGAGCCCAGGCCTTTCATTAAATTGAATGACACAAGCTTGTTGGCAGTCTAAGGGTGTTTCATCTTTAAAAAAATAGAAACAAACCCATACTGTGTGACCTGGGAAAGTGTTGAAATTTCAGGTTTTGTGGTGAGAATCCACGTGGTGACATCATACCCTGACAAAGCATATTCATTGGCTGTACAAGGGCAACAAAAACAGGTCCCAGAGGTGCAGCAGAGGGAGCGAGTTACTGAAAAAGTGGTGGCCAAGAGAAACCTGTGTCTTGTCGTCTTCTTCAACCAGCCTGCCTAAACCGAACCTGAACCTAACAACACAGGTAATCAGTTTCATTTCTAAATATATATTGTTGCATATTCAAATTTGAACAGCTTTAGCTGCATCTGATTTCTAACATGAAATCAGGAGGTTTTGATTTGCTTACACTGCAAAGAAACAGCACCGGGTTAGCCAAATATGTTACAAAAAAATCAACCAAATAGTTGGGTACAAATGATAGCATTACTGAGTTAATGAATATTTTAAAATTGCTAAGCTTCAAGACTATTGAGATTCTTTCCTCAGGCAATATTAAAGTCAGCAAGTAGTCCCAATAGCTTGCAATTTTTAAGAATTCAGCAGCTTGATAAAGATCATTCTCTAGCAAATTATGTTTTGGTTTGTCTTTAACAGACTGTAGTTATTTATACTATAACTGAATTTAGTCTCTCATTCTTTTGCTTGAACCAATTAATATGTATCTATTTGGAGTTCAATAGACTGGTAAGTATATCTTGGTGAGAAGTCGCCATGGTGGTGTCTGCTCAGCTTGCTGAAACTGAAGAATTCAATGCATGCTTTAATTATACCATTTCTGTTCCACAGAGCTGCATTTATATCATCAATCAGATTTTTTTTTCCATAGCAAGAATTCCAGGCCTTTTCCCAGAATTCTCATCATACCATTTTTTGTGATAATCTGTAAAAGTTCTAATATTTAACATTTTAAGGACCTTATTCACTGAAGATTTTTCCCACAAGTACAGAATGAGGAAAAGGACCCTAAATATGTGATTCTGTATTTCCTTATTCTTCAATTTTCAGTGTTTAGAATATGGCAGACATTATGTGAAATGTATGTGCCAGATATATAGCACAGACTTGCACAACTGGTGCTCATGTTCATCTGTGTTCAATGACCAAATAATCAAGGAAGCAAGAGAGGCCCATGCTTATGCATATACAGTATTTTCTAGCTTTTTTTCAATGCAACTTTATTGAAACTCATCTGATTTTCATCAGGTCTGGATCATTCTCAATGGTATAACTTGTAAGTCCATGGAGGACTATTCCTCCCTCTCCCCCCAAACAATAAGCAAATTGTTATACTTCGGCAGAAGCTATCCTGACTGCATTTAGGCAATTCATTTTGAAAAGCACTAAAAGAGAATATAAAAATATTTTTCTTGTGACATGTAATTTTACAAATTGTCCATATTGCCTTTTACCTTTGGGATCCAGAATCTTTACACATGTCTTCTCTGATGTCAACTTATTCTGAACAAAAATCTTTAATTTATCACATTGCAACTATCATCTTTAAAAATTATTCAAATATATTTGCTGATTGGAGGATATTCAGAAACATGTGGGTCAATGTTGAGCCACGGGGGTCAGAACTTTTTATTTTAAATGCTGGTCACCACAGCTAAAATTATTCCGGATCTTCAGCACCAGTATCCAGACAGTAGCTGGCACTGAATATCCAGATATCATGGCCAACATCACCGCTAACCATACAACAACAATACTCAATGCCGCAATGTGAGCAGTCTATCCTGATAGCCTTAGGATAGCTTTTATGCTCTCTTAACATTGATTGCAATTATGGTATATAGTGGCCCTCAATATTGCTGATCTATGGAAAATTACCAGCTCTGCCACAGACCTCTTAAGGTGGTCTGTAAGGATATTCAATGGCACTATCCATATAGTACCATCCCAACAAGAGCGCTCACACTCGCAAGTAGCAATGGTACAAAGTCAGGAGCAAGGTGACATACAACTGGAAATATAATGGAGCTTTATTGGAGTACACATAGAACTGAATTGTTGTACCCTGTATGACCATGTTTTGGTGTGTACCTTCATCAGGGGTTCAGACCTCAAATATAAATACATACATTAATATGAAATAAACCATAAATATAACAAGCATAACATAAGAACCACACATTGTTAAAATATAGAAGGAGTACATTTAAAAGCAATTTAAAAATAAAAGCTAAGTAAAAATATCGACCTAATATTCCAAAGCATTTACACTCTTTACAGAGCTGTAAACCATGGAAATGTCCTTAAGCATGATATTCAGCGGTAATAACACAGTTAGTGCCGCTGAATATCACCGAGTAACGACACTGCATGTCTCAATCCTAACCGCTTAGCATCGGGGCGTGTCTGGGGTGTTCCAGAGAGGAGCGGAGGTGGAGTGGATCGCAAACTGGTTAGTGGCATTATTGAGCCTGACCTAACTTTAACTGCATATCGCTAACCAGGCAGCTGCTCAATATCGCTGCTGACCAGTTAGTCATCGGGCTCTGCGGGGACCCCAGATATTCAATGCTGGGGCCAGATATAACTCCAGCATTGAATATGCGCATTTAACGTTGAGTGCCAGTGGCTAGCCGCTGTAATCGCGCTAGTCGCTGATGCTGAATATCGGGCCCATAGTAATTTCAAAAGTAGAAAGCATAAAAACCCATAAAGGAGATTAAGCTAGTAATGATGTACTTTGTTATAACAATAAAAGTCAAACAGAGAGACATGCATATTTGATGACCTAGCAGTGTCGAGCCCTACCAAATAAAATTTAATTATATAATGGGTTACAGCAACGTAAACAATGTTAAAAGACAAAAGTAACAAAATGAAAATATACCATAAATAAATAAATATTAAAGTAACAAGAATGATTTTGTTACTGAAAACAAATCATATCTGTATGCTGGTTACTAAAAGGATAATAAGAAACAGTCGCATGATAAATAAAATGTCAATAATAAAGAATATCTAGGGAACAAAGAGGCTTGTGTAATTGCAGCAAACATAAACAGGGAATACACTTACAATGAAACACATTGTGGTTACACCAGTGGTTACTTATAATATCCTTCTTGGCACTCCCAGTGGAACTAAAAAAGTAGAGAGGAGGGAAGGGGGAAGGGCTAAAAGGGGGGAAGAGGGGGGAAGAAGGAAAAGGGGAGAAAGATAAGACCGTAACAGCATATCGTATAAGCACAAGGCACTTAGACTTATACTATTTAAATTTCATGTTGTACTATTAGAGATCACTTAACATGAGCGCAAAACCATTCCCCATTATAGAATAGATGACAGGGCTGCTCAAAAACAGTCGAATACAGTTAACACAAGAGAGAGAGTGCATAAAAGAGGTTAATAAAAGACGTGCTGACTACTGTCATAATATTTACAATAACAGCCAATGAAACTACTACGCAGTATAGTTCTTGTAGAAAAGCAAGGAGTATTAGTTAAAAATTGAAAGCACTTTAAATGGCTACTGCTCGGCAATATAGCCCTCTTGACTGGATTTTGCATACTTGGTGTCCCAGTTTGATCAGGTATCTGTTATATTGATTGGCAAAATTTGTCCCTTCCTTTCTACACACACTACTAAGACCTTCATCTACTCACTAGTCACCTCCCATCTTGACTATTGAAACCTGGTCCTCACTGATCTCCCTCTGAATCATCTCTCTCCCTTTCAATCTGTTCAGAAAGTTGCACAGCTTATCTTCAGCCAATGTCGCTATGCTCATATAACTTCTCTTCTCAAGTCACTTCGACGACTCCCTATCCACTTCCGCATCCAGTTCAAACTTCTCCTACTTGCCTACAATTGCATTCATTCTGCAGCTCCTCACTACCTTTCCTCTTTTATCTCACTCTACACTCCTCCTTGGGAATTCCACTGCTCTGGCAGATCCCTTTTATCTGTGCTCTTCTCTGCCACTGCCAACTCCAGACTTCGTTCATGCTACTTCATATGTCTGGAACAAACTACCTGAGTCAGTGTGTCGGGCCCTTTCTCTGGCCCTAGTCAAGTCCAGGCTGGACCGACCTCTTTGAGCCTGCTTTTGGATCCTGATGCTCCTCATTCTCTTGTCCACTACTTATGTGTATCTTGCTATACTCTAGTCCCCAGTTTTGCAATGTTTTTTTCATTTTGTTTAGATTGGAAGCTCTGTTGAGCAGGGAATGTGTCTTACATCTATATGTATATTCATTCTCTTTCCTTGTCTTATGAAATACTGTGGTATCTAACATTTCAATGAGCCTTGAACTATTTTAAAAGTTCCCCTTTTTAATTGTAATCATTTTCCATAAATTAGATGTGGTCAGTGGCCTCGCTGTTCTAGTTTAGCATTCGCTGTTCATAAACCAGGAGATTAACCGGGTAGCCGGACCCCACGCTCACCTTTATCCAATTCTTAACGCCCCCAACCCTCCCCCCCCTCCATTCCTTCTCAGCTCATAGGAATCCTCGCCTACCCTCCTAGCCCACTTACCCCAATCAAGCAACAGAGACAGTAGTTGGGCAGAAACTGGTCGCAGTTTTATTGAACATAACCTCAATAACAGTTATAACAGAATAACGCAATCCCTGTGCCCCGCGGCAAGATCGGCCACCCGCCATGTGATTAGCAAGGTGACTTCTCCGCCGCCCCCCGCACAGTAAAAGCACCGGCCAATTGGCAATAACCCTTCCCCGACTTGGCCATCTCAGTAGCACAAGCCGACCCGGGTTTAACCATGTCGAGGGCCCCCGCCCTCATGGCCTGCCGCTCCGGACCCCGGGAACCTCCGGGACCCCGCAACCCCCCCCCCCAACTGCGACAACCCATATCTGACCCCCCCACCAACTAGACAAAGGGTGGGCAGGTGGGAAGCAACCAGCGTGCACCTCTCACCGCGCCACGATGCCGACAGGCTCGAGCGCATGGGAATGCACGCTGATGGATCCCCTGCACGCGCTCCCACGCGAGGGGATCCAATCAATTCACAGGACTCTCTTTTTGTCCGCCAATCCCGTTTTGCCCTTCCTAGCCCGCTCCTGCCACCTCTCCCCCCACCCCCCCCCCCCCCGCCCAGCCCCCCTTTTCCCCTCTCGCCCAACAAGCTTCACGAGCCGGGTTCGCCTCGGGCCGGGGCATCTCGGTACCTGGCCCGTTCCCTAGTTTTAACCGGGTAGCCGGACCCCACGCTCACCTTTATCCAATTTTTAACACCCCCAACCCTCCCCCCCCCCTCCATTCCTTCTCAGCTCATAGGAATCCTCGCCTACCCTCCTAGCCCACTTACCCCAATCAAGCAACAGAGACAGTAGTTGGGCAGAAACTGGTCGCAGTTTTATTGAACATAACCTCAATAACAGTTATAACAGAATAACGCAATCCCTGTGCCCCGTGGCAAGATCGGCCACCCGCCATGTGATTAGCAAGGTGACTTCTCCGCCGCCCCCCGCACAGTAAAAGCACCGGCCAATTGGCAATAACCCTTCCCCGACTTGGCCGTCTCAGTAGCACAAGCCGACCCGGGTTTAACCATGTCGAGGGCCCCCGCCCTCATGGCCTGCTGCTCCGGACCCCGGGAACCACCGGGACCCCGCCACCGGCACAGACTCTTTAGTCGTCTGTGCCGCCCCCCCCCAAAAGAGAGAAGACTAAGAAGAATAACTGTATTATCGACCAGTTCCTTTGTCCCGAACTACTGTCTCCAGCACCTCCTTCCAGTCATTGAGCAGGAGGTCCAACCCAACCGGGGATAGGTGTATCCCATCACCCCGATATAGACCCGCACAACCCACTTCCACCCAGGAATGCTGCACCTGGTAACCCCCCTGTTCGCACACCCATCTCCCCACCTGTCTATTAATCTTAATCAAACCCCTGGACCACCGCTTTTGCCCCCAGCAAGCTGGTCTAGGGATGATGTCAGACCACACCACCACCAACCCCGGACACCAACGCAGCACCACGGCCAAATCTTTCTTTGCCGCGTTAATCAGCTGCTTGCAAGTCCAGGATGACACCTCATTGCCTCCAAGGTGCACGAGCAGAATCGCCGGCTGCCTCCCAAGCTGCAGCTGCTTTCGAAGCATGGGTAGCATCTGGGACCAACGCATCCCCCGTAGACCCAGCCATGAGACTGACAACGCTGCCGTATCGAAGCCCATGTTGCGCCCGACTGGCCGCACAGCTGCTCGGTTCTCTGCCCAGAAGACAAAGGAGTGCCCCATCAGCCAACACGCCCCTCCAGCGTATCCGACATCTGGAAAAGAAAACAACAGTTAATAACACCCCCCCCCCCACCTTCACCCCAATTTGGGGCATGTATCGACTTATTTTTATATATATATATATATATATATATATACAAAAGTTTGTTGTTGTTTTTTTAAGTCATAAACGTACATAGCTCTGGAATGCCCATGACTGCCACCTGCCTATCCATTGGATCTGCGTGTCCACACATCCAAGCTGCGCCGCACTGGTCGCCGCTCCTATGCGAAAGGAATGCGCCGCAAAAAGAGAGGCGTCCTCACCCAAATGGCTCATTACCATCCGTAAAACCGCCGAAAATTGAAAACGCGTCAGTGCTTGGGCATTCGCGTGCACAAATAAACTTCCTTCTACCCTCGGCCGGACTTGCAAATAATCCCGCATTGCCACCACCGGGCATGTGATACCGCCAATAGGGTTTAGGATTATCCAAGCCCCTTTACCCATCTGATCAGTCTTTGATTTTGTAATAAGGACCTTAAGTTGCCCCCCGTCTATCCGTACATGCTGGCGACATAAACCCGAGCCGGACACATCTTTCTTTGAAGCCGCCGCCAGCTCCCCGACTCGCAGAGCCCCGAAAAAGGCCAATGTAAACGTGGCCCGAAAAAGCGCCGCCTCGAATTGAGACTTCACAACCCTTGGCAACTCAATGCAAAGCCTCCCTAACAAGCTATATGAGACGGGGCGCCTACGATCAGGTGGAGATGGACGGGAACGCTCCCAACCGTGCAAGAGCCGCCGCGCCACAAAGCCTCCCCCGCCTGACCCCCAACCCACAGCCCTCGCAAAGAAGTCGAAGCCCGCCAGATGCCCCCGGACTGCCGCTCTGGACAACCCCATGCACTTTGCCCACGCTATATACTGCCCCAACAAGTGGTCCGGCACCGCGCCAAACCGCCATCCACGCCCTCGCAGAAATGCCACCACCTTATTGCAACCCCTCCGATAAGCAGCCCAGGTACTCTCCGCCACCGAACTCTGCAACAGCTCTCTCATCACTGCCGGCCACAGCTCCACAATCTCAATGGGACCGTTCTCCCTTCGGTATCTGCCTCCGGCACCAGCTGCCGAAACCGCTCCATCTGCAAATGAGAAAGAGCATCGGCAATCGAATTAGAATGACCTGGAACATGACGCGCCTTCAACAGTAGATTTAAGCGCATACAACCTAGCACGATGAGTCTCATCAACGCCGCCACCTGCAAACACCGTGGCGTGCAACGATTCACTATACTCACGACGGCAGCGTTGTCACACCACCAGACCACTCTGCGATTCTGCAATCTGTCCGGCCACAATTCTATCGTCACCAGCATCGGGAACAACTCCAAAAACGTTATGTTCTTCAAAAGACCTGACGCCCGCCAAGCCTCCGGCCATCTCTCCGCACACCATGCCCCTCCGAAATAGATACCCAGACCCACTCCCCCTGCTGCGTCGGTATAGAGCTGCAGCTCAGTGCTTGAAAACTCCAACTCCTTTATCACTGAGGTCCCGTTAAATTCCTTCAAAAATACGTCCCACACTCTTAAATCCTCCTTGATCCCCTTGGACACTCTAATACGGTGATGAGCCTTCGTCGCACCCGCGGTCGCAGCTGACAAACGTCGTAAAAAGACTCGCCCCATCGGAATCACTTTACAGGCAAAATTCAAGGAACCTATCAAGGCCTGCATCTCGCGCAGTGTTAACTTAGCTGAAGCCAGAGTGTTAGCCACCAGGACTCTCAATCGAACTACCTTTTCCCGTGGCAAGCGCGCTACCATCATATTGGAATCTAACTCAACGCCCAAGAACGTGAGCCGGGAACACGGCCCCACTGTCTTCCCTTCCGCAAGCGGAACCCCCAGCTGCCCCGCTAAGTCCACGAACCCATCCAATAGCTCCTGACACGCCCGGGAACCTCTGTCACCCACAAACAGAAAATCATCCAAATAGTGCACCACCTCACTGCGCCCAACTAGTCGGATCACTGCCCAGTGCAAAAAGGTGCTGAATTTTTCAAAGTAAGCACATGAAACTGCGCAACCCATTGGCATGCACTTATCAAAATAGAAGCCCTCCAAAAATTGAAAACCCAATAGTCGAAAGGCCGAGGGGTGCACTGGCAACAAGCGAAAGGCTGACTCAATGTCCACCTTTGCCATCAATGCTCCCCGCCCCACTCTCCTGACCAGCTCCTCCGCCTTCTCGAACGACGCGTAACGGACCGTGCAATACTTGCGGGGTATGTGATCATTAACGGAATCCCCGAGCGGAAAGGACAAATTATGTATCATACGAAATTTTCCAGGTTCTTTCTTTGGTATAATCCCGATCGGGGATAACACAAAATCCTGAAAAGGCGGCAGCGTAAAAGGCCCCGCAATCCTGCCAAACCGTACCTCCGTATTCAACTTCTCCGCGGCTATTGCCGCAAACCTCCTAACCGACGGAGAATTCCACGCAACTGAGGACATCACAGTCCCATCAACTGGTATAACAAACCCAAACTGGAAACCCGACAACAACAATCTTGGAATATTCGAGCTCGGGTATCCCCGCAACCACCTTCGCAACACCTCCACTTTTATCGGAGTGGGGGCGACGTCAAACACCCCCCGCTGACTTACCAGCAGCTCCGGTTGGCACTGCGGGGCCTTTCTTAAGGCATTTTGCCGCTGGGTGTCCTCTGCCACAGGCGGAACAAGCGTGACGAAATTTGCAATCTGGAAAGGGGCAAGCTGCCCGGTTGTAACGCCAACACACGTCCCCTGTCGCCCCGGCCGCCCCTCTAAGTGGCGTTTGCACCGCTCCGCCTCGAAAGGAACAACTTATCCCGGCCGCAGATGGCAAGCCACCCATCCCGGGCCCCACTCCCAATGGCGCCCTCGCGGACATCAGGGTAAGCCACAAGTTGATGTCCTGCGTCGCCCAGGTCAGTGACCTGTTCTCCTCCATCTTATCCCGAAAATTCTCATCATAATTCAACCAAGCCCACCCTTCGTGGGTCTGGGAAGCTTCGAGGATTGTATCCGCATACGCGAGCATCATGCCATACTGGCCCGGCCAATGCTGCCCCCACACGCTGGCCAGTCGCAAAAAGGCCCTAACCCAGTTGACCACCGTCTTAGACACCTTCCGAACCCTACCGGCCTTCTCGTCTTCTTTCCGCTTCTTTTTACTGTCACCTGAACGCTTCCGGCCTTCCAGGAGGCGAAAAATATCGATATATTTCCGCTTCCGAATTTTGCGCCGCAACTTCTTCGGTACCCCCTCCCACAGTTCCGATAAAGTAGCCACGTGTTGAACAGACCCGCGCATAGCCACTCCCCCGACCGGCGCATCCGAAGATGACCCCGAGGACTTGGACGAGGAGGAAGACGATGAGTCAGTGTCCCTTCTGCGCCGGCACGAATGCTTCCATTTTTTCGTGACCTTGCCCCTTTTTTCCATCCTTTCCCCGCACTCTTCCCCCGCAAGCCCTTCATCAAACGCCAACTCACCCACTGGTGTAGCTGCGGAGGCCTCCGTCTGCGCCGGCGCCAGGAGTCCATGAGCTGTGGCCCCGCTCGGCTGGTGCTCGCTGACCGATGGAGTCGCCGCAACCGCCTCTAGCCTTGGAGGCTGTAGTTACCGTTGTGCGTCCATGCTCTGCTGACAGCCACTGGTGCTAACCGGCACCGGCCCTGGCGAGCGAAGGAATGGAGCCCATGGGGACAGAAAAGGAAAACCCTGGGGAGCAAAACCCATAGACCAGGCTGGATGCCATACCCCCGCCCAATCGGTCGAGGACGTGCCTTGACCCCCCCTCCTCCACCCTTCCCCATCCATAAGCCGTCCGCTTGTAGCAAAATTTGGCATGACCCCCGTCCCCCACCCCCCATTGGAACCTATAGCTAGCCCCCCCCATCAACCTCGCAGAAGCCAGGGGCAGCATGAGCCATGTACTCAACCGCTCCTGGGTAACCCCGCGCTCTGCCATCCAGGGGCTCTGCAGCCCCCATCCCCGTACCACTGGTCCTGCCCCCAACCTCAGTATCCCATCCACCAACCCCCCGCCCCCCTTCAAGCCCTTCCGCTGTTCCCATCCCCCTCCCCCCCCCCCGTAAGGCCCCCCTTCCTAGCCTACCTGCCCTACTACTAGCACTACCCCACGGGCCCGTGCACGGGAACCTCCTGCCAGCCTTGCAGGCCCCGGTCCCCTCCCAGCCGCTGTAGGAGTCCCCGGGCTCTCTGTAAGCCCTGCCTGTCTGTTGCTCCTCGCCCCAGCTCTCCCCAGCTCTCCCCCGCCCACCCTGAACCACCCGTACTCCCCGCCGCCCAGTTAAATCACCTCTCCCCTTTTTACTCGAGCCTGCCCTGCGGGGAGGCATTGTAAAGGCTGCTCCGGCCCTTCTCAACTGCCCGCCCCCGAGCTGCCAGCAGATAATTTCTTTTTTTTTTTTACAAAGGTTCTCTACGGACACCTCCCCGCGGTCAGACCGGCCCTGCCCGGGACCGCTCCTCACCCCCAACTAGGCCCAACTCGCCTGGCGTCCCGCCGCAGCTCAGTTCCGCCCCCAATCAAGATTGCCGCACTGCTCCGGAGCCGGCCGCCTCCGCTGAACCCGCCTCTCTTGTCGTTGGAACTTCGTCGCCGCTCCCTCCTCCGTCCTCCGAACAGCTTTCAGAGACCGCGGACCTTCGGTACTGCGATGCACAGCCAAGGCAAGCAACCAGCCAAGCAACCAGCGTGCACCTCTCACCGCGCCACGATGCCGACAGGCTCGAGCGCATGGGAGTGCACGCTGATGGATCCCCTGCACGCGCTCCCGCGCGAGGGGATCCAATCAATTCACAGGACTCTCTTTTTGTCCGCCAATCCCATTTTGCCCTTCCTAGCCCACTCCTGCTGCCTCCCCCCCACGCCCAGCCCCCCTTTTCCCCTCTCGCCCAACAACCTGCACGAGCCGGGTTCGCCTCGGGCCGGGGCACCCGGTTACTATGCGGGCGCTCGGTACCTGGCCCGCGCCCTAGTTTTTACAGAATCAGGTACTATTCCTTTTGGTTCCCCTCTTTTCCACAAAATGTTTGCAGTCGTTTATTACATCGAGTTGTAACTAATATTCCTTGCTTTCCTATAGGAGTAATACTGCATAGTAGTCACATTGGCTATCATTATAAATATTGTGACAGTACTTAGCATGCCTTTTATTAAATCTTTGATACACACTTTCTCTTGTGTTAACTGTATTCTGCTGTTTTTGAGCAGCCTGTTTCATCTATCCTATAATGGGAAACAGTTTTGTGCCCAAAATAAGTAGCCCTTTGATAGTACAACATTAAATCAATATAGTATAGGTCTAAGTGCTTAGTGCTTATACGATACACTGTTATGGTCTCATCTTCCTCCCCTTCTTCCCTCCTTTTACCCCTCCCCCTCCCCCTTCCCCCCTCCTCCCTTTTTTAGTTCCACTGGGAGTGCCGAGAAGGATATTACCAGTAACCACTTGTGTAACCACACCTGTGTTTCACTGTGTTTTCCCTGTTTGCTGCAATTACACAAGCCTCTTTGTTCCCTACATATTCTTTACTATTGACAATTTATTTATCACGTGATTGTTTCTTATAATCCTTTTAATAACTATCATACACATATGATTTGCTTTCAGTAACAAAATCATTCTTGTATGTTTATTTAATTATGGTGTATTTTTATCTGTATTTTCATTTTTTTACTTTTAACTTTGGTGTAACCCATTATATACAGTAATTAAGTTCTATTTGGTAGGACTCCACACTACTAGGTTATGATATATGCATGTCTCTCTGTTTTGACTTTTATTATTATAACAAAGTATATAATTACTCGTTTAATTTCCTTTACGGGTTTTTATGCTTTCTGTTTTTGAAGTTACTATGTTTATACTTATCTTTTTATTATTTTTTATTTTCTAATTGTTTTTTTCATTTACTCCTATATTTTAACAATAACTGGTTCTTATGTTATGCTTGTTATATTTATGGTTTGTTTCATATTTATATATGTATTTATATTTGAGGTCTGAACATCTGACAAAGGTACACACTGACACACGGCCGTGTAAGGTATGACAATTCAGTTCTATGTGTACTCCAATAAAGATCCTTTATATTTCCAGTTGTATATCAACTTGCCCCTGACTTTGTAGCATTATCCATATAGTGCCACTGAATATACACCTCAGTGGTAGTTGTCTGATTACTGGGTACTACTACTAACTTGTTAAGTATCTTTGAAAAGTAACCAAATAGAAAGACCCTCAGAGGCATCTTTATACCTAAAGGCACTGTTGGCTCCTGAAAAGATGGAATGGTGTTGATCTGGCTTAATTACGATAATGGAACTTGTGAATGATTGTCGGCATTGTTAAATAATGGTTTTATGCACTATTATTGTAATACAGATCAATCTGGTCAATAAGGAGCATGTAGCAGTAGTTTATAACTGCCATCGCTGAACTCTACTTTAAACACGGCTAAATACTGATGATTCCGCTTTTTTATCATGCAGCAGAAAACATTTTTGAGGCCAGCTAATAGGACACGCAGCTCCATTCCAAGGAGATTTGCTCTTTGCAAAACATTTTTACAGTTTCAAATTTTGTAGGATATAAGTCTAAGCCTATTTTTAAAAAAGTTCTAAATCTAAAGGGGTTAAATAAAGAATAGGCTGGCAGTCTAATTTACAAGAATAAACCAGCTGTTTCAAGAGCATTTCTACACCAGCCTTTCCCAGTTAAAAGTCAGGGATTTGCTTTCGAAATATTTCTGAAAGGTGAGCACAAATGAAAGAGAGAGAAACCGCCGATAAGAGATGAAAAAAGGAAATTATTAAAATAACATTTTGAAATACACCTAATAACACTAATCGCAACAAAGGTTGGGGGATAAAATATTCATGTACATCAAGGCTGGCAAGCGTTCCATTGTCCTGCATTGTAACCATGTGGAGGCTGATTTCATAAAGGTATTTCTGTGTATGAAACCTGCTTTACAGTCAGAAAATGGCTTAACCGGGTATATTCATGCATGACTACTACTACTACTACTGAACACTTGTATAGCGCTGCACAGATACATGTAAAGGACAGACCCTGCTCATTAGAGCTTACACTCTAGTCAAGACAGACAACAGAGTAGCTGTAGACAGGGATACATCTAGGGGAATGGTAAGGAAACACAAAGGAGATCAGGTGAGTTAAGATCCGAAAGCGGCAGCAAAGAGGTGAATTTTCAGCCTGGATTTGAAAAGGGTCAGAAAAGGTGCCTGACGTACAGACTCAGGTAGTTTGTTCCAGACTTAAGGAGCAGCAAGGTGAAAGGAGTGAAGCCTGGAGTTAGCAATAGAAGAGAAGGACACAGCTACAAGTGATTTGCCAGAAGAGCGGAATTCTCAAGGAAGGGTGTAGGGAGAGATAAGAGGAAAGGTAGTGAGGAGCCTAAAAGGTATGCTCACAGAAAGAGGGTAATTTTATAATAGGGCACTTAGATTAAAAGGCCAAGCAGGCATCTACTTAGGTGCCATTTTATGAAGACACATGGGGCATGTTTTCTAAGCTGGGCATATGGTTAGCACACACTAATTATAACTAGGTCCCATGGGACCTAGATTCAAATAGAGCCCAGCTTAGTAAACATGCTCCATGGGTTCCTATATGTCTATAAACTACTAGCACAAGTGGCAGAAATTGCACCTTGCATACAGGCACAGACATACCTTTATGCATGTGCTATTCTATGACGTATGTAGTCAGATCTACGGCTCATGCTTTCAGTGCGGGTATGGCCAGGGCAGAGTGTGGGCAGAGCACAAACTTACTATAAGATTTTCAGTTTATTTACAGATAGAGGAGCGGATATTTGCACCAGCCCTTCTACTAGTATAAGGGCTCGCGCCTAGGTTTGCCATGCTTCTCTCATTCCTTGCGCCTCTGTTTTACAGAGTAAAGTATGCACACACTTTATTTTATAAAATAGGTGTGAAGTACGCCTAGTGCAATGCACGTGAATTCTGTGGGTGTTTATAGAATTACTCTCTTAGAGCACACTCAAACTTTTGCATCATCTTTGGAGCAGATGTAAAAGGTGCATGTTAGCATTTGTGGGAGCCAATTTTATGGAACACGAAGGTGCCTTTGCCATCTTTATCAAGTAACCCACACCTTTCTTATCCTCTCTCGGTGTGATCCGACAAGAAAAAATAAGTGGTTCACTGGGGGTTGTTTCAGAGATTTTGATTGGGAATTTATGTATCTCTGAATTAGGGATTATTTTATTTGTGATCTTTATCAAGTAGGCTTAAACTGTCTCCTTTCTGGACTTCTCACATAGATGCCCTGTTATAAGCATAGGTCCATAATTGTAAAGTAATCGTAGTTATATTTATTGTACTGTATATTCACCATTGTTCCAGTTTCTTGGGGTTATTGCGCAATCAGATCCTATGAAGAGAATGCATGTAGGTGATAATTCTGCATAGAAGATGGTGTTTTACATACAGAAATGTTGAGTTATAGAGTTGCCTGGACTGTACATGCATGTACCACCAAGGAAAAACAAGTAGCCATGTGAGGATACAAACCCAGTCACAGAAACGTGGTATGAGGGAAGGATAACTTTAATAAACTTCAAACACCATGCTGCCCGACACAGGCCGTGTTTCGAAATAGACTTCTTCAGGGGAAACTGTGGTGTACTGAATCCTTCATGTGCGTTATCAATGTAAACACGTTGCAAATACAGAACCTTCTCCGTGGGTATTCATTATCGGCTTCCCTCCCTCTTCCACCGGTCGCTTGGTAAAACGGGACTGAGCGGGCGCTTACGGCGCGAGGCATCAGCATCAGCGCGACTCGAGACTGGAGAGCGGGACGCGAGGGCTGAAGGCGGGAAAAGCGGCGGCAGCGCATTCCTGTCAGTTGACCGAATTTATTGATTCAGAAATAAAATAATAATTTTAAAATATATGTTGGAGTAGGAGGACGGCGAGAAAAGTACAAGAGTGAGTGATGCATGAATGTGAATGAATACCCACGGAGAAGGTTCTCTATTTGCAACGTGTTTACATTGATAACACACATGAAGGATTCAGTACACCACAGTTTCCCCTGAAGAAGTCTATTTCGAAACACGGCCTGTGTCGGGCAGCATGGTGTTTGAAGTTTATTAAAGTTATCCTTCCCTCATACCACGTTTCTGTGACTGGGTCTGTACATGCATGTAAACATATGTGCACACATCGTGTATATGTGCAGGTTTCTTGGACCTGTGCAAAGCACAGCCCTTACATGCATAATTAACACCAGTTTTCAAAGGGAAAATAAGTGCATATTTGCCTTTTCGAAATTGTCGTGCCATAAACACCCCCAGAGTGTTACATCTGCTATTTAACATGCAGAGCATTTTCTCTCAAATTGTGAACATCCAAAAGGATGTGTGCAAGTCCAAATGCTCCACCTCATCTCTGCCCCGAGAGGCTTCTACTCACCAATGCTAAAAATATGTGTGGGGAGAGAAGGCACGTGGTCAGTGCCACCGGAACCAAGAGAGACTGTGGTATGGTTTGCTGCAGCTGAGAGCTACATCTACTACTACTGATCATTTGTATCGTGCTACAAGATATATGCAGCACCGTACAGGCACATGTAAAAGACAGTCCCTGCTCATCAGAGCTTACAATCTGGCCAAGATCTGTGCTGAACCTGCAGTACCAACAGGCAAGCATGGAGGAGGTGCCCTTCCATATAGAAGGCACTGAGGTGGGCTTTTTGAGAAGGTCATTTCATAAGGGGGCATCTAGTTAAAGCAAATTTCAAGGCACCTATGTTCAGCCTATTTTATAAAGACAAATTGGCACCTACTTGTATTTATAAAATACTAGCGAAAATGGCACAGCTTGAGCCTAAGCTAAAGTGCAGACATTTACGCCTATCATTTTCTAGTACGTGTGGAACTTATCGCTTTTTATAAGCTGCATGTGTTCTTGTGCGTTCCACCCATGCTCCATCCATGGACACACCCTCCAGAAAAGTACATGCCGTCATGTGTCTGCATAATACTTTTACTCCGGGCAGTATTTTATAAGAGGCCATTTACATGCATATATGGTTTATGGTTTATTTATTCTGTTTGATATACCGCCTCTCTCAAGCATTCAAAATGGTTCACAAAATAACAATTAAAGAATGATACAAAATTTAAAGAAATTGAACAAGAAGAAAGGAACCTCATTTAGTGACACTAAAGTAAGGGAAACAAGAGAAGAGAAGGTGAGCCATCACATACACGCGTCAATGACTTAAATACCACCATGGAGGCATATTCCAATGAATGTGTGCAGGTCCCTGTGCATCCGACTAGGGCACACAGAGGCAGATCTGATTCTGATCTCGCTGGGGCTAGACATACCCCATGGGATCAGAATTGGGTCTTGGCCTGTACATGCAGGCCGGGACCCAATTCAGATCAGCCTGCATGTACAGACCTCTGCTTGGCTAACTCAGTCAGGCTCCTGAATGGAGCTGCGCTGCCATGGTATCCTGTTGCCATGGCACCACAGCTCCATTCAGGAGCCACAATCCTCGGCCTCTGACAACAATCTTCGTCCCGCAGCCCAACCCCCGATCTGGCCTTCCATGGCCAGGGTCGGACTGCAGGGAACCCCCTGCACCCCCTCACCTCCCTGCTGCTGCCCAGGCCTGCCATCCCCTGTGGTGGAATAAGTCCACCATCTAGATCCGAGGCTGCAAACATACAGGGCCGACTTCAGAATTGGCCTTGTATGTCCGGGGCCTTAGTGTGCACATTGCCTTCCCTCACTCCGCCTCCGCAATGCCCCCTCCCGCCCCTGTCTAAGCCTCCCTGTACAAACTCCTTGTACTTATGGGGAGGCTTTTGCCGGGGATGGATGTCAGAATAGACCCCATAGTCTACCATCTCCTGTACACGTTCCCTTATAAAATTTCCCCTATAGAGCTATCTAGATTTAAGCAGGAAGAATGCATGCAAATGGGGTATGCTAGTAAGTGGCCACTGCAACCCATCCTGTACTTATGCACATAAAAGCAATGGCACACGGCTTCCCCGGTGCAAAGTTTATCCCTTTTCTTCTTATGAAATAAATGTCGTCCCTGCCTAATTTCCTTTCTTTATACTGAAATGCAATGTTTCCAAACACTGAATTTTTAAAAAAACCCTATGTGCGAAAAGGCATTCTGCATATACTTTTACTTGCTAGGCGGGTAATTTTTCAAAGCACTTTCTGCATGTAACACATGTATACATGCACAAAATGTGGGTACACGGCAAGATTGTACTCCTTTTAAATGATCTGGTTATAGATGTTCTCGTGAGTATAGTTTCAGCAGAGCTAGGGCAGAGTTCTCATGTATACTCATATATAATAAATACATTTGCAGACACATGGAGGCCAGTTCTGTAGGTGCATGTCCAGGGCTGTCCGGACATCCAAAAATCTGGACGGCCCAGAGATGCACTTGATTCAGCTCCCACGGGGCTAGATGGCCCTGCAGAAGCAGAATCACAGCACTGGGTCTGGACATCTAGGCTGTGCCCTGATTCCAGCATCCCGGATATTCAGGCACTTCCCTGGCTAGCCCAGCCAGGCTCCTGCACAAACGGCCTATACTTCTGGGGGGTCTGTGTCAGTGGGCTAGCCATCTCAACATTTAGTGGGTCTGGATGTCCGTATTGGATGTACAGACCATTAAACGCAGTTCGGAATGACCCCCATAGGCTACAAGCATACATTCGCACCTTCTTTGGAGCACATACAAATGTGTGTGACATGATTTGTGCGCACCTAAGGGTCATTGTACAAACCTATTTTATAAAGGCACATAGGTGCCTAGATTCCCTTAATAAAATACACATAAAATAGGCCTTTTTGGATATTACAAAGTTCATGCAACCTTTTAAGAAGCCATTTCTTCAGATGGGAACATGTTTGCTAAAATTTGTGCCGGTGGCGTGCGTTAAGCTCTGAGAATGAGCACGGTGATGATGCTTGACCTGCATTACAAAATGCAGGCGTAACCGTCTCGTCCCCATGTAGCTAGTGCAGGTTTCATGCTGTCCCCATACTCATTCTGTTTGGCACAGGTACATTTAACACCACCCACTGATATGGTGATAATGCATCCATCCTAAGTACAACACTGCCGGTGAGCGTGTGCCAAAAATGCCCATGCTACCTGTCATGTGTAAATTCTGCCCCTGAACCTTCCATTCTCTGCCCGAACCCATGCTGCTCGGTAGCATGGGATTTTTAACATATTGAAGATTTTACCATAGCACACTTCACATGCACTAAACACTATGCTACCTGGTAGCGCACTTTAGTAAATGTGTCTCATAAACTGCTACTTTAGGCGCATAAATAACTTTGAAAACTACTCCTTCAGTGGGGAGCCTGAAGAAGCAGATATTCTACAAGCCTCATTCAAGAATACTTGTGGTAATTTTCAGAGTGCCGTGGACAACATTCATTTTTTGAGGATTTAAATATGCATCTCCAAGTTTTCAAAGCATAATTGCAAATCGGAGCTGCCACTGGTCGAGATAGCTCACGACTAAGAATTTATAAATTACTTCAGATCCTGACTTTGAAAGCTAAAGGCATTAAAGGATAGTTTCACATGCTAAATTTGAGCTTTGAACTGTGCATTAAACAGGAGTGAATTAGAGCTGCTAAATTTTATATGCGTTACTTTCAGGAGGAAAAGCAGAGAAGACAAGATAACTCAATATCGTTCTTGACAGATCAGCATTTTCCTCTCTCTCTGTTAGTAGGCAAATAATATTAATGGTGAATCCAAAGGGCATTTGATAGGCTGAAAAGAAGTCCATAGTTTATTGAAAATGAAAATATAATTATTTCCGGGTCTCTAGTGATATGTCAATGTCTTGACCTCAGCTTTCTTCACATACTCTTACAATCTCTACCTACATGATCATTGCTAAGTGGAGCAGGTTAGCTTTTGGGATCCATCCATGTGTGGTTATGCAGCAAGGAAAAAGAAGATTGAAATAATGAACAGAAGTAAAGTAAAATTACTTAGAAAGGCAACAGAGGGAAAGATAAAGAAGCCCAAGAAGAGAGGGAGACTTGCAAGATTAAGAAAACGTAAAAGTGTGGCAATTCAGATTTATTTCATCTTCCTTACAGAATACGGAAGACTATTACTTATTTGGATTTCAGATTCAATTACTCTAACCGGTGGGAAATTTCTTCACTACACTAAAAGTTTCCTTTAGTTATCTTTACCTGCAAAGGTGCTGTCTTAAAAATTAATCCAAATGATTTGCAATTTGTGATCCAAATCACAAATCATATTGGAATTACAAATAAATAGAATGAACAACAAATCAATAATTTAATTATCTTTGCATTCTTACCCACTGATTGCAAATTTTGGATTTGTCCATCTCTGATTTCTTCTCATTCCATAGTGTCAGTGTTTTCTTGTCATTTTTACAATAGTGTAAATCTTTCAGAAATGGGATAGAATTCATATCCGATTCCTTCTTTTTCAGGAATCCTTTAAAGTATGAAGGCTGTATTTCTTCTGATCATTCTTGTGAGTATAGCCAGCGCTTTTCCGGTAAGTAATTGGAATGAACCTTTAGCATTTTTATTTTATAGAACCAATTTAAAGAAAAACTGTTAGTTGATATCCTAAATCTGTGAGCATCTTTAGTGGATTTAGATTGTCAATACTCCCTTCCTACCCAATGCAGATGTTCAGTTTTGTCTTGCTTTGTTTTGCTTGTAATAGTGCACACTGATTCATCTAGATCCATTTACGAAAGCTTAGCATGAGCAGGTGCCATGTAGTCCGTAGGAACAGAATGAGTCATGATGGCAGTTAGCTTTCACTAACACATTGAGCATATCCTAAGCTTGAGTAAGCATGGCCCTTAGAGTACACACGATAGTGTGCTATTTATTAATAATATATGTTCTTGGGGTATAGTATGTGCAGTTACAAAAGATAATGAATGAAATGGAAAACAAAAGAAAAAAAAACAAATCAAACAAAACCTTTATTCCTGTATGCCCTTTTTGGCCATACACTGTGATGCTCATGGTCTTGTTTCATTGTGTACAGTCTCTATTGGATTTCCCAGAGTGTGCAGGCTTCATTCTTCTCATAATTCTCTCAGGTGTATATTGTGTTCTACTTTTTTGAGATGAGGAGGTTTGAATGTTTTTCTTCTTTTGTTTTGCAAATTCTCGATGGCACTAAAGGGAAGGTTTAAATGGTCCACATGCCTATAAAGAGACATTTTATAATGGGACGTCCAAGTGCAATCTGGGAAGTCAAAGCTAGAACATCTGAAAAAAATGCAGACATGTGCAAGTTCAGGCACGATTTCAGAAACATGAATATGCTTCACTTACTATGTTACTATGCTTGATATGAAAGAGACGTCTACATAGACGTTCCTGGAATAGCATCTCAGAATGTGGATGGCTAACAGCCTAATGGTAAAAGTAATGGGTTGGGAGTGGGGTGGCCAGGGTTCAGATCCCAGTGTGGCTCTTTGTAATCTTAGATCGGTAACTTAACTCTATAAACTCTGGATGTTTTAAGGCCAAAACAATCCCTTTCCTGATGCCTATTTGTGCCTGCAGCAGGTATAAACATGGACGTGTCCGCAAATGCCCTATCATTCCTGAAATTGAACAGAGAAGTGGAAGTCCATATAATTTCTACCATGCCCTCTCACCTGCTTGGACATCCTTGCACCAGAGATGTCTGTAAACATTGGTTATGGAATGACTGTTTAGACTTCTTCATGATTTTGATGTCCATGTGCACCTTCAGATGTCCTATATCACAACTAAGGGGTATGTTTACTAAACCACGCACACGTGCGCGGCGCACAAGAGCGGCCGCTAACGATGCATTTAAGAGCTTTTAAGCGCCGCGCACACGTGCGCATCACATTAACGGGCCGCCGCACGTGTGCGGGGCGCTCATGTGCGATAGAGGCGGGGAAACGTTTATGGAGGGCGGAGGAAGGCTCCCGAGGGGCGGGGGGACGGGGTCAATGGGTGGAGAGTGGGAGGGGAGAGTCTCCTCGCACAGGAGCGGGGCTGAATCTGGGCATTAAAAATACCGTGAGTGGGGGCGCTCGTGAGCCCGCTGTGTGATGGCCACGATCTGACTGAGCTCCGTCCCCACTACCTCCAAAATATAGCTAAAATGTGCTAACTGCCGCAAATTCCCCCCGTCTCTCACAGCCTTGGGTCAGCATAAGCCAGCGGTTTCCCCCTGAGTCGGACTTCACTGCCCAGCAGAGCCTCGGACAGCTGGAACGCCGCAGAGCTCATCTTCTGAGTGAGGCCTGCTGCTGTCGCATGCCCTCCTCGCCGCCTGCTCCGGGCCTGCTTGACTTAACCCGGCAATTGACTCCAGCGATCTGTGCGGATCCGACGGCGCCCCTGCGGACTTTCTCCGGGCCGTGCGGCTGAAACCCCGGTGTCGGGTTGGAGGACGTGCGGCAACCCTCTGCCAGCTGCTGAAACATCCCCCAGCTTGGGGCGACTGAACGCGGGGCCAGAATTCTGCAAGCGGGGCCGTGGAGAGGGCCTGGAAATCACGTGGCAGTCATTGGTGCCCACCGCTCACTCTCTCCTACCAGCGCGAATCCCCCGGGGGGGGGGGGGGTGAGTACGAAGGCTGGACTTCTCTCTCCATACCTTCTGCTTTGCTAATAACGCCAGGGACAGTAGCATCTATAAGCACCCTGAAGCCCCGTCGAGGCCCTGGCTCACCAGCGTGGATTTCGGATGCCCCGATGAAGGGCCTTTGAGCACTGTTTGATTTCAGACTTCTCACTGGAGCTTAACACCCGGTAGCTGTGGACTCTGTGTGCTCTTCCTCCACGTTGCTCAATAGAATACTCTGGGCACTATCCTCGGCGGCTTGTCTCCCTGGGAAGGCCAAAAGCAGCTTTCATCTCATTGCCCGGCTGTCTACCTGATACCTTGAGTCTCGCTGACATTGACTTTATATCTCTCCTAACACTGTGAGGCAGTGGTTGCTTTGTGGGCCTGTGCGGTTCCGTCAGCGGCTGGTTTTCTGGTGTCTTTGCCCTTGCTGACATTGATTGCCTCTCTCTCCTAACACTGTGTGACACAGGTGACTCTGTGAGATGGCTGCCAAAGTTAAAAGTTCCGAGAACCGGGAAAAGATGCGCTCCTCCCAGCGACTGCAGAGCAAATCTGGGGCCCCAAGTAGGCCGCGGGAGTTATCTCCCCCATCAGGGTCTGATGATGAGACTGTGAGTGAAGAGGAGCTGGACGCTCACAAACAACTTTCCTCTGCTCAAATCAAGCGAGAACTCCGTAAAGGCTTTGAGGGGCTAGCCAGCGAGTTCCATTCGTTACACGAAGAGCTGTTGAAAGATGTCGCAGAACTGGGGACTGATATTAAAGAGCTGGGAGCTCAAGTGGAAGACGTGGAGACCAAAATGGTTGATCATGATGGGACCCTGATGGATTTACAATGTGCGCTGGACCGGCAACACGCACAAGCAATGGAACTGACTTATAAAATTGATGATATTGAAAACCGCTCCCGCCGCAATAACGTGCGTTTCCGCGGAATTCCAGAAGCGGAAGGGGGCGGAGAAGATTTGCCAACTGTGCTCAAACTGTTGATAGCGGAGTTGCTCCCGGTGGAGGACCTTGCGGCGCGTGCCTCTGGGATGGAAATAGAGCGAGTCCATCGTGCCCTGGGAAAACCTCCCAACAACCAACCTCGAGATGTCATTGCGAGATTCTTGCGATACTCTGATGCGGAGCTTCTCATACGTTGAGGTCGGGAGAAAAAAGCGATCCGCTTCCAGGACGCGACAGTGTCCATCTATCAAGACCTTTCGACGTTCACCCTGGCGCGCCGGAGAGAGATGAAACCAGTTACAACGGTCCTGAACAGCAAGGGGATTCGCTACTCTTGGTTCTTTCCATTTAGGATGAACTTTATTTTGGGAAACAAAAAGATTTCAGCAAAAGATTATACTGAGGCTTGGCGAGCTCTTCGCCAGGCGGGTCTGGTTGATGATAATAGTCAGTCTCACCCGCCGCCCTGTAAGCCTCAGCACTCCAAATGGACTCGCGTGGGCAAGCTCACATGATGAGTCCTTTTTGTGTATAATTGCAGAGCCTTCCTTTTTGTTCGGGGAGCCTCACCCTGTGGGTCTCCCGAACTTCGGATAAGTGATGGAGTGAATGGCCATTAGTGCTTGGCTATTTTCTATTTGATTGTTTTCCCTCCTTTCTGTTCTAGTAATATTTCCCACTGAGTTATTGGCCTCTGGTGAAGATCAGCCTGGGCCCATACTCCATCACACCCAGGGGGCGGTGGATGATCTGCAAATGTTTTGATGATGACATTGCTCTGATGGGGGGGCATGATGGGATTAATGACCCAGAATGGATGTGGGGGAAACGATGTTAAATGTTCAGGTTGAATTGTTGCTTTGTGGGGTTTTGGGGGGAACGGGGTTTGTGGTCAATTTACCGTGTCCTGTATTAACTTTGACAGGCAGGTGGTATTGATGGGAAAGGGGGGGGGGTTCGGGTTGGAGGGAAGGTTTTTTCATTTGGAACTGGTGGGTAAATTTGGGTTTGGGGGGAGGGACTATGGCTCTTGTTTTTGGAGGGTGGATTAGGTGGACCTGGCGACTTAATTGGGGGCTGTGCATGAGCTTGGGAGGAGGGACTAAGGTTCTTGTTTCTGGAAGGTGGCATGGGTGGGCCCGACTATTTAATTCCCCGGGCTTGATGGGGGGGAGCTACCATTGGGACCTTCTGGATAGCGGGCAGCAGCGAGGGAGTGGATTGTAATCGTTAATGGTGCGCTTTATCTCTTTGAATGTTAAAGGCCTTAATTCCCCGAGGAAGAGATCCCTGCTGTTCTCAGAATTGCGCACCCTGCAGGGGGACATTGTTTACTTACAGGAGACTCATCTTCAGACCTGTAAACAGGGCTGGCTAAAGAGGTCCCCGTATACTGAGGTGCGGGTGGCCTCAGATGCGCAGGGATGGAAGAAGCGAGGAGTGGCCTTACTATTTCATCAGAGCCTCTCTCTACAGATAGAGGAGATAAAGCAAGATACTCTGGGGAGGTGGTTTTTCTTGAATGTACATCTAGAAAGGCACTTGCTAACCTTAGCTAATGTTTATGCTTCCAATACAGGTCAGGGGGCCTTTTTTGCACGATTGAAAGCCTTACTGGCGGATTTTGCAAGGGGTCCTATTGTTCTGGGGGGGGGGGGGATTGTAACACGCACCTGGTGCCCCACCTGGATTCCACAAGTCGCGCTGGGGGACGAGTGGGGGGGGTCGGCATTAGCCCTACAATGTCTTATGCTTGACTTGGGTCTGAGGGATGTTTGGAGGGACACCCATGGGGGGCAAAGAAGCTATACGTACTACTCTCCGGTCCACCAGGTTCACACTCGCATTGACTATTTTCTATTGGACCAGCGCCTGATGGACGGGAGAGTGACGGCTGGACATGGAGCACTGACTTGGTCAGATCATGCCCCGTGCTGGCTTGCACTCCCGGCTGGATTGTACAGTGAGTGCCAACGGCTTTGGCGCCTAGATGCGAGGTTCCTACGACGACGGGGTGCGGTGCAGGACCATGTCCATTTTATCACGGAATTTTTTGAGCTTAACAATTCTGGGGATGTTCCTCTCCCCACGGTGTGGGATGCCTATAAGGCTACGGCCCGAGGTCAACTCATGGCAGAGGCGGCCCGTACGTGCAAAATGTGGACACGTGAACATGACCAGTTGGTGGAGGAGGCTGCCCGCCTAGGTTTGGAGCATGCCCGAACTGGTTCGCGACAGGTCTTGCGTCAGTGGCGGGCGGCTCGAGCCAATTTGGACGTGTGTTTGCAGAAAGAATTAGATAATAAGCGCCGGAAGTTACGGCAAACTTTTTATGAGCATTGGAATAAAACAGGCCGCTTCCTAGCCTTGCGTCTTCGTCAACAACAATCCGCGAGAGTGGTGCGCGAACTGCGCGACGCTGGGGGACGGAAGAGGGTTATCTCCCGGGAGATACGTGATCTCTTTGCTGACTTTCTGGAGCAGCTCTATAAGGCGGAGCCCCTTGAGCGGGACCGTGTACAAGACTATTTGCGGGGGATTGGTCTGCCACATCTCTCCGACCATGATCGGGCTCAGCTAGATGCTGAATTAACGGTAGACGAAGTGGAAACAGCAATCCGGCGTTTGAAAACTGGCAGTGCACCAGGTAGTGATGGCTTCCCAGCAGAATATTATAAGAAGTTTCGGATGCAGTTAGCGCCAACCTTGACTATCTTGTTCAATGAGATCTTGGGCGGGGTCTCTTTGCCACCATCCCAGTGCGAGGCATTGATCGTGATGATACCCAAGCCTGGTAAACCACTACACGACGCGGCGTCGTACCGCCCCATCTCCCTGTTAAATGTTGACGTTAAAATATTTGCCTCTGTGCTGGCGGCGCGCTTGAACCGGGTCCTTCCGGGCTTGGTTCACCCGGACCAGGTTGGATTCGTGCCAGGTCGCCAGGCGGAAGATAACATTCGGCGTATGTTGCAGGTCATTCACGTAGCCCAACGGGAATCACAGCCAGCTCTGCTGGTGGGGATAGATGCCGAAAAAGCTTTTGATCGGGTCGATTGGGAATACCTATGGTGTGTTCTGGAGAAAATGGGCTTCGGCTCTAATTATATCTGTTGGGTTCGTAGCCTTTATCAGATGCCCCGGGCGTGCGTTCGGATCAATGGGGGACACTCGAGACGATTCTTGCTGGAGCGGGGTATGCGGCAGGGTTGCCCTCTTTCGCCCCTAATCTTTGCACTCGCGATGGAACCTTTGGCTCAGAGCTTCCGAGAACATCTAGGCTTGAGGGGAGTGCGTATTGGCCCTGCGGAATATAGGATTGCACTCTTTGCGGATGACATCATATTGTCCCTGGTGGATCCGTCCACTTCCCTTCCAGTTGCGATGCAGTTGTTCGAAAGCTATGCTCGGGTATCCGGCTTTAAAATTAATTACACTAAATCGGAGATCTTGAATGTTGGGGTCCCCGGGGCGGTTTGTGCGGAGCTTCAAGCAGCTTACCCTCTTCACTGGGTGTCCGGAGCGTTACGTTATTTAGGGGTGCAGTTGACTGTGGAGCAGGCAGACCTCTTTAGGGCCAACTATGACCCCTTGCTTCGTCAGATTCGGCGGGATCTAGAGGTCTGGAATGGCCTGCTCCTTTCTTGGTTCGGGCGTATAGCCGTAGTCAAGATGGTGGTTGTTCCTCGCTTTCTTTACCTTTTTCAGGTACTGCCGCTTCCTATCGCGCAGGCCACTTTGGCGGCCTGGCAGCAGCTGCTTATGAAATTCGTCTGGCACTATCGTCGCCCGCGCTTGGCGCGACAGGTTCTTTATACCCGCACGCGTTCTGGAGGTATGGGCATGCCCAATTTACATTGGTACTACGCGGCGGAGCAATGTCGGGCGGGGGTGGAGTGGATGATAGCTGACAGCACTAAGCGATGGGTACAACTGGAAATGAACTTGGCGGGGGGAGCCGGCTTGGGAGACTGGCTGTGGCTTGGCCCAAAACTTCACCGTGGTAAGCGCACTAGCAACCCCTATATTCTTCATACTCTCCGTTGTTGGGACCAGCACTTCCGATCTCGCGACATGGACCTAACCCCTTTAGCCCCTATAGTGGACAATGCTTCTTTTCCGCCGGGGTTAAGTGATATAGTCTTTCGGCAGTGGGGACATCATGGCCTTAGTCGGGTCGGACAACTTTTTGATGATGGTCAAGTACAGCCTTTTCATGCATTACAAGATGAATTTGACATACCGGCCGGGCAACATTATCAATATATGCAAGTGACGCACTGGGCTCGATCCAGGCTTGTTCGGCCCCAGGTTGCTCGGGCCCTGGCAGACTTTGGAACGTTACTGTGAGGGGTGCACTACCACTAGGGGGCTCGTGGCGACCTTGTATGCCCATTTGCAGGGATCTCAATCATGTTCTACCAGACACAGGGAACTTTGGAACTCCGACTTGAATCTCTCCTATACTGAGCAGCAGTGGGAAAGGGCGGAGACTCACTTGTGGAAGAGTGCGGTAGCGATTAATGCCCGCGAAACTAATTATAAAATATTGTACCGTTGGTACATGACTCCGGCGCGGATCGCGCACATATATCCTGGGGCGGTGGACCTCTGCTGGCGTCACTGTGGACAACAGGGTACTCTAGGGCACATTTGGTGGGATTGCCCCCGCATTCGCGCCTTTTGGAGGGGTATACAATTTCAGATGCAATTGCTTCTGGGAGTGAGTATCCCTTGGGACCCGGGGATCTTCCTGTTTGGGGCCTCGGTGCCGGGTGCACGGGCTTTGCAGCTTGCTTTACTCTGCCACGGCCTGAATGCAGCTAGGTTATCCCTTGCAGCAGCCTGGAGGCGTGCCTTGGCCCCCTCCTTTCAGGCGTGGCTGGAACGGATGTGGGATATGTACACCATGGAACGAGGGGTAGCGATCAGTAGGGTGCGCCTGGCGCGCTTTGAGTTGGTGTGGGCTCCCTTTGTCTCTCGTTATGGTGCGTGACTGTGCTGGATAAGAGGGGGGGAATATGCCAACTTTAAAGGGAGCTCGCCCCCTGGGTGTGTCTTTTGCTTGCCACCTTCCTGTACTTGAACACTAACAAGCCATAGTTGGAGGGACTGGGAGGTTGGGTGGGAGGGGGGGTCTTGGGTTAGGGAGGCCTCGGGGGGGGGGGAGAAAGGGAGGTTGGGGGGTTACTGTTCCCCATTTCCTTATTTTAAAACTGCAAAAATGAAGGCATATTGTTGCATGTTGTTGTGATCTGAAGTTATGTTATTACTGTTGCATCTTTTTTGAAGATCTTTGTGGTGTATGATTCTATGTATTCTTTGGAAGCATTTCAATAAAAAAAAAAAAAATACCGCGAGTGAAACCCTCGCGTTAGAGCCCATTTAAAGGGAAGAGAAACCATTTCCGTCAGCAATGTACAGCAAAACCGGGGAAACCTGCAAAACGTGAGCAGTGTGATACATGTGCACAGAACAAAATTTTTAGCAAATATAAATTGAAAAGGACCACAAAAACTTCCAAATAAATTATAATCCAGCTGGACAACAGTGATATTAATGGGCAACCATAAAAAACACTCCCAGGAAAGCCCCAAAAAAAGGAAATGATTTTTGGAAGGGTCTACGCTCCGTAGACCTTTAAAAAATCACTGCATGTCAATGGAGCTTTCCTGGGAGTGTTTATCATGTTGCCCATTGATATCACTGTTGCCCAGCTTGGCTTTGGTGATTTCCTCTTCTTTTGGAGGCCATTTATGAGGTTAAATTGCACCCCTGTCCCCATACAAGGTAAACGAGCCCACAGTAAAATTGTGCAGAGCAGGGTGTCTGAAGCGTGTGGCCAGGTTTCCTATCTCCACAGACTGAACTGTGTCTGTGGCCACAGTGTGGTGCAGCAGACCCAGCCAGTGCCTGTAGGACCAGAGGGTCACAGGTTCAAACCCCAGCTGGGGCTCCTGCCAACCCAGTCCCCATAGTTTTACCCACCACTAAACAGTGATAGTACAGACACTCCTGTATGGCAGAGAACATAAGCATGGTTCCAACACCTATATTTTACCCTACACCACACACAAACCATAACAATGGGCATTACCGACAGCCGAGTCCCCCAAATTCAGTCCTGGAGTGCCACAACTCAATCAGGTCATATGCTTTTCCCAGATAGGGACATGTCTGCATGTTGGCGGAAGGGTACAGGTGGTGGAGGGGGCAGTGGCTGCAAACCACAGCAGACAGTGGCCTAGGCCTGTGCAGGCTGGCACGTCCACCGTAACAGACAGGCTCTGTCGGATGTACAGTCATGGACTCCCCAGGGAACACAGCATATCTGTGGCAAAACAGTGGTGCAGTGCACACAGACAGCATGTGCGGGAACAGAAGGTCACAGGTTCAAAGCCCAGCTGGGGCTACTGCCAATCCAGTCCACATATTTTCCTACAACTAAACCGTGATAGTCAGGGGAAACCTTTATTGCTTAGAACATACGCATGGTTCGTACGCCTATATGTTACCACACCAAACACAGACACCATGAACAGCCGCATTACCTAGAGCAGAGTCTCCCAAATGCAGTCCTGGAGGGCCCCACACCATTCAGGATCCATGCTGCCTCTAATAAGGATGCCTGTGCTGCATACCTATGCACCACCCCCATGGTATGCTGATGTAGCTCATGCATATCTATGAGGGACAGCATGAAAACCCGAACAGTGGTTGGAACACCAGGACTGGAGTTGGGACACTCTGCCGTAAAGCAGCAGCCAACAGGGCCAGACATACCCACACACACCCCCACAGGCCCCATTGGCCAATGCCTCCTGGAGAGGCAGGACATTGGGCCCTGCCTGTATCTCCCAATACTAGCAGTTGCATACCTTAGCACTGCCACCCTACACCTGGGTATATGGTACACAGCTATCAAACGTTGCCCATGATAACTGGCAGATATCAAGTCCTACGTTAAGCACATTTTGCTCATTGATCTCCACCATAACAATCATTGTGATGTCTGCGGTGTGCACTGCAGGTCTGGTCTCTGACAGTGTTTACCACCCTGGGGAGTGACCCCCAACAGTAGTGCGTACCATATCCATGCCTGTACTGTGCCCAGGACTGGTGTGGTGGGTATGGCTGCTGGACTCCTCTATAGTAGCACAATGCTGGCATAGGTGTGGGGGTGGCTGTCTGCCTATCCAGTGCAACCACATTCCACAGCCCACACTGCCAGCAATGTTGCCAGTATTGGGCTGCCAATGTGCATAATGAGGAGCAAGGTACCATGGGTATAGGCCGGACAGGGTGGCCTGGCCAGGGTGCATCTGCACAGGGCATAGGGCACTGACTGGGACATTTTAGTGGCCGGCCACCACCTACACAGACAGGGTGACCTCAGTATGTCCTGCTGAGAGATCACTCTCACCCTGACTGTGCAGTGACCACAGCATGGCTAGGCACCCCATAGTGCTATATAGTATTTCTCTCATGTGATAGATATGGGTTTCCTTTTGGGGCCCAGTCACTGATTTAACTGCTTGCTGTGTATGCTGACATCCCAGTTCTGGGTGCATGCATCTCCACTGGGAACATGCACTGTGGACTAACTAGCACACTGTTTGCAGCTGGTATGTGTCTTGATGGAGCAGCTTGTGGGGTACAGTGGCTGATGACCTGCTGCAGGAGAATATCAGATGGTGGTGAGGTGCAGCTTAGCATATCCATGCCTAATGTCTGTCTGCTATTGTGTTATGGATGTGTACAGAGCTGCATTGACTACCCTGTAGGGTGTCTGTTCCCCAGAAGGACTGGGGTTGATGATCCCCTCTACTGCCACCTTTGCAGGGAGGTGGAATGTGGATCTATTGATAGGAGACCCTGTTTGCCACTCTCGGCCCTGGAGGAGAGGAGAGGAGAGGAGAGGAGAGGAGGGGAGGGGAGGGTCCAAGGTGTTTGTGCAGAAACTAACTATCTCACACATTAACACTGCTTTGGACCTCCGACATGGCCTCTTTCAGCCATGGAAGGTGTTGTGGACCTGGTGCTGGGCGCCTCACTGCACCCTCAGGGTGAGCACAGTACCCGCACAATGTGACGGAGTGTAGCTACTCTGTGCCAGTAAAACACACGGTCAGTACCCCCTACCAGGCCAAGGTGGTGTGTGGGTGCACATGGTCACTTCCCTCTACCGGGCAGAGGTGCTGGGGGGGTGCATTGCACATCTTGTGTTAATCTGTGGACAGCTGATTTGCATGTGCAGTGCATCATGGGTATGGGTAGGCTAACCCTATCCTGGTGACCACAGCAGACTGTCTGTGTGGTGACGTGCATGCTCTCTGCAGCCAGCCAGGGGCTTGCTAGCACCTATAGAGCTGTAGCCCAATGGTTACTGCACTGCTTCTGAAGCCAGAGGTCATGGGTTCAAACCCACAGTAGGGTATTTGATAGGGTTGTCCAATGCATTATCTTTTTTTAATGTACATATTTTGATGCCAGCAAAAACACCCTCAGCATACTGTACTCATAAGGTGCCTCTGAGGGTGCTTTATAGGGCGCCCTATAGGGCACCTTATGGTTCCTGTCCATATAAGGTGCACTATACATTCTCCTGTGACGCAACCTATAGGGTGCCCTATAGGGGACATTTTTGGGTGCTGTGGCGGACAGTGCAATTTATAATGTGCCCTATAGAGTGCCATATAGGGTGCCTTATACGGCACTTTCAATTACGGCACGTGAGGACGTGTTTGCTGGCAGCAATTAATAACATAAATATAAAGTGCTGCAGGCCAAAATATGTACAATGCAAAGCTGATGCCACAGCCAGCCTTACGTATTAGGCACACTGGGGAGCAAACCCATGACCCCTGTATCAGCAGTCAGTGCCTTAACCATTGTGCTCCACTGCTGCTCCTCCTTGCCTGTCAGCGCACCTATGTATGCTTTTCATTCCTTAAACTGCACAGTGCTGCCATAAAAAACAGTACACTGACCTTGCGGTACCTCATACGGCGCCCTCTAAAGCACCCTATAAGCAACATTCTAGGGTGCCTTGGCTGACAGTGCACTTTAAAATGTGCCTTATGGGGCACCTTATGTTAACACGCTTTGGGAGTGCGTTTGCTAGTAGTGGCAATTAAAATATGACTAAAATGCCTCCTAAAGCAATCTGCCCCATAATATGTTATGCCTCAGCCAGCCTTGTTCATTGGGCACTTTGGGGGATTGAACTCCTGATCCCTGCACCATTGGTCAGTGTCTTAACCATTGTGCTGTGGTTCTGTTCCTGTGATTGTACATCAGCGCGCCGCCTTATGCCGCCCAATATTAACAAGCCTCCTAAAACATTGGGGCGCCGCCTTATGCCGCCCATCATTTATATGCCTCCTAAAATAATGCCTCAGCCAGCTGCCTCCATTGGGCATTGTGGGGGATTGAACTCCTGTTCCCTGCACCGTTGGTCAGTGTCTTAACCATTGTGCTGTGGCTCTGCTCTTCTTCCTACACATCAGCGCGCCACTTATACCTCCCAGTATTATACTGCCTCCATAGACATCAGCGCGCCGCCTTATGACGCCCAGTATTAATATGCCACCAGAAACATCAGCGCGCCGCCTTAGGCCGCCAAGTATTAATATGCTGCCAAAAACATCAGCGCGCTGCCTTAGGCCGCCCAGTATGACTATGCCGCCACAAAAATCAGCGCGTTGCCTTAGGCCGCCCAGTATTATGGTGCCGCCCAAAACATCAGCGCGCCGCCCAGTATTTCTGCAAATCATAAATTACTGCCTCAGCCAGCTGTCTTTGTTGGGCACTGTGGGGAATTCCAGAGGGCTAGCGCTGAGAGGGATATAGTTCTGTTGGATGTAACTTGTTTTGTTTTATGGTATCCAGTGTGTGTGCAGAGTCTATTGCTGCTGTTAGTTCGTCTAGGCCGATTGGTTGTGTCCCTGGTTAATAAACTGTGGAGGACATCTGCTGTGCAATGGTGCATGATCTTGAATATATTTATAGTTGTTTTGAATCTTGCTCATGCAGATATTGGTAGCCAGTGCAGTTGCCGAAGTATAGGTGTGATGTGTTCATGCTTGGCTGTGCCATTTATGATGCGAGCTGCACCAGTTGGACCAGTTGGAGTGGATGGGTAGTTTTCGTAGTCCGATATTGGGGTGATGACTGCCTGGCATACGTGTGGAAATGGTCCTGGCTGAGGATCAGTTTTGACTCTCTGGATGCGCTTCAATTGTTGGTATGCCTTGGCAGCGGTTTTGTTTATATGAGATTGTAGGTTTAAATTCTTGTCCAGAGAGTGACACCTAAGTATTTCACCTCATCCTTTATTGGTATTGTTCGGTTTAGTATACTGATGACTTGAGGTGGGTTGAAATTGGGATTTCTGGATATGATCATTGCTTCCGTTTTGTCAAAGTTGACTTTCAGGTTGTTATCTGCGAGCCAGTTGTTCATATCCTCGAGGCACTGGGTAATCAGGGCCATATTGGGAAAGAGTGTATCTATTTGGGCATACACCATGATGTCATCAGCATATATGTGATATTGCAACATGTGGTGTTTGATAATGACACAGATTGGTTGGATGTAGATGTTGAATAATATGGACGAGAGAGCTGATCCTTGTGGTATTCCCTGGTTGATAGGGAACTGTGATGATTTTCTTTGGCCGCATTTGACTTGCTGCATTCTATTACTTAAATAGGATGTGAACCATTTTATTGTATTGTTGTGTAACCCGATCTCCTGTAAATGGTTTAGCATTATGGAGTGGGAGACTGTGTCGAATGCCACTGAGATATCTAAAAATACTAGCAAAAATCCATTTTTTATATTGTCTAAGCCCTTCAGCAGCTTGTCGAATAGGGATGTGAGTAGTGTTTCCACATTGTGCTGTGATTTGAATCCATACTGCTGAGGATCTAATGGGGCATGCAGATCGATATGGTCCTGTAGTTGCCTCTGTATCATCTTTTCAATGACCTTTGATATGATTGGGAGACTCGATATGGGGCGGTAAGATTTTGGGTTTGTGGTGCTTAGCCTTGTGCCCTTGAAGACGGGTTGTATCATAGCTTGTTTGACTGCCTGTGGCCCGTGCCCTCACTACATGGATTCCTTCACAATTTCGTGGATGTGCTGGCTTAGCTGGTCTTTGGAATCCTTGATCCATTCCACTGGGCATGGGTCTGATGAGGATGTGGTTGTATTTAGGGTGTTCACGATGTCTTCTATGTGCTGTGTTGTTGGCATAGTAAAGTATTCCCAGGTTTGATGGGTCTCAGTCCAATTTAGGTTGCATGTCACCGGGGTGCTAGCTAAGGTTTGCTTGGTGCTCTTGCTCATTAAGTAGTTTGCATATTCTTGGGGGTCGAGTTGATGAGTGCCATGCCCAGAGTTGTCTTTAGTGAGCTTTTGCACGATGCTAAAAAGTTTCCTTGGTTTATTTTCCGCTCTCATAATGAGGTTGGTGTGGTGTTGTTTGTGTTCATTGATCAGGTTGTTGTATACTTGTTGTTCAGTTCTGTATTGGTGCAGAGTGTCTTGCGACTTGTTTTGTCTCCATTTCCTGTCTAGTCATATGAGTGAGAGCTTTGCTTCTCAGATTGAGTTGGAGTATCAAGGGGCATTGGTTCTCCTGCATGTGGATGGTTTATCCCTGTTTTGTGCTGATGCGGCTTTGGATATAATATGGTTCCATTTATCTATTGTTTCATCTAAGTTGTTGCATTCTTGCTGAATGTGCGGCATTATTTCCTTCAGGAAGGCTTCTTTCTTGTAGGCTTTGAATCTTCTTGTTGTGTTTTCCTCATCATAGGGGTGGGTCAGAGTCTCTAGGTGTAAGGTGAATGTGAGGACATGATGATCTGACCAGGGGACTAGTGTAGGTGTTGGGTTCATGAATTAGTTCTGCTTGGTTAGTTGAATTGGTATGAAGTTAAGGTACGGTATAGTACCGTGATGGTGTGAGGGTGCATGGATTGCCTCTATGTAGTCAAGTGCTTCCAAGGCTGTAAGAAAGGCTCTGGTATCCTTTGCTGGTGCATAGGTAAGGTTGTAGTCTCCCAGGGCAATGAGAGGTTTGTGCTGGTTGCGCAGATTAACTCAAGTATCGCCAATAGATGTTCGTCCTTGGCGTTGTGGGGCCTGTATGTGAGGCAGAAGCTTATGTAGTGGTTTGAGATGATTATAGTGGTTGATTCAGATGAGTTGTATGTGGAGATGATTTTAAATTTGTAGCTTTTTCTGGTCAATATTAGTGCCCCTCCTCCTCTCTTGTGTATTCTAGGACAACTTAAAGCTGTGAAGTCAGGCAGTGTAACTTGGTTCAGGATGACTTGGTCCGTTTCTGCAAGCCATGTCTCGGTGATGCATACTATATCCAGTTTGTGGTCCGAAATGTAGTTGTAGATGGTATTTGGTTTGTTCCTAATTGATCTGGCATTCAGTAGTGCGCAGTTAACAGCAGTGGCGAGTATGGGGTTGCTGATCGTTTTGTACAATGATGGTGTCTGGCCAGCTCTGTGCTTTTTGTTTGGTGTTTGCTGCTTGCAGTGTTGGTGAGAATGTGGTGCCATAAACCGAGGCATATAGGGTGGTTGTGTGGGCAGATATGCGTTGGGTGGTAGGTGTGTATAATTTCTAGGTTGTTGTGCCAGGAGCAGCAGCATTAAGTAGAGAAGAAGATAATGGTGACTTGCCAACATGTTTGCCTTCTGGGAGTTGTGCGGTAGAGGGCTTGCAAGTTTCCCTCTCTTCTTTACCTACCGGAGCTCGAGTTTCCTTGATGTTTGTTTCTGGGGAGACCCTCGGTTCTATCCGGTCATTTCAGTTTGAGGTGGTTGTGGGTAAGTTACCTAGAGATGGATCTCAGAGGGCTCACCTGTTGTGCAGTGGTGCCGTGAACATCGATAAGACTGGTGGATGGGTGAGTAAGCTGGATTTTTACCTTTTTTATGGAGGCTCATGATGGCTCCGGTCTGCGTCCTGTAGCAGAAGTTTCGTTAGAGGTTCTGTGTGCTTGATTTGCTTATTCCTGGGGTGTATGTGCCTCAGTGCCCCGCCTAAGGGCCATGCCAAAGGGCCCTCTTGCGAGGCTCTCAGGTGCAGACCTGTCAGGCGCGGGCATGCCCACTGGTGCTGGGTCTTTTATGGTGATTGGGAGGTGTCCACAGCCCCGATTGAGCTGGAGACTCGGAGCGGTGAGATACTGGCTTCCTGCCCCGATCAGGGGAGCTGCTCTGATGTAGAAGACGGTGAAGTTGTTGGTTTCTCACTGGTGCTGGGTCCATTTCACAATGACATCATTTAGTAGTTGGAATTAAGGACCATGTTACAGGATTCTGAAATTGACCTTAGGGTTATAATTTTATAACAGGTAAGTCACCTAGGTTTGGAGGTTGATATCCCTATACGTATAAGTGCTGCAAATTAGTGAAGATGCAATCTTTTAAAATTTGGAGGCAGAAATAAAAAATGGAGGAATTCAGAAAAATTATTCCCTTAATGCTTCATGTAAAATCCTAAAAAAAAAGAGCACTTTTGAAAAATTTGTGCATGCCTCCATACTGGAGCAAAACCCAGTCGTGAAATTTTTTGGAATATAAGTGTATTACCATTTTAAGATGGGGAATATGCACATAAAGTTTGGGTCCACTCTAACCGCACACAAAACATGACCCTCAAAATCCCTTCATCTTAGCAATCTCCATGTGTAAATACTGGCTCCTTGAAATTGACAATTATACATGTAGGCGCTGTACCCATGTCAATGCTGCTCTTTCCACGTAGAAGTGCTTTTAAAATGACCTCCATGGAGAGCACTAACACATTTACACTTTCTTCGAAGCTGGTATAAACTTGTGCAAGAAAATTTGTGCATTAAAGTGCGTGCTTACTAAGCTGTATCGTTTGTTCCATGGTGCAACCGCACCTTGAATATTGTGTGCAGTTCTGTTCACCATATCTTAAAAAGGATATAGCAGGGGGGGCGGAGCTAGCCGCGGTGCCGAATGGATGTGTGAAGCAAAGCTCTTGAGGCTACTGAAGAATCCTGTACTACTCTAATGCGAAATTGACCATATTTTATCATCCTTTTGTGTCCCCTCGGTGATACATTCCCAGGCAAACCTTGTAAGATGACTACCTTGAAACCAGCGCGGCTGGAATTTCAGCCGGGACCGGGGTCTTCTGCAAAGCGTTCTAAATCCGACACAGGATCCCCTCACAAAATGGCCGCGGTGGAGAAAGAAAATACCATGGAGAGCCTACGAGAAATCCTGCTGGAGCTAAAGAATGTTAAAGAAATGATTGCTGAAAACGCGGCTTCTCTAACGGCGATCCAAGAAGACATGAGCGAGGTTAAAGAGAAAATTAGTGCGATGAACTCCCGCGTTAAGATGGTGGAGGGACAAGTACAGAAACATGATGTGCTGCTCAACCAAATCGGGCCCCTGACCAAGCGTATTAAACACATGGAGGACTCCATTGAAGACCAAATAACCGTGCACGGCGTAACAACGTCCAAATCGTAGGGGTACCTGAAGGAGCCGAAGGATCTGATCCGATCACTTACTTGGAGAAAGTCCTTCCGGAGTTGCTGCAGATATCCTTTACCAGGCCTTTTGAATTGGAGCGCGCACACCGGGTCCCCACGAACAAGGCGGAAAATACCAGGTACCCTCGTCCAATGATTATGAAAGTCCTGCGTCACGTACAGACCCTGCAAATTCTGCAAGCTGCTAGAAAAGCACCATCTTTACAGATCCAAGGTCAGAAAGTCTCTTTCTATCCCGACCTTAGCAAACAAACCATGGATCGCAGAAGAGCGTTGCTCGCGTGTAGGCCCATGCTGCAGAGTTTGCAGGCAAGGTATGGCCTGTACTACCCCGGTACCATGAGGGTGACGCTCCATAACACAACGAGGAACTTTGTTGATGCTGACAAATTGCGATCCTTCTTACAAGAAAGTAGTGGTATGGAATCCTAATTACCAGTACCTTCTGGATGAGGGCCATTTCCTTTTGTATAATAGTGAGTTCTCCTGATGGGGGGGTGTTAGTATGGACTCGCAGGACTCATTTTTATTTGAGGGCCCAAGTTTTTCCACTGTTTCTGATGCAGAGTTGGCCCTAACAATCTAATCTGTACTGGGATAGTTACTTTGAGTTAGTTTAATGGATATGGGAACAAAGGTATAACTGCATGTGATAGCCTGCATGGGGACCAATTATGTAACTACTATATGTATGGCAACTACAGACAGTTAATGATGATCTTCAAAAAGAACCTGTAACTGTTATTCAGAAATGTAGCCAAGGGAGAGGTTAGGGATATTATAGTGACACAGGTGGCAGTTATCACCTTGAAATGTATGGGTTCAAAGTTAAATCGTTCGTCACGGCCAGTCCAACCCACTTTTCCGCTCACGCTTTGGCAAGCAGGTACTGCTCTGAACATTAATAGATATGCCTTACACATAACACGTCCTTACATCCAGTATGGCAGCTGACCTAAATGTACTCACCTTAAATGTAAAAGGGATTACTGATCCTATAAAGCGCAAAAAGATCTTAACATACTGCCAGCACAAGAAAGCTGATATAATTTACTTACAGGAGACTCATTTATCAGAGAGAGAGTCGCATAAGGTAACATCATCCACATATCAAGTTGCAGTGGTATCGCCAGCATTGGGACGAAAAGGAGGGGTGTTAATACTGCTCCGCAAAAAGTTTCATTCATCCCTGAAATGCGTAAAAGCAGACCCCATGGGTAGATGGGCAAGAGCAACATTGCAGCTTGATCAAACGCTGGTTACGTTCTTGAATATATATGCACCGACAACCGATGATCCCTCCTTCTATAAAGGAATTGCTATGGAGTTAACAGAAATGGCTCATACTAACATAATCATAGGGGGAGACTTTAACATGCTACTAGATCCCTTGCTGGACAGGACCCCATATAAATCCATCACTAAGCCAAATTCACACGCAATCTTGCAGAGCATTATGGCTGACCTCCACTTAGTGGATCCATGGCAGCTATTGCACCCCACAGCTCGGGAATATACGTTCTATTCTGTGCCGCATAAAACTCAAACTCGGATAGATTATTTCCTGATCTCATCTAGTCTATTTCAGCAAGTTGTGGCGACTACTATTCATGCGGGCACGGTATCTGATCATTCCGCAGTTTCCCTAGTCATACGACTGGATCAATCCCGGAAACTACCACATAGGTGGACCTTTGATAAGTCCTTACTACAGGATGAGACCTTCTGCGTTTCCATGAATGATATCATAGAGACCTATATTCAACTTAATGATCCTTCCGATACATCCATATGGGGGTGGTGGGAAGGCTTCAAAGCGACACTTCGAGCACACATCACCACCTACACCATACGAAGGAATAAGCGCAGGAAGATCGAACGAGAGGATTTGGAGAAACAAATCAAAGCCGGTGAGCGGCTCCTAGCCAAGAACGTGGATCCAATGATTTTGATTCGATTACAACGCCTAAGATATCGCTATAATAACATGTTATATAAGGAAGCTCACACCCTAGTATATACGCAACGCAGTACTTATTACCATGAGAACAACCGAGCTGGCCCCTTACTGTCCAGTTGGCTTAAAGCACGAAAGAACATATCTCGGATTGCAGCACTGCAGGATGTAGGAGGAGGGCTCCTTATTCAAGATGCACAGATATTACGGCGCTGTAGAGATTTTTACGAGACTCTATACCGAACAGAAGTCGGATGTAGCGCAGAGGCCTTTGCTGAATTTGTATCCGACATATCCGGACCTAAACTACAGCCAGAACAGGCTCAGGAATTGGAAAAAGATTTTTCAACGGCGGAGATACGCAGAGCTATTGGGCAGATGGCTCGAGGGAAAGCATCGGGACCGGATGGTCTCCCACTGGAATTGTATCATAAATATCAGCTCTTGCTGGCTCCGATGCTGCAGACTTACTATAATGGGCTTTGTAAACCCGACTCGGAAGTGGGTATGTTGGCAGAAGCCACAGTAGTGATTCATCCGAAACCAGGGAGAGACCCTCAGAAAATAGAAAACTACAGGCCCATATCACTCTTAAACGCCGACTACAAAATTTATGCCAAAGTTCTAGCTAACCGGCTGAACCCGCTTCTTGGTGACCTGATACATGCAGATCAGTGTGGTTTCGTACCAGGCAGATCCACTACGGATAATGGACGATTATTGGCTCATGTACTAACAGCAGCGCAGCAGGTACCGGAACCTCTGATAGGGTTATCCCTAGATGCCGAGAAGGCATTTGATCGCTTAGAATGGTCCTTCCTCTTCCGAGCTTTGAGCTGGTTTGGGATTGGGGAGATCTGTCTTAACAAAATAAAGGTGCTGTATGCCAAACCAATGGCACGCATTGCGGCCAATTCAGGAATATCAGACCCCTTTACATTGCAAAGAGGTACCCGACAAGGATGCCCTTTGTCTCCACTTCTCTTTAATTTGGCTCTGGAAGTGCTGGCGATTGCGATACGGCAACATGAGAGTATTATTGGAGCCAAGCTGGCCGATGGACAATGCAAGTTATCTGCCTATGCGGATGATCTTCTCCTCTTCCTTCAGCCCGAGTCTTTACCAATAGCCTTACAAGTTATAAAGAGATACTCAGCAATTTCAGGATATAAAGTGAATTACTCAAAGACCACTTTAATTCCATTGACTGCAGACGTGCCAGCACAGACGCTACAAGAATATCCTTTCCAAGTGGCTTCATCGTCTTTCAAATATCTCGGAGTGCTATATGGCTCAACTCTACAAGCTACTTTGCACCTTAATGTATCCAACTGTAAAACAATGATCCGTGAGTGTATTAATAAGTGGACCCCACTACATCTGATTTGGTGGGGGAGATTAGAAACCATAAAAATGGTACTGGCCCCGAGGATCAGTTATATCCTAAGTATGATACCTATATTCTTTCCTCCGTGCTTCTATAAACAAATCAACAGTATGCTTGTTTCCTTTCTCTGGGGCAATAGAATTCCTCGTATCGCCGCCTGGAAGCTTCGCTTGCCCAAAGCCCAGGGAGGAGTACACTTCCCAGACGCTAAGTGCCTACATCAAGCCTCATTGCTGCGACAGGGTGCACAATGGACTTCAACAGAAGACGATGACAAGGGACCTAGATGGCTGAAAGTAGAGCAAGCTCTCAATAGGCCCTTTCAGACTTGGATGATGATAGGGATGACACAGTTGCCGGAGAAGCTACAGAACGTGGTTGTGGGCGCAACCCAGGAAGCCTGTAGGGATCTTGCAAAATGTCTTGAAGATGGTGAAGATTTTTCCTCTGAAATGCCTCTCTGGATGAACCCACGGCTCTGCATAGCCGGGAAACCCATTCGATGGAAAAAATGGATAGACCATGGTATCACGACGCTTGGTCAATTGCTAAAGGGGAATGTCTTTAAGACCTTTGGAGATCTGACCACCGACTTTGGTCTCCCCTCATCCTGTTTGTTTCAATGGTGCCAACTCAGGCATTGTTTGAGCAAAGCTGGCGTATCCCCAGTTACGATACTCTCAGAATGGCCGCTCCTGCAAAAAATGCGTGAGATTCAGGTGGGCACGCGGGCAATGTCCAAATGCCTTACGCTACTCCGATCGAGAGGGGACAAAGAATGCTCGAAGGTGCAATTGGAGTGGCTGGAGGATACAGGGGATTGTTTTAACATGGATCAATGGAGTACCTTTTGGGACTCTCAAGTACGAATTACTAGAGCCGCATCTTTAACACAATCCCTATACTTCCTGGCACATCGTGCTTACCTTACACCTCAACGGAAGATGAAGTGGGCGGCACAGGAGGGCAATCGTTGTTGGTCTTGTCAAACAGCTCTTGGAACTTTATCCCATATGCTCTTCTACTGTGATTTGTTGCAGGGTTTTTGGAGGAGAGTCTGGCAGCGTGTATTGACTATTTTCAGTATACAGGTTCCGCTCACTTATCCAATTATTGTCTTCAAATCCATGATGATTACTCCCATGCTGTCTAAACCTGACAGTCAATTATTAGATCTTATGATAAGCCTGGCCCTGAAACTTATTCTGACACATTGGAAGAACTTGGATCAGGTGCACTTTGAACAATGGTGGAACTTATTATGTCTCCATCAGAGCTATGAGAAAATATACGCCATTAAATGCCCTTGGGCAGGCAAACAGAATAGGAAATGGAATACATTACATAACTATCTTGGATTAAGGCATTAGCGTGTTAATACAACTTACCCATACTATTGGCGGAGCGGTTCCCTGGTTATGGACTGGTCGTGACTTGTGGTGTTGTGATGTTTCAATGTTTTCTCTTATGTTAATGTGTTCAGTTTGGATTACTGCTGTTAATCTGATTTTCTTTCCTCCACTGAGATGTAAGCTGCCTCTTGCCTGGAGATTTACTATGTACTTCACATCTCGTGTATGTTTCCACTTGTAAATTTTCTTTTTTGAATAAAGATATGTTAACAAAAAAAACAAACAAAAAAAAGGATATAGCAGAATTAGAAAAGATACAGAGAAGAGCCACCAAAATGGTAAAGGGGATAGAAGGATATTCCTACGAAGAAAGGCTTAAAAGGTTGGTGCTCTTCAACTTGAAAAAAGGCAGCTGGTGAAAGATATGATAGAGATCTATAATGAACGGAATGGAATGGAACAATTGTTTATGCTATCAAAAAGCAGAAAGACTTAGGTACACACAATGAAGTTACAATGTAACCCATTTAAGACTAATAAAAGAAAATGGGCCTGATATTTGAAAGACTTTTACATGGTTTACAGCCCTGTAAACCATGTAAATGCCTTAGGCCTGGATATTCAATGGCACTTACACGGTTACCTGCCATTGAATTTCCCCTCCTAACTCCCCTAAAGCCCCGATGCTATCCGGTTAGCATCGGGGTAGGTTGGTGTATTCTGGGGCACAGTGGAGGTTGGGAGTACCGATAACTAGGTAGCGGCAATATTGCACCACTACCCGGTTAGCGATCCGCAGCTAAAACTAGGTCAGCTTTTGGCTCGCCTGGTTTTAGCTGTGTATGCTTACCGAGCAGTGGTGCAATATCACCGCTACCCGGTTAGGCTGTGCGGCAGTTTCCTCTGGGCACCAAAACTGGTTATTCAATGCCATTGCCTCTGGGCACCAAAACTGGTTATTCAATGCAATTGCCACGGCATTGAATAGAGGTGAGCAGGCAGGGCTATGTGCCGTAGTGGTGCATAGCCTGCCTAGTTGAAAATTGGGCCCAATATTTTTTCACTCAACGTGTAATCAAACTCTGGAATTCATTACCGGAGGATGTAGTAAAAGCTGTTGGTATAGCTGGGCTTAAAAAAAGTTTTGAAAATTCCTGGAGGAAAGGCCCATAAACCATTATTAAAGAGGACCCAGGAAATCCACTGCTTGCCCCGGGATGAGCATTGTGGAACCTGTGTGCCTTTTGGGGAACCTGCCAGGTCCTTGTGACCTGGATTGGCCACTGTTGTAAACAGGATACTGAGCTTGATGGGCCTTGGTCTGACCCAGTATGGCATTTCATATGTTCTTATGCACTTGAGTGAGCGCTAGTAGGCATTCGTGCGGCCATGCTTAACAGCACATGACAGGGAGGGAAATGGACAGGGTAGGGGGGAAGAGTGGCATGGCTCTACATCATGGGTTGTGCGGGGATTGGCAATGTGCATTCCCTGTCAATTGTGCAGTTAGAATGAATACACTTAATGCCACCACAGTGCATGGTGTGAAGTGTATCCGCGTTAAGCACGATTGCCGTCGGCGCTTGTTAGGGTCCAAGTCAGTGCAGTATCTGCTGTACTTGTCCTTAACAGGTGGAGCATGACTGTTGTAAGTAATACACTAAGCACTGCTTAGTAAACATGCCCCTAGGAATCTCTTTTATCAAGGCACAAGAACATAGATATAAAGTAGGTACCTTTGTTGAAATTATTTTAAGATTCATGTTACAAAATTAGCCCCAAAATATAATATGCAAAAAAGAGATATAAACTGGCCCATAAACTTCTTCTAACAGGTGAGCCGCTATGGTTACCACGGCAGAGGAAAAGCAGACAGCTCTGAAGAAAATAGGGTAAGCTATAATAAGTGAAATAACTTTGAGTTTCTTTTTCAGATTTACCTGAAAAATATTTGTATTATTTGAAAATGTGTATCTAAACCCAAAACAGAATCCATGTCCTTATCTTTTTGCCAGGTCTTCAGGCCGAGACATCAATATTACCTTTACAAGTATGCCTATATGCATCCACTGCAAAAGCAAATGCTAGCACTAACCAAGGTAAATATGTCTTTTACTCAGTTTTGATCTGTAGAAGTCGCTAGAGCTTCTCCTTTCACTTGTTTAACTCTACTGAAGGAAGTAATTGTGGCCAGAGTTGCTATGGCCAATTTCCAATTCAGGAAGCATGCAAGTGCAGCAAGATTTACAGACATACCTAAGCATGGAAAATCCTAAGCCTGCTTTGATTTTAGACTCTAGATGTCACTGGCTCTTCATATGATTAGATAGCTGCGTTGTTACTAGGCAGTGACCCTAGACGTGTTGTCCTGTATTGATGTGTGGAAGGTGATAGTGATAAGAGAGATGAGAACTGAATGATATTTCTAAGGGAAGATAAGATTAGCCAGAGTTCTGTGAATGATGTCCCACCATGGACAAGATAGCTGACATTTTGATACATGCTGATTTTCTTAAATTAGTCCCACTTTGTCTCTAACTGCCATAAATTGTTTGTATATGTATCTAAATGCTAAGACTTATTCATCGAGGCTTTTGGAAATAGAATGAATAAATATTGTAGAGAGTATACCACTGAGGCAAGCTTATAACTGAAACATAGACAAATATTCTTGGTTTCTTGCCCTTAGTTCTTACTGATATCACACCTTGTGCGCCTTTGTTTATAGGAGACCAATATCACAGGAGTGACATTCTTATCCAAAAAGACAGAGAAACCTAGCAATTCAATGGCGGCAGCTAGCACTTTTAAAGCGCCTAGCCATCACTATTTGAACTTAAACCTGGATATTCAGTGCCGGGGTCCTATCCGGCCATCAGTGTTGAATATCTGGGCTGCCTGGTTAGCGATGTAAATAAGTGGTTATCTGTGCTATTCAGTGGATAACTGGTTATCTTTAACTGGATAAAGTTAGTCCAGACGTTTATCTGCCTAATTTCGTCCAGTTAAGGATAATCGGCTATCAAGTAAATATTACAGATAACCAGCTGTTCGGGTGCCGTCCCACTCTACCCGCAGAATGCCCTGATGCTAGCTGATTAGTGTCGGGGCATTTAGATGGGCTAGGAGAGGATATTCAGTGGCACTAACTGGGCAAGTGCTGCTGAATATCCCAGTGAGCAGGTCTGCAAACCGTGTAAATGCCTTGAATACGCTTCCGTAGAAAATGGGACGGCCTCTCCAGTGCCATTCTGTATCTACTATTAAGTCCTACAGGTCAGATATTTAAAATGATTAATGCGGTTAACAGACTTACTAACCATGTTAATTATGCTGACCATGATATTAGCACAGTTGGTAGAGCTGAAGACTAGGCCCTATAATCCCTCCCTCTCCCGTACTGATCCTCTGTGTTTGTCCCATGTTTTCTTGAATTCAAACACATCCCTCATCTCCACCACCTCTCTTGAGAAGCTATTCCACATATCCACCACCCTTTCCGTAAAGAAATATTTTCTTTGATCGCTCCTGAATCTATCCCCTTACACCTTCATCCTATCCCCCCTCATTCAGGAGCTTATTTTCATTTGAAAGATGCTCTCCTCCTGTGTATTTATGCCATGGAAGAATTTAGGCATCTCTGTCACATCTCTCCTCCTCCTCCTTTCTTCCAAAGTATACATATTAAGATTTTTTTTTTAATTCTTTATTAATGCAATTCACTCTCACAACAAAGTGAAAACCGGAAATAATAGTAAACCCTAAGGTAAATTTAAGAAAACAAAAAGGGAATATCAACTAATACATTTGTCCGCTAATAAATGGGAAATGGAGATTCAAGATCCAGGAATAAAGGACAATAGAAAAAAAATATTAAGATTTTTAAGTCTGCCCCTATATGCCTTATTGTAAAGACCACTGACACAATCCCAGTTTAGTAGCCACCATCTACACCGACTCCATCCTGTTTATATCCTTTTCAACTTGTTGTCTGCAGAATTGCACATACAGTAGTACTGCAAATGAAGTCTCACCACAGACTTATACAGAGCCACTATCTCACAACTAGCCCGCCCCAAATGTCACAATATTTTCTCATTTGCAAACAAATCATTATTATTCTGATTCCCACACAGCCTGCCCTCAATCAGATACTCTCAATGTGTTTTAAATTTGCCCAGCTTTCCTGCATAACTACAGTGCCTTGCAAAAGTATTCATCCCCTCGGTTTTTGTCTTGTTTTGTCGCATTAAGTACAACCTGGAATGAAAATGGAGGTTCATTTGGATGTTAGGTAATAGACCTAACAATATAGACCAAATTGGTGAAGTGGAATGACAATAAAATACCTTGTGTATATCATTAAAAAAATCAAAACTGAAAAGTTGTGAGTGCATATGTATTCAACCCTTTTGCTAGTAAATCCCTAAATAAGATCTGGTCCAACCAATGAACTGCAAAGCACACATTAATTGTTGATTAGGGTCCACCTGTGTCACATATCAGTCACATGACGCCTGTATAAAATACCTGTTCTGAAAGGCCCCTGACTCTGGAACAACACTAAGCAAGCAACATGAAGACCAAGGAGCACAGGTCAAAGACAAAGTTGTGGAGAAGTATAGATTGGGGTTGGGTTATAAAAAACATATCCCAAATTCTGAATGTCCCACAGAGCAACATTAAATCCATTATAACAAAATGGAAAGAATATGGCACCACTACAAACCTGACAAGGGAAGGCTGCCCACAAAAAACTCACAGACCGGGCAAGGAGGGCATTAGTCAGAGATGCTACAAAGACACCAAGGATAACATTGAAGGAGCTGCAAAGATCCACAGCAGAGATAAGAGTATCTGTTCATAGGACCACTTTAAGCTGTACACTCCACAGAGTAGGGCTTTATGGAAGAGTGGCCAGAAAAAAGCCATTGCTTAAAGAAAGAAATAAGAAAACATGTTTGGAGTGGAAGGATACCCCTATGAAAAAAGGCTAAAAAGGTTAGGGCTCTTTAACCTGGAAAAGAGACGGCTGATGGGAGATATGATAGAAGTCTATAAATTAATGAACGGAGTGGAACGGGTAAAAGTAGATTGATTGTTTACGTTATCAGAATATAGAAAGACTAGGGGACATGCAATGAAGCCACAGGGTAAACTATTTAAGACTAATAAAAGAAAATATTTTTTCACTCAACGTGTAATCAAACTCTGGAATTTGTTACCGGAGGATGTAGTAAAGGCTGTTAGTGTATCTGGGTTTAAAAAAGGTTTGGACAAGTTCCTGGAGAAAAGGTCCATAAACCATTATTAAGAACTGACCCAGGATATCAATGCTTGACCCAATACAAGCATTGTGGAACCTGTGTCTTTTGGGGAAACTGCTAGGTACGTATGACCTGGATTGGCCACTGTTGGAAACAGGATACTGGGCTTGATGGACCTTGGTCTGACGCAGTATGGCATATCTTATGTTCTTATGAGTTTGCACACCAGCATGTGGCGGACCCCAAAAAACACATGGAAGAAGACATTTTTCAGATATGTTAGTGAGAAGAGGAAGAGCAAAAGTGGTATTGTCAGACTCAATGGTGAAGGGGAAGAATATGTAGAAGTTGATGAGCATAAAGCGAAATTGCTAACAAATATTTCTGTTCTGTGTTCACAGATGAAGAACCAGGAGCAGGACCTCAGTAAACACCCACAAACAGGAAAAGAAGCGAGGAACATCTTGAACAATTTTCAAAAGACTGTGTTCATGAGGAACTAGCTAAAATTAAAGTAGACAAAGTGATGGGACAGAATGGGATACACCCACTAAGGGAACTTGGGGACGTTCTAGCAGCTCCACAGACTGACTTTTTCAATGCCTCGTTGGAGTCAAGGGAGGGTGCCAGAGGACTGGAGAGAGGCACATGTGGTCTCTTTACACAAAAGTGGATGTAAGGATGACATTGAGAACTATAGGCCATTTAGTCTAATCTCTGTGGTTAGTAAAGAATTGGAAGCGCTGCTGAAAGAGAAAATAGTGAAGTTTCTGGAGTCCAACAGATTACCGTATCCGAGGCAGCATGGATTCACCAGAGGCAGGTCTTGTCAGACAAATCTGATTGATTTCTTTGGCTGGGTGACTGGCGAGTTGGACCAAGGGAGAGCTCTAGATGTGGTGTATTTAGATTTCAGTAAAGCCTTTCACACCATTCCACACAGGTGACTTATAAACAAACTGAGCACCTTAGGGATGGATCCTAAAGTTACTGCTTGGGTTAGAAATTGGTTGAGTGGGAGGCGACAACGGGTACAGGTAAATGGAGTTCATTTTGAGGAGAAGGAGATTACCAGTGGTGTGCCTCAGGGATCTGTCCTTGGTCCAATTCTTTTTAACATCTTTGTTAGCGATATTGTGGAAGGACTGTTGAGTAAGGTTTGCCTCTTTGTGGATGATACCAAAATCTGCAATAGAATAGACACCCAGGAAGGTGTAGATAACATGAGGATGGTCTAGCTAAGCTTGAAGAATGGTCTAGAATTTGGCAGCTGAGATTTAATGTTAAAAAAGCAAGGTCATCCATTTGAACTGCAACAATGCAAGGGAGCGATATAGTATAGGGGTGAAGTACTTCTGTCCACAAAAGAAGAGTGGGACATAGGCGTGATTGTGTCTAATGATCTTAAAGTAGCTAAATAGGTAGAAAGGGCGAAAGCTAGAGGGATGCTTGGGGGCACAGGGAGAGGAATGGCCAGCAGAAAAAAGGAGGAGATAGTGCCTCTGTATAAGTCTTTGGTGTGACCTCATTTGGAGTTTTGTGTGTACTGGAGACCACACCTTCAAAAGAATATAAACAGGGTGGAGTTCGTACAGAGGGTGGGTACTAAAATGGTTAGTGGCCTTCATTATAAAGCATACGAGGACAGATTAAAGGATCTTAATATGTTTACTTTCAAGGAAAGGCGGGATAGAGGTGATATGATTGAAACATTTAAATACCTCTGTGGTATAAATGCACAAGAGGAGAGCCTCTTTCGATTGAAAGCAAACTCTGCTACAATGGGACATAGGATGAGGGTGAAAGGGGATAAACTCAAGAGTAATATATGGAAATATTTGCTTATGGAAAGAGTGGTAGATGCGTGGAATAGTCTCCCAGTGGAGGTGGTAGAGATGAGGACAGTATCTGAATTCAAAAAAGTATGGGACTAACACAGAGGATTTCTAAAAGAAAAAAGGGGACTGTTGTGGTGGTTGATATGGAAGGGCAGACTAGATAGGCCATGTGGTCTCTTTCTGCCATCATGTTTCTATGTTCTCTGGTCAGATGTAACAAAAATTGACCTTTTGCACCATCTTGAGACATGCCCATGTGTGGCGCAAACCCAACACTTCCCATCACCCTGCGAATAACATTCCGATAGTGAAACATGGTGGTGGCAGCATCTTGTTGTGAGGATGCTTTTCATCGGCAGGGACAGGCAAACTGGTCTGGATTGAAGGAACAATGGATGGCACTAAATACAGGCCAATTCTTGAGGAAAACCTGTTTTAGTCTGCCATAGATTTGAGACTGAGATGGAGGTTCACCTTCCAGCAGGACAATGACCCTAAGCACACTGCTAACGCTGGTTTATGGAGAAACATTTCAATGTCTTGGAATGGCCTAATCAAAGCCAGACCTCAATCCGATTGAGAATCTGTGGCATGACTTGAAGATTGCTGTACGCCAATGCAAGCCATCTAACTTGAAAGAGATGGAATAGTTTTGCCTTGAGAAATGGGTGAAAATCCGAGTGGTTAGATTTGCTAAGCTAATAGAAAAATACCCCAAGAGACTTGAAGCTGTAATCGCAGCAAAGTGTGGCTCTACAACCTATTGACATTGGGGGATGAATACATATTCACACTCCTTATTTTATTTTATTTTAATTATTATTTATGTCACAATAAAAAATAATTTGCATCTTCAAAGTCATAGACATGTTGTGTATATCACATGGTGCTATCCCCCAAAACTCCATTTTAATTCCAGGTTGTAATGCAACAAAACAGGACAAACACCGAGGGGATGAATATTTTCACAAGGCACTGTATTTACCACTGCCTCTTTTTCCATCTCAAATTGGACAAATCTACTCCTCTGTTGTGAATTGCAGCTGTAGTTAGTTATTTACTAAATTTATCAGTTAAAAATACTGTGAACTTTGTTGACCTGAAGTTTCACTATGACCTGTGGGCCCGATTTTCAACTGGGAGGTGCATAGCCCACCTCCCTTCCACCTAACTGAGATTTTCAATGCCGGGGTCATATGCAGCCCCGGCATTGAAAATCCAAGTCTCACTGCACACTCCGGAAGCCGCAGGAGCTTGTCGGGTAGCACTGATTTTCAATGCTACCTGCTTAGCCCCTGCACCTGAAAGATAGGTGAGGAAAAACCTTGCCTATCCTTAAGGTGCAGAGGACTAAGTGGGTAGCATCAAAAATCAGTGCTACCTGGTTAGCCCTTTCTTCCGCCCCCGTTCACCCTGAAATGCCCCAGACATTCCCCGATGCTAACCACAAAGCATCTGGGCGCATTAGGGACATATCTGGGATTTTCAAAGGGTGCTACTCATGTAGGATATGGTATTTACATGGGTAACTACGGCAGTTACCCGTGTAAATGCCTTTGAAAACTGGGCCCTGTGTGTATAGAGAATCACTGTAATTTCATAGTTGTTCTACAGTTCTTGTAATAATGACATCCATTTTGCAAAGAGGGTCATTTTTAATGCTGTTTCTGTTTTTGATCATTCTAAAAAAGATTAACAAATCAAAACTGAGCCAGCCTGGTGGCTCAATGGCAGGGAGAGACCTGGGTTGCAAAGTGTTTCAAAGTTGCCCTCTTGGGTAATTTTCAAAAAGATTTCTCCATGTAAAAAACTGCTTTATGCTTAGACATAGCATTTTATAAAATTGTCAACCTGATATGCATGTACATTTATGCACATTCAGCCTGTACATGCATGTTTATCTACATTGTGCAGAGGCATTTCCAGGGAAGGGATTAAAGTTTATGTGCCAATCTTAGAAAATGCACGCACGTTCATGTAAAAATAACTTAGAAAATGTGTGTGTGGTAAAGAGCAGGTGTTTCACATTGATCAAGAAGCTACAGTTCGAACATGGGAAACAGAATGGTTTAAAATTGGGATAGGTGAATGAAAAGGCTGCATACTTTCCTCACCCCTATTCAATTTATATGCTGAACAAATCACCAGAGAAGTAGGATTGTATGAATACAACCAAAGTGTGAAGGTTGGTGAAAGCCTTATCAACAACCTTTGCTATGCTGATGATACCACATTACTGGCTGAAAGTGAAGATGATCTGAAAAATCTGCTTATCAATATCAAAGAACATAGAGCTAAACTGGGCCTGCAACCTAATATGAAGTAGACAAAGGGATATTCCAAAAACCTGACTAGTTTGATGCCCTCCTAGATTAGAGTTGGAGACCCCTGGTGAATACCATGGACTGCACGAAGAAAAAATCATTAGATACTAGAGAAGATCAAATCCAAGCTTTCCTTAGACGCTCAAATTACAAGATTTTGACTGTCATATTTTGGACACATCATGCAAAGACAACATGCTTGGCAAAAGAAAGAAGACCAGTAATGTAATGGATCAATAGTTATGAATGATACTGTATCAACAATTAGCTGTCTGACTGAAGATCGAACACAGATCGATGGCACTTAACAACAACAACCAAGACATGTGTAGGTACATAAATTCCCTGGAGTCATTTTCAAAGCAGAGGTATGTGCGCACTTTTACTTTCAAAGTTTCAGGGACGTGCACAGAGGAAAAGGTATGTCTTCTTTTCATATGCAAACACAACTTTAAAATTATCCCAATGTGAAGAAATTACCTTTTCTAAAATTGCCTTGAGTATACATGCTTAAAACTACGTGCATGCATCCAGTATGCACAGAAGTTTATCTGACTTGAGCAAAGGTGTTCCCAAGGGTATGGTTAGGGTAGGGTTTGGACTTATGTGTGTATTTTATAAACATATGCATTTATGTATTCAAAAGACAACAGCCATGGCACTCTGAGCGCAGCCAATCTCATCTGATCCCAGAGCTAAGCAGGATTGGTCTTCGTATTTGGATGGGAAACCGCCTTGTAATATCAGTAGCTATAGGCTTACTGAGAGGAAGAAAGGCCTGGCAATCTACTTCTGTTTGCACTTTGCCAAGAAAACCATGGGCATAGTAACAACATGGACAACTATCCACAGGATTGCCAGGAGCTCACATCAACTTAACAAGAACAACATATGTTCAAAACGAAACTGTAAAGTCACGTGTGCCAAAGAGCAGGGGTAAATGTGTGCATAATTTATGTGAGGTAATTTTCAAAGGGAAACTATGTACATACTCCCTTAGAAAACTAGTGCATGCACATACCACACAAATTAAGTGACTTGCTATAAAGGTATCCTCACAATCAGTGATATAAATTCTGCCCAAGCAGCCGCTGCAATGCAGGGGTGGGGGGATGGGGGGCCTGGTCAGAAAGGGGGCTCACACAGCGGCAGCAGCGCAGCAAACCTACTTAATCATGTTTGTCGATCTGGCTCTGCTCTTGTAAGTCTGCTGTGAGTCCAGTGGCTGTTCATTGCCGGGCCGAAGTCTCATGATAACAGCCACACCATGAGACTATGGACCGGTGGAGAATAGCTGCTGGGCCCATAATGAACATACAAAAGCAGAGGCAGCGCAGCAAACAGAATGAGATAAGTGTGCTACCACCACCACAAGGGAGGGGCTGCCACACAAAGTGGGGGCCTGCATGGGGGTGGGGGGGCATGCTATTGCCACAGCAATGGGAGGCCCTCAACAAAATTTTGCTTGGAAGCCCCACATTGTAACTTACCCCACTGCTCACGATGGGCCCGACTTTCAGTTAGGTAGGCTATGCGCTGCGTCGATGCATAGCTTGCCCACCGATCCCCTTACCCGGATTTTCACTTCCACGGCAACGGACGTGAAAATCTGGGTTTGGCTGGATGGAACAACCTCGCCGATCTTTAAGGCACAGAGAGCTAAGCAGATAGCATCGGAAATCGCTGCTACCCACTTAGCCCTTTCCTCCTGCCCCGCTCCATCCCAGAACACTTCCAACATGCCCCGATGCTAACCATGTAGCTTCTGGGCATGTTAGGGACTTATCCGGGATTTTCCAAAGGCAGTACCCATGTAAATACCTTCAAATATGCCGCTCAAAGTCTATAACATTTGCAAACATTTTTGTGTTCTTATGGTACATCTAACACATACTGGACATATTGATATTGTTTTTTGTTTTAGGGTAGCAGTGACTCATCAGAAGAAAATGGAAATGGAAACAGCTCAGAGGAAGTAAGTAGTTTGTCAGAAAGTGAGAACTGTTTCAGGACAGCAAAAAGGAGCCTACCTTTCTTTTGTTCTTTGTCAGATTGTTAATGGAAATACTAACTCAGCACTGTGTCACAGAAAGAGTCTTCTCATAAAAGAAAAAGAAACCATTTTGGTAAGGAAGACAAATAGCACCGGACCAGGATTACAGAAAGAAAATATTTGAAAACTGGAGGGGACTGTAATTAAAAGTTAAAATTAGTTAAACCACCAAAGCAGTTAAGTAGAAATGATACCTTCATAAGCTGCTGAATATTTCAGGCTTGTTGGACGGTGAGGTTCTGGGCATCAGTCTTAGCAAGGAATCATCTCTAGACAACCACTGTGTTGGTTTGCTTGTAACTAATTTTACTACTGGCAGGCCAACACATTGCTCCCTGTTAATTTATGAGATGTGTATATGCCAGCTTGCTATGAATGTCCATGCCCCAGTTAGCAGAAAAAGAGCTTTTAATAGTCTGGGCAGCGGCAACATTCCATTTCCTAAGCGCCAGTGTTCTAGGGCCTGCTCCAATGGGTAAATGCGTTATTTATGTTGTAAAAGTGCAACATGCAATCTTCTGCACTGTTTTTAAAACATGTGGTTATATGAGTCATCAGCAGCGTTCATGCCATCCACAGAAGTGGTTCCTCTCATTTAGACACCATTCTGGGGTTATAACCTCAAAGCAGGATGGAAGCAGCCAAAAATAAGGGTGGTCTGTTTTTTTTTTCCTGAAAAATAAAATAGTCCTACAAAATAAACATTGAACTTTCTATGTACAGTTTATTCACACAGTTACACATCTAACTTTCTCTCTTGGACATAATCAGGTCCAAAGTCATGCAGTTTTAAGGTGGACAGAGATGGAGCTTACAGAATAGTGGGCCATTATTGCATTAACCTTATCCTTTACAGATTAGAGCAAAGTCTAACATTATTATGGTTATTTAATCATAATACAAGTGGCACCTCCCATTTCATGAGTTTTTAACTTGCCTCTCTATAAGGGGGCTATTTTAGAAGCCCTATTTGCCTTTTAAACATAGATGCAATGCCAGAAGAATGTGGAAGTTGTGCTCATGTTTAAAATACCGTTTTCGAAAGGCTGCATGATGCACTTTTCTGCTCCCAGTACGTGATCTCTGCATGGGAGTGCTCTGGAGACATTTCTGGGCGCAGCCTGGGCAGTGGCAGTGGCTGCACGTCCATGACATATTTCACATAGGCCAGTGACGTGCAGACAGATTTTTTTAAGCAAGCCAGTTTTGCTATTTTTGCATTAGTTCATGCTGTTAACTATTACGTTTATTGTTACAAAATGTTCGATGTAAAACTAAGCTTCTGCTTTGTGGATTGTTGTTTTTTGTGAACCGCAACTGAACTCTGGAAGTTGCGGGTTATAAATATATGTTAAATAAATAAAATAAATAAAAATAAATCAACACCTGCTTTAAATCACGATTAAAGATGGGACTTTGTTATCGGTGGGATTGCATGCGGCTTTGGTGATTGGAGGAGCTTGGCTTGTGAGTTATTAGCTTGATTGACATCTCCGTCCACGTAGGTGTCATTTGATCTTCTGATTGTTCCCCTGCAGTTTATCCTTTGCCCTTTCCCATCCTATCCCTCCTCCCACTTTCCATGGCCCTGAATCTAACCTTCAAGAACTCCAGGTCTCTGAGGATGCAGGAGCAGCTGTTGGGGATAAGTGATGACATCATGCTTAGCCATATGCTAATTTTAGCATTTCTTCCCCTTTTTCCCACCTCGCTCTCTCATTCTCTTGGCTTTGGGTTGAGGGTGAGCCTGTTCAGTTTATGCCATGTGATCATTCAGTGTACTGTGGTACTCAACGCATATCACATCTTCTACCCCTTCCTTCTGACATCCTGGTTCTCAGCACAACCCATGTACATTGCTGATTCTTCTGTTGTGCCTCTGTGTTCCAGCACTACCTGTAACCATGTACATATTGCTCTCTGCATGTTCCCTGACCTGAGAGTTGGGGCCTTGCAGGACCTCATGCATGCCCGTGAATGTAGCCTTGCTTTTTCATAGCCATGGGCCATGGCATTAGCAGATATGTCCATGTACCACTGGTTGTCCATCCCAGTGCTCTACACGTGTGTCAGCCATGTCCTGCTGGTCTCATGCCTCATGCTGTCTTGCCACTGTTCTACTTGTATGTGTGTGCCTACTCTCCCTGGCAGATTACAATTGTGTTTCTGCTTGTCTGTGTATCTGTGGCTGCACTGATCTCTCTGATATCTGACTGCTGCTGTTCTTTCAGGCCCTTCAGAGCGTGTCACCCAGGGGGGCCGGTCTTTCTTGGCTACCTTTTTACCCAGCCCTGGCTACTTTACTTCCCTGCCTGCACACTAGTTGCCCAATAGGAATCTATTCAAAATGGTAAATTCTTCCAGGATAATAGATCAACAGATACAAGCCATAAATCCCAAATTTTCAAAATAGAAAAAAAATTGTCAGACCAAGCAACCATACTACGGGATATGAACTGCATTCCACATATGCATAGGTCCTTTTGACTTTAAAATGCACAATTTTATATATGTCTATTCCAAAAAATTCAACTTGGTCAATTAGTTCAACTTAAGTAATCTGAAAAAATTAATCTGTCTGCCAGCAGCTGCAGGTCCCCATGTGTCTCTGAGTGACTCCCCTTGCTAGGCCATAGCAAATTTTCCCCGACCCTTCTTGCTGCAGCCTAGAGTGGCTTGCGCCATTGTGTATGTGTGTGGGCGGGGGTACAGCAGCTCCTTCTCCTCTAGCATATGGTGGCAAAGTATTAGGGTCTCAGCCCTTGAAGATTTAGGCTGCCTGGTAGCCATTCTGATGGGCTTTGTGCACTGAGCTTAGGCATGTGCAGAGGTTCTTCATACAGGGAGGGGAACGTGCAAATATATGGGTCCCACGTGCATGTACACATTGTTGAGGGGACATGTACATCTGTATTTTCCATCGTGCTTGAAAGTCCCCGTGACCACTGTTCTCTATGGAGGATCTACATATGCTCGGTGCTTCATTTTCCATTGCGCACACATGTAAACCCTGCGGCAAGGCAAATGTATATTTGGAGATGGGAAAGTGCTGGTTTTATAAAGTCTGTGCACATGCATGGTGCCTCTTCTGAAATCACCATTGCTTTTCACATGTTCAGAGATGCACATCCTGCTGCGGTCTGGATGGCCTTTTTAAAATGTGCACGTCTTAACCATGAGCCAAGAGAAATCTTTACAGTATTAGAAATGTTAGCAATTAAACTTCAGGACAGTTGCATTATAGGACAATTGATTTTCCCTTCTTATTCCACATCAAGCTCTACCCTATTCTTCCCCCTCCTGCTGATCTTAATCTATTACAACCTTGTTTAGGTTTCTACCTGAAAAAATCCTGGGATGTCCTGCAGGAACAGAGTGGCCCAGGAGATTTTTTTTTTTCATACTGGCCCATGGAATATCAACTTACATTAAGATCAAAACACAAGGCCCGATAGTCAGGGGCAGCAGCTAGTGCTTCCAAAGTGCATGGCCATTGCCACTAAACCTTAACCCCAGATATTCAATGCTGCGGCCATATCCGGGTCTGCTGCACAGTGCTGCATGGCACAGAAGCTAACTGGGCAGCAGCGATAGTGAGCCGCTGTCTGGTTAGCTCTCATGGGTAAAGATAGGCCAGCTGTTCCCGTGCCTGTCTTTACCTGCGGGTCGTTATCTGGGCAGTGGTTCAATATCGCTGCTGCTCGGTTAGCAGTGGCCTCAGAACACCCAAGATACGCCCTGATGCTGCCAGTACTGGGGGCGTGTAGCAGTGGAACCTGTGAATATTCAGCGGCACCAACTGTTTTAGTGCTGCTGAATAGCCCTCTAAGGGCCCGATTCTGGGACGCAAGTTTTGGGGGTGCATGTCCCTGCAGGACATTCAGCCCCACAAGCCATCTGGGTCCAATTCCCCCTCCAGCTCTCCCCGTATTTCCTGAGCAACAGGATGGGGAAAGCCGGAAGGGGGTGGAGTCCGGGAGGAGCGGGGGCTGGTCAGCCCGGCAGGACATACAGGGTTCTGTACGTCATGCCGGGCCCATGGGGATGTGCTGCTTATTCCACCTCAAAGGTGGAATAAATAGCAAAAATCCAGCGATCGGGGATGGGGCTGGGGCCGGGTGTAGGGGGATCCCTGATGCCTGATCCAGGCCACTCTTTGTCAGGCAGTGCGGAAAAGGAGGGCTGAAGACGCGGCGTCAAGAGTGCCTATGGGAAGGACATCCCCGCAAGTGGCAGGGGCATGCTGGGCTATCCTCGGGCCCAATTCTGGTTACTGCAGGAATGCTTTGTTCCTGCGGTCCAGAATCGGGTCCAAATGGATCCATCTTGCTTGGGGTCATCCAGATGGCCCGGATGTGCTCCTATCTGAATTGGGCTCCATGCCTTTGAATATTGGGCCCACAATTTTCATTTAACAATTTTTTTTATTTAACACATTTCTAAAATAAAATACAGAGACTTCAATTTGAAAAATTGCTAATATTTAAGTTTAGAGCAGAGGTCTGCAACCTTTCCGAAAAAGAAAATCCATTTTATTGGCTTTTTCCTTGACAAACGTATTTTGGGCTATGTTTACCCTTTATTTATTTGTATTTATTTAACCACTGCTATAGACATCATGGGGCTTAGTAAACATTCCCTTAATCTCACAGGTTGTGATCTATGATTCCAACCATAATCAATCCTGCTTTATTTCCCCCAGGAAAGGATACTGGTCCACATTATAGACTTCAGACCCCAGTTTCAAAACTATTATTCTCACAATTGAATAAGGAATACATCCAATTATATATAAACTTGGGATGGGGCAATTCCTTGCAGTTACACCGGCACTGCCCTTTCAGAATAACCTGGTCATTGATAGAATAATGACATTTGACTTGCATTGATGTTAAAATATGCAATAATTAGTATGCAAAAAATAGTGCTTTTTTGAGATCTCAGGCTGCTCCTCTTGTTCAGTAGAATTTTTCTCTTGCTACATGTTTTAGTGGTTTTGCTATACATCAAACTAAAAATATTTTGTGACATATTGCTAGAATGATTCCATAGAAGAGGAAAGCAACACTGGAGGCAACCAAGAGTCTGCAGAAGCTGGAGGTGAAGGTTCTAGTGGAAAGGATGACAAAGATTCTCTGAATCTGGATGGAGGAAAAAATTCTACCGCCAAGGGGGATTTACACAAGGTAGGCAAAAGCCTTGTGAACAGACCTGCATTCTGTCAATGCTCCCCCTGTACAGGGTCGGCTTAACCATTAGGCATGCTAGATGGATGGTTAGGGCAGCAACCTAAGGGGAACTTGCCCTCATTAAGTGGATAGATAGATACATAGAATTTGGGCAGAACGTTGTTAGAGTCACGAAGTGGTGTGTGTGTTTTAAAATACACAACTATGCATGTAGTTCTTCCAAATGCCAGCTTTCGAGCGGATGAACATATTTACTGATGCATTTTAGCCACAGTTACTATGGGTTTTGTGGAGCAATTTTATAAAGACACAAAGGGGGTTTAGAAGGCTTACTCATGATGTCCATGTGGAAAAATGGAAATTTTAGAATGGGCTAAATGTACATGTTGATGGCACTAATACATAGGAATTGCAAGGGAGCATGTCAGGGCAGTGGTTTAGGTATCTCCTGGGCAAGTCAAAAATCTACATGTATGTTCCCCATTTCATATAGGGAATGCGTATGTATGACCAGATTGTCCATGTCAGGATTTACAGCTGACATATAGATTTTTAAAGAGTGCTCCTTTCAGGAGGGATTAAAGGAATTATCCTTCTAAAACCCTATTTATTTCCCCTTCTAAATCAAAGTCAAATAAGGATAGGAGTCTCTATAGTTTACTGGCAGCATAGAGGCTTGCAAAAACTGGGGCATGTAGCAGTGGAACCTGTTATCATTGCAAGTGCAGCACCTACTTGCGTTGATTTTTCTCATGTGTAGGTTTCTAAAATGACGTCTCTCACTGTATGTGGATGCATATCCTTGTGCACTCCTGTACAGTAGTTCCTTAAATGTATTTTAGAGAAGGCTCCATATTTGGCAGAGCCTTCTCTAAATTACCACGAGAACTGTGTACATCTTGACCTAGACGTCTCAATTGCAGTCTCCACATATTATCTAATATAGACCCCATGTGCCTTTATAAAATAGGCTTGCAATAGGTGCTTACTTTCACTCTCAGACTAGGCAATTTATTATAAAAATTATCCTCTTATAACAAGGCAACTAGGTTAATTGGACAGGAAGGTGCCTATTTTTTATTTATTTATTTATTTATGTGCTTTTCTATACCGCCCCTTCCAGAGATCAGAGGCGGTTTACAGAAAACATGGTAAACATTAAATTACATAGAACATTTTGAGCACATAATAACTATATTTCAAAGAACATATTAAACTATTTTACATAGATTTAGAAAATATTTTGCGTGTTTTATAATGATTCATAGGTGCCTATGGGGGCCATTTTAAAAGCCTTAGCCTTGATTTGGATATCCAAAAATGTGCATGCAGGCACCCAAACTATGAAGATGTCTCCAAAGCCAATTTACAAATGGCTTTTAAAGACATCTGTGGTCTTGGGCAAGCCACTTAACCCTCCATAGCCCATGTTCCCTGTAAGTATTAGTGTATGTGTCTCATATCCCTGCGTGTTAAATGTATCCCCCAATTGTGTTGTGACCGCTTTGATTGAAGAATAAGGCGGTATACAAAACTGTCTAAATAAATAAATAAATAAATCTGCAGTGCAAGAACATCCAAGCAGGCAGGGGACATAATACAGGCATGTCTTGGGAAGTGCGATGGACTTAGATTTCAGAAATGTTGGGGATATACGCAACCTTGATCAAGTTTAGACCTGTTCCAGAAGTAAATAGCATTGGGAGAATGCTCATTTTGGCCATCAGACATCTAGAAGGTGTATAGAAGATGGCACACCACCAATACCAGTACTGTGCACAATCACAATGATAGCAGTAGTGGGATGTAAATTCTGGCTTTCTTGATCCTAGCCAGGGTCGGTGCTACCATTAGGCAAACTAGGGAGTAACCTAGCGTGCCGGCCCTTCGGGGGTGCCCATTGCCACCATGGTTGCTCCTCTCCGGGACAGACAGTGGCGGCCATGGCTTGACAGAGTCCTGTGGTATTTACCTTCAAGCTTCAACACTCCAGGGTTATTTGCTTCAGCCCCTCTTCCATTCTTCATGCTGAATTCCTGTTTGCACAGGAAGTCGGCATCAGGCAGCAGAGAGTGACAGAGGCAAACATCCCTGTGGCGCCAAAGCCTGAAGGTAAGCACCATGGGGCTGTTGTGGCTATTACCATCACTGTCAGTCTCAGAGAGAGATGGCAGTGGTGGCAATGGATGCCTTGGGGGGGGGGGGCCTCAAGGAATGAGGTTCGCCTAGGGTGCCTCACCTCCTTGTGACGGCCCTGGTCCTAGCCCACTATTCTACTATTCTAACCATTATATTATTCCTAAATGTCCATGATCTTGAATACTATTCTGGGGATGCCTATATAGATGCTTCTATAGACGTACATATTGGCTATGGGGTCTATTCGTCCCCCTTGCCGTCCCTGACTAAGCCTCCCTGTACGAACAAGGAGTTTGTATGGGGAGGCTTGGGAGGGGGTGGTGCGGAGGCAGAGATGGGGCAGGCAGTGGGCAATCCGTGGCCCTGGACGTACAGGGCCAATTCTAAAGTTGGCCCTGTATGTCCGGGGCCAGCAGACTGGACGGGGGACTTATTCCACCTTGGAGGTGGAATATGTCCCATTAGACGTCAGAGGATGGGAGGCCCAGCCAGGAACAAAACGTGAGGGGGTGCAGGAGATTCCCCTCAGCCTGACCCTGGCCATGGGAGGCCAGATCAGGGGTTGGGCTGCGAGGAAAGGTAAAAGTGGTCAGTGGCTGGGGATTGGAGCTCCTGACTGGAGCTGTGATGCTATGGCAACCGGACGCCATGGCACCGCAGCTCCATTCCGGAGCCTGAATTAGCCGAGCAGGGTTCTGTACATGCAGGCCGATGGGAATCGGGTCCCGGCTTGCACTTACAGGCCTAGACGTGATTCTGATTCTGCGGGGGCTAGACGTGCCCCACAGTATCAGAATCGGGTCAATCTCTGTGCATCAGGTTCCCATTGGATGCACAGAATGGAATATGCCTCTATGTCCATGTTTGTGAAATCATGCCTGAACTTGGATGTCTCTGCTTTTTCATCTGACGTTCTGCATTGGATGTCCTAGATTGCACTAGGACATCATTTGTAAAATGTGCCTTCAGGTGTCTTTATAAAATACGAGCACATATCCTGAATAAATTGCACCTAGATTGAAGGCATGGGCATTATACCTGCTTGAGAGCAGGGTGTACTTTGTGTGCCCACACACTTATATATAAATTATGTGCATAAATTGTGACTCAATGCATTATTTGCCCTTACTCCTCTGCTGAGCATCTGCGCTCTATAAGTAGGTACTTTCTTATATCATGTGTACTTTGAGGTGTGACCTAATTTTGTAAGAGGCCTTTCTGTGCATGTCAGTGTCGTACATGCAGATGGTCACAAATAAAATGTGTACGCATAGTTTTTTCTGTGTGGAATTGGATGGATTTTCAAAGTGAAACTACATTCAAATTTCTACTTTGAGATTACTCCAGGGAAACTTTGTTCTTATATTCATATCAGATCTTTGAGCCGCTCAAATTTTCTGGGTTAATTAAAACACATGCATTTCAACTTTTGCATCATGTATCTAACTGAAAATCTTTCCCTAAGTGAACCCCAAGGAATACCTCTTCTCAGTCCAGGTAAATGTACAGTATATGTGCACAGGCTGCATGTGCATAACCTACCTGCATATTTAGTAGGCAAAAATGCTTTTGAAAATTAACCCTTCCTAGTCTGGATAAAGTGAAAAGCAAAGTTACAGCTGAAAGTGAGAATTACTGCTCTGTGAATTCGCAAAAGGAAGACTTGACATTGTGGAAAACAATGTTAATATAGCCTCTTTCAAATATCCTTAGTCAAAAGAAGCATTTGGGCTGCATGTCAGTCTTAAAAAATTGTTAAGGGATTGAGGGGAGGGAGGTTACATGAGATGTCTCATTGCCCGTAACTGTTGGTACTTTTATGGGTTAGTGAGCACAAACATTTTATTTGTTATCAATACAGGGGAAAGAGAAAGAAGGTCCAGAGGCTGGTGAGACTGAAGAAAGTGATGAAAATGCTGAGAATCAGAATGGAGCTGAGAGCAAAGAAGCCCAGGAGAATGAGGACGGGAAGGATGGGGAAAAAGTAGATGAGGCCGGACATGGTAGCAATAGCACTGATTCCAGTAACGGACAAAATGGAGAAGCAGAATCTACTGCTACTAGTGCTACGGCTACAGCTTACCCTTTCTACAGCTCGACGGTATATACACAGCAAGGAGAGGGTGAAAGTGACAGCAATGGAAATCACCAGGGTGAACATGGAGGTCATGAAGATCAGACCAACACTGACCAGAGTGAATCTCAAAACAGAAATGCTGAGCCCAATGCAGACCGGGGTGAAACCGAAAATGGCATTGAGATTCAAGAGGGTGACGCAAATGAGAAGGGGAGCGTGATCACCCGAGGGGACAATTTTGTTGGATATGATGATGAGTATAATTATTATAGCAGTAATGGGTATGATGCATATGCCCATGAATACTATAGTGAACAATAAGCATCTGCACTATTACAAGGGTAAGAGATGTCTTACAAAGTGCATTAGTGTGGACTATTGCCATTAAGATCTTGTTATTAACAAATAAACTTCATTGAATAAAATGGGACCTATGTTAAATAACACACATTAACGTACGTTAGCACACAGCAGTACGTTATCACCTTTTAGTAAATCTAAGCTCTCAGCTCCATTCTGTGTGTTTAGTTTCATTTGATGAAAAAACAAAACAAAGTCATTACCATATGAACCATGAGTTCTAATTCACCATTTCAAAATTATATAAAATATTTTATTGTCGGGAATTACCGGCATGAGAGAGGGAGAAGAAAAAGCTCCCCCCTCCGTGCCGGTCAAGCCCTTTTATTGAAGTGATCAAACTTCATAAAATTTCAAGTGATTCAAATGAGTGTGAACACACTTATCTGTAAACAGGCGATGTCCATAATTCAAAAGCAAAGGGACTAATATACAAAACACGACATGCATGTTTCGAGCCCATCGCGAGCTCTGTGTCAAGTGTAGCTGTCCAAAAAACGCCCGCAAAATGACGAACTCAGCGGTCCGCTCTTCATAAAGTGGAGAACCCCACTGATTGGCTGATGAAATAGCATCATCAAAAGGAGAAAGGAGGAGTCAAAAAACAAAACAAAGTCATTACCATATGAACCATGAGTTCTAATTCACCATTTCAAAATTATATATGTGATATTGTAAGTCATTCTTTTGGGGGTTTTCTCTTTTTGATAGTTTCATTTGATGACATGGTTTGACCATTTTTTGAAAGAATGCATCCAATTGGTTTACAAAATTTAAAAAAAAAATCAAGTTAACAGGTAAATGGAAAAGAAGAGAAAAGTCCAAAGAGAAACAAGAGAGAGGACAGAGCAGAAGAAAGTAGCATAAAATAGGTAGGACAAACATAAAACAGGGTTAAGAGTGACCTATTGAGTCATTGTTAACAGAAGCATTTCACAACTTATCTTTGCTTTAGCAAGCCTTTCTAGAAAGATTGTAGTGCTGAGCTGCAGTAGTTGCATTGATCCTGTAGAAGTGCTGTGATCATCCTTGCAGGTATTTTATTAGTGCCAGAGGAACATACTGCCTGTGAAACAGGATGTTATTTATGGAAGTCTTGAACATTTTCAGACTTACATTTATTACTGTTTATATAATGCCAAAATAATCCTTATAGATTATCAGAAAGCATGTTAACATGTTGAAGTCAAGAAAGTATTTTATCGCAGCTGTTTATAGGCATTATAATACTGAATATTAATAGTCTATTGACTGTGTTATAGTGAAACAGATAAAATTTATTTATAGCTAAATGGTTCAGTTCACTTTTTCTATACCTGATTGTAACTTGCTGTGAGTAATTAAATCCAAATTCAAATTGTTATTTAACAAAAGCCCTGATTGATCTAACAGACAGAAGAGAAAAACATCATCTGACTGCAGTGGGGTCCACCGAAACTGGAGATCTCCAGGAACAAGCAGGAATGTAGTCTTCACATATGGGTATCGTCGGTACTGACAGAGCCTGCATGGGAATGCTCCCCAGCGTCCAATAGGAAAGCTTTTGGGAGCATCCCACAGTGCCTGCGTGCTGCCTTCCTGCCTTTCCCAACTGTCCCTCTCCAGTTCTTCATTTTCCGCAGAGCCGACAGGTCGCACATCCTGTCACCGCAGAAAATTCCCTTCTTATATTTCTTTTTTGTGGTCGCATCTGCCTTCCCTCGATGCTATACCGGTACTGCCGGTTCTTCTTTTCTTTTTTCTAAAAAAAACCCCAAAAACTTTGTTTCTGGAGTCTCTCTCCAGTAATTTTCTTCTCGGGTGCCATGCACCATTTTGGGCACTAGGCCCAATTTTTTCCCCTCAAAATGGAAAAACCCGTTTTAAAAAGTGTTCGAAGTGTGGCGGTACCATCTCCATCACCGACACCCATGACTGGTGCCTCAAATGTTTGGTCCTGACCACGCTATTTCAGAGTGTGTTGCCTGTGGGATGATGTCAAAAAGGGGCTGGCAAAACCGAGCTGCTAAGCTTAGCACCATTTTTCCCTCTGATGCAGCCTTCGTGGCATTGACATCTTCCAGGGCTTCATCTTCCTCCCATGGATCTCAGGTAACTAAACATAAATCTAGCCGGTCCTCAAAGGGTAGATCTCCTTCTAAACATCGAGATGACTCTGGCGTTGCCCTTGAGGGACTTTCACTGGCAAAATTGCCCCGGCGGGAGGCTTTGGCTTCCAAAGCACTAACAGGGCTCCAGGATGTTCTCGAGGCTTCAACCTCGGCAGAACTACTGGTGCCATGCTCTGAGGTTCCGGCTGCTTTATCCGGCACCAATACCCAAGCATCGGCAGCGTCGATAGACCAGAGGTTCTTGGCTATTGAACGCAGTCTGGTGGCTCTTCTCACGTCCTCGATGCCCCTGAAACCGCTTCAGACAATTCAACCGGTACTGGCACTGACTGCATCGACATCGGCAGGTATTCTACCGAGACCGAGTTATGCATCTCTATCCAGCATCGACAAGTCGTACCGGACCACTCCGATGCCAACTTCGATCGGTACTGGTACCGTGCCTTGCACGATCACCCGGATCGGAGATACTTCGAATCCTCGGATGAGTCCGAAGACTCTGAAAGCTCTGCCAATACCAGAGTACTTCCTCCCGAGGATTCCTCTTCTCCTCAGCGTAGGATGTCTCCACCAGAGGATATGTCCTTTCAGGATTTTATTCGAGATGTGGCCCGAGGCCTTTCCATCACAGTGGCTCCTGAAAAAGAGCCTATGGCAAAGGAATTAGAAATCCTACAATACCCTAAAGCTCCCAAGGAGGCAGCTACCTTACCGATTCATGAGATCTTGCATGATTTTATGTTAAGGATGTGGGAAACACCTCTGACCACATCTCCTCATTCTCGAAGACTCGGCACCATGTATCAAGTTCCTCCTTGTCCTGGGTTTCAGAAGACTCAATTACCACACCATTCCATGGTGGTGGAATCAGCCATGAGACGGATAAAGAGTGCAAAAAGGCATGCATCTAATCCTCCAGGACGTGAGTGTAGGACTCTTGACGCCTTTGGATGTCGATCCTTCTAGGCTTCCATGCTTTCTGCTAGGATCAGTTCCTATATCTTGTATATGGGAATGTTCCTTAAGGAAGACATAGGAGACTTAGAGCTTATGAGCCCACTCCTTCCTGATGATAAAAGGCAAGATTATCATGCTCTTGTTAAACATGCTCAGGATGTTTACAAGTTTGTGAATCGTGCAGCCTTTGACTGCTTTGAATGCATAAGCAGAAACTCTGCTATTGCCATAGGTGCACATAGAATTGCCTGGCTTCAGGCATCTGACTTGGAAATCTGGGTACAGGACAAACTAGGGAATATACCTTGCACAGGAGAGAATCTCTTTGTCAAGAATTGGCAGGAAAAAGCTAATGAGATAGATGCTGACAATATCACTTTGGATAGATTGTCCAAATCTACAGCTAATCCTGCGAGGAAAAAATCCTCTAAGAAAACATTCTTCAGCAAGAAGAAAAAGCTTTATCCCTCCTATACCCAGCAGGGACATCGTCCAGGTCAGTCTGCCCAAAAGGGACAGCAGCAACAACCTAGGCAAGAAAGGAAGCCAAAAGCAGCTAAGCCTCTACCTGCTCAGCAGACTCAGCCTCTACAGGGGCTTTGACTCCTATCTAGAGATCTTTGCCTTCCTGGCCCTAAACAGCCCAGAACCCTCCACCATCCTGGGAAGGTTATGTCATTTTGCCCACAGATGGTGTCAGATAACAGCAGAAAATTGGATGCTGTCTATTGTACGAGAGGGGTACAAGCTTCATTTCCTCAGCATGCCCCCTCCTACAATAGTAAGACAGTTCAATTCTCAGACCTCTCTCAACGACCAGTTAGGTCAAGAAGTCACTATGCTCCTCGCTCAAGGAGCAATAGAAGAGGTGCCCATTCCCCAACGGGGTACAGGGTTTTACTCCCCCTATTTCCTTATTCCAAAGAAAGCAGGAGGACACAGACCCATTCTAGACCTCAGAGAATTGAACAAGTTCCTGTTCAGAGAGAAGTTCAAAATGATTTCTCTAGGAACTCTGCTGCCATACCTTCAGAGTCAGGATTGGCTTTGTTCTCTAGATCTCAAGGAAGCGTACACTCATGTTCTCATCCACCCAACTCACCGAAAGTTCCTTTGATTCCTGTTTCAAGGAAAGCACTACCAATACAGGGTTCTTCCTTTTGGCCTGGCCTCTGCACCGAGGGTGTTCACAAAATGCATGGCTGTGGTAGCAGCATTTCTCTGCACCCTGGAAATATTCATCTTCCCCTACTTAGACGACTGGCTCATTCGAGCCCCTTCAGAGCCAGAGGCCAGGGTTGCTCTGTCTCACACAATGCGCATCCTTCAGTATCTGGGACTTGTCATAAACTTCCCAAAGTCCAACCTTGCTCCCACTCAATCCCTAGAGTTTATAGGAGCTCTTCTGGATATCAGACAGACAAGGGCCTTCCTTCCACAGCCACGCTGCCTTCGCATTGTACAGTTAGCTTCCCAAGCAGTGCTAAAACCTCACCTCACTGCTCGGGAAATGTTACAGTTGCTAGGCCACATGGCATCCACCGTGCATGTGGTTCCTTATGCTCGCCTCCATATGAGGGCAGCCCAGTGGACCTTATCCACTCAGTGGACTCAAGCGTCAGGTTGCCTGTCAGACAAAATAGCAAACTCAGATCGCCTTATTTTGTCCCTCCAATGGTGGCAGTCACCCAAAAACATTTTGATGGGGTCTCCTTTTCAGCAATCCCCACCCCATGCCACTCTAACAACAGATGCTTCACAGGTGGGTTGGGGAGCCCACCTGCACGGCCTCTCTACCCAGGGTACCTGGACTCCACAGGAGGCCTATCTTCATATCAACCTCCTGGAGCTCAGATCAATCTTCCTTGCTCTTCGAGTATTTCACACCCAGCTCAGCTACAAGACAGTCCTAGTTCAAATGGACAATCAGGTAGCCGTGTTCTATGTGAACAAGCAGGGCGGAACAGGCTCTCTGTCGCTGTGCAACGAAGCTTTGCAACTATGGGCCCTCGCCAGAGAGCATCAGATTCATCTTCTTGCGGTGCATCTTCCAGGCATTCAAAACTCTTGGGCAGACAGACTCAGTCGAGTTCTGCTTCCACACGAATGGTCTCTCCATGCAGACCAGGTGGCCCAAATTTTTCAAATTTGGGGAACCCTGGACATAGACCTCTTGGCAAGTCCGCTGAATGCCAAACTTCCCCGGTTCTGTTCCAGAATTCCGGCTCAAGGTTGTCAGGCCAGGGATGCTTTCCTCCTTCATTGGGGTCAGGACTTCCTGTATGCCTTTCCACCCATTCCCCTAATTCCCAAAACCCTGTTCAAGCTTCAGAGAGACAGAGGTCATATGATCCTCATAGCTCCACATTGGCCACGGCAGCCGTGGTACCCTCTGCTCCTACATTTCTCTCAAGCTCCGCCTCTGGAGTTAGGATCTGCTCTAGATCTTCTTTCTCAAGAGGACGGGATGCTGTGGCATCCCAATCCCCCAATCTCTGCATCTCAGGGCCTGGTTGCTGAAAGCCTAGAACTCCACGGTCTTAGCCTTTCCCAGCAGGTAAAGGATATTCTTCATGCTTCCAGGAAACCTTCCAAAAATGCTCTTATGGATTTAAGTGGAAAAGGTTTACCATATGGTGCTCGCAGAAGGGTCTTAACCCTCTTGTGATACCTCTGGAATCATTACTGGAGTACCTCCTTCATTTGTCAAATGCAGGGCTTAAGACCAATTCAGTGAGAGCCCATTTGAGTGCTATTGCAGCTTCTTTCAAGCCTCTCAATGGACAACCTATTTCCTTTCATCCTCTCATAGCGAGATTTATTAGAGGCCTTCTTTAAATGAAGCCTCCCATTAAGCCACCATCGGTGGCATGGGACTTAAATCTGGTACTTGGGCAGCTCATAAAACTGCCCTTTGAACCATTAGCCACTACACCTTTGAAATTCCTTTCCTGTAGGTTATCTTTCTCATTACAATCACATCAGCACGTTGCATCAGTGAATTGCAAGCGTTGGTGGCTGATCCTCCTTATACAAGGTTCCATCATGATAACGTAGTCCTTAGGACTCATCCACACTTTATGCCAAAGGTGGTTTAGCCCTTCCATTTAAACCAAGCGGTTTACCTTCTTCTATTCTTTCCAAGGCCTCACGCCTCAAATGCAGAAAGGAACCTTCATACTTTGGACTGTAAAAGAGCTTTGGCCTTTTACTTGCAAAGGACACAGTGACATAGAAAATCCTCTCAACACTTTGTTGCTTTTGATCCTAGTCATTTGGGACTTCCAGTTTCCAAAAGGACACTGTCCAGCTGGATTGCACAGTGTATATCTTTTGCCTATGAGTGTAAGAACCTTCCTCTTGAAGGCCATGTCACAGCTCACAATGTGAGAGCCATGGCAGCCTCAATGTTTCATCTTCACTCTGTGTCTATCAATGACATCTGTCGAGCAGCTACTTGGGCTTCGGTACATACCTTCACAGCCCATTACTGCTTAGACAAGGACTCCCGCCGGGATGCCTTGTTTGGTCAGGTTGTTCTTCAAGACCTGTTCCAGACTTAATCAACTCCTACCCACCATCCCTGGTAGGATGCCAGAGATCCATGGAGGGAAGTGGAGCCCTTTCACAAGGGCGCACAACTTTCTGCAGCCATCTCCCTGGCATCTGCAGCTAGGGAGTCCCCATATGTGAAGACTACATTCCTGCTTGTTCCTGGAGATAGCATAGTTACTCACCTGTAACAGGTGATCTCCGGGAACAGCAGGAATTTAGTCTTCACAACCCGCCCACCTCCCCTAGGAGTTGTATCTCTCTATCTCTCTCTCTCTCTCTCTTTCCCTCTCTCTTTTGTCTCAGCTATAAACTCAACTGGAGAGGGACAGTTGGGAAAGGCGGGAAGGCAGCACGCAGGCACTGTGGGATGCTCCCAAAAGCTTTCCTATTGGATGCTGGGGAGCGTTCCTGCGCAGGCTCCATTGGTACCGATGATACCCATATGTGAAGACTAAATTCCTGCTGTACCTGGAGACCACCTGTACAGGTGAGTAACTATGCTATATTGCTCTATGGTATTATCATAGAAATGTACAATAACATGAGAACATATGAAATACCATGCTAAATCCGACCAGTAGTCCATCAAGCCCAGCATCCCATCATTGACAGTATCTACTCTGGATCACATGGGAGTATCTGGAAGATCCTAATAGGAAATTTTGTTTTATGTTGCTTTCTCCGAATAGTAAGAGGTAGAGAGATCCAGATCTATCTGACTAATAAACATTTATGTACCTGTTCTCCAGAAATGTGTCCATTAAATCCAGAAATACTCAGTTGCTCAGTTGTGTGATTTGTTTAAATCTCCAACCAATTAGTTTCATGAAGTGTCCACTAATTCTAGTACTGTAGGATAAAGTAAATACTTATTTCACACGTAGGGGGTCATTTTCTGATGGTTGGTATATGCTGATACCATGAATGCTTGTTATCCATCACAGGGCCCATAGGAATAAAATGGACCCTGCAATAGATAACATGTGCGCTATTAGTAAATGGTCCCATAATTTTATAAAGGTCTATCATATTCCTTCTCATCTGACTCTTGTACAAGCAGAAGAGCTCTAATCTCTTTCACCTTCCTTCATAAGGTTCCACCCCTGTCTCATTTCTGTTGCCCCACTTTGTAGTTTTTCTATTTCTGCTGCATATTTTTAACATTCATAACCAAGAAACATATCCAGAATACTACCATAGGTTATTTAAGCACAACTAAGGAATAGAAGAATAAAATATAAGATAAGAAGGAAAATAATTCACATAATTCCAAAAGATTCAAGTCAATAAAAAAATTAACTGAGGTTCCATGCAGATAATAAGCAAGATATCTTAAAATAATCAAGAGGGCTAGAGTATATTAAGTTTACACAGATTACAATGATGGTTTAGAAGTTTCAGAAACAGGGGCGTTAGTGAGGTCTTTCTCACTCAGAAAAGCAAACAGCCAAGAAGGTTCACAAAAGATATATCTAATAGACTGATATTTAGCAATATATTTACATGGAAGCTTCAAAAGGAAGAAGGTTCCCATCTGATAAAAGCCTGATCTTAAAAGAAGAAACTGTAGAGCCGTAACCTATTAACCTAATGGCTAGAGCAGTGGCTGAATGTCAGGGTTCGAGTCCCGTTGACTCTCCTTGTGATCTCTGGCAATTCGCCTAACCTTCCTCTAAATCTCCTAAGGAAAGAGAATTACTTGCTGTGCCTGAATGTAATTTTCCTTGAGCTCCGAAAAAGCCAGCACTAAAACCCAGTTCCTTTTTCTAGCCACATCTGGAAGCATTCTGATATTCAGATTTAAGACAGTGGTCTCCTGATGTTTTTAAGTCATAGTCAAAATTCAACATCAGGAAAGCAACCAAAGTTGCTGGAACAATCACATCAATATCAGACATACCAATTTCCCTGGAAGGCCTCATCACCAGGCTCTTGCTCTCCACTTTTTAAAGTTAGGCAAATAAAAGTTCTTTGATTCAGGAGGCTTCCAACATTAGTCAAAGAAACAATTAACTACTTTACACCTCTGATAAAGATGGTAATTAGTATAATAAAATGTAAGGATACTGAGTCCTGGAACTGTTTCCTGTTTTCCTTTTGTTAATTTTCTTTTCCTTTACTCTCTCCTCCTTGGTTTGTAACTGTTGGAATCTATAGAATTATGAAATTTTCCTGAGTTGGAGTTTTGTTATGATATTTATAGCTCCTTTTCCTGTTTTGAAGACTCTGTATGAGTACTGTTTGTGCATTTATTTTAAAAAAAGTCAATAAATATGAAATGGAACAAAAACATGTTTGAAACTGGTGAAACAGCAGTTAGAGGTATTTTCTAAATGTCTGTTTAAATATTTTCCGAATATATTATTCACTGGGTACTGATGGTTATTGTAGAAAATGCATTAAACTAAGATTAAAACCACAAAATATACAGTAATTCCTCCAAAAAGCATTTTCTTTAACTATTGAAGCCCCCAGATCATGAGCATTATTAACGTAGGGCCTGATTTTCCGCAGCTGTGGTGCTTTCATACATTTCAAAGGCATCACTGAACATATGCGCAAGTGGCAACTGCATCGTTTCTGCTGTGCATAAGTTAGCCCTCCGTTTTTAGCTGGGCTAACTTAAGTAGTGAAGTTATGCACAGAGTAGCTGAATTCCACTGTTCTGCATCTAAATTAACTGCCCGCCCATGGCCTACCTCAAACTTCACTTCATTATTGTTATGTATGCAACCTATGATGGCATGGTCCACACATAAAATTAGGTACAGAACCAAATCATTTTGATGCTGAACCATAGGTTGTTGTTTTTTTAAACGTCAGGATCTAATTGATCACCAGAATCAATCAGCACTTAAAATGTAAACAGGGCTTGTTTTGAGGAGCTACGCGCTGGTACTTTTTTAATTGCCTGCTAAAATTGAGCCATGGTCCTCATGTATTACTGAAAGAGCCCTGCATATGAGTACTGGCACTTCTTTTTCTAGTAAAAATGCACTGAATGGAACAATATCTGTCTCATGGTTCTTGTAACTCAGCTGAAGATTCGCCGTAATCCTTGAGACTGGGACTGCTGTGTTGACACCATCTCCTGGTGTCAGGAGGCGGTGAGTCACAGACCCAAGCACCGATCTCTGGTGGCTGTGGAGGAAGTCACAGCTCTGATCTCAAATATGCATCATAACCAAAGGACTGAGCCAGTCATCCTATCCGTAGTATAGACTTCAAGAAGGTAGCACCAGAGACTTGCGGCTGCAGCCTCATACACTCAACATGCCAATCAATGGGGCCAGAAGATACAGGTCCAGCAACTGCTAGGTAGGTTCTAACTTTCCCATCACACAGAATAAAGAAATATAATTATAAGCAAAATCCAATAGAGCAACAGCTTAGCAATCAAATGTTTACGGTATTTTGGATCCCTTTCCATCTCTTGGCTCTACTTTCTTTTTGAGGCAGTGACCATAACTGCACACAGTATTCAAATTTTGTCGACCATTTTTGTCACCAAACAGGCATTATTATATTCCAAATTGTGTCCTGAAGCAGATTACAATAAATGCTCGTTAAAATTACAAAGTTTAGGAGATGGATGTGTGAGCATAGAAGTAGGTTGTGGTCAGAAATGGATTAAGGCCACTGTGTTTGAACATTGTTTGAAATTGGGGCATCAGTTTGAGGATTTGCGATGTTTCTGTATAAATTTAGTTCTATGGGGTGGAGAGGGTTTAATGAGGGAGCAATATCTGGAGTGCTATGAACAGAAATGGATTTTTAGGTTAAATATTACCTGGCCCAAGGGGTTAAATGCTCAAGTAGATCGGAATGTGAGTTAGAATGCTAGCTCTAAGTTTAGCTAAAAAGTTTGATGTGGATGTGGAGGGTGAAAGAATTCCGTGTGATAGACATAGACTTGAATTTAGGACTGAAGGTGAGGGCAAAGATATATTCCTTGTTAAAAAATAAAATACTCTGAGCAACATGGGTGCTATAGACTGTTCCTTTAAGAGGCTGACTGTGAGGAAAAGACGGTATGTTGAGAAATGTGTTTTTTTATCTCAGCTCACTGGTGGGGAAGGGTTTAAAGGGTTGCCGAACAGGAAACACTTTGAATCCCCGCCCAGTTAACTGAAAGTGAGGAAGGACTAGCAACAGTTTGTGAGTAAGTATGGCTGAAATGTTTGGGTAGAAAGCGTTTGCTAAGGATGTTTTACATTTTGGGAAAATAGGGTTAGAGTTTAATTGTGGTAGATTGTTTGTCATCATTATTATTTTTATTGCTTTTGTCCCTTGAATAGTGGTCAATGGAGTACCATTGTTTTGGGACCCGATTAAAAAGAACCCCCTGAAGAAGCGGTGATGAAATGTTTGATGACACCATGCATGTCATTGGGTAGATCCGGAAAATCATCAACGTCAGATAAGTGATCAAATCGTCTGACAATGGAGTGTTGCATATACTGTCAATGCTGATGTTATTCCATGGGGGGGGAGGGGGGGTGAAGGCATGTTAAGAAGTTCACTGTAAAGTTTAAAGATAGTATAAGAATATAAACCACAATAAGAGGATAGGAGGAGTTTTTCAGGATCGGTGATGTTCTGAGCATTTGGTGTGGGGCCATGTTGCAATGCCCATACTACCGGATCAAATGGTTCTGAGATCCTTTTCTCCTCAAGAAGTAGATTTTGATGATTTGGAGTACCTACACTATTTTTATACTATTTCCTACAATTTCCTTTTTTAATTGTTCTTGTTTTATTTGATTCTTTTATCTGTCAAATATGTGTGCGTATACAGTCCAAAGCCATTTCACTAGCCACTTTCATTTAGGAGATATTGGACATTAAGGGGTTGAACTGCAAAGATCCCAATAATATTGACCACAACGGTAATAATATCAAATAATTCTTAGTTTTCACAGTAAGGCCTATGTCCTTGAGTTAAAGCTGAACAGGCTCTAAAAGGGGGTGCATTACAAGAAAAATAGGGTTTACGCTCAGGATAGTCACCTTCCTTATGATAACTTGGAGGCTACTTCTTAGTAATATGAAGGAGTGACCATAGCTGAAAACCTAAGTGGCTTACAGGGTATAACGACTGCAACAGTCAGATCTCTCCTGCATATGCCCCTCTATGGACTCCACTGCAGTCTGATTTCAGACCTTAGGTGGCATGAGCAAGGGGCATCAGTAACAGTAAGACACATGCAGATTGCCCACAGTTTTGTTTTATTTATTTAACCGGTTTTCTATACTGCCTTATCCTTCAGTCAAAGCGGTTTACATTATATAATCACTACAAACAGGTACTGGATACATTCCCTCGTCCCCAAAGGGCTCATAATCTATAAAGAACTTGCCTTGAAGAACTAATTTTATAACAGGGAGCTTATGTGAAAAGTCCAAAAAGGCCCTTCTTTTAAGCTCATTTTCTAAAAGCAAAATAGGAGCCTATGTGCTTTTATAAAATAGGTTCCCAGAACCAGTCCCAATTGCATGCTAAAGCCCATAAACAAATTTGCATCTGCTCTGGAAAAAGTGTAAATGGGGGGATGTAGGTAAGCCACTAGAAGAAATGATTGCCTAGTGTATTCCCTCCTCACCCTGGCTCTTTCATTTATTAATTTTTAAGTAACACTGACATATCAATGATGCCCTCTCCCAGTGAACTTTGAATTTGTAACATCTCCAGTGGTTGCTGGTGATGAAGAACTGTGCCCTGGCTGATAATCTGGGGCTAAATTGTTAGCTGAGCAGTGAGGTTGCTGCTCGGAGTGGCTTTGCATGATCAGGCCACTTCCACAAGTGCAGCAGAGACATTTCCTTACATACGTCAGAGTTTCCCTAAACTTGCTAATTCCAGAGCTAATTCAGTCCATAGTGGATTGCAGTCACCCAGCTGGAGGCACTCATTGGTGAAATGGCCCTTTTAGAAAACTGCAGCCCTCCTCTGTTTCAATGGCCTGGATTTCATATAGGGCAGACTATGCCCCAACAGCCTGTTGTTAATGAGTGAATTCACCCTTTCTATAAATCCATACATGAGCTCGACAGCTCATTTTGTTTTCTTTCTTCTCATTATAGCTACTACCCATAGAGCGGTATAGAAGAAGCAGAGGGGGAAAGAGCAGAAGAGAGAAGAAGAGAGGGAGAAGTGGGACTGAAACTATTGCAATACAGTCCTGACCCTAGCCCAGAGGTACTCAAATCCAGTCCTGAAGGGCCGCAAACCAGTCAGGTTTTCGGGATATCCCCAATGAATATGCATGAGATAGATTCAAATACAATGGAGGCAGTGCATGCAAATATATCTCATGCATATTCATTAGGGATATCCCGAAAACCTGACTGGTTTGCAGCCCTCCAGGACTGGATTTGAGTACCTCTGCCCTAGCCTAACTTGCATGATGGGTGTCCTGTAACCATGCAACTCTGCATAGTGGACTGCAGTGAACCCCTGTGGCTTTGCAGCCATTGTGTTCCATGCTCAGCTTGGTGGTCCTTTGTAAGGAGACAAAACTGTGTTATTCCTCAATTCTGGTTAAATTCAGTAGAAATCCCCCTCTCTTCCATCACTAGAGCAACCAAAAATGTCTGCAGTCAAAAAGTTGCCTGTGGTGTAGATTTCAAATCTGGAGTTAGATAAAATAGGGTAGTTGCCATTTTAGTCCACTTTAATGTTGATTTAAAAAAAAAAACAGAAAACATTGAGATGATACCCTTTTATGGACTAAATCCATTTCTGGACTACATTTAAAGGTTAAAACCTTCTTTCTCAGGTCAGGACAGTGTGAGCAAAAGATGGCAATACCATAAAAGTGAATCACAAAACATTCCAGTGATAATCTCAGGGGAAGAGGGTGAGGATTAGGGGAAACAGTGGGAGAGGTGAGCTGATGATTGGAAGCTGACAAAGCTGTAAAAGATTAATATTTATAATGTGATAGACATTCCATATCTTTGTTAAATCCTGTCTGGTCTACTTGGAAGCATCTTATCTTAATTTCAAACGTTTTATGTTCCTAGATTGTTTTGAACTTTCTTCTTAAGACTCTCACCATCAAGGCCTCCTTCTTAATAAACTGAGCAGCCTGGGGATGGATCCCAAGATTGCGAAATGGATCAAGAACTCGTTGACTGACAGATTACAGAGGATAGTGGTGAATGGAACTCACTCTGCAGAAAGGAAGGTAAGTAGTGGAGTGCCTCAGAGATCAGTCCTGGGACCACTACTATTCAATGTTTTTGTGTGTGATATCGTCGAAGAGTTAAAAGGAAAAGTTTACCTTTTTGCAGATGATATGAAGATTTGCAACAGAGTGGACACTTTGGAGGGAGTAGACAACATGAGAAAAGATCTACAAAAATTAGAAGAATGGTCAAATGCTTGACAATTGAGATTTAATGCAAAGAAGTGCAGAGTGATGCACTTGGGATGCAGAAATCCAAAGAAGTGGTACATGATAGGGGACAAAAGGCTAGTGTGTATGAGATGCTGGTGTGTACGGACCAAGAGAGGGACCTCGAGGCACTAGTATCTGAGGATCTCGAGGTGGCGAAGCAGTTTGGCAAGGTGGTGGTCAAAGTCAGAAGGATGTTAGGCTTCATGCAGAGAGGAATGACCAGCAGGAAGAAGGAGGTATTAGTACCCCTGTACAGATCATTGGTGAAGCCTCACTTGGAGTATTGCATTGATTTTTGCAGACTGTACTTACAAACGACATAAAAAGACTTGAAATAGTTCAGAAGGCAGCAATCAAGATATAGGGCCTGTGCCAGAATACATATGAAAAAAGACTTGAAAACTTAAGTATTTATATCCTAGAGGAGAGGACACTATTGACCACCTCCTTCTCCTTGACGCATTGCCCTCACTTGGTTTTAGGGACTCTGTACAGTTCTGGTTCTCTTCTTATCTCTCCCATCACTCTTTTAGCGTTTCTTTTGGTGGTTCCTCCTCTACTGTTTTCCTCACTCAGTTGATCTACCCCAGGGATCTGTTCTTGGCCATCTCCTTTTCTCTCTTTACACTCAGTCCCTTGGTGCTCTCATCTCCTCCCATGGATTTCAGTATCATTTTTATGCTGATAATTCTCAGATCTATCTTTCTACACCTGATATCTCTTCAACCACTTGAAATTAAACATGGCCAAAACCGAACTTCTTAATTTTCCCCCAAGCTCTTCTCCCCCCTTCCTCTTTTCTTTATCTCTGTGGATAACACTCTTCTATTTCCTGTTTCTTTGGCCCGCAATCTTGGGGTCATCTTTGACTCCTCGCCTTCCCTCTCCTCGCATATCTAACAGATAGCTAAAACCTGTCATTTCTTTCTCTATAACATTAATAAAATTAGCCCCTTCCTTTCTGAATACACTACTAAAACTCTTGTCCACTCTCTAATTACTTCCCATCTCGACTATTGCAACCTCCTTCTTGTTGGTCTCCCTCTTAGCCACCTCTCTCCCCTTCAAAATTTTCAGAACTCTGCTGCACGACTAATCTTTCGCCAGCCTCAATATACTCATATAACCCTTCTTCTCAAATCACTTCACTGGCTTCCTTTCCATTTTCATATCCAATTCAAGCTGCTTCTTCTGACCTATAAGTGCATTCACTCTTCTGCTCCTCACTACTTTTCCTCTTTCCTCTCTCCCTACACTCATCTTCGTGAACTCTGTTCTTCTACTGGATTACTTCTCTCTTTGCCCTTTTCTTCCAACTCCAGACTTCGATCCTTTCAATTTGCTGCTACTTATGCCTGGAACAGACTCCCTGAGTCTGTATGTCAGGCTTCATCTCTGCTCTTTTTTAAGTCCATGCTGAAGGCTCACCTCTTTGAAGCTGCTTTTGGATCATGACCCCTTATTCCTTATGTCTCTGTTGCAGCAATGCTATGAAAAAGCTCTCATTCTCTCACCCACAAAAGGAAAACTCACAGACAGGCTGGATTGCAAACAGGATCTTTTAATGTGCGCACAGGCTCAGACAGAATGCCGGCAGTCTCCACAAAAAATCTGAGCCTCGAGGGACGTCCTACAATGCCTTATATACAGTACAATTTTAAAACTCATTCTACAATCTCATTCGCCTCAGGTATTTTCTATCCACCAATCAGTAGCCCCTGGGGAAAGTGCCTGGGTGACCTGTCCAAATCGGTATGCTCTGGTCTGCTGATTTCTGGGCAAGGGGTATTGTGCTCAGACCTCGAGTGGGGGAAGGGTGCCTGCAGAAATCTTTATGTCTCCTCTTAGCAAGCTGATCACTTATGTAAGAACCTCATGGCTGGGGGGGGGGAGGGGTTTCCCACAGCTAAACCTTATGGCTGCCTCACTCCCCCCTTTTTAAGTGAGACCTTAACCACTAGAGGCGGTAGAGGGCAGTATTACTGGAGGCAAGCCACAGAGGGGTGTATTGGGACAGGGCCATGACAGTGGTAGCAGCCTTGCGTTCTACTTTCCCCGAGCTCTGTGGACAGTAAGCTGTGTGTAGCTTCCAGTCAATCTGCAAGGCCTTGGCTACCTGCTATACCACTTGGGCCACAAATGCAAGTCCATTATCCGATCCCACCACTACTGGAAGCCCAAAACGGGGAATGATTTGATGCCGCAGCACCTTTGTCACTTCTCTGGCTTTTTCTGTGCGGACTGGGAAGGCCTCCACCCACCCCATGAAAGTACAGACTAATACTAGCAGATACCGGTACCCATTTGCTCGGGGCATTTCTGAAAAAATCAACCTGGATGTTTCCCATAGGGGTGACCCCATAAAACTGGACCCCTGGGGGTTGGCTTGGACCTTGACGGGCATTGTTTTTAGCACATGTGGTGCATTGTCTAACAATTGCAGCTGCCAACGAGGATAAGCAGGAAATGAAGAAATATGGGCGGAGGGTAGTTTCCATTGCTGTCTTGCCCATATGAGTGGCCTGATGAAAGGATGATAGGAATGCTGGGGCAAGGCTGTCTGGGATGACTATCACTGGAGCTGTCCCTGTTCTAGGTAACCTTATCCAACCATCTGTGTGCAAGACCCCACCCTCCTCCTGACAGAAGAAATCTAGTTCTCGTGTAGTGTACCTCTTGGCCCATTGGCTTAGTGGGACCGGGAACAGGGGGGCTTGTAGATCCTGGGAGCCCTCCAGGAAGGACTGGGACAAGGATGTGGTTGCGACCCGCCGGGCTTCTACATCAGCCCGTCTATTTCCCTTAGCTATTTCACTGTTCCCTTTCTGGTGACCTCTGCAGTGCATAACGGCTACTGCTTTAGGATGCCAGACTGCTTCTAACAGGGCCAATACCTGGGGGCCGTTCTTTATTTCTGAGCCAGCTGCAGTAACTAACCCTCTTTCCTTGTACAGGGCCCCATGGGCATGGAGAGTGGCAAAGGCATACCGGGAGTCTGTGTATATATTCACATGATGGTTAGTCCCAAGGGTTAAGGCACGGGTAAGGGCAATGAGTTCCGCCTTCTGTGCTGAAGTTCCAGGGGGCAAAGGCTGAGCTTCGACTATCTCTTCCATCATCACCACCGCGTACCCCGCACACCTGCGGCCCTCCAACACCAGACTGCTTCCATCTACGAAGTAGGTCTCATCCGGATTGCTTAACAGCACATCTGTCAGATCAGGGCGACTGGAGAAGACTGTATCCATCACTTCCAGGCAGTCATGATCAGGTGGTCCCGGGCCAACAGGCAGGAATGTAGCAGGGTTTAAGGCTTGGCTGGTAGTTATCTGCACTCTGGGATTTCCCCATAACATGCTCTGGTATTTCAACATCCGGGAGCTGGTGAACCAGTGACTTCCTTTATGCTCTAGCAATGTTTGGACTGAGTGTGGGACGGTGACTAGAAGGCCTTGGCCCATGGACAGTTTATCGGACTCTTCCACCAACAAGGCTGTTGCTGCTATTGCTCTCAGGCAAGGTGGCCATCCCTTGGCCACTGGATCCAGCAGTTTAGACAGGTAGGCGACTGGTCACGGAGAAGACCCTAGTTGTTGGGTCAAGACCCCCAAAGCTGTTCCTGCTGCTTCGTGTACGTAGAGAGTGAAAGGTTTGGTAACATCCGGAAGGCCTAGGGCTGGTGATGACAGTAATGCCCTTTTCAAATGTTCGAAGGCCTCCTGTTGGTCACGACCCCATTCAAGGGGGCTCTTCTCTGGGCCCTTTGTAGACTCATAGAGGGGCTTTGCGATCTTTGCGAAGTTGGGGATCCAGATACGACAGTACCCAGCGGCTCCGAGAAAGGCGCGCACTTGCTTGCGGGTTGTTGGCACTGGGATCCGGCACACTGCTTCCTTCCTCTCGCTCCCCAACCGTCGGCTTCCTTTCGACAGATGGAATCCCAGATACTTCACTTCCAACTGGCATAACTGAGCCTTTTTCTGGAAACTCGGTAACCCGCATCGTACAGAAGTTGGAGAAGTTCTGTGGTTGCCAGTATACATTCAGCCTCAGAGTCAGCAGCGATTAGCAGGTCATCAACGTACTGCAGAAGTACTCGTCTGCCGGGCTCCCCCAGGGGGGGAAACTAGCGAGATCTTGGGCCAATGCTGTGCTGAAAATGGTAGGGGAGTTCTTGAATCCCTGTGGTAAGCGAGTCCAGGTAACTTGGGACTTTCTGCCAGTACATAAGAACATAAGATATGCCATACTGGGTCAGACCAAGGTCCATCAAGCCCAGTATTCTGTTTCCAACAGTGGCCAAACTAGGTCATATGTACCTAGCAGTTTCCCCAAGAGACACAAGTTCCACAATGCTTGTACTGGGTCAAGCATTGATATCTTCGGTCACTTCTTAATAATGGTTTATGGACCTTTCCTCCAGGAACTTGTCCAAACCTTTTTTAAACCCAGCTATACTAACAGCCTTTACTACATCCTCCGGTAACAAATTCCAGAGTTTGATTACACGTTGAGTGAAAAAATATTTTCTTTTATTAGTCTTAAATAGTTTACCCTGTAGCTTCATTGCATGTCCCCTAGTCTTTCTATATTCTGATAACATAAACAATCGATCTACGTTTACCCGTTCCATTCCCTTCATTAATTTATAGACTTCTATCATATCTCCCTTCAGCCGTCTCTTTTCCAGTTTAAAGAGCCCTAACCTTTTTAGCCTTTCTTCATAGGAGTATCCTTCCATCCCCTTTACCATTTTGGTGGCTCTTCTCTGAACCTTTTCTAAAATCGCTATATCCTTTTTAAGATACGGCGAACAGAATTGCACACAATATTCAAGGTGCAATCTCACCATGGAACGATATAGAGGCATTATAATATCTTTTGTTTTATTTTCCATTCCTTTCCTTATCATACCTAGCATTCTATTTGCTCTCTTGGCTGCCGCTGCACACTGGGCCGAGGGTTTTAACATGGTATCCACAATGACGCCTAAATCTTTTTCCTGGGTGGTGGTTCCTAATGTGGAACCTTGCATCGTGTAACCATAGTTTGGGTTGTTCTTCCCTAGGTGCATAAACTTGCACTTGTCCACATTTAATTTCATCTGCCATTTTGATGCCCAGTCTTCCAATTTATCAAGATCCTCTTGCAATTTATCACAATCCTCTTCGGTTTTGACAACTTTAAATAGTTTTGTGTCATCTGCAAATTTGATAACCTCACTCGTTATTCCACTTTCCAGGTCATTTATGAATATGTCAAAAAGCAGCGGACCCAGCACAGATCCCTGGGTTACACCACTATTCACCTTTCTCCATTGTGAAAATTGGCCATTTAGCCCTACCCTCTGCTTTTTATCTTTTAACCAGTTCCTGATCCACAATAGTACACTGCCTCCTATCCCATGACTCTTTAGTTTTGCCAAAAGTCTCTGATGAGGGACCTTGTCAAAGGCTTTCTGAAAGTCCAGATACACAATATCAACCGACTCACCTTTGTCCACCTGTTTATTCACTCCTTCAAAAAATATAACAGATTAGTAAGACAAGATCTTCCTTGTCTAAAGCCATGTTGGCTGTCTCCCATTAGGTTGTGACTATCTACATGCTGAGTAATTTTATTCTTTATGATGGTTTCTACCATTTTTCCCGGTACTGACGTCAGGCTCACCGGTCTGTAGTTTCCCGGATCACCCCTGGAACCCTTTTTAAAAATTGGTGTTACATTGGCGATCCTCCAATCTTCAGGTATTAGAGATGATTTTAATGATAGTTCACAGATTACTGATAGCAGGTCTGCAATCTCATATTTCAGTTCTTTCAACAACCTTGGATGTATACCATCCGGCCCAGGTGATTTGCTACTCTTCAGTTTATCTAATAGTTGTAAGACATCTTTCCGATGTATCGATATTTCCTTCAATTCTTCCACACCTTTAAATACCACTTCCGTCATGGGTAACATCCCTACATCTTCCTCAGTAAAGACCGAAGCAAAGAATTCATTCAGTCTCTCCGCTATCGCCTTGTCGCCTCTTAGTGCTCCTTTAACCCCTTTATCATCTAATGGACCAACTGACTCTCTCACAGGTTTTTTGCTACGAATGTACTTGAAAAGGTCTTTATTTCGCGCTTTTGCTTCCGCAGCAAGCTTCTTCTCAAATTCTCTCTTTGCCTGCTTTATCAATGCCTTGCATTTGACTTGCCAGTGCTTGTGCTGTTTCCAGGTTTCGTCGTTTGGCTCTTTTTTTCCATTTCCTGAAAGTTGCTTTTTTGGAAACAACAGCCTCTCTGACCTCACCTTTAAACCATGCTGGCAGTTTTTTGGACTTCCTTCCACTTTTCTTAAAGCGTGGAATACAGCTGGTCTGGGCTTCCAAGATAGTATTTTTCAACAACACCCAAGCTTGATGTACGTCTTTAACTTTTGCAACTGCTCCTTTTAGTTTTTTCTTAACTGTTTTCCTCATTTTATCATAGTCTCCCTTTCGAAAGTTAAAAGGTAGTACTGTGGATTTCCTTACTATCCCTCCTCCACTAATTAAATCAAAGGCGATCATGCTATGATCACTATTGCCAAGTGGCCCCAACACCATTATCTCTTGCACTAGATCTGGTGTTCCACTAAGGACTAGGTCTAATATGGCTTCCCCTCTGGTCGGTTCATGAACCAGCTGCTCCAAGAAGCAGTCATTTATTTCATCCAGGAACTTTATCTCCCTAGCATGCCCTGACGTGACACTGACCCAGTCGATACCAGGGTAATTGAAATCACCCATTATTATTACTGCACTGTAACGTTTGTTAGCTTCCTTGATTTCTTTGAGCATTTCATCATCCATTTGGTCATTCTGGCCAGGTGCTCGATAGTACACCCCCACTGCCATTGCCTTCCCCCTTTTATATGGAATTTCAATCCATGCAGATTCTACAGCAGATTTTGTTTCCTGCAAAACTTTAATCCTTTCTGAGTCAATGCCCTCTCTAACATAGAGCGCAACCCCTCCACCAATTTGATCATCTCTATCATTACGATATAGTTTGTACCCAGGTATCACAGTGTCCCACTGGTTGTCCTCCTTCCACCATGTTTCTGATATTCCAATCATATCTAACATTTCATTTAGTGCTTTATATTCTAACTCTCCCATCTTATTGTTTAGACTTCTAGCATTTGCATACAAGCATTTTAGAGAATGTATTTTGTTCCTCTTTCTCGAAAGCAAACATGTGCTGGCTTGCAGTAGCCAGGCGTATACAAAAGAAGGCATTTTTTAGGTCCAGTACTGAGAAATGAGAAGCAGTCGCCGGGATGAGGCCCAACAGTGTATAAGGGTTTGGTACTACTGGATGCAGAGTCACAGTGGCCTCATTGACACGACGGAGATCCTGAACAGGTCGGTAGTCGGTGGTTCCAGGTTTTCGGACTGGCAGCAAAGGAGTGTTCCATGCCGATTGGCAGGGCCGCAGGATACCATGCTGTAGTAGCTGCACCAGATGATGATGAATTCCTTCCACAGCTGCCTGTGGCAGCGGGTATTGTCGCACATGTACCGGGGATGCTCCCGGCTTCATTTCAATGCATACGGGAGGGATGTTGATGGCCATTCCGGGGGGGTTTCCTTCAGCCCATACTCCAGGGGGCACTGATTCCCACGTATCCAGGGTAGCCACATCAGATTTGGGCCTGTTCTCATATAACCGCCATTCTTCTTCTCGGGGGACGGACAGTACCAAAACTGTTGGGCCCAGGCTGGGTATTCCGAGCTCAGCCTGGCCGTCAGGCCCGAATGAGATTTGGGCCTGGAGTTTTGCCAGAACATCCCGTCCCAGCAGGGGTATGGGACATTCAGGCATATACAGGAACTGGTGAGTGATGGTCCGTCCCCCCAACTGGCACGTGCGGTTTTGCAGAAAAGGTCTCTGGGCCCTCTCCCCCGTGGCTCCCACAATAGTTACTGATTGGGAGGAGATTGGGGCCACTTGTTGGGTGACCACTGAGTGTGTTGCTCCGGTATCGATCATGAATTGCATTTTCCAGTCCCCTAAATTCATGTTGACCATAGGCTCCTGGGGACCCAACAGAAACTTGGAGCCCGGTCTGGCCTAGTAGCCATCCGAGTCATAATGTTCCATAGTTGCAAGGCCTTCGAAAGCTGGTCCCGGTGGAGGCGGGAAGGCATCATGCTGGTCTTGCTCCCGTGTAGTTCGTACGGGTGCTCTTACACCCCTTGTGGATGGATATCTCCCTCGCCTTGTGTTACGATTTGGACACTCATTCTTCCAATGTCCCTCCTCTTTGCAGTAGGCGCATTGATTGGAGCCTAGGGGAAACCTCGGCCCCCCGTATCCGCGGCCTCGTCCTCATCCCCTATTTTCTCCTCTGGCCCAGGCCGGAACTGGTGGTCGCTCGGCTAGGGCGGCTGCTAGGAAGTCTGCTTTTTTCTTCATCCGACACTCCGACTCTCGCTTCTGCTCCTGGTCACGATTTACATATATTTTTTGTGCTACTTCCATCAATTGTGTTGTATTCATGCCTGCAAACCCTTCCAGTTTCTGCAGCTTCCGCCGTATATCACCTTGTGCCTGTGCCACAAAGGCAGTATTCACCATACGAAGATTCTCAGGGGCCGCTGGATCGTAGGGGGTGTATAATCGGTATGCTTCAGTCAGACGCTCATAAAATACCACCGGACTCTCATCAGGAAGCTGGAGAACTTCTGCGATTTTACTGATGTTCATAGCTCGTTGCCCCCCCTTCTTAAGGCCCTCAAGGAGCGCAGTCCAGAAACGAGTGAGAGCCACTGCTCCAACAGGGTCGTTTGGGTCCCAGCGGGGGTCTTCATTCGGGAAATCTGCCTCTGCCCACTGCCGTGGATTTATAACTCCCTCACAGGCAGGATGTGTCTCCAGCCACTCGAGGGTGGCCCGTACAATGTGCACCCATTCTTCTGTACTGAATAAAGTGGAAAGCAATTGTTTAGTGTCCGACCAGGTAGGCTGGTGTGTTTGCATAATACTGTTCATAAGATCTGTCAGTTCTTGGGGCTTTTCAGTATAGGAGGCATAGTGGGTTTTCTAGTTCAACAGGTCTGTGGTAGAGAAAGGGACATAAATCAGGCTGGATGGTCCCACTGCCACACTACCAGCAGCATCAAGGTACGGGAGCCTCTGTACTTGTCGTAGTGGCATTTGGAGACCATGCAACCGCAGGCGGAAGGCTACCGGGGTGGATGATCCAAGCTCAGCCTCTGTGCTCTCAGGGGAGGAGATGGTGGCACTGGAGGTGGTACCAGAAGTGGGAGGGGTGGAGGATGTGGGAGGGGAATCTGAAGATGAGGGGCCGGAATCCGTAGAATCTTCCCTAAATCTGGCATCACCCACCCCAAGAGGAGGTCTTCCTGACCCTTCAGCTATGGGCAGATTCTGCAGTGGTGCAGATGGGACATGGGGTTGAAGCAGAGGGAGGGGGCATGGAGGAATATCTGGAGAGTCCCGCCCCTGGTAGATAGGGGCGGGCGTCCGTCCCTTTTGGCGACCGATGGCTGCCACCATTATTCTACACTGATCCTCATGGCAGCGCTGGAACCATCTTGGTCTGAGCTGGCATATGGCCAGCCATGAATCAATATATGGAAACTGTTCTGGGTGTTCTTTCGCTACAATCTGATGGACTAAAAACACAGTGGGCAGATCTGTGGACCCCTGGGGAGGCCACAGCTTGACCAAGGCTGGCCATTCCCTCTGACATAGAAAAGATAATCGAGAGGGGAGAGGGGAACCCCGTAATCCTCCCCAAAACCAGATTTAAAATTGTGAAGCATGCACTGTAGGGGCGTTTGCACTTTTGACTTTCCTGACCCCATGCTCTAATTCTAGTTCAATGACTAAATGCAGTATACAATGTGGATCTTCTAATCTATTCTCAATTCTGGAATTGCAATGTACATTATGGATCTGCTGATCTAATCTCAATTCAGGAAAATGCAATTTTTACAATACAGATCTTCTTATCTAATCTCAATTCAGAAAAATGCAAAATTTTACAATATAGATCTTCTAATCTAATCTCAATTCAGGAAAAAGCAATTTACAATATACATCATCTAATCTAATCTCAATTCAGGAAAATGCAATTTACAATATACATCATCTAATCTCAATTCAGGAAAATGCAATATTACAAAATACACACTCTAGCTGCAGCATGAGATTTGATTTGGATAATAGTGATATAAGAAAGTATAGCTAGCTATTTTTTTAAAAATGTCCACTAGATGGAGCTCCAGGATTACTTTAACCATGAGGATAATAGCAGTATGAGAAATACAGCTTGCTATTTTAGATGTCCACTAGATGGAGCTCCAGGGTTACTTTAAGTGCTGTTTCTTCTAGTATCTCAGTGTAGCTTACACATGGTCTTCACAAAATGGCTGCCTCCTCGTGTGTTCCACATCGGCTCCGGCTCACTCACCACTAATGGCACTGCACACTTCCCAACACCGACTCCTTTGATCCTGGACTCAGAAGAAAAGTAAGCATCGGGTCAAACAGAACCGGATTCAAAATGAAGCAGGGGAATACAGATCGGGACTCCCCGGGAACAGGGAGTGGTCCGGCAAAAAATCCACACCAGCAGAGATAAGCGGCAGCAAGGAAATCACTCCCTGTCCTCCATGCCCACGCTTCTAAGGTGCAGAGGCCACCGCATCTCAATTCCCCCAGCAAAAAACCAGACGGGCATCCCGAGCAGGCCCGAAACGGACGCTCCAGCACGCCGAACCCCCACTCGCCGACCGAGTGCACGAGGCAAACAACAAAAAAAAAGAAAAAGAAACCAAAAGCGGAGAGCCAGCCGGGCCGCGTCGGGGGGCCATGCGCCGACAACAAACGGCAGTCTCGTGCCACCCGCAGCCTGCGTGGGGCTCCAGCCGGCGTCCACGGAAAAAAATGCGGTCAGTGCAAATTTTTTAAATAATCAGCTTGGAGGGCACACTTAAGGGGGTTAAGTGCTAATATTTTAGGAAATTTTTCAATAGCTTTGGCAGCGCTGCACTTTAAATACCTTTAAGGGACCCGAGGTGGCAGAGTTGAATTTATACTGCAGTTATTTACTGGCACTCGCAAGCGTGCCCCCCCCCCCCCCTATTCCTACCCTCCCTACTCCTACCAGATTTACCAGATACCAAATACAGACTGGACAAGCAATGGTTTCAGGGCCTCTAGGACCCTTACTCGGACTGCTCGTTGCGGGTGATCAGGCCGCTACAGGTTCACAGAAATTACCAGATACCAGAATTACCAGATTTACCAGGATTTCAGATACAGAATACAGAACTACTCAAAACAGTAAAACAGTAAGGTAGTAGTACTCACCAGAACTCTGATCAGACAGAGAGTTTGGATGCCAGTCTATCCAGCCGGTTTTCAATCAGTGGGTCAGCCGCAGGGACCGACTGACCAGATGAGTCAAGGTGTCTTTCTGGAGAACAAAAGGGGGCCCGGGGCGCCAAGGACCATTAATCACCTGGAGGGGGCCCGGTCCCTGACTGGTGCAGGCCCGATGCTGCAAGAGCAGAAGTCTTCCCACCGTGGGTGTGATGAGAGAGGCTTTTAATTTAATTTAATTTAAGTCCCACCTGGGGTGCCAGAATGTTGCAGCAATGCTGTGAAAAAGCTCTCATTCTCTCTCTCACCCACAAAAGGAAAACTCACAGACAGGCTGGAATGCAAACAGGATCTTTTAATGTGCGCACAGGCTCAGACAGAGTGCCGGCAGTCTCCACAAAAAATCTGAGCCTCGAGGGACGTCCTACAATGCCTTATATACAATACAATTTTAAAACTCATTCTACAATCTCATTCGCCTCAGGTATTTTCTGTCCACCAATCAGTAGCCCCTGGGGAAAGTGCCTGGGTGACCTGTCCAAACCGGTATGCTCTGGTCTGCTGATTTCTGGGCAAGGGGTATTGTGCTCAGACCTGGAGTGGGGGAAGGGTGCCTGCTGAAATCTTTATGTCTCCTCTTAGCAAGCTGATCACTTATGTAAGAACCTCATGGCTGGGGGGGGAGGGGTTTCCCACAGCTAAACCTTATGGCTGCCTCATCTCCTCACCCTTCATTTTTCCCTTTATTCTTATCTTTTGTCTTGTCTGTCTTGCTTAGATTGTAAGCTCTAATGAGCAGAGGCCATCTTTATATATGTCTGTACAGTGCTGCATATGTTCTCTAGTGCTTTATAAAATGTTTAACAATAGTAGTAGTAAGATCTTTGCAGACATCATGCAGTGCATGCTACAGAAGCACAAAAGCTCCCACCCCTTCACTCAATTACTGAAGGAGAAAGGAGCTAGAGGAATGCATGGATTTCGTGGACAAATGCACTCCCTTTGCTGACATAAAGTGAAGTCCAGCCATTTCTAAAGATCCCAAGTGAAAGATGGTAAACCCAAGCAGTGCATGATGTCTAGTAGTCATAAGTAACTCTGTTTAGTTTCCTCGGATGTGGGATGACAGGAAATCAACCTCCTTGTGCCACCATGAAAAAAGGCTCTTCCCCTTGTTTCGTTTGTTGGGACCCAAGGTGCTAGACAAAGAAATCAGAACTGTTGAATTGAAGATGTAAACATTTGTGTCACTGCTTTACCCTTTCTTCTTTTCTTCTTTACCCCTCTTTATTTTATTTTTTTAAGGTGGATGAGTGGAGGTGGCCTTTATGATAAGTTTTAATAGGGGGGGAGGGGGCTGCTAGGCTGTACTACTTATGATTCCTCTTGATGCCCGTGGGAGAGTGTTAAACTTTGTTGGGGGGGGGGTATTCATGAACAGCTAAGGATAGCAGTCACAATACTCCCGTCAACATCCTGCAATTATTACTTTAAAGACCTGTTTTCTGTCTCAGGTACAGTTGTGAATTATATCCCGCAAGGGTAATAAATGCTCCTTATCAGACCTGTGGAAGGAAACTTGTAAGGTCAAGCATACCCTTAAATAGGGACCTATCCAAAAGTGGGCTCCTGCCAAATGCAAATTCATAGGTGATGTGCGCTAGTGCCTGATCTTATTGGTACTATTAGGCAGGTGATGGATAATCTGGCTGTGCCCATATTTATAATACTTTGAACTTTCATCTTGACATAGTTGTGGACAAGGTGGCCCAGTTGGTATCTTTGGTCAGTGAGACTTCTGCTTGCATAGACGTAGTAGAGGAGCACATGGAGGAGCTTAAGATTTTCCTGATGAGACTTACCAGAGGATCAATATTGTATTGGAGCAGAGGCATAAGGCCTAGTCAGAGCAGCATAATGACCTCAAAAGCAGATATTGGCAAAAGAATCTTCACATTGTTGGTCTTCTGGAGCGGCTTGAGGGCTCTGATCTGATGGTCTACTTTAGCAAATGACTGCCACCTGTCTTTAATTTAGAGACCGTGGCTGGGATTATTAAATTGGACAGAGCCCATCGGTCTCTTAAGAGCCCATCATTTCACTGATAGAATTAGAATTATGGCAGTGGCCTGGAAGGCAGGGGAACTGCACCATCAAAAGTCTTGTTGTTTTATCTTCCAGGACTTTTCTACAAACCTTCAACGTTGGCATCAAGACTTTTATCACATGAAGATCAAACATGGTCCTAGGCCAAACAAAGTCATTTGTAAATCTTAGGGGAGCAGGAGGTCTTATACTGATGTTCAAGGGTGCTAATTTCTGTCTCCAAGACCTCTATAGCCTCCCAGATCCACCAGTACTGAGCACTCGCATAAGTAATAATATGACTCTGGAGAACAGCTTTCAAAGTCTTCCAAAGCAAAGTAGGGTTATGGTCATCTGAGCAATTGAATTCCTGAAACTCCGCCATTGCCACATGGTTCATAGCCATGAACTTATGCTTCCCCAAAAGAGAGGTATTCAAGCACCATGTGTTGCAATGATCTGGAAGTCCACCCACCTTTACAGTGAGCCACACAGAATGATGGTCAGGCAAATAACTCAAAGTATCTCACAGGAAAGCACAAAGAGTACAGGGTGGGGTGAGAAAGAAAAAAGTCTAATCTGCTATAGGAACCATGTCTGGGCAAATGAAAATTATAATCTCTGCATCCAGGATGCAAAGTGTGCCAAATATCAACAAGAGCAAAATGTTCAGCTAGAACCTGTAGGGCTTGAGGGTGGCCTAACTTTCACTGCCAAAGCTAACAGGTACTTGTGACCTGGATTGGCCACTGTTGGAAACAGGATACTGAGTTTGATGGACCATGGTCTGACCCAGTATGGCAAATCTTATATTCTTTTTATGTTCTTAGCCCTATTAAACATAAAAGACGATTGCCGTATTTTATGAAATTAATGGCCCAAAATTCAGTGGCAGTGACTAGCCATTGTAAAGCAGCTAGACATCACCACTGAACCTAAGACCCGAATATCCAATGCCAGGGCCATATCAGGCCACCAGCAGTGAATATCCAGGTCAGCCAGATACCAGTGAAGCTAACTGGGCAGCGGCGATATCCAGCCACTACCCAGTTAGCTTCAATGGTGAAAGTTAGGCCACCCATTAAGGTGCCTAACTTTCACTGCTTACTTCATGGCTATGAACCATATGGTGTTGACTGAGTTTCAGGAGTTCAAGTCCTCATATGATCATGACCCTGCTTTGCACTGGAAGACTTTGAAAGCTGTTCTCCAGGGTCATATTATTACTTATGTGAGTGCTCAATACCGGTGGATCTCGGAGGCTATAAAGGCCTTAGAGATAGAGATTAGTACCTTTGAACATCAGTATAAGGCCTCCTGCTCCCCTAAGATTTACAAATGCCTCTGGCTCAGGACCAAGTTTGATCATTGGAAATAGGGAAGATTTAACAGTCTCTTAAATGTACTAAATTAATATATTTTGAACACAGGAATAAAATGGGGGCCCTGCTGGCTCAGGCAGCACAGTGGTATATAAAGGCCACTATTGCTGGGTAGTTGAGGGATCCAGTTGGCTGAATTTGTGCTTCTTCGATAGGAGTGGAGCAGATAATGCAATATTTTCAAGAGTTGTGTGCCCCAGGGTATGACCATTCATCAGTGGACGCTAAGCTTAAATACTTAGGGATGGTAATCACCAATAATTAGACTTTATTACATAAAACCAGTTATCCTAAATTGCTAGAAAAATTAAATCTAATGTGGTAGTTTGGAGTGATATAACTATCTTTTGCCTAGGCAGGATCACTAAGAGGCTTATCCCTCCTTCAGCTCTAGGGATGTACAGTCTTGGCATACACTGATTCTCCAGGACCAAGCAGGAAGTCAGTCCTCACATATGGGTGACATCGACATCAATGGAGCCCTTGCGGAGCATTTTCCCAGCTTTCCAAGAAAGCCTTTGGGAATGCAGGCACGCATGCACGGCTCCCTTCCCGCCTAAAGGTGCCATCTTGCTCAGTCTCTCTTTTTCCGTGAAGCCCACCGGACGTGTGTCCTAGTCCTCCCGGAAAATAGTTAGATTTTATCGCGATTCCTTCACTATTTTTTCTCCGGTTCGATGCCGGTTCCCCTCCCGCCGGGTTTGGTACACCAGTATCGAGCCCGATCTTCTTTTTTTGGTTTTTGCCCTTCGTGGCTGGCGTTCGTGCCCTTTTATTCTTTTTACCTAGAAGGCCGGTCCTTTGACCTCGCGGGGACTCTTTTTTCCCCGATGGCTTCCAGTGGGTTCAAAAAGTGTGATCGGTGCAAGAAGCTAATGTCTCTCACCAACACACACGACTGCTGCCTTCGGTGCCCCAGTCCTGACCACGATCCTAAGATCTGTGGACCATGTGGAAAAATGTCTTCCAAGGCGCTTCGAAGTCGTCAGCACCAAAAGGAAAGGCTTTTCTCTGACTTGGCCTCCGGCCAGGCCCGGACCTCGTCTGAGGCCTCGACATCTCGGGAATTGGATCCCGAGCACCGTCGGGGCTCCTCGGACAGGGGTTCCCCTGACCGAGAACGAAAGAGGAAGAAGCGGCTTGCGAGGGCGTCATCGGAAGAGGTCCCTGGCTCCTCGAGAGCTAGGTCTCAGACCCCCAACAGTCGCCCCAGGCCCGTGGAACAGGAGAAGCCTCCCAAAGTACCTCGAGTGGAGCCGGAGTCTGCTGGACACGTAAGTCCTGTAGTCCTCATGGACTCTCCTCCCAGAGAGCTGACGTCGAGCCCGGCGCCACCGGGGCCCGAGTTGGGGGCTGCTGAGTCTCCTGAGCTGGGTCTCAGGCTGACAGCCTTGGAGACCAGACTGTCTGCCTTCATGGAACAGCAGCGGACACTGATGGCCAGCCTGTCTGGCGCATCTGCCCCAACCACCGGGACATCAACATCGAAGTCGACCCCGGAGACCGAGCCGATACTCGAGACCATAAAAGCTCGAGGTCGACCTCGGTCGCGGTCTCCCTCAACCTCCCGTTCAGGACCGAGGGCGTCGATGCCAGTGCCTTCGTCGTCGGGGCGGGAGCTCACAGGCCCCGCGAGGTCGGACCCCGATTCCTCATCAGACGAGTCCGCCTGGGAGACGGAGGACGAGGAGTCCCCCGACACCTTCAGGACTCAGTGCGTCCCATCGGACTCACCGCAGTCTGAAACCCGGAGTAGATCCCCTCCGGAGGATACCCGGTTCTCGGAGTTTGTCCGGGATATGGCCACTGCGTTGGCTATCCCTGCGGATCCCGAGGAGGAGCCTCGAGCCGAGGAGCTCAAGGCCCTACAGTATGACTCTCCTCTGAAGGAGGCCTTTACTGTTCCGGTTCCTCCAATGCTGGAACGGCTCCTCTTCCAGATGTGGGAGGCACTGGCCTCGGCGCCGGTTCTAAGCAAGCGGGTCGATTCGATCTATCGACTCCTGAAGAGCCCTGGCTTTCAAAAGGCGCAGCTACCACACCATTTCATGGTGGTGGAATTGACCATGCATCGCCTGAAAAGTCAGAAGATGCACTCCGTGGTGCCCCCTGGCAGGGAGGCCCGGAACCTCGATGGTTTTGGTAGAAAGTGCTTCCAGGGCTCGATGCTTGCTTTCCGTGTCCAGTCTTACCAGCTGTACATGGGCATGTACTTGCGAGACCTGGCCAAGGAGCTGGCCAGGTTCTCTGCTGGTCTCTCCGGGGAACCCTTGCAGAGGTTCAAGTCCTTGTCCTCGGGGATCCGGGAATGCTCCAAGTTTATGTCCTGCGCTGCCTACGATGGCTTCGAGGCTTCGGCCCGTGTTGCAGCAGCCGGCATTGCGGCTCGACGCCAGGCATGGCTGCAGTCATCGGACCTCGAGCCATGGGTTCAGGACAAGTTGGTCGATGTCCCTTGCCGAGGTGAGAACCTTTTTGGCAAGCCCATGACCGAGAAGGCTGCACAGCTCGAAACCGAGCCCCTCACGAGGACAAGGCTGTCTAGGAAGACTTCTGCCCCTTCTCACAAAAAAGAGGGGCTCGGGTAAAAAGCCCTTTTACCCGAGGAAGGGCACTGCCTACAAACAGTACCCACAGTACCAGGCTGCCCAAGCTGCCCCTCAGGGTCAGCAAGCCAAGGGGCAGGGTAATGGGCCCTGTAGGCAGAGGACTCCCAAGCCTCTGGCCCCTGCTCCCACTCAGCAGGGTGGGGGGTTTTGACTCCTTAGGCATAGCCTCTCCGTCCCTGCTCTCCCAGCCCTGCACAGGAGGTCACCTCGCCCTGTTTGCCCACAAGTGGCCACTCATCACTGGAGACAGTTGGGTGTTAAGCATAGTCCACAAGGGCTATCTGCTACACTTCCAACAGCTGCCTCCTCCATACTTTCCAGGGGAAACTCCACGGCCTCCCCTGCACACAGATCTTCTCCTTCAGGAGCTCCAAGGTCTGTTGGTGGACAGGGCAGTGGAGCCTGTGCCTCCACACTTACAAGGTCAAGGGTTCTACTCCAGGTATTTCCTGGTACTCAAAAGAACCGGTGGCCTTCGGCCTATTCTAGACCTCAGAAATCTCAACAAATTCCTAGAGAAGGAAAAGTTCAAGATGCTTACTCTTGGAACACTTCTGCCCTACCTCCAGCAGGGAGATTGGCTATGCTCCTTAGATCTAAAGGATGCGTACACTCACATCCTCATTCATCCAGGCCACAGAAAGTACCTCAGGTTCATTATGGGAGGAAACCATTATCAGTACAGAGTACTGCCTTTTGGCCTCACCTCCGCTCCCAGGGTCTTTACCAAATGCCTGGCAGTGGTGGCGGCCTACCTGAGAAATCAGGGAATCTTTGTCTTCCCCTATCTGGACGACTGGCTCATCAGGGGTCAGACATGCCAGGAGGCCAGACAAGCCACCCTCAGAACTATTGCTCTTCTTCAAAGCCTAGGGTTTGTCATAAACTTTGCAAAGTCCACTTTGCTCCCCTCCCAGAACTTGGAGTTCATAGGGGCAAGGTTGGACTCTCTGCTGGCAAAGGCATTCTTGCCAGAAAACAGAGCCCAAAGACTGATAAACTTGGCAAGCCAGTTTCTCAGCAGGTCACTGGTCTCTGTCAGACTCTGCCTGAGGCTTCTTGGCCACATGGCTTCGACAGTACATGTGACCCCCAATGCCAGGCTCCATATGAGGCCTGCACAGTGGTGCCTTCGGACTCAGTGGTCACAGACAACAGGCAGCCTCAGAGACAGGATAAGGGTGTCCAGACAATTTCTGAACTCCCTCAGCTGGTGGCTGCACCCACCCAATCTGCTGCAAGGGGTGCCTTTTCAGGTTCCTGGGTTCACAGTGGTGTTGACCATGGATGCTTCCCTGCAGGGCTGGGGAGCTCATTGTCTAGGCAAGTGCACCCAGGACCTGTGGTCTCCCTGGGAAGCTGCACAGCAAATCAATCTATTGGAACTCAGGGCTATTCGGTTAGCCCTCAAAACTTTCTCTCCAACCCTGCCTCATCAGTCTGTCCTAGTTCAAACAGACAACCAGGTAGCCATGTTCTATGTGAACAAGCAGGGCGGAACTGGGTCCAGGCTCCTTTGCCAGGAGGCACAGGACCTTTGCTTGTTTGCTCTCAGGCACAACATGCTCCTCAAGGCTGTGTATCTCCCTGGCCAGGAAAACTACCTGGCTGACAGGTTGAGCAGGATTCTACAGCCCCACGAGAGGCAGCTCCATCCTTTGGTGGTTCAGAAAATTTTCCTGAAATGGGGACTTCCATCCATAGATCTGTTTGCCAGTCCACAACAAACAGCTGCCAAAGTTCTGCTCCAGGCAACCGCATCCTCTGCGGATAGCAGCAGATGCTTTTCTGATTCCATGGTCTCGGGGCCTCCTGTATGCGTTTCCTCCCACGCCCTTGGTGGCCCGGACCCTGTTCAAGATTCTTCAGGACAAGGCCTCGGCCCTGCTGGTAGCTCCCAGGTGGCCGAGACAGCCTTGGTTTCCACTTCTGCTTCAGCTGGCGGTGGATCCTCCACTGCCTCTGGGGTTGCAACCTGACCTTCTCTCTCAGGATCAGGGTTCCCTTCGGCACCCCTATCTCAAAGCTCTCAATTTGATGGCCTGGAGGCTGCAAGGGTAGTTTTGGCTTCCTGGGGCCTACCTCAGGAAGTTGATGAGGTTGTCCTAGCCTCTAGGAAACAGTCTACTAGGAAAACCTATGCTCTCAAATGGAAAAGGTTTTCTGTGTGGTGTCAGCTACATACAGAGGATCCTTTCTCCTGTACTGTACCAGTAGTGCTTCAGTACTTACTGCACTTATCAAATCAGGGACTTAAGTCCAATTCTGTTCGGGTCCACCTCTCAGCCCTAGCAGCTCACCACTCACTGGTGGAAGGACATTCTCTGTCGGTTCACCCCTTGGTGTCCCGCTTTCTCAGAGGCTTGCTTTTGCTCAAGCCTCCAATCCGTCCTCCTGCTCCTGAGTGGGAGTTGAATGTGGTCTTGCAGCAACTGACTCGCACACCTTTTGAGCCGATGGCTACTTGCCCTCTACGCTTCCTGTCCTGGAAGACACTCTTCTTGATAGCCCTAACCTCGGCCAGGTGAGTAAGTGAGCTTCAGGTCCTGGTCTGTGATAGGCCTTACACCCGCTTCTATAGGAATAGGGTAGTCCTTAGGACTCATCCAAAGTTCCTCCCAAAAGTTGTCTCCTCCTTCCACCTTAACCAAAAGGTAGTTCTTCCAACATTCTTCCCTAGACCTCATGCAAGCCAGGCTGAAGCAGTTCTGCATACCCTGGACTGTAGGAGGGCCTTATCTTTCTACCTTGACCGTACGCAGGGGCATAGAAGGGCTACTCAGTTCTTCATATCTTTTGACCCTAATAATCTGGGGTTAGCTGTGTCCAAGTGTACCTTGTCCACCTGGGTAGCTGACTGTATCACCTGGGCTTACAGGGCGGCTGACCTTCCTTTGCAGGGTTGGGTCACGGCCCATCGTGTCAGGGCAATGGCTGCCTCTGTGGCTCACCTCCGCTCTGTACCATTGGTGGACATCTGCAGGGCTGCAACTTGGTCCTCAAGCCAGACTTTTGCGGCCCATTACTGTCTGGAAAGGGAGTCCCGTAGGGACAGTGCTTTTGGCCAGGCAGTACTCCGGAATCTCTTTGAGGTTTAGGCAACTCCTGCCCTCCAGCCCTCCGTTGGGCTACCGGGGAGGTTCTGTCAGTGAAAAGCCTTTCTTTGATGCTGGGACTAGAGGGAGTTCTCTTGTTCAGCCTGGGTTCCTGGTAGCCCAGAGCTAGGGAGTCACCCATATGTGAGGACTGACTTTCTGCTTGGTCCTGGAGAAAGAGTAGTTACTCACCTGTAACAGGTGTTCTCCAGGAGCAGCAGGAATCAGTCCTCACAACCCTCCCTCCTCCCCTGGGAGTTGCAGTTGTACATAGTTTATTTTTACATTTTTGTGTGTTGTTTTTTAGCTATGTCATTTGACTGAGCAAGATGGCACCTTTAGGCGGGAAGGGAACCGCGCATGCGTGCCTGCATTCCCAAAGGCTTTCATGGAAAGCTGGGGAAATGCTCTGCAAGGGCTCCATCGAAGTCGATGTCACCCATATGTGAGGACTGATTTCTGCTGCTCCTGGAGAACACCTGTTACAGGTGAGTAACTACTTTTTCTTAAAAATTACCTCATGGGCAGGGAAGAGTTTTCTTGTTTGCACATCCAGTTTTTTAAGATCTTTAAGAGGCCAGTTTATAAACCCAAAGCTGTATGAGAGTACAGGAATTGCCAGCTGATTGATGGCTTGGATCTTATTCTATGATGTTAAAGCACTTTTCAATAATGATTTTAATCTTCTATAATATACGTTACTGATCTTTTCTCTCGGTGATTTCCTCTTCAATGTCATTCCTTCCTCTATGTTGAGATATTAATATACGCCTTCCTGTTCAAGTTCCTAAATGTCACAACCCTCAGCCAGGGATATGTTTCCATTTTGTTCAATTGTCTTCTAAAAAAGATGTCTTGACACATTTTTCAAAGCCAAAAGTCATCCTGATGTCATCAGAAAAGCTTTTCACCGCACAGAGGTGCTCTGATAACACAGGTACACTACCAAAAAACTGCCTCCAGTTTTGCAACTGATTCCTATAAACTTTGGGGTGCTGAATCCAGGAAAAATAGCCAAAATGTTCCATCACGTCACGTTTTCTTGCAAAATTAGATTTCTTACCCATATAAGGAATGTTCACATAATTTCTTTTTAGCCGACTGCAGTTTATTTTCTTGGCCCAAAATAGAGGTTGTAATGGTTAACTAACTAGAAACACTCCCTCATGATATTTTAGAGTGTTTTGTATTCATTTTATACATTAACAGGAAAATCGGGAGGCGGGGGGCTAAATCCAGTACTCGCGCTGGCGCATGTTCTTTCCTGTTCGCCTCGCCTCGTTCGCTCGCTCAAACACGGTGGTTGCGGCATGAACGTTCCTGTCAAATTTCAGTTTCTTGCAAGTTCATTATTACCTTTTGTTTGCTCAGTCGTAATCCAGCTTTATTCTGAAGTGGTTCACTACAGTTGTAGTTTGCAGTGCTGTGTATTTGTGATGGCTCACAGAGCCAGAGGTTGCGTCAACTCTCCGGACAGTTTTTGTTTTATTTGTGGGGAATATACCGTGAAAAAGCGGCAGAGGAACATTTCTGCATTTATTAAAAAAGTATATTTCGCCTATTTCGGTTTGAAGTTAGGCGATCAAGACAAACCGTGGGCTCCTCACAAAGTGTGCAAGACATGTGAGGAAGATCTACGCTTATGGATGAAAGGTAAAAAACAAGCATTTCGTTTCGGAATACCTATGATGTGGCGTGAACAAAGAGACCACAGCAGTGACTGCTATTTTTGCTCTTGCATTGTGAAGGGATACAACTTAAAAAATAAGAACGTAATAAGTTACCCCAACCTTCCCTCAGCAATTAGGCCTATGCCTCATAGCAACGAAGTACCTGTGCCTGAACCACCAAAATCTTTGGATCATATTTGTGTGGACGGTTCTGATCATGATGAGACTCATCAGATGACTTTTCCCGATGAGTCCAGTACTTCCGAGTTTGAAACTGAACCAGATCCGAAACCTGAACTTTTCTCTCAAGCTGAATTGAATGATTTAGTCCGGGATTTAGGACTCCCAAAATATGCTGCCCAACTGCTAGGTTCTCGGCTTAAACAGAAAAATCTATTGTCACCAGGAACAACTTTTTATTGGTACCGCAACCGCGAGACACAATTTTTGAAGTATTTCAGCAAAGAGGAAGATTTGGTATTTTGCAACGATATATACGGAGTGATGGAAAAGTTTAAACTCAAGTATGATCCTGCTGAATGGCGGCTGTTCATTGATTCGTCAAAAGACAGCATAAAAGGTGTTCTTCTTCATAATGGCAACACATTCGCTTCAGTTCCTATTGCTCACTCTGTTATTCTCCAAGAAAAATACGAGAATTTGGCCCTGATTCTTCAGAAGATTCGTTATGATGAGCATAAGTGGATGATTTGTGGAGACTTTAAAATTCTATCCATGCTATTAGGGCAGCAATCCGGTTTCACCAAATATCCCTGCTTCCTTTGCTTGTGGGATAGCCGGGCCCGTGACCTACACTGGGGGAAAAAAGACTGGCCAATTCGGGAGTATTTGAGACCCGGTGAGAAAAATGTTCTTCATGAGAGCTTGGTACCTCGTGATAAAATTCTATTACCACCTCTCCACATTAAGTTGGGTCTCATTAAGCAATTCATCAAGTCCCTTCCAAAAGATGGTGAGTGCTTTCGGTACCTTTGCTCAAAGTTCCCCCGACTTTCTGAAGCAAAGCTAAAGGAAGGAGTGTTTGTTGGCCCTGATATAAGGAAACTCATTTCAGATGGAGCATTCGCTGAAACGATGTCTGAGAAGGAAAAAGAAGCCTGGGATTCCTTCAAGGATGTTGTTCTCAAATTCTTGGGGAACAGGCGGGATGAGAACTATAAGAATATTGTTGCCAGGATGCTCAATGCCTTCAAAGAACAAGGCTGTAACATGAGCCTGAAAGTCCATTTCTTGCACTCCCATGTGAACTACTTTCCCGAAAACTTGGGGGCGTACAGTGAAGAACAAGGTGAAAGGTTTCACCAGGACATCAAGGACGCAGAGAGAAGGTACCAAGGAAGATGGAACACCACTATGATGGCTGATTTCTGCTGGTTGCTGCTGCGGGAAACCCCAGATGAAAAATACGCCAAGCAGCGCACCAAGAGAAGCATTCGGGGGAAGAAGAAACGGGCCCACCAGGAGATTGATTGACCCAAGAATGACTTTAAAATCTAAACTGTGTTGACAAATATCGTGTTTTTACTAAACTTTGAAATAAAAATTTGCTAGTTATTACCACAGTGTCGGATCTCATTTATTAGAATTTTATTTTCACACCATCGGGTGTTTGTCTTCATGTATTGCAATGGTGCGGTTTGCGTTTTCTATTCTTACATACATACCTGTACAACATTTTTTGCACATTTCTTTGCTTTGCTTTGTGTCTAACCTCGCTCTTATATGCTCAATGTTTGTGCACATGTATGTGGCTGTTTTAAGTGCAGACAATTTTGCTACCATCACAGTGTGTTTTGTTGACATTACTCTATTCTTGTGCTGCCTTGTTACAATTTTCTTTATTCTTATTTGAATAACTACTAAACAATTAGTATAAAGAATTCATCCAAGAAACTTTTATCTCGATCGCACTCAATCTGAAACGTTCACCTCAAACTGCTAACCCAATGTAGCAAAAAATCTGTACGTGATGGAGCAAATTGGTTACCAGATTTGGATTCAGCGCACCAAAAAACGTAAAAATCAATCGAAACATTAGAGGCAGTTTAAAAAAAATTTTTTTTAGTGTACCTGTGTAATTATTGGTCACTGGAACTGTAGAGCTTCAGGTCATCCACAAATCATAAGTGGAACGTTACCTCTGGGTTGTTACCTTTTTTAGGATTCAGGTTAAAGCTGTAGCCCAAAGAATTGATAAGAGTACTCCTTGGATTAAGTGCCATACAAAACAGAAGTGGTGACAGGAATCTCCCTGTAATCCTCATTAGATCTTGATGTTAGGAATGATTTATTTAATTATTTATTTAAATGTATCTATATATGGGGTTATTCTGTGCCATTGGGGCGGGGAAGGTGCAAATCAGGGGTGGAGTCTGGGCGAGTGGTGGGCGTTCGCCGGCCCTGGACATACAGGGTTGGTTCGAATGTCGGCCCTGTATATCCAGTACTGGCAATGTGCGGGAAAGTTATTCCAACTTCCCTGGACATTTTTAAAGTCTGTGCCCAGAGCTCGGATGGGGCAGGGGGGCCAGGGGACATTCCCTACAGCCTGACCCTGGCCTTAGTAGCCAGATCAGGGATCAGGCCACAGGGAATAAGTAGTTTTTGCAGGCGGGCAGCATCATAGCTTTTAAATGGAGCTACAGTGCCATGGCAACCAGACACCATGGTGCTGCGGCTCCGTTTAAAAGCCCTGACTGAGTTAGCTGGGTTTTTTATGTACGTGCAGGCCGGACTGAATCGCAGTCCCAGTCTGCATGCACATGACTGTTCGTGATTCTGATCCTGCGGCGCTAGACATGCCCCATGGGATCAGAATCGTGATCCCCTCTGTATGTCTGGCTCATTTTCCAGAGTTTTGGAGAGGGGGAGATTGTCAAGCTTGATTAGATCGCCTAGAGCAATACTGGATATATACCCTCTATACTATTGAACCTACTGGTATGAATCGGCAAGTGGACTAGTACACTCTTATCTGATTGGAAGCTTTGAGGGGGAGTTGTTACTTTGACAACATGTAAAAAGACGCAGCGGCCTTCTTGGGGAATAGCCAGGAGATCTCACCAAGAGAGGAAAAAGAAACACAAAGAACGGCAGGCACAAAAATAGTCTGCAGAAAAGCAGGAACATTTCAGATAAGTTAAAAATTGTTATTTCAATTACCTGATGCAGAAGAGATGAATTTCTTTGAAATGTAATAGCCGTAGTCAGTATCAATGGTAACAACTATTGAAAAGTGCTTATACAATCCCGCAGTAATAAGTAAAGGTATATGACAAAACAGTTCTGCAGAAAAAGCAGGAGTAACACGTACGGTACAGTTATGATATTTATCATGTCTGTTTTTTGATTGCTAAAAAATATAAAAAGTAAAATGGACTGATAATATTTAGACCAACTGATTATAGTGGCCTTGAGAGGAATGAAATTCCAACCAAAAAAATGTTGACTTTTCCTGAAGGTGTAGGTCAAAAATAATCTTAGAACAGGATTATTGTGGTTTCACTAGAGTGGGGTATTATTGCCTGTGGAGGATCCACGTGGTGGTAAATCAATTATACACTTTTATAGGATTGTAGTGGGAGGTCTGGTGATGGGCTAATCATGATTGTTGAGTTTAATTAGAAAAGTCTTGGTGGGGGGATGGGTAAGGCTGGAGGTTTGCCTAGGGTGCCCAATATCCTTGCACCAGTCCTGATATGAACAAAGGAAATAAAAACAAATTCTTGCTTTGTTTCCTTTGTTACTACCACATTTAAAATCACCTCCTAGCCTGGGAATTTATTTTGATGGTTTTCAAAACATTTCTCAAATTAATTGATTGAATTACCTTAGTAAGGTAGTCAACATCAGCATAAAAGTCGTCCACTCAAGAGCTGAAGACTTTTCAGAGTAAAGCCAGCATTTATGATGTGGTTGGATCAAAGCCCCTGGGACGTCTGACTGCTGATGTAGCTGCGCATGAAATGAGAGTCAGAAGCTGTAAAGATGTCTTACACATTGGAACATGGAATGTTTGTTGGAGGTGGTGAAGAATGAAATGGAACGTGTACAACTTGATCTGCTGGGTGTCAGCGAACTGAAATGGACTGGCATTGGGCACTTTGCATCAGTTGATCACATGGTCTACTATGCTGGAAATGAAAGACAAAGAAGAAATGATGTTGCATTTATAATAAAGAAGAAATTTGCAAGAACTGTAATGAAATACAATGCAGTCAGCCAATGCTTAATCTCTATTTGTCTATGAGGAATGCCTATCAACACAACTATAATTCAAGTATATGCCCCAACAACAGCTGCAGAAGAGAATGAAATTGAAGAGTTCTATGAACAAGTGCAAGCTGAAACTGACAGAACATGCAAACAGGATATCCTGATAGTCATGGGTGACGAACGCAAAAGTTGGCAACAAAGAAGAAGGCAAAGTAATTGGAAAATATGGACTTGGCAACAGAAATGAAGCTGGAGAAAGACTGATAGAATTCTGCAAGACCAACTATCTATTCATCTCAAACACCTTCTTCCATCAACACAAGCGGCGACTGTACCCATGGACTTCATCCAATGGATTGTATAAAAATCAAATTGACTACATCTGTGGAAGTCAACGATAGAAAATCTCTATAACATCAACAAAGACAAAACATGGAGCTGACTGTGGTACAGATCATCAACTACTAGTATGCAAACTCAAGCTAAAGTTGAAAAAGAGCAAGCCACTCATGAATGCAGCAAAATATGACCTTGAGAATATACCAATGGTATTTAAAGACTGCCTGCAAAATTGATTTGCTGCTTTAGATACAAATGACAGAGCTCCAGAAGAGTTATGGAATAACATCAAGAAGGTTGTGTTGGAAGAAAGCGAGCAGTCTCTACAAAAGGTGAAAAAGAAAAAACGTCCAAAATGGATGACAGAAGAAACTCTGAAAATTGCCCAGAAACGCAGAGAAGCTAAAGCCAGTGGAGAAAGAAATACAATCACAGAACTCAACAGAGATTTCCAACGTGCAGCAAGACAGGACAAGGAAAAGTACTACAATGACGCATACAAGGAAATAGAAGCAGAAACTATTAGAGGAAGAACAAGATCGGCTTTCCTAAAGCTACGAGAGTTAAAGAAAAAGTTCCAGCCTCGAATTGGAATGCTACAAGATGCTCAAGGTTCTATGTTGAATGATGCTGAGAAGATCAAGCAAAGGTGGAAGGAATATAGAGTTTTTACATGATAAAGATCAAGTGGACCAACAGCTATTTCAACCTGTACCTTATGATCGGGAACCATTGGTGATGAAAGAAGATGTTAAAGCAGCACTGACAGCCTTATCAAAGAACAAAGCAACAGGCATTGATAGCATTCCCATAGAAGTATTACAGCAATCTGATGCAGCTGTTACCGTACTTACAAGGCTCTGCCAAGAAATATGGAAGACAACATCATGGCCAACTGACTGGAAAAGATCTGTGTTTATACCAATACTAAAGAAAGGTGATCCAACTGACTGTGGAAATTATCGCACAATCTCTCTGATCCCACATGCCAGCAAGATTCTACTGAAGATTATTCAAAAGAGACTACAACCATACCTGGAACAAGAACTACCTGAAGTGCAAGCAGGGTTCAGGAAAGGGCAAGGAACAAGAGACATCACTGTGGATGTGAGATGGATCCTTGAAAAAATTAAAGAATACCAAAAGGATATCTATTTGTGCTTTATCGACTATAGCAAGGCTTTTGACTGTGTAAACCATGAGAAACTCTGGGCCACATTAAGAAGCATGGGTATACCAGAACACCTGATCGTACTCTTGCACAATCTGTACATTGATCAAGAAGCAGCAGTTTGAACGGAACAAGGAGAAAGAGAATGGTTTAAAATAAGCAAAGGTGTAAGACAAGGCTGCATACTTTCCCCCTACCTGTTTAATTTATATGCAGAACAAATCATCAGAGAAGCAGGATTGTATGAAGACAACAGAGGCGTGAAGATTGGCGGAAGACTCATCAACAACCTTCACTATGCTGATGATACCACATTACTGGCTGAAAGTGAACATGATCTGAAACATTTGCTTCTCAAAATCAAAGAACATAGTCTCAAAATGGGCCTGAACCTTAATGTAAAGAAGACAAAGATCATGACAACAGGCATAATCAACAGGTTCATCGTTGAAGGAGAAGAAATTGAAATTGTGAACAACTTTAAACTACTTGGATCAACTATCAATAAAGAAGCAATAAGCAGTCAATAAATCAGGCGACGCATTGCTCTTGGCAGAATGGCTATGAAAGACCTAGATAAGATTCTCAAGAGCAGAGATGTCTCTCTCCATACAAAGAATACTGTGTATACCATGGACTGCCCGAAGAACAAAACAGTCGATACTAGAGGAGATCAAACCTAAGCTTTCTTTAGAAGCTCAGATGACAAGACTTCGACTTTCATACTTTGGACACATCATGAAACGAGAGAGATCATTAGAGAAAGACATCATGCTTGGCAAGATAGAAGGTCAACGCAAAAGATGAAGGCCAGCAATGAGATGGATCGATACAATAACAGCAGCTATGGGTACCAGTCTGTCAACAATGAGCTGCCTGACTGAAGACCGAACACAATTTAGGATAGCTATCCAGAGGGTCACCATGAGTCGACTCTGACTCAATGGCACTTAACAACAACAACTCAAGATACAGCATTTCTGAATGTGCAACTCAACCAAGCTACAAATTTAATTGGAGAGAGATTCAAACTATTATCATATCAATTTCTCTTGCATCAGTACTGAGGAATTGATTTTTACATCAAAAGCATCCAAGACTTTCCCAATGACAAGCTCCGATTAACCAAGGGACAAGTGCACAAATGATTAGTGTGGGGTTAAAGTGTGCAAAATGCACCATGTTGACAATGCGAGACGGCACGGTAAAAGTCCCATACTAAACACTGATATAGGAAGGGGCAGTGACTGGGCGGGTTAGGGGTGGAATGTTGGCATTGACGTCACATTGTAGTTAGCAGTGCATCTTCTTAATGGTTGGTAGTAAGTGCTCTTGCGCTAGACATGAAATACGTCTCTCTGAGATTACTTCAGGGAGACATATGGGGCATGCCTTCAACAGCATAGGTCTATGTCATCTCCCATGCTAATTTTGGGGAATTTCCGTATGCTAACATACAGGCCAATGCAGAAACCCTGTGCTAGAGCCCATTGCTTAAATCTCTAGTGCAGGGTTTCATAGCATGACTTTAACACTGATCCTTTGCACTGGAATGAATATTCAAATTACCCAGTGTGCAAAAAGTCATTGTTAAACAGGGAGAGCAAGCATGTGCATAGAAATTCCCCAGTGGCCTAGAAGCCCCGATTCCACACCCACCTGATAAAGAATTCCCTGGTGGCCCAGCAGCCCCGATTCCCTCACCCACCCAATAAAAAAAATCCCCAGTGGTCCCCCCACCCACCCAACAAAAAAACCCTGGTGGCCCCAATCCCACTACTGACCCAATAACAAAAATCCCTGGTGACCTTCAAACTCTCCACACCCCTACCTGTACCTTTAATCTGGAGTGCGACCATTGCCCACACGCGTCTGACCCTGCACTGCCATCTTCAAAAATGGCAGTATCTGGCCCAATGCAGTGCATTCTGGGATGCACCAGATGGGATCAGGCTGCCATATATGGTATTTCTTTCCTTATATGGCAGTTTGACCCCCACCCAGTGCATCCCAAGTTGCATTTCGCAGGGCCAGGTGCCACCATTTTTCAAGATGGTAGCGTAGGGATGGGAGCATGTGGACAGCACTCTCATTCCAGATTAAAGGTACCACAAAGGGGGAAAGGGGTTCAGGGGCCAAGGGGCCACCATGGATTTTTTTTAATTGGGTGGGCGGGGGGCTTGGGGCCGCTTGACCACCAAGAATTTAGTTTCTGTTGAGTGGTCGATGTTGGGGGGAGCACCAGCCCCCTGACAGTATTCTGATGGCAACGAAGGCTTTCCTCATCTGAATCAGCTGCGTTAAAGTGTCAAACTTCACCTCAGATGATACTTTTGCCCCTGGCTGGACCTTTACACCTGCCTGAAGCTGGTGTGAAGATCCAGCGTAAAAAAACAATGCAAAAAACTGTTTCAACACAGGTTTTTTAACATCTGGCACAATTACTTATGCAGTAATTTGCATGCCAAGTGCACTGCAGTTTAGCGCGGTTGGGTTTTTTTGGCATGCTTTCTGCATCGGAGAGCAAGCCTAGTGTGGGAAAAGCATCAGAAAATGCCGCACTAAGCTTTTCTGCATTGGCCCGTTTGTTGGAACAGGGACTAGAAACACAGCCATGGAAGGGTTTGTGCTGACCCTGGCACATACTACATGAACAAGATTAGGAGACAGTGTGTCAACAGAACAGATAAACAATAAGAGGAAGTGGGCGAGACAGAGAGAGACCAAGAGAAAGAGGCAGAAGGAGAAGAAAGGGGAAGGAAGGGAAAATATAACATGTTTTTTTTATCATACTTTGCTGTTGGAAAAATAAATCTTTCAGTAAAAGCCTCTGGATAATACTGTAAGGTTTCTGGTTAAGTAAGGTTTTGTCTTCAGGGAAAAAAAGTGGAAACCGAGCTTTAGGAGCAAATTTCAACAGTGAGAGCTGGGTGGAGGGCACTGAATGCTGTAAGACGTTTACCTAAATGGCCTAAATGAAGGGTCAAAATGTTACCCTTCTATTACAAAATGCAAAAAAAGCATATAATTTTATGCTGCTGCAGTTAATTTTTTTTGTTTAGGTTGTTGATTTTACCTCTTTTTCTATTTAATGACAGAGTAACATCTTCCTCATAAACAGCACTCTAAAATAGAAACACCTTTCTACTGCTCGCTTATAAGATAGCTCAGCACGCATAAACAAGAGATCAGGCTAAAGGTTCAGTTTAGAAAAATATCCTAGTTTGCCTACCAGACATGTAAGCACTCATGACAATGTATGACTTTTGAATCTGTATAGATGTATTTTATTATGGAAGGACACCAGCTGGAAAGATCTGAAATTAAGGTTACCTTGAAATAATGTTTGCAGCATCTGTAAATACCACTACTCTCAAATCGAATGAAGGGGCTCTTTTACTAAAGTGCATTAGATTTTTGCACTGAATGTACGTTTAGCATGAAACTAATGTACATTAAGTTCAAAGCCTCTGTGGTAGCTGTTGGGGGCCTGATTAGAATGTTCCCAACAGTTAATGTACAGATGTGTACCGTAACTCACAACGCCATTATCGCAGGGGCACTTACCTCCATCTATTGAGTTTGGGGGTAAATGCACCTGTGCTAATTGCAACATTTACAGCATGCAATATGACCCCCCTCCCACTGTGATAACTGCAATGTGCTCAGCATGTCCATTCAGCAACCTAACCCATGATTGGCAGTTGGCATGAAAATTGGCATGTGTTAACTGTCATACCCTCCCCCCCCCCCCCCCCCCCGTGGTAACTAACTGTTACTGCAAGCTCAAGGGTTCAGTTAATGCATACCAAATCACGCATTAATTTCATAGTGCACTTTAGTAAAAGGGCTCCTAAATATGAGAAAGTATTGCGCTACCCTTAGCTCCTCTTTCAAATCAGGACCTATGATGGAGTACGGAGGTATGTCATGACAACACTCATGCCAATCGTTATTTTCAATAATTTTGACTAAGGTGATTACTTCTGAAGATCATAACTTAGACTGTAAGCCCTCCAGGAACAGGGAAATGCCTACTATGCTTGAATTAACTCACTTTGAACTAGTACTTGGAAGACATGAGCTACAGTAAATACTAATAATTAAATAAATAATGTCCCTCCCAAAAAAAATGCACAAAGCTTGGCTGCAGCTTTATTAATGCTTAACACTTCAAATTTGCAATCAAGTTCAACAGACTAAATGGTTCCACATTGAATGGTGCAAAGTTAAAGGAAATTTAGATTTATTTATTTATTATTATTATTTATTAACAATTCTTATATACCGCACTATTAGACATCAGCGCGGTTTACATTGAACAAAAACATCCGACAATTTACATATGTCTGGTCAATTACATTTAACAGGAGATATAAACTTGGGAAATAGGGGAAACTATATACAAAGGTGTGTTATCTGACAAGAGATATCATGGTTAACTATATACAAAGGTGGTGCAATAGTATATGGAACTGTTTGTATTTACATTGTGTAGTTGGCCTGTTGCGATGGTCTGTCTGTTTGGCCACTCCTGCTATTCACCTGGAGGTTATGTTCAGAGCTGTCATTGAGATATTTAAGGAAGAGGAAATGTTTCAGTGACTTTCTGAACTGACTCAAATTTGGTACTGATCTGATTTGTGCTGGTAAGGTGTTCCATAAAGTGGGGGCACAGAGTCGGAATGCTCTGTTGGCTGTTGATCTGGCACATCTTGTGGTGTCGTTTGGGATAGCTAGTGTGTTCATTTCTGCTGTTCTTCTTGGCCTGTTTGGTGCAAGTGGTAGTATGAGGTTGGAGAGAGAAGAAGAGGTGAGCCCCTTGGTCGCTTTCAATGTTAGCAGTACAGTCTTGAAACTGATCCTTGCTTGAATGGGAAGCCAGTGTAGCTGTTTTAGGAGTGGTGTCACGTGGTCTCTCCTAGATGCTAAGCTCCCCAGTTGCATACGGGAGTGCTGCCTGTGTTGCATGAGCCTCAGGACCACATTCCACCTAGGACCCAAAGTCAAGAGGGCACCCACAGATCTGCCAGAGCTCCCACATCAGAATGCTAAACTCCTCACAGATGTTGAATACTTGGCGCCAGGTTACGGTCACCAGTCAGCATTTTTAATTAAGGAAGGGCAGTAGCTGGCATAACATTTACCTGCCAGCATAATTATTTTTAACCTGAAAACTGCATCCCCAGCAGTAGACATGTACTATTCCTTTCTCCCCCCTCAATGTAGCTCCAAACCTCCCCCAAACACCCTAAATCCACATCTTCCCTCATTGTCTGCTCAAATCCCTCTCCCTCCACTCTTGCAGTCTTTCTTCAAACCCGCTTCCTTCCTTCCCATCCTACTGCTCATCTCTCCAAACAGAACATACCTTTCAGTGGGACATATGTAAAAATATATATATATATACATTGTAAGGTTCTAATAAAATAAAGCAAAAGTACAGTTGTGGTCAACATTATTGGCACCCTTGCATTTTAAGTATGTTGTGTATAATTTCTTGAGAAATAATTAGAAATATTCTAACTACATGCCCATCACGATATTTTAATAGTTCTTTCAAAGGTATACAACAACAACAAAAAAGATGTCTGTGCAACGTAGATGTAGTAATTTCTGAGAAAAAAAAACAAAATATGACCTGGACAGGATTAATGGCACCCTTCACTAATATTTGGTGACACAGCCCTTGGCAGTGATAACAGCCTCCAAACATTTCTTGTAGCCATCTATAAGTTTTGTACATCTGTCTGCTGGTAGTTTCTCCTACTTTTCAACTGTGATTTGTTCCAGCTCAAGAATGTTTCCAGGATTCCTTTTACCAATGTCAGATTTCAGCTCTTTCCAAAGGTTCTCAATTGGATTGAGATAAGGACCCAATGCTGGCCAGTTTAAAACAGTTCATTTGAGTTTAAGTATGAGTTGCAATGTAAACAGCTTTCATTAAAGGATAAGGCAGTATAGAAGTCTGGTTAAATAAATAAAATAAATAGCCCAGCTATATGTACCTCAATATTTCTTAGATATTAACTTCGTCAGGACTGGGCTACCAGGAAAATGGATCAAAATTAAAATTTTCCATAGTCTTCTCTCTCATTGGTGCTGTGTCTGGAAGTAGGGACTACTCTGTCCTTTCCAATAGGTGGATCATAAAACCCAACAAAAACCTTAAAGGGCTTATGTTATGTTGTGTATATTTTTTTTGTTGTCGTATACTGTTATGGAATCTGCAGAAAACCAGTCATCATTTGTAGAATAGATATAGATTTAATAAAATAGATATATAGATCTATATTTTTTTTTTAAACTTTTATTTTCATTTTACAACAAGCAAAAGAAACAACACACCAAAGGAAACAAATACAAACATACAATAAGGAAAAAGCAACCCCAATTACCCCCCACCCCTATGCTTCTTCTCCAAGCTGATAAGTATCATCATATAAGCGCTTACAAACAACAGTAATTGTACATCAAAACAAACAAAAATAGTATCTGCGATACAGAATGATCATGTGACAGAGATTTACACAGATTTAAACAGTCAGATGAGAGCATTTAGCAGTTTGAACATAGTCGTTGAGCATCTTCCATTTAGACAAGTGGTGGGGGGTCTGAGCGGAAGAAGCTAACATACGAGGTATTTGCTCATATTTACTGTAGAGACAGACATGATTCCACCATTCATTGGGGCTCAGGTGGGAGCTATTTTTCCAGTATTTCGTAATTAGGGAAATAGCTATGCCCAGCATAAAGTCTAAAAGGAAGTAAGCCGATTTGGGAAGAGAGGGGATCCCCGCAGCTGAGCGGAGTCCCACTATCTTCCAAGAGAGAGGCTCTTGAAAGTGCAAAATAGATTGAATACGACCCCAGACCCGACTCCAGTAATACTGTAATGCGGGGCATTCATACATAACATGAGTGAGTGAACCAATGGCCGCATGGCATGTCCAGCATCTATTGCTCTGGGTGGCGTTCCACTTGGCTAACCTGTCAGGAGTATAGAAACATCGGTGGGCTAGAAAGAAAAGTGTCTGAGTGAGTGAGGCGGATCGAGAGACCCGTGTCACCTTGCTCCAGACTAGGCTCCATTGCTCCGGGGTCAAAGTTACATGCATTTCCCGCTCCCAGGATTTCTGTGCAGTAGGAGTGCCTCTATTTACAGTATTACATAAAGTTTTGTAAAAGTTAGATGCTACACCCGATAAGCTCCCGATAGATCGGATGTACTTGGTTGAAATCACCGCCAAGTATTAATGGAGTATTGGCAGAGGCCTGTGCCAACTGCGCAATACTTGCATAGTAAGCAGGGTTATCCACATTCGGAGCATAAATACAAATACACGTGAATTCACTATCTCCAACCTTAAGGTATGCACGGGCCCATCTACCCTCCTTATCAGAGCTAGTATCCATTACAGTAGCTTGCAAAGACTTCTTAACCAAGATGGCTACCCCACGCCATTTAGAAACGGCGGGAGAGTAGGCAGCCACCATGTAAGGCTTGGCATTAAGTTTCAGTGTTTCAGCGGAGTTTAAATGCGTTTCCTGAAGAAACACTAAATCAGCATGCTCATGATTAAGATAGCTAAGGATTTTCTTTTTTTTTTCGTTTGATTGGACTATTGATGCCTTTTACGTTCAGTGATAAGATCTTACATAAGGCCATTCAGAAAGGTTAAAAATTCTGAAAAAGAACATGATAACGCACATAATTTCACAATGTCCCTCATATTAACTGTATATGGCTGTACACATGACATGATAGAAAATAAGCTAATGAAAAACAATGAAGCGCCCCAAATAAAAAAAAATAAGCACCGAAGTGCATTAGAGAAGAAGCAGAACCCCTGAAATTACTGGCGACCATGTGTCTGCGGGGAGAAACCCCAGAGAAGGCCTAAATTGAAATATATAACCTGTATAGCTGTGCGTGTTCCGAATCCAACCGAGGTGCACAACATGGAGGGATAGGAGACCAAGAAAGTTATATATAGACAGAAAGAAAAGTCCAGGCAGTCTCTGTTCCAGGCAGTGATCACCGCGTCGGGCCATTCATAATGGCGGGCAGATCCGGCGGATTACAGATCCAAGTTGTTGGATTAGCGCATCTGGTCTGCCTCTTTGGAATCTAAAAATGTTGCTAGTAGATCAGGATCTTCGAATGTTCTAGTTTGGTTATGGAGAGTCACTCTGAGCTTCGCTGGATACAATAGGCCAAAGCGAGCCTGTAGCTGTTGAAGTCTAGGGCGAAAAGCAAGGAGTCTCTTCCGACGGTCAACTGTGGGCTTTGCCAAGTCAGGGAAGAAGGAGACTTTATGACTTTCAAACTCCAGATGATGATTCGCCCGGGCAGCATTTAGAATTTGCTCAACTTGCTGATATCTCAGTAATCGAAAGATGATAGGCCGCGGGGTCGTCCGATTGAGCGCCATGTTGGTAGGAACACGATGTGCTCGGTCAATTTCCAGTTCTCTGTGAAAAGTGATCTTCAGCAAGGAGGGAAGAGTTTTGGCCAGGAATTCTCTTATGTCTCCTGCTTCGGCCCCCTCCGGTACTCCAATGAGCCTTACATTGTTGCGACGGGCTCGATTATTGCTATCCTCTAACTCTTTTTGAAGAGTCTGTATCTGACGCTCAGCCTTGTCCAGTTTCACCAAGCGCACCGCATGCGAGTCGAGGACCCCCGCCATGTTGTCCTGCCGGAGTGAAAGACCTTCAAGCCGGTCCTGAAGCATACCGAAGTCTTCTCGCATGGCTCGGAGCGCTTCTCCGTTGGACTGTACCAGTTCCTTCACACCGCGTATTTCCTCCAAGATCTCCTGTTGCATTTCGGGGTTTTCCCGAAGTGGAATTATCTTTTGTGGGGAAGGCAACTCTGTTTTGGAGCGTTTTCCGTGTGAAGAAGAGGGAGACCCGAAGTCTAAGCGCGCTGGTTTGTGGGCCGCCATCCCCCCCGAGGTACCCCGGTAAGTTCGGAGCAAAATATTAAGTTTAGGTAGGTATTAAGTCAGGATTCTGAGTAGGCCTCTCGGGAGCTTCAGCGCAAAGCGTCTAACCCGCTGGACATCAGGCTCCGCCCCCCCTATAGATCTATATTTTAATAAACAATAAATTTTCACACTGCCTGTGATGTTGCAAAGATCAGGAGTAGATTTTACCTGTACACTTTGCAGCAATTTTCCAAATAAAAGCATGCGGGGGTTATTTGGGAAGCCTTATTCACAATTTCCATGTGTAAAATCCAGCATATCGTATATGTGGCAGTGGTATCCCCCCACAAATGACAATTTTAAAAAAGTCTGAATTTACATGTGGAGTCATTACTTATAAAATGCAAAGGGGTACCTAGCAGGGTGGTTAGAAGAGTAGTCTAGGAGTTTCAAAAATTATCTTTAGGCATATCTTCATTTCATATAGAGAATGCAGGTATATGACTGCAATTGTTCATGTTGGGATTTACTGCTCCTCCTTGACACGTTTAGGTCTTTAAAAGGTGCTTGCTTTGACCGTCCTGTATTTCCCCCTCCAAACTGAAAGAAAGAAAGAAAGAAAGCGGCCTCTGTAGTTAATTGGCAGCATTTGTACATGTACATTTGCAAAATGGCCTACATACCAATATAAGTGCTGCACTTTCATATGGAAGCTGTGAAATGTTGACTTCCACATGTAGTCGCGCTTACACATGCAAGTTTCCCCGCTGATTTAGCCTGAATTTTCCCCACTGATTTTTTTCCGGCGTGTAGATTTACAAAATGATTCCTCTGGCTCTTACACTAAGGGGTATGTTTACTAAGCCTTACGCTAGTAATGTGGGGGGAAGGGGGACGACAGCTGTTCCCCATAATTTAGCAAGGCTCACTACATCAAAACTCCCATGGGGAACAACTACTGCCACCCATTGTGCTTGCAATAGTTTCTCCCCATCGGGTGCCAGTAGCGCAGGCTTTCAAGGCCCGAGTTGGTGCCCACATCCCATCCAGGCACCATGCATAGGTGTGCCACCCAGCAGCATGTTTTTTTTATCACAGGGCACCATGTTGCTTTATAGAGTGGCGTGGAGGAGTAGCCTAGTGGTTGGGGCAAGGTACTTCAGGCCAGAAGGTCAGGGGTTCAAATCCCACTAGAGGACAGCAACCTTGGGCCGGAAGGACTGGGGTTTCTAGTCCCACAGGTGCTCCTTGTGGTCTTGGGCAAGCCACTTAACCCTCCATAGCCCATGTTCCCTGTAAAATAGTTATCTCCAAGTTATAATTCCCTGTTCAAAGTAATTTCAGTTTGTTCAATGTAAACTGCACTGATGCAGAATAGTGCAGTATATAAGAGAATGTGAATAAAATAGAATGGCATCAAAAATGTGCATTAACCCCATGCTAGCCTGCTATTGTGCTTTACAATAGTAAACATGCCCTTATGGCTCCACGTCTAGCTGAGCCTTTTCTAAAATACTTCCAAAATTGTGTACATCACAACCTCGACATCTCGGTTTCGATCTCTGCATGCCTTTGTATGTATTGAAATTTGTCCAAGAAAAAATATCCATACACCCTTGCACTTTATTTTTACTCAGTTACTTTATTCAATCAAAACAACATGTATAGTTTTCAATATAGCGATGTACATGCATTGTTTCTGTCACCACCCTATCCCTCTCCCGGAATGATCCACCAATGCTGCTAAAAGAATGTGTGATACAGAATTACATAAATGCTTTTATTCACATATAGGATGGGCAATTTTCAGACACTCATTTACATAGGCAAAAAAATTGAATTTATCTTGAAAGTTGTGAACAGCACTTTAATGAACAGACTGATGACTTCCTGTTTGCAGGCCAGTTTTGGGGTATGAGCTCATTCTGCCAGATTAGCCTGCAAGCAACACGTCTCCGGTCTGTCCACTAAAGCGCCATCCACTTCTCTTGCAAGCAGCCTGAGAGAGCAGAAGAAAAGAACAGGGCCGCTGACTGCGCTGCTCTGGGGGGAGGCCGTGAACAGGGAGGGGCCCATTCTCAAACGTTTGCCCAGGGCTCCATGAGGGGCTGAAGCGGCCCTAAGTATGGGACGATGTTTTACATAACAATATGAAAGATGCACAGCACCTAATAAATATGCAAATTATTCAACTTTACCATTCATGCTTAAACTCCTAAAGCATTAGCTTGACATTTTTACATTAGCAGTTTTTATGCTAGATCCTTCCTCATGGATAAATGATGAGGGATCTAACAAAGCTGCCAAATTCTCATTCATTCTTAAGCTAATATGTAACACTAAAAAATGCAAGGTCATGTATTTGGGCTGCAAAACCAAGTGAGTGGTACAGTATAGGGGTTGGGGGGCAAGGACTACTGTGGAGAGAGACTGGGTGAGAGCAGGGTAGGGGGCATGAAAGAGAGAGAGAGAGAGTGTGGAGCACATGGAAGAGAGATGGGGTAGAGGCATAAAGAGAAAAGGGGGTGCATGGACATGAGGGAAAGGGGGATGCACGGGCATGTGAGAGAGAGAAAGAGAGAGCTTTTCCACATGAGTTCACATTGCCGCTTTGCTGCAGTTTTCTTGTTACAATGTTCGATTTGAAGGTGAAATACTAACATCCTGTGAGCAGAGTTCACAAAGATATTTTGGGAAAAGGGGAGAGTGTAGCCCACCATCAGTAGTAATAAGGGTAGAGGGCGCCAATCTGTAGGTTGCAGGGGGGTGTCAGACCGGGTCTTCTTCCTGAGTGGCTGGCATACCTGGCATTTGCTCCAAAAGGAAAACTCTCACATGTGCATGGTGGCTTGAGGGCCAAAGGCAGAAACCTTTGAGGTTTTATAGCATAGAGTCTGTTCCTTTCTCAGGAGACTCCCTCTCAGCCTAAATATGACTGGCAGGGGAACCTCCCCTGATCTGAAAATTGCCACACATTTCCAAAATTCAGGACCAATATTTAGTAGAGCCACTGGATGGTGCTGCTGTTCTCAGTACATGAAATCCATGGGGTCTCTAAACTCTTCTCCCTCTTGGGAAAAAATGGTGCACCTCAATGAACCATTTGTATTCCAATATTTCTATATTGTTTCTTTAGGGTGGCCAATCTTGTTGGATGCTCTCTAGAAAAGAATGCCTACATATATCTTCTCCACTATCCCAATCAGAGGCTTCTTTGATGTTAGAATAGAAGCAATTAAGTGTGACATATTGTAACTGCAGTGAGCAAGTTAACAACAGTAAAATGTCACCAAATAGTAAACTGTTATCAAGATGTTAGCAAAATTCAATTTAAATAATCCTTTTATACTTAGGCCCCGATTCTGAGATGTGGATTGTGGGGGACAAGATTCCCCCTTCGGCTCTCCCTGTACCTCCTGTGCATCAGGATAGGGAGATCTGGGAGGAGAGCGGGATCAGGGCACATCGGGGTGGAGCAGCGCTAGGCCAGCCTGGCAGGATGTACAGGGCTGATTCAGGTCACAGCCCTATACGTCCTGCCAGGCCTGTGGGGATGCGCTGCTTATTCCACCTCAAAGGTGAAATATGCAGCAAAAACCCAGTGATTTGGCCCAGGGATTCCCCCCTCTCCCCCCCCTGGGGCCGGGGCTGGGTGCGAGGGTGTCCCCACTGCCTGATCCAGGCCTCGGCAGGCCACCTTTGGGTCGAGCAGTGGGGAAAAGGGAGGCCAAGGATGCAGGCATCGGTGGTGCCAATGGGGAGAATATACCCACAGGTGGCAGAGGCACGCCAGGCAGTCCTCGGGCCCAATTCTGGTTAGCGTGGGAATGTTTAGTTCCCGTGGTCCAGAATCAGGTCCAAATGGGCCCATCTTGCTTGGGGCCATCCGGATGGCCCGGACATGCCCCTACCAGAATCAGGCTGGAACAGAATGGAAACACAGACTCTCATAAACTAGAACAGTAATCACACTCATGTTATTTGTGGTTTATAGTCAAATACAATGGACTCCCAAAATCATCTTCTTTGGCTGCCAGAATCCACCTCTGTTACAATCAAAGATCCCTATCTTTCTCATAGAACGGAAATACAAGTTGCAACCTTAATCACATTCCTTTATTCAGTCTACTAAGTATATGACCCTGTGGGGTTAGAATTGGGTCTATTGTCTGGATGCCAGTCTGGGACACGATTCTGTCCAGCTGTATGTCCCAGTGACTAACCAGTTGTACGGGGAAGTTAGATGGGGAGGGGAAGGGGCAGATCGGGGTGGAGTTAGGGTGGGCAGTAGGAAGTCGTCGGCCCTGGACATACAGGGCTGATTCTAATGTCAGCCCTGTACGTCCGGGGCCGGCCACCTGCATGGGGAAGTTATTCCACCTCTGAGGTGGAATAACTTCCTTAGTTGCTAGGGGTCGGCAGGCCGGGGTCCAGAAAGCGGCAGGAGAAGGCAGTGAGCATTCCCAGCAGCCCGACCCTGGCCTTAGGAGGCCGGATTGGGGGTCAGGCTGTAGGGAATTCAGTGCTGGAGCCGGCAGCTTGGATTGCGGCTTTACAATGGAGCCACAGTGCCAGACTGAGTTAGTTCGTGCATGGCCTGTACATGCAGGCTGGGCTGAATCACAGTCCCGGCCTGCATGTACAAGCCTGATCATGATTCTGATCCCGTGGGGCTAGACGTGCCCCGCGGGATCAGAATCGCAACGCCTTCTGTACGTTCGGTTCAGACCGGGTTTACACAGGGCTTGTACGTCTGGGACGGAATCAGGCCTAATGTGTCTTTGAAACAGCATTGATATTATTAGGATGCAGAGAAAGTGTTTGCAGTGAGCCATCATGGTGAGTGAGGAAGTAAGGGGTGTATGTTACTTTGTATAACGTGGGCAGGACAGTTCCGTCTGTATCTTGTAACTTGTTTGTAGAAGGACAGAATGATTGGCGAGGCTGTAGGTCTGCTCGCGGTTCCTTGTTTGTGAATTGCTTTCAGCCCTGTATCAGTCCTCACCTAAGGGCCACACCAAATGCCCTCTGGCAAGGCCCTCAGGTGTGGGCCCGCCAGATGCAGGCACACCTGTGCATGCTAGTGCCTTTAAGTCCTGCTGCTAGGTTTCTCCTCGGCCCAATTGGCCGTGCTGGGGTGGAGCAAGAGGGCCTTAGCCTCCCACTCTGCTCTGGTGCCGCCGATCGGGAGAGGTGGAGGTGGAAAGAACCGGCTCCAGTGCACGCCGGTGCCTTTAAGTTCTGCTGCTGGATTTCTCCTCGGCCCGATTTGCTGTGCCAGGGTGGAGCAGGAGGGGCTTAGGAATGATCAGAAGACAAAAAATGCAATAAAACATCATCAAAATCTCAAATCTATTCTTATTATTCACCATCACTAAGGCAGTATTAGGAGGTGAAGTAGGAGAGGTGTAGAGAAGAGTGTTAAAGGAAATTCCATAATAGTGAGGGGAAACCTAGCTATAGCGGGGAAGTTCAACCATTGGTTCATTTCTAACAAATTGATCTTAAACCTTAAAAAAACTGATGTGTTTTGCATTAGAAAGTCCACAAATAATCTCTTTCTTCTTCTTTGATGGTAGCACAAAGTGAATTATCTTTTGTGTCCTCTTTTTGGAACTTAGGGATTTATCTAGATGAGTAATTTTTGTTGAAAAACAAATTTAAAAAGCAGTGGGTGTTGTGTTTTTCAATTTGCGATTGCTGAGGTGGTTGTGGCATGTCTTGCTTCCATCTAATTATTATTCTCTTATACAGGCCCCCATCATATGGACTATCGTAATGCCATTTATTTGAGTCTGCCTAGCAGTCATCTTCTAACTCTACAATTTGTTCAGAACTGCAGCAAAGCTACTGGCAAGGCATGGCATGAAAGAACATGTGCAGCGGATCAAGTTTAAGGTTTGTTTACTGATTTTTAGAACTTTGAGAAATTCCACTTCTTCATCGAGCTATTTACAGACATGTTTAACTTGGTATGATCCTGAACAAGTTTTGTGCTCAAGGATTCCCAGTCTTTTGGTGGTGCCCTCTCTCAAATATGCTAAGTTATCTGGCACAGACTCGATGGATTTTTCTATAACAGGTCCCAGGCTGTGGAATTCTTTGCTGGAGGAGTAACAGGCAGAGATTAATTTGTTGGAGTTAGGTCATATTTATTATTGGAGGCTTTTGATAAGGCTTTATGTTGACCTCTGCTTTTAGAGTTAGAATTATTCTGAGATTACTGTAGTTTATTTGTTTTAGAGTGTCCTTTATGTTTTAAATTTATGTTTGGCTTATAGTTTGTAGGTTTAGGCACATTTTTGAAAGAACGTGGAGAGGGGACCCTTGACAGGATGTGGAGAATTATGACGGTATTTTACAAGAGGTTCTGCCAAACATAGAGCCCCATGTAAATAGATGCAGAACTGCATAGATATGCCTTACCACATCTGGCAGGAGAAGTGATTTTAAGATGCTTCATGGGGGGAAAGCAGCCATGTCCCTGCCCCCACATATGCATGGGAGCAGTCTTTTAAAATCGCTGCTTCTATGGAGAAGATCACTAGATTCAGCACCACAAGTTGAGGCCCCTCCGATCATTGCCATTATCTTGCTGACTCTGAGCACTACCCCTCCCCTCTGTCCTAAAACACATAGTCCAAGTCACTCCATTCCCCCCTGAACGACCTCGATCCCCCAACTCCCCCTGAAGAAGCCTCGATTCTCCCATCCCTGATAAAGCAGCTTCAATCCCCATCCCCCCAAAGCAGCTCCAATCCTCCCATCTCTCCCCCCCCCCCCCAAGAGGTATATCAGCCAAAACTCCAGACAACTTCGATCTCACTATCACTCAGATGCCCCTCACAGCACAAAATCCTCTACCTGGCCGCCCATAATGATTATGGAAGCAATGTGTGCAACTCTATTTTATACTTTGCCGCATAGACTGGATTGAGAAACACCAACCCAAATGAACAAATGAGCTGCTTCAGCAGTCAGCAGGACGAGATTTCCACTGCTGTTTCACCTTTTCTTTTTTACAGACTGAGGAGTGGCATGCTCCTAGAAATGGCTCAGCGGGGGTGATAAGGCAAACAAACAGAGCTAGCATGCTCTGTTAGTAAATGACCTCATGATTGTCATATGATCTCCCTTGATATCTGAAGATTTTTTAAGAAGAAATGGACTTGAAGGCCAAAATACCCCATTAACACTGGAAAGTTCCAGAAGGACAGGGTACTATGAAATATTTATAGTGCGGTTGCCTCTGAGACCTGTTCAGCAAACACATGGAGGGTAATTTTATAAGTCGCGCCTAGATTTATGCCCTTATTTCATGCCTATTTTATAAAGTCAAATATGTGCATATTATAAAAGAGAGTGTAAGTTGCAAAGAACGTGCTTTCATTTAAGGGGCAATCACTTCCATCAGACCTAGAGCTGGTATAAATGCCTGCCCCTAGATTTCTACCAAATGAGCCTAAATTACAGTATTTCATATTTCACGTGCATAACTTTACACACTGCCCACGCTCCGCTTAGTTCTGCCCCTGTGCACGCCCATAGTGAAAGCACGCAGAGCAGATCAAATGTGTGCACTTATTTATAAAATAGTGCTTAGCATGCATGCATCCATTTATATGCATAAGTGGCCACTTACATGCATAAATGATAAAATACCTTGATAGATTTATGTGTATTGTTCATACATAAATCTAGGCAGTTCCTTAAAATTACCTCCATGAAGGACTTCAGCTTCCTCTATCTAGCACACAGATTGTAACCCATTAAAAAATATTGGCCTGTTCACTACAATACAATGGATTCAAGTCAAAGTCTTCTGCCAGACGGGAAGAAAGGGAAGATGGCAGCCGCTAGTGGAATCACCCTACCAGTCAAAGGAGTGGCGTTAAGAATAAATTTTGAAAGAGATTTCCCTCCAGGCCTCCTGGCAGGCAAAAGGACATATGTTGCCCTGGCATGCCATCTGGGATGGGAGTCAAATAAAGGCAAAAATGGGATATAGTTTGGTTGGCATTGTTTATTTTAAAGTGCTTTTTTTAAGCAGTTGGCATATTGGATACCTACCCTAAGCTTATACAAAAGCTTGACAATGCATGTTGATTAGAATTTGAATTGAAAACAAGGATATTTATACTGCATCACTTTTGTTTTTGTTTTTCTGCTATGTGGAACATTCCTTATTTGTTTTTTTCACCACAAAAACAATTTTTAGAATAAAATAATCCCACAGCCTTCTGTGGGCACATGTGAGACACTATTTACCAGAACTAGACAGAGCTGATTGGCTGAGTGGAAACTGTATCAAAACTTTAAATTTCAGAAAAACGCACAAAGTTTGCAAGTTCTGCTGAAGGCATCTTGCATTCTAAAGACAAAAGGTAAATTGTTTTATAATTTTTATTGGTAGGTTTAATCATTTCTTCTAATATTTCTGTTTTTACCATAAGAAATCCATTTAATGTAATGTTTTATATGTCTACATCTATTGATCTATACATATTTTATCTGTATCTGTAGTTCTGCATCAATATTGGTACAGATCTACAGAGATTTTTTATATCAAGTATAGACTACTAGAACCTGAATATAAGCAATCTAGAGCACAGTTAAAATGCATAAAAATTATTTAAAATTTGCACTGAAACCCATAAATCTTAAAATTGGTTCTCCAGGTACAGGGCGATAACCGCACAAAATGAGAAAATGATTTTAATTACTGTATATCACTATAATCATAGTTAAAGAATAATTTTGTTTCACAAAGAAGAGTTCTTGCAGAATAACTATGCAGGCAGTTATTAGCTTTCATAACAGCTAGAATGCTGATATTTTTTTCCTCAGCAAAAAAAAGATTAAAGTAAAATTGTAAATGCAGAAAACCTATTTCAATAAAAATGTCTTTACAAGCATATAGAAATAAAGGCCAATACATAAGACGCAGAGGACATATTTTTTTGAATTGGACTAAAAATACATTAGTGACAACCTTCTGAGAAAGTTTACTCCCTTCACTGGGTCAGTACAAAATGTCTAGCCAGAGAAAACATGAGGCATGAACTAGCTACAGGATCACGGGAACAGGAATCACCAAACCCTAGAGTATAAAACCATTGATGGCTGCTACTGTAATGTTCACAAGATTGTGATATTCTTTGGATGGCATTTCTTTAACAAAGACTGAAAAAATGAGCCATTTGCAGTCTGATTCATCAAGGTCTTTACATGGGATGTGCTTGAGTTAGTACACACTTGGGGGCCCTTTAAACACTGCTAACTGTTTAATGCTTGGGCATGCTAGCTATGGGCCCTCAAGACTCACCTTAACTGGCAATTGTGCGCTAATGTAGAGACTGAGCGAGTTAGAGGCAGAGTGTAGAGCACATTAGCGCATAATCATCCTCAATGTACCTATTTACCTAACGATAGCTCTACGGTTATTGTTAGGGGCACCCATATTAATTGTTCTGCACATTAACATACACATTAATGCGTTAACTGCTGAGAATATGCTGGTCATATTAAAAACACTTAGTAATTGCAAAACCTCAGCAGGATTTTAGTAAAAGGGCCTCTTGGTTTGCTAGCAAAATCGATTTAATACATTTTAATCTACGAATTCACATGTAAAGTTGATTTCCATTAGTTAAAAAGTTCCAATGCATTTTATTTACAAAGAAGTTTGCAACAAACCAAAACAAAAATTTGCAAAAATCATGAAAAGGTCAGAAAATGATCTGAGAATGAGCTAAAAAAAGTTTCTGTGTTTAGCTCTAGTCTTTACCCATAGAAACGATGGCAGAAAAGCCTTTTGAATCAGCCCCCTTTGACATGGCTCAGATAAGGTTAATAGTAGGGCAAAATAGGAGATAAGTGGTAAACAGACACTGTGGACGGGTGAAGGATAGATAGATAGATGAAGAAAGAAAGCTATAAATCCATAAGTGAGAGAGATATCACTCTGCTATATAGTGAACGAAGAAAGAAAGGAATGAAAAGGAGAAACTAAATGAAAAGAGGACTGCAGTCTGTTTCAAAGAAGTTTTAAACATACACTGTTTAACTGTCTTGGATTTCAAGCTGATTATATGCCAGTTCCAAATGCATTGCAAAAACGTTAACTGTCGACTGTGGAGGGGTAGCCTAGTGGTTAGAGCAGCAACCTGCAACCAGCAAGACCAGAGTTGAAATCCCACTGCCACTCTTGGGCAAGTCGCTTAACCCTCCATTGCCTCAGATATAAACTTACATTTGAGCCCTCTGGGGAAAGAGCAATACCTACAGTAACTGATTGCAGCTTGTCTTAAACTGCTACCAGAAGGTGTGAACTAAATGCTAATTAATATGAGATCTATTTGGGTGGTTTGAGAAGACTTAAGTGGAAATACATATATATGAAGGTGCATGCTTGCTGGCATTTTACATTTGAGCTCAGAGGCCTGCATTGGCTTTAGGGAAGGGGTGTGCATCTGTACTTTGCTCTTATCGTGTTGCTAACACGCTGCACTGCATTAACCAGCACACGGGTGTAATTTTATGCCATTCCTTGAGGAGGTGTTATATGCTCCCATGCTCACAGAAATGTTTGTGGTTAATGCACCTCCATAATATCTGTGCTAACTGTGACATGCCAGTTCTCGTGTTCTGCCAGTCCCTGCCCAATGGCATGCTACCCAGTTACCATGGGAGTTTTAGTAGGGTCCTTGCACTAACTGTAACGCGGTGTGTGACCATGCAGAAAACCCCTGCTATTGGTTAGCACACCCTAGTAAACGTGCTCCATAAAGACAGAACTGGACATGCAAGCAAAGAGAGAAACTGACAGGAAGAGTGAAGGGCAGATAGAGGGTAAGCCGTCAACTGTATTAAGACACTGAGCCTTACTCAATAAAGTTTATTGGCTCAATAGTCACCCCATGGCAGTCAGGATTGTTTTAACTGCCAGCCGCCGCAAGTAAAATAAAATCTGGATATTCAGCAGCAGAGCCCAGATAGTGGTTACTGCTAAGCTTCCGGATTGTGTGGGCACTATTGGACTAATTGCCTCCATTATACAGATTGCAGAGATATTCAGCTTCTATTTGGAGAGCTTCTTAAAACAGCACTTAGGACAGTCTTATAAGATATGCCATACTGGGTCAGACCAAGGTCCATCAAGTCGAGTATCCTGTTTCCAACAGTGGCCAATCTAGGTCATACGTACCTAGCAGTTTCCCCAAAAGACACAGGTTCCTCAATGCTTGTATTGGGGCAAGCAGTGGTTATTCTGGGTTCACTTTAATAATGGTTTATGAACCTTTCCTCCAGGAACTTGTCCAAACCTTTTTTTAAACCCGGCTACACTAACAGCTTTTACTACATCCTCCGGTAGCAAATTCCAGAGTTTGATTGCATGTTGAGTGAAAAAAATATTTTCTCTAATTAGTCTTAAATAGTTTACCCTGTAGCTTCATTGCATGTCCCCTAGTCTTCCTATATTCTGATAACGTAAACAATCAATCTACGTTTACCAGTTCCACTCCGTTCATTAATTTATAGACTTCTATCATATCTCCCCTCAGCTCTCTGTTTTCCAGGTTAAAGAGCCCTAACCTTTTTAGCCTTTCTTCATAGGGGTATCCTTCCATCCCCTTTACCATTTTGGTGGCTCTTCTCTGAACCTTTTCTAATAACGCTATATCCTTTTTAAGATACGGCGACCAGAATTGCACACAATATTCAAGGTACGGTTGCACCATGGAACGATACAGAGGCATTAAAATAACCTTTTTGCTCATCTAGAATCCGAATAACTATCCAGAGAGTGGCACTGAAAATTTCTGCCATTCAGATAAGTCACGTCTCTGCCTCACACACACCCCGGCACTCCCCAGGCAGTGTTGCAGAATATTTCTTTCAGTGGCATTTATCCGGATATCAGATGCTGCTACACAGGTAAAATGCTTTTGGATCTTGGCCAGTATATTTCCAGAGGAGTGGAGGAGTAGCCTAGAGGTTAGAGCAACAGCTTAATAGCCAGGAGATTGGAGTTTGTATCCCACTGGCACTCCTTGGGCAAGTCATTTTACCCTCCCTTGTTGCTGAAGCAACGGCCTGGCAATCTACCTCCAGGTATACCTTGCCAAGAAACCCCAGGAGCTGCCGGGTTGCCAGGAGTCAGCATTGACTTGATAGCACTTAAAATTATTTTTCCATAGGCAAAGAATGAAAAATAATCCTGTCTGAGTCTTTCTTTCACATGCTCTTCTAGGGATGTGTTTTTGCACACATTTATTTTAAATGTACACTTAGGGGCACTTTTACTAGTGCAAGATTTAATGTGCAGTAGCTGTTAGCATGGGCCTGTGTTTCTTCCTTTTTCTCTTTCCCCCTCTTTTTAACCTTACCTTAAACCTTTTAGGTGTAAACCACTTTGATACACTGTGAATCACAATATATAAAGTCCTGCAATAAACAAAAACTTAAAAATTCCATGCTGACTGCTTAGGGCACTGTGGGTTATGGGCAGACATTGGGTCTGGATATACAGCTAGTTCATGGTACATTACTGTGTTCTATCATAGCTTCTGATAGTGTGGGGACACTTAGGGCTCCAATCACCCCCAAAAAGACATCCTAACCCTTCACAGTATCTATACTTACCCCCAAATCTCCTCATCAACATTTCTATCCCTCCCAACCCTGCTCCCATCAGCTTCTGACTCCCCCTGCACTTACAGGGACTTTCCTTGCTGTCTAGTGATGGGCAGGAATGATCCCCGGTGCTCTAACCCACATTCCTGCTCAGGTTCAAAATGATTCCTTTGACACAGATGGGAAGCTATCTCTTTGCTAGTTGTTGGTAAACATAGAACTTCCTTTGAAAATTGACTGTGTTTCTAAAGCCGCATTATACAATCAGACCCAGCAGAGGCTGATCTTACTGAGCTGGATGTCCAAAGAATAGGAGGAAACTGCTGAGGTGACAAAATATTTTAAAACATCCAGTTCTTCACTGAATCCTTTTTTTCATTCTGTAGTTTATGATTTTGATATCAGCCCAGTCCCCTAATTGACCTCAATTCACAATGCACAGAGTAGTTAAATCATAGTTTTGAGATCTTTTGTTGCAAATGCAGTGTGCACCAACTCCTATTAACCCAGCAGCTGCTGGGTTTCCTTGGCAGCATGACCAGACGTAGATTGCCAGGTCTTTCTTCCAAGGCAATGAAGTGACTTGCCCAAGGCCACAACAAATGCTAGTGGGAATCAAACGCTGGTCTCTTGGCTAGTAAGCCAGTGCTCTAACCACTAGACTATTTCTCCATTCCTAGTACTTGTGATGCTATGTGTTATTTGTGATTTATGCTTTCATTTCAAATGTCGATTTGTAATTGGCGTTGAATGGTGACAAAAGATGGAATAAAAACATTTTAAATAAATAAATAAAGGTATCAAATTTAAATAAAAGTGCTCCGCCCGCAACAAAAGAGAAATCAGAAGAGAGGAAGAAGCATCCAAACGATTCTGCCAGTGTTATTTGCCAACTAAATGATCAAAACCTATTTCTGTTACTGTGGCTTTAAACAGGGGCAGCACCAGAGCTAGCAAAAGGGAACTTTGACATTTGCTTCAGGCAGCAGTACAATGGCAAAGAGATGCAAATTGCAGCAATCGAATTAGCCCATCCCACCACTATCCACAGGGTCACCAGCCCTCAACATTAACTTGAAAGCATCTAACAACAACAAACCTTTCCACTTTACGTAGGGTTGATGCTGAGATTCTGTTGATATATTTTGTTGAAAGGTTAGAAGAAAACACAGCAAAACAATAAACAGCTAAGGTGGCAACCACGGTTTTGAGACAAGGAATGGGCAGGGACTTCACCTTGTAATTCACACGGATGGTCATTACCATGTGTTAACTGTTACCACAGCAGATCATGTGCAGCAGTTAATCGAGGTTACTTACCTATAACGGGAGTCCTCCGTGGACAGCAGGATAAGTCAGTCACACCTGGTGACATCATCCGACGGCACCGAGGACGGAAGTACTCTCTCTAATCCAAAAGGGATTTCCCTTCTGGGCGTGATCCACCTGGCCCTACCTCCAGGGACGCTCCTAGCCAGCCACTAGGTCCCGAGCTGCGCCAGTTGCTAGGGGCGTTGGTAAGCCAGGAGACGGGCCCCTTGCAGGAGAGGTAGGGTGGGAGCGTGTGGCTGACTTATCCTGCTGTCCACAGAGAAAACCCGTTACAGGTAAGTAACCTTGATTTTTTTCCAAGAACAAGCAGGATGAGTCGGCCACACCTGGTGCCTCCCTAGCTGCGAAGGGCTGAGGTGGAAGGGGTCCTGTCAGGACATATACGTGGATGCAGGGATGCATCAACATGGGTTTATTAGCGGGCGAGTGACACCCAAGGTGCAATGATGAAGGTGCAAGAGTGCAAGGCAACATGGTGGTAAAACAGAACATGTGCAAAAAACAGGTGCAGAACATGTGCAAATGGCAAAAAAAACCATGTGCAAGACAGGGTAGCATGACATCAACAAGCGCAACACAGCAATAACAGGTATAGGAGTGGAGGAGTGGCCTAGTGGTTGGGGCAAGGTACTTCAGGCCAGATGGTCGGGGGTTCAAATCCCACTAGAGGACAGCAACCTTGGGCCGGAAGGACTGGGGTTTCTAGTCCTACAGGTGCTCCTTGTGGTCTTGGGCAAGCCACATAACCCTCCATAGCCCATGTTCCCTGTAAAATAGTTATCTCCAAGTTATAATGCCCTGTACAATGCAATTTCAGTTTGTTCAATGTAAACCGCACTGATGCAGAATAGCGCGGTATATAAGAGAATGTAAATAAATAAATAAAATAAAATAAATATGTCATAAATAAGGCGTGCGAAAACAGCAACACCAGTAAGGTGCAAGTAGGAACCGGACAAGGGATGGCAAGGGCCCTCATGAGGTACTGATGTCAGGTCCAGGTTAGGGCGCAGGTCCGTCGGCTGTGGTCAGGACTGCTTGCCCGAAGAAGTGATCTGCCTTCGCCGTGAGGTCGTGGCAGTAGTATCTTCGGAAGGTATGGAGGGAGGTCCAGGTGGCCGCTTTGCAGATATCGACTACCGGAACTGAACACAGGTTGGCAATGGTGGTGGCCAGTGCCCTCAATTGGTGAGCGTTGACCGGGGGTGAGAGCCCAGCACCGGCTTGGTCCAAGCAGAAGGGTATGCATGAGGAGATCCAGAGGGATAGGGTATGCTTGGTGACAGGGCGTCCAGGATTGTTCTGGTCGTAGGAGACAAAAGGTTGTGTGTCACACCTCCGGGTTGCAGTCCTGAGGAGGTAGAGGCACAGACCCCTGATGCAATCGAGTGTGTGGAGCCATTCCTTCTCTGGGGAGGAGTGGAGTTCCGGGTGGAAGGTAGGAAGCTCTATTGTCTGGTTGATGTGGAAGGCCGAGGCTACCTTTGGGGCAAACCTGTGGTGTGTTTGGAGGGATGCGCGATCATTGGTGAGCTGTGTGTAAGGCGGGTGCCCCACCAGGGCCTGGAGCTTGCTGATTCATCTGGCTGAAGTGATGGCTACTAGGAACAAGGTCTTCCAGGAGATGTGCTTCAAAAGAAGGCAATGTAAGCTGGTTGAGGACAACGTTGAGGTCCCAGTGTGGTACGGGCCTTCTGATGGGAGGGTGGAGGTTTGACAAGCCCTTCATGACTCGAGAGACGATGGGCAGTTGCGCGATGGAGCTGTCCCCAGAGTGGTCATGGATTGTGTCTGCAGGCCTTGTTGTGACAGTCAGGCTAGATACTGCAGAATTTGTGGCACCGGGCATGTGAAGGGGTCTAGTTCTTGAAAGCAGCACCAGGAGGTGAAGTGCCGCCATTTGATGCCATACGATTTCCTGGTTGGAGGGCGACGTGCTGCAAGGACCACCTGTTTGACCTCCTGAGGTAGGTGGAAGGGCAACAGAGCTACCCGCTCAGCCTCCAGGCTGTCAGAGCTAGGGTCCGCAGGTTGGGATGGAGCATGCTCCCGCCATCCTGCGAGAGCAGGTCTGGCACCTGGGGAAGCCAGATCAGGGGGATTTAGCGCCAGGTGGTTGAGGAGCGGGAAGCAACCTTGGTACAGCCAGTGCAGTGCCACAAGGATGGCCTATGCTTTGTCGGAGATGATGCGCTGGATGGTCATGGAAATCAGAGGAAGGGGGGAAAGGCCCCCAACCCCCATGACATGTCAAATGCATCTACTGCATGGCTGCGTGTGGAGGGGCGCTTCGAACAGAAGGTATTGCATTTTGTGTTCTTCTCTGTTGCAAAGAGGTCAGTCTCCAGGCGGTCCCACCTCTGGAAAGGGGAGCAAGCAACCCTGGGGCTTGAAGGACCATTTGTGCGGGTTGAGTTGTCAGCTGTCTGTCTGCCAGCTCGTTTTCCAGTCCAGGCAGGTAAGAGGCTCGGAGGAGGCAGTGCTTGGAGACGGCAAAGGCCCAGATCTGAAGGGCTTCCCTGCAGAGGGGCCAAGAGCCCACCCCGCCCTATTTGTTGATGTAAAACATGGCCACCTGGTTGTCTGTTTGGAGGAGGACTCCCTTCCCGCTGATCAGGCTCTGAAAGTCCTCCAGGGCATACTGCACAGCCCTGAGCTCGAGCAGGTTGATGTGACATTGCCACTCCTGTGCTGATCAGGCTTCTTGGGTTGGGAGATGGAGACAGTGTGCCCCCCAGCCCACTGGGGAGGCGTCGATGGTGATGGTCAGTTGATGTACTGGCTGGGCGAGAGGTTCTTCTCGCAGGCCCACCACTGGAGGGAAGTGATTACTGCTGTGTTCAACGGCTGTGAGTGTTGAGACCAGTGTGCCCACAGGTGCCACTGGAGGTGGCGCATATGGAGCTTTGCTAGGGGCACTACCTGGGTGGCCGCTGCCATGTGGCCCAGGAGGCGAAGAAGCATCTGAGCGGTAGAGGTCTCTTCTCTGGGATGCGTTGTATGAGGTTCATGATGGTGTCCTTCCGATGGTGGGGAAGGAAGGCCCTTGAGGTGCTGGTGTCTATGACAGCTCCGATGAACTCCAGATGTTGGGAGGGGTGCTGATGTGATTTCTGGTAGTTCACCAGAAACCCCAGTGACAACAGCAGGGAGATGGTTGCGTGGGTCGCATGTGTGACCTCCTTTAAGGAAGGGGCGAAGATCAGCCAGTTGTCAAGTTACAGAAAAACACATATTCCCTGCTTGTGGTGATGCACAGCTGCGACGGCAACACATTTTGTAAATACCCGGGGAGCAGGTGACAGGCCAAATGGAAGAACTTTGTACTGGAAGTGGCTCCCCATGGCCTGGAATCATAGATATTGCCTGTGGTCCGAGTGTATAGGAACATGCGTGTGTGCTTCAAGTAAGTCCTGGGAGGTCAGCCATTCCCTATGTTGGATAAGGTAGAGGATGGACCCAGGCGAGTGCATCCTGAACTTCTCCTTGGCAATGAATTTGTTGAGCATGCGGAGGTCGAGAATGGGGCACATGCCTCCTGATTTCTTGGGAACCAGGAAGTATCTGGAGTAGAAGCCACTGTTCCACTCCTCTGTTGGGACGGGTTCTATTGCGTTGGAAGATAGGAGGGACAGAACTTCCACTGCAAGGGCAGGGAGGGACGAGGCAGATGTGTTGCAAGGGGGAAGTCCGTGCTGCACCGGAGGTGAGAGAAATCTTATTCGGTATCCTTCCTTGATGATCACTAGGATCCATTTGTCTGTAGTGATTGATCTCCAGACCAGTAGGAACATGGTCAGCCAGCCCCCTGTAGGGTGGTTGGCCTTGACCCTCATGTCAAAAAGCCTGGTTGGCCTTTCCTGCCCCAGGTTGGTAGGCCTTTTGCTGCTTCCTCTCTCGCTGGCGAGGCTTCTGTCGGTAGGAGGTCTGAGGGGGCTGCGGCTTGTAGCGAGGCTGCTGCCATTTTTGGTAAGAGCCGTACTGGCGTCTAGAGGAAGAGAAGGAGTAGGGCTTCTGATGGTAAGAGTTTTTGTGGCTGAACCGCTCCAGGCCCTCGTCCACGAGGGTCTGCAGCGTTGTGCAGTGGTCTTTCAGGGCGTTTACAGCATCATTGACTTTGTCACTGAATAAGGTGTACCCTGCACAGGGAGCATCTACAATGCGATCGTGAGTTTCCTCTCGCAATCCCGAAGCTTTGAGCCAGGCTAGGCGGTAGGCAGATATAGCAGTCACTGCAGTGCATGCCGCAACGTCAAAGGTGTCAAAAGCTGCCCGCACCTGATGCTTTGTGCACTCCTGCAGATCTAGCATGGTGGAGGAGGCAGCCGCCTGCGTCTCTTGGCTGAAAGAGGAGATGGTTGTTTTTAGCTTCTCCACAAGGATGTCTTGGTATAGGGTCTGCAGCAACTGGTGGGTGAACACCCTGGCGCACAGCATTGCCCCCCAGAATGCTTTTCTACCAATGTATTTGAGCAGTTTTAGTTCCTTGCCTGGAGGGTATTTGGCGTAAGTCCGTGTGGATTTTGAGTATTTGAGTCCAGACTCCACCACTTTGGAGTGGTGAAGGAGCTGAGTTTTGTCAAATCCTGGAGAGGCTTGGACCTGGTATTTGGCATACAGTTTCCAAGATGCAGGGGGTCCTGTGGTGGGATTCTGCCACAATGTGAGGAGGTTCTCGCTTCGCTTGGGGTGTACAGGGATAGGCGCAGGAGATCTAGGAGCCTCTAGGAACTTCCGCGCTGCCTGGGTCTCGGGGCGCTGGTCAGAGGTGTCACAGGTGCTTGGAAGATTCAGGGCATTTGCGAACTTCCAGACAAACTTGGGATAGGTCAGGTCCTCACAGTTGCTGGATGGTAGGTCTGCTCCTGGAGCGGGGGTCTCTAGGTCTGCTGAAAGGGGGTTCTCCACCGAGGCCAGAGACTCTGGAGTTGTGGCTTCTTCCCCGTTGCTGGGAGCTTCCCCGAGGCAGAGTGGGAGTGAGGGCACGGAGATAAGGGCGGCGCCCTTGGAAGGTGCCGGGGAGGGGGGTATCTGCATGTTGCCGGGGGAAGCAACCCCTGGTGCAGTGGGGCAGTTTTGCACAGTGGCCGGAGGAGCGTGGGCCCACTGGTGAAACAGGCTGGAGAGCAGACTGAAGAACAGAGCAGAGGTGTCAGGCACTCTTGATAGCCTGAGCCCAATGCCAGCGGTATCCAGATGCTCTGGCTGCTCCAGGAGGGGCACAGCTTGAGAGGAGGCTGCAGCTTGCGGCGGAGGGAAACCAGAGTCATAGATCTTCTCCAGGCCGGGAGGGGAGGTGTACCTGCTTGCAGGGGTTAAGTTCGAGCTGTGTCCTCTGCTTCTGGGAGTCGGGGGAGAGCTGGTGTGCCTGCGATGCCAATGGCGGCTCCTGCCAACGTGGCGGTGCTTCCTGTGCTGGTGACTGTTGTTGGAGCTGCTGCTGCTACTGCTGTGTTACCTCCTGTGCTGCTTTCTGTGCTGTCCGGAGCGATGGCGCAGGCTGGAGCGGTGTTTCCATGCCGAGCGGAAGTTTTGGCAGTAAGAGCGTCTGTCCTGAGAGCTGCCCCTCCTGTGGCGTCGATCGCTCTGGTGCCGACCAATAGCGCCGCGGTGGTAGGAGTCAAGCATGATGTTAGACTCCAAGATGGCCGCCACCATGGGAGCCTTGTGAGCTGGGAGGAAAGGGGTTCCTTGAAGCTGCCGGGCTGTCTGGAGAGAATCCCCTGAAGGGGAGAGAGGTCCCAGGGCTGAGTGGCTGCAGATGGAGGCCTGAGCAGGCACATCCGGAGCCATGGAAGGAGTCAGCAATGGCGGGGAGGCCACGTATGAGGCCTCATGGCCCTAGGCGTCCTCGGGAAGAGCTCTGATGCAGGAAGGGAGAGCTGGTGTCTCAGGGAAAAGTTCCTGGAGGGCGTTCCGGCGTGATTTTCTTGCCTGTGGAGACATCTTGGTGCAGTGTGCATAATCTTCAACTCTATGGGAGATCCCAAGGCAGCAGAGAAAGCGATCATGTGAGTCCACTGAATTCATCTTTCTTGAGCAGCCCGGGCATTTTTTAAACCCTGGTTTGGGCATTTTGGTTGATTGGTGGTCTATAAAGTCTTTATTTTAGGTAGTAATTAAGGAGAGTAGGAGAGTCCGTCTTGCTGGCAAAGTGGAAGAGGTGAAAGTGGTTGGCTAGGGGTGGGGCTGGGAGTAGGGCCAGGTGGATCACGCCCAGAAGAGAAATCCCTTTTGGACTAGAGAGAGTACTTTAATCCTCAGCGCCATCAGATGACCAATGTTCTCTCTAATTTTCTGTAGGCTGTGTGCGCATAAAATATCAGCTGTGCAGCTTTTGAAGGAAGGTTACATTTTTGTGCGCCACATAACGACACTCGGAGTTATATACTTTAAAATTTGACTACATGTCAGAATACAGTATGTACACCACATTGATTGCACTAGAAAATATTGTAGAACTTGTGAAAACCGTAAATACACAACAACTTTTCAATTTTAAGAATGTCTGTGTTGTTTTCTATTAGAATCAGAACCGTAATTTTTGTGCGCTCTGTTGTAAAGTATGTGCGCTCACTTGGCGAGGTGTGTGCACGCGCACACGCGCACAGCTTAGAGGGAACAGTGCAGATGACGTCACCAGATGTGGCTGACTTATCCTGCTTGTCCTAGGAGAACCACCACCACAATGGGTGTAGTTAACAGTATCATGTTATCTTTCATCAGCTAACATGCAGTAGCAACCTTTTCTCCTAAAAAACTGCAAAGCTTTATCACAACTAACAAGCAGGGGCTTTAATGAATAAGCTTGATATCTTCTTGATCAATGGAGCTTAGAAGTTTCAATAACAATTATGCATTGCAGGGAAAAAGATCAATGTAAAAATATTACCAGGCTGCTCAGGTATCACCCAACATCTTTGCTCCTATCTCATCAAGGAACTATCTATAGTGGCTGCAACTCAGCTGAATGGGTTTCAGTTAATGATAAGTCCAAAGCAAAAATTTTGGTTCGTTTTCTGTTCATTGAGTTTTTTCCTGATTGTGAGATCTTTCTTCAGTTCATTTCACATATTTTTTAACAAAGAAAATTATAACATGCTAATCATCTTAATGCATGTTAATTTGTAGATTAACGTGTATTAAATGAGTTTAAGGTATACTACAGGGAGCATATTCAAAATGGTTTAGCTGGTCAGCAGATCTACTAACCGACTAAACCGTGTTCAGTGAGATAACCAAAGAAATTAGTGCCACTGAATAACACCTCCTACCCAGTTTGTATGCCCATATGCTAACCACTTAAAGGTATGTTTACTAAAGGTTTTAAATGAAAGTTAATAAAATTAATGTGTTAAGTGCCTACAGTCAGTTTTTTACTATGGACATAGTGACATTTACCATGTGTTAATTTCATTAACACAGGTTAATCTTTAGTACACATGTCCCTTTAGGGCATTCCAAGATCGTAGTGGAGACGGCAACCAAAATTAGCCAGGCACTGGTGATATTCAGCCATTGACCAGTTAAACTTAACCAGCTAAGTGTAGACCAAAAAAATTCCCGGCCTGACTTTAGTCGATATAGCTATCTGGCCAGTGGTTGAATATCACCACTGACCAGATAGCTAATTTGCTATTCAGGCAGACCAGATATTCAATGCCAGTGGCCAGATATGGCCCTAGCATTGACTCTCCAGGTTTAAATTAAAGCAGCAACAGTCAGCCGCTTTAAGTGTGTCGGTCACTGCTGCTGAATATGCTTGCCCGCATTTTTAAGGCATGCTAACAAACTATATGTGTGCTCATGAATGCACATCTATAGTATCTAGCTCTCATTGTAGGGCAAGGGTCTCACATGCCAGTCTGAGAGGGCCACAAACCAGTCAGGTTTTAAGGTTATCCCTAATGAATATTCATGAGATAGATTTGCATACAGTGGGACAACTCTATTTCATGCATACTCGTTAAGGATATCCTGAAAACCTGACTTGTTTGTGACCCTCCAGGACCAAAGTTTGAGACCCCTGTTCTAGAGACCAACAGATGTACTATTTCTCCATCTATTCACTCTTGCATTTTACTAGTAAGATCTTTTGGACATTCACCTGCAAAATTCTGGCAGAGCTAGCTCTATAAACTGTTAAAGGTCTGTCTCCAAGAAAGCTGGAATGAAGCATATAGCTACAGATTCCTTATTAGGAATCCATTAGGGCAGCAGTTTTCAATACAGTTGTCAGGATACATCCAGCCAGTCAGGTTTTCAGGATATCCACAGTGAATATGCATGGATAGATTTGCAAGGGCAATGCATGCAAATCTATTTCACGCGTGTTCATTGTGGATATCCTGAAAACCTGAATGACTGAGTGTGTTCCAAGTACTGTGTGCAGAACCCCTGCATTAGAGCAAAATATAGAGATATTCTTTGTTCAAATGCAATTGCTGTAGTAATGCAGTGTGGTGGAAATAAATTTATAGCTGTCAGTTTTCAATAACATATCCGACAGCAAGGCTGCATGTGTAATCTGAGGCATGCACAAAAAAACCCGATGTTGAAATGCAAAATATTTACATGAAGTGAATTTAAATACCAGGGGGTCAATTTTCAGCCAGTGCAGTCAGTGTATTAGTCACTGCCATTGGTGCTTAGCTTAATGTCTATATTCGGAGCCTCTATTATATTTTTTAAGCAGTGACTGCACCAGCAATACTATTCCACACACCTACAATAATGAGGGTCATCAATACCGTGGGTGCAGTTAACTTCACCTTCTGAGGTGGAGATAATTGCACTCATGCTAGTTGCAAGATGCACCATTAGTGTGTGTTGTACATCCACGTGCATGATAGCGCTCATCATGCCACTCTCCACCCCCTAACCCATCCATTTCCCGCTCTAATGCATTAAGCGCAATTAGCGTGGGAAACGGTGTGTGCTCTCCCAGCCACAGTCTAAGAGTTACTGTAGGCAGAGCACGAGGATAACACACGCCAGAACCCACACTAACTGCATCGTGTACTTTAGTAAAAGGGCCCCAACCAGTCTACATGCACACAAAACTCCCAACTCTGCAGTTCAAACCTGAGTCCAACTTCCTCTTTTCATAGGTTAGAGGTTCCTAGACATATGGAATAACAATGTTTTATGTTTTAAAACATCGGAAACAAAGGTGTATTTCTATGCTATATCTTGCAGGAATCCTTGAAAATGAAAGTTATTCTTGTCTGTCTGTGTCTCTTTACTCAAGGACACGCAGTGCCGGTAAGTATTATATGATCCCTTTGCACTTGCTTAGCTCCTGTGTTCTGTAGCCCTGCAAGAGTTTCTCAATGCACCATTAGGGTCAGTGAGCTGAGTGTGGAAATATACTGTGCAATCGGTCTCGATTACAGATAGATCTGAGCCTTGGTTCCCCATTCTTTTATCCCTGGCTAATCGATGAGCGAATGTACTGTACAGCTTGTGCCTGGAGGCAGCAGAAGCTCCTCCCCATGCAAAGGAGCAGGGCAAGGGGATGAAAGCTGTTCATTACTATGAGTTATTGGCCTGATGGAACAGGAATGGGGCTCTGCTTCTGTCAGCAGCAGGGAGGATTAATGGTGTGGGACAGTGGGAGACGTCTGCTTTCTGTAAACAAACATCTATCCCCTCACAGTGTGTGGAGGTGGTGGGACAGTCCCTTAGAGCTATCATTTTTAAATATCTTGTAGCAGTAATATCTTTCTGCTGAATGAGTAGCCTTTGATGTTAGCAGCCTTAACAAGGCATTTTCCCAGCAGGTGTTATGCTGCTAGATAAGAAACTTAGAGGATAGCTAACATACTAGGTGGCCTGTACAAGAAGAATCCATTTTGTAAAATAAAACGTTCAAAAAGAAAGAGTGGCATCCCTCAGGGCTACTTGCATGTACATGGGGAGGGTAATTTTATAATCGGGCGCCTAGTTTTAGGCACTCAAAAGGTGCCTATCCTGAGCCTATTTTATAAAGTGTGCACCTACTTCTCTTTACAAAATAGGGGGGGGGGGAGAGGGGGGGGTGGAAAAATCTAGGTGCCTGCTTTTATACCTGCATCTCAGTCTGCTCCAGTATCTCATGACTTATGTGCATGAATTTAGGCTCTGCCTGCTCTCCACCCCACACTGAAAGCGCATTCAACTGCACTTAGGTGTGCGATTACTGAATAGCGATCACTAAAGCATATGTCTAAGTGCTCAGTTACGAACATAAGTCCTTTAAATAGGGACTTAAGCGCCTAAATGGTGCTTATCCTTAGGCGCCTTCCTTATAGAATCAGCCCCTAAGTAGTGATTTCACTGCATATACATATCAGTGTTGCCACTTACATAAAGGAGTGGCCTAGTGGTTAGCACAACAGCCTAACAACATACCTGAGCCAGATAATTCTTAGACAATTAAGTTGGTTCAATAAATAGCCATATTCTAGTGATGATATAGTATTTGGTTTACAAACATCAATGGAAAGTCACCTATTGTGGAAAGATACCTTCAGGTTTTCAGAAGATCATATAAAGAACCTAAGCAAAGAAACCACCCCCTTTACAGGGAAGGTTCTAAACATTTTGAAGATAAGCATTGCCTTTTAAAATAATTAGAAAAAAGTCAAAAAATATTTTGAAGATATGAATTATAACCAGATTTTGATCATTAACTAAATGGCGATATACTGGGTCATTGATGCATCAAAAGGCACTGAATTGAACCTAAACAATTAAGTCGGTTCAATAAATAGCCATGTTCTAGTCTGAGACCCCATCGCCTTTTCTAAGAATTATCTAGCTGAGGTACGTTTTATTTCTAAACAGTTATAATTTCAAAGGTTAATAGTGGAGCTGACCTAGTACGACAACTGTGAAGTGTAAGAAGCTCTGAAAAGTGACGATATAGTATTTGGTTTACAAACATCAATGGAAAGTCACCTATTGTGGAAAGATACCTTCAGTTTTTCAGAAGATCATATAAAGAACCTAAGCAAAGAAACCACCCCCTTTAGAGGAAAGGTTCTAAACATTTTGGAGATAAGCATTGCCTTTTAAAATAATTAGAAAAAAAGTCAAAAAATATTTTGAAGATATGAATTATAACCTGATTTTGAGCATTAACTAAATGGCGATATACTGGGTCATTGATGCATCAAAAGGCACTGAATTGAACCTAAACAATTAAGTCAGTTCAATAAATAGCCATGTTCTAGCCTGAAAACCCATCGCCTTTTCTAAGAATTATCTAGCTGAGGTACGTTTTATTTCTAAAAAGTTATAATGTCAAAGGTTAATAGTGGAGCTGACCTAGTACGACAACCATTTAGAACCCATAGCAAACCCACCGTATCGTAACAGCACTACCAGGACTCACAAAGCAACAGACCCTACCTATCAAAAGGCAACACTGCAAATATTAAACCAATACATTTCAGAGAATAACAATACATGACCTACTGGGGAAAGAGAACAAGGGCAATGTCAAATAGAAACCATATAAAAAGAATATCTCAGCTCAGTTACACATGCAGAACATAGACCATCACCAAACAAGGAATCACAATTTAGAAACAGGAAGACAATAATTAAACTGGGAACCCCAAAAGCCAAACTTGGAATGTACAACAACACCGTAGAAATAAAACTATAAATTAATTTCCTCTTCTACTAAACAAAACACAGACGTTACTGATGCACATTTCCCAGCGCTGACATATTCCAGTTAATAAATTCAAAATAAAGAGATATTTTTCTACCTTTTGTGCATTTTTTTCAGTTGCAATTGCTCCAGCCACTTTCTTCTGATTACTTCGTGTCTTCTGCTAACTCTCCATCATCTGCTGTCCATTTGTCCTTTCTTCTCTCTTCTAGTTTTTTTCCATTCTCTCTCTACATCTGCTTTAACATACTAATCCTTTTCCTTTTTGCTCTTTCCTCATTCCTATTTCATCCACTCAAATTTTACCCCTCCATCTTCAATTCCCACATACTCTTCCAATACCCGGCCAATTGTAGATTTGTCTTCCCTTCCACACAAAATATTTTTCCCCTCTCCATTTCACTCTCCCAGCCCCAGCCCATTCTGATCCTCCCCCAAAATCAGCTCCCTTCTAGTTCCAGCCCCACCCAGCATCCGCTCCCTTCTAGTCCCCACATCAGCCCATTTCCAGTCCTAGCCCCCCATCAGCCCATTTCCAGTTCTAGCTCCCCTGTCCATTTCCAGTCCTATCCGAGTCCCTCCATCAGCTTATTTCCAATCCCAACCCCCCATCAGCCCATTTCTAGTCCTTTTCTAGCCCCATCATCAGCCCATGTCAAATCCTAGCTCCCCTTCCACTCAGCTCATTTCAATTCAAGCCCCCTATGAGCCTACTTCCAGTTCCAGCCCCTCCATGAGTCCATTTCAATCCAAGCCCTCACCACAGCCCATTTCCAATCTTAGCTCCCCAAACAGCCCATTTTCAATCCTAGCCCCTCCATCAGCCCATTTCCTGTCCTAGCTACCCCCCACTCAGCCCATTTCCAGTCCTAGCTCCCTCCCCTCACAGCCCATTTCCATTCCAAGCCCCCCTCCCCATCAGCTATTTGCAGTTCAAACCCCCCTTCCACTCAGCCCATTTCCATTCCAAGCCCACTCCCCATCAGCTATTTGCAGTTCAAGCCCCCCTTCCACTCAGCCCATTTCAATGCCAAGCCTCCTCCCATCAACTATTTGCAGTTCAAGCCCCCTTCCACTCAGCCCATTTCCAGTCCTAGCAACCCCCAACCCATTACCATTCCTAACCCCCCTCATCAGCCCACAGCACATTACCAGTCCTAACCCCATCAGCCCACCTCAAGTCCTAACCCTCCCATCAGCCCATTTCCACTCCTAGCCCCCCATAGACCATTACCAGTCCTAACCCCCCCCCATCAGCCCACAGCACATTACCAGTCCTAACCCCATCAGCCCACCTCAAGTCCTAAACCTCCCTCCAGCCCATTACAAGTACTAACCCCTCTCCCTCCCATCAGCCCAGGGAAAATTAAAACTAAAAAAAAAAAGCTGGCGGCTACCGCCGCCGCAGCAGTGGCAGAATCAAGTGTCCCGCGGGGCCCCCCTGCCCGGCAGAGCACTCCCTCCCACCCTCCCTAACTGCCTGCCTGCTTGCCTCAGTCCCTCTCCGCTTTGGCTTAGAGCCGCGAAGGGAGAGTTACTCCCTCACGGCTCTGTTAAGCCCACTGGAGCTTATGGGAAATTTCCCATCTGCCCCGGCGGGCTTAACAGAGTCGCGAGGGAGAAACTCTCCCTTCGCGGTTCTGAAAGCCGAAGCAGAGAGGGACTGAGGCAAGCAGGCAGGCAGAGAGGGAGGGAGTGCTCTGAGGGCAGAGGGGCCCCGGGGGACACTTGATTCTGCCGCTGACGCAGCATCGGCAGCAGCCAGCTTTTTTTTTTTGTGTTAAATTTACTTTTAAAGCAGAATGTTCTTTGCATGGGGCCCCCTGAAACGCGGGGCCCTGTGCAAAAAACATTCTCACTCAATGGACGGGCCGGCCCTGCAGAGAGGTAAACACAATTCCCTTCCCCTCTCCGCAAACAACCTTCCAAACCCCAGGTTGAAATGAGAAGTTACCTGTGGTTTATGTGTGACAGGTACAGATGCCAATTTTGAGCAGTATTGTCTGGGACAAACATGCTCTGCCAAGGTCACTAACCTCAAAAGCTGCCCACTCTGCAGAATGATACTGCTCCTGCAAGATATTTAGCAATGTAAGCTTTTAGGCATTAAGCCCCCCCCCCACCCAATAGATTGTAAAGGAGGTAGGTATTTGTTTGCAAAAAGAGGCATCTCCCAGACCATTATTACGCCTCCACATGGACATTTTCCAAGCTATATGTGTAGTGGCATCCTAAAATATGCAATGTACCTATACTTTGAAAACCTGCGTAAGTCATGCCCACAAAACACCTCCTTGAAATGTCAACGTGCTGCCACGTTTAAGTAGTGCCTTTTCTAAAATGGCTACTACGTGTATAATCCAATTTACATATGTAAATGACCTTAAATATGTAAATTGCACTAGCCATTTTAAGATTCTCTCTTTAGTTTGCTGGAAAAAAATTTGATTGGCAGAAGTACAATGTGTTAATTTAGCAGAAATTTCCTTATGCAACAACCTCTTTTGAAGATTAAAAGCAGCAGTGATAGAGTCTTCTATTTATTAGGTGTGTTTCGCTAAGGCTTACCACCTGTTATTGAGGGTTCAGGTGGCAAGGAAATCGTCTTGTCTGTACATGTTTGTTTGTATGCCTAACCATGTGAAAAGAAACATACATAAGCAAGCCAACGCCATGGTTCAGGCTTCCAACATGGCAATAGGCTGTCTGAATGGTGAAGCCACATGGTGTAGGGAATTCAGGATGACTTCATGAGACTTCAAAATGGGAGATCAGCCCAAACCTCCTGCCCCACATGGTTCCACCATTCAGAGTCGATTGCAATGGGGGAAGAGTTTTTGAGGTGCTGCAGCCAGGGACAAGAATGTGAGTAAAAGAGGGACTGGATGAAAGGGGGTGGGTATGAGAGAGAGTGGATGAAGCCTAGAAGTGGGGTTTATGAGAGAGAGAAAGAGAGACACTGTGTGAAGCCTGGGAGACAATGAGAGAGAGACATGGGGGAAGCCTGGGAGGAGGTTATGAGAGTGAGACACATACATATGCACTCAGCCCCCAATACACCCCATGACGCAAACACACATGCATGCATGAAGTCCCAGACACTCCCCATGACACACACACATGCAGCCCCTGATACTCCCTCTGACACACACACACATGCCTCTGACACTTGCTATGAGACACACATATGAACCCGCTACACACCTGATTCTAGAAGAGTGATAAATACGCCATTGTGGCGCACTATTAGTGTAGACTTTTCAACTTATTTTTAACAGGGCATCGCCATTGCTTGACTTTAAAGGTCCTATACTTCAGCCAAGGTTTGTGTGGCTCAGCCCAGCAAATTACGGTATGTTGGCCTAAAGGTGATGAAAATCTCAGGATTTTCAAGTTTTTGAGAACATCTTTAGATGAAAAAAAGATTGTCGTTCAAAATTTCAAGACAGAATAAGATCACTACATCATGTTCACCATAACCCAGTGAAGAAAGACATATGAATTTGTAGCAGCGAAGTGCACGCAACGAATAAGACCAGGAGTCAGTTGCAGGTTCCAAGCCAATTTATTGTGCACAGGCTCAGACAGGAGTGCATCCAAAAAGGACTGCGGCTGCCATTCCCTCTATAGCTGCTTCTCCCTGCTGGAACTGCATGCGATTCATTCTTCTCCACTGCTGGAATCTTCCCCCTGCTCTCCGTATGCTCCCTTCTCCCCTCCAGGAGGCGGAGTCCAAGTTCGGAAATTCATTCTTCCAATGTCCTTCTTCTTTACAGTAGGCGCACTGATTTGTGCCCAATGGGGACCGGCCATCTCCTCGGTCCCTTCCACGTCCTCGAGTCCTTCGGTTAGAGATACTTCCTCCGCATCGTTCAACTAAAGCTGCAACAAGGAACTCAACTTTCTTCTTCATTTTACGTTCACTTTCCCTTTGACGTTCTTGATCACGATTCACAAACACTTTCTGAGCAACTGGGCCACATTCATGCCCGCGAATCCTTCCAACTTCTGCAATTTCCATTTTATGTCTCCCTGGGACTGACTCACAAAGGCTGCATTCACCATGCGCAAATTTTCCTGGGCCGCTGGGTCATATGGGGTATAAAGTCGGTAAGCTTCGGATAAGCGTTCATAAAAGGCTGCTGGGCTCTCATCTGGATGCTGGATGACTTCTGCTACCTTTTCGATATTCATGGCCCTCTGGCCTCCTCTCTTCAGGCCTTGCAGTAGGGCCTGGCGGAACCGGGTGAAGGCTGTTGCCCCAGTTGCACTGTTTGGATCCCACTTGGGATCGTCATTTAGAAAATCCGCGGCGGCTGCTTGCCGGGGATCTAGGCCTGCATCTTCTACGGGATTTTCTTCTAACCATTGGGTGGAGGCTTGCACGATCCGTGCTCGTTCTTCAGTAGTGAAGAGGGTAGACAGGAGCTGGCGGCAATCAGACCAGGTAGGCTGATGGGTTTGCATAATACTAGACATTAATTCTTTCAATTCTTGGGGCTTTGCAGTGTAGGACGCATAATGTGTCTTCCAATTCAATAAATCTGTGGTGGAGAAGGGCACATAAACGAGACTGGTAGGCCCCACCACAACCTGGTCCCGTTCATTAAGAATAGGCAGCCCCGGGACTTGGCACAATGGCATAACGTGACTCTCCCTCTGACTTGCCGTTGTACTTCTAAGGGCGTAATGTAATTTGGCTTGCTGGAATTCGGCTCCCCTGCTTCGGTCTCTGGCAGTAGGTGACCCTGAACTGGCGAATGAATCCCTGCTTGTAGTATCATCAGTGGACTGCGGCCCTTCCAAGGCACTCTGGATGGAGCTGGGGCTCCCGCTCGGGAGGGGGTGTACCTCCTCCCAATGCGGAGGTGGCTGGTGGGCTAGGGTTAAGTTGGCAGGAGGGGGTCCTCCCGTGCCAAGCTCTGCCTGGGGTTGTAGCGGAGCTGAGGGGACTGGCCTGTAAAGGAACTGGGGCGGTTGAGTCAGAATATCTGGCGATTCTGGGGCAGAATAAATGGGCAGCTTCTCCTGTCCAGACTTCCGGGCCCCCCTTGTGGTCGCTACCATTATTCTACACTGTTCCTCGTGGCAGCGCTTCATCCAGGAGGGCTCTTTTTCACAAATATTTAACCAGGAATCTATATATGGGAACTGGTCAGGGTGTTCTCTACGTACAATCTGATGTACTCGGGATATGATTCTAACATCAAAGGCACCACCAGGGGGCCACTCGGTGACCAGCACCGGCCACTCCCTGTCACAAAGTATTCCTAATCGGGACGGAGACATTTTTCCTCCATAGTCACCGTTAAAACCCTTCTTGAAATTTTTGATCATACACTTTAACAGAGTTTGCGTGGACTCCGTCCCTCCCATAATGACGTATACAACAACAGACAGTAAGGGCGGGTGGTCGGGCTGCAGGTAAGGGGTCCGTACAGCCCTAGAAACAGATAGGTAGACAAACACCAAACGGCCAGGAACTGCACTACTCAGGAGTCCGCTCTCACTTGATCTGTGTTTCAAGACCTCTCATTCACACACACAACCAAACGTGCTAGCAACGTTTTCCCAAATTCCCCAAGCCTACCTAACTAACCAACAGCAGCCGGCTGATTAACCAAGAAAGGGCAGTGGTTTGGGCCTCGCGCATACTCATGCAAGGCTTACTCGGACGTGCCCTGAGAGGTGATCAGGCTCTAGGTACCTTATACCAAATCAGTCTCGCGCATACTCATGCAAGACTTACCCAAGACTAACTGACTAAAGAGCAAAGAAATTACTACTCACCGGATCCGGTACCCGATACAGAACCAGTTCTTGGGTTGAATCCTGGACTCCCCTCGGGTTCGGAGGTGTTGGCCGGCCGGGCCCAGTAATCCGCCGAGGCAAGGCAGAACCCTATCCAATACAAGAGGACCGGTGGCGCCTGAGGTTTCCCCTGCGGTCAGACAGACACGGTCCCAACCAGGCCAAACCTTGAGGCGGTAATACCTGGTATACTCACTTGCATACCATCCACTACTCGCACATTCCCGGCCAACGCACCAGGAATATGTAGCAGCGAAGTGCACGCAACGAATAAGACCAGGAGTCAGTTGCAGGTTCCAAGTCAATTTATTGTGCACAGGCTCAGACAGGAGTGCATCCAAAAAGGACTGAGCAATGGAGTACAGGAGCAAATTCCTTATATACAATTTCCTTATCGTGCCTCCAGCTTAGTCCTCCACTTCTGGGTAGTGCACCTCCTCCTGCAGCCTGGAGACTGGACCAATCAGAATTCTGCCATCACTGGATGTAGCCTGCAGGCATTACCCATCAGCCCCAGTGTGTCCAGTCTCCAGGCAGCAGGGAGACGTAGTGAGCCTAGCTCTAGGCTCACTTTAGCATAGGAAGGGCAATTTAGGCAGGGTTTAGGAGTTTTTCTCTTAAATCAACTAGTTTTCTTTTATTTTCAGTTGCTTTCATTGATTTGTTTTATTTCTTTTCATGCCTGTTGGCTGCAGATTTTGTATTATATATTTGCTTTTTGGAAGAGCTGTTCCTTTCAGGGAACTAAACAGTTCTGCCCCGGGGGTTGTGTGAAGCTGACTTCTCCCATTTTTTGTTTGAATCAGTGGTGTGAGAACTTGCCAGTTTGGATCTCTCCCCATGGACAGTACGGGGGAGAGCTCCGCATATCGTACCAGCGCTCTGTGTGGGTGCCTCGGACGACGGCTTGCCGTGGCTGCAGGATGAGGCCCTCAGCCTTTCAGTTGGCAAAACGATTCTCTCCACGACAGCCGCTCACGCCGGAGTTGAGTGGCATCGTGAGGTGAGCGCCTATCTCCTTGTGCCTTAGCCGGGCCAATTCCTCCCAGTTGTCAGCACTGCTGGTAAGGACTGCGGCCATGGAACTTAATTCAGTCAGTTTTAAACAAGCGGAGCTTTGGGCGGGCTGGCTCGGGCTAGCGCCATTTCCTCCCTTGCGGGGGCCGCATGGCAGCGGTTCGTAGCGCTCCGCGTTCGGGGAAGAGGTCCTATTCTATAGAGAGGGCATTTTCTTTTCTTTTCTTTTACTTTGATTATTTTATTTCATCTATTTGGTTAAGTTACTTACTTAATTATTTACTTAATTAATTTACTTATTTTGTTTTTGGGTCCCTCTCTATTTCGCAGAAGGTCCCCTCGAATAAGTACACTAAACTGTTTCTAACAGGGCCTCCCTTCGGTCTGTTTCTTACAGTTGGGCACAGCTCTCACAGGGTTAAGCGTCCAGGCCTCGCCTTTTGGTAATGGCGGGCCGGCGCGGCTATTGAGGAGACCATTTTTTTCTTCCCATGCTTTTTGCCTCGACACAGGTAGGCAGCACGGGCGGGCAGTATTTTTTATTTTCTTAGTTTTAAATTTCGCTGGCAAATATGTCAAAGTTTGTTTTCTCTCCTGGGTGAGATGGTTACTGTTTGTGGGCTAAAGTTCCATGATAATAAAAAAAAAAAAAAAAACCCGAACCTACGGTGTTTATTTCCATAGGCAGGTTTCCAGAACATACTAGTAACTCTGCAGTAGGTACATTTCTTACAGGGAATTTCTAGCAGGGGCGACCCGGCACTACCTGGTTTGTGCGTGTGGGGATCCCTTCGCAGAGCTAGCATGGGGCAGCAGCTAGCCCAATGAGAGCCGCCCTTATCTGAGTGGCATCAATTTTCAGCCAATTGTATAGGCCGCCTGAAACGCAGGTCTACAGTGCTATAAGGAGGAAGCTAGCGATAATTTGGATTTTCGGCAGCAGCGGGTGTCTGGACACTGCTGCTGACTGTTCAGGTTATGTTACGTACCAGACCTGTACTTCAAATTTATATTAAGAAAAAAAAAAAAAAAAGGACTTTGGCCTCAGTTAATTTTCGCTGATGATGGCCGGACTTCCTCGGGAGAGCAGTCATCGGAGGATGTCTCGCGACGCCCCTTGGGGGGGGGGCAATTACTGTATGTTGTCAAGTTTTGCTTTTAGGTTACTTCTTCGGTGCTGGCTATCTGTCTGATGGTACGGCTGCACGTCGGGAGGTTCGGCAACGGCTCCAGGTCCAGGTTTACCAAGTTCCCCCCTCCAGTCCCTTTCTGGACTCGGGGTAGAAGGGAGTGTCTTCGGCAGTGGATTTTTGAATACGACTTCGCCGTTCTACGGCTTCTGCAGTTCCAGGCACAGACAGTGCTCATTGACTTGAGGCCACCCGGTGGGACCTCGTTTACCATTCAGGTGACCCACACACAAGGCTCAGAGATTGGTGTTTCTGGGGATTTTCTCTACTCGTTGGGTACTTCGATAACTAACTAAATAAATAAATGAATACACATTGTTATATATATATAATTATACTGACAGTTCAACTGTCACCCAGGAGGGGCCTGTCCTACAGGCTATGTTCCCCAGGGGGCAGCTGGGGCATCCAATGGTGCCTTTCTGCAACCAGGTGGATTTCTGCAAGTCAGGGGAGTTCTACCCACATTGCCGCCTCATGGGCGCTCAGGGCTTAGGGGCGGCATAAGCATCTGTAACGTTCTGTAACTCCAGATTTATGCCCAGGATTTGTTGCTGGGGGTCTATAGGCCATTGAATGACTTCACTCCTCATAACTTCCCTATGGTATCCAGTATCCCCTACCCTGGTGGGGGGGCTTTTGGGGTAGCATACTGCATAATTGTTTGCGCCTGGTCCGCACAGGCATCTATCCTTAAGACCTCCTCTTACTAGGGTGTCGGTGTGTTCCACTGATATTTCTCTGGCTACCAGATGGTCGGGGGACATGTTTCACGTGTCTGCTCCAGGGCAATCCCCTCTATTTGTAGAGCCTGTACTGGCAGCGCACGGCTTCGTTGTTTGGCAGTAGCGCTGACCCGTCTGTGCCCTTTTGGTTAAAGGGTCCGTATTGATGCCGCGGAGAAGGTCGTCTCTGTAGCACAGTCTTGGGTCTAGTGCTCCGGACCGCTGGAACGGTTTTGTAGAGGGAGTCCCTCCTCTGTGTAGGTTTCACGCATTCAACCCTTGCTCAAGTGGGTTCTCGGCACGGTGTTTGGAGGCCGGGTGCTGAGTCTCCCATAATTGTCTATGTCCCTTGCATTTGTGCTTACATGGTACCTCCGGGAGGTCGGGTGCTTGTGGAGGCGCGCTCACATGTCAACAGTGTCAGTTTCCTTGGTATTAAGTGTCTGTTGACTGTGGTGGTTGCGGTGTTCTTCTTGTCGATGTTCATGATTGTTTAGGCTGGCTGTTTGGGGCACTCTAGGCAGACTGAGACTGCATTCTTGCTTGGACCGTATTTTCAGGCTCAGGTAATTTCTCCGGTTTTGGGGGTAGGTCTGTTGTAATGGAGTGAAGGTGGTCCTCATGGGGGTACATGACCTTGGCGCCGTGGTCGGTGAGTCTGCTGTGGAGTAAGCAGAACAGAGGACTTTCTTTTTCTGGGGGCTTTGCACCCAGAACCTCTGCGTGCGGCAGCAGGCGTCCCCGCTGGTCCTTATCTGTGGTTAGTGCATCTTGATGTCTGGGGCTCCAGACATCAGATCCGCGCTACCACGGTGTCAGTATCGGTGGTATTGGATTTCTAGCAGGATGGATTGATAAACGGTTAGCTGCCAGTTCTTTAAGGGGGCGGCTGGCAGCCGTTACCTGTTTCAGTGGTAACGTGCGAGGCGCAGCGCTTGGGTCGCACAGTGATAGTGTATGTTTTTCTTAAGCCGACCTAATTACACCCGACACGCCGGATTCCGTTCCGCCGTCTGAGTCAGAGCTTCAGTTTCGGTCACAGTCTTGGCCTCCGAAGCTGTGTTGTTAGGAGCAGTTTGTTTGTCTCGGCGCATCTGCAGCCGCTATCGTATACGGAGTTTTTTCCTTGTCTTTCTTTGGTTCTTCGGCTCAGTAAACCGGTTCTGGTCAATGGCTTGATTCTGTCTCGCTTGTCTACGTTTTTCTTTGTGAATCAAGCGGGGTCTCTCCCGATCTCTCCGGCGGGCGGAGGCTTCCTTTCTGATCGGGGTCTGAGGCGCTTGGACGTGCGGGGAGCTCGGAGTCGTTATGTGGCGGTCGCAGGCTCCGTCCCTTCCTCGCAGCGTTTTGTTTGACTGTTTGGGGGTCCCAGGAAGGTGGAAGCTGGGACGACGGTCTCCATTTCCAGTGGGCTCCAGGATTCGGTCTTCTCAGCTTGCTTGTTGCAAGGGAGGCCAGCGCCTGGGGAGTTGCGGGATCGCTTTTTCTGGAGTGCAGGCAGCTTCCTGGGCGGAGCATAGTTTCGTTGGGTGTGCCAGTTGGCAAAGTCCCTCCCTTTAGTACTGCTCTGTTACATCCCAGAAGTGGAGGACTAAGCTGGAGGCACGATAAGGAAATAGAAATTACACTTACCTGGTAATTGTAGTTCCTTGAGTGCGACAGCTTAGTCCTCATCCCCGCCCTCGCTTCTCTGACTTGCCCCGGCACGCAGTCGGTCCTGAAGGGTGCTTATACAGGTGAGTGTCTTTTCAGGGAATCCAGTTTTCTGGTTAATTCTAACTTTCCTTTTTCCTTCAATGGCCCTTTCAATTAGTACAACAGAAAGGGAGAAGTGAATGGAGAGAATCTTGTTTGGTTTGCACTTTTCATTGTTTGACCGGTTAACTATCTATTTCTTGCTCTTTTGAGTCTGCTTTGTCAATAGTTCACTGGGGCTGATGGGTAATGCCTGCAGGCTACATCCAGTGATGGCAGAATTCTGATTGGTCCAGTCTCCAGGCTGCAGGAGGAGGTGCACTACCCAGAAGGGGAGGACTAAGCTGTCGCACTCAAGGAACTACAATTACCAGGTAAGTGTAATTTCTATTTTTACAGTTTGATACAGGCAAACTTTCTATTGGTCCCAACGCCCCCTGTACCTGTCCAATCGGGGGCCCTTTCTGGGCCTAGCTCCTTGTTCCCCCTTCTCAGGCTATTCTAACAAAGGCACAGTCTTAGACATAGATACATTTCTACTTCAAGGCCATTTCTAGCTCAGAGAATGCAGGAACATTTCTATCATCAGCACAGAGGAATTTAATAAAGGAATTATACAAACTTTTCAAAAGCAGTTTAAAGCAGTTTCTCAGACTCTGATTCTTCTCAGCACTACTTTCAAGTGAGGGTTGGGGTCTAGGCCTAGTTTACAGGCCATAGCCTACCACAAATTAGAAGTTTAGACCTTACGTAAAAATTAATATAAAAATAATTTTCTTCAAGGGCAAACAGCAAAACGCAAACACCCTAACAGCATTTCAAGTGTCCTCCACTTACTTGGGGTAGGGTTGCCAACTTTTTCACCGAGAAAAACCCGACACCTGTGGCTCGCCATGCTCCACCCATTCTCCGCCCCTAGTCCCACCCCTGCCCCGCCCCCAGCCCCACCCACAAAAATTACCGAGGATACGTGTAGGCTAACTTCCTTGGTCAGATAATAATTAAACTGGGAACCCCAAAATCCAAACATGAAATGTACAACACTGGAGAATTAAAACTATAAAGTAATTTCCTCTTGCACTAAACAAAAACGCAAAGATGTTAGCAATACACACTTCCCAGACCAGACATATTCCAGTTAATAAATTCAAAATAAAAAGTATTTTTCTACCTTCTGTTTGGGCGTTTTATTTTTCAGTTGCAATTGCTCCAGTCACTTTCTTCTGGTTTCTTCGTGTCTTCTGCGAGCTATCCATTTGTCCTTTCTTCTCTTTCAGATGTTTTCCATTCTCTCTCTATTTCTGCTTTAAAATACTGATTGTTTCCCTTTTGCTCTTTCCCCCAATTCTTTCCTTATTCCTTTATCATCCGTTTAAATTTCACCCTTCCATTCTCAAGCCCCTCTTACTCTCCCAATACCGGCCCATCATAGACTTTTCTTCCACACAAAATATTTTTTCCCCTCTCCATTCTCATTCCCCATCCATTCTAGTCCTCCCCCCAAATCAGTTCCCTTATAGTTCTAGACCCACCCAGCATCCACTCCCTTCTAGTCCCATTCTCCCATGCCCCACATCAGCCCATTTCCAGTCCTATTCCAGCTCTTCATCAGCCCATTTCCAGTGCTAGCCCTCACATCACAGGCCATTTCCAGTCCTAGCTCCCCCCCCCCCAATCACAGCCCATTTCCAGTCCAAGTCCCCCATCACAGCCTATTTCCAGTCCTAGGCCCCCCCACCATCACATCCCATTTGCAGTCCGAGTCCCCCCGCACCATCACAGCCCATTTGCAGTCCGAGTCCCCCCGCACCATCACAGCCCATTTGCAGTCCTAGCCCCCCTAATCACAGCCTATTTCCAGTCCAAGATCCCCCTTCCTCCACCATAGCCCATTTCCAGTCCAAGTTCCCCCCCCCCCCATAGCCCTTTTCCAGTCCAGGTCCCCTCCACCCCCATCACAACCCATTTCCAGTCCATGTCCCCCCCCCATAACCCTTTTACAGTCCAGGTCCCCCCCCCATCACAGCCTATTTCCAGTCCAGGTTCCCCCCCCCCATAGCCCTTTTCTGGTCCAGGTCCCCTCCACCCCCATCACAACCCATTTCCAGTCCATGTCCCCCCACCATAACCCTTTTACGGTCCAGGTCCCCCCCTCCATCACAGCCTATTTCCAGTCCAAGTCCCCCCCCCCTTTAGCCCTTTTCCAGTCCAAGTCCCCCCCTTTAGCCCTTTTCCAGTCCAAGTCCCCCCCCTTAGCCCTTTTCCAGTCCAAGTCCCCCCTTTAGCCCTTTTCCAGTCCAAGTCCCCCCTTTAGCCCTTTTCCAGTCCAAGTCCCCCCCCCCTTAGCCCTTTTCCAGTCCAAGTCCCCCCCTTTAGTCCTTTTCCTGTCCAAGTCCCCCCCCCTTAGCCCTTTTCCAGTCCAAGTCCCCCCCCTTAGCCCTTTTCCAGTCCAAGTCCCCCCCCCCCCTTAGCCCTTTTCCAGTCCAGGTCCCCCCATCACAGCCCATGCAGTCCTTGCCCCCCCCCACCCCCGACCAGCATCGCGGCTGTCTGAGGCTTCAGAGGGAGCTGGGGAAGCCTGCGCGAGGCCCCGGCTCCTTCTGAACAGCCACCAGCGTGAAGAGCCTTTTCCTTCACGCTGCGGCTGTTCCTGTGAAGCCGCGAATGCTGGGAAAGGTTAAAGGGCAACCTTTAACCTTTCCCAGCATTCGCGGCTTCACAGGAACAGCCGCCAGCGTGAAGGTAAAGGCTCTTCACGCTGGTGGCTGTTCAGAGGGAGCCGGGGCCTCGCGCGGGCTTCCCCGGCTCCCTCTGAAGCAGAGAAAAGCTGTTTTTTTTGCTCAGGCCGCTCCCGATCTTGCGGCCAGAGCAAAAAAACCGGCTTTTAAAGGGCTGGTTTTGCCTCTGCGCCGGCAGCCGGCCTGGCCGTGGAAAAACCGGCCAGGCCGGCTGAAAACCGGCCAGTTGGCAACCCTAACTTGGGGTCAGGGGGGGGGGGCGGTTATGGTCTTCAGGTGAGGGTTGCAATGTGGCACATTTTCCTTTGCCTGTTTAGAATCTAGTTTATTTATTGTTCTGTCTATATTTCTGTTTTGTGAGTGTGTGTCCTATCTTCTATCTGTCCTTCACCCGGATCTTCCTCTCTGCAGTGCTGTGTCTCCCTTCTCAACGCTTTATTGCCTCTCTTCTCTGACTAGTACTATCTGACTGCCAAGGGCGGCCCAAGGGGGGTGCGGGGCCATGTGCGGAGACTCGGTGCGGGTCCTCATTTGCATAAGGGCCTCATTTTCATAAATATTTGCCTAATGTTACCATATACTAACTTTTAGTAAACATGCCTCTTAATGAGTGTATGGATAAAGAAAGACTAAAAGATTTCTACATTACTATAATCCAGTGCCAACTGCCAGACACATTAGGAACTACTACAAACACTGCCCATTTAGAACCCATAGCAAACCCGCTGTATCCTAACAGCACTACCAGGACTCACAAAGCACCATACTCTACCAATCAAAAGGCAACACTGCAAATATTAAACCAATACATTTCAGAGAACAAGAATATATGACCTACTGGGGAAAGAGAACAAGTGGCAATGTCAAATAGGAATTATATAAACAGAACACCTCAGCTCAGTTACACATGCAGAACATAGACCATCACCAAACAAGTAATCACAATTTAGAAACAGGAAGACAATAATTAAACTGGGAATCCCAAAAGCCAAACTTGGAATGTACAACACTGTAGAAATAAAACTATACATTAATTTGCTCTTGTACTAAACAAAGCGCAGACGTTAATGATGTATATTTACCAGAGCTGACATATTCCAATTAATAAATTCAAAATAAAGAGATATTTTTCTACCTTTTGTGCATTTTTTTTCAGCTGCAATTGCTCCAGACACTTTCTTCTGGTTTCTTCGTGTCTTCTGCTAACTCTCCATCGTCTGCTGTCCATTTGTCCTTTCTTCTCTCTTCTAGTGTTTTTCCATTCTCTCTCTACATCTGCTTTAACATACTAATCTTTCTCCTTTTGCTCTTTCCTCATTCCTATTTCATCCACTCAAATTTTACCCCTCCATCCTCAATCCCCACTTACTCTCCCAATACCCGGCCAATTGTAGATTTTTTATCCCTCCCACACAAAATATTTTTCCCTTCTCCATTTTACTCTTCCAGCCCCATCCCATTCTAATCCTCCCCCAACATCAGCTCCCTTCTAGTTCCAGCCTCACCCAGCATCCATTCCCTTCTAGTCCCTGCATCAGCCCATTTCCAGTCCTAGCCACCCATCAGCCCATTTCCAGTCCTAGCAACCCCCCAACCCAATACCAGTCCTAGCCCCCCCATCAACCCACTTCCAGTCCTAACCCCCTATCACCCCATTTTCAGTTTAAGCCCCCCCTATAACCCATTACCAGTCCTAACCCCCCATCAACCCACTTCCAGTCCTAACCCCATCAACCCATTTCCAGTCAGCCCCCCATAGCCCATTGCCAGTCCTAACCCCCCCATCAGCCCACAGCCTATTATCAGTCCTAATCCCATCAGCCCACCTCAAGTCCTAACCCCTCCCCATCAGCCCATTTCCTGTCCTAGCCCCCCCATAGCCCATTATCAGTCCTAACCCCCCCCCATAGCCCATTACCAGACAGCCCCCATCAGCCCACAGCCCATTACCAGTCTTAACCTCCCCCATAGCCCATTACCAGTTCGAACCCCCCCAACAGCCCACAGCCCATCACCAGTCCGAACCCCATCAGCCCACCTCAAGTCCTAACCCCTCCCCATCAGCCCATTTCCTGTCCTAGCCCCCCCATAGCCCATTATCAGTCCTAACCCCCCCATAGCCCATTACCAGTCCTAACCCCCCATCAGCCCACAGCCCATTACCAGTCCTAACCCCATCAGCCCACCTCCAGTCTTAAGCCCCCAGCCCATTTCCAGTCCTAGCCCCCCCATAGCCCATTACCAGTCAGCCCCCATCAGCCCACAGCCCATTACCCATCTTAACCCCCCCCATAGCCCATTACCAGTTCTAACCCCCCCAACAGCCCACAGCCCATCACCAGTCCTAACCCCATCAGCCCACCTCCAGTCTTAAAACCCCCAGCCCATTTCCAGTCCTAGCCCCCCCATAGCCCATTACTAGTCCTAACCACCCCCCCCCCCCAATCATCGGCTCAAGTAAAATTAAATAAAAAAAAGAAACGCTGGCTGCTACCGCTGCCGCTGCCGCCGCAGCAGAATGGACTGTCCCGCAGGGCCCCCTCTGCCCGGCTGAATCCCTCCCTCCCTCCCTCCGTGACGGCTGAGCCCCTCCGTGCCGGCTTTGAGAGTCGCGAAGGCAGAGTGTCTCCCTCGCGTCTATGTTAAGCCCGCAGGGGCTGATGGGAAATGTGACTGCACATTTAGGAGTGCTTTTTTATTCTTTTTCTCCTCCTCCCTTTTCTTCTATAAGGCCTGTCTTGTAGGAATATAAAAGTCTTAAGTTTTTTAACCTTGCTTAAGTTTTACCAGGGCACTTCCTGTGGAATCTGCCTGCTTCCATTTACCTACTTTCAGCACTTGCACAGCCCCTCCCCCTGCTGGGGCTTTGTTCAAAAGCTTTGCTCTCTGAACACATGGCCTGCTGACCCTCTATTTGCAAGCCTCTGCTAACTTTGTATGCTCTGTTCAGCCATTTTCCTGTGCCTGTTTAGAATCTAGCTTGTTATTAATTGTTCTTTTATTTGTATGTTTTGTCCATGTGTGTCCTAGCTTCTGTCTCTCTTTTAACCAGATCCTGCTCTCTGTAGTTCTATCTCCCTTCTCAACACTTTCTTACCCACCCCTCAGCCCCCCACCCCAGCTTAACATTCTTTAATAGCCTTCCTCTGCACATTGACACAATTACACAAAATGCAATGTAACATTCAGCCTTAAAGAGGCTCTTATTCTTTAAATAATATTTACATAATTGGTACTGCCTGTACAGGTAGAGAAATCAACATCAATTTATACAATTTTGATCTTTTATTTTATTTCATTTAATATGTACTTTACAATATCATATAATTTAAACATACATATTTATAATAGTCTATATTTCCATACAAATAAAACATTGTGGTCAAATTACCAATCCTTAAAACAACTTTCACATCAATTAGGATTTCAACTAACACATATTAAACACATATGAAATCATCCATCCACTCATTCACAAACATCATTTACTACTCATCCTATAAAACATAACCCCTCCCCCCCGTTAACGTGAAATTTAATATATATCTCTTTATAGTCATCTATAATAATTGCACTGTAACCTTTAACATTGTAATCTCACTACAAGTGAGTGAAAAATTCTTCCTGCATTCTTTGAAAGAACAATTGAAACCTCTGTGTTCTGTGCATCAGTTCAAAATACAGTCAAACCTCGGTTTTCGTGTGCCCCGGTTTTCGTTGGTTTCGGTTTTCGACGTCTTTTCTAACTGAGATCTTGTCTCGGTTATCGGTTTTCGCCTCGGTTTTCGTCAGGAACCAGTGCTGCCAGATCTGAAAATCTACACCCTCGCGCTGGTCTGCCCGCCCAGTCCCGGCAGCACTACCCCCCCCGGACTCACCCGATCGCGTGTTGAGAAGCCAATGTCAGCTGAGCAACATCCTCGAGCCAGAGATGCAAGGATTGCACAGAGAGGAAGGCCCCGATCTCTCCACCGCCTGCCTGTTCTCTGGAGCGCCCCCTCAGGCTCGGAGGTAGCAGGGTAGCTGTCAATGTAAGCAGGAGATGTTGCATGGATGTGGGAGGCAGCGATCAGATTACAGTGCCGTACAGTACAATATCTGTGTGTTTGCTGTCCTGTGGACGATCGGGCAGGTGAGAGAAGTGACAGGAGCTGGGTGTCTGGAACGGATTACATTGAATTTACATTATTTCCTATGGGAAATATTGCTTCGGTTTTCGTACGTTTCGGTTTTAGTCAGACTGCTTAGAACGGATTAATCATTAAAACCGAGGTTTGACTGTACAAAATATTCTCTGTGAAAACCTTTGTTCGGGTTTGTCAAATCTAAACCAGGACCCTACAGTTCCGTTGTTCTGTTTCATCTGAAGCCACCAGGACTTTCTTCTTCCTCTCTACCTGTATCTCCTTTAATTTGCATTCTCTCCTCTTCTCGCTCTCCTATGGATCCCTAATCTTTTCACCTCATTCTCACAATTCCATGGCCCTACTTCTCACTACCCACTCTTTTCTTTCCCTACCTACATTTTCGATAGGACTTAGAGAGTGGAATTGAGACTCTGAGGTCAGGATGTACTCAGTTCCGACAGCATTTTAGAAACTGTTCTAAATGTGGAGCCGTTTCTAAAACACCCAGAAGGAAGTGCAGGAATACGTGGAGACTTACAGCCGTGTGCAACAGGAGGGGCCATTTCACAAACATACACATGGGAAAGATTGTTGGAGGAAACCCGGCAACTTACACTTGCAAGTACTGCCATTTCACAACGAACATGAGGAAATGTTGACATTCACACATATATCAGCAAAACATTAACCGCTTCCCATTCTAACGAGTGTCCCAACATCTCTTGTACCTCTTGCAACAGCGACCTCCAAAAGTTTGCTATTTTTGAACATTGCCACCACATATGCAGGTAATTCCCCTGTGTTGTACAACCCCTCCAGCAGTTATCGGTGTCCACTTTTACTACTCAGTGTAGTCAGACCAGAGTGAGATATCATCTAAGAGCAATTTTCCAGTTTCCCAGTTGAGCAATAGGTTGATGCTTGGACGTCCACTCTTGCTTCCACTCTTGACACTTTAGCTCTGCTCCGTCTTGTCCCCTCTCGCTCTTCCTCCCACCACTCCTGGTACCACCCCAGTCTTTATCTTCAGCGTTCTCATCTTCGCCATACCGAGCACCTGTGGAGTAAACATCCCTCCCCTGATTCCCTTGCTGCCTTTCACAACTCACATCACTTTTATCGTTCCATGATAAGCACGGCCAAGAAATCCTACTACTCCGACCTTATCGCTTCGTCCTCTAATTCCTCCCAACATCTTCACTAGGTCCTGAATTCCCCCTCCTCCTCTTCCACATCCTCAGTTTCATCAACCCTTCTCCCCAAAGCCCCTCCCCTTCCAATCTTGCTTCCTTTTTTTCTGATAAAATCCAATCCCTCCATTCTTCCTTTGGCTCTTGTCCTCCTCCCCTCTCCCCTCCTCTTCCCTCCTCCTCACCTTTGCATTCTCCTCCACTGTCCCACACTTTTCCCCACACATGGCATTCATTTCAACCTGTTACTTCCATTGAGCTCACCAAGGCCATTGCCACATCCAATAAAACCTCATGTCCTCTTGATCCCCTTCCCTCCGCCTGGCTACTGGACCGCTCACTCACACTTCCCCCTTACATCCTTCTATGATTAACACTAGTCTCACCTCTGGATCCTTTCCCACTGCTTGGAAGCATGTTCTTGTCTGTCCCCTTCTTAAAAAATCAGCCCTAGATCCCACTGTCTCTCCCAATTGGTGCCCAGTTTCAAACCTCACCTTCCTCTCCAAAGTACTAGAGAAACTTGCCTGCACCCAACTGACTGCACATCTTGGTTCTACACTCTCATTACACCCCCATCAATCTGGTTTCCGGGCTGGCCACAGCACTGAGACTACTCTTTTGGCACTCCTCAGTGAAATTCACTCCTCTCACAATCGTGGTGACCTCTCTATTTCTGTCTCGCTTGAACTTTCGTCTGCTTTTGATGTTGTTTATCACTGCACCCTCCTCACCCGTTTATCTGACCTTGGGATCTGTGGCACTGTCTTCCAGTGGTTCCAGTCTTACCTCTCTTCTTGCACCTTTGCTGTTCAATCTGGTTCCATTGTCTCACCCCCTCACTCTCTGCACTGCGGTGTTCCCCAATGCTCTGTCCTTGCTCCCCTCTTCAACGTATTTATTGCACCATTGGCTTTTCTGATTCAGCAAGCTGGACTTTCTGCATATTACTAGGTGGATGATATTCTTCTTCTCTACCACACCAACCCCCTGGCTCCTGATCTCTCCACTCCCAACTCCTGCCTTGCTCGTATCACCACTTGGTTTGCTGATAACTACCTCCATGTTAACCCTTCTAAGGCTGCCGCTATCTGGTTCTCCATTGATGTTTCTCCTCCCTCCCTGTCCCCCATCCTGTCAGCCCTTCCCATCCCTCCTGTTCCTACTCTCCACTACCTTGGCATTACCTTGGATCCCTCCTTTTCCTTTCACCAACACATTTCATTGCTAGTTCACACTTCTTTTTTTCATCTGCGCAAGATTCGGGCCATTCGGCCATTTCTCCCTCTCTCCTCCATCACTTCCCTGGTTCTGTCACATGTTGTCAGCCGACTGGACTACTGCAATTCCGCCCTCGCTGACCTCCCACAGTACCAGTTGCGGCATATCCAGTTAATACAAAATACCGCTGCCCATCTCATCACTTATTCCTCGCCCTTTTATCACGTCACCCCTCTTCTTCTTAACCTGCACTGGCTTCCTATCAAATTTAAATTTATCTATAAACTACTGTCACCCACTAACGTACCCAGAGGCTAAAAAGGGCTTGGGTCCTTTTGATGGGCCAGTATTTTTATGGCTAGAGCTCCTATGAAGGCATTTTGCAAAGCCTTCTGGATCCTGTAGTTTTCACCATTAGCCAAAGAAGTGTAGTTGAAGCAGAGGGTAAGGTTTAAACTCAGGCTTTATTCCCCGTCCGGGGTGGATTCATAACAGTGGAACTTAAAGCAGGTCAGACCCTTCGTCTGATAACACAATTAAAGAAAAATACTTTCAACAAAACTTAGCTTTCTTCAGCATTAAACCAGGAACAAAAAGTAACGGAAAACAGTTCCTTTTACTCACAGAACTCTGGCACCTGTTTCTTCTCATAAACAGTTCTGGCTGCTTTTAACATAGAGATGCTATACAATCAGATAATGTGTACGTGCAGTCCATCTCATTTTCCTCTAAAGATTCTCCAAGAGGTTCAATCTGCATCTCCTCTTCATCAGAGTAAACTTCTGGCTCCCAATTGCCGTTAAAGTTATAAGGTTCTTGTCGGGGAGTTAAAACACACTCCTCCCCCACTATACCAGTGGCCCGTGGGTAACTACCATATTTCCTGTAGTTGGGCTCCTGAGAACTACAGAGCTCTTGGTACATGTATAGAAAGTCAGGGTATTGCAAACCTCTCTTATTAGGGTAAATACGCCTACCTTTAGGCACTGCTGTTTCCTGCTCTCTCGGATAAGCACAGCTCTGCTTTGAAGCCCCTTTTCCACGGTGTTTCTCTGACTCATTCAAATGTGCTTCAGGGTAAAAGTTTTCCCCTTCTGCATTTCTGGTGTTAGGTAATTTATATCTTAAAGCCTTAGCTGTTGGACTGCCCTCTCTGCTTGCCTCACAGCAACGTTCCTGGGGATATTGAGAGGCTGTGCACTGCTGTTCCCAACAGCTTCTCTGAGAATCACCAACCTCCTGTGCTCTGGATAATCCCCTTGGCTCCGTCCTCACAGCTCCACGGACACTGCTCTCAAGCTCAGCAGTTCTTAACGGTTCTCCCGTAGTTCCAACTACAGCCCTTGTAGTTCCTACTACTTCTCTCTCCGTTCTACTTTCTCCTTCAGTTCCTTCTCTACCTTCCGGTAAGTGATTTTTAAGTACGTTCAAACTGGTGTTAGCCTGGGCTCCGCCCCCATGCAGGTGCTCTTCATTTTCTAATGAATTCTGTGCTCTCTTTCTGTTCGGGCGTTCCCTAACACCACGTGGCTTTGCTTTCATCTGTTGCTCATAGCAACCTTCCCCCGTGTGTGAACCTGAGCTGTCAGTTTCCCTTACATTTTGCTCACAATCCCCTACTTCCATGGGTTCTGATGGCGCTACCTTATGACAGATCCCCCCCTTAAAATATTACGGGCTGCCGGATGACTAACCGGACAGCACGTAATCATCTCTTGGGTTCTGTCTCGCTGCCTTACATAGGCCAAGCTGACTGTGGCCAATCTCTCCTTCCAAGGTTTTACAACATTCAAGTGGTACACCTGCTGACGTCCCCTCTCATTCTCCACCTTGTATGTCACAGGACCTACTTTCTTTATTACTGTACACGGTCCCTTCCACTGGGCCTCAAACTTGGGTCCCGGGTCCGCTACTTGGACAAGGACTTTATCCCCTATGCTCAGGTGCCTTTCTCTTGTGCTCCTGTCATAGTAACGTTTTTGCTTTTCTTTGCTGGCCTGCAAATTTTCTCTTGAGGCTTTTGCAGTTCTTTCTAAGCGTTCCCTCAAGTTTTTAAGGAATTGAGGCACCCCAACTTCTTGCGAGTCTGGCTCCACCCACTGTTCATGGAGAATGTCTAAAATTCCCCTAGGGGCCCTGCCAAACATAAGCTCATATGGGGACACTTTTAATGATGTCTGTATGCGTTCTCGACATGCATAAACTACAAATGGGAGTAGGGTATCCCATTCACCCATCTCTCCCTTCTTTAAACCCCTCCGAAGCATCTGTTTCAAAGACTGATTCATCCTCTCAACAAGTCCATTTGTTTGAGGATGATAGGCTGCAGTCTTTATGTGCCTTATGCCAAAGGCTTCCCACACCGTTGCTAAGTATTTTGATAAGAAATTGCTCCCTTGGTCAGTCAATACCTCCCTGGGAAAACCCACTTCACAAAAGAGCTTTACCAGCTCTTGGGCTATTACTCTGGCCGATGTACTCCTTAAGGGAATAGCCCATGGGAATCTAATTGCGTGGTCTACTACCACCAATAAATACTGAAATCCTCTGGGCGTACGGATCAGGGGTCCTATGATATCCATACCTATGCGTTCCATAGGTACTGCTATGGTGGGTGTGGATGCCATCGGTACAGCTTTCGGCTTTAAAGCTGTGACCCTCTGACAAGTTGGACAAGCCTCGCAGTATTGTTTAGTCTCTTTAAAGACCCCTGGCCAATAGAATCGAACCAATATTTGGTCCAGGGTGCCTTGGACTCCCTTATGGCTGCCTATGGGGTGGTCGTGTGCCAACCTTAGTACTGTGGCTTTAAATGTCGTTGGCACGACCAATTGTTTCCTTATCGCTCCGGAATACGGGTCAGTACTTTCCCTATATAGGATTTCCTTTTCCAGGAAAAACCTGGGTAGGGTAGGCCGGATTTCCCTGGCCCATTCGAAAGCTCTCTTTAGAGCTGGGTCAGCCCGCTGTTCTGCTGGGAATGAGGGGAACTTGCTCACCACCTTGGCAGGTACCCAAGGTAACCCTGCACCCGCCTCCAACTCGGCCCTCCCCCGGGTCCTTTGACGCCTCTCTTGGCGTTTTTTGGCTTTTGCCTTCCTGCCTTCCTTAACCGGTTCGTGTATTAGTTCATCATGTGTGGGCAGAATGCCTAATCCACCCCCATCTAATTCCTCCTCTTGGGGTTCTTCCTCCCCCTCAGGCTCCCCGGGATCCTCAAATGCTATCCTTCCTTCCCCTGAGGTCCCTGCCTGCGATCGGGTAGATATTAGGCCGGTCCGGGTATTCAACCCTACCGCTAGACCCTTGAGAAAGGGTGGCCAATCCCTGCCTAAAATGACATCTCTAGGCAATGTAGGGATTATGCCCACCTGTAATGTGTGTTCTCTATCTACAGCACGTATAGATAACCTCTGTGAAGGGTAACAGGAAAATGCCCCGTGTATGCATTTTAAATGGATCTGGCTTTCTGCTTGCCTCGGGGCTGACCGACAGCACCTCTCAATGGCTTCCCAGAGCTTGGACGTAATCATGCTCTGGTCAGCACCCGAGTCAAGCAGCGCCAGCGTTTCCACCCCTTCTACCTGCACAGGAATCAGGAACCCATCTTGTGCTGGCTTTTCTCTCCCAGCCATGAGGATAGTCCGCTCCGTGCAGTCTTTTTGGAAGTGGCCCGCTCACCCGCACACATAACATTTCCCTTTGTGTATAGAAAAAATGTCATCATTAGTATTCTTACCACATACATTAAACATTTTCCCTTTAACATATTTCTCTCTTTTATGCTCTGCCATGCCTGCTGCTTTCCTCAGACCTATTTCTGAGGTGCCCACTATCTGAGCCTCAAAATAGCGTTCAGCTAGACTGGCTGCATCATTGGTATTATGACAATTTTGCAAGGTGAGATACTTTTTTACCTCGGTAGGCACAGCCTGGAGAAACTGCTCCAAGATAATTATATCTAGCACTGCTTTCATTGTCTTCTGCTCAGGGGTTAACCACTTGTAGGCCAAATTCTTTAATCTCTGCTGCAGAGTTTAGGGGTTTCTTGGGCCCTCATCCTAGCTTTTCTAAACAGCCTACGATAATGCATGCTAGATAGGCCCAACCTATCCTTAACTGCCCTTTTTATCTCCTCGTAGTCAGTAGCAAGGATGGCAGGCATTGCTTTATAAGCAGAGAGAGCTTCCCCGGTGAGAGATACAGCAAAGCGGGTAGCCCACTGCTCTCGTGGCCATTTCAATGCCCCCCCTATTCGTTCAAAGGCATCAATAAAATCATCAATGTTATCCTGTGGACTTAACTGTCCCAACGTAAACGCATGACTCGCATTAAGTCCTACCCCTGGTACTACGTAGGGGTTCTCAGTCCCATGTCCTGGTGACTTTTCCAAAAATGCCCTCATGGTCTCCAGAAGTGGCCTCTGCTGCTCCATGATCATTTTTGCTGTTTGCTCTTGCATGTGCCGTGCTAACTCCAGTTGTTTGTCCCACTGGTGTTGCATCCAGCTCATTATGTCCTAGGCCTCCATCTTCTTGCTGTGACCCTGTGGAGAAAAGAAGAGAAAGAAAACCACCAAGTGCGGTACTTTTTACACTTCTTCACCCCTTTCCCGCACCACAGGAACGCCCTCTTTCTTGCCCTTTTATCCACCTATGCTAGTGCCCTAGGTATCCGTTACCTTAGGATCTGCGTAGATTCAGGCTTTGGCAAGAAAGGTCCTCAATCAGCGTCTGGCCTGTCCTGTGTGCTTGCTTCTTATGGGTCCTCCGGTACAGCAGTATTTTTTCTTAAAAAGTGTCCTTTTTTTCCACAGTTAAAAACAAATCCTGCCAACTACGCCACTCATGTCACCCACTAACGTACCCAGAGGCTAAAAAGGGCTTGGGTCGTTTTGATGGGGCAGTATTTTTATGGCTAGAGCTCCTATGAAGGCATTTTGCAAAGCCTTCTGGATCCTGTAGTTTTCACCATTAGCCAAAGAAGTGTAGCTGAAGCAGAGGGTAAGGTTTAAACTCAGGCTTTATTCCCCGTCCGGGGTGGATTCATAACAGTGGAACTTAAAGCAGGTCAGACCCTTCGTCTGATAACACAATTAAAGAAAAATACTTTCAACAAAAACTTAGCTTTCTTCAGCATTAAACCAGGAACAAAAAGTAACAGAAAATAGTTCCTTTTACTCACAGAACTCTGGCACCTGTTTCTTCTCATAAACAGTTCTGGCTGCTTTTAACATAGAGATGCTATACAATCAGATAATGTGCACGTGCAGTCCATCTCATTTTCCTCTAAAGATTCTCCAAGAGGTTCAATCTGCATCTCCTCTTCATCAGAGTAAACTTCTGGCTCCCAATTGCTGTTAAAGTTATAAGGTTCTTGTCGGGGAGTTAAAACACTCTCCTCCCCCACTATACCAGTGGCCCATGGGTAACTACCATATTTCCTGTAGTTGGGTTCCTGAGAACTACAGAGCTCTTGGTACGTGCATAGAAAGTCAGGGTATTGCAAACCTCTCTTATTAGGGTAAATACGCTACCTTTAGGCACTGCTGTTTCCTGCTCTCTCGGATAAGCACAGCTCTGCTTTGAAGCCCCTTTTCCACGATGTTTCTCTGACTCATTCAAATGTGCTTCAGGGTAAAAGTTTTCCCCTTCTGCATTTCTGGTGTTAGGTAATTTATATCTTAAAGCCTTGGCTGTTGGACTGCCCTCTCTGCTTGCCTCACAGCAACGTTCCTGGGGATATTGAGAGGCTGTGCACTGCTGTTCCCAACAGCTTCTCTGAGAATCACCAACCTCCTGTGCTCTGGATAATCCCCTTGGCTCCGTTCTCACAGCTCCACGGACACTGCTCTCAAGCTCAGCAGTTCCTAACGGTTCTCCCGTAGTTCCAACTACAGCCCTTGTAGTTCCTACTACTTCTCTCTCCATTCTACTTTCTCCTTCAGTTCCTTCTCTACCTTCCGGTAAGTGATTTTTAAGTACGTTCAAACTGGTGTTAGCCTGGGCTCCGCCCCCATGCAGGTGCTCTTCATTTTCTAATGAATTCTGTGCTCCCTTTCTGTTCGGGCGTTCCCTAACACCACGTGGCTTTGTTTTCATCTGTTGCTCATAGCAACCTTCCCCCATGTGTGAACCTGAGCTGTCAGTTTCCCTTACATTTTGCTCACAATCCCCTACTTCCATGGGTTCTGATGGCACTACCTTATGACACTACTCATTATCACCCACAGCGCCCTCCACACTGACACACCCCAGTATTTGGCCAACCTTATCCATCTCCAGCCCTCCCCCCGTCTTCTTTGCTCGGCACATGGTAATCGTCTTTTCCTCCCCTCTCCGGCCAATGCCCACCTGGAGTGCACACGTCAATCTGCTTTCTTTTTCCTAAGCCCTGCCCTATGGAATTCACTCCCACATCATCTCCGTATCAAACTGTCCTTCACTCGGTTTAAAGCCCTCCTCAAGACATATCTATTCTGTCAGGCCTTTGATCTCCCACTCTCCTCGGATCACCCTGCCTCCTCCTCCACCAAAGCTCCATAAACTTACATCTGTCCATCAGGCCAGTAAAACTCCCCCCCCCCCTGTCCATTCCCACCATCCTCGACTGAATGGTGTTATAATGTCCTTGTACATCTTTCTCCCCGTTTTTCTCTTTTTCTGCTCTCTCCTGTCACTTTCCTTTAATTACAATGGCATTCTTTTCATTTTCTGTCTCTTTCTAGTAGCCCATTTTATGTTATTGTACATCACCTTGACGCTTCAGCAAGTATATCAAGTAATGCGAATAGATACATAAAAAAATAAACATTATAGTTATGTTCTATGTGCCCCATGCTCACCATACCTTCCCCCTAATTAGCAAATATTTGTTTCCATTCTTGTGGGTTTAGCTCCACACACCAAATCAGTCTCTCACTGTTCCTGGTGGCTCGCCTTTCCTGTGGTATGCATCCCCACTAGTAGTTAATAAATTGTTGCCTGTCTCACAGGTCAGAGCCTCAAAACCTGATAGTCCCTGTGTTACCCTTGCTCGCCATGGCTCTGAGGAGAGTTAATGGCGCACTTGTAGATAACCATAAAAATCATGCTTACAGACGTGGTTTTCTACTTTTTTGATGGCGTAAACAATTGATCTAGGTTTACCCATTCCACTCCATCGATTAATTAATAGACCTCTACCATATCCCCCCTCGGCCGTCTCTTTTCCAAGTTGAAGAGCCCCAACCTTTTAAGCCTCTCCTTAAAGGGGGTATCCTTCCATTCCCTTTACCATATTTTGTCACTTTTATTTGTACTTTTTCTGAATCAGCTATATCCTTTTTAAGATACAGCGACCAGAATTACACACCTTATTCAAGGTGCTGTCTCACCATGGAATGATACAGAAGCATTATAATATCCTTGGTTTTATTCTCCATTTCTTTTCTTTAAGATTTCTAGCATTCTGTTTGCTTTCTTGGCTGCTGCTGCACACTGGGCAGAGGGTTTCAATGTATTATCCACAATGACACACAATGTCCCATCACCAGCTAGACTTAACACTGTACTCTCACTAGGCAAAGGCTAGACTATTTCATGATAGAACCATAAACACAATAAATACAAATATAATACAAATCTACCCATCCTTGCTCCCCAAAAAATTAAAATGAAAATAAAAGACATAAGTCACCCTCCTAATTGACAAATCCCTGTTCTTGGAAAGACCATCTCATTTCTCTATGCTGTCTCTGCAATAAGAGACTGCATAGCCCATTCCAGTCCCTCTCAATCTCTTCTAAAGAGTTCTCTAAGGAGTGATACCCTTTGGATTACTTCTTAGGAGGTGTCCCTCCCAACCCCATATTAGATCTAATTTTCAGGGCAGCCTACAATGATTTCAGTGTGCTGGGGTGGAATCAAAAAGTCTGTACAGTTCACTGGCAGCAATAGTAGGCTTCTATGTCCAGAGCCTCCAGGCAGGGAGGGAGAATGTTGACAGAGCTTATCTCCTCTGGCACCACAGTCTCTCTCAGTGAGCTTTCCTCACTCACACAACAAGCCATATTTAAAGGTTGGCCTGCAATGATGTCAGTGGAAGGGGTGGAGCCAAGATAGCTCTCCAGTCAACATTTCATTTGTTTCTTAGATTTATATTCCATGGTTTTTGGATTCTTTATTCTTTATTCTTTATTTGCAGGTTTTGATATACCGCCCTTGCCGAAGCGTCAGGGTGGTGTACAATAAAACAATATGTTGCCTACAGGAAACATGGAAAGGAAAAGAAGCCAATGGTAGACAGGAAAGGAAAGAAAGAGGAAAGAGCAGTAAAGTGGGGTGGAGAAAGGGCTTGGTATGAGGGTCCAGGGAAAGAGGCCAGGAGAGAGTAGTTACTAATTAAGAAAGAGAGGGAATTCCTAGATTAGTGGTGACTAAGTGCTTGGTGGGGGTTCAGATGAGGAAGCGCCGGAGTCATCAGCGGGTGGCGAAATGTCGAAGGCCTGGCAAAAGAGGTGCATTTTAAGGAGTGCTTTGAAACATGGGAAGGAAGGTTCAATGCGGAGGGAGTGTGGGAGTGAGTTCCACAGAGAAGGACTAAGAAAGTAGAAGGCAGAGTGTCGGGTAAGTTCAAGGAGGGCCTGGGAGGGAGAAGGGAGAAAAAGATGGTTGCCATGTGCCGAGCGGAGGAGGCAAGGAGCGGGTTGGAGGTGGATAATATTGGCCAGGTATTGTGGAGTGCTAGAATGGAGGACCTTATGGGTAATGGTGAGAAGTTTGTAGATGAACCAAACTTCGATTGGAAGCCAGAGAAGAGAGAAGAGGGAGGGAGTGATATGCATGGAGACGGGGGAATATGTGATAAGGCAGGCAGCAGTATTCTGAACTAATTGGAGACGACGTAGTTGATGGCAGGGAAGACCAGCGAAGATAGAATTACAGTAATCCAGATGAGTGATCACAAGGGACAAGACAAGAGTAGTGATGGCAGAAGAAGAAAGGAAAGGCCGAATGGACCGGATCCTATGGAGATGAAAGAAGCAAGAGCGCATGACAGAGGAAATGTGTTGGTGTAAAGAGAGAGAGGAATCCAGAGTAACACCCAAGTACCGGAGAGGAATAGGACGGGCAGACATGGTAGGGGACAGATCGGGAGGGGAGCTACGAAAGGAAAGCCAGATGGTGAAGGACTTGGATGGGTTGAGATGGAGAAAATTTTGTCTGAACCAGGAAGCGATGAGATCAAGGCAGAATATAAAACACAACATCATAATCACATACAGGAAAATTCCACATAATACCAAACATCTTCAGTGTGATTTCTTCCCCCTACTAAAAAGGAACATGATGACATGCAATATCCCAAAATAACCCATGGAGAGAGTAAAATGAGGCTGATAATGATTTCCCTGTCCATAGAGTTCCATGTAAACCTCACGTGCACAATATCCCTGAGCTGCAGCACCATTTCACAGCTTATTTTAAATAAATGTTTTGATAGCAATGGTTGCCACATACTGTATCTCTCAGTGAGTCATTTCCTACATGCTGAATTTGACAGAATTGAGCCCTAAGTTCAGTAGGCACAGTAGGATAACAATTACAATGGATGACTTATCTTTCAGCAATTACATCTTAAATGCAGTTTTCCAGAGGATATCTTCAACTGGTTGAAGCAGAGATACTTCAGTAATATTTATTTATTTACCACGCTATTACAGATCAGTGAGGTTTACATGAAACATATGAACGTGTTTACAAATAACATTTGTGCAAGGTTTGCAATAATGCAATGTGTGCCTTTGAGTCAGTCCTGAAGCTCCTGGGTTTTCTTGGCAGTGACCCAGAAGCTCCTGGGTTTTCTTGGCAGTGTCACCGGAAATAAATTGCCAGGCCTTTCTTCCGAGGCAATGGAGGGTTAAGTGACTTGCCCAAGGCCACAAGGAGTGCTAGTGGTAATTGAACCCAGGTTGCTTGGTTACCTAGGCTACTCCTCCACTCTGTGCAAGGTTTACATATAACATAATAACTAGATTACATGGTTTCCATATAACATGATAACTAGATAATATTGAACAGATTACTTTTGACAGTTTGCAACAAGTTGGTGTAACTATGAACATATTTACATTACAGGAGTTATAGTTAGAAACATATTTACATTGCTGGGGCATATTTATATTAACACAGGATTAAGTTGGCATCGTTAGGAGTTTATTTGTATGAGGTTGGCTGATCTAGGGGTGGATGGTTATAGGCTAGTTGGAAGAGGTAAGTCTTCAATGCCTTCCTGAAGATGTAAGATCCGGGATGGCACGTATCATAGGAGGTAGAGCATTCCATTGGATTGGCGCAAATAGAGAGAAAGTGTGGTTCTTAGTTGATTGCGTGCAGGTTCTTACTGTTGAAGGGGTCATGATAGAGTTTATCATGCATGTTCTCCTGGACCTAGTCTCCAGCATACATTGTATAAGGGCTGAAAGCGAGGTTGTAGACATTCCATGCAGGGTTTTAAAGGTGAGTAGCAGTGCTTTGTAGGTCAAGCGGCTTGCTATGGGGAGCCAATGAAACTGAATCAGGAGAGGAGTGATGTGGTCGTATCTGGATGCAGATAGGATTGTGCAGGCAGCTGTGTTCATGGCGAGTTGTAGTGGCTGGAGAGTGTGCTTCGACATACCTTGAAAGATGATGTTGGAATAGTCCAGATGAGGAAGGATGAGAGCTTAAGCAACCGAGCGGAAGTCTGATGACTCGAGGAGAGGATGTAGGCGCCGGAGGGTTCTCGGTTTATAGTAGACTGTTTTGGAAATATTTTAAATGTGGGTCTCCCAGCACAGGCGTTGGTCGATTGTTATTCCCAGATAGCGGACTTCTTGTTTGGTTATGAGGTCAAGTCTTTCACTTTGATGGAGGGCGGTGGGGTAAATGTGGAGTCTTTGGATATGAATAAGACCTCAGTGTTGATCATCAGGTTGTGTGTCATGAGCCAATCTGAGACTGTGTTGAAGTATTCAACTATGGTCGAGTAGTCTGGCTTGTTGATGAGGAATGGAGTGTATAGTAACACATCATCGGCGTAGATGTGGTAGAATATGTTGAATGATTGAATGATGGAGCAGATTAAAGAGTAGGGATGAGAGGGAAGATCCTTGGGGGACCCCTTGTGTTTGTTGGAAAAGCTTGGATGCATGGTTGTCTATGCGGACTTGTTGTCGGTCAGATAGGTAGGATTTGAACCAGTCTAAGGCTTGGTTTCTTATGCCTTTTTGATACAGTTGGGTGAGCAGGAGGTTGTGGTTGACAGTATCGAACACTGAGGCGATGTCCATAAATATGAGGATGAAGCCTTGCTTTTTCTTATCAAGGCCTGTATGGAGTCTGTCAAGGAGAGTCATGAGAAGGGTTTCAACACCAAGTTGTTGAAAAAATCCATGCTGTTGCTGGTCTAGAGGTGCGTAGGAGTCTATGTGGTCCTGGGTCTGTTGGTAGACAATCTTTTCTATGATTTTGGTTAGGAAGAGGAGGCTAGAGATAGGTCTGTAGGATTTGATATCCGATGGGTCAAGTTTGTTATTCTTGATCAGAGGTCTGATAGAGGCAGTTTTCAGAGGTGGAGGAAGGATGCCTTCAGATATGTTGGTGATTTTAGCTATGATCAGGCTGAGGTAGGTTTGTGTTTGTTTGATCTAGAATGGTGGATAGGGGTCCATTGGGGAGGTCATGGTGTTGATCCCACTGATGATTCTTTCTATTTGATCAGGAGGGTATGGATAGAAGGATTCTAGAGTTGGTGGGGGAGTGCCGGCGGAGTTGTAGGGGTGCTTGGGTAGTTCACGATTAGCTGGGCTGGTTGTAGGTGAAGTAGTTTTGCTTTGAAAGTATGTGGCAAAGTAATCTGGGCTTGGGGTGTTTATTGGTTGTTTTGTGGATGGATCCTTTGTGAGTGATTTGACTAGGTTGAAGAGTTCACGAGGTTTGTTAAGAGAGCGCATGAGGGTGTTGGTGTGGTATTCCATTCTCTTGTTGTTGATCATTGTTCGATGATGTTGTAATTTGTTCGGGTAGGCATCTTTGTCACAAACCAGTTTGGAGCATCGCCAGCGGCGTTCAAGCTTCCTGAGTTGCACTAGTGATTCACGCAGGTCAGCAGTGAACCATACTGCTGTGTGTTTTTTGTGGGCAGGCTTTGTGGATGGTGGGAGGAGAGCAGCTCCGGAAAGGTGGTTGTTCCAGTTGTCTAGTAGAGTATCCAGGTCATTAGTGTCAGGGTTGAGGTGATGTAATGTGTTGCTGATGAATGCTTCCTTGTCAAAATGCCTGAATCGGCAGTGAGCAGGAGCGCTTACATAAGAACATAACATAAGATATGCCATACTGGGTCAGACCAAGGTCCATCAAGCCCAGTATCCTGTTTCCAACAGTGGCCAATCTAGGTCATACGTACCTAGCAGTTTCCCCAAAAGACACAGGTTCCACAATGCTTGTACTGGGTCAAGCATTGATATCCTGGGTCCCTTCTTAATAATGGTTTATGGACCTTTCCTCCAGGAACTTCTCCAAACCTTTTTTAAACCCAGCAACACTAACAGCCTTTACCACATCCTCCGGTAACAAATTCCAGAGTTTGATTACACGTTGAGTGAAAAAATATTTTCTTTTATTAGTCTTAAATAGTTTACCCTGTAGCTTCATTGCATGTCCCCTAGTCTTTCTATATTCTGATAACGTAAACAATCGATCTACGTTTACCCGTTCCACTCCGTTCATTAATTTATAGACTTCTATCATATCTCCCCTCAGCCATCTCTTTTCCAGGTTAAAGAGCCCTAACCTTTTTAGCCTTTCTTCATAGGAGTATTCTTCCATCCCCTTTACCATTTTGGTGACTCTTCTCTGAACCTTTTCTAATAACGCTATATCCTTTTTAAGATACGGCGACCAGAATTGCACACAATATTCAAGGTGCGGTCTCACCATGGAACGATATAGAGGCATTATAATATCCCTTGTTTTATTTTCCATTCCCTTCCCTATGATACCTAGCATTCTACTTGCTCTCCTGGCCACCGCTGCACACTGGGCCGAGGGCTCCAACATGTTATCCGCAATGATGCCCAAATCTTTTTCCTGTGTGGTGGTTCCCAATGCGGAACCTTGCATTATGTAACCATAGTTTAGGTTGTTCTTCCCTAGGTGCATAACTTTGCACTTGTCCACATTAAATTTCATCTTCCATTTTGATGCCCAGTCTCCAACCCATCAAGATCCTCCTGCAACTTTCCACAATCCTCTTGGGTTTCAACAACCCTATATAGTTTTGTGTCATCTGCAAACTTGACAACCTCACTCGTTATTCCACCTTCAAGGCCATTTATGAATATGTCAATCACTTGGTGCAGTAGATTGCTGTTCTTTACTATTGTGTGGAATGTCAAAGAGAATGGCCTTGTGGTCGGACCATGGCACTGGGAGTACCTGTGGAGAGTACTGATTGCATAAGGTGTTGTGAGGTCACGGAGCAAAAATGAGGTCCAAGGTGTTGCCTCCAGTGTGGGTAGAAGTGTGAATGATTTGGTGGTAGCCCGTTGTTGTCATTGCGTCCAGGAATGTTTGACAGGGAGAGCGGGAAGATTAAAGTCACCAAGGATCCAGAGTTGTTTCTGTTGGATATTGTTGTTGCATGCTTGATCAAGGATTGTGGCCAATTCATCGGTACTTGAAGAGTGTGGGCGGTATAGGAGACAGATTGTTAAGGTTTTGTTGGAGATTTGAATGATGTCTAGGTTGGTAGAGCTTTGTGTTAAGGTACAATGGAAGTGGAGGTTGCTTCTGGCTATTATTAGGACCCCGCCTCCATGCCAGTTCATTCTGGGGCAGCTGAAGAGGTCGTACCTAGGAGGTTTTAGCTGGTTGGTGATCACTGTGTCTGTTAACCACGTTTCAGTGACGAGGAGTAGGTCTAGATTTCGGTGACTAATATAATCGGTGAGAGCAGGCCATTTGGTATGGATGGAACAAGCATTAATTATCATGCTGCTGAGGTTTACCTGGGATGGAGTATAGCGTCTCTTAAGTTTTTCTGGGGGCAGGCAGTTTATGTGAATCAATAAGTGATGGTTTGCTGCAAAGGGTGGTCTGGTGAAGGCGATTATCGGAACTTCTATGCCTCAGGATTCTCACTGTGGGGATCAGGCCTTGAAGTTGTTGTAATGATTGTGCCCATGTTATGAGTTGTGCTATCCAGAGGAGGAGGAGTAGTAGTGTGTGGTGTCTGGCCATGGTGGTCGTAGGTCAGGAGGATGGCTAGTGTGCTGTGGAGAAGGGTGCTCTGCTATGGTTTAGATTGATTGTTAGATATTTGGTGCAGGCTTACGTTGAGTAAATTTGCGGGTGACTTACCTCACCGTGGGAGTGGTTTGGAGGGTTGTTTGATTTCCTGGTGTGTGCCTCTGTTCCCCACGCAGGCACGCTTCTGAGCTGGAAAACTTCCAGAACAATTGCAGTGGCTTGATTAGCTTTGTTGAGCTGATCGGGGAGGAGCGATCTTTCCTGCTCAACTCCGTGACGCTGATCCGGCTGCCGGTCTGGAGGACGGTGTGTCAGCCTTTTTGCTGGATGCCGACTTGTTAGCAGTATTTTTCATATGGTTTGGTCGCCGTCCAGATTGGGTGTTGCTTCCTGGGGGGTAAGGATCCGCAGCTGCTTCCTTGCTGGCCTCCAGCCCGTGCCTAAGGGCCACACCAAAGGGCCCTCTGGCAAGGACCTCAGGCGTGGGCGCGCCAAGGGGCGCTGAAGATTTAAACTTTGGCACGTTGGGCCTGATAGGCCTTGGGGGGCCGATCAGGGAGGAGCGATCCTCCACTCGACTCCCCGATGCTGATCGGGCCCGGTGCTGGTGTCCGGCTCTCTCTGCAGGCGCACCAAGGGGCGCTGCAGGTTTTTTGACACAGAGACTTTAGACCAGGGGTCTCCAACTCCAGTTCTGGAGGACACCAAACCAGTCAGGTTTTTGGGATATCCCTAATGAATATGCATGAGATATATTTTCATGCACTGCCCCCATTATTTTCAAAAATTTCTCATGCATATTCATTAGACTGGTTTGGTGCACTCCAGGATTAGAGTTGGAGACCCCTACTTTAGACAAATTGCTACTGCCCAAAGCAGATGTACATCTAGCCAAATAGGCATATGGAGGCCAAGGATGAGCCATGAATTAGTCTACAAAAAATTATAAAACCCCAAAAATTTACCACTAAAATATCCTCCAATCAAAGTGAAATTCAAAAAGATCCTAACTTACAAGCTTATCTCAAAGTATTATGTCCACCAATTTTTGTTGGATCACCTACCATGAAGGATTGCTCCCTCCCGAAGTGGGTCCTCCTTTTTAATCAAAACTTGTGAAAAAAAAACACAGACTGGCATGCCAAAACCATGACTTATATTCAAGCTTCTTTTCTCCCCATAGTTGTACTTAACTGAGGGCCTTATGAAGCACGATTAGTCAAACTGCCAAGTCTAAATCCATAAAAATCACTAATATCACCCCCAAAAAAACTAATTGATTAATCATCTATATTTTTTGTCGGATGTCGCTGAAGAGAGCACACACTTTTATCAGTGCCCTCCATTCAGTTACATCCCTTTTAATTAAACTGAAAAGTAGAAGTTCACAACTACTTAGCTTTGTCAGCAGTGCAATTTCTTTTATAACTAGCTCGGTCAGCAGAGTACAGCTTCCAAAAAATTCACACTCAGGCAGGATTATTCAGCAGCTTGATTCCGTCATCTACATGCAGATTTCAACAGTATCTCACATGACGTGCACGTTTCGGGATTTATTCCCTGTTTCAAGTGCTACCATCATGAAAATACATCATCAACTGCCATATAACGCTGAAATCAACCGTCAGCTGATTCTTTAAAGGGCCATATTCTTCTTATTGGCTAACCACAGCCTTCGATCAAAAAGTCAGCCAATGAGAACAATAGGGGTATCCCACTGATTCAAGGGAACCCCTCCGTCTCATGGATGACCTCATATGAGGCTGGACCATTCAACTTCTTTGTTGAGACCCATAGGAAACACTGTTTGTAAACGATATATCCAACTTTGTTCACATTTCTGGAGCTTGCTAGTCCTGTCATCTCCTCTGGGGTCAGGGGGAATGAAATCAATCGATCAGCGAAGGTCTTGAAAATCGTGATTGTGTGCCAAAAAATGCTCTACCATTGGGGCAGATTCAATTCTCCGGTGGAGATAGAGAAGTCTAAATCCATAGTATCAATCGAGAACCGCAACACGCGCTGTGTTTCAAGCCTTGTTACTTCATAGCTCTTTCTCAAGCATTGTTTCCCGATCGTCTTTCTGGTTCCAGTTTTACCCTTCAAAATTGGATCAACAACATCTGAGTTTAAATTGCCGCAGATGGAGAAAGTGAATAAGGATAGCGATGTTTGAGAGATATTTATCTCCTATCTCTTTTGATTGGCCTCAACAACAAAAGTGTGCAGCATTAATGGGGGCTTTTTGTGGGAACATTCAGGTGAGTGTTATCCCACGTTGAAAAGCTGAATTCCAGTTTTTATGAATATTTTGATTAAAAAAGAGGACCCACTTTGGGAGGGAGCAATTCCTCATGGTTGGAGATCCAACAAAAATTGGTGGACATCATACTTTGAGATAGGCTTGTAAGTTAGAATCTTTTTGAATTTCACTTTGAATGGATGAATTAGTCTACAGCACAGTGATGCTAATCTTTGGGTATCCTACCTGACAAAACTAATGTTTATTTTATTTATTTATTTATTTAACAGGTTTTGTATACTGTCTTATCCTTCAATCAAAGCAGTTTTCGGAGCAAATTGAAGAGTTTACATAAAATAATGAGTAAAGGGGATCATGTGGGAGATTGTTTCAGGCTAACTTATATACAAAGAAATCTATATACAATACGAATGTGTATGACATCCATGACCTTAATCTGTGGTAACCTATGTACATCATAGACATCATATATACAGTATGTTGAGGGGGTTGGAGCTAAGGCAGTTTGCGGAGGATTGGGTGAGAGTTGTGTCAGAGGGGACAGCGAATAGCATACAATATGGTTAAGTTAGAGTAACAAGCAATATTTACAGTAATATACAAACAGCTTATAATACATTAATAATAGTAATTATGAATGGATAAACAGGTTCAGATTTAATATGAAGGATCTTCCTACCAGTATTATGAATAAAATTAGACTTTCTGCATCATAATCAAAATGAGCTACTGTAACTCAGAGCCAAATATAAGCTAGCTTGATTCTGCTCGCCAGCGTTTGATCCCAGCCACGTCTCTATTCTCATGTATAACCTAAAGTGGTCAGACAGTTCCATAAGCAAAAAGAACAGAGGGAGCTCAATCCCCCCCCCCCCCCCGGAATTGTAGTCCTGCTTTCTTAGAGAAAATGGTGTAACTGATACAGAAGAATATGGTGGTAACAGCTATGCAGGTCAAATGCAGATAGTACAAGAATTTCCTTCACTAGCTGCAGACCATGTGTTAGTTGTGCAAGTGGGTGGGGGAGGGGGGCAACAGAGGGTGGTCATGCTTCTAAAATGTGGTTACCAAGAGCGTCCACAGCATATGGAAGGACTCGACAAAGACCAGGCACCAGGTCACCATGGTGATCAGAAATTTACACCTGGTGCCTGGAATTTGCTCCACAACCGCCCCCCCCCCCCTATTTTTATTAAATACCATCACAGATTCCCGTGGGTTGTCTGCTGCATCTAAGCTCCGATCATGGCAAAGATCCCCCTTGTTCTGCCTGTGGGAGATCAGATCCCTGCAGGAGCGGAAGCTCAAAGAAGCAGCGAGCCCATGGGAATAGGAGCTTGAGGGGGAAAAAAGTAAGAAGGGGAGTGAAGTAGCAAAATGTAAAGGGGGCAGTACCTTAAAAAAAAAAGGAAGGAGGATGTGGGAATGGAGGGAAGGGGGTGGGAGTGCTGGGGGAAGGGAAAAGGGGAGAGTCTGGAAGGGGAACAGAGAGTGGGGAAGGGTTGAAGTGGGAGGGCAAGAGTGCAAGGTGGAAAACAAAAATGACAATCTGTATATGCCAAAGGATGCATCCCCCAAACATACATGTATGCACTCCACCCTCACACCACACACACACACACCACCTTTGCATTACAAAGACACACATAGGCACCACACACACACACACACACACACACAAACACTTCACCTCTGCACCACACATCTCACACACATGACAGACACACCTTCACATGACAGACACACACAAAATTATCACACACCCATATTCACATACAAAAACACCTCGCCTCCTCACCACACATCACACACATACACATACACGCGCGCGCAACCCACCTCTGCCCCAAACATAGAGACTCTGCAGCACACACATACATGCACTGCAGCCCTGCACCCCACCCACACAAAGAAACACACCATTCCCACACACAGACAGGTACACCACCGTTACACCACACACCCACAGTGACACTTGCTATCTAAAGGTGACACATAGTGTAGGAACTCTAGCTCTGGTCTCATGAGAACAATGAAACATATTTAACATTAAAGTTAAAGTTAATGTTGTATTCTAAGTACTTCTTATTTTTAAACAATTTAGAGAGAAGACATAGTGGACCACGTTGATGCTGCTACTCATCAATTTGAGGGTATGAATGTTTTGGGCCTACATACAGAAGTTCTGAATCTTCATCAGCAGAAACTCCAAGATGAACGAGCTATTAAAAACACGGAAAAATTAATTCAAGAAGAATCCAAAAAGGAACGCATGCCTAATAGTAGAGACAAACAACAAGTAGGCTGTAACAGTGCTCCTGGTATGAAGAGTCTAGACAAAGTGGATGCTGATATCATCCCTGGATGTGGCATAGAAGGTAGTGGTGAAAGTGATTTTCTAGACAAAAGCTACACAGATATCAAAGTTAATGTTATACATGGGGATTTCAGTCGTGAGAACATGGGCAGTACTGATATACCGTTTTCTGAGAAGGGTGACGATATTAACAATGGTAGATCTAAAGACGCACACAATGAGCCAGATGGTGTTAATAAGGTGCAATCTCCAAAGAAGGATGAACATTCCAGAACTAGCCATAACCCAAACAGTTCAAAGACGGGCATGGACGCCAGCAGCCACATCAAGGACATAGAAGGTACTCCTGATCCAAAGCTTCTATATATAGATGAAGAAGACAGTGGTAGTGGACATAGTAATACACACACAGAAGGAACTGATTCCCCTATTATTCTGGATAAAGCAGTTGAAACTATTGATAATCCAGAATTCACTGAGCTGGATAAAGTTAATTGGAATTCCAGTAGTGGCATACAAGAAACTGGCTACACTGGTGCTCTGGAAGAAGATGAAGATAACATCAGTACCAGTAATGGAAGAGCTGGTCAGGACAATTTAAAAACCAACTACAATGAGACCTCAGGGAGACAAGAATATACTGACAATGCAAACATATGGAAAAAGAATAACAGAACTGATTACAAAGAAATACCTAGAGAAGATCAAGTTGATGCAACTACCAATGCTAAGAATCCCAAGAAAAACTCAGACATTACTTCTACTGCTTACAAAAACATCTCAAATAAAAATAAATACAGGGACAGGAGCAAGAGTGTTCTATACAATCTTATTAATGATATTAATAATAAAATGAAAAGACAGAAAGGTCATTTTTATTCTCGCATCAGTAATGGCAGAAAGTTTGCAGATAGGAAATATGATATTACCATGCATCAAAAGATGAACAAACAACTAAGAAAGAAAGAGCCCCAGGATACCAGTAGCCAATCCTCTGGGAGTAAGAGTGACAGTGAGCAATCAGTTGACAGTAGTAGCAGTAGTGAAGAAGCAGGTTAGGGCCTTCAACGAAGGAGTCAAAAGTGCACACCAAGGCAATAATATTGTGCCCATAAAACGTCTCATAGCAGAAGACACAAAGTCCCTCAGATATCCATATTATAGAAATGGGCCACTAAGTTATCCATATGGGCCACTTAGGTGTTCTAAAGGAATTTTTCCATTTTTTTCTTCCTGCTTTCTCCTCCCATTGTACACATCAAATGAATAGGGAAATGGTCGCCAAAGACTGGAAAGGAACATCTTCTGAAGATGAATATTTCAGCAAGCTGGAAATGAATTAGTCGGTGGTCACTGGTAGTTACTTCCAATCAGTTACTTTTCTTAGTAGTTAACTAAAACTGTTGACTACTTATCTATATAAACAGCTAACTGTTTTTTTCAGGCAATTTAACTGAATATCTCACACTAGTGTTTGTCTTAAAATGCAATGTTTCCTTTTATCTACCCTTCTTAAAACAAGCAGCAATTTCAAAAGGGCAGTTAAAAAGTAAAAGTCTAAGTTTTGACATATTAAATGCTTTCCATTACTTCTGCTTCTACTTCCTCTGAAGAATGTTGAAAGATTTTATTTTATTATTCAGAACTTTGTATCTAGGACAACCATTTTCTAGAAGCGCATCTGGTTCTCAAGTGGTCCAGCATAATCGACTACTAACTTTAACTGTTGTCTTGAGTTGAATAACTAATAAATAACCCATAAAGAAGCCTGTGCAGGAAAGGGTCCTGAGGTTTGCAGAACTGTACTGTGTTCTGCCATTTTGGGTTTAGTGCACACAATTTTATCAGGCTGTGTGCACAAAGAATCCCAGGATGTAACTGCAAAATCTTTAAGTGTGCCTCCCCTAGAGGTAGATACATTTTTGATAACACATTTATAAAGGGAGTCATTCTGAACCACAAATAGCGGGGATAGACATCTCAATTGGATGTCCATCCCTGCTATTCATGCCGGCTGAAGCCCCCGACTAACTTCCCCGCTGGCTCTGCAGGGAAGTTAGTTGGGGGCGGGGAAGAGGCAGCCTGGGGGTGGAGTGTGAGCGGGCAGTGGGCAGTCACCGGCCCTGGACATACAGAGCAAATTATAATGTCAGCCTTGTACGTCCAGTGCTGGCGAAATGGCCGGGGAAGCTTTTCCACCTCCAAGGTGGAATAATTCCCTGGACATGTTTTTTTTTTTTTTTTTTGTGGCTCGGGGTGCGGAAGCAGCTGGGGGGCCAGGGTTACTCCCCACAGCCCGGTACTGGACTTAGGAGGCCAGATTGGGGGTCAGGCTGCAGGGAATAAACTTTAGTTTCTGGCGGCCGGCATCACGACTTTTAAATGGAGCCACGGTGCAATGGCAACATGACGCCATGGTGCCGCAGCTCCATTTAAAAGCCTGATTTGCTATCCAGGCAGTGCCTGTACATGCAGGCTGGGACTGAATCGCAGTCCCGGCCTGCAAGTACAGGCGTGATCACGATTCTGATCCCACGGGGCTAGACATGCCCCGCGGGATCAGAATCGGGCTCCCCTTTGTACATCCAGCTCAAACCAGACGTACATAGGGGATGTACATGCGGATCAGAATCAGGCTGAAAGTGTTTTTTATATATAGTTTATCTATGCATTCATAGCTAATGTGATGTTTTGCATAATTTTGCATAACTACCACACTACAGCAATGAATTTACATGAAAACTCACCAAAGAAAAAAATTTCCATGCTAAAATCACTGTTTATGAGGAAAAGTAAAGCTATGCATGCTAAAGCCAGAAATAGATCCTTCATACTTGAATCCTTACAGGACTAACAAGTCACTTATGAATACCAACACACCCTGCTTACAAAATGCTCCCTATTTCACGGTATAGTATTTGTCGGACTATTTAATACAAAGCTGCTTTCATCAGCTGCTTTTAGCATGCATTTTGAATCAAAGATATTTTTTGTTATTTTTATATATATTTAAAACCAAGTTCGCAGTGAATAATCTCAATTATAATCACTTATCATTAATCCAAAAACTCATTAATGGTGACCACGACTGAGGTTATTCACTGCGAACTTGGCTTTAAATATATATAAAAATAATACAAAGTATCTTTGATCACAAAATATAACAAAATGGACTAATGGAAAAGCAGCTGATGATAGCGGCTTTGAATTAAATAGTCCGACAAATACTATACCGTGAAATAGGGAGCGTTTTGTAAGCAGGACATGTTGGTATTCATAAGCCAGAACTAGAGCACATAATTTCACTACATGCACACTAAAAGCAGCTGCAGTGCATGAGCTCATCCTCACAGATGTCAGAGCACTTTAGTGCATTGGCCTCTAAGAATGCAATATTAAACAAGTTGCTTGCTCAAAATTCAGCCAGTCAGAGTGAGAGGGGTGGGAGATAAAAACATTTGGGTCTGTCTGGCTGCTTCAAAAACCTCTTTGATCATTGATCCCTAAGGGGCCCTTTTATTAAAGGGTTCTAGAGTGTTGCCCCCGAACGTGCCAACAGCACTGAAACTATGGTGCATTAAGTACAACACCACTGCATTAACTGTTGGGGACATGGAAAGCATTTTCCCAGCAGTTAACGCAGAGCCCTATCCCTCAGCATACAGCACGCTAATGTGGATGCATTTAGTGTCACCTATTGAGGTGACGTTAGGTCACTGTGAGCTAATGCAGTTAACGCACAGTGTGAACCCCATGCTAACTGCATGGTAAACGCAATGCCCACTCTCCACCCTTACCCTGCCCACTCACTACCATATCGTAAGATAGACAATGCGGGAATCTTCCCACACTGTGCTGGTCCTGTTCTAGCGGGCAATTCGTGTCCCAGTGTGCATTCAGCGCACGCCAGAGCACACATTGTTGGCTAACACCTTTAGTAAAAGACCCTCTAAGTGTTTGTGAGAAAACCTAATGATAGTTAAAAGCCACATTTATATTCTGCTACAGTTATGTCCTACAAAGTGTAGATTGAGAAAAACATTTAGATTTAGTGTACCCGAAATTCAGCATGTGATGGATATGAAAAGAAGCTGAAAGGATGCAAATTTAAAAGCAACTTCAAGGAATAAGGTGGTAGATGCTTGAAATGCCCTTCAGGTGGAAGTAATGGGGTCAAAAACAGTGTCAGAATTCAAAGAGGTATGGGATAGACACAGAGGGCTCAATGCAGAAACCCAGCACTAGAGCAGGTGCTAAAATTCCAGTGCAGGGTTAGGGTGGACGTTTTACACAGCTGTGCTGTGAGCAAACAGCATGCAAATGAGCTGTGTGCAAGAAGACTGTGCTAAACAAGGAGAGCAAGTCAGCCCGTGCCCGATTCTGATCCGCATGTACATCTCTATCCTGTGCTCAAAAGGCACTTGTGCGCATGGGCTGCAATGCTATGCTGTGCATAAGAGCAAAATTATTTTGCTCAGAAATTCTGCTCAGAATAATATGCTAGTCTTTTTATGCCTCTCCAAAAGAGAAAAGTAAATTCCCTCACAAAAAGGTATTCTATTACAAACACTGTTCCCTCTAAGCTGTGCGCGTGTACGTGCGCACACACCTCGCCGAGCGAGCGCACATACTTTACAACAGAGCGCACAAAAATTACAGCTCTGATTCTGATAGAAAACAACACAGACGTCTTAAAATTTAAAAGTTATGATTGTAATTACGAGAAATTTCCCGCTTCATTTAGTAATCATCTATTTTCATTTAATTTGATTAAAATCAATGTGGTGTACATACTGTATTCTGACGTGTAGTCAAATTTTAAAGTATATAACTCTGAGTGTCGTTATGTGGCGCACAAAAATTTAACCTTCCTTCAAAAGCTGCACACAGCTGATATTTTATGCGCACACAGCCTACAGAAAATTAGAGGGAACATTGATTACAAATGTCAGCATATATAAACCTATAAAAAATAAAGAGGTGAAAGAACCATCAGAATTGGGCAGTGGGTCAAATATATCCACAGATCTCTGTGGCTGTCGCATTCCACCCATAGCCTCCATTATCAATCATTTGACTCAATTTCACTCTCTTACTAAACTTATTGAATATCTAGGGGGGGGGGGGGGTTCGAGTTTGCTGATATTTTTGTACTATTTAAAGTCCCATATATGGATTTCAAAGACAAACACAGGGGTCTGATTACTAAGTGGCGCTAGCAGCTTTCGTGTGAAATCAGAGCCACAGCCCCATTGAATAAAACTGTACCATGGCTCCGATTTTGCACAGACGCCGCTAGCGCCGCTTAGTAAACAGATCCCACAATGTGTGCCGATTATTCCTTTAAACCACGTCACCATTCTAGAATACCTTGCTGCAATCACAGGAAGTTCTGTGAAGAACTTGTAATAACAGTATAGCAACATTGTAAGAAAAATTAAAGTCACACCTTGGCTCAATACAAAGGTAGCTTTGCCAGCATTTCACTTACACTCTTCACATATAGAAACAGTGTAGCAACATTGTAACAAAACTTAGTCACTACTTCTTTTTGGTTAAGTGCTGTCAAGTCAGTGCTGACTCCTGACTACCCAGCAGGCTCTGGGTTTTCTTGGCAATGTATCACTGGAAGTAGGTTGCCAGGCCTTTTCTTCTGAGGCAACGGAGGGTTACGTGACTTCTCCAAGGTCACAAGGAGCACCAGTGGGGACTGAACCCTTGAACTTTTGGGTACTAGGCAGCCACTGCTTAGCTCCATACAAATGAAGGTAGCTTGCTAGTATTTCACTTGCCCAGCTCAATGGCTAGCAACTTTCTTTTTATGTCGTCATTTACTATGTTACTATGAAATGCTTTGACATGAACTTATCATTGCAATGCATAACTAAATGGTCAGAAAATGAAGATTTTCCTTGTCTACTATACTGAAAGTGCACTCGTACATATAATTACTGACATCTAAAATGTTGCGGGCTCTGTCACTTACAATAAGAGTCTGTGTACAAGCAGTAAGGGTGTGTACTCATGAGTGCACATTCAATATGTTAAATTCTTACAAGTATAAATCACTTGTATCCACATATATCTACAAGTTAACTCATGTACATAAGATATGCACACTTTACAAGTTTATAGTGTGACAAAATGTCATGTTTCTCTTTCCTCCATTTGCAAACTCATATATGCCTGTTGGAGGACTGTGTGCAAAGACACATGATAAATGCCCATCATTAAGGTAGCAGTAGATCTGGGCCTGTATAAGGCATCTTTGGCCCGATATGCAGCCTGCGGTCTACTAAAACATGAGCCAATGCTCCTGGAAAGACAGTTTAAGGGGTCAGAAGAGTGAGAAAATACAGCCCCCACCATGTCTTATTACTTCAAATATATCAAGGAGCTCCTCTAAGCATCCCACTCCTCAATCCCTTTAAAAAAAAAATGATGGTGCACCTCCCTCCAGTACCACCAATGTTTGGGAGGTATCAGAGATGGGCGGCATCATTGGTGACCAGTCCTCCCATGATTCCTTTTAAAAATGATGCTGCCCATCTCTGGTACCTCCCAAACACAATCCTTTTATATCAAAGTCAGAGTCTCCTTAGCCCGGTCCCTCCTCTATCCTCTGTGCCCTCCCCAGAATATTCCTTGTTCCCTTATTTGGCATCCTGACTCCTAATGATAGTACCTCAACACTGCAGCTAGGAGCTTCCAGTACCATTTCTGAGCAGGCAGTTCACTCGGCAGGGACGACCAGGGATCACTCCTGCCATCCACTGACCACCATGGTTCACTGGGTATGTTTTGAGGGAGCCAGGGAATAGGGATCAACAAGTGCAGCTGGGGTTGGGGAGACCCTGTGTTTGGTAACTAGAAGTGATGACATCATTTTTAAAGGGTCAGGAAAGGGGGCTAACGAGAAGGTGATAGCACTGTATTTTTAAAAGGAATTGAGGGAAACTGGAAGAAGCAGATAGAGTTTCCAACTGACTCCAGATGCGCCCAACAGGCTTGAACCAGTCCTGGATATACCCCACTGCATGCTGGGACATGTGGTTCAGATTCCTCTATTGCACTCTATAAGAAAAGTAAAACTACAAGTCCCTGAATGCAATGGAGTAAACCTAGCGCTAGATCAAGCCTGTTGAGTGCATCTAGAGCCAGCTGGCAACTTTAGAATCAGAGGGGACACCATCACTTTTGTCAAGGAATCAGGCAGAAGAGGTGCCAAAAGCAGGTAACATGTATTTTTTTTAAAATGGATCAAGGATGGGGGACAGGGAGGGGGAGGGGGCAGCGAGGAAGAATCCCAAAAGGAATGCCCTGACTTTTTTTTAAAGCATTAAGGGAGGATTTGAGCACTTGATTGGGATTTTCATTTATTCTTTTGTGAAATGTGCTAAGCTATGAAGTTCGTGGGAACGAGCATTCAGGTGATAGCACAACCATTAAAGGTAAAGAATGAGTGAACATATGAGTTGCAACTGCTGGAGGACACCAAGGGGGTGGATTTTTCAGATAACTAAATAGCAAAGACAATATTTCTATACATTGCCCTTTTATCATATGGAAGGTGATTCTATGATCCTGGGTAGAGGAAGAGAGCCCAAACCCATGTCAATAGGTACAATTGATGGGATAAGTAGCAGCATGTGAAATACCATTGTGCACGTACAGTGGGGAACCTGAATGGAAAACATGCTGCCAAATTTGGTGCCACTTCCAGAGTAATGTTGACATGACTCTAACATGGGACATATAGCCCTGGGGATGGAAGGAAGTGGCTGGGAGATTGATGGTTGAGGAATGACTGGGGTTGAAAGGATGAGTGTGAATGGAGAGGTAAGAGATCAGGGGAATAGGTGAGGGGGGGGGGAGAGGGTTAGGAATGAATGGGATATGATTGAAGAAGAGGAAAAGAAATGCAGGGTTACTCCAGAGAGTTTTGCAAAGGAATGTGTTCATTGGAGCCCGACAATGTAACAGTTGCTAATCTGAATGTGTATAATGTACAATGATCTCCAGGATGCTTTGTGAACCAAGAATTATGATGTAAATTGATTAAAAATAAATGTTTGTATTTTTGCCAGCCTTCTGGAAAATAAAAGTCTAAAAGTAAAAAGAAGGAATAGTTGATGAGGGGCGGGGGGTCCTACATAATAGCCTGGCTTTTTGAACAATAGCAGACCCAACTTAGGGCGCACTATCTCAGCAGTGCTGCAGCTGGGAATGATTGATATTTCCAGGTACAGAAACACAGAAAAGCTCTACTGTGGGATTCACTAGCCTATGGTTAGTAAATCCTGCAGCACAATGCACTACTTTCTTGCAGATTAGTAAATGGTTAGCTGCAGAGACATATAAAGTATATTCAGGAAAGGCCCATGTACATTTTGGGAGGTCCCCGCAGACATGCCCGTTACACCTGCCAGAGACATGGAATAAGGTCGATACTTAGGAATAGTGTGTGATTGCATATGGAAAGGAATCGTGTTTGGATGAGAAACGGAAATCATATTTTTAGTCCTGGGACTCCATGCTGTTAAGTTATACCAGCTGTTATTTATGTGTTCAGGGAATCTTTTTGGCAGAATTATGTTTTCTGTGAATGAACGTGAGAGAGTGTGTGTGTATGTGGTTTGAGGGTTGCACAGGAGGATCTGGGTACTCCACTGCAATTCAGGGGGGACATGAATGCCTGGCCAGTACCTGGGCCATATGGATATCCACGGAATCACCCATGTCTCATTTCTTTTAGGAGGCCAATTCCATAACATGCACGTCCAGCCTGCAGACATGTCCAAATCAAAAATGGGCCCAATTTCACACTAATTACGCAGCCACAGGTATTGATGTGCCTGTGGTTCTGGAATCAGGGACATAGGTGTTTCCAGCACGGCACAAGCAAATCACTGGAGAAAGGAGACATGGGTATACACAGCAAATGGTTTGGACTTTCCCATGTGTATTCTACAAAGATGGATGTTTCCGATCCTGCCCGTCTTTGACACGACCACTTCCTTTCTGTTAAAACATGCATCTCCTAAGATGCTCCTCTCATTGACAGTGTTGTGCTGATGCACACAATGTACTACAGATAAATACTGATGACAAATAAATGTTGATGCAACTACACTAGATATACTAGTCTGTTGCATGCAAGGTAATCTCAGTGCACTCAAAGATATAATAACAGCATCAAAACATACATGGCAGTAGAAGACATCCTTAGTTATTTTTTCATTGGTCATCTCCAAGACTAGTCTTTACAATGCTAAGTATGGACCCTTAACAACCTCAGAAAAACCTATGAATGTGCACATTTTTAGAGATTGATGATGGTGCTTTTGGCCATGTGTTACATTAGCGCTGTTTGCACTGTTGAATGCTCTTATTCTGAGGGTCTCTTATAATTGTAAGGGATATGTTTTGACATTTAGCTATGGAGAACCTTTTGTGATTTTTTTCTGCCTTATCACACTGGCACCTGGTGATGCTATGGTAAGCCGTACGGTCCAGGTACTGGCCAGGCATTCATGTCCCCCCTGAATTGCAGTGGAGCACACCAGATCCTCCTGTGCAATCATGAAACCACACACAAACACACGCTCTTACTTCCAGTCACAAAAAGCATAAAATTCTGTCAAAAAGATGCCCTGCACCTATAAATAACAGCTGGTATAACATAACAGCATGGAGTCCCAGGACTAAAAATATGCTCATTTATCACCCAAACACAATTCCTTTCCATATGCACTCACTATTCCTAAGTACTGGCCTTGTTCCATGTCTCCGGCGGGTATAATGGGCATGTCTGCAGGGACGTCCCAAACAAGAATCCTTTCCATGCTCACTCACATACTATTCCTACATTAACAGTGCCATTTTTCAGGACACAAGAATTGTTAGGGTCCCCTAGATTAATTAGGTCCTTTAGGACAAACAGCAAATGTCACCATGGACAGAATAATCACTGTTGCTCTTCTTATTATTTCTTTCAGGGTAGTTAATACTGCCTCTTTAGCTTAAAAGTTTCCCACACCTCTGATTTCTGTTCTTTATTAATGCACCTTGTGGTGTTTTTCCATACTGCAGTCCACCATTTCAGAGCAGACTAGTCACCACCTTTATACAAACACAGCAGAATATTTTACTGGTCTTATTCCAAGTCTCCGGCAGGTATAACAGGCATGTCTGCGGGGACCTCCCAAAAGGTACATGGGCTTTATCTGAATATGCTTTATACATCTCTTCAGCTAATCACACCCCCGTTCCACCCCTCCCAGCAGTGGCGTAGCGTGAGTTGTCAGCACCCGGGGCAAGGCAAGTAATTTGCGCCCCCTAACCCGTGGATTTTAGCCGCCGGGGAGCTTTTTTGCGCGGGGGAGCCGACCGTGATCCTACCCCGGGAGGGAGCGATCGTCAGCACTGACCTCGCTGAGCCGGAGTCCAGGGAAACGAACAGCACAGCAGCAAGAGCCCGACAAGCATGGTTAAACGCCCAACAGCAGGGAAGGAGGAGGAGATCCGGAACCAGAAACTCGCGATGCCGCCCTGCAGCTCCGCCTTCTCGAGCGCACAGGGCGATCCGACCCCAACCCCAGCTTTACATTGAGATCGAGGGGCGACGACGCGATAAACAGTCCCCCTCCCACCCTGCCCCGGCAGCTTGTGTGAAATAGCTACCTAGAGGGGGTCAATCGCATCGCCTGCGCTTTGTTGCCGAGGGTTTGCCAAGAACAATGCGACTCCCAGGACTGCGGGCTTGAGGGCTATTGCGCAAACCTCTTTGCAGTGCCACCACCAGATGGCGTACGCGCCAACATGTATCATAGGGACCTGCCTTTCCCCCTCATCGGAAACAGAGAGCTGCGAGTGCGAGCGCCCCCCCCCCCATGTTGCGCCCGGTGCGACCGGCCCCCCCTGCACCCCCCACGCTACGCCTCTGCCTCCCAGACATTCTGAGATCTCCATGTTAGCAAGATAAATGTCCGTGGGTACTATATACCAGAATACACTCATAGATGTTTTTTGCAGATAAATGTCTCCGGTGCATGTACAGATCCTTATGCGGTTTCTGGAATGACCTCCATAGTGGTTTGCTTGTGCCATGCTAGAAATGCCTATGCCCCCCTGATTCTGGAACCGCAGGCATGTCTATACCTGTGGCTGCGTAATTAGGGGGAAATAGGGGTCTGTTTTTGATTTGGATGTGTCCATGGGCTGGCCGTGCATATTATGGAATTGGTCTCCTCGTGTCCCTGTCCACTCTTCACCACCTATGGACTCTTCAGATATGATCAGGATAGAAGAGGATAGATATTAAACCTCAAATGTTTGCCACCCAGGATTGGGGTATGGACATGAGGTGCCCTAGATGAACTTCATTCCAAGCACCCCTCTGCTCCAGCCCCCACTCCAGTTGATGCTGCTGCCGCCCCTCTCCAGGACGTGCAGTTATGCAATACTTTTGAAAACAGTATCATTCAAATGGGTGAATTTTGTGCATATCATGACAGTCATGAACCTCTCTTCTAAGCCAGTGTATCTGGAGTATGATCTCAGTCTCTCAAATTTACTGCTAATGCTCGGCGTTGTACTTGCATTGTGCCAAAGAGAGCCGCCCTCTGGAGTTTGTAAGATGTTACATGTATGGGTAATTTATCAAGGTATGCTTGGAAATTCCTCTAAATTAGGCCCGTGGCAACCAACACGATGAGAAATAACTCGGTATCTTTCCGCCACATTTTCTCGGTCTCCGACTGCATTTCTTGGTACTTTAATATTTTCTCCCTTTCAACGCGATTCACAGAGTAGTCGCTTGGAACTGACACCTCTGTAACCAATGCCATTCTGGTGTTCTTCTCTTTTACCGCTACATCCAGCTTCCTCGCATCCAGGTTTTCATTGGTCGGAAGGGAAGGTCTGGCGCTGTGGTGCCATTCATGCTGCTGCCCCCTTCAATTCCACTTCCCATTTATATGGGGGCAGAAGCCACTATTTTTTAACCCCCTTTGGGCTGGAAATTCTGAGATCATCTGGAAGACCTGCTGATGAGTTCACAAAGTCTATTTATAGCGAGACAAGCAGGGGAAAGGAGCTCAGGCCAGAGGAGCTCCACTCTGAAAGAGAAAGATTGGTGAGCTCCTGCCAGCCAGTCCGCTTCTCTTATCTTCAGTGGCAAACCAAGGGCGGGGTGGCGGCATCTTACAGCCGAGAGGTGGCAGCTCTTCTCTCCTGGCCGAAGTGCCTAGAACCATTCCCTAACTCAGCTCTGCCTCTCCTGGGCCACCAGGCCAGGCCTTTTTTTTTTTTAACTACAATAAGATATTTGGGCTCTTCTTCCACTTCAGATGCTTGCATTCATTGTGTCACACACAAGGATGCAGTCTCTCAGGTGTGTCACACAAGGATGCAGTATCTCGAGTGTGTCACACAAAGGATGCAGCCTCTCAGGTGTGTCTCACAAGGATGCAGTCTCTCAGGTGTGTCACACACAAGGATGCAGTCTCTCAGGTGTGTCACACAAGGATGCAGTATCTCGAGTGTGTCACACAAAGGATGCAGCCTCTCAGGTGTGTCTCACAAGGATGCAGTCTCTCAGGTGTGTCACACAAAGGATGCAGTCTCTCAGGTGTGTCACACACAATGATGCAGTCTCTCAGGTGTGTCACACAAAGGATGCAGTCTCTCAGGTGTGTCACACACAAGGATGCAGTCTCTCAGGTGTGTCGCACAAGGATGCAGTCTCTTGAGTGTGTCACACAAAGGATGCAGTCTCTCAGGTGTGTCACACAAAGGATTGTAAGGCCCTGTTACTTACAAGAGACCGATTACTAATTATCACTAATTTCCTGTATAGTCCAGATCCAAAAAGTCAGTACAGGTGCAATCAGAATCTCTGTTTATTAGATAACTGATGGACAAATACAGGCAAGGGAGTGGAGAATTTCTGTCAGTCATCAGACCTCAGAATCCCTCCTCCCACTGAGTACAATAGTCGTGTTACATATATACGTTTTTTGCTTCTGTGTATTATTTCCGTATATGCATAGTCTCCACATTAATCCCTCTGTGAGGCCTCTCTGTGTCTTTTCTCCCCCCTCCCTTCGTTTCCTGCTGCTGACTTCTCTGACCCCTCTGTTCCTGTTTCAACATCTCTAAGGCCTCTGTCTTGCCCATACTCACCACCTGTCAACTGTCTACTGTCTTCAGGGCTAACGGCCCAGCTTTGCATGGTTTCCTGTGTATGTGCCTTCTGCAAAAGGTCTCTGCATGGATCCTTCAATCCAAGTATACACTTTGCTAAGGCTTATATGATATTTCCTTATATGGTTCTTTATGCTGGCCTGTTTCTCCTTGCCCACTGTATAGTAGTTTGGTTGACATATTTTTATTAGAGCAGAACAGAATAAAGGCCATTGAGTGATTATGAACCAGGAACATATACCTAAACCTTATAATCTCTACAATTCCCCCTTTTTTTTTTTTTTTTTTTGTGGAGGAGATAAGACCAAGTCAGAGAATTCTGAAGTGGGGACTGTGGCATAGGAAGCATTCACATGTGTATGGCATGTTTGAACAGGCATAAGGGAAGTGGACACTTTGGTACACTGTTTCTTACAACAGGAAATGGCAAGAGAAACAATACAACAAAAGGACAAGCCAAAAATTAAAAAGATGCCAGCAGAAATTAAAAGGCCTTTTAGACCAGTACCTAGCGCGTGAAACCAGGAGGTAAGGGATGAAAACCAATTACCTACATTCAGTCCTCCCTTAAAGTCATCAATATGTAAATCTGACAGGTGACATATTTTATCCATAGCATTAAGCACAAACACTGAATGATTCGCTATGACCGTACAACAAATAGTGGCATTAATAAAAGAACAAAGGGCCTCATTCAGAAGCAAGGAGCAAATCTAGGGTTTGTCTATTTTTGCAGAGTCATTTGTGTATTTTGTTCTAGGGACTCTGACAACTTACTAATAGAATCAATAACAGCTTTCATTTGAACATACAGTAAGCATTGCAGACGGCATATAGCCATACCAAGTTCAGCAGTTATGGCAGGGGTCTGGAAAGTTACCAAGGAAGTCCACCATCTAACCTACGTTTAATAGCAATGGAGCAAAAAGTTCAACAGACTGTCCCGATTTCAGTTCAAGGCAGGGGGTTGAAGTGAGAACTTCTTTGGAGATGTGGGTTGTATTGTGAACACGCAGAAGTAAAACTAATTGTCCATCAGGATAAAGGAAACAGATAGTGTCTCAAGGAGCAGGTTTGGCAGCAATTATCTTGGTCAGCAACAGTTCATACAGGAAGGAAATAGATCAAACAGAGGTGACCGTTGGAGAAACCTTCAAGAGTCCAAGTGTCAGTATCATTCAAGTGGGCAGCAAAGGGGGAAGTAACGGTGACAATGGTGAGCTGGATCACTTATTCAAAAGTAGCCTTAAAGAGGTAAGCCTAAAACATGACTTAGAAAAAAGCAGAAATACAGCCTGATACACTAGCTTTCAGGCATATATTCCTGGATACATGATAGCATTTAAAACATAATGCAGCAGACACTTGTCACTCTCCAGAGAGAGCAGAAGGAGAGAACGCACAATACTGTTTATACCATTATACCATTCTATATAAATTTCAAACAAGCTTGAACCAGTTCAAAAGGTCACACAAAAGTCAGCATTATGTAGTTGCAGTAGGGGTCGCTGTTGTCCACAGGTGTGCTGCATCAGATCTGAAATAACTTCTTATCAGAATGTCCTTCACTCGCTCCACCAATTCAGTTGCCTGAAATTCTACAAGTACAAACAAAAGAATGCTATTTCCCTTCCCCCTTCTTCCTCTTGGATTGCGTTCTGGGATTGCTGCTCACACACAACAGCTAATCCTGCTTCTAAAACAATTGTTAAAAGTCAGTATTGTGACAAACAAAAGGGGAGGCAGAAAATATAAATTTAGATTCTTAAACAATGTCCCAGTCCCACTAACTTAATTGGTGTAGTTTTGAATGGATATATGTGCTCATTCTAAACAGCAACTTGTATTACTAATTAAAGATTTATTTGGATTTTTTTTTTGGACAACAAAGATATTGTACTTTATTATAAGAAATTGAACTCATAAGCCAGCCATTCTGCCTGTGAGGACTCATGCTAAGCCAATTTACTAGCTCAGAGACCAAGGCTGTATTTATCTTAACACATCTATCCTGGGGAGTGTTGAAAGGCCAGAAAGGGAGACAGAATTCTTCCCTTGGCCTTTGAACAATTCTCTTGGCCAATATAGAAACATTTGCCTAGATAATGTAAAAGCTTTGAGCTGATTCTAAAACCATGGGGGGTGTCTCCCTTGGCTGGAAAAAGGTGGATGGGGTGGAGAGAAGTTCATGTGAGAGTTCAATCAGCAAAGAATGTTGTATTCTTCAGCCATGCTGAATTAGGAATTAGCTTGCTAGCCCAGCCCAGGAGCTAATGTAACTGAGCTTGGGGGTTACAACCAATCCTGATTTGAGCATGCAGTGTGTTAACCTATGGCATGCAGCCAGCACAAGTCTGATTCTGTGTTAACCTATGGCATGCAGCCAGCATGAGTCTGGTTAAGGTACTTTAGGGGGACTCTCAGAAGGAAAGATGGGACTGCAACTGATATACGAGACAAGCGTTCCGGATTTTCCTCCTGAGAGTGATGGCTAAAACAGTCCCCCACCTGGAGTGATGAGCTATAATATCCGGTAAAAAGTATTAATGCTTACCTTTGTGTTTTATCATTATTTCAAAAGGACTTAATTTAATAAAACTCATATTGCATTTACTAAAGTGTCTATGCATAGTCTGTGAGCTAAATGAATGACAGGGTTAACTCATATTGTATTTGGGCTAATGAGTGACAGAGTTAACTCATACTGTATTTGCCAGAATATTTTTGCCTAGTCAGTGAACTAGTGAGTGATAGGGTTAAAGGAAAAGCATAAAACTTGGCAATACACAACTAAAGATAGAACTCCTGGAACTGCTCTGGACACTAACACATAACTTTAAAAACAGGTGAATTTATCCTAAAATCCAATATCGTAGCAAATAAAAACTGGGAAGATGAGGGAACGCCCATGGTGGCACTGGCCTGTAACAACACACACAGTAATTTACCCTGAATCTTACAGTTTGGGGAAGCAGACATTTAAAACTGATACTTTTTTCATGAAAAGACTGGTGGACATCTAGAATGCAAACACTTCCCTTTTTAAGTTATTTCAATCACTGAGAGTTACAGCTAACCTCGACCTCCATGAGGTGCTTGCCATAATATATAAAATCCCTGTTTAACTTTTAATTTTGCTTAATAGCATATACAATCAGAACAAAATCCAAACATGATTAACTTCTTATTCACTCAGGATTTAAATCATTCCCAAGTTGCAATCTGCTCCGAATACCACATTATCCTGCAGGGATCTTAACCTCTACTTTGAAGGTTAAATAAAAAAATGAAACAGTTTTCTTCTGTTGTACCAGTAGCAAAGAATTCTAAGCAGTTCAATTTCAGAGATCATAAAATCTAATTAAGAAAGCGTTGATTGCGTGAGTGTTATACAGAACTTCCAGAAGGGAAACGGCTGCACTGGTAATTTTTGCTTCAAAAGCAAAGTAACTTTTGAATCACACTCTGCAGGTATCATAGCTGTTATTGTTCCTCTATTACCAATTTTGTTTCCAGAATATATATTACCACAAAACAATAATCATATATCAAAGCATGGAAGATCTTCCCATTCATTCACAACAATTACAACTATCACACATAGAACAGAATCAGGTCCCTAAGTTTTTTAAACAGTTTTTTCTTTCTCTCAGCATCATTTCCGTACCTAGAAAGCTAGCAAGCTAATTACAAAGGAAAAAATACTTCACCGAAAGAGTTCTGAACTTCATCTCCTGTCACACTGAATAAATCCTTTATTTAAACAAACAAGAAAGACTGCTCAATCGAGAGCTTCCTCTAGGCAATGCGTCCATTACCAGAAGAAAATCCCCCAGCAGTCCCCCTCCCTCTCTCTAGCAGAAAACAGGCAACATCTTATCCTGCTGCAGGCAATTAGCTATCTTTCATCAGGCGACATATAGGAGCAATTATTCATTAAACACAGCCAGGCACTGGCCAGGTAACTGGCAATGTTCAAAGAACAAACCTCAAAGTTCAGAACTCCATAATTACAATTGATGTGTACTCTGTTATGTAACTAGACTAGTTCTTTTCAATTGATCTAATTGTCGCCCTCTCTGGTCTGTGAGCATCCCAGATAAGGAGATTTCTTCCATTGTTCTAAAACAAAAAAAGAAAACAATCTTTTATTCTCCTTCACTGTCCCTCAGCCTATAATCAGTAAACCTGGTGTTTTCACTGTGTGGGGGTGAAAATAGACAAAACTTTCTCTATTTCCTTTCCTAATAAGGGATTATCTCTCATCATCCGTTCGACCGGAGTCACTGGGGAAATTTGATTTACCATTATGTCCTGATTGCCATCTTTCTTTCTCCTAAACAGAGACATGATTCCTACGTGCAACCTTTAATTTAAGGGTCTCAATACCCACCCTCTTTATTTACAGAGGAAGGAAGTGCACGAAATGTCCAGGACACCTTTCAAACAAGAATTCGCTTCGTTCAAGCCCAGCCAATCTACTCGCGGAGGTATGGAACCGTGAGCAAGAACAGACACACGCTTCGTGTCAGACGACACGTACTGTCTCAATCACTTATCACTCAGTCCCAGTTTATAACAGCAAATTATTCTTACACTTTATTCATATAACAAAAACAAAAATGCATATAACAAAGACAAAAATTAAACAACACTTACCAAGCTTGGTTAAAAATATGCTCACGACGCCGTCATTACAGCCGCCGTCATCCTAAGGAATCCGTCACTCACTTCTCCTCCGGTCTCTACTACGCACCGGGAACGTACTTCCCTCTTTCTTGAGGGGAATCCAAATCTTTACGTACCTCCCTCTTTTTTCTTGAGGGGAATCCAAATCTTTAAATTTGTATCTTGGTCATAAAGACCCACCCATACCCAATCCCAGGTGTTCGGCACCAATTGTAAGGCCCTGTTACTTACAAGAGACCGATTACTAATTATCACTAATTTCCTGTATAGTCCAGATCCAAAAAGTCAGTACAGGTGCAATCAGAATCTCTGTTTATTAGATAACTGATGGACAAATACAGGCAAGGGAGAGGAGAATTTCTGTCAGTCATCAGACCTCAGAATCCCTCCTCCCACTGAGTACAATAGTCGTGTTACATATATACGTTTTTTGCTTCCGTGTATTATTTCCATATATGCATAGTCTCCACATTAATCCCTCTGTGAGGCCTCTCTGTGTCTTTTCTCCCCCCTCCCTTCGTTTCCTGCTGCTGACCTCTCTGACCCCTCTGTTCCTGTTTCAACATCTCTAAGGCCTCTGTCTTGCCCATACTCACCACCTGTCAACTGTCTACTGTCTTCAGGGCTAACGGCCCAGCTTTGCATAGTTTCCTGTGTATGTGCCTTCTGCAAAAAGTCTCTGCATGGATCCTTCAATCCAAGTATACACTTTGCTAAGGCTTATATGATATTTCCTTATATGGTTCTTTATGCTGGCCTGTTTCTCCTTTCCCACTGTATAGTAGTTTGGTTGACATATTTTTATTAGAGCAGAACAGAATAAAGGCCATTGAGTGATATGAACCAGGAACATATACCTAAACCTTATAATCTCTACAGGATGCAGTCTCTCAGGTGTGTCACACAAGGATGCAGTCTCTCAGTTGTGTCACACAAAGGATGCAGTCTCTCAGGTGTGTCACACACAATGATGCAGTCTCTCAGGTGTGTCACACAAAGGATGCAGTCTCTCAAGTGTGTCACACACAAGGATGCAGTCTCTCAGGTGTGTCACACAAAGGATGCAGTCTCTCAATTGTGTCACACACAAGGATGCAGTCTCTCAGGTGTGTCACACAAGGATGCAGTCTCTCAGTTGTGTCACACAAAGGATGCAGTCTCTCAGGTGTGTCACACACAATGATGCAGTCTCTCAGGTGTGTCACACAAAGGATGCAGTCTCTCAAGTGTGTCACACACAAGGATGCAGTCTCTCAGGTGTGTCACACAAAGGATGCAGTCTCTCAAGTGTGTCACACACAAGGATGCAGTCTCTCAGTTGTGTCACACAAAGGATGCAGTCTCTCAGGTGTGTCACACACAATGATGCAGTCTCTCAGGTGTGTCACACAAAGGATGCAGTCTCTCAAGTGTGTCACACACAATGATGCAGTCTCTCAGGTGTGTCACACAAAGGATGCAGTCTCTCAAGTGTGTCACACACAAGGATGCAGTCTCTCAGGTGTGTCACACAAAGGATGCAGTCTCTCAGGTGTGTCACACACAAGGATGCAGTCTCTCAGGTGTGTCACACAAAGGATGCAGTCTCTCAGGTGTGTCACACACAAGGATGCAGTCTCTCAGGTGTGTCACACAAAGGATGCAGTCTCAGGTGTGTCACACACAAGGATGCAGTCTCTCAAGTGTGTCACAACAGAAAAAAGGTTGAAAACCACTGCTGTAGAACAACCTTATAAAAGTCCTTTTCTGTGGATAAAAAGGCTTACCCACAGACAAAACTGTAAAAGTTCATATACTCTGTAGTTTAACAGCTCTAACTGCAGTCTCCTTATGAGGATCACAGAAATCGCGGAATATGCAATACCAAATTTTCTTTCAGGTAAGCCATATCTAAGCATGAAGGTGTTCAGCTTTGCCACCCTGAATGAGCTTGAACTCTTGTAATCTCAGAAGCCAAGCAGGGTCAGGGCTGGCTAGGACTTGGATGGGAGACCACCTTGGAATGCCAGGTGCTGTAGACTTACTGCACAAAGAAAGGCCTGGCAATCTACTTCCAGTCACACTTGGCCAAGACAAAACAGAAGCTGGATCACCAGGAGCCAGCATTGACTTGACAATACACAGTCACACAATTTATGAAGCACTCTGAAAACCAAAGTCAAGATCTTAAATGACAAGTGCCAAGAAAGGAGTCAATGCAAGGCTTTCAGGGCTAGAGTAACATATTCTTATGGTTTTTCACCTGGCTGCGTTTTTTTAATGAGTTTATGGGCCTACCAGATTTGACACAGAGAGAGACAGCTAATGCTGGTTATGGTAGAAATTATTATCTAGATGTAAATAGTAATCAACCAAAAGACCATATCTGAAATGGGCAGAATGTAGAGTTACCAGATAGCTCCAGGCTGCCAAGACAGGCTGAGCCATTCCTCATTTTATTTCCATTGCATTTGAACATAACTTTCTATCCTCTATTACCTGAAGCAAACATAGCCTTGGAGAATGGTACTGGTTAGCTTAAGAACTGAAGGAATAGCTATCAGTTAGGTTCATTTTTTCTTACGGCTACTATTTATCATTTGTATAGCACTATAAGGCATAATCAGTGCTGCACATATACACATAAGAGACAGTCCCTGCTCAATGGAGTTTACAAACAAGGAACTAGAGATGATCTTAACACACGAGTGATAGGAGGAAAATGGTCAGGATCCAGAAGCAGCCTCAAAGAGATGGGTTTTTAGCCTGGATTTGAAAAGGACCAAAGATAGAGCTTGACATATTCAAACAAGGGCATAATTTATAGTATTGTCCCAATGACTATGTGGCATACTGCAGGACCATCACTTGTAACACAACTACAGTATAAGAACTGGACTCCCTAGATAAATAAAAGCACAAAATGGAAACTAGTCAGTTTAATATTTCATTGATTTTGCCAATGAAAAAGCATCCAAGAGGATGGATATTGGAAAATTACTGAGTCAAGGTCCTCCATTCCAGTCAGCATCACTGTGCCCTAAAAACCAGCCTAACCTAGAACAGGGAGGATTAGGAGCTATGCAAGGGCAGTGCTTTCAGTCCAACAGATTAGAATGAATCTGCTCAGAGAGGCTCTGGCTCGTCTACTTTGCAACAAGTATCAAACCATAATTTTAAAAAAAGCAACAGAAATCTCTCCATTTTGTTTAGAGGAATACAGAGCTGGATATAATCTGCATATATGAAAAACTCAATACTCAATACTAAGCAATTTAGCTAAAGACAGCTTAAACATATTGAACAAGACTGGGGATAAGAAAGACCCCTGCAGAGCAAGAACCACCTTATTTTAAGATTCTCAAAGGCTAGCCCCACAAGGAGCACCTGTGGGACTAGAAACCCCAGACCTTGGGCCGGAAGGACTGGGCTTTCTAGTCCTACAGGTGCTCCTTGTGGTCTTGGGCAAGCCACTTAACCCTCTATAGCCCATGTTCCCTGTAAAATAGTTATCTCCAAGTTATAATGCCCTGTTCAATGTAATTTCAGTTTGTTCAATGTAAACCGCACTGATGCAGAATAGCGCGGTATATAAGAGAATATAAATAAATAAAGGCTGATTTTATCATGAAATATGGCTATTGGCTGTGAGTCACTGACTATTAAAAGAATGGTTTTGTCAGTGTTCAAGAGCGTGCAAAAGGATTTTAAAAAAAGCAGCAGGAATTCTGTTCAGAGAAGGTAAAAGAGTTTCAAATAAAGGGCATATCCACAACTAAATGTTCTAAATCTGACCTACGGCTTGCAACTGCTCATCTTGTTTTTCAACGTCACACAGGTTTTACTGATCCATAGTGCCAGAGTACCACCTAGTGGATTAAGTGTGAACATCTGTGATCTGTAGCAAGTCTAATGTAGGTTGCTTTGTCCAAAGCAGTTCCAAATTGAAGTAGCTATAAATCTTTGAAGGTGAAAATTCAGGTTCAGAATTCAAGTTTCTTTACAGGGACCTTTTCAGAAGCTGCTTATCCAAGCAAAAGGACTTTTTGAAAATTGGCCATGTGACTGAAAATGTGTGCATTGCCCTACAAGTTTCATATTTTACCTACACTAAGGATAATTTTATAATAGGGCACTTAGGATAAGAGTGTAAGCAGGGGCCTATTTTAAGTCTATTTTTAAAGACACATAGGTGTTCTATAGTAGGTGTAAATGAACACATGTAAAGTATGGATGCACATATGTAAATTAGAGTATTTTACAATCAATATGTGCACTTGCAAGCTCCACCCAGACCATGTCCTTACCTATGTCTTTTAACAAAGTACACGTGTATGCCAATGTGCTTGCTTTTACACAGGTTGGTATTTTAGAAGAAGCCATTAACACAGGTGTGTGGCCACTACATGCTTGAGAAAATGACTTTATCAAATTACCCCCATCCTGTGGGTGTGCTCCTGGGTTTGGGGTTATAGCCAGGAAGGCAACAATGCAAGCAGCTTAGTCAAAAAAGGTACCCACAAATAAAAACAGGTGCATATCTCTGCCATTCCTTTATTCTTTGAGCAATTTTCCAAAGGAAAAGTGTTTTCCCTTTCAGAACTGTTGAAATGTCCATTGGTAAAAGTTCTAGGGGTGTGCACAGAAAAAAAAACCCCGATTCATTTGCAAATCATTTTTGAACTTTTCTCCACATTTTCAGACTTTTCAGATCATTTCATGCTATTTTCTTAATATTATTTCTTAAGTCACATTAGAACTTTTTAATATGTGTAAATCAACCTTGCGTGCATTAATTCACGTTAAAAAAAATTAGTACAAGCAGCGTTGATGTAAGATGTTCTTACAAACTGAGGGAGCTAGTTACTAAGCTGCAGTAAAATAGCCCATTTTAGCATAGCTCAGTTTACCGCAAGAGCCACTAACCCACAGTAGCTCCAAGGAAAAAATATAACTAGCTTAAAGCAGGCACTATTTTTCCCACTCAAAAGTATCAGGCCGCTCACATGTGGCCCAATGTTCCTGGCCTTGTTCTTTAAGGGGCTAGTTTTATTTTTAAATCTGAAATGTAGGATAAATGATTGAAATATTTTTCTGAGAGGGAAGCTAATGTATATGTATTGGGAAATACTCACCAGCTTTCATTTAGAGTCTGTACTGCAACATAATATTGATCGAAATACAATGAAAAACTTGGCTCTCTTTCTTAAGTTGCAGAGCAGTTTTATTTAGAGAAATTACATACTTATTTAATAATTAGAAAATGCTTCTGTGATCTTGTGCAAAGGAAATATGCAATAACAAGAGAAATTGTGAAATCCTAAATGATTAATAGTGCTGAATCCCACAGCGTTAGCTGCAATAGTCTAAGGTATTTTAGTAAATATATCCCAGACCTTGGAATAGAGCAGAGATGGTGGGCTTATTTCAAAAAGTCTGTTTTGGATTTAATTAGAAAAGCAAAAGTAGTTCTGTGCTTACTTTGGAGATTTTAGATTAGTTTTTATTAGACTGAGGTAGGTTTTCATATTCCAAAAAGAAAACAGTTAGTTGTTCTCTACCCACCCAGGTACATCCCTTAATTTATAGTTATCCCAATCAAGAGAGAGTGAAAATTTGATATCACAGTATATTTTCCTCAGCAAGTGGGAAGCAAACAAAAAATAATAGCATAAAATATTCCAAATAACCTTAAAGACCTTTATACTAGTGTAGATAACCCTACACCCTTATCAACTCTAAACGGCTAAACTCTCTAGTACAAAGACACAGACAGCAGTCTAGCAGTGAGATGGAGGCTATCCAGTCTTTTGTTTTGAATGCAACATGTATGATTATTTTTCACTGGAAAGAGGTCATATGTGTGCACTCTGCAAAGAGCTCCTGGCTCTCAGAGAATGAATCTAATCACTTGAAGCTAGAGTAACAGACCTGGAGGAGCTGGGGCAAACAGAGAGGTATACAGCGAAGATCTACAGGGACATAGTAGAAAGGTCCGACCTCCAGTCTGGCAGCTTCAGTGCTGCCTTGGAGGTGAGAGGTCAACTGGAAGAAAAGCATCACCTTGGTCTGGCAGGAAAAAATCCTATAGCCAAGACCTGTCCTCCAGGAGATGAAATAGGCTCACACAAAGAGAAAGTGCCCTCAGGGGTTTCTGCCAATTAGGGAAGGATTAGAATAGCTGTTTTGGTTGGTGATTCGATGACTACACATGTAGAAAGCTGGGTGGCTGTCGAGCATGAGGATTGCTTGGTCAGCTAGGTCTGAAGTTGGCGGACCTCATAAGTCACCTAGATAGGATTCTAGACAGTGTTGGGGAGGAGCTGGCTGTCATGGTATATGCAGGCATCTACCACATGCAGGATCCAAGAGGGAGTGTATCCCTGAGAAACCCCTGGGTTTCTCAGGGATACACTTGTTATTTAGACTCAGTTTAGAAGGTTTTTGGTGTTTCATTTGGATCCAAGAGGGAGGCAGAACTCCAGAGCCTCAATGAGTGGATGAGAAAATGGTGCAAGAAGAGAGTGTTAGATTTGTTAGAAACTGGGCAACATTCTGGGAAGAGGGAGACGTTTCTAGAAGAATGAATTCCACCTTAACCAGGGTGAAACCAGGCTGCTGGAACTAACATTTAAAAAAGATATAAAGCAGCTTTTAAACTAGATAACAGAGGAAAGATGACAGTGGCCCAGGAATATATGGTTCAGAATAATGTATCTTTGAAGGATACTACCAAAATTAGGACATCCCAATAGAGAGATTGCAAGAAAGGTAAGCGTAGTCCAGGTGCCTTTAGGTAAAAAGTAGAAAACAATGAAAAGTTGTCAATATAAACAAAAAACATACTTTGAAATGTTTGTCTACAAATGCTAGAAGTCTAAAAAATAAGATGAGAGAGTTAGAATATATAGGACTGAATGAAGTGGTAGATATAACTAGCATTTAGGGATTTCAATAAGGAAGCACTAGTCACTCATATAGCTCCAAACCTTAATTCCCAATCTAACCTTTTGCATTAGCACCACTGAGAAATACCTCCACATGAAACATAAAAGCACCCTGGTACTCCAAGGATACAAAGGAAGTGAAACAAAAGTTAAGACAACTAGAAAGAAGATGGAGAATAACTAAAGACTCAAACCACGTCAACAAATATAAAAGCATACAGGATCAATACAAAAATCTGATAAATACAAGAAAGAGAGTACCATACAAACCTAATCCAAAAATCCTTAAATCAGCCTAATAAACTATTCAATACTGCCAAACAATACATATGGACCCCACCAATACACAAAGAATCAAAACTATCTCACCTCAAGACTTTGCCACACATCTTAAACATAAATTCTCACACCCCAAAGTCAGAAATAGCAATAGACCAAATGTACTTCAACACAGAAACAAAGTCCCAGAAAAGGACATCCTTTAGCAAAATCTCAAGTAAACAGCTTGAAAAAATCATATCAATGATAAATACCACCACATCTCCTCTTGATCCACGTCCCACTCCGAAGATCAAATCTACCAGATTGAACTAACTCCACTACTCAAAATTATAAACTTATCTCTTACTCAGTCATATGCCACCCATACCGAAAGCAACCTCAAAAAGACCGATATTAAAACGCCCCACTGCCGATATCAATCTGCTCACATCATATAGACCAATTTCCAGTATCCCCTGCATTACTAAAGTGGTAGAAAAGTAGTCTAGATTCAACTTCAAGAATTTTTTGTCTCTTATGCACCCCACGACGACCAACAACATGGGCTCAGAAAAAAATCACAGTGTTGAAATCCTCCTTACTTCACTAATTGACACCTTGCTAAAAGGCCTTTAGAAGCCAAACAAGGATTCACCCTCATGTTGATTGATTTAGCAGCAGCATTTGACTCTATAAGTCACCAAAAACTCATTGACTGCCTGATAGAAATTAGAATTTGCAACATCCCACTAAAATGGTTCTGCTCTTACTTATCGGAATTTACACAGCAAGTGAGAATACATAATAAAACTTCCATCCCTTACAAACAGTTCAGAGGTATACCCCCAGGATCTTCACTCTCAGCACTCCTTTTCAACATATATATCCAACCCATCTGCAGAATTATTCAGAAGCACAGGATAAAGTACCACATTTACACAGATGACCTTATATTATATACGCCATTTAACCTTATTAATCCAGACTTCACCTCTATTCAATCTTGCTTTAATGAAATATCTCACTGGCTACAAGGTCATTGCCTATTAACCAATTACAACAAAACAGAAGTTCTATTCATCTCCAGAGACACATCTTATATACCTCCAAAAACATTCATAATTAATGACATCACTCTCCCTGTAAAAACAGAGTTAAGTACCTTGGTATGACACTTGACTAAAAGCTAAACTTCCAAACATACATTAAGAAAACCTCTATCTCGGCTTACCAAAGATTAAAATTCTACACAAACTCTGACCGCTGCTTGATGGAGGCCTCTACCGCACAGTATGTCAATCTATCATTCCCACACACTTTGACTATTATAACTCTATACTTCAAGGCCTACCAAATATTCACTGCTTCCCCTACAGCTTGCTCAAAACACTACAGACAGAATGCTTACTAGGACATCAAAGAAGGAACACATCACCCAAGTGCTAAAAAGTCTACCTTGGCTTCCTATTCAAGCACAAATAAAATACAAATCAATTATAAACACATTCAAAACAATGTACAACATGTCTGCTGGTTGCCTACACAGCCTCATACAGAAGAACCCTAACAATCATCTGAGAAGGCACCAAAACCAAAACCTCCTAAAGGTTCCAACACTAAAACCAACCACTACTCAAGCCATATGTCAATGATCATTCTCTATTTATGGCCCAACCCTTTGGAACTCTCTTCCAAGCAACATTAGGGAAATAGTAGACAAAAAAAGATTTCCGGAAAAAACTCAAAGCACATCTATTTCAGGAATTCTATGGATCAGTTAGATAGTGCAAGCTAAAACAACAAGTTTCACATGATCCACCAGAAACATATTCATGTGGAAGCCAAATCTGCTTCCTGCCCGCCCGCATTGCCCAGCCAAAACCTGGCTGTGCTGGAGATACTCCTGAGTCTGCCGCTGTGGGACCCGGATGTACCCGAAATGGCAGAATCGGGGACAAAGATGTCCGGGCACACCCCATATGCTGATGAGATCAACGTATGGAGAGCTGCCCAACCCGAGACCAGAACATCACAGCTGGGGCAAGGGAGTGGTGGTGTCTCCACTCCATGGCAATGAGCCATTTATATGGTGGCTCGGAATGCCATCGCTCACACTTGTCCCTGCAGACTACAGTCCAACCAGCACTGAAGGCACCTATGGCCCAGATCATGGCTGCAGGGTCATGACAAGGCCATAGCCCAGGGGTGCGGGGGTGTGTGGTATGCAATTGCTGAGGCCCACTGGGCTTATTCCACTGGCAGGGTAGAATAGCCTGGCCGTCCAAGGGCGAGTCGGGGAATGTACAGAGGCCTGACCAACATTGCTTCTGTATATTCCAGCAGCTGGCCCCTCCCCGTACTGTCCCTTCCGCCCCTGTCCAGTGCTCCATGCAAAACGCTGTGTACGTGCGGGCAGCACTGGTGACAGAATCGGATTCTGAAGCTGAACGCAGGTTGGATGTCCAGTTCATTCGTCCAACCCCGCTATTCACACCACGGAATGCTCCCCTTTGTATTGTGATAAGGAGAGCAGTGTAGAGCAAATGGACTGGGAAGGAAATGAGCAATACACCTTTAAAAGTAAAGGCAAACAAGGTTCCCATAGAAACCACAAGCTTTTAGATAGACCTCAGCTCTGCTATAGCAGTGACATAGGAACTGAGTGGAGCCCTAACAAGCTTCACAGCTGCAGCCTGAAGGGTGTGGCTGATGAGAGATGCCATTTTAAAACTGCCTCAGAGTTCAGTGCAGGGGAGACAAAGAAGCTAAGATGGAAGCAAGGAAAGCCAGAGAAGCCGGGGAAGCTAAGAGGAAAGCTTGAGAAGCCTGAAAAGCTATGGAACTCAGAACAAGCTAAGGAGAATTCTGGAGAGTCTGCTATTTCCCATATTCAAGGTCCACTGGAAGCAAACCTACAACTTCTGCCAAAGCAACCCAAGGAGAAGGTAGAAAAGTTTACCTTTACATGGGGAAAGAGCTCTGATTGCAGAGAAGGCATTGCAGGTGGAAAAGGTACGTGTGCTTTAATCCCTAGCAAGAGCTGTGCTGAAGATATTATACGGAAGCTAAGATTCAGTGCTGACCAGAGGCAGGACAGGAGTGCAGTTAAAACGACTCCAGCCAGAAATAGAAACATTCCAAGTAAGTGTTATGAGACAGATTCAAATTCTGTATTTAAATGCTTATGAGGGAATCCATCTCCTACCTTAAGCAGAGTGGATAAAAACCAGAAAGAACAGTTTATAGAACAGCTGCAGGAAGTTCTAAGTAAGCTGCAGTCTGATACTGGTTTTAAAAGTTCTTTAGAAGAGAATGCTAATGAAGCTTCTGAAGAGATTATAATTGATGTTGAAGAAACTCCTGATATTAATGAAGTTTGTGAAATGGATTGCTCTTTTTGTCAGACCAATCACTTGGACTTACGTTAAACTGCCTTTGCATGAGAGAAATGCAAAGCTGTTTCTAACTCAGTGAAAGAAGGACATTCTGCTGAAACATTTAAGTCTGCCTGAGCACTGCTGTGAATGAAACAGTTTTTCTATGCTTTGACTCTCAACTTTAATTGCTCCTGTTTTCCTCTTATTTTGGGAGAAAATAATCCATGCTATGCTTTGTGTTATGAATTCTATGTGAAAGGGAAAACCCCAAATAAATTTATTTGTTTTGCCTTGAACCTCGTGTGGTCACAATAATTTGTTGGACAGTAATTAAGACCACAAGTCCCAGCATCCCTTGCTGGCACAATAGCCAAGGACATTACTAGAAGACAAATAAAGGCAGCCCTTGCCATAGAGCCACTGGCCCTAGGCGGGGGTAGGACAGTATATAAGTTATATCTCTGACTACTTGGGGATATGAGACTTGATTCTCATATCCCCAACTAGTTGGTATTAATCTGCTCTTAATGTAACACCAAAGTTGATCCACAGACTCTTATTCCATGTATTTCATTGTTAACATTCATTATAAACTGCTTTGATGTTATGAAAAGCTTTATAAGAGAATTGATAAATAAATAAATAAATCTCCAAGACATGTGGAAGGAGGATAACCAATGGGACATTGTGATACCAGAGTACAAATTATAATACAATGATAGGGTAGACCAAATTTGTGCAGGGGTGGTGCTATATGTTAAAGAGGATATTAAGTCCAACAAGATAAAAGTTTTGTGGGAAACAAAATGAACTGTACTACTACTACTACTATTCAGCATTTATATAGCGCTATGCATGCAGCGCTGTACAGACATGCCTGCAAGAGACAGTCCCTGCTCGTCAGAGTCCGTGCTCGTCAAAGCTTACAATCTAATCAAGACAATACAGAGCATTAGTCAATTCGGGGCAAAACAAAATATGATATTTACAATTAGTCATGAGTCAGGTCAGGATAAAGGATAGAAGTCAGGATCTGAAAGCGATAGTAAAGAGGTGGGTCTTCAATATGGATTTGAAGAGGGCCAGGGAGGGTGCCTGGCATACAGATACAGGTAGGCTGTTCCAGGTATAAGGTGCAGCAAGGTGAAAGGAGCGAAGTTGGAAGTTAGCAGTGCGAGTGAAAGGCCTAGATAGAAGTAATTTGTTTGAGGAGCAAAGTTCCCGAGAGGGGATGTAGGGAGAGATAAGAGATGAAAGGTATTGAGCGGCCATAGAGTGAATGCATTTATAGGTCAGCAGGAGAAGTTTGAACTGGATGTGGACTTGGATAGGGAGCCAGTGAATTGACTTGAGAAGAGGAGTAATGTGGGCATGGCGAGACTGGCGGAAGATTAGTCGAGCAGCATAATTTTGTATAGATTGAAGGGGAAAGAGATGGATCAAGGGGAGACCAGCAAGGAGTAGGTTGCAGTAGTCGAGGCGAGAGGAGATTAAGGAGTGGACTAGTGTTTTGGTAGTGTGTTCAGAGAGGAAGGGGCGGATTTTGCTAATGTTGTAGAGAAAGAAGCAGCAGGTCTTAGCTACGAGCAGGATATGTGTGGAGAAGGAGAGAGAGGAGTCAAAGATGACCCCCAGATTGCGGGCCGAGGGAACAGGAAGGATTGTAGATCTATCCATGGAGACTGAGAAAGGGGGAAGAGGAGGGGAGGAGTTGGGGGAAAAGACAAGGAGTTCAGTCTTGGCCATGTTCAATTTCAAGTGGTGGAGAGACATCCAGGCAGTGTTGTCAGAGAGGCAGGCAGAGATCTTGGTCTGGATTGCTGGAGAGATATTAGGCATAGAGAGGTAGATTTGGGAGTCATTGGCATAGAGATGGTACTGAAAGTCATGGGAGGAGATAAGCACGCCAAGGGATTGGGTATAGAGAGAGAAAAGGAGGGGGCTCAGGAAGATCCCTGGGGTACACCAACATGGAGCAGTGTGGGAGAGGATGTGAAGCCACCAGAGCTACACTAAAGGAGCGATGGGAGAGGTAAGAGGAGAACCAGGATTGTACGGAGCCCTTGAAACCAAGCGAGGAGAGGGTGGTGAGGAGAAGATTGTGGTCAACAGTGTTAAAGGCAGCAGAGAGGTTGAGAAGGATGAGGACAGAGTAGAGGCCCTTAGATTTAGCCAGGAACAAGTCATTGGAGACTTTTGTAAGAGCCGTTTCAGTGGAGTGTAAGGAACGGAAGCAGGATTATAGTGGGTCCAGGAGGGTCGGGGAGGTGAGGAAGTTGAGGCAGCAGCAGTGGACTGCTCGTTCTAGTAGTTTAGAAGTGAAGGGAAGGAGGGAGATGGGTCGATAGTTAGAAGGACAGGTGGGATCGAGTGAGGGTTTCTTGAGGAGAGGTGTGATGACAGCATGTTTGAAGTCTACAGGGACAGTTGCAGTGGAGAGTGACAGGTTGAGAATATGAGAGATGGAAGGGACAACGGTGGAGGAGATTGGGTGTAGCAAGGTAATAGGGTGTAGGAGATGGGTGGGGATAGGGTCAGAGGAACAGGTGGTGGGTTTGGAAGAGGAAAGAAGGAGTGCAGTTTCCTCTTCGGAGATCGTAGGGAAGGAGGAGAGGGTAGCAGAGGAAGTATGGATGGGGGGAGGATTGGGGAGGAGGTAGATGAGGAAGTGGGGAATTGGAGGGTAATTTTGTGTATTTTGTCATGGAAGTAATCGGCTAGGGTTTGGGCAGAAAGGGAGAGTGGGACCAGGGCCGGGGGCACCTTGAGGAGAGAATTGAGGGTATTAAAGAGGCAGCGAGGATCAGAGGCAAGAGAGTTAGTCAGATGGATGTAGTATTCTGTTTGGCAAGTGCTATAGCTGACTGGAAGGAGCCAAGTATGAATTTGAAGTGTAGAAGGTATTCCGGGGAGTGGGATTTGATCCAAGTGTGTTCAGCAGAATGGACACAGGTGCATAGATAGCGGGTTGTGGATGAAAGCCAGGGCTGGGGAGTAGAACGTCTGACAGGACATGGGGTGGGTGGGGCAAGAGTGTCCAGAGCCGAGGATAGTGCAGCATTATAAGAGGTTACTGCCTTGTCGACGGACTTGGAGCACATAATGGAGGAAAGAGATGGAGAAATGGTGGATGAGAGAGTCAAGGGATCGATATTATGAAGGTTTCTAAATAGGTCGGAGGAGACAGGATGAGGTTGAGACAGCGGAAGCTGATGATTAAAGTTTAAAAGGTGATGGTCAGATGAGGGAAGGATTGAGTTATGGAAGTTTGAGGGAGAGGAATTAGAAAAGAGTATCAGGTCAAGGCAGTGGCCGTGCAGGTGGGTGGGGGCAGTGGAACAAAGTTGGAGGTCAAACGAGGAGGTGAGGGCAAGAAGCTTTAAAGCATGGGGATCGGAGGGGTTATCAACGTGAATGTTAAAATCGCCAAGAATAAGTGTGGGGGAAGAGGGATTCAGAAAGACGGAGAGCCAGGAGTCAAAGTCGATAAGGAAGGTGGATGCGGATTTGTCGGGTGGGCGGTAAATAACAGCTACTCAGAGGGGAAGTGGTGCAAAGAGGCGAATGGAGTGAACTTCAAAAGAGAGGGAGGAGCGTGAATGAGGCAGCAGGAGGGGTTGGAATTGGCAGGAAGGAGAATGTAGTAGCCCAACACCACCACCATGGCCAGTGGATCCAGCCTGCAGCTCAGCCGCCATTCATCCTGCTCCCTGATCGGGGTAGAGCTGGCGAGCACGCGGCCATACCCTTCCCGCTGACCTGCACAAGCATCCAGAGACACTGTGGGACATTTAAAAGCAGGATCTCAGCAGAACAGATCAGACGTCCAGCCTGCAGCTCAGTCGCCATTAAGCCTGCTCCCCGATCGGGGTAGAGCCGGCGAGCACGCGCCAGATCCCTCCCGCCGACCTGCACAAGCATCCAGAGATGCCGCGGGACATTTAAAAGCAAGCGCCATCTAGCGTACCCATGCCTGGCGGGCCCGCACCTGAGGGCCTTGCCAGAGGGCCCTTTGGCGTGGCCCTTAGGCGGGGACCAAAGGCGCCTCTGACATGACCTGACCAGCGCTTCACCAACAGACCACCCTGGAACCACTGCATCATTGAGGAGTAGAGCGGGAACATGCACTTCTCCCCAACGTGGCTCCCAAAACCCAGACCAGCACCTGCACGATGTAAGCACCCACCAATCCACTACTATTCACAGCACGGTAACTCCATTGCTACGCCATCGCTTCCGCATTATCGCTACCTCAGTGCCTGCAATTAACCTTGCTGCCCGGCCTAAGGACTCCATTATTACCTTATTGCCTGCAGCTTAACATATACTGCATAGCGTATATACCTCAATCCACTGGCCACGGTGGTGGTGTCGGGCTACTACTTTCTCCCTCATGCCAATTCACTCCCACCGAACTGTAGAATCATAACAAATACAAATTCCATGTGAAAAGGGGAAGGGAATAGCAGTGGAGGTGTACTACTGTCCACAAAATGAGAATGAACATATGATGAAATGCTAACAGAAATTAGCTAGAAAAATTGGAAACAGAGTAATTATGGGTGATTCGATTACTCCGGTATCAACTGAGTGAATGCCACATCAGGAGGAAGATAAAGGGCCCGTATTCAAAGGCATTTACATGGTTTACAGAAATGTAAACTGTATAAATACCATTTAGTAGGATATTCAATGTCATTTTAACACGGTTAGTGCTGCTGAATATTCATTTATTTATTTGGAAACAATTTCTGTACCGCAATTTCCAAAGATCAAATGCAGTTTACAGAAAACAACATTTATGAGGAGTGCATGAGCATATGCAGTCTTCAATTACAAGGAACAGAGAACTATGTACAGGGTTACATGTGTTGCGTGCTTAACAGTTAATCCCCGATTAAAGTCACTACATGCTTCAATGTTAACTGCTTAGCACTGGGGTGTGTCATGGGTGTTTCAGGGTATGTCGTGGGTGGCGACAGTCACTAGCCGGGTAGCGGTGACATTGCACCACTACCCGGTTAGTGATCTGCAGGTAAAACTAGGCATTGTAAAAGCTGGCCTAGCTTTACCCATAGGAGCTAACCAGGTAGCAGTTCCATATCGCTGCTAACAAGTTAGCTTCTGTGGATATTCAATGCCAGGGTTGCATATGATCCCAGCATTGAATATCCAGGGTTAAAGGTCAGCAGAGACGGCTATGTGCCTTAGATGCACATAGCTGTCCCAGTTCAATATCGGGTCCAAAGTTTCTAGGTAAAATAAATGATTGCTTCATGGAGCAGATTGTTCATGAACCAATACAATTTTATTTAATAAATGGAAGGAGGACAACATGGAAATCTATTATTCTAGCATTTCATTTTCAAAAGAGAGACTATGATAAAATGAGGAAAGTGCTTATGAAAAATGGAGCAGCTTCAAAGGTTAAGAATTTACATCAGGCCTGGACATTGTTTAAAAACACCATCATGGAAGTCCAGACCAGATGTATTCCATTCTTTAAAAAAGGTGGAAGGAGAACCAAATGACTGCTTGTATGGTTTAGAGGTGAGGTGAGAGAGATTGTTATAGCCAAAAAAAACATATCTCAAAAAATGGAAAAAGGATCCAAATGAAGAAAACAGGAAACAGCATAAGCAATGGCAGGTTAGATGCAAAGTATCGATAAGGAAGACAAAGAGAAAATGTGAAATGAAGCTTGCCATGGAACTAAAATTCATAGTAAAACATTGCAGGTACATTTGAAGCAAAAAAAGCCTGCAAGGGACTCAATTAAAATATTAGATGATAGAGGGATAACATAGTAACAGTAACATAGTATATGATGACAGATAAAGACCAGTGTGGTCCATCCAGTTTGCCCAGCAAGGTGGCAAGAGAAGGTACACCATGCCTCCTGGGACATCTTACTGTGAGTTTTAGCTGTTTATTTAATTATTTACTGTTTGTCTAACTGTTTGTTTAATTATTTATTGTTTGTCTTAGTGGTGTGCTAGTTCAGCCTTCTCAGCTGTACTTACCTTGCCTCTCTCAACTAACTGGGCTTTGTGTGGTACCCCCATCCCCCTGCTGAGGGTTCAGGACAGGGTACCTTGTAACTGCCCTCTTTAATAGGACTTATCTCCCTCCCTCCCTCCCCAACACCCACCCACCCCTGGGGTAATTGTAGTTTTATAGGTACTTGCACATCTTAGAGGAAAGGGGCTGCTCTCAGGTGCAGCTCTTAATCCAAATCAGTCATACACAGAGGACCTGAGATTAATTGAGCTTCAGGTACACAGGGTGTATTAGGGGTATTAGATACACTTTTATTAGTATAAGCATCTACACCAATCCTTATTATATACCGAATTTAAAAGACCTAAACACAAGCTTTAAACTAAGATGCAGACAGAGGTCCAGCAACGAGATGGGGGTTCTCCGGTCTTTTGCATTAAGTGTCACATGTATGATTTTCTCCCAGTTGGTGAGAGGTCCTACATATGCACTAAGTGCAGGGAGCTCTTTGCTCTCAGGGAACGAGTCCGTTCTCTAGAGGCTAGAGTAGCAGACCTGGAAGACATAAGAAAGACAGAGAAGTACATGGACGAGACCTACAGGGATATAGTCCTGAAGTCCCACCTCCAGTCTGGCAGCATCCCTGTTGCCATGGAGGAGAGAGGTCACGTGACAGGAGAGCATCACCCTGGTGTGGCAGGAAGTGATCCTGTAACTAGGACCTGTCCTCCAGGTGATGTAAAACCCTCTCGCACCGAGGACGTTTCTCCAGGGCCATGTCCCCATGAGGGGAGGGTCAGGACAGCTGTTATAGTTGGTGATTCAATCATTAGGAATGTAGATAGCTGGGTGGCTGGTGGACGTGAGGATCGCCTGGTAACATGCCTGCCTGGTGCGAAGGTAGCAGATCTCACGCACCGCCTAGATAGGATCATAGATAGTGCTGGGGGGGAGTCTGCTGTCTTGGTACATGTTGGTACCAATGACATAGGAAAATGTGGTAGGGAAGTTCTGGAGGCTAAATTTAAGCTTTTAGGTAGGAAGTTGAAATCCAGAACTTCCAGGATAGCGTTCTCCGAAATGCTTCCTGTTCCACGTGCAGGACCCAAAAGACAGGCAGAGCTCCGGAGTCTCAATGCGTGGATGAGACAATGGTGCAAGGATGAGGGTTTTGGATTTGTTAGGAACTGGGGAACATTCTGGGGAAAGGGGGGGCTCTTCCGAAGGGATGGGCTTCACCTTAATCAGGATGGGACCAGACTGCTGGCATTAACCTTTAAAAAAGAGATAGAGAAGCTTTTAAACTAGAAAATAGGGGAAAGCCGACAGTCACCCAGGAGCGCATGGTTCGGACAAAGGTATCCTTGAAGGATACTACCAAAAGCAGTGAGGTTCCAAAAGGGAGTATAGTAGCCCAAATGCCCTTGAGTAAGGAGCAGACAGAGCATAAAGATTCCCAATTACCCATGCCTACCAATAGCCAGATTAATATTAATAAAATACAGTCTCTAAAATGCTTGTATGCCAATGCTAGAAGTCTAAACAATAAGATGGGAGAATTAGAATATATAGCACTAAATGAGAGGTTAGATATGATTGCACTCTCAGAGACATGGTGGAAGGAGGATAACCAGTGGGACACTGTGATACCTGGATACAAACTATATCGTAATGATAGAGCTGAACAAATTGGTGGAGGGGTTGCGCTCTATGTTAGAGAGGGCATTGAGTCAGAAAGGATTAAAGTTTTGCAGGGAACAAAATTTGCTGTAGAATCTCTATGGATTGAAATCCCTTTTATGAAGGGGAAGGTGATGGCAGTGGGAGTATACTATCGACCACCTGGCCAGAATGAACAAATGGATGATGAAATGCTCAAAGAAATCAAGGAAGCTAACAAAAGCCACAACAGAGTAGTAATAATGGGTGATTTCAATTACCCCGGTATCGACTGGGACAGTGTCACAGCAGGACAAGCTAAAGAGATAAAGTTTCTAGATGAAATAAATGACTGCTTCTTGGAGCAGCTGATTCATGAACCAACCAGAGGGGAAGCCATACTGGACCTAGTCCTTAGTGGAACGCCAGATCTGGTGCAAGAAATAAGGGTGTTGGAACCACTTGGCAATAGTGATCATAGTATGATCATGTTTGATTTAATCAGTGGAGGACAGATATTTATTTATTTTATTTATTTAACAATTCTTATATACCGCACTATTTGCAATCAGCGCGGTTTACATGTAACAAAAAACATCCGACAAAATGCATATGTCTGGTCATTACATTGAACAGGGAGTGGGATTTGGAGAACAAGTATCAACTATCAACAAAGGTGAACTATTTACATAAGAAGTTCAATGGAAAAAGGCTCCTGTTTGGTGTTAGATAGTAAAGGAATCCACAGTACTACCTTTTAACTTTCAAAAGGGAGACTATGATAGAATGAGGAATATAGTTCGGAAAAAACTAAAAGGAGCGGTTCCAAAGGTTAAAGACTTACAGCAAGCTTGGGTGTTATTTAAAAATACTATCCTCGAAGCCCAGACCAGCTGTATTCCACGCATTAAGAAAAGTGGAAGAAAGTCCAAAAAACTGCCAGCATGGTTTAAAGGTGAGGTCAGAGAGGCTGTTGCTGCCAAAAGAGCAACCTTCAGGAAATGGAAAAAAGAGCCAAATGATGAAAACTGGAAACAGCACAAGCACTGGCAAGTTAAATGCAAAGCATTGATAAGGCAGGCAAAGCGGGAATTTGAGAAGAAACTTGCTACAGAAGCAAAAACACGAAATAAAGACTTTTTCAAGTACATTCGTAGCAAAAGGCCTGTGAGAGAGTCAATTGGACCGTTAGATGATAGAGGGGTAAAAGGGGCAGTAAGAGGAGACAAGGCTATAGCAGAGAGACTGAATGAATTCTTTGCTTCGGTCTTTACTGAGGAAGATGTAGGGATGTTACCCAAGACTGAAGTGGTATTTAAAGGTGATACTGCAGAGGAACTGAGAGAAATATCGCTACACCGGGAAGATATATTACAACTATTTGATAAACTGAATAGTAGCAAATCACCTGGACCGGATGGTATACATCCCAGAGTGTTGAAAGAACTGAAATATGAGATTGCAGACCTGCTATTGGTAATCTGTGAACTTTCATTAAAATCATCTGTAATACCTGAAGATTGGAGGGTCGCCAACGTAACACCAATTTTTAAAAAGGGTTCCAGGGGTGACCCGGGAAATTACAGACCGGTGAGCCTGACGTCAGTACCAGGGAAAATGGTAGAAACCATCATAAAGAACAAAATTACACAGCATGTAGATAGTCATGGCCTAATGGGAGACAGCCAACATGGCTTTAGACAAGGAAGATCTTGTCTTACTAATCTGATCTGTTTTTTTGAAGGTGTGCATAAACAGGTAGACAAAGGTGAGTCGGTTGATATAGTGTATCTGGACTTTCAGAAAGCTTTTGACAAGGTCCCCCATCAGAGACTTTTGGCAAAGCTAAAAAGTCATGGGATAGGAGGCAGTGTACTATTGTGGATCGGGAACTGGTTAAAAGATAGAAAGCAGAGGGTAGGGCTAAATGGCCAATATTCCCAATGGAAAAAGGTGAATAGTGGAGTACCCCAGGGATCTGTACTGGATCCGCTACTTTTTGACATATTCATAAATGACCTGGAAAAGGGAATAACTAGTGAGGTTATCAAATTTGCAGATGACACAAAACTGTTTAAAGTTGTTAAAACCCAAGAGGATTGTGGAAAACTGCAGGAGGATCTGGATAAATTGGAAGACTGGGCATCCAAATGGCAGATGAAATTTAATGTGGACAAGTGCAAAGTTATGCACCTAGGAAAGAACAACCCACACTATAGTTACACGATGCAAGGCTCCACATTAGAAACCACCACCCAGGAAAAAGATTTAGGAGTCATCGTGGATAACATGTTAAAACCCTCCGCCCAGTGTGCAGCGGCGGCCAAGAAAGCAAATAGAATGCTAGGTATCATAAGGAAAGGGATAGAGAATAAAACAAAGGATATTATAATGCCTCTGTATCGCTCCATGGTACGACCGCACCTTGAATATTGTGTGCAATTCTGGTCACCGTATCTTAAAAAGGACATAGAGTTATTAGAAAAAGTACAGAGAAGAGCCACCAAATTGGTGAAGGGGATGGAAGGCTACTCCTATGAAGAGAGGCTAAAAAGGTTAGGGCTCTTTAACCTGGAAAAGAGACGGCTGAGGGGAGATATGATAGAGGTGTATAAATTAATGAATGGAGTGGAACGGATAAACGTGGATCAATTGTTTACGCTATCAGAATATAGAAGGACTAGGGGACATGTAATGAAGCTACAGGGTAAACTATTTAAGACAAATAAGAGAAAATATTTCTTCACTCAACGTGTAATCAAACTCTGGAATCTGTTACCGGAGGATGTAGTAAGGGCTGTTAGTATAGCTGGGTTTAAAAAAGGTTTGGACAAGTTCCTGGAGGAAAGGTCCATAAACCACTATTAAAAAGGGACCCAGGATATCAATGCTTGACCTAGTACAAGCACTGCAGAACCTGTGTCTTTTGGGGAAACTGCTAGGTACGTATGACCTAGATTGGCCACTGTTGGAAACAGGATACTGGGCTTGATGGACCTCGGTCTGACCCAGTATGGCATTTCTTATGTTCTTATGTTCAGGTTACTCCCCTCTATGCCTTAGTTTAGGGGTGTACCCACCACTCTGTTCAGGTCACCCCTCTCTATTTGTTGAGGTATAAGAAATAGATTATTTTTATTTTATCCTCTTGTTATAAAGGGTTCCTCTGTGTCTGTCCTATGCCATTTTGAATTCCGTTACTGTATTTGCCCCCACCACCTCCATCGGGAGCTCATTCCAAGCATCCACCACCCTTAATGTTTCCTGATGTTGCTTTTAAATTTACTTCCTTGCAGTTTCATGTTATGCCATCTAGTTTTACAGCTTCTCTTTCTTTGAAAAAATGTTTGTTCCTTTATACCTGTTAAGTATTTAAATGTCTGTATCGTATCTCTCCTGTCCCAACACTTCTCTAAAGTATACATATTTAGATCTTGGAGTCTCTTCTCATATGTCTTCTGGCGCAAGCTTCAAATCATTTTGGTCGCCTTCCTCTGAACCTTTTCAAGTCTTTCTATATCCTTTATGAGATATGGTCTCCAAAACTGAACACAATAGTCCAAGTGAGGCCTTACCGACGACTTGTACGGGTGCTTTAATGTCTCTTCCTTTCTGCTGGTTATTCTTCTCTGTATGCAACCCAGCATCATTTGGCTTTGTCCACCACCTTGTAACATTGTTTTGCCACCTTGAGATCCTCAGAATGCTAGCATTTCATTTTCAAAAAGGAGACTATGATGAAATGAGGAAACTGGCTTAGGAAAAATGGAGCAGCTTCAGGCAATATATGGCAGGCATTTAAACAAGGAAAATGAGGTGATGGATGCAAAAGAACAAGGTCAAGATGTCACTCCCAGCGAAAACATAATAACATTAGAAACAGTTACCATATTAACCCACACATTAATTGGAAGTGGGAAGAGCAGTGTAGAATAAAATCCATGCAAAATACAAGCAAGTCAATCAATAATTGCTGGGAGGCAATCAGCACAAATGTTCGAAGCCTAGCCAACAGAGTTCCTTACCTGGAAGTGCTAATGGTGGAAATGGACTTGGACATTTTGGCCATTATAGAAACATGGTTTAACAAATCACATGAATGGGATATAGCCATAGCTATCTATTGTTGACAGGGACTTGAAGTAGGATACCAGGGCCCTTTGAAAGGGTTAATATGGAGAATTACTTGGAATTGTACTGACAACCTAAAGCTTGATCTGTAACAGCTTAGTAGAGATGTGTATAGAAGCCAAGGCGATATTTAGCAGACTGAAAAACAGGACAGAATGCTTTTGTTTTCAGAATGCTGGAGATGAGAAATGTTTATGCTTTGACCTGTAACATGTAGTGGCTAGTTTGACCTATAACATGTAGATAAATAAAGCTTGATGTAGAGCTGAATTTGTACCATGTAGCAGTTTCTTCCTAAATATATGAAGTGCTATGGCCTAGCTAAATTGAGGGATTACAGGACACTGCTCAAATTAGCAGGTCTGAGTCTCTCCCTTAATGCCATAAGTAGTACCGTTATTGATAAGTCTCTGTTTATGTATGTTTTCTTTTAATTTCATTCCTCACTCTATTTGCATTTGAATTTGCACTTGAATTTAGAGAATTGGAGCCAAAGAGCTGAGATTGAATTTTGCTACCTGGTCAGGAGTAGCACAGCAAAGAGATTCTTTCAGTTTGTGTCATGTCTCTGATATTTTTTTCTCTTCATTAAAGGCAAAGCAGAGAGGAGAGAGGATTGTGAGTATGAAGTACAGACATGCTCAGTCTAAGTCACAGACTTTAGCATTTATGAGAAGCAGTCCAACTTATTATATGTGTGTAAACATGGTGATATTGCAAAACTCTAAAGTACGATGGCATTCAATGACTAGTGGTAGTAAAGCATTACTATTTGCTTTAGTAGGGAGTTTTTCATAGAAGCTTTGATGTTTGAGATATGAAATGGCAGTCAGTGATTTAGGTAAACTGCACACTAGTCCTGAGTGGCTCGTCTTTACAGGATGTGAGATGGAAGTACATGTGAAAAAAAAACTAAAGAGAAAAACATAAGTTGTTTGTATTAGAAGAGAAAGTGTATAGTGATTCATTTGGTTGCTTTTCTGACATCATGATTTAAAAGGATAACGTTTTCTGATCGTAAAAGATTTAAGCAGCCTGGCTTTAACTTGGTAATTAATTGCTGTGTTTTCATATGCTGATTTTCTACTTTAGTAAGTCAGAGCCATATTTTACCAGACTTGCAAGTTGATGTCTGAAATGCCTGGGGTTTTTTTTTCATTGTCAGTTGGTAATGTGTAGATTTGTTTTGTTGGTTTCACTCTTGGGTCTTAAGGTACTTTCAATTGTTTTTTAGTATTTGAGTTATGCATTTTGGTTTCCAGATAAGAGATGCATTTTGTTTTGAAATCTTTTCTGATCTCACCTTAATTGATAAATAAAGATACATATTGTACCGCTGTGATTTTTTTGTGCATGCTGATTTTTGTTTTGGTTTTAGTAATCCTTAATTGAAAGTAATCATTTCAATATTATAAATGATAGCTGATTTCCAGCTCGGATATTTCTTCTGAAGTTATGGGAAGTGCTCCGTTAACTGATATTATTAGTATTCAATGAGTTGTACTTTTCATCCTCATAATTGAGATTCTTATAAAATGTTTTGAAGGAATAATTTTCATGGGGATTTTAGTTATATTGAAAGTTTAATGCTAATTGGGACATAGGTAGAGAGTTGTCATTCGGAATGATCAAAAATAAATATATATCTTCTACCTGCAGTTCATTTAAAAGTAGCACTAAGTTTTATATATATTTATGGTAGTTTTCAAGAATAGCATTTTGATTAGTTCAGAGATCACCTGACTAACAATAGAATGAACTCTTTAAGAAGGTTGTTCCTGTAGTAGTATATGAAATATGAATTTTGATAATAGAATTGATGATTGAAATTGTTGTTTTATAATAGGAATTTTAAGAATGTGGAACCCAGGAGATAATTAAAATTCTTGTCCAGTGAATTCTGTAAAGCCCGAGCAAGTAAAAATACTTAGAGGCAAGTGACTAATGAAATATATTTTTAAACTAAATGAAGCCCATATTCATGTTAGAAATAACAATTAGATTACTTTTCTTTTAATCTTGCCCCACTGTCTGAGTTAGTTTCATTCCTCTCCTGACTTATCTTTGTAAAGTTTGTCTTTTTTTATTCTCTTATATTTGTTTGCTTCTTTTCTATGAAAGTGGTCTAATGATGTGAAGTAATATATCAGTTTCATGAGATCTCTATGTTTGATTTGCAGTGCTAGTGTGTTTGCACAGCTAGTGTTTTTTTCTTTGCTATCTGTATGGAAACATAAAAACATGACGACAGAAAAAGAACACATGGCCTATCTAGTCTGTCCTTCCATATCAACCACTACAACAGTCCCCTTTTTAACTTTAGAGATACTCTGTATTTGTCCCATGCTTCTTTGAATTCAGATACTGTCCTCATCTCTACCACCTCTACTGGGAGACTATTCCACAGATCCACCACTCTTTCTGTAAAGAAATATTTCCGCATATCACTCCTGAATATATCCCCTTTCACCCTTATCCCGTGTCCCCTCATACCAGAGCTTTCTTTCAATCGAAAGAGGCCCTCCTCCTGTGCATTTATGCCATGTAGGTATTTAAATGTCTCAATCATATCATCCCTATCCCGCCTTTCCTCTAAGGTGTGCATATTAATATCCTTAAGTTTGTCCTCATGTACTTTATAATGAAGACCACTAACTATTTTAGTAGCCACCCTTTGTACTGATACCAGCCTGTTTATATCCTTTAGAAGCTGCGGTCTCCAAAATTGCACACAATACTCCAAATGAGGTTGCATCAAAGACTAATAGAGAGGCATTATCACTTCCTTTCTTCCACTGGCCATTCCTCTCCCTATGCACCCAAGCATCCTTCTAGCTTTTGCTGTCACCTTTTCTACTTATTTAGCTACTTTAAGACCATCAGACACAATCCTGCCTAGGTCCCACACTTCTTTAGTGGATAAAAGTACTTTACCCTTATACTATATTGCTCCCTTGGATTGTTGCAATCCAAATGCATGACCTTGCATTTTTTAACATTAAATCTCACTTGCCAAATTCTAGACCATTCTTTAAGCTTAGCTAGATCCCTCCTCATGTTATATACACCTTCTTGGGTGTCTACTCTATTGCAGATTTTGGTATCATCCGCATTTCTAACCCAAGCAGTAACTTTAGGATCCATCCATAGGGTACTCAATTTGTTTATAAGTCACCTGTGAGGAACAGTGTCAAAGGCTTTACTGAAATCGAAATATACCACATCTAGGGCTCTCCCTCAGTCCAACTCCCTGGTCACCCAGTCAAAGAAATCAATCAGATTTGTCTGATAAGACTTTCCTCTGGTGAATCCATGCTGCCTCAGATCCTCTAATCTTCTGGATTCCAGAAATCTCACTATTTTCTCTTTCAGCAGCGCTTCCAACAATTTACTCACCACCAAAGTTAAACTAATAGGCCTGTAGTTTTCAACCACAGCCTTACTTCCTCTTTTGTATAAAGGGACCATATGTGCCTCTCTTCAGTCCTTTGGCACCACTCCCAACTCCAACTAGGCATTGAAAGGGTCATTCAGTGGAGCTGCTAGAACGTCCCCAAGTTTCCTCAGTATTTTAGGGTGTATCCTATCCGGTCCCATCTACTTTAGGTTTAGCTATCTTCTCACAAACACAGTCTTCTGAAAATTGTTCAAGATGCCCCTTGCATCTGTTCCTATTTGTAGGTGTTTTCTGAGGTCCTGCTCCTGGCTCTTTATCTGTGAACACAGAACAGAAATATTTGTTAAGCAATTCCACTTTATCCTCACAGCTTCTATATATTACTCCCCTTCACCCTTGAGTCTAACAATACCACTTTTGCCCTTCCTCTTCTCACTAACACATCTGAAAAATGTCTTATCCCCCATTTTATTGCATTGGCTATTAACTCCTCTTTTTGAGTCTTTGCTTTCCTGACTATTTTGCTAGATTCTCTAAGCTGTTTCCAAATATAGATGCCTGTCTTCCTCTCTCTGTGTTCTCTTATATTTCATGAAGGCCTCCCTCTTTTTCTTCACCTTTTCAGCTACTTCCTTTGAAAACCATGGTGGTCTCCTTTACCTTTACCTTTATTTACCTTTATTTACCATTTTAACAAAAAGGTTGGTTGCCCTTAAAATATCCTCTTTCAGTTTTGCCCATTGGTTTTCTACATACCCAGCTGTTCCCATCCCGCTAATGACTTCTTGAGGTATTGGCCCATCTTGGAAAAGTTAGTTTTCCTAAAGTCTAAGGCCCTCGCTTTTGACTGGATTTTAATAGCCCTAGTTCTAATACTGAACCACACCGTCTGGTAATGAGAAACACTTTTACCAAGCACTAAGTCAGGTATGGCCCCTTCACGTGTACGTTCTGTTACCAGTTACCTGAATAGTTCACCCTGTAGAGAATCCAGGATCTCCTTACTTCTAGATGATACTGCAGCAGGAATGTGCCATTCAACATCTGGTATATTGAAATCCCCTGTTAGTAGCACTTCCCCTTTTCTAGCAATGCTGCGTATGTCTTCAATTAACTGTCCGTCCACCTCTTCCTCCTGTGAGGGAGGTCTATTTATCACGCCAATGCAAATAGATTTTTCTTTCCCTCTTTCTAGTTTAAGCAACAGTGCCTCCTCTCTCTCTTTTAAGCTCTGTAGTTCCAAAGTTTTAATATTATTTTTTATATATAGTGCTACTCCTCCTCCCCTTCTTCCTACCCTGTCCTTTTTGAATAAAGTATAGTCTGGTATAGTTACATTCCAGTCATGGTTTTCTGTGAACCATGTTTCTGTAACTGTCACTAAATCCAAGTCAGTCTCTCCCATTAAAGCTTCAACATCTGGGATCTGCCGTCATTTACTATGTTACTATATATGTTATTTCCAGTGCTATGGGCATTTATACACACCGCTTTCCATATGTTGCCCCTTTTACCCATTTCCATAATGGTATTTAATATTTCACTTACCTGGGGGCTTTATTCATCCATCCCCAACAAATCTAGTTTAAAGCCCTCTTCAGTAGATTAGCCAGTCTGCTACTGAAGACATGTTGACCTTTCTTGGACAGATGGACACCATATCTGCTCTTCAACCCTTGGAACAGCATCCCATGGTCCAGGAAACCAAAACTCACTCGATGACACCATCCACGCAACAATGCATTCATCTCCAGGATGCGAGATTCTCTGCCTTGGCTTTTACCCTCAACAGGGAGGATTGAAGAGAACGCCACCTGCACCCCTATCTGCTTTACCCTCTGTCCCAGAGTCATGAAGTCACTTTTGATATGCTCAGAGGGATACCTAGCAGTATCATTTGTGCCGATATAGATTAGCAACATTGGGTAATAGTCAGTTGGCTTGACTCTTGGCAAACTCTTCATAACATCTTGGATTTTGGCACCTGGCAGACAGCATACCTCTCTGGACATCACGTCTGGTCGGCAGATGGATGCCTCAGTACCCTTCAGAAGAGAGTCACCAACCACCACTACCCTTCGCTTCCTTGTGGTCACTGATTCTGTAACTTTGGGTGCTCGAGCTCTGGTTCTTCGCTTTCCAGGGATGCTTTCACCTCCTCCACTTCCAGGACTGCATAATGGTTCTTCAGTTCAAGAGCTGGAGAAGTTGGATTGGTGATTCTGCAGGCCCTTGTAACTCATATCCAGAGTGGAGGAGTAGCCTAGTGTTTAGAGCACTGGCTTGGGAACCAAGAGACCAGGGTTCAATTCCCACTAGCACTCCTTGTAGTCTTGGGCAAGTCACTTAACCCTCCATTGCTCAGAAAAATCCAAGTTATCAATGTCCCTGTTTAATGTACATTTACCAAGTTTAAGTTACAATGTAAACCTCTTTGATTGTATAAAAAAAACAGTTAAATTAATATATAAAGCCTTCATCATTCTGTAGGCTCCCATCTTCTCTTCTGCTGGAGAGCTTGGATGTTGCAAGAAGCATCTCATCAATGTACTTCTCAATGTCTTGAATGCTCTTCAGCTTCACCACATTCTCTCTGAGTTCCTCCACTTATTTCCTGAGAGCTTCAGCATGCAGGCATCCTGCACATGGAACCGATCCTTCAAATGGCATTGGGACCTCTGTCTGGACAGAGGCAGAAGCTGTAACAGGGGCAACAGCTTTGGTGATATGATTTTCCCAGCCATTGTTCAGTTGGTGGAGCTTAGGTATCTGTTAAAGCAAAAGACAGAGAGACCTACCAAAGTACCGGCCGGTTTCTCAATACAGTCAAACCTCGGTTTTCATGATTAATCCGTTCAAAAAAGTCTGACTAAAACCGAAACGGACTAAAACTGAAGCAAGATTTCCCATAAGAAATAATGTAAATTCAATTAATCCGTTCCAGACACCCAAAAATATTGACAAAAAATACATTTTATAGAGAGTCAATCCCACTTCTGGCCACAAGATGGTGCTCCAGAGGTATTTTTGGCAGACAAATTGTTTAAACTGCTGAGAAGGGAGAAAGATTAACAGCACAGTCAAGATGCAAATCTTCAGCAAAAAAACATCCAGAAATTTTTAAAGAAAACAGAAAAAAAAAGAAGGATCCACAAAAAAAAAAGGCACCAGCCACAGCCACCGGAAACACCACTCTCCCGCTCAGCACAGCAAACACACAGATAACCTAGGACACTAATCTGATCGCTGACTCCGTCTCAACAGCGTACCCCGCAAGAGAAAGAACTGCCTGCCACATTCATTCAACATCTCCTGCTTACCCATTCAATATCTCCTGCTACCCTGCTACCTCCGAGCCTGAGGGGGCGCTCCAGAGAACAGGCAGGCAGTGGAGAGATCGGGGCCTTCCTCTCTGCAATCCTTGCATCTCTGGCTCGAGGATGTTGCTCCATTTCAACACGCGATCGGTGAGTCGGGGGGGGGGGGTAGTGCTGCCGGGACTGGGCAGGCAAGCGTGTACTGTATTGCAGTACGAAAACCGAGGCGATGGACGAAAACCGAGACAAGATCGCCGTCTGAAAACACGTCGAAAACCGAAACCGACGAAAACTGGGGCAACCGAAAACCGAGGTTTGACTGTAGTCCTTTCAGAGAAAAAGCAATTAAATCTCTTTTAAGTGTTTTCAAAATGTACTGTTGCAAGTCCCTATATGTAGTTAACTGGGGAGGTGCCCTATAAAGCAAGACTGATCACTGGGGGTGTGTGGGAGTTGGGGGGGAGGAGGGAATTAACACTTGATGAGGTGTCAGTAGCTTCAAAGGGCTAAGAAAGATACTAAAGCAGAGTTTTAAACCTATCCCACTAAAGAAAATATTTCCCCTTTTAAACTAGAGCACCAAAAAGAATGTAACTTTGTTTTAAAAATGTACAAAATATTTTTAAGAGTGCCCAGGCAGAGAGCTAGTAATTTAAAAGGCCACAAACTCTTTTTACTTGAAATGTATAGCCCCTGTTAGGAATGTATGTGTTGTACTGTACTATGGAATGGATTCTCTGAGTGAATAGATTGGGAAGTGTAGTGTACACTGCTGTAATATCTTGAAAGAAGATGATAGGACAGATAGCAGATAGCAGCAACAGCAGCTTGGTAGGGCTTTATATGTTTACAATAGCTCTGCACAGCACAAGGGCATGAGTTCTTTTTTGCCAGATAAACAGCAAGCTTTGTTAGAGAAGTTTCTTTAAAAAAAAGAGTCACAGTTAAAGTAAAGTATGAATGTTGCCTAATTCCTATATATATTGTCACGCCCTTGCCCCCTGCCTCAGGCTTAGAGGGGCGAGGTTGCGGTTAACTTCTCTTATAAAGCTTAGATAAACTATCTTTCCCTCTGATGCATGCTGGGAGTTGTGGTTTGGTCTTTTAAGATGAAGTGTAGTCATGAAACCGAAGGTGAAGGCAAATGACAGAATTTATTTCAAAACGCAAAGTCCATGTAGACCGTAACAGGATACTTCTCCATTCATTCGCTCAGGATTATTTACAACGCAGCATAGATGAGCTTCACTATGGCTTCACAGTCATTAACTACATGCAGCTGCTTAACAATGTAACTGATATGGGAAACACAGCTTCTTCCCTCAACAAAGTAAAAATGTCTTCTTTTTAACTTTGTCTTCGCTAAACATTTAATAGCACATGTAACAGGTATCTCCCCATTAGAAGAGCCAGTTCCTACCTTCACTTCAGGCTAGGTTTCAATACACTACTTCTAGGAGACTTTTACCTTTTCAACTATCCTTTAGCATAGGGATTTTAATACAAATTTCTGCTTAACTGGGGAATCATTCCTCAGGGGCTGTTCCTTTGGGTTCTGGCTCGGCTTCCAGGGTTTCTCAAACAGAGGGCTGGGGACCACTGTTACCATCCCATCCACCTTCTGTCTGAGGCCCATTTCTAACCCTTTTTCAAACTGAGGCCAGTCTCTTCCCAACACTAGATCATGGGGAAGTTTCGGGACCACTGCCTCAAGGACTTCCCTTTGTATCCCCAACCCTTTTATTACCACCTTGTACATGGGATAGAAGGAGACTGCTCCATGAATACATCTAATCTGGACCCTACCCTCTGGTCGCCTCTGGACTGACTTACTCTGGGCTTCTATTGCCCGCCAAATCCTCCGTGACATCATGCTTTGGTCAGCACCTGAGTCGAGCAGAGCATTAGTAGCGATCCCCTGAATATCAACATTCAAGAGGAAACCCTCTCTTAGCTGTTTCACATTAGCACCCATCAATGCTGTACGTGCTTTACATTCCCTTTGTAGGTGTCCCATCTTCCCACAATGAAAACATTTTTTCCTAGCCCACTTTCCCTCCTGAGTAGGCACATAAGTTTTCAGAAACTCCACATTCTTCCCTTGTCTCCTTTCTGATTGCTCAAAACTAGCCTCTGCCACTATTTTTGGAGTGCCCCCTTTTGGTTGACAAGCCAATTCCGCTTCTAAGTAGCGCTCAGTCAGCAGTGTTGCCTCTCCTGTGGACTGGCAGTTTTGTTGTATCAGAAAGGATTGGATTTCTTTAGGAACCGCAGCCATAAACTGCTCTAACACAATTGTATCTATCACCATATCAACCGTTTTACCTTCTGGAGTCAACCACTTTAAAGCTAAGCCTCTGATCCTTTGGCTTAAGGCCTTAGGTGTTTCTCCAGCCCTCAAGGTCATAGCTCTAAGCATGCAATGATACACCATCTTAGTCAAACCTAAGCGATTTCGGATAGCATTTTTCACCTCCCCATAATCTGTAGCGAATGCCGCTGGCATGGCCCTGTAGGCAGCCAATGCCTCCCCTGTCAGAGAGGTGGCTAGCCTTACAGCCCATTGCTCCACTGGCCATCCTACAGCATGAGCGACTCTCTTAAAGGACTCTAGGAAATTGTCAATATCATCCTCTAATGAAAGTTTTCCAAAGGAAAATGTCCCACATGTCTGTGGCCCTACCATACAGACATTTGGTGTCCCTCCTAGTCCTGATTGGGTTGGCAGTGCTCCGGCTGATGCTCTCTGGCTAGCAATCAACGCCTCCACCAAGTCCAGTACCGGCTTCTGTTGTGCCTGCAAAGCGACTGCTGCCTGTTCTTGTGCTTGATGTGCCATTTTTGCTGTTTCTGGAATTGGGATGCCATCCACTGAAGCATGTTCTTTGGATCCATTTCAGCAACTCCTACAGGGGAAAAGAAAAGAACAAAACCCACCAAGTGCGGTACCACCAAAACTCTGCTATTCCCTGTCCAGCTGGATGCTTGCAATCTTCCACCCCTTTTTACTCGAATCCAGGTTTAACCCACACCTAGATACTCTTTACCTGAGGTTAGGCGTTGACTCTGGCCTCAAAAGGGAGTGTCTCACTGGCCTTCTCTTTCGTTCTGGCCGACCCTGCCAGCGAATTACACTCTGAAGCTCGCAGCACAGCTCAGCAGTCTTGTGTTGAAAAACCTTGGGGTGTATATCCTGGAGTCTGTATATCCTGATACAGGCAAGATCCAAACAACTACGCCACTGTCACACCCTTGCCCCCTGCCTCAGGCTTAGAGGGGCGAGGTTGCGGTTAACTTCTCTTATAAAGCTTAGATGAACTATCTTTCCCTCTGATGCATGCTGGAAGTTGTCGTTTGGCCTTTTAAGATGAAGTGTAGTCATGAAACCGAAGGTGAAGGCAAATGACAGAATTTATTTCAAAACGCAAACAAAGTCCATGTAGACCGTAACAGGATACTTCTCCATTCATTCGCTCAGGATTATTTACAACGCAGCATGGATGAGCTTCACTATGGCTTCACAGTCATTAACTATATGCAGCTGCTTAACAATGTAACTAATATGGGAAACACAGCTTCTTCCCTCAACAAAGTAAAAATGTCTTCTTTTTAACTTTGTCTTCGCTAAACATTTAATAGCACATGTAACAGGTATCTCCCCATTAGAAGAGCAAGTTCCTACCTTCACTTCAGGCTAGGTTTCAATACACTACTTCTAGGAGACTTTTACCTTTTCAACTATCCTTTAGCATAGGGATTCAATGCTAGTAGCCTGGCATAGAGTACAGTCCATGGGTATTTCTGTAGACAGTAAATCCTGCTCAATAGGCTCAACCTGCATCTCCTCCTGCTCTGAGCTCTTAAAGTATGTCTCTGGGTGTATTCTCTCTGAGGATCCCCATGTCTCTCCTGAGCCCAGCTCCACCCGGTAAGGATAGATTGTACCTGAAGCTGTGGACACTTCTCCCTGGCTGTATTCACTTGCCTCTCTCCAGCCTCTCGGAAACAGTTGCTGGTTCGCTTCTCTGAGTTCCCTCTTGGAGCTCTGCCAATGCTCCCTATTCCAGGCTTGGCTCCTTTGACTCCTGTGCTGAGTCCTGGGCTCCCACCTCTGAGCTCTCCGAACCTTCTGGTCAGGAACCTGGATCTGAACCCGTTCCTGCTCCTCTGCTTCCTGCAGTTCTTGCTTCCTCTCTCTCTCCTGCTTCCTCCCTTGCTTTGACTTTAGCAAAGGTTTATATCCCTGCTTCCAGGGCACTAACCTTTCCTCTCTGCTCAGGTGCTTGTAATTATTTCTCAAGCCTGCAACTACGTCAGCAGAGCTTGGGTGTGGCGGCCTAGGTTTAGTTTCTCTCAGCTTACTTTCCTTATGTAGAAGCTGAAATCCATGCACTGCAGGGATTTCACTTTTCCTCAAAGCAAATTCATCACCTTTTCCTATTTCCATAAGTTCAATACAAGCTTCCTTGTCACAATATATAAAAAGTACAACTTTTGATTCCAATTGGTAGCGATGTTATTGAGAAATAAATCTGCATGATTGTGGTTTATTAGATTATGGTTAAGATTATTTTATAGGGATCCTGGATTTGATAATTTTGATAGAGGGGGGAGGAAAACCCCAAAGAATTAACGATTTCTAACAATTAACCATTTCTTTATTTCTGTTTGTACAGTAAATAAATTTAATTCATGATCTGCAAGTTTTGTTTTCTAGTTTAGGGGTCTATGTGTATCCTGGTTAAGAGAGAATTTCTCTGCTGATTTCATTCTATGTGTCATATTTTATGCATGAATGGGAAGATCTTCCATGGTGTTTTAGATGTCTGATAAGTTGTGTGAATTCACATGATTAACAAAGACTAAAAAAACAATATGAAGGTAGTTAAAAGAGATGCAGATACAAATTAAAGCTGAATTACCTATAAAAGTCAAAGCAAGTTTGATTAAAGGAGATTAAAAAAAAGATACAAGGAAAAGAAAATTAAAAAGAAAGGTATACAGTGAATTCAGTCTGAGGGTGTAGATTATCTGTCATGTGCATTGATGTCATAGTGCTTATCGTGAAGATGTAATGGTTTATTTTCATTTTGTGATTTCTGATTAATAATATAGATATCTCATTATATTTTTGTTTCTTATTGTACAACAACTTAGTGATATATGTAACATTTAAAGAAAATATGTTAGATTAGGGATTTAGCTTTTATAAACAACAAATAATGAGTGATACAGTTTTATTCTAATGAGTAAATTAAGTAATTAAACCATGATAGTAAATGTGTTATGTTTTCTTTTTATGTTAGTAGATTAACTGAAATTCCTGATACACATCACATCTATGAAAGTGTAAGAAATTAGATTAGCAATGTCCCAGTTTATTTTTAGCCACTTGCAAGAGTCTATTGGATCTTAAATTCTCATGTGTGTTTCGGTTTGTTATTATAGAATGACCCCTACAGAACTGATGTTATTGATTGGAAGTTTACAGCTAATGTCCTGTCGCTAGTGGAATAGGTAAAGCAAAGGAATAATATCATAAACACCAAGACTGACTGGCCAAATTAGTATCACTGAATGAGATAATTTCAAGGTGTAAATAAATTTATCTTGTGCAAAAGATTTATTGATTATTATTATGCTGTTTTGTACTGAATAAAGCATCAACAAAGAGAAGTCGTAAAAAATGACGATTGGATTTTTAATTAGTTAAATTCTAAATTTTTAAAAGTTTTATGAATGCATTATCTTTTCTTGAGCACAATTCTTAGTGCTGTCAATCTTCCTTCCTGACCATATTCAAAGTAACGTGAGTCAAACCATTATCTAAGATAAGAGAGCCTTCCTAAGAATTTTTTGGTAAAACAGTTGAAATGAGTTTAATTTAATTTACATAAAGTGTCATTTATATTTTGATGTTTGTTACCCTTTTAATTAATAAGATTAACTATAACTTGTATAATTGTGCACCTGACAAGAGAGGTGTATCTATTAGTATGTGGCCATATATGTCCGGGGTTGCACAGTTTGATGGAGGACTTATTCTACCACGGAAGTAGAATAAGTCCCCTGGACATTTGGGGACGGTGATGCAAAGGGCCAAGCTTGAAGTGAGGGTTGCATGGGATTCACCGCAACCCAATCCTGGCCATGGGAGACCTGATCGGGGGTCAGGCTACAGGGAACAAGCCTACAACCGATGCCACCGGTGATTGCAGCTCCTTCATTGAGCTTCCTTACCATGGAGATGAGATGCCATGGCACTGTGGCTCCATGAGGGAGTCTGACTGAGTTAGCCAGACAAGTAGCTGGATGTCTCGGGTGCCTGAATCAGGGCACTTCCTGGATGTCCAGCCACTGTGATGCAATTTTGCTCCCGCAGTAGTATCTAGCGCCCACATGAGCAGAATCGGGTGCATTACCTGGCCATCCAGATGTCTAGACATCCAGGCAGCCCGTGGATACACAAAACTGAATGTACCTCTATAGCTCTTCAGCTTGGAGAAGAGATAACTAAGGGGAGATATGATAGAGGTCTATAAAATAATGAGTGGAGTAGAATGAATAAATGTGAATCAATTGTTTACTCCTTCAAAAAGTACAGACTAGAGGACACACAATGATGCTACAGTAGTGCATTTAAGACTAATCAAAGAGAATATATTTTTGCTCACCCCATAATTAATCTCTGGAATTCATTGCTGGATGATGTAGTAAAAGCTGTTCGAGTAGTTGTGTTTAAAATAGGCTTGGACAAGCTCCTGGAGAAAAAGTCCATACACCATTATTAAAGTGGACTGGGAGGAAATCCACTGTTTATCCCTAGGGAAAACAGCATGGAATCTTACTATCTTTTGGGATCCTGCTAGGTATTTGTGACCTCAATTTGCTATTGTTGGAAAAGAGGAGACTGATTGATGGACATTTGATCTGATCTAGTATGGCAAATCGTATGTTCTTATTGTAACCTTCAAGACTACTTCATCTTTGCTAGCATGTTTTCAAATATTACTTCTTGGATGCCTTTATCCTTGATGGCAGCAAGCAGTGTTCCCTCTAATTTTCTGTAGGCTGTGTGTGCATAAAATATCAGCTGTGCAGCTTTTGAAGGAAGGTTAAATTTTTGTGCGCCACATAACGACACTCGGAGTTATATACTTTAAAATTTGACTACACGTCAGAATACAGTATGTACACCACTTTGATTGCACTAGAAAATATTGTAGAACTTGTGAAAACCGTAAATACACATCAACTTTTAAATTTTAAGATGTCTGTATTGTTTTCTATCAGAATCAGAACTGTAATTTTTGTGCGCTCTGTTGTAAAGTATGTGCGCTCACTCGGCGAGGTGTGTGCGTGCGTACACGTGCACAGCTTAGAGGGAACAGTGGCAGCAAGTAAAGTGAGAGTAGCTATCTAAAGTATGTTCCCTATTAGGACTATAGAAGGAGATAATCAAATGAATTCATTATGATATCCTGAGTATAAGAACCCATTTTAGCAATTTTTTGTTTCTTCTTTAGATTCTTTCTACCCTTCTTGCTGGGTATTCAGGGCTCAAAGACCATTTCCTGGACTCTAAGGAGAAGTGTCCATATGTCAAGGTGATCTAGGGACAAAATAAAACAAGCCCTTTCTTTTCTTCTGTTGAGAAGTGGCAAGAGCTTAAGGTCATAGCTCCTGGATTCCTGGAAGAATGGTCCTTGGGCCAGGAGGCCTGAATTTTGAGGGTGTCCGTTCAGTTAAGAGGAAATATTCCTAACTCTGACAATTTTCCTGGAAATGGTCAGGAATAAAATAAGGCTGCTTTGACTTACAGGAGAGGGTCTTGAGGCCAATGGTCTAGGGGTCTAGGTGCAGAAGAGGAAGAGTCTTTGGTTTTGGGGATTTGCTCCAATATCTCCAGGTGGCCCAGAGAGCCTTGCCAGAGTTTATTTTTGTGGTCCATCTATATAGATTCCCTAATGACTCCAGAAACCTGAAGGGGTAAGAAATGTCTTGGAGAGTCTATGAAGAGGTTGAAATGTGTCTATTTTAGGTGATACTGTCTTTGCAAGTACCTGGAGATTCCAAGAGTCTAAAATGTGAAGGAAGGATTCACTGAGTTTGAAGCTAGCAGAGTCTACTATCTTAGGGTTATATATACTTGCATGCAGTACCCACACTATATGTACATCTTTCTCATGGATTTCAGAGCTATTATCCTGAAAGCCAGATGAGTAGCCTTGTGATATGAGAATCTGAGAAGTACAGCTCACATTCATCTTCACCCACTGACATCCTTTGTAATCTTGGACAAGTCACATCACCCTCCATTATACGTACAAGCTTAGACTGTAAGTTCTCCAGGGCAGGGAAATACATACTGGGCCTGATTCCGTCCCGTATGTAGATCCCCTCTGTGGGGATCAGAATTGCGATCAGTCCTGTATGTGCAGGCCGGGACTGCGGTTCAGTCTGGCCTGCACGTGCAGGACTGCCCCCGGCTAACTCACTCAGCACTTTAAAATGGAGCCATGGCATCATGGCGTCATGTTACCATGGCACCATGGCTCCATTTAAAAGCTGCGATGCCGGCCACCTGAAAAAGGGGTTTATTCCCACAGCCCGCCCCTCGATCCGGCTTCCTAAGGCCAGGGTCGGGCTGCGGAGTATAAACCCTGCCCCCCCCCCCCCGCCCCATCTGCACCCCGGGCAATTTTAAAAAAAATACATCCAGGAAAGTTATTCCACCTTGGAGATGGAATAACTTCCCCGGACATTTCGCCAGCCCTGGACGTACAGGGCCAACATAAGAATTGGCCCTGTACATCCAGGGCTAGCGATCGCCCACTGCCCGCCCATTCCCCATCCCCATCTAACTTCCCCGCACAACCGGCGGGGAAGCTAGTCATGGCTCAGAATAGCCCCCACTGTGTCTGAGAATAAGCCCCCACTGTGTCTGAGCACCAGTTTAGAAAGATGAACAATTCAATCCAGATCATATGTGCGGCTCTTTTTTAATATAGGATTTCAACGTTTTGCATAAACTACAACATGCAACATGAATAACAACATTGCTATGTTAAATTAACTTGGACTTCAATACAGGTCAGGTGCTACCTTTTTGCTGAGCTCTACAAATGATTACTGTGCTGCACCCCACCTGTCCCTGCCATCACTGCTCTCCCTACCCTCACTGATTCCAGTGGAGCCCTTCTCAAGCCTCTCTTTTGTCCCAACGTGTTGAAAATTCTGAGAGGGTAGCTATGTTAATCTGGAGTAACAAAAACGACAGAAACAGGTGGTACTTTTTACACTAACCAATTTATTTAGGTATGAACATTCAAGGATAAGAGTCTACATCAAAGTGGACTCTTCTCCTCGAAAGCTCATCCCTGAACAGATTGGTTAGTCTGTAAAGTTTATATATGGGTGAGATTATAAATGCAGCATGTCATCAATAATTCTTGGATCTGTCTTAACTTTATTGATAAAATATGTCCCTTCCTCTCATCTGGTTGGTACAAGAAAGAAATGTCCCTGAGTGGGAAAATCATTTAAGCCTTGATGTTCTTCCATTCCTTGGGAAAAGTCCCTCGTTCCCTTTCTCTGTGTAATGAACCAGTGCCACTATAAATATAATTTTGAAAGTGTCTATGCAAAATCTGCTACTGGGCCTCACAATTCATTTTCTTAAATAAAGTAGTATGGCTGCTACATTAGTCTACTTGAATGCACAGAAATAAAGGTGAACAAATGATGCTAGCGAGTGCAATAAAAAGATAACAGCTTATGTGTCTGGTTACCGTTATTCCTTTTGTCTTGGAGGGTGGGAAGGAGAGAGAGAAGAGTGGGCAGACCACCTTCTGAGTTCAAGAAAATTCCACTCAAGAATTAAACGGAATTTCTCTCTGTAAAGTAATTATGGGTGCAATCACTGAGAAAAAAATGTCTCCGCGAAAGCACAAAATATACAATTTGCAGTTTCCCTGATTACTGTTTTCAAATCGGGTATTGCACAACTCAGGTACATTTTAGATACTCTTTCTCTGAAATTGTGTCCAGAACACCTACTTCCCCTGCCCCCAAAAATCTGAAAGATAGGAGCTGACTGAGCTCATTTTATCTTTATTTTGTTACGTAAAACATACTGTTTACAGAAATTCCACTACCTACGAGGAATAATGAAACAGAAATTAAAAGATGCAGGTTCTATTAAGGCAAAGGCTCTGAGGGAAGTTTCTGAAGTTGGAACATTAACAATAATAGGCAGTTAATAATACAGAACACCAGGAGAGATGAATTCTGTTGCTCACATGGTCAAGTCTAGCACTGTCCTTGGCCCATGAAGAATGCAATGGGGCCTGCTGTCTTGCTCCCCGGTTTCTCTCAGAAAGCTTCCCAGTACAGCCTGGGCTGCCTCTCCTTATGAAGGGCGTCCAAAGGACCCACTTCCTGCTAATCTGAATACAGTAAAAACAGCCAGGCCTACCTTGTTACTGCTACGAATCTGAGGCATCTCCACTTTCTCTGATGCAACTTCCTGTTACTGAGGAGAGGGGAAGCATCGAACATGCTGCACACACATGGGTTCCAAAGCCCCCAAGCTGATTTTTGTTCTGCTTCTCTGTTGCCCATTGCTTGCTTCCATTCATCCCACAGATGGACCCGGCTCCCTCACTCTGCTCTCTATGCCACCCTCCAGCGACTGCTGCCCTGTGCAAGCACACAGTTTGCACAATGGGCTACACCAGCCCTGCTTCAATATCAACATTAGGCTATCAATAAGGGAGTCTGGAAAATAGAGTTAGAAAGGGAAGGAAGAAAAGGCACCAAATAGTCCTGCACTGATGAAAAAACAGACAGGAAATAACAAACTCATCTAGAAATGACAAAGAATTTTCCAATAGGTAAGTCCACAAATTGTGTTTCAAGCACTTTTTGTTAGGACTTTGCAAATATTAATACAATGTACACCCCAAAATTCAAAGTATCAATTATTGTCACAAATAATATTCACAGCTGCCAACTCAATTCATAACCTGATTGTTATTTCTCCAGCGTTCAAAAATCTTCACGGCTAAAACAATAGTGAGCTGGAGGAGATCCAAGATGGCATCACATGAGTAGGATGCGCACATACCTGCTTCCTCAAGAGTTTCTTTTGGTGTTCTTTTCCTCAGCATTTGATGCCGAAGCAAAAAGCAAAGGGCAAAATTCTTCCACTGAAGCCTGAAGCTGTGCCGGTGGGACAGTCTACGTTAGAAGCATTCATGCAGACAAAGACAGCGAGCATTCCTGCTACCAGAGCTGGTGAGAGTCCTGGTTTGGGGAGCAATGTGTTGTTCAGTCTGGCAAGCCCTTCCACTCCTACTGCACCTTTGATTCCAAGTCCGGGTTACCCAATGTCAGTGTATGCATCGGAAACCGAGCAGCTTCAGTCACAGCGGTTTCTCCATTGAAGTCTGGAGTGGTTGTTGGTTCCACCTCTGAAGGTGGGGATATTTCCCCTCCAGGAAAGAGTGTGAGTGTCCAGGAGCTACCTGGTACGTTGGAAGTGGATGTTAAGTCCTCTTTGTTGGTTCCTATTGATTTACCACCTATGAATTGCCCTAAGGAAGTGACCCTGGACTCCGTATGGAATGAGGTGGAATCAGTATACAAGATATGTTTCTGGTGTTCTTCAGGTTGCAGCCCAGCACTCCCCTAGATTGGAGAGTTTGGAACGGAGCCTGAAGGTCCAGCAGGGTCAGTTGTCGGGGGTTGAGTCATCTGTAAAGAAGCTTCAGGAAATACAAGGAGTTTTGGTTCACGATAGACTAATAGTACAGTGGAAGACTGAGAACCTGGAGAATCATCAGAGGAACCTGAATTTGGGGGTTCTGAACTTTCCTCGTTCTTTCTTGGTTCCACCTAGGGACCCACTTGTTAGGTTCCTTAAAGGGATTTTTAATTATCCTGAATCTGGTGTACTCCACTTCAGAAGTTCTACTACCTTCTCTTGAATGTCCCTAAGGATGCTTTGAAGAAGGTGGTCACCTCAAAGCTGGATATTTCATCTGATTCCTTGGACTTGGTTAACCTGACTGAGGTTTTAGAGCAGTCCTCTGTTGAGTTGGAAGCCAGAGCTCCTTTGTTGGTTGTATTTGTTTTTCTTCAAGATAAGGAAGCGTTGTTAAGGTTCTACTTTTTAAAAAAAAGAATGTTTCTTTTCTGGGTGGGAGGATACATATTTATTTATTTAGCTATTTTATATACCGCTTTATCTAGATAATCAAGGCGGTTTACATGGAACGGTTTGAATTACTGCTCAAGGCAGTTCACAGAGAATGGTTACAGGCAGGGATGGCTCTATAATGAGGCCCAGTGACGTGGTAGTCTCAGGCGGCAACTTTTTGGGGGTGGCAAAAATTGCCCCCAAAAAGACCGCTTCACTCGGCCTTCAAAAAAAAAAAACCCGTTGCAGAAGCTGCTGCTATTACTGCAGCGGCAGCAGCAGCATGAAGTGCCCCATGGCCGCTGCTTTCCAGGAAGAGCCCTGACAGCTGCCACTCGCTCCCCCCCGCGCCGCGCTGGCTCAGCTTTGCAGAGCCACGCGAAGGGAGAGTGCTTGCCTTTCCCGCGGCTCTATTAAAAGCTGAGCCTGCCAGCGCCGATGGGAAACTGTGCTGTTGGTTCTTACTCTCTTTTAGTTCCTTGGTGCGCAAACAAGACTGTACCTAGCCCTGTGCAAGCGGTGCGGCCGCACAGGGCACAAAGGCTTGGGGGCGCATTTTGGCTGTCTGCTGTTGCCCTGCTGTTGCTGGCAGGACAATAGCAGGCAGCTGAAATGCGCCCCAAGCCTTTTTGCAGCACTTTAAGCAGGTCTGGTCCCTTCTTCCTCTAATGTGATGTCAGAGCAGGGAGGGACAGATCTGCTTAAAGTGCTGGCGCCTTTCAGATTGGGTGCATGCCCCCCTCCTCCTCCCCATACCTCTGTCCAGCACTGCCTGCTCTTTCCCTGCTGCCGGTGCCACCATGAAAAAAACAGAGGGCAGCATCAGCAGGGAAAGAGCAGGCAGCGCTGGACAGAGGGATGGGGTGAGGAAGGGGTGCGCGCCCAAGCTTCAAGTCACACAGGGCGCAATTGCAGCTCGGTACGGCCCTGTGTGCAAACATCTTGCATTTCCTCCATATAATCTAATCGGCTTTTTTGTTTGGTTCAGTCCCTGATTGGAGTTCTGAAAAAGCCCCGCCCCCCCTCTAAGGGGGTGGGTGCCATCTCATTTTTCGCCTCAGGCAGCAGATTGCCTTAAGCCGCCCCTGGTTACAGGTAACAAGTAACAGGTTGTTGGAACTATGTACAAAAGACATTTTAAACTATGTACAAGAAACATTTAACTAGAATTATGTACAATATGGAATGGTAAAATGACAGTGTAAGATCATGCGTTAGAGTTTAGTGGGTTATTTGACCTTAAATGTTTATGTGGTCTATGGCAAGTTGCTCATTCTGGTAATAGTTGTACGTGTATTTGTTCTTTCCTTTCCCAGCACTTACCCTTGGGACATCCTCTAATTCTCTGGGCTGAGGAATTACCTTACCTTCTCTGTCTGGGATCCCAGGAGAACAAACAAACAAACTCGCACATAAATAACATGTAAGTTTTTTCGTACGTTAGAAGTGCAGTCTATCTTTTATACAGTAACATAAACATATATATGTCATAAACCCATCCCAGCAGCCTAGCACTGCTTATCAGCAACCGTACAAACTGGTACCTGTCTCTGTGAAGATCACTCAATTTTGCCTTAGCACAACACATTCCTTTTCATCTAGGTATTCACAAAATATCCATTTTCCCTTGTGGGCCTTAAGGTCCCTCTGTACATCAAGAAACTTATTTTCCCCTTACCATACTTATTTTCCCCTTACAATAGTCTGTAAATAGGAATGTCTTGAGGTGTTTTCTGAACTGTGTTAAGTCTTTAATTTCTCTTAGAAAGTTGGGCAGGTTTTTCCATAGGGCTGGGGAATAGAGTGAGAATGCTGTGTTAGTTGTGGTTTTGTTTACTTTTCTGATATTCTTCGGTTTGGTTAGCATGTTCTTCAGGTTATCTCTTCTTATTCTAGTGTGTTGTTACATGTTTATCAGTGAGTTGAGGTATGTTGGAGCTATATTGTTTATTGTTTTGAAAGTGGTCATTAGTGCTTTGAGTTTAATCCTTTGCTTTACCGGGAGCCAATGGAGGCGGTACAGAATAGGTGTTATATGTTCAGATCTGGCAGTTTTCATTATTGTACATGCTACAAGCAGTTGTAAGGGCTTTAGTGTTTGTTTGGGCAGGCCTCGGAGAATGCTGTTACTGTAATCAAAGTGTGAACATGTTATCATGCAGAAGTCATCAGGTGAGAGGAGAGGTCTCAAGTGTTGTATCATTCTGGTTTTGTTGTATATTGCACGAGTTGTCATATTAATGTGTTTGATCATGTTGAGCTTTTGGTCTAGGTAGATCCCAAGATATTTTATTTCCCTTTTTACTTCGAGTGAGGCATTGTTTACTTATAATAGTCGAGGAGAGTTGAAAGTGTTGAGGAGAGTCGAAACTTTTATTCCTTGTGATGATAAGCACTTCGGTTTTATATAGGTTGACTGAGAGGTTAACTGAGTTGAGCTAGTCTGATACATCATTGAAGCAGTTCTCATAGCTGGGATTTGTTGTATCAAATATTGTGAATAACATGATGTCATCCGCATATATTCTGTAATTCACGTTGTGTGTTTTTATGATGTTGCAGGTAAATATTGAAGAGTAAGGCGGATAATGCAGATCCCTGAGAGACACCTTCAGTCTGGTTGAATTGGTTGAAGAGGGTGTTGTTGAAGCATACCTGTTGGGTGCTGTTGGACAGCTAGTCTTTAAACCATTGTAGAGCAATGCCTCCTATTCCAAGGTGTTTTAGGCGGTTAATTAGTATGTTGTGATTTTTCGGTATCGAATGCGGAAGTTATGTCAAGAAATAAGAGAATGCAGGCTTTTTTCATGTTGTCAATTCCTTGTATGATTGAGTCTAGGAGGGATGTTACTAGTGTTTTGACTCCATGACATGCTCTAAATCCATATTGATGTGGGTCGAGTGATGCGTTTGAGTCAATGAAGTCTTGGAGTTGCATCTGTACTGATTTTTCAATAGGAAAGGGAAGCTTGCTATTGGTCTGTAGGGGTTGTTTAGTGTGTTTTGTTTTAAGATTGGGCAGATGGAAGCTTTTTTTAAAATACTTTGGTATTTGCCCCTGTGATAGAGAGAGGTTGATGATTTTTTGGATGTAGGGTGTTAACTCTTCTCTGTTTATTTTGATCCAGCTGATCTAGTACAGAAGTGGTTGTATTTAGGGATTTGATGCATTGAGCTATCTGTTCTTTGCTTCTTGTTGCAAATGAGTTCCATATTGTATTGATGGTTGGTTCGACATGTGGGGTTTTGGTTATGTATATTGTCTGTAGTTTAGATTTTTCCATGTAGTGGTTTTCTAGTTGCTGAGCACTAATGTCGCTTGGTGGTGGGTTATCTGAATTTGGTTTTTTTGGTTAGATTTTGGACAAGGAGAACTAGTTCCTTTGGTTGGTTAAGTGAATTTGTTAGTAATTTTGAGAAATATTCTTTTTTTAAGTGATACTTTGGCAGTATAGTTTTAGTGTGCTCATATATTTGAGCCGGTCTGTGTCAAATTTTGAGGATCTCCATTTTCTTTCTTCTCAGATGTGTCCAAATGGATGCAGAGTAGGAGGAAGAAGTTTCTGGAGCTCTGATTTAAGGCTTTGGCCTTGGGGGCCAGCTATCAGTTGCAGTTTCCATGTAAGTTGTGTTCTCCTTTCAAAATAAGAATTATCATTTCTTTCAGCCCTCATAGCTACGTTTCTTTTTGGATGCTAAATGATTGCAAAGCTAACATGTGGGTTGATAGGGCTTAAAAGTTTATTTCTTAGCTTTTCCTGCTCATTTTCCAATATGGTCTGTTTTATTTCCATCTCCTCATGATTTGTGTGTTCTTGGATCACTACACCGATATGGTAGACCTTTTATGTACTGGGGATGTGGTTATTTTTCTTTAATGTTAATTGTTTAACTTTGTGATGTATCACAGAATGTGTATTTCCCTATCCAAGGTTTATCCTTGGCTTTTTGTTAAATTCAGAAAAAAATAAAAAATAAAACAATAGTGAGCCGACTTTCATACTCATCATTGCTCATGAAGGGTTCTTTTTATTTTCTCATACAATCCATGCTAAGTATGCATTACTTACAGTACATAGCAGTGTCTAAAAAGACAGTTAAACTCTGCTGGTACTTATCTGCAATGGAGCAATTTACAGAGCATCTCACTTGTGCTCATGCACATAATGCCAAAGGCTAAACTAGCCAGTAGGTTTTGCCCAACCAAAAGGGGCTTCTTCAGCATTTTAATGTGTTCCAATCATCATGGCATCCGAATAACAGTGAAAGGCATCAGCTCATGTTCTCTACAATTAAAGGTTGACCAATCTGTCAAAGCTGCTGTCAGAAGAAAGTGATATATAATAAAAACTCATTAAAATTATAAAAAGCATCCCCACTCAATATCAGAATTTAATCCAAGTGGTGCAAGGGTGTACCAATTGAAAATGTAGGATTGTTCCCGACATAGTAGCCACTGTTCTGAATTTTCACACTGTGTCCCTCTAGTAGCTTCAGTGACAAAAAAACGCAGATCACTGATAGCATGTGTGGCCGCCAGTCAATGGGAGACCAAAGGTGCTTGTCTAACATTTGGTTTGAATGTTCAATTCTTGTTTTAAGTCTCCAAATCATCTTCCCAATATATGCATGTTGACAAGGACATAATATTGCATAAATCACCCCTTCAGAGCTGCAATCTGTTCTAGATGACAAAGAAAAAATAAATCCCTTCTGGGGCTGCTGGAAAGTGATGATCTCCATTACATATCAGCAGACCACACAGACCACCAAAAATTCATCCAAGTGTTCCTTTTTATTCGTTCAAACAAAAAATATATCAGAACTGTGCTTTTATATTCTTCCAAAAGCTAAAGGTGTAACTATGCGTATTTTCAAAATCAGACTCACAGAGACAAGATACTGATGGAGGCACTGTGGCTCCCACCGCTGTCCCACGAACCTGCAAATACAGTTGGTCTTTTAAAAACAAAATAGTTCTTTTTAAGAACTAGTGTTAGTAACTGGACCAAAAAATCAATATGCATAGCAGAGAGGTTCGCTTGCAACTGTCCCAAATTTTGAATTGGAGAGATAAAAAGATCCTGTGGTATACAAGGGTATAGAGATGTAATTTCCATTGACACTAGAAACCAGGAATCTTGGACGTTCTCCAATAAAGATAATGTCTTAATGACATCCATTGAATCACAAATATATGACTGATGTTGTACAACTACAGGACATAATATCTGATCCACTCATATTGTCAAAGTGGCTCTAATAAAGAGCCAATGCTGATCACGATAGGATGGACAGGAGGGTATAACCACTCAAAACACATTCTAGTCCAGGAAGTTCCATGAATAACTCTTCTGCTGAAATACAATATTGTATTTGCAAGAATAATTAAGGTAAAATAAAACCAGCAATATAATTATAACGGGTCTTAAACCCCAAATCTCCTACACTGAAGCTGAATTTTTTTTCTCACATCTGGATAATTAAGGATAGACTGACCTAGAAATTTGTTATCATGTTCCAAAAGAAATACATGTAAAAGCCAATCCTTGCCAGACACCAGTGCTAAAGTTACAAATAGTGTAGATTTATCCATAACATGTAGAACCAAGTCTTGAACGGTATTATCAAGAGACTTCTCTACAGAACCAACATTAAAATTAGATGTTGGCTGAAGGGAGTGTCGTGTGGCAGCGATACATTTTATGGGGAAAAGGAAAGCTAAAGGGGCTAAGAAGCCCTCCTCTACCCCGGCGACCTCGACCCCTTTACCTGTTCAGGCGGTTGGACCACTAGATTCTTATTTAGTGCCGCGGCAGCAGTCGGGGCAACCAGCGAGTGGTGGCCCTAGGGATCTCTCGGCTGAGTTGAGTTTGTCAGCTGGAAGTTCAGGACCCGACATCTCTTCGCCGGAGCAGTGGCAGCCCCCTAAAGAACCTTTGTTGGTGAGAAGCTCGGTGCTGATGGCAATACCTCCCCTTGTAACTAGAAGGGGAGTGGAAAGCGGAGGGACGCCGGCATCGGGGAATGGCAGAGTTGCCGCGGTAACTTCTCCCACTGCCATAGAGTTCTCTCTCTTGGTATCGGGGTCTCCTGCTGCATTGGAGGTGGAGCGACGGACTATAGAGGCTGGAGCAGATGGTCTACAAGCTTCGACGTCTTTCTCTTTTGAGAAGCCCGAAGAATTTACACTGGAGACAATTTGGTCAGCAATAGTGAAGTTGTGAGAATTTCTGGCTCCTCAGGTGTTAACTTTGACTTCTCAGTTACAGTCCCATACAGGTCTGCTTCAGCAACATATGGTGGAGATTTCTACGATTCAGAGTTCAGTTTCTGAGCTCCAACAAAAAGTAACTCAGGTTGATAATATGTGCTCGAGTTATCAGAAAGATGTTTTGGCATTACATTCAAGAATTGAAATGTTGGAAAATATGTCTCGATATTCTAATCTACATTTGATTAATTTTCCTAAGGTCCAGCCTGTTGGTTCGAAAGAAATGTTTAAAAAGTATATGATTGATGTATTGGGAGTTCCGGTGGAGCTGCATCCACCCCTAGTTAAGGCATATTATTTGCCTACTAGAAAAAAAATGGAGGGTACGGGTATTATACCTGGAATAGACGTGGCTGATTCTTTGAATGTATCTTCTATGTTAGAAGTTTCTTTAACTGATACAGCCACTCCTGCTACGTTAATTGTAACCTTTGCTTTGAATTCTGACAGGGATTGGTTTCTTAAAATGTTTTTTCATAAACATGATGTCCTATTTCTTGGATTAACTGTTCGGGTTTTCCCTGATTTTTCCAGGGAAACCCAGAAACGTAGGCAAGAGTTTTTGCTCTTACGCCCAGGCATATTGTTATTGGGTGGTCAGTTCTTTCTTAAGTTTCCCTCTAAATGTATGATCAAATTGAATTCAGCAACATATGTTTTCTATGATCCATCTCAGTTGCTTGCTTTCATAAATGCCCGCCGTCCTTCTGATGCTGTATAGGCTCTACTGCATAGTTTATTTACTGTTTCCCTCCAGCTTGATTTCCTCTCATTATTGGTTCATTGATTTCTTAGTTGGATTCCCCCCCCCCTTTTTTTGTGGGCTGTAGTAGGAACAGAAATGTTATATTGCCTGTTTAGTTTTTCCTACATTGGGCTAGATGTAATTTCTAACCTTGTTTGCTTTCTGTATCCTTATTTCCATTCAAGTTTTATTGCTTGGATTTATTGTAAAACTCTATAAATATAAAATAAAAAAAATTATATGTTGGGCTACCAGTATCTTTTTTCTCTGCTCAAATTACCAGAGAAAATGTCACATCTGATACTTCCAGTGTCACTCTTTAATAATGTTTAAATATATCTAATGCAGAAATATTAGATAATAGCAGATGATTAAAGAATAACATTCCTAAATCAGAAAATATTCAGCATTTTCCAGTTGCTGACTAACTGCAATAGTATTATGAATAAGTGAATTACATAGAAACATAGAAATATGACGACAAAAAAGACCACATGGCCTATCTAGTCTGTCCTTCCATATCAACAACTACAACAGTCCCCTTTTTACCTTTAGAGATCCTATGTGTTTGTCCCATGCTTTTTTGAATTCAGTTACTGTCCTCATCTCCTCCACCTCCACTGGGAGACTATTCCACGGATCCACCACTCTTTCCATAAAGAAATATTTCCGCATATCACTCCTGAATCTATCTCCCTTCACCCTCATCCCATGTCTCCTCATAGCAGAACTTGCTTTCAACTAAAAGAGGTTCTCTCCCTGAACATTTATGTTACGGAGGTATTTAAACATCTCATTCATATCACCTCTATCCCGCCTTTCCTCTAAGGTGTACATATTAAGATCCTTAAGTCTGTCCTCATATGCTTTATAATGAAGACCACTAATCATTTTAGTAGCCATCCTCTGCACCGACTCCATCCTGTTCACATTCTTTTGAAGGTGCGGTCTCCAGAATTGCACACTATACTCCAAATGAGATCGCACCAAAGACTTACACAGAGGCATTATCACCTCATTTTTCCTGCTAGCCATTCCTTTCCGTATGCACTCAAGCATCCTTCTAGCTTTTGCCGTCACCTTTTCTACCTGTTTAGCTACTTTAAGATCATCAGACACAACCATGCCTAGGTCCCGCTCTTCTTTAGTGGACAAAAGTACTTCACTCCCTATACTATATTGCTCCCTTAGATTGCTGCAGCCCAAATGCATGCCCTTCATTTTTTAACATTAAATCCCATCTGCCAAATTCTAGACCATTCTTCAAGCTTAGCTAGATCCCTCCTCATGTTATCTACACCTTCCTGGGTGTCTACTCTAGTGCAGATTTTGGTATCATCCGGAAAGAGGCAAACCTTACCCGACAGCCCTTCCGCTATATCACTAACAAAGATGTTAAAAAGAATCGGACCAAGAGCAGATCCCTGGGGCACACCACTGGTAACATCCTCCTCCTCAGAGTGAGCTACATTTACCTGTACTCTGTCACCTCCCACCCAACCAATTTCAAACCCAAGCAGTAACATTAGGGTACATCCCTAGGGTGCTCAGTTTGTTTATAAGTCGCCTGTGAGGAACAGTGTCAAAGGCTTTACTGAAATCTAAACACATCACATCTAGGGCTCTCCCTCGGTCCATCTCCCTGGTCACCCAGTCAAAGAAATCAATCAGATTTGTCTGAGAAGACCTGCTTCTGGTGAATCCATGCGGCCTCGGATCTTGTAATCCGCTGGACTCCAGAAGCCTCACTATTTTCTCTTTCAGCAGCGTTTCCAATAATTTACTCACCACTGAAGTTAAACTAACCGGCCTGTAGTTTTCAACCACATCCTTACTTCTGCTTTTGTGTAAAGGCACCACATGAGCCTCTCTCTAGTCCTTTGGCACCACACCCGACTCCAACGAGGCATTGAAAAGGTCAGTCAGTGGAGCTGCTAGAACGTCCCCAAGTTCCCTCAGTATTCTAGGGTGTATCCCATCCAGTCCCATGGCTCTGTCTACTTTAAGTTGAACTAGTTTCTCACAAACACAGTCTTCTGAAAATTGTTCAAGATGTCCCTCGCTTCTGTTCCCATTTGTGGGTGTTTTCTGAGGTCCTGCTCCTAGTTCATGTGTGAACACAGAACAGAAATATTTGTTAAGCAATTCCACTTTATCCTTATCAGCTTCTACATATTCCTCCCCTGCACCCTTGAGTCTGACAATACCACTTTTGCCCTCCCTCTTCTCACCAACATATCTGAAAAATGCCTTATCCCCCCATTTTATTGCATTGGCCATTTCCTCCTCCTTTTGAATCTTTGCCTTCCTGACTACTTTGCTAGCTTCTCTAAGTTTTTCCAAATATAGATGCCTGTCTTCCTCTCTCTGTGATCTCTTGTATTTCATGAAGGCCTCCCTCTTTTTCTTCACTTTTTCAGCTACTTCCTTCGAAAGCCATAGCGGTCTCCTTTTCCTTTTACCTTTATTTACTATTTTAACAAAAAGGTTGGTTGCCCTTAAAATATCCCCTTTCAGATTTGCCCACTGTTTTTCTACATCCCCCAGAAGTTACCATCCCACTAATGACTCCCTGAGGTATTGTCCCATCTTGACAAAGTTAGTCTTCCTAAAGTCTAAGATCCTCACCTTTGAATGGATTCTAACAGCCCTAGTCCTAATGCTGAACCACACCATCTGGTGATCACTGGATGCAAAATGATCTCCCACTGCAACATTAGAAACACTTTCACCATTGGTAAGCACCAAGTCCAGTATGGCCCCTTCACGTGTGGGGTCTGTTACCGATTGAACATAAGAACATAAGAACATAAGATATGCCATACTGGGTCAAACCAAGGTCCATCAAGCCCAGTATTCTGTTTCCAACAGTGGCCAATCTAGGTCATATGTACCTAGCAGTTTCCCCAAGAGACACAAGTTCCACAATGCTTGTAGTGGGTCAAGCATTGATATCTTCGGTCACTTCTTTATAATGGTTTATGGACCTTTCCTCCAGGAACTTGTCCAAACCTTTTTTAAACCCAGCTACACTAACAGCCTTTACTACATCCTCCGGTAACAAATGCCAGAGTTTGATTACACGTTGAGTGAAAAAATATTTTCTTTTATTAGTCTTAAATAGTTTACCCTGTAGCTTCATTGCATGTCCCCTAGTCTTTCTATATTCTGATAAGGTAAACAATCGATCTACGTTTACCCGTTCCACTCCGTTCATTAATTTATAGACTTCTATCATATCTCCCCTCAGCCGTCTCTTTTCCAGGATAAAGAGCCCTAACCTTTTTAGCCTTTCTTCATAGGAGTATCCTTCCATCCCCTTTACCATTTTGGTGGCTCTTCTCTGTACCTTTTCTAAAATCGCTATATCCTTTTTAAGATACGGCGACCAGAATTGCACACAATATTCAAGGTGCGGTCTCACCATGGAACGATATAGAGGCATTATAATATCTTTTGTTTTATTTTCCATTCCTTTCCTTATCATACCTAGCATTCTATTTGCTCTCTTGGCCGCCGCTGCACACTGGGCCGAGGGTTTTAACATGGTATCCACAATGACACCTAAATCTTTTTCCTGGGTGGTGGTTCCTAATGTGGAACCTTGCATCGTGTAACCATAGTTTGGGTTGTTCTTCCCTAGGTGCATAACCTTGCTTTTGTCCACATTAAATTTCATCTGCCATTTTGATGCCCAGTCTTCCAATTTATCAAGATCCTCTTGCAATTTTTCACAGTCCTCTTGGGTTTTAACAACTTTAAATAGTTTTGTGTCATCTGCAAATTTGATAACCTCACTCGTTATTCCACTTTCCAGGTCATTTATGAATATGTCAAAAAGCAGCGGACCCAGCACAGATCCCTGGGGTACACCACTATTCACCTTTCTCCATTGGGAAAATTGGCCATTTAGCCCTACCCTCTGCTTTCTATCTTTTAACCAGTTCCTGATCCACAATAGTACACTGCCTCCTATCCCATGACTCTAGTTTTGCCAAATGTCTCTGATGAGGGACCTTGTCAAAGGCTTTCTGAAAGTCCAGATACACAATATCAACCGACTCACCTTTGTCCACCTGTTTATTCACTCCTTCAAAAAACATAACAGATTAGTATTAGATTAGATTGCCTTAATAGTTCTCCCTGTAGCGAATCCAGGATCTCCTTACTTCTAGATGATACTGCAGCAGGAATGTGCCAGTCAACGTCTGGCATATTGGAATCTCCTATCAGTAGCACTTCCCCTTTCCTAGCAATGCTGCGTATGTCTTCAATTAACTCTCTGTCCACCTCTTCCTCTTGTGAGGGAGGTCTGTATATGACACCAATGCAAATAGATTTCTCTTTCCCTCTTTCTAGTTTAACCCACAATTCCTCCTCTCTCCTTTTTAAGCTCTGTAATTCCAAAGCTTTAATAGCATTTTTTACATATAGTGCCACTCCTCCTCCTCTTCTTCCTACCCTGTCCTTTCTGAATAAAGTATAGCCAGGTATAGTTACATCCCAATCATGGTTTTCTGTGAACCATGTTTCTGTAACTGCCACTAAATCCAAGTCAGCCACTCCCAACAAAGCTTCAACATCAGGGATCTTATTTCCCATGCTACGGTCATTTCTACACACTTCTTTCCATATGTTACCCCTGTTACCCATTTCCATAAAGGTATTTAATGTATCATCTACCTGGGGACTTTCACCTACCTGGAGGCTTTCTTCACCTATCCCCAACAAATCTAGTTTAAAGCTGTCTTCAGTAGATTAGCCAGTCTACTACAGAAGATGCATTGACCTTTCTTGGACAGATGGATGCCATCTCTGCTCTGCAACCCTTGAAACAGCATCCCATGGTCTAGGAAACCAAAATGCTCTCGATGACACCATCCACGCAGCCATGCATTCATCTCCAGGATGCGAGCCTCTCTGCCTTGGCCTTTACCCTCAACAGGTAGGATTGAAGAGAACACCACCTGTGCACCTGACTGCTTCACCTTCTGTCCCAGAGCCATGAAGTCACTTTTGATATGTTCCGAGGGATACCTGGCAGTATCATTTGTTCCAACATAGATTAGCAACATTGGGTAATAGTCAGTGGGCTTGATGAGTCTCGGCAAACTCTCCGTAACATCTTGGATTTTGGCACCAGGCAGACAGCATACCTCTCTGGAAATCAAGTCTGGTTGGCAGATGGACACCTCAATACCCCTCAGAAGAGAGTCTCCAACCACCACTACCCTTCTCTTCCTTGTGGTCACTGATTCTGCAACTTTGGGGTACTTGAGCTCTGGTTGTTCCCTTTCCAGGGATGCTTTCACCTCCTCCACTTCCAGGGCTACATAATGGTTCTTCAATTCAAGGGCTGCAGAAGTTGTATTGGTGATTTTGCAGGCCCTGGTGACTTGTGTCCAACCTTCGACATTCTGTTGGCACCCATCTTCTCCTCTGCTGGAGAGCTTGGTTGCTGCAAGAAGCATCTCATTGATTTACTTCTCACTGCCTTGAATGCTCCTCAGCCTCGCCACCTCCTCTCTGAGTTCCTCCACTTGTTTCCTCAGAGCTTCAGCATGCAGGCACCCTGAACATGGAACTGGCCCTTCAACTGGCATTAGGACCTCTGTCTGAACAGAGGCAGAAGCTGTAATGGGGGCAACAGCTTTAGCAATACAATTTTTCCCAGCCATTGTTCTGTTTGTGGAGCTTAGGTATCTGTTAAAGCAAAAGAGAGAGATCTACCAAGTACCAGCCAGTTTCCCAGTTATCCTTTCAGATTAAAAGCAGTTAAATCTCTTTAATTATATTCAAAACGTGCTGGTCCAAGTGTCTGTGCTTTGTTAAATGGGGAGGTGCCCTATAAAGCAAGACTGCTCACTAGGGGTGGGTGAGAGTCAGGGTGGGTAGGGAGGGAACTAACAACTGATTAGGTGTTAGCAGTTCCCAAAAGCTGAAAAGGTTACTAGAGTTCAAAAACCTACTCTGCGCAAGGAAATTTCTACTAAAGCACCAAAAAGAAAGTAACTTTGCTTTAAAAATATACAAAACCCCTTTTAAGAGCTCCCAGTCAGAGAGCTAGCAATTTAATAAAAATAAACCCCCAAATCCTTACCGTTGTTTGACCTGTAGAGCCCCTTTTAGGAATGCCTCAACAGGGCAGGGCTCTGGAGCCTTGTATGCAGGCCTCAGCTTCTCTCAGGTAATCAGGCCCACTAACTCCTGATTAGGTGTCAGCAGTTCCCAAAGCTGAGGAGGTTACTAGAGTTCAACAACCTACTCTGCTCAAGGAAATTTCTACTAAAGCACCAAAAAGAAAGTAACTTTGCTTTAAAAATATACAAAAACCCTTTTAAGAGCTCCCAGTCAGAGATCTAGCAATTTAATAAAAATAAACCCTCAAATCCTTACCGTTGTTTGACCTGTAGAGCCCCTGTTGGGAATTAGTTTATCTTGAAGAGAAGAAATATCTTTCATTTGCACAATGTCTTCCTTAACTTTCCTAACAGAATCTTCACAAGCCACTATGCATTGTTCACATTTCATCACAGCTTTATGCGACCGCTCCAAGTTAGCCACAACTGAAGTCTGCAAACTTCCAAATGCAGTAAGTATTCAAGTCAGTTTTCAAAAGTAGTTATGTGGTCGGCAGCAGAGCCAACCACTTAAGTGTGGTTTTAAAAGAATTTCCAGGTGTTGAATGGATAATTTCAGATGTACAAATCATTATACAGCCAAAATTATCTGTCAAAAAAGGAGTCGAGATTTGGGGCGTTCTGAGGTGGGGAATTTAAATGTCTGACTTATATTTCTAAGCTGCATAGTAGAACCTACTTAACCAGTCTCTGTTGCGATTTTCTTTCACCAAAAATATTGCTACTTAGAATGGAATTTTAGAAGCCCTATTCATGCTTTGGACATCTGAAAACGGGCAGAGACGTCCAAAGCACAGAGACATCTCCAGAGCTATTTCAGCAGCCATGTCTATGGGCATCCCCAGTGCAAGGACTTCCAAGTCTGAACGGAGGCATGGCAGAGTTATGGTCAGGCATTCCCAAGAACCTGGATGTCCCTGCCTGATCTCAGAAGCATTCTAGACGTCCGGCATTGCATCTAAGGTTGTACCTGCCCCAGGCATCTGAACAAGCCCCTGAAAAATCTCACTTTGTCAGGCAAATGTCTTCAGGGTGTGGAGAAAGAGCCACATTAATGGGGGCTCATTTTATGATTTTGCTATGCCACTGAATGTCCTCTTATGCTAACATGTGTGAGGTGGACGTCCCCACCTCATGCTTTCCTAAGAGGACCTCTATGGGGTCGCTGGCATGGACATCCATGTTCCTAAAACCAGCCCAAGACATAGAAGTCCCTGATCTTTTTCTGCATGTTCCGCAGGGGATATCCATGATTTTACTTGGACATCCTTTCTAACATGCCACTTCTTATGTTTGGCTGAAAATCAGTTCATTTTTATTTATTTAAATTTATTTCTATATCGCCTTTCTACAATTCAAAGTAGTTCACAATTAACAAATGTTTAACAGGGGCCTGTTCAGCGAACTGTTTTATATGAACAAGGAAGAACAAAAAAAACGATACAACATAGTTTAACAATTTAACATCAACTATTTGCAGTTATAGTTCTGCTGGTTGGATTGGTTAACTATGTACAGTTAAAGGAGTATTTGTCTATTGTGTCCTGAGTGCATTTAAAGGTGGCTGGGTTTCTGAGTGCATGTCTGTCCTGTATTCATTCACAAAGAAGTATGTTTTAAATCTCTCTCTCTGAATTCCGTTAAGTATGTAATTTCTCTCAGTGCTGGTGGAAGGGAGTTCTGTAATGTGGGGACAAATAACGAAAAGGCTCGGTTGCAGGTGGACTGCTTGCTCCTGATCTGGGTAGGGATCTGTAGGAGGTTAAGAGTGGCGGTTCTTCCGGACCGCTCAGTTTTGGATTTGGCAGTGAGAAGCAGAAGGCAGCGTGCAGATTCACTCTGTAGGATTTTAAATGTTATGGTGAGGGCTTTGAACTTAATTCTGGCAGTCATGGAAAGCCAATGGAGCTGTATAAGCAATGAGGTGATGTGGTCTCAACAAGGGGCTCCGGTAATTATCCATGTAGCAATGTCCTGCATTGATATAAGAATTATGGTACGTTATAAGAATTTTCTATTTTTAGTTTTAGTTTTAAATTTAAAAGAGATATCATGCTCTTAAAGGCTGGCAACAGCCACAAGACATTTGTTAATATGTAACATTACCTAAAGTCTGGACATGCCCTTCATGTCTGCCTCATCATTTAGGGGTATGTTTACTAAACTGCGTTAGTGCAATTCACGTTAGGAGCCGCGTTAGTGGAAGGAAAGCCAAAAAAGGACATGGGCGGTACATCGTAACCGATAATGCACAGTTGCGCGTGGTATTGCGCACCACGCAGCAACGATCGCTACAGCGCGCGCGCTACTGTGCGCAAGCTTAAGACAGCGCGTAGACACCCAAATGCAGAAACAGAGCTGGAGCACAATGGTTACTACACAGACTGATGGTACAAGGATCATGGGTTCAATTCCCCAGTGTGCCTAATGAATAAGGCTGGCTGAGGCGTCATGTGTAACCCTTTGAAGGCCTACTATAATATTTTAATCCACATTCTGCAGCTGGGTTAATGTTTGCACATGTCAGGAAAATTGTACCCGTCGTACCCAATATGTTCCAATAGTGACGTTCCCTCTGGCATGGTCATGTATTATATACCATTTGAGAGGAATATATAGGCAGAAGATGAGATCCTGAAAGTACTGGGCTTGGCCTGGAAAGGGTTAAGTAGTGGGCTGTGAGGAAGTTTAGTTGTACCTGAATAGTGCTGCCAGCAAACACACCCTCACAGTGGCGTAACCTAAGGTGCCACATAAGGCACCCCAGAGGGCACTCCATAGGGCACATTATAAAGTGCGCTGTCTGCCAAGGCACCCTATAATGTCCCCTATAGGACACCATATAAGGCACCTTATAAGGCGCTGTATAGGGCGCCGTATAAAGTGCCCTATAGGGCTCCCTATGAGCCACCCTAAGGGGACAGTACCCTGAGGGTGGTCCTGCTGGCAGAACTAATAGACAATAAAAATAGACAATTCCTAAGACAGCCCTATTGATGAACCCCACTGTGGGTTCTGAACCCATGTCCTCTGGCTCCACAGGCAGTGAAGTAACCAGTGGGCTAGAGCTGCTAACAAACAACTGGCTGGCTACAGGAGGACTGCACGGCACCACACCCACATTCTGCTGTGGCTACCAGGATAGGGGTAACCCACCCGTACCCATGATGCACTGCACATGCAAATCAGCAGTCGAGAGATGGGCACAAGATCGGGTATGCACCCCCACAGCACCTCAGCCTTGTAGGGGGAACAGACCGTGTGTGGCACTGCCACAGAGTAGCCACAGACAGTCACATTGTGCGAGTACAGTGCCCACCGTGAGGTTGAGGTGGGGCGCCCAGCACCAGGTTCACAGCACCTTTCATGGCTGAAATACGCCATGCTGCAGGTCCCCATCAGTGTGTGATAGGTAGGTCTGTTAGACACACCTAGGATACAGCTGTGTCCTGCTGTATGTCCCGGTCATGTCTAGTCCCTATGGGCGCTGTTGCACCCAGACCAGTGCATATCCTGTGTTGGTGCCATCGTTACCTGCTGTAGGTGAAGGGGGGTGGTGTATGGACCCATAGGCAGATTATGTACCACCACACAACCCACCCTCTGGGGCTCAGGGGGGAAACAGGATCACGCACCAATAGATCCACAGTCTACCTCCCTGCAATGGCAGAGGTAGAGGGGACCAGCAACAGCAGTCCTGCTGGGGAACAGACAGAGCAGCACACGTCCATAATGCAATAGCGGACAGATGGTAGGCCTGGAAATGCTCAGCTGCCCCCCACCATTATCTGATATTCTCCAGCAGCAAGCCTCCAGCCGCTGCACCCTGCAAGGTGTTCCAGCAAGACAGCATACTAGCTGCAGACAGTCCGCCAGCTAGTCCATAGTGCATGGTCCTGGAGGAGATGCATGTACCTGGAACGGGGATGTCAGCATACACACCAAGAAGATAGGTCAGTGATTGGGCCCCAAAAGGGAACCCATATACATCACATGAGAGAAATGCTATATAGCACTATGGGGGAACCTAGCCATGCCATGGTCACTGCTCAGTCAGGGTGAGAGTGACCTCCCAGCAGGACATGCTGTGGCCACTCTGTCCGTGCAGGTGGTACCGGGCACTACAATGTCCGAGCTATTGCCCTATGCCCTGCGCAGATGCGGCAAGGCCAGGCCACCCTATCCAGGCTATTCCCACGGTACCTTGCTCCTCATTATGCACATTGGCAGGCCAATACTGGGAACAGTGCTAGCAGTGTGGGCTGTGGAGGGTGTTGGAAGCCACCACACACTGGATAGACAGACACGCACTCCCCACACCTATGCCAGCATTGTGCAACTATAGAGGTGTTGGGCAGTCCAGGCCACCACACCAGTCCTGGGCACAGTGCAGGCATGGCTATGGTCCGCAATACTGTAGGAGTCACTCCCCAGGTTGGTAAACACTGTCAGACACAGGACCTGTAGCACACTCCACAGACATCAGAAAGGTTGCTATGATGCAGCTCACTCAGGAAATTGTACTTAACCTAGGAATTGCTATCTGCCAGTAGTCATAGCAACCTTTTGATAGATGTGTACCATATTCCCAGGTTTAGGGTGGCATTACTATGGTATGCATGTACTAGTATTGGGAGATGCACGCAGAGCCCAAAGTCCTGCCTCTCCAGGAGGCTGTGGATAATGGTGCAGTGGGTGCGGGTGTATCTGCCCCTGTTGGCTGCTGCTTTACAGCAGAGGTTCCCAACTCCATTCCTGCAGTGCTAAACACTGTTCGGGTTTTCATGCTGTCCCTCATGAATATGCATGAGATACATCTGCATACCATGGGGGTGGCGCATAGAAATGCAGCACAGGCATCTTCATCAGAGGCAGCATGGAACCGGAATGGTGTTTGGCCCTCCAGGACTGCATTTGGGAGGCTCTGCTCTAGGTAATGTGCATATTTATGGTGTCTGTGCTCTGCAAGGGTAAAATGTGGGTGTTTTGGGCATGTTTACGTCATCTGCAAGAACGGTTCTGTCTGCATTAGCACATTATAGCAGTGGGTAAAATATGAGGACTGGGTTGGTGGAAACCACAGCTGGGACTTGAACCTGTGACCTTCTGCTTCTGAATACACTGGTTCTGTGCACTGCACCACCATGTTCTCACAGAAATGGTGCATTCCCTGGTGCTACCATGACTGTTGGTCAGACAGGGCCTGTCTGCTGCAGTGCACGGCACCCACCTACACAGGGCTTGGCCACGGTCTGCTGTGGGCAGCTGCCACTGCCCCCTCCACCACCAGTATCCCTCAGCCACCATGCTGACATGCCCTTCTGCTGGTGGAGCTGGTGGTACGCAGTCTCAGGCCATCCTGTGTGCGGGTAGGCGGCTGCCTATGGTGCGGGTTCTGGGGTAGGGGTGCCTGCATATCTGTCCGCACGTCCCCCAATCACCGCCTGCCACTGTTCTGTGCCCTTGGAGGTACCTGCTTGGTACTATCCCCTGTGACACTGTGATAGACATGCTCATGCCCATGTTGGGCCCTCATCAGTTGCTGTCTGGCTGCTGTACAGTTTCAGCATTCCTAGGTGCCACCTAGGCATCTGCCTAGTCCGCACTGTGCCCCAGCTGCACCACAGCATGTGCCGCCTGCAGCCCTCTGTATCCCCTTTTCCAGCATCTGCCTGGTTGCCCGTTCCGACATGCCCGCCCTGATGTTGCGGGACATGTGCACACCATAGGAACCCTGTCCGATGGTGGGGAAATCCCTGAGCAGTGCTATTTCACTGTGGGCCCATGCACCTTGTATGGGGACGGAGTATGGACCCTTCCACGAATTATATCTGTTCTATGGAGCTTACTCGGGGGGGGGGGGGTTGATGTTTCTCATTGCTACCACTATTGGCCAGTTTGGTTGTTGTTTTTTTCCAGTTTGTTGAGGTCATTTTCGGTGTTTCTGTGCCCTTTTGTTCTGTGCACATGTATCACGCTTATCACCCTTTTTTGGTTTCCCTGCCTAGGCTGTACATTGCTGACACGTAAATGGTTTCTCTCCCCTTTAAAGTGCTTTTACCGGTAGGTTTTCATTCGCGTTGGAATTCAGCTCTGAAATTCAGCGCGTTGGTGTGAAGGGAGCCTCTCCCCGCCCACTCTCCGCCCATTGACCCCTTCTCTCCGCCCTCTCTCCACCTTCTGCGATGTTTTACCGCGCCGCGAAGCATTATGCTCGTTAGCGCGTGATAGCGCGTGCTATAGCGCATTTATGATCGTTAATGCACTATAGCGCACGCTATAGCATGCTAACGATCGTTAACATCATACAACACGCGTTATTCACGTTTACCGCAGTTTAATAAACATACCCCTTATTGTTCATAATTTTAGCAACACCCTTGTGACACACTTATGAAACCAAACATTATAATCATCTTTGAATGATTTTGGAACAATATTTGATGTTTTGATTGCAAACTGATATTAAACATGGATGATTATAAAGTGTACCAGAACAGCAAGCTTGAATGATAGTGCCCACGGAGATGGAAAAATACATGAAGTGGTGTGTCATTTAGGTCAAATAGTCAACCAAAATATCAAGGACAGAGAATGGGAAGCAAGCCATAAGAATTTATCTGATTTACAAAATTGCACAGGAAATAGACCCAAGCTTTGAGTGATTCCAGTATGAAAAAGGCATAGCTGAAATGTAGTGGTTGTCTGTGAAAACAGAGCCAGGATCTTGGGTGAAATGTGGATAGGAACTGAAAAATACAATTGTGCGTGGTAGGTATGCTCAGACTTCATCCAATAAGACTGAAAATAGTTTCTGCTAGACATTTCCTCACATATTATCTCAGCAAGACGTTGTCTGGAGATGAAATGCTAAATATATGTCAATCGCTGATTGTATGTAATTTACTCACATTTGTGTCTAAGCAAGAACATTATCCACCAATGAGAAGTTATATATTAACATTTCCAACATAATAATGAATAAACCTCCAGTTATATGCATTGAAAATAGCACAGCTACAGACATTCTGCTGATTTCAATTCAAAAGACATAAATGCAAAAAAATAACACTGCATATTTTCTGATGAATGAATGGTATTTTTATTGCAAATAGTTAAACTTACACAATTAATTGGGAGGTATTTATTTAAAAGCCAAGTTAAAGCTAGTAGCAAAATAATTCTGTGTACGTCCCTGCGCTCACCATATTCAGAAAAGATGGACATATGCGATCCTGCCTGTCTCTTCAACATACACGCAAACGGCATGCCGCCCCTGTGAAACATACACGCAAACGGCATGCCGCCCCTGTGCAACGTACACGCAAATGGCATGCCGCCCCTGTGAAATGTACATGCAAACGGCATGCCGCCCCTGTGAAACGTACATGCAAACGGCATGCCGCCCCTGTGAAACGTGCATTTCCTGAGCTACTGTGCTCATGGACAGTGATCTGTTAATACAAACTACACATGAAAGTTGCTGATACGTACAAGTAGATGCAAGGCAGACAACAGCAATAGTCTGTGGCATGCCTAGAACACACCAAAGCAACCTCAGGACACTATAAAGGTAGTAGAACAAGTAGAGAGTGATCTGTGTGGCACAGGATGCATTGCAGCACAACATACATGGCATTAGGAGACCTCCCTAGGTATGCATGTTGTGGACATCACTGGAGCATGTCGGTACAATGCTAAGTAAGGACATGAACAAAGCAGAACAGGTCCTCCCTCGCGAACTGTCTGAACATACCCATCACTAATAAGGGGCCCTTGGCATGACAGCAGTCAGCAGTGCAAGCACTACACAGACATGCCCAGAAGACACCCCCGTCGCTCTGTACAACTGTGCACGTTTGTAGAGACCAATGATGGTGCACCTGGGCATGTCTTACTGCTGTGTGCACTGTTGAATGCCTTCCTTCTGAGGGCCCCTTATTAGTGAGAGGGATAGGTTTAGACAGTGAAGCTATGGAGGACCTGTTCTCCTTACCTCTGCCTGACTACACTGACACCTGGTGACGCTGCAGTCATCCCTAGGGTCCAGGTACCTGCCAGCCTTTCATGTCCCCCCCAGATCTGTGGATGAGCATACTAGATCCTCCCATGTAGCATTGCAACCACACACACACACACACTCCCACTTTCAGTCCCAAAGATACGTCTGCCAAAAGGATGCCCTGCACCTATCAAACACAAAGGAAACCTGTTTATCCCTCCCCCTTGTCCAGAATCTCCCTTTTTCTCTTTCCCTATCTTTCCCATGTCCAGTACCTCCCCCTCCCAATCCTAGATGTGTCCAGAATCTCTCCCCCTCTCTCTCTCCCTCTCCCTCCACCCTCCATGCCTAGAATTTCTTCTGTCTTCCTATGACCCCACCAATGTCCATCATCTCCCATCAGTCTTTCTATGCCCCTTCTTATGTCCAGGATCTTCCTTCCATCTCCCTATGGCTCCTCTATCTCTCTATACATGCCATATCCATCACCTCACCTCTATGTTGTTTTCCCCATGCCTTTGTCTTCCATCTCTCTATATCCCTCATGTTCAGCATCTTCCCTCCATCTCCCTATGTCTCCCATGTCTATCATCTCCCCTCCATATCCATAAGCCTTCCCATATCTAGCATCTGCCCTCCATTTCCCTATGGCCCCTCCATGTCCCTGTATCTCCCTCCATGTTCGTCAACTTACCTCCATCTCATTATGCCTTCTCATGACCAGCATCTCCCCTCCATCTCCCTATGCCCTCCCCTGTATCCAGCATCTGTCCTCTATCTCTATATGTCCCCTCCATTTCCAGCAGCTCCCCTCCATCTCCCTATGCCCCCCATGTCCATCTCACCTCCATATCCATATGCCCTCCCCTGTATCCAGCATCTGTCCTCTATCTCTATATGTCCCCTCCTTTTCCAGCAGCTCCCCTCCATCTCCCTATGCCCCCCATGTCCATCATCTCACCTCCATATCCATATGTCTCCCCAAGTTTAGTATCTGTCTTCAATCTCCCTATGATCCCGCCTTACCTCCATCACCTTTTGCCCCCTTATATCCAGCACAGGTCCTATCTCCCTATACCCCTCCTGTATCCAACATCTTGGGTCTTCCTTCCTTCCTTCCTCCCCAACCTGCATCACAACTCCCAACGTTTGCAGTGACAAAAAGATAAAATGAGTATGGGGTCTTTGAAACTCCTGCATGCTTCAAAGACCCTTGTGGTCCCACCCCTGCTGATGCAAACTGTGCACCACAACAGAGTCTTTGAAGTGCGCAGAAGTCTTAAAGACTCCACACTCATTGTTTGTTACTGCTGCCATGGACCTCAGGAAGAACACTGGAAGGTACTACCATTACTACTTGTATAGCACTACAAGACATATGCAGCGCTGCATAGACACATGTAAGAGACTGTTCCTGCTGCCTGTTGCTGCCACTAATGCTGCTGCCACTGCAGACTTCAGAAGCAGCAGCTGCAGCCCGGGGGGAAGGGAATACATTGTCTCACACTGCCACTTGCCTTTTTTCAAAATGAACAGGCAGAAGAGAGGTGGCATTTTTGCTGCCTGAGGTGGCCACCTCACTCTGCTTAACGACTGAGCCACTCCTGCACCCAGTCCCTCACACATATGCACTCATACTCCAGCCACGTACTTTTTCAGTGAAACATCGCCTTTGAAAAATGCTTGGAGCATGCACGTTTCAACTTGTTTACTTTTGGAGTGGTTTTCATGGGCTGTATATTATTACCGCTTGGAAGTCAGCTGCAGGGCACACAGGCAAACTGCTAAGAAACTGTACCTGCTTGTGGAAGCATGGATGCATGAGAGACGGACTCACGGTATGTGAGTGTGAGATTCCTTCCCATTCTGCGAGTCGCATACTTAATGTATGAGATCTTGCAAGTCATAAGTTAGCACCATTCAGAGGCACTAGATATCTCTGCAGGACTTGGCTCACTCCTTACATCTGCACCATGGTTTCCATGTCTGTTAATCAGCAATCATTTGTTTTCAGAGTTCATTCCCAGCGGCCCCTTTAAAGAATTTAAGAAAATATTTATTACTTATTATGGCTAAAATAAATGGATGTGGTGTTCTATTTATTTCACCGTCTCATAAGTAATGAATATTTGTCATACTATTCAAAGTGTATTACTGCACGACTAGTCCTCTTTTTAATGCATTCACTAACTCCAACTTGTTTGTTTTAAAGAGTGACCACTGTGCATGTCCGGTGACCTACGGCCACCCAAGTACCACTTTTAGTTCCCAGTTGTGCAAAGTATTTTACTTTATCTGCCAGGAAAATTCCCACTTTTACTTGATGCATATGCAGCACATGATGGTAGGGTTTAGTGATATCAAAGTAACTCCAGGTAAAGATATAACCTGCATTCTTAAATTCTACTCTTAGAGGCCACTGAATGAAGTGAACTGTATCAATTAGACAAAAAGGAGAACATGTGCTTTAGCCATTCCCTGAATTTTTTAAAGAATGCAAAATGGTTGGTGTGATTTGAAATTTTTGGTTGCCATTTTGAACTTGCCAATGCATACGTAGAAGGTCTAGCTAGAATGAATGGAGAATATGCACAATGCAAATTGAATTGGGGTTTTGAATGGAAAATTCCTATAGGGTGTCAACAAACCAATATTACAATCATTATTCGTGACACATAGTTGCTTTCCATACATACCGAAAACTCTAGCAGCAGCTCTATCAACAGCTAACCAATTACAAACTCTAGCAGCAGCTCTATCGACAGCTAACCAATTACAAACTCTAGCAGCAGCTCTATCGACAGCTAAACAATTACATTTTTCTGCATGTAAATTTACAGTAACCCCCCCCCCAAATCCCAAGCCTGGACAGTCCAAATTGCTAAAATGTAGTGAATACAATATGAATTTTGACCTATCAAATAACAAACTTTTACTCATATAAATCTAAGATATTCATCAAGGTTCTAATATTACAAAGTTTAACATTTAGGGAGCACTAGCATAAAACCCAGATGCACATTTCCTTTTTTAATTATACAGTTATTAAATTTAAAAAATAATGCAAAAGTACAAAACATCTACTCATGGAAAGAAAACTAAACAGAGAATAACATAAACATATTCCAAGGACTCAAACAACAAAACAAAATTTCACAATTCTCTGTTTCATTGGACCACAGTCTTTAGAGGAGGGGTACAAATGTAAGATATGCCATACTGGGTCAGACCAAGATTCCATCAAACCTAATATCTTGTTTCCAACAACGGCCAATCCAGGTCACAATTACCTGTCAGGTTTCCAAAAACATACAAAGATTCCACATTGCTTATCCCAGGGTATGCACTGGATTTTCCTGGTCCTCTTTAATAATAAGTTATGGATTTTTCCTCCAGGAACATCTCCAGACCTTTTTTAAACCCAGCTATACTATGAGCTTTTATTACTTCCTCCAGTAATGAATTCCAGAGTTTGATTATGCATTGAGTGAAAAAATATATTCTCCAATTGGTCTTAAATGGGCTACAGTGTAGCTTCAATGTGTATCCCTTAGTCTTTTTACTTTTTCAAGGAGTAAATAACCAATCTATATTTACCTGTTCTACTCCTTTCATTATTTTATGGACTCTATCATATCTCCCTTCAGCCATCTCTTCTCCAAGATGAAGAACCCTAAGGGGGTTATTCTGAGCCATGAATAGTGGGGATGGACAGCCCGACGGGACATCCATTCCCATTATTTGTGGCTTCTCCTGCCCCCGAATAACTTCCCCGCTGGTTGTGCAGGGAAGTTAGATGGGGATGAGGAATGAGCAGCACGGGGGCAGAGAGTGGGCGGGCAGTGGGTGGTCACCGGTCCTGGACGTACAAGACCAATTCTAATGTTGGACCTGTACGTCCAGGGCTGGCAAAATGTCCGCGGATGTTATTCCACCTCCGAGGTGGAATAACTTCCCTGGATTTTTTTTTTGGAAGGCCTAGGGTGTGGATGGGGCAGGGGGGGGGCCAGGGTTTATTCCCTGCAGCCTGACCCTGGCATTAGGAGGCCAGATCGGGGGTAGGGCTGCGAGAAATAAACTATTTTTCTTGGCGGTCGGATTGCGGCTTCTAAATGGAGCCGTGGTGCCATAGCAACAGGACTCCATGGCGCCGCAGCTCCATTTAAAAGCCATGACTGAGTTAGTCGGGCTTCTAATGCATGTGCAGGCCAGACTGAATCGCAGTCCCAACCTGCACATTCATTGCTGTTCATGATTCTGATCCCGCAGAGATAGACGGGCCCTGCGGGATCAGAATTGTGATCCCCTTTGTACGTCCGGCTCAGCCCTGATGTACAAAGGGGATGGACGTGTGGGACAGAATTGGGCCCTAACCTTTTAAGCCTTTCCTCATAAGGTTATCCTTCCATCCCCTTTACCATTTCAGTCATTCTTCTCTGTGTCTTTTCTAATTCTGCTATATCCTTTTTAAGATACTCTATGGCGACCGGAATGCTCACAATATTCAAGGTGTGGCCTCACCATAGAACAATACAGAGGCATTATAATATTCTTAATTTTTTTCTCTATTCCTTTCTTTATGATTCCTAGTATTCTGTTTGTTTTCTTGGCGGCTGCTGCTGCACACTGAGCAGAGGGTTTCAATGTATTATCCACAATGATGCCCAGATCCTTTTCCTAGATGGTGATTCCTAATTTGGAATCTCGCATCATGTAGTTTGGGTTGGTCTTCCCTAGGGGGGTTATCCCAGAACATGAATAAGCCCTTTGGATGTGCAGTGTGGATGTTTTTCTAGTGAAAACCCTTGTGGCCCTGCATGTACATGGCGCTAGTATGGGGATCTCAGAACATGGGCAGGAGGAGCAGAACAAAGGTATGGTCATCAGCGGAGACGTGTAATGCATAGTCAGGAAAGGCCCATGTATTTTCTGTATGTTTCCTGCAGTTGTCCATGTTATATCAGCGGAAACATGGAATAAGGTCAGGACTTAGAAACCTTTCTGCTCTGCAATGCATCCCATATTGATTAATGGCTGTGACAAAGATTGGTGTGTCTGCAGTCTGGAAGACCACAAGATGCAGTTGTAAAGAACAGAATGCAGGAATGAAGGAAGGCTATATGGTAAAGACACATTAATAAACACCCCTATAGAAATATTCATAGATGAAATGGTGATTATACCGGCTGCGCTGACAATTTGCAGTGTGAGCTAATCCCAATTTTTCAAGGTCCTCTTGTCATTTTTTACAATCCTCTTGGGTTTTAACAACTTTGAATAATTTTTTGTCATCTGCAAATTTGATCACCTCACTTACTATTCCCATTTCCAGGTAATTTATAAATATCTTAAAAAGCAACAGGCCCAGCACAGATCCCTGAGGTGCTCCACTGTTCACCTTTCTCCAATGAGCCCTACTCTCTGCTTTCTATCTTTTAACCAGTTCCTGATCCACAATAGTACACTGCCTCCTATTCCATTACGTTTTAATTTCCCCAAGTCTCTCATGAAGGGCCTTGTCAAAGGCTTTCTGAAAATCCAGATATACTATTTCCTTGGCTAAATCTAAATCAGAATACCCACACTATTGCTTATCTCCCTATTGTATTATCTCATTATTGTATGCTCTCATTATAACTGCTCAGTGCTGTATTAGCTCTTTATTGCACTACCCATTACTGCATTATTGCACTATTAATTAATCCTGTTACTGCATGATCTCATTATTGCACGTTTCCTCATAGGGTTATTGCATTAGCTCCTTATCGCATGATTTACCTCCTTATTGCATGACTTCACCACTTTCTGTTGCATTATCACATTACCTCAATCACGCACAACCACAACATCCAAAATGGCCCTTCACTTCGTGGGCATTGTTAGCTTTTACCTCCTTACACATTGGCTTGGAACCTCCCATGCCCTTTCTCCATCTCACAATCATATCCCTATCTTGAATAACCATGGAAAAAGATGGTCTGGACCCCCGTACTCCCACCCAGGAAGTGAGCCTACACGCGCCGCTCTCACCTGATACACATAGCGCTCCAATTATCCCAGACACCCAACCAGGAAAAGCCTCAGAATTGTCGAAGTCTAAAATGTGCCATCATAAATGCATGTTCAATACGCAAGAAATGGCCTGTGGTCCTAGACATGATCTCCCTTTATGACCTTGACCTACTTATGATCACGGAAACCTGGCTATCATCGGAGGACAACGTTCTCCTCAACCAACTCCTACCCCCCAACTTCTCTATTCACACAAGACACAGAGAAAATAAAAGAGGAGGAGGAGTACTTATACTCACCAAATCAGACCTTCATTTCCACATAACCGACTCCTCTAGCACAAACAACCTGGACATTCTCTCCATTGCAAACCAGCAATGCTCTATCAACCTATTGTACAGAACACCGTCTGCTTCTCCAGATGACCTTCCTACCATTATTGACCTAGCGGCCAACATCCTCAATCCCAATAAACCAAACTGGATAATGGGTGATTTCAATCTCCCATCATTACATCAAAACCATGCATCTGCCTTCCTCGATGCCATTGAGGACCTGGGATTCAAGCAAATCATCAACAAACCCACACATATAAAGGGTAATATTCTTGATTTGGTGTTCGCTCCTCAGTCGGTCATTGAACAAAACCACGACCTAATGATGTCAGTTATTGATGTACCCTGGTCGGACCACAAACTGATCAATATCCAGATACCCATCAGCGACAAGCAGCTACACAGCAACCAAAAGACTAACAGCACATCACGAACGTCAACAAGAAACTTTCGCCCATTTAACAGGGAACTCATCCTGTCTGAGACCCACTCACTCCTCAACGAAACCACGCCCGATCTTGAAGAACTCATCTCCTCCTGGAACATCAACCTTAATGCCATCTCACAACGCCCGCACTCCAACAACACAACAAGGATAAAAAGAAGCTCTGCCCCATGGTTCTCTCCTGAGCTGCGATCTTCTCTCACACATCTACGCAGACTTGAGAGATGATGGCGCCGATCGCTCTCCACGGAAGATCGGACTGCTTACCAACTCCACCTATCAATGCACCGAGAAGCAATCACAATTAAAATGAAACAATATCACACCGACACTCTAAAGAGGTCTCTGAATAAACCTCGGGATCTTTTCACCTTGGTCAAATCTCTTTTGAAGGAACCATCTCCTGAACAACACGATGAGATTCACCCACAAAAATTCGCGGACTACTTACAATCCAAGATCGTTCAGACTGACAAGGTCTCAGCAGCCTCGTATCAAGATACAACCGGCCTAACCCCTCTAATTAAATTTTCCACACCATCCACTAAATGTATTGAGGATACAATAGCGTCTCTCAACACCTCCACTGCACAGACTGACCCTTGCCCAGCTTTTTGGATTAAGGAGCTACGCAGTGAGTTCAGTCCCTTCATCGCAAAACTGATGAACCTTTCCTTCACAACGGGTTCCTTCCCCAGAGCACTCAAACAGACTTCCATCAGGCCACTATTGAAGAACTCCAAACTAGACCCCCAAAGGGTTGATTCTTATAGGCCAATAGCTAGTATTCCTCTCCTAGCTAAGATAATTGAGAAAGAGGTACAAAGGCAAATTCAAGATCATATAGACTCTGCAGCTCCCTTAGATCATTGCCAACATGGGTTCAGAGAATATCATGGAGTGGAGACCCTCCTCATTACCCTGTTCAACAGTATAATCACAGGCATTGATAACATCCGACAAGGTTTTGTACTCCTTTTCTTAGAAATCGCCGCGGCGTTCGACTCGGTAAGTCACGAACTTCTCCTCGGGCGATTGAAAGAGAAGGGCATCTGCAACACTGCGCTCGAATGGTGCAAGTCTTATCTGGATGGAAGATGGCAATATGTAAAATCCGGATCAGAGGAATCAAAACGCTTCCATCAAACACAAGGTGTGCCTCAAGGTTCCTCTTTGTCATCTCTCCTGTTCAATATATACATGCAACCCATCTGCAATATCATTAGATCATTTAACGTGAGCTGTTTGATATATGCGGATGACATACTCTTATACATGCCGTTCTCCACAGCTCAAATGAATCTTACACCACTGGTAGACTGCTTCAATGCAGTCTCAGAATGGCTCCAATCTCAAAACCTCCGCATTCAGCACAAGAAAACGGAGGTGCTTTTCATCTTGAGAGACCCCAATTTTATTCCTCCGTCCCATGTAAGAGTCAAGGAAGCTGACTTGCAAACCAAAGAAACAATAAAATACCTTGGAGTCACCTTGGACCAACGCCTGGACATGAAATCTCACATAGGCAATATAGTCAAAGCTGTTTATTTCAAGATCCGTATGCTCAGGCGTCTGCGCTCCCTACTGGAGCCAGATGATTTCCGGACTATATACCAAGCACTAATCCTACCCCATTTCGACTTTGCCAATGCCATCTTACAAGGTCTCCCTCAATCCACACTGAGCCCGTTACAGCTGGCTATGAATGCTGCAGCAAGGGTCCTCCACGGAGCCTCCAGAAGTGACCACATGGCTCCTATTCTAAAGCAGCTTCACTGGCTCCCTATCCACGGAAGGCTTCTCTTTAAAACTTTACTCCTCTCATTCAAGGCCATCAATGGCCTTTCATCTTTTTCACTTACGGAGCTCATTCACACAGTGCCCCCACCAGATCTAGAAGATCAACAGCTGTAAACTCGCTAATAACCCCGAAGGCATTGACAAAATGCAACAGTACAACGGCGAATAGGGCCTTCAGTCTCTACGTCCCCAAATGCTGGAATACTCTACCACCCGACATTCGGGCCATTGTAGATCTAACTCAGTTCAGGAAGGCACTCAAATATCACCTTTTCCTCCAATACTACCAAGTCAGCAATGAAATCTAGGTAACCCCACCAAAGTAGTAACCATGGCTAGTTCTGAGATAGTGCCAACACCCAGATTATGCACATATTCTCCTTATGTTATTGTTGCCTTCAATCTTGCTCTTTGTAATTATTTCATGTATATAGTTCACCCCTGTTATCCAAGTTTGTACTCCTGTTCCATGTAAAGCCAAACAGCTTGTTGTTCTGGTCATCTTGTTATAATGTAAACCGTGCTGATATCAAATAGTGCGGTATATAAGAAATTGTAATAAATAAATAAATAAATAAATAAAAATGTTTGCTTTCTCCCATTAAACCATGGCACCATATGTTCCATAATTTTGTTCTTTACAATGGTTTTCACCATTTTGCCTAGTACTGACTTCAGGTTCACCAGTCTGTAGTTTCCTGGATCGCCCCTGGAACCCTTTTTAAAAATTGGTGCTGCAGTGGCCACTCTTCAATCCTCAGGTACTACAGATGATTTTAATAATAGTAAGAAATAATGGAAATTTAAGTTTAATAAAATGCAACATAATGGTAAAAACAATAATGAGATTCCATCTTGGATTATGTAAAAGTATTGACCTTCTTTCCTACCTATTGCTTTGGGGAGAAGAGCGTCCCAGCTCCTTCTCTAGGAAGAAGACCATTATTCTGGGGCAAAGAAAAGATACCTAACTCCCAAAAACAACTTCAAAATATTTAACAATACATTTACAAGGATAATGGTGCCAAAGGACTGGAGAGAGGCTCATGTGGTGCCTTTACACAAAAGCGAAAGTAAGGATGTTGTTGAAAACTACAGGCCGGTTAGTTTAACTTCGGTGGTGAGTAAATTATTGGAAACGCTGCTAAAAGAGAAAATAGTGAGGTTTTTGGAATCCAGCGGATTACAGGATCCGAGGCAGCATAGATTTACCAGAGGCGGGTCTTGTCAGACAAATCTGATTGATTTCTTTGACTGGGTGACCAGGGAATTGGACCGAGGGAGAGCCCTAGATGTGCTGTATTTAGATTTCAGTAAAGCCTTTGACACTGTTCCTCACAGGCGACTTATAAACAAACTGAGCACCCTAGGGATGGACCCTAAGGTTACTGCTTGGGTAAGAAATTGGTTGGATGGGAGGCGACAAAGAGTACAAGTAAATGGAGCTCACTCTGTGGAGAAGGATGTTACCAGTGGTGTGCCCCAGGGATCTGTCCTTGGTCCGATTCTTTTTAACATCTCTGTTAGTGATATAGCGGAAGGGCTATCGGGTAAGGTTTGCCTCTTTGCAGATGATACCAAAATCTGCAATAGAGTAGACACCCAGGAAGGTGTAGATAACATGAGGAGGGATCTAGCTAAGCTTGAAGAATGGTCTAGAATTTGGCAGCTGGGGTTTAATGTTAAAAAATGTAAGATCATGCATTTGGGCTGCAGAAATCCAAGGGAGCAATATAGTATAGGGGGTGAAGTACTTTTGTCCACTAAAGAAGAGCGGGACCTAGGCATGGTGTGTCTGATGATCTTAAAGTAGCTAAACAGGTAGAAAAGGCGACGGTGAAAGCTAGAAGGATGCTTGGGTGCATTCGGAGAGGAATGGCTAGCAGGAAAAAGGAGGTGATAATGTCTCTGTATAAGTCTTTGGTGCGACCTCATTTGGAGTATAGTGTGCAATTCTGGAGAACACACCTTCAAAAGGATGTGAACAGGATGGAGTCGGTGCAGAGGGTGGCTACTAAAATGATTAGTGGTCTTCATTATATAGCATATGAGGACAGACTGAAGGATCTTAATATGTACATCTTAGAGGAAAGGCGGGATAGAGGTGATATGTTTGAGATGTTTAAATACCTCCGTGGCATAAATGTTCAGGGAGAGAGCCTCTTTCAATTAAATGCAAGTTCTGCTACGAGGGGACATGGGATGAGGGTGAAGGGAGATAGATTCAGGAGTGATATGCGGAAATATTTCTTTACGGAAAGAGTAGTGGATCCGTGGAATAGTCTCCCAGTGGAGGTGGTAGAGATGAGGACAGTAACTGAATTCAAAAAAGCATGGGACAAACACAGAGGATCTCTAAAGGTAAAAAGGGGACTGTTGTAGTTGTTGATATGGAAGGACAGACTAGATAGGCCATGGGGTCTTTTTCTGTCATCATATTTCTATGTTTCTATGAAAAAGAAATGTAGCTCCCAGAGAAAAAGTCTCTTGTTGCATAGCAAGAAACAATTTAAATCTCTCTTGAGTGGCAGAAACCAAATCAGAACATATCCATATTCTTTGTCTCATGAAGGAAATTGTGAATTTCTGAAGTAGAAGCACAGAAGCATATTCAAGTCCTTTTCAAATACAAAGCAGACCAGCAATATTGCTCTCTCCTCGGTCTCTAAAACTGAAGATTCCAAGAAGATCAAGATATCCAAGCTACTAATCTTTCCTCTAATGTCTCATATCTCCTAGTAGGGGAAATATATACCTTGTTCATCATTAGTATTGCAGGGGCTTAAATGTGAAGCACTTCCAGTGACAATATGCCAGTCACCATTGGGAGTTTCAGAATCCAGAGGTTTCGATGTCTAGCCTACTTTTCCAGTTACTCCAGCCTCTGGTGTATTATTACTTTATCCTCTACCGGATCATTAATTATGCCAGTAGATTCCTTAGCACCCTTTTCTAAGTTTTCAGTTCTCTTCCAGTGTTCTTTCTCAAGGGACTCATGTCCCTGAGCCATCACTCCTACATTTTCAGAGAATTAATATCCATGGAGCATTTAGATACGGAAGTCTCAAGCCTCACTAAAGCTCCCCCTATCAAATCCAGCATTACCTCAGGAGACCATGAGATGCTGACACTCTTCTATCAAGCACTACACAGGCACTCCCATGGGATGTGGTGGAGACAAGAACATTACAAGAAGGGAATGTAGGACTGGGTAGTTAGTGTGGATGGGAAGACTGAATATTCCGTATGTGGATGACTTATCTGCTTATATTTATGCCAGATTTTCAGTTGGCCTATTTGTTTAAGTACAAAATCAACTTCACTTTCTGGTTCTGGAGCCAACAGCAATCTCTTACCCACCACCCTCAGCCGCTCCGCTGTTGGTGCCATCTTCTCCTACCCTCTCCCTCTCTGGCCCATCTTCAATCTACTCGCTATTCAGCATTTTATTTCCTCAGATCTTCCCTTTGGAATAATCTTCCTCCATATCTCCGGTTAGAGTCTTCTTTTACAAAGTTCAAAGCCCAACTTTTCTGCACAGTTTTTGACCTCCCACTGGACTCCCTCAGCTGACTTCCTTATGGGGTCTATTACACTCCCCTGCCATCCCTGACTAAGCCTCCCCATATGAACAAGGAGTTTGCATGGAGAGGCTTAGATGGAGAATTCCGAAAGAGATTAAAAACCCACCTCTTCCTCGAACACTTTTCCCTACCACCCTAGTTCCCCCCCCCTTCTCCTACCCTCTGCACTTTCCCTCCAATTATCCTAGTGACCCACAGTTACTTCTTATGTAAACAAATGATCCATATTATTGTAAATAATTTATTGTAAATAGTTTATTAGCTCATTAGTTCCCTAGTTCTTATGTTACCTATGTAGCCTGTTACGGGGCTGGATTTGTTATCCAGGACATTTTTCGGGTCTCTTTTGTCTTTCCTGTTCTCCTCTCCCCCCCCCCTCCCCATGGGGTATCTGGGTCTGGGTGTCTCATCAGGATTCCGACAGTAAATAGGGTCCTTATGGGAACTCTTACCCATATCCATGGGCTTAGAGTTAATCCACTTTTCCTGGGGCCCTCTATCTCTTGCCTTCCTCTCAACCCTCTTCAATCTCTATGTGTCTCTCTGCTAGAGTTGCTGCCTCAAGTAAACCAGAATGTTTCTGCCTAGCAAACCACGTCTTTCGGGAAAGGGAAAGTACATTCAGTTACTGCTCCAGCACAACTAACCCCACCGTTTCCTGAGGAAAGCGTTTCCCTGGCTTCAACTACCAGGAGGCCCAGTCCCACAATTGCTGAGCTATCATTCTTGATCTGACAACTTTCAAACATTGCCTTGTCTTAAAAAGGCCTCGCTGAATAGGCCAAAGTGACCCTCAATATCTGTTCTGACCTCCCCTAGTGAGAATTCTGGGTTGCATCCAGGGCTTGATAGACTACTTGAGCCTCTCTAGTCAAATATGGAGCCAACTATACTACCCATTGTCCCCTAAGCAAACCCACAGCCTCTGCCACTTCCTCAAATATGGTTAAAAAGGACTCTGGGTCATCATCAGGACCAAACTTCATGAGAATTAGTCCTCACCCCCAGTTCAGACTATTGACTTCTTGGATTGTCACTAGTCTCACCTCAGCCTCCACATGGTGGTCCCATAGAGCTTGGACAGAAGAATTTCCAAGCACATCTTGACAAATTATCCATATATGTTGCATCTTACTAACTCCAGCAGGAGGTTCTCTTTGGCACAATGAAAGTACTACGCTGAGCATTAGCAGTACATTTGAGAGACCAAGATCATATTTCACATACCCTGGCTTAGAATTGAGGTTCATGACTGTCATAGTATACGCAAAACTAACCCATTTGGAGAAACTGTCCCAAGTGCAAAGAAAGATATATGGATGAAAAAATAAAAATAAATAAATAAATTCAAAGTAAAACAAAAGACGAGACTATTCTTGTATTTATTTTGCCCTCTCCCATGTAATTACATGGGAGAGGGCAAATTATTCTAAAGGCATGGGCTAGGAAGAAGGTAGATTGCTGAGTGGATTCGTATTTGGCTTTGGCAAGGGGTGAAATCAGTAGTGGGATTCAGCCAGTTCACGCAAACTGGTTCCTAGTATTTCCTGCATTCAGCGAACCAGTCCCTACAGGCTGTTTTACTGCCAGATCGGCACTGTCGGGTTTCAAAAAACCTGACATTATTTGGATGGCTTGTTCCTTGTGTCTCCTAGGGTGAACAGATACATTGTTTAAAGCGCGTTTACTTTTGTAGTATTTGTATTACAATTTGTTTTTCTAATTGTATCTGCTCTTTTTCTTTCAAGATTGTTCTGTGAACTTTCTTGATTTAATTTTCAAAATACTATAAATAAATAAATAAATAAATTAGCTTCACTGAAAAAAAAAAGTGTGATGATGAATTCTCTAGAAAGGAAGTTTGTTTCTTGTTCTGGGGAGTCTGCAAGGGGAATTCAATGAATCAGCACTTTTTTTCCGCTGTGCTCCTTAATTTTCCAGCATGGAGTGTTTTTATCTATTTTCCTGTTCTTAGTCCACAAAAATAGTCATTAGGAGAAAGAATGTGGAACTATTTCGGATCCTTTGGGAAGGCTCGCCAACCAGTTTACATGAAGGACTAAATGAGTTAATAACCCCCCTACCACGTTGTGTTAACTATATGGAGAGACTGTGGTATGAGATGGGGAGTCTTTTTAAGAAATGCATAGGAAAACTTTGGAGTTCTAGAAATCCCTGTCCTTATTTAAACTTGGACACATGTTGAAATGATGTTACCTTGGAGTATAATTGTTTTCATATTGAAAACTATACTTTGCTGTCATTACCTTTTTACTGTTGGATTACTGTAGATATGAACTTTACAAATTTGTTTACATATTTTGTGACTAAACACACACTGTTGGAATTACCAGCATTTGTTTCCAGTGTGATGCTTTCCTGCGAATGAACTCTGGGATCACCGCATTTCTTAGTGTAGGCCTCCTTATCAGGGACAAATTTCTGGAAAAAAATTAAAAAACCCATACAGATCTGCAAGGGGGTTCCACCTTCCATGCCAGCTGCAATGAGGAAAAGGAATCAAATTCCAAATGGTTCCAGGGCAGGTTTTTATGCAGCCATCTAAGTCTTGTGATTCAAAATATCTTTCCACTGCAGAAGTATATGAATCCTGTTTGGTGGAAAAAGACTGACTGTAATATTTCCTTCATCATCTTGCATTAGGAACCCTAATAACCAGAGATGGGTTCAGAACCCACTCAGCAGCTACTGGCTTCATTTGCATTCAGATTGTGGAAGGAGAGTGTAAGACATGGAGAGGGGGAGGGATGAGAAAGAGAGAGAGTGGAGAGAGGGGCTGAGAAGGAGCTCAGATTGGAGAGGAGGGGTGAGAAGGGATCAGAGATGAGAGAGTGAGGAATGAGAAGGAAGAAGAGTACAGGAATGGAAAGAGGAAGAGGGTGACAAAGGTGTCAAAATGGCAAGAGAGAAAGCAAGATGGGGAAAAATAGAGGAAGGGTAAGGGTGTGAGAAAGAGGAAGAATGTCCGAAGAAGAAGGGGGTGAGTGGGGGAAGAGTGAAAGGTGGGAAAGGGCTGAGAAGGGGGAAGAGTATCTGGAGGAAGCAGTAGAGTGATGCTGTGAAGGTTCTGAAGGGGCTGAAAAAAAGGTTGTGAGGCAGTGTAAAGAGACAGAGAACTGTGGAAGGGGTGAAAGACAGATGAGAGGGACAGAACTCTGTAGGAGCTGAGAGAGGAAGTGAGAATTTGGATAGGGGCAGGAAAGAGGCTGAATGCCAGGAGGGGTTGAGTGACTTGTAAGAAGCTGGGGCTGATAAGAGAATAAGACTTGGAGGAAGATAGATGAGGGCTGGGGAGGAGCTGTGAGAGGAAGATAGAAAGCCCATAGAAAAGTGAGAGGTGAAAAGAGGAATACTGAGAACCATAGAGCGAGAGAAGGGGAGAATAGGAGTAAACGATAGCTGTGAGTAGAGATACAGAGAACAAATGGCAAAAAAAGATGAAAGTGATGATCAATGTCAGACTGATATAGAGAAGGAATAAAAGATATCAGAAGAAAGAAAAAATGAAAATAAGACCCTGGAAAAGAACTTAGATGAAGAGCAGTGCAAGGAAAGTGGAAAGGAGAGACTGAGATGCAGGGGCAGCCCAAGGGGGTATGGGACCTCATTTGCATAATGATCCCCATTTGCTTAAATATTTGCATGATGTTACCATGCACTAGCTTTTAGTAAACATGCCTCTTAATGAGTGTCTGGATAAAGAAAGACTACCACATTTTTATATTACTATACTTCAGTGCCAACCACCAGGCACATTAGGAAGTACTATAAACACTGACCATTTAGAACCCATAGCAAACCCACCGTATCATAACAGCACTACCAGGACTCACAAAGTACCAAACCCTACCTATCAAAAGGCAACCCTGCAAATATTAAACCAATACATCTCAGAGAATACCAATACATCTCCTACTGGAAAAAGAGAACAAGTAGCACTGTCAAATAGAAACTACATGAACAGAATACCCCAGCTCGGTTACACATGCAGAATATGGGCCGTCACCAAACAAAGAACAAGGGATCACAATTTAGAAATAGGAAGACAATAATTAAACTGGGAACCCCAAAAGCCAAACTTGGAATGTACAAGACTGGAGACATAAAACTATAAATTAATTTCCTCTTGTGCTAAACAAAACCGCAAAGACATTAGCAACGCACATTTCCCAGAGCTGACATATTCCAGTTAATAAATTCAAAATAAAGTAGTATTTTTTGTTGTTTGGGCATTTTATTTTTCAGTTGCAATTGCTCCAGTCACTTTCTTCTGGTTTCTTCATGTCTTCTGCTAACTCTCCATTGCCTGCTGTCCATTTGTCCTTTCTTCTCCCTTCTAGTTTTATCCATTCTCTCTCTACATCTGCTTCAACATATTGATCTTTCCCCTTTTGCCCTTTCCTCCATTTGTTTCTTTATTCCTTTTTCATCCACTCAAATTTCACTCTTCCATCCTCAATCCCCACTTGTTGTTGTTGTTGTTGTTAAGTGCCGTCGAGTCGGAGTCGACTCATGGCGACCCTCTGGATAGCTATCCTAAATTGTGTTCGGTCTTGAGTCAGGCGGCTCATTGTTGACAGACTGGTACCCATAGCTGCTGTTATTGTATCAGTCCATCTCATTGCTGGCCTTCCTCTTTTGCACTGACCTTCTATCTTGCCAAGCATGATGTCTTTCTCTAATGATCTCTCTCTTCACATGATGTGTCCAAAGTATGAAAGTCAAAGTCTTGTCATCTGAGCTTTTAAAGAAAGCTTAGGTTTGATCTCCTCTAGTACCGACTGGTTTGTTCTTCGGGCAGTCCATGGTATACACAGCATTCGCCACCAGCACCATAATTCAAAGGCATCAATATTCTTCCTGTCTATCTTTTTCACTGTCCAGCTTTCACATCCATATGATGTTATTGAAAATACTATGGCTTGAACAAGTCAAATCTTTGTATGGAGAGAGACATCTCTGCTCTTGAGAATCTTATCTAGGTCTTTCATAGCCATTCTGCCAAGAGCAATGCATCGTCTGATTTCTTGACTGCTTGTGCTTCTTTATTGATAATTGATCCAAATAGGTTAAAGTTGTTCGCGATTTCAATTTCTTTTCCTTCAGCGATGAACCTGTTGATTATGCCAGTTGTCATGATCTTTGTCTTCTTTACATTAAGGTGCAGGCCCATTTTGAGACCATGTTCTTTGATTGTGAGAAGCAAATGTTTCAGATCATCTTCACTTTCAGCCAGTAATGTGGTATCATCAGCATAGCGAAGGTTGTTAATGAGTCTTCCACCAATCTTCACACCTCTGTTGTCTTCATACAATCCTGCTTCTCTGATGATTTGTTCTGCATATAAATTAAACAGGTAGGGGGAAAGTATGCAGCCTTGTCTTACACCTTTGCTTATTTTAAACCATTCTGTTTCTCCTTGTTGCGTTCGAACTGCTGCTTCTTGATCAATGTACAGATTGTGCAAGAGTTACGATCAGGTGTTCTGGTATACCCATGCTTCTTAATGTGGCCCAGAGTTTCTCATGGTTTACACAGTCAAAAGCCTTGCTATAGTCGATAAAGCACAAATAGATATCCTTTTGGTATTCTTTAGTCTTTTCAAGGATCCATCTCACATCCGCAATGATGTCTCTCGCTCCTCGCCCTTTCCTGAACCCTGCTTGCACTTCAGGTAGTTCTTGTTCCAGGTATGGTTGTAGTCTCTTTTGAATAACCTTCAGTAGAATCTTGCTGGCATGTGGGATCAGAGCGATTGTGCGATAATTTCCACAATTGGATCACCTTTCTTTAGTATTGGTATAAACACAGATCTTTTCCAGTCAGTTGGCCATGATGTTGTCTTCCATATTTCTTGGCAGAGCCTTGTAAGTATGGTAACAGCTGCATCAGATTGCTGTAATACTTCTATGGGAATGCTATCAATGCCTGGTGCTTTGTTCTTTGATAAGGCTTTCAATGCTGCTTTAACTTCTTCTTTCATCACCAATGGTTCCCGATCATAAGGTACAGGTTGAAACGGCTGTTGGTCTACTTGATCTTTATCATATAAAAACTCTGTATATTCCTTCCACCTTTTCTTGATCTTCTCAGCATCATTCAACATAGAACCTTGAGCATCTTGTAACATTCCAATTCGAGGCTGGAACTTTTTCTTTGACTCTCATAGCTTTAGGAAAGCCGATCTTGTTCTTCCTCTAATAGTTTCTGCTTCTATTTCCTTGCATGCGTCATTGTAGTACTTTTCCTTGTCCTGTCTTGCTGCACATTGGAAATCTCTGTTGAGTTCTGTTATTGTCTTTCTTTCTCCTCTGGCTTTAGCTTCTCTGTGTTTCTGGGCAATTTTCAGAGTTTCTTCCTTCATCCATTTTGGCCGTTTTTGCTTTTTCACCTTTTGTAGAGACTTCTTGCTTTCTTCCAACACAACCTTCTTGATGTTATTCCATAACTCTTCTGGAGCTCTGTCATTTGTATCTAAAGCAGCAAATCGATTTTGTAGGCAGTCTTTAAATTCCAGTGGTATATTCTCAAGGTCATATTTTGCTGCATTCATGAGTGGTTTGCTCTTTTTCAACTTTAGCTTGAGTTTGCATAAGTTAATGATCTGTACCACAGTCAGCTCCAGGTTTTGTCTTTGTTGATGTTATAGAACTTTTCCATCATTGACTTCCACAGATGTAGTCAATTTGATTTTTATACAATCCATTGGGTGAAGTCCATGTGTACAGTCGCCGCTTGTGTTGATGGAAGAAGGTGTTTGAGATGAATAGATTGTTGGTCTTGCAGAATTCTATTAGTCTTTCTCCAGCTTCATTTCTGTTGCCAAGTCCATATTTTCCAACTACTTTGCCTTCTTCTTTGTTGCCAACTTTTGTGTTCCAGTCACCCATGACTATCAGGATATCCTGTTTGCATATTCTGTCAATTTCAGCTTGTACTTGTTCATAGAACTCTTCAATTTCATTCTCTTCTGCAGCTGTTGTTGGGGCATATACTTGAATTATAGTTGTGTTGAAAGGCATTCCTCATAGACGAATAGAGATTAAGCGTTCGCTGACTGCATTGTATTTCATTACAGTTCTTGCAAATTTCTTCTTTATTAAAAATGCAACACCATTTCTTCTTTGTCTTTCATTTCCAGCATAGTAGACCATGTGATCATCTGATGCAAAGTGCCCGATGCCAGTCCATTTCAGTTCGCTGACACCCAACAGATCAAGTTGTACATGCTCCATTTCATTCTTGACCACCTCCAACTTCCCTTGGTTCATGCTTCGTACATTCCATGTTCCAATGCATAAGACATCTTTACAGCTTTAATAATGGTATAAGGAAAAGTCCCTATACCATTATTTTATTTATTATTTATTTATTTGCAGTCTCTTTTATACCGCGCTATTCGACATCAGTGCGGTTTACAATGAACATAAGAGTTGCACATCTCAATTTCGTGATTTGTGCTTACAGTGAAACAGGTATAATAAGTTGGGTATACATTAAACAGGAAAATTAAACTTGAGTATGCATTAAGCAGGTATAACAGGTAAAATAGGGTATAAATAACCAGTCCCTTAACAAGGAGACATGATGAATAAATACAGTCTACTTTATGCAACAATATAATGAGTTATGCGGCACTGCATAAGTTTCTCATGGTGGTTGGAGGGGAAGGTGTGATTGCGAGTGATCAGTCTGGGAATGTGACGTGCATGAGTTTGAGGTGCTGCATTGAGATGTGAGAGTGGGTGAGTGTGGGGAGAAGACTGCATCATCGTGACCTGGGGAAATCTACTACTTACCTCTCGGATAAGCAGCATGGATTCTGTCTACCTTTTGAGAACCTGGCAGGTACTTCTGACTTGAATTGGCCGCTGTTGGAAACAGAATACTGGGCTTGATGGAAGTTTGGTCTGACACAGTATGGCATATTTTATGTTCTTATAATTTTTATGAGTGCATGTGTGTGTATTTCTTTGTCTTTCTCTGGTGAGGACAGTGTCATATAAATAGAGTTTCCAAATCATCCAGCTAGACTAGTCCATTCAAGTGGAAACAGTGAAAATATTCCCAGTTCCAGGTCATTTATTTCTTTGTCTACAGCAGATAGTGGATGCATCGATGCAGCTCTGGTGGTAATTTGGGAACAATTTGATTTAGCTCATGAGTAACCACCCTTAGGGATGATTTCCTCACTAGAGCTTGATGCTAGAGGCTCCACTAGAGCCACTCTTAAAACCAGTGCTCTTTTGCGTAGTGCCATACAAAGGAGGAGAATTGGTTCAGCTCCTTATCCTTATCTTGTTAAGGGCCAGTTGACCAGCCAGAAGTTGGAAAAGAGTTTGGTAAAGGAATTTTCACTTTGCACAACCTCAGTGCCCCCTCCCTCCTCCTTCCTCCAGGCTCTCCCCCAAAGATGAGAAGGCTCCTCAGAGGTAGGTGCCTACAGATCCTGGCAGCAGGGGAGTAGCACTGAGCCTGGCATAGTCTTCCTGCCTTGTTCTCCCCATGGGTGAGTACCAAAACAAAGTCTTTTTTTGTCTGATTTGTTTTTGGGGGGCCACCCAACCTTGTCCACTGGGCACTGTGTCCATTGGGTTCTGGGCCATTCGGACTGACTGTTGGTGAGGTGTGGGTTCTTTTCTGCCAGTTCCTGCCTCTTTGAGCTGTTTGCACACATTAGCTGTGCTACATGCACTTAGTACATTCCTAAATACTGTGCATTAGTCATGCCTTAAATCTGCATGTGGCTGTAGGACATGGTAGTAGTGCCCATGATGCCAGAGCGCACGTTGCAACATGTTTTATTAACGCATCCTGAGTCTGTGAAGTCGGGCTGTCAGCCAAGCATAAGGTCTTCTTTGCAGAAAGCGGAAAGTTACATCATTGGACTCCAACTTATGTGATTCCTGCAAGGAAGATTCTGATGTGCCCTTGCAGGGCCCATTCCCCTGCCCTTCTTATTCTCACTACAGGAGGCAGCAGATGCAGTGGTGAAGAAGGATCATCCTCAGGCCGGACCCGAGCTCTCACTCTGCTGATCTCTCACTTTCTCTTAGGGGCCCAACAGCAAGTCTGCCCTCTGCTGGTGGTGGGACTAATCCCAATAGGAAAGTCCTGGTTTCCGGGTTGTCCTCCCTGGAATTCTTTTCTTTTCTTCAGCAAGCTTGGTCCATCTGGTGAAACAATTTAGACCATGGGGCCTGTGGATCCTCTCGTTCTCTATCCACTTGGTCAGAAGAGAGCCCTGTAACATGGGATAGTTGAAGCCCAGCCTGAACTCCAGAGGTTCAGACCATATCTCCTTTGCCAGAGATTCAGAATCCACTTCTGACAGCTCTGGCAAGGACACCAGTCTTCAGGATGAGATGTTTTCTTCTTCAAAAGATCAAGACAAGTCCCATATTATCCGCCTCTTTAGGAAGGAAGAACTGGTAGTGTCAATTGCTCAGATGTCTTCCACTCTGCATTTGGCTGATTTTTCGCTGGAAGAACAGATGCTGCAGGTACACCTTCTCTTGCAGGGGGTTCGAAAGTCTACTAAGGCCGTTCCTTTTCTGGAGGTTATCAAGAGCATGGTCCGCTCAGAGTAAGACTTGCTTGACTTGCTGTTGAAAGGAGTCAGGACCATGAAGAAACCCTATGCCCTGCCACAGCTGTATTGTACAACATGGTTCAGGATGCCTCAGATGGACTTGCATGTCATGGCAGTCATGAAGCAGACAATCCCAGTGGAGAGTGGTGCAGCCCTAAAAGGTCAATTGGATCACAAGATGCAAGCTCTCCTAAAGATTCAATTTTTAACTTCCTCTATTATTCTCCAGTTCGTGGTATTTGCAGGTGGTTTGAACTCTCCTTCAGTGGATTCAATCACTCTCTCTGGATGATACCTCCATCCTCCTGAAATCATCAGAAGCCTTTCTGTCGGACACTATGTATGATCTAGTCCACTTGGTGGCTAAAAATATTACCTTCTCAATGGTGGCACAATGCTGGCTGTGGTTTTGCCACTGGGCATCGAACTAGAACTCAAAGTCCTGGTTGTCTCAGCTTGCCTTTAAATGTAAGCTTTTGTTTGGGGAGGACTTGGAGAAGCAGGTTAAGGATTTGGGTGAGTACTAACCTCATCCCCTTCTGGAGGATAGGCCTAAGGGAACTGGGAAGCAAATGGGTGCATTCTCTTCCTCAAAGTCGTTATCCTCATTCCTGATACCTGGAACCCTGAAGTTACCGAGATTCCCATTGGTATTGCCCCAGAAACTCCACCTTTTCTTTCTTTTCTGGTTTTCAGTCCCAGGCACAGTCCTTTCATGGGGCTTGCAGACTCAGGAGCCTACCATCTTCAGAAAAAACTCCTCTTGTGCAGTGCAATGATAGGTTGATGGCCCATTCTAGGATGTCTTCAGTGGTGGCAAGCTACACCTTTTCTTCCTGGAGTGGACCCAGGTCACCAAGGATCACTGGATGCTAGACACTATACAGCATGGCTACATTCAGAAATGCAGGCATCTATCCTGGATGCCTTCATCATCTCCCCAGGTGGAAAGAGGGCCACTAGTCAGGCTACACTGGAAAGATTGCTCACTCTACAGGCAATCACCCTGGTCCCCTCAGCCAAGCAATGCAAGGGCTGGTATTCCATCTATTTTATGGTGACGAAGAAGAACGGGCCTTCCATTCAATTCTTGACCTCAAGTGGATCAAAACCTACCTACAGACCTTGCACTTCTGTATGAACACCCTACAAGCAGTGATCCAAGCGATGCAATGCAAGGAGTTTCTCACATCCCTGGATCTGGCTGAGGCCTATTTCCATATTCCTACCTGCAAGAATCAGCAGCACTTCCTCCATTTTGCCATTCTTGGCTCTCATTTTCAGTTTACTGCTCTTCCCTTTGGCCTCTCCACCGCTCTGAGGACCTTCTTGAAAGTCATGGTGGTGGCAGCCATGGCACTGAAGCATGAGGGGATCTATATTCACCCATATCTTGATGAATGGCTCATCCTAGCCAGGTCATAGTCAAAGCATCTCAGGTATTGGCCCAAGTGGTACAGTTCCTGGAGAGTCTCAGCTGGGTGATCAACCATGAGAAAAACCACTTTCAGACTTCCCAGTTGCTAGAATACCTGGGAGTGCGGTTCAACACTCATGAAGGCCTGGTCTTTCTACCCCAAGAGAGCATGAAAAAGCTGTTGTCTCAGCTGGCAGCCTTCTGGGAAAATCAGGCTCCCAGAATTTGGGATTACCTGCAGATTCTTGGATTGATGGCAGCATCAATTGAAATGGTTCCTTGGGCGTGAGCTCATATGAGACTGCTGCAGAGGTCATTGCTGTCTTGCTGGTCTCTAAGCCCTGGGCTTTGCCTCCCTCCCTCAGTGGTGTCCAACCTGCCTTGGTGGAGGCAGCCCCAGCATCTGAGGAATGGCATGATACTGGATAATCCTCTGTGGCTTCTCCGATTGATGGGTGTCAGCCTGTTTGGTTAGAGAGCCCACTGTGAGGGCCAAAATGCTCAGTGGTGTTGGAACAGTCAGGAGACAGCATGGTGCATCACCCTCCTTGAGGCAAAAGCCATTCATTTGGTCCTTCTACACCTCTGGTCTTTAGTCTGGGGCAGAGCAGTCCAAGTGTTCTTGGACAATGCCATGGTGATGGCATATGTCAAATGGCAAGGGAGCATAAAGAGTGCCAGAGTGGCCCTGGAGATGACCCTCTTGTTCTCCTGGTGGAAAGGAACCTCCTTCTTCTCTCAGTGCAACACATTGTTGATGTTCATAATGTGGAGGCAGACTTCCTCAGTTGCAACTCACTTGATCCCACTGAGTGGGAATTGGACCAGTCAGAATTTTGGCAGATTCTGGAACTCTGAAGTCATCCCAAGATGGATTTGATGGTGACCCAGTCCAGTGCCAAAGTGCACAGGTTCTTCAGTCACCACATGGAAGCAGGCTTCAAGGACAATGATGCCCTGGTTCAGCCCTGGCCAAAGCAGTGTCTGTGTTCCCACTGTGGCACCCATGGGCATGTACTTTGCCACACAGAGTGACATCTGGGCTGGGTTATCCTGTTGGCGCCAGATTGACCATGGAGGGCTTGGTTCAGTGATATGATATGGCTCCCGCCTCAATCTCCTCTGCAACTTCCTACAGCCCAGGGACTTTTGTGGCAGGGAGTGGTCCTTCTAGATGATCCATCTCTCTTCTCACTTATGGCTTGGTTCTTGAGAGATGATGTTCAGCACATAAGGGCTATTCCCCTGCCATGGTTTCCACGCTGCTAAAAGCAAGAAGAGGTTCCACTAGTCTTTCCTACATGTGTGTCTGGTTCCTGTTTGTGCATTGATGCCATAAATGTCAGATTGGTCCTAGTACCGCAGACTTACCTTCCTTGCTTGCCTTTCTTCAGGATGAACTGGACAAGGGTCTCTCCCTTAGTTTCCTGAAGGTTCAACTGGAAGTCTTGTCATGCTTCAGCAGGCCACTGGCAGGGTGGCCAATAGCCTGGCACCTGGATGTGTCTCGGTTTCTTCAAGTAGTATAATACTTGTCCTCCCCTACAGTCATTCCCTCTTGGGATTTCTGGGCCTTGATGTCCGAGCCCAAAGATCTGTCCATTAAGACCATCTTTTTAGTTTCAATCTGCTCAGTGAAACATTTCTCCGAGTTGCAGGCATTGTGATGCAGGGATCCTTACTTGTCATTCTCAGAGGAGGACATGTATATTTGGCCCATCCCCTCCTCCTTGCTCAAGGTGGAATTATCCTTTCATGTTAATCAGGTAGCCTATCTGCCCTCTTTTTCTAAGGAATAGTTCCTAGGGAAGGACAATGACCTTCACCTGGTGGATTTCAGGAGAGTACTTCTCTGGTATCTCACAGTCATTAACTCCTTTTGCAAGTCATAGTAACAAAGTATATGATGGCAGATAAAGACCAGCATGGTCCATCTAGTCTGCCCAGCAATGTGCCTGCCACTCCGTGCAGGTCACCCCTCCCCATGCCTTTGTTTAGGGGTGTACCCATTGCTCCGTGCAGGTCACCTCTACTTGTTGAGACAGTTAAGTTTATTTTGATTATATCCTGTTTCTATAAAGAGATCCACTGTGTCTGTTGCATGCCATTTTGAATTCTGTCACTGTATTTTCCCCCACCACTTCCATTGAGAGGGCATTCCAAGCATCCACCACCCTTTCAGTGAAAAAGTATTTCCTAATGTTGCCTTTCGGTTTATCCCCTTGCAGCTTCATGTTATGCCTTCTAGTATTACAGCTTCCCTGTCTTTGAAAAAGGTTTGTTTGTTCATTAATACTCCTTAAGTGTTTAAAGGTCTGTATCATATCTCCCCTGTCCCTCTTCTCCTCCAGAATGTACATATTTAGGTCTTGGAGTCTCTTTTCATATGTCTTCTGGCGCAGGCTCCAAATCATTTTGATCACCTTCCTCTGAACCGTTTCTGGTCTTTTTATATCCTATGTGAGATATGGTCTCCAAAACTGAACACAATATTCCAAATGAGGCCTCACCAGCGACTTGTACAGTAACATTAGTACCTCCTCCTTTCTGCTGGTAATTCCTCCCTGTATGCAACCCAACATTCTTCTGGCTTTGGACACCGCCTTGTCACACTGTTTCACTTTGAGATCCTCAGAAACAATCACTCCGAAGTCATCCTCCTGGTCCATTCACACCAACCTATTGTCCCCTATCTCATACAATTCCTTTGGATTTCTGCATCCCAAGTACATGGCACTGCACTTCTTCACATTAAATCTTAATTGCCAAGCATTAGACCATTCTTTCAGCTTTTGCAGATCTTTCCTCATGTTATCCACTCCCTCAGGGGAGTCCACTCTGTTGCAAATGTTTGTGTCATTTGCAAAAAGACAGACTTTTCCGTTCAGTCTTTCAGCAATAGCACTCTCAAATACATTGAACAGTCCCGGCCCCAGGACCAATCCCTGGGGTATGCCACTAATCAGCTTCCCTTCATTTGAGTGAGTTCCATTTACCGAAACCTTCTGTCATCTGTCAGTCAACCAATTTGTGATCCAGTTAACCACCTTGGGACCCATCCACAGGCTGTTCAGTTTATTGATAAGCCTCCTATGAGGAACAGAATCAAAGGCTTTGCTGAAATCTAGGTAGATCACATCCATCACATGCCCTTGATCTAGTTCTCTGCTCACCCAGTCAAAGACCTCAATCAAATATGTTTTGCATGATTGTCCTTTGGTAAAACCATGTTGCCTTGGATCATGCAACCTGTTGGTTTTGAGGAAGTCCACTATTCATTCTTTCAGGAGCGCCTACATTATTTTTCCCACCACTGAGGTAAGGCTTACTGGCCTGTAGTTTGTCACTTCTTCCCTATTACCACTTTTGTGAAGAGGTACCACATTGGCCTTTTTCCAGTCCTGCGGAACTTCATACTGTCTATTTGTGCTGTTTGCAGGCCCATGTAAGGTGACAGGGCCACCAATTCTACCCTGGCATGCTGGATCAAGGAGGCCATTGCCTCATTGTATGTCTTGTGGAACAGGTCCTAGGAGAACACACAGTACTTGAAGGCGAAGAAGGAAACACTAAGAGCGAACTGTAAAGCAAAAAAAGTTGTTTATTGAAATCCAGCAACCTCGACACAGCCGCGTTTCGGCAGGTGCCTTTGTTAGGAGGTAACCTCAAAATATAAGAAATACAAATAAATTATAAATCATAATACATAAAATATCAACTATACAATAAAAGCCATCAGAACATAAGGATTATATGTAATGGTAGTATCATCGTAAGATGCTAAATGACTAGAACAATGATGTGAAAATACCTGTTCATAAAAATTTTAGATGAACAAAAGCACTGATAAGGAAATAAACAAAAACAGACATTGAAAATAATATAAGAAAAGTTTCAGAAAAAGTTTAAAAGAAACAGACAGACTGATTGGAAAAACTATAAGAAGGGTCTGTTTGCTTTTGGTTTACGGTTAGTTGCATATCATCATTAGGAGAATGAACAAGATATTTTCCATTTAAATTGCAATATACACTGTAGGAGGATGGAAAAACATACAACTAGAAGTATGTTCAATGTAAAGTTTTTTGAGATAGACATCTGTTTCTGTTGATACAAAGCAGCCTTCAGAATTAAAGACGGACGTTTCATTGGCATCAACAACTACAAAAGCACGGTCGGTGCTGTATACAGATTATGAACTGGTAGTGTTTTTTCTATATATTTTGCATCAACGGCAGATTTTCAGATTTCGATGCATCCTCTTATAAGAATGTTTTCCGCTATGACAAATACATTAGCTTTTAGCTCTTTCCTTTATAATTTATTTTTTCAGATTTCATTTTTTTAGATTCCGTTTTAGCAATACCAGCTGTTGTAAAGTAAGATAGCCAGCACAGCGTTTGCCGAGGTATGATAGGATTGACAATTGCACAGTGGGACCTGTAGAATGACAGTGCAATTTGAGAAAGCTGTCAAAGGTGCTTTTTCGGTGACATTCCCTATTCTTTTTATATGCGCTTTTACTTTCATTCTTATTCTATTTAATCATGACTTTGGTGAGACAATTGAACATAGGCTACATGGTAGCAACATTGATAATATGCTATTCTGTTTGAAGTAATATGGGGTTCATTTATAAAAGGACTTGCCCTTTCTGGGAGCTAAGCTCCCCCATGCCTTCTCCCTGGACATTAGGCCAAGCTGTCACCATGTCCATCAGCTCAGACCTTTGCTCCCCCATTAGTGATGCTGTAGCCCCCTTTATCTCAATGTTACTGGAGCCCTCACAAAGGAGGGAGAGTGGGAAGACTGTACTGCTCTCTGCCTGCCGCCACAGTGAGGGACCCAAGCTCACGTGCTCGCGGAGCCGGCTTGCTCATCCCCCACTGGTTGGCCGAGCCTGAGGTAACCATGAAATCGCCCCGCGTAAGAACACAGGGTGATTTCAAAAGATGCCACCTACCTCCCTCCCCTTCCCTCCCCCCCTCCACCCCCACTGCACTTCTTCCATAGCCGCAGCTCATCGGACCTAAGCAGTGTCAGGCACCCGGTTACTAGTTCGGCCACCTGGGATCTTTGCCCAGTGGCCTGCTGCATTTCCATAAGATTATATATGTAGATTTGTTTGTTTATAACACATGTTCCATAAGATTATGTATGTATCACATTATGGTATGTTCAGCATGCTGCATGCTTTATAGTTGCACAATCAGTCTGTCTGTTTCTTTTAAACATTTTTTGATACTTTTTTATACTATTTTAAATTTTTTGCAATGTCTGTTTTTAATGTCTAATGTAAGGAATGCTTTAGTTTGTTTCCTTATCAGTGCTTTTGTTCATATAAATATTTTTTGAACAGGCGTTTTCACATCATTGTTCTAGTCATTTAGCATCTTATGATGATACTGCCATTACATATATTCATTATGGTCTGATGGCTTTTATTGTATAGTTGATGGTTTTTATGTATTATGATTTATAATTTCTTTGTATTCCTTATATTTTAAGGTCACCCCTGACGAAGGCACTGCCAAAACGCGGCCGTGTCGGAGCCGCTGGATTTCAATAAAGGACTTTTTTTTTCTTTATGGCTTGCTCTTAGTGTTTCCAGTCTTGTGGAACGGGCCAGTTCCAGAGGGTTTGCATACACACTCCACTTGGGCACAGGCATTGTCTTGGGTGGAAAGGAGCTCAGTCACCCCCTTAGAAATTTCTGGGGTGGCAACATGGGCATCACTTTCAACTTTGTCAAGCATTACTGCTTGGATGTCCACACTCAAACCAACATGATCTTTGGCTAAGAGGGCTTGAAAGCTGCTGTGTATTCTTCCTACCCAAAGGAGTCATAGCTTTGGTACGTCCCACTTTTCTGAACTGATCTAACAGGATGATATGGAAGGTGGAAATTTACTTACCAGATAATGTCTTTTCCTTAAGTCCTAAACCAGTCCAGGATCTGCCTTGTAACTTGTTCTGGGCTGCTCTGTTTCTCTAAGGGTGGCACTGTAGGGCCATATCCTCTTGACAGATTTCTGTCTGAACATCTTCCTTTAGATAGTTATTGTTTCTTCTTCTGTTATCCTCACTGAGGTTGCACGTGGTCAGAGATTCTGGACCATGTGCCTGGGCATGAATACTGAGCTTTACACCTAGCTGCATCAACTGGTATAGTAGGATGAAGTCATAAGAAGCTTCTGGAATATTTTCTCTATCTCCACCTCTGCTGGTAAGGGGCACAACCCACTTATCTAGACTGATCCAGCAGGACTCAAGGAAAGGACATTATCAGGAAAGCAAAATGTCACATTCCCTTTGAAAATCTTGGCTGGAGTGGAGAAGTCCACTGGAAGAAATATACTGTATTTGTGGGCATACTAAGTAGAGGGATTTTTTTCAGCTCAGGGACTTTACTCAGTTAACTACTTAGTTGCCTAGGCAAATTCCTTTGAAAATTGCCCTGAAACTGGCTCCATTCTGTCTATATTCTTCCAGTCACCAATGAAAGCTACATTTCTTTTTGTTTCTTTGATTTGTGAAGCCTTTTTTACAACTCACACACATTGCCCACAAATCTCACTCTTTGGGACAGTCCACCCTTGGCAGATCTATTTTTGTATCAGAGGCAATGGAGGGTGAAAATGACTTGTCCAGCTTCCATAGTTCTCAGCCAAGTGCTCTAACCACTAGGCCACTCCACTCAAAGCTTCTGAGTCCCTAGCTCCCTCACAGAACTAGGCTTTGGAGGTTCCCCCATGGAAAGCCATTAATGAAAATCCAGTGGTGAGCAGGGAAAGCACAGTTACTTACCTGTAACAGGTGATCTCTAGGAACAGCAGGAATAAGTCTTCACATAAGGGTACGTCGGTACCGACGGAGCCTGCGTGGGAATGCTCCCCAGCATTCAATAGGAAAGCTTTTGGGAGCATCCCACAGTGCCTGCGCACTGCCTTCTCACCCATTCACTTCCCTCTCAACAGTTGAGTTTGAAGCTGAGATCGAAGGAGGGGTAGACAAATCAGAGAGAGAGAGAGAGAGAACTCCTCCTAGGGGAGGTGGGTGGGTTGTGAAGACTTATTCCTGCTGTTCCCAGAGATCACCTGTTACAGGTAAGTAACTGTGCTATCTCCAGGAACAAGCAGGAATGAGTCTTCACATATGGGGACTCCCAAGCTGAGATGCCTGGAGAGGCCCCAACATGTTGCAAATCTGATGGATGTGCCATGTTTGTTCACAAGGCTCCCAGGCATCCCGAGGGTTGGAGGGTAGGAGTTGAACTAACAGTGCTCATGGGTGCTGTGGAACAGCCAGATTAAACCAGGTATCCAAGATGGTATCCTGGTGATAAGATAACTGTTAGTAAGGGATAGGAGAAAAACCAACTTCTTGTAAGAAGATGAAATCCAGGGATTGCAAAATAAACATATGGGAAGGTTAAGATGGGTCTGTTGTAAGAGCCAGCACATTGTCCCATATGCATTTCCCCTATAGTAGGGAGTAAGGAAATAGAATTTCAATACAACCAAGATGAGAAACTTAATGTTTAGAGTAACCCCAGAGGAGACTGGGGAATTTTACCAGAAGTTGGAATTCTGGAGAGAAGCTAAGCTTCCGAATAGACCAAGCTTTGAAAAATCTGACCCAAGAGTAGGACTGGTCTTGGGAAAGAAAGAAAGCAGAATCTGACCGGTCTGGATAGAAAGGACAAGTACCCCTACTTGAAAGAGGGGTAGACCTGTTATAGAAATCGGTATCCAGACTAAAATTGGCATTGGGCGGGTTAGCCCCCAATTTCTGAAGATCCGTGATATGTGTTGTATAAGTGATTGCACTTAGATAAAAACTTCACATATAGGGCTTCAGATATAAGTAACTGGATTGAGCAGAGAAAGGTCAATGTAAAGCAGGAGTTTGCTAACTTTACAAGATAAATTGGATGTCCATTAGAAGTCAGATTATGTAAGAAAACTGACTAGTAAGCAGGGAGTCAGTCGTTCTGAGGTAAACCAGTGAGACACCTCGACGAAAGAAGAGTATAAGAATCATCTGCAGAGCCACATGGAAACTAGAGGGATGTTTCCCAACAGTGGCAAAAGGTGTGATTCTTAAGTGAAGTCCTCAGATGACTAGGACACAAGAAGATCCTTAGGATAAAGGATCCTGACCTCTTTATCAGATTAGAAAAAAAGGTCTGGAAGAAAGAAACACAATGAATATTAGGTGTTCTTTGTTCCTTAGAGACCTCAAAGGATTATTGGAAAGAATTGCAATGGATATTGATCAAGTGCAATGATGAGGAATGCGTCCCTGATGTAGGAAATCCCTTGAGGATATGAAACAACTCAGGGAATAGTGCTATTCCTTATCTTTAGAAGTGGTTGAGGCAGTGGTTCCTTCTCCTTAAAAGGGATTTTAAGGAAGATGGTAAAAAATAATAACCAACGGTCATGGCATAACTGGTCAGAGACCAGCAGAACAAAGCCTTAACCACCTGGAAGTTATCTGCCAGGTCTAGATTCCAGCACTCTCTAGCAAAGGCCCATAGTTGCAGAGCTTCCTTGCATAGTTGCAGAGAGCATGGTGTAGGTTGTCTAGTGAAAACCTGGCTAGGGACCAGCCAGTGAACAACCTACTATAACGTGGAATAGAACTAAAGATAGTTCAAGATAGAAGAGAGGCGTTATCCTATCTGCTAAAAGACAGCAGGAAAAGAAGGGGTAACAGACTTGATTAGGAATGGAGATACCAGATTCCTGTCTGATACACTGTCTTATACCTTTTTCCTGAGGCGGTAGAGAGTTAAGTGACTTGCCAAAGGTCACAAGGAGTGCCAGTGTGAATTTAACCCTGGTTGCTTGGTACCAAGCCAGTGTTCTGACTACTAGGCTACTCCTCCACTCCATGACAGGAAAAAGGTTGAGGGGTCAACCCAAAATGAACAAGTAGCGTAGAGAAGGCAGAAAGCTATATGAGCTTATTGGTTTGAAGAAGCTCATTTAACCCACTTAGTGGGTTATCCATTTTCTCTCCATGAAGGTTTTGGAAGCCTTCTGGGTTGACTATAGTCAAATGGATAAGAAGATGGTAGCATTTCTCAGAATGCTGAAAATGCAATCTGTAAAACACTGCAGAAAAACCCTAGAGAGAAAACTCTGAATTGGAAGATTTACTGGAAATAGGAATTCCTATAGCTTCAGAGAAGCTATCCAGATGAAAAAAGCTTCCTGTTGGAGATGTCCCAACTAATGGATATCTGCATGGACAGGGTTATAAAAATGTACCAACTAGTAGGTCATTATCAATAGAGTCCTCTGCAGTTACATCCCTTGACAGTTTCCTGTTTTGTGTAGCTGACTAGTCTGAAATAGACATTCCCTCTGAAATAGACATGCCCTCAAATGCCACCTCTTCAACAAATACCTTATAGAACCCAATGGCGTCACCTAGAGCCCAATAACACCCACTGATACCAGTCCCAGATAAATCTAGGGTATATCAACAACTCACCAAGTGTGATATTCATTCCCATAGTGGGCTGGTTTCCCTATGTATCTTCTGTGTATATGATTCCATGTAGTATGTTTTGTAAATAGTTACCCCGGTTATCCAAGTTATTTATACCCTGTTACCTGTAAACTCATACGTGTTAAATGTACTGAGCATTTTGTTCCATGTGAACCGCGCTGATGCTGAATAGTGCGGTATATAAGAGACTGTAAATAAATAAATAAATAAATTCCTTGTTGAAGGGATGCTCTCCAGTACAAGGACTATTTCCCAGCTTTTCTTGTACCCATTTATCCAAGTCAGATGCCTGGAGCCATGCTGTGCGTCGTGCTCCTATGGCTATAGCAGAAGATCTGCTGATAGACTCAAAGGAGTCTCGAGAAGCACGACAAAGGAAACTAGAAATGTCCTGGGCATGATTGACTAGTGATGAATAGTCTGCCCTTTTATGCTCTGGAAGGAAAGGTTTGAAAAGTTGTAACTCCTTTGTAACCTCCTCCAGAGAGAATCCCAAATAGAAAATATATGACATGATTCTTGCTGAAAGCATAGATTCCTGGAAGCATCAACGCCCAAAAACATCTAAGGTTCTAGACTCACGCCCTGGCGGATAAGAAGAATGTTTTTTTGCACTCTTAATACACCTCATTGCTGATTCCACTACTATAGAGTGATGAGGGAGTTGAGTCTTTTGAAAACCTGGAGAAGGTGGCACCTTATAGATAGAATCAAGTCTTTTGGAATGTGGGGATACCGTTAAGGGAGTCTCCCACATTCTGAATAACAGATCTTGAAGGGCCTGATGTACAGGAAGCATAATTGCCTCCTTTGGGAACCAGGTGGATTGCAGAATTTCTGAATCCGTTGGCACAGACTCTTTTCCAGGTATAGAAATGGCGAGTATTCTTGCCATATCAAGCAGAAAGGCTTGAAAAGAGATCTCCTCCAGGAGGAATCCTCTGAACTGAGGAGTGCAAGCTGGAACTGTAGAAAGTTCAGCTGCGGTACCGATGAATCCCTCCCGGACATCGTTAGAAGAGAGGGAAGGATGAAGCATCGGTTTTTCCTCAAAGAGCTGTGCTCGGTACCCCTCGATACCAGCATCGAGAGAAGTCGGTACCGAATCCTCCAGACTAGATAGAGATTCTAGGCTTGGCATCGCAGGAAGTGAAGCTAGCAGAGGAGGTATCAAGGACATCAATGCCGGTACCGATGTCGATACCAGCATCTGCATCGATGCTGCAAGCGACATCGAGGAATCTGCCCCCGATGTCAGCATCCGCACCGACATCGGCGTCGGTACCGGCAGCAGCATTGACACTGGTGCCGGCAGCAAACCCGACCGCTGCATTGACAGCGACGGTGACATCGAAACCGATTCCAGCATCGACACCGGCGCCGGCACCTAAACCGACACCGGTGGTCGAGGAACGGTCTGCAACGGCTCTAGTGGTACCGAAGTAGCTGCCGTTAGACCACGTTCCATGGCGAGGAGCGTTTCACTCGACACCATAGCCAATGTCGGGGTACCGGTACCACCCGAAGCGATCCGAACCACCGAGCATGGCCCAGGTGCATCGCCGGAGGTAAAGACCTCGGGAGCAACCTGGAGTCCCAATAAGGCTTTGGAGCTGGAAGACTCCCGCTGGGACTGAGCCAAAGTGTCTTCGAGGGCAAGCCCAACGGCATCTCGATACTTTGAAAGAGATCTACCACTCGAGGACTGGCTAGTCTTAATAGACTGTTTAGTTACCTGACTGTGGAAGAAAAAGGTCTTGACTGGAAACTTGGTAGCAGAGTGTGCTGCATTTTGAAGACCTCTTCTGGTTAAACTCCTACAAGAGAAACACTCTGTGGGACAATGGTCAGGACCTAAACAAGCCAGACACCAGAAATGAGTGTCTATTAAATTAGTTGTACCGCCACACTTTATACATTTCTTGAGGATAGTGGCTGACTTTACCACTATGAAAGGAAAAAGGCCTAAGGCCCAGAAGGTCAGGCACCAAGAGAAAAAGTTTCTCAGGAAAAGAAGAAAAATGTTTAAGAAAATAAAAGAAAAACACCGGCGGTACCAGTGGGCGTCGAATGAAGGCAGGCGCAACCACAAAAAATAAAATTAAAAAAGAAGAAGAATTTTCTGCTGTGACAAGGACACGTCCTGTCGGCTCCACAGAAAACGAAGAACTGTTGACAGGGAAGTGAATGGGCGGGAAGACAGCACGCAGGCGCTGTGGGATGCTCCCAAAAGCTTTCCTATTGGATTCTGGGGAGCATTCCCGCGCAGGCTCCATCAGTACCGACGTACCCATATGTGAAGACTCATTCCTGCTTGTTCCTGGAGATAGAATGAATGTGACTGCGGGGGATTGATAAAAGAAGTAAATGAAGGTCTGTGCATGAAATTCAGCTTTGGATATGTTTGTTAATTTATTTATTTTCTTAATTTAACTGTTTTTATAAACCGCTTTTCTTAGAGTCAAAGCAGTTTACAGATAACTTTAACTTAACTAAGTTTGCAAAGAACATGTGTAAGCAGATAACTAAGGTAATTAGTAGCGCTCTGGCAGCCTCACTTGGCATGGGTGATAAGGCCTCATTTTGAGAAATGTGATTTTGTCATGTTTGATTCATACTACAACAATGCCCAAATTCCACTATTCCAGTGTGCTGCAGGTGGGTCTACCAGGGATTCTGGTGCAATGCCTACAGTCGGTTCAGAAAGCAACTGCCTGGATACTGGTCACATGTGAGTAATGGATCATATTACACCCCATCTGAAGGAATTACATTGAGTTCTGGATGGCCAAATTCATGAAGAATCAAATACACAGGGTTTTACTTTACAGCATATTTGCATATTCTGAGGACTCTCATGTACTACTTTGCAAGATATTCAGCAATTCATTCGTCCATAATAAATATAAAACCGCAAATCACTGTGGTACAGGAAACCTTTTACCCCAGTAGAATTGATTCCTGATTCATAATTCCATACATTTCTTGGTTACTCAATTGCACTGTTTGTTTGTTTTTTAAATATTATGATGCAGAAATCTGTCATTCACTGGCCAACGTGTAGGTGTACAAATAGATGAAAACACCAGACTCCGAAAATGTTCTACAACTTTGCAAACATGTTGGGAAACCAGAAAGCAGGCTGTAATTTTCCCGAAGACAATATCCTCCTTTATATTTAACTACACTTTTTTTTATAACCTTCTGAAACAAGCATTTATTGTATAGAGTTTCAAGATAAACTTGTAATTTTTGGCTAGACCAGCGTAGATGATGTTGTGGATAGTGGCAACGTGGAATCTGTAACATAGAGTTTGTTTCGCATGTATCATCATACGACCTCATTTCTTATTTTTCTAATTCTCCCATGTCTGCCTTCCTACCATATATGCTGCTACTTCTTGGAAAAAAATTGTTGTTTTTCACCATGGCTATGTTTAGCCCTTACTTCTCTGACAGCATGACTTCTGTTTGTCTACCATGCGTCAGTCTGTTCCTTTCTGATCTCCTTTATCACAAAGTCTCAGAATTCTTTCCGAAACAGAGATAGGATCCTGAAACAATCCATGCTTTAGAGAAGCATGAAATCATATGAGAATATTACTCATCTATCACCTAATCACATGCTACAAAATCTTAAAATAGAGATGTCTATAGCTTCCACACATTATCCCTGGTTATGTTACCATTCCTTTTGGGCTTAATCCACTCCAAATTCTTTAATCCATGGGAAGGTAAATAGCAGAAAAAAAAATAGCAAGTATTCTAGAAGCAGATACTGTATTTGCTGCTTTTCATGTTAAGAGAGTTATTTAACACACACAGAAGAAGAAACGACCAAGTCAAGCCATCATATCTCAAGAACCACTGAGCTGAGATGATTCTAATGAAATTTGGTATTCAGATATGCGAGTGATTTTATAAAGGTACATGTGTGCCATTGAGTCAGTGCTGACTCCTGGTAGCCCAGCAGCCCCTGGGTTTTCTTGGCAAAGTGTGAGCTGCAGTAGATTGCCAGGCCTTTCTTCTGAGGCAATAGAGAGTGAAGTGACTTGCCCAAGACCACAAGGAGTGCCAATGGGAAACAAACACTGGTATCTTGGTGACCAGACCACTGCTCTAACCTCGTCTACTTCTCCACTCTTTTATAAAGGTAGAAAAGGGCTTTTACAAAATTGTACAGCCATATATGTGCGTATGAGCATGCATGCTAAAGATGTCATATGTGCTCCTGGGAAACACCTGCATAAGTGTTTTCCAAGAGCAGAATTTGGGTGGAGGGAGAGATCTGTGATGTGTGAGTGTATTTTATGAAACACGTGGCTACAAGCATAGATTATACGCATAAACCCGGCGCCTCCTTATTAATTTGACGAAGTCACTATCTTATAAAATTACCCTCAGAGGGCATAAGAATCTTTATTTGCACAAAATTAAATTCTGTTCAGTCCAGACTCTATATACTGCAAAATGGATTGATACGATTTGCTGACTTATTTTACACTTTTATAAAGATTCTTTGAACACATGGGCCTATAGCAGATAATAGTCATGCGTACTCTAGAAGCATAATGGTAGTTACATGTAATATAGTTGCATCAAAAATATAAAAAAAGCACAATTAAAATAATCCAAGAAAACATTATAACACATCAAATAATACATTCAAGTTCCTTTAACGTCAGGGCCGATGTAGGTGTATTAGGTATCCTAGGCAATCCTTCAGTCTTACCTCGCTCCTCAATTAACTTTCAGGCCCCTAGGCACCTTCCCACCTTGAAATTTTCATAAGTTTTTAAAAATATTTTTAAGTTTCAAATATATCAGCAAGATAATTGTTTAACAGAAAAGAGCCATAAAGTTTACAGAAATATTACAAAACAGAAGCAATAAAGATTTCAGGCACATTAGTCCACAAATATAGGAGACGTGGAATCAAATCGGAGCCAGAAACAAAACTGGAAATTATTTAAAGAAAAACAAGCAAATACAGACAAACCTCACCCAGCCCTACTACTAAGAGGATTTACAAACCCGCTACATAGGAGGGGGAAGTGGTGCTACAACCATTTTTCAGAAATAAATGCAGATAAGTGCAATGGTTCATAGAAAATAAATCTGTTACTTTGATACATTACCGAATATTTAATAGGATAACTCAAGGAAAAGGTCGCCCATAGATTCAAGATGTGGGGCCAAAGCAACAGGAATTGCTTCCTCCTTTTATCGGTCATCCTAGCGACATGGGAAACCTTTGAATCTTACAAGTGAGAAGCAAAATGTAAACTTAAAAAACATTTTCAGGAGTCAGTCTCAGTCAGAGTCCGATGCAATTGAACGATTAGAGTAGAACATTGTAGTGCATCCTCACCAGAGTGTTCAAGCATTTTTGTAGTATTTAACACATCAAAACCAGCCCCCTGTTGCCAGGGGCGGCCCAAGGGGGGTGCGGGGCCATGTGCGGAGACTCGGTGCGGGGCCTCATTTGCATAAGTGGCCTTATTTGCATAAATATTTGCATAATGTTACCATACACTAACCTTTAGTAAACATGTCTCTTAATGAGGGTATGGATAAAGAAAGACTAAAAGATTTCTACATTACTATAATCCAGTGCCAACCGCCAGGCACATTAGGAACTACTACAAACGCTGCCCATTTAGAACCCATAGCAAACCCGCCGTATCCTGACAGCATTACCAGGACTCACAAAGCACCATACCCTACCTATCAAAAGGCAACACTGCAAATATTAAACCAATACATTTCAGAGAATACTGGGGAAAGAGAACAAGTGGCAATGTCAAATAGGAATTACATAAACAGAATACCTCAGCTCAGTTACACATGCAGAACATAGACCATCATCAAACAAGGAATCACAATTTAGAAACAGGAAGGCAATAATTAAACTGGGAACCCCAAAAGCCAAACTTGGAATGTACAACAACACTGTAGAAATAAACTATAAATTAATTTCCTCTTGTACCAAACAAAGCGCAGACGTTAATGATGCACATTTCCCAGAGCTTTCATATTCCAGTTAATAAATTCAAAATAAAGAGATATATTTCTACCTTTTGTGCATTTTTTTCAGTTGCAATTGCTCCAGCCACTTTCTTCTGGTTTCTTCATGTTTTCTGCTAACTCTCCATCGTCTGCTGTCCATTTGTTCTTTCTTCTCTCTTCAAGTTTTTTTTTCCATTCTCTCTCTCTACATCTGCTTTAACATACTAATCTTTCTCCTTTTGCTCTTTCCTCATTCCTATTTCATCCACACAAATTTTACCCCTCCATCCTCAATCCCCACTTACTCTCCCAATAACCGGCCAATTGTAGATTTTTCATCCCTCCCACACAAAATATTTTTCCCTCTCCATTTTACTCTCCCAGCCCCATCCCATTCTAATCCTCCCCCAACATCAGCTCCCTTCTAGTTCCAGTCTCACCCAGCATCCATTCCCTTCTAGTCCCTGCATCAACCCATTTCCGGTCCTAGCTCCCCCATCCATTTTCAGTCTGAGTCCCTTCATCAGCTCATTTCCAATCCTAGCCCCCATCAGCCAATTTCTATTCATTTCCTAGCCCCACCATCAGCCCATGTCAAATCCTAGCTCCCCTCCACTCAGCCCAATTCCAGTCCAAGCCCCCCCCATGAGCCTACTTCCAGTTCTAGCCCCTCCATGAGTCCATTTCAATTCAAGCCCCCACCACAGCCCATTTCCAATCTTAGCTCCCCCCAACAGCCCATTTCCAGTACCAGTCCTAGCCCCCATCAACCCACTTCCAGTCCTAACCCCCCTCCACCCCATTTTCAGTTTAAGCCCCCCCTATAACCCATTAATAGTCCTAACCCCCCATTAGCCCACTTCCAGTCTTAACCCCATCATCCCATTTCCAGTCAGCCCCCCATAGCCCACTGCCAGTCCTAACCCCCCCCCCCCATCAGCCCACAGCCCATTACCAGTCCTAAACACATCAGCCCACCTCAAGTCCTAACCCCTCCCCATCAGCCCATGTCCTGTCCTAGCCCCCCCATAGCCCATTACCAGTCTTAACCCCCCCAGCCCATTACCAGTCCTAACCCCCCATCACCCCATTTCCAGACAGCCCCCATCAGCCCACAGCCCATTATCAGTTCTAACTCCCCCCCAGACCATTACCAGTCTTAACCCCCCCCCCCCACGCAGCCCATTACCAGTCTTAACCCCCCCCCGTGCAGCCCATTACCAGTCTTAACCCCCCCCCCACGCAGCCCATTACCAGTCTTAAACCCCCCATCAGCCCACAGCCCATTATCAGTCCTAAACACATCAGCCCACCTCAAGTCCTAACCCCTCCCCATCAGCCCATGTCCTGTCTTAGCCCCCCCATAGCCCATTACCAGTCTTAACCCCCCCAGCCCATTACGTCCTAACCCCCCATCAACCCATTTCCAGACAGCCCCCATCAGCCCACAGCCCATTTCCAGTATTTACACCACCCCCCCCACGCAGCCCATTACCTGTCTTAACCCCCCCGCGCAGCCCATTACCAGTCTTAACACCCCCCCAGCCCATTAACAGTCTTAACACACCCCCCAGCCAAGCCCAGCCCAGCCCATTACCAGTCTTAACACCCCCCCAGCCCAGCCCAGCCCAGCCCATTACCAGTCTTAACACCCCCCCAGCCCAGCCCAGCCCAGCCCCGCCCCAGTCTTAACACCCCCCCAGCCCAGCCCAGCCCAGCCCAGCCCAGCCTTAACACCCCCCCAGCCCTGTCCAGCCCATTACCAGTCTTAACACCCCCCCCAGCCCAGCCCAGCCCAGCCCAGCCCATTACCAGTCTTAACACCGCCCCCCCAGCCCAGCCCAGCCCAGCCCAGCCCAGCACCAGTCTTAACACACCCCCCCCCATATCGGCTTATGGCAAATTTAAAATAAAAAAAAACCTGGCTCTGGCTGCTGCTGCTGCCGCTGCGGCAGCGGCAGAATGGAGTGTCCCGCGGGGCCCCCACGCCTCGCTGAGCCTCTCTGCAAGGGCTTTCAGATTCGCGAAGGGAGAGTGTCTCCCTCGCGTCTCTGTTAAGCCCGCAGGGGCTAATGGGAAATTTCCCATCAGCCCCTCGTGTCTAAAGGGGCAGATGGGAAATTTCCCATTAGCCCCTGCGGGCTTAACAGAGACGCGAGGGAGACACTCTCCCTTCGCGAATCTGAAAGCCCTTGCAGAGAGGCTCAGCGAGGAGAGGGGGCCCCGCGGGACACTCCATTTTGCCGCGGAGGCCGCGGCAGCAGCCAGAGCCAGCTTTTTTTTTTTTTAATATAATTTTTTTAAAAAAAGCAGAATGTTCTTTGCGCGGGGCCCCCTGAAACGCGGGGCCCTGTGCAAAGAACATTCTTGCTCAATGGACAGGCCGGCCCTGCCTGTTGCACACCTTCAGAGGAAATGTTTCTTTGTGGAATATAATAAACCTTAACTGTGGGTGGAATAGAGGATTCTGGAATCTTCACCACCTCCATTAAACATTTCTTGAACAAATCATAGGGGAAAAGAGAACTCAACTTAGGAAAATTAAGCAAATGAAGATTCCTGTGTCGGTCAGCATTTTCTAAATTTTCAATTTTCAATTGCATTGCCATATCGCCCTTCATTAAAACAGAATTGTGAGTCTCCAAAACTTCATCTCAAAAGTTTCTCCTGCAAGGAATCAAAATCTGAATGGCAATGCAACATTTCAGCAGATATCTGGGTAGTAAGTTGCAACAAAACTTGTAGAATTCAAAGAACTCTGTAACCCCTTGGATGATTCCCACAAAGTTTCAAGGCTAATAGAAAATGGTCACCCAGACTCCTGCCCTAAAGAGGAAGGAACCCCAGACAAAGCAGGTAAAGCACTCGTAAGTTTAGCAGGAAATAATGTCATAGCCCCCTCCAGAACACTGTTCCGCGGGTTGTTATATGGCCAAGAAAGCTTCCTCCTCACCTCCTTCCGATAACTCCCTTGCCATGCTACCGCTGACTTCTGGGTTCGCGACCTCATGATTGGTGTTGTTGAAACAGAGAGCTGCTGTCAGCGGCATGTTGATCTATGGGAATCTTGGTCAGCATCCTTCACCTGGGAGAGAGGGAAACCGCCTCCAATGAGTCTGAGGACATCTCCAATTGTTTCTCTGATCCCAGCAAGGCACCTCTAGAGGTTATTGGCGAATAGCAAAGGAGGTAATGGAAGTCTGCATCAGCATAGATGTTGCTCCAGCTCCCAAGCCCTGAAGTTTGGCTGGGGCAGTTCAAATTTTTACCTTCCTTTTGCCCAATCGTTCAGGGCAAGGCAACTCCACCATGCCTGCCTGCTACTGCCATCTTGCTATGGCTTAGGGTTGATCATTAAACTCATTAATCATGATCGACCCTAAGCCATAACATAACATCCAGTACAAACACATAACTGAGCATTGTGCATATGACCCAATGTTTAACAGCACTTCTCCGTTTATCAGCACCAACTAACAGGATGTGCGCCGCTGACCTTGGTATTCAGTGGCACTGTCCGGATCATGCCACAGACCACCTTAGCACAGGAATTATTTGGATAGTGTTGGTTTCAGTACCGTTATTTGGAAAAATATCCACATAGCTTATGACAACAAAGGAATTATCCTAAGCTATCCAGATAGGTCATCTGGATAGTGAGTTCAGAATCACCATTATTTATTTATTTAACAGGTCTTATATACCCACCCCGTCATGAAATTCAAAACAATTTACAATAGAACAATTGGAACTTACAATGAACAGGGAATGAACTTAGAAGCTTAACCATGAACTTTAGCACTTAATATTTTTACAAAATAACTAAGAATAGCATAGGGTAGGATGTAGCATTTGGTGCAATCTGAGTAATGAGTAATTATCTCACTAGCAGGGGCGGTTCTTCCATTAGGCCACCTGAGGTGACGGCCTCAGATGGCACTCCAATGCTGGCGGCACTCTGGCTCTATTTTAATTTTAGATTTTGCAGCCTCTGGTCTGCTTCTGATTTTCCATGAGGTAAGGCAGACGCAGGCCAGAGGCTGCAAAATCTAAAATTAAGACAGAGCTGGAGTGCCGTCGCCATACAAATCAGCCTGTTCACTTGCATTCTTGAGGGAAAAAAAAGCAGTGGGAAGGCAGTGGCAGGCCAGAGGCAGCAAAATCTAAAATAAAAACAACCAGAGTGCCTCCGCCACCGGATAAGAGGTGCAGGTGGAGGGAGTGGGGCAGGAGGAGGACAATGAGAGAACAGGGGAGAGACAGGGGGGGCAAATGCTGGACAAAGAGACAGGGGGCATACTGGACAAAGGGGAGGGACAGGGGGGCAAATGCTGGACAAAGGGAGAGACAGGGGAACATACCTGACAAAGGGGAGAGACAGGGGGCAAATGCTAGACAAAGGGGAAGACATGGGGACATACTGGACAAAGGCGAGAGACAGGGGACAAATGCTAGACAAAGGGGGGGAGACAGGGGACAAATGCTGGACAAAGAGGGAGACGGGGGACAAGTGCTGGACAAAGGGGGAGACAGGGGATCATACTGGACAAAGGAGAGATACAGGGGGGCAAATGCTGGAAAAAGGGGGAGACAGGGGGACATACTGGATAAAGGGGAGAGACAGGGACAAGGGCTAGACAAAGGGGAGAGACAGGGGACAAATGCTGGACAAAGGAGGAGAGAGGGGATAAATGCTGGACAACAGGGAAGCAGGGCAGGAAGACAAATGCTGGGCAATGGGGGGGAGACAGAAGGACAAATGCTGAACAACACTGGGGGGTGCAGGGGGACAAATGCTGGACAACAAGGGAGGGGTAGGAGACATGCTGGAGGGGAGAAGCAGAGAGACAAATGTTGGATGGAGGGAAGTAGGGAGACATGCTGGACAATGGGGGGGGAGGCAGGAGGACAAATGCTGGACAACACAGAGGGCAAGAAGAGCTGGAGAGTGGAAGGACTGGGGGTCAAGGTTGAAAAGCAGTAAGTAGATGACGTAAAAAAGAGGGATATTGAGAACTGGATAGTAAGGAGTAGTGAAATTTGGGTGGCTAGAGAGAGAGAGAGAAATAACTGGAAGAAAGGTGGAAAGAAAAATATCAAGATGGAAGGAAGTGAAAAAAATAAAAGGAGAGACAGGAAATGGCAGATGGAGTTGAGACCATAGAAAGAGAGCTAAGAGAAGACAGAAGAAAGCAGAAGCTTCAAATCGGACCAGCATGATCAGATTATAAAATGGTCAGACAACAAATGTAGATTGAAATTAGATTATAATTTTATTTTCAAATGAGTGATTGGACTTTGCACTACTTTTATATTTTACACAGTAAAGGGAAATTAATCTCTTTTATTTCTCTGATACTGCATTGCATGCAGAGTCTGTTTTCTTGGGCTTTCAGTTTAATTTTTGTCTACATATTTTTATTTTCACTTTAGGTTATCCTCACTTATTCTGTACTTGGCGAGGGTCTGTGTTCTGAGTGTGTGACTGAGGCTAGGAGTTCTATTAACATGGAGTTTGTACGAAGTGACCTGTACTGTAGTAATTTAACTTGTTTAGCTTTTCAATTGGTGTATAGATGTTCTAGGGCCCACTACAGTATTTATAGTGCTGCTTTAATCTGGGTAGGCCCCTTGTTGTATGAGTTTTGGAAGTTTATGGTATGATATGATTGATTTGGCCTTGTAGATCATCGGCGACTTTTGTAGGGTTTTGTATTAATTCACAATATGCCTGGTACTGGAGAATGTTTGTTAGTGAGATGGCCAGAATCAGATTTTTTTTTTAAATTAGATATTGAGTTTTGTGGGTGGATGTCCTAGTTCTGCTCTACACCCATTGTTGAAGGGGGGGGGGAGGTTCTGTGAATGAAAAATATATGTTCAAAAAGAAAATGCAACAACCATAACAGTTTATAACAACTAAATAAAAATGAGTTATTTAATTTGGTGTTATAAACTTTGCAGTGATTCTCGCTCTCTCTTTTAGTTCCATGGTGTGCGAACATCTTTTTATTTCCTCCAAATTATCTAATTAACTTTTTGATTTGGTTCAGTCTCTGACTGCAGTTTTGAGGGGGGGGGGGGCACCATCTCATCCCTTGCCTCAGATATTCAGTGCCAGTTACTATCTGGATACTCGTGCTGAATATCTGGATTTTATTTAAATATCACAACTAGCTTTTAAAAGTGCCAACCCTTTAAATTAAATATTTAAATATTGCCCCAAAACATATTAACACACATACACACATACCTACATAGTGAGGTCAATTTCAAAAAGTCTTTGTGAGAGCCAGAAGAGAAGGAGTTAACACAAAGAACATCTAAAATGTGTCCAAATTGCTGGCATTTGTACTGCATGTGCATTGTGAGATGCTATGGGTATTAGGTGACATCAGATAGAAGAAATGTGAGAAAAAACACACTTATCTACAGAGCACAGGAGAGAGAAGGCATCACTAGCATGGTTATGCCAGTTTGACATAGGGCCTACTGAGGCCTAGTGTGGAAACTGTCAGAATATCAGAGAACTAATAAGATATATATTTTTTAGATTTCTTAAAAATAGGGAATGGAAAAACAGACCAAGTGAACGACTGGATAAGTGGGAAAAGGGTCAGATAGCAAGGAATAAATCTGGCAAAGGCCTGAGCACAAGTTTATACACAAGGCCATAAGGGTCACAGATCAGCAGGAATGGGGAGTGCAGATATGACAGGACAAAGAAAGGAATGAAAGAGAAAATCCAGATGCCTGGAATCGAAAACAGAGGGACTATTTGGAAAGAAAACTATATAACAGGACAGAACTTTTAAAGATTGGGAATTTACACCCCATTTTCTGAAGAAGGTGGTTTGTAAATTTCCACCATATGTCTGCTAGTGAGTGAGTGAGTATGTGTCTGTTGTCTGTGTGAAAGAGTTTCCTTAGTTTATCTTTGAATGTAGCTAGGAATCTCACACTGTCATATATCCTTCCCTTTCACTGTGCTAGGATCTGTCAATGGACAAGTGGAGGGTGAAGGGAATCTCCAAGTTACTTTGTATTCAGTAAGTTTTGGTTGCGCTACCTATATGCTTGCTTGTGTGATATAAGAAATAAAGGATTTTATTTGTAAGAAGAATCTGTGAGAATTTTGTGCCAGGTACGTGTATAATTTGCATGAGGTGTAGTTTATTGGGAGGAGATGGTAAGCCCTCCCTGTATGTGTATGTAAGGTTTTTATTTTCCCTCTTGCACGGAGGAGGAGGGGTGGCAATCTGCCTGGCCAATGGACTGCGCCCCCCCACCCCCCCTCCCCCCCGCCGGTTCCGTACACCTTTTACTAGGTAAATGGGCAGTCTGAAAACTGTTTACCCTTCCTGCAATAACAAGTATGTACTGACAGTTCTTTACGTTTGTGTGAGTGCCAGGACCTATTGCTTAGCTTTGACATCAGCTGCTCTTTGTCGCCCCAGCAGGAGCTGACATCCTAGATGGTAGCCTAGTTTGCCTAATGGTTAATTTATTAACTGGAATATGTCAGCTCTAAGAAATGTGAATCATTAACATCTGCGCTATATTTAGTAGAAGAGGAAATTAATTTATCGTTTTAATTCTACAGTGTTGTTGTACATTCCAAGTTTGGCTTTTGTGGTTCCCAGTTTAATTATTATCTTCCTGTTTCCAAATTGTGATTCCTTGTTTGGTGATGGTCTATGTTCTGCATGTGTAACTGAGCTGAGGTATTCTGTTTATGTAATTCCTATTTGACATTGCCACTTGTTCTCTTTCCCCAGTAGGTCATGTATTGTTATTCTCTGAAATGTATTGGTTTAATATTTGCAGTCATACACTAAGGACCTGAGATTTATTAAGCTTCAGGTGAACAAGGTATATTAAATGTATTAGGTACAGTTTTATTGGTATAAATACCCATAGCAACCCCTAGTAAGTAAGAACTTAAAGATCTAGACACAAACTTAAAACTAAGATGCAGACAGCAGTCCAGCAGCGGGATGGGGGCTTTCCAGTCTTTTGCATTGAGTGTCACATGTATGATTTTCTCCCAGTTGGTGAGAGGTCTTACGTGTGCACTAGGTGCAAGGAGCTCTTTGCTCTCAGGGAACAAGTCCGTTCTCTAGAGGCTAAAGAAGCAGACTTGGAAAACATAAGACAGACAGAGAGGTACATAGACGAGACCTACAGGGATATAGTCCTGAAGTCCCACCTCCAGTCTGGCAGCGCCCCTGTTGCCATGGAGGAGAGAGGTCACATGACAGGAGACCATCACCCTGGTGTGGCAGGAAGTGATCCTGTAACTAGGACCTGTCCTCCAGGTGATGTAAAACCCTCTCGCACCGAGGAAGTTTCTCCAGGGTCATGTGCCCATGAGGGAAGGGTTAGGACAGCCGTTATAGTTGGTGATTCGCTCATTAGGCATGTAGATAGCTGGGTGGCTGGTGGACGTGAGGATCGCCTGGTAACATGCCTGCCTGGTGCGAAGGTAGCGGACCTGAAGCGCCACCTAGATAAGGTCTTAGATAGTGCTGGGGAGGAGTCTGCTGTCTTGGTACATGTCGGTACCAATGACATAGGAAAATGTGGTAGGGAGGTTCTGGAGGCAAAATTTAGGCTTTTAGGTAGGAAGTTGAAATCCAGAACTTCCATGGTAGCATTCTCCGAAATGCTTCCTGTTCCACGCGCAGGACCCAAAAGTCAGGCAGAGCTCCGGAGTCTCAATGCGTGGATGAGACAATGGTGCAGAGATGAGGGTTTTGGATTTGTTAGGAACTGGGGAACATTCTGGGGAAAGGAGGGGCTCTTCCGAAGGGATGGGCTTCACCTTAACCGGGATGGAACCAGGCTGCTGGCATTAACCTTTAAAAAGGAGATAGAGCAGCTTTTAAACTAGATATTAGGGGAAAGCCGACAGTCGCCCAAGAGCGGATGGTTCGGAAGAATGTATCCTTGAAGGATACTACCAAAAGCAGAGAGGTTCCACAAAAGAGTAAAGTAGCCCAAATGCCCTCAAGTATGGAGCAGACAGAGCTTAAAGATCCCAATTTATCCATGTCTAACAATAGCCAAATTAACATGAATAAAATACATTCTCTAAAATGCTTGTTTGCAAATGCTAGAAGTCTAAAGAATAAGATGGGAGAGTTAGAATATATAGCACTAAATGAAAGATTAGATATGATTGGAATATCAGAGACATGGTGGAAGGAGGACAACCAGTGGGACACTGTGATACCTGGGTACAAACTATATCGTAATGATAGAGCTGATCAAATTGGTGGAGGGGTTGCGCTCTATGTTAGAGGGGGCATTAACTCAGAAAGGATTTAAGTTTTGCAGGAAACAAAATCTGCTGTAGAATCTATATGGATTGAAATTCCATATAAAAGGGGGAAGGCAATGGCGGTGGGGGTGTACTATCGAGCACCTGGCCAGAATGACCAAATGGATGATGAAATGCTCAGAGAAATCAAGGAAGCTAACAAAAGTTACAGCGCAGTAATAATAATGGGTGATTTCAATTACCCCGGTATCGACTGGGTCAGTGTCAAGTCAGGACATGCTAGGGAGATAAAGTTCCTAGATGAAATAAATGACTGCTTCTTGGAGCAGCTGGTTCATGAACCAACCAGAGGGGAAGCCATATTAGACCTAGTCCTTAGTGGAACACCAGATCTAGTGCAAGAGATAAGGGTGTTGGGGCCACTTGGCAATAGTGATCATAGCATGATCGCCTTTGATTTAATTAGTGGAGGAGGGATAGTAAGGAAATCCACAGTACTATCTTTTAACTTTCGAAAGGGAGACTATGATAAAATGAGGAAAACAGTTAAGAAAAAACTGAAAGGAGCAGTTGCAAAGGTTAAAGAAGTACATCAAGCTTGGGTGTTGTTGAAAAATACTATCTTGGAAGCCCAGACCAGCTGTATTCCACGCTTTAAGAAAAGTGGAAGGAAGTCCAAAAAACTGCCAGCATGGTTTAAAGGTGAGGTCAGAGAGGCTGTTGTTGCCAAAAAAGCATCTTTCAGGAAATGGAAAAAAGAGCCAAACGACGAAACCTAGGAACAGCACAAGCACTGGCAAGTCAAATGCAAGGCATTGATAAGGCAGGCAAAGAGAGAATTTGAGAAGAAACTTGCTGCGGAAGAAAAATGCGAAATAAAGACCTTTTCAAGTACATTCGTAGCAAAAAACACGTGAGAGAGTCAGTTGGTCCATTAGATGATAAAGGGGTTAAAGGAGCACTAAGAGGTGACAAGGCAATAGCGGAGAGACTGAATGAATTCTTTGCTTCGGTCTTTACTGAGGAAGATGTAGGGATGTTACTCATGACTGAAGTGGTATTTAAAGGTGCGGAAGAATTGAAGAAAATATCGATACATCGGGAAGATGTCTTACAACTATTAGATAAACTGAAGAGTAGCAAATCACCTGGGCCGGATGGTTTACATCCAAGGGTATTGAAAGAACTGAAATATGAGATTGCAGACCTGCTATCAGTAGTCTGTGAACTATCATTAAAATCATCTCTAATACCTGAAGATTGGAGGATCGCCAATGTAGCACCAATTTTTAAAAAGGGTTTCAGGGGTGATCCGGGAAACTACAGACCAGTGAGCCTGACATCAGTACCGGGAAAAATGGTAGAAACCATCATAAAGAATAAAATTACTCAGCATGTAGATAGTCACAACCTAATGGGAGACAGCCAACATGGCTTTAGACAAGGAAGATCTTGTCTTACTAATCTGTTATGTTTTTTTGAAGGAGTGAATAAACAGTTGGACAAAGGTGAGTCGGTTGATATTGTGTATCTGAACTTTCAGAAAGCCTTTGACAAGGTCCCTCATCAGAGACTATTGGCAAAACTAAAGAGTCATGGGATAGGAGGCAGTGTACTATTGTGGATCAGGAACTGGTTAAAAGATAGAAAGCAGAGGGTAGGGCTAAATGGCCAATTTTCCCAATGGAGAAAGGTGAATAGTGGTGTACCCCAGGGATCTGTGCTGGGTCCGCTGCTTTTTGACATATTCATAAATGACCTGGAAAGTGGAATAACGTGTGAGGTTATCAAATTTGCAGATGACACAAAACTATTTAAAGTTGTTAAAACCCAAGAGGATTGTGAAAAATTGCAAGAGGATCTTGATAAAGTGGAAGACTGGGCATCAAAATGGCAGATGAAATTTAATGTGGACAAGTGCAAGGTTATGCACCTAGGGAAGAACAACCCAAACTATGGTTACACGATGCAAGGTTCCACATTAGGAACCACCACCCAGGAAAAAGATTTAGGCGTCATTGTAGATACCATGTTAAAACCCTTGGTCCAGTGTGCAGCGGCGGCCAAGAGAGCAAATAGAATGCTAGGTATGATAAGGAAAGGAATGGAAAATAAAACAAAAGATATTATAATGCCTCTATATCGTTCCATGGTGAGACCGCACCTTGAATATTGTGTGCAATTCTGGTTGCCGTATCTTAAAAAGTATATAGCGATTTTAGAAAAAGTTCAGAGAAGAGCCACCCAAATGGTAAAGGGGATGGAAGGATACTCCTATGAAGAAAGGCTAAAAAGGTTAGGGCTCTTTAACCTGGAAAAGAGACGGCTGAGGGGAGATATGATAGAAGTCTATAAATTAATGAACGGAGTGGAACGGGTAAACGTAGATCAATTGTTTACGTTACCAGAATATAGAAAGACTAGGGGACATGCAATGAAGCTACAGAATGGGATAGTGTTGACGGTGGAGGATCACATTTCTGTGACAACGGCAACAACACCAAACTTAAACTGCGCGGAAGAAAGGCCCGGCAATCTACTTCTGTATCTTGCCATGAAAACCCAATGGATAGTTACAACAAAAGAAATTGTGCTATGGTGCTGGAAGATGAGACCCCCAGGTCGGAAGGCACTCAACTAGCTACTGGGGAAGAGCTGAAGACTTTTCAGAGTAAAGCCAGCATTTATGATGTGGTTGGATCAAAGCCCTCGGGAAGCCTGACTGCTGATATAGCTGCGCATGAAATGAGAGTCAGAAGCTGTAAAGATGTCTTACGCATTGGAACATGGAACGTACGAAGCATGAACCAAGGAAAGTTGGAGGTGGTCAAGAATGAAATGGAACGTGTACAACTTGATCTGTTGGGTGTCAGTGAGCTGAAATGGACTGGCATCGGGCACTTTGCATCAGATGATCACATGGTCTACTATGCTGGAAATGAAAGACAAAGAAGAAATGGTGTTGCATTTATAATAAAGAAGAAACTTGCAAGAACTGTAATGAAATACAATGCAGTCAGCGAACGCTTAATCTCTATTCGTCTACAAGGACTGCCTATCAGCACAACTATAATTCAAGTATATGCCCCAACAACAGCTGCAGAAGAGAATGAAATTGAAGAGTTCTATGAACAAGTACAAGCTGAAATTGACAGAACATGCAAACAGGATATCCTGATAGTCATGGGTGACTGGAACGCAAAAGTTGGCAACAAAGAAGAAGGCAAAGTAGTTGGAAAATATGGACTTGGCAACAGAAATGAAGCCGGAGAAAGACTGATAGAATTCTGCAAGACCAATGATCTATTCATCTCAAACACCTTCTTCCAGCAACACAAGCGGCGACTGTACACATGGACCTCACCCAATGGATTGTATAAAAATGAAATTGACTACATCTGTGGAAGTCAACAATGGAAAAGCTTTGTAACATCAACAAAGACAAAACCTGGAGCTGACTGTGGTACAGATCATTAACTTATGCAAACTCAAGCTAAAGTTGAAAAAGAGCAAACCACTCATGAATGCAGCAAAATATGACCTTGAGAATATACCAATGGTATTTAAAATCTGCCTGCAAAATCAATTTGCTGCTTTAGATACAAATGACAGAGCTCCAGAAGAGTTATGGAATGACATCAAGAAGGTTGTATTAGAAGAAAGCGAGAAGTCTCTACAAAAGGTGAAAACGCAAAAATGGCCAAAATGGATGACGGAAGAAACTCTGAAAATTGCCCAGAAACGCAGAGAAGCTAAAGCCAGAGGAGAAAGAAAGACAATCGCAGAACTCAACAGAGATTTCCAACGTGCAGCAAGACAGGACAAGGAAAAGTACTACAATGACACTTGCAAGGAAATAGAAGCAGAAACTATTAGAGGAAGAACAAGATCGGCTTTCCTAAAGCTACGAGAGTTAAAGAAAAAGTTCCAGCCTCGAATTGGAATGTTACAAGATGCTCAAGGTTCTATGTTGAATGATGCTGAGAAGATCAAGAAAAGGTGGAAGGAATATACAGAGTTTTTATATGATAAAGATCAAGTGGATCAACAGCCATTTCAACCTATACCTTATGATCGGGAACCATTGGTGATGAAAGAAGAAGTTGAAGCAGCATTGAAAGCTTTATCAAAGAACAAAGCACCAGGCATTGATAGCATTCCCATAGACGTATTGCAGCAATCTGATGCAGCTGTTACCATACTTACAAGGCTCTGCCAAGAAATATGGAAGACAACATCATGGCCAACTGACTGGAAAAAGATCTGTGTTTATACCAATACTAAAGAAAGGTGATCCAACTGACTGTGGAAATTATCGCACAATCGCTCTGATCCCACATGCCAGCAAGATTCTACTGAAGATTATTCAAAAGAGACTACAACCATACCTGGAAAAGAACTACCCAACGTGCAAGCAGGGTTCAGGAAAGGGCGAGGAACGAGAGACATCATTGCGGATGTGAGATGGATCCTTGAAAAGACTAAAGAATACCAAAAGGATATCTATTTGTGCTTTGTCGACTATAGCAAGGCTTTTGACTGTGTAAACCATGAGAAACTCTGGGCCACATTAAGAAGCATGGGTATACCAGAGCACCTGATCGTTCTCTTGCGAAATCTGTACATTGATCAAGAAGCAACAGTTTGAACGGAACAAGGAGAAACAGAATGGTTTAAAATAAGCAAAGGTGTAAGACAAGGCTGCATACTTTCCCCCTACCTGTTTAATTTATATGCAGAACAAATCATCAGAGAAGCAGGATTGTATGAAGATAACAGAGGTGTGAAGATTGGTGGAAGACTCATCAACAACCTTCGCTATGCTGATGATACCACATTACTGGCTGAAAGTGAAGATGATCTGAAACATTTGCTTCTCACAATCAAAGAACATAGTCTCAAAATGGGCCTGCACCTTAATGTAAAGAAGACAAAGATCATGACAACTGGCATAATCAACAGGTTCATCGTTGAAGGAGAAGAAATTGAAATTGTGAACAACTTTAACCTACTTGGATCAACTATCAATAAAGAAGCAACAAGCAGTCAAGAAATCAGACGACGCATTGCTCTTGGCAGAATGGCTATGAAAGACCTAGATAAGATTCTCAAGAGCAGAGATGTCTCTCTCCATACAAAGATTCGACTTGTTCAAGCCATGGTATTTTCAATAACATCATATGGATGTGAAAGCTGGACGGTGAAAAAGACAGACAGGAAGAAAATTGATGCCTTTGAATTATGGTGCTGGTGGCGAATGCTGTGTATACCATGGACTGCCCGAAGAACAAACCAATCGGTACTAGAGGAGATCAAACCTAAGCTTTCTTTAGAAGCTCAGATGACAAGACTTTGACTTTCATACTTTGGACACATCATGCGAAGAGAGAGATCATTAGAGAAAGACATCATGCTTGGCAAGGTAGAAGGTCAACGCAAAAGAGGAAGGCCAGCAATGAGATGGATCGATACAATAACAGCAGCTATGGGTACCAGTCTGTCAACAATGAGCCGCCTGACTGAAGACCGAACACAATTTAGGATAGCTATCCAGAGGGTCGCCATGAGTAGATTCCGACTCGACGGCACTTAACAACAACAAAAGAAAATATTTTTTCACTCAACGTGTAATCAAACTCTGGAATTTGTTACCGGAGGATGTAGTAAAGGCTGTTAGTGTAGCTGGGTTTAAAAAAGGTTTGGACAAGTTCCTGGAGGAAAGGTCCGTAAACCATTATTAAGAAGTGACCGAAGATATCAATGCTTGACCCAGTACAAGCATTGCGGAACCTGTGTCTTTTGGGGAAACTGCTAGGTACTGTAAACGGGGGCGCTGGGTGAGAATGTCCATAGTCTTGGCAAAGGCAAATATTAATATGACTTGCAAAGGATTGTGGGAAATGTAGTCCATTCATACCAGACTCAGCCGTTCACATTAAATTAGTTGTGCTTGCTCGAGTGTAAAGCCAAGAAGATATTTTATTTATGGGGTTATTTCTCCCAACACAGATATACTTGGTAGCACATAAAAAGGAATACTTGCTTTCAGTATTATACTTAGAAAAACAAATAAGAAAAAAACAACAGCTGAACTTGTTAAGCAATCAAATCAAAGCATAAAGACCTTGATGGAAACAGAAAGGTCTTTTCTGTAGGCTTCTGCTAATATCTTCTTAGCAGTGCTTCAAAGGACAAACAAAACCCACAAAGTAGGAAAAAAGCTGTTCTTTTTCAGGGATAACTTCTTGTATCTTCACACACACTCAGAAGTGTCCCTTCAGAGCTCACAGGCAATTAGGCAAGGCTCAATTGCTAACAATTACCAGCTGAAAACCTCTTGGCTGGTTTACTTTCTATTACGTGGCTCAAATCCTACTCAGAAGCTTTTCTGAGTAGATTAAAGAACAGGTTTATATTTCTTTGTAATGGTTGTTGTATTTTGTAACAGCATATTACCACAGAAGTTTAGACAGAGAGCAATCCATGTATTCAAAGTCCCCATTTATAACATCTTCCCCTTCTTCAACTATCATGGGTTCAATATCATGGATTGGCACAGAGGAATTTCTCAATGGAACACTCTCAGGACAATACTTGTTTCCCTGCTGTCTTCCCAGTGAAGAGCTAGGACATAGATCAGTGTTCATACCTGAGCTTCCATTGCTGTTAGAGTTCCTCTCTAAATATCCTGGCCAGTATGTAGTCCAGTTCTTATGTCCAGCCTTCCAATCAAGATCCCTGGACACTGGATCTCTCTTCACATACCTTCTTGCACTGGTCTTAGGGTCCCTTCCAAGTGCAGCCGTCTCCCTCACAGGTGCCGTCCGGGGATTCCTGGCTCTGCAACCCCACTCCTCTGGCTTTCCCCAGTCCAATGGTGTATGCTTGCCTCTGGAATGCCTCCCAGTATACGCACTGCTATGGACTCCTTTAGACCTCCCAAATGCTTTTCTCTTCTTTCTTCCAAAGTGTTTCTTTCTCTCTCTGTCCGTCAGCTCTGGCTTCTGCTGATGATGATGATGGTCAGGATGATCAAGGTGCTTCTGATGATCAAGAAGATGCTTCTGATGATCAAGATGATCATTCTCTGTAGAATAAGCTTTTCTTTTATCCTGCTTAGATGAATGCTCCACCCTAGCACAGCGCAGCTGTGCTGAATCAAGCCCTGCCCTTGGAGATGAGTGCTTGGGGATTACCTCATAGCCCTCCTGATTGAACACACGTTTCCCCACTTCAGCTCTTCTAATGGCTGTTGGAAACCTGGTGCATTCTGGGACTGGTAGTCTTTTATGGAAACATTCTGTTTTATTATTTCTACCAGAACAGATAGGGTGCTTGTTCAGAGTCACTTCACTTCTATTATAACTCCTTCCTGAACTATGATAAGCTTCCTTATCACAGTACATATGACCTAGATTGGCCACTGTTGGAAACAGAATACTGGGCTTGATGGACCTTGGTCTGACCCAGTATTGCATATCTTATGTTCTTATGTTCAGTGTTGCCTTTTGATCGGTAGAGTATGGTGTTTTGTGAATCCTGGTAGTGCTGTTATGATACGGCGGGTTTGCTATGAGTTGTAAATGGGCAGTGTTTGTAGTAGTTCCTAATGTGCCTGGCGGTTGGCACTGGATTATAGTAATGTATAGTATAGTAAGAGACATGTTTACTAAAAGTTAGTGTATGGTAACATTATGCAAATATTTATGCAAATGAGGCCCCGCACCGAGTCTCCGCACATGGCCCCACACCCCCCTTGGGCCGCTCCTGCCTATACATAAATTATCTTATCACAGGTTTAAGAGGAGAAAAAAGCATGTCTTTGTCCTCTCCATCACATCAACAGTCAAAAAAACTCCTTTAACATTATTTATATTTCGCAGTACGCTTTTTCAAGGAGTTTCAGTAAAGATGCTAAGGGGGAGAATACTGAGTCGACGAAATGTTTGGCGTCGGGGTATGAATAGAAATCTATATGATCTGAATCAAGATTTGAATTATGCTATGGAGACCATCCAATTAAGTTGTATCAATGACACTATAAAGCAAATTGAGTAATGACATGCTTCAGAAGGGAGGAATGTTTATACTGTTTGAAATGCGGATTTGAAATGGTTGGAAAAAACTTGCAAATATAAATATAAATAATGTTAAAGAAGTTTTTTTGGCTGTTGATGTGATGGAGATGACAATGACATGCTTTGTATTGTCTGTCTGACCCGTGTAATCTGAAGCCTTTTTTCTCCTTTTAAATCTGTGATAAGATAGTTTATGTATAGGACTGTAATACCTAACCTATGTTTAGTTTAGTAGAGTGATGTTTTGTTTTGTTGGATTGAATATGTTTCACTCTGGAATTGAGGATTTTGATTTGTGTTACCACAATGGAAGTAGTAAATGATGACAGATAAAGACCAGCATGATCCATCCAGTCTTCCCAGTAAGGTGCTTTTATTCAGAGCTGTAATTGCTGGTCCATGCGGGTTACCCCCTACTCTGTGTCACAGACGTTTTGCTTTGAGCAGGACTGCTCCTCTTCCAGGCATCTGCCATCCTTTCCATGAAAAAGTACTCCCAGATGTTGCTTTTAAGTTTGCCTCCTTGTAGCTTCATTTCAGGTCCTCTAGTATTATAGCGTCCATGCCTTTGAAATAGATTTGTTTGTTCATTAATACCTTTCAAGTATTTAAAGGTCTGTATCATTTCTCCTCTGTCTCTCCTTTCCTCTATGGTAGGAGTTCTCACCCCAGTCTTTGGGACACATGTGGCCAGTCAGGTTTTCAGGAAACCACTATGAATATGTATGAGAGAAATTTGCATGCACTGCCTCCATTACATGCAGATCTCTCTCATGCATATTTATTGTGGTTTTACTGGCTAAGTGTGTCCCAAGGACTGGGTTGAGAGCACCTGCTCTAGGGTATATTTTTTTTATTTATTTTAAGCACTTATAAGAACCACCTTCACGTATTAGTTATAAATAATTCCTATTTATAACTATGTGAAAACTGAAACCATAATTATATCTCAGAATGCTAATATCCTGTTGCAAAATAGCTTATACTTGGCTGGTAAGATAGTCCCATTGGTTTCTAAGTTCACTATTTAGAGTTTGTATTGGATGCTGATTTATCAATGAGAGCTCAGGTGACCAATGTATTTTATAGCACATTTCATAGAACTATGACTGTTATGTGACCTTAAATGTTTTCTGAAGGCTAAGGATTTTAGAATGGTTGTACAAATGCTGACTTTGCCTTTCTTGGATTATTGTAGTGGAGGCTGATTCCGATCTGTGCACATTCGGGCCATCCAGATGCCCAAAAGATGGACAGGGCCAATTTGTACCCGATTCCGCAACTGTGGGGGCTGGACGTTCCCATGGTTGCGGAATAGGGCACTTAGACTGCCTGGCATGCACCCAATTCAGAGTAGGGAGACATTTTGTGCATTGCTCAGCCAGTCCTCCCAACACTCAGGCTGGTATGCTGGTACAGCGGCATCCTATTGCTATGGCACCAGCACATCCAGCCGGAGTTGGACAGTGCCCAGAGATCAAATAGCCCCTTCACCCTGCCATCCACCCTCAGGGGAGCCCCCAAGGCCAGGATTGGGTGGAGGATTCACCCCCATGGTGGTGCGATGGGCTAGAGGGGCTGCAGCCTGCAATCGGTGCAGCATCCGGCACTTCTAGGTACCTTCTAGGTGGAATAAGCCAGGCATCCGAGTCAATGCCAGGGGACATACAGAGGCATGACCTGAATGGCCTCTGTAGATCCCGGTGCCTGGCCATATCACCACTGCTGCCTCCTGCCCCCATCCAGCTCTGCCATGTGGGGAACCAAAGGCTCAGATACAGTTCCAGAGATAAACATGGGTTGGGTGTCCAACCCGGACATCCAACCATGCTATTCAGCGATCAGAATGACCCCTGAGGAGGCCGATTCTGATCTGTGCATGTCCGGGCCATCCAGACACCCAAAAGATGGATGGGTTCAATTTGTTTCCAATTCCGCAACTGCAGGGGCTAGATGTTCTCATGGTTGCCGAATAGGGCACTTACATGGCCAGGCATGCACCTTTTCAGAGCAGGTAGATGTCATGTGCATTGCCCAGCCAGCCCTCCCAATGCTCTGGCTGGTGTGCTGGTGCAACAGCGTTCCATTGCCATGGCACTGGCACATTCAGCCAGAGTCGCACAGTGCCCAGACACGGAACAACCCCTTCACCCCACTGTCTTGCCCTCGGGGGGGGGCCCCCAAGGCTGGGATTGGGTGGCAGATTCACCCCCACAGCGGTACGATGGGGTAGGGGGGCTGCAGCTCACAATTGGCGTGGCACCTGTCACTTATTCCACCATGTAGTGGTCCAATATCGCCGCTACATGGTTAGCGGCAGTCACCACCTCCACTCCACCCTGGAATTCCCCAAACACACCCTAATGCTAACCAGATAGCATCAGGGCACATAGGAGACTTAGTAGGGAATATTTAACAGCACTTACCATGCCTTTTGAATATGGGGCCCTTAGAGTCTTTAACTTCCTTCCCCATAATAGAGGGCTTCTCTTGAGTCTCCTTAGCCAGGATCTCTTGAGAGGAAATTTGTTCTACTCTTTGAACTAGAGTGGAAATGTCCAGAGAACAATTGGCAACAGTTCCATCAAGTTTAATTAACATAGCCCAAATAGATTGCAACGATACTTCCAATGGAACTTGACTCACCATAGAAGCAGGGAGGACTTCCGAATGACTTCTCTTCTCCTGAATCAGTGTCATAATCTTGGGCCTCACAGAAGCACCTGCCTTCCCAGAATCCAGTCCAACCATGATGGTTCAGTCCAGAGCCAGAGGCAAATGACATCAAATGTGATGTGGGGTCCCTGGCACTCACGCCCATTCCATCTCCAATGGAACCAGACAGCAGATTGTTGGTAATAAGACTGGGGCCAAAATGCTCCAAGCCAACTGGGGAGCCACTTAAATGCAATCATGGTTCACCAGTTGACTTCCGCTCAAGCACAGGGGTCTCCCCATAAGCGTCCCACACAGCTGAGCAATTCCTCTCAGCTTTCTCCATCTCCAGAGCCTTCAGAAGGAATGCCTCCATCTTTAGCTGCCCCACCATAGAGGAAGCAGCTGTGTCTGGCTTAGCCAGGCTTTTCCCTTTTTGCATTTAGGAGCCATAGGTAAAGAAAAAAAGATAATGTGAGGAACAGCTCAAGAGAGAACCTCCTGTGGTGTCACCATCTTAACTCCGCCCCCCTGAAAGAAAAAAAACGAATGAACAGTCTTGAAATACAGAAAAATGGAGAAGATCAGGAGGAGGAAATGTTCATACCTAAATTCTTTCCAGCTAGTTAGAAGATTGGGACTATTTTCTTGATCATGAACACTTGTTGAAACTTTTACCTAGTTTTGAAAAAAGTAGAATTAGGATGGTATAAACAAGGGATAGGAATCTCAAAGAGATTGTGAGATCAGCAGATATAGGTGGAAGAGCATGTCTCTCAGAGAGAGATGCACTAAGGGAACATACAAAGCGTGGCCACTGCCAAATATGCATCATTAGTGTGAAGTGCTTACATATATTGTTATTGTCTGCTTTCCCTCTTTAATGCACTCTTTCATGCTTGATAATTGTGTTGTTTTGATTGTAAACCATTTTAAATAACCTTTTTTGATTAAGAAGGTGGTCTATAAAAACTTTTAAATAAATATTTATTTATTTATTTAACAGGTTGTGCTATACTATTTTTCTACCAGTCAAAACGGTTTACATGGAACTAGATGAATACAATGAACTTAAACAACTGAGTGACATAAAACTTATGAGTAACAGGAGGTAACAAGCAGCTTAGAGTAAGGTATCAAAACTATTTAAACAGAATGGGCTAGTGGGGAGTGGGCTGGGGTATCTGAGGGGAAGGTTTAGGGAGGCTGGGTGGGAGAAATTCCGTTTGTGAAAGTTCATGTTGCGTTGGATTCTGCTGGGAGTCAACACTGAAGTGTTCTTGAAAGAGGTAGGTTTTTAGTTTCTTTCGGAAGTCTATAATTGAGTTGATGTTTCTTAATGAGGGGGGTAGTGAGTTCCAGAGGGTGGGGACATAGAGTGTGAATGCTCTAAGTTGTATGCTTTGGTTGCTCTTGCAAATCTGGGAAGGGAGGTTGAGGAGATTTTGTGCGCTATTCTGTCTTGGTCTGTTGGCCTTGGGAGTGTGGATTAGTGTTTGCAGGTACTCAGAGGAGTGGTTGTTTAGTGCCTTATGGTGGTGAGGATCTTGTATTTGATTCTTGAGCTGAAGGAGCGGAGGAGTTTGAGGAGTGGAGTGATGTGAGTCTGTCTGGATGCTCGGCAGATGGTACGTGCTGTAGTGTTCTGGGTGAATTGTAGTGGAAGAAGAGCGTGCTTGGGTAGGTCTTGATATATTGAGTTGCAGTAGTCGAATAGTGGAGTGATAGTGGCTTGGCAGACTGAGCGGCATGTTTCGATAGTTAGGAGGGGACATAGGTTTTGCAGCATTCTGAGCTTGTAATATGTGTGGTAATATGAAAAACAAATGAGTGTAGTTATGGGAATGGATCAAAGGTGTACAAATTACATTGGGTGACCTCATGATCTTCCATTTATGTGATCTATGGCAGTGCTTCTCAACCCAATCTTCAGGGCACACCTAGGCCCTTTGGGTTTTCAGGATTCTCACAGCGATTCCATCCTCTGGTTTATGTTTATTCTTCATTTGACTTACCAGTGAAATTCATGAAATAGATTTGCATACAATGAAGGCAGTACATGAAAATTTATCTCATACATATTGGTTGTGGGAATCCTGAAAACCTGACAGGCCTAGGTGTGCCCCGAGGACTGGATTGCAAAGCACTGGTCTATGGGATAAAATGCCCATGTGGGAGGTTATATGTGGAGAAGACTATTAGAGCATTTAAGGTACAGATGTGAGATCACAAAAGTAAGTTGAATAGAAAGTTGAGATTGCATCAATTGTAAGACACTGTCTGGATAAAGGACATGAGTTTGGTGATCTTAGGTATTTTTTGTATTGATCATATCCCCAAGCAGATAAGGGGTGGGGACAGAAGCAAACAGTTATGAGCAAAGTTGGATTGTCCATTTGGGCAAAATGAAAGCTGAAGAGTTGAATGGGAATATGAATTAGATGCTGTGTATGTGACATGAAAGGAGGGATTGGTGCCAATAATGTTAAAAGTCTGCTGTGGCTGATATCAATTTACTGATTGGAATATGTGGTTGAAAGTTATGATTGGTCTTGAATTTAATGGGGGTGATGCATTTTGGGAGCACCCTGATTGTGAATGTTTGATTGTGAAGGAGTTGTATGAACAAAGGGTTTGATTGATGGATTAAGACTAAGGGGTGGGGTTTCCTCTTATTTTAAAGTGCATGAGAGGCAAGGTGGAAACAATTGAGTCTTTGAAATATAGCTGCGGTAAAGAAACATTTGTAGTTCGTTTTAGCCGTGCCATGTTGAGAAAGATCACTAAGCTCTGGCTTTGTGGTATGTGAGATCAATTGGGCATGAGAGATAGTAATACTCCTTCTGTCACTGTGTGTATGCGCGGCATGTTTGGAACAGCTTGTTTTGTGAGACCAAGCCGTGGTAAGGAAGATGTGATGATGGGGTTCAGTGTTAGAGGGGTTTTGGTATGGTTATTTAAGTTGAATTTTGGTGAAAGGAATCCCATAAAGTCTTGTTCATGTGGTAGTAGTTGATAATTGGATATTTTTATATGTGGTATGAAGTGAAAGTTATGTGGCTGAATATGAACAGCAGTTTTGCATAGAATGGGGTGCTGGGTATTAAATCTCAGGATGGAGGATCAATGGGACAGTGTTTTAAACATAGGATGTTTATAGGGGAAGCTCATATAAAGAAATAAAGTGGGTTGACAAAGATAATGGGGGAACAGATTTTTGAATATGGGGTATTGACATGTGCTTTATTATTTTTAGTCTAATTCTCCCTGATGCAGCACATGGCAAAACGGTGACAGTATCGGAGCTGACTGGAGTTGATATGGGAGCTGATAAAGGGAAGTATCCCTCTGAAGAATGTCAACAAGCAGGCAGAGTAACTGAGTACAAAGGACTGGGGAGAGGCAAGATGTGTTTGCACCGCTCATGACTACCTGTCTTTTATCTTTTGTTTAATTTTATCTTTTTGCTTCATTTAACTCTATTCTATGAAAATGGGATGAAATAGAAAGACACAGTAGTGCCCTCCCACACCCACAGTTGCTGTTACAAACAATAGGTAAACAATTTGTTGACAAAAAAATATTTCACTGTATCTTCTGGTTGTGCAATGGAACAGATACTGGCTGTTTTGTACAAAAAAAAGTGCACAGTACACCTTTCTCCACCATTGCTTAACCCTGGAATTACCGAGATTTTTTGCACACACTGAATACCGTTGGGGTCATAAATGACCCCACGACAAAATTTAATTGTTAGCCATGAAAAATTTAAACTAAACAGACAAAATATTATTCTGAATTAATTATTTATTATATAACGTTTAAATGTTTTGAAATTTAATGCTTTATCATAAAATCACATGAAGAAGAGTTGCCATGAAAGCAGTTTTTGCATGCACTTGATGAATACAGTAAAGTACTACAGTCATTTGCATGAGATGTCCAACATGTTGTAGAAGATTGTCACTGGCCAGCGTCTTGTCATTTGCTTTGTGATATACGTGCGCAACATTTGATTTGCCGTATCTACTCCACCTTTGCTAGAATTATAGTCCAAGATCATGCGTGTTTTTTTGTCTGGACGTGTGTTATCTACTTCTTCTTGATCATGCAAACTGCTCAGAAGAACAACCACTTTTCCTTTCTTCGGGCAATAGGAAACCAGAGTGGCATCATCGTGAAAGGCAAACAGTGAAGTGAATACCTCTCGGCCCTTTGCTGTTACAAATTCTGGAGGTAATTCTTTTCTGTTCTTTCGAATTGTCCCCAAAAATCTCATTTGTTTTTCTAGCAATTAAACTGCAGAAGAAATTGTCAACATTAACATTTCTGCCAGATCGCGTCAATCCTTCAGTGAGTTGCAGCACAAGCCTTTCACCCTGTTTCTGTTCCCTGTTTTGTCCGAGTTCCCTTCCTATATAAACTTGAAGACGCAGAACATATGATGTTGCACTGTCACACAACATCCATAGCTTTATGCCATACTTCCCAGGTTTGCTGGGAATATATTGTCTGAACGGAACACGGCCACGAAATGTAAGCAGTTGCTCATCCACGGTAACATTTTCACCAGGAACAAAGGCGTCACTTAGAGCTGCTTCCCAGGTATCAAAAACATGTCTGATTGGAGCAAGCTTATCCATGCTTTGTTGTTCACACCTGTTGGTTGCATCATCAAATCTGAGAGCACAAGAAATTTGCTGAAAATGTTTACGGGCCATATTTTTGCTGAAAACAGAACGACCATCTTCAGGGTTCCACAACTGAACTATGGATTCATTTCATGACTCGTACACGCCTGAGAGGATCAAAAGTCCAAGAAAACGTTGAAATTCTCTGTCTGTCAAATCTTTCCAGGTGTCATCATAAATGTCTCTTCCTTGTTTGCTCGTCCACATCATGATTTCATTCAATAAGTTCTTCCTCATGAACAAGTGGAATGCTGCAAGAAGGCCATCAATATTTCATACAGCATACCTTGTAGGACCTTGTGGAACGGGCATGACATTAGCTCTGGTGTATCTTCCAGAAGCTTGCTTTATAGGTTTCCTGTTCCATGATGTGGCATCCTTAGATACATAGGCTTCAATGGCAAAATTTGTGCTTATAGTTGATGACCTCTTAGCTCCTCTACGACCACAACTAAGATTCCTCACAGATGATACTGACACCGAGGACTCCTGCCTTCTTCCCCATCCAGCACAGCCTCGACCTTTGCCTTGACCTGTAACTTGACTCTTTGCTGCAGGCAATGTTACCGGCTCAACATCAGTCTCACATTCACTTGGCGACCAACTGCTGTCGCCATCTGAATCATGACTACCATCATCAGATTTATCGCCCGAACATGGCTGATATGCTTCTTTGCATGCTGAATATGCTGCATCATCAGACGACTGAGAGCCGTCACTGTCAGCATCTCTTTGCAATATTTCTCTTACTTGGGCAGCTGAATACTTTCGTTTTGACATCATAAACAATAACCTAAAATAAATAAACAAAGATAAAGTTGAATAAAACGCAAAGCAGTTTTACTATAGGTGTACAATAATCGTGATGAATCAGAAATAATGAGAGAACATATGATATCAATTACAGAAAATGTGTAATTTTCATAAAATAAGAGTACAAAATATAAATGATACATAATTAGTGATAAATACCTTTGTCAGATCAAAAAATTCACAAAACTGCAAATTGTATCATGATCCAAACCGGGCGTAAGCAACTTGGGTCAAAAATGACCCCACTGGTACTCTGTGCTGCAATTCATCACTAGCGTCACCTAGCGGATAAAAATTATTCCTCTCATGGTGCAATATAAAGAGAATATTGACATGTGAAAAGTCATAAAAAGATTGCATTCTTATGTTTATGTTTATGTCTATTTAGCTTGATATACCGCAGTTCCAGTTAGAGCATGGCGGTTTACAAAAATCAATCAATATACAGGAAGGCCAATGGGCCGGAAAATGAAAGGAAGTTACAAAGTATGACAGGAAAGCACTCAAGACACTTAACTAGACATGGGTAAGGAGAGAGGGAGACAGGAGAGAGGAGGAGAGGGAAGTCACACAAAAAGGGAGGGGAGGTCAAAGGCAGTGGAGAAAAGATGTGTTTTCAGATCTCTTTTCAAAGTAGGATAGTGTTGCTCGAGTCTGAGGGAAAGGGGCAGAGAGTTCCAGTAGGCAGGGCCAATAAAGAAGAAGGTGGGGGAACGTGTGGATTGTAGATAGGCACGTGACGGAGATGGGAAGTGAAGACGGTTGATGTGAATTGAATGAATTGCGCGAGTGGGAGTATGAAATTGAAGTAGGTCTGCCAGATATAGGGGGGTGCGGTTATATAAGACTTTGTGAGCCAGTGTGAGGATCTTGTAGCGTATGCGAAATTGCAGGGGGAGGCAGTGTAGGTGAAGAAAGAAAGGGGTGACATGATCACGAAGTGAGGAGTGAAAGATAAGGCGTGCAGCAGTGTTTTGAATACGTTGAAGGCGGTGAAGTTGTGAAAGAGGAAGCCCAGCAAGGACTGAGTTGCAGAAATTGATGCATGACATTACCAAAGAGAGAAGAAGGGTGGTGAGGGTTTCAGGGGTGAGAAAGGGGCGAATGGACCGTATCTGTCGAAGGAAGAAAAAGGAGGTCTTTGTAATGTGGGAGATGTGAGCATGAAAGGAGAGGTTGGAGTCAAAAATTACACCTAAATAGCGAAAACTTGTGACAAGAGGAATCGACGAGCCTGAGAAAGAGGGGGTGATCAGAGGAGAAGGACTGCCATGAGTAAACCAGATGGCTACTGTTTTCACAAGATTGAGATGCAGACAATTTAGAGTGAGCCAGTGAGCGACAGCTGAAAGACAAGAGTTGAGTGGGCCAAGATCAGGATGAAGGGGGAAGGGGTGATATAGAAAGAGCAAGTCGTCAGCGTAATAGAATGCGGAAATAACAAACTGCTGGACCAGAAGTGCCAATGGTGCTAGGAATATATTGAAAAGAAGAGGTGCCAAAACAGATCCCTGAGGGACACCACAGGGCAGTGGAAAGGAGTCGGAAGGAGTGGGTGGGGCAGATGATGAGACTACTGTGCAAGAGCGGGAGGAGAGAAAAGAGTGAAACCATTGATAGACTGTGCTACGGAGACCAGCTTCACGTAAATGAGACAAAAGAAGAGAGTGATCCACTAAATCAAAGGCCGCTGAGAGGTCTAAGGATACCGCCACCGAGAGGTCACCATGATCGTGAGCTACATGGAGTTTGTTAAGGAAACCCAAGAGGACAGTCTCTACACTGTGACCTTGTCAGAAGCCTGACTGATAGGGGTGATGGAAGTGAATAGAATTGAGGTGCTGTGAGAGTTGTGCGAAGACTGTTTTCTCAAGTATCTTAGAGAGGAAGGGAAGGTTGGAAACTGGGCAATAATGAGCAGGAGACTGTGGATCAAGAGAGGGCTTCTTCAGGCTAGGACAGATAAGAGCATGTTTCCAGGGTTGGGGAAAAACACCTGTGGAGAGACTGGCATTAATCATGGTGAGGATATGGGGAATGAAGGCAAGGGAGGGAATGAGAAGCCAGGAAGAAGGAATAGGGCCAAGTAGGCAGAACGCTTTGTTAGAGGAGGATATTAATCCTACAAGTTCTGAGGTGGAAATAGAATGAAAGGATGTCCAGGTATGAGAAAATTGAGACGTTGAAGATGGGGAGACAGGGGGAGGAGAAGAGATGGGTGGGGGACAATGAGACAAGGACTTTCGTAAGTCCAGAACTTTGTTGTTAAAGAAGGTTGCAAGTTGAGAAGGAGGAGGAAGTGATGGAGGTGGAGCAGGAATAGAACTGGACTGTAGGTATGTAAGAGACCTGATGACCGTATACAGGTGACGGGTCTGATTAGGTGCAGAGGAGATAGCGGTGGAGAAGTAAGATCGTTTAGCTTTGTGAACTTGTGATCGGTAGTGGGCATAGTTAGTCTTAAAGTTGGTCAGGGTAGATGAAGAGGGTGATTTCCACCAGAGGCGCTCTGCATGACGGAGGTGAGTCCGGAGAAGATGGAGACCAGCATGGAACCATGGTTGAGAAGAGCGATGGGATATGGGATGTGGCTGAAGAGGAGCCAGGCGATCGAGAGCAGCAGAGAGGCAGTAAAACCAGGTAGAGGCCTGTGAGGTTGGGAAGAGGGATAGAAAATCTGAAGGCAGGAGATCCGGTGCAGATGGAAAGTTCTGGAGGGTAAGGGGGGTAATATGGCAAGAGAGTTGCTGTGTGGAGGAAGGGGGTAAGAGAGGAGCCTGGGAAGGTAAGGTGGATGGAGGTAAGGAGCAACTGAAAGTTCGGCAAAAATGATCAGTCCAAGGTAGAGGGATGGCCTGAAGAGACTGTATGTGTAAGGAGAGAGAGAGTGAAGAAAGAATGAGATCTAGAGTATGACCTGCAGAGTGGGTGGGAAGAAAGACGTGCTGATGAAGAGACAAGTCTTGCATGAGTGAGATAAAGGAGAGATCCCTAGAGGAGGAAGGAGAGTCCAAATGAAGGTTAAAATCTCCTGTAATGAGTAAATGGGGGAAGATCAGTGATAAATCAGAAATTGATAAAAGGAGGGAGTCCCAGAGATCAGAACGGAGGCCGGGAGGGGAGTATACAAGAAGTATATGGAGAGGAGATAGGGCAGCGATGGCGAACCTATGGCACGCGTGCCAGCTGTGGCACGCGAAGGCCTTGCAGCTGGCACGCGGGTAGGTCCGCAAAAAATAAAAAGCTGGCTCTGGCTGCTGCCGCGGACGCGGCAGAGTGCAGTGTCCCACGGGGCCCCCTCCGCCCGCTAAGCCCCTCTGCAAGGGCTTTCAGATTCGCGAGGGAGAGCGTCTCCCTCGCATCTCTGTTAAGCCCGCAGGGGCTAATGGGAAATTTCCCATCAGCCCCTTTAGACGCGAGGGACTGATGGGAAATTTCCCATTAGCCCCTGCGGGCTTAACAGAGACGCGAGGGAGAAGCTCTCCCTCGCAAATCTGAAAGCCCTTGCAGGGGGGCTTAGCGGGCGGAGGGGGCCCCGCGGGACATTGCATTCTGCCGCTGCTGTGGTAGCGGCATCAGCCAAAGCCAACTTTTTTTTTTTTTTTTAATATGCCATGGGGGGGGGGGGGGGGTTTGGAATGGTAATGGGCTGGGGGGGGTAGGACTGCTAATGGGCTGGGGGGGGTTAGGACTGCTAATGGGCTAGGGGGGGGGGTAGGACTGCAAATGGGCTAGGGGGGGGGGAAGCGGGTAGGAATGCTAATGGGCTGGGGGGAGGTGTAGGACTGCTAATGGGCTAAGGGGGGTAGGACTGCTAATGGGCTAGGGGGGGTAGGACTGCTAATGGGCTGTGGGCTGATGGGGGCTGTCTGGAAATGGGGTGATGGGGGGTTAGGACTGGTAATGGGCTATAGGGGGGGTTAAGACTGCTAATGGGCTTTGGGCTGATGGGGGCTGTCTGGAAATGGGGTGATGGGGGTTAGGACTGATAATGGGCTATGGGGGGGGGGCTAGGACAGGAATTGGGCTGATGGGGAGGGGTTAGGACTGGATGGGCTGTGGGCTGTTGGGGGGGTTAGGACTAGTAATGGGCTATGGGGGATTAAGACTGGTAATGGGCTGTGGGCTGATGGGGGCTGTCTGGAAATGAGGTGATGGGGGGTTAGAACTGCTAATGGGTTATGGGGGGGTTAGGACTGATAATGGGCTAAGGGGGGGCTAGGACAGGAAATGGACTGATGGGGAGGGGTTAGGACTTGAGGTGGGCTGATGTGGTTAGGACTGGTAATGGGCTGTGGGCTGATGGGGGGGGGTTAGGACTGGCAATGGGCTGTGGGGGGCTGACTGGAAATGGGCTGATGGGGTTAAGACTGGAAGTGGGCTGATGGGGGGTTAGGACTGGTAATGGGCTATGGGGGGGGTTAGGACTGATAATGGGCTATGGGGGGGTTAAGACTGGTAATGGGCTTTGGGCTGATGGGGGATGTCTGGAAATGGGGTGATGGGGGGTTAGGACTGGTAATGGGTTATAGGGGGGGCTTAAACTGAAAATGGGGTGGGGTGATGGGGGTTTAGGACTGGAAGTGGGTTGATGGGGGGCTAGGACTGGTAATGGGTTGGGGGGTTGCTATGACTGGAAATGGGCTGAGTGGAAGGGGAGGCTTGAACTGCAAATAGCTGATGGGGAGGGAGCTTGGAATGGAAATGGGCTGTGAGGGAAGGGAGCTAGGACTGAAAATGGGATGATGGAGCAGCTAGGATAGGACTGGAAATGGGCTGTTGGGGGGAGCTAAGATTGAAAATGGGCTGTGGTGGGGGCTTGAATTGAAATGGACTCATGGAGGGGCTAGAACTGGAAGTAGGCTCATGGGGGGGGCTTGGACTGGAATTGGACTGAGTGGAGGGGAGCTATGATTTGACATGGGCTGATGGGGGGCTAGGATTGGAAATGAGCTGATGAAGGGACTCAGACTGAAAATGGATGGGGGAGCTAGGACTGGAAATGGGTTGATGGGGGGCTAGGACTGGAAATGGGCTGATGCAGGGACTAGAAAGGAATGGATGCTGGGTGAGACTGGAACTAGAAGGGAGCTGATGTTGGGGAGGATTCGTCTGGGATGGGGCTGGGAGAGTAAATGGAGAGGGGAAAAATATTTTGTGTGGGAGGAATGAAAAATCTACAATTGGCCGGGTATTGGGAGAGTAAGTGGGGATTGAGGATGGAGCGGTAAAATTTGTGTGGATGCAATAGGAATGAGGAAAGAGCAAAAGGAGAAAGATTAGTATGTTAAAGCAGATGTAGAGAGAGAGAATGGAAAAAAAGACTAGAAGAGAGAAGAAAGAACAAATGGACAGCAGACGATGGAGAGTTAGCAGAAAACATGAAGAAACCAGAAGAAAGTGGCTGGAGCAATTGCAACTGAAAAAAAATGCACAAAAGGTAGAAAGATATCTCTTTATTTTGAATTTATTAACTGGAATATGAAACCTCTGGGAAATGTGCATCATTAACGTCTGTGCTTTGTTTGGTACAAGAGGAAATTAATTTATAGTTTTATTTCTACAGTGTTGTACATTCCAAGTTTGGCTTTTGGGGTTCCCAGTTTAATTATTGCCTTCCTGTTTCTAAATTGTGATTCCTTGTTTGGTGATGGTCTATGTTCTGCATGTGTAACTGAGCTGAGGTTTAATTGACGTGCTGGCACTTTGAGGAAATTCTTTGGTTTTGTGCGGCAGTTTGGGCACTCGGGCTCAAAAAGGTTAGCCATCACTGAGATAGGGTATGAAGGCGAATGAGTAGGGCCTCAGGATAGTGCAGGGCAGGGGATGAGATCTGTGCGAAAGGAATAGAAGCACGAAGTATAATAACCACTCCACCGCCCACGTGACCTATGCGGGGGACAGAGATGGCAGAGAAGTCAGGGGGAAGACAGCGGGCCAAGAGGGGATCTTCCCCTTCTTTCAGCCAGGTTTCTGTAAGAAGAAGGAGGTTCAGGGATTCGCGGACAATAAGGTCCGAGACCAAGAGAGTTTTGGAACGCAAAGATCGGCAGTTGAGGAGACCTAATTTGAGGGGAAGGGTGCTGGCAGCAGCCTGCAATTGAGGTGGGTGGGAAGGATAGGGGGATACACGCTAGACAAGGTTGGCAGGACAGCGGTAGAGAGATCATGGAGATAGAGGGTGAAAAGTTGGGGGGATAGGACGGTTACCCCAAAAAAAACAGTATAGGATGCATGGAAGCAGAGATGGAGGTGGAGATTGGTACTGGATGAAGTACATAGGAGCTACGAGAAAACCCTACCTGAGAGGGAAGAGACATAGCTTGAGTGCAAGAAATAAAGAGAGAAATAAACTATACACTAAGTCCATGATACGAAGAAATTGTTCTCAGGAGAGAGGAGGTGATTACCCCTGTGGAGGCACCCCAAGGAGCACGCCCAAGGAGCCTAATTCTTGAACAGCTAGTTTCCGAGATACGCGTTGTGAAACTTGCAATGGGGTCACTTTTGTCCCCATCAGTACTCCCAGGGTTAAGACAATAAAAGCAATTAAACAGGGAATTGTAAAGGCAGAATTTTTATTACCTCTATCTGACTTTCCCAATTCCCCCCACCATAGAGAGATACTCCCTGCCTACCAAAATTTCAACCATCTAGTTGTAAAAGCAGACACTGCAGCAATAAGGAGGCAAGAACACTCTGTTCCCTTAGAGCTAGGATTTTTTAAAAATATTTTTTGTGTGCTTTCAAGTAGCAAGCAAGCCTCACTAAACACTACCCTTTCCTCAGTGGCTCAAAGTCAGTTTGTGTTTGTGCTTTCAAGCCCTAAGCCCCAAGGAGCCTTTCCCCACCCTTTCAAAAACAGACCTGAAGCTGCTATTTTTCTCCTTTCCAATCTGAAGCCCAATAACCACCCCTTTTTCAGTGGCTCAAAGTCAGACTTGAAGAAGTCTGTGTTTTAAGCCCTAAGCTCCAAGGAGCATTTACCCATTCCCTCAAAAATAGACCCAAAGCTGCTATTTTTTCTCTTTCTCAATCCTAAGTCTCAGCAGCACCCCTTCCTCATCCTCTGAAAGTCACAAACAAAATGGTTCTCTGGGTCTCGGTCTGCATGGTGATTTCCAGCCCTGCTGTGATATCATGGCCCATGGGATTTGCAAACTCAGGCATATGTTTCTCTGGCTGCCTGTCAAAGGTTTGCAGCATGATTGGCTAAAGTGCCTCTTGCTGACTGATGGTGACACACTCCTTGACTTTCTACCTATACCAGGTTGGCTCCAGTATGCCTGGCCATGCCCATGAGCTTAACAAAAACTAAATTTAAAAATGTTGATTTCATGAAAAATTCCCAAGCATGAGCAGAATGACCCAAAAATCATGATTTTCATCTATCTTTACCATTTGAGTGAAAACTAATGCACATGTCTAGTGTATACCAACTCACAAATAAAGGCAGGTGTAAAAAGTATGCATATATGAAACAAAAATTCCCTTAGAAGGCAATAAATTTGGCCAATGAAATGTGTCAATGAGTAACCTTTCTAATCTGGTTCATATCCCTTTTCTCTCTCCCTCTTCTTCCTTTTTCATGTGCTTTGTTGATTGCACATTCTGACTTCAATAAGCTTGCCTTCATTCATGACCTCTTTATCTCTAATACTCTACATCTCCTGGTTCTAACTGAAACGTAGCTTCTCCCTGAAGATTCTGCTTCAGTCACTGCCCTCTGCTTCGGCCCATTGGCTTCGGCCCATTGGTTTCGGCCCATATGCTGTGGTGGTAGTGTTGGGTTCCTACTTTTTCATTCCTTTCAATTCCAACCTCTCCTTCTGCCTCTACCTAATTCTTATGCTTCCTTTGAAGTCCATGCTATCCGCCTATTTTCTCCACTACCTGTAGACCCCCAACAACTCAACCTCTACCTTTCTCATTGACTTTGACTCCTGGCTCTCTTCCTTTTTGGATGCGTCTTCCCCTTCCCTTATTCTTGGGAATTTTAACAGTCACATTCTGACTTTTATGCCTTAGAACTCCTTTCCCTAAGCCCTCATTCATCTTCCAATTGTGCTCTACTGCTCCTACTCACAAGCATGGTCACTGCCTTGACCTTGTCTTCTCCTCCAACTGCTCACCCTCAAACTTCTCTACTTCAGTTCTGCCCTTATCTATCACCTGCTTTCACCCTTAACCACCCCCCAATCTTGGTCTCGCCCTTTCTCCCAACCACAGAGTAGAGGAAAGCCATGGCCACACCAAAAGTATCTTCATACAAACAGTTAATTTGATGACCCAACTTGGCCAAGTTTCAGCACTCAGGCCTGCATCAGGGATCTATAGGAAATCTGTATAAAAGCAAATATAAATACATAAAAAGTATCATATAAAATATCCCACAAGAGATAACATATATAGACAAACAATATATATGAAATCAGGGAATCACACATAAAAAGCATAGAGGATTTTTTTTTTTGTGAAGGGAGAACAGCAATATATTTTTCAGATGGATACTGTGTTTCCCAAGGGGTTGAATAAAGAAACTGAATATCAAGTGTTTTTATAAAATGTCCCCTCCCTCTTCCCCTTCCCCCAATTTTTAACTTCTCCCCTCCAATTTCCTTCCCTCTTCCCCCTTTTCCTTTTTTTACTTTCCCTCCATCCCCCCTCCCTCCCCTCCTTTCCCCCTCTATGAATATAGGGCCGCTGTCCTAGCTAGCCATTTATAGTATTTTCTAATAATGTATTTTGATTTTCCTTTTGTTATGGCAACAGAGGTGGTTAATAATTTTTTGATATTATTATAATATAATATCCCTCTAACATGTTTTAATATTTGAGAGATTATGCTGTTATAATTACCCTGTCTATATGCACAATGTTACTTGTTGATCCATTGATCTATGGTAGACAAAACATGGAAGCATTTTTTTCCCTTTTTAATCTTTTGGAGTGATTGTTCACTATTTTTCTATTAATTTGCCATTCTTGTGGTTTTTTACACATCTGTTTTTGTTTTAACCATGAGGTGGATTTTTTTGGCTATCTTCATGCATACTTTCATTGGTTAGTTTCAATAGTACATGGTTTTAAAAAAGCGGTTTTAGCACTTTTGGATCATTTTGCAATAGGTTTTTAAGATTGCTTGGATAAGATGAAATATTATTTTTTATTGTTGTTTTCTTTTTGTCATGCCAAATAAGGAAGGAGGGGGAGGAGTCCTAGCTTTAACTAAGCATTTCAAACCTACACATGTGAGGTGTTTTTACTTCTACTCACGCTTGCATAATGATGAAGGTAGGTTCTGACTGCCGCTGGCTTTTAGGTTTTCTTATGCCATACTTAAAGATTTCACTTGCATACATCATGATTAAAATAGAAGATTATTAATAAATTGAATAATGTATTGCCATATTATGGTTTTTCTGTTTAAACCGTAAGGCTGTTTTATCATACTTCAGGGTCATCAAATTGTTTGTGAGAAGGTGATAACCTCTTTTATATTAAAAGATATATTATAATGGTTGGCAGATATTACTGATGTAATTACATTATCCATACTGCACAATGGTATATATATATTTTTTTTTTGATCTAGTGATCTTTGGCATACAACATATGGACCAAAGTTCCCCCACCCCTCCCGTTTTAACCTTTTAGAGACAGTCTTTTATTATTTTTTCCATCGAATCAGCGTTTTTGCTTAAGTTTTTTTCAAAAATTTATTTTTGTTTCAGTCTTGAAGTGGATCCGTTCCACTGTCTCCGCTTATTCTAGTATTAGTCAGTTACTTTAGCGCATGGTTTTAAAAAGGTGGTTCTAGTGGTCTTCGAGCATTTTTTAAAAGGACACCTATATGGTTTTAAGAGTGTTTGAAAAGATGATATACTATTCCTTTATATTGCTGTACATTTTTTGTTATGTTGAATAAGGAAAGAGTGTGTGTGTGTGGGGGGGGGGGGGTGTTCAGCCTCACCTCAGTATTTTAAATCTGCACATGCGTGGCATTTTTTACCTTTACCCGTGCTTTGTGTAATGCTGAAGGTAGGCTCTGAGTGCCACCATCTTTTTTGTGCCGTACCCTAAAACTCTACCTGCATACGCTATGATTTAACATAGTAACATAGTAAATGACGGCAGATAAAGACCAGCATGGTCCATCTAGTCTGCCCAGCAAGATGGCAAGAGTAGGTGCACCTGTCGCTCTGTGCAGGCCACCCCTCCCCATGTCTTTGTTTAGGGGTAAACCCACCACTCCATGTAGAACACCCCTATTTGTTGAGACGTTATATGGTTCAGAAGTTAGATGGTACCGTTTATCTTATTTTTATCCTATTGCTGTAAAGGGATCCACTGTGTTTGTCCCATGCCTTTTTGAATTCCGTCACCGTGTTTGCCCCCACCACTTCCATCGGGAGGGCATTCCAAGCATCCACCACCCTTTCAGTGAAAAAATATTTCCTGACATTGTCTTTCAATTTACCACCTTGCAGCTTCATGTTATGCCCTCTAGTTTTACAGCTTCCCCGTCTTTGGAAGAGGTTTGTTTGTTCATCATTTCTCTTTAAGTATTTAAAGGTCTGACTCATATCTCCCCTGTCCCTCCTCTCCTCCAAAGTGTACATATTTAGGTCTTCAAGTCTCTTCTCATAAGGCTTCTGACGCAGGCTCCAAATCATTTTGGTTGCTTTCCTCTGAACCGTTTCCAGTCTTTTTACATCTTTTTCAAGATACGGTCTCCAAAACTGAACACAGTATTCCAAGTGAGGCCTCACCAGTGACTTATATAGTGGCATAAGTACCTCTTCCTTTCTGCTGGTAATCCCTCTTTGTATGCAGCCCAATATCCTCCTGGCTTTTGCCACCGCCTTGTCGCACTGTTTTGTCACCTTGAGATCATCAGAGATAATCACACCAAGGTCTTTCTCCTGAACCGTGCATACCAACCTCTCGCCCCCTATCGCGTACATTTCCCTTGGATTTCTGCTACCCAAGTGCATGACACTACACTTTTTCGCATTAAATCGTAGTTGCCAAGCATTAGACCAGTCTTCCAGCTTTTGTAGATCTTTCCTCATGTTAACCACTCCCTCGGGGGAGTCCACTCTTGCAAATTTTTGTGATTTAATTATGTCTTTTCTATTTGAATAGGAATGTCCCCTTGTATGCTGTATTGTATGGTTATTTTACATACCTTTACTCTCCGTTAAAATTGTTTCATTTTTTCAGATATATTGTTTCGCATCTTGGCACCTTTTTTCATACGCTGGGGCACCGATCCTGCAGAAAGAGCTCCCTACACATACAGGCAAGTTGTACAGGGAGCTCTGTTCGTGGGCCGATTCTGATGTTGGCCCTGTATATCTGGGGCTGGCCATTTGCACAGGGGGCTTATTCCATCACTGAAGTGGAATAAGTTCCCTAGACATCGCAGAAGGAGTACACCGGGGCCAGAAAGCAAAGTGAGGGTGAAGGGGGTTCCCTGAAGCCCAACCCTGGCCACGGAAGGCCCGATCGAGGGTCAGGCTGTGGGGAAAGAAGATTTTGATGGTGATCATTGCTCCTGCATGGAGCCACGGTGGAGTGGCAACAGGACGCCATGCCACCGCCATTCCATGCAGGAACCTGGCTGGGCTAGCCAGGTAAGTGTCGGGACATCCAGGGTGCCTGAATCGGGGCATGTCCTGGACGTCCTAACCTTATAAAAACACCAGTCAGGAGACGTGGCAGAAGAGGGTAAAATTAAACCTTTATTGTCCAGGGATTGAGTGATGCCAAAACCCGACACTGGCCGTGTTTCGTGTGAAATTTCTTCAGGGGTATGGCTCAACTACAGGTAAAATCATAAAATCATTTAAAAAAGTTTACAGATATATAAATGAACCTCATATGTAAACAATGATAATTAATAAATTAGAAATTAAAAACATAAGACAGCAACTTTTTAAAATGTTATTCAAACATTTGTTTTTTGAGTTACGTTTTTAGATGTTCCTAAGTACCATTGAGGTTAAGTGCTAGTTTTTTACTTTACTAATTACTCTCATGTTTTTTATGTTTTGTTTTAATTATTTATGATTTTACCTGTAGTTGAGCCATACCCCTGAAGAAGTTTCACACGGCCAGTGTCGGGTTTTGGCATCACTCAATCCCTGGACAATAAAGGTTTAATTTTACCCTCTTCTGCCACGTCTCCTGACTGGTGTTTTTGTCTGCCTGGTGTGGCAGGTAGCTGTTTTTTTGTTCGTCCTAGCCTTATGTCATGATTCTGTTCCTGTGGGGCCATCTAGCCATCCGGATGTCTGGACGGCCCCGGGACACACATCTGAGAACTGGCCTCCATATGTTCTATCTTTTTCAATTATCAGTGTTTAAATATTGTTTTACCATTAAAAACTCTTTTGGGAACCAATTGAGACCTATGCACATGCTGGCACAAATTTGTTTGTTCTGTACAGTTTTTTGGGGTTTTTTTTCTTTTTTTTGTTTAGAGAGTACCACTTGTGATTTTTTGTTGGCAGATCAGTCCATTATTATAATATGTAATAATCATATGTGCCTCTGTCCTATAGGTTATGATTAACCTTTGAATGTCAATAACAACATGAATTGTTATTGGATGATTTCAATTCATTAGACTGGTAAAAAAAAAATTCTCTGTGCTTTTTATGTATGATTCCCTGATTTCATTTATATTGTTTGTCTATATATGCAAGGGCGGCCCAAGGGGGGTGCGGGGCCATGTGTGGAGACTCGGTGCGGGACCTCATTTGCATAAGGGGCCTCATTTGCATAACTATTTGCATAATGCTACCATACACTAACTTTTAGTAAACATGCCTCTTAGTGAGTGTATGGATAAAGAAAGACTAAAAGATTTCTACATTGCTATAATCCACTGCCAACCGCCAGGCACGTTAGGAACTACGACAAACACTGCCCATTTAGAACCCATTAACCCCAAACTATACCCATAGAAATCAACCCAATATAATCCAAAACACTCTTGATTTCACACTTATGTCACTCAATAGGAACTGCCCTAATCTATAGCACCAATAACTGATGAATTTTACCAAACAATTTTAAATTAATTTTTTTTGTGTTGGATCACTCACCGTGAGAGGAAAACCTTCCCCTCTCTCGAGGTGAGCCCTCCTTTTTAATCAATGAATAATAAAATGACCCCTGACAGGCCATAACCCGGACAAAACAATACTTATTGCCGTCCTTACCCATGTCCATAAATACACTTGAAGCTTCAAAACCAAGCTATAATAAAATAAGCAAGGTAAGTGTACTTAGCTTAATCCAATGCCAAAGAAGGGCTGTATTTAAAGCTTCTGAGTGACGGTGCAAAGTCCGCCAGTATCCAACTTCCCACTCTCCGCCTCCAGGAGTAGCTTAACAAACTGGCCCGTCACCGGTTTCAGAAAATAGAAAAAATTAATTTAAAATTGTTTGGTAAAATTCATCAGTTATTGGTGCTATAGATTAGGGCAGTTCCTATTGAGTGGCATTTAGAACCCATAGCAAACCCACCGTATCATAACAGCACTACCAGGACTCACAAAGCACCATACTCTACCTATCAAAAGGCAACACTGCAAATATTAAACCAATACATTTCAGAGAATAAGAACACATTTCAGAGAATAAGAATACATGACCTACTGGGAAAAGAGAACAAGTGGCAATGTAAAATAGGAATTACATAAACAGAATACCTCAGTTCAGTTGCACATGCAGAACATAGACCATCACCAAACAAGGAATCACAATTTAGAAACAGGAAGACAATAATTAAACTGGGAACCCCAAAAGTCAAACTTGGAATGTACAACAACACTGTAGAAATAAAACTATAAATTAATTTCCTCTTGTACTAAACAAAGCACAGATGTTAATGATGCACATTTCCCAGAGCTGACATATTCCAGTTAATAAATTCAAAATAAAGAGATATTTTCATACCTTTTGTGCATTTTTTTTTCAGTTGCAATTGCTCCAGCCACTTTCTTCTGGTTTCTTCGTGTCTTCTACTGACTCTCCATCGCCTGCTGTCCATTTGTCCTTTCTTCACTCCTCTAGTTTTTTTCCATTATCTCTCTACATCTGCTTTAACATACTAATCTTTCTCCTTTTGCTCTTTCCTCATTCCTATGTCATCCACTCAAATTTTACACCTCCATCCTCAATCCCCACTTACTCTCCCAATACCCAGCCAATTGTAGATTTTTCTTCCCTCCCACACAAAATATTTTCCCCTCTCCATTTCACTCTCCCAGCCCCATCCCATTCTAATCCTCCCCCAACATCAGCTCCCTTCTAGTTCCAGTCCCACCCAGCATCCACTCCCTTCTAGTCCCTGCATCAGCCCATTTCCAGTCCTATCCTAGCTCCACCATCAGCCCATTTCCAGTCCTAGCTCCTCCATCCATTTCCAGTCCTATCCGAGTCCCTCCATAAGCTCATTTCCAATCCCAGCCCCCCCATCAGTCCCATTTCTAGTCATTTCCTAGCATTTCTTGTTTCCCATCAGCCCTGGCAGGCTTAACAGAGCGGTGAGAGAGAAACTCTCCCTTCGCAGCTCTGAAAGCCGGCGCCGAGAAGAGTGATTAAGGGGGCTCTGCCGGGCAGGTGGGGGGCCGCGGGACACTTGATTCTGTCCGCTGCCACGGCGACAGCAGCAGCAGCAGCCAGGTTTTTTTTTAAATTTACCTGGGCTTGAAGAATGTTGTTTGCACAGGGCCCCCCTGAAATGTGGGGCCCTGTGCAAACAACATTCTTGCTCAATGGATGGGCCTTCCCTGTATGTATTTTATCTCTTGCAGGATTGTTTTATGATACTTTTTATATATTTATATTTATATTTATTTTTCTACATATTTCTATAGACCCCTGATGCAGGCCTGAATGCTGAAACTTGGTCAAGTCGGGTCATCAAATAAACTGTTTGTGTGAAGACACTTTAGGTGTGTCCGTGTCTTCCCCCACTCTGTGGTTGGACATTGTTGATTGTCGAGTACCCTTCTTCTTTGCTTTGTTGGCTCACCCTATCTCCACCAACATGTTTAGGAATCTTCAGACTGTCAACCCTTCAGCTCTCTCCACTGCTGTCTTATCACCTCTTTCCTCCACTATGTCATCTGAGTCCATTGATAGGGCAGTATCCTCCTATAACACTATACTCTCCTCTGCTCTGGATGCCCTTGCTCCTCCCATTCCATGCCCTGTGAGGCATACCGTACCTCAACCCTGACTGTCCTTGACAACTCACTACCTATATTCCTGTGCCTGCTCAGCTGAATACCTACATTTCAAACTCATGCTAACCTCTTTCCAGTTGGCCATAGCTCTCATTAAGCAAGAGTACTATGTCCATCTGACTAAATCTTGCCTCTGACCCTCACCATCTCTTTGCTGTGCTCAACACTCTCCTCAAGGTCCCTTCTCCCCCAAAACCTCTTTAACTGTCTGCCCAGATCTTGGCTGACTACTTTCATGACAAAGTCTAGAAGATTAGTCTTGAATGCTCTGCAGTTTCTCCTCCACCTTATCTTCCCCCTCTTCAATCCCAAATCCTCCCCTCATCTTTGGTCACCCTTCCTTCCTTTTCTGAAATCACTGAAGATGAAACTGCAATTCTTCTCTCCTCCTCCAAACTGATTACCTGCTCCTCTGATCCCATCTCCACCCATTTGCTAAGCTGTGTCCCTTCTGCCATTACCATTCCATCTGACATCTTCTTAACCTATTGCTTTCCATTGCAACTGTTCCTGTGACCTTCAAATATGATGTGGTTACACTTCTCCTCAAAAAGCCTTCACTAGATCCTACCTACAGAGAGAACTATTCAGGCAACTTGTAACAAAACCCACACTAGAAGGGGCAATACTGGACTTGGTGCTTACCAATGGATAAAGTGTTTCTGATGTTATAATGGGAGATTATCTCGCATCCAGTGATAATCAGATGGTGTGGTTCAGTATTAGAACTAGAACTGATAAAATCCATTCAAAAGTGAGGGTCTTAAAACTAACTTTGCTAAGATGAGCCAATACATCAAGGAGTCATTAGTGGGATGGGAACAGCCGGAGGATGTAAAAAAAACTGGCCAAAACTGAAAGGGGATATTTTAAGAGCAACCAACCTTTTTGTTAGGAAGATAAATAAAAGGAAAAGGAAAAGGAGGCTGCTATGGTTTTCAAAAGAAGTAGCTGAAAAGGTGAAGTAAAAGAGGGAGGCCTTCATACAAGAGATCGCAGATAGAGGAAGACAGGCATCTATATTTGGAAAAACTTAGAGAAGCTGGCAAAGCAGTCATGAAAGTGAAGATACAAAAAGAAGAAGAAATAGCTAATGCAATAAAATGGGGGATAAGACATTTTTCAGACATGTTAGTGAAAAGAGGAAGGGCAAAAGTGGTATTGTCAGACTCAAGGGTAAAGGGAAGGAATAAGTAGAAGCTGGTGAGGATAAAGCGGAATTGCTTAACAAATATTTTTGTTCTGTGTTCACAGATGAAGGGCCAGGAGCAGGACCTCAGAAGACATCCACAAATAGGAACAGAAGCAAAAGAGATCTCAAATTATTTTCAGAAGACTGTGTTTGTGAGGAACCAGCTTTACTAAAAGTAAACAAAGCGATGGGACCAGATGGGATACATCCAAGAATACTGAAGGAACTTGGGGACGTTCTAGCAGCTCTACTGACTGACCTTTTCAATCTTTCTTTGGAGTCGTGAGTGTTCCCAGAGGACTGGAGAGAGACATATGTGGTCCCTTTATACAAAAGAAGAAGTAAAGTTGTGGTTGAAAACTACAGGCTGGTTAATCTAACCGCCTTGGTAAGTAAATTATTGGAAACATGACTAAAAGAGAGAATAGTGAGGTTTCTGGAGTCCAATGGATTGCAGGATCAGAGGCAGCATGGATTCACCAGAGGCAGGTCTTGTCAGACAAATCTGATTGATTTCTTTGACTGGGTGACCAGGGAGTTGGATCGAAGAACAGCCCTAGATGTGATGTACTTAGATTTTAGTAAAACCTTTGACATCGTTCTGCACAGGTGACTTATAAACAAACTGAGAAGCCTAGGGATGGACCCTAAAGTTAGAAATTGGTTGAGTGGGTACAGTTAAATGGAGCTCACTCTGAGGAGAAGGAGGTTACCAATGGTGTGTTGCAGGGATCTATCCTTGGTCGGATTCTTTTTAACTTCTTTGTTAGTAATATAGCGGAAGGGCTGTCGGGTAAGGTTTGCCTCTTTGCAGATGATACCAAAATCTGCAATAGAGAAGACACCCAGGAAGGAGTAGATAACATGAGGAGGGATCTAGCTAAGCTTCAAGAATGGTCTAGAATTTGGCAACTGAGATTTAATGCTAAAAAAAAAAAAAGGGTCATGCATTTGGGCTGCAAAAATCCAAGGGAGTGGTATAGTGTAGGGGGTGAAATACTTCTGTCCACAAAAGAAGAGTGGGACCTGGGCGTGATTGTGTCTGATCATCTAAAGTAGCTATAAAGGTAGAAAAGGTGACAGTAAAAGCTAGAAGTATGCTTAGGTGCATAGGGAGAGGAATGGCCAGCAGAAAAAAGGAGGTGAAAGTGCCTCTGTATAGGTCTCTGGTGTGACTTCATTTGGAGTATTGTGTGCAATTCTGGAGACCACATCTTCAAAAGGATATAAACAGGATGGAGTCAGATCAGAGGGTGGCTACTAAAATGGTTAGTGGTCTTCATTATAAACCATATGAGGACAGACATAATGATCTTAATATGTATACTTTCGAGGAAAGGTGAGATAGAGGAGATATGATAGAGATGTTTAGATATGTTCTTATGTGGCATAAATGCACAGGGGGAGAGCCTCTTTCAATTGAAAGCAAGCTCTACTATGAGGGGACATAGGATGAGGGTGATAGGGGATAGACTCAGGAGTAATATACAGATATATTTCTTTATGGAAAGAGTAATAGATTCATGGAATAGTCTCCCAGTGGAAGTGGTAGTGATGAGGACAGTATCTGAATTCAAAAAGGCATGGGACAAATACAAAGGATCTCTAAAGGAAAAAAGGGGACTATCGTAGTAATTGATATGGAAGGGCAGACTAGATAGGTCATGTGTTTTTTTTTCTACCATCATGGTTTTATATTTCTATGTTCCTACGTGTCCTTCCAGTTATTGTCCCATCTTTCTTCTTCCCTTTGCTTCAAAATTACTTGAACAAGCGGTTCACTGCCGCTGTCTTGTGACCCACTGCAATCTGGCTTTTTGTTCTCTACATTGCACAGAAACGGTTCTTGCCAAAGTCTCCAGTGATTTATTCCTTGCCAAATCCAAAGGCCTCTACTTGATTCTCATTTTTCTTAACCTTTCTGCTGCCTTTAATGCTGTCGATCACCACCTTCTCCTCGATGCACTCTCCTCACTTAGGTTTAGGGGCTCTGTTCTGTCCTGGTTTTCTTCTTATCTCTCCCATTGCACTTTTAGTATATGTTTTGGTGGATCCTGTTCTACCATCATCCTGCTTTCAGTTGGTGTACCTCAGGGCTCTGTCTTGGGACCTCTCCTTTTCTCTCTCCACACTCAGTCCCTTGGTGAACTTATTTCCTCCCATGACTTTCAGTACTGTCTTTATGCTGATGACTCTCAGATCTACCTTTCTGTGTCTGAAATTTCTCCAGGAATCCAGGCCCGGATTTCTGCCAGCATATCCAATATTGCTGCCTGGATGTCTCACTGCTGTTTTAAACTGAACATAGTCAAAACTGAGCTCCTTATCTTTTCCCTTAAACCTACCTCCCCCCCCCCCTTCCTCCCTTCTCTATTCCTGTGGATAACACTACACTCCTTCCTGTTTCCTCAGCTTGCAACCTTGGGATCATCTTTGGCTCTATTCTCTATTTCTCTGCACACATCCAACAGATAGCTAAAACCTGTTGCTTTTTTCTCTGTAACACTGGCAAAATTTGTCCCTTCCTTTCTACACACACTACTAAGACCCTTATCCACTCTTTAGTCACCTCCCGTCTAGACAATTACAACTTCCTCCTTCCTGGTCTCCCTCTGAATCATCTCTCTTCCCTTCAATCTGTTCAAAACTGAACTGCACGGCTAATCTTCCACCAGTCTCGATATGCTCATATAACCCCTCTTCTTTAGACACTTCATTGGCTCCCTATTTGTTTCCGTATCCATTTCGAACTTCTCCTGCTGACCTATAAATGCACTCATTCTGCTGCTCATCACTACCTTTCCTCTCTTATCTCTCCCTACACCACTCTTCGGGAACTCCACTCTTCTGGCAAATCCCTTCTATCTGTGCCCTTCTTTTCTACTGCCAACTCCAGGCCTCAATCCTTCCACTTTTCTGCTCCTTATGCCTGGAACAAACTACCTGAATCTGTGTGTCATGCTTCGTCTCTGGCACTTTTCAAATCCAGGCTGAAAACTCACCACTTCAAGGCTGCTTTTGGATTCTGATTTGCTTAATCTCCTATGTGTTTCTTTACCATTCCCCTAGATGTATCCTTGTCCTCAGCTGTTGTGTTGTCTATCTTGACTAGATTGTAAGGTCTGATGAGCAGGGACCATCTTTTACATGTGTCTGTACAGCACTGTGTATGTCTTGTAACACTATAGAAATGATTATTATTAGTAGTAGTAGTACATAGTATTCTTTCCAAGGTAAGAATGCATTTATTTTTTACCCATGATTTTCTGTTATATTTTAAAAATAAAAATAACAATTATATAAAATCCAAAAGAAATATAATTGATTCTAACCCATCAGGCTCCTGTACAAGACTTTAAGATGTATGAATAAATAAGAATGCCCGGAAGTGTTTTTTTACTCCCTTCCTATCTCACGTCACTCCCAAAATAACAAAATGTTCAGTCTATCAATTTAGTTTGGACTGCTTAGCATGGGTTTGCCAGTATTTAACACAACATAGCAGTATATACGTAATTATCATACCTATGTCTTAAAATTAGTAAAGTTAAATTTTATCCATTTGCATTTTTAACAGTATTAACAGGCTACCCAAGTCTGAATTGTGTCACTAAAAGGCTGGCATAGTTTTAGAGTCTTCTGACCTGCTCTATAAATAACTGACATTGCTTTCGCCATTGTGAATAATCATTAATTCAAACCTGCATGGGGAGAGAGAGGAATAGAAAGGTTTCATTATGAGCAACAGAGCAAATATGTCAATTGAATAATTATATATCAATCAGTTGAGGTTTAGTCACTCGGTGAGTCATCGGACAGTCTTTTACAACTACTTGACTAAAAAAGTTTCTATAGCTGTTTTTGCCAAAGCTGCAGTTTCTAAGCTGTTGTTGCCAAAAAAGCATCTTTCAGGAAATGGAAAAAGAAGCCAAATGATGGAAACTAGAAACAACATAAGCACTGTCAAGTTTGATATAAGGCTTTGATAAGGCAGGCAAAAAGAGAATTGAGAAGAAGCTTGCTGTGGAAGCAGAAATACATAATAAAGACTTTTCAAGTACATTTGTAGGAAAAATCCTGTGAGAGAGTCAGTTGAACCATTAGATGATAGAGGGGTAAAAGGGGCAGTAAGAGGGGACAAGTCCATAACGGAGAGACTGAATAAATTCTTTGCTTTGGTCTTTACTGAGGAAGATGTAGGGATGTTACCCATGACTGAAATGGTATTTAAAGGTGATGCCGCAGAAGAATTGAAATAAATATCGATACACTGGGAAGATGTATTACAACTATTTGATAAACTGAAGAGCAGCAAATCACCTGGAACTGAATGGTATACATCCAAGGGTGTTGAAAGAACTGAAATATGAGATTGCAGACCTACTAATAGTAATCTGTGAACTATCATTAAAATCATCTGTAATACCTGAAGAATGGAGGATGGTAGGTGTAATGTCAATTTTTAAAAAGACTTCCAAGGGTGATCTGGGAAACTACAGCCTGACATCAGTACCGGGAAAAATGTTAGAAACTTTTATAAAGAACAAAATTACTGAACCATTTAGATGGTGGCTGAATATCGCCGCCATCCGTTCTGTCCTCATTGCACCCTAACCCTGCCCCAGCACTCTTCTGAACATGCTGATGTATTACAAGGATTTTCACCATCACAATCCAGATAGTGCCATTGAAAATCAGCGACCAGGGGACTTGGTCCCAGGCTATTAATTACTCACGTCCTATCTTCACCGAAGAGACTGAGATAAAACTAACAATCAATGTCCTGTAACAATAAATACCATGATCATTGAATCTTTGCGGTTTCTATAGAGACCTTCATTTATCATGGATGCAATTTACTTCTTCCCAAGAACTTTCCTAGACTGTACTCTGTGTATATGCCGTGGGTGGGGAGGAGGCAAGAATTTAGAAAAGCTGATCTAAAATCAATGTTCTGTGGATCATTATCTACACATTTCCTGACTACTGATATGAAATTAACTTGAAGGTTTCCTACCTCATCAAATCATTAGCAAATCATGATTCATGAATTGTGGAGTTTGTGGGTGAATTATTTTCTAAGTTCTGGCTTTTTCCACTTCTTTGAAATAGACATGTGAAGAGCACAAAGCAAGGTGCTCAATTATGACTAATGCTTACTCCTCCTGGCTCAGGTCATTCAGGAAATACAGCTTTCAAATCTGTGGTCTGCAGACCATGACTTGCAAAGTTCTCAACCAGTGATCTGCTATGCAGTTCATCCTGTTCCATCTCACCCATTGATTCACACACTGTGGTTCAGAGAGGAAGGAGGTCAAATAACAATAGTGTGACCTTTCCCATCTTTACTGTCAATTTCCACTCAATGTTCTAAAAAATAACACATATTTTAAAGCACCGAGAGGGTCATTTCATGAGGGTCGTCCAGATTTCACGTGTTTTCACACTCATACTGTAAACCTGTTTTATAAAGTAAGGCATGTGCACACTTTACTTTATAAAATAGGGGTGTAAGTGGTCAAAAACCCTCATTAAAACAGGTGTGAGTACTTATGCCTGCCCTTTGACAAGTGTAAGTGCCCGCACCTAGATTTTTCAAGAATGCGCATTTTATAACTTATGATTCATAAATTTGTGTTCCATCCTTTCTCTTCCCAAACATCATCCCTGAATATGCCCACAGTGAAAGTATGCACTATTGGTCTGACATGTGCACTGATTACATAGTCACTGATTACATTATGTGTGTAGTGACCATTTATTTATTTATTTATTTATATACTGCCTTTCATGATATCAAGGTGGTTTACATTGAACAAACTGAAAGTATGTTGAACATGCATTATAACTTGGAGATAGCTATTTTACAGGGAACATGGGCTATGGAGGGTTAAGTGGCTTTCCCAAGACCACAAGGAGCACCTGTGGGACTAGAAACCCCAGTCCTTCCAGCTCTAGGTTGCTGTCCTCTAGTGGGATTTGAACCCCTGACCTTCAGGCCTGAGGTACCTTGCCCCAACCACTAGGCCACTCCTCCCTCCCTGGATGCATTTTTTTTGTGCCCGGGACACAGATGGGGCAGGGGGTCCAGAGGACATTCCCTGCAGTCTGACCTTGGCCTTAGGAGGCCAGATCAGGGGTTCGGCTGCGGGGAATAAGCTTTTTTTTCTGGGAGCCGGCATCACGGCTCTTCAATGGAGATGTGGTGCCACGACAACATGCTGCAATGGCGCCGTGGCTCCATTGAAGAGCCTTGACTGAATTAGCTGGGAAGGTCTTGTGCGTGCAGACTGGGCTGAATCGCAGTCCCAGCCTGCACGCACAGGACAGATCACGATTCTGACCTCGCGGGGCTAGACGTGCCCTGCAGGATCAGAATCGCAATCCCCTCTGTACGTCCAGCTTAGACCAGGCATACAGAGGAGATCTACATCTTGGACAGAATGAGACTGAATGAGGTCAATTGTTAGCAAGATGTCCAGGGAATAATATGAAATGTCTAATGTAGATGTTTCAAATTATTGATATATTCAGTGGCCTTATACGTGTGGAGGGGAATTTTAGACAGGATGTCCAAGTACAGTCTGAGACGTCTAAGCCAGAATGTTTGAAATAAAAAAGCAGGCACACCCAGGTGCAGACATGATTTCACAAACATGGATGTACCTGATATAGACATCTACATAGACATCCCCAGAATAGTATGTATGTCAGCACCTGAATGTCTAGGAATAACCTAATGGTTAGACTATTGGGCTAGGAACAGGGCAGCCAGGGTTTAAATCCCACTGTTACTATCAGTGACATTGTTCTGAGCACTAAGGATGATATAGCGCTTTCTTCTCTACACCCTCTGAATGTTTTTCAGCCAAAATGAGCACTTTTCAGGTTCCTGGAGCAAGTCTAAATTTAGACATGATGCCGAATGCCGATGATTTTCTGAAATCAGGCGGGGGATCTCCAGGTTCCTGGGAATGCCCCAGCCACACCCCCTTTAAGACTTGGATGTCCCCAGAGCTGGCTTCTAAAATGGCTCTGGAGTGGCACTATGCATTGGACGTCTCTATGTCCATTTTTGGATATTCAAAGCATGAACAGGGCTTCTAAAATGACTCCCATAGTAAGCACAGCTGAATATACAGCTATTCCTCTATGGCCCCAATTCTTTGAGGCAGATAGTGGGATTGCATGTCCCGCTGGGACGTGCAGCCCCGCTATCCGCTTTGCCGGTATTCTGCCCCCATCCCCCGCTGCATGCACAGAGCTGCTGTGCATGCTGCGGAGGATGGAAGCATGATGAGGCGGAGAGTGGGAGGAGCATGGGTGGCACTGACCCCCACATGTATAGGGCCACTTCTATTGACGGCCCTGTACGTCTGGGGATCTCTGTGGGGACACCCCCTCTCCTGATCCTGGACGGCAGACCCCCTCCTAGAGCCAGGAACCCCCCCTCCGTTAAGCATACATGGAGGCCAACAGTGGGTTTCCACCACCCAATCTGGAGGTCAGGCGGTGGGGTTGCAGAGGTAGATGCATAGCAGGGAGGATCAGCCCGCGGGGAGGATGTCTTCATGTTGCAGCAGGGGCATGCCGGGCCGTCTCCCGGACTAATGCATCCACAGGGGCATCTTGCTCCCGCAGTGCAGAATCGCGTCCAAATGACCCCATCTTGGTCGGGGCCGTCCACATGGCCCGGATGTGTCCCATAGTGAATCAGGCTCCACATGTATAAATTATACATATAAGTGCTGAATAACAGTGCTGTTTGCACACATCATATGTCTCACTCGTCCACTCTATTTATACCTGTTTTTTTCTGTGGCCACGTGAGACATAAGCTAGGGGGGCATATTCAGATCGATCAGTGGGGTTGGCAACCCTGCTAACCACATTAATTGCACGGAGTGGGATACTCAGCAGCACTTAGCCAGTTTGTACCACTGAATATCCCCCTCTAACGCTGCAAGATGTCTCGATGCTACCGCTTAACATCAAAGTGTTCTGGGGGTGATGCTGAAGGTAACCAGCCAGTGGTGATATTCAGCCACTGGCCGATTATCTGAAAGAGGCTAAAGTCTGGCAGAATAATTAGATGCTTTGTCTAACCAGTCAGTGGCTGATATCGCTACTGCCTGGTTAGGTGCAGCCCTGTCTGCCCAATCCGGATGTTCAATGCTGGAGTAAGATCCCTGCTTTTTCCATTACTCCTAGGTTTTCAGGATTTCTTTCCCAAAATTATACTGTCCTCCAGAGTGAGGCAAGAGAAAGAACTCTAACACACAGCATCTGCATTGTCAGCAGAAACTAGCATAATGACTCGGTGCAAGCAGCATGGCTGCAGCTAAAGCCACCTCAAGCATGGTAATTTCAGGGGGATGTACCTGCCCCCTCCTGTAGTTAGCCTACAGCCCCACGCTGGTTACGCAGCCCACACATGTGCTACAAGAGGAGCTTGGCAACCCCAACATAACTCCTCTGAAGCTGCGCACTGGACCAGCATGGTGTTAATGTAAATATATATTCTGCAAAAAACAAAGGAAATGCAAGATGCTCGCACACAGGGCCGGCCCGTCCATTGAGCGAGAATGTTTTTTGCACAGGGCCCCGGGTTTCAGGGGGCCCCGCGCAAAAAACATTCTTTTGTAAAAGTAAAATTGAAAAAAAAAAATAAAACCTGTCTCCTGCCGCTGTCGGGGCCGCCGCGGCAGAATCGAGCGTGCCGCGGGGCCCCCTGTACCCGGCACAGCCTCTCCTCCCTGTAGCAGCTCTCTCTTCTGAGCTGCAGTCAGACGCGCCGGCTTGCAGAGCGCGAAGGGAAGAGTTTCCCTTTCGCGACTCTGTTAGGCCCGCGGGGGCTGATGGGAACTTCCCATCAGCCCCCGCGGGCTTAACAGAGCAGCGAGGGAAAAACTCTTCCCTCGCGCTCTGCAAGCCGGCGCGTCGGACTTCAGCTCCAAGGAGAGAGCTGCTACAGGGAGGAGAGGCTGTGCCGGGTACAGGGGGCCCCGCGGCACGCTCGATTCTGCCGCGGCTGCCCCGACAGCGGCAGGAAACAGGTTTTCTTTTTTTAAAAAATTTCCCTGGGCTGGGCTGGGCGTTAGGAGTGGTGCTGGGCTGGGCTGGGCTGGGGGTTAGAAGTGCTGCTGGGCTGGGCGGGGGGGGTGGTGTTAGGAGTAGTGATGGGCTGGGCTGGGCGGGGGGGGGGGGTTGTTAGGAGTAGTGATGGGCTGGGCTGGGCTGGGGGGGGGGTTAGGAGTTGTGATGGGCTGGGCTGGGCTGGGGGGGGAGGTGTTAGGAGTAGTGATGGGATGGGCAGGGCTGGGGTGGCTGGGGGGGGGGGGTAGGAGTGGTTATGGGCACTGGGCTGGTTGGGGGGGTTAGGAGTGGTGATGGGCACTGGGCTGGCTGGGGGGGGTAGGAGTGGTGATGGGCACTGGGCTGGCTGGGGGGGTTAGGAGTGGTGATGGGTGCTGGGCTGGGGGGTTAGGAGTGGTGATGGGCGCTGGGGGGGTTAGGAGTTGTGATGGGCGCTGGGGAGGGGTTAGGAGTGGTGATGGGCGCTGGGGGGGCTTAAACTACAAATTGGGTGATGGGTGCTTAGGACTGGAAATGGGCTGGTGGGATTAGGACTGGAAGTGGGTTGATGGGGGGTTAGGACTGGTAATGGGCTATGGGAGGGCTTAAACTAAAAATTGAGTGATGGGGGATTAGGACTGGGAGTGGGCTGATGGGGAGGTTAGGACTGGTAATGGGCTATGGGGGGGCTTAAACTGAAAATTGGGTGATGGGGGATTAGGACTGGAAATGGGCTGGTGGGATTAGGACTGGGAGTGGGCTATGGGGGGGCTAGGACTGGTCATGGGTGGGGGGTGCTAGGACTGGAAATGGGCTGCGTGGACGGGGGCTTGAACTGCAAATAGCTGTTGGGGATGGGGCTTGGAATGGAAATGGGCTGAGGGGAAGTGGGGGGCTTGAACTGCAAATAGCTGATGGGGACGGGGCTTGGAATGGAAATGGGCTGAGGGGAAGTGGGGGGGCTTGAACTGCAAATAGCTGATGGGGAGGGGGACTTGGAATGGAAATGGGCTGAGTGGAAGGGGGCTTGAACTGCAAATAGCTGATGGGAAGGGGGCTTGGAATGGGCTCTTAGGGGAGGGAGCTAGGACAGGAACTGGGCTGATGGATGGGCTAGGATAGAACTGAGAATTGGGTGTTGGGGGGAGCTAAGATTGGAAATGGGCTGTGGTGGGGGCTTGGATTGAAATGGACTCATGGAGGGGCTAGAACTGGAAGTAGGCTCATGGGGGGCTTGGTTTAGAAATGGGCTGAGTGGAGGGGAGCTAGGATTTAACATGGGCTGATGGTGGGGCTAGGAAAGGACTAGAAATGGGCTGATGGGAGGCTGGTATTGGAAATGAGCTGATGAAGGGACTCGGATAGGACTGGAAATGGATGGGGAGCTAGGACTGGAAATGGGCTGATGTGGGGACTAGATGGGAGCGGATACTGGGTGGGGCTGGAACTAAAAGGGAGCTGATGTTGGGGGAGATTAGAAGGGGAAGGGGATGGGAGAATGAAATGGAGAGGGGCAAAATATTTTGTGTGGGAGGGAAGAAAAATGTACAATTGGCCGGGTATTGGGAGACTAAGTGGGGATTGAGGATGGAGGGGTAAAATTTGAGTGGATGAAATAGGAATGAGGAAAGAGCAAAAGGAGAAAGATTATTAAAGCAGATGTAGAGAGAGAATGGAAAAAACTAGAAGAGAAGAAAGGACAAATGGACAGCAGACGATGGAGAGATAGCAGAAGACACAAATAAACCAGAAGAAAGTGGCTGGAACAATTGCAACTGAAAAAAAAAATGCACAAAAGGTACAAAGATATCTCTTTATTTTGAATTTATTAACTGGAATATGTCAGCTCTGGGAAATGTGCATCATTAATGTCTGTGCTTTGTTTAGTACAAGAGGAAATTAATTTATAGTTTTATTTCTACATTGTTGTTGTACATTCCAAGTTTGGCTTTTAGGGTTCCCAGTTTAATTATTGTCTTCCTGTTTTTAAATTGTGATTCCTTGTTTGGTGATAGTCTATGTTCTGCATGTGTAACTGAGCTGAGGTATTCTGTTTATGTAATTCCTATTTGACATTGTCACTTGTTCTCTTTCCCCAGTAGGTCATGTATTGTTATTCTCTGAAATGTATTGGTTTAATATTTGCAGTGTTGCCTTTTGATAGGTAGTGTATGGTGCTTTATGAGTCCTGGTAGTGCTGTTGGGATACGGTGGGTTTGCTATGGGTTCTAAATGGGCAGTGTTTGTAGTAGTTCCTAATGTGCCTGGCGGTTGGCACTGGATTATAGTAATGTAGAAATCTTTGTCTTTTTTAATCCATACACTCATGAAGAGGCATGTATACTAAAAGTTAGTGTATGGTAACATTATGCAAATATTTATGCAAATGAGGCCCCTTATGCAAATGAGGCCCCGCACCGAGTCTCCGCACATGGCCCCGCACCCCCCTTGGGCCGCCCCTGCTCGCACACCAAGGAACTACAAGAAAAAGTGAGAACCACGGTGCAGTTTATAACACCAAATTATAACTCATTTTATTGTGTTAAAAATTGTGTTATGGTTCTTGCTTTTTCTTTTTGAACATGTATTCTGCATTCACAGAAACCCTTCACTCAACAAGGGTGCAGAGTAGTACTAGAACATTGACCCATAGAACCTAATTTATATATATTTTTTTAAAATCTGATTATGGTCATCTCACTAACAACAACATAAGCATTCTCCACTACCAGGTATATTGTGAACCAGCACAAAACCCTACACAATTTACTGAGGATCTACAGAGCAGATCTACCAAACCATCCCAGCACCAATTAACACGAGGAAAGATCTACAAAAGTTGGAAGAATGGTCTAATGCTTGCAATTAAGATTTAATGCGAAGAAGTACAGTGTCACGCACTTGGGAAGCAGAATTCCAAGGGAAATATATGCAATAGGGGGCGAGAGGTTGGTGTGCACAGACCAGGAGAAGGACCTTGGTGTGATTATTTCTGAGGATCTCAAGGTGGCAAAACAGTGACAAGGTGGTGGCAAAAGCCAGGAGGATGTTGGGCTGCATACAAAGAGGAATTACCAGCAGAAAGGAAGAGGTACTAATGCCACTGTATAAGTCACTAGTGAGGCCTCACTTGGAATACTGTGTTCAGTTTTGGAGACCATATCTTGCAAAGGATGTAAAAAGACTGGAAATGGTTCAGAGGAAGGCGACCAAAATGATTTGGAGCCTGCATCAGAAGCCTTATGAGAAGAGACTTGAAGACCTAAATATGTACACTCTGGAGGAGAGGAGGGACAGGGGAGATATGATTCAGACCTTTAAATACTTAAAGAGAAATAATGAACAAACAAACCTCTTCCAAAGATGGGGAAGCTGTAAAACTAGAGGGCATAACATGAAGCTGCAAGGGGGTAAATTGAAAGGCAATGTCAGAAAATATTTTTTCACTGAAAGGGTAGTGGATGCTTGGAACGCCCTCCTGATGGAAGTGATGGGGACAAATACAGTGACGGAATTCAAAATGGCATAGGACAGACACAGTGGATCCCTTTACAGCAACAGGATAAAATCAAAATAAACTGAACTATCTAGTTTGTCAACAAATAGGGGTGTCCTACATGGAGCGTTGGTTTCACCTCTAAACACAGACATGGGGAGGGGTGGCCTGCACAGAGCGGCAGGTGCACCTACTCTTGCCATCTTACTGGGCAGACTAGAAGGACCATACTGGTCTTTATCTGCCGTCATTTACTATGTTACTATGTAACTTCCAACGCTCACACAAGGAGCCTACCCAGAAAAAAAGCAGCACTGGAAACATCCATACACCTATTTGAAAAGCTGAACAAATCAGATTACTACAGTGCAGATCCCTATGTGCAAACTCAGTCGCACACTCAGAACACAAGGACAGAATAAGTAACCACAACCTAAAAATAAAAATATGTAGACAAAATTTAAACTGAAACCCCCAAGAAGCCAGACTCTGCATGCAGTGCAACACCAGAGAAATAGAAATAGATGCATTTCCCTGTACTGTGTAAAATATAAAAATAGTGTTAAGTCCCATCACTAAATTAAAATGAAATTATTTTTTCTACCTTTGATAATTTTATTCTCTGATCATGCTGGTCCTAATCTCCGGTTTCTGTTTTCCACTATCTCCTCATAACTCTCTTTCTATGGTCTCTAGTCCATTTGCCATTTCTTTCCTCCCCCCCCCCCCTCCCTTTTTATTTTATTCACTTCTTTTCATCTCTCTCTCTCGCTTACCCTCCATCCAACATCTCCACTCGCTCTCTATCCTTCTGTGTCCTCCTCCCCCCTTCCTATCCCCTTTTGTCCAGCATGTCACCCATCTCTATACCATCCCCTCCCTTTTACTCCCATGTCCAGCATCTCTCCATTTCTTTTTCACCCTACTTACCCCCATGTCAATCTTCTCCTCCTCTCTCCTTATTACCTCAGTGCCCTGCATCTCCTGTTACCCTTTGTTCCACCCCCATGTCCAGCATCTTCCCATAGTATCCCTATAAACATTCATCCCCACTCTATGCCCATGCCCAGCATCCCCACTCATCTCAAAAATCTCCACTCCTTGCTTCTAACTCTCTCCATTCCCACGTCCAGCATCCCCCTTGATCTCTCTAGCCCCACATCTAGCATGTCCCCTCCATCTCCCTATTTCACTCTGCATCCAGCATCTCCCCTCTGTCTCTCTGTGCCCCTCCATGTCCAGCATCTCCCTTCCACCTGCCAATGATCCCCCATGTCCAGCATATCCCCTGTTCTCCTGTGACTCCCCCTTGTCCTGCATCTGCCCTGTTTTCCCTTGATATCCCCGAGTCCAACATTTTCTCTCCATCTTCATTTCCTCTCCCTCTCCCTATATCCCCCCATGTCCAGTATCTCTGTCTCACTAGCCTTCCATCCCCAGGTGCAGGATCTTCCTTCTACTCTCCCACTGTCCCCTCTGCATTTTTCACTTTACCTTTGCACTCTCATTCCCCTCCCCACTCTTTACCTTGCACTGTTACCTCAGGCCCTGCAGCAGACACAATCTGGCTGGAAGTTCTTCTGCCCTCAGAATTTGCTGCTGCCACAGGCAAGATCTTCAATTCAGGGCTACAACAGCAGCCTTCTGCAATTCCTCTGCCCACAGCAGTAGCAAGTCTAGTAGGCAGGATCTTATGTTCAGGACCATGATTCAGGGGCGGCTCAAGGCAATCTGCAACCTGAGGCAAAGGATGAGATGCCCCCCCCACCCCCACCCGTAGAGATGGGCAGGGCTTTTTCAGAGCTCCAGTCAGGGACTGAACCAAACTAAAAAGCCAATTAGATTATATGGAGAAAATGCAAGATGTTTGCACACCAAGGAACTAAAAGAAAGCGAGAACCAACAGCACAGTTTATAAAACCAAATTATAACTCATTTTTATTTTGTTGTTATAAACTGCATTATGGTTCTTGCTTTTTCTTTTTCAACATATATTTTGCATCCATAGTGGGTGCAGAGCAGAACCCGGACATTCATCCACAGAACTCAATATCTTAAAAAAAACATCCGATTCTGATTATCTCACTAACAATAAACATTCTCCAGTACCAGGCATATTGTGAACTAATACAAAACCCTACAGAAAAGAACACATCTACCATACCATATCAGCACCAACTTCCAAAACTCACATAAGGAGCCCATGTAAAAAAAGGTCACTGTAAATACTTCAGTGGGCCCTGGAACATCCATACACCTATTTGAAAAGCTGAACAAGTCAAATTAATACAGTACAGTATAGATCTTTATGTACAAACTCCATGTTAGCAGAACACTGGCCACAGTCACACACTCAGAACACAGACCCTCACCAAGTACAGAATAAGAAACCACAATCTAAGAACATAAGAACATAAGATATGCCATACTGGGTCAGACCAAGGTCCATCAAGCCCAGTATTCTGTTTCCAACAGTGGTCAATCTAGGTCATACGTAGTGTGGTGGTCGCGCCCCTACCAGGCGGTTGCCTAGTAGGGACGGGAAGCCATCTCAATTCCTCTTTCCCAAGGATTGTAGTTGTGCCAAGGAGATTACGAACCGAGTGGTTGTTTTAAAGCACACAGGAATTTTATTAGCATCTGTGTCAAAATGGTTGACAAAATCTTCAAAGCAAATGTACACATTCAGGTCAAAGCAAAATACAGGATTATTCTTCTCCTCTTAAGGTAACACTTGTAACCAGTGTTGCAATAAAGATATTTACACAAGCTTCACTTCTTTCCTTTCTCAAGCTTCCATTACTCAGCCTTCATGCACACATTACAGTCCATCTCAGAACAAACTGAAGTAAGGTCACTTTCTTGGCCTGCTACTTCCATGCTTTCAACTGAGCTGTAACTTGACAATGCTTGTAAGCGTTCTGGCAGTTTATCCTTAATATTCTTTAGCAGATTAAATAGCCTATGCCACTGAATGACCCTTTCTCCCTTTGGTAGGATTTCACTGGGTTCTTCCTGTTCAGTGTCCCTGGCAAAACCCTTACTCCTATTCCGGGTTTTCCTAGGCCTTAACCTCTCTTCTGAATCAGAGCATGTAACACAGGGTTTAGGCTTTATGGCTTTATCTCTCCTACCTTGGAGTCTGGCTGCAGCACCTTCCTGGCTGAGGCTTCTCCGGCTTGGCACTCCCTCTGTCTCTGAGCTAGACAGTGACTCAGGGTAAGCTCTCCACTTCCCTTCCTGGGGCTTCTGCTGCCTGCAGATAGACCCTTCCTCCGGTGAGTCTAAGCACTCTTGCCTTAGCTTCCTTAAAGCCAACCTTCTCTCTTTCTCCCTGTAGCCAGTCTGTTTGGTCCTTTGCCTGGAACCTTCCCTGTAGCTACCTGGGCTGCAGTGCTGGCTGCTCTTGTCTCTGCTGCTACTCACTTTGTAACTGCTTCTTTCATGGTTGCTGGTTCTGCTGTGTTTGCTTTCTCCTGCATCTCTGCAGTTCCTTGGCTCTCTGGAGTTCCTGGCCTTTTTGGCTTTCCAGGCCTTTCTGGAGTTCCTTGCCTCCCTGCTCACTTTGTTTGTTCCCTCAAACTTAAACGCTGAGCAGGGCAACTCCCTTCCTGACTCCACCCACTTGTACCTCCTACTCTTGCCTGAGGTTGTCATGAGGTCTGGGAGTGGCTTAAGCCTAGCACTACCCTCTTGGTTTCTCCCGGGGATTCTGCTGTGATGTATGTGTTCTAGTGAACCCATCCCCCGAGCAGAAGAAAAAGTTCTTCTTTCTCCTTTATTTTCATGCTGGGCTGCCTCCTCCTCACCACAGTAGCTAGCAGTATCCCCAAGGGACACAGGTTCCACAATGCTTGTATTGGTTCAAGCATTGATATCCTGGGTCCCTTCTTAATAATGGTTTATGGACCTTTCCTCCAGGAACTTGTCCAAACCTTTTTTAAACCCAGCTACACTAACAGCCTTTACTACATCCTCCGGTAACAAATTCCAGAGTTTGATTTCACGTTGAGTGAAAAAATATTTTCTTTTATTAGTCTTAAATAGTTTACCCTGTAGCTTTATTGCATGTCGCCTAATCTTTCTATATTCTGATAAGGTAAACAATCGATCTACGTTTACCCGTTCCACTCCGTTCATTAATTTATAGACTTCTATCATATCTCCCCTCAGCCGTCTCTTTTCCAGGTTAAAGAGCCCCAACCTTTTTAGCCTTTCTTCATAGGAGTATCCTTCCATCCCCTTTACCATTTTGGTGGCTCTTCTCTGAACCTTTTCTAAAATTGCTATATCCTTTTTAAGATACGGCGACCAGAATTGCACACAATATTCAAGGTGCGGTCTCACCATGGAACGATATAGAGGCATTATAATATCTTTTGTTTTATTTTCCATTCCTTTCCTTATCATACCTAGCATTCTATTTGCTCTCTTGGCCGCCGCTGAACACTGTGCCGAGGGTTTTAACATGGTATCCACAATGACGCCTAAATCTTTTTCCTGGGTGGTGGTTCCTAATGTGGAACCTTGCATCGTGTAACCATAGTTTGGGTTGTTCTTCCCTAGGTGCATAACCTTGCACTTGTCCACCTTAAATTTCATTTGCCATTTTGATGCCCAGTCTTCCAATTTATCAAGATCTTCTTGCAATTTTCCACAATCCTCTTGGGTTTTAACAACTTTAAATAGTTTTGTGTCATCTGCAAATTTGATAACCTCACTCGTTATTCCACTTTCCAGCAGCGGACCCAGCACAGATCCCTGGGGTACACCACTATTCACCTTTCTCCATTGGGAAAATTGGCCATTTAGCCCTACCCTCTGCTTTCTATCTTTTAACCAGTTCCTGATCCACAATAGTACACTGCCTCCTATCCCATGACTCTTTAGTTTTGCCAAAAGTCTCTGATGAGGGACCTTGTCAAAGGCTTTCTGAAAGTCCAGATACACAATATCAATCGACTCACCTTTGTCCACCTGATTATTCACTCCTTCAAAAAAACATAACAGATTAGTAAGACAAGATCTTCCTTGTCTAAAGCCATATTGGCTGTCTCCCATTAGGTCATGACTATCTACATGCTGAGTAATTTTATTCTTTATGATGGTTTCTACCATTTTTCCCGGTACTGATGTCAGGCTCACCGGTCTGTAGTTTCCCGGATCACCCCTGGAACCCTTTTTAAAAATTGGTGTTACATTGGCGATCCTCCAATCTTCAGGTATTAGAGATGATTTTAATGATAGTTCACAGATTACTAATAGCAGGTCTGCAATCTCATATTTCAGTTCTTTCAACACCCTTGGATGTATATCATCCGGCCCAGGTGATTTGCTACTCTTCAGTTTATCTAATAGTTGTAATACATCTTCCCGATGTATCGATATTTCCTTCAATTCTTCTGCACCTTTAAATACCACTTCAGTCATGGGTCACATCCCTACATCTTCCTCAGTAAAGACTGAAGCAAAGAATTCATTCAATCTCTCTATCGCCTTGTCGCCTCTTAGTGCTCCTTTAACCCCTTTATCATCTAATGGACCAACTGACTCTCTCGCAGGAATTTTGCTACGAATGTACTTGAAAAGGTCTTTACTTTGCGTTTTTGCTTCTGCAGCAAGCTTCTTCTCAAATTCTCCCTTTGCCTGCCTTATCAATGCCTTGCATTTGACTTGCCAGTGCTTGTGCTGTTTCCAGGTTTCGTCGTTTGGCTCTTTTTTCCATTTCCTGAAAGATGCTTTTTTGGCAACAACAGCCTCTCTGACCTCACCTTTAAACCATGCTGGCAGTTTTTTGGACTTCCTTCCACTTTTCTTAAAGCGTGAAATACAGCTGGTCTGGGCTTCCAAGATAGTATTTTTCAACAACAGCCAAGCCTGATGTATGTCTTTAACCTTTGCAACTGCTCCTTTTAGTTTTTTCTTAACTGTTTTCCTCATTTTATCATAGTTTCCCTTTCGAAAGTTAAAAGGTAGTACTGTGGATTTCCTTACTATCCCTCCTCCACTAATTAAATCAAAGGCGATCATGCTATGATCACTATTGCCAAGTGGCCCCAACAACCTTATCTCTTGCACTAGATCTGGTATTCCACTAAGGACTAGGTCTAATATGGCTTCCCCTCTGGTCAGTTCATGAACCAGCTGCTCCAAGAAGCAGTCATTTATTTCAACTAGGAACTTTATCTCCCTAGCATGTCCTGACGTGACACTGACCCAGTCGATACCGGGGGAGTTGAAATCACCCATTATTATTACTGCACTATAACTTTTGTTAGCTTCCTTGATTTCTTTGAGCATTTCTTCATCCATTTGGTCATTCTGGCAAGGCGCTCGATAGTACACCCCCACTGCCATTGCCTTCCCCCTTTTACATGGAATTTCAATCCATATAGATTCTACAGCAGATTTTGTTTCCTGCAAAACTTTAATCCTTTCTGACTCAATGCCCTCTCTAACATAGAGAGCAACCCCTCCACCAATTTGATCAGCTCTATCATTACGATATAGTTTGTACCCAGGTATCACAGTGTCCCACTGGTTGTCCTCCTTCCACCATGTCTCTGATATTCCAATCCTATCTAACATTTCATTTAGTGCTATATATTCTAACTCTCCCATCTTATTTTTTAGACTTCTAGCATTTGCATACAAGCATTTTAGAGAATGTATTTTACTCATATTAATTTGGCTATTGTTAGACATGGGTAATTTGGGATCTTTAAGCTCAGTCTGCTCCATACTTGAGGGCATTTGGGCTACTTTACTCTTTTGTGGAACCTCTCTGCTTTTGGTAGTATTCTTCAAAGATACTAAAGTAAAAATAAAAGTATGCAGACAAAATTTAAACTGAAACCCCAAGAATCCAGACTCTGCATGAAGTGCATTATCAAATAAATAAGAGATGCAGTTACCCCATACTATGTAAAATATAAAGATAGCACAAAGTCCATTCACTAAAATTAAATAAAATTATTTTTTCTACCTTTGTTGTCTGACCAATTTATTCTCTGATCATGCTGGTCCCGATCTGAGGCTTCTGCTTTCTTGTCTTCTCTTATCTCTCTTTCTGTGGTCTATGATCCATCTGCAATTTCTTATCTCTTCTTTTGTTTTCTGCACTTCCTTCCATCAGCCCATTTCCAGTTCCAGTAACCCTCTCTAGTATCGAGACCCCTTTCCAGTCCTCCCCTCCCAGTACCCTCCAATGTCAACTGCCTTGCATTCCCATGACTGCCACTGGTGTCCATTCCCTTCCAGTTCCCCTCCTTCCCCACTGTCTAGCTCCTTCTAGTCCAAATACCATCCCAGGTATCAGCTCACATCCACTCTCAGTGCCACCCCACCAGTCAGCTCCCTTCCAGTCACCCTACCCTCTGTCCATCCCCCTTCCAGTGCCATTCGCACATGTCAGCTCCCTTCTAGCGTCCTCCCCATTACCCAGCCACCTGCCACTCCCATCCCCAAGTGTAAGCTCCCTTCCAATCCCCCTTCAGGACATCCCAGGTATCAGCTCCATTCCAAACCCCTCCTTCCCCCACCATATCAGCTCCTTTCCAGCCCCCTCCATTCCCTGTGTCAGCTCCCTAACTGCCCCCTCCTTCCACTGGCAGACCCTCTCAGTATCCGCTCTCTTCCAGTCCTATTCTCCCATCCCCCTGCATCAGCCTATTTGTAGTCCAAGCCCCTAGTTTTCTTCCAAGGCCAGCAGCACTCTCCTCCCCTCCCCCATTAGCCCATTTCCAGTCACAGCCTATTTCCAGTCCAAGCCCCCCATCAGCCCATTACTAGTCCTAACCCCCCAATAAGTCCTTCCATTCCTAGCCACCTAATCAGCCCATTTCCTGTCGTAGCCCCCTAATCAGCCCATTTCCATGCCTAACCCCACCAATCAGCCCATTACCAGTCCTAGTCCCCCTCCTGATCAGCCTATTTCCAGTTCTAACCCCCATCAGCCCATTTCCAGTTCTAACCCCGCCCCATCAGCCCATTTCCAGTCCTAGCCCCACTCCCCATCAGCCCATTTTCAGTTCTAACCTCCCCATCAGCCCATTTCCAGTCCTAACCCTCCCCCATCAACCCATTACAGTCCTACCCCCTCTACCACCCCCCAGCACAGCCCAGCCCAGCCCAGTCCAGCCCAGCCCGACCTTCAAAGGGAAATTTAAAAAACAAAAAATTAAATGATCAGAGCCACTGCCGCTGCCACCCCAGCAACAGCAGAATAAAGTGTCCGCAGTCCCCATGCCTCCCCAGCAGAGCTCTCCTGTCAGCACCACGAAGGGAGAGTTTCCCTTTCTTGCAGCTGTTATTTGAGCCCGCCAGTGCTGATGGGAAACAGGTATTTCCTATTTCCCATCAGTGCCGGTGGGCTCAAATAACAGAGCTGCGAGAAAGGGAAACTCTCCCTTCATGGCGCTGATAGGAGAGCTCTGCCGGGGAGGCAGGGGGATCGTGGGGCACTTTATGCTGCGGTGGCAGCGGCAGTGTCTCCGATCATTTTGTTTTTTGTTGTTTTTTTTGAAGGCTGAGTGAGGCTGTCTTTTTGGGGGCAATTCTTGCTGCCCCCAAAACATTGCCAACTGAGGCCACCACCTCACTTGGCCTCATTATAGAGCCGCCCCTGCCATGATTGCTTCCTTGCTGTTCCTGCGGGCAGAAGAATTATGCAAGGCTGCAATCGTGGCCCCAAACAGAAGAACCTGCTCACGGGACTTGCTGCTCCTGTGGGCAGAAGAATTGTTCTAGTCCTGTGGGCAGGATCCTCCATTCCAGCACAATTCTTCTGCCTACAGGAGCAGCAAGAAGGAACCAGAGAACAGATACAAAGACTGGCAGTAAGGCAATGAAGGCTTTTATTGGTGACTCCTATGCGTTTCGGCCGTTAGGCCTTCCTCAGGGAGTAATATACAAGAGGGCAGACCTCAAAAAAATAAAATAATGGTACATAATTAATAAATTTGCGAGGCCGCGGGCAGGGTCCCGGCGGCCGGCTTTAACCGGACGCGCGGCCCGGCACGGGGACCCTTGCGCGCAGCCCGGGTGTGGGCGTGCGAGTGCAGGGTTTAAATTGATTGGCTCCCGTTGGTCGCAGCCGTGCGGGAGCCAATCAATGGGGTTGTTGCTGGGGGTGGGGGGTCGAGTTCCCGGCCGGCAGCCTCCACGTGTTCAGTCGGGGTGGAGGCTGCTTCGGGGGTGCTGGCGTTTTTTGTGTCGCGGCGAGCAGGAGCGGCGGCGGTAGCGGAGTGCTTCGGAGCGCTTTGGAGCGGCCGGCTGGGTCCTCTTTGCTAGGCAGTGCAGCTGGAGTGATTTTCTTGCAGTGGAAGGTCAGCGGCGGCAGCAGAGCACTTCTAAGCGCCATCCGGGGTCCTGGTGGTTGGGCAGCGCAGAGGAGCCGCAAGCAAGTCTGGGGGTGGTACTGGCCCCCTGTTGGGTTGCTGTGTGTGGGGTTCTTGGCGGTTGGTGAGTGTGGGGGTTGTCTGGTGGGCTCCTATTCGGGTGGCCTAACACCAAAAAAAAAAAAAAACCAACACATTTTTGCAGATTCCGTTTTTTAAGAGGGCCTGTTCAGAAGGGGTGTTGGGTCTGGTGGGATGCCTGCGCCACGTGGTCAGGCAAAAAAGGGGAGTTTGGCCCCGGAGGGTGCTGCTGGGGTGAGGGGGCGGAGGGGTTCTAGGATAGGTGGGGGGGGCCGGGGCGGGCAGGGGGTTGCCCAGCCCTAGGGGAGGGGATGGGGGTCAGCGGGGTTGTGGGGCCTCTAGGGGGGTGCTGTGCATGGGCAAAAAGGGGCACAAAGGGTTCGGCGGTCGGGGGGGGGACGGGGGTGTGCGGGGTGACCCTTTCCTTGCTGGGACCCAGGGGTCGGGTTGGGATATTGGGGGGCAGTTGTGGCTTCGGGAGCTGAGAATGTGGGGGGGAGTGGGGGTGTGGGGGGCACGCTGGGAGGTTCGGGGGCAGCGGGGGATGTTGTGGGGTTGCAGGGGCCTGGGGGAGGATTGCGGCCGGATGGGGCCCAGTGGGGTAGTGGATATGGTGTACCTGCAGGTTGGCTTCATGGTCCCAGTGGCTATGGTCCACCGGGAGGGCCTTCGCCGTGGGAACACTGGTTGGGTGGGGGGCAGGGTACGTCTCGGGCGGATTGGGGTGGCCTTTGGCCTCAGGCTTGGCCGCCGGCAGTTCCCCCCCCCCCCTGTTTTTCCTTTTATGTCTCCGCAGGGGCAGATCATGGTGCAGCCAGCATGGACGGCGGGCGCTGCTGGTCGCGAGATCTGGTTGAATCCGGTGTCAGGTGCTGCGACGCAGTATGGAGCGGCGGAGGAGTCTTCGGGTGGACAGCCCTTGGATATTGCGCGGGCCGGCGGTGAGGACAGTCACGTGGCAGATGGTATGGCCGCGGCTTCTGCGGCTGCTGGTGGTGAGCCTGGTGAGTTGATGGGGGGTGTGGGTGCAGGGGAGGTGCATTTGCAGGGGGGAAGGCTTGGGCAGTTCGCGGAAGAAGCACAGGCGGTCTTGTCGGAGGCGTCGTAGCTCCGAGTCATCCTCTTCTTCTTCCTCTTCGAGTGTTTCGTCGGCAGGGTCTGGGGGGGAGCCGGGTCGGCAGGAAGGGGTTAGCTGGGGCGGGGGGAACTCCGGTACGGGTGGTGGAGCTGCATCAGTGGTTCTTTTTCCAGAATTGTGGGAGGGGGTGCCGCAGAAGCTGCGGCGCAAGATTAGGAAGCGGCGCTACATTGATATCTTCTGTTTGCTGGAGGGGAGGAAGCGTTCCGGTGAGAGTCGGAAGAAGAGGAAGGAGGACGAGAAGGCCGGTAGGGTTAGGAAGGTGGCGCGTAATGTAGTGAACTGGACGCGATCCTTTCTGCGGTTGGCCAGCGTGTGGGGTCACCACGCTCCGGAGCAATATGGTATGTTATTGGCGTACGCCGATTCCATCCTGGAGGCGTCTCAGACGCATGACGGGTGGGCTTGGCTGAACTATAATGAAAAGTTCAGGGACAAGATGGAGGAGAATAAGTCGTTGTCCTGGGGCACACAGGACATTAACCTTTGGCTGACTCAAATGTCGGCTAGATCTGGTGCCGGTGGGGGGGGGGGGCAGTGGAAAAAGTAGTGTCGGGGTGGCAGGGGGGGCTGTGCGTTCCTTTCGCTCGGGGTCAGGCGCTGTGCAGCAGAAGGCTGGCACGGCAGGCAGCAGTGACGTGTGCTTGCGGTTCAACCGGTCCTCCTGCCTGTTCCCCGACTGTAAATTCCAGCACACCTGTTCCTTGTGTGGAGGTCTGCACCCGGCCACCAAGTGCCTTAAGAAAGGTGCCGCCGGCATTACCGGTCTTGCGCCTAAGGGGCAGTGAGGGGTTTGGGCGCGGGCTGTCCCCGATTCAGGTGGAGGCTTTATTGGGATGGCTCAGCCACTATCCTAGGAGGCGTGAGGCGATGATTCTGTCGTTTGTTTTTTGTTTCAGTTTTGTTATTCCAGTGCGGAGTGCGGTGTCCGCACCGAGGGCAAGGAACTCTCTGTCAGTGCGACGTTGGGCTGCGGTTGTTCGGGATAAATTGGTAGGGGAATTGCGCTTGGGGAGAGTGGCCGGTCCAATCAGGGAACCTCCGTTTCCTGACATGGTGATCTCTCCGTTAGGAATAGTCCCCAAGAAGGAACCGGGTAAGTTCCGCTTGATTCATAATTTGTCCTGTCCGATCGGGGCTTCCGTTAATGATCACATACCCCGTGAGCTTTGTACAGTCCGGTACGCGTCCTTTGATAGGGCGGTGCGGATGGTGCGGGCGGCCGGTCGGTCTGCCCTGTTGGCGAAGGTTGACATTGAATCGGCATTTCGATTGTTACCCGTACATCCGTCTGCTTTTCCTTTGTTGGGTTTTTGCTTTCAAGGGGGGTATTATTTTGACAAGTGCATGCCGATGGGCTGTTCGGTCTCTTGCGCTTATTTCGAGATGTTTAGTACCTTCCTGCAGTGGGTGCTGGTGCAGCGGTTTGGCTTGCTGAATGTGGTGCATTACCTGGACGATTTTTTTGTTTGTGGGTGCTGCTCAGTCGGTGGAATGTCAGGGGCTGTTATCGGAGTTTGGGCGGCTGGCGCGGGAGTTCGGTGTACGTACCATTGGCAGAGGGTAAGACGGAGGGCCCTACAACGCGGCTGACTTTTTTGGGTGTTGAGTTGGATTCTGTGGAAATGGTGGCGCGTTTGCCTCAGGATAAGATTGCCCGCTTGCGGATTTTGATCGCTAGCGTTCTGGCATCCCCCAAGATTTCCTTGAGAGAGCTGCAGGCCCTGTTGGGGTCCTTGAATTTCGCCTGTAGAGTGATTCCGATGGGGAGGGTGTTTTCGCGGCGGCTGGCATGTGCCACGGCCGGGGTGCGGAAGCCTCATCACCGGATTAGAGTCACGGGGGTGATGAGGGCAGATTTGAGGGTGTGGAGTCGCTTTTTGGAGGAATTCAATGGGACTTCGGTTTTGATGGAGTCCGAGGTGTCCAGCGATGCCTTGCAGTTGTACACGGATGCGGAAGCGGGGTTGGGGGTCTATTTTGGTGGGGCCTGGTGCGCGGATAGATGGCCGGAGTCGTGGCACACTGCGGGGTTGACCACGAACATCACCTTTTTGGAGCTCTTTCCGATTCGTGTGGTTTTGGAACTATGGCCTGATCGGCTTCGGAATCGTCGGGTTCTTTGGTGGTGTGATAATGAGGCGGTGGTCAGTGTGGTCAATCGATTCTCCCCTAGGTGCTTGAGGGTGGCGGGCTTGATGAGGGAAGTAGTATTGGCCTGCTTGAGGTTGAATGTGTCGGTGAGGGCTCGGCATATACCGGGGTGTACTAATGAGATCGCTGATGCTCTTTCTTGTTTTCAGTGGGAGCGGTTCCGGGCTCTGGCCCCAGAAGCAGACAAGGACGGCTCTGTGGTCCCAGAGAGCTTGTGGAGCATTGGCCACGCGAAATGCTAAATCTGCTGAAGAGTTCGGTGTCAGCTGGGACTTGGTCTGCGTATCAACGGGGCTGTGACCGGGTGGTCGCCTTTCTGGTGGCTCATGGGTGGCAGCCTGGGGGGGTTCTGGCGGGCTTGATTGGTCAATATATCGTGGAGGCCAAGGGCGCCGGATTCTCTCGATCGGCGGTGCGTGCGCATTTGGCGGGGTTTAACTTTTTTGCGAGTGCGGTTGGTTGGGGCTCGCCTGCTGGGGGGGTTTTACCGCGGCGGTTGCTGCAGAGTTGGGAGCGCGTCCACCCTGCATCGCGGGATCCTAGGTTGTCCATTACGCATGAACGTTTGGTGAAGGTCTGCAGGGCCTTATCGCGAGTGGCAGCGTCTGCGTACGAAGCCACTTTGTTTCGGGCGGTGTTTTGCCTTGCCTTTTTTGGGGTTTTTCGTATCGGTGAGTTTGTCGCGGGCTCCGGGCGGGAGGGGGGTGTTTGCGGGCTGCAGGTGCATCATGTTCAGGTGGAAGGGGGGCAGTTACGGATCCTTTTGGCGAGATCCAAGACGGATCCATTGGGTAAAGGTTTGTGGGTATTGTTAGGTGCGATCCGGGACCCGGTGACTTGCCCGGTTTGGGCGATGAGCCAGTATCTGTCAGTGCGTCCAGGTTCACAGGGTAGTTTTTTCGTGCACGCGGACGCGCGGGTCTTAACCCGTTTTCAGGTGACGGCGGTACTGCGCCTGGCGTTGCGTGTGGTGGGGGAGGACCCTAAGCGGTTTGCGCCGCACTCCTTTCGTATCGGGGCTGCCACTAGCGCGGCAGCGGCTGGGTTGCCTGAGCAGGTGATTCAGGGCATTGGTAGGTGGCGCTCTCAGGCGTTCAAAGGCTATGTGTGGCTGTAGGGGCTCGGGTTGTGGGTCGGGGACTTTAATTGTTTATTTCTTTTGCAGATGGGGGTGTCGAGCCTGGTGGCTGTTGGGTTGCTGGCCAGTCTTTTGTCCACTGGGCGGGACGGCGTGTGGCTGCTCGGCCTATCGGAGTTAATCTGGGTCTGGACTAATCGGTGGTGGCTGTGACATGGCTGGGCATGCACGGACTTCATTGGTCACAATTGCTGCCTTTGCTACAGCGCCACGGGAGGACGTTGCGGTGGCCGGCAGCCCTGATTGTGCATCTGGGTGGCAATGACCTGGTGTCCTGGTCCTGCAGGCAGCTGATTCGGGCAGCACAGGACGATTTGGGGGTGGTGCTTCGGATGTTTCCGGGTGTTATTTTGTTATGGTCGGACATCATTCCAAGGCCGGCTTGCTGGTACCAGCGTCGGTGGTCTCGGGGCCTGATGAAGATTAATCGACAGATTGGTCGATGGGTCTGTCAGAGGGGTGGTTATCAGATCTTGCATGACTGGGTGGACGTCGGGTGTTCGGGGCTTTATCGGGCTGACGGGGTTCATTTATCTCCAGTCGGTATGGACCTGCTCCTTAACGACTGGCAAGAGGCCTTGGAATATATGTCGGTCCGAGATGTGCGCTGGTCGCAGCTTGGGACTGGGGGGGGGGGCACATGAACAAGGTTCTGTGCCGATGGCGGGATCCCGGAGGTTTCCGGGGTCCGGAGCAGCAGGCTACACTTGGGCGGGGGCGGGGTGCCCCTGACCCGGTCAAACCCCTGACGACTTTTGCTAATAGCATGGCGAAGTCGGGGAGAGGGGCACGGCAACTTGCCAGGAGGCAAGTTATGGCATTAGCGGTGGCGGGCACTTTGCTAAGGTATGGCTGGTGCAGCCGGGTTCCGCTAATGGGGGGTTGGGAAGTTTGATGTTGGTTTGTTGTAATTATTGATGGTTAATAAAGCTGCGACCAGTTGTGTTCCATGAATTTGGTGTGATGTCTTATATATGATAAAGGGGGTGTGGGGTGTGGGGGTGGGGGAAAGGGTAGGGCCCGAAGCACCGGATCCGCCTGCCTCGGTTAAAGCATGATAAGAACAATAATAAAAAATCATAAAAAATTACATAAATCTTAAAACATATAAGAACATGAGAAAACAATCAACAATAATAAATAGGAGGCAGACACAATAATTAATATCATAAACAGTTGATAAGAACAGATGAATCACATCAAACAATAACATCTTAAATATGTGAAATAAAACATCATCTAAAAATGTGATGAGTTAAAAGAAAAGAGATGAGGAGGATAAACATAAAAATGTATGTTCATAAAAAATACTGTAGTGAATAAGGACATAGACAAATAGTTATTGAACTCAAGAAGGAGTGTGGCTAGACAAATTCATATGAAAAAATAAAATGAAATTTGTTTTTCTTTAATTCGTGGTTTCAAAAGAGAATCCCTATCAGAGCAACGAGCATGATGTAATGCTTTTTCAACACATTGTAGTGGATACCCGAGATCCAGAAACCTTCTGCTCATAATTTTGGCCTGATCTTCAAAATCTGTTTCCGTGGTACATAAACGTCGTACATGTAAAAATTGGCTTATTGGTAAATTTTCTTTCAGAGAACGATTATGAAAACTACTGAAATGCAATAATGAATTTCTATCCGTTGGTTTTCTAAATAAAGAAGTTTGAAAACCACAGAACTAATTGATCACTGGTCCCTTCCCAGATGAAAAATACATCGTCAATATATCGACTCCAAAGATGTACTTGTTTTTGAAAAAGGTGTGCAGAAAGAAAAACCTTCTCAAAATTTGCAACATATAGATTAGCAACGTCTGGTGCTACAGAGGAACCCATAGCAACCCCTCTGTACAATTCAGGCTTCTGCCATGTCGGCCCTTTTTATTTTATCTACATTCCTTAATAGTAGTACTTTTCTACAGCCCAATTCTCCTTTGCGATTAGTCAACAAACCTTGGGTTAACCAGTGGCGTCTATTGAGGTGTGCACAGCTTTATAGATTCTCATTATGATATCGTGAGCAGGATTATAAATGAGCATTTTTTTATGACAATGCCCTTATGCATCCATCTCGGCCGCTCTCCCTTTGAGCATTCACTGTCAATATTTTAGTGTTTTTTATTGGTAACAGAGCTCCTCCTCTATTCTTGTCATTCTTTTTATGCATATAATTATTTATTTATATATACTTTTCACTGGAAATTTAAAGATAATATTTTATCATATTTGTAGAATAGGATCCACAACTTTATATGTTTTATATATGATGTTTTTATGTTATATTTATATTTTAGTGGTCCATAGTGTTTTCTTATGTGGAAAGTACGGTTCAGAAGGTATTTATATAATCTATTTATTGTTCTATTTATTGTTCTTCTGGTTATTTATTATTCAGTTTCTCATATGATTTTATTTTTTCATATGAATTTGTCTAGCCACACTCCTTCTTGAGTTCAATAACTATTTGTCTATGTCCTTATTCACTAGAGTATTTTTTATGAACATACATTTTTGTTTATCCTCCTCATCTCTTTTCTTTTAACTCATCACATTTTTAGATGATGTTTTATTTCACATATTTAAGATGTTATTGTTTGATGTGATTCATCTGTTCTTATCAACTGTTTATGATATTAATTATTGTGTGTCTGCCTCCTATTTATTATTGTTGATTGTTTTCTCATGTTCTTATATGTTTTAAGATTTATGTAATTTTTTATGATTTTTTATTATTGTTCTTATCATGCTTATTTATTAATTATGTACCATTATTTTATTTTTTTTTAGGTCTGCCCCCTTGTATATTACCCCCTGAGGAAGGCCTAACGGCCGAAACGCATAGGGGTCACCAATAAAAGCCTTCATTGCCTTAGTACGGGCTGAGCCGCCGGGCCCCGGTCCCGCGGCTGGCCCAGTAACCGGGTTCCCGGGGCCCGACCACGCGGCAGGCCTCTTTCTGCTGGGGGGGGGATGTGGCTGGGCGGCAGGTGGGGCATCCGCGCCGGGGCTCCACGCCGGTCTGGTGGAGCCCGGCGATTGGACCGCGTAGGCGGTCATGGGGGCGGGGCAGCGCGAGCAAGGAGGGAGCGCTGGCCGGCTTTCTCCCTCTTCCTGCTTGCTCACGCTGCAAGAAGGTTTCCCTCCCTCCCTCCCTTGTTTTTTTGGCTGGGGGAGAGGGCGTTGCAGCTGGTGGGGGGGTGGGCATCGTCAGGGCCCGGTGGGCAGGGTGGCGAGCTGGTGCTCGTTCACCCGGCGGGGCATTTCAGGTTGATGCCGCTTTCCACGGGAGCGGCACTGCTCTTTAGGTTGGGGGGAGACGTCCCGGCTGGGGTCTCTGCCCGGAAAATTGGCAACCCTTGAGCCGGCCTTTGCTATAACATGGCGAGGCGGGCGGTAGGGGGCAATGGGGGGGGGGTGTGGATGGTGCACCACTTTGCTACAAATGGCTGGTGGGGGGCATCATCCAGATGACGGGTGGGGGGGGTGTATTCTGTTATTGTTGTAATTGATGAGTTGGCCCATGTTGGGCCGGTGTTCTTTACCGTTTAATAAAGCTGCGACCAAGCAATTTTGCACCAATACCCGATGTCAGCGTGCTTTGTCAGAGTGGAAGGGGTGTTGGAGGGTTGGTGTGGTGGGTGTGGGGAGGGGGGGGGGCTCAGACCGGGGTTGGGGCATCCGGATACCTCGGTTACTGCCAGTCTTTGTATCTGTTCTCTGGTTCCTGCTATTTCTTACAGATACACAGTTGTTTTTGGTTTTGTTACAGGAGCAAGTCCAGCAGGTAGGATCTTTCGTTCTCTCCTGCCCGCAGGACTTGCTGCTTCCGCGGGCAGGATCTTCTGTTCATGGGACAGGAAAGAGAGAGAAAGAGGGAGGGAGTGAGGGAGTGGGGATGGCTGGCACCGGTGTCCCCCTACAGCATTTACCTCATTTACCGGGTAGTGCCGGCCCTGCAAAGTGACAGACATAGAACTGCTTTAAATATCGGGCTCAATGCATTTTTACTCCAGTTCGTACTTCAGTTTTATGTCTGACCAGATCTAATGGTCAGAGAGACTGTAGGATTAGCTGTGAATACATAAATCTGATCCAATAAGTCAGAAGATGTTTTTGAAATGTTCCATAGCCACACTTCACTACATCATTATCCAAAAATCTGAGTGAATTAAATCTAGAATGAAACATATGAGACTTGTTAACATTAGAAAGCACAAGTTTAAGTCATAGATTCTGTCTTTTATCTTGAAGTCTGGAATGCTGTATTCTCATGGAAGTGAATAAAGTCATTTTTTTTGGCAGTCAGGTAGCTCCCATATAAACCAACTGTTCAGAATGACTGGGATGCTAAGTGTAATACAAACTACCCCTCTCTGGAAATAGCAAAGGAGTTTGCTCAATATTGGGAGCACTCAAGCACCCACTGCACTCACAAAGCATCGGGCCCCTCAGCTCAGAACATTAGTGAAATAAATTTTTGTACATCTGCAGATCTAACCATCATTTTAGATCAGATGGGCCATTTGGTCATTAGCCGCTGTCAGCTATTTTGTTACTGAGTGATTCCCTGACTTAATGCTCTGGATGAAAATATTCCCAGTTCTGGCATGTTGAGACCTAGCAGCTAAAACATCATTTAAAAGTTTTACCTCCAGAGGCCAGTTCATCTAATCTTCAGCTGTCCTGAATGAACCTGCTCTTGGCTGATCTCTGAAGCTAAGTAGAGTTGTGTTTGTCTAGTACTTGGATGATGACCACCTTGGAATACCAGGTGCTTTACATGCACTGCATGGATGAAAGGCCTGGCAATCTATGGTACACCTTAACCTGAAAACTCAGGGGCTGGGTTGCCAGGAATCAGCATTGACCTGCAAGCACACATTTCTTTTCCAGTAGTATACAGTATGATAGTTCATTGTATCAAATACACTGGAGAGATCAAGCACTACCAATAATGTTAATTCTGATATGTCAAATACAGATTTGATATTGTAGTCTAATTGAATTTTGACCAGTGCTTATCCAAGTCTGCCATTTCTTCAACCATACTAATAAGCCGGATGGTAACAAGTATTGCAATTATCCTGGCCAGAAATTGCAGATTGGAAACCAGTCTATAATTTTTACATACCAGTGGATTCAAGGAGAGCCTTTGAAGTGCCAATTGGATCAAAGAAATTTTTAAACAGGAAGAAAAATACGCTTTAGTCAGTGAGGCAGTAATTTTCTGTGACCTATCCACCTCAGGCAAATAAGAGCACCCCTGCTCCTGTCAGCAGGTAATTGGGCCAGTGGCTAATCCTACCTGACTACAATGTAGTAGGGCTGGAACCAACACAATTTTATTTGCAGTTTCTTTAAATAGAGCAGAAAATTTGGCTATATACAAAGAAGACGTTTTAATGTCAATATCTTCACTTACTCCTATGATACCAGTAGGAATCAGGGATGTGCATAGGAAAATAATTCTTAATTCATTTTGAGTCCATTTGCCATTTTTTCCTGATTTTCTGACTTCATTCTGTTTGTTTCACACATTTGTTTCAATTAAAAAGAATTTAACTCAAACTAAATATTTTTAACACTCGCTAATCAACATGCATTCATTTGTTGGTTAGTGTGCATTAAATCAATTTAGCATGAACTAAATTTTTAGGGTACATTAACACTACTATTACTACAGATGCACATTCCTAGAAGGGCTGTGCATTTGTTTGAAAAAACTGATACAAGGAGTGGAGGAGTGGCCTAGTGGTTGGGGCAAGGTACTTCAGGCCAGAAGGTTGGGGGTTCAAATCCCACTAGAGGACAGCAACCTTGCGCCGGAAGGACTGGGGTTTCTAGTCCCACAGGTGCTCCTTGTGGTCTTGGGCAAGTCACTTAACCCTCCATAGCCCATGTTCCCTGTAACATAGTTATCTCCAAGTTATAATGCCCTGTTCAATGTAATTTCAGTTTGTTCAATGTAAACCACACTGATGCAAAATAGCACAGTATATAAGAGAATGTAAATAAAATAAAGTGGCATTTTAGAAGGACGTTAAGTCAAATCGTGGGAATCCAGGGTGGAACATACTGAAAAATGCCAGGGACATCTATGTCTCCATCTCATTTTTGTAGTATAGACATCCTTGACGTGGTTGTTATGCCAGTGGCCACATAAACATTCCCCTTAGGACAGTGTGGCGTGGGGACATCCATCTCATGTAAGCTAGCATAAGGGGACATCCAGCAGAATAGCACATAAGCTCCTATTCCCCATTAATGTTCATTCAGTTATTGTAAAATAAAAGGGGGTACTAGTTCAGCTCCTTCTCTACACCCTCCAGATGTTTGCCTGACAAACTTTTCTGTTGCCTGTTCGTGCCTACACCAGCTATAATTGTAAGCATGACTCCGGAAATCCAGGACATTTCTAAGATCAGGCATGGATGTCCAAGTTCTTAGAAATTCCCTGGTCATGCCTCCACCGTGCCCCCGTTCAGACATGAATTTCCTCAATGTCAGGACATCCACAGATACTGCTTCTAAACTGGCTCTGGGGCTCTCTCTGTGCTTTGGACATCTGCATGCTTGTTTTTAGATGTCCAAAGCATGAATAAGCCTTCTAAAATAAACCCCATAATATGACAAATGATGCCATTTCAGTTCATTTTCTCTAAAGCAACCTAAAAGACATGGGTCCCAAATGATGAGGAAAGTCATTTATTTCCCATGCCATTGTGGTCTTTCAGACTAGGAAAATAACAGTTGCATTTCCTTGGCCATTATGAATCAAACATATGATTCTTAGCAATAAAGCCACAGACTTGCAGCTAAAGCCATAGGAACTACACAGCCAAATTAGAAAGCAATGAATAATTATCCTCCGAACAGTAGAAGAGTAGACAAGCCCATAGATAAGCCCACTGGATCAGCATTTGGTCTCCATGCTGGTCCAATGTGTTCTTCCAGTGGTGTATCCCGTCTTCTTCTTCCCAGAGGATAACTATTCGCTGGCTTTTACTTTACTTCAGAGCTCCTGTAGCACCAGTATAATGCTCCTGAGGGTCATAGGTTTGAGCCTGAGAACCAGACAGAATGGAACCAACTACAGAAAGGGCAGAGAAGAAGCAGAAGTTACTTAATCTACTAAACTGAAATATTTGGATAACCAGGCCTATACTGATCTCACTTCTTCCAAAATCCGTGGCTGATATCATCATGAATCTGAGACCTGCACTATTTTCTTCTCATTTCTTCCTGGGTGTTAGGAAATTATAGGCTTCAAAGGGAATGGGGTGGAAATTGTCAAGCTTAGAGAAAACAATAAATAAACATACCAGGGCTGCAGTACAGAGTGACTAGGACTTAAATGAATTTGTGTGCAGAGAAAATGCAGGCTCTGTGTTGCAGAGAAGACAGACTCTACAGTGAAAATCTTGATAGAAAACAAACTGAAAAAAGCAGAGCAGGGAAAGGATTGAGACACAGGAGTAGGCAGGGCACATGCTATTTGAGATGGTGTGTGAGTCACTTCATTTGTAAAAGTCTAGCTTACTCTGTGGGTCTATATGCAATGCAAAGAAAGTGGCTCTACTGCACTATCCACATAAGAACATAAGATACACCATACTGGGTCTGACCAAGGTCCATCATGCCCAGTATGCTGTTTCCAACAGTGGTCACAATTACCTAGCGGTTTCCCCAAAAGACACAGGTTCCACAATGTTTGTACTGCGGCAAGCAGTGAATTTCCTGTGTCCCCTTTAATGATGGTTTATGGACCTTTCCTCCAGGAACTTGTCCAAACCTTTTTTAAACCTGGCTACACTAACAGCACTACACTACATTCTCCAGTAACAAATTCCAGAGTTTGATTAAGCATTGAATGAAAAAATATTTTCTCTTATTAGTCTTAAATAGGATATACTGTAGCTTCATTGTATGTCCCCTAGTGTTTTTATATTTTGATGGTGTAAATAATCAATCTACGTTTACCCGTTCCACTCCATTCAATAATTTATAGACCTCTATCATATCTCCCCTCAGCTGTCCCTTTTCCAGGTTAAAGAACCCTAACCTTTTAGCCTCTCCTCATAGGGGTATCCTTCCATCCCCTTTACCATTTTGGTGGCTCTTCTCTGTACCTTTTCTAATAACACTATATCCTTTTTAAGATATGGCGACCAGAATTGCACACACTATTCAAGGTGCAATCGTACCATGGAGCGATATAGAGGCATTGTAATATCCTTTGTTTTATTCTCCATTCCTTTCCTTATGATTCCTAGCATTCTATTTGCTCTCTTGGCCACTGCTGCACACTGGACGGAGGGTTTAAACATGTTATCCACAATGACACCTAAATCGTTGTCCTGGGTGATGGTTCCTAATGTGGAACCTTCCTCGTGTAGACATAATTTGGATCATTCTTTCTTAGGTGCATAACTTTGCACTTGTCCACATTAAATTTCATTTGCCATTTGAACATCCATGCTTCCAATTTATCATGGTCCTCCTGCAATTTTTCACAATCCTCGTGGGTTTTAACAACTTTGAATAATTTTGTGTCATCTGCAAATTTGATTACCTCACTCGTTATTCCCATTTCCAGTCATTTATGAATATGTTAAAAAGCAGTGAACCCAGCACAGATCCCTGGGGTACTCCACTATTCACCTTTCTTCATTGGGAAAATTGGCCATTTAGCCCTACTCTCTGCTTTCTATCTTTTAATCAGTTCCTGATCCACAATAGTACATTGCCTTCTATCCCATGACATTTTAATTTTTCCAAAAGTCTCTCATGAGGGACCTTGTCAGCTTTCTGAAATCCAGATATACTATATCAACGGACTCACCTTTGTCTACTTGTTTATTCACACCTTCAAAAAACATAACAGATTAGTAAGACAAGAACTTCATTGGCTAAAGCCATGTTGGCTGTCTCCCATTAAGCCGTCTACATGTTCAGTAATTTTGTTCTTTATAATGGTTTCTACCATTTTTCCTGGTACTGACGTCAGGCTCACGGGTTTGTAGTTTCCCGGATCACCCCTGGAATCCTTTTTAGAAATTTTCGTTACATTGGCCATCCTCTAATCTTCAGGTATTACAAATGATTTTAATGATAGTTCACAGATTACTAACAGTAGGTCTGCAATCTCATATTTCAGTTCTTTGAACACCCTTGGGTGTATACCATTTCGTCCAGGTGATTTGCTACTCTTCAGTTTATCAAAAACTTGTAATACATCTTCATGGTGTATCAATATTTCTTTCAATTCTTCTGTGGCATCACCTTTAAATACCATTTCAGTCAGGGGTAACATCCCTACATCTTTCTCAGTAAACACCGAAGCAAAGAATTCATTCAGTCTCTCCACTACGGTGTTGTCCCCTCTTAGTGCCCTTTTTACCCCTCTATCATCTAATGGTCCAACTTACTCTCTCACAGGGTTTTTGCTACGAATGTTCTTGAAAAAGTCTTTTTTATGCGTTGTTGCTTCCACAGCAAGCTTCTTCTCAAATTTTCTAGTTGCCTGCCTTATCAATGCCTTGTATCTATTTGCCAGTGCTTATGTTGTTTCCAGTTTTTGTCATTTGCTTTTTTGGCAATAACAGCCTCTCTGACCTCACCTTTAAACCATGTTGGCAGTTTTTTGGACTATCTTCCACTTAAAGTGTGGAATACAGCTGGTCTGGGCTTCCAAGATAGTATTTTTAAAAAAACACCCATGCTTGATGTAAATCTTTAACATTTGCAACGACTCCTCTTATTTTTTCCTTAACTATTTTCCTCATTTTATCATTGTCTCCCTTTTGAAAGTTAAAATGTAGTACTGTGGATTTCCTTGCCATCCTATCTCCATTTATTAAGTCAAACACAATCATGTTATGATCACTATTGCCAAGTGGCCCCAACACCCTTAGCTCTTGCACCAGATCTTTTCCACTAAGGACTAGGTCCAAAATGGCTTCCCCTCTTGTTGGTTCATGAACCAGCTGCTCCAAGAAGCAGTCATTTATTTTATCTAGAAACTTTATCTCCCTAGCATGTCCTGTCATGACACTGACCCAGTCGATACCGAGGTAATTGAAATCACCCATTATTATTGTTGTGCTATAACTTTTGTTAGCTTACTTGATTTCTTTGAGCATTTCATCATCCATTTGTTCATTCTGGCCAGGCGGTCGAAGTACACCCTTACTGTCATCATCTTCCCCTTCCCCTTTTTATATAGAATTTCAGTCCTCAGAGATTCTACAGTGTATTTTGTTCCCTGAAAAACCTTAATACTTTGTGACTCAATGTTCTCTCTAACATAGAGTGCAACCCCTCCACTAATTTGATCTACTCTATCATTATGATTTAGTTTGTACCCAGGTATCACAATGTCCCACTCGTTGTCATCCTTCCGCCATGTCTCTGAGATACCAACAATATCTAACCTCTCATTTAGTGCTCTATATTCCAACTCTCCCATCTTATTTTTTAGACTTCTAGCATTTGCATACAAGCATTTTAGATGCTGTATTTTATTCATATTAATCTGGTTATTGGTAGGCAGGGATAATTTGGAATCTTTAAGTTCTGTCTGCTCTGTACTTAAGGGTATTTGGGTTACTTTTGCTTTATTGGAACCTCTCTGTTGATATGACCTAACTTCAGTCTTTTGTTAGTATCCTTCAAGGATACATTGTTCTGAACCATGCGCTTTTGGGCAACTGTTGGCTTTCCCCTATTATCTAGTTTAAAAGCAGTTCTATCTCTTTTTTAAAGGTTAATGCCAGGAGCCTGCTTTCATCCCAGTTAAGGTGGAGTCCATCCCTTCAGAAAAGCCTCTCCTTTCCCCCAGAATGTTGCCCAGATCCTAACAAATCCAAAACCCTCTTCCTTGCACCATCGTCTCATCCATGCATTGAGACTTTGGAGTTCTGCCTGCCTTTTGGATCCTGGGCGTGGAACAGGAAGCATTTCGGAGAATGCTACCCTGGAAGTTCTGGATTTCAACTTCCTACTAAAAGCCTAAATTTAGCCTCCAGAACCTCCCTAACACATTTTCTATGTCATTGGTACCCACATGTACCAAAACAGCAGACTCCTTCCCAGCACTATCTAAGACCTTGTCTAGGTGGCATGTGAGATCCGCTACCTTCGCACCAGGCAGGCATGTTACCAGCCACCCAGCTATCTACATGCCTAATGATTGAATCACTAACTATAACAGCTGTCCTAACCCTTCCCTCATGGGCACATGGCCTTGGAGAAACCTCCTCAGTGCGAGAGGGTATACATCACCTGGAGGACAGGTCCTAGCTACAGGATCACTTCCTGCCACACCAGGGTGATGCTCTCCTATCACGTGACCTCTCTCCTCGATGGCAACAGGGATGTTGCCAGATTGGGGTGGGACTTCAGTATTACATCCCTTTAGGTCTCATCTATGTACCTCTGTCTTCCTTATGTCTTCCAAATCTGCTACTCTAGCCTCCAGAGATCAGACTCATTCCTTGAGAGCAAAGAACTTCTTGCACCTAGTGCACACGTAAGACCCCTCACCAACTGAGAGAAAATCACACATGTGACACTCAATGCAAAAGATTGGAAAGCTCCCATCTCACTGCTGGACTGCTGTCTGCATCTTTGTTTTAAGGTTGTGTGTAGGTATTTAAGTTCTCCCTCTAATATTGGGTGCACTGCGCTGTATATAAACAGTAAAATCCCTATATTTTACGCAATATATAGAAATTATTTCTCATTGGATCATGTTAATGCTTACTAGAGGGAAACATGGGAATGATGGGAGAAGCACAGAAGAGAGATATTCATCTCAAACACCTTCATCCATCAACACAAGTGGCATCTGTACACATGGACTTTGTGCAACAAATCATGCAAAAATCAAATTGACTAGATCTGTGGAACTCAACAGTGGAAGAGCTCAGTAACATCAATAAAGACTAAACCTGGAATTGGCTGTGGAACAGATTATGAGCTACTAGAATGCAAACCCAAGCTAAAGCTGAAAAAATGGAAGCCACTCAGAAATGTAGCAACATATGATCTTGAATATATACCACTGGTATGTATGTATGTATGCATTTATTTATTTATTTATTTTAACTGGTTTTAATATACCATTTTTCTACAAGGCAAAACGGTTTACATGGAACAAACAAAATGGTTTTCAATGAACAGACTGAAAACATATACAAGCAACTATAAAGAGTAACAACTAAAAACAGAATTTGGCATATGGAGTGGAAGTGAACCAGGGAGATATGGATTTAAGCTTATGTTACAAAATGCTATGGAATAGAGAGGGATTGGGAACAGAGTGGGGGGTGAGTGAGGGGTTGGAGTGGAGGGAAGAAGGAATGCTTGCAATATCAAGTATGTGAGAAAGGGGGGTTATGGGGGAGGGGAGACGGGAATGGTGTGTGTGAGTGGAGGATGCTCTTGCTGGGGGTTGGTTGTGGTGGATGTGCCATAGTGTTCTTCAAAGAGAAGTGGTTTTTGAGTGCTTTTTGAAGAGAGTGTGGGATTGGATACAGCATAAGGTGGGAGGGAGTTGGTTCCATATGGTGGGAGCGTAGAACTCAAATGCTCTGGTACAAGTTCATTGAGGTTTCTTGTGGATTTGTATCGGGGAGAGGAGTGGCCTAGTGGTTAGGACAAGGTACTTCGGGCCGGAGGGCCAGGGGTTCAAGTCCCACCTGGGGACAGCAATCTCAGGCCGGAGGGACTGGGATTTCTAGTCCTATAGGCACTCCTTGTGGTCTTGGGCAAGCCACTTAACCCTCCATTGCCCATGTTTCCTGTAAGTATTAGCGTATGTGTGTCATATCCCCTCGTGTTAAATGTATCTCCCAATTGACTGCTTTGACCCGGTGAAAAGTGGGATATAAATACAGATAAAATAAAATAAAATAAATAAAATTTGTATTGGTAGGAGGAGAAGATTTGATGCATTCTGTTGACAGAGTCTATTGCTATTAGGATGTTTGATTAGTGATTGGAGTTGCTCGGCAGAGGTATTGAAGAAAGCTTTGTGAGTGATGGCAAGTATCTTGAACTTGATTTGGGATGCAATGGGGAGCCAATGAAGAGATTTTAGAGTAGGAGTGATATGAGAGTGTCTAGGGACTCCAGCTACATTGCATGCGGCAGTGTTTTGGGCAAATTGTAGAGGAGCAATAGTGACCTTGGGAAGTCCATGGAGGACGGAGTTACAGTAATCGAGTAGTGGTGTGATGGAGGCTTGGCAGACAGTGCGGAAGCTGTGAGGTGATAGGAGGGGGCATAGGTTGTGGAGAATTCAGAGTTTGAAGTATATGTTTTTGGTGACATTCAAAATGTGAGGTTGGAAGTTTAGATGTTGGTCCATGATAAAGCCGAGGTATCTGGTCTGAGATTTGACTTGTATATATGCGTCTCCAAGTTTAATACTTCGAGGAGATGTGAAGTTGAGGTCTCTGGAAATGTGAAGAATCTCTGTCTTTTTGAAATTTACTGCAAGGTTGTGATGCTGTAGCCATAAAACAATTTCTTTGAAGCAGTCGACAAGACTGGAGTAGTCAGGTGAGAATGTGTAGAATGGAGTGAAGATCATTATGTCATCGGCATAGAACTGGTAACCGACTTTGAATTTCTGAATGATGTAGCATAGGGGCCTTATATATATGTTGAATAGGAGGAAGGAGAGGGCAGAACTCTGAGGGACTCCTTGGGGAAGAGTGTAAGGTGCTGATGATTGGTTGCCAAGCCTTAACGTTTGGGTTCGCTGGGACAGGTAGGAGTGGATCCAATTGAGTGGGGCACCCTGAACACCAATAGTGTTGAGCTGGTTAAGTAAGGTTTGTGGGATACAGTGTCAAATGCTGCAGAGATGTCGAGGAATAGCAGCACAAAGCCAGAGAGAGGTTTTTCAGTTCCAATGATGAGTGTATTTAGGAGGGAGGTAAGTAGGGTTTCAGCACTGTGGTAGGGGTGAAAGCCATGTTGATTGTGGTCAAGTGGGGCAAATCTGTCGACATGTTCCTGAAGTTGGATTTTAACTGCTTTTTCAATAATTTTGGAGAGGAAGAGTATGCTGGCTATAGATCTGTATGATGCAGGAGAGTTGGGGTTGAGGTTGAATTTCTTCAGTAGGGGTCTCATAGAGGCTTGTTTGAGAGCAGGTGGGAGGTAGGCTTGGGTAAGTGAGGTATGAAGTATGGTAGAGATGAATTTTACACAATAGAAAACTTTAAGGCTACCTAAGCAATTGATTTGCTGCTTTGGATACAAATGACAGAGTATGATATGAAGAAAGTTGTGTTTGAAGAAACGTTTCTGCAATAGGTGAAAAAGCAAAAATGGCCAAAATGGATGACTGAAGAAGTTCTGAAAATTACTAGAAATGCTAAAAGAAGCTAAAGCCAGAGAAGAAAGAGTAGTAGTAAATGGAACATAACAGAACATTTTCCAGTGTGCAGCAAGATGAGACAAAGATAAGTACTCCAATGACACATGCAAGGAAATAAAATCAGAAACTATTAGAGGAAGAACAAGATTGGCTGTCCTAAAGTTATGAGAGTTAAATAGATAATTCCATCCTCGAATTGGAATGCTAAAATATGCTCTAGGATCCATGTTGAATGATGCTAAGAAGATCAAGAAGAGGCAGAAAGAATAACCAGTTATTATACCATAAAGATCAAAAGGAAGCTAACAAACGTTACAGCGCAGTAATAATAATGGGTGATTTCAATTACCCCGGTATCGACTGGGTCAGTGTCACGTCAGGACATGCTAGGGAGATAAAGTTCCTATATGAAATAAATGACTGCTTCTTGGAGCAGCTGGTTCATGAACCGACCAGAGGGGAAGCCATATTAGACCTAGTCCTTAGTGGAACACCAGATGTAGTGCAAGAGTTAAGGGTGTTGGGGCCACTTGGCAATAGTGATCATAGCATGATCGCCTTTGATTTAATTAGTGGAGGAGGGATAGTAAGGAAATCCACAGTACTACCTTTTAACTTTCAAAAGGGAGACTATGATAAAATGAGGAAAACAGTTAAGAAAAAACTAAAAGGAGCAGTTGCAAAGGTTAAAGACGTATATCAAGCTTGGTTGTTATTGAAAAATACTATCTTGGAAGCCCAGACCAGCTGTATTCCACGCTTTAAGAAAAGTGGAAGGAAGTCCAAAAAACTGCCAGCATGGTTTAAAGGTGAGGTCAGAGAGGCTGTTGTTGCCAAAAAAGCATCTTTCAGGAAATGGAAAAAAGAGCCAAACGATGAAACCTGGAAACAGCACAAGCACTGGCAAGTCAAATGAAAGGCATTGATAAGGCAGGCAAAGAGAGAATTTGAGAAGAAGCTTGCTGCGGAAGCAAAAACGCGAAATAAAGACCTTTTCAAGTACATTCGTAGCAAAAAACCTGTGAGAGAGTCAGTTGGTCCATTAGATGATAAAGGGGTTAAAGGAGCACTAAGAGGCGACAAGGCGATAGCGGAGAGACTGAATGAATTCTTTGCTTCGGTCTTTCCTGAGGAAGATGTAGGGATGTTACCCATGACTGAAGTGGTATTTAAAGGTGCGGAAGAATTGGAGGAAATATCGATACATCGGGAAGATGTCTTACAACTATTAGATAAACTGAAGAGTAGCAAATCACCTGGGCCAGATGGTATACATCCAAGGGTGTTGAAAGAACTGAAATATGAGATTGCAGAACTGCTATCAGTAATCTGTGAACTATCATTAAAATCATCTCTAATACCTGAAGACTGGAGGATCGCCAATGTAACACCAATTTTTAAAAAGGGTTTCAGGGGTGATCCGGGAAACTACAGACCGGTGAGCCTGACATCAGTACCGGGAAAAATGGTAGAAACCATCATAAAGAATAAAATTACTCAGCATGTAGATAGTCACAACCTAATGGGAGACAGCCAACATGGCTTTAGATAAGGAAGATCTTGTCTTACTAATCTGTTATGTTTTTTTGAAGGAGTGAATAAACAGGTGGACAAAGGTGAGTCGGTTGATATTGTGTATCTGGACTTTCAGAAAGCCTTTGACAAGGTCCCTCATCAGAGACTTTTGGCAAAACTAAAGAGTCATGGGATAGGAGGCAATGTACTATTGTGGATCAGGAACTGGTTAAAAGATAGAAAGCAGAGGGTAGGGCTAAATGGCCAATTTTCCCAATGGAGAAATGTGAATAGTGGTGTACCCCAGGGATCTGTGCTGGGTCCGCTGCTTTTTGACATATTCATAAATGACCTGGAAAGTGGAATAACGAGTGAGGTTATCAAATTTGCAGATGACACAAAACTATTTAAAGTTGTTAAAACCCAAGAGGATTGTGAAAAATTGCAAGAGGATCTTGATAAATTGGAAGACTGGGCATCAAAATGGCAGATGAAATTTAATGTTGACAAGTGCAAGGTTATGCACCTAGGGAAGAACAACCCAAACTATGGTTACACGATGCAAGGTTCCACATTAGGAACCACCACCCAGGAAAAAGATTTAGGCGTCATTGTGGATACCATGTTAAAACCCTCGTCCCAGTGTGCAGCGGCGGCCAAGAGAGCAAATAGAATGCTAGGTATGATAAGGAAAGGAATGGAAAATAAAACAAAAGATATTATAATGCCTCTATATCGTTCCATGGTGAGACCGCACCTTGAATATTGTGTGCAATTCTGGTAGCCGTATCTTAAAAAGGATATAGCGATTTTAGAAAAGCTATAGAGAAGAGCCACCAAAATGGTAAAGGGGATGGAAGGATACTCCTATGAAGAAAGGCTAAAAAGGTTAGGGCTCTTTAACCTGGAAAAGAGACGGCTGAGGGGAGATATGATAGAAGTCTATAAATTAAGGAACGGAGTGGAACGGGTAAACGTAGATCGATTGTTTACCTTATCAGAATATAGAAAGACTAGGGGACATGCAATGAAGCTACAGGGTAAACTATTTAAGACTAATAAAAGAAAATATTTTTTCACTCAACGTGTAATCAAACTTTGGAATTTGTTACCGGAGGATGTAGTAAAGGCTGTTAGTGTAGCTGGGTTTAAAAAAGGTTTGGACAAGTTCCTGGAGGAAAGGTCCATTAACCATTATTAAGAAGTGACCGAAGATATCAATGCTTGACCCAGTACAAGCATTGTGGAACTTGTGTCTCTTGGGGAAACTGCTAGGTACATATGACCTAGATTGGCCACTGTTGGAAACAGAATACTGGGCTTGATGGACCTTGGTCTGACCCAGTATGGCATATCTTATGTTCTTATGTTCTTAAGATCAATAGCCATTTCAGCCTATATCTTATGATCAGGAAGCACTGGTGATGAAAAAAGAAGTCAAAGCAGCATTGAAAGTATTATCAAAGAACAAACCATCGGGCATTGATGGCATTCTTATCGAAGGTTTACAGAAATGAGATACAGCTATTAAAATTCTACCAGGTAATTTGGAAGACAATATCATGGCTGTCTGATTGGAAGAGATCTGTGTTCATACCAATACTGAAGAAAGGTGATATGACTGACTGTGGAAATTATCTCACAATTGCTCTGATCTCACACACCAGCAAAATTCAAGATCATTCAGGGTGCCATACTGCCATAGTAGTGCCATAGACTACAGGCATACCTTGAACAAGAACTGCTCGACATACAAGCAGGGTTCAAGGAAGGGACAGGAACAAGTAGTAAGAAGTAGATATCATTGCAGAATTGTGCTGATGTAAACTAGACATGGATCCTTGAAAAGGCAAAAGGATACCTACATGTGTTTCAATGACTACAGCAAGGCCTTTTATTATGCAAAGCATGAAAATATTTGGGCCACATTAAGAAGCATTAAGAAGTATACCAGAACACCTGATAGTTCACATGCACAACTTTTACATTGACCAAGAAGCAACAGATTGAGTGGAACAAGGAGAAATAAAATGGTTTAAAATCAGCAAAGGTGTACAACAAGGCTGCATACTTTCCCCATACCTGTTCTATTTATATGCTGAACAAATCATCAGAGAAGCAGGACTGTATAGAGAAAACTGAGGTGTGAAGACTGGTGGAAGACTCATCAACAACCTTCACTATGCTGACGATACCACATTACTGGCTGAAAGGGAAGACCATCTAAAATATCTGCTTATGAAGATCAAAGAGCATGGTCTTAAAAAGATGACTGACAAAATTAATAATTTCATTTTTGATGGAAAAGAAATAGAAATAACAGACAACTTCAACCTGCTTGGATCCATCAATATGAAACAACAGTCAAGAAATCTGATGATGCATTGCTCATGGAAAAATGACTATGAAGGATCTAGACAAGATTTTCAAATGCAAAGATGTAGCTCTCCATATAAAGATTCAACTTGTCTGAGGCATGGTATTTTTAATAACAATATATGAACGCAAAAGTTAGGTAGTGAAGAAGTAAGACAGGAAGAATATTGATGCCTTTGAATTGTAGTGCTGGTGAAGAATATTGCATATACAGTATCATGGACTGCCTGAAGAACAAATCAGTCAGTACTAGAGGTTACCTCGGAGACTCAAATGACAAGACTTCAGCTTTCATACTTTGGACACATCATGCAAAGAGAAAGATCATTAGAGAAAGACATCATTCTTGGCAAGGTCTACGCAAAAGTGAGAGACCTGCAATGCAATAGGTCAACACAATAACAACAGCTATGGATGCCACTCTATGGACAATTAGCCACTTGAATGAAGATTGAACACAGTTTAAGACAATAGAAAGGGCACGGGCGAAGTCCTGGTGCCCGAAGGTAACCGGGGGCGAGCGTCAACGCGCCCCTGGCCTGGGCAAAAAGTCGGAGGAGAAAGCAGGGTAAAAGAAAGGGGGGGGGGAAGATCTCGGAAGCGCGCCTGTGTGCTGACGCAGGTGCGCATCCTTTGAATTGATTGGTTCCGCCGCGAGATGCGCGCGGCTGGAACCAATCGGGAGGGTGAAAGAGCCATGTGCAGCGGCTGCCCGAGCGCACGCTAGCACATGGTTTTGGAAGGGCGGCTGGCCGGTGTGTTTCTCTTGCGGTGTCTGGCTGCTCGGGCTTGGAGCGTTGTTGCGGCGTTTGGCAGCGATTTCGGCGGCGGATCGACCTTGCCGGTTGCGCTGGTGTGGGAGAGCACTCCGGGTCTGCGTGGGAGTTCCGAGAGCTGGTGGCTGGTCAGCTGTTGGAGCGGAGGCTCCTCAGGCGAGTGGGGGTGCTTTGGGGTTTTCAGTTATAATTTAAGAATACTGTCTAACTGCACCGGGGGGGGGGGGGGGGTCAGTGTGCTGTGTACGGTGTGAGGGCTGGGTCTGATTTTGTTTCGCTCCGTGCAACTTTTCATTTAAAAAATAAATAAATAAAAGTGTCTTCGCGTGTGCATTTAAATCCGGTGGAATATCATTGCAGCCAGTCAGCTAATTTTATTCACTGTTTTGGTGCCGGGATGGCTGGGGGAAAAGGGGGACAGAGCGGTGCTAAAGGAGGTCCGGGAGGGGCAAAAGGACGACAAGGCCAGGGCAAAAGGGTTTCCGGAGTGGCTCAGAGAGGCAGGGGAGAGGAAAGGGGGAGAAATTGCAGGCCTGTTGGGCCATCCAGGGGCCGCTTAGCTGTTGCGGCTGGAGGTCTTAGGGCCAGGGGTGTGGTGTCACGTGGTCGGTCTTCCACTAGACCTCGTCCTGGACTGCGGAGCAGGATAGGGGGACGCAACACGGCCCCGTCCGGAGGGAGGGATGCAGTTAGGGGTGCACATGAATATCAGCAGGATGTAGTGGGTGCCGTTGGTGGGAGAGCGGGAGAGGAGAGCGTGGATCCCTCGCAAGGAATGGCTTGCGGTGCATCTGGGGGAGAGAGCGGCATGTTTTGGCCTGGAACTGGGTGGGGGATGCCGGGTGGGGAGTTTAGATCAAGGCATTACTCGGTGGGAGGTTTGGGTGGTGCTGGGAGACTTGGGGTTCTGGAACAACAGGCTTGGGATCAATGGCAGCGTGGGGGGTTAGGCTCGTCAGGATCTAATTGGTTGGGGGCTTGGCAACCTGCTTGGTCGGGTGTTTCCCCCTCTCCTTTTTTGCCTTTTCTTTCTTCACAGAATCCTATGACGGCTTCACCTGGATCAACGCAGAGTGGATCGCAGCAAAGCAGACTTCCACGGGAAGACGATCGCCATTTGGGGTCCGCTAGCGGTTTGATGACGGAGTCGGGTGCACAGCAACCTTCGGATGGGCTACAGCTTGAAGCGGAACGGACGTCTGTTACGGCTATGAATGGTGAGTTACCTCAAGGGGGGGTCGGGCCAGGGACTAGCGACCGAACCGGGCGGTCGGGGAAAGCGAGTAGCAAAAGGAAGCGTTCTTCGAGGCGACGCCGGCACTCGGATTCTTCCACTTCCTCTTCCTCTAGTTCTTCCACTAGTGCGGCCAGTGTGGACGGTGGCAGAGGAGTGTTGGGGGAGGGGGTTTCATTGGGGAGCCCTGTTGTTGGGGGTGCTTCGGCGTTGACACCATTGTCAGAATTGTGGGAGGGGGTGCCTAAGAAGTTGAGAAATAAAATTAGGAAAAGACGGTATATTGACATTTTCCGTTTATTGGAAGGTCGTAAGAGGTCGGGGGAGAGTTGGAAAAAACGCAAAGAGGATGAGAAGGCTGGGAGGGTTCGTAAGGTGACTAGATCAGTGGTAAATTGGGTCAGGGCTTTTTTGCGTTTGGCTAGTGTGTGGGGTCAGTCTTACCTGGGGCAGTACGGGATGTTACTGTCTTATGCTGACTCTATTTTGGAAGCCTTGCAGGCCCACGAGGGCTGGTCTTGGCTTAATTATGACGAGAAGTTTCGTGACAAAATGGAGGAAAACCGGTTTCTATCGTGGGGTACACAAGACATCAACTTGTGGCTCACCCAAATGTCTGCTCGTCCGCATTCAGTAGGGGGTTTGTCAGGGTCTGGCAATAAGTTTGGTGGAGGGCCGAATTCCTTGGGGAGCCGGTCCTTTCGAGTTGGGGGGGGGGAATCACGAGTAAGTCCGGGGCAGGGGGAGGCAGCGATGTCTGTTGGCGATTTAATAAGGCCTCATGCCCATTTACGGACTGTAAGTTCCGGCACGCCTGCTCTGCTTGCGGTGGCAGTCATTCAGCGGCAAAGTGCATCAAGAGAGGGGTTGGGGGTGTTACCCCATCTACTTCTAAGTGAGGGTTTTCACTTAGGCAGAGCCCCGTCGCCCATTAAGGTTGAGACATTGCGCGACTGGCTTTGCGGATACCCGAAAGCGGGGGATAGGGAATTTTTACAAAAAGGGTTTGAGGGGGGGTTTGTTATCCCGGTTTGTGGCACAGTCGCTGCGCAAGCAGCAAGGAATTCCCCGTCGGTGCGGCGGTTTGAAGCGGTTGTCCGGCAGAAATTGGCGGTGGAGTTGAGTCTGGGTCGGATAGCCGGACCCTTTCCGGAACCACCTTTCGAGAATTTTGTAGTGTCCCCTTTGGGGATTGTCCCTAAGAAGGAGCCGGGAAAATATAGGCTTATTCACAATCTCTTATTCCCGTCAGGATTGTCGGTGAATGATCACATTCCGAGGGAGTACTGCACGGTCCGTTATGCTTCTTTCGACAGGGTGGTACAGTTAGTCCGACGGGCGGGTACAGGGGCGCTGATGGCGAAGGTGGACGTTGAATCCGCGTTTCGTTTGTTGCCTGTTCATCCCTCTTCTTTTCATCTTTTGGGTTTCCGATTCGGGGGGGAATTTTATTTTGACAAATGTATGCCCATGGGTTGTTCCGTGTCATGTGCCTGTTTTGAGAAATTTAGTACGTTTTTGCAATGGATGGTTACGATCCGGGCCGGTGCCAGGAGTGTTGTCCATTACCTGGATGATTTTTTGTTTGTCGGACCAGCGCAGACTTTGCTGTGTGGGGAATTGTTGGAGGTTTTCCTGGGTGTCGCGGGTGACTTGGGTGTACCTTTAGCTGAGGGTAAAACGGAGGGGCCGACGACTAAGCTTACGTTCTTGGGCATTGAATTAGACTCGGAGGAGATGGTGGCGCGATTGCCGCCAGCAAAAGTGGACACGTTAAGAGCCTTGATTTCGAATGCGTTGGCAGCGGCGAAGTTCACGCTGAGAGAGTTTCAGTCGTTGATCGGGTCCTTGAATTTCAACGCTGCAAAAAAAGACATGGATCTGATATTAAAAATGTTTTTAGGCGTTGTGCTTATTTGGTCGGATGTCATCCCAAGGCCAGCGTGCTGGGGTCAGCGGCGGTGGTCTCGGGGATTGACGAAGATCAATAGGCAGATTGGAAAATGGTTATGTGCGCATGGGGGTTATCATGTGCAGCATGATTGGGTGGATGTGACTTGTAAGGGCTTATATCGGGGTGATGGAGTGCATTTGTCTCCTGTGGGGGTTGACCTGCTCCTGAACGACTGGCAGGAGGTTTTGGAGCAGGTGGTGCGGGTTATGCAGAGCAGGTCGCAGCTTGTGCTCCGGTAGTGGGGGGGCGGCAAAGGCATGGGTTGTGCCTGTGCCGGTGGCGGGATCCCGGAGGTTTCCGGGGTCCGGAGCCATAGCTGATTGGGGCGGGGCAGGGTGCCCGCGGCCCGGTGAACCCCTAGCAGGCTTTTGCTAGTGACATGGCGAGGTCGGGCAGGGGTGGTACTAACTTGTCCGGTGTTTGACCGGCCTAGGTGCGGTAGTGTTGTCACCTTGCTATTCATATGGCTGGTGAGGAACGCTTCGCACCGGGATTGGGTGTTGGGTTATTCATGTTAAAATGTTAATATGTTATGGGGCAAATAAAGCTGCGACCTGTTGTTATACCAACTCATGTGTGGTCTAAGTTTGTTTGAGAGGGGTAGGGCCGGATTAAGATGTGGGTGTGGGGGTAATGCCAGGAGAGTGCTTGGTGCGGCTCCCCGGTTATAGAAAGGGCACGGGCGAAGTCCTGGTGCCCGAAGGTAACCGGGGGCGAGCGTCAACGCGCCCCTGGCCTGGGCAAAAAGTCGGAGGAGAAAGCAGGGTAAAAGAAAGGGGGGGGGAAGATCTCGGAAGCGCGCCTGTGTGCTGACGCAGGTGCGCATCCTTTGAATTGATTGGTTCCGCCGCGAGATGCGCGCGGCTGGAACCAATCGGGAGGGTGAAAGAGCCATGTGCAGCGGCTGCCCGAGCGCACGCTAGCACATGGTTTTGGAAGGGCGGCTGGCCGGTGTCCCGCCCTCCCACCCAGTTATGAGGGTTGGGTGTGGTGGGATTTAGGGGTGTTGCAGCTGGAGGGGGTTGGGGTGGGTGGCGGGATCCCGGAGGTTTCCGGGGTCCGGAGCCATAGCTGATTGGGGCGGGGCAGGGTGCCCGCGGCCCGGTGAACCCCTAGCAGGCTTTTGCTAGTGACATGGCGAGGTCGGGCAGGGGTGGTACTAACTTGTCCGGTGTTTGACCGGCCTAGGTGCGGTAGTGTTGTCACCTTGCTATTCATATGGCTGGTGAGGAACGCTTCGCACCGGGATTGGGTGTTGGGTTATTCATGTTAAAATGTTAATATGTTATGGGGCAAATAAAGCTGCGACCTGTTGTTATACCAACTCATGTGTGGTCTAAGTTTGTTTGAGAGGGGTAGGGCCGGATTAAGATGTGGGTGTGGGGGTAATGCCAGGAGAGTGCTTGGTGCGGCTCCCCGGTTACTATCCACAGAATTGCCATTAGTCAACATCAGTTTGATGGCACTTATAACATTAACCTGAAAATTGGAGGATGGCCAACATAATGCCAGCTTTTAAAAAGGAATCCAGGAGTGATCTGGAAAACTACAGACCAATGAACCAGATTTCAATGCCAGGCAAAGTAGATAGTAGAAACTATATAATATATAGCAAAATTACTGAACACATATGTAGACATGCACATGGGACAAAATCAACATGGATTTAGCCAAGGGAAGCCTTGTCTATCTAGTTTGCTCCATTTTTTGAAGGCAAGAATAAACTTGTGGATAAAGGTGAGCCAGTTGATATAATGTATCTGTATTTTCAGAAAAAAGTATCTCCTGAAAGACTCTGGAGGAAACTAAAAAAAACAGGGGATAGGAGGAAATGCCCTGTTGTGGATTGGAAGCTAATTAAAAGAGGGATAACAGAGAGTAGAGCCAATTTTCTCAATGAAGGAAGATGAATAGTTAAGTACACCAAGGATCTGTACTCTGATCAGTGAGTTTTAGCATATTTTAAAATAATATGAAAATGGGAACAACGAATAAGGTCATTAAATTTGCAGATGACATCAAATTATTCAAAATTGTTAAATCACATGCAGGTTGTGAGAAATTGCAGAAAGTCCTTGCATCCAAAAAGCAGATGCCATCTAATGTGGATAAATGCAAAGTGATACACATAGAGGCAGATTCCACAAAATTTACGTCCAGCCCACTGACATGTTTAAATCAGAAATTGGTATGATTCCGAAGGGGATCCAAGATGGCTTTGGGTCGGATGTGCTGACTGACACGGCGTTTTTCATGGGGAAAAAACGGAAGACTAGAGGGGCAAAACAGCCTGCAGCCCCTTTAGTTTCGATGCCATTACCTGCCATGGTGGTTGGTCCACTGGATACTTTTTTCTCGCCGGTGCCGCAACAGTGGATTGAAGGGGAAAGCTGCCCGGCTGAGCAGCGTTTGGAGGAGGGTTCCTCGTAGTCTGCTTCGGGCATCGACCTCTTATCCCCGAGCTCTATTCGGGCCTCAAAGGTGCCTCGGCAGAACAGCGACGTCCTGGGAAGTCAGCTGGTGAGCGACGAGTCGTCGGACTCTGCCAGGAAACAGAGCCTGGATGCAGAGTGTGGCCTAAGCTCTGAAACTTTCCACGGACAGCACCAAAGGGCAGAGGTTCCGACAGGAATGGCAGAAGATGGTGAAGGCTTGGTCCCTAACCTATGGGCCCCCGCTTCATCGAAGTCTGAGGTTGTGGTGACTGTTCCGGTTGTGGAGGCTGTCTCGTCGGTGTCTATGGCTCTCCCGGAGGTGGTAACATTGGAGGTAATCTGGGCTGCTATAATGTAGCTTCGAGAGGAGTTGGCCCCGCGGATGACATCTTTGGCATCACAGGTTTCTGTCAATACTGAAGATCTTAAGGAAAACTGTGGTTAAATTAACTGCTTTACAGACTGAAGTTTCTGAATATCAGACTAAAGTAGTGAATGTTGAAAATGAAGTAGAATCTCTTTAAAAGGTCTCTATACCTATTCGGTCTAAGTTGGAAATGTTGGAGAATGCAGTTCGTATGGCAAATATTTGCTTGGTTAATTTTCCTAAAGTATCATTTATATCTCTGAGGGATATGTTTCGGAATTATATGATTGAAAATGTGGGTATTCCACCTGAATCCCATCCCCCTGAGGTTAAAATATATTACTTTCCAACTGGTAAAAAATTTGAGGGGCAGGGAGTAGTTAGAGGTTTATCTAATGTTGATGTTTTAAAAGTTACTGATATTTTGGAGTCATCACAAGAAGAGCAGGTTATACCTTCTACTTTATTAATTACTTTGGCTTTACTATCAGATAAAGAATGGCTAATGAAGTTATTCTTTAAGAAACGTCATATATTGTTTAAGGGTCTGACTGTTCGTATGTTTCAAGATTTAGCTAGGGAGACCCAGAAGAGATGGCGAGATTTCCTCCTTTTACGTTCTGGGATTCAGCAATTGGGAGGGCTTTTTTTCTTGAAATTTCCTTGCAAATATTTGATAAAATATCAATCAAATTCCTATATATTTTATGAGCCAGCCCACTTGCTACACTTTATCAATGCTCGACTTTCTGAGGGGGGGGGGGGGGTCTGATCTTATGCTTATTCCGGTTTGAGCGATTTATTTGCCACTGTCTAGTCCACCTGAATTTCTTTTGAATATTGGATGTTATATTTTCAATTATTGTATCCCCCTGACTTGAGGGCTGGAGTGGGTATGATATAATGTTTGTATTCCTGTGATATATTCGGGACTGATGTTCCATATTGTTTTTTCGTTATCTATCCCAATTTCTGTTTCAAGATGTATTCTTGATTTATATGTATAAATTTAGAACAATTTAAATTTAAAAAAAAAGAAATCGGCATGATTCCATGCCAATTCCGCATCTGCAGGTATAGATATGCCTGCTTTTATGGAATCGGAATGTAGACGTGTCTGGCATGGCACGTCCAACATGCTGTTCAGTCGGCTCATACATGTATCGAGCATGAGGCACACACATGATGCAGGCACAGGCCATAGAGTGAATTGAAGATGCTGTAATAGTTTAGGATATCCCATGCTCACCATATTCTGTAAAGTTGCACGTTTCCAATCCCGCCGCCTCCACAATATATCCATGGATGCCTCTGATGGCCAAGCCTCCTAGGTAAAACGTGCATCTCTTAAGCTGCTCTTCTCACTGACAGTTTTGTTCTGATGTAAACTAGTTGTTAAGTGCCATCAAGTCGGTGTCGACTCATGGCGACCCTCTGGATAGTTGTCCTAAATTGTGTTCGGTCTTCAGTCAGGCAGCTCATTGATGGCAGATAGGCACCCATAGCTGCTGTTATTGTATTGATCCACCTCATTGCTGGCCTTCCCTTTTTGTGTTGAACTGCTACCTTGCCAAGCATGATGATGTCTTTCTCTAATGATCTCTCTCTTTGCATGATGTGTCCAAAGTATGAAAATCAATGTCTTGTCATCTGAGCTTCTAAAGAAAGCTTAGGTTTGATCTCCTCTAATACTAACTGGTTTGTTCTTCGGGCAGTCCATGGTATACACAGTATTCATCGCCAGCCCCATAATTCAAAGGCATCAATTTTCTTCCTGTCTATATTTTTCACTGTCCAACTTTTGCATCCATAAGATATTATTGAAAATACCATGGCTTGAACAACTCAAATCTTTGTATGGAGAGAGACATCCCTGCTCTTGAGAATCTTGTCTAGGTCCTTCGTTGCCATTCTGCCAAGAGCAATGCGTCGTCGGATTTCTTGACTGCTTGTTGCTTCTTTAGTTGATCCAAGTAGGTTAAAGTTGTCCACTATTTCAATTTCTTCTCCATCAATGATGAATTTATTCATTTTGTCAGTTGTCAGGATCTTTGTCTTCTTGATGTTAAGGTTCAGACCCATTTTAAGACTGTATTCCTTGATCTTGAGAAGCAAATGTTTCAAATCATCTTTACTTTCAGCCAGTAATGTCATATCATCAGCATAGTGAAGGTTGTTGATGAGTCTTCCACCAATCTTCATACCTCGGTTGTCTTCATACAGTCCTGCTTCTCTTTTAGTTTGTTCTGCATATAAATTAAAGAGATAGGGGGAAAGTATGCAGCCTTGTTGTACACCTTTGCTGATTTTAAACCATTCTGTTTCTCCCAGTTCCGTTCAAACTATTGCTTCTTGATCAATGTAAAGGTTGTGAAAGAGAACAATCAGGTGTTCTGGTATACCCATGCTTCTTAATGTGCCCAGAGTTTCTCATAGTTTACACAGTCAAAAGCCTTGCTATAGTCAATAAAACACATATGGATATCCTTTTGGTATTCTTTTGTCTTTTCAAGGCTACATCTCACATCCGTGATAATGTCTCTCGTTTCTCACCCTTTCCTGAACCCTGCTTGCACTTCAGGCAGTTCTCATTCCAGGTATGGTTGTACTCTTTGCTGAATTATCTTGAGTAGAATCTTGCTGCTATGTAGGATCAGAGCGATTGTACGATAATTTCCACAGTCAGTCACCTTTCTTCAGTATTAGTATAAACACAGATCTTTTCCAGTCAGTTGGCAATGAATTTGTCTTCCAAATTTTCTTGGCAGAGCCTTGTAAGTATGGTAACAGCTTCATCCAATTGCTGGAATACTTCAATGTGAATGCCATCAATGCCTGGTGCTTTGTTCTTTGATAAGGCTTTCAGTGCTGCTTCGACTTCTTCTTTCATCACCAACTGTTGCTGATCATAAGGTACAGGTTGAAACAGCTGTTGGTCCACTTGATCTTTATGGTATAATGACTGTATATTCTTTCCAATTTTTCTTGATTTTCTCAACATCGTTCAACATGGATCCTTGTGCATCTTGTAGCATTCCAATTCAAGGCTGGAATTTTTTCTTTAACTCTCGTAGCTTTAGAAAAGACAATCTTGTTCTTCCTCTTATAGCTTCTGATTCTATTTCCTTGCATGTGGCATTGTAGTACTTTCCCTGTCTTGTCTTGCTGCATGTTGGAAATCTCTTTTGAGTTCTGTGATTGCCTCTCTTTCTCCTCTGACTTTAGCTTCTCTGCATTTCTGGACAGTTTTCAGAGTTTCTTCAGTTATCCATTTTGGCCATTTTGCTTTTTCACCTTATGTAGAGACTTATCGCTTTCTTCCAATACAACCTTCTTGATGTCATCCCATAACTCTTCTGGAACTCTGTCATTTGTATCCAAAGCAGCAAATTGATTTCTCAGGCAGTCCTTAAATTTCAGTGGTGTATTCTCAAGGTCATATTTTGCTACATTCATGAATGGCTTGCTCTTTTTCAACTTTAGCTTGAGTTTGCATACTAGAGTTGGTGATCTGTACCACAGTCAGCTCCAGGTTTTGTCTTTGTTGATGTTATTGACCTTTTTCATCATTGTCTTCCACAGATTGTAGTCAATTTGATTTCTGTACAATCCATTGGACGAAGTCCACATGTACAGTCGGCGCTTGTGTTGCTGGAAGAAGGTGTTTGAGATGAATAGATCATTGGTCTTGCAGAATTCTATCCATCTTTCTCCAGTTTCGTTTCTGTTGCCAAGTCCATATTTTCCAACCACTTTGCCTCCTTCTTTGTTGCCAGCTTTTGCATTCCAGTTACCCATAACTATCAGGATATGCTGTTTGCATATTCTGTCAATTTCAGCTTGTGTTTGTTCATAGAACTCATCAACGTCTTCCTCTTCTGCAGCTGTTGTTGGGGCATATACCTGAATTATAGTTGTGTTGATGGGCTTTCCTTTTAGACAAATAGAAATTAAGCGTTCACTGACTGAATTGTATTTCATTACATTTCTTTCAAGTTGCTTCTTAACTATAAATGCAACACCGTTTCTTCTTTGTCTTTCATTTCCAGCATAGTAGACCATATGATCAACAGATGCAAAGTGCTCAAAGCCAGTCCATCTTAGTTCACTAACTCCCAACAGATCAAACTGTACACGTTCCATTTCATTCTTGATCACCTCCAACTTCCCTTGGTTCATGCTTCGTACGTTCTATGTCCCAATATGTAAGATATCTTTACAACTTCTGACTCTCTTTTCATGCACAGCTTCATCAGGAGAATCAACCACATCATAAATGCTGACTTTATTCTGAGAAGTCTTCAGCTCATCCCCAGTAGCCATTTGAGTGCCTTCCAACCTGGGGGGTCTCATCTTCCAGCACTATAGTGCAATTTGTTTTGTGACTATCCATTGGGTTTTCAAGACAAGATACAGAAGTAGATTTGCCAAGCCTTTTTTCAATGCAGTTAATTCCAGTGTAGTTACATTTTTCACAGAAATATGATACTCCGCTTACAACACCATCCCATTCTGCTGCTGCCCAGATGGTTTTTTTTCTTAGTCTGGCATCTCAGCTGAGAACTGTCTATCTTGGGAAACCCTGCCAGTAGCTAAGCTACAGATAGCTTAGCTCTCAGCATCTCACTGATGCACACAAGCCCTCACAACAGGACAAGCTACAAACCAAGTGAGGGTGTCATGATATACCTTGCATCAATACATACATGGCAGTATAACAACTCCTCAGTTATTCTTGCATTGGTCATCTCTAAAAATACTCCTTAAAATGCTAAGTATAGATCTTTACCAACCTCACAAAAACCTAAACTATCTTTGCAATTACCCAAAGAATGCATTGTCTTGCTGAGCGACATAACTATGCTCTTCTAATGCCTATGGCTGTCTGGCTATGGCATCTGTTTCCCACATATCTGGATACTGGAATTTCTCACAGCAGTTCCCTACATGTGGCTACACTTGTCCCATACAATGTTCACTCTCTGTCCTGGCTTATGTTGGTCTGTATACATCTGCTTTCTTTGGGAAACCCTGTCTGTCTTCCCATAGTCTGCTTTGTGGCACTGCTCTCCTGGTCAAGCCTGTGTGGGCATGAGAGGGGGGATCCCTGTGCCATCATACAAAGTAGCTAGCCTCCAGATATATCACTATTCACGCAACTTACATTGTTCCTGTACTGGGTAAGGATGTAGGCCACATGGCACAATCTGAAGAATACTGGAACAATAGTTGTCAGGTCTCCCAATGTCTGACGCAGCTGCTGTATGGCTGCGCTATCACAGTTGCACCTGGTGTCACTGTGGCCATCCGTAAGGTCCAGGTACTGGCCAGGCATTCATGTCCACCCTAAATTGTAGATCAACACACCAGATCCACCATACAACCCTCAAACCACACACACACACTATCACTTTCTGACTTGCAGGGATGAATTGTAGAACACAGCAGAACATCTTCTAAGTACTGGCTGTAAGTGGCAGAAGGAAAGCTGCTAATTCCAAGGAGAGTAACCCTGCTCCCAAAGGACTGTGGAGTCAGAACAGATCCCTGAAGAGACCCTGCCAGAGAATTAAGTGTAATTGTTGCTAGTTAGTTAGAAAACTGAATTTTATTTTTACTTCTAGTTTAGTTCCAGTGTCAGAGCAGTGCACCTACTAGAGTAGGCATACTTGGGGCAAGGCCTGAGCTCTGATGGCCTGCCTGCTTCAATAGAGAGGTTTTATTTTCCTTTGCTAGATAGTTGACTTGAGACAGTGACTTGAGACAGGAGCAACCAGTGGCCTTCATCATGGCACTCCCACTACCTGGAGACTCTGCAGGACACAGAAGATCAGAGTATCATCAGCACATGAGAATCCTAGACCACAAGTGGTGAGACTGGTACATGCACCCACAAATACAATGACTACTACCACCCATAACAACCATACTAATCTTGATGTGCCAACAATGCCTTTAGTAAGAAATTGAGCTCAATTACTTGGTTTTGGATTTGGGGTTTTGTGTAGGACAACTCTGAGCTCAAATTCCCTATAGGGGTTATTCTGTGCCACTAATAGCGGAGGTAGACAGCCCAATGGGACGTCCATCCCCACTATTCATGCCTTCGCCCGGCCTCGTCTAACTTCCCTGCTGGTTGTGAGGGAAGTTACATGAGGATGGGGAAGAGAAGGATAGGTGGCAGATTTTGGGCATTCGCCAGCCCTGGACATACAGGGCCGATTCTAATGTTGGCCCTGTACATCCAGGGCCGGCGATTTATATGCGGAAGTTATTCCACCTCTGAGGTGGACTAACTTCCCCATATATCATTTTGCAGCAGGCCCGGGGCTTGCAGTGGGCAGCTGGGGCCTGAAGGCAGTCCCTGCAGCCTGACCCAGGCCTTTGGAGGCCGGATCGAGGGTCGGGTTGCAGGGAATGAGGTCCGATGACAGCCGGTATTGTGGCTCTTCAATGGAGCCGCGGTACCATGGCAACATGACACGATGGTGCCGCAGCCTCATTGAGGAGCCTTGACTGATTTAGCCGAGGACAGTCCTGCATGTGCAGGGCTGTTTGCGATTCTGATCCCATAGGGCTAGATGTGCGATCCCCTCTATACCAATAACGTATATACCAGGGAACCAGAACATAAATATCTGGATTTTTGGGTTGAACTGACTAGTACAGCGCAAAGAGGATACACTCAGAAGAAATATCCAGGGTTGCAAATTAATACTGCTGTAGTTTACAATAGAATGCTTATTGGCAAAGAAAGGTCCTTCTGGTACTGGCAGAGGGAGGCCTTACATGTTTACTTCAGTGCGCTACCCGATAGCACAGGGTTTAGCATACAATCTGGGCACCACACTAAAAAGTAGCACAGGCCCCTACGCTACAAATCCCTGTGCTACCTGGGTTGCATGCCATGGGGTAGGGACTGGGTAGGACAGGGCCAGAACAAAGGCATTGCCGGCACATCATGGTTAGCGTGGGTGTTAGTAAAGGTGCACCTACTGCCACCTCAATGACTTATGCTAACTGCAAGGGATAAATGCATGCAGCCCTGAAGTTAGTGCAGGCCTCCATGCTAGCCCACACATGCATTTCTGGTATGGGCTCTTGTAAAAATACCCCTAAGAGAGTTACTTGAGCAGGTAGTGTGTTCTTACTGTTCATATTGCTAATCTGGAAAGTGTTAATCTGGATGTTGCATTATTCAAAGGTGATTTATGTTCATTTATCTTTCTTATTTATTTTGTCCTGCCCCACAAACCCAATAGTTTATTCAAAATACTATTATTTCTGGTTATTGTCTACGTCTCCCCTTCCCTAAAGAAACTAACAGTTTTCTTTTAGATCACCGGTCCCTTGCCCCTACCTCCAGGGTAACCATTTGTGACTGTGCCCTCCTTCAAACAGGATATTCATCTCTCCTGCAGCCTCCCATCTTTGACAGGTAGGTCCGGGCACCTGCAAGCTGTGATTTCACCTTCCTCTTCTGCTTCTCTCACTGCTGCATCAGGCAGGTATGGGCTCCCCACTTTCCACCACTGCTCCTCTCATATCTTTGGCACTCGGTTATCTCATTCTGCAGGGCAATCTGAGTATTCACCTTGCGTTGTTTCAGTGAGTCTGGCAGCTTTCTGTACGTAAAGCTTTGTGCATGCAGATGGACAAGTAGACAGACAGACTGACTCGACAATCAGCGGTATTACCTGATGGGAAACATGCTAAAACTGTAGGAAAGGATGAAGACTTTTACAAGGCACTACAGATGTAAAAGGAAAAATGTGAGATAATTCTGTGAAAGTTGGTATTTCGGGTTCTCAAATCTGAAATCAGAAAGTGGAGAGAAAGTTTAGTTTGATTAGACATTTTTCTCCCAAATTAGTCATATTTGTACTTGTATGGTACATTTGGTAAGTCAACATCCCATACAAACTTCCTCTCTCATGCCCAGACATTGCTCTTTAGAAGACTGTGTAGACTGGAGTGACCACATATATGCAACATAAATACAGAGTCTTCTATTTTCACTGAATAGCTTTGTCTCTAGGGTGTATTTTAAATGTATTTGTTTTTGTTCTTCTTGCCTAGACCACCATTCTGACAGCAGTGCAAGCTGTACTATTTATGTTCTATCAAAATAAAACCTTTAGTAAAATCAGGATGCAAATTTTCCATATGGAGAAAAATGGAAAAGCGAGCAATATAACACATCTATAATGTGAGTGGCTACAGGGTTTAGAAAGTAAATTACATTTCTTTTATCCACTGTTGTTTCCTAGTTATTTCTGCAGCAACTGTTTAGAACCAATAGGCCACAGGGGGGAAAAGAGAAGCACCCCTTGCCTCCTTTCCATGGTCACCTCATACTGTAGTGGTGGAAGACTAATACTATGTTAATATGCATGAGACGCAGAGAAAAAGCAAATGGAGAACAGAAGAGAGGGTGGAGAAGGGTCACAAGAGCATTAGGTAAGAAGAATGGATGCATCGGCGCCTGGTATAAGAGTTTTGGGGAGGCTCATCCTTTTCAAAGACTAGGATGGCAGATAAGAGCAGAAGCTGAAACATGCAGCACTGATTATATAGTCTCATGACAGAGCAGGCACTAGGACAAACACTGAGACAGGAACCTGAAGGAAGCTGTCTGCTCACTTCAGCTGCTAATTCCTTGTCGTCTGCCTGGTTGGTTCATTCTGATGGCCAGAATCAATCAACAGCCAGAGGCAGGGAAACACTTTTTTTAGCACTTGCAGTGGTGGTAATGGTAGTGGTGGAAATCACAGAAAGTAGAGAGTAAGAGATTTTATGTATGTGTTTGAGAGACAGATCAAGAGTTGGGGGAGGGGGACAAAGAGACAAAAATAACAGAGAGTTGTGTGGAAGGAAGCAATTGGAGGAGAGAGCAAAAGTGAATGTGCGTGTTTTGGGGGGGTGGTAAGGGAAAAGAGCAAGAGACTATTGTGAGTGTGTTGGGGAGCAAAGAGAAGAGAAAACAATGAAGTATGGGGAGCAGTAAGAGAGTAATAATATGTGTGTATGTGTGTGTATGTGTGTGTATGAAAGAGCATAGGGTGTGTGAAGGGAGAATAAGAATGAAAATAGAAGGGCAAGACAGGAGAGAGAGCAGGTGTGAGAATAGGGAGAGGAGACAGTGAGAGAATGAGTATATAGAGGTAGAAGAGAGTGGGGAGTAAAAGTGGGAAGAGAGGGATGAGCATGGGAAGAGAACAAGTGTGGGAAAGAGGAGAGAAAATTTGGGAGGGAGGGAAATCAAAGATGGGACATGGTGAGGAGGATAAAGAGAAGAGGAAGAGAATGGGGTGAGAGGGACAGAGAGGAACAGAGATGAGAGAAAGTGGAGGAGGAGAGGATCCTAGATTGGGGGAAGAAGAAATCCATGGTTGAAATATAGGAGAAAGAGACAGAAGAATAAAGGGAGAGCAAATAGGAAGAAGAGACAAGGAGAAAGGATAAAAGCAGAAGAGGAAAGAACAGGAATGAAAAATATTAAAGTATAGGAGTGGGCAGGCAAGATAATTTCAATTTGTTTAGTTACCTATGTCATTTGTAGATTTGGTTTGTTTCATTTTAATACATTTTCATTTTGTTTAGTTGTTTTTAAATACAATTCGGGGCCATTTTGTTAACTAAAGAGGTAGCTGTGGCTGCTGCTCAAACAAAAAAACATAGCTGAAAGGTTTCTAGAGGTTTCAAGGAAATAAAAAATCCAACTAGCTTTTTTTTTCCTCACTGTTAGAGGCTGGCCTCGAATCACTGACACTAACAAAAATACTCCAAAATTCTATTCTCCCTTCAGTTTTGTGTAACTCTTGGGTTAGAAGGCAGGCATCTTGCAGTAGAGCCTTTACGTCTCTATGGGGCTGACTCTAACCAGCCCTCTCTTAACTCTTGTATTGCTAGTGCTCTTCATTCCTGTTTTCTGACTGGTCCAAAGTTTGTCTAATCTGCAGCTCTATGGAAATTCACCATTTTTTCTGCTTTGTGAATCTAGTACTCCTGCTGAAAGGATTTACTCCAAAGATTTTTCTTTTACCATGTTATTGTATCAGAAATTCTGTGAAACTTTAGCAGCTGATAAGCATGCAATAAATAATACCAGGAGTCAGTTCAAAGATCCAAGCCAATTTAATGTGCACATGGCTCAGTTAGTCAAAGCTTCAAAATGGACTGAGCCAAGTTCTTACAGAAACATATTAATTTATACATTTTTCTTCAGCTTGATACATGCAGACTTCCTATTGGTTCCAACGCCCCCTGCACTTGTCCAATCAGAGATCCTTTCTGGGCCTAGCTCCCTGCTCCCCCTTCCCAAACTGTTCTAACAAAGGTGCAGTTTCTAGGCATTGATACTATCCTGCTCCGAGGTCGTTTCTAGCTCTAGGAATGCATGTATTGAAACATTTCTATCATCAGAACACAAAAGAAGAATGGAAGATTTATGCACTCATGAAAACTTCTTATTAAGCAATTTTAAACAGCTTTCTCAAACTTTTACAGACTTTGGTTCTTTCTCTTAGATGAGGGTTGGGATCAGGGTCTAACTTACAGGCCTTCCATATTTGCAGACTATTATAGGCCATAGCCTGCCACAAAACCATTACTAAGTACACCATCAGAAATATTTACAGCATTACCAAATTTTTGGAGAGCAAATCTGGGACACCTGGGCAGGGCTGAGCTGGGCTGGGAGGGGCAGGAGTCCTTCCTACTCAGGCATATTTTCCCCATATATTTTGAAATGACCAGTCTAGGTAGCATTCAGTACTTTCAAAAGTTTTAAAAAGACAGTAGCCGCTCTTCTCAAGTTATAAACACACTCATATATATAACTGCTTAAACATTATTTTATACGTATAGATATATTTTCTATATATTTCTAAAATTCCTGCTCTTTTTTCAATAAAGAAGATAATTTTACATCTTGTCCTAACAGGATTGAGAAGATTATATTAAAAGGACATGCAGGAGAAGCAATGTCCTTTGCAGGTTTCCAATGAAATTGGGACAGGAGATGGTTATAGTACATGGAGTTGGGGATACTAACTCAAAATTGGGGACAATCCCCAAATTCAGGGACATCTGGCAACTTTAATTAGAGATGATCAATCAGAATTAGCTCCCGTGGAGATGTAATGGTCTTCTGCAAGGTGCTGAACTTCTAACCCAAAGGTTAGAAGGTCAGTGCCTTCTAACCTTATATGGCAGTCTGACCCCTTCCAGTGCATCCCAGGATGCACTGCATGGGGTCAAACACTGTCATTTTTCAAGATGGTAGCGCAGATGTGGGAGCGCATGGATAGTGCTTCCCCTCATTTGTAAAGATATCGGGAAGGGGGTGGGGGTTCAGATTTGGGCCACCAGGGATTATTTTTAGTTGGATGGGTGGGGGATCAGGGCCACTGAGCCACCAGGGATTATTTTAGTGGGTTGAGTGGGGGGATCGGGGCCACTGGGCCACCAGGGATTTGCTTTCTGTCAGGGGCACCGGCAACCCAACAGTATTTTGATGGCATTGCGAGTTTTCCTTGATGCCTGGATCATCTGAGTTTGAGATTTCCCTTCAGATGATCCAGGCATCGGGGAAAGCACCCGATGCCATCAAAATATTGTCGAAGGCACACGCTGGATGTTTAAGCCACCGCAAGAAATATTGGCGTTAAGCCATCATAGAAATATGGGCATTAAGGCTGGTTGCAAAATCCTCTACGCATTCCTCTGCATCAGGCGCAGGCAATATTAGCATGCCATTTTATTACTGCCAGCTCATTTGCCTATAATTTAAATACTCTTGGAGTTAATTGTGTGCTAGTTTTTCCTTTGCTGTTTACGCATGTCTCTTTTTTGCATTTCACTGTAGCAGTAATTGTGCTTAAAAGTGGCATTATCTATGCTTAAAGGCTGTGCTGATTTTCTGCATTGGCCCAAAAGTTTGTATAGTCCCGCTCAGCCCCCCAACCCCCAACCCCATCCGCACCCCATGCCCACATTCCTCAGCCTCAGCCTCCCCAAATAAGTGTCACTAACCGCTTTTGATTAGATGAAGACAAGGAGAGAAAAGAGTGAAGGGAGACAAAGCAAAGAGGGAAGAAAAATCAAGTTAGAGTTGAGAGGGTAGGGAAGACAGGCTGTATTGCAAACTCCAAGGCTTACTTTTTCTAAACCATTTTGTAAAGTTTTACCAACAGGGTTGAGGAAGTAAAACTTTTCTTTTTTCTATTTTTTGTTGTTAAATTTGTAATCAATGTTTGTAAACCATCTGACGCCTAAGCTAAAGGTATTATTATATGACATTTTTAATAAATCATAAGTAAGTCTCTAAAAGTACCTGCACACAAAGCAGGTGTAAATTTGTGCAGGTATTTTTTACGGGGCTGTAATCAAAGAAAACGTACATATATACCATTTCAATGATTATGACAGGCAGAACTTCTCTTGTAGCAGTTTGACTATCTTTCCAAAAAGTCCATTTATGAAACAAAGTTAATGTGAGGTTAAAACGTTTTTCCTTTCCCTGAAAGCAGTCCAAACACCTCTTGGTTTCTTTCAAAACAAAAGGAATTTCTCAACTTCTTTCCTCATATTCCAGTCATCGAACCACGCAGTGGAATTGATAGGAATCTGAGCAGCTGAGCATGAGTCACAGGTGGCTGGAGACTGTGAGCTATCCACATCATACTGAGGTCTTCACTTATTCTTTATTGTCTCTGTCCTAAGACCCAAGTTCATTTACATCAAATGGTTACTATAAACCACATCAATACAAAATCTTCCCATCAATTCAATTTCCTCATCCCTCTCCCACACTCCACTCCCAATAAGTTACAAAGAGGTTGACAACTCTGCCAATAAAATGAGTGACCCCAGCCAGTCTTCCCCAACTGTTGTTGTTGTTGTTGTTAAGTGCCGTCGAGTCGGTGTCGACTCTTGGTGACCCTCTGGATAGTTGTCCTAAATTGTGTTTGTTCTTCAGTCAGGCGGCTCATTGTTGACAGACTGGTATCCGTAGCTGCTGTTATTGTATCAATCCATCTCATTGCTGGCCTTCCTCTTTTGTGTTGACCTTCTATCTTGCCAAGCATGATGTCTTTCTCTAATGATCTCTCTCTTCCCCAACTACTCCTATCCTAATTCCAACAATAGTTCTTCTATCCATCCATCCATCACAAAACCTCCTCAGCCTTTACCAGTTACCCCAGCATTATGGTATCATAAAGACTAGTCACTCATACAGTTATTCTTGCATATGCCTGTATAAATAACCAGGCTTTCAGAGATTTCCAAAAGTGCAAGTAGTCAGTACAGTAGTCAGGCAGCTCATTCAAGCAATACGGGGTAAATACAAACAAGGCCTAACTTCTAACCTTCTCTAGTCAAAACTGATTTACCCCAGGATAATCAAAAAGTCCATTCCTTTCAGTGTGTATACTGTGTATGGGGGTGCATTTGTTAGAGTGCATTCATTCATTAGTGCAACCTAAAAAATTTAGTGTGCATTAAACTGGTTTAACACACACTGACACTGCATCTTAGATCATCAGTTACTGGATGTTAAATCAACTTAGTGCACACTAAAAATTTCCTCTTAAAACAAAAGTGTGAAACTAACCGAATAACACCCAAAAATCAGGAAACATTTGTGAAAAAAATTAAAATCAACTGAATTTTTCTTGACTGCACCATTTTAATAGTGTGAAACACCTTAAGTACCTGACCCTAGTCCATCCAATCCTGCTGATTATCAACCGTGTCTGTGCAGTAAGGTATGTTCTTAAGTTAAAAGTTCATCTGGCTTTGAGAGTTGCAAGCTAATTCCAGAATGTATGGGCAAAAGTTAAAAAAGGATATGGACATGTATAATACACAAACACATTTTGGAAAATAGCACACTATGTAAAAATACCTTTGGAAAATTGGGAGCCAATATTCAGAGCCATAGTAAGTGGCAAAGTTAATCAGTTATCCTTATCTAGTTGATTTTGTCCAAATATTCACCAGTTCTTCAATGCCACTGAATATATCTGAATAAAATTAACTAACATGTGCAATGTTTAAAAATACCATCTTCGAAGGTCAAACCAATGTATTCCATGCTTTAAAAAGGACTGAAAGAAGACCACATGACTGCCAGCATGGCTAGATGGTGAGGTGAAAGAGGCTACTAAAGCCAAAATAACATCTTTCTAAAAATAGAAAGCAGATACAAGTTTAAAAAAATGCAAAACAGCATAAGCACTGAGAAGACAGATGTAAAGTGTCAATAAAGCAAGCCATAAATGAATGTGAATAGAAGAAAAATTGTATGATAACATTTTTCCAATATATTCATAGTGAGACTTAGGGAGTTGGATGGACCACTAGAAGACCAAGAGGACCCTTTGGCATGGCCCTTAGCCGTGGACTGAGTCTGAACAGCTCAAAACTCTGTCAAACACAGCAACTCTCTACACTGTAAGACCTCTCTGGAAGTCTAAAGACATTGCACCACTTCTACACACTATCCCCAAAGATCTTCGCCTGCGCCCTACCGATCACAACAAATGCACCAAAGAAGACCACAGAACCAGTGGTAAGCTCCACCCTATATGCCCAAAACCACTCTAGACCAAGACCTGCACCAAAAGCACGCTCCATAATGCCCAACTCATTAATGGTTCCCTTAGACTTCCTCCTCACCCTCTGTCTCACCTCACTCCTTGCAACCACCACATCACTAACGCCACCCTTGCACACATACCAATCATTCGTTTATACCCACTCTTCATTACATCTCCCACATTTAACAAAAGCAGACCCAGACCAAACCATTACCTCATCCAAATCAAGCCTCATCCAAATCAAGTCATAACAGCTCCTCGCAAACTCAAAGGCAGCCCTCCACACCTCAAGTACACCCTATTAAATGATTGCTCTGCGTGGAATAAAATTCAGATCCTCACTGATCTCCTCTTTGACAACAAAATAGACATCCTATGCGTCACTGAATCCTGGTTCACTGAAACAGACAATGTCCTGATCAACCAACTAATAACACATGGCTGTGACCTTTTTAGTTCCACAAGGACCCAAGGCAGAGGTGGAGGTATATTCATCCTAGCTAAGAAACAACTCAGCTTCCACACTCTCACCAAAGGCACGGACAAAGGACTAGACACAATAATAAATAGCACTATAAACTTCCTCCTCACCTACAGATCCCCAAGTGCTAGCCCAGATCAGCTGGATACTCTACTAGAAGCAGTATGCAACCACAGATCATAAACCAACTATCTCATGCTCCTGGGAGAGCTTAGCCTCACATCAACAGCTCCAAACAATGCAATAGCCTTTCTGGAGGCTATGGAAGCCCTTGACTATACACAACTCATCACTCAGCCAACTCACATCAAAGGAAACACCCTTGACAAGATCTTCCTACCACCAACCATCTTCAGAAACCACTCCATCTCACCCCCCACAATCCACACAGTCCCCTGGTCTGATCATAAAATAATCTCCATCCTCACTCCACACACACTGACCCAGAAACCCACATCATGCAGGTTTCAAAACCTAGAAATGAAAGACTTACTGGAAAGGATCCTACCACAACTACAGAACATTCCTGAAGACCTCAATGCCCTCATACAAACCTGGAATGAAACCATAACCGATATAGCAAAAACCAAGCACACCCAGACACCATCATAAACATGAAGCAGCAATATATTATACATCACACTGGCATAAAATGCACTCTCAGAGCCATAGAGAGGAAGTGAAGAAACACCAGATAATCTGACAGCCTAAACACCTATATGCTCAAGCTACAAAGATGCTAGACAGCCACATATAATGCAAAAAAACAATAGCACATAAAACTGATTCAGAGCTCACTCAATCGCCCTCAAGAATTCTTCAAAGTGGTTAAATCCCTAACAAAGAACACAGCTCAACTAAAAGAACAAACAAGCTTAAACCCACAAATGATGGCTGACTACTTCCAGACCCTGACTTCGTCCCACAGCTCAGGGGTGGCTCTATAATGAGGCCTTCAAAACTGAAACAAAATAAAAGGGCTGGAAAAACTGCTGCTGCCGTTGCTTCTCGGCAGCGGCAGAATCAACCACCCTGTGGCACCTCCTGCTGCCCTGGAAGAGCCCTACCGATGCCCCGGCTCAACTTTTCTGAGCCACGAGAAGGAACAGCGTTTCTCTTTTTTCCCGCCGCTCTATTAAAGTTGAGCCTGCCGATGTTGAGGGTAAACGAGGTATTTCCTGTCTTGTGCGAGAGGTGGGGGCTAGGACTGGCAATGGGCTGTTCAAGGGGAGGTTAGGACTGGTAGTGGGCTGATCAGGTGGGGTTAGGACTGGAAATGGGCTACAATTGGAAAAAGGCTGATTGGTGGGAGGCTAGGACTGGTAATGGGCTGATTGGGGGAGTTAGGACTGGAAATGGGTTGATTGAGGGTGCTAGAACTGCAAATAGGCTGAGAGGAGAGTACTGCTGGCTCTGGAAGAAAACTAGGGGCTAGGACTACAAATGGGCTGATGCAGGGGGATGGGAGAATAGGATTGGAAGGGAGCAGATGCTGAGAGGGTTTGCCAGGGAAGGAGGGAGCAGGAAAGGAGCTGACATGAGGGGGGGAGAGGTGGGAGCAGAAAAGGAGCTGACACGGGGAAGGAGGGGGCTGGAACAGAGCTGATACCTGGGGATGGTACTGAAGGGGGATTGGAAGGGATCTGACACTTGGGAATGGGACTGGTAGGTTGCTGGGTAATGGGGAGGAAGCTGGAAGGGAGGGGCCACTGGGGCTGGAAGGCAGCTGACATGTGGGGATGGCACTGGAAGGGGGATGGACAGAGGGTAGGGTTACTGGAAGGGAGATGATGGGGGTGTGGCACTGAGAGTGGAAGTGAACTGATACCTGTGATGGTATTTGGACTAGAAGGGGCTGGACAGTGGGGAAAGAGGGGAACTGGAAGGGAATGGATACCAGAGGCAGTCCTGGGAATGCTAGGGCAGTTGACATTGGGAGAGGGGACTGAAAAGGGGGCTGATACTGGGGAGGATTACTGGGACTGGAAATAGGCTGATAGAAGGAAGTGATTGGACTTTGTGCTATCTTTATATTTTACATGGTATGGGGAGCTGCATCTCTTATTTATCTGGCTTTTTGGGATTTCAGTTTAATTATTTTGTCTACATAGTTTTATTTAGGTTGTAGTCACTTATTTTGTGCTTGGTGAGAGTCTGGGTTCTGAGTCTGTGACTGAGGCCAGGTGTTCTGTTAACATGAAGTTTTTCAAATAGGTGCATGGATGTTCTAGGGCCTGCTGCAGTATTTATAGTGCTGCTTTTTTCTGGGTAGGTCCCTTGTATGAGTTTTGGATGTTTATGTGTAAGTGGCTTTTCATTAATCAAATTTAATATTTTATTATTATGTTTGTTTTATAGTAACATCTGTTATACTAAATTGGATGTGTATGTTTAGAAATCACCTAGAATTTTAGATGGGTGGCATATACATTTAAATATAAAGTACTAAATTTATGCACATGATGCCGCAATGAGTCTCTGCACATCGCCCTGCATCACTGGGAGATAGAGGAAAGCAGAAACCTCATACTGGGACTTAAATGATCAGGGAATAAAATGGTCAGACAACAAAGTTCAAAGAGAATTTTATTTTCATTGTAATCTGACTTGATGCTTTCTTTATATTTTATACAGTTCATGGAAATGCATCTCTTTCTATTTCTCTGGTATTGCACTGTATGCAGAATCTGGTTTCTTGGGGTTGCAGTTTAATTTTTATCTACATATGTTTATTTTTAGGTTATAGTCACTTACTCTATACTTGGTGAGGGTCTGTGTTATGAGTGTGTGACCAAGACCGGGTGTTCTGTTAACATGGAGTTTCTATGTAGGAATCTGTACTGTAGTAATCTGAATTGTTCAGCTTTTCAAATAGGTGTTTGGATGTTCCAGGGCCCACCGTAGTATTTACAGTGATGCTTTTTTTGAATGGGCTCCTTATATGAGTTTTGGAAGTTGGTGCTGATATGGTATGGTATGGTAGGTTTGCTCAATGGATACTCAGTGACTTTGTTGTAGGGTTTTATGTTAGTTCACAATATGCCTGGTACTGGAGAATATTTGTTGTTGTTAGTGAGATGATCAGAATCAGATTTTTTTTAGATCTATGGGTGAATGTCCTGGTTCTGCTCTGCACCCACTGTTCAAGGGGATTCTGTGGATGTAAAATATATGTTCAAAAAGAAAAGGCAAGAACCATAACGTGGTTTATAACAACAAAATAAAAATGAGTTATAATTTAGTTTTATAAACTGCTGTGGTTCTCGCTCTCTTTTAGTTCCTTGGTGTGCGAATATCTTGCATTTCCTCCATATAATCTAATGAGCTTTTTGGTTTGGTTCAGTCCCTGACTGGAGTTTTGAGAAAGCCCCCCCATCTCATCCTTCACCTCAGGCAGCAGATTGCCTTGAGCCACCCCCGGCCACAGCTGCAAAACAAATGCCCTCATGGATCCAACCAATCAACAATGGATAAAACCTAAGATCATCTGGAACTCCTTCCCAACAATTACAGCTGAACACATAGAAAGAATAATTACAAGCATCAATACAACTACCTCCTGACTCGACCCTTGCCCAGTCAGCTGGATCAAAAGAGAACTAACACCAACAATACTCAAAATCACTCAGCTATCACTACAGCAAGGATACATTTCCCCAGAAACTCAAAATGGCATCCATTTACCCAGTAAGAAAAGGAACAGCAAACAACATAAACCAATCGACCTCCTATAGACCCATATCCAGCCTCCCATTACATAAGAACATAAGAACATAAGATATGCCATACTGGGTCAGACCAAGGTCCATCAAGCCCAGTATTCTGTTTCCAACAGTGGCCAATCTAGGTCATATGTACCTAGCAGTTTCCCCAAGAGACACAAGATCCACAATGCTTGTACTGGGTCAAGCATTGATATCTTCGGTCACTTCTTAATAATGGTTTATGGACCTTTCCTCCAGGAACTTGTCCAAACCTTTTTTAAACCCAGCTACACTAACAGCTTTTACTACATCCTCCGGTAACAAATTCCAGAGTTTGATTACACGTTGAGTGAAAAAATATTTTCTTTTATTAGTCTTAAATAGTTTACCCTGTAGCTTCATTGCATGTCCCCTAGTCTTTCTATATTCTGATAACGTAAACAATCGATCTACGTTTACCCGTTCCACTACGTTCATTAATTTATAGACTTCTATCATATCTCAGCCGTCTCTTTTCCAGGTTAAAGAGCCCTAACCTTTTTAGCCTTTCCTCATAGGAGTATCCTTCCATCCCCTTTACCATTTTGGTGGCTCTTCTCTGAACCTTTTCTAAAATCGCTATATCCTTTTTAAGATACGGCGACCAGAATTGCACACAATATTCAAGGTGCGGTCTCACCATGGAACGATATAGAGGCATTATAATATCTTTTGTTTTATTTTCCATTCCTTTCCTTATCATACCTAGCATTCTATTTGCTCTCTTGGCTGCCGCTGAACACTGGGCCGAGGGTTTTAACATGGTATCCACAATGACGCCTAAATCTTTTTCCTGGGTGGTGGTTCCTAATGTGGAACCTTACATCGTGTAACCATAGTTTGGGTTGTTCTTCCCTAGGTGCATAACCTTGCACTTCTCCACATTAAATTTCATCTGCCATTTTGATGCCCAGTCTTCCAATTTATCAAGATCCTCTTGCAATTTTTCACAATCCTCTTGGGTTTTAACAACTTTAAATAGTTTTGTGTCATCTGCAAATTTGATAACCTCACTCGTTATTCCACTTTCCAGGTCATTTATGAATATGTCAAAAAGCAGCGGACCCAGCACAGATCCCTGGGGTACACCACTATTCACCTTTCTCCATTGGGAAAATTGGCCATTTAGCCCTACCCTCTGCTTTCTATCTTTTAACCAGTTCCTGATCCACAATAGTACACTGCCTCCTATCCTATGACTCTTTAGTTTTGCCAAAAGTCTCTGATGAGGGACCTTGTCAAAGGCTTTCTGAAAGTCCAGATACACAATATCAACCGACTCACCTTTGTCCACCTGTTTATTCACTCCTTCAAAAAAACATAACAGATTAGTAAGACAAGATCTTCCTTGTCTAAAGCCATGTTGGCTGTCTCCCATTAGGTCGTGACTATCTACATGCTGAGTAATTTTATTCTTTATGATGGTGTCTACCATTTTTCCCGGTACTGACGTCAGGCTCACCGGTCTGTAGTTTCCCGGATCACCCCTGAAACCCTTTTTAAAAATTGGTGTTACATTGGCGATCCTCCAATCTTCAGGTATTAGAGATGATTTTAATGATAGTTCACAGATTACTAATAACAGGTATGCAATCTCATATTTCAGTTCTTTCAACACCCTTGGATGTATACCATCCGGCCCAGGTGATTTGCTACTCTTCAGTTTATTGTAATAGTTGTAAGACATCTTCCCGATGTATCGATATTTCCTTCAATTCTTCCGCACCTTTAAATACCACTTCAGTCATGGGTAACATCGCTACATCTTCCTCAGTAAAGACTGAAGCAAAGAATTCATTCAGTCTCTCCGCTATCGCCTTGACGCCTCTTAGTGCTCCTTTAACCCCTTTATCATCTAATGGACCAACTGACTCTCTCACAGGTTTTTTGCTACGAATGTACTTGAAAAGGTCATTATTTCGTGTTTTTGCTTCCGCAGCAAGCTTCTTCTCAAATTCTCTCTTTGCCTGCCTTATCAATGCCTTGCATTTGACTTGCCAGTGCTTGTGCTGTTTCCAGGTTTCGTCATTTGGCTCTTTTTTCCATTTCCTGAAAGATGCTTTTTTGGCAACAACAGCCTCTCTGACCTCACCTTTAAACCATGCTGGCAGTTTTTTGGACTTCCTTCCACTTTTCTTAAAGCGTGGAATACAGCTGGTCTGGGCTTCCAAGATAGTATTTTTCAACAACATCCAAGCTTGATGTACGTCTTTAACCTTTGCAACTGCTCCTTTTAGTTTTTTCTTAACTGTTTTCCTCATTTTATCATAGTCTCCCTTTTGAAAGTTAAAGGGTAGTACTGTGGATTTCCTTACTATCCCTCCTCCACTAATTAAATCAAAGGCGATCATGCTATGATCACTATTGCCAAGTGGCCCCAACACCCTTATCTCTTGCACTAGATCTGGTGTTCCACTAAGGACTAGGTCTAATATGGCTTCCCCTCTGGTCGGTTCATGAACCAGCTGCTCCAAGAAGCAGTCATTTATTTCATCTAGGAACTTTATCTCCCTAGCATGTCCTGCTGTGACCCTGACCCAGTCGATGCCGGGGTAATTGAAATCACCCATTATTATTACTGCACTGTAACTTTTGCTAGCTTCCTTGATTTCTTTGAGCATTTCATCATCCATTTGTTCATTCTGGCCAGGTGGACGATAGTACACCCCCACTGCCATCGCCTTCCCCTTTTTATATGGAATTTCAATCCATAGAGATTCTACAGCAAATTTTGTTTCTTGCAAAACTTTAATCCTTTCTGACTCAATGCCCTCTCTAACATAGAGCGCAACCCCTCCACCAATTTGATCAGCTCTATCATTACGATATAGTTTATACCCAGGTATCACAGTGTCCCACTGGTTGTCCTCCTTCCACCATGTCTCTGATATTCCAATCATATCTAACCTCTCGTTTAGTGCTATATATTCTAACTCTCCCATCATTTTTAGACTTCTAGCATTTGCATACAAGCACTTTAGAGACTGTATTTTATTCATATTAATTTGGCTATTGGTAGACATGGGTAATTTGGGATCTTTAAGCTCTGTCTGCTCCATACTCGAGGGCATTTGGGCTTCTTTACTCTTTTTTGGAACCTCTCTGCTTTTTGTAGTATCCTTCAAGGATACATTCTTCCGAACCATGCGCTCTTGGGCGACTGTCGGCTTTCCCCTATTATCTAGTTTAAAAGCTGCTCTATCTCCTTTTTAAAGGTTAATGCCAGCAGCCTGGTTCCATCCCGGTTAAGGTGAAGCCCATCCCTTCGGAAGAGCCCCTCCTTTCCCCAGAATGTTCCCCAGTTCCTAACAAATCCAAACCCCCTCATCTCTGCACCATTGTCTCAACCACGCATTGAGACTCCGGAGCTCTGCCTGCCTTTTGGGTCCTGCGCGTGGAACGGGAAGCATTTCGGAGAATGCTACCCTGGAAGTTCTGGATTTCAACTTCCTACCTAAAAGCCTAAATTTAGCTTCCAGAACCTCCCTACCACATTTTCCTATGTCATTGGTACCGACAGGTACCAAGACAGCAGACTCCTCCCCAGCACTATCTAAGACCTTATCTAGGTGGCGCGTGAGGTCCGCTACCTTTGCACCAGGCAGTCATGTTACCAGGAGATCCTCACGTCCACCAGCCACCCAGCTATCTACATGCCTAATGATCGAATCACCAACTATAACTGCTGTCCTAACCCTTCCCTCATAGGCACTTGGCCCTGGAGAATCCTCCTCGGTGCGAGAGGGGTTTACATCACCTGGAGGACAGGTCCTAGTTACAGGATCACTTCCTGCCACACTAGGGTGATGCTCTCCTGTCACGTGACCTCTCTCCTCCATGGCAACAGGGATGCTGCCAGACTGGAGGTGGGACTTCAGGACTATATCCCTGTAGGTCTCGTCTATGTACCTCTCTGTCTGTCTTATGCTTTCCAAGTCTGCTACTTTAGCCTCTAGAGAATGGACTTGTTCCCTGAGAGCAAAGAGCTCCTTGCACCTAGTGCACACGTAAGACCTCTCACCAGCTGGGAGAAAATCATACAAGTGACACTCAATGCAAAAGACTGGAAAGCCCACATCCCGCTGCTGGACTGCTGTCTGCATCTTAGTTTTAAGTTTGTGTTTAGATCTTTAAGTTCTTTACGTACTAAAGGGTGCTATGGATATTTATACCACTAAAACTGTACCTAATAAGTTTAATATACCTTGTTCACCTGAAGCTTAATTAATCTTAGGTCCTTAGTGTATGACTGATTTGGGTAATGAGCTTCACCTGAGAGCACCTCCTGTCTTTTAAGTTGTGCAAGTACCTATAAAGCTGTGATTATCCCAGGGGAGGGTGGGTGTGGGGAGGGAGGGAGGGATATAACACTTATTAAAAGAGGGCTGCTACACAGTACCCTGTCCTGTGCTGCTGAGGTAAGCTATATTCTGATTTGATTTAAATTATAGCTCTTTGCTGCTGCTAGGCTCTAACCTATTATGAAATTTAAACTACAAGCTCTCTGCTGGATTCTAAATTTAACCAGAAAGCTCTCTTCTGTGTTTTAATTTGAAACTAAAAGTACTTTGCTGATGCTAGGCCCTGAGTGACTATGAAATTTAAACTACAAGCTCTCTGCTGGATTCTAAATTTAACCAGAAAGCTCTCTTCTGTGTTTTAAATTGAAACTAAAAGTACTTTGCTAATGCTAGGCCCTGAGTGACTATGAAATTTAAACTACAGCTCTCTACTGGGTATGAAAGGTAACCAGAAAGTTCTCTTCTGTGTTTTAAATTGAATCTTAAACGGTTGCTACTAGGCCCTGACTGATTTAACAAAAATAGTGGGTTCACAGATTAATTAGCTTTAAAAGAAAAAAATTCCTTTCAGAAAAATTCCCAGAAGTATATACTCACAATTTCAGATTTCTCTCCAGAAGTAACAGCCCCCCTTTCTAGTCCTTCAAGACTGAGGATCACAGAGCTCTGGTTGAGCTATTTATGCTTGTGCTGCTGAGGTAAGCAGTGACCTACTTCCTGGGTAATTAACAGTCCTTGCTTGGATAGAAGGAGTCTTTCAAAATGGCCTTTTGAACTGCCAGCTGGTGTTAACACCTATTGAAAAAGCTTCACAGGTCGCTTCCCAACTAGGTAGAAGGCCTCTTTGTAAAGGTCTCTAGAAGACTTTATATGCTGCTCAAGGAGAATTGACCTTGTTTTGCCTTTTGTGCTAAGCTATATTCTGATTTGATTTAAATTATAGCTCTTTGCTGCTGCTAGGCTCTAACCTATTATGAAATTTAAACTACAAGCTCTCTGCTGGATTCTAAATTTAACCAGAAAGCTCTCTTCTGTGTTTTAATTTGAAACTAAAAGTACTTAGCTAATGCTAGGCCCTGAGTGACTAAAGTGCTAGAAAAAATTATACAATATCATCTCCAGGACCACGTAGACTCACACTTCCCACTTGATCCGCAGCAATATGGATTTAGACCTCACCATGGAGTTGAATACCTTTTGACTGCATTTGTGGACAACCTAACAAAGGGCACTGACAAACCCAACACAGGAGTTGTACTGATCTTCCTTAATATCAAGGCAGCATTTGGCTTCATGCCAAATCATTCAGTGGCTTCAAGCAATCATACTAGGAGACACCCCACTGAACTGGTTCAAATCCTACCTATCGGATTGACACTCCTAGTAAAAGTTGGCAACACAAAATCAGCACCATACATCCAATGTCAAGGAGTCCCTCAAGGCTCTGCCCTCTCCTCCCTGATATTCAACATTTTCCTCCACCCAATTTGCACAGTCAAACAGGCACACAACATCCAAACCATATATACACCTATGATATATGCTCCCATTAACACAACTAACCCAGTAATTCCCCACATTAAAAAAAGTTTCACCTCCATCACTCACTGGCCCACAGAGCACAACATAACTATAAACCTCAAAAAAGCAGATGTCTTCTACATCACCTGGTACAGCAGATTCACCCCACCTACCACCATAGCCATCGCTGGAATGCAATTACAAGTAAAGCATGAAGTGCGTTACTTGGGAATTACTCTGGATCAGCATCTTTCATTTTCATCCTACATTAGAAATATCACCAAAAGTATCTACTACAAGCTCAAGACAGTCCAACACCTCAAACCACTCCTAACTCATCATGACTTTCGCACAATTCTCCAAGCACTTGTCTTCCCACACCTTGACTACTGCAATCTAATCTTCCAAGCCCTACCAAAGTCAGCAATCCACCTGCTCCAACTTCCTCTCAATACCGCAGCCTGCACCCTCTGCAATGCCCACAGAGCTAAACACATAACTCCCCTACTCATACAGCCACACTGGCTACCTATCGCCAAACACATAAAATACTGTATAAATCCATCATCACAATCTTTAAAGTCATCAATTGCCTATCAGCCATCCACCTCCAATCACTAATACAGAAGATACTCAAAAACTAAAACAGACAAACTAGCTCTCACAACACATTATGAATACCAGTGCTTTACACTAAAACCAGCTCCAACACATCAAAGACGGCCTTCTCCCTATTCGCACTGTCTCTATGAAACCCAATCCCTGACAACATACATGCCACAAAGGACTTACCAGCACTGAGAAAGAACCTCAGGACGGTTTATAAACTGCTTCTCCGAGGACATAACATAACCACCTAACATGCAATATCCACAGCCTCCCTCACCTCTCTTCCCCTTTCCCCTTCATGTTCAACCCCAATGTTATGAATACTCCAAGTTGATTTCCCACTGTGATGTATCAACATGTTGTTCTCTTCACTTATAAACATGGGGCCCGATTTTTGAAAGGCATTTACCTGGTTTACAGCCCAGTAAACCATGTAAATGTCTTAAATGGAGATATTCAATGGCACTTATGCAGTTAGGGGTTAGCAGGTTAGGGGTTAGCAGGCAGGACTATGTGCCATAGCGGCGCATAGCCTGCCCAGAAGAATATTGGGCCCCGTGATGTTCCACCCCCTATATTAGGCATACTCAAAGTTCATTACCCTATTATAACGTATCACCATTTTGTTATAATGTAAACCACTTTGACAGGATAAAGCAATATATTAAAACAGCTAAATAAATAAAAGGGGAAATCAAGACAGACAAGGCTACAGAAGAACTGCTTAGTGAATTTTTTGTTTTGATTTTTATTGAGATGCCAGAGAGCTACATACTCCTAAATCATTTCCCGATGGTGATGATTCAAAACTGAAGCAAATCATCATGAAACTGAAAGATATAATAAAACAAATTGACAAATCTAAGAATAAGAAATCAGAAGGATCAGATGGTATCCACTTCAGAGTTGTGAAAGAACTCAAAAATGAACTGCAACTTCAAGGAGTTGAGAGTGAGGGAATTCAGAGGGTTTCAGGGAGCTTAGGGTAAGGATCTTGGTACAAGGTGGCTACTTTTGATGATAGGGGGCAGAGCCTCTTCATGGGGATAGAGCTTCCTGGGACCTCAGTTGCTATACTTTGTTATGGAGGGGGGGGGGGGGGGTTGCACTAAGCCCTGAGACTGAAGTAGATACACTTTTATACATGTTGTCTCATGAGAGGGTATCAAAATGGGGATCCTTCACAGGACCAGCAGGCCACAAAGGATTGCTGTTTACATATGTCGGCAGCCCCTTTAAAAACTGGTAAATCCAGAAAGGGCAAAATGACACCAGAAAAGTAAGTAATTAGATTCCAAAGAGTATGAACAATTTAATTTTGTTAATCAAACCCATCATGGCTGTATTTCAGCTGTCACCGACATTGGGGCAAATTAACCAGCTTATAAGAAACATACAAATTATTGTAATTGTATATTTAAATATATAGAAAGTACATAGAAAATATAACAAAGAGAAAATTCATCAGTCAACAATATGCAAACAATAAATGAATGCACAATAAAGTCAGTGTATAAAATATGTACAAAATGTATTAAACAAAACAAGCATTGCCCCAATATGTAAATGCACATACATTTCTAAAACAATTCCATAAAGGGGACGCATCAGAGAAAAAGCTATAATAACGCCATAAGAGAAAAAATCAGAACGACATCAAGCAAAAAGGATAGAAGTGGGGGAGGGACAAGATGGAAAAAAAGGCAAAGAAGTAAAGTGGGGAGAAAAATAATAATTACATCCCCTTAAAAGGCTTTATTTACTAAAAATATATTTTAAAATATGTATAATGTACTTAACAAAAATAATATATATATTTTTTTTTCATTTATTACATTTATATCCACCAATCATTTACATTTTTTGGCAGTTACAAGCAAACACATATGTATAAACAGATATTTATTTTATTTATTTATTTCATATTCTTATATGCCGCCTTATCCGGCAATCAAGGCGGTTTACAATGAACAGAACTTGAACATTACATCTAACATGGTTAACTTTGTACAATATAACAGCATATATATATACATATAATAGTGAATATTGAACAACAGTAATTAGCTATTTACAGTGTAACTGGCATGAAGGCATAGGGGTTAGGCAGTAATTTTGATGGTCTATAAGTGGTGTATATCAGTGATTGACTGATTACAGGATAGATGGGTAGTTGCAATAGAGGGGATTTAAGTCATGATCAGAGCATATTTACAATGTGGTTATTAAAGTAGCCTTTGTTAGGGAGTAATGATTCTGAGTGGAGTTGACCATAGTGTTCTGTGAATAGTAGTGCTTTTATTCTTTTTCTGAAGTCAGTAAGGTCCTTTATTTCTCTTATTGCTGGTGGTAGGGAATTCCATAGAGTTGGGGCACAATATGAAAATGCTCTATTGTTCGTTGTTTTGTTTGTTTTGCGGAAGTCAGTTGGTGTTGATAGGGAGTTTTGTGTACATCCGCTTCTCTGTCTGGTGTCTGGGGTTTTGGATATTAGAGTGGTATTACATATAAGTGAGGTGGTGATATATTATGGATCAATTTAAATATGATGACCAGGTTATTGTATTTACTTCTACTGGCAATAGGGGCCAGTGCAGTCTGTGTAAGATTGGGGTGATGTGTTCCGAACCAGATGCTTGCATTATTATACGTGCTACTGTGTTTTGTGTAAGCTGAAGGTGTACTAGTGTTTGCTTTGGTAGACCTTGTAATACGCTGTTACAATAGTCTCTATGTGGATTGGTAATTGCCTGTATAACAGTTCTGAAGTCTGATGGTTATAATAGGGTCTTAGTCGTTGTAGCATCTTAATTTTTCTATAGATGGCTGGGGTGGATTTATTTATATGGGCAGCAAGATTCGGGGATTTATCCAGGATGATTCCAAGGTATTTTACCTCCTCCTTCAATGCAATTGCTGCTTCTCCAAGATATGTATGTGGAGATGGGCTGAATTCTTTGTCTCTGGTTATGAAGATGGCTTCTGTTTTCTTGAGGTTTATCTTCAGGTTGTTTGATAGTAGCCATTCAGAAGCTTCATGATAACATGCCATAATTTGCTCTAGGTTAACTTTTGTGGTGTTAATTGGAAGATATATCATGATATCGTCAGCATAAATGTGGTAGAAAACGTTATGCTTTTAAAAGATTTTGAGATTGATTGGAGGTAGATATTAAATAATAGGGCAGATAGTACAGAGACCTGGGGGATTCCTTATTTTTGACTAATGGGCTTTGATGTGGTTTGGCCAATTTTTACCTGCTGAGTGCAGTCCTTTAGGTATGAAATGAACCAGGTTAAGGCTGCTACATAAATTCCAATAGAGTATATTGTGGCTAATTGAATCAAATGCTGATGCAATATTGAAGAATATCATTATGAATGCATTCCTGGGTTTCCTGGATATTCTGTTTCCCATCAGCAGCACGGGCTCAGCTTTAACAGAACCACGGGAAGGGAAACACTCTCCCTTTGCGCGGCTCTTAAGCTGAGCCGGCGCGGAGGGGGAAACACTAGGCTCTTCCGGGGAGAGGGGGCCACGGCCGTGGGGCAGTTCATTCTGCCGATGCCGCCGCTGCAGCGGCAGTGGCAGCAGCTTCTGCAGACGGAGTTGTTGTTATTTTTTTGTTTTTTTATTTTGAAGGCCGAGTGAGGCGGTCTTTTTGAGGGGAATTTTTGCCGCCCCCAAAAGGTTGCCACCTGAGGCTACCGCCTCACTCGGCCTCATTATAGAGCCACCCCTGGGCTTGGGTAGTGTGTAGTGAAGCAAGATTAAAGTCGCCAAGTACTATTAACTCCTTGTTAGGATGGTCATGGGTGCATATGGCTTCAAGTATTGTGCTTAAAAAATTGGTGTCCTGTGAAAGTGCTCTGTAAATAAGGTAAAATATTCCCTCTTTAGTTTCAATTATGAGGGTGTCTAGTCCTTCATAACAGTTATTGGCTATTAAGTTGGGTTTTTAGATATTTAATAAATCGTAACAGGTAGGAGAGAAAGACAGAAATGAAGAAAGGAGGGAAGGGAGAGGGGAAAGGGAAAGGAGGAAGGGAGAGGGGGAAGAGGGAGGGGAAGGAAGAGAGGAAGGGCAAGGCCATCCTAGCTCTTAGGCAAACTGGGTGGTTGCCTAGGGCAGCAGCTTCTTGGGGGCAGCAAAGAACAGGGCATTCAAAGCCGAACAATAGATTCTGGCAGCCAGTGAGGGCACAAGGCTTAAAGTTTGCCTATGAGTACCAACACCTTGAACCAACTGTGGGGCTGGCCCTGCAGGAGGAGGAGAAGGGAGATGGGGGCGGCAAAAAAGACAAATTGATAAAAATGTGCATAACAAAATACTTATTGGGTCTATAAAATCAATGTGCTTGTGACTGTGGTATATCAAAGCACTAACATCAAATGAAAAACAATTGTGCTCATTCCATGTGGCCTTGTGATAATGAGTGCATACACAGTAGTATCCCTTGCCAGACCACTATCTTACAGCGTAAGGCAATGGTTAAACTTACCAAATGGAACCAAATTAAAATACACCCTAGCGTACAGGGCAATAGCACAGAAGGGGCACCAGTGTCATCTCTGGGTTTCCAGAAAGCTCAACAAGACCGAGTTCCTGCACACAGTTGGGTGGAGAGGGGCATCAGGTTCATGAGTAGCCCAGGACGCATTTCTAGCTTGGTGCAGTCCTGAATTAATGTTACAGTTGGCCTTAGATTCTAATAGCGACTGACTGCTTAAGTGTTCTTGATTGCTATACATATAAAACTGAATAAAATATAAATTAAAAAAAAAGAGTTCACACAACCCCTTAATGGGTTCTCAGACTGATGAGGATGTTTTATAGGGAGTAGGTCAAAATTATAATTTTCTATAACATCAACAAAGCGATACACAAAATCTGAAGGCCCTAGTGCAGATGGGAAGAAGTTAAGCTGCAGCAGTCTGATTTAACTGCAACCAAAAACAAGCATCCCTTGAGCAGAGAGGAAAGAGGAGACAAGGATTCACATTTAACTCAGTTCAGCAAACAGGAGATCAAACCAGACAGCATTAGCTGTGATGGGCCACGTATGAAGTTTAAAAATGATTTTCAAAAGGACTGATATTTAAATGCAATGGTGGTCCGTCGTGGTGCATAAATATTGGTGGGACATTCAGCAGCCGTAGTCAGACAGGAGCAGCGCTATCCGGCTAAGTGTTAGTGCAACAGTCAGCTGAGGTGTTTCTGGTTTGCAACTTAGATCTGCTCTTCATGCATCCTAAATTCTCCAGAAGTGCCGAATATCGCTCTAACCCAATAAGTGCCAGCCACTTATCCAGATAGAGCCAACATGCCCTTGCTCTGCCCAGGAACCAGCCTTACCTTTAGCAGAAAGTGCCAGGATACTCTGGAGGGCTATTCAGCTTTCCACTGGCTTTCCAGATAAGGGTTCTGAATACCAACCCAAATAATAATAAGTACATAAATGAATCTGTGGACTGCCATGCCAATAAGTTATCTTAGAAAGGTAAATAAAGCTTCTTCTAGACATATGGATGAAAGAGATTTTTGTTATTTTAAGACTGGATTTTTGTCTGCCAAACCATACAACTTTCACTTGGCTTTACCGTTTCCTAAACCTCAAATTTGAATGACCTGACTGACCTCTGTATAAATAAATCAAGAACATACACAAGAGAACTTCAGAAGAACTGTGCCCTGTGTAAGCGCTCCAATGCAGACCGTCTTCTCTAGAGACATTACACTTTTTAAAGATTCAGCATACTGTAAAATATTCCATCCCAATATGCCTTCTCAGTGTAAGGTAATTAACATCTCTCTCTCTTTCAGTCATGAACTGTAGTTGTGATATTCAGTAAAGTTAGGTTAGTCAGGGGGTGGGGGGGGTTTAAGGCAGACATCTGCTTTACTTCCTTTTTTAAGGGGAGGGCTGTTGCAAACCATAATGGTATCTTCTAAGCATACACAATGAAAGAGGCTCACTTATTTCTATAAAGTAAGATTTATGGGGAGTTCAGATGTACGTTAATATGAAGGTGCTACTTGTTCTTTGACTTGAACTTTATGACACAGACTGGAGCTCTCATTAGTTAATTCTGAGGTGATAGGAAAAGTGGAAGCTACCTTTCTTCTCCAAAGAGGTAGCAAACATTCTTCTTTTCACTCAGTAACTTCTCAAAATACAGTCAAACCTCGGTTTTCATGATTAATCCGTTCGAAAAAGTCTGACTAAAACCGAAACGTATGAAAACTGAAGCAATATTTCCCATAAGAAATAATGTAAATCCAATTAATCCGTTCCAGACACCCAAAAATATTCACAAAAAATACATTTTATAGAGAATAACTATATTTTTACATACAGAAAACAATGAGAAATAAATATAAATGACTAATGAAATGGATAAATGAACATTTAACATCACTGAAAGCAAGCTAAGTACAGTACTGTACAGTACAGTATGTTAACATCTGGCCTTAGCCACCCCTGACAAGCTGCTGTGCCCAGCTCTCTTCGGAATCACATTGAATTCAGTCCATTAAAATACCTTTACATTATCTGCTCAATGCTTCAGAATGGCAGAAAATCTTAATGATATAGCTTCAGAGGTACCCTGCAAGAGAAAGAACTGCCTCCCACATACATGCAACATCTCCTGCTTACGTTGACAGCTTTTCTTCCCTGCTACCGGGACAAAATCTCAGTCAAAAGACGTTGAAAACCGAAGCAATGCATGAAAACCGGGACAAAATCTCAGTCAGAAAAGACGTTGAAAACCGAAGCGTATGAAAACTGGGGCAAATGAAAACCGAGGTTTGACTGTACTTTTTCATCAGGCATTAATTGTGTAAGTGTATAGAATCAATTAAATTAAAATAGTTTCATGCAATATTTTATAATCCAGTCATCTCAAGAGAGGTCTTCCTACTGGGAGTAGGGTCTTTTAGCCCATCTTCCTATAGTGTTGGCTCTCCTCGGTCTAGTAGGTGATCTCAGTGCTTTGCTGGTCCTATTTTGGTGTTATAGGGCCTTGTTGTCAATTCTGGTGCTGTGCTGTTCCTCTTTGGTGTGTCCTACTGCCTTGTAGCCAATTCAGATGTCGTGTTGACTCTCTTCAGATTTTTTGAGGCCTTCCACTCTATCTTGCTGCTGTTATGGCACTCCTCAAGTATTTTAGGGCCTTCCAGCTTGTCTTACTATTACTACTTATCATTCACATAGCATTACAAGCATACACAGCATTGTACATATAGATGTAAAAGACAGTTCCTGCTCATCAGAGCTTACAATCTAATCAAGAGGAAGAACATCATAAAACCAGGGACTAGAGTATGCTAAGATACACATAAGTGGAGAACAAAAGAGTGAGGGGCATGATATTAGATATTAGGGGGAAGCCGACAGTCACCCAAGAGCGGATGGTTCGGAAGAATGTATCTTTGAAGGATACTACCAAAAGCAGAGAGGTTCCACAAAAGAGTAAACTAGCCCAAATGCCCTCAAGTATGGAGCAGACAGAGCTTAAAGATCCCAAATTACCCATGTCTAACAATAGCCAAATTAATATGAATAAAATACATTCTCTAAAATGCTTGTATGTAAATGCTAGAAGTCTAAAAAATAAGATGGGAGAGTTAGAATATATAGCACTAAATGAAAGGTTAGATATGACTGAAATATCAGAGACATGGTGGAAGGAGGACAACCAGTGGGACACTGTGATACCTGGGTACAAACTATATCGTAATGATAGAGCTGATCAAATTGGTGGAGGGGTTGCTCTCTATGTTAGAGAGGGCATTGAGTCAGAAAGGATTAAAGTTTTGCAGGAAACAAAATCTGCTGTAGAATCTATATGGATTGAAATTCCATGTAAAAGGGGGAAGGCGATGGCAGTGGGGGTGTACTATCGACCACCTGGCCAGAATGACCAAATGGATGATGAAATGTTCAAAGAAATCAAGGAAGCTAAGAAAAGTTACAGCGCAGTAATAATAATGGGTGATTTCAACTACCCCGGTATCGACTGGGTCAGTGTCACGTCAGGACATGCTAGGGAGATAAAGTTCCTAGATGAAATAAATGACTGCTTCTTGGAGCAGCTGGTTCATGAACCGATCAGAGGGGAAGCCATATTAGACCTAGTCCTTAGTGGAACATCAGATCTAGTGCAAGAGATAAGGTTGTTGGGGCCACTTGGCAATAGTGATCATAGCATGATTGCCTTTGATTTAATTAGTGGAGGATGGATAGTAAGGAAATCCACAGTACTACCTTTTAACTTTTGAAAGGGAGGCTATGATAAAATGAGGAAAACAGTTAAGAAAAAACTAAAAGGAGCAGTTGCAAAGGTTAAAGACGTACATCAGGCTTGGCTGTTGTTGAAAAATACTATCTTGGAAGCCCAGACCAGCTGTATTCCACGCTTTAAGAAAAGTGGAAGGAAGTCCAAAAAACTGCCAGCATGGTTTAAAGGTGAGGTCAGAGATGCTGTTGTTGCCAAAAAAGCATCTTTCAGGAAATGGAAAAAAGAGCCAAACGACGAAACCTTGAAACAGCACAAGCACTGGCAAGTCAAATGCAAGGCATTGATAAGGCAAGCAAAGGGAGAATTTGAAAAGAAGCTTGCTGCGGAAGCAAAAGTGCGAAGTAAAGACCTTTTCAAGTACATTCGTAGCAAAAAACCTGTGAGAGAGTCAGTTGGTCCATTAGATGATAAAGGGGTTAAAGGAGCACTAAGAGGCGACAAGGAGATAGCGGAGAGACTGAATGAACTCTTTACTGAGGAAGATGTAGGGATGTTACCCATGACTGAAGTGGTATTTAAAGGTGCGGAAGAATTGAAGGAAATATCAATACATCGGTAAGATGTATTACAACTATTAGATAAACTGAAGAGTAGCAAATCACCTGGGCTGGATGGTATACATCCAAGGTTGTTGAAAAAACTGAAATATGAGATTGCATACCTGCTATTAGTAATCTGTGAACTATCATTAAAATCATCAGACTTGATGTCCAGAGAGGTATGCTGTCTGCCTGGTGCCAAAATCCAAGATGTTACGGAGAGTTTGCCGAGACTCATCAAGCCCACTGACTATTACCCAATGTTGCTAATCCATGTTGGAACAAATGATACAAATCCCCCTCGGAGGTCTCAGACTTATGATAGCAACTGTCTTTGCGGCGATGCCGGTTTAAAGAAACAGTATGCTAGTTAGCATCAACGACCTCCACTATGATATACGGTGAGGGTGATAAAGAAGGCAGCTGATTATATTCAATTTAACATCTTCAGCACTTTGTTCACATAAAGCACTAATACTTCCATTCAGTTTCCTTCGTTGCCTTCGTTTAAATAATTTTTTCCACCAGATAATTCAAGTGTTCTAATCGCACCGTTCCCGACGCCTCCCCTCACCGTATATCATAGTGGAGGTCGTTGATGCTAACTAGCATACTGTTTCTTTAAACCGGCATCGCCGCAGACAGTTGCTATCATAAGTCTGAGACCTCCGAGGGGGATTAATAATTATTAGTAATTATAAACAGGGAAATTATCAGCACATTTGTTGAAGGATTGAAGATATTATCATACTTTGTTATATTGAGCGCAATTTTATTCATTAAGTGATTATTAGCGTTCTTTACCGGACCATTTGAGATGGGAACAAATGATACTGCCAGGTATACCTCGGAACGTATCAAAAGTGACTTCATGGCTCTGGAACAGAGGGTGAAGCAGTTAGGTGCACAGGTGGTGTTCTCTTCAATCCTCCCTGTTGAGGGTAAAGGCCAAGGCAGAGAGGCTCGCATCCTGGAGATAAATGCATGGCTGCGTGGATGGTGTCATCGAGAGTGTTTTGGTTTCCTAGACCATGGGATGCTGTTCCAAGGGTTGCAGAGCAGAGATGGCATCCATCTGTCCAAGAAAGGTCAACGCATCTTCGGTAGTAGACTGGCTAATCTACTGAAGAGGGCTTTAAACTAGATTCGTTGGGGATGGGTGAAGAAAGCCCCCAGGTAAGTGAAAGCCCCCAGGTAGGTGATACATTAAATACCTTTATGGAAATGGGTAACAGGGGTAACATATGGAAAGCAGTGTGTATTAATGCCCGTAGCATGGGAAATAAGATTCCTGAAGTTGAAGCTTTGGTGGGAGTGGCTGACTTGGATTTAATGGCAGTTACAGAAACATGGTTCACAGAAAACCATGACTGGGATGTAACTATACCTGGCTATACTTTATTCAGAAAGGACAGGGGAGGAAGAAGGGGAGGAGGAATGGCACTATATGTAAAAACTACTATTAAAGCTTTGTAATTACAGAGCTTAAAAGGGAGAGAGGAGGCATTGTGGGTTAAACTAGAAAGAGGGAAAGAGAAATCTTTTTGCATTGGTGTGATATACAGACCTCCCTCACAAGAGGAAGAGGTGGACAGAGAGTTAATTGAAGACATACGCAGCATTGCTAGGAAAGGGGAAGTGCTACTGATAGGAGATTTCAATATGCCAGATGTTGATTGGCACATTCCTGCTGCAGTATCATCTAGAAGTAAGGAGATCCTGGATTCTCTACAGGGAGAACTATTCAGGCAATTGGTAACAGACCCCACACGTGAAGGGGCCATACTGGACTTGGTGCTTACCAATGGTGAAAGTGTTTCTGATGTTGTAGTGGGAGATCATTTTGTATCCAGTGATCACCAGATGGTGTGGTTCAGTATTAGGACTAGGGCTGTTAGAATCCATTCCAAGGTGAGGATCTTAGACTTTAGGAAGACTAACTTTGCAAAGATGGGCCAATACCTCAGGGAGTCGTTAGTGGGATGGGAACAGCTGGGGGATGTAGAAAAATAGTGGGCAAAACTGAAAGGGGGTATTTTAAGGGCAACCAACCATTTTGTTAAAATGGTAAATAAAGGCAAAAGGAAAAGGAGGCCGCTATGGTTTTCGAAGGAAGTAGCTGAAAAAGTGAAGAAAAAGAGGGAGGCCTTCATGAAATACAAGAGATCACAGAGAGAGGAAGACATGCATCTGTATTTGGAAAAACTTAGAGAAGCTAGCAAAGTAGTCAAGAAGGCAAAGATTCAAAAGGAGGAGGAAATAGCCAATGCAATAAAATGGGGGGATAAGACATTTTTCAGATATATTAGTGAGAAGAGGAAGGGCAAAAGTTGTATTTTCAGACTCAAGGGTGCAGGGGGGGAATATGTAGAAGCTGATAAGGATAAAGCGGAATTGCTTAACAAATATTTTTGTTCTGTGTTCACAGATGAAGAACCAGGAGCAGGACCTCAGAAAACACCCACAAATAAGAACAGAAGTGAGGGACATCTTGAACAATTTTCAGAAGACTGTGTTCGTGAGAAACTAGCTCAACTTAAAGTAGACAAAGCGATGGGACCGGATGGGATACACTCTAGAATACTGAGGGAACTTGGGGACTTTCTAGCAACTCCACTGACTGACCTTTTCAATGCCTCGTTGGAGTCGGGAGTGGTGCCAAAGGACTGGAGAGAGGCTCATGTGGTGCCTTTACACAAAAGCGGAAGTAAGGATGTGGTTGAAAACTACAGGCCGGTTAGTTTAACTTCGGTGGTGAGTAAATTATTGGAAACTCTGCTGAAAGAGAAAATAGTGAGGCTTCTGGAGTCCAGCGGATTACAGGATCCGAGACAGCATGGATTCACCAGAGGCAGGTCTTGTCAGACAAATCTGATTGATTTCTTTGACTGGGTGACCAGGGAGTTGGACCGAGGGAGAGCTCTAGATGTGGTGTATTTAGATTTCAGTAAAGCCTTTGACACTGTTCCTCACAGGCGACTTATAAACAAACTGAGCACCCTAGGGATGGACCCTAAAGTTACTGCTTGGGTTAGAAATTGGTTGGGTGGGAGGCGTCAAAGAGTACAAGTAAATGGAGCTCACTCTGAGGAGAAGGATGTTACCAGTGGTAAGCCCCAGGGATCTGTCCTTGGTCCGATTCTTTTTAACATCTTTGTTAGTGATATAGCGGAAGGGCTGTCGGGTAAGGTTTGCCTCTTTGCAGATGATACCAAAATCTGCAATACAGTAGACACCCAGGAAGGTGTAGATAACATGAGGAGGGATCTAGCTAAGCTTGAAGAATGGTCTAGAATTTGGCAGCTGGGATTTAATGTTAAAAAATGTAAGGTCATGCATTTGAGCTGCAGCAATCCAAGGGAGCAATACAGTATAGGAGGTGAAGTACTTTTGTCCACTAAAGAAGAGCGGGACCTAGGCATGGTTTTGTCTGATGATCTTAAAGTAGCTAAACAGGTAGAAAAGGCGACGGCAAAAGCTAGAAGGATGCTTGGGTGCATACGGAGAGGAATGGCTAGCAGAAAAAAGGAGGTGATAATGCCTCTGTATAAGTCTTTGGTGTGACCTCATTTGGAGTATGGTGTGCAATTCTGGACCGCACCTTCAAAAGGATGTGAACAGGATGGAGTCGGTGCAGAGGGTGGCTACTAAAATGATTAGTGGGCTTCATTATAAAGCATATGAGGACAGACTTAAGGATCTTAATATGTACACCTTAGAGGAAAGGCGGGATAGAGGTGATATGATTGAGATGTTTAAATACCTCCGTGGCATAAATGTTCAGGGAGAGAGCCTCTTTCAATTGAAAGCAAGTTCTGCTACGAGGGGATATGGGATGAGGGTGAAGGGAGATAGATTCAGGAGTGATATGCGGAAATATTTCTTTACAGAAAGAGTAGTAGATCCATGGAATAGTCTCCCAGTGGAGGTGGTAGAGATGAGGACAGTAACTGAATTCAAAAAAGCATGGGACCAACACAGAGGATCTCTAAAGGTAAAAAGTGGACTGTTGTAGTTGTTGTTATGGAAGGACAGACTAGATAGGCCATGTGGTCTTTTTCTGTCATCATGTTTCTATGTTTCTATCTCTAATACCTGAAGACTGGAGGATCGCCAATGTAACACCAATTTTTAAAAAGGGTTCCAGGGGTGATCCGGGAAACTACAGACCGGTGAGCCTGACGTCAGTACCGGGAAAAATGGTAAAAACCATCATAAAGAATAAAATTACTCAGCATGTAGATAGTCATGACCTAATGGGAGACAGCCAACATGGCTTTAGACAAGGAAGATCTTGTCCTACTAATCTGTTATGTTTTTTTGAAGGAGTGAATAACCAGGTGGACAAAGGTGAGTCGGTTGATATTGTGTATCTGGACTTTCAGAAAGCCTTTGACAAGGTCCCTCATGAGAAACTTTTGGCAAAACTAAAGAGTCATGGGATAGGAGGCAGTGTACTATTGTGGATCAGGAACTGGTTAAAAGATAGAAAGCAGAGGGTAGGGCTAAATGGCCAATTTTCCCAATGGAGAAAGGTGAATAGTGGTGTACCCCAGGGATCTGTGCTGGGTCCGCTGCTTTTTGACATATTCATAAATGACCTGGAAAGTGGAATAACGAGTGAGGTTATCAAATTTGCAGAAGACACAAAACTATTAAAGTTGTTAAAACCCAAGAGGACTGTGGAAAATTGCAAGAGTATCTTGATAAATTGGAAGACTGGGCATCAAAATGGCAGATGAAATTTAATGTGGACAAGTGCAAGGTTATGCACCTAGGGAAGAACAACCCAAACTATGGTTACATGATGTAAGGTTCCACATTAGGAACTACCACCCAGAAAAAAGATTTAGGCGTCATTTTGGATACCATGTTAAAACCCTCAGCCCAGTGTGCAGCAGCGGCCAAGAGAGCAAATAGAATGCTAGGTATGATAAGGAAAGGAATGGAAAATAAAACAAAAGATATTATAATGCCTCTATATCGTTCAATGGTGAGACCGCACCTTGAATATTGTGTGCAAGTCTGGTCGCCGTATCTTAAAAAGGATATAGCGATTTTAGAAAAGGTTCAGAGAAGAGCCACCAAAATGGTAAAGGGGATGGAAGGATACTCCTATGAAGAAAGGCTAAAAAGGTTAGGGCTCTTTAACCTGGAAAAGAGACGGCTGAGGGGAGATATGATAGAAGTCTATAAATTAAGGAACGGAGTGGAACGGGTAAACGTAGATCGATTGTTTACCTTATCAGAATATAGAAAGACTAGGGGACATACAATGAAGCTACAGGTTAAACTATTTAAGACTAATAAAAGAAAATATTTTTTCACTCAACGTGTAATCAAACTCTGGAATTTGTTACCGGAGGATGTAGTAAAGGCTGTTAGTGTAGCTGGGTTTAAAAAAGGTTTGGACAAGTTCCTGGAGGAAAGGTCCATAAACCATTATTAAGAAGGGACCCAGGATATCAATGCTTGAACCAATACAAGCATTGTGGAACCTGTGTCCCTTGGGGAAACTGCTAGGTACATATGACCTAGATTGGCCACTGTTGGAAACAGAATACTGGGCTTGATGGACCTTGGTCTGACCCAGTATGGCATATCTTATGTTCTTATGTTCTTATCCAAAAGCAGCCTCAAAGAGGTGGGTTTTTAGCCTGGATTTAAAGAGGGCTAGAGGAGTATGAAGTACTGACTCAGTTAATTTGTTCCAAGCATATAGAGCAGCAAAATGGAATGAATGAAGTCTGGAGTTGGCAGTGGCAGAGAAGGGCACAGATAAAAGAGCTCTGCCAGAGGAGCGGAGCTCCCGAGGAGGAGTGTAGAGTGAGATAAGAGAGGAAAGGTAGTGAGGAGCCACAATATGAATGCATTTGTAGGTCAGTAGAGAAGTATGAACTAGATGCAGAAACAGATAGGGAGCTAGTGAAGTGACTTGAGAAGAAGGGTTACATGAGCATAGAGACACTGGCAGAAGACAAGCCTTGCAGCTGAGTTTTGAACAGACTGAAGGGGAGAGAGATGATTCAGAGGGAGACCAGTAAGGAGCAGGGTGCAATAGTCATGACTTGAGTGTGTTCAGAAAGGAAGGGATGCATTTTGCTGATGTTATAGAGAAAGAAGCGACAGGTTTTAGCTATTTGTTGGATGTGTGCAGAGAAGGTACTGTCAAAGATTACGCCAAGTTTGCTGGCTGAGGAAACAAGGAGGATTATAGTGTTATCCATAGAAACAGAGAAGAGAGAAAAGGAGGAAGTGAAGGGGGTTTAGGAAGAAAGAGAAGGGGCTTAGATAAGGAGTTCAGTTTCAGACAATGGTGAGACATCCAGGTAGCAATGTCGAATAATCAGGCAGAGATCTGGGTCTGGATTCCTGGAGATATTTCAGGTACAGAGAGATAGATCTACTAGGTGACTCACACCAATTCAGCACTCTATTAATGGCTCATATATACAGAATGTATTATTAATATTGGACTTATTGTTAAAGTTGCCACAATTCGGCAACTTCTTATGACATTAAAGTCCTTTTTTCTTTTTTTAAAGTGATCATGTTCCCAAAATTGTTCTTTATAATTCAATTTTTCTTCTCGGTTGCCTCCCCTCCAATACTGGGGGATATGATCCAACACTCTCCAAGTTAATTCTGCAAAAGCATGATTACATTCCAGACAAAGTTCCACTATTGGTGCTGATTTATTTTGAGTATTCAGGTGGGACTTCTGTTCATAAAGCCACTGTTTTATGGGCCGATGTTAGTGGCCCTTGATTAGCTTGCTAAGCAGCTAGACAGTGCTGTATAAGGGTTTACAGGGCCTTTCAGGTATTGGCATTCCTGACGGACTCCATTGCAAGCAAGGTACCAAAGCTCCATCAACTAAACAATGGCTGGGAAAAATCATATTGCTAAAACTGTTGCCCCTGTTACAGCTTCTGCATCTCTCCAGACAGAGATCCCAATGCCAGTTGAAGGACCGATGCCCTCACTTGGTTTGCAGCTTGTCGTGCTGTGAGGGCTTGTGTGCATCAGTGATGCTGAGAGCTAAACTATTGGTAGTTTAACTACTGGCAGGGTCTCCCAAGATGGACAGGTCTCAGCTGAGATGCCAGACCAAGACAAACCACCCATCTGGGCAGCAGCAGAATGGGATAGTGTTGACGGCAGAGGATCACATTTCTGTGACAACGGCAACAACACCAAACTTAAACTGCGCGGAAGAAAGGCCCGGCAATCTACTTCTGTATCTTGCCATGAAAACCCAATGGATAGTGTGACACCGAAGATCTGCCCTATACCTTTAAAACACAGAAAGCTGCTGAGTTTGGCACAGATTCTGACAGGAAGGGAGATCAAAAGCTTCACAGTTACCATAGGCAACCAAAGCAGGCTGAGACACGAGGTCTGAGGGCACGCCTAGCCAACAAACACTCCCCAAGTAATGAAGAGAACAGTTTGCACATGTGCAGGAAAACGCCCCTAACCATGTATAAGAAACGTGGTAGGCAAACAGAGTTAGATCGAGGCAGAAAGCTGGTAGGAGATCCAGCAGGAGTTGCAGTGAGAGAGGCTGAGTTGGATTCATGTGCTGATTCTGACGGTGGTTTTGGAGACTCAGAAGTTGAGAGTGATTTGGAAACTTGGCAAGTAAGGGAAGACTTGCAGCTCTCTAACAGAAGGTCAGAATACTCTCAGCCTAATGCTGTTTCATTTGAGTCTTGGAATAGAAAACCAAGCAGTGCTTTGAAAAGAGACAGAAAGCCGTTTACCAGCAGAGGGATTAACTGCAGGAAACCCTCACCTGTGACGCAGAAAGAATTTCCCAGACACAGAGGTCAGTGGGGAGAACGGAGAGCAGCTGGTAAGGAACTCTGTATTACTGAAAGGCAGAATGGCCTAAGATATTTACAACCTTGGGAAAAGGAAAGTAAAGTGATTGAGGACATATGTATGAGTGAAGAAGATGATTGCATGTATTTAAAGCCTGGCAGAAAACTGCCAAGAGAGAGACCTATTAGAAACAGAACAAGGCAGTTTTACAAACTATCTGATAATTATTTGCCATACTGTGGAGAGAGTGGTGAAGAGAAGCTAGGGACTGATTGGAGAAAGTTCCAGACTCTCTGCCCTAAAGAAGATAAGATAGTTGATGAACCGATGTGCACGGAGCAAAGTGAATGCTTTCCCTATGTTGAGGACATGGACTGTTCTTTATTAATAACTGATGAAACTTCTCTACACTAGTAGAAGATAAGTGTGCCTGGGAGAAAGATAAACGTGCACAGAGGGAACTGCCAACGTTATTATCTGATTTCTGTTTGTTATAATTATTGGTTCTGTTCAAGCAAGAAGCTGTGTTTTCCTTTCACCTTTTGTTTTTGCCAGAAGCATGGCTGCCTCTTAAGTTTGGTATTTTTGTACTGTTTTGAAAATCCAGCAAACCCCGGGAGGGGAATAAATCCTTATTTCAACCTGACCACTCCGTCTCAACTACACTTTCTTTCATAGAAGGGTCAGGCCCAGCAGTGTGCCTAGCTATATACTACTAGTTCAGCCACTGCTGGTGACAATAGTTACAACAAAACAAATTGTGCTGTAGTGCTGGAAGATGAGACCCCCAGGTTGGAAGGCACTCAACTAGCTACTGGGGAAGAGCTGAAGACTTTTCAGAGTAAAGCCAGCATTTATGATGTGGTTGGATCAAAGCCCTCGGGATGTCTGACTGCTGATGTAGCTGCGCATGAAATGAGAGTCAGAAGCTGTAAAGATGTCTTACACATTGGAACATGGAACGTACGAAGCATGAACCAAGGGAAGTTGGAGGTGGTCAAGAATGAAATGGAACGTGTACAACTTGATCTGTTGGGTGTCAGTGAACTGAAATGGACTGGCATGGGGCACTTTGCATCAGATGATCACATGGTCTACTATGCTGGAAATGAAAGACAAAGAAGAAATGGTGTTGCATTTATAATAAAGAAGAAACTTGCAAGAACTGTAATGAAATACAATGCAGTCAGCGAACGCTTAATCTCTATTTGTCTACGAGGAATGCCTATCAACACAACTATAATTCAAGTATATGCCCCAACAACAGCTGCAGAAGAGCATGAAATTGAAGAGTTCTATGAACAAGTACAAGCTGAAATTGACAGAACATGCAAACAGGATATCCTGATAGTCATGGGTGATTGGAACGCAAAGGTTGGCAACAAAGAAGAAGACAAAGTAGTTGGAAAATATGGACTTGGCAAAAGAAATGAAGCTGGAGAAAGACTGATAGAATTCTGCAAGACCAACGATCTATTCATCTCGAACACCTTCTTCCAGCAACACAAGCGGCGACTGTACACATGGACTTCACCCAATGGATTGTATAAAAATCAAATTGACTACATCTGTGGAAGTCAACGATGGAAAAGCTCTATAACATCAACAAAGACAAAACCTGGAGCTGACTGTGGTACAGATCATCAACTACTAGTATGCAAACTCAAGCTAAAGCTGAAAAAGAGCAAACCACTCATGAATGCAGCAAAATATGACCTTGTGAATATACCACTGGAATTTAAAGACTGCCTGCAAAATCGATTTGCTGCTTTAGATACAAATGATAGAGTTCCAGAAGAGTTATGGAATGACATCAAGAAAGTTGTGTTGGAAGAAAGCGAGAAGTCTCTACAAAAGGTAAAAAAGAAAAAACGGCCAAAATGGATGACGGAAGAAACTCTGAAAATTGTCCAGAAACGCAGAGAAGCTAAAGCCAGAGGAGAAAGAAAGACAATCACAGAACTCAACAGAGATTTCCAACGTGCAGCAAGACAGGACAAGGAAAAGTACTACAATGACGCATGCAAGGAAATAGAAGCAGAAACTATTAGAGGAAGAACAAGATCAGCTTTCCTAAAGCTACGAGAGTTAAAGAAAAAGTTCCAGCCTCGAATTGGAATGTTACAAGATGCTCAAGGTTCTATGTTGAATGATGCTGAGAAGATCAAGAAAAGATGGAAGGAATATACAGAGTTTTTATATGATAAAGATCAAGTGGACCAACAGCCGTTTCAACCTGTACCTTATGATCGGGAACCATTGGTGATGAAAGAAGAAGTTGAAGCAGCATTGAAAGCCTTATCAAAGAACAAAGCACCAGGCATTGATTGCATTCCCATAGAAGTATTACAGCAATCTGATGCAGCTGTTACCATACTTACAAGGTTCTGCCAAGAAATATGGAAGACAGGATCATGGCCAACTGACTGGAAAAGATCTGTGTTTATACCAATACTAAAGAAAGGTGATCCAACTGACTGTGGAAATTATCGCACAATCGCTCTGATCCCACATGCCAGCAAGATTCTACTGAAGATTATTCAAAAGAGACTACAATCATACCTGGAACAAGAACTACCTGAAGTGCAAGCAGGGTTCAGAAAAGGGCGAGGAACGAGAGACATCATTGCGGATGTGAGATGGATCCTTGAAAAGACTAAAGAATACCAAAAGGATATCTATTTGTGCTTTATCGACTATAGCAAAGCTTTTGACTGTGTAAACCATGAGAAACTCTGGGCCACATTAAGAAGCATGGGTATACCAGAACACCTGATCGTTCTCTTGCACAATCTGTACATTGATCAAGAAGCAACAGTTCGAACAGAACAAGGAGAAACAGAATGGTTTAAAATAAGCAAAGGAGTAAGGCAAGGCTGCATACTTTCCCCCTACCTGTTTAATTTATATGCAGAATAAATCATCAGAGAAGCAGGATTGTATGAAGACAACAGAGGTGTGAAGATTGGTGGAAGACTCATCAACAACCTTCGCTATGCTGATGATACCACATTACTGGCGGAAAGTGAAGATGATCTGAAACATTTGCTTCTCACAATCAAAGAACATAGTCTCAAAATGGGCCTGCATCTTAATGTAAAGAAGACAAAGATCATGACAACTGGCATAATTAACAGGTTCATCGTCGAAGGAGAAGAAATTGAAATCGTGAATAACTTTAACCTACTTGGATCAACTATCAATAAAGAAGCAACAAGCAGTCAAGAAATCAGACGACGCATTGCTCTTGGCAGAATGGCTATGAAAGACCTAGATAAGATTCTCAAGAGCAGAGATGTCTCTCTCCATACAAAGATTCGACTTGTTCAAGCCATGGTATTTTCAATAACATCATATGGATGTGAAAGCTGGACAGTGAAAAAGATAGACAGGAAGAAAATTGATGCCTTTGAATTATGGTGCTGGCGGCGAATACTGTGTATACCATGGACTGCCCGAAGAACAAACCAGTCTGTACTAGAGGAGATCAAACCTAAGCTTTCTTTAGAAGCTCAGATGACAAGACTTCGACTTTCATACTTTGGACACATCATGCGGAGAGAGAGATCATTAGAGAAAGACATCATGCTTGGCAAGATAGAAGGTCAACGCAAAAGAGGAAGGCCAGCAATGAGATGGATCGATACAATAACAGCAGCTACGGGTACCAGTCTGTCAACAATAAGCCGCCTGACTGAAGACCGAACACAATTTAGGATAGCTATCCAGAGGGTCGCCATGAGTCGACTCCGACTCGACGGCACTTAACAACAACAACAACACCCGATGAGGTCAGTTTCTTCAAAGAGTTAGCTGTGAATGGGTAGCTTGCTTGCAATGGACTCCATCAGGAATACCAATCTTGAATCCATCTGGAATGCCATTTGTTTCTATTCTTCCAGTGTTTCACTGGAGTCTGACTGGTTTTTAGTAAAATTGTTGCCTGCCTATGTCTGTTTCTAACTTGTGGTTCCTTGTTCTGTATCTGCTTCTGTATTTTACTTATGTGACCGAGGTGCGATATTCTGATAGCTTGTACTTTGCCATAGGATCTCAACTTTTTGCAGGATTTTGGAGTAGTTCATAATGTACCTGGCAGTTGGCACTGGAGGGAAGTTGTGAAGAAATTTGGTGCCTTTTCTTTAATATCAATGCAGGTGTAAGTGGTGTTCACACATTTAAGTTATTGTTGAGACAAAAGCGAAACTAGTAAAGGAATCCATTAGAATTTGTAGGAGTGGGGGCAGCACATTAATCATTTTCACTGGGCAGCAAAAAAAAGGTAGCACTGACCCTGAGCTGAAAAGGAGATGGTGGACACTGCTGTGGGTCTGAGAGCAGAGGGCAGATGTGGGAATGAGCCTTTGGTTGTGAATGAGAGAGGATGGGTCTGATAATCTGAGCCAGAAGAAGGGGGCTAGGGAATGAGCCTGGAAAAGAGCAGAATGAGGAGATATGCCTGAAGTGTGAGAGTGTGAGCTGGGGAGGAGTGGAGGAGTGGCAGAGTCTGGGTTTGGGGGGTGAGCCTTCGGTTGGAGGATGAAGGCAAGGGAGAGGATAAGAAGAAAAGAAGAAGAGGAGACAGATTAGAGGGAAAATAAAGAAAGGAGAAGGGAGTATAGGATGGTGAGAGCAGACAGAAGAGTGGAGAGAGTAAGAAGAAGAGGGAGAAAAATGGGTGACTAATGTGATACAGCGGACCCTCTGGCAGAAAGAAAAAAAGTTTTAAATTTTGAAAAAAACAAGCTTCACATGCAATTTCCTGAAGGTCCACATAGAGGGAGCAGGAGAGCCAGCCTGGAAGCAGAGGAACCACGCCTCTATGGGCAGGACCTAGAATCAGTTAGTCCCGATTTAAGCAGGGACAGTGCTGAGTCAAAGAGAGTCGTCGGAGTCAGAGACAGAGTCGGAGTCAGAGACAGAGTTGGAGTCGGTCTCAGACCCAGAGCAGCTCGAGGAGTTGAAGCAACTTGGGGAGCAGGCCAGAGAGTAGGCCGAGAAGCAGGCCAAGGAGTAACTCAGAGAGCAGGCCGAGGTGAAGGCCAAAGAGCAGGCCTAGAGGAAGGCCAGAGACAACTGGAAGGAGCAGCACTGCAGAGGGCAGCCAAGGAAGGAGGTGCTCTCCCTTCCAGCTTGAGAGGAAGCCCTATCCAGGGAGAAGGGCTGGGATACAATCTGAGAAAGAAATATCCAGCTGAAAAGAATACCCAAGGAGAGAAAGGTACTTTTAAAGATTTTTATAGAAGTAACCTGAAGGAGGAATGGAAAACTCAGAGGCCTGGGGAACAGGGAAGAGCTGAGAGGGCGCGGCCATTAGCCAACTGCCACAGGGGTGGAAGTGAAGGACAAGCGCATCAGCTGCAGCCATGCCTCAGAGAAGTTTCTCCCCATTCTAAAGAAAGAAAGACACACAGGGAATACTTGAGCCTGCAAGAATTGGAGGACAATCAGGCTAGGCCTCAAGCCTTTCCTGTAAGGGACTGCAGGAAGTTTAAAGATAAAACAGTTGTTGCCTGCAATTGCTTGCCTAAACCTAGCACCAGAGAGAAACAAAAGAATGAGTTTTATCTGTATGATAAGGACACTTTTATGCAAAAAGTAACAGATAATCTCTCCAAGAAGAAAGCTAGTAATGCTAAAGGCTGGGACAAGCGAACTTTTAAACCTGTAGCAGATGAACAGCCAGAGTTCTATACCATAGCCAAAAACCGACGCCCCAAGCTGACAAACCAGCATTGGAACACAGTATGGCATGCTTTTAGAAAGCCCGAATTCAACCCTCCTGAGGTTTCAGACTCAGACCCCTCAGAGATGGAATGGATGCCAGGGGAATCTGAGGTTGATGAGGCAGTTGAACCCATGGATTGTATTTATTGTACAGTAGGAAAGCTTTAAGCTGTTTGGAGCAACAAAATGTATGAAGAGAATACAGGATGCCTTATGTTTTACGTTTCTGTGAAGATTAACAGTGTTATTTTGAACGTTTTGTGTGAGTTGAACCTGATACAAGGAATGATTCAGCCCTGTTATTGTCTTAACCGCATATTTTGAACCATTTTGCGTAAAGGTGAAATAAATGCCTTTTTCCTTTTTCCCTACACTTGGCTGAAAGTCGCTTTATTGGGAAGTTTGCAATGAGGTGGGCACAGAGGGCCGCTACCTCATGACCCTCGCAACAGGCCAACCCTAATACCCCTAATCTTATGCGCTCCCCAGCCCCGGTGGAACCACTACGCCGCCACCAGAGGGGGCTGCGGGGGACACTAAGACATCACATATTCTCAAACACACCACACCCTCTCACTCACTAATTATGCAATCATATACATGCATACACACACAAAATCCACACACTCATCCTCATCTGTTCAGACACACAGCAAATTCATGCACTGACCCCATCTACACACTTAGACATCCCCCACACACTCATAAATGCACAACACCCAGTCACACACATACATCCCCCACAGTCACATCCCCATTCTCCTGCAAATCCACTCAGTCACACACACATATACACCCTTGCATTCATTCAGGTGCATGCACACAAAGACCACAATAAAGCACTGTTAAACACCCTCCCACTCCTCTCACTTTCAGCCATCCCTTCATCCATATATCCCACCCATACCCACTCTGAATGACAGAATGAGCTTAGAAAACTTGAGAATGAGGGGATGAACCAGAGGGAGTGAACTTGCAGGTTTGAGAGAGGTTGTGAGTTGATCAAAAGTGGATGAGTAGTCAAGTCTGGGGGCAGGTGAGCCTGTGGTAGTGACTTGTTTTAAATAAGATGAAGAAGTGTAATAGTTGGTGGACAGAGTGAAGGAATGGGACAGAGCAGAGTATGAAGTGCAGTCAGGAAGAGAGTGGATATGGCAGAAGGAGGGGAAGAGAAAGTAGAAGGGGGCTGAGAGAGTGGGTGTAAGAGAAATGAGGTAAAGGGACAGTAGGATAAGGGAGAGGGGAATGTGGGGTGAAGGGATATGAGACAAAAGTAGAGAGAAGAGCAAGGGCTATGAGAGAAGGAAGCTACTGGATACAGTGTGCAGGGAAAAAGAAGATTGGGAAGGGGTATGGCTGGTGGGAGGTGTGTTGTGAGAGCTGCAGAACCCTTTTTGTTGTTTGGCATATTTACTGAATCCCCTATTGTAAATGTCACTGCATGCCACTACTCACAACAGTGTCTGTCAGCCAGCCAGAGGTGTGACCTAGCCGGCACTGAGATCCGCGATCACCCATTGCTGTAGTACCCTGCTGTACAGGAACAGAGTGAGACTGTGGGAGGTGAGTGTGGGTGAGTCGAGCTACCAGTACCAGTCAACCAAACCAGCTCAGACATTTACAGCTTGGTAAGGATGCAAGGCAAGCTTGTTCAGTTTTCTCAGTAGGCGTATTGATGTTCTAGGTTCACTGCAATGTTTAATTTCCTACCTTTTCCCTGGTAGAGACCTTGATGTGTGAGGTTTGGAAGTTAGTATTGACATGGTAGATTTGCTCTAAATCCTGAGAGACGTTTTGGTGACGTTTTGTATTACTTCACAATATGCCTGGTACTGAGAAGGTTTGTGTTGCTGTTACTCAGATAATACTAAGGGGGAAATGTTCTAGCTCTGCTTTGCACTTGTTTTTAAAGAAGGTGCTGGGGGAGGGGTTCTGTGAATACATAATATTGGTTTGAATTTAATATAGTATGGGGGAGAATGTGCGTGTGTTGGAGGATTGAGGAGGGAACTGCGATTCAGTGAGGATTGAATAGTGCAACCTCTTGTACTCCCCACCTCGATGTAGCCAGTAGGTGCTGAAATTTGCACTGCTGCTATCACTGCAGTTATTTTGGAGGCTGGGGCAAGGGGTGGAGCAGGAGTGGGACAAGGGGTGGGCCAAGGCACAACATGTGGTGTTTTTTTTTCTCTTTTAAAAGGCAACCATAGGCATATCCTGTATGGCTTTAATCTTATCCGGGTCTGCTTTCAGGCCCTGTGAAGACAGAATATATAGGAAAGAGGTGGGCCACACAGGTCCTGGCCCTACCAAACTGTGGGGAAGGCAATGATCATGGCCTGGCAGGGACTAGGCTGCCCATGGAGATCCCATCTCCTGGTGGTAGAAGAACATCGTGATCGTGGCAAAGACCCACCCTGCCTGCTTGCGAGAGATCATATCACTGCAGGCAAAACAAGAGGAGGAGGCCACGATTGCAGCCTCATGCAGGTTGTCTGGCTGTGGGCATAGGGGCAAAGCTAGGTTGGAGCTTGGAGCAGAGTTAGAACAGAGCTTGGGGTAGAATTAGGGCAGAGCTTGGGGTCTCCCAAAGAAATAGTCATTCTGCTGCCCCTGACAGGATATGTCCATGGAAATGGACCTCCTTCACCTTTAATTGTAATTTCTTCACACTGAGTTGTAACTTCACCTGCTGGACATCCAAGTCACTTCCCGGGGACATACAGAGGCCTGACCTGGATGGCCTCGGTATGTCCTGTGCCAGGCCATGCCCCCATTCCGCCCCCATCCAGCACTCCCCGCACAATAACTCTGTATATGTGGGGAGCAGCAGGAGTAGAATACGGTCCTAGCCATTAGTGCGTGTTGGACGTCCAACCTGGACGTAAAACCATGATATTCAGAGAGTAGAATCATCTCCTACATGTTTTAGGTCAAGCTGCTTCTACAAAAATATGACCTTGGCTTCTATACACATATTGCTAAACTGTTACTGATGAAGCTTCAGGATGTCAGCAAAATTCCAAGCCATTCTCCATATTAACCCTTTCAGAGGGCCCTGGTACCCCACTTTGAGTTCCTTTCTACTAAAACCCCCACTATTAATGGAGCAATGATGAATGTTAAGTCGTGGTTTCTAGTCACACCTCATGAAGAAATCTGAGCTTCTCATTTTTTCATGTTGCAATAGTAATTTGGTGTGTTAATTGTGCAAATTGTGTGCTCTTGCTTATTGGTATTGATTCTTTCAGGCATATGACATTACATGTTGCCCCAGAGTCCAGCAGGCTCCATATACCATACACATATTTTGTACCATATTACTCAATTTGAGATTCACAAACCATGTTTGTTCTTTTGTTTGTATAAAGCCAGGGCACTGTTTTGAGAAACCTGCATCAGTACTGAGTAAGTCTGCATCACCTGACTCTGAAATCTCTTCCAACTTATACATCTTCCTTGCTATATTCTGCTTCCTGCTTGATTGACACACCCTTGCAAAATGATTTGGGCCACCACATAGCTGACATGTTTTCACATATGCTGGACAATGTTCTTTCACTTGCTTATGTGCATTGCCATAGTACTTAGATGCAGCAGATCTGGTTGCAGGTGAATTGCTGTTCCTTGTTGAAATAGCTATGAACACCACGTTGATCTTTCTCTGTTGCATTAACACTCTCAGTGTGCCAGTCCTGCTCTATAGTCCTCAGCTGCAAGTCTGTGAATTCTGCAATACGACATGTTTCATTGGTTGTATTTAGCTCATATTCTCTTCAAAGATGGCAACATGTGCCCTCATTGGTAATTCCAAGAATTATTTTATCATGAATCAGTTCATATTTCAGTGAGCCATACTCACAGGCTGCTCTTTCTCTCTTAAACACAAGACAAAGTTATCAATGGATTTACCTTTCTCTTGTTTACAGTTGCCAAACATGTCTTTCATATGTCATATTTTTTATGGGTTTGAAATAGGCTTCTAATGCATCCAGGGTAACTTTGATATCCTTCCTCTGCTCCTCTGTGAGGCTTAAATTGTTCTTATAAATATTATGGCATTTAGCACCCATCACCCTTCTCGGTGTAAATGCCTACACTTCAGCTGGCATTCCATGCAAGCCTGTTGCGATTCAGTAGTTCACAAACGTGGCTTGAAAATTAGTCCAGGTGCCACTTAAGTCACCACTAACCTTCAAAGCTAGATGGCATCCATATAACTTAACATCTGTAACATGGACCAGGATGATGGTGTCTGATGACCTCACTATAGCAAAACAGTGTAATAAGGCAGTAGCCAAAGCCATAACAAGCAGAAAGACAGAGATAATAATGCTCCTGTACAGGTCATTGGTGAGGCCTCACTTGGAATAGTGTATAACAGTCCAGAAAAAAAGCAATTCTGAGGGACTGAGCAGAATTTGTCTTTGCTACTGGGTAAAAATAAACTGAGCATTGCTGCTTGAGAAATTGAAACTTAAAACCTGTGTTGAACTGTAAATCCTTGTGACTTAGTATACTTAAACCTTTTAGTTGAGTGAAATAATTTTTGCAATGTGACAGAACTGTTATCTCCACTTGAATAGTTGTTAATTAAAGAATTGTTTAAAAGGGACATTAGCCATGATGGTCGCTGTCAAGCTAATTGCAGTTTGAAACTTCAAAGGAATTTGATAGAAGTCGCCACTGTTCGCCCCATCCTTAAGAACAAAACCCTTAACAAAGATGATCCTAACTCTTATAGGCCAATTGCCAGCATACCATTTGTATCAAAAGTCATTGAAAAAATAGTCTAATTACAGCTCCAGGACTTCATTGCCCTTAACACACTGCTCGATGAACATCAATATGGTTTCCGCCTATTCCATGGCGTTGAAACTCTACTCTTGGCCTTATTTGATACTCTCATCTGCAGAATGGACAATATTAACCAGGCATTCTTACTGATCTTTATAGACATTGCATCTGCCTTCGATAATGTGGACAATAACATTCTCCTATCTAGATTAGCCCACTTAGGGTTAGCGGGAAACATTCTCCAGTGGTTCAGATCCTACATTTCTAACCACTCTCAATTTGTAAGAATTGATCAAGAATAATCTGCAACCTTCCCTCAGGAACAAGGTATTCCACAAGGCTCAGCATTATCTGCTCTCCTGTTCAACCTTTACATACAGCTAATCTGCTCAATTTTTAAAAAACACAAAGTAAGATATCATATTTATGCAGATGACATTGTATTATATACCTCTGTAGACATAAAGCCCCCCTGCATATCACAATCTCACTGCATGCATTCATGAAGCAGAAACCTGGCTAAATGCAAACAACCTTAGCCTTAACTTCAAAAAAATGGAAAATCTGTTCATAACTCGAAACCAATGCTTTATCCCCCCTCCCCCAAACAATCCACATACACAACACTACCCTCCCAGTAAAACAAGAGGTGAAATACCTAGGAATCATTCTAGATAATTCCCTTAGTATGTCATCTCACATAAAACAGATGGCCAGAACTGTATTCTATAAATTAAGAACCATTCCACACCTCAGACCCTTCTTAGACACTCATGATTTCAGAATGGTAGTCCAGGCACTAAAAACGCCCCATTTTGACTACTGTAACTGCTTGTTACAGGGAACACTTAAAAAGAAACTAAATATCCTTCAAATGGCTCAAAATGTCACTGCTAGAATCATAGCCAAAGCACATATATCTGACCATATCACCCCCATTTTACATAATCTTCACTGGCTCCCGAATGCAAGTAGAATTAAATATAAAACGTAATAGTCACATTCAAGTTATTCAATATCATTGCCCCCTCCTTTCTTGCATCTCTGCTACACACCCAAACTGACACTAGGAACAGAAGAAAAGGCAACCAGAACCTCCTCTCAGTACCGACATCAATCCACAAAACTAAACAATCAATTAGTAGCAGAGGGTTCACATACACAGCCCCAATATTATGGAACTCACTTCCAGACCCTCACAGATCAAAGACCTCCAAACCTTTAGAAAAGAACTAAAGACGCTGCTCTTCACTGAATACTATAATAACCCAGATTGAAACTACTCTAGTACATAACTATCTTCCTCCACTCTACCCCCCTCCCAGCTGCTCCCCCTACATTCAGCAACACTGCAACTACCAGGTTACTATTGCCAACCATACATATCTATATCTATCTATCTATATATATATATATATATAAGTTTAATATACTCTGTGTAAATAGTTATTTGTTTAACATCTACAATGTTTCATGTTAATAGTTATTATGTAAATAGTTTAATGTATTGACTACACTGTTCTATGTAACTTGTTAGATTGATGTAAACCGCCCCGATCTCTGAAAGGAGTCGTATAAAATCATTGTTCAAATAAATAAATGATTTGCCTTTGAAGCATAAATAAGAATATAGGAACTGCCATAGTAGTTCAGACCAAAGGTCCATCAAGCCCAGTGTCTTGTTTCCAAGAGTAGCCAATCCAGGTCACAAGTACCTGACATATTCCAAAAGTAGCCAGTTCAATGCTACTTATTCCCCATGGATAAGCAGTGGATTTTTCTGTCTACCTCGCTAACAGTTTATGGTTTTTCCTCCAGGAATTTGACCAAAACCTTTTTTAAAATCCAGCTACACTACCCGCTGTTACCACATCCTCTAATAAGGAGTTCCAAAGACTAATCATACAATGAGAGACAAATATTTTCTCTTATTTGTTTTAAATATACTACTTGTAGCTTCATTGCATGTCCCCCTAAACCTTGTACTTTGTTAAAGAGTAATCGGTTCGTGTTTACTCATTCCACATCACTCGCCGTTTTATAGACCTCAACCATCTCTTCTCCAATCTGAAGAACCCTAACCTCTTTAGTCATTCCTCATAAAAGAGTTGGTCCATCCCCTTTATCATTTTGATTGCCTTCTCTGTACCTTTTCTAATGCTTCTATATCTTTTTTGAGATGCTGAAACCAGAATTGCACACAATATTCAAGATGCAGTCTTACCATGTAGAGATACAAAGGCATTATTATATTTTTTGTTTTATTTTCTATTCCTTTCCTAATGATTCCTAAGATTCCTTTCTTTTCATTTGCCGAAGATCAAGAACTATATCCACCTTGTGCAACTGTAGCATATTTGTGACAAAAGCTAAGGGGGGATAGTCAAAGAGATTAATGTGGTTAGCAGACTTGTTAACAGCATTAATCTCTCTATCCGAGATACTCCGCCACCACTGCACACCCCAATTCTAACTGGTTGGCAATGGGGCAGTCCAGAGGTGGTCCAAGTGTGGCACTCGGCCTTAACCGGGCAGTGGTGATATTGAGCCACTACCTGATTACGGCAAGGCGGTGAAAGTAAGGTGTAGCAAAGGCTGGCTTAATTTTCATCAAGGAAGCTAACCGGACAGAGGCTGAATATCACCACTGACCAGTTAGCTTCCTGTAAATCTGGGCAAACCAGATATTCAATGCCGCGGCCTAATATGACCGCAGCATTGACTATCTGGGTTTAGGTTTCAGCAGGGCACTTAGCCATGTTAGAATAACTAGCCGCCGCTGCCCCTAACTTGTATTTTAATTTCCAGTCTATTTGCTTTTTTGGCTGCTGTTACACACTAAACAGATTTCAATGAATTGTGCATGATGTCACCTAGACCTTTTCCTGGGTTGGGCCTCCTAATGTGGAACCTTGCATCGTGTAACTATAGTTTGGATTATTCTTCCCTACGTACATCACTTTGCACGTCCCCATTAAGGAGCCCTTTGACTGAAGCCTGTAAGCGTGTTGCACTTAAGGTGCTTTTAGTATGAAAACTGTGTGGTAAGTGCAAAGCCTCCGTGGTAACTGTCAGGGGCATCACCACCATGTCCCTGGCAGTTACTGCACAGATGCATACCTTAACATATGGCGCAATGAATACAAGTTCACCTAACGCCACCCACAGAGGTATCATTATGTGTATCCATGCTAGTTAGCGCGATATGTACCCCCACACTAACTGCAATGTCTCCATGCTCACACGTCACCCATACCTTGCCCATTCCCCATCTCGTCATACGATGGGCAATTAACAAGCGTTTGAGCAGCCAGTATCTGTAATGCCCACGTATTCACTGTGGGCCATTATTGCCCACTAAAATGAATGTTAACCACTTAGCAGGCTTCAGTAAAGAGACCCGTAAATGTCATATTCAATTTTCCATATGCCCAGTCTCCTAGGTTCACAAGGTCCTCCTGCAATTTCTCACAATCCACATGTGATTTAACAACTTTGGATAACTTAGTGTCATATGCAAATTTAATCACCTCACTTGTTCTCAATTCCAGATTGTTTATGAATATGTTAAAAAGCACCAGTCCCTGAAAATTGGTGATCCTGTGGTATATTTTAAATTGAGACCTGCCCTTCATTTTCAATCTGTGCTTTTTAATGCCATTGTACAGTGTTGAACTTATGAGGTATAGCTGAAGTATATGAAAAGAAAAGTCTGCAGTCATTAAAAAAACGTTGTATTTATTACTTAGCACTAAAGATACTGACATCTCAATAACTGATATTAGAGTATCCAGTAGGAACCCTTATAATTTATTTATTTAGCAACATTTCTATAGCGGTGTGCAGTTTTTAGGACAATGTACCCACTAAAGAAGAATTTTCATACATCACTCTAAGTTTTAAACATGTATCTATATTCTGGGAACATGTGAATACAGCAGAAACTTGGAATCAATTTTCATTTGACAATTGACTTTGGGCCATTTGACCTAGATGCATGTTTTACCACTCAAGTTTATATACAGTACAATAAAGATTTTGCTGGATGTAGAATACAAAACCTAGAACAGATCCATTTAGCATGAGATCTGAAATATCTCACAGGTTTATTGTAGGACATTCAGATGTTCAAGTAAGAGTTGATTGCATATTAGGTAGGACACTCAGTATATCCCAGTCCAGTACTGGTCTGAAAGAGCTCAGTTTATGCTGTCCAAAAACACAGTCTGCTTTCTTGGTAGCCATGCATTAATATCAATATCAACTGTAAAATTTGCTGTGGAGTATTTCACTACTGAATTTTGTTTCTTTCTTATTGTGCTTATGTGAATCACTAGTGGAAGTCTCATTTTCCTTGGCTAATGTGTTGTTACATGATAATCTGTTTTTAAATGCGCAGATGTTTTGCTACAAGACTGGTGCAGTTTTTTATGTTTTTTCCACTTCTCTTTAATTCCCACTTCAGCCCCTGGTAATATTCTTTAAAATGCATTAGCCTGTTCGTTTATTCAGAAATTGTGTTCTTTATAATGGTTTTCACCATTTTGCTCTGCACAGATGTAAAGCTCATCAATCTATAGTTTTCTGGAATACAATAGTTTCCTTTTAAAAAATTAGTATTATGTTGGCCATCCTCTAATCTTCTGGTACCATAGGTGATTTTAATGATTTTTGAAAGTAGCTTGCAGTTTTATCTTTGAGATCTTTCGACACTCTTGGATGTATACCATCCAGTCAAGTGATTTGCTGCTCTTTAGTTTGTCCATTTGTTCAACTACATCTTCCAGGTTCACTGAGATTTGATTCAGCTCTTTTGACTCATCACGCTGACTACCTTCTCTGGCAGGGTAGCTTCCTCAGATCTTCCTCAGTAAAGACCAAAGCAATGAATTCATTTACGGGCATCTTTACTAAACCACGTTAACCGTTAGCATGGGGCTTACCTTGCACTAAGGCACCATGCTGACAGCACAGGGCAGCATGGTAAAATTCTCAAGATAACCATTTAGCATGCAATGGTATAGAGACTAGGGGGAATTTGGGCAGTGATGGCACATCACAGCACAGGCATCATTACCATGCACTGAGCATAAATTTGCCATTAGTATGGATGCACTTGCCACCTCCTTAAGGGGTGGTCGTAAGTGCACCTTAGTGCCATTTAGCATGGCTCTAATGCACTAATAGCAGAGAGATATGCAGACATGCCCTTCAAGGTTAGCACTAGCCCCAACACTAACCTTTGGGGCTCAACACGTGCTAAAACCATACAGTTTAGTAAATATGCCCCTTAGACTCTCAGCTATGGCTATGTCCCTCCTAAGTGCCATTTTTACCCCTTAATCATCTAATGGTCCCACTGACTCTTTCACCAGCAGCTTCTTGCTTCGAATGTACATGAAAAATCTTTCTTTGTGAGATTTGTCTCCATTGCAACCTATGTAGCAAGTCAGGAGCACAGTCAGTACAATCCTGAAGGAATGGCATAAGCTACCTCTGCTGGATGGTGAACACAAACTGTGAATATTGCTGTTTGAGAAATTATAATTCAAAGCCTGCATGGGGAGAGAGACTGTGGCTCAAATTGTAAAATCCTTGTGCCTTAGTATAGTTAATGCCTTTAGAGGCTTTTAAAATATTTTTGTCTTAACATACTTAATAGAGATGTACAGGCCAAATCTTTTCATTTAGTTTCTGGTGTCGTTACGGGATTTTTTTTTCATTTTCTATTAATTAATTAATTAATTAATTAGTTGATTGATTTTAAAGTGTTTCTAGTCCATACAATCTCATAATCTCGGCAAATTAACAAAACTGCTCACAATAAATATAAAATCTAATAAAATATACAAACTAAAACTACATTAAAACAACATTTTATACAAATATTCATGACAGAAATAACAATAACCAAAAAAGCATAACTACATATGTATCATCTAGTAGTACAAGCCAAGCACAACACAAAAGACCCATGCTACATATCTGCATTTTTATACTGTGTCAGGGTTCCGAAAGCTTGCTGAAACAAGTGCATTTTGATTTATTTGCGAAATAAAGAGGAATCTACAAGGATCCTTAATTAAGCTGTCAAGGAATTCCACAGCTTGAGTGCCATCATAGAAAACATGTGCTCCCTCAACAAACTAAAATGCACCAGTCTGTGAGAAGGAACATCAGCACTGAGCCCTCAGATCGCAATACACATGGGTGGCGATAAATATTCAATGCTGAGGAAAGGCTTGGAGCTCACTTACATAAAAGGCATGTCTGGGCCGTCTCAATGCCCCAAAATAGGATGGCCCCATTATTACTCGATTCTGCACCATGGGAGCTAGACGTTTCCATAGGTGTAGGATCGGGCACTGAGACGGCCCGGCATGCCCCTGCAACCCTGCAGGAGATGCCTTCCCTGCTTCATGGCCAGCCTGCCACAGTGCTGACCCCCATTTTCACACAGCCTGATCCTTGGTGAGGGCAGCTGGGGCCCAGATCGGGCAGCGGGGACCTACTTGCGCTCATCCCTGCCTTGGGGGCTTCCGGGCCCGATTGCCACCTTCACCGCTGTTTATTCCACCTCAGAGGTGGAATAAGCAGCACGTCCTCCCTCCAGCCTGACCACTCTCTGCCTCCTCCTGTCTCCGTCCAGCTCTCTCCACACAGTGGCTCTGTGAATGCAGAGAGAATATGTGGCAGAATACGGTTCGGACAGATAGCGAGGCTGCACATCCTACCAGGACTTACAGCCCTGCTATTCCCCTCACAGAATTGGGCCCAAAGAGGAGCCTGCTGATGCAAGGCTGCAAAACGTAACGTGATCATTTGGGGCGAAATGTCATTAATAGTGCATACTATCATTTAATAGTACACTACCGGTGAATAGTGCACGCTATAGGTGAATAATATGCATTATTGATGACAGCATGCATGAGTCTATTAGCAAGCATAGCCAAAATGTAATTGTGATATTGTCACAGCTAGGCGAAGAGAAATGGTTTTGTAATAATGTACCACTGTATTGCGAGACCAAGTTGCTTAACAAAGCAGTGGGAGGGGTTGCTGGGAGCAGCCCCCTTTTGCTTCCAGAAGAGTAAGGTATTCTAGCGTGGGCCAAGGCAGAGAGCTAGGCCACAACATCTCCAACAGTAAGACCTAGCTCAGTTGCACGGTGGGCCTAGTCACAAAGGAGTGGAAAAAGCTGGTAAACTAGGTCCCAGGATACAACTAAGAAAGGAGGGGATCATTAGCCTAGCTCACTCACCTATGGCAAGCAGATGGATGTGCTATAGTTTATTGCAGTGGCTCATGTAGGATTTCACCGTGGGTGTCAAAGCTACAGCCACCTTTATCCAATAAGGTAAGAATCAGTGTTGTATATTTGTATCCCTGCGATCAGTGAAGAGGGGGAGGGGGGAAATGGGAATGTGCCTAAGTTGTATTGTACTGTGATGTATTCCGCTGCTGAGCTTTTTCCAAACCCCTCTTACATTGCTGGCTTAAACTAACACCCTGCTATTGTTCGATGCTTGGCAGAACAACTAGGAAAGGCAGCTAACCTTAAGCTTTAGCATTGGGTAATATAAAAAGCTTATGAAGTCTGTGGATGTAATTACCTAGGATCACACAGTTCTTCAGGAAACCAATGGGCACGTTTGAGCTAAGACAGAAAACATCTACAAATATTGCAGATTCAGATACGTTCGTGCCAACAGCATTTCTCTCCTAAATTGTAGGGACTGAGTAACCGCTGAAAAAAAAACCACCTCACTGTGATTAAGAGAATGTCTAGACTGAGAATATCCAAGCAAGCTGTAACTGTAAGAAGTGACTGGAAAAGAGGGTAGGTACCTACATTCCATGGAAAGTTCTTACTTCCAGTGGTATGTTGATTATCTAAAACCACTGGAAATTATGGCAGTGAAAAGCAAAGACTCTAAGAGCTCTCACCGTTCCTCCTTCAGTGCGTTTTCTAATAATATGCGTGGTCAGCACTTTTAGCTTAGGGCAATGTTTACTAAGTTGTGCTAACAGCATTTGTAACTAGGTCCCATGTTATTCAACGGCACCTAGTTACAAATAGTGCATGCTAACCTTTAGCCCACTTCAGTAAACATGCCCCTTAGTCTGCCAGAGCTGAGTTCAGAGAAGGGGCACCTTCCTTGCACCAACCACTCATAGAAACATAAAAAATGGTGACAGATAAAGACCATACAGCCTAGCCAGTCTGCCCATCCATAAGAACTATTAAGTTCTGCAATACCTTCCTCTGTCTTAGAGATCCTTTCTGTTTGAAGTCAGATACAGTTTTTAACTGCATCACCTCTACTGTTTCATGCTTCCACAACCTTTCCATAAAGAAATATTTCCTCAGATTACTCCTGAGTCTGTCCCCTTTCACCTTCATCTTATAACGCCTCATTCCAGAGCTTCCTTTTGACTGGAAGAGGGCTACATCCTGTGCATTTATTCCTTGGAGAATTTTTTTTTAAATTTTATATTTAGAGGTTTTTCAATTGATAATGCAATCCAAAAGCTTCGTACAGAAATAAGCTTGGTACACTAGAAAAACATACAAGAAATAATAACAAAAAGAAATCAGTATCAGTGCCAACACATACCAGCCTACTTTACAGGGACAAAAACTGTCTTATGTACAAAGAAAAAAAAAGTAGAAGAAATAAAGAGAGTAAATAATCCTCCCAAAAACTTGAGGCTATTAATCTTAAATGTCCATACCCACTCACCTCACTAAGAAACATCAGGAAATATGATCAATCAAAAACTTCTCTAAATGCATAAGATCGGTAAACACATAACTCACTGACTGAAAAGTGATGAGGGAAATTTCAAAAAGAAAGATTCCTCCCACAGCCAAAGTCCTTGCACAATATGTGAGGAAGGATTTCCTTTTAACCTGAGTGGCGCGAGACACATCCGGGAACAAGGAGACCCATGGCCCACAAAAGAATTGTGCCTTTCTTTTTGAAGAAACATTTAAGTATCCTATTTTTATCCACCTCATTTATGAAGCAATAAGGTATCCTGTGAGGCTATTTCATCCTTGGAATCCTCCAAAAATTGAATGAAGTTAACAGAAGAAACAGGAACAAATTCATCAAGCTCAACCTCTACTGGATTAACACTATGACATCTCTGAGGACTATAATAGATTGGAAATAGCTATACTACTACTACAGTACTACTGAGCATTTGTATAGCGCTACAAGACGTACACAGCACTGCACAGACATGTAAGAGACAGTCCCTGTTCCATCAGGCCAATTGTCTTCGGGGTAGAAGAGGTCATCTGCTTCCCTTTGGCCTTGCGCTTTCCCTTCACCATACACCAGCAAAATCCAGATGAAGAAAACTGACTGGCAGGGAAACACAGCCAAGATCCCCTCCTCAGTGCTCCTCTGCGCTCCAAAGGGGCCTAACCAGCCCTTTTGGTAACGCCTCTTTGGGCACATCTACCGCCGCGTGCCTGAGGCTGTGCGTCACAGGGCTCAAGGATTTTTAAAGAACCCCAGAGGCTCTTATTGGTGGAGTCGGCTGACGTCACCCTGGCTGCAGGCAGGCCCCCGAGTATTCACAGGCGCCTGAAACTTTGCCCGATCTTCTGCCTCACACATAGCTCAGCTTATTCCCAATAAGGAAAGCAGCTGCAGGTCTTTTAAAGAGCCCCAGCGGCTCTCACTGGTGGACTAGACTGATGTTGCCGCAGCTGCAGGCAGGCCCCCGGGTACTCATAGACAGGGGCAGCCCAAGGGTGATGCACGGCTATGTGCAGACTCATTGCAGGGCCTCATTTGAATATCCACTGGACCTCATTTGTATGTAATGTAATTAATTTCATTTTAAAATGTATATGAAGCCCTAGCCCACATCAGCTCATTTCCAGTCCAAGCTCCCCAGTCAGCCCATTTCCTGCCCATGCCCCACCCATCAGCCCTCCATGTAGGTCACCCCTCTCTATTTGTTGAAGTATAAAAAGAAGATAGTTAAGTTTATTTTGATTTTATCCTCTTGCTATAAAGATATCCACTGTGTCTGTCCCATGCCATTTTGAATTCCACCACTGTATTTTCCACCCACCACCTCCATACCAAGAGCACTCAGTTTATTTATGAGTCACCGATGCAGAACTAAGTATACCACATCTAGGGCTCTCCTCCAAACCAATTCTCTGGTCACCCAGTCAAAGAAATCAGATTCGTCTGACAAGACCTACCTCTAGTAAATACTACCAAAAAACCTCAGTGCTAATTAATTCCATACAATCCTTAAATTTAAATTAAAGTCCCTGGAAGAAAATTTTAAAATTGAGGAGAAAAGACCTCAGTAAAATTGCTTCTCCTACATGTCTAAAAGGGAATCACTATCTTTTACCATCATAGGTCTAAAAAACTCCTCATTTTTATCATTTTTCAACCAATACCTTTTTAATAATTTAATTATAATGCATTATCCCTCATTTGAATTTATGCCACTGCGGCTTACTAGCCTTTCATGTCTCAATAATTCAGTCTCCTTACACAACCATATATATCACACAGTAGCATCTATTACCTTATGGCACCTTATGACAACGCAATAATATTTAATAGTAGCCAGTAGCTTTTTTATAAGAGATGCTCTCCAACTAGCATTTTATCTATGTGGCATAACATATCTATATGCTGCATCTTGCTCAGATAAGTATTGGAACTTTTGAATATTGAGAAGTTATTCTAGAATCTGTTTTTTGTCAGTTTAATAAAAATGATTAAAATGGAGCGAGGGATTCTGGGAATAGAAGTATTTTCTTCTTCTCACCCTTTCAGTGCTCCAACAATAAATGGTTTATTGTGTCTTTACTCACTGGTTGCCTTTTTGCATATTTACTTAACTTTTGGCCTTCCAGCTTTCTTTGGGTTTTTCTTTGACCTGTAAAGAGACTTACCAGATGGAGGAAGATACTGGAGGATACATGGGATGGATATAGAGAAGGCCCAGAAAGGTTTTTGCCATTTCTGCAGATCAAAATCTCAATTCTGCAACAGAGACAGTCCCGGGACGGAGCTGGACCTGATTTTTATTTATTAATGGGATCGTCTGTGGCACAAAACTGAGTTTATAATTCTCATATAGATTATGAGTGACTCTAATTCCTTCTCATGACTGAAAGGGACCATTGTGTGTGTGTGTGTGTGTGTGTGTGTGTGTCTGTCAGGGTATGCCCATGTGGGGATAGCTCTTAAAATACAGTACATGTGTGACTACAGGTTTATTTAAAGCACTCCAAATGGCAATTTCACATGTTCAGTTTCAGAAGACTTACAGCAAAGGTGTTTGTTCAGTAAATGGCCCAGGTGAAATGGGATTCCATCAAGCCTAAGCAAAAAGAAAAAGATTTGTGCTAATTAGACTAAATAGTTCATTTATTAGATGGTCCCCAAATTTCCAGGAACTATTTCTGTTTCTTCCAGTCAGCTGCTTTTTGACTCAAATAGGATTTAAACAGAGAGCAGCTCAAATAAAAGAGGAAGTGCATTTTTCAGAGCTGGAAGTAAAGTCACTGAACACAGCTAGGGCATAAGAACCATGATGTGTTACATCAGAAGATCAAAGGTAACAACAGTAAGGAAGCAGAAAACAGTGAGATACTGTAATGAGTCTTTAGATGGCATCAGTATAAATTAACATCTGTAATATTTGAATTTATGTACAACACTTGATTGTAAATGTCCTACAGATAAAGTCGCTGAATTGGCTTTAAGAGCCAACCACAGCGAGCATAGACAGGTCTTTTCTACACATGCCTCAGTGGGCTATTATTCAACAGCCATACTTGGCACCATATTTCTGACCAGGGGCGGCCCAAGGGGGGTGCGGGGCCATGTGCGGAGACTCGGTGCGGGGCCTCATTTGCATAAGGGGCCTCATTTGCATAAATATTTGCATAATGTTACCATACACGAACTTTTAGTAAACATGCCTCTTAATGAGTGTATGAATAAAGAAAGACTAAAAGACTTCTACATTACTATAATCCAATACCAACCGCCAGGCACATTAGGAACTACTACAAACACTGCCCATTTAGAACCCATAGCAAACCCGCCGTATCCTAACAGCACTACCAGGACTCATAAAGCACCATACCCTAACTATCAAAAGGAAACGCTGCAAATATTAAACCAATACATTTCAGAGAACAACAATACATGACCTACTGGGGAAAGAGAACAAGTGGCAATGTCAAATAGGAATTACATAAACAGAATACCTCAGCTCAGTTACACATGCAGAACATAGACCATCACCAAACAAGGAATCACAATTTAGAAACAGGAAGACAATAATTAAACTGGGAATCCCAAAAGCCAAACTTGGAATGTACAACACTGTAGAAATAAAACTATACATTAATTTGCTCTTGTACTAAACAAAGCGCAGACGTTAATGATGCACATTTCCCAGAGCTGACATATTCCAATTAATAAATTCAAAATAAAGAGATATTTTTCTACCTTTTGTGCATTTTTTTTCAGCTGCAATTGCTCCAGCCACTTTCTTCTGGTTTCTTCGTGTCTTCCGCTAATTCTTCATCGTCTGCTGTCCATTTGTCTTTTCTTCTCTCTTCTAGTTTTTTTCCATTCTCTCTCTACATCTGCTTTAACATACTAATCTTTCTCCTTTTTGCTCTTTCCTCATTCCTATTTCATCCACTCAAATTTTACCCCTCCATCCTCAATCCCCACCTACTCTCCCAATATCCGGACAATTGTAGATTTGTCTTCCCTCCCACACAAAATATTTTTTCCCTCTCCATTTCACTCTCCCAGCTCCATCCCATTCTAATCCTCCCCCAACATCAGCTCCATTCTAGTTCCAGTCCCACCCAGCATCCGCTCCCTTCTAGTCCCCGCATCAGCCCATTTCCAGTCCTAGCCCCCCATAAGCCCATTTCCAGTCCTAGCTCCCCCATCTATTTGCAGTCCCATCCAAGTCCCTCCATCAGCTCATTTCCAATCCCAGCCCCCCATGAGCCCATTTCTAGTCCTTTCCTAGCCCCACCATCAGCCCATGTCAAATCCTAGCTCCCCTCCACTCAGCCCATTTCCAATCCAAGCCCCCCATGAGCCTACTTCCAGTTCTAGCCCCTTCATGAGTCCATTTCAATCCAAACCCCCACCACAGCCCATTTCCAATCTTAGCACCCCCCAACAGCCAATTTCCAGTCCTATTCTAGCCCATCAGCCCATTTCCTGTCCTAGCCCCCCCCCCTCACCCATTTCCAGTCCTAGCTCCCTCCCCCTCACAACCCATTTCCATTCCAAGCCCCCGTCCCCATCAGCTATTTGCAGTTCAAGCCCTCCTTCCACTCAGCCCATTTCCAGTCCTAGCCTCCTCATAGCCCATTACTAGTCCTAACCCCCCATCAGATTATTACGTCCTAACCCCCCATCACCCTATTTCCAGTCCTAGCCCCCCCATCTGCCTATTTCAAGTCTTAGCCCCCCATAGCCAATTACCAGTCCTACCCCCCCCCCCATCAGCCCACTTCCAGTCTTAGCCTCCCCCCCCCCATGGCCCATTACCAGTCCTAACCCTCCCCCCCCCATCAGCCCATTACCAGTCCTAGCCTCCCCCCCCCATGGCCCATTACCAGTCCTAACACCCCCCCCCATGGCCCATTACCCTTCCTAACACCCCCCCCATGGCCCATTACCACTCCTAACCCCCCCCCCCCGGCCCATTTCCAGTCCTAACCCCCCCCCCGTCCCATTACCAGTCCTAACACCCCCCCAATCAGCCCACTTCCAGTCTTAGCCCCCCCATAGCCCATTACCAGTCCTAACCCCCCCATCAGCCCATTTCCAGTCCTACCCCCACTTCCAGCCTTAGCCCCCTCCCCATAGTCAATTACCAGTTCTAACCCCCCCCATCAGCCCATTTCCAGTCCTACCCCCCCACTTCCAGCCTTAGCCCCCTCCCCATAGCCCATTACCAGTCCAAACCCCCCCATCAGCCCACTTAGCCCCCCCATAGCCCATTACCAGTCCTAACCCCCCCATCAGCCCACTTAGCCCCCCCATAGCCCATTACCAGTCCTAACCCCCCCCTCATCAGCCCACTTAGCCCCCCCCATAGCCCATTACCAGTCCTAACCCCCCCATCGGCCACCTTAGCCCCCCCATCGCCCCTTAACAGTCCTAACCCCCCCCCATCCCCCCACTTCGCCCCCCCCCATAGCCCATTACCAGTCCTAACCCCCCCCCCCATCAGCCCACTTCCAGTCTTAGCCTCCCCCCCTCCATGGCCCATTACCAGTCCTAACCACCCCCCCCCCGGCCCATTACCCGTCCTACCCACCCCCCCCCCTGGACCATTACCAGTCCTCACCACCCCCCCCCATCAGCCCACTTCCAGTTTAGCCTCCCCCTCCCATCAGCCTACTTCCAGTTTAGCCTCCCCCCCTCCCATAGCCCATTACCAGTCCTAACCACCCCTCCCCTCCCTATCATTCCAAATTAAAATTAAAAAAAAACCCAAACCGGCTGCTTCTGCCGCGGCAGCTTCAAGAGCTCTGCCGCGGCAGCATCAAGAGCTCTGCCGCGGGGCCCCCCCCTGCCCGGCAGAGCCTCCGTGCATCTTCAGCTCTTCACGTCCAAAACGCGGGCTTTTTTCAGAGCCGCGAGAGTTTCTTTTCTCGCGGCTCTGTTAATCCCGCCGAGGGTGATGGGAAATCCCATCAGCCCTGCGGGATTAAGAGAGCCGCGAGAAAAGAAACTCTCGCGGCTCTGAAAAAAGCCCGCGTTTTGGACGTGAAGAGCTGAAGATGCACGGAGGCTCTGCCGGGCAGGGGGGGGCCCCGCGGCAGAGCTCTTGAAGCTGCCGCGGCAGAGCTCTTGAAGCTGCCGCGGCAGAAGCAGCCGGATTTTTTTTTTTTTTTTTTTTTAACTTGGGATGCTTAAGAATGTTTTTTGCGCGGGGCCCCCTGAAACGCGGGGCCCTGTGCAAAAAACATTCTTGCTCAATGGACGGGCCGGCCCTGTTTCTGACAGGCACACCCACTGGTTCAGGATTCTCATCACTGCCATTCCCTACAGCGCCTGTACTCTCCTTGCTTGCGGATGTACTGGTTTTCACAATGGATCAATATAGGATAACTAAATTCTACTCCTTGACCCCAAAAGATCCCCTACACAATAATAAGCTCCAATAAAAAAATTTTGTCGGACTATAGATCAAAGTGGCTATATGGAGCTACCTCTATTCAAGTCCATTTTATTCTTTATAAATAGTGATCGTGCACCAAATGCCTTATTTAAAAACTGCAATGTATATATAGGATATACATTACAGATTTTAAATAAGGCATGTGTGCATGGTCACTATACAGGGTGGCCCAAAAAAAGTGAGAACATCTCGTAGCATATAAGTTATTTAAAAATTCAAAAAGAGAGATGTAAATGATTGACAAATTAAGAAAACAAAGATAGCGACCGGAAATTGTCAAAATAAAGATGTTATATAGCTAAAAAAGGTAAATAAGTAAACTATTTAAGGTTTTAATTTATGAGATGTTCTTACTTTTTTTGGCCCACCCTGTATATAAAGGATAAAATGGACTGAACGGAGGTAACTCCATACAACCACCTTGATCTATGGTCTGCCAAAATATTTTTATTGGAGCTTATTATTCTGTGTGGGATCTTTTGGGGTCATGGTGTGGATATATTTTATTTTATTTTATTTTTATTTTTGCATTCTCTTATATACCGCGCTATTCTGCATCAGTGCGGTTTACATTGAACAAACTGAAATTATATTGAACAGGGCATTATAACTTGGAGATAACTATTTTACAGGGAGTAAAATAGTTATACTGGAGTAGAAAGGATTGCTTGGCTCTTCCGCCAAGCTATGTGTGTGCTGTCATTGTGAGGCTGGTTGTTTATCCACTCATAGGGCCACACAATCAAAAAGATAGAGCATTTTGTCAACGTCCAATAAATATGAGCATGGTGCGACTTTTTGTGCAGTTACCCAACCTCCAACAATTTGTATGATTGCCTGGTAGTGGTTTCATGTGGACTGAGTCTCCAATATTCAGCTCAGGCAAATCTCTTGCAGATATGTCATATCTGGACTTAGTACAATGCTTCTTATGTCAGAGTTTTTCTGGTATACCTTGTATCACACAGGACTCAAACAGCTTGTCTTCAGTCTTTTGGCAACAGGTGCTGCGCTGGGCTGCTGTCCATGTCCTTGGTTGGTATATTTCTCCAATGCAGTATAGCTTTTCATCACTTTTTTGCTTTCTTGCACAGGTTATTTGCTATCTTTGCTGCAGATTCGTATTTTTATTTAGCTGGTAGATGACTTGGTAATGTACCAACATGTTCAAACTCCCACTCAGCAAAAAAACTTTATAAATTTCATGCAAGTAAATTGAAGACCATTATCTGAGATTACTCAATCAGGATGGCCAAAGTGTGCAAACTGTTCTCTGTAACACTTGAGTTTCCTTCCATCAGACATATCTGGAAGCAGTTCAATTTCTCAGAAGTCTGAACAGTGATCTACTATCAACAGGAACTCTGTCCCAGCAAAGTTAAATAAATCCATGCTGACAATCGTTCAAGGTCACACCGGTATGTCAAGTGATATAATCGTTTCCTTCTGCTGCTCATGTGTATATTCATTGCAGGTAGAACAATTTCTCACAAAGTCTTTGCTCTTGCCATGCATGTTAGGTCAGTAAAGGGTATTATAGGATAGCCGGTAACACACTTTACCACCAATGTGGCTTGAATTAATTCATCTTAGCATCTCAGTGATTTGGGCATAAAACCTGGACTCTTTGTATAGGATGCCATGTTGCATGCTGATTTCATCCCTGAATGACCAGCATTCCCTAATTTTAGCTGATGTCTAGCCATCCAGTCAGGACTACAGAACTTGCAAGATTTTTTATTTATTTATTTATTTAACATTTCTTATATATCACCTTTCATGATATCAAGGCGGTTTACATTGAACAAACTGAAATTACATTGAACAGGGCATTATAACTTGGAGATAACTATTTTACAGGGAACATGGGCTATGGAGGGTTAAGTGGCTTGCCCAAGACCACAAGGAGCACCTGTGGGACTAGAAACCCCAGTCCTTCCAGCCCAAGGTTGCTGTCGTCTAGTGGGATTTGAACTCCCAACCTTCTGGCTTGAAGTACCTTGCCCCAACCACTAGGCCACTCCTCCACTCCAATATCATCTCCTCCACAAGATATCATCTCTTGCAGTGTGCTATATGATGTACTACAGCCTCCAGTCTGTGCCTAGTTGATATGAGGTGTTCAGTACTGGCACTTGATTGCTGATAGTCATCAGCAATGGTTCTGCTCATTATATCATATATAAACATCTCAGAGCTCAACTTATAAACAACATTGAGGTTGTAATGTTCCAACGTTAGCAACATACTCTGAAGCCCACAACAGGGGCCTTCTGAAGATTACTATCAGTGATTTGTGATCATTTTCTGTAGTAATTATGTCTCAACCATAGAAGCAATGATGAAAGTGTTGGCAGGTACACACAATGCCGAGACATTCTTTTTCAATTTACATATAATTTTGCTCAGCTAGCATAAACATCCTGGAAGCAAAAAAACACTGGTTGAGTCTCTTGCCTTATGCAATAATGAAACCCACTTTTGCTAGAGTTACTCTGTATTGCAATGGGCTTGGTGAAATCACAGTATCGCAACAGAGGGACATATGTGACCAGGTGCTTTATTTCCTCTACTGCCTGATTATATTTTGGAAGCCTGTGCTAAACTGCATCTTTATGCAGAAGTCTTCATGAATTTTACTAGGTACATTACAAACCCAATGAAGCATTGCACTAATTATATATCTGCAAGCGGTGGCATATCCTTATGACTGTGAAGACAAGATATGTCCATGGAAGCAGATCTCCTTCATAAATTGTAATTTCTCAACACTGAGCAATAGATTCACCTGCCTGCAGAGATCCAGTAGGGCTAAGAGCTTGAGGTCATGCTCATGCTCTACCTCCTTATCAGTCGCTATAGCCAATAATGAGGATGTCATCTGCTATTGACTCAACGCCACTGAGCCCAGCTAAATGTCCATGCTACTTCCACTGATACATTTCTGGTTCTATATAGACTCCAAATGGTAGTTTGAGTGATCTTTTCCTGCCCTAAGAGGTCCAGAATCTGGTCATGAGACTGCTTTTCTCAACTAACGTATGATGTAGGAATGCATGATGTGCATCAAGAAGTATGGGCTTTGGACAGTTTGTATAAGACATCTTTGAATGCTGGCATGTTATAGTATGATCTCTTCTGCAGAAGGTTTAGAAACTTTCAGCTTCTCAGGCTTTTTACAATGACCATATTGCTGATCCAAGTGCAATATGATCATCAGCTTCATGTTTTTCTAGCTTGACTTTCACCTCTGGCTTTAAGGCAATTGGTACATTGTATAGAGCTCTGGGATTCAGTTCAAAATGAACTTCTCCCAGAAAAGACTCCACTGGACTATGAACAATATCATTGTTTCATTGTAATGCCACTCAGCTGCAGGTGTGCCCTTGGTGTCAAACTCATTTTATTTTTCAAGCCCATTATATTACATGTTGCCCCACAGTCCAGCTGGCAAAGTTGAACCATATTATTTGGTCTGCGATTCACAAACCATTTTTGTCTTTTTGTTCATATAGCACCAGGCACCCTTCTGAGAAAATTGCACTACCACTGAACAAATCTGCATCATTTGACTGATATCTCTTCCAACTTATACAGCTTACTTGCTGTATTCTGCTTCTTGCTTGATAGGCCCACTGTTGCAAAATGATTTGTGCTACTATATACCGGACATATTTTCCCCTATGCTAGACAGTGTTTTTTCACTCACTTTTGTGCTTTGCCACAATACTTACATGCAGCAAATTTGGATGCAAGGGAGTTACTCTGCTATGCACAGCTCACTAATGCTTGTCTGTTGCATTAACGCTGTCAGTGTGCCAGCCATGTTCTATAGTTCTCAGTTGCAAGTCTGTGTGTTCTGCAATATGACATCTTTCAATTGGTATATTCAGATTTAAGTCACATTCTCTTTAAAGATGGCATATGCCCTCATTGGTAATGCCAAGAACTATTTCATCTAAGTGGACTGTACTCACGTCTTTCTCAAACTCATGACAAAATTATCAATGGATTTACTTTCCTCTTATCTGCAGCTGCTAACTTGTATCTTTCATATGTTGCAATTTTTGTGAGTTTGAAATAGGTTGCTAATGCATCCAGGATAATGTTGGCATCCTTCTTTTGCTCCTTTGTGAGATTCCAAATGTGCTTATAACTATTACAGCATTCAGCACCCATTACCTTTCTCTGTGTATCTGCCTGCACTTCAGCTGGCATCTCATGCAAGCCTGATGCCAGACATTATTACAAAACTCAGCTCTGAAATGATCCCAATTGCCACTTAAGCCATCATTAACCTTCATGCCTTCAGGAATGAAATGCTGCAGCAGTTCTTATGATGCACAAATGCTTTTGTACTTCTGGATCAAGGAAGAACAGATGCAATCTTAGACAGGGCCTCAAAAGGGTATGAAGCACCCTAGGTAAACCTCATTCCAGCACCGCCCTTGCTCCACTCCCACGGTCATTGCTGCCGCAGCACTGAAGTTAACTTCTGTTCTGGCGCTACAGTGCAGTTTCTGACTCTGCCCCCTTCTATTCCACTTCCTCCTGTTAAAGGAAGTGGAATCGAAGAAGGGGCAGAAGCACGAACAGCACTGTGGCACTGGAACAGAATGTAACTCCGGTGCTGCAGTGCCTTTTTAAATGTATTGCTGCCACTGCATGTCCCGGAGAGGGTGAGCAGCAGTGGTAATGGACTCCTCTACCACTGGCACACTAAGCAACTGCCTAGTTCACCTAATGGTTGAGCCAGTCCTGATTTTAGGCTGTAAGTCATGCTGTGTACTCACAGCTCTGCATCCCACTGCACTCTAGAAACTTTCCATCATATGCAGAAAAAACTGCACAGGTTCAGAAACTTTCGATACCATGTTTCAGAGCTAGAAATTTGAAAGACACACTGAACACAGCTAGAACATAGGAACAATAAAGTATTGCATCAGAAGGTCAAAGGTGACAACAAGAAAGTAGGGAAACAGAGAGACACAACAATGGCATCAGTATAAGCAAACATCTGCAACAGTGTTATGGTGAAGAGACCCTTTCCCCTTAGCCCTTGATATTGTTAGGTAGCAGCTAGAGAGAAATGAAAATCTGCTGTTGCTAAAATAATTTGCATGTCTCTTTATAAACTACTTTCTGAGATTTTTACTCCCTAAAATTGTATAAGGCTAAAACTAGTATTTATTTATTTAACAGTTCTTATATACCACTTTATCCTTAAATCAAAACGGTTTACATGGTAACAAAACATTACATCAATTGGTTGCTTTAGAACTAATTCAAAAAAGGGGGGGAGTAGTATGAAATAAGAGGAAGGGGATTCCTAGGGTATGCTATTTACAGTGTGAGTGAGCTATTTACAGTGAGGTGTGGCTAGTGATATGTGTTATTTGCAGGCAGGCAGATCATAGTATAGGGCTGGGGGTTGTTGAGTATGTAAAGGGAAGGGGAGGGGGAGGATACATTATGTGATGGCTCCATAATATTCAGTGAAGAGTTAGGTTTTTAGTTTTTTCCTGAAATCTTTGGCATCAGTGGTGGCTCTGAGGTCTTGTGGGAGGGAGTTTCATAGAGTGGGTGCGGCTAGGGACAGGGCTCTACCTGATGTGCAGTGTGTGATTTTAAGATAGGTGCTGGGAGTTTGGATGGTATCCATTGTGCTCCATTGTTTAGGTCTTGTGCTTGTGTTTATACTTATTAGGCTCCTAAGGATGTCAAGGGCTAGATTGTGCTGGATTTTGTGAGAGCTGTTTTGAATTTTATTCTGGAGGTGATCTGTAACCAATGCAATTGGTTGAGTACTGGTTGATGTGTTAGTGTCTTGAAGATCCTGTGATGCAGGCAGTTGTATTTTGTACCATCTGGAGAGGTCGGATTGTCGATTTAGGCAGGCTGTTGAAGAGAGAGTAACAATAATCCAGTATGGGCATTAGTATTGTTTGGCAGACTGTTCACATACATCTTCATTCTCTCCTATATGCAATCAGAGCCCAAGAATAGGGATGCACTCAGGCCAAAATGTTTAAGTTCATTATCGATACATTTGACTTTTTTCTCTGATTTTCGGGTGTCTTGTCATTTCTTTTCCCTTATTCATTTTAGTGCATTTTCCTAATGCATATTAGAATGTCGCAATGTGAACAAATTGATCATACTCTCTGTGCATTTGTTCACAAATTAATGTGCATAAGATTGATTTTAGCATGCGCTCAAATTTTTAAGGCAGATCCCTATACAAGACCAGCTTAAGACTGCTAGAAAAATGCATTTCATTACATAGAATTCCTTTTCCTGCCTCCTAGAAACAGGTGGAGAACTAAGCAGTCTAGAGCTCATCTCCACCATCACATTTCTTTACTATTTGCTCAAGGAAACAAAGAATGGTCAGTATTGGCAGCCTCTTCGGTTTAACAGGTATTTTTTAATACTGCTTTATCATTTTAATCAAAGCCATTTACAATGAAATTTAAACTTGGTACTGCACATTAAACAGGGACATTGATAACTTGGATTCTTCTGAGGCAATGGAGGGTTGAGTGACTTGCCAAAAGCCACAAGGAGTGCTAGTGGGAATTGAGCCCTGGTCTCTTAGTTCCCAAGCCAGTGCTGTAAGCACTAGGCGACTACTCCACCTGTTTATTGGAGTAAACATAGATATGAATCTGTGTATTGCATTCTATCATTCATTTGTATGTTCAGGAAATGCCACCTTCTGCTTTGGCCCAAGGATTGCGTGCTAGTTCCCGAAAGTAAGTCAAGAGCTATAGTTAGTCCAGTAACATTTCACATTATATTGCTTTTTTAATGGCTTTATTTATATGCACTTGAGTGTCCTAACACAGTAATAATACCGCTTTATCCAAATCTTGAGATTGTACTAAAGTGCAAAACCACTTCATAAGAAAAAAAAAGCACAAAATGCCCCAAAACACATAAAAACACCAACATTTTGCTTTTTAGCATTTTTTGCGCATGACACACTTTTTCGAAGTGACTTCATAAACACTTTCCACTATAGTACTTTTCATAGGAAAGTTTATGTAAATTGCACATTAATTAGCTACTGTGATGCAAATTCATGCAAGACAAAGAAATTTGCAAAAAATTGGACAGGGGAAGGTTTTGGGAAGGGGTGAAGCCTACCCCTTCCTAAAACTATCCCCTTTGTGAACCCCCTCTCCTCCAGTACCTGTTCCCTCCTTCCCTTACACAGCCTGAATTCATCCCAAGGGAGGAGGTCCCAGTCACTCTTGCCTTAGCACTACCACCTTCCAAAAAGGTGGTATCTTACCCCCCCCTCCCCCTAGTACATCAGAACATACTGCTAGGGATCATCTCTTCTTTGCCACACCACTAGGGATCAGGCATTGACATTTTTGGGAGATGGCAGTGAAGAGGAATAAGTGAGTGGGGCTCAGATCTCTTACTTAGGGTAAATTAGGGCTTTGCCAGGGCCGTTCAAGGATATTAGGTGCCCTAGGCAAACGTCTTTATCGCCACGCCCTGCTCACACCCTCACTGCCCTCTCTCTGGCAATGGCTTTAAAACAGCACCACAATGCTTACCAAAAGTCATTGCCACCACTGTAAGTCCCAGACAGGGGCATCAGTGGTGGCAATGAGCCATCCTGGAAATGCTGGAACTCTAGGTGACTGCCTAGTTCACCTAATGGCTAGGGCCTGCCCTGGAATTTTCATATGGAAGAGAAAACTTGAGAGATGGGTTATTTTTATTTGAAAGGGTGGGCTTGCAGGAGGTGATGAGGCCCACTAGATGGGGGACTGCCTCTGAACCAGAGCCAGTGGTCCCTTTAAGCAGCTGCCAGACAATATGGTCCTTTTTTAATTATTCTAATTTTGCCATGCCTGGCAATGTATAAACTTTTTATTTGTGGCAACATGTAAAATATTTCTCATGAAATTTAGCTATGGGTTGCAAATGAGTCAGGAATTCATTTCCATGCCATAGCTAAACTGCACAAAAAGTGGCTGCTAACCTAAACATTGTTTCACAGGTTAGTACATCAGCTTCCTTGTTTGAAATGAATCAAAGAAGATGGGTAGAAGCAAGAGCAGTTTTGTGGGACCAGTTAGGATTATCTGGGACATTTTCCATAATGGCATTGATGTGAAGTATGTGGATTCCCTTAACCTCCAGGCTTTGCACCAGTTCTCAAAAGGAAGGGATGAGGATACTCCCCCTTTGAAAACCGCCCGTGGGGAAAGGATCGGAACAGATTTGCCCCTGTTTTTTGTGTAGGTACTTTTTTCCCTTGAAAATAATGTGTAGGTCTGAATGTATGTGCTATTTCCTCCTCCTGATCTAAACATGTCCCCGGGACGTTTCACAGCTAAACATATTTAGTTTTGCACTTCAGCTTTCTCAGCTGTATAACTTACCTTGCCTCTCTCAACTAACTGGCCTTTGTGTGGTAGCCAGGTTAACTGTTACTTTAAATTAAATATCTCTCCCTGCTCTGTCCCCAGAATCTGCTGCGTTTTAAACTTTTTTTCCTGCTCTAGCCTACCTGAGGGACTAACCCCCTCCCCCCCCCCTGCTGAGGGTACAGGACAGGGTACCTTGTAACAGCCCTCTTTTAATAGGTCTTATTTCCCTCCCTCCCTCCCCAACACCCACCCACCCCTGGGGTAATTGTAGCTTTATAGGTACTTACACGTCTTAAAGGAAAGGGTCGGCTCTCAGGTGCAATGCTTTATCCAAATCAGTCATGCATTGAGGACCTGAGATTAATTAAGCTTCAGGTGAACAAGGTATATTAGAGGTATTAGATACACTTTTATTAGTATAAGCATCTACACCAACCCTTAGTAAATACAGAATTTAAAGACCTAAACACAAGCTTTAAACTAGGATGCAGACAACAGTCCAGCAGCGAGATGGGGGCTTTCCAGTCTTTTGCATTGAGTGTCACATGTATGATTTTCTCCCAGTTGTTGAGAGGTCTTACGTATGCACTAAGTGCAAGGAGCTCTTTGCTCTCAGGGAACAAGTCCATTCTCTAGAGGCTAGAGTAGCAAACCTGGAAGACATAAGAAAGACAGAGAAGTACATGGACGAGACCTACAGGGATATAGTCCTGAAGTCCCACCTCCAGTCTGGCAGCATCCCTGTTGCCATAGAGGTCACGTGACAGGAGAGCATCACCCTGGTGTGGCAGGATGTGATCCTGTAACTAGGACCTATCCTCCAGGTGATTTAAAACCCTCTCGCACCAAGGACGTTTCTCCAGGGCCATGTGCCCATGAGGGGAGGGATAGGACAGCTGTTCTGGTTGGTGATTCAATCATTAGGCATGTAGATAGCTGGGTGGCTGGTGGACATGAGGATCACCTGGTAACATGCCTGCCTGGTGCAAAAGTAGCAGACCTCATGCACCGCCTAGATAGGATCTTAGATAGTGCTGGGGAGGAGTCTGCTGTCTTGGTACATGTCGGTACCAATGACATAGGAAAATGTGGTAGGGAAGTTCTGGAGGCTAAATTTAAGCTTTTAGGTAGGAAGTTGAAATCCAGAACTTCCAGGGTAGCGTTCTCCGAAATGCTTCCTGTTCCACGTGCAGGACCCAAAAGGCAGGCAGAGCTCCGGAGTCTCAATGCGTGGATGAGACGATGGTGCAAGGATGAGGGTTTTGGATTTGTTAGGAACTGGGGAACATTCTGGGGAAAGGAGGGGCTCTTCCGAAGGGATGGGCTTCACCTTAACCAGGATGGAACCAGACTGCTGGCATTAACCTTTAAAAAGGCGATAGAGAAGCTTTTAAACTATAAAATAGGGGAAAGCCGACAGTCGCCCAAGAGCGCATGGTTCGAAAGAAGGTATCCTTCAAGGATACTACCAAAAGCAGTGAGGTTCCAAAAAATAGTAAAGTAGCCCAAATGCCCTTGAGTATGGTGAAGACTGAGCATAAAGATTCCAATTTACCCATGCCTACCAATAGCCAGATTAATATTAATAAAATACAGTCTCTAAAATGCTTGTATGCAAATGCTAGAAGTCTAAGCAATAAGATGGGAGAGTTAGAATATATAGCACTAAACGAGAGGTTAGATATGATTGGATAACCAGTGGGACACTGTGATACCTGGATACAAACTATATCGTAATGATAGAACTGATCAAATTGGTGGAGGGGTTGCACTCTATGTTAGAGAGGGCATTGAGTCAGAAAGGATTAAAGTTTTGCAGGAAACAAAATTTGCTGTAGAATCTCTATGGATTGAAATTCCATGTATGAAGGGGAAGGTGTTGGCAGTGGGGGTGTACTATCGACCGCCTGGCCAGAATGAACAAATGGATGATGAAATGCTCAAAGAAATCAAGGAAGCTAACAAATGTCACAGCAGAGGAGTAATAATGGGTGATTTCAATTACCCCGGTATCGACTGGGTCAGTGTCAAGGCAGGACATGCTAGGGAGATAAAGTTTCTAGATGAAATAAATGACTGCTTCTTGGAGCAGCTGGTTCATGAACCGAACAGAGGGGAAGCTATACTAGACCTAGTCCTTAGTGGAACACCAGATCTGGTGCTAGAAATAAGGGTGTTGGGACCACTTGACAATAGTGATCATAGCATGATCGTGTTTGATTTAATTAGTGGAGGAGTGATAGTAAAGAAATCCACAGTACTACCTTTTAACCTTCGAAAGGGAGACTATGATAAAATGAGGAATATAGTTAAGAAAAAACTAAAAGGAGCGGTTGCAAAGGTTAAGGACTTACATCAAGCTTGGGTGTTGTTTAAAAATACTATCCTGGAAGCCCAGACCAGCTGTATTCCACGCATTAAGAAAAGTGGAAGAAAGTCCAAAAAACTGCCAGCATGGTTTAAAGGTGAGGTCAGAGATAATGTTGCTGCCAAAAAAGCATCTTTCAGGAAATGGAAAAAAGAGCCAAATGACGAAAACTGGAAACAGCACAAGCACTGGCAAGTTAAATGCAAAGCATTGATAAGGCAGGCAAAGCGAGAATTTGAGAAGGAACTTGCTATGGAAGCAAAAACACAAAATAAAGACTTTTTCAAGTACATTCGTAGCAAAAGGCCTGTGAGAGAGTCAATTGGACCATTAGATGATAGAGGGGTAAAAGGGGCAGTAAGAGGAGACAAGGCTATAGCGGAGAGACTGAATGAATTCTTTGCTTCGGTCTTTACTGAGGAAGATGTAGGGATGTTACCCAAGACTTAAGTGGTATTTAAAGGAATTAAGAGAAATATCGCTACACCGGGAAGATGTATTACAACTATTTGATAAACTGAATAGTAGCAAATCACCTGGACCGGATGGTATACATCCAAGAGTGTTGAAAGAACTGAAATATGAGATTACAGACCTGCTATTAGTAATCTGTGAACTTTCATTAAAATCATCTGTAATACCTGAAGATTGGAGGGTCGCCAACGTAACGCAAATTTTTAAAAAGGGTTCCAGGGGTGTTCTGGGAAATTACAGACCCGTGAGCCTGACGTCAGTACCGGGGAAAATGGTGGAAACCATCATAAAGAATAAAATTACTCAGCATGTAGATAGTCATGGCCTAATGGGAGACAGCCAACATGGCTTTAGACAAGGAAGATCTTGTTTTACTAATCTGATATGTTTTTTTGAAGGTGTGAATAAACAGGTAGACAAAGGTGAGTCAGTTGATATAGTGTTTCTGGACTAAAATATATAAAAAAATATATAAAAAATATATATAAAAAATATATAGCTGTATACGTAATGTTTTTATATATTTTTTATGAAGCAGTGTGTATTTTCAGATATTTAGATGTTGTTATGGTGCTTTCTTGATTTTGTCCATATGTTTTTAATCTCGGCCTGTTTTTTATATGTTATATTATATTTTGCATATTATTTATATTTTGTAGCCATTTACAGCCCCTGGTGAAGGCATAGCGAAACACGGCCTGTGTCGTGCCTTGGCTTTTATGTGTGCAATAAAGATTCCTTCCTCTGCTATCCACATCTCCAGTCTGGTAGTAAATTGGAAGACTGGGCATACAAATGGCATATGAAATTTAATGTGTACAAGTGCAAAGTTATGCACCTAGGAAAGAACAACCCACACTATGGTTACATGATGCAAGGTTCCACATTGGGAACCACCACCCAGGAAAAAGATTTAGGAGTCATCGTGGATAACATGTTAAAACCCTCCGCCCAGTGTGCAGCAGCGGCCAAGAAAGCAAATAGAATGCTAGGTATCATAAGGAAAGGAATGGAAAATAAAACAAAGGATATTATAATGCCTCTGTATCGTTCCATGGTACGACCGCACCTTGAATATTGTGTGCAATTCTGGTCACCGTATCTTAAAAAGGATATAGCGTTATTAGAAAAGGTACCGAGAAGAGCCACCAAAATGGTAAAGGGAATGGAAGGCTACTCCTATGAAGAGAGGCTACAAAGGTTAGGGCTCTTCAACCTGGAAAAGAGACGGCTGAGGGGAGATATGATAGAGGTCTATAAATTAATGAATGGAGTGGAACGGGTAAACGTAGATCGATTGTTTACGCTATCAGAATATAGAAAGACTAGGGGACATGTAATGAAGCTACAGGGTAAACTATTTAAGACAAATAAGAGAAAATATTTTTTCACTCAACGTGTAATCAAACTCTGGAATTTGTTACCGGAGGATGTAGTAAAGGTTGTTAGTGTAGCTGGGTTTAAAAAAGGTTTGGACAAGTTCCTGGAGGAATGGTCCATAAATCATTATTAAGAAGGGACCCAGGATATCAATGCTTGACCCAATACAAGCATTGTGGAACTTGTGTCTTTTGGGGATACTGCTAGGTACTTATGACCTAGATTGGCCACTGTTGGAAACAGGATACTGGGCTTGATGGATCTTGGTCTGACCCAGTATGGCATATCTTATGTTCTTATGATCTTCGCACATACTTTTAGCTGGGGTAAAGCTGGGCAGCTTTCAGATAGCCAAGTCACCTGGGCAAATGGCTTCTGAAAATTGCCAGTCCCATGATAGAAAAATTTACAGTAAGAGCTAGCATTAATTGATAGGTTAAGGTGTGTTAAATTGATTTAGCGTGCACTATATTTTTTAAGGTATGTTTAAAATGAAACAAATGCACACTAGCAAATACACAGCCCTACCTTCAATTGACCTTGTAGCAGCGAAGTGCAGACAATGAATAAATCCAGGAGTCAATTTACAGGGTCCAAGCCAATTTATTGTGTACAAGGCCCAGTTAGTCAAAGCTTCAAAAAGGGCTGAGCAAAGTTCTTACAGAAACATATTCATTTATACATTTCTTTTCACTTTGATACATGCAGACTTTCAATTGGTCCCAACGCCCCCTGCATTTGTCCGATCAGAGATCCCTCCTGGGCCTAGCACCCAGCTCCCTCCTCTAGAACTGTTCTAATAATGGTGCAGTTTCTAGGTTTGGATACTTCTCTACTGCAAGGTCGTTTCTGGCTCTAGGAATGCAAGTATTGAAACATTTCTATTTTCACAGCACAAGAGAATAATGAAAGATTTATGCATTCATGAAAACTTCTTATTAAACATTTTAAAACAGCTTTCTCAAACTTTTACAGACTTTGGTTCTTTACTGAGATGGGGTTTGGAATCAGGGCCTAACTTACAGGCCTTTCACATTTGCAGGCTTATTGTAGGCCATAGCCTGCCACATTCCCCCCTTTGATTATTCTTACCCGCTAGTGAGAAAGGGTGAGAATTAAATCACTTATTAAACTTGCGTAACAGCATCAGCTTGGGGTATAGGATAATATTGCCACATAGCTAATATTTTCGTAGCTGCCTTCCGTTCTACAGTGTTATCAATAACTGAGGTTATCATGCGTAAGCAAAGAGGTAGGAGACATGGGAAAAACAAGCATACAGCTAATATGAGTAATACAATAAACACAAGGGTCTTTAGACCACCCAACCATGAAAATGCTGAACCAAACCACCCATCAAGCTTCAGGCCATGCCAGGTCTGAACAGGCACATATGCTTGTATGCGCATTTGAGTAGCGATATCTTCAACAACATGTCCATTATTATCAATCTACAAACAACAGTTGCTTAAATTCAATTTTCCACACACTCCACCTTCAGCTGCTAACAAATAATCTAGAGCTAAACGATTCTGATAAATAGCTGTACGCATTTGTGTACTCTGCTTAGCTAAAAGAGTTAGTGCTTTACTGGTTTCATTGGTTATTATTTCAACAACAGCTTGTAAGCGTATAATACGATTTATCATATACACAGGAGTACGATATCCCCGTGTACCATCTTGCTCCCAAGTAGCAGGTCCATAGTATGAAATAATTCTCTCAGGTGGCCACTCCTCCTCCTTCCACTTGTCCCATTGGCCTATCTTCAAGACCTCTCGTTTCTGTCAACTCCTGTATACGGGAAAACCTAGTTGTTCTCCATGGGACATAGGCAACAGGAAGAAGGAAGGTCATATGGTTCCCAAGGCACATGCTCCTCCCCAGTGGTGAGGAAGCCTAGCATACGCTCGGGTTCCGCAAATCCAGTACAGTCCAGGTGGTGCTTGCCAGGAATTATAAGATGCTAGATTAGTCCAGATGCTGGCAAGATTAGGGAAACGAACTAAAGGGTTGAAGGGCTCTGAAACGTTGATTCCTGACCACCAGGATGTCTTCTTAGTGGTACTGTTGTAAAACTTCTGATTGAGACAGACCAGCTGTCCAACTTCCATAGCAAACTGTGGTCCAAAGCGAGCAAAGCACAAATTACCAACAATAGGGTGGGCCAATACCCACTCACTGGTAGTATTATGTAAATCAGTCTGATTATAAGGCATAGAATAGTTCACGTCTTGTGCCTCCCAGGGCCATTGGTCTCCCATCTTAGTCCCTCCACAGAAGAGGCAGTCCGAAATGTGGAGACTAGATGCTACTGCCCCGGAGAGCTCAATGAACAAGTTTTGGGAGGCATGAGGAATCTCAAACTCGGCCTTCATGGCTTCATAGAAAGAGTGATGTATTCAATAAGGTGCAGATGCATGAGTCTTTGTATTCAGTTGTATATGTATAAAAGTTCCAGGATCTATGCCTCCTCCTGCTATTCGTAGTCCAAATCTGTACCCCTGCTTCCATTGGATAGGGTTAAGTATGATGAGTCGCACTGGATTACAGGCACCTTTCTTACATTTCTTAGGTTCTGGCAATGACAATTTTTCCAAGATAGCCACTCGATTATCTCCATCTCGTCCCATAGGCGCACCAGTCCAAGTAGCATAATACACACATTCCCACTTAGGACAGTAGTAAGCATCTTTGGATGATGTACTGTAGACGGTTGGGGAAGATTTCCCAGTACACTTTCCCCATCCGTATGCTCCTTCAGGACACATATATTTATCATCATAGTAGTAGGCATGCTCCCAATATCCACACTTGTGATAGACATTTCTGTTGATCACCTCACAAGCATCAAAAGTCAGGGTAACATGCTTCGTGGGATCAGGAAGCTGCCGTGTGGCATTTATGAGGGCTCCATCCTCATCATTCCATCGTATCTCAAGTACATAATAAGAGGGGTTCTGCCGGGGGTTGTAACAAGTCTCACTCTTCCCCTTCGTACAGATATTTAACTCTGTACCATTATATATACACCGGCTAACTATACCAGTGCAAATATAGTAGGAATGATAAAGTAAAGTCTGAGTGACCTTCAGTCCAGTTCGGGTGGTAGTTATACAAGCTGCACAAGGGGGTAAGGCAAAAGTCTTTTCCAGGAATCCCAGGACCACCACTCCTACTAGGCAATAGTGGAAGAACATTGTGATTACAGTCTTTGGAGGTCAACTGGAATATTGGGTACGATGAGCTTGTAGAGTTTCTTTCTTCTTCTCTGCTTCGACTGCCACTCTTGCGTGACAGGGGTGGGATTGTAGATTCTGATGATTCTTACAATGCTGGTTGTCTCCGCAATGTGAGTCGCAATGGAGTCTCTGGGTCATTTACTGAAGTCCATTGACCAGGTTCAGGAGCGGCTGCCGGCTTCACTCGACAGTGATGGATCCAGGGTTCGAGTTCTGCGACTTTTACTGCAGTTGGGGTTGATAAGATGACAACATAAGGTCCCTTCCAATGCGGCGCCAGCGGGATCTTTCTCCACTCTTTGATCCACACTGACACTCCTGGCTTGAAGGGATGCAGAGGCTCTGTTAGGTTGATGGGCAATCGATCTTGCACCCAGGTATGAAGACTCTGCAAAACAGAACCTAAAGCCAATAGTTCTTGTCTAGTTATTTCAGATCCTATTTGTTTTATATCTCCTCTAATTCCCTGTACAATGGGCGGAGGTCGCCCATACAAAATTCCAAAAGGGGAAACTCCCAAAGACTTGGTTGGAGCAGAACGTATCCTAAGAAGGGCTATAGGGAGAACCTGGAGCCACTTTAGGTGTGTTTCTTGACAAAGCTTGGTCAACTGAGATTTCAGGGTTCTATTCATTCATTCTACTTTCCCTGAACTCTGGGGTCTGTAGGCAGTGTGCAGCTTCCATTGTATCTGTAGAGCTCGAGCTAACTGTTGAGTCACTTGGGACACAAATGAGGGTCCATTGTCTGATCCTATAGTCAATGGTATTCCAAATCGAGGAATAATCTCATGGAGCAGTATTTTAGTGACTTCTCGAGCCTTCTCAGTTCGGGTGGGGCAGGCTTCTACCCACCCAGAAAATGTGCAAACTAGAACTAACAGGTAGTGATATCCGTTTGCTCGTGGCATTTCAGTAAAATCTACTTGAATATCACTCATGGGGGCCAACCCTACTGACTGAATTCTTGGGGGTGGAACGGGACCTTGCCTAGCATTGTTCTTGGCACATGTCAAACATTGCTGTGCCACTGAAGTAGACAGGAGTCCTAGTAGTGAAATACAAAAATGGGGTCTTAGGGCTCTTTCCATGGCCGTTTTCCCATAATGTGTGGCCTGATGAAAAGCATGAACAAAGGCTGGCCCTAATGCTTCAGGAATGACTGTAGGACCTGGAGGTGAGCTACCCTCTGGAGATGGCAGCACTATCCAACCTTTTTCTGTTAGGACCCCTCCCTCCTTTTCACAGAAATAATCCAACTCTTTTGTAGTGTATCGGGGAGCCCATGAGCTAAGGGGCACAGGGAATAAGGCTGCTTGCACTGAAGTGTCTTGGGTCACAACTCGTCCAGTTGTGGCTGCTTTTCGGGCAGTGGCATCAGCAAACCTTTTTCCTTGGGTAACTCCTCCTGCTGCTGCCTGATGTCCTCGACAATGCATGACTGCAACTTGCTTAGGGGCCCATACAGCATCTAAGAATATCAATATCTCGGGCCCATACCTAATGGACTTGCCTCCTGAAGTGATCAACCCTCGCTCTTTATACAAGGCTCCATGTGCGTGCAAAGTGGTAAAGGCATACTTGGAATCTGTGTACACATTTAAACGGAGTCCTTCTCCTAATGTCAGTGCTCTAGTGAGAGCTATCAGTTCAGCCTTCTGTGCTGAAGTTCCTGGGGCCAAAGCTGAGGACTCAACTACCAGATCAAGGGTCACAACTGCATATCCAGCACAACGATGTCCATTGATGACAAGACTGCTTCCATCTACAAAGAAAGTCTGTTCAGGGTTCTCCAAAGGAACATCAGTCAAATCCAGACGACTTGAAAATACAGTGTCCATAGTTTCTAAACAGTCATGATCAGGGGGCCCAGGACCAATTGGGAACAACGTAGCAGGATTCAGAGCTTGACTGACTTTTAACTGTATTTGGGGGTTTTCGCACAGCATACTCTGATATTTCAACATTCGTGAATTCGTTAGCCAGAAATTTCCTTTGTGTTCCATGAGGGTCAGGACAGAGTGCGGCACAGTTACTTGAAGATTCTGTCCAAGAGTGAGCTTGTCTGCTTCACTCACCAAAAGGGCTGTTGCTGCAACAGCTCTCAAACAAGGGGGCCAACCTCTTGCTACCACATCCAACTGCTTTGACAAGTAGGCTACTGGTCATTGCCAAGATCCAAGATATTGGGTCAGTACTCCCAACGCATTCCCTTGTGACTCATGGACGTAAAGATGGAAAGGCTTCTGGACATCTGGGAGACCCAGAGCTGGTGATGACATCAGAGCGCTTTTCAGAGATCGAAATGCTGCATCCTGTTCAGGTCCCCACTCCAGTGGAGACTTTTCCATTCCTTTGGTAACTTGATACAATGGTTTTGCTAGCAGCGCAAAATTGGGGATCCATATGCGACAGTATCCTGCGGCCCCTAGGAAGGCTCTTACTTGCCTCCTAGTGGTTGGAGTGGGAATACTGCATACAGCTTCTTTACGTTCAGGTCCCAAGCGTCGAATTCCACTGGACAACTGGAACCCTAGGTATTTAACTTCAGTTTGACATAGTTGCACCTTGGCTAGTGAGACTTTGTATCCAGCCTCATTCAAAAGGTACAGAAGTTCACTGGTGGCTTGTAGACATTCACTTTCTGAATTGGTGGCTATGAGCAGGTCATCCACATACTGAAGGAGAACCCTTTGTTCTGGGTTCACTGAGTAACTTGAAAGATCTTGATTCAGGGCGGCACTGAAGAGAGTGGGTGAATTCTTGAATCCTTGAGGTAATCGAGTCCAAGTGAGTTGGCCCCGCCTTCCTGTTGTGGGGTCTTGCCATTCAAAAGCGAACAAAAGTTGACTGGTGGGGGCTAGGCGTATACAGAAAAAGGCATCTTTCAGGTCCAGGACAGTGAAATGAGTAGCCTCAGTGGGGATCAGTCCCAAGAGAGTATAAGGATTTGGTACCACTGGGTGTATAGTTTCAACTGCATCATTTACCCGCCTTAAATCTTGTACTGGGCGGTAATCCCCTGTCCCAGGTTTCTTGACTGGGAGAAGAGGGGTGTTCTAAGGTGACTGGCATTCCTTGAGAAGTCCATACTTCAGCAGTTTCATCAGATGGCAATGGATTCCTTCAATTCATACCCACAAATCCATCCAGTTTCTGCAATTTCCGTTTTATGTCTCTCTGGGACTGACTGACAAAGGCTGCATTTACCATGCGCAAATTCTCCTGAGCGGCGGGATCGTATGGGGTATACAATCTATAGGCTTCAGACAACCGCTCATAAAAGGCCGCTGGGCTCTCATCTGGACCCTGGATAACTTCAGATACCTTCCCGATATTCATGGCCCTCTGGCCTCCCTTCCTCAGGCCCTGCAGCAAGGCCTGGCGAAATCGCGTTAGGGCCGCTGCCCCCCTGTCATCATTCGGGTCCCATCTAGGATCTTCATTCGGGAAAGCTGCGGCGGCTGCTTGTGGGAGATTTAGATCCCCCTCCTCTACGTGATTCTCTTCTAACCAGCGGATGGCTGCTTGCACAATCCGCGCTCGCTCCTCAGTAGTAAAGAGAGTGGACAGGAGCTGGTGACAATCGGCCCAGGTAGACAGATGAGTTTGCATTATACTAGACATTAACTCTGTCAATTCCTGGGGTTTTGCTGTATAGGATGCATAATGTGTTTTCCAGTTTAATAAATCAGTAGTGGAAAAAGGTACGTAGACTAGACTGGTTGGTCCTGGTGCCATCTGGCCCTGTTCATTTAGGATAGGTACGCCAGGCACTTGACGCAATGGCATTAGGTGCCATGCTTTCTCCTTCTTCTTCGGGGTTTATCTTCTTAAATCATATGGCTCCCGGGTATAAGCTTCCTTGGTTGGTGACCCTGAACTGGCAGGAGAGCCTCCGCTTTCCATCTCGTCGGAGGACCCTGGCCCTCCCGACGTACTTGGGCCAGACTCGGGGCTATCGCTCGGGGAAGTGGGCTTCTTGTGCTGCTGCAGCGGTAATTGCTGAGGTACCTCATCAGGTTCTGCTTCAGGTAGCGGAGTTGGGGGAACTAACCTATGTGGGTACTGGGGTAAACGGGCCAGGATTTCTGGGGACTCTGAGGCGGAATACACAGGCGGCTCCCTCTCCTCAACCTTCCGTGTCCTCCTAGTGGTTGCTACTAATATTCCACACTGTTCCTCATAGCAGCGCTTTACCCAAGAGGGCTGCCTTTCGCAAACACCCAACCAGGAATCTATGTAGGGGAACTGATGAGGGTGCGCTTTTTGTATAAGCCGATGAACACGGGAAACTATTTCTACATCAAAGGTGCCCCCACGGGGCCATGAAGTAGCTAGCACAGGCCACTCCCTATCACATAACATTCTCAATCTAGACGGAGACATTCTTATGCCGTAGTCTCCTGAAAATCCTTTACGGAAATTTGTGATCATACATTCCAACGGAGTTTGCGTGGACTCCGTCCCTCCCATAATCGTAATGGCGTACACATAATGACATACAAGACGACAAACAGTAAGGGTAGGTAGTATGGCTGTAGGTAAGGGGTCTGTACAGCCCACAGAACACTGAGGGGAACAAACACCACACGCTTCCTCCTTTTCGCGACCTGGGCGCGGTCGCCCGGCCAGGAACTGCGCTACTCAAGAGTCCACTCTCGCTCGGTCTGTTTCAAGACCTCTCAATCACACAGACATTCATACCACCACAAGAAAATTATTTTTCAAATGCCCAAGGTTTTCTGACTAACTGACTATTCCCAACCAAAGGGTCGGTGGCTTTGGTTTCCGCTAACCCTTATGCGGAGCGTACTAGGACCGCCCTTATGAGAGGTGATCAGGCTCTCTTGTCTCGCACACTCATGCGAGACTTTCCCAGTTAGTCTATACCAAATCAGTCTCGCACACTCATGCAAGACTCGTTCCCCAGGCTTCACTGAATATTGAACAAGAAAATGTCTACTCACCGGATCCGGTTCCCGATACCAAACCAGTTCTTGGGTTGGATCCTGGACTCCCCTCGGGTTCGGAGGTGTTGGCCGGCCTTACCCAGTGGCTCGCCGAGGCAAGGCAGAACCCTCTCCGGTACAAGGGGACCGGCGGCGCCCTGAGGTTTCCCCTGCGGTCGGACAGATACGGTTCCGACCGGGCCAAACCTGGAGGCGAATTGCGTGGAATACTCACTTGACTACCATTCACTATCCGCACATTCCCGGCCAACGCACCAAGAATATGTATCAGCGAAGTGCAGACAATGAATAAATCCAGGAGTCAATTTATAGGGTCCAAGCCAATTTATTGTGCACAAGGCCCAATTAGTCAAAGCTTCAAAAAGAACTGAGCAAAGTTCTTACAGAAACATATTCATTTATACAATTCTTTTCAGTTTGATACATGCAGACTTTCTATTGGTCCCAACGCCCCCTGCATTTGTCCAATCAGAGATCCCTCCTGGGCCTAGCACCCAGCTCCCTCCTCTAGGACTGTTCTAACAATGGTGCAGTTTCTAGGTTTGGATACTTCTCTACTGCAAGGTCGTTTCTGGCTCTAGGAATGCAAGTATTGAAATATTTCTATTTTCACAGCACAAGAGAATAATGAAAGATTTATGCAATCATGAAAACTTCTTATTAAGCATTTTAAAACAGCTTTCTCAAACTTTTACAGACTTTGTTTTTTTACTGAGATGGGGGTTGGAATCAGGGCCTAACTTACAGGCCTTTCACATTTGCAGGCTTATTGTAGGCCATAGTCTGCCACAACCTTACACTCATGCTGACTGAGGGAAAACCAATAAAGCAGAAGGTGCATGAGAGACATCCTGACAGGACATACTGAATGATCTCTTTGTTACTACTGGAATCCCAAAGTGTTCTAGAATTCTAAAGTGAGTTATTCTGTGTAGAATGGATCTATGGTGTCACTTTTCTATTCTTAGGGATTTCTGTAAGCAAACATGAAATGCTTTTCCATCCAACACATTTCCACTTCAGCTGGTGAGATTAGTCATCCCATGGGGGTGAGCAGGCAGTGGGTCAACCAAATCTTTTTATTTATTTATTTACAGTCTCTTTTATATCGTGCTATTCAACAACATCAGTGCGGTTTACATGACAACAAAAACTTATACGGTGCAGGAATCTTCTCTGCATTACAAAAAACAGGTGCTTAAACTTGGGTAAAACCGGGATAACTATTTACATATAGGCATCTCATCAAGTCGAGTCCAGAATAATCGCAGTGTAATAGTGTGGTTGTATTAGAGGGGGGGAGCGGTTAATGGTGCGCGGTCATCCAGGTAGTGTTTGAGGAAGAGGTGGTGCTTCAGAGCCTTCTGAAATTGTGTTAGGTCAGGGATTGCCTGGATGATAGGTGGTAGGGCGTTCCAGCACCTGGGCGCACAGAACCTAAATGCCCTGCTTGCTGTTGCCTGGGTGCATTGTGTTACTGTTTTCGGGATTACTAGTGTGTTAATTGCTGCAGTTCTTCTAGCTCTGTTGAGGGGAGTAGTGTGGATAAGCTCCGAGAGTGAGGTGGAGGAGAGTCCATTGATGGCCTTGAAGGTCAGCATTAGGGTCTTGAAAGAGATTCTGCTGTGGATAGGGAGCCAGTGGAGCTGTTTCAGGATAGGTGTCAAGTGTTCACGCCTGGAGGCACCATATAGAACTCTAGCCGCGGTGTTCATTGCGAGCTGGAGCGGACCCAAGATGGATTGTGGGAGCCCTTGTAGGATTGCATTGGCGTAATCGAAGTGTGGGATAATCAGCACTTGAAAGATCGTCCGGAAGTCGTCTGGTTCTAACAGGGAACGTAAATGTCTGAGTGTCCGGATTTTATGGTAGACTGCTCTTACCGTGTTGCTTATGTGCGCCTTCATATCCAGGCATTGGTCTAATGTGACTCCAAGATATCGGATTGTGGACTTAGTTTGCAGCTCTGCTTCCTTGACCCTTAAGTAGGATGGAGGGGAGAAGTTCTGGTTCCTCGTGATGAAGAGAACTTCTGCTTTCTTGTGCTGTATTCTGAGGTTTGGGGTCTGGAGCCAGTTGGCCACTGCTTCAAAGCAGTCTGTCAGTGGAGAGAGGTCAGGCTGGTCAGTTGAGAATGGCATATAGAGTAGCATGTCGTCGGCATATATCAAGCAGTCAACATTGAATGAACAGATGAGGTTACAGATGGGCTGCATGTAAATGTTGAACATCAGGGTGGAGAGGGAGGAACCCTGCGGAACGCCCTGCTTCTGGTGGAACGGTTCCGATATTGAGGTCCCAGATTGTACGTGCTGCCATCTGTCGGATAGGTATGATTTGCACCAGTTTAATGCTGTGCCACAAATACCCTTCTCTTCGAGTCGCCTCAGGAGAAGTTCATGGCTTACTGAGTCGAATGCAGCAGCTATATCCATGAAGACGAGGACAAATCTGCAGCTGGTGTTATCGATTCCAGCAATTATGCTGCTGAAGAGGATGGTGTTTCCACACCACAGGATTCCCTGAATCCATGTTGGCAGGAGTCCAGCGGGGCGGTGTCATTGATGTGGTGTTGTATTTGGCGTTGGACTTCTTTTTCAATTATCTTGGCTAGTAGAGGTATGCTGAATATATGTCTGTATGAGTCAACCTTCTGGGGGTCAAGTTTGTTGTTTTTCAGCAGAGGTCTGATGGACGTGTGCTGGAGGCTTTGGAGGAAGGAGCCTGTTGCGAAAGACAGGTCCATGAGTCTGGCTATGAACGGACTAAATTCGGTACGTAGCTCCTTTATCCAGAAAGCAGGACAGGGGTCGGTATGTGCCGTGGTGGTGTTGATCATGGCAATGGTGTCTTCAATGTGCTTTTTGGATGGGGTAGAGAAGGTGGTTAGTAATGTTGGGTAGATTGTCTCCTTCACGGTGGTAGGTGCTGTGGATTTATTGGTCTGACATAGCTTTGATTGCAGGAAGTCTGCGAATTCCTGAGGGTGGATACCATTTGTTTGATCGGGGCCTGGTTCTTTTGTTAGGCTCTTGACCAGATTGAACAAGTCATGTGGTTTGCTTAGTGATCGTTTTAGGGTATCAGTGTGGGATTGCCTCATTTTCTCTGCTATTGCTTCACGGTGTTTTGCCAGGTGAAGATTATATGCTCTCTGGTCTTCCGAAGATCAAGATCGCCGCCATCGTCTTTCCAGCTTCCTTAGGTAGAGGAGTGATGTACGCAGCTCAGTGGAGTACCAGGATGCGGTGGCTTGTTTCCTTGGTGGTTTGTTTGATGGTGGGCGTTGTGCAATGGTACTAAGGCTGTTATTCCAGCTGGAGACCAGCTCGTCGAGGCTGGGTGTTGTCAAAGTGAGGAGCTTTTGGGTTTCACTCAGAATAATTTCCTTGTCGAAAGGTCGGAAACTTCGTGGAGGTGTACTGGTGGTACTGCTCCTACCTCCGGGGTTCTTCTGGCATCGCTCGGCCACAGGGATTTGGAATTTGATTGGTTTGTGGTTGGACCAGGATACTGCGGTAGTGGACAGTATAGGGACGTAGGTGGCGTTGAATGCTGTTAGTGGGGTGAATACCAAGTCCAATATGTTTCCCTTCACGTGCGTGGGTTCATTGACTAGTTGTTTGTATCCAAGTTCCATTAGGGCTTCGAGGAAGGCTGAGGCTTGAGTGTCCTGCAAGGCTGGTAGATTGAAGTCACCTAGTAACCAGCTTGGGGTGCTTCGATTTGGGGCACTGCAGGCAAGGTTGATTATTGTTGATAGGTCCTCAGGGGAGGTTGATGGGGCTCTGTACAGTAGGTTGATGTTGCAGTGCTTGTTTGTTATGGTGACTGTATCGAGGTGGGTTGTGCTTGTGGCGCTGATAAGATGGAAATGGAGTTCTGTTTTAGTGAGGTTGAGTACTCCGCCACACCCATCTCTATGGCAGGTGTGTATTGAGAAGCCGGTGGGTAAGAGTTGGTTGAGGAGGACGGAGTCGTCACTGGATAGCCATGTCTCTGTGATCAAGAGTATGTCGAGGTCGTGGAGGGATATCATGTCTGAGATAACTGGCCATTTATGAGGGCACATTTTAGATTTTGGAGATGTGGTCTTTCCTCCTGTTTGGCTTTCTTGGTGTGTTGCAGTGCGATGTGTAGTAAGTGGGGGTTGGGTGTATGACTATCTTTTGTTGTCTTCAGGCTTCTCAGCAAAGCAAATATTTGCATATTCATCCTAGTCTCCCACCCTCCCCCATTACAGACTTCTTCATTTCCTTTCCCTTCCACTAAACCACACACACACACACACAATTCAAAAAAGAAAACATCCAGCACCAAGAAATAAATAGCATTCTCTAGCTTCCTAGATTCGAATACTGCAAGATATAGCACTTAGCAAAGAAATATTGCAGCATGTTCCTATTCGTTCCTGATTTATGGATCTGCCAAATGGCTAGTTCTCTAAAGAGATGTATTTGCCTGGACTTTTTGACCCTTCTATCCCAATTCACTTATGGATTTATAGCTCTATTCTTTTCAACTAAAATCAGCACAGTTGGTAGCGAAACACATCAAGGCAGATGCTAACAAGTCAAGACTAGCCCACTGGCTGCATCCAGAACTGCGTCATTCAGCAGTTTTGCGTTTCATTGCCCTGCCTAGGCAACCTACCATCCCTATAGGCACTAATCCACTCAGGTTTTCAGGTTATCCCTAATGGCATGAAATAGATGTACATTGAACACAAACGGTTTGTATAAAAACCTATCTCCTGCCCATTCCTTAGAGCAGGGGTTCTCAACCCAGGACACAACTAGCCAGCCAGACTTTCAGGATAACCACAATGAATATGCATGAGAGAGATCTGCATACAATGGAGGCTGTGCATGCAAATCTCTCTCGTGCATATTCATTGTGGCTATCCTGAAAACCTGATTGTCTAAATGTGTCACTAGGACTGGGTTTTGAACCCCTGCATTAGAGATATCCTGAAAACCCAAAGAGAGTGGTGTCCACAAGTGCTGCAGGTTTTCTATCCCTGCTGATTCCACAAAATGATGCTGTCGGTAATGCTCTTTAAGCACAGATAGATTCTAAGCATAATGGGAGCCTGCAGTCTAGATTTAAGGGTAGAGCAAAATTGGGGAGGGGGAGTGCAAAATCTCTGAAAAGAATCATAAGAGTCAGCTGGCTCACATAGTTTTAAAGTAGCACATCTGTCACCCAAGGATTAGATTTCCCTTAAATTTTAGAAAGGAAAAAATTCTCATGTGGAAAATTGTTCCTATAAAGCTTATAGGCAAAAGTCCCATTGGGTATTTTTTCCCATTCTAAAAGTTGCAGGAAATCTAGTCCTTGGGCAAAAGATGAAATATTTCGAAACTCTGTGAACTAACAGACTTGTGCACTCTTTTTTTCAAGAAATGCCCCTTGTGTCTGTTTCTAACAGTTGCAGTGAATGTCAGTAAACTGATCTAAATTCACCTTGCATTTGGTACAAAGAGATCCATAAATGATTAATGGGTAGCTACTGAGTTGTTCCCATTCAGGAGCCCACGTAATGTCATGTACCAATACCAGTCACACCTGAAAGCTTTCCTCGTCAGAACAGAAGCTCGGAAGAATTTCAACAGAGCAGCAAAAACGTCTGACCAGCAAAGCAGAAAAGAAGGCACGTATCCAGACCTCTGGTGAGTGAGTACGGCAATAGTCATGGAAGAGCAGGTGTCACTCATGTAATGCTGATGTTCACGTTAACTCACATGATGACAAGGAGTGCACTGATTCAATTTTAAAAACATTCTTGAATAGGTTTCCACTGCATTAATCCAGTTTACTGCTCACTGTCCTGCTCCTTATCAGTATCCGTCGACCCAGATTGCCATCATCAGCATCACATTTCAAAATAAGTTAATTTCTACCATCACCCAATGTATCCTTTTCATTTCCTTAATTTTTAAGATTAGCGCAATAAACATCACATTGGAGCTATTGACTATAATTAACAATTTTCCAATTTGATGGGACTTGTTGGACCCATACCACCAAAGTAAACATGAAAGCAGAGAGCACTGCACCTCCTCTGGCTCCGTCACCCAAACCGTGTATCCGTGCGCCGAGCAGGAATGCTGCAGCATATGGCCCATTTCGGAGAGGACTGGGTCTGCATTATCACTAGACTGCTAGAGGTAAAGCAAACTTTGTGGCATTTTCAAATTCTTGGCACTGGTAAATACTGAAAGGAAAATTTCTCCCCTCACCCCCACCCAATCGTGTGCCAAGCCATGCCACTTTTAGACATTTGAGATTTTTTCCAGGCTGTAACTGTCTTTTATAGGTGTGCTGAATTTCATTCCTTAATTCCATCTGGAGTGCCAAAGAAGTAGGACAGATGGGCAGATAGACACATTTTGTAATTTATATAGAAATTATTGGATAAATAGAAATCACAAGTGATACTAACATTCCTGGAGGAGGCAAATGAGAGCTAGAGCTATATCATTCACATTACTGTATTACTGTTTAAAAGAAAAATAAGACATTCAGAGAGCGCAGCACATGATTCTTGAGTGAAGGACATTCCAAGAAAAGATGCATATATCATGTATTCTTTGAATACCTTCTGACTCTCCCACTTCAAAGAACCTAGTACTGTTCTCTTGGAGGTGGTGAGAGATTTCTCATTTTCAACATTCAAAAAAAAGGATGCTGTTGTAATCCAGCTAAGCTCATTTTGCTTCTCCTTTGGAAGCCAAACTGGCGGTTGGTGTGCCACAATGATAGTGTGAGCAGTACATATGCTTCACCCACAGCAGGTAAAGAGCTGCGGCCAAAGCAGACCAGCTATCCTTGTTTACCCGTAATAGACTCCAGTTACTCTTCTTTCTTGGGTCCCAAACAATCATATTTTACCTTCTACAGTAGTAGTGTGTGTGGCCATGTTTTTATGTTCATTTGATTAGTTTTATTCTGGCCTTTTTTTGACTTTGTTCGATTTTACCTTGAGGATTTTTTGTTTGTTTTATACTGTTTTAGGAATAGCATGTTTTCACTATTTTTTAAATAATGCACACCATTGCCAAAATGAAATAAAATGAATTTGTCTCATCTTTAGGACCATTTCCATTTTGGAACAATAAAAAATAAAATAAGACTTCCTCATTACAGATTTCATTTCATTTCATTTCAAAACAAATGTGCACCCCTAGCACCTTCTACATCTAAATACTATGGGACAAATTTCCAGAACAGTATAAAACATATAGTTGTGTGGATAAGATATCCACATTAAGTTGTACATCTATTCAGCAGTGGTATCCATATAAGGGCTACCACTGAATATACACATGCAACTTTATATAGATAAAGTTATACCTGCTGTTCACATGCCAGCACATACAGTATGCCAATAGCTTACATGGACAGCAACTAATCCTCTGGAATTTCAATTGCCATTTTGACTCCCCATCCCATTCCCTTGATCGGGCTCTTCTCTCCCTCCTCGAGGACTTAGCCTTTAGGCAACACATTTGCCCCACTCATATAGCTGGCCATATTTTAGATGAAATCTTCACTCCATTAAATTCGCCATATGCACCCCCTGCAGTCTCTGCTAGCTCTCTCCCTTGGTCGGATTATCTTTGCTTAACCTTCTCTTTGTTCCTCCCTTCTCTCCCTCCCACTCCAGTCCTGAGTTCTTCTTCAGTCCACCATCCAACCTGTTTGACTCGCCGCATCATGCTTTCTACACTTCTGGCATTTCCATCAGCCAATACCTTCTTCCTCCTGTCTTTCCCTCACTCACAACCAATGTCCAGGCGCAGACCTGGAATTCTACATTGTCTACTGCACTTGATGTACTCACCCCTCAGGTTTCCAGCCCACTTTCTCAATAATCCTCCCATCACCCGTGGTACCACTCTGGTCTTTATTTCCATAGAGCACATTATGCAGATGCAGAATGACTCTGACGAAAACACCCTTCGCCAGTAACACTCTCTGCTTACCGTCATACCTACCACCATTACCGCAATTTGATCTGTTCTGCCAAACAATCCTACTACTCAGACTGTATTGCCTCATCTTCCAATTCCTCCCATCAATTCTATTTGACTCTCCGTTCCCTCTCTGTGCTTCATTCTTCCTCTGCCAACACTGTTTCTTTGTCTCATGCTCCACCAAATCCCACCTGTTTGGCTACATATTTTGCCGAAAAGACCACTCCCTGCACCTCACCTTTCCCTCTTGTCCTTCCCCTCTGACCCTGTCTCCCCAGCCCTCTCCCTCTCCCCTCTCTCTCTTCCCAGTCCTGTCTGTCCTCTCCTCCAGGTCCTTCCCTCATGCATACTTGGAGTTCCTTCCATCAGGTCACAGCAGCTGAACTCTCTAAAGCCTTCTGCTCATCCCATAAAATGACCTGCCCACTCAATCCAATCCCTTCCCACTGGATTCTGAACCCTCTTTTGCCCTCCTTCCCTATCTTTATTGTATAATCAATTCAAGTCTGTCCTCAGGATTGTTTCCAACTATCTGGAAACATGCAATAGTTCATCCTATACTCAAAAAGCCATCCCTTGACCCTTCCGTTCTTGCACACTGGCGCCCCATATCCAACCTCCCTTTCCTATCCAAAATACTGGAAAACCTAGTCTTCATACCATTGTCATCACACCTTGACACTACCTCTGCCCTCCACCCGTGCCAATCAGGCTTCAGACTGGGTCACAACACTGAAACCATTCTCCTTTCCCTCCTCAATGAAATTCACATGGCTCACGAACATGAGGATCTCTCCATTCTGGCTTCCCTAGATCTATCTTCCGCCTTTGATCTCGTCAACTCCCCCACACTCCTTACATGTTTGCCTGACTGTGGGGTGCATGAGACAGTCCTTCACTGGTTCAGGTCCTTTCTCTCTTCTCGTTCCGTCTCTGTTCATGCAGGTTCCTCCACTTCCTTTCCCACCTCCCTTCTAAGTGGGGTCCCTCAAGGTTCTGTATTAGCCCCACTTCTCTTCAACTTCTTTCTTGTCCCTCTCACTTTGGTCATCCAGCAGTCCGATATATCAGCGTTTTACTACATTGATGATATAGTCCTACTTTTTCACACTAGTCCTCTCTTTCTTGATCTTACCCCACTTAACTCCTGTCTCACCAGCATTTTTTCTTGGCTATTGGCTAACTACCTGCATTTGAACCCGTCCAAATCAGCGGCCATGTGGCTCACTTTCAGTGCCCCCAACCCTGATCTCTCTCCCACCTTGACTGGAACATGCATACTGCTCACCCCATCCCTTCGGTATCTTGGGGTCACCCTTGTCTCTGCCCTCACATTTCATCAGCATGTCACCTCACTTGTTTGCCGCTCATTCCTCACCCTTCACCAGCTTCGTGCAGTCCATCCTTTTCTCTCTTTTTCTGCACTGACTATACTCATGGTGTCCCTTCTCCTGTCCAACCTTGATTACGGCAATGTTGTTCTAGCAGGCATTCCGCAATACCAGCTCCACCGATTACAACTTATCCAAAACATGGACTCCTTACCCATTCCTCACATACGGACCATGTCACTCCCCTTCTCATCCATCCACATCAGCTCCCGCTTAAGTTCTGGTACACTTATAAGGTTCTCACTATTGTACACAAAACTATTCACACCAATACCCCTCAATATCTCACTGATCTAATTCACATGCATATCCTCCTCTCCCGTGCCCTCCACACAATTCACAACGGCCGCCTTTGTTCTCCCTTCCCCTGCACACGCCCGTCTTGAACAAACCCAACAGTCTGCTTTTTTCTTTCTTGGTCCAATGCTCTGGAACTCCCTCCCGGTCCCACTCCGTGCTGAACACTCATTTACAAAATTTACGTCTATGCTAAGAACTCATCTGTATTTGACCTACCCCTCACTAACTCAACTGTGTGTCCTCCCTAGCCACCAGAGTTCCCTTTGTGGGGCCCTTTCTCCCACAACAGCTGTTTATTTTTAGATATTACCAATTACCAATTAGCAACAAATTACTCAGGACAAACTTCTGCTCAGATGCAAAGCTTCTTTATTACCAAAGCGAATACCAAAGCGAATACCAAAGCGAAATAAATCACCAGTGCAGAGAGCAAAAGACTCTTGTCTGAGACTGTGACAGGCAACCCCCTCTCTGTCCAGGATCAGAGAGCAGACTGCCCACTGAGTAATGGAGCCTTCCCCTTATAAAGATATTCTCCGTCACAAAAACTTCTAGAAGTCTGATGTCATTCTGTAAAAGTCAGAGTTACTAGCAAAGAAAGAAAACTTTGCTAGAACTCCTTCTCTGAGGCCCCCTCCCATAAATAATGCCAATTATACCTTAGGGCTACCCTCCCTTGCAGATGGTGCTCTCAAGGTTTTTTTTTTTTTGCTTATTTGTGCTTCTTATCTGTGCTGTCAAGCAAATCTTTCCTGCATTCCTTGGTCTGGTTTATGGTCTTTTCATCTCCTGGTGCTAAATGGCATTTTCTTTTTTTCTTTCCTTCAAGGCCGAAAGTATGTGTTCTGCTAATTAATTCACTGAGCAGGCCTGTATTTCTCTCTGAGCCTAACTTTATGCACTTCTACTCAAAGCAAGGCCTCCAGACTACAGCAGGCCGCAAAAGCTCTCTTATAGCATATACTTTCTTAGCCCACAGGACATTTTCTTTTTCTCCATCGTGCAAACTGCAGGCAGGCCATGATTACAGTCACAGATAGCATCTGAAGGAGCAAAACTATCTCTACGCCAAGATATCCCAACATTCCCCAATTTTTTCTATTTGTTTTTCTTTTTTTGAGGTGAGGGCCAAAGGCAGGAAACCCAAATTTAGGGACTATGAATAACAACCATTTATGACAAGGAAGGATCTTGCAAAGGTAAGAGCTCATACTGGTCCCTAGAGACAATATACAGAGTCTTAGTGCTGCGCATTAGCATACGTTTACAGCAGGCAAGCAAAATAGATAAGGTACAACAGGCAATAATTGCAAAACAAGCTATACTTAAAAGTGTAACAAAGAAAGCCTTAAGTCCTCCTCCTAAGCTAGCAAACCATGAAGAAATACTACCCCAAATATTGTCAAGCTGGAGCCCACCCTTAAAATCATTAATATGTAATTCAGAAAGGTGTTTTATCTTATTCATAGCATCAAGAACAAAAATAGAGTGATTAGCGATGACAGTACAACAATTGGTAGCATTAATAAAAGTACATGTTCCACCTTCAGCAGCCAAAAGCAAATCGAGAGCTTGCCTATTCTGCAGAGTCATTTGCGTATTTTGCTCAAGGGACTCAGCTAAACGCGAAATAGAGTCAGTTACAGCTTTCATCTGGATATGTAGTAAACATTGAAGGCGACGTATAGCCATACCAAGTTCAGCAGTAAGGGCAGGGGTTGCAAAGGGGATCCAGGCCGTTGCACTGAGGGCATCCAAACGGGTTTTGGTCATGGGATAAGTGGAATTGATGTACTGATATGAAGCCTGGATAGCATCATTCTCAGCTACAGAGGAGTCCCAAGGGCTAGAGTCAGGAGAGAAACTACGCTTCAATCTGTGCAGAAAGGAATGGGTAACAGGACGATGGGTGACATTGAGAGGGATTAAAGCAGAAAAAGAGGAAGTTTTAACTAAAGCACATGGCAAAAGAGAAAGGTTAATGATTTGATACAGGGTATGTCCACATAACCAATAGTGACCAACTACCGCCTCAAGGGATGAGGACGGAGTCCACCTATGGGTCATATGATAACCAGAATACAAAAAACCACCATTTGGGGAGTTCATGTAAAATGAATTCTTAGGCATATAACAGGACCTGTAAGGGGAGGGGGACACTCTACCTAATGAAACCATTACAGTGCCGTTGGCATTCATGGGACCAATGTTAAAACTGTTATTCCAGTATGTTCCCATAGATTCCCTCATTAGGCAGAACCCCCTGTTGGAATCCTCAATAAAAAATTGCTCTAAACAGTGGGAGAAATGGGCGAAAAAGGATGCTGCTCTCGCCTGGCCAGCAGGAGGATCATTTGATCCGCTCATTTTAACTAAAATTAGGGATCATATTTTATTTACCAAATGTGGAAAAGCTCAGCTAGAACATCTGTGGCATATCTCTCTCTGGATGCAGACTGGTCCTCACCCAGCGCCCACAGCGCCTGTTTCCCCACCACCATACTGGGCATCAGAAAGTAAGACCATGGCAGCTATTGGCTACTCTGATCCAGTATTAAAACCTAAACGGGAACAAATTCCTTCTAGTGTTCCTGATGCTGAAATTACTGAAGCCCTTAACGATGCTATAAGAGAAGGTAATGGCATGTGGGCTGAAGTTGAGGGAGTCATAAATCTTAAACCGACAGTGCCCCCGCCATCTGATGTTAGTGAATATTCAGAAGCACGAAAGCTGTTGGCAGAGCAACAGAAGCTTTTGAAGGAGGAACTACAGCAGTTAGAGAATGACAAAGAAACTGTCAGTAAGCAGAAAGAGGCTTTGGAATTTGAGCTCTCACGTCTTCATCAAGACGAACAGGATCAACCCGAACAGGATGATCTTTTAACCCCCAATAAAGAACTTGATGAAGTCAAAGTCCCTGATAAGAAATTCAAACAAAAGCCATTGTTGCCTAAGAGTGATAGGCAGACACGATCACGTACTACTGGCAAACCACTGTTGTCCCTCATAGATGAGGAAGACTACGCAGATGGGGGTGGTTTTTCCTTAGTGGCCCAGCAGGGAAATAAAGATATTTTGAGTTTTGTTACAGAGATGGAGGGAGGAAATGGTTATTATGTGTACCTTTGGTCCTCCAATCTGTACGGATGGACCAAGAATAATCAGCCCCAAATGTTGCAGTGGCCCCCAACTGGCTCACTCGACACAGTACATCTTAATACTGCCCGCCTTTGTATTCGTGGCGGTGCGGGTGATCCCGGCTGGGACCTCACCTACATGGAAGCAGGTCTGAGAGTTTGGGAGAAATATGAGGGAAAGGAGCCCAAATCAGGTTTAATGGCTCCCCGTCGGGGAATCGAACCCCGGTCTTTTTTTTTTGCTCTCTGCACTGGTGATTTATTTCGCTTTGGTATACCAATAAAGAAGCTTTGCATCTGAGCAGAAGTTTGTCCTGAGTAATTTGTTGCTAATTGGTAATATCTAAAAATAAACAGCTGTTGTGGGAGAAAGGGCCCCACACCTTCTATGACTGTTCTCTGTTCTTATCTGTGTGCTCTATCCTCTTGGCTTTCCTGTTATGCATTAGTGTTCTTTTTTTCCTTTCTAGTCGCAGGCATTTATTGTAAACCGCCCTGGTGCTTTTTGCATGGGCGGTCAATCAAGCAACAAAATAAAGATAAAGATAAATATTGCCACTATCCATGTAAATGTTTGCTCAATACTCGGCCCACCACAAATCCCACTCAATTTAAACCATTAGTGACATATACAGCCAAAATGTATACTTTTTGTAGACCACTAAACTAAAACAAAATCACTCATCAGTCAGTACCCGCTGCTGACCAGATAAATGGCTTTGAATACTGATTCCTATAAGTCTATAAATTAGTTTCAAAAAAAGTTAGAAGTGGTAAAGGAATCATCTTGAAATGCAATTTTGGAACTGGTTTTCAGTACGCTCAAAGTTAATGTTGAATAGTGTCCTTACCAATCAGAAACAGACCTATCCTAAATTGTGATCTGCTAATCCACTGTCAAATAGTCATGCTTCATTTTATTTTCCATGATATTTATAAGAGCATGTTTGGCAAAGTTTATGAGCTCATCCCAGTTTTCCTTAAACAAACAAAGACAATATAATATTTATATATAAAATAGTGGCTCATTTGCTTGGAAAATACAAATAAGAGGTTGCAATAACATCAGTGGCCACAAAGTGTCAATATGTTCTATTACAATAATCGTCTTTGTCTGCCTTGGCCATCAGGACAGGAACACGCATGGAATCATCCTGTGGCAGCCACAGGATGCAAAGGTGGAAAATGATGACAACTCATAAGCACTATATGTATAGGGATGAGTTTTTTGTATCATGCCCATCCTATACAGCCGTGTGCCTTCATCAGAGGGGTAATTTAAAATGCAAACAATATATGTACAATTAATTAATTAATTAAAAAAGCGATAAAGCATTAAAAATAAAACAATTCATAATAGCAATAAAGAACACAGTGCTAAAAGAAAAATACTAAAAGCAACTCTTTAAAAGATAATCTTTAAAAAAAAACATTCATATTACAAGGCTTACGAGGGAAGGAGGAGGTACTGTGGGTTGAACTGGAAAGAGGGAACAGAGCATCCATTTGCATTGGTGTGATATGCAGACCTTCTTCACAGGCAGAAGAAGTGGACAGAGATTTAATAGAAGACATTCACAGTATTGCCAAGAAAGGAGAAGTGCTGCTGATAGGTGATTTCAATATGCCAAAGTTGATTGGCAAATCCCTGCTGCTGTGTCATCTACTGTAACAGCAAGGAGAACCTGGATTCTTTACAAAGAGAATTATTCCAGCAACTGCTAACAGAACCCACACAAGAGGGGACCAAACTGGACCTGGTGCTGACCAATGGAGACAGTGTTTTTTACTGTATGCTGTAGTGGATGATCATCTCACATTAAGTGAACACCAGATGGTGTGGTTCACTATTAGGACTACAGCTGATAAAATTCATTCAAAAGTGAGAGTCCTAGATGTCAGGATAATCAAATTTGCCAAGATGGTACAATACCTTTAGGAGTCGTTAGTGGGATGGGAACAGTTGGGGGATGAAAATGAAAGGGGATATTTTAAAGGCAACAAACCTTTTTGTTAGGAAAGTAAATAACTGTAAAGGAAAAGGAGACCATTATGGTTCTCAAATGTAGTAGCTGAAAAGGTGAGGAAAAAGAGGGAGGCCTTCATAAAATACAAGAGATCACAGAAAGACGAAGGCAGGCATTAGTATTTGGAAAAGCTAAGATAAGCTAGGAAAGGATTTAGGAAAGCAAAGATGCAAATGAAGAGGAAATAGCCAAATAAAATGGGGGAGGATAAGACATTTTACAGATATGTTATTGAGAGGAGGAAGGGCAAAAGTGGTATTCTCAAACTGAAGGGTGAAGGGGAGAAATATATAGAAGCTGATGAGGATAAAGCAGAATTCCTTAGCAAATATTTTTCTTCTATGCTCACAGATGAATGGCCAGGAGCAGGACTTTGGAAAACACCCAAAAATAAGAACAGCATATCTTATGTTCTTATGTTCTTATGTAGCAGTAAGGAGGATTTTGAAGAATTTTCAGAAGACTGTTCATGAGGAGCTAGCTAGACTAAAAGTAGACAAAGTGATGGGGCCTGATGGGATACATCCGATAGTATTGAAGGAACTTGGGGAAGTTCTAGCAGCTCCACTGTCTGACCTTTTCAATGCTTCTTTAGAGGAGTGGTCCCATATGACTAGAGAAAGGCGTATGTGGTCTCTTTACATAAAAGGGGAAGTAAGGATGAGGTACATAAGAACATAAGATATGCCATACTGGGTCAGACCAAGATCCATCAAGCCCAGTATCCTGTTTCCAACAGTGGCCAATCTAAGTCATACGTACCTAGCAGTTTCCCCAAAAGACACAGGTTCCACAATGCTTATATTGGGTCAAGCAGTGATAACCTGGGTCCCTTCTTAATAATGGTTTATGGACCTTTCCTCCAGGAACTTGTCCAAACCTTTTTTAAATCCAGCTACACTAACAGCTTTTACTACATCCTCCGGTAACAAATTCCAGAGTTTGATTACACGTTGAGTGAAAAAATATTTTTTTATTAGTCTTAAATAGTTTACCCTGTAGCTTCATTGCATGTCCCCTAGTCTTTCTATATTCCGATAATGTAAACAATCGATCTACGTTTACCCTTCCACTCTGTTCATTAATTTATAGACTTCTATCATATCTCCCCTCAGCCGTCTCTTTTCCAGGTTAAAGAGCCCTAAACATTTTAGACTATCTTCATAGGAGTATCCTTCCATCCCCTTTACCATTTTGGTGGCTCTTCTCTGAACCTTTTCTAATAATGCTATATCCTTTTTAAGATACGGCAACTGGAATTGCACACAATATTCAAGGTGCAGTCTCACCATGGAACGATATAGAGGCATTATAATATTTTTTGTTTAATTTTCCATTCCTTTCCTTATGATACCTAACATTCTATTTGCTCTCTTGGCGGCTGCTGCACACTGGGCCAAGGGTTTTAACATGTTATCCACAATGACGCCTAAATCTTTTTCCTGGGTGGTGGTTCCTAATGTGGAACCTGGGCATCGTGTAACCATAGTTTGGGTTGTTCTTCCCTAGGTGCATAACTTTGCACTTGTCCACATTAAATTTCATCTGCCATTTTGATGCCCAGTCTTCCAATTTATCAAGATCCTCTTGCAATTTTCCACAATCCTCTTGGGTTTTAACAACTTTAAATAGTTTTGTGTCATCTGAAAATTTGATAACCTCACTCATTATTCCCCTTTCCAGGTCACTTATGAATATGTCAAAAAGCAGCGGACCCAGCACAGATCCCTGGGGTACACCACTATTCACATTTCTCCATTGGGAAAATTGGCCATTTAGCCCTACCCTCTGCTTTCTATCTTTTAACCAGTTCCTGATCCACAATAGTAAACTGCCTCCTATCCCATGACTCTTTAGTTTTGCCAAAAGTCTCTGATGAGGGACCTTGTCAAAGGCTTTCTGAAAGTCCAGATACACTATATCAACCGACTCACCTTTGTCCACCTGTTTATTCACACCTTCAAAAAAACATAACAGATTACTAATAGCAGGTCTGCAATCTCATATTTCAGTTCTTTCAACACCCCTGGATGTATACCATCCGGCCCAGGTGATTTGCTACTCTTCAGTTTATCTAATAGTTGTAATACATCGTTCCGATGTATCGATATTTCCTTCAATTCTTCCGCACCTTTAAATACCACTTCAGTCATGGGTAACATCCCTACATCTTCCTCAGTAAAGACCGAAGCAAAGAATTCATTCAGTCTCTCCGCTATTGCCTTGTCGCATCTTAGTGCCCCTTTAACCCCTCTATCATCTAATGGACCAACTGACTCTCTCACAGGTTTTTTGCTACGAATGTGCTTGAAAAAGTCTTTATTTCACGTTTTTGCTTCCGCAGCAAGCTTCTTCTCAAATTCTCCCTTTGCCTGCCTTATCAATGCTTTGCATTTGACTTGCCAGTGCTTGTGTTGTTTCAAGGTTTCGTTGTTTGGCTCTTTTTTTCCATTTCCTGCTTTTTTGGCAACAACAGCCTCTCTGATCTCACCTTTAAACCATGCTGGCAGTTTTTTGGACTTCCTTCCACTTTTCTTAAAGCGTGGAATACAGCTGGTCTGGGCTTCCAAGATAGTATTTTTCAACAACACCCAAGCTTGATGTAAGTCTTTAACCTTTGCAACTGCTCCTTTTAGTTTTTTCGTAGCTATTTTCCTCATTTTATCATAGTCTCCCTTTCGAAAGTTAAAAGGTAGTACTGTGGATTTCCTTACTATCCCTCCTCCACTAATTAAATCAAACGCGATTATGCTATGATCACTATTGCCAAGTGGCCCCAACACCCTTATCTCTTGCACTAGATCTGGTGTTCCACTAAGAAATAGGTCCAATATGGATTCCCCTCTGGTCGGTTCATGAACCAGCTGCTCCAAGAAGCAGTCATTTATTTCATCTAGGAACTTTATCTCCTTAGCATGTCCTGCCGTGACACTGACCCAGTCGATACTGGGGTAATTGAAATCACCCATTATTATTACTGCGCTGTAACGTTTGTTAGCTTCCTTGATTTCTCTGAGCATTTCATCATCCATTTGTTCATTCTGGCCAGGCAGTCAATAATACACCCCCACTTCCATCACCTTCCCCTTTTTACATGGAATTTCAATCCATAGAGATTCTACAGCAAATTTTGTTTCCTGCAAAACTTTAATCCTGTCTTACTCAATGCCCTCTCTAACATAGAGTGCAACCCCTCCACCAATTTGATCAGCTCTATCATTACGATATAGTTTGTACCCAGGTATCACAGTGTCCCACTGGTTGTCCTCCTTCCCCCATGTCTCTGATATTCCATTCATATCTAACCTCTCATTTAGTGCTATATATTCTAACTCTCCCATCTTAACCCTCCATAGCCCATGTTACCTGTAAAAATAGTTATCTCCAAGTTATAATGCCCTGTTCAATGTAATTTCAGTTTGTTCAATGTAAACCGCACTGATGCAGAATAGCACGGTATATAAGAGAATGTAAATAAATACTTTACTCTTTTTTGGAACCTCTCTGCTTTTGGTATCCTTCAAGGATACATTCTTCCAAACCATGCGCTCTTGGGTTACTGTCGGCTTTCCCCTATTATCTAGTTTAAAGGCTGCTCTATCTGCTTTTTAAAGGTTAATGCCAGCAGCCTGGTTCCATCCCGGTTAAGGTGAAGCCCATCCCTTCGGAAGAGCCCCCCCTTTTCCCAGAACGTTCCCCAGTTCCTAGCAAATCCAAAACCCTCATCTCTGCACCATTGTCTCATCCACACATTGAGACTCCAGAGCTATGCCTGCCTTTTGGGTCCTGCGCATGGAGCGGGAAGCATTTTGGAAAACGCTACCCTGGAAGGTTTGGATTTCAACTTCTTACCTAAAAGTCTAAATTTAGTCTCCAGAACCTCCCTACCACATTTTCCTATGTCATTGGTACCGACATGTATCACGACAGCAGACTCCTCCCCAGCATATCTAAGACCTTATCTAGGTGGTGTGTGAGGTCCGCTACCTTCGTACCAGGCAGGTATGTTACCAGGCGATCCTCACGTTCACCAGCCACCCAGCTATCTACATGCCTAATGATCGAATCACCAACTATAACGGCTGTCCTAACCCTTCCCTCATGGGCACATGGCCCTGAAGAAACTTCCTTGGTGCGAGAGGGTTTTACATCACCTGGAGGACAGGTCCTAGTTACAGGATCACTTCCTATCACACCAGGGTGATGCTCTCCTGTCACGTGACCTCTCTCCTCCACGGCAACAGGGATGCTGCCAGACTGGAGGTAGAACTTCAGGACTATATCCCTGTAGGTCTCGTCTATGTACCTCTCTGTCTTTCTTATGTTTTCCAAGTCTGCTACTCTAGCCTCTAGAGAACGGACTCGTTCCCTGAGAGCAAAGAGCTCCTTGCACCTAGTGCATACGTGTCAAAGGCTTCACTGAAATCTACATCTAGGGCTCTTCCTTAGTCCAACTCTCTGGTCGCCCAGTGAAAGAAATAAATTATATTTGTTTGACAGGACCATGCTTCCTCGGTAGAGAATTACAGACTTGTTAGTCTGACCTCTGCGGTGAGTAAATTAATGGAAATGCTGCTAAAAGAGAGGATAGTGAGATTTCTGGTGTCCAATGGATTGCAGGATCTGAGGAAGCATGGTCCTGTCAAACAAATCTAATTTATTTCTTTCACTGGGCGACCAGAAAGTTGGACTAAGGAAGAGCCCTAGATGTAGATTTCAGTGAAGCCTTTGACACTATTCCACACAGGTGACTTTTAATACATTTAGTACATTAAGGATGGACCCTAAAATGACTAGCTGTGTTAGAACTTTATTGAGTGGGAAGCGACAAAGGGTACAGGTAAATGGAGCTCTCTCTGAGAAGAAGGATGTTATCAGTGGTGTGCCGCAGGGATCTGTCCTTGGTCCGATTCTTTTTAACATTGTCATTATTGATATTGTGGATGTGCTGCAGGTAATGTTTGCACATAATAAATACTTATGAATTTTTTGTGCAAGATTATGAGCTGATATAGCAAACGAATAGCATATGGTGTAAATATAAAATTAACTGGTAGTTAAAAGGAGCAGGATGGCAAAATGCACATATGGCTGTCCTCAACAAGTGCACCAGAAACACTCCAAAGGTATTCTAGGAATACAGAGTAATAAGCCCGTGCAAAAATTGATACAGATAGTTAAAAGGCATATTGGCAACAGCATCATAATAGTGATATGCTCATAAGGTTCGCCTCAAAAATGGAGATTTATTTATTTTGCGCACAATTTGTATCCCGCTGCTTCCAGTGATCAGCAGCGGTTACTATACAAGGGGGGTTTGGTTGTACTGGCCAGAAATTAGGGGTATGTACACTGCGATTATGTCGGGGTGGTATCACACAGCAAAAAGGATTATAGATTTACAGTTGATTGCTGTTAGACTTCACACAAAGTACAAAATATACATATTTACACATGTTCCAAAAACTATGTGCAGTACAATAGATTTTCTGATAGCATCATGTATAAACAGCAATCTTCAATTTACCACAAGTATGATATTGCCTTTATTACCTGTTTAAAATCAGCAACATTGAAACACATGGAGCCCGATTCAGGTAGGGGCACACCCGAGCTGTACAGACAGCCCCAAGCAAGACAGGCCTGTTTGGACCCAATTCTAGACCATGAGAACAAAACATTCACACGGTGCAGAATCAGGCTCGAGGATGGCCCAGTGTGCCCCTGCCACCTGCAGGGATATCCTTCCACGGGCGCCCCCAACTTCTCTGGCCTCAGCCCCCATTTTCCCTGCTGCCCGAACCACAGCTGGCCTGCCGTGTCCTGGATCAGGCGACAGGAACCCCACTGGCCCTGAGGGGGATCCCTGGGCCTGATTGCTGGTTTTGTACTGCTTATTGCACCTTTGAGGTGGAATAAGTGGCTCGCCCCCAGGGGCCTGGCAGTACGTACTGGGTCGTAACCTGAATCAGCCCTGTATGTCCTGCCGGACTGACCCGCCCCTGCTCCACCCTGATCCCGCCTCTTCCCGCCCCCTGCCGGCTCTCCCCATCCTGCTGCTAAGGATGTACAGGGGGAGCCGGAGGGGGAATCAGTCCTGGACAGCTTGTGGAGCTGTACGTCCTGCTGGGATGTTCAGTCCCGCAACCCTCATCCCAGAATCGGGCCCTTATTGATTAGAATATCCATTGGTCAAGTTATCCGGAAGAAGATCTGTGCTTGCAAGTTAAAAAATTAAAAATTATAGATATCAAAAATTATAGATTTAAAATCTCATATAAATTATAAATCATGTACATATACTTTAAAAACAATTTGTAATTGATTACTCTATATTCCTAGAATTCCTTGGAGTGTTCCCGGTTCATTTGTTGAGAACTCCACATATAGACATATATGGATTTCTCTATCCTGCTTCTTTTACCTTCTATTGTTTTATATTTACACATATGCCATTCATTTGCTATATCAACTCATAAGCATTTAATTCATGATGATAATAATCCATAATATGAAAATTCTGTACCATGGTTTTTATACTTATGGTCCATCAACATGTTTTCTATATGTTTTTTTAAAAGTTTGTTTTATTTAAAAGTTGCTTTTATTATTTCTCTTTTATCATCATGTTCTATTATTGCTATAATGTTTTATTTTCGGTGTTTTTATTGATTTGAATATTTACACTTATTTACTACTATATAAGTGTATTTATTTAAACATGTTGAGGCACATTTTGACCTTGCCATCCAGCCCAAAGGTAGATGCAATTCTGATCCTGCAAGGGCCCACAGGATCAGAATCAGTTCTACAGCCCAAACATGCAGGCCTGGCCCCGATTCTGGTCGATCTGCATGCCCAGCAGATCCCCGGCTACCTCAGTCAGGCTCTACTCAGGAGTCACAAATGCCGGCTGCCACAGATTTTCTTCTTTCCCCCCAGCTGGACCCTTGATCCAGCTTCCCATGGCCAGGGTCTGGCTGCGGGGATCCTCCTGCACCTCCCTATCTGTTTGACCTGGCCTGAGTGCAGGATCTCCTGACGTCCAGGGGGACTTATTCCACCTCTGCGGTGAAATAAGTCCTCCATCCATGTTCACAGCCCTGGACATACAGGGCTGACTTCAGAATCGTCATGACCCCGCCCTTGATCTGCCTCAGTAATGCCCACTTCCGCCCCAATCTAAGCCTCTCCATATAAACACACTGTTTGTATGGAGAGGCATTAGCCAGGGCCTGCAGGGGAGTGAATAGCAGGGATGGACGTCCAATCCAGATGTCCATCCCCACTTTTCGCTGTACTGAATGACCCCCATAGATGCCAATTCCACATGGGGCCCGTCCAGGTCCAAAATCTGGATGGGTCGGCTATGCACCCTGTTCTGCACCAGCAGGAGCTAGATGCTCCTATGGGAGCAGAATTGAGAGCACTAGGCCTGGATGGGCAGGACTTGCCCCAATTATGGCACACTGTATGTTCGGTGCTGTCCCCGTCTAAGTATCCCAAGGCCCCTGCATGGAACCTATGCCATGGTGTCCCATTGCCTTGGCACTAGGACGCCATGCAGAGGCCCCAGTTGCCCACATGCCTGCTAATGTCCATTTTCCCTGCCACCCAACCCCTGGAGCGGCCTTCAATGGTGAGGATCAGGCAGTAGGGAACCCCTGCTGCTCCTCACCTGGGTTCAGCAGGCTGCAGGTGTCAATCCCCTTCCTCTGGGGGGACTTATTTCACCCCCGAGGTGGAATAAGTCCTCCGTCTAACTCAGCAGCCCCAGACGTACAGGCCACGACTGGAAATGGCCCTGTACATCCGGGTCAGGGTTCTGCCCATGCTCCTCCTCCAGCTCGCCTTCTTCTGCCCCCATCCAGAGCTCCCAAAACATCTCTTATGTGTGGGGAGCTCTAGATCTGGCATTGGGTGCCAGTATTTAGCGGGGATGTATGTCCAAACTGGACATACATCCCCACTTCACACAGTGCAGAATGACCCCCATACTGTATGTTAATTAATATATTCTATATATGTTGTTTGTATTTTACTTACACCCCTGATGAAAGCACATGCCAAAACACGACCATATAGGGTGGACATGATACAATAAACTCATTCCTAAACATATAGGGCCCAATATTCAAAAAGCATTTACATGGTTTACAGACCAGTAAACCATGTAAATGCCTTTAATCAAGATATTCAATAGCATTTGAATAAAGAAGAAAGAAGAAATAAAAAATAAAATTTACATGGTTAGTGCCATTGAATATCCCCTTCTAACCTCACTACATGCTCCGATGCTATGCGGTTAGTATCAGGGTGTTCTGGGGCCGAGCAGAGGCAGAGACTGTCACTAACTGGGCAGCAACGATATTGCAAGCTGCCCAGTTAACAACTTACACCTAAAAGAAAGGTCTTTAAGGCTCAGGAGCTAACGGGCAGCATGCAATATCGCTGCTGTCTGGTTAGCTACTGCGGCTTCCAGCATGTGCGACTGTGAATTAGAGGACGTCCCAAGGGTAAGTGCTGGGAAAGGAAAGAACAAATACACGTACAGCAACGATCCCTGGATATTTAATGTTGGGGCCACATATGACCCGAACACTGAATATCTGGGGTTAAGGCTTGGCGAGCAAGGCATTATTGGGCCCATAGTGCTTGTGAGTTGTCATCATTTTCTACCTTGCATTCTGTGGCTAGTGTTCTTGGATCTGCAAGAAGTAGTGTTCTTTGGACTTTGCTTAGGATTATGGCACCAGTTTTTTGCAGCAGAAAAAACAAGTGGAACACCCCTCCTGAGCACTCCTCTAAAGAAGGAAAATTTATTGATACTGGACTGAGTCCTAGCTCACTCTTTCAGTTATGGTGGGAGTTATGGGGGAAAGATTTCACCTTGAATACACAAGGTGATACACTTGTAATCTTCCACAAAGTCTTTTTACGTGGTTATAGTATTCCAAAAGTACAAGTCTCTGCTTCAATCTAACACTAATAATTTAGTAAATGGTATATTTTCTCCTTGTGGCTTTCCTGATATGCAGTTATATAAAGTAAAGAGGGTTTCTGTTCCTTCTGGGATCTCCTCACGTTTTTCTTAGAATTTCTTTGCTTGTGACCACCTTACTGTTGCCTTATTTGATGTCTTCATTTTCCCTTTTAGGTATCTCTCTCCTCTCTATTAGCTTTGCATTAGACTGGCACCTAAATGCATCAGCTGGGTTATCTGATCTACTTCTCCTCTTGTCCAGATCTAACACTACTTTTGCCAGCAACACCTTCTTCATTGTCTAAACCCTCAGAACTTTGACCATGCTTTTCTTCTGTAAAATCAAACCTAGAGTGATTAGATTCATTCTCTCACTGTGGAAAAATGCTCCACTCCAGATATTAATACAGGAGCAGACACTCTTGGCATAAGAACATAAGATATGCCATACTGGGTCAGACCAAAGTCCATCAAGCCCAGTATCCTTTTTCCAACAGTGGTCAATCTAGGTTACAAGTTCCTTGCCGTTTCCCAAAAAGACACACAGGTTCTTCAACGCTTGTATTGGGGCAAGCAGTGGATTTCCTGGGTCCTCTTTAATAATGGTTTATGGACCTTTCCTCATGTGGATCCTTGCATCATGTAACCATAGTTTGGTTTATTCTTTCATAGGTGCATAACTTTGCACTTGTCCACATTAAATTCTATCTACCATTTGAATGTCCAGTCTTCCAATTTATCAAGGACCTCTTGCAATTTTTCACAATCCTCTTGGTTTTTAACAACTTTGAATAATTTTGTGTCATCTGCAAATTTGATTACCTCACTTGTTATTCCTTTTTCCAGGTCATTTATGAATATGTTAAAAAGCAGCGGACCCAGCACAGATTCCTGGGATATTCCACTATTTACCTTTCTCCATTGGGAAAATTGGCCATTCAGCCCTACCCTCTGCTTTCTATCTTTAACTAGTTCCTGATCCACAATAGTACACTGCCTCCTATCCCATGACTTTTTAGTTTTGCCAAAAGTCTCTCATGAGGGATGTTGTCAAAGGCTTTCTGAAAATCCAGATACGCTATATTGATCAGCTCACTTTTGGCTACCTGTTTATTCGCACCTTCAAAAAAATATAACAGATTAATAAGTCAAGACCTTCCTTGGCTAAAGCCATGTTGGCTTTCTCCCATTAAACTATGGCTATCTACATGTTATTATTATTATTATAAAATATTTCTACACCACAGAAATCCCAATTAAAAAATTGGTTCATCACAGTTTACAATAAAAGATTCTACAAGCCATTAGAAGTCAGGAAATTAAAAGAACAGCCAGGATTTTAGTTTTTTAGTTATGGGCTAAATTATCTATCGCAGGTAATTTAGTCCATAACTCCACTGCTTTAAACCAAATAGTATTTCCGAACCTTCTTTTATTAATTAAGCCCGGACTCAAAGGAAAAACCAGCAACAAAGAGTTTTGAAGACGCCTAGACATAATCCTAAGGCATGGTCATATCCTGTTAAAGAAAGAATCCGGCATCAGTCCAGAAAAGAATTTATATATCATCACATACAACTTAAAATGTATTATTTCCCTAATCTGCAACCAAAGGAGCTTCTCCAAGAGTGGTGATATATGATCGGATTTTTGTGCTGCGAAAATCAGCCTTACTGCTGTACTTTCAACTAAAAACTTGTCAATCATAGAGTGAGTAAAATTGACAAAACAAAAAACTGTCTATAGTCATTCTAACAATATATCAAAAATCACATCAGGTACTGATGAAATTCTATACATAAAAGGAGAAAAAGGAGAAAAAAAGCCTCAGAATCCAATGAGGTACAATAAACAAAGCTTCAAAAACATGATGCATACCTCCTAGAATTTCACAGTCTTTAAAAAAACTCCTTCCATTTCCTAAATTGTCTTTCTTACAGTCTTCACAATCAATAAACAAATTTTTCAAAGTTTTAAACTCTCAAAAACATGACAATAACACATTATCTTGAAAAGTACTTATCTGAATGGTGAAAACCTCGCTGAAAACCAAACACACAATGGGGCAGACACACAGTTGCAAAGTAAGCACACCCGACGCCACACACTGGCCGCCAAAGCGTTTCGCTAAAGAGGCTTCTTCAAGGGAGTGCCCCTGCCCAGATAGTGCTTAATATCCAATTTCAGCTAACACCATGACTCCAAACGAACATTAGCAAAACATTTTGACGGCCAATTAGTGTTACATTGACCATTTGCCAATCTTCAGGTATTACAGATGATTTTAATGATAGTTCACAGATTACTAATAGTAGGTCTGCAATCTCATATTTCAGTTCTTTCAACACCCTCAGATATAAACCAGCCGGTCCAGGTGATTTGTCTCTCTTTAGTTTATCAAATAGTTGTACTACATATTCCCAGTTTATCGATATTTCTTTCAATTCTTCTGATGCCTTACCTTTAAATACCATTTCAGTCATGGGTAACTTCCCTACATCTTCTTCAGTAAAGACAGAAGCAAAGAATTCATTCAGTCTCTCCATTATGCCTTGTCCTCTCTTACAGCTCCTTTTACCCCTCTATCATCTAATGGTCCAACTGACTCTCTCACAGGATTTTTGCTATGAATGTACTTGATAAAGCTTTTATTATGCATATTTGCTTCCACAGCAAGACCAGACAGCAGATCCCAGAGAGTATGGTGAGCCAGTGGCCTGTCAGAGATGACTGAAGAGCCAAAAAAGCAGAGAAAGACCATAGTGCCACAATGGCTCCCCTTAGTAGCAGCACATATAGATTTGTCTCCTCCCTACCATTTCTAACAACTTTATTGATATAATGAATATACTTAACCCAAGACAGTCAGACTTCAGGGCACTGCATAGCACTGAAACCATGCTAGTGCCCTTAATTACTGAAATTCATAAATATTTGGGTATAGGTAAAGTAGCTCTCATTATATCTCTCGATCTCTCTGTGGCATTCAACTTCATGGATCACACTCTTCCGAAGAACTGATTAATCAAGATAGGAAATAGTGGTACATTTTTAACTGGCTTGAGTCCTTTCTTTCCAATCATTTATATTCAGTTGCATCCAACTCTTCTACTTTCTCTGTCCATCAACTACAGTACTCTCCTCTATTCTCTTTAATCTGTTTCTAAGCCATTGGCACTTTTGGTCCAGCCTTTAGACATGAATGGACATTTCTTTGCTAATGACATCTAATTGGTTGCTTATTTGGATCCATCATCTCCTAATCTTCAACCTCTATAAAATTGCTTCTCTGCTGTTTCCTACTGGCTTGACAAAATTCAAGGCAATGTCATGTATTGTCTCCAGACATTGACCCTACCATAGTCAACGATGTATTACCCCTGGTATCTTCCATGAAAATCATGAGTATCCACAGAGAGTCACAGTTTTCTTTTGCCATTCAAATCATTTCAGTAGTTAGACAATTTTTCAGTCCTTAGTGTCATCTGATCTATTAAATATTTGTTTAGATAAATCAGCACTTACTATGCTAGTCTTTGTTTTAGTGATTTGTCACATTGACTACTGCAGCTTTCTTTATAATGGACTTCCATTACCCTCTCTTAGCCATCTTTAAATGATACGAAGTATGGCGATTTGGCTCATCACTTTTTCACATAAATATGATCTTGTTACTCCACTCCTTAAGGGCCATCATTGGTTTCCAATTTCATACCGTATCAAATTTAAAGTACTCATTTTAGCTCATAAAGCATTCTATACAAGGCTTCCATTCTATCTCTCCCCTACACACCCACTAGGTCTCTTTGTTCTCTTAATCCCAGACCCCTACAATCCCAGACCCCTACAATTGATTATTGTCGTCGTCCCCCCCCCCCCCTCTTGTTCAATGTTCCACCGCTTTGACCCGGTGAAAAGTGGGATATAAATGCAGCTAAATAAAATAAATTAAATAAATAAATAAATAAATAAATAAATAATCACAATCGTTGAATCCTTCCACCTAAATTTGCTGCCCGCTTGGAATTCTTTGCAGTCTGCTTGCTTTATCTTAGCTCCTGCATTATGGAATGCATTACAGTTATACATCTGGTCCTAATCCTTAATTTAAAATTTTAAGAAGGATCTTAAAATATATTTTTTGGGATGCCTTTCAATGACCAATAAATTTCTATTAGGATTAGGTCAGTACGCTTTCTGGGTAGCCCCTCAATGAACTATGCTGGAATTCCCCTTCTCTCTTTCTCTTCCCTGGAAAATTGTTAGCCTGCTCTCTGCTCTGTTACTCCCTCTCATTTCTTTTTCCTCCTCCATTTGAATGATATTTTTGTAAATCACTCCAGTGCCTCACAAAGGGCAGTAAAGCAGATTTTAATAAACCATAACTATAAAGTGCATGAATATGGTCCTAAAATAAGTGAGAGTAGGCTCTTCTTGGCCAGAGTATTTGGCACGTTCAAAACTTGGTACCTAGACAGTTGCTTATGTCTAATTCTAGGCCTGAAACAGGCAGAATGGTGAACTGGGAAGTGTATCACCACCGTGGCAAACTAAGAGACTCCACCTGCAATTCCCTGCAGATCAGGAGAAAAGGGGCTGGCTTCCTCCTTTTCCTCTTGGAACACTATATGAAATCCTGGGATTGTACGTACCATTGAGGCTGCTCCATAGGGAGGTCTTAGGAAAATGGTCTATCCATTCACTACACTTTCTGGCCTGATATGTCATCCAGTGGAAGAAGCAGAATCCCTTATAAGGTTCCATAGTCCTCTTCCATGAGTGCTGCATCACTGGGTGGGGGGGGGGGGGGGGCACAGTGACTGCAGCAGCAGCAGTCAGTCTCACTAGCAAAGGCAAGCAATAGCAGGACTGCTGCTGGGGAATAGAGGTGGCAGCAGGAGACTTCACGCTCTGATAGTGGTAACAAGGGTTGCAGCTTTGGCAGCATTGTGTTTCAGGGACAGTGTAGGGCCACAGCCAGTGTGCTGCAGGGGTGGTGGGGGCAGCATTAGGAGTTAGAGAGGGGATTATCAATGGTTAGGGGACAGATTATAAACTCTGATGAGCAGGAACTGTTTCTTACATTCTCTGTACAGTGCTGCGCACACCGCGTAGTGCTATACAAATGATCAGAAGCACTAGCAGTAGCAGTAAGAGATGGAATGGATTGGAGGAATACTAGAGGATGGTTGGGGAACTCTGAGTGATGGGAGAGAGGATAGTTAGAAGGAATCAGCCGGGGAGGAGAATGAGAGAAGATTGACCCAGTGTTATGAGAGAGAGGATCGGTGTCAGTGGGGGCTAGCAGCAGGGGTGGGAAGAAGTCTGTGAGGGTTCCAGAACTGGGTGTTAGGATCAGTGGTAGATTTGCTCTAGGCAGCTGGAAAGCCAACTGCACCCTCCATAGTTGTGGCTAGTTGAGGCCCATTTATATTGTGGCTGGAAGGGGCTCCTCTAGAGTCGCAGTTGACAGTGTTGGCCGTGGGGGGATCACATCATCTGTACATCCTCCACACTACACAGGTTATACACTAGAGCTACTTCTGGTTTGCAGGGAAGCCCCCTCCCCACCCCAGACCACCATCTTTCCCCCACCTTCCTTCCCTGCTTATTGGGAAATCTACCCTGATTAGAAGGAAGAAAAAGAGGACCAGGGGATAGGGAGGAGGAGACACGTTGAATATGTGGCTGTGCAGAAGAGAAGACCTGGAGCTGAGAGAAGGAGCCCTGATCCTCACTCACTTCTTAATATGGATCTTCCCATGAAGTTCTGATAGTGTTAAAGTCTTCCTTGAAAACATAACTAGAAATTCTCTATGTACAGAAGTGCTGTTGCAATAAAGCTGTTAATTTGACTGCAAATATTTTGCAGGTCTCTGCTAGTGCATATGTACTGGTGGCCCTGTTAAGTGTCTTGCCGCTACATGCATAATGCCAGCACATTTGTGTGCAATGACTGTGAATTATCACTGTTTCCTCAGGATGAAGGGAAAAAGTTCATAGTCCCTGCCAAGGCAAGCATACTCTGTGCCAGTCAGCGGCAACCTCATTTCATTGCCCTCCCAGAATACTGTATTTGATGTTTTCAAATTTGCCTTGAGTGTGACTATCATTGAAAGGTAGTCTATACATGTAAACAATTGGATTTTAGTTCATACTTTTCTCAAGGTGAGTTACAGGCACATGCAGTAGGCATTTTCCTGCCCTGAGAGAGCTTATAATCTAAGATTTTACTAGAGGCAATAGAGAGTTCAGTTACTTACTCAAGGTCATAAAGAGTGGCAGTGCGATATGAACCAGGTTTCCCTGGTGCTTAACCCACTACCTTAACCATTAGGCTACTCCTCTTGCTCACCCCTAGCCATCAAGCACCAGCTATATCTCTTCAAGGGTTCTCCAGTCCCATCCAATTTTGTTGTTAGGTAGACAAAGGTAAGCCAAATTTAAAAGCCATTTCTTCACATAAACCATTGCTTTATACACAGAAATAGGTGCTTATAGAAAGGTGCATCTGATACGTGCATAAAGATATATGCATACTGCCTGTATAGACATAAAATCACCTAAACTGAATGAAGGCATCCCTGGGGAAAGGGCTGGGAAAGGGGATTGCATCTATGCACATGCTTTTGAAAATATGCACATAAAATAACCCCAAAGGTTTTTTGCATGCCATAGAGCTAGTATAGAGAATGAGCAGGAGATTTGGCCGCTACCTACATAGGGAAACTTATGTGCATACTATTTACACATGTACTCAGTTATAAAATTACCTCTTCAAATAGGCAAGAATCTAACAATGGGCCAGATGCATTGAAGGGTTTTTCTTATTTGTGATGTATGGGAAAACTGATAAGTACATCTGATCCAATGTGTTATTCAGTCTGTGACCAGGAATGACATCAGATCCCTTTCCAAGGGCACTGGTTCTGTAAGATGCACCTCTCTGTTGGAAAATATCCCTACATATAGCTGTATTGATAAACAATTTTACAACAGTCTTGATAGATCTGATTGTAAAAACATGGACTTCCATGAAGATTGTTTGCCTTAGTGGGCCTCTCCTTGGCCATTATTGATCATTACTGTTTTCAATGAAGGGGGCATTCCAGCAAGTTCACAGCAGCTGATGCCCTGTGTGTTGTGAGCAACGCTTCCTCCCCTGTGCCTACAGTATATTCCCGTGAAAGTGCACGTGAGTCCTCCACCTGGACTTCTGCCGATGGGGGGAGCTGCTGCAATATCATGTTTTCAGCCTGCCCCTCGGAACTACACCAGCAGCGACAGCAGCATGGGCGGAGGACTCCTGCACAACTTTGCAGGAAGATTCGCTGATGCTGGATGGGGCATGTTTACTAAGCTGGGCTAACCGCACACGCTATTTATAACTAAGTCCCATTGAAGAGCATAAGGTATCACCTCGTTCTCCTTCTTGTTTCTCTTTTTATTAAACTACTATTGAACAACATGGGACCTAGTTACAAATAGTGCATGCTAGCCTTTAAACCACCTTTATAAACTTCCCCTCTATAGCGGGCTACTGACACCACGATCATCCTAATTCACACCAAATGAACACCCAAGCTCAAGTCCACGGGAAATAACTTCCTTTCAGAAGACATTTCTGCATGCTACTTTAGCATAAATTCTGTTGCTAAATTGCAAACTAGAACTGTGACCAGAAAATAAAACTCTGCCTACCTTCTATTGCTCCAGATTCCCGTTTAGACTTTCAAAATAACGAACAGTACAGGGAATGCAACCCCCCCCCCCCCCCCCCAGCTAACCAGTCTTGCAGTCCGCTTGTCAATGTGTCATTTATTGCCTGTCAAAATAAATAAATATTTTCTCTTATATTTTGAGCTAAGTGGTGAGCATTTCCAGAAAGACACATGCTTTCTTTAGACACACTTTAAAGCCTTGTGTTTCTTCCAGCTTCAGCTAAACTGTATTCAGTGGGAAAATCTCCTACGTATGACTGGATATCACAGATCCCAAGGAAAACTGCTTCATGGTATTGTACCAGACAGCACAAACAAATGCTTAACTACAGTGCGGATCCCTTATGTTGGGTTTTTTTTTTTCAATCCACAAACCAAGAGGAAGTGGGCAAAGAACGTGGGCAGTTGAGTGGCAGAAGAAAACTCATGGTGACATCAGACGGAGTGCCTGAGGATTGGTTGGCGACATCTGAGACTGCATTTAAATTGCAGAAGGATACAGTCATCAAACAGCGAAGAAAAAGAGAAGGAAACCTTCATCAAATAGTTGCTCTCGGGTTTGGCTGCTGCTACCTTTATTCAGACAAGAATTTCACAGCAGTGCGGCCAGTAAGGTGCAGGGTAAGAGATGCCTAAAATTGGTCTTGTCATTGAATATTTCTATACTAGTGACTACTGGGGCTTTTAAACTATTCAATGTGTCTTTTTTTCAGATTCATTTGAACTTTTAAATAACATTTTCATTTAACATTTTTCCTATTGCACAGTCTATAAAATTATTATTAGCTATTTTATATCTTTCATTTCCATATTTTTACAACTTCTCTTCATAATTCCTTAATTGCTCTTAACATGCCTACTTAATCGTTTTTGATAGTTAACAAACAGTCTGGTCAGTGTGACTTTCTATGCTGTTTATTCTTCTTTCACTTCTTGACTTTTTAGCACCATGCCACATTTTTTGTTAAGATTTGAATCATATCGTGTTTAGACAATGAGCGTTACCCTTCCATTTGTCTGTTTCTGTGAAATCCTTATCCCACTAAAACAACCTTGGAAGATAAAAGTGATAACACTATACTTCCTGGATGAAAATATGTTCATCTGGTACATTTAATTTTAAAAAGTTACTTTACTGAGAGGGCAGAATTAAGGAATCCAAACAGAATAGCTTTCAGGCTGCATTTTTTAGCATGGCATATACTAACTCAAGGTTGGTATGAAAGCTAGTGCATACGGTATATTCTTTGTCTCTTTTGCATTTATCTTTTAGCTTTCACATCTCTTTTATCCTTTGTCTCAGACTCCTAAATGTGTCCTTTGCATGGACAGATCTGTAGAACCCTTCATCCATAGAACCTTCTAAAGCAGCATTTTATGTTATTCCACATTAATTAGGTAGCAATGGAGCAGAGGATTAGCCTAGTGGTTCCAACAGCAGCCCAAAACCAGAGTTCAAATCCCCCTGACATTCCTTGTTAGTCAACCATCCATTGCCATTGATATAAACTTAGATTGTAACATAAACCTTTCAGAGGCAGGAAAATACCTAGTGTACCTGAATGTAACTTGCCTTGAGGTATTACTGGAAAGGCATGAACTAAATACAAATGAATGATTTATCCTAGAGAGAAACTCATTAGCTAGCACTAGGAACACTGTAACTGTGCAGCACTTTTCATGCAGAGGTGGGAGCCTCTAAGCAAGGGTTCCCAACACAGTCCTTGGGACACACCTATCCCGTCAGGCTTTCAGGAGGTGTGCACTGCCTCCATTGTATGCTAATCTCTCATATGCATATTCATTGTCGTTATGCTGGAAACCTGACTAGCTCGGAATGTCCAGAGGACTGGGTTAAGAACCCCTGCTCTAAAGAATCTTTATTCCCTTCTTATGTGTACCTGTCCCCCATTACCTGTTCTTGAGCAGCTGCAGAGGGGCAGAGAAGTTAGCACAGGAGTTCCTCAAAGCCATGATGTGAACAGGCTGGCCAGGGTAGTGCTTCAGCTCCACATGCAATGCAGAACATAGAGCAGCTAGCACAATGTGTCTGCATTATGCCCTTGGCAAATAGCTTTATAGCTAGCTTACAAAAAGCAAGGGCTAAAATAGACTATTATGTGTTGTTTGTTTTTGCTTCATTTTGTTTACTGCAGTCTGAGGTTTTTTTTAGTGCACACTAAATTTTAATGCACATTAAATTAAACAGCATGCTGTAACAAAGATTAGTATACCTTAAAACAAAATAACATCATACAAAACAAACAAAAGATTTTTGGCTGCACGCTCCTAAGATATACTAGTTTAAGGATCTCTTCCTTGCCCTGGACCATCAGTGTTGCATTTGGGAAGCCAAAGCACAGAATTACAGTTATGGACATCCCAACCAAATAGTCAGAAGATCATCTTAACCCAAAGAAAGCTCTGCATTTTTAGATAATGTTTTATAAGACTAATGTTTAATGGTATTCTGTTTGTTAACACTGACTAAAGAAGGGGAGAGAAAGAAAGCAGGAAAGCAAACTAGTCATGGGCTGCTCAACCCAACATGAGAGTAAAAGTTGTTTTCTAGCAACATAGGGGCTGATTCACCCCAGAAGATGGGGTCTGTGCACGGCAAATGTCAGCCGAACACCAGATTATCATAAATATAAATATCTACTGTCTCAAAAGGGATTATTTGTTTCTAGTGCCACGCCTTCTGAAGATTCAGGTACAGGTACAGTAGGTATTTCTCTGTCCCCAGAGTGCTTACAATCTAATAACCTCATTAGCGAGCCTGTTAAGGGGTTAACACACATTAATGTTGACTAACATATATTTCCTATAGCATTGCATGTTGTTTTTTGAATGGAAATGGAAGTAAAAAACCTAAAATGTGATCACTTTCCTCCTGTCATAATTGGCAAATAGTGCGCATTATCACTCATGCTATTGATGACCTTTCCCCCCAAAGTGAAAATTTAAAAAAAAAACCCCCAGAACAAAATTGGAAAATCCTACAAATGACACAGGAAATGAAACAAAATGCAAATATTTGACCTGAACACCCTACTATTTATTGAGGGATCTATATACTGAACCACATTAGGTATCTAGAATTGGTTTTAATGCACATTCACTGTTAACATAGAGGTAAAAAAAGATACGGCATTGTGCTAAGAGTATGTGTTAACTGCCACAGTAAACAGGTAGGCTCATATTCGGGACAAGGAAGAGGCAGGAAGTGTACCTTGCAATTAACACAGGTGCTGTTAATACACATTAGGGAACTGGATTAAGTTCATGCCTTTTGCTTCAGAGGTTCAAGGGGAAGTTTCATTCAGGTTTAATAGGCATTTTCCTGTCTCCCTAGAGCTTAAAACTTAAGTTTATACTTGAGGCAAAGGAGCGTTAAGTGACTTGTGCTGGGATTTGAGCTCTGGCTTTAGCCCACTGTTGCAGGCATTAGGCTTCTTCACCACTCCACTCTTCCACATTAGTTGCTAATGTGTGGGTAATGCAGACGTTAACTACACCTCTGCATTCTCCATTCATAATTTGCTCTATCTGTAACCTCATCCCTACAAGGTTATTCACGTACTTACAGATATGACTTTTATTCATCTCCCAGAAACCTCTGCCTCAAAGAGGAAGAGTAAATCCTAGTGACCTCCCTTTTAACCACATGGTTCTTATTTCCTATGGGAGGAAGAATGTAGCTGTTCAGTTTATTTTCTGTCCAGTTGAACAGTCATTCTTCAGCCTCCAGATGTGTGCATTTGTGTGTAAAGGCATTAGATTGTCTCCATGATGGCTGACATGCATTTCTAGTCAAAGAGGGGCTACAGGAGGTGCTGCAGGGTATTCAAGCAAGCCTAGAGATTAACATCCCATTCCTTATGATGGGTGTCAGGAGTGGCCTATCTGAAGTGGTATGATCTGCTCTACTTTACTTTTCAGTAGTGCCCAAACTGCTTCAATGCAACTGAACATGCATGTATGTTTATTTTCTTCATCAACGCGAACAGGATAGTTTCACACTCCAAATGCACATTCAGATGCAACTGCTACACATCACACATCAATTTTCAGACTCCTGTAAAAAACAAAATTACACCGCATAGCATTCAAAGAGCGCAATCCGGCACTTATCTGTAGAAAATCAGATGTTGACACATCCAGACAGCTAACGGCAGCCTACTATTGTACCAAACACAATAGTCATCGTCCAACAAAAGCTTTTGTTTCACCTTCAGGCTTCATCGTGTTATGTTGGAGACATCGTGGATGTCTGGCTAAAATCTTCAGCGTGTGTTGTATCGCATATAGTCTTGTTCCCCGATGAAAAATAAAGTAGAGCAGACACTTCTTCTATAGTAGTTATTAAACTGGAATGTGGTATATTGTTTTAGGTGTTTTATATGTGGTATGAATCTCAAAAAGTACTTTTTTGGAATGGGATAGTTGTAGTTATTTGAATAACTTAATGTTCAATATAATATGAAGGGAGATATAAAAGCTGTGGGACCCATGATGTGAGTGTCTGCCATTTCCCTATGGTGATGAAATTCGCCAAATGTAGGGGTGAGCAAAACCTGAGGTCCTTTTGAGCTATATTGAGTGATTGTGAGTAGGTTATGTGTATTTTTTATTGATACTTATAAATTAACGTGATATTGGTGATTACTAAGGGGTTTTTTGGTAGGTTGTGTTAGTTTCCCCTTAGGCGGTTACTGTTTTTGAATGCACAAAATTAACCCATTTGGAGAAATTGCCCCGAAAAGGGATCATGAGTGTCATGTGGCTAGACAGGCCCCTATTATACTCTAAAACATTATGCAGTTTCCCCCACAGTTTCTGCTGAAGATCTGAAGAGCATGGGAATTAACCCCTGAAGAAGGGACTATCTTATTCATCCCCATCTGGTGCCTGACTAGAAACAGTTCTGAGTGGTCCTGGTCTTAGTGTTCGTCTTCCACCCCTCTCCTGCAGATCCATCTAACCAGTCTGATTTTCAGGACATCTATAATGAATAGGCATGAGATAGATTTAGATATTCTGGAGACCCCCTATATGCAAATTTATTTCATGTCTCTTCATCATGCTCTCTTGAAATCTTCACCCCATTAGGTGTGTCTGCGGGATAGGGACAAAAATCACTGTTTCCTTCTCTTTGTTCAAATAGGTTAGATATCTCAACCTACAAAGGTTCCAGTTTTCTCCAGGACCAGAAGAGTTCCTAGAAAGAAACCCATTTAAAACAACAACTCAAAAATAGACATTTGCACAATGTAATGGTTCCTTCTCTTCCCTTTAGAAAGTGCCGCAGACTAGTGTGACTGCAAAACGAAGCACTCATGGCACTTCCTCATGTGTTTGTCTCATCATCAATGCAACTGTTTTCCAGGTCAATCCAAAACATGAACGTGAAGATTTCCCTCCTCTGCATCTGCCTCCTCAGTGCTGCCTTTGCAGTGCCCGTAAGGAATTGCTATTTGTCTTAAGTTCCATTTCCTTACCATAAAGTAAATGAAGACGCACACACACAAAATAAAACGCTAACTTATTTGTATATGTTATCTCCTTTGACAGGTGCACAGAGCTGCTCGTTCCGCTTCAGACAGCAGCTCGACAGAAAGTCTCCAGGTAAGTTCCTTCTGCAGCCTGGTCCTATCAAGCATTCCCTCTACTCGCTCCGTAACTCACTATACTTCTCCACACTGCCCCTCTGCAAAGTGGTTTATTTAAGGACCTACAGTGTTTCCAGTGCCCACAGTATCTGCTTGCCCCATTTACAAGGTGGTCTTATACGCTCCTGAGTAGTTTTCCAGTGTAGAGTCTCACCTTTAATTATGAATGAGGAAAACAAGATTTTCTATGCATAGGCGTGAATGATGGCGATAATGTTATACTGTGTTTTAAATAATAAAAGCCTGACAACTCAAGAAAGAAGTGCCAGCAAAAAATATAATAGAGATAATTTTATAAGTGACCTGGGCATTTAGAAGAGAGTTTTACATGCTGAAGTAGGTGCTAATAAAATTGCTTTGGTGTATACATAAATAAAAATAGATGTTCAGAAACAACAGCTACTTTCATGGGATATAGATGTAGGTAACATAGTAACGTGATACAAGACAGCAGATAAAAACCAGCACAGCCAATCCAGTCTGCCCAGGAAGGTGGCTAGAGCGGTGATGCCTCGATGCCTCTGTTTAGGGCTGTACCCACCCTTCCATGCCTTTGTCTAGGGCTGCACCTGCCGCTCTGTGCAGGTCACCACCCCCATGCCTCTGTTTAGGGTTGTACCTGCCACTCCGTGCAGGTTATCCCCTTCTATGCCCTTGTCTAGAGTTGTACCTACCGTTTCGTGTAGGTCACCCCCTTTAATTGTTGAAGTATAGAAGATATTTAAATGTGTTTGATTCCATCCTCTTGCTATATAGGGATCCTCTGTTTCTGTCCCATGCCTTCTTGAATTTGTCACTGTTTTTGTCCCTACCACCTCCATCAGGAGGGCATTCCAGGCATCCACCACCCTTTCAGTGAAAAAGTATTTCCTGATGTTGATTTTAAGTTTACCCCATTTCATCATATGCCCTCTAGTTTTACAGCTTCCCCATCTTTGAAAAAGGTTTGTTTGTTCATCAAGGACTTACTTTCATTTCATAAGACCTTAAAGACTTATTTATTTGCAAACGATTTTGAAGATTAATTGTGTACAGAATATACTTTAATCTCTTGTTATTATTCTTTATACTTATACTAACATTATTCCTACATCACCCTTGATCTTTTATTTTTGTACAAATGTTTGTAATTCAGTTACATGGTTACATTGTTTTATGTTCTGTTTTGTTTGTATGCACCACTTTGACCAAGGGATAAAGTGGTACAGCAGATCTGTTAAATAAGTTAATTAATAAAATTAATACCCGTTAGGTATTTAAACATCTGTATTATATCTCCCCTATCCCGCCTTTCCACTAGGGTAATCATATTAGGTCTTCAGGTCTCTTCTCATATGTCATCTGGTCAGAGCTGCTTCAACCCCTTATGGGGCCCGGGGCAAAATTTTCTGGTGGGGCCCCCTTGTCCGCGCACCCAGCTCCTCATCCATGGACCCCACCTCCCATCACCGCTGCTGCCCCTCTCTAGGACGTGTGGCAGCAGCAACACATAGAAAAGGCACTGCGGTACCAGAGTTACCTTCTTTTCTGGCACCACAGAGTCGTTCATGCTTTCAATTTCACCACTCCAATAATCAGAGGCGGCAGAAGCATGAACGTCATTGTGGTGCTGGAAAAGAAGGGAACTGCTGTGCTGTGGTGCCTTTTTTATGTATTGCCACCACTGCACATCCCAGAGTGGACTGGCAATGGCAGCAATTGGCACAGGGGCAGGAGCAGGGCCACTGTTACCCAAGGGCAGCTGGGCCCCTGTTGTGCAGGGACCCGGGACAGCTGACCCTTTGTCCCATAGGTAAAAGTGGCTCTGCTTTTGGTGCAGGCTCCAAGTCATTTTGGTTGCCTTCTTCTGAGCTGTTTCAAGCCTTTTTTTATCCTTTGTGAGATAATGTTACCAAAAGTGAATGCAACACTCCAAGTGAGGCTTCATCACTGACCAGTACAAAGGCACTAATACCTCCTCCTTTCTGCTGGTTATTCCTCTCTGTATGCAGCCGAGCATCCTTCTGGTTTTGACTGCCACCTTGGTCACATTGTTTCACCACCTTGACATGCTCAGACACTATCACTCTGAGGTCCTTCTCCTGGGCCATGCACACCAATCTCTCACCCCCAATCGCATACAGCTCCTTTGAATTTTTGCATTCCAAGTGCATGGCTCTATACTTTTTTGCATTGAATCTTAACTGCCAAGCTTTAGACCATTCTTCTAGTTTTTGTAGATATTTCCTTATGTTGTCCACTCCCTCCAAGGAGTCCACTCTGTTGCAAATCTTTGTGTCATCTGCAAAAAGGCAAAACTTTTCCTTTCAATCGTTCAGCAATATCACTCACAAAGACACTGAACAATACCGGTCCCTGGGCCAATCCCTGAGGACCTTATATGTCCATTACTCACATTTCTTTCTTCTGAATGAATTCTATATACCATCACTCTCTATTGCCTGTCAGTCAAACAGTTTCTGATCCAGTTCACCACCTTGGGATCCATCCACAGGCTGCTCATTTTATTGATAAGCCTCCTGTGAGGAACAGTGTCAAAGGATAACAGCTTGATGAAATATAATAGATTTGTGAAGAAACAAGGGGCTTGTATAGCAGTACAGATGAATACAATGAACTTGGAATAGACATTAAAAAGGAGTCGTGTTAAATAGATTTTTTTTTACTTTGTGCAATAGCTTGAATGAATTTTGAGGAATTTTAATGGAGATATTTTTTGCTAATAATAAAAAATGTGTTTTTAAGAAAAAAATATTGAAATTAATTGAAGAAATTTAGCAAAGAAATTAAATATAAGCTTATAAATGTTACACACATGGAGGCCAATTCTGTTTGGGGCACATCTGGCCCGTCCGGACATCTAGAATCTGGATGGGCTGGATTTGCACCCTATTCTGATCCCATGGGGTGCTATATGTCCTTGTGGGATCAGAATCAAGTACAACCAGCCTAGACGGGCAGGATGTGCCCCAATTCTGGCCATGCAGGAGCTCCAACCCACCCCCATTCAGGCCTTACAAGGCTGGAATTGGGCGGCGGGGATCCCCCTGCTCCGCTCGCCACATCTGTGCTGCCCTGCCGCCCAGTCCTTCCATGTTGGGGGGGGGGGCTTATTACACCTCTAAAGTGGAATAAGTCCCCCATCTAACATGCCATGCCCAGACGTACAGGGTCATCTCTGGAATATGCCCTCTATGTCCAGGTTGAGGGTCACGCTTCCAGTCTGCCCTCGCTCCTCCCTCAGCCTACCCTGGTACAGAGCTCCCCGCACATCTCTGCTGTATATGTGGGGAGACTTGGACTTGGGCATTTAGCAAGGAATATATGTCTTACCCAGATGTATATCCCTACTAAACATGATTCTGAATGAACCCCAAAGTGGTTATTATGGATGCCTATTCAGCACTGAGATCCTTTTTCTCCTTTTATAATTTTATATGTATCAGAGAATTGTGTGATATATGAGCAAAACTAGCCCAGCAGCTGCAACATAACTAGTCTATCAAATCCCTGGAAACAACCAGGTCTCCACCTTACTATGAAACCAAAGATCATAGAACTCTTCTTTGGAAAGCTATTCTATTGAGTTTTTCAGGTTTTGGGAGTTTTTAGCACTTTCTTGCTTAGTGCATGAATCTTGCCCTTTATTTTGGGTGCTAGGGAGAGCACAGTGTTCTTCATGTTACTCTTTCTTCTTTTTCCTTTCCAGAAGTCGATTTCTCTCTCCTCTGAAAGTGATGAGAGTGATGAAGTACAGGTAAGACTAGCTGTTTTGTACATAAAGATTAGATATCAGACAAGGAGCATATCTTACAGCTAAATGTACTTAAGGGCTGTTTTCCATTGTGTGTCCATAGGGGTAGATTCTGATCCTGGTTTAGTGGGTCTGGACATCTGATCCGGACGTCCAGGCCCGCTAAACATCTGTATTGCACTGGCGGCCATAGAGCTCCTGCACATACAGGTAAGTTGTGCAGGGGGCTCTGTTCGTGGGCAGAAGAGGGTGGGCTGGGGGAGGAGTGAGTGTGGGCAGCAGACGAGGCTGAGACCCCAGACATACAGGGCCGATTCTGAAGTCAGCCCTGTACATCCGGGGTCACACAGTTGGACAGGGGTGGACAGCTGAGGCCGGCAGAGACAGAAGAATGAGGGGTGCAGGGGGTTCCCCATTGCCCAACCCTGGTCATGGAAGGCCAGATTGGGGGTCGGACTGCAGAGAAAGAATCTTGTTGGCAGTGGCTGCTGATTGCCATGCTCTGTGGCTCCATGAGGGAGTCTGGCTGAGTTATCTGGGAATGTGGCTGGACGTCTGGGGTGCCTGAATCGGGCCACCTCCCAGATCTCCAACCACTGTGCTGCAATTCTGCTCCTGTGGGGATGTCTAGCCCCCACGGGAGCAGAATTGGGTGCATCTCTGAACCGTCCAGATTTCTGGACATCCGGACAGCCCGGATGTGCATCTGCAGAATTGGCCTTACAGTGCATTTGTCTATTAATGCTGTTTGTATCATTATTACATTTTTCAACATTTTTATTTTTCACTGCAACCCACCATTTAAAATATTTCCAGTTATATTACTGGTCCTCAACTTTTGTCACTCAATCCACATTCTCAGCAAAATCAGACAATGTTAGCTTTCTATAATGGTAATATTTAAGGATTCATTCCGTCATGCTTTATTTCCTTTTTCTTCAATTTTGTGAAATAATCGCCTAGAGAACCTCAAAAAAGTATACATGGCTCTCGAGCCTGGAGTTGAGTATCAGTGTTAAACAGTATATAGGCACTAGGCCATGTGCATTTGTCATGGTTGATTTGGTTCATTTGCGTACCTAAAAATTGAAAGCGCACATAAATTGCTGGTGGGTGCGTTTACCTAAGAATATATATGCACATACAATCAACTGCGTGCATTATTTACTTTCTGCAGGCAGTATGCATACAAATGGACAAACAGGCAAAACAAACACAAAAACATACTGGAAAATCAAGAAAAAATTAATTTAAAATGAACATGAAAAAAAACTTTGGTTGGTTGTGCACAGCCCTAACAGATATTTCACTACTGACCTGTGTTCCAATATTTAATCTCAGACATTGCCAACCACGACTGAGGACAGCGATTCTGACGATGATGATGATGACGATGATGACCTTATGACAGCGGTTCCCACTGATGCCCCAGTAACTGAGCCCTTCACCCCTGCCCCTTTCACCAGAGGCGATAATACAGGCCGTGGAGATAGTGTGGCATACGAGCTAAGAGCAGCACCTAGGAAGTACAAGCCACTGGCACAGGTAATACCATCTGCATGAACAGAATGAACAGACAGATGATGAAATGCTAACAGAAATTAGGGAAGCTAGCAAAGTTTACAACACAGTAATAATGGGGGATTTCAATTACCCCGGTATTAACTAGGTCAATGTCACATCAGGGCATGCTAGGGAGATAAAGTTTCTAGATGAAGTAAACGACTGCTTCATGGAGCAGCTGGTTCAGGAACTGACATGTGGGGACACTATTTTACACCTAGTCCTCAGTGGAACGCAGGATCTAGTGTGAGGTAACTATTTTGGAGCCGCTTGGCAATAGTGATCATAACATGATCACATTTGATTTAATAAATGGAGGGAGGATATAAGGAAATTGACAGCACTGGCATTCAACTTTCAAAAAGGAGACTATAAGAAAATGGTGCCCCTTTGTGAGCAACTGTGGGGTGTGGAGTGTGAGTGTGTTTTTTAGGGTAGGAGGGGGTTTTTTGTTTGTGGAGTAGGGGCTATTCAAGTGGGTGTGTTATTATGGAATGGGGGTGGGGTATGTGGTTGTTTGCCTTGTTGTACTGGAGTTTGCTGTGGGGGGTATTGTGGGCCCCAGGAGTTGGAGGTGAACCAGGGGTGATGGGGGCACTTGGGGCATCAGGGGTGGAAGGGGAAGGTTTGCCTATCCTGTGTGTTTGGGGGAGGGGACAGTATGGATGTAGGGGTGGAGCAGGGAGGGGGCAGTGGATGGCGGATAGAGGCCAGGTGTTGCACCTGGTATATTGTATTGGTTCAACCGGTGCTTGGTGGAACAGTGTGCTCCTGAATGTGTGGTTACTGTTACCGAAACTTCAGTTGGTACAGGACCTGATGATTGAGGAGGGCATGGATTGTCTGCTTCTTACAGAAACATGGGTGGGAGAAGGGCCAATTCTGGTAGAAGGCTGGCTAGTAGACATGGGTTATGTGGGCTTTCGGGTAGATCATGGTGGGGGGGGGTGTTGGCTCTGGTGCGGGAAGTATTTTGGGTCCAGCGGGAGATGGTTGCAAGCCGGATGGGGTGAAGGGGGTATTTCTGTGAATGGAAAAGAGTGGTCTGAGAGGGTTGTTTTTGATATACTGTCCCCCAGGTGTTAGTTGGAGTGTGTGGGAGGTGTTAGTTGACTGTATTCTGGAGAAGGTGCTGGAATACAGGGATTTATTGGTGGTAGGAGATTTTAAAGTCCATGTGGATGTGCTGGGGAACATGGATCTATTGGTAGTGGGAGATTTTAATGCCCATGTGGATGTGCCAGGGGATGGGAAGTCATCCTTTCTGCTTTCCTCATTAGAAATGGGGGGTTTGACACAACTGGTTAGGGGTGTGGCACACTCAGTGAAGCACATGTTAGATCTTGTGTTTGGGAATGCGCAAATGTTGGCTCGAAGTGGGGTGGAGGTATTGGGGGTCCACTCCCTGCCCTTGTTGGACCATAGTTTGATTCTGTTTCACAGTCAATGGTCTGTGCCGACTTGCTGGGAACCTTCTGAGGGGAGGGGTTGAAAGACTGTAAGAGGGGAGGTGGATGTGGACAAATGGGGAGCAGTGGCCTTGGCAGCTCAGGAAGGAAGTCCAAATGGGTCAGTAGAGGCCATGGTGGAACAGTGGATTCGGGTGGTTTCGAAGGCCCTAGAAGAGGTGGCACTGGCATGTAAGGTGCTTGTATGGAATGCAAGACAGAATCCCTAGTTTTTGAAAGAGCTCTGATAGGAGAAGTGAGTGCTGCAATGGTTAGAATGGCATTGGTGTTGCTCCCAAGATGAGCATGATCGGGGAAACTGGCGGCGACTGGCAAATAAATATTGGCGACACGTCGTGGAAGCAAAGAAGCAATGCTTCTCATTGGAAATAGAGAACACGATGGATCAGCCTAGGGCAATCTTCCATGTAGTGTCCTGGCTTGTAGGATGGGGTACAACCTGAAGTGAATGAGGAAGATTTGGCATGATTTTGGCTGAGCTGGGCCTGGATAGGTTGGAGCCTTTCACCCGTGACGGATCAGAGGTTGAATATCCTTCTGTTGGGGGTTTGTGATACCTATTCCGGCCTGGACCCAGCCCTAATTGGATGTTTCAAGAGAGCGACACAGCCCATACACAACTGGTTATGGGAGCTTCTCAGCATGTCACTGCTGCAGGGCATGGTTCCGTGGTGCCTCAAGGAGGCAGTGATGACACTGTTCCCCAAAAAGGCAACAGGGGACATGAAAGATTGCAGTAACTTCTGTCCTATCTCCAATTTGTCCTTATTGGCAAAATTGATTGAGAAGGAGGTGGTGCTGCAAGTAGGTAGTTACCTGGAAGATTTCTCACTTTTGGATGTTGGCCAGAGTGGATTTCAGTTGGGGAATAGTGCTGAAACCTTGTTGGTTGCCCTTCTGGATCAGTTTTATGTCTAGATGGACAGGGGAATGTCAGTGCTCCTCATCTCCCTGGACCTGTCAGCAGTGTTCAATCTGGTTGAATGTGAGTTACTCCTGGAGTGGTGCAGAAATTGGGCATTGGTGGTAAGGTGCTCAAGTGGCTCAATTCCTTTATGGTGGATAGGCGTTTTCGTGTGCATGGAACTGTTGGCTGCTCGTCATTGCATTTTTGGGAGTGGGGGGTTCCTCAGGGCTCCCCATTGTCCCCCCTGCTAGTCAATGTCTATCTTCAATCTCTAGGGGCCTTGGTTTGCTTCTATGGGTTACAGTTGTATGCCTATAGTGATGACCTTCAGAACCTGGCACCCTTAAGTGGGGATCTAGAGGCAGAGGTAGAACGCCTTAATGAGTGCGTGGAACAGGTGTCGGTTTGGCTACAGAGTAGTGATTTAATGCTTAACGCCAATAAAACTGTCTGTCTGCGGTTTGGGGTACTTGAACAGTCTACTTTGCGGATGGTACCGACCATTGTAGGTTATGAAATCCCCTGGACAGAAAAACTAAAATCACTGGGGGTAGTCTTGGAGTGGGTGGGGTTGGAGAGCATCAGGTGAATTGGGTAATTCAATCCATCTGGCTACAACTAAGGCTGGCGTGCCAACTGCATCCATATCTAGACACCGCAGCACTGAGGATGGTGGTCCAGACACTTATACATCGGGCTCTGGATTACTGTAATGTATTGTATGTGAATCTGCTGCATGGTTGCTGATGGGCACAGGATAGAGGAAGAGAGCTTGGCCATTATTGTCTCAGTAGCACTGGCTGCCAGTGCAGCAGTGGGAGCTGTTTGAGCTGTTGGTTTTTGTGTTCCGTGTAATGCAGAACTCATGCCTGGGCTACTTGCGTGCCTTACTTGATTGGTATGCTCCATCACACCCCTTGAGGTCTTCACAGGCCCAGCTTTTGAACTTACCAGGATTGGAACAAGTACACAGGGTATGCAATTGGGAGAGTGCTTTCCGCATGACAGCCAGTGTAGAGTGAAATGCGCTCTTCCACATCTTCGGGCCCAGATGTCCTTGCTAACCTTTAGAAAGGCACTGAAAACCTGGCTATTTTTGTGAGGTTGAAGGGGGTTGTTGGTTTGGGGACAGGGGAAACAGTTCTGGTTTTGTTTTGATTACTGGGTTTTTTTGTATGTGCCTTTGGTATTTATTGGTTGCTATGTACCCCCTTTTGATTGACATTTTATGTCAGAAAGGTGGAAAAACATTTGTAAAGAAACAAAGAAACAAAAACTAAAAGGAGCAACTGCAAAGGTTAAGGGTTTACATCAGACCTGGGCGTCATTTAAGAATACTATCTTGGAAGCCCAGACTAAATGTATTCCATGTTTTAAAAAAGGTGGAAGGAAGGCCAAACAACAGCTAGCATGGCCTAAAGGTGAGGTCAAAGAGGCTGTTATAGCTAAAAAGAAAATCCTTCAGAAAATGGAAAAACTAGCCAAATGATGAAACAAGAAAAAGCATAAGTACTGGCAAGTTAAATGCAAGGCATTAATAAGGCAGGCAAAGAGAAAATTTGAAAAGAATCTTGTAGTGTAAGCAAAAGTGCTCAATAAAATCTGTTTCAAATATATTTGTAACAATCCACCAAAAAATCCCCAACAGTAATCAATCACCCAAGATCCTCAAAAATGCTACCGTGAAACACGTGTGTGGATTACCAGATAAGTGTTAACTTTCAAATGGAGAGTTTATAAGTTTGTGTTTTAAATTAATTCAAAAAGAAATAAAAAGGGACATGTACTGTACAGGAGGGGGTTTTCAAATATCCTCCTCCCACGGTTTATGCCCGACAAAAATAATTAAAGATTAAGGAGGGGGTGTTTCACGGTATCATTTTTGAGGATCAAATATATTTGTAGCAAAACACCTTTGAGAGAGTCAGTTGGACCATTAGATGATGAAGGGGTTAAAGATACACCGAGAGAGGACAAGGCCATAGTGGAGAGACTGAATGAATTCTTTGCTTTAGTCTTTACTGAAAAAGATATAGGAAAATTATCCATGTCATAAATGATATTTAAAGGTGATGTATCAGAGGAATTGAAGCAGATCTTGATAAATCAGAAAGATGTAATAGAGCTAATTGATAAACTAAAAGGTGAGAGAACTGAAATATGAGATTGTAGAACTACATCTGCGATCTATCATTAAAATCATCTGTAGTACCCAAAGATTGATGAGTGGTCAATGTAATGACAATTTTTAAAAAGGGTTCTGGAGTGATATAGGAAACTACAGACCAGTGATCCTGACATCAGTACTGGGCAAATAGCAGAAACTATTATAAAAAAAAAATTACTGAACATGTAGATAGTCATGGTTTAATGGCAGAAAACCAACATGGATTTAGCCAAGGAATGTCTTGTTTCACCACTTACTTTTTTTGAAGGTGTGAATAAATAGGTAGATAAAGGTGAGTCAGTTGATATAGGGCCTGATTCTGGAATGCAGGTTGCGGGGCAGGACATGCAGCCCTACAAGCATCCGGGCCCAATTCCCCCTCCGGCTCTCCCTGTACATCCTGAGCATCAGGATGGGGAGAGCCGGCGGGAGACGGGAGGAGACGGGAGGAGGCAGGATCTGGGCAGAGCTGAGGCGGGCCAGCCCAGCAGGATGTACAGGGCCAATTCAGGTCACGGCTCTGTACATCTTGCTGGGTCAAAGAGTACGTGCTGCTTATCCATCTCAAAGGTGGAATAAGCAGCACAAATTCAATGATTGGGCCCGGGAATCCCCCCCCCTCCCCCCGAGGCTGGGGCTGGGTGCAGGGGGTCCCTGCCACCCATTCCAGGTCCCAGCGGGTGGTGTGAAAAGGAAAGCTGAAGCCACGAAAGTCGGAGGTGCCTTCAGGAAGGATGTTCCTGGGCCATGGGCTCGATTCTGTGCACCATGGGCACATTTTGTTCCTGCGGTCCAGAATCGAGTCCAAACAGGCCCATCTTCTTTGGGAATGTCCAAATAGCCTGGGTGGCCCCCTGCCTGAATCAGGTTCATAGTGTAAATTGATGTTCATAGTTACCACCAGTTGAATTTTCCAAGTTAATCTACCCTGTTCATTGTAAGTGCATTTACTGCACAATACTGTTGTATGTAAACCGCGCTGATTTTTAAGAGTGCGGTATATAAGAACAATAAATAAATAAATAAATAGTGTATCTGGATTGTCAGAAAGGCTTTGACAAAGTCTCTCATAAGAGACTCTTGAGGAAATTAAAAAAGACATGGGATAGGAGGCAATGTACTATTGTGGATTAGGAATTGGTTGAAAGATAGAAAACAGAGAGTAGAACCAAACGGCCAATTTTATCAATGGAGAAAGGTGAATAGTGGAGTACTCCAGGGATCTGTGTTGCACCCGCTGCTTTTTAACATATTTATAAATGACCTGGAAATGGAATAACGAGTCAGATGATCAAATTTGCAGATGATACCAAATTATTCAAAGTTGTTAAACACAAGAGGATTGTAAAAAATTGCATGAGGACCTTGACAAATTGGGAGACTAGGTGTCCAAATGGCAGATAACATTTAATGTAGACAGATGCAAAGGCATGCACTTAGGGAAGAACAATCCAATTATGTGATGCAAGGTTCCACATTAGTAACCATCACCCAGGGAAAAGATTTGGGTATCATCATGGATAATTTATTTATATTCTCTGCTATTCTGCATCAGTGTGGTTTACATTGAACAAACTGAAATTACATTGAACAGGGCATTATAACTTGGAGATAACTATTTTACAGGGAACATGGGCTATGGAGGGTTAAGTGGCTTGCCCAAGACCACAAGGAGCACCTGTGTGACTAGAAACCCCAGTCCTTCCGGCCCAAGGTTGCTGTCCTCTAGTGGGATTTGAACCCCTGACCTTCTGGCCTGAAGTACCTTGCACAACCACTAGGCCACTCCTCCACTGAAATCCTCTGCCCAGTGTGCAGCGGTGGCTAAGAAAGCAAATAGAATGCTGGGAATCATAAAGAAAGAAATGCAGAATAACCGAAAGGATATTAGAATGCCTTTGAATTGTTCCTTGGTGTGATCACACCTTGAATATTGTGTGCAGTTCAGGTTGCCATATCTTAAAAAGGATATAGCAGAATTAGAAAAGGTACAGAGAAGAGTGCAAAAACAGTAAAGAGGATGGAAGGATATCCCTATGAGGAAAGGCTTAAAAGGTTAGCGCTCTTCAGCTTGGAAAAGAGATGGCTGAGAGGAGATATGATAGAGGTCTATTAAATAATTAATGGAATAGAACGGATAAATGTAAATCAGTTTTCACTCCTTCAAAATTAGAAAGACTAGGGGACACACAATGAAGCTATAATGTAGCACTTTTAAGACTAACCGAAGAACATATTTTTTCACTCACTGCATAATCAAACTCTGGAATTCCTTACCAGAAGATGTAGTAAAATCTATTAGTGTAGCTGGATTTATAAGAGATCTGGACATGTTCCTGGAGGAAATGTCTATAAACTACTATTAAAGAGGACTAGGGAAATCCACTGCTTACCCATTGGACAAGCAGCATGGAATCTGGATAGCTTTTGGGAACCCAACAAGTACTTGTGATCTGGACTGGCCACTGTTGGAAACAGGATATTGGGCTTGATGGACCCTTGGTCTGACCCAGTATGGCATATCTTATGGGCCCGATATTTGAAAGGCATTTACATGGTTTACAGACTTGTAAACCATGTAAATGCCGCTGAACGGGATATTCAACAACACTAATATGGTTAGTGCCGCTGAATATCCCTATCTCCTGTATGTGCCCTGATGCTAACTGCTTAGCTTCAGGGCGTGTTGTGGACATTTCAGGGAGGAGCCTAGACGGTGACAGTTGCTAATCAGGTAGCCGTAATATTGCATCGCTACCTGGTTAGCGACCTGTAGGTAAAAATAGGCAAAACAAAAGCTGGCCTAGTTTTATCCGTGGGAGCTAACCGGGCAGTGTTGCGATATTACCGCTACCCAGTTAGCGTCCGTTGCTCCAGGGCATGTGCGGCGATCCTGGATATTCAATGCCAGAGCCACATATGACCCCGGCATTGAATATCTGGAGTTAGAGGATGGCTATGCGCCCTAGTGATGCATAGTTGGCTCAATTCAATATCGGGCCCTATATTCTTATGTTCTACAACCAATGAAACAAGCTACCAGGGTCCTCTAATATAGCAAGCAGAGAAAGTAACATAAGAGGTATTTTTATGATTAGAATGGCAAAATTACTTATAAAAAGATGGGTAAAATAATTACTCTGTGACTTGAAGGCATACTGGCATATTACATTTTTGACAATGCAGAAATCCAGGAATGAAAGAAAGTCAAGAACCCTGTGACCCGATAAAGTGAAAGTGGGACCAACCAGAGCAATGGAATATGTTGATTGCTCAGTTCCATCTGCCTCCTGGATAATCATTTCTCCTTGCCCCATCCCAGCTGATCAATTCAAAATGGAATACCCGTGTAGTTTTTGCCATTCATAGGGTATTTTTCAAAGTCCTTTCCAAATGCAAAGCAGTGCTTTACCCAAACTTTTATAAAACTGTCCTCGCCATAAGCAGGTAAAGTTCTGCATGCCTGTAAGCCCACAGGTTTACCCACTGTTAGAGCAGGCATTTCCTGGGATAGGTTTGTGGCAAGGCTAGCATTTACATGCAGACCCTTGAAAATTCAAGCATATGTGTGCATCTAGAGAATGTATGAACCTCAAATAGCAGGTGAAAATGTGTGTGTACAGTTTTATTTTCCTGTAGTGATTTTCAAAGTGAAAATAAGCACCTGCTTGGGTTTTGTAAATCTGACTGAGCTCACATAGAAATGTGCAGGGCATTTTAGAAGGGATGTCCAAGTGCAGTCCGGGACATCTAAGTGAGAACATCGGAAACAAAAAGCAGGGACATGATTCCACAAATGCGAACATGCCCAATATGGATGCAGGCTTGAGGCGGCCTGGTATCTACATAGATATTCCCAGAACCATATTTCAGAAACTAAATGTCTAGGGTAGTGTAATGGCTTAGAAGCAGAGCAGCCTGGGTTTGAATCTTGCTACTGCTAAAATTTATTTTTATGCTCTTATATACCGTGCTATTCTGCATCAGTGTGGTTTACATTGAACAAACTGAAATTACATTGAACAGGGCATTATAACTTGGAGATAACTATTTTACAGGGAACATGGGCTATGGAGGGTTAAGTGGCTTGCCCAAGACTACAAGGAGCACCTGTGTGACTAGAAACCCCAGTCCTTCCGGCCCAAGGTTGCTGTCCTCTAGTGGGATTTGAACCCCTGACCTTCTGGCCTGAAGGTACCTTGCCCCAACCATTAGGCCACTCCTCCACGCCAATTGTACTGGGGATGATAGAGTGCTTTCATCTCTACACACTGTGGAGGTTTTTCAGCCAAAACAAGCACTGTTTGTGCTTAAAAAGAAGGTCTAAACTTAGATGCAAGGCTGGACCTCCATAATGTTTCTGAAATCAAGTGGGGATGTCCAGGTTCCTAGGAATGCCTCCATCATTCCCCTGTTCAGACTTTGACATCCTCATGCTAGGGATGTCTCCAGAGCCAGCTTTGGATATCTGTATGCTGCTTTTGGGCATCCAAAACATGAATAGGGCTTCTAAAATAACCCCCCATAGTAAAATGTATGCATGTACTTTTTACTAATGCAGGAAGCTGGACCCCCATGATGTCCAGCTTACCTTCTATAAAGGAATCTGAATTTAGGTACGTGAGTTTTTTGGAAGTCTGCCACTCTCTCTTTCTCTACACCAGGACAGGTTTGGGAACCACTATTACAGTGCATATACGGCCTGCAGGTTTAGTCGAAGGAGAGTAGAATATCCATTTATAGGAACGTGTGCAATTATTTCTTCCCCACAGGTCGCGCTTGATACTGCAGATGATGACGCCAGCACACCAGACATGGAAAGCCAGCAGCAGTTTGATGATTTGTTTGGGCTCACCCAGGCTGTTGGGCCTGCAGACAAAGAAATGACTGACAGCAGCAGTGCAAATGATGCCCTCAAGCCCGATTCCAGCAGCCATCAGGACATCACAGTCAGCGCTGAGTCAAACAGCCTGGAAGACCACAATAAAGCCCAGCCTGACGTGAGTGTGGAAAACGACAGCCACCCCAACGAGCATGCCAGCAACGAAAGCAATGAGGCCACAGCAATCCCTTCAATAAATGACAGCAATGAAGCGACTGAGAACCAGGAAAAGTCACTGGAACATAACAGTGATGAAAGCAAGGAGGCTATCATTTAAACTAAAGACAAGACACATGGGGTCTGATGTTCAGCACATTTTACCCTAAAAGCAAAAGGGAAGATTTCAGGCCAGCAGAACGCAGTAATCAATGTTTCTTCCTAATATGTGAAAAGAATAACATTTCCCTCCAGTACTTGTTTATTTATGAAAGAATTTCTTGTATTCTACACCTGTTAAAAAAATCATTTGAAAACAAGACAAACTGAGTTTGGGAATAATGATAGTAGATCATAATTCTGAGCGGTGGCAGCAGCTGGCATTAGCAACATCTTCAGTAACCACAAAACAGACATGTGATGGCCACCGTCTTTCCATAATGCAAGCCCTGTCGCTGCATAGTTTGATATTACGTCTGATTGCTATAGAAAATGCAGGGAGAAATAAAAAAAGAGTTGTTTTACAATCTTTCAAATCAATGTTACCTCTTATGATACTGTAATTTGATATTCTCTAAATCACATTGTATATTTTGCTCTGGTTTTTAATAAGTTGATTAAAACTTCCAATACAATTTTATCAAGGTGTGGTCAATGAGATTCTATGGCAGTAGATAAGGTCTGACGTGAATCATTTAAAGCCAAAAACTGAACACATTTGGAGGTAACTTTATAAAGCATTTTCAATCCTATGTGGAAAATTGCTTTTAGAAAATTACATGAGGAGATATATATATATATATATATCTTTTTGAGTCAGCTTTAAATCTCTTAACTTGGGTAGTGGGTTGTTGCAGGCCAAGCAACTCCTTCCACTCCCTTCTTCCCCCCAACACTTGCCCTTCCTAGCTACCCTTCAACTCTGTTATCTCCATTTCCTCTTTCTTATATATGCAGTGAAGTTCCTTTCTTCCTATTTCTTTGATTAGAAGAATTTTGTAAATGTGGTAGATCAAATAAAAATAAAAATAAACATAAGCATAAACATAAACATACATGTAAAAAGTAGGCACGCCGAAAGATAGCACGTACTTTCACACAATGTATTTCTTGGTACTCCTGGGGCATAATTTGGGCAGGAAAGGCCAGATTTGCAATTTATGTGTCAATATATGTGTGTCCTTTTTTAAATACGTGCATGCACGCATCAAATACATGCACATATTTGTACCAGCTGGCCGGTATTATGCCATCACCTCTGGTTCTCCACTTCCACTCATTTCCCCTTGTCCTGTGGTGTTCCCCGAGGTTTGATTTTGGCCCACCTTCTCTTCAACATTTTATTTGCCCCCCTAGCCACTCTAATCCAACAGCATGGGGTCTCAGCAAATGATATCCTGCTGCTCTTTCATATGCACCTGACCTCTCTGGATCTCACTGTCATAAATTCCTGTCCTTCCCAGGTTGCTCTTTGGCTGCGTTCCAACCGCCTAAAGCTGAATCCTTCAAAAACCTCTGCCATCTGGCTTACTGGATCCTCTATGGCTCCCTCCATGGCCTCCTCATTTGATGGCTATCTCAGCCCCTTAGTCCCCTCACTCAAGTATCTTGGTGTCATTCTTGACAGTGGCCTCACTTTTCAGGACCAGATCAGTGCTGTGGTCAAACGTTCTTTCTTCGCCCTTCATCAGATTCATTCCGTTCACTCAACTCCTTCGTGATTCCGCTATCGCTACTCTGCTTCTGGTCCTAGTCATATCCCATCTAGATTACTGCAATATTGTTTATGCCGGCCTCCTGAACTATCAGATTAAGCACCTACAAATGATCCAGAACACACCCATTTGCATACTTCACCATGCTACCAAATTCAATCATGTCTCCCCTCTGCTCATCAGGTCTCACTGGTTAATTCTTACATATCAGATCCAATTCAAACTTCTTACCTTATTTCACAAGACCTTGCACACTGGTACCCCCACTTTTCTATCCTCTTGCATTATTCCCCAGGCTCTAATATGACTTCTTCGATCCATTCATGCTAATCAACTCCATCTCCCTTCTCCCTCACATGCCCATTACGAATCTACCCAGAATTTTACTTTTTATTTTCTGGGTCCCAGCCTTTAAAATTCACTCCCTGCTTATCTCCACCTGGAACTCTCCTTCTCTAGATTCAAATCTCTCCTCAAGACCCATCTGTTTCAATTAACTTTCAATTTACCTTCACAGGCCACCCAGAATTATGCCTCCCCCCTCCCCTGTTAATGGCTCTTCCACCCCTTCTTCTTCTGCACTTCTGTTGTATATCATTTTCTTACCTTTACTACAATTTTATTGAAGTTCTTTTCTTTTTCTCGTAATTGTTTTTATTTTACACCGCTCTGTTGTTCCAAAGGATGGTATATCAAGTTTTAATAAACCATAAACCAGTTTGCGTGGGAACATATGTGCACCGATGGGGATAGTTCTAGATGCCTATTTTATGTTGCCTTTATAAAACTAATACAAGATCCCCAGTTTAAAAAATAAATAATGAAACTAAATCACACAAACATCCTCTGTATATATTTGACCATAAAAGAACCATCAATAATGGGAGAAGCCAATGTGTGAATAATTGTGAACCAGCTACTAAGATCTATTATTCATTTCATCATCGGCCTATTTAATAGTCCATAGAAGTTCTCTCCTTTGTTTTAAATCAATATAATATGTAAGTGACTTTAGCATAACCTGATTCCAAACTTAGTTTTTGTCCAGGTACTCCATTGATAACTACCACTACTACTTATTTGTGTAGTACTACAAGACATATACAGTGCTGTACAGAGGCATGTATGAGACAGTCTCCATCTTCCAAGCACTCATATTGCCGCATTTCGATTTCGCCAACTCAATTCTACAAGGTCTCCCACAATCCACCCTAAGCTCTCTTCAACTTGCCATGAATACTGCTGCAAGGATTCTACAAGGAGCGGCCAGGAGTGATCATGTGACGCCAATCCTCAAACAGCTTCACTGGCTCCCGATACAAGGCAGACTCGAATTCAAAACCCTAGTCCTTACATACAAGGCCATCCACGGTTTATCTGCAAACTCAATAATCGATCTCACACAAACACTACCACCAACAAGATCCAGAAGACAAATAGCGATAAACACCCTAATAATACCGAAGGCCATAACAACGTGTAGCCGATCAACAGCGAACAGAGCCTTCATGTTCTGTGCCCCAAAACACTGGAACTCCCTACCACCCGAAATTCGTGCTATAACTAACATAGGCCAATTCAGAAAGGCCCTCAAGCATAACCTATTCATCAAATACTACCCTACATAAAGCTTCCCCTCTCAAGCATAACCTAATCAACAAATATTACCCTACATAAATTCAAAAATATTCACTACAATCTTAACCACTTTGCCTCCTTTCACAACCCCCACAGTCAACATCATATAAATACCTCTTTCATGTTATCAAATTAACAGACCAACATTCTATGTATATAGTTTTACCCCATATTATCCAAGTTTATCGAATCCAAGTTTATCTTCCTGTTTTATGTAAAACCGAGCAGCCTGTTGTTCTGGTCTTTGGTTATCTGTAAACCGCGCTGATTGTAAATAGCGCGGTATATAAAAAATTGTAATAAATAAATAAATAAATAAATAAGAGCTTACAGTCTAGTCAATACAGACAACACAACTGGGAACTAGAATATATCTAGGGCAATGCCCCTCAACCTTTTTTATTTTGTGGCACACTTTATGACTTTTTCATTCCTTGTGGCACACAAACCAAATTTTGCATGAGCCTCAGGGCCCAGTCTCTCCCAAAAGCAGAGGGAGAACAGCATCTTCGAGCACCTCCTATACCAGATTCCATCTCACATCTGAACATAGAGGGCAGCAGGTCATGTGAGAGGGCAGGGCTCCATGCATTCAGACACCAGACTGAAGCCAGCAGAGGAGACACACAGGTAAGACGTGCTGCTGTCCTACCAATGGGAGGGAGGAGGGGGTCAGATTTCTGGTGAGTGAGTCTGTTCCCTGAAGTGCTAGTTCCTGAGCAATCAGTTCAGTTTGGCTGGGAGGATAAGGGAATTCCAGTGGATTCTCTCCACGTAAAGCACATTCTTTAAGTTTTCTTACTACAGAATATTTTTAGGTTCACTACAAAAGCCTCAAGCCTGATGGGTATGTCCTGCCTGCAACAAAATGGATTATGTAGCAGAGACCAATCGGATTAGCTATGACAATCGAGCTGTTCCCAACATGTAGATTCTTTGTAGGGGATAGGTTCCAGTCAGAGATGTTGCACTGGGTTCCAGCTTACTCCAAGGAACACCGAGCTACAAGATCACAAATTACAGTTGCTAACCTGAAAATAAAATGTGTTTTCCTGCATCTGGGATAGAACAGAAGGAGGATGGAGCAGGAGCTTTTTGTTGATCTGGAGTGTTGGGTCCTTTCAGTCATACTCCTTTCCTACTGTCCTGAAATGATGTTTGCTCCAAGCTTATCCTGTTCTCTGCTTGGGAGGAGATTTTTATTATTTATTCATTTGGACAGTTTTGTATACCACCTTAATCTTCAATCAAAGTGGTCACAACACAATTGGGGGATACATTTAACACGAGGGGATATGAGACACATACAATAACACTTACAGGGAACATGGGCAATGGAGGGTTAAGTGGCTTGCCCAAGACCACAAGGAGCACCTGTGGGACTAGAAACCCCAGTCCTTCCGGCCCAAGGTTGCTGTCCTCTAGTGGGATTTGAACCTCTGACCTTCTGGCCTGAAGTAACTTGCTCCAACCACTAGGCCACTCCTCCCTCACAGGAGGTGGGATTGTACCAGGAAGCAGATGGCTATTCTCAAGGGTACTGGCCAATTAAGGTGAGGCAAATGCATCATGAACCCATATCTAGCCACATTTCTGGCTGTAATTACCAAGGCACACCAAGGACTTTCCCAAGGCACACTAGGTTTCCCCAACCCACTGTTTGAGAAGCACTGATCTTGGGGAATGATAAGAAGTACATGATATTCTGTTACATGAATCAAATTTCATATCAGTAAGACTTATCTGCATTTCTGCTGCTGTTATCCAGTTTTGTAAACCGCTGAGTTGCTTGCCTGTGGGTGGTTATCAGCAATATACCAAATGGTTCCAATAAATAAATACATGTTTCCTCCCGAGTCCCAGATAAACATAGCCACAATATTCACAATCCTGACATGGACTCATGTCTTATAAGATCTGTATCAAAGTTACGGTCTTGATGGTCTCAACAAGTCAACATTCTTAAGGTAAGCGTTTTTCACTGCAAATCTTAAACTGAAAAGATGGTGCCAGGACATTTAACTCAATCATATGACCACATTCAGCCAATCAAAACTCAGAACAGTCAAACCAATGCTAGACAGGGGCGGCCCAAGGGGGGTGCGGGGCCATGTGCGGAGACTCGGTGCGGGGCCTCATTTGCATAAGGGTCCTCATTTGCATAAATATTTGCATAATGTTACCATACACGAACTTTTAGTAAACATGCCTCTTAATGAGTGTATGAATAAAGAAAGACTAAAAGACTTCTACATTACTATAATCCAGTGCCAACCGCCAGACACATTAGGAACTACTACAAACACTGCCCATTTAGAACCCATAGCAAACCCGCCGTATCCTAACAGCACTACCAGGACTCATAAAGCACCATACCCTAACTATCAAAAGGAAACCCTGCAAATATTAAACCAATACATTTCAGAGAACAACAATACATGACCTACTGGGGAAAGAGAACAAGTGGCAATGTCAAATAGGAATTACATAAACAGAATACCTCAGCTCAGTTACACATGAACAGAACATAAACCATCACCAAACAAGGAATCACAATTTAGAAACAGGAAGACAATAATTAAACTGGGAATCCCAAAAGCCAAACTTGGAATGTACAACACTGTAGAAATAAAACTATACATTAATTTGCTCTTGTACTAAACAAAGCGCAGACGTTAATGATGCACATTTCCCAGAGCTGACATATTCCAATTAATAAATTCAAAATAAAGAGATATTTTTCTACCTTTTGTGCATTTTTTTTCAGCTGCAATTGCTCCAGCCACTTTCTTCTGGTTTCTTCATGTCTTCCGCTAATTCTTCATCGTCTGCTGTCCATTTGTCTTTTCTTCTCTCTTCTAGTTTTTTTCCATTCTCTCTCTACATCTGCTTTAACATACTAATCTTTCTCCTTTTCCTCTTTCCTCATTCCTATTTCATCCACTCAAATTTTACCCCTCCATCCTCAATCCCCACTTACTCTCCCAATATCCGGACAATTGTAGATTTGTCTTCCTTCCCACACAAAATATTTTTCCCTCTCCATTTCACTCTCCCAGCTCCATCCCATTCTAATCCTCCCCCAACATCAGCTCCATTCTAGTTCCAGTCCCACCCAGCATCCGCTCCCTTCTAGTCCCCGCATCAGCCCATTTCCAGTCCTAGCCCCCCATAAGCCCATTTCCAGTCCTAGCTCCCCCATCTATTTGCAGTCCCATCCAAGTCCCTCCATCAGCTCATTTCCAATCCCAGCCCCCCATGAGCCCATTTCTAGTCCTTTCCTAGCCCCACCATCAGCCCATGTCAAATCCTAGCTCCCCTCCACTCAGCCCATTTCCAATCCAAGCCCCCCATGAGCCTACTTCCAGTTCTAGCCCCTTCATGAGTCCATTTCAATCCAAACCCCCACCACAGCCCATTTCCAATCTTAGCACCCCCCAACAGCCAATTTCCAGTCCTATTCTAGCCCCTCCATCAGCCCATTTCCTGTCCTAGCCCCCCCCCCTCACCCATTTCCAGTCCTAGCTCCCTCCCCCTCACAACCCATTTCCATTCCAAGCCCCCGTCCCCATCAGCTATTTGCAGTTCAAGCCCTCCTTCCACTCAGCCCATTTCCAGTCCTAGCCTCCTCATAGCCCATTACTAGTCCTAACCCCCCATCAGCCCATTACGTCCTAACCCCCCATCACCCTATTTCCAGTCCTAGCCCATCAGCCTATTTCCAGTCTTAGCCCCCCTCCCATAGCCAATTACCAGTCCTACCCCCCCATCAGCCCATTTCCAGTCTTAGCCCCCCATAGCCCATTACCAGTCCTAACCCCCCCATCACCCTATTTCCAGTCCTAGCCCCCCCATCAGCCTATTTCCAGTCTTAGCCCCCCCCCATAGCCAATTACCAGTCCTACCCCCCCCATCAGCCCACTTCCAGTCTTAGCCTCCCCCCCCATGGCCCATTACCAGTCCTAACCCCCCCCCCCCATGGCCCATTACCAGTCTTAACCCTCCCCCCCATCAGCCCATTACCAGTCCTAACCCCCCCCCCCGGCCCATTACCAGTCCTAACCCCCCCCATGGCCCATTACCAGTCCTAACCATCCCCCCCCATCAGCCCACTTCCAGTCTTAGCCCCCCCCATTGCCCATTACCAGTCCTAACCCCCCCCATCAGCCCATTTCCAGTCCTACCCCCCCATGGCCCATTACCAGTCCTAACCACCACCCCCCACCATCAGCCCACTTCCAGTATTAGCCCCCCCATAGCCCATTACCAGTCCTAACCCCCCCCATCAGCCCATTTCCAGTCCTACCCCTCCACTTCCAGCCTTAGCCCCCTCCCCATAGTCAATTACCAGTCCTACCCCCCCATCAGCCCACTTAGCCCCCCCATAGCCCATTACCAGTCCTAACCCCCCCCATCAGCCCACTTAGCCCCCCCATAGCCCATTACCAGTCCTAACCCCCCCCAACAGCCCATTACCAGCCCTAACCCCCCCCCCATCAGCCCATTACCAGTCCTAACCCCCCCCCCCAGCCCACTTAGCCCCCCCCCATGGCCCATTACCAGTCCTAGCCTCCACCCCCCCATGGCCCATTACCAGTCCTAACCCCCCCCATCAGCCCTCTTAGCCCCCCCCCCCATAGCCCATTACCAGTCCTAACCCCCCCCCATCAGCCCACTTCCAGTCTTAGCCTCCCCCCCATGGCCCATTACCAGTCCTAACCACCACCCCCCCCCAGTCCTAACCAGCCCCCCCCCGGCCCATTACCAGTCCTCACCACCCCCCCCCCCATCAGCCCACTTCCAGTTTAGCCTCCCCTCCCATAGCCCATTACCAGTCCGAACCACCCCCCCCCCCCCTATCATTCCAAATTAAAAAAAAAAAAAACCAAACTGGCTGCTTCTGCCGCGGCAGCATCAAGAGCTCTGCCGCGGGGCCCCCCCCTGCCCGGCAGAGCCTCCGTGCAACCTCAGCAGCTTTCTTCATGTCCAAAACGCAGGCTTCTTTCAGAGCCGCGAGAGTTTCTTTTCTCGCGGCTCTCTTAATCCCGCGGGGCTGATGGGAAATCCCATCACCCTCGGCGGGATTAACAGAGCCGCGAGAAAGGAAACTCTCGCGGCTCTGAAAGAAGCCCGCGGTTTGGACATGAAGAAAGCTGCTGAGGATGCACGGAGGCTCTGCCGGGCAGGGGGGGGCCCCGCGGCAGAGCTCTTGATGCTGCCGCGGCAGAGCTCTTGCTGCTGCCGCGGCAGAAGCAGCCGGTTTGGTTTTTTTTTTTTAAACTTGGGATGCTGAAGAATGTTTTTTGCGCGGGGCCCCCTGAAACGCGGGACCCTGTGCAAAAAACATTCTTGCTCAATGGACGGGCCGGCCCTGATGCTAGACATTTGATATCTAAACTGAGTCCATTTGTAGTTACGGTATTTAAATATCGTATTCACCATTGCTCTCTATAATACTAAAGTAGTTTCCATCTTCTTTATTATTTTATTCAATTAAAATTATTGATCATTATTTATATACTGCCTTTCTACCATTCAAAGTGGTTTACAGCGAACCAACAAACCTAGAGCATGATTTTACAGCAATGATGAAATGAATGGTAGCTCTTAGTATGTGGAAATTTTCCTATTACTCCCAGCCAGCCACCCCCTCTCCTCCTATCCCTCCCCCCACCACCACATCTGCATTAATGATTAATACTGCCGTGGGAATATTTTCCTTTGTTCCTGTAGCTGTGCTGTGCTGTGCCGACGCCACAGGCATTTTTAGCAGGCATACAGTTATAGTCAACATTATTGGCACATTTGCATTTTAGGTATGCTGTGTACAATATCTTGAGAAATAATTGGAAATACTCATATTCCAACTGTATGTCATCATAATATTTTAATAGTATGTTCCAAGGTATACAACGACAAAAAGATATCTGTGCAACTTAGATGTAGTAATTTCTGAGAAAAAAAACAACAATATATGATCTGAACAGGATTAATGGCATCCTTCACTAATATTTGGTTGCACAACCCCTGGCAGTGATGACAGCCTCCAGCTTCTTGTAGCCATCTATAAGTATCGTAAATCTGTCTGCAGATAGTTTCTCCCACTCTTCAGCAGCGATTTGTTCCAGCTCATGAATGTTTCCAGGATTCCTTTTATTAATGGTAGATTTCAACTCTCCAAAAGTTCTCAATTGGACTGAGATCAGGACAGATTTTAAAAAGTCCATTTTTTCCTTTTTAACCATTCTTTTATACTTTTAGATGTATGATTGGGTGATTGACTGCTGGAGGACCCATGATCTTTGACCCAGACCTAGCTTTCTGCCACTAGGTAGCACATTTCACCCTCAAAAACCTTGATAGTCCTCTGACTTTATGGTTCCTTTAATACGTTACACACCTGCAGTTCCTGAGGCAGCAAAACAGCCCCACAACTTTATGGAACCTCCATCATATTTAAATGTAGCCAGTATGTTTTTTTTTAACATATAAGCTTCATTTCTTCACTCGTAAATGTATTGCTGGTCTGCATTGCCAAAAAGCTCAAGTTTGGTTTCATCTGTCCACAGAACATTTTCCCAGAAAGATTTTGGTTTCTCAAGATGGGTTTGGGCAAAAATCAGACGTGCCTTTTTATGTCTGTCTTTGAGCATTGGAGTCCTTCACTCATGAAGTCCATCTTTATTTAGAGCATGGCATATGGTGCGGGTAGAGACCACCACTCCAGATTGCAACAGGTCAGCCTTAGGCTCTTTGGATATTCTACATGGTGTTTTTGCCACAGTTTGCAATGACCTTCGAAGACTTCTTGGATTAATTTTCCTCTTCCCACCATATCCTAGGAGATTATTGACAGTTCCATGAGGAGAAAACTTCTTAATAACATTGCAAACTGTAGACACAGGAATCCCAAGTTCTTGGAGATGGCCTTGTACCACTTTGAAGTTTGATGTTTGGTGATAATGACTGATGGTCTCAGGCAGCTCTCTTGTCTTCACCATTGTGAAAATGGAACAGGGAGTGAATGTGGCCATTTTAAACATTAGAGCTATCTTTCATTGGTTGATTCAAGTCATGTGAGTGCTACAGTGGGAATGTGGTTGTTCTGTTCAAACTGATTTGAATTGTTTATAAGGATGCCAATAATCATGTCCTCACGAGTAATACCAAAAACCACAAAGGAGAAAAATATCCAAACAATCAAGCAAAACCCCTTTAACATTTGTTCAAAACCCCTATCATGGGCATCAAAATCATAATTAACTGAAAAAACCTTCAGAATTTAAGTTATTTGCCAGATCATTTGCCATGAGAGGAAACCTCTCCTGTAGCAAACACTCCTTGAAACATGGTGCTATGTCGTGGTGTGATTTAGTGGTATGATTTACTTGAAGAAGCTTACAGGTAATGACTGTTTTGTTTGCCCGAGCCTGGGGGATGAAAGCGGCACTCATTTGTAAAAGCTTTTGGAGGAGAGTCTAGCCTACCTCACAATAACATGCTGCTTCCTGGATTGAGGCTTTTAACAAACAGGTCTTCATTGCTTTATCTGTTGGACAAGTTATACCGGGGGAGGTGGGTTGTGTTGTGCAATTCCCCTCGATTTTTTACTATTATCACTAATAGTTTTGAGCTGTGTGTTAGGCTCATAAGAAAAAAATAAAAGGAGTGTTTGCTACGAGAGGTTTCCTCTCATGGCAAATGAAGCGACAAATAAATTAGATTCTGAAGGTTTTTTCAGTTAATTATGATTTTGATGCCTATGATAGGGGTTTTGAACAAATGTTAAAGTGTGGCAGGCTATGGCCTAGCATGGCCTGCTACTATGAAAGGCCTGTAAGTTAGGCCTGGATCCTAACTCCCATTATAGCTAGAAAAAGAACCAAAAATCTGTGAAAAATGAGAAAACTGTTTTAAACTGCTTAATAAGAAGTTTTTATGGATTCATAAGTCTTCTATTATTCTCTTGTGTGTGAAAGAACAGAAATGTTTCAATATATGCATTCCTGGAGCTAGGGATAACCTTGCAGTAGAGAAGTAACGAAATCAAGAACTGCACCATTGTTAGAGCAATCCTAAGGGAGGGGGCCGGTTGCTAGGCTCCGGAGGGATTTCTGATTGGACAAATGAAGGGAATGTAAAACCAATGAGAAGTTTGCATGTATCGAGTTGGAACCAATAGAAAGTTCTCATGTATCAAACTGAAAAAGAGGTATAAATGGTTATGTCTCTGTATAAACTTTTGCTCAGTTCCTTTTGAAGCTTTGACTGACTGGGCCTGTGCACAATAAACTGGCCTGGACCCTGTCAATTGACTCCTGGACTTATTCATTGATTGCACTTTGCTACAGCAAAAGGAGTTTTGCTTGATTGGTTGAATAATCATGTCCTGGCAATGTCCCAGTTTTTAGATTTGCTACTATTTGCTTTTTAAATTGGTCTTGTTTTATTTGATTCTTGTATGTGTCAAATTTGTGTGCATATATAGTCCAAAGCCATTTCACTGGACACTTTTTTTTAGGAGATATTGGACATTAAGGGGTTGAACTGCAAGTGTGCCAATAATGTTGACCACAACTATAAAAACACTTCCTGTCTCTAGCAATGAAGTGCTTGTCTTGGCCTTTTAAAAACGCAGTGCTGCCAGCGACTTCATCATAGCACAGCTGTGGCAGTGAAGGAAAATGCTCCTGTGGTTGTGATAAACATTAGTGCTGCCGCTTTCCATCAGTAGAGGCCAGAGAGTGAACAGAGCTGCAGCAGGATAAAGGCAGGCACAGAGTCTACAGCATGAAGATCTGGACTTCGGAGCCTGTGTTTCTCTTTTTTCAGTGTTCCACAGCTCACAGTGTCTGTTTTTGGAGTTTTCCATTTTGATTTTTGTCTACATATTTGTTTCTAATTTGCAGTCTGTGATGGGGTCTATAGAGTGCTGCCCATCTCTCTCCAGAAGGATTATCAACAGGCCCCTTTAAGAGAGCCTGCAGCCCAGAGTTCAAGGCAGGGAGGGCATGGCTCCTAGGAAGAGATTAAAAAAACGTCAGGCTGCAGGAAGGAGAGAGGCCTATACAGGGCTGGTGTTACCCATTAAGTGGGGTAAGTGCAGCAGCGGAGTGCCCCAGCTTACCTCTGCACAGCCGCAGGAGTAAACAGCATGAGAGCACTTTCCTTTTATCCCACGGCTGTACTATGTTGCAGCTGCCGAGTTCAGGAGGTTAAACAGAGGTGCTTCCTGTCTTGCACAAAAGACAGTGTGGTAGGCTATGGCCTGTAAACTAGGCCTAGATCGTAACCCCCACCTGAGAATAATGCTGAGAATAACCAGAGTCTGAGAAACTGGCTGAAACGGCTTTAAACTGCTTTTGAAAATTTTGTATAATTCCTTTATGCTGATGATAGAACTGGTCTTGCATTCTCTGAGCTAGAAATGGCCTTGAAGTAGAAAGGTATCTATGCCTAAGACTATGCCTTTGTTAGAATAGCCTGAGAAGGGGGAACAGGGAGCTAGACCCAGAGAGGGTCCCCGATTGGACAGGTGCAAGGGGCGTTGGGACCAATAGAAAGTTAACCTGTATCAAACTGTAAAAATTGTATATAAGGAATTTGCTCCTGTACTCCATTGCTCAGTCCTTTTTGGATGCTCGCCTGTCTGAGCCTGTGCACAATAAATTGGCTTGGATCCTGCAGCTGACTCCTGGTTTTATTCATTGCGTGCACTTCGCTGCTACATTTCCTGGTGCATTGGGCCGGGAAGTGCGAGTAGTGGATGGTATTCAAGTGAATATACCACGTTTTACCACCTCAAGGTTTGGTCCGGCTGGAACCGTGTCTGGCCGACCACAGGGGAAGCCTCAGGCGCCACCAGTCCTCTTGCATCAGATAGGATTCCTCCTTGCCTCGGCGGATTACTGGATCCGGCCGGCCAACATCTCCGAACCCGAGGGGAGTCCAGGATTCAACCCAAGAACTGGTTCTGTAGCGGGTACCGGATCCGGTGAGTAGAACTTTTGTTGCTATCTAGTCAGCTAGCTTGGGAAACGTCTTGCATGAGTGCACGAGACTAAATGGGTACGGTACCGAGAGCCTGATCACCTCTCAGGGCAAGTCCGAGTACGCCTTGCATGAGTGCGCGAGGCCGAAACTACTGCCCTTGGTTCAGCAGTCCGAGTACTTCTTGCATGAGTACGCGAGACACGTCTTGCATGAGTGCGCGAGACGCCTTGCATGAGTGCACGAGGCCGGCTGCTGTTGGTTAGTAAGGTAGGCCTGGGAATTTGGGAAAACGTTGCTAGCATGTTTGATTGTGTGTATGAATGAAAGGTCTTGAAACACAGACCAAGTGAGAGCGGATTCCTGAGTAGTGCAGTTCCTGGCCGGGCGACCGCGCCCAGGTCGTGAAAAGGAGGAAGCATTCGGTGTTTGTCTATCTATTTGTTTCTAGGGCTGTACGGACCCCTTACCTGCAGCCCTACTACCCGCCCCTACTGTCTATTGTTGTGTACGTCATGATGGGAGGGTCGGAGTCCACGCAAACTCCGCTGAAATGTATGATCAAGAATTTCAAGAAGGGATTTGACGGAGACTATGGAGTAAAAATGTCTCCGTCCCGATTAGGAATACTCTGTGACAGGGAGTGGCCGGTGCTGGTCACCGCATGGCCCCCTGGTGGTACTTTCGATGTTAGAATTGTATCCCTAGTTCATCAGATTGTGCGTAAGAAACACCCTGACCAGTTCCCCTATATAGATTCCTGGTTAAGTATTTGCGAAAAGGAGCCCTCCTGGATAAAGCGCTGCCATGAGGGAACAGTGTAGGATATTGGTAGCGACCACTAGGGGGGCCCAGAGGTCTAGAGAAGAGAAGCTGCCTGTTTATATTGCCCCGGAATTGCCAGATATTCTGACCCATCCACCCCAGTTCCTCTATAGGCCAGTCCCCTCAGCTCCGCCACGACCCCCGGCCGAGTCTGGTACAGGGGAACCCCCTCCTGCCGATTTACCCCTAGCCCACCAACCATCTCCGCAACAGGAGGAGGCACACCCCCTCCCGAGCGGGAGCCCCAGCTCCGTCCAGAGTGCCTCGGGAGGGCCGCAGTCCACCGATGACACTGCAAGCAGGGATTCATTTGCCAGTTTGGGGTCACCTACTGCCAAAGATCAGAGCAGGGGAGCTGAACTCCGGCAGGCCAGACTGCATTACACCCTCAGAAGTACGACAGCAAGCCAGAGGGATGGTCATGTGATGCCATTGCGCCAGGTCCCTGGACTACCTATCCTTAATGGACAGGACCAGGTTGTGGTGGGGCCAGCCAGTCTCGTTTATGTGCCCTTCTCCACCTCAGATTTATTGAACTGGAAAACGCATTATGCATCCTATACTGAAAAGCCGCAAGAATTAGCTGAATTAATGTCAAGTATTATGCAGACCCATCAGCCTACCTGGTCTGATTGCCGCCAGCTCCTATCTACCCTCTTCACTACTGAAGAACGAGCACGGATTGTGCAAGCATCCAACCGATGGTTAGAAGAAAACCCTGTAGAAGAAGGAGGTCTAGATCCCCGGCAAGCAGCCGCCGTGGATTTTCCAAATGATGATCCTAAATGGGATCCAAACAGTGTGAGTGGGGCTGCGGCCCTTACTCGGTTCCGCCAGGCCCTACTGCAAGGCCTGAAGAAAGGAAGCCAGAAGGCCATGAATATCGGAAAGGTATCAGAAGTCATCCAGCATCCAGACGAGAGCCCAGCAGCCTTTTATGAACGCTTATCTGAAGCTTACAGGCTATATACCCCATATGATCCAGCGGCCCAGGAAAATTTGTGCATGGTAAATGCAGCCTTTGTGAGTCAGTCTCAGGGAGATATAAAACGGAAATTGCAGAAGTTGGAAGGGTTTGCGGGCATGAATGCGGCCCAGTTAATGGAAGTTGCTCAGAAAGTGTTTGTGAATCGTGATCAAGAACGTCAGAAGGAAAGTGAACGTAAAATGAAGAAGAAAGCTGATTTCCTTGCTGCAGCTTTAGTTGAACGATGTGGAGGAAGTTTCTCTAACCAAAGGACCCGAGGACGTGGAAGGGGCCGAGGAAATGGTCGGCCCCCATTGGGCGCAAATCAGTGCGCCCACTGTAAGGAAGAAGGACATTGGAAGAATGAATGCCCTACTTCGACTCCGCCTCACGGAGGGGAGGAGGGAGCACACGGAGAGAAGGGGGACGATTCCTGAGTTGGGGAGGAATGCATCACACACAGTTCCAGCGAGAAGAAGAAGAAGAAGCTATAGAGGGAATGGCAGCCGAAGAGGGCTACAATATGGATGAAGGCTAGGCCAGACCGGGCTCCAAGTTTCCTCTGGGTCCCCAGGAGCCTATGGTCATTTTGAAGATTGGGGACCAATATATGGACTTTATGGTGGATACAGGGGCCGAACATTCGGTAGTGGCCAAACCAGTGGCCCCTTTGTCTTCGCGATCCGTCACTATCGTCGGCGCTACCGGAACCAGAACCACCAAACCCTTTTTGCAGAACCGCACCTGTGAATTAGGGGGACAGAAAATAACACATCAGTTCCTGTACATGCCTGAATGCCCAATCCCCCTTTTGGGCCGGGACATGCTTGCTAAGCTCCAGGCGCAGATATCCTTTGTTGAAGGGGAAGGAATGGAAATGACTGTGAACTCAAAATCTGCTGGCCTGATGGTGCTGACTGTCCCCCGGGAAGAAGAATGGCAGTTCTACAGTGCATCTCCGATCAAGGCAACCAGTCCCCGTATCCACACAAGAATCTCAGCTCCGCCTGAGGTATGGGCGGAGGATAATCCTCCTGGCCTAGCAAAGAATATAGCCCCTGTCATTGTCACCCTCAAGCTAGGAGTGGAACCAGTGCACGTGAGACAATACCCTCTCCCGCGACCGGCGATTGAAGGAATTCACTGTCATTTAATGAAATTATTGAAGTATGGACTTCTCAGGGAGTGCCAATCGCCCTGGAATACCCCCCTCCTCCCAGTCAAGAAGCCTGGGACAGGTGACTACCGCCCACTGCAGGACTTGAGACGAGTAAATAATGCAGTTGTAACCATACATCCAGTAGTACCAAACCCTTATACTCTCCTGGGACTGATCCCCGCTGAGGCTACTCACTTCACCGTCTTGGATTTAAAGGATGCTTTCTTCTGCATATGATTAGCACCAACTAGTCAACTCCTGTTCGCGTTTGAATGGGAAGACCCCATCACAGGGAGGCGAGGCCAACTCACCTGGACTTGATTACCCCAAGGATTCAAGAACTCGCCTACCCTCTTCAGTGCTGCCCTAAATCAGGATCTTTCAAGTTATTCTGTGACTCCAGGGAAGAGAGTCCTTCTTCAGTATGTGGATGACCTGCTAGTAGCCACCAACTCCAAAAACGAATGCGTGCATGCCACCAGTGATCTCTTGCACCTCCTGAATGAAGCTGGATACAAGGTCTCAAGAGCCAAGGCGCAGCTATGCCAAACTGAGGTTAAATACCTGGGATTCCATCTGTCCAAAGGGATTCGGAAACTGGGGCTGGAGCGCAAAGAAGCAGTGTGTCGCATCCCTACCCCAACCACCAGAAAGCAGATGAGGACTTTCTTGGGAGCTGCAGGCTATTGTCGAATATGGATACCCAATTTTGCTCTGGTGGCAAAGCCATTGTATCAGGCCACCAAAGGAATTGAGCGATCTCCCCTGGAGTGGGGCCCAGAATAGGATGTGGCATTCCGATCGTTGAAGGCAGCCTTGATGTCATCACCAGCTTTGGGCCTGCCAGATGTACAGAAACCATTTTGTCTCTATGTCCATGAGTTAAGTGGGAATGCTTTAGGAGTACTGACTCAATCTCTCAGATCTTGGCTACGACCTGTAGCCTATCTATCAAAACAACTGGATGCCGTCGCAAAAGGATGGCTGCCATGCCTGAGGGCTGTCGCAGCTACAGCCCTCCTGGTGGGTGAGGCTGACAAGCTCACCCTGGGTCAGAATCTCCAAATTACCGTACCACATTCTGTTCTGACCCTTATGGAACACAAAGGAAATTATTGGTTCACAAATTCCTGCATGCTGAAGTACCAGAGCATGTTGTGCGAGAATCCCCAATTACAGTTGATCATTAGTCAAGCTTTGAACCCAGCCACGCTGCTGCCAATCGGACCAGGCCCACCGAATCATGATTGCCTGGAAATAATGGACACTGTATTCTCAAGTCGCCCTGACCTAACTGATGTTCCATTGAATGACCCTGAGCGAACTTTCTTCGTGGATGGAAGCAGTCTTGTCATCAATGGACAACGTCATGCTGGCTATGCAGTGGTGACCCTGGACGTGGTAGTTGAATCTTCAGCTCTGGCCCCGGGAACTTCAGCGCAGAAGGCTAAACTGATAGCCCTCACTAGGGCACTGATAATAGGAACAGGACTCCGCTTAAATGTGTACACAGATTCCAAGTATGCCTTTACAACATTACATGCTCATGGGGCCCTGTACAAGGAACGAGGGCTGATAACCTCAGGAGGCAAGTCCATTACGTATGGTCCTGAGATATTGACATTATTGGAAGCTGTGTGGGCCCCCAAACAAGTTGCAGTAATGCACTGCCGAGGTCATCAGGCAGGGGAAGGGGACGTTTCATGAGGAAATAGATTTGCAGACGTTTCTGCCCGAAAAGCGGCTACCACAGAGCCCGTCCCTGCCCCTACTGCAGTCCAGGCAACTATATTTCCAGTGCCCCTCAGTGAATGGACCCCCCCCCCCCCCGGTACACATCCAAAGAGTTAGACTATTATTGTCAAAAGGAAGGGGGAGTGTTATCAGAGACCGGATAGGTAGTGCTACCACCGCCAGCCGGTGGCTCACCTCCCAGTCCAACCGTAATCCCTGAAGTCTTGGGTCCTGCCTTTGTCCATGCTTTTCATCAAGTCACACACTATGGAAAAACTGCAATGGAAAAAGCTCTCCGACCCCATTTCTGTATTTCATTGCTAGGACCCATATCAGCCACAGTAGCCCGTAAATGTGTAATCTGTGCAAAGAACAATGCCCGGCAGGGTCCCAACCTGCCCCCACGAGCTCAATCAGTAGGAGTTACCCCCATGGGAAATATCCAGGTGGACTTCACAGAAATGCCACGAGCAAACAGATATCGTTACCTGTTGGTCCTGGTTTGTACATTCTCTGGGTGGGTAGAAGCTTTTCCCACCAGAACTGAAAAAGCCAGGGAAGCTACCAAAGTTCTGCTTCATGAAATCATCCCCCGGTTTGGAATACCATTAGCTATAGGATCAGATAATGGGGTCTCATTTGTATCTCAAGTAACCCAGCAGTTAGCCCGAGCTCTGCAAGTACAATGGAAATTACATACATCATACAGACCCCAGAGCTCGGGGAAGGTAGAGCACATGAATCATACCATGAAATCCCAGCTGTCCAAACTCTGTCAGGAAGCTCACCTGACGTGGCCACAGGTTCTCCCTATAGCCCTTCTTAGGATACGCTCAGCCCCCACCAAGTCATTAGGAGTTTCCCCTTTTGAGATCCTGTATGGGCGCCCTCCGCCCATAATCCAAGGGATTAAAGGAGATATGAGTCAGATTGGGTCTGAAATCACTAGACAAGAACTATTGGCTCTAGGTTCTGTTTTGCAAAGTCTCCATGCATGGGTACAAGACCAGTTGCCCATCAATCTGACCGAGCCGCTGCATCCCTTCAAGCCTGGAGCCTCAGTGTGGGTCAAAGAGTGGAGGAAGACACCGTTAGCACCTCATTGGAAGGGACCTTATGTCATCATACTATCAACCCCTACAGCAGTTAAAGTTGCGGAATTAGAACCTTGGATCCATCACAGTCGGGTAAAGCCAGTGGCGACTACCGAACTTCGTCCCTGGACTTCAACCACCAATCCAGCATCACCATTGCGACTCACGCTGCGACGACAACCACTGCTGTGAGAGTCTACAGCCCTACTCCTGCCACCTACCGGACGCTGGAAAGTCTACGTATGGCAGAAGCTTGAGGAATCTGCAACCCTACTCCTGTCACCAACCGGAAGCTGACAGGTCTACGTACGGTGGAAACTGGAAAAAGAGAACTTCAGTAAAGAATTTGCAAATTTCTAGAAGAATTTATTGAGATATTGTAATCATGCTATATCTATGTATTTATGTTGTACTTACGGTAGCCCTGGGACCCCTTAGAATGCCCACTGATATATCTCACATGTTATGGACCAGCCACTTGGGCGCAAGATGGGACCTGGGGATACCGCACTCCTGTCTATATGCTGAATCGTATTATACGCTTGCAAGCTGTTGTAGAAATTATAACTAATGAAACAAGTAAGGCACTAACTCTTTTAGCCAAGCAAAGTACCTAAATGCGTACAGCCATTTACCAGAACCGCTTAGCACTTGATTATTTACTAGCATCTGAGGGTGTGGTGTGTGGAAAATTTAATCTAACTAATTGCTGTTTGCAGATTGATGATCAAGGTCAGGTTGTTGAAGACATTGCTGATGACATCCGTAGGTTAGCACATGTCCCAGTTCAGACTTGGAATGGATTGGACTTCAATGGATGGTCTGGAACCCTATTTTCAGGGCTAGGAGGACTGAAGACAATTATGTTCGCAGTATTAATCATAGTAGCTATGTGTTTACTCCTTCCATGTTTTCTGCCTCTTTGCTTACATATGTTAACCTCCATTATTGATAGTACAGTTGAACGTAAAACAGCCACCCGGGTAATGGCCATGTGGCAGTATCAGGCTATACCCCGAGAAGAAGCCTCAGTTTGAAAAACGTTCGATATGTGATTACATTCTCACCCTCTTTTATTCGGGCTGAGAATAATCAAAGGGGGGAATGTGGTAGGCTATGGCCTGTAAACTACTTCTAGATCCTAAGCCCCACCTGAGAGTAGTGCTGAGAATAACCAGAGTCTGAGAAACTGGCTGAAACTGCTTTAAACTGCTTTTGAAAAGTTTGTATAATTCCTTTATGCTGATGATAGAACTAGTCTTGCATTCTCTGAGCTAGAAATGGCCTTGAAGTAGAAATGTATCTATGCCTAAGACTATGCCTTTATTAGAATAGCCTGAGAAGGGGGAACAGGGAGCTAGACCCAGAGAGGGTCCCCGATTGGACAGGTGCAAGGGGCGTTGGGACCAATAGAAAGTTTGCCTGTATCAAACTGTAAAAATTGTATATAAGGAATTTGCTCCTGTACTCCATTGCTCAGTCCTTTTTGGATGCTCTCCTGTCTGAGCCTGTGCACAATAAATTGGCTTGGATCCTGCAGCTGACTCCTGGTTTTATTCATTGCGTGCACTTCGCTGCTACAACAGGAAGTGATCCTATTTAACCTCCAGGCACTCAATGGTGCCAGCAGCTGTGATATATCACAGCCGTGGGAGTAAAGAAAACCACTCTTGCGTCTGTTTACTTCTGACAGCTGTTCAGAGGTGAGCCGGGGAGCAGGGCTTCGAGCCTCACTGGCTCCATCTTAAGCCTGTCAGGTGCATGCGGAGCATTTCATGGTGTGCGGCCATGTGGGGGGGGGGGGATGGGGGAGCCACTGGCACTGTAAGAGGACTGGGGGCTAGAACAGGAAATGGGCTAATGCTTGGGGAGGAAGAGACTGCTACTGAAAGGGAGATAATGCTAGAAGGGACTGGGAGGGGCTGGGACTGGAGGGTGGCCAAGACTGGAAAAGGGCTGATGATGGGGGATGGAGGTACTGGAAGGGAGCTGATGCTGGAAGGGACTGGAACTAGAGGAAAACTGAAACGGGTGGGGTGGGGGGGCTAGGACTGGAAATGGGCTGATGCTGGGGGATGGGGAGCCTGGGATTGGAAGGGAGATTAAGCTGGGAGGGACTGGGACTGGAGGGGGACTGATAATGGGGGGGAGCTAGGACTGGAAATGGACTGATGCTGGGGGATGGGGGGGACTGGGACTAGAAGGGAGATAATGCTGGGAGGGACTGGAACTGGAGGGGGACTGATACTGAGGGGCTAGGACTGGAAATGGGATAATGCTCAATGATGGAGGAACTGGGACAGATGATAATGGGAGGAGCTGGAACTAGAAAGAAGCTGATTTGTGGGGAGGACTGGAAGGGGGAGGGGTGGGCTGAGGCTGGGGCTGGGGGAAGAAAAAAAGAAACTGGGGAGTGAGGATAGAGTGAGCACAGATATTTTGTGTGGGAGGGAAGAAAAAAGGGCATACAGTGGGAACCATTGAGAGGGAGGGGAATAAGAATGAATGCTGGGGTAAGGAGTTATGGCAGGGTTAATAAATATCAGAGAAGGGAGTAGCTGGGTGGGTGTGCAGAAGGGATATAGGAGGCACTACTGGGGAAAGGGAGATGGGAGAGAGCAGGGACTGGGACTTAAGTGGAGATTTTAAAACTGGGTGGGAGAAAAGAAATGACAGAATTTAAGTTTGGCTGGATATGGGGCGAGTAAGTGGGGACTCAGATGGTGAGCCCAGAAGCTGGTACAACTCACTGTGTATGCAGCTCCAGCATCATGAAGCATCATCCCCAGCTTCATCTTTCTTTTTCTGAGTCAGCAATGTCAGCCAAGGCTGTCCATTGCACTCACCTTCAGTGTGCGGGGCCATTCACCAGAATTGAATGTTACAGGCAGCACTGGCCACTGTGTGCTGATTCGGAGAAATAAAGATAAAGGTGGGGATGGTGCTATGAGATCTTTCTGCCACTGACTCGGAAAAAGAAAGAAGATGCCAGGAATGATGTTGCATGATATTGTTATAGCAAACGCTGTGAAAAGCTCTTATTCAATCACTCACCCACAGAAGGAAAACTCACAGACAGGCTGGAATGCAAACAGGAACTTTTAATGTGCGCACAGGCCCAGATAGAGAAACCAGCAATCTCCACAAAAATCTGAGCCCCGAGGGACGTCCTACAATGCCTTATATACAGTACAATTTTAAACTCATTCTATAATCCCATTTGCCACAGGTATTTCCTGTCCACCAATCAGCAGCCCCTGGGGAAGGTACCTGGGTGACCCGTCCAAACCAGTGTGCTCTGGTCTGTTGATTTCAGGGCTAGGGGATATTGTGCTCAGACCAGGAATGGGGGAAGGGTGTCTACTGAAATCTTAATGTCTTCTCTTAGCAGGCTGATTACTTTATGTAAGAGCCTCATGGCTTGGGGGGAAGGGTCAGGCTGATCACTTGTGTAAGAGCCTCATGGCTTGGGGGGAAGGGTCAGGCTGATCACTTGTGTAAGAGCCTCATGGCTGCCTCAATATTTTTTCCTAGAGGGGAGGACAGAGAGAGGGAGAAAGAGAAAGATGGGATATGCTGGATGGGGGGTTGGGGGGGAGAGAGTGAGTGAAAATGGGGAATAATGGACCAGGAAAAAAGAGGTAGGGAATGGGAAGACAGAGGTGAGGGTTGAATAGTGGTAGTAAATGGTGCAAAAAAGAAGAGGATTGAGGACTGGATAGTAAGAAAGAGTAGTGAAGTCTGCGTAGACAGAAAAAGAGACAAATAAATGGAAGAAAGCTGAAGGGAAAAGATCAATATCCAAGATGGAACGAAGTGAAAAAAACAAAAGAGGAGACAAGAAATGACAGATGGACTAGAGACCATAGAAAAAGAGTTAAGAGAAGACAGAGGAAAACAGAAACCTCAGATTGGGACCAGCATGATCAGAGACTAAAATGGTCAGACAACAAAGGTAGAAAAAATAATTTTATTTTCAATCTTTGTATTTTATACAATACAGGGAAATGCATCTCTTTCTAATTCTTTGGTGTTAGACTGTATGCGGAATCTGACTTCTTGGGGTTGCAGTTTAATTTTTATTGCATATTTCTATTTTTAGGTTGTGGTCACTTATTCTGTACTTGGCGAGGGTCTGTGTTCTGATTGTGTGACAAAGGCCAGGTGTTCTGTTAACATGAAGTTTGTACATAGAGATCTGTACTGTAGTAATCTGAATTGTTCAGCTTTTCAAATAGATGTTTGGATGTTCCAGGGCCTGCTGCAGTATTTGCTTTGTTTTGGGTAGGCTTCTTATGGAAGGGGGTGGGGTATAACCAGCATTAAGAATAATGAGGGAGGAGGGCACCGATCTTTAGGTTGCAGGGGGTTGCCAGAAATCCTAGCTCCAGCCCTGGGCCCATGGAGCCAGGAGTTTATTTGAGGCAAGCCATACAAAGGTAGGAACTTTAACTGGGCTGGAGGAAGGTTTGAGAGAACAGCTTTGTGAAGGTTTAACAAACTGGCTCTGAATAAAAACACTTTTTTTTTTACCTGAACTGCTGTTTGTTTTTTAATAAAAAACCCCTTCTCACCGCATGCCACACTACCAGATATGGTGGCAGCTTGGGAATTTTCTCTACCACGTGACTGAAAATCCATGTTCCTCTAGGGCTGGGCCTCTACAGCAGGTCAGGAGTTTTTGTTTGTTTATATGGGCTAAGAGGGTTAGCCTCACCCTAGTTAGGGAGCTTTAAGAAAGTTTAGTTAGGGCCAGACAGGCAGGCTTTGTTTTGGTTACTAGAGGCCGCAAAAAATAAATTGTTGGAGTTGGATACCGCAGGGTTAACTCAGCTTCAGAAGAGAAAACTGTGGAGGTGTTGCAAGAGAACAGTGACAAGCCAGGATGGAGCGGCTCCTCCAGCTTCTGGACAGAAGGTCAGCAGCAACAGTAACAACAGTATCAACAACAACAATAACAGTATCAGGAATGACAACAACAAAGTCAGCAGCAGTTTCAATGCGCCCTGCTGGAAGGGCAGAACAACAGCAGCAGCAAATACAAAGGCTTACTCAGGTGCAAGGGGAGCTACAGAAGAGTTCCCTAGCTCAGTTGACCCAGGACCTGCAGAGACTGCAACTCCACCCTTCAGCACAAGCAGTTCTTAAAATGATGGCAGAAGATGAACCGGACCATTTCCTGGAAATGAAACGCCGCATGGCTGGGTGACTGGAGGAGACATGTGAACTATTTATTTTGGAAATCTACTGAAGGGCAGCAGTCAGGCTGTATTCCAGAACGCCAGCCCAAATGGCCAAGTGACATATACAGTGTTAAGGCCGCCATAATGGATTGGGTCAGCTGTACCCCAGAGGCCCCAGAGCTTCTTCTATCAGTTGAAAGACCTCACACAGAAGTGACTGCAACCGCAGGGAAAGCCTGGGCCTGAGATAGCCAAGCTACTGGAGCAGTTTTTGGAGGGCTTGAGCACCCCAATGAAACAGTGGGTACGTCAGCATCCCAAGCTTACACTGGAGAGTGCATTGGAAATAGCCGAGGGGTACCATGAAGCCCAACTGAAGACTGAAGCAGACAGTGTGAAAGGGAAGACATCACAGACTCCAAGAGTGTGCAGACCCTCATTCGCCGGGAAATAGTAACCCAATTTCAAAATGATTATGCAAAGACGGTAACACTGGCCTGTGTACATGGAGACCAGAGGCAGTATCCAATGGCACAGGTTTTACTGAAGACCCCAGCTGGGCAAGCCATGTTTGAGGTCATGATGCTGCCATGGCTCCCATATCCAGTGGTGATCGGCCGAGACTACCCAACGGAGCGATATGGGCCTGACTAACTGACGGTTCTGCTAAGTAAGGCCAGGAAGAATTGCCAAGCCTGCTAAGTCTCAGAGTCAGCATCGCCAGGAAAGGCTATGCTATCAACAGAATCTGGGGGCAGCTATGGGAGAGGGATTTGAGGAGGGGGAGCATAGGGAAGTAACCCCTGGTGATAGTTCAGGACTTAGTGGTAGTGACCCAAATACAATTGTCCCCATCCCAGAGTGGGGACTGGGGGAAATCCACACAGATTCAGGAGGGCCCAAGAGGATGAGTCCCTTAAACATGCCTGAGAGCAGGTTTTGGAGGTGGATGGGGTTCCAGTAGCTAACGGAGAGTCCCTTGCAAAAATCTTCCCCTATGTTGTGCTAAAGGGAGATTTATTGTACAGAGTGGCCAAGGGGGCCCTATAAGGGAAGAGGTAGAACAACTGATAGTTCCCTGGCCCTATTGTCAGCAGTTGTTATCGTTGGCTCATAGCCCCTTATTAGGAGGATACCTGGGGGTGGAGAAAACACTAGAATGTGTTTTAGCCTGATTTTTCTGGTCCCAGGATCCATAAACAAGTACAGTTATATTACCAGTCATGCCCTAACTGCCAACTTCATAACCCCACTAGAGTCCAACCTGCCCCTCTAGTGCCTATGCCTGTTATTGAAACCCCATTCAAAAGAGTGACCATGGGCATGGTAGAACCCTTGAAGCAAACTGCCCAAGGCAACAAGTATATTTTAGTCATGCTAGACTACGCTACCCACTACCCAGAGGCCATTGCTGTAAGGAATGCCCTCTGGGAATTATTCTCGCGGGTGGGCATATTCAATGAGATCCTCATAGATCAAGGAAAACCCTTTGTATCCAAAGTGATGAAGCAAGTGTCTGCCTTGGTGAAGGTCAAGATGCTTCGAACATTAGTATATCACCCACATACGGATGGCCTTGTTGAGCAATTCAATAAAACTCTGGAAAAGATGTTAAAAAGGTTTGTGCAGTAGGACGGGCAGAATTGGGACATTCTCCTACCCTATTTGATGTTTGTCATCTGAGGGGTACCTTAGAGTTCCATGGGATCTTCACCCTTTGAGTTGCTCTTCGGAAGATGGCCAAGAGACATGATTAGATTGTAAGCTCTGATGAGCAGGGATTGTGTCTTACATCTATATGTACAATGCTGTGTATGCCTTGTAGCGCTATACAAATGATTAGCAGTAGTAGTGGTGGAGTACATTAAACAAATGTAAGACTGGCTGAGGAAAGCCAAAGAGATGGCCAAACTCAGTCTGGAAAAAGCCCAAGCCGAGCAGGCCAGGGGCTACTATCAGGCAGCTACACACTGCACCTTCCAACCAGGAGACAGAGTTTTAGTCTTGCTGCCCTAAAGATTAACTACAAGATTGCCTAGCCAGATAAATGAAAGGAAGCCAAAATTTACCATATTAACCTACTGAAAAAATGGACTCCAATGACAGCTATGATGGTACAGCTCAGTCGGATCTAACTCGTCCAGATTGGAGACCAGCTCTCTGCTGCACAGAGAAGAGATCTAGAAGGTTTGATCCACAGGAACCTAAAGGTGTTCTCCCCCACCTGGGACAAACCTACCTCATTTGTTATGATATCATTACTGACCCTGAGGTGATTATCCAGCAACAATGGATTCCAGAGCCCTGGCAACAGGCCATCGCCAAGGAGCTGGAAGAGATGCTTAACTTGGGAGTTATAGACGAGTCCATGAGTGACTGGTCATCACTCATCATGCTGGTTCCTAAACCCAAGAGAAGCATCAGATCCTGCTTGACTTCTGGAGGGTCAATGCAGCTTCTAAAATGGAAGCGTATCCCATGCCCAGAGTAGATGAGCTAATTGAGCGATTTGTTGGAGCGCACATTATATCAACCTTAGACCTGACCAAGGGATACTGGTAGGTACCTTTGACTCTGGCTGCCAGGGAGAAAATTGCTTTTTCGAACCCACAAGGTCTGTTCCAGTTTACAGTGCTCCCATGTGGATTACACGGGACTCTCGCCACACTTCAATGCCTAGTCGACTGCCTACTGAGACCACACAGGGAGTATGTGGCTGCCTATCTTGATGATATTGTCATCTACAGAAGAGACTGGACCACCCATCTAACCCAAGTACAAGCCATGTTGACCAGTCAGTAGAAGGCTGGATTGATGGCCAACCCCAATAAATGTTTTCTGGGAGGTCGCAACATTCAATACCTGGGGTATTTAATTGGGAATGGGCAGATATGATCTCAGCTATGGAAGGTAGATGCCATTGCCCGGGTCACCACCCTAAAATCAAAGAAAGAGGTTTGTGCCTTCCTTGGATGATCAGCTATTACAGCTGGTTCATCCCTAATTTTGCAGAGGTAGCAGAGCTGTTAATCAATCCCCTCTGGAAGAGAGCTCCTGAATGGATCCAGTGGTCACCGGACCTGGATTTGGCCTTCCAGCATCTCAAGAAGGCCGTATGCTCTGAACCAGTCCTGTGTAGCCCTGTTTTCTCTCTACCGCTTATTGTGTAAACCGATGCCTTGGAGATGGGCCTAGGAGCCATTTTAGCCTAGGAAGTCAGGGATGAAGAACATCCCATAACCTTTATCAGCAGGAAATTGCTTCCTTGGGAGAAGCATTATGCAGTGATCGAGAAGGAGGCTCTCGCTGTCAAGTGAATGCTTGAAAGCTTCAAATGCTATCTACTTGGCTGTCCGTTTATGCTAATAATGGACCACCAACCCTTCAAGTGGCTGGCTGGGCAGAAAGAGTCCAACGGCCATATTATGCAATGATTCTTGAGCCTCCAACCCTACGAGTTCCAGGTTCATCATAGGGCTGATCAGACTCCCCTGAACACAGACTTCCTTTCCCAGGTGGGGGTCCCTCAGGGGTCCCAGGTGAGGCAGGTGATCAATGGGGCATGGTTGAGCTGAGGGAGGGGAGGGGTGATAGGGTCTACAGAGTGTTGCCCTGAGGGGGGAGGGGGTGTGATAGGGTCTAAAGAGTGTTGCCCATCCCTCTCCAGAGGAATTATCAATAGGCCCCTTTAAGAGAGCTTGCAGCCCAGAGTTCAGGGCTGAGAGGGCATGGCTCACAGGAAGAAGTTAAAAACCCAGCAAGCTGCAGGAGGGAGAGGGGCCCATGATGCCAGGAGTTCATTCAAGGCAAGCTGTACAAAGGTAGGAACTTTAACTGAGCTGAAGAAAGGGCCAGGAGACCAGCTTTGTGAAGGTTTAACAAACTGGCTCTGAATAAAACCACATTTTGTTTTCCCTGAACTGCTGTCTGTTTGGTGCTTTAACAGAAAACCTTTTCCCACCGCAAGCCACACTACCATGCAGTCTCTTATTCTTTACTAGATCATGATCTGTGTTTTCCATGTGTGGCTCAAGTGAGAGATTCTGTTAACATGTTGGTTCTGTGTAGGAATCTGGAGTAGTTCAGCTTGTTTAATTTTTCCAACTGAAGGTTAATGGAAAATTTACTGTACTAGAATATTTGCAGTATTGACTTTTCATAAGAATATAAGATATGCCATACTGGGTCAGACCAAGATCCATCAAGCCCAGTATCCTGTTTCCAGCAGTGGGCAATTTAAGTCACAAGTACCTAGCAGTTTCCCCAAAAGACACAGGTTCCACAATGATTGTATTGGGGCAAGCAGTAGATTTCCCAGGTCCCCTTTAATAATGATTTATGGACCTTTCCTCCAGGAACTTCTCCAAACCTTTTTTAAACACAGTTACACTAACAGCTTATTTATTTAACAGGTTTTTTTATACCGCTTTATCATTTCAGTCAAAGTGGTTTACATTATAACTTAAACTTGGTAATAATGTACATTAAACAGGGACATTGATAACTAGGATTCTTCTGAGGCAATGGAAGGATAAGTGACTTGCCCAAGGCGTGCTAATGGGAATCAAACCCTGGTCTTTTGGCTGCCCAAGCCAGTGCTCTAACCATTAGGCTACTCCTCCACTCCTTTTACTATATCCTCCGGTAATGAATTCCAGAGTTTGTTTACACATTGAGTAAAAAATATTTTCTCTTATTAGTCTAAAATAGGTTACACTGTAGCTTCATTGCATGGCCCCTAGTCTTTCTACATTTTGATGGCATAAACAATCGATCTTACCCGTTCCACACCATTCATTAATTTATAGATCTCTATCATATCTCTCCTCAGCCGTCTCTTTTCCAGGTTGAAGAGCCATAACCTTTTTAGCCTCTCTTCATCCCCTTTACCATTTTGGTGGCTCCTCTCTGTACCTTTTCTAATAACACTATATCTTTTTTTAAGATACGGCGATCAGAATTGCACACTATATTCAAGGTGCAGTTGCACCATGGAATGATACAGAGGCATTATAACATCCTTTGTTTTATTCTCCATTCCTTTCCTTATGATTCCTAGCATTCTATTTGCTTTCTTGGCCACTGCTACATGCTGGGCAGAGGGTTTCAACATATTATCCACGATGACACCTATATCTTTTTCTTGGGTGGTGGTTCTTAATGTGGAACCTTGCATCGTGTAACCATAGTTTGGGTTGTTCTTTCCTAGGTGCATAACTTTGCACTTGTTCACATTAAATTTCATCTGCCATTTGGATGCCCAATCTTTTTCAATTTATCAAGGTTCTCTTGCAATTTTTCACAATCCTCTTGGGCTTTAACAACTTTGAATAATTTTGTGTTATCTGCAAATTTGATTACCTCACTCGTTATTCCCATTTCCAAGTCATTTATGAATATGTTAAAAAGCAGCGGACCCAGCACAGATCCCTGGGGTAATCCATTATTCACCTTTCTCATAGGTAGGGTTGATGCAGTTTGAATTCTTGGACTTGATGCTGGTATTGTATGCTGTGGTAAATTTTTTAATGTCTATTTGTAGGGTTTTGTGTTACTACACACAATGCCTGGCAGTGGAGGGAGTTTGTTATTGCCACTAATGTGACACAAGAATTTGAATAGAATCTCTTTTATTTGCTGATTTGTAAAGTGAAACACCCTACTTCTGCTCTGCACCCATTATTGGGAGAGTTTTACTGGTTAATCTCGGAACGTTTCATAAGAAACTGATAAAAACATTTAGGCTAATTATGTGTTCTCCAGTGAACAAATATACAGATAATATTGAGTTGTTTAAATTGTTAAACAGCCAGATATAATGGGGATAACTCTACAGCAAGCTGCATCTATTTGCATGCCATCAATGACTTATGCATGGGATTAGACACTTTTAAATAGTGTAGGGAGTCAATTCAATGCATGCCTGACTCCTGGGTTTTCTTGGCAGTGTGACTGGAAGCAGATTGCCAGGCCTTTCTTCTGAGGCAATGAAGAGTTAAGTGACTTGCCCAAGGCCACAAGGAGTTCTAGTGGGAATTGAACTCTGGTTGCTTTGTTACCAAGCCAGTGTTCTAACCACTATGCTACTCTTCCATTCTGCGTAGACAGTCACTGTTCTGCAAATATGTGCAACAGGGTGATGAGGTGTAGTTCTTGGAGTGGAATGGTGAAGCTCGGCAGAGAACACATTTAAGTGCATAAGTTATACCAACTTATGTGTGTTTCCTGAAAAGCTAGTCTCTGGCATTTACACCAAGTCTAGAGTTGGTGTAAGTAGTAGTTTTTTAAGTGTATCGCGCCACTTATGGCCCTATTCTATCAGGTAATGTACACATGTACTTTCTTTTCATAAACTAAGTGTAAAATATGCATGTGACAAGCATGTGGAACTAGGTGGCCCTTATAGAATTATCCTATATCTGTATATTTATGGTCCATTTTGGGGTAAGAAATATATGGTTTTGGGCCCCCACTGCTGGAAGCATGCAATAGTATTCCCCTTTTACAAAATATAGCCCAAAAACAAGTTTTAAAGCTTCTAAACTGTATCTTTACTTTCAAAAATGTCACAAGAGGATAATCATAAGAACATGGAGAAGCCGTGCTGAGTCGGACCGAGATCCAGTGAGCCCTGCACCCATCTCTGACAGTGGCCAGTCTGGATCATAATTGCCCAGCAGATCCCAAAACATAGATGTATTTCTCATAACCTATTTCCAGGGTTGAGCAATGGCTTGTCCAAACCTTTATAGGTACATTTCACTAATGCAGTATCACATATTGAGGAGGCCCCATCTGTCTGGCTGGCTTGCTGTTTGTCTGTCTATTCATATGTATAGGCCTGTACTTGTGCAGATAAACCTATGGGTAAAGAAAGGGTGAAGGAGATGCTGAATATTGAAAGGATAGTAGGGAAGTGAGGCCCAGCTACCTGAAGATCAGGGAAGGAAAATATAAAAGCTGGTGCAGCAGGGACCTCTATCCCGCCAATGCCGTGATGGCACTACTGCCAGGGTGCAGTCTGAGATCCACCCCCAGCAGTGAAGAGGGAACTATGTCACATCCACAACATGAAACTGGGGGTCAGTTGCCATCAGGGACCTAACCACAGGCAACGGAGAGAAGAGGCTGCATCTGCGGCATGAAGCTGCAGGACCCTGGTCTCTTGGGATCCAATCCCCAATGTGGAGAGGGAGGGAGGCCGCATTCACAGCATGAAGCTCTGGAGCCACATCCTTAGATTACAAGCCCAGCCACTGCATAGGACCAAGCTCCTAGCAGCAGAGAGTGAAATGTATTCTAACCATGCAGGGAAGGCTGGATCTGTCACAGCAGCAGAACACGATTGTGCAAATAAGGGGCTGAAATGCAAGGGAGGGTGGGAGGGTAAGGCAATGGGGAGGGCAACATGGGAAGGGGACATCCCAACACACAGACTCCCCCCCCTGAGGCACACCACACACACACAGAGTCCTCACCATAGATGTGCCCCCCCCCCACACACACACACACATACAGTGAGATGCCCCTGGTGGCACACACACAGCTCCTCTGACATTGCCACATCTATTATTGTGAGAATTCAACCCAGCAGTAGGGGATGATGGTAGGGGGATATCCTAAAACACAGAACCACATTCGCCTCCAAGACACATACACACACACACACACACACACACACACACACACAGAGCCCCCTCCACAGATGCCCACACACACTGAGACCCCCTGGTGGCATACACATGCACGCACAGCTCCTCTGCCACTGCCACAACTGTTATTGTAAGAATTCAACCCAGCAGTGGGACGAGATGGCTGCTGGACCTGCAAATCTCAAGGGAGATAGAAGAGAAACAGGAGGCAGGAGGGCAAACATTTTCAAGTAAATTTACCTGGGGGGGGACCTTCGCCTTCTCCCCCCCCCCCCAACATTGGGGGGAGCCACTCACCCATTCGCACATACACCACCACCCTATGAGACACACTTTACCATAGCTGTTTCAACTGAGTCCCCCACATAGACATGCCTGAGCCTGCGAATGGAGGAAAGGGGAAATGCGCCATGGGGTCACACTGTTATTGTGCACTTTTCAATTTGTTTGAACTCCACTATGTCAGTCGCTTTTACCACATCCTCTAGCAACAGATTCCACAGTTTAATTATTCACTGTAAAGATGTGCTGTCGTTAGCGCACATCTGCTTTGTTAAAGCACCTTAAAAAATTAATGAACTTTAAATTACGAAGTAAGGCATGTGTGATCGATTTCCACACATTAAAAAGTATTAATATGGGTTAAAAAATGTTATTAACACAAATGTGTGAAACAAATCAGAAAAAAAAGAACAAAACTCGGGGAAAGAACCTATACTAAGGTTTTAAAACTAACAGCCAAAATAAATGTGTTTTAGGTATAAAGCCTTTGCATTAGCTGCTGGTGTGTTCTTGGCATTTTTTTAACATGCATTAACTGACAGGCAGATAATTCAATGCAGTTAGCTACACCTCTTGAAGTAGCATCAACTGGACCATGTTAATACTTAATTCATAGTAACTACTCCTGCATTAAACATTAAGATGCATTTCCTGCCCATTCTCCCCCTCCTACCCCCCCCCCCCCCCCAACATTTTAGGTTATTAACACAGGAACAATCACACCCTGCAAAGGATCCACATTAACTGGAACAATCACACCCTGCAAAGGTTCCACATTAACTGGAACAATCACACCCTGCAAAGGTTCCACATTAACTGGAACATGGTATTTGATAACATTGGAGTCCAGATTTTCTCTTTTCAGATTCTCCAGGCTTGAGGTCATCTGATGGTATGGGACTGGATATAGTTTCCTAGAAAAAACCATTGCCTACCTGCTCAATTTTCTGTCTCAGTGGCAGCTGTAGAGTCCAGAGCTATGTGTGTTGTGTTGTCATAAGGTTGGGGTACTGAGCAGGATTATTATCACAATGACTCTCATCAGTAGGGTAAAACTAGCCTGTCTCTTGACGGATACTTTCCACAAAGCCACTGAACCAGCTATAGATTGGGTATGTGCATTTGCTTTGAGACAAAATGAAAAATACAATGACATAGGTTTATTCTATTTCATTTCATTTCATTTCAAAATCAAGCAAAAAGCAATTTAATGAAATTCTTTTTTTTAATTGTTTTTGTATTGTTTTCTGCATACATTATTTACAAATAGCATACATTGTCTGCAAATAATACATACTAAAATTAACTTGCACATTTATTTAATTTTGGTTATTTTTAGTTAGCTGCCTAGACATTTTAATTATTTGTGGTATATCAAATCCAATAAACCATAATGAAACCAAAGAAAAAGAAAAAAAAAAACCAAACGAGCTGCTGAACCCTCACCCATGAATCAAAGCAAAATGAAATGAAACATGGTCGGTGTGTGCACCCCTAGTCAAGATCTAGAGATGGATAAATTGAATTGCTAAGTGCACTAACATTCCTTTTGCTCCTCTACAGCAATGTCCATACCTTGCAAATTCCTTGCCCTGCAATCCATCAAATTACATCAAGCCTGGGGAATCTGAAAGGAGAACTGAGCTCATATGTTGTCTGGCCCAGATCCATCAGATATATTGTTGTACCGCATGACTCAGTAAGGTGTTGCCATCGGAACCTTCACACTGAGTGGACACATCCTGCATCCAGCAATGATACAATAAGGCAGATTTTACATAGCACATGGAGAAGGGAATTCACATGTCCAGCCTGGATGTGGAGAATTCCCAAAGTACTTTTCAAGAGACTACCATGTATGTCTCTCTCTCTCTGCATGCAGAAGGAACAGTGATTTTAAAAAGCAGAATGTGTGGGGGGTGGGAAGGGTGCAATTACCCCCAGCTGCTCCCAATCTGCACAGCTAACCATTGCAGCACCAGTCACCCCTCATCACCCCCCTGACTTGAATCCCCCCCAATCCCTGTAGAAAACATCATATCTCCTTCCTGTCCTTCCCAAACAGCTGATCTCCTAGCCTGCCAAAGCATAGGATCCCCTCACCCACAACCTCCCACCTTCCCCCATGATAACACTATCCTCACCCTGAAGCCCCCTCAACAGATCCCCCAGCACCTCAACATCCCTGGCCTAACATGGGGTCCCTGGTATTTAGTGAGAGCAGCAGCAATCCCCAATTCTTATGGCCATAGGTTCCAAAATAGAGCCCAACCTTCTATAGCTAATCTCATCATACTAACCCATAGCGGTAGTACTACGAGATTACCACTAGGGATCACTAGTGCCATTTTGAAATCCACTGCTATAAGAATAGGAGTGACAACGGATCACTCCTGCTGCTGCCAGAGACCTGGAGCCCCCCCCCCCCCCTAAGACTGGGATTGTGAACTGGGGTTGGGAGCATCAGATTCTTTGGGGGGCTAAGAGCAATTGGATGCCTGAGGGGGTCAGGAAGGGAATGTGATATCTTCTGCAGGGATGGGGGGGATTGAGGCCCAAGGAGGATGGGGGAGCAGGCCTTGGCAATGACAGCTGCTCTTTCCAGCAGGCACTTATTTGTGCCTCAGGGTAGCTGTAAAGAGCAGTGTCTATACTTTCTCCTAGAATCATGGATTCCCTTTGTAAAATGGGGACTCCATGTCTATATTGTGGGCCCATGTAAACCACTCCCTCTACCCACCTTTGCCGCACATCCTAAATGCTGTAAATTGTTTTTCTATTGTTTTCTGCATATATTATTTGAAAATGGCATACATTGTCTGCAAACAATGCATACTAAAATTAACTTGCACATTTATTTAATTTTGGGGCCGGTGCTACCATTAGGTGAGTTAGGCAGTTGCCTAGAATGCCAGCCCTCCTCAGGACTGCAACGGTGGCAATGGCCACAAACAGCCCCGCAGTGCTTACCTTGAACTTTGGTGCCACAGGGCTGTTTGCTTCCTCCCCCTCCGCCACCCGATGCTGCTAACTTCCTATTTGCAGACAGGAAATCGGCATCAGGCGTCAGAGGGGGTGAAAGCAAACAGCCCCCAGCAGCAAGTTTAAAGGTAAGCACCGCGAGGCTGTTTGCAGCCATTGCCATGCTGCAGGTCACTAGCTGCACTCGTGCTAATTGCCATATTGCCAATGAGCATGCGGCAATTGCACTAGCGGCACCGTGCCATCCACACCCACACACCACCCATTCCCCGCCTCTATTAACGATGGCCGATTACCATGCACTTTACCACGTGGTCACTGGCATGCCCACGCATTAATGTTCCCAGCGGCCGGTCGCCATGCATTAAAATGTATGTTTATTTATTTATTTATAAAACACTTTCATACCGCGTCCTCCCAAGGATCGGATGCGGTTTACAAAGAACATTTGTTGCAAGGCATGACAATAGTGCATGTCTAGTCTTAATACATGGAACATTTGTTAATGGTTTCCAGGCTTTAGCAAAAGAGACCCTTAGATAGGATCGTACCAAGCTAGATATTTGCCCTGGCGCCCCTTCTACCCAACCACATTCAGTAATTCACTCTTTCTGAGCCTCTTGGAAGCCCAGTGATGATATTAGCGCCCCCTTCTGTTCTTGCGCCCTATGTGGCCGCACTGCTCGCACAGCCCTTGGTAGGCCCTGCCCTTAGGCACATGTACGTATAAATAACATATGTTTTTGTAGTCTCCGTAAAAGTCATTTTGTATAGAAAATTTAATAAAGCATATGTTGGCGCCACTGTTCCCTCTAAGCTGTGCGCGTGTGCGCGCGCACACACCTCGCCGAGCGAGCGCACATACTTTACAACAGAGTGCACAAAAATTACGGCTCTGATTCTGATAGAAAACAACACAGATGTCTTAAAATTTAAAAGTTATGATTATAATTACTAGAAATTTCCCGCTTCATTTAGTAATCGTCTATTTTCATTTAATTTGATTAAAATCAATGTGGTGTATATACTGTATTCTGACATGTAGTCAAATTTTAAAGTATATGACTCCAAGCGTCGTTATGTGGCGCACAAAAATTTAACCTTCCTTCAAAAGCTGCACACAGCTGATATTTTATGCGCACACAGCCTACAGAAAATTAGAGGGAACATTGGTTGGCGCTTTTATTTCCTAAAGTGAAATGTGAGAAGACCTCCGTGAGCAAACTTTCAGAGTCATTTCTTGTATAGCACCTTCATCTTTCAGACCCAATACGTGCTGGCAGGTGAGCCCTTCCAATAGCATACAAGCTAAAACATTAACACTGGTCCAAGACAGCTGGCAAATGTTAGGTATTATAATAAATAAATAATACATTATGCACACACTGAATAGCACATGCAGGACAACATATGAGGTTTTATTATGTGTGGTTGCTAAATACTAATTTGCCTGTGTCATGACTTAGTTTACTTGTAGTAGGCATTAATTTTAGCACAAACCCACTACATCTTCTGATTTCACCTTAGCGTGCACACTAGGGCCTTAAGGGCCCTTTTACTAAAATGCAGTAAGTGTTTGCACTTACTGCGCATTTTCAGTAAAAAATCAATGTGTGATAAGTGCAAAAGCCCTACGGTAACTCACACTGAAAAGTTCCTTACTGCACGTTAAGGTCATCCACAATTACTGGGGTTGCACTTAACGCTATTGAGGGAATGTTAAGTGTACTTGTGTTAATTGCAACATTAATAGCATACGGTAAGTATTGTGTGCTAACTGCAATGTGCAATCTATGCCCCCTCTCCGCCTATAACCTGCCCATTCCCTGCCCCATCATGCAATGAGCAATTAATGTGCTTAGCCTACGGTAACTATCATGGCAGCATGGTGACAGTTGCCACAATCCCTTACTAACACCTACTATGTGCTAAAATGCGCATTAGCTGCTTAGCACATTTTTGTAACGTGGCCCATAGGTGAATAACTCGCTATTTTTTTGTGTACGCTAGAGAAATTTATTGTGCACACCAAGACCATAATAAGCAAGAAAATCACCCTGTGTGACTCATGAACCTGGTGCCCCACCTCAACCATCTGCAAGCAGAAACTTGCTTTTTTTTGACTCCCTGGAAGTCTAGTGATGACGTTGAAACCTCTTCTCTACTTGCACGCTGTGTTGCTGCTCTGCTTGTACAGCCCTTGGTACAGTCCTGGTGCACAGTAAGCTTTAGGTCAGTGGCTCTAAGTGGCAAACCTAAGATCTTCTCTAGGCCTCTTTTCTGGCCATGTAGTAAGAGCTTGGTGAATAGTTGTGCAACCCCTCCTAGCTTAATTGTGCTGTTTTGGGGTTGCTTCTAATTGACCCAGAATCTCTGCAAATGTTTCTGAGCAAGTCAGTTAAGAACCTAGTATCTCCTCCTTCAGACATCAGTAGCCCTCATTACAATTATCCGTAAAGTGCTCTGGATTTCAGTCCTGAAAATATGGCAACCATCCCATTGCTGGAAAACGTATTTATGCTATGGACCCTCGTTCTAGATGCACACCAGGTTCACATTCAGTAAGGCAGGCCAGAGAATAACCAAATAAATTCCTCCAGCCTTTCCTAATACTGTTCTGGCTCCATTTCTACTGTACTGTCATGATGCCCATGCAGACTGCAGACATCCTTTAAGAGCGTGCAGCATGCTTGTTAAGGTTTTTCTAATTGTTTTTTTTTTTATTTTTTATTTAGGAGAGAGCTGCAATATATAAACTTTGCTATTCTCCCTAGTACAGGATATGCTAGATATGGTAGAGCACAGGGTAAAAATTTGGAAGTGGCAACATTCCTTTGAAGCTGCATGGGAGCCCACTACCCACACTGCTACCAATGAGGGGGGGGGGGGCACTGCAATTTCACTTTTTTATTCACAGCAATATTGCAGCACCTTCCCCCACCAGCAGCAGCACGGGGATTCCCATGCAGCTTTGCTGGAACTTTGTTAGAAAGCCCCAAATTTCACCAGTAAACTTCAGACCAGGTTTGGGCCCCAGTGGCATGGGGGCCCAAGGCAATTGCCTTGGATACATCCCTCTAACACAAGGCTGGCGGTGAAGATAACTGCTGGACAAACCAGCATCCTGGGCAAGGGTTGCTTGAAGCACGTCCGTTCCCTTTCAGGCTTGTGTGCTTATAGGCTTGAAAGCTAGAGGTGTGCATTCATGAGCACATATTTAGTTGGCTTTAGCACCTAAAAATTTAATGTGTGTGCAAATTGCTTGCACGCATGTATATCTATGAATTAACACATGCCCATTGATTGTGTGCATAAAAAAAAATAATGCACACATACAATGTGCATCTAAAAAAATGAATAGGTGAAACAAATATGAACAAATGCACAAAAATTTGAAAAAATAATTTTAAACAAAGGCAAACTGAAATTTAATGGGTTGTGTGCACCCCTTTTTCAGCTTGAATCAAAAGGACTTGCTTACCCACCCTTGGCAATAGCCTTGATACTGGGCGTACTCTGTACTGAAGAATGCCAGAGTCCGTCGCCTTCCCTTCCTCCCCCTACCAGAGTCTGCCGGCATTTACTTTCGCCTTTTCTGCCTTGCCTTCTGTACTGAGGCATTACTGTTGCCAACCTAGCAAAGCACTGCAGCATTAAGACTACCACAGAGGGTGACTAGAGATTTATGGACCAGGTTCAAAAATACGCTGATGTCATGTGGAATGCTACTTAGCAACCAATCAAACAAACATGTTTTCCCCACGTTTTCTCCAAACGGCCTCAGTTAGTCAAGACTGCTACACTACCAGAACTTTGTTTGCATTTGGTTACTGTTAAAGAAAAACATTTGCACTCTCTAAGAAACAGCAGCGAGCAAGGACAAAACAGCACTAACAGATCTTTATAGAAAAATTAGGACTGAGTATTTCTGTGAGAATGAGGAAGAAGAGCTGTTCTGTGTTATAAATGTGCTAGGAGTGAACTGCTCTCTCTTTCACAAAGTGTAACTCACAGTTACTTTGGGGGTCAAAATTAAGTCTTGGACACAAGAGGCTAAGACTACTACTTCTACTACTACTACTGATCATTTCTTCACTGCTACAAGACGTACACAGCACTGTACATTTAGATGTAAAGGGCAGTCCCTGCTCATCAGAGCTGACAATCTAGTCAAGATGAAGAACATCACAAAACTGGGGACTAGAGTATGGTAAGTTACACATACGTCATGAACAAGAGAGCGAGGGGTATCGGGATCCAAAAGCAGCCTGTCAGCTTGCTTACGAGATTTGGATGTTGCACATTCTTTATTTAAAGAATTCCATTTCCTGCAGCTTTGGGAAAGGAAAAATTTCTGCAAGACAAAATGTGTTAACAAACAAACAAAAAAGATGTTATTCTGGGATTTTTATCCAATTGTTAAACTTAACACTTTCAAGCAAAAGTCCCATAAGTACTTTTTACCAATGTTTGCTTAAATTATTTTTAGATGTGTTTCACTCAAACAATAGTGCCCCTTAGGGAGGTTCATCTGTCTGTCTGTCTGCATGGATCTGTCTGCACGAACAAACCAATGCACTCCCATACAGATAGGCTGCCATTGCGGAAGACGCACAGCATGTGCACTGGAGACTCCACCCTAGCTGGCACGAGGAGCCTGAAGAGCAGCCACAGAAAAAAATATAAGAAAAATGTGGAATTGCTGCATGCAGAATTCCAGCAGAAGTATGTGTCACTGTTTTTATTTCTCTGTTGACTTGGTTGCATGGAAGTGATAATGTAATGACTCCTCTTCCTTCCTTCACGCCTTGTTGCTCAAACCTGGAATTAAGGTGTCCCTTCCTCCCCCCCCCCCCCCCCCCCCCACCACCACATTTTGTATAAGTGTCCCAAATTTACCTGCAAAAAAATCTGGTAACTTTAATTAGGGTGAGATTGTTATAAATCCAGGACTAGCTTAAAAGCTCACTCATGGAAATGAGTAACTTGGCAACACTGGCTTTCCAAAGGGAGCGCGGAAAGGAGTTAATTCCAGAGGTTAGGAGCCTTGTAGATAAAGGCAGTATTTTGAAAAAAGGCCTCAGATCACTCCCCAGCTGCTATACAAATGTCTTATGGTTTCTAGGGTGCAAGAAGTGTGTTCAGGGCTCAATCAACACTTTGGTGATCCCCACTGGTCCCTTTCCATCTTAGGTCCTTTCTCTCAAATTAGGTTCTAGATCTGTTTTATAGCAATAGAAACTCCCTACACTACCAGGCACATTGTCATGCAATACAAAACCCTACCAAAAACACACTCAGAACCTCTCTTGCAAACCTACCATACTATAACAGCACAAACATCATGACTCACACAGCAACAACCCTTCCTATAAAAGACAGCACTGCATAATTACTCCAGACCCTAGAACGCCAATACATTTCTTATTGGTAAAATAAAGCAAGCTGGATTGCTACAACAACTAAACAAGAGTATAAAATGCTTTACCCTTCTAGTAATAGATACAGAAAAAAATGTTCAGAACAAAATGTCCATAATTGCAGCATTGTCTTACAAAATGTGTATGAAACTTACAGCCTTTTGAAAAATATGTGTATCTCTGCATCCCCCCATCTCGAAACTGACATTCAGTATAAAAGAAAAAAGTGCAGAAAATATACAAACTACCACAACTGTCACAACCATCTCTTCAAGTGCAGAGATTGTGCAAGTAGTGTTTCATTATGGCTTCAAGGTCCATCCACTATTTCCTGAACCTCCATCTGCAAACGTATGTTGCAATATTTGGATCGCATGCATGTGAAGCAACCTACAAATGTAAGTGCTGAATTTGTGCTGCATGCCTTCCAGCTCTCCGTCTGCACATGGCATGGATTGCCATTCTGGAGCAGGATGACTAATGGCCTCTAGTGTGCCTTTTTAGAGAGCACCAGGATGGCTACCAAGAGGAAGGGGGACCTTTCTGATGCTGAGAGCCTCCTCCTCGTACTTTCCAAAATGAATACATTATTTCAGCCATGCGGCCAAAGGTTTGGTTCTACTTCAGCGCTGCACAGACAAGTAAGAGACAGTCCCTGCTCATCAGAGCTTACAATCTAGTCAAGACAAACACAGAAGGTGTAGGCAGGGATCAAGCAAGGGAAGGAGAAGGAGATCAGGGGAGTCAAGATCCAAAAGCAGCAGCGAAGAGGTGAGTTTTCAGCCTGGATTTGAAGAGGGTTAGGGAAGGTGCCTGGCGTACAGACACAGGTAGATTGTTCCAGGCATACGGTGCAGCAAGGTGAAAGGAGCGAAGTCTGGAGTTAGCAGTGGAAGAGAAGGGCACAGATAGAAGCAGTTTGCTGGAAGAGCAAAGTTCCCGAGGGGGGTTATAAGGAGAGATAAGAGAAGAAAGGTAGTGAGGAGCCGCAGAGTGAATGCATTTATAGGTCAGTAGGAGAAGTTTGAACTGGATGCGGAAACGGCTAGGGAGCCAATGAAGTGACTTGAGTAGAGGAGTAATATGGGTATGATGAGGCTGGCGGAAGATTATTTATTTATTTATTTAAACGCTTTTCTATACCGTGCTCTTTAAAATCAGTGCGGTTTACAATTAACATTTCCTTGTACAGTGCAGGGAGGACCTGCATTGTGCTTACATTGAACAGGTGCAGTAACTTGGATTTATAACTGGGGTAACTATAAACAGGCTGAACCCTTTATTGCCATGCTGAACAACGGCATGGCTGGGTCTCAAAACTATATACAGAACTTGTCAATTATTTACAGTCTCAGTTTATTTACATTTGTTCTACATTCATTGTCCTATCAGATAGTTGGGTTAGTGCCTATAGTAGTCTTGGTCTGCATAGAGTGTGTGGGGGGAGCTGCCGGGGTGGGCTGGGGTGTGGCAGTTGGGGTTGCGTCATTGGGCTGTGAGTAATGTAGAAGAAACAGATGATGCTTCAGGGCCTTCCTGAATTAAGTGAGGTCCGTGATCGCTCTGATATTGGGAGGGAGGTTATTACAACACGTTGGGGCATAGAACGCGAAGGCTCTGTTCCTTGTTGCCTGAGAACATTTTGTTGTTTCCTTGGGGATTACAAGTGTGTTGGTAGCTAAGGTCCTTCTTGATCTGTTATGGGGGGTGGGGATGAGGAGGTCTGTGAGGGAGGAGGAGGATACCTTATTGATGGCTTTGAAGGCCAGGAGTACTACTTTGTATGTGAGCCGGCAGTTGATCGATACCAGTGTAGGTCTTTCAGGATTGGGGTTATGTGGTCTCTTCTGAATATCCCGCAGAGGACGCAGGCAGCAGCATTCATCGCAAGTTGTAGTGGGTTTAGAGTCCTCCTGGGGAGACCTGCAGAATGGCGTTGGTGTAGTCAAAGTGGGGAGTTACAAGCACTTGGAAAATTGTTCGGAAGTCCTCTGGCAGCAGCATGGGTCGGATTAGCCACGCAACAGAGTGTTGAACAGATTGAAGGGGAGCGAGATGATTCAAAGGGAGGCCAGCAAGGAGTAGGTTACAGTAATCAAGACAGGAGGTGATTAAGGAGTGGATAAGTGTTTTAGTAGTGTGTTCAGAAAGGAAGGGGCAGATTTTGCTGATGTTATAGAGAAAGAAGCGGCAGATCTTAGCTATCAGATGGATGTGTGTGGAGAGAGAGGAGTCAAAGACAACCCACAGATTGCGGGCTGAGGAAACAGGAAGGAGTACAGAGTTATCCACAGAGACCGAGAAGGGAGGAAGAGGAGGGGAGGTTTTGGGGGGAAGGATGAGAAGTTCGGTCTTGACCTATATCTCTGAGGGTGTTAACTTAGGAGGTAGGCACTTTAGGACCCCACAGGAACAGTGCTCTAGGATGCTGGATAGGATTCAAAAAATTACATACCCTATGGTGTTCTCCTGTGATGGTTTATTTTTATTTTCCAATGATTGATATGCCCACCTCACCAAGCAGCTTGAGGTGAATTACAACATAATGCGCAAATTCATCCATCCTTCCCTCCCGCCCTACTAAAACCCCCATATGCAACCCTAAACAGTCATCAATACAATCTATACATATAATCTTACTTAATCCATTGGCCGTGATGCTGGCAGCTTGAGTACAGCACAACTACGGGAGCTAAAGCAAATGCTCCCATGGCTGTGTTTAATATTAGTACAGCCACAATGACAGGGGCAGGGAGAAGAAGAGCAGAGGTGGCTGGCTGGCACTGATGCAGAGGGAGAGGATGCTAGGATGGAAGGAGGCTGATGCAGAATATGAGAGGGAGGGAATGGAAAGGGTGCTAGGAGGCTGGGATTGGAAGTGGGCTGATAGTAGTGGAGAGGGCTGGGACAAGAAGAGGGATAATGCTGCAATGGGGGCTAGGACTGTAAATGGACTAATACTGGGGTTGGAATTGGCTGGAACTGAAAATAGGCTAGCACTGGGGCTGGGATTTGAAATAGGCTAATACTAGGGCTGTGGGGGGGGGGCGGCTGACTGGGAATGGAAATGGGCTGATATTAGGGCTAGGGAGTTGGAATTGAAAATAGGTTCATACTGAGGTTGGGGGATGGGCTTGGACTAGAAGGGGGTTAATTCTAGGGCTGGAGAGCCTGGAACTGAAAGGGTGCTGAAAATGGCAAATGCTGGAGTTGGGGTGGGAAAAAGAGGGAGATGCCAGGGGAATGAGAAAGGAGAAAAGGGCAGATATTGTGGGGAGTGAGGAAGAAGCAAAGTCATAACCAGGAGACAATTGAGAGTTTAGGGTATAAGAAAGCTGAAGGAAGGAGGAGGAAAGGCAAGGTCAATGAATACTGAAGAAGGAAGTAGATAGGTGGGTGTTGGGGAAGGAGAGTAGGAGGCAGGAGGATAGGCACTGGGATCAAGGGGATGCGGGAAAGCAGGGACTCAGACAGGTGGAGACTAAGATTGTTTAAGAAAACAGAAGAAAGACTGTAAGTTAAACTAGGTATTGGGAGTATAAGTGGGGACTCAGGATTTGGGTGGGATTGTGAGTGGGGATTTATGGTTGTTTGTGGAGATAGTGGGGGCTAAGAAATTGACCAGAGATTTGGAAGACAGTACGGACAAGATGATTGGATGAGAGGTATGAGTAAGGTTGTGAGACCAAGTGCAGAAAGGTGGGGAAGGGAGGTTTGAAGGACCTGGAGGGTTTGGGGAGCATTTGAAAATGACAGAGTGCTATGGAATAGATGACAGCTACAGGAAGGGACAGGTCTTCCTTAAAGGAGGTGAGAGAGGGTAGAAATGGGACAAGTGAAAGGAGAAATGGAAGCCTGGATAGGGGGTAAGATATAAGAAAGGGCCTGGAGGTGTAGAGAAAATGAATGCTAGGGAATGAGCTGGGTCTGATTACAGGATGGCTTATGGTTTATTATATCACTTGATATACCGTATTTGGTAAGGAACAGTGAAATTTACAAAAACAAAGCATATAAAATGTAAAAATATAATACATAGAAATGCTAAAAACACATACATTATACTCCAGAAAGGATGGGGGGGGGGGGGGAGGAAAATGGCTCAAGAAGCTCCTGCATCCACTAACAGCCAAAGGTTTGCTCAAGGAAATAGGATTTTAAAATGTTCTTGAATGTTTTTAATAACTTTTCTTGGTGAATATAAAGAGGAATGGCATTCCAGAGAGCTGAAGCTAAAAAGAAAAAAGCTGATTGACATGGCAAAAGGTAGTGGATGAAGCTGCGGATGGGATGAGTACAGAGGAAGGAGATGGAGGACTATTTTTATTTATTTTGTAGTATGTAGCTCATGCTTTTCCAATAGTAGTTCAAGGTGAGTTACAATTGGGTACACTAGGTATTTCCCTGTCCCCAGAGAGCTTACAATCTGAAGCAAAGGAGGGTTAAGTGACTTGTCCAAGGCCGCATGGAGTGCCAGTGGGATTCAAATGCTGGTATCTTTGGTGACCAGGCCAATGTTTGAACCATTAGGCTACTATCCCACTCCATATCCTATCCTCCCCCTCCCCTTTTCACTCCACTAGAAAGTGGGTGAAAGACAAGGCGAGGGATCGGATGCTAGCAAAGGGATGAGGCAGATCTGGACTGGAAGGATTATGGAAGTAAGGTTAGGAAATGGAAAGCTGGTAAAAAGGTGAAACGAGGGAGATTGAAGGAGGAAGAAAGATGAATGTAATGAAGCTATATTAGGTAAAAGGCAAATGAAACAGGAAAAAAAATAGATGAAACAGAAATGTCAAGGTCAGAGAGAGACATAGGGAAGAAAAGGGACAAAGAAAGGGAGTGTGAAGAAATAGAAATAGGATCCCGGTAAAGGACTTAGAAGAAAACTAACGAGAGCAAGTGGAAAAGAGCAGGACCAATCCAATGGACAAATAAAATGATCAGAAAGGTACAAGACTGCCAGTTTTTAGAGAATGAAATATGTCAGCTTTGAAAATGTGCATTTCTTATAGTTCATTACAGGAGAAAATGCATTTCTGCTTCTTTCTTCAGTCTTTCACAGCAAAGTGTCTGTTATGGGGTTTTCTATTTCAATTTGTTTCAAATTTTGTAGTCTGTTACTCTTTACTAGGTGATGGTCTATTTTCCATGTGCAGGTGAATTAAAGGATTATGCTAACATGTAGGTTCTCTTTAGTAATCTGTAGTAATTCAGCTTGTTCTCTTTTCCAATTGGGGGGATACTGGTGTTCTAGAATATTGGTGGTGCTGATTTTCCATAAGAAGGGTAGGTACAATTTGAGTTCTTGGTGCTGGTGATGAATGCCCATCTGCAGGGTTTTGGGTTAGGATATACATTGCCTGGGAGTGGAGAGAGATAGTGGTGGTGTTGCTGATGTAAGACCAGAATTTGAATAGAATTCTTTTGTATGTTGGGAGAGTTTTATTGGCGAGTCTGAGAGTGTTCTATGTCTATGAATGATTATGTCCTATCAGACTAATATTCAAAGGCAGTTATGCGGTCGCTGGCAAATGCATAATTAGCCTAACCATGTATTTTCAAAAAACATAGTTAATATCAGACTATTTAAATTGCAGAATGTACAGATATTATCCATATATTTATGGGGCATGTTAGGGGAGGAACAAGAGTATGCCAGAAAAGTATCCAATTAGCAGCACTATTCAGCAACTATTTTGATAAGTTTATATTTTAGTTTAGGCCTGCAGAAAACACTCATATTCAGCACCATTTTGTGTATCAATAGTGACAAAGAATATATAAATTACGTTAAATGGCAGTGGTGGCATTTAACAAGCCAGTGGGCTAAAAACGTACTCCTCTTTGTGCAGCTTGTTTTGCAAGATCAGCCCCAAGGAGGTGGGGATGCAAAATAAAAAGCTGGTTCAAGGTGCTACAACCCTTGAGCCGACACTGCAGAGGTAACCACCTCATGCACCACCTAGACAAGGTCTTAAATCGTACTGAGAGGGAGCCTGCTGTCTCAATCATGTTGGTACCAATGACATAGGAAAATGTTGGAGGGAGATTTTGGAGGCCAAATTTAGGCTTTTAGGTAGGAAGTTGAAATCCAGAACTTCCAGGGTAGCATTCTGAGAAATGCTTCCTGTTCAATGCACAGGGCCCAAAAGGCAGGCAGAGATCCACAGTCTCAATGCGTGGATGAGACAATGGTACAAGGAACAGGCTTTTGGATTTGTTAGGAACTGGGCAACATTCTGGGAAGGCAGGGGCTTTTCCAACAGGATAGGCTATACCTTAACCGGGGTGGAACCAGGCAGCTGGCACTAATCATTTTAAAAGGAGATAATAGGGGAAAGCTGACAGTCACCCAGGAGCGCATAGTTCAGAAGGATGTATCCTTGAAGCATATGAGCAAAAGAGGGAAGTTAGGGCATCTCGATAGAGAGACTCTGACATAAATTAAAGTAACCCAGATGCTTTTAAGTACAAACTGGTGGAAGGGTTGCACTCTCTTAGAGAGGGCATTGAGTCACACAGGATAACAAGGCTTCAGGAAACAAAATATCCTATAGAATCTCTAAGGATAGAAAGTCCATGTAAAAAGGGCAGTGGGGGTGTATTATCATCCACCTGGCCAGAATGAACAGATGAATGACAAAATGCTAAAAGAAATCAGGGAAGCTAACAAATGTTATAACACAGTAAAATAATGGGTGATTTCAATTACCCTAGTATCAACTGGGTCATTGTCACAGCAGGACATGTGAAGTTTTTAGATAAAATAAATGACTGCTTCTTGGAGCAGCTGAGTCATGAAATGATAGGTGGGGAAGCTATTTTGGACCTAGTCCTTAGTGGAACACAGGATCTGGTGTAAGAGATAAGGGTTTTGGAGCCACTTGGCAATGGTGATCATAGCATGATTGCATTTGATTTAATAAATGGAGGGGTACAAGGAAATCCACAGTACTACCTTTTAACTTTCAAAAGGAGACTATGATAACATGAGGAAAATAGTTAAGAAAAAACTAAAAGAAGCACCTGCAAAGGTTAAAGATTTACATCAAGCGTAAGTATTTTTAAACAAATCCATCTTAGAAGCCCAGACCATATGTATTCCACGCATTAAGAAAAGTGGAAGGCCAAAAAACTGCCAGCATGGTTTAAAGGTGAGGTCAGAGAAGCTGTTGTAGCCAAAAAAGTATCTTTCAGGAAATGGAAAAAGGAGCCAAATGATGAAAACAGGAAATAGCATAAGCACTGGCAAGTTAGATGCAAGGCATTGATAAGACAGGCAAAGAGAATTTAAAAAGAAAAACTTGCCATGGAAGCAAAAATGCACAATAAAAGCTTTTTCAAGTATATTTGTAGCAAAAAACTTGTGAGTCAGTTGGACCATTAGATGATAGGGGGCAAAAGGGCGCTTAAAGGACAAGAAGATGTAGGGAAATTGCCCATGCCTGAAATGGTATTTAAAGGTGATGTATCAGAAGAATTGAAAAAAAAATCAATAAACTAGGAAGATAAACTAAAGAGTACCAAATCGACTGGACCAGACGGTATGCATCTGAGGAAGCTGAAAGAACTGAAATAGGCGATTGCAGATCTACTATTAGTAATCTGTGAATTATCATTAAAATCATCTGTAGTACATAAAGATTGGAGAAATTATTTATCAGGTTTTTTATACTTCTTTATCATTTCAGCCAAAGCAGTTTACATTGTAACTTACACTAACATTAATAACTTGGATTTTTCTGAGGCAATGGAGGGTTAAGGGACTTGCCCATGGCCATGAGGAGTACTAGTAGGAATCAAACCCTAGTCTCTAGGTTCCCAAGCCAGTGCTCTAACCATTAGGCAATTCCTCCATGACTGAGGGGAGATATGACAGAGGTCTATAAAATAATGAATGGAGTGGAATGGCCAATGTAACACAAGTTTTTAAAAAGGGTTCTGGAGATTATCCAGAAAACTACAGACTGGTGAACATTATGTCAGTATCAGGCAAAATGGTAGAAACCATTATAAAGAATTAAATTACTGAACATGTAGATAGTCATGGTTTAATGGCAGAAAGCCAACATGGATTTAGCCAAGGAAGGTCTTGTCTTACTAATTTGTTATATTTTTTGAAGGTGTGAATAAACAGGTAGACAAAGGTGAGCCGATTGATGTAGTGTATCTGGATTTTCAGAAAGCCTTTGACCAGGTCCCTCATGAGAAACTCTTGGAAAAATTAAAAAGTCATAGGATAGGAGGCAGTGTACTATTGTGGGCCAGGAACTGGTTAAAAGATAGAAATCAGAGAGTAGGGCTAAATGATCAATTTTCCCAATGGAGAAAGGTGAATAGTGGAGTACCCCAGCGATCTGTGCTGGGTCTGCTCCTTTTTAACGTATTAATAAATGACCTGGAAATGGGAATAACGAGTGAGGTTATCAAATTTGCAGATGAGACAAAATTATTCAAAGTTGTAAAAACACAAGAAGATTGTGAAAAATTGCAAAGAGGACCTTGATAAATTGGAAGACTGAACATTCAAATGGCAGATGAATTTTAATATCGACAAGAGCAAAGTTATGCATTTACAGAAGAACAACCCACACTACAGTTACACAATGCAAGGTTATTCTATTTATTTATTTAACAGGATTATACCGCATTATCATTAAGTCAAAGTGGTTTACATTAAAACCCAACTTAACTGTTACATTACAACAAGGGAATCAAACTTGGAGAACTTTAACAAGGGTATAAAACTCAGGGTTTAGCAAGAGCTGAGGAACATTGGATATGGTCCACGAAGCTTCTGGATTAAGTGATATTTCCATAGTAGTCAGTGAATAGGAAGGTTTTGAGTATCTTGCGGAAGTCATTTGCATCTGCAGTTGACCTCAGGTCCTCTGGTAGCATGTTCCATATTGTTGGCGCTGCTATGAAAAATGTCCTGGTGAAGGTGGCCTATTTACTTCTTGCCTTGTTTTTCGGAACTATTAGGTGGTTTATGGTATTGGACCTTGTAGGTCTGAATTCTGGGTCTCATGTTATGAGTGATGGGAGGGTGTCAGCTGTTGTACGGTGAATGATTTTGAATGTATTGAGAATGATCTTGTATTTTATGCGAACATGTATCGGGAGCCAGTGGAGCTGTTTCAGGATGGGGGTGATGTGGTCTTGTCTTGTGGATCCCATTATGATACGAGATCATTAGGAAACATCATCCAGGAAAGCATAGTTTCTCACCTGTAACAGGTGATCTCTGGGAACAGCAGGAACTTAGTCTTCACATATGGGTATCATCGGTACCGACGGAGCCTGCGTGGGAACACTCCCCAGCGTCCAATAGGAAAGCTTTTGGGAGCATCCCAAAGCACCTGCGTGCTGCCTTCCTGCCTTTCCCAACTGTCCCTCTCCAGTTGAGTTTAAAGCTGAGACAAAAGAGAGAGGGAAAGAGAGAGAGATAGAGAGATACAACTCCTAGGGGAGGTGGGTGGATTGTGAAATTCCTGCTGTTCCCGGAGATCACCTGTTACAGGTGAGTAACTATGCTATCTCCAGGAACAAGCAGGAATATAGTCTTCACATATGGGGACTCCCTAGCTGCAGATGCAAGGGAGATGGCCCCAGAAAGTTGTGTGCCCTTGTGAAAGGGCTCCACTTCCCCCCATGGATCTCTGGCATCCTACCAGGGATGGTGGGTAGGAGTTGATTAAGTCTTGAACAGGTGTTGAAGAACAGCCTGACCAAACAAGGCATCCAGGCGGGAGTCCTTGTCCAAGCAGTAATGGGCTGTGAAGGTATGTACCGAAGCCCAAGTAGCTGCTCGACAGATGTCATCGATAGACACAGAGTGAAGATGAGCCATTGAGGCTGCCATGGCTCTCACATTGTGAGCTGTGACATGGCCTTCAAGAGGAAGGTTCTTACACTCATAGGCAAAAGATATACACTGTGCAATCCAGTTGGACAGTGTTCTTTTGGAGACTGGAAGTCCCAAATGACTAGGATCAAAAGCAACAAAGAGTTGAGAGGACTTTCTATGTTGCTGTGTCCTCTGCAAGTAAAAGACCAAAGCCCTTTTACAGTCCAAGGTATGAAGGTTCCTTTCTGCATTTGAGCCGTGAGGCCTTGGGAAGAATACAGGAAGGTAAACCGCTTGGTTTAAATGAAAAGGTGACACCACCTTTGGCATAAAGTGTGGATGAGTCCTAAGAACTACCTTATCATGATGGAACCTTGTATAAGGAGGATCAGCCACCAAAGCTTGCAATTCACTGATGTGACATGCTGATGTGATTGCAATAAGAAAGTGACCTTCCAGGAAAGGAATTTCAAAGAGGTAGTGGCTAATGGTTCAAAGGGCGGTTTCATGAGCTGCCCAAGAACCAGATTTAAGTCCCATGCCACCGGTGGTGGCTTAATGGGAGGCTTAGTTAAAAGAAGGCCTCTCATAAATCTCGCTATGAGAGGATGAGAGGAAATAGGTTGTCCATTCAGAGGCTTGAAAGAAGCTGCAATTGCACTCAAATGAACTCTCACTGAATTGGTCTTAAGCCCTGCATTTGATAAATGAAGGAGATACTCCAGTAATGATTCCAGAGGTATTGCAGAAGGGTTAAGACCCTTCTTCGAGCACCATATGGTAAACCTTTTAGACTTAAATGCAAAAGAGCGTCTTGTGGAAGGCTTCCTGGAAGAATAAAGGATATCATTTACCTGCTGGGAAAGATTAAGACCGTGAAGTTCTAGGCTTTCAGCAACCAGGCCCTGAGATGCAGAGACTGGGGATTGGGATGCCACAGCATCCTGTCCTCTTGAGAAAGGAGATTTGGAGCAGATCCTAACTCCAGAGGCGGAGCTTGAGAGAGATGTAGGAGCAGAGGGTACCACATTTGCCATGGCCAACGTGGAGCTATGAGAATCATATGACCTCTGTCTCTCTGAAGCTTGAACAAGGTTTTGGGAATTAGGGGAATGGGTGGAAAGGCATACAGGAAATCTTGACCCCAATGGAGGAAGAAAGCATCCCTGGCCTGACAACCCTGAGCCGGAATTCTGGAACAGAATTGGGGAGGTTTGGCATTCAGCGGACTTGCAAAGAGGTCTATGTCCAGGGTTCACCAAATTTGAAAAATTCTGGCCACCTGGTCTGCATGGAGAGACCAATCGTGTGGAAGCAGAACTTGGCTGAGTCTGTCTGCCCAAGAGTTTTGAATGCCTGGAAGATACACTGCAAGGAGATGAATCTGATGCTCTCTGGCGAGGGCCCATAGTCGCAAAGCTTTGTTGCAGAGCGACAGAGAGCCTGTTCCACCCTGCTTGTTCACATAGAACATGGCTACTTGATTGTCCGTTTGAACTAGGACTGTCTTGTAGCTGAGCTGGGTGTGGAATACTCAAAGAGCAAGGAAGATTGCTCTGAGTTCCAGGAGATTGATGTGTAGATAGACCTCCTGTGGAGTCCAGGTACCCTGGGTAGAGAGGCCTTGCAGGTGGGCTCCCCAACCCACCTGTGAAACATCTGTTGTTAGAGTGGCTTGGGGTGGGGGTTGCTGAAAAGGAGACCCCCAACAAAAGGTTTTGTGATGACTGCCACCATTGGAGGGACAAAATAAGGCGATCTGAGTTTGCTATTTTGTCTGACAGGGAACCTGATGCCTGAGTCCACTGAGTGGATAAAGTCCACTGGACTGCCCTCATATGGAGGCGAGCATAAGGAACCACATGCACGGTGGATGCCATGTGGCCTAGCAATTGTAACATTTCCCGAGTAGTGAGGTGAGGTTTTAACACTACTTGGGAAGCTAACTGCACAATGCAAAGGCAGTGGGGCTGTGGAAGGTAGGCCCTTGTCTGTCTGGTATCCAGCAGAGCTCCTATAAACTCTAGGGACTGAGTGGGAGCAAGGTTGGATTTTGGGAAGTTTATGACCAGTCCCAAATACTGAAGGATGCGCATTGTGCAAGAGAGAGCAACCCTGGCCTCTGGCTCTAAAGGGGCTCGAATGAGCCAGTCGTCTAAGTAAGGGAAGACAAATATTCCTAGGGTGCGGAGAAATGCTGCCACCACAGCCATGCACGGAAGTCACATATCGCCAGTTCTTGAGATAAGTGGTGTTTCACTATTTCGACTGTTTGGTGCAATATGAATTCTTCCTTTAATAAAAGGGACTTCCCGGAGTGGAGGGGAAGGGTATCCTCCTTCTCTCTCTTGCTGGGGGGGCCCGACATAAAAAACAAATTAAAAGGATTAAAGAAGCAAAGAGGTGGAGTTCTGTGTGTCTAGGACTCAACGCTACATTTTCAATGACTCTGTGATTGGAGACATCAATAGTGGTCATTTGAAGTATTTTGGGGTTTTTCTTTTGGGATGCATTTTGTGAACACCCTTGGTGCAGAGGCCAGTCCAAAAGGAAGAACCCTGTATTGGTAGTGTTTCCCTTGACACAGAAAGCGAAGGAACTTTCGGTGAGTTGGATGGATGAGAACATGAGTGTACGCATCCTTGAGATCTAGAGAACAAAGCCATTCCTTACTCTGAAGGTATGGCAGCAGAGTTCCCAGAGAAATCATTTTGAACTTCTCTTTGAACAGGAATTTTAATTTGTTCAATTCTCTGAGGTCTAAGATGGGTCTGTGTCCTCCTGTTTTCTTTGGAATAAGGAACTAGGGGGAGTAAAACCCTGTACCCCATTGGGGAATGGGCACCTCTTCTATTGCTCCTTGGGCAAGAAGCATAGTGACCTCTTGACCTAACTGGTCATTGAGAGAGGTCTGAGAATTGAACTGTCTTACCACTGTAGGAGGGGGCATGCTGAGGAAATAAAGCTTGTACCCCTCTCTTACAATAGACACAGTCCAATTTTGGCTTCCTCTGCCTAGGTTGTTGCTGCTGTCCCTTTTGGGCAGACTGACCTAAATGATGTCCCTGCTGGGTATAGGAGGGATAAAACTTTTTCTTCTTGCTGAAGAATGGTTTTTTAGAGGGTCTTTTCCTGGCAGGATCAGCTGTAGATTTAGACAATCTATCCAAAGTGATAGTGTCATTATCTATCTCATTAGCTTTTTCCTGCCAATTCTTGCCAAAGAGATTCTCTCCTGTGCAAGGAATATTCCCTAATTTGTCCTGTACCCAAATCTCCAAGTCAGATGCCTGGAGCCAGGCAATCCTACGTGCACCTATGGCAATAGCAGAGGTTCTGCTTATGCACTCAAAGCAGTCAAAGGCTGCACGATTCACAAACTTGGAAACATCCTGGGAATGTTTGACAAGGGCGAGGTAATCTTGCCTTTTATCATCAGGATAAAGCTCTAAATCTCCTGTGACCTCTTTAAGGAACATTCCCATATATAAGATATAGGAACTGATCCTAGCAGAAAGCATGGAAGCCTGGAAGGTTCGACGTCCAAAGGCGTCCAGAGTTCTACACTCACGTCCTGGAGGATTAGATGCATGCCTTTTAGCACTTTTTATCCTTCTCATAGTTGATTCTACCACCATGGAATGGTGTGGTAATTGAGTCTTTTGAAACCCAGAACAAGGAGGAACTCGATACATGGTGTTGAGTCTTCGAGAGAGAGGAGATGTGGTTAGAGGTGTTTCCCACATCCTTAACATGAGATCATGCAAGATCTCATGAATAGTTAAGGTAGCTGCCTCCTTGGGAGCTTTAGGGTACTGCAGGATTTCTAATTCCTTTGCCCTAGGCTCCTTTTCAGGAGCCACTGTGATGGAAAGACCTCGGGCCACATCTCGGATAAAATCCTGAAAGGACATATCCTCTGGTGGAGACATCCTACACTGAGGAGAAGAAGAATCCTCAGGAAGAAGTACTCTGGTATCGGCAGAGCTTTCAGAGTCTTCAGACTCATCCGAGGATTTGAAGTATCTCCAATCCGGGTGATCGTGCAAGGCACAGTACCGGTACCGATCGAAGTCGGCATCGGAGTGGTCCGGTACCGATCTGTCGATACCGGATGGATACGCATGACTCAGTCCCGGTAGAATACCTGCCGATGTCGATGGAGTTGGTGCCGGTTGAATTGTCTGAAGCGGTTTCAAGGGCATTGAGGCCGTGAGAAGAGCCGCCAGACTGCGTTCAATAGCCAAGAATCTCTGGTCTATCGACGCTGCCGATGCTTGGGTATCATTACCGGAAGAAGCGGCCGGTACCCCAGAGCATGGCACCAGTAGTTCTGCCGAGGTTGAAGCCTTGAGAACATCCTGGAGCCCTGTTAGTGCTTTGGAAGCCGAAGCCTCCCACCGGGGCAATTTTACCGGTGGAAGTCCCTCAAGGGCAACGCCAGAGGCATCTCGCTGTCTAGAAGGAGATCTACCCTTTGAGGACCGGCTAGATTTATGTTTAGTTACCTGAGATCCATGGGAGGAAGACAAAGACCTGGAAGACGTCGATGCCACAGAGGCTGCATCGGAGGGAAAAAGGGTGCTAAGTTTAGCAGCTCGGTTCTGCTGGCCCCTTTTTGACATCATCCCACAGGCAACACACTCAGAGATAGAGTGGTCCGGACCTAAACATTTGAGGCACCACTCATGGGTGTCGGTGATGGAGATGGTACCGCCACACTTAGAACACTTTTTAAAACCCGAGGCGGGTTTTTCCATTCTGAAGGAAAAGTTGGGCCTAGTGCCCAAAATGGCGCATGGCACCTGAAGAGAAAAAACACTGGAAAGACTCCAGAAGAAAGTTTTTTTTTTTTTAAGAAAAGAAAGAAGAAGAACCGGCGGTGCCGGTGTAGCGTTGAGGGAAGGCAGGCACGACCACAAAAAAGAAGAATAGAAGGGATTTTTTCTGCGGTGACAGGATGTACGATCTGTCGGCTCCACGGAAAATGAAGAACTGCAGAGGGACAGTTGGGAAAGGCGGGAAGGCAGCAAGCAGGCGCTGTGGGATGCTCCCAAAAGCTTTCCTATTGGACGATGGGGAGCTTTCCCGCTAGGGTTGCCAACTTTTTCACCGAGAAAAACCCGACACCTGTGGCTCGCCATGCTCCACCCATTCTCCGCCCCTAGTCCCACCCCTGCCCCACCCACAAAAATTACCGAGGATACGTGTAGGCTAACTTCCTTGGTCAGATAATAATTAAACTGGGAACCCCAAAATCCAAACATGAAATGTACAACACTGGAGAAATAAAACTATAAAGTAATTTCCTCTTGCACTAAACAAAAACGCAAAGATGTTAGCAATACACACTTCCCAGACCAGACATATTCCAGTTAATAAATTCAAAATAAAAAGTATTTTTCTAACTTCTGTTTGGGCGTTTTATTTTTCAGTTGCAATTGCTCCAGTCACTTTCTTCTGGTTTCTTCGTGTCTTCTGCGAGCTATCCATTTGTCCTTTCTTCTCTTTTAGATGTTTTCCATTCTCTCTCTATTTCTGCTTTAACATACTGATTGTTTCCCTTTTGCTCTTTCCCCCAATTCTTTCCTTATTCCTTTATCATCCGTTTAAATTTCACCCTTCCATTCTCAAGCCCCTCTTACTCTCCCAATACCGGCCCATCATAGACTTTTCTTCCACACAAAATATTTTTTCCCCTCTCCATTCTCATTCCCCATTCATTCTAGTCCTCCCCCCAAATCAATTCCCTTATAGTTCTAGGCCCACCCAGCATCCACTCCCTTCTAGTCCCATTCTCCCATGCCCCACATCAGCCCATTTCCAGTCCTATTCCAGCTCTTCATCAGCCCATTTCCAGTGCTAGCCCTCACATCACAGGCCATTTCCAGTCCTAGCTGCCCCCCCCCCAATCACAGCCCATTTCCAGTCCAGGTCCCCCATCACAGCCTATTTCCAGTCCTAGGCCCCCCCCCACCATCACAGCCCATTTGCAGTCCGAGTCCCCCCGCACCATCACAGCCCATTTGCAGTCCGAGTCCCCCTGCACCATCACAGCCCATTTGCAGTCCTAGCCCCCTAATCACAGCCTATTTCCAGTCCAAGATCCCCCTTCCTCCACCATAGCCCATTTCCAGTCCAAGTTCCCCCCCCCCCCCATAGCCCTTTTCCAGTCCAGGTCCCCTCCACCCCCATCACAACCCATTTCCAGTCCATGTCCCCCCCCCCCCCATAACCCTTTTACAGTCCAGGTCCCCCCCCATCACAGCCTATTTCCAGTCCAAGTTCCCCCCCCCATAGCCCTTTTCTGGTCCAGGTCCCCTCCACCCCATCACAACCCATTTCTAGTCCCTGTCCCCCCCCCCCATAACCCTTTTCCAGTCACGGTCCCCCCCCAAAACTGCATTTTTTTAGTCCACTTCCCCCCCCACCTTAGCACTTTTGCAGTCCAAGTCCCCCATTTAGCCCTTTTCCAGTCCAAGTCCCCCCCTTAGCCCTTTTCCAGTCCAAGTCCCCCCCCTTTAGCCCTTTTCCAGTCCAAGTCCCCCCCTTAGCCCTTTTCCAGTCCAAGTCCCCCCCCCCTTTGGCCTTTTCCATTCCAGTTCCCCCCCCTTAGCCCTTTTCCAGTCCAGGTCCCCCCCATCACAGCCAATGCAGTCCTTGCCCCCCCCCCCCACCCGACCAGCATCGCGGCTGTCTGAGGCTTCAGAGGGAGCCGGGGAAGCCCGCGCGAGGCCCCGGCTCCCTCTGAACAGCCACCAGCGTGAAGAGCCTTTACCTTCACGCTGGCGGCTGTTCCTGTGAAGCCGCGAATGCTGGGAAAGGTTAAAGGTTGCCCTTTAACCTTTCCCAGCATTCGCGGCTTCACAGGAACAGCCGCCAGCGTGAAGGAAAAGGCTCTTCACGCTGGTGGCTGTTCAGAAGGAGCCGGGACCTCGCGCGGGCTTCCCCGGCTCCCTCTGAAGCGGAGAAAAGCCATTTTTTTTGCTCTGGCCGCTCCCGATCTTGCGGCCAGAGCAAAAAAACCGGCTTTTAAAGGGCCGGTTTTGCCTCTGCGCCGGCAGCCGGCCTGGCCGTGGAAAAACCGGCCAGGCCGGCTGAAAACCGGCCAGTTGGCAACCCTATTTCCCGCGCAGGTTCTGTCGGTACCGACGATACCCATATGTGAAGACTATATTCCTGCTTGTTCCTGGAGATATAGATTTAGGCATCATCATGGATAATACATTGGAACCCTCTGCCCAGTGTGCAGTGGCAGCTAAGAAAACAAACAGAATGCTAGAAATCATAAGGAAAGGAATGGAGAATAAAACCAAGAATATTGTAATGCCTCTGTATTGTTCCATGGTGTGACAGTGTGGCAGGTGCAGGCCTGTGACCCACAGTGTCAGAACATAAGCAGGCCAGCATGGCTAGCTTGACCTGTAAATGAGGCCTGTGGAGAGGCATATAGGATTGCACATCCCCCAATATGCTGCTATTGTAAGATAGAACTCAGTAGAAGTATTGAATTAGCTTAGGTAAGCAGAACTGCAGTATTGAAAGATGGAAAAATACAGAAAAACATGTTTAAAAGTTACTGATAAGAGAAAGTACATCTGCAAAGAAATAATTAGGAGTGCTGACAGATGAGTTGCAGAGCCCAGCTCCTCTGCACGTACAAATTGGTTCTTTAACCTTGAGAGTGTGAAAGTAACAAGTTGATGAACTGACCATTGTAATTGGGACTAGAAGGGGGGTATGCAGGTGTCATGCCCACTGGAGGGATATAACTGGATAAACTTATCAGTACCGGGACCAATAGAAGAGGTACGGGAGGTACGGGAGATTACCGGGACCAATGAAATGTTTTTCTATACCTAGAATGGAACAGAAGTCTATAAAAGTTGTTGTAATGCTTGAAAACTTTGCTCAGCCATTTTGAAATTGATTGGTTCGAGACTTGTGCACAAATAAATGATTTGGACCTTCTGAACAGACTCCTGGTATCATTGGTTTGTCTGCGCTTTGCTGCTACATATTCCTTGGTGCGTTGGCCGGGAAGTTGTGGAATCAAAGTGTATATAGGGCAATATACCACGACTTTCCGCCTCTATAGGCTTGGTCCTGCCGGGATCGCGCCCTTCCGACGAGGGCTGCTCCCTGGCGCCACCGGTCCCTTGTATCGGAGGGAGCTGGTCGGACCTCGGCGGGTGACGAGCCCGGCTGGAGTCAACGCCTCGAACCCGAGTGAGGGGAGTCCGAGGTCCAACTCATGCGCCTGCTTGGGAAGTTTGAGGACCGGATCCGGTGAGTATAGTTTTGATTTTGGGTCTAGACAGAAATAGAAAGCGCAGTACTGCCATTGGAACTTGGAACTTTGGAATTTGTAATCTCGAGATATTGGGAATTGGTAAGAGAGCATGATCACCTCTCAAGGAAGGGCCGAGTAGCCTGGCATGGGAATTCGCCGGGTGAAACCCCCATCCTTTTTGTAATTGGGAAATTGGAAAAGACTAGTCAGAATAGATAGAAACGAATGCATTCTGGGATACGTTGCTAGCATGATTGTGTGAACGAAGTGTGAATGAGAGGTCTGGCAGCACGGACCAAGTGAAGGCGGACCCCTGAGTAGCGCATTTCCTGACCGGGCGACCGCGTTCAGGTCGCGAAAAGGGGGAAGCGATTGTCGTCTTGTCTTGTTATTTGTACTCCTTATACGTTTCCAGGGCCGTGAGGACCCCTTACCCACGGTCCGCCCTCCTTTTCCCTTCTGTCTGTTGTTGCGCGCACACATCGAAATGGGAGGGCGGGGTCTACTAGAAACACTCCATTAGAATGTATGATCGCACATTTTAAAGAGGGATATTCAGGAGATTATGGTATTAAAATGACAGCAGCCCGTTTGCAAATTTTGTGTACTAGGGAGTGGCCCGATCTAGACCCCATCTGGCCCCGAGAGGGAACGTTCAAAGTAGAGATTATTCAGTCAATACACCGTAGAGTGCGGATAGCGCACCCCGACCAGTACCCCTATATAGATTCCTGGTTAAGTATTTGTGAAGATCCGCCCCCCTGGGCGCAGCGCTGTTATGAGGAACAGTGCAGAATAATGTTAGCTAAAGCAGATTCTAGACAGAAAACGGAACAGCCTAGAATGAAAGAGCAGGATAAGAAAGCCAGACAGAAGCCCATCCTGGCAGATCCTGATTCCCCAGAAATAACTCTCAGGCAGCCCCGAACCCCAGGTCCAGTAAGAGTAGCCCGGCGTCCTGCCCCAGAACCCCAGAGACGGCTAGAGCCGAGGCGGGACCCACCCCCTGATCCCCCTCCTGGAGAAGAGAAAAAGGAAGAATTAGCGAGAAAAGAAGAGGAGGACCTAGAAAGCGAGTCAGAAGTGGAGACAGAAGAAGGAGAAAGAGAGAATCCCCCAGATGAGGAGGAAAGTGTACAAATAATTGAGAAGGCTAGTGTTAGCACTAGCACGCCAGTGACAGCGAAACCCAAAGCGAAACCTGTTGAGAAAAAGAAAGTGACTCCTGCAAAGGCAACGACAATAACCCTTAGATCCCAAAAGACACCTATAGCAGCTAAACTATTTCCCTTACGGCAAGTCCCGGGAGTGCCCGTAAAGAATGATAATGATGAAGTGGTAGCGGGACCCCTAACTTATGTGTATCTCCCTTTCTCTACAACTGATTTATTAAATTGGAGGTCGCATTACGCCTCCTATACTAGTAAGCCCCAGGAGCTGACAGAATTAGTAACTAGTATTATGGAAACTCACCAACCCACTTGGCCAGATTGCCGTCAGCTCCTGACCACCCTATTCACTACAGAAGAACGAGCAAGAATTAGAAAAGCAGCTATTGAATGGATGGCAGAAAACCCTGCAGCTCCGGCACAGGGGCAGAATATAATAGATCGTAGGGAAGCAGCTCAGAGAGAATTCCCGAATGAAGACCCCCAATGGGATCCAAATACAGATGAAGGATCCACAGCCCTAGCCCGTTTTCGCCAAGGCTTTTTACAAGGCCTGAAAAGGGGGGGCCAGAAAGCTATGAACCTTTCCAAAGTTGCAGGAGTTATCCAAGGGGTAGATGAGAGCCCAGCAGATTTTTATGAGAGATTAACTGAAGCTTACAGAATGTATACTCCCTATGATCCCGAGGCACCAGGAAGTTTATGTATGGTGAATTCTGCTTTTGTAAACCAGTCTCAACCAGACATTAGACGCAAATTACAGAAGTTAGAAGGGTTTGCGGGCATGAATGCAACACAGTTATTGGAAGTCGCTCATAAAGTGTATGTGAATCGTGATACTGAAAGACAGAGAGAATGTGATAGAAAGATGAAGAAGAAAGCTGATTTTTTGGCTGCGGCCATAGTGGAACAGAAAAGGGGAGGTGTCCCTAGTCGAAGGAGCAGAGGAAGAGGGCGGGGTCAAGGCGGAGGCCGGACCCAGAGACTAGGCGTGAACCAATGCGCCTATTGCAGAGAGGAAGGACATTGGAGAGATATGTGCCCGCAACTCGAAGACGCCCAGCATGATGACGACAGCAGCCATCAGTGGCGAGAAGAAAGACGAAGCTATCCCCGAAGCCGAGGAGGAGCCAATCGAGAACAATTCCAGCGAGAAAGAGGAGGAACCATTCAAGCATTGGCCACACCAGCCCATGATGAGAATGACGTGGATTAGGACAGACCGGGCTCCAAGTTTGCTTTAGGTCTCCAGGAGCCTATGGTCGGAATACAAATAGGAGACCAAATTATGGACTTTATGGTTGATACTGGAGCACAACATTCAGTAATAGACAAAAAGATAGCCCCATTCACTACAAAAGCAGTCACCATTATAGGAGCAACTGGTGCCAGAGCCACAAAGTCTTTTCTTCAAAACCGAATATGCAGTCTGGGAGGACAGCAAATAACTCATCAATTCCTTTACATGCCCGAATGTCCAGTGCCACTACTGGGACGAGATATGCTAGCCAAGCTTCAAGCACAAATATCTTTCTCTGAGCAAGGAGAAATGCAAATGACAGTAAATCCCCAAACCAAACCAGCGGGAGTAATGCTGCTGACAGTTCCCCGAGAAGAAGAATGGAGATACTACATCGATGATTCGATACAAGATACCTATTTTGAACAAACTTTAAAAAGTATTGATGCACCACCTGGAGTATGGGCAGAAGGCAGCCCCCCAGGCCTAGCTAAACATATAGCTCCAGTGATTGTAACCCTCAAGCCTAGTGCTACACCAGTGCACGTCAAACAGTACCCTCTCCCAAGAGCCGCAATTGAAGGCATCCATCGCCACCTACAAAGATTGCTTGAGTATGGCCTACTAAAAGTATGCCAATCCCCATGGAACACTCCACTTTTGCCAGTAAAGAAGCCTGGGACAGATGATTATCGCCCAGTGCAAGATTTGAGAAGAGTAAATGATGCAGCTGAGACCATACATCCAGTCGTACCCAATCCTTACACCCTCCTAGGACTGATACCTGCTGAAGCTACCCATTTCACTGTACTGGATTTGAAAGATGCATTCTTTTGCATAAGATTAGCCCCTGTAAGCCAAATATTGTTTGCATTCGAATGGCAGGACCCCATCTCTGGAAGAGGGGGCCAACTTACCTGGACAAGATTACCCCAAGGATTCAAGAATTCGCCTACCATCTTTAGTGCCGCACTGAATCAAGACCTTTCAAGCTATCCAGTAGCCCCGGGGAAGAGAGTGCTTCTCCAATACGTGGATGATCTGTTGATAGCTGCCGTATCAGAAAGTGAATGTATACTAGCCACCAAAGATCTCTTGCAGTTACTAGAGGAAGCTGGATACAAAGTTTCCAGAGCCAAAGCACAGCTATGCCAAAAAGAAGTGAAATACTTGGGTTTTTGTATCACCCAAGGAAGCAGAAGATTAGGCAGAGAAAGAAAAGAAGCAGTATGCAGAATTCCAACTCCAACAACCAGAAAGCAAGTCAGAGCCTTTCTGGGAGCAGCAGGATATTGCCGAATTTGGATACCTAACTTTGCCCAAATTGCCAAACCACTGTATGAAGCCACAAAAGGAGAAGAAAAGTCGCCACTGGAGTGGGGACTTGAGCAGGATACAGCCTTCCAGAAGTTAAAAGAAGAATTGATGTCATCACCAGCACTTGGACTACCAGATGTCCACAAACCTTTCCACTTGTTTGTACATGAAGCACAGGGAAATGCCCTAGGCATGTTGACTCAGAAATTGGGAAATTGGGAACGACCTGTAGCCTACCTATCGAAACAATTGGACCCTGTGGCCAAAGGATGGCCACCTTGCTTGAGAGCAGTTGCAGCTACAGCACTACTAGTGAGTGAAGCAGACAAACTCACACTAGGACAGAATATACGAGTCACTGTGCCACATGCAGTCCTTGCCCTTATGGAACAAAAAGCAAATTATTGGCTCACCAATTCCCGAATGTTGAAGTACCAGAGCATGTTATGTGAAAACCCACAGATACAACTTGAAGTGAGCCATGCCCTGAATCCAGCCACCTTGATACCTATCAGTGAAGAACTCCCAGAACATGACTGTATCGAAGTCATGGAGACTGTGTTCTCCAGCCGACCCGACTTGACAGATGTGCCCATAGACAATCCTGACCAAACCTATTATGTTGATGGGAGCAGTCTCATCCTTGATGGACGACGCTGTGCCGGATATGCAGTCGTCACTCAACACGAAGTAGTTGAATCATCAGCCCTAGCCTCAGGCACATCAGCCCAGAAAGCCGAATTGATAGCACTCACCAGAGCATTGTTGTTAGGAGAAAAACTTATACTGAATGTATATACAGATTCCAAATATGCCTTCACTACCCTGCATGCCCATGGAGCTCTCTATAAAGAAAGAGGACTCATCACATCCGGAGGAAAATCAGTCAAATATGGTCCCGAAATATTGATGTTACTTGATGCCGTTTGGGCCCCAACACGTGTAGCTGTCATGCATTGCAGAGGACATCAAGCAGGAAAAGGAGAAGTTGCCCGAGGAAATAGATTTGCAGATGCCTCAGCACGACAAGCAGCTATGACAGGACAAATTGCCCCACAAGCTATGCCAATGCAAGCAGCATTGTTTCCAGTACCTTTGAATCTATGGACCCCACGATATACCACCAAAGAATTGGACTACTATTGTGACAAAGAAAATGGAGTATTGAAAGACGGATGGATTGAGCTGCCACCAGAAGAGGGCAGTCAACCTCCAGGACGAATAGTAATTCCTGAACTGTTAGGACCATCCTTTGTCAAAGCTTTCCACGAAGCTACCCATTATGGAAAAAGTGCCATGGAAAAAGCACTCAGACCACATTTCTACATCCCTCTGATGACAACCATATCAGCCTCAGTAGCACGACAATGTCAAACTTGTGCCAAGAATAATGCCAAGCAAGGCCTTATTACAGCACCCCGAGTTCAGTCAAGAGGTGTGACCCCCATGCACAACCTCCAAGTTGATTTCACCGAAATGCCAAAAGCCAATGGGTACCATTACCTATTAGTATTAGTTTGTACTTTCTCTGGGTGGGTAGAAGCCTTCCCAACCAGAACTGAGAAAGCTCGAGAAGTTACCAAAGTCTTAATGAGAGAGATTGTCCCCAGATTCGGAATTCCAGCAGTAATAGGGTCAGACAATGGACCCTCATTTGTCTCCCAAGTTACTCAGCAGTTAGCAAAAGCCTTGCAGATACAATGGAAACTCCACACTGCATACAGACCCCAGAGTTCAGGGAAAGTTGAGCGAATGAATCGTACCTTGAAAGCCCAAATGTCTAAGCTTTGTCAGGAGACACAATTGAAGTGGCCCCAAGTGCTCCCCATAGCTTTATTCAGAATACGCTCAGCTCCTGTAAAGTCAACAGGATTTTCCCCTTTTGAAGTTTTGTATGGTAAACCCCCACCAATAGTGCAGGGAATCAAAGGAAGTCTAGCCCAAATTGGTTCGGAAATAACCAGACAAGAACTTCTAGCTCTTAGTTTTGTTCTGCAGACTCTCCATACGTGGATCCAAGACCAGTTGCCTATCAACTTGACGGAACCCTTGCATCCCTACCAGCCTGGTACCTCGGTGTGGATCAAAGATTGGAAGAAGACACCGTTGGAACCCCATTGGAAGGGACCGTACACCGTCATCCTGTCTACCCCAACTGCAGTAAAGGTAGCCGAGATCGACGCCTGGATCCACCACAGCAGAGTCAAGCCCGCCGCCGATCCTGAACCAGAGCGGTGGACAGCAGAACAGCACCCTGATGTACCCTTGCGAGTTACTCTGAGACGGCAACCAGCAGCATAGACACTTCATCACAAGTGCTTTGCAGTAGCCAAGTCTTTCGAAGAGGATTGCTGTTTTCTATGCAGCAACAGTTTTGTTTCAATGAACCCAATTTGCGTGTGATTTGACACACTACTTTGAGACTACACTGACTAAGCCAGACTCCACAAGCCAACTGAATTGCTAAGTTGGTCAATGTGTACTGGACAACTTGAGGATCTTCAATCAACACTCAGCACCCGTTAAATTGCTTCATTAGCAAACGGGACGAAGAATAATAGATCGTCGTGATCAAGATCAGCAAGCTGAGGATTCAGAAGAACTCCAATCAACATCGACATGCATCTCTACTTTTGCTTTACTTTGGTTGCCTTCTTTGGAGGTTTTGAACAGACTTATGCTTTACCTCCATGCACTGCCTGCATTACTTCTACTAGAATTGGACTGAAAGTAACTCAGACTTTGCTTTATCATTCTTACTATACCTGCGAGGGAACAGTAACTCGGTGTATCTATAACACCACTGAACTAAATGTTTGCACTCATGGAAAAATTAAGACATGTTATAATCCGCATCAGAATCCATCCTATTACACGATGGAAATAAGATGGAAGGATGCAGATGGACCTATATTAGCTGCAACGCCACCACTTAAGGACATTACTAAACCTGCTGTTTTGAATTTTGATGCATGCAATGCTATTAATAGAGATAGTTATTCCACCTGTGGTACATGGGAGAAAGCGTATCGAAATGACCATAAGTATATGTGTCCAGAAGGTGCCACGGGATGGAGAAAGTGTACAGGTAAAAAGGAACCAGGCTATAGTACTGCCCCAGCAGCAGACTACTATTGCCCGTATTGGGGATGTGTTTTTTATGCTACCTGGAATACTGGTATAACTGATGAGAAAATAGATAAACGAATGGCTACTTTAACCAAGCCAACCACAAATGATAAATGTCAGAAAGATGCTTGTAACCCCTTACACTTACGTATACACAATCCCCATGCATGGAAACAAGGATATAAGTTTGGTTTACGTATTGCTGGAGGAGCAATAGATCCAGGGACCATTGTGTATATCAGATTGAATACCCAAGCCCACAAGTCATCTAAATATCATATTCATAATACTTTTTATGAAGCCATGCATGTAAATAAGTTTGAGATCCCTCACCCCTCACAGAATTTATTTCTAGAATTAGCCGGAGCAGTAGTATCTAGTCTTAAGATCACAGATTGTTATTTCTGTGGCGGAACCCAAATGGGAGATCAGTGGCCATGGGAAGCCCAAGAATTGAATTATTCCATGATTTACAATCAGACTGAATTACACAAGACTACCAGTGAATGGGTGTTAGCGCACTCAATCGTTGGACGTCTTTGCTATGCCAGAACTGGACCCCAGTTCACCCAAAAGGTAGGACAGCTGGTCTGTCTTAGCCAAAAGTACTATAATGCCACAACCAAGAAGATAGCATGGTGGTCAGGAATTGGACATCCTGAACCTCCTAACCCATTAGCCAGATTTCCTGAACTTGCAGGTCTATGGACTAACCTTGCTGAAATCCAAGCCTGGCAAGCCCCACCTGCTTGGATCTGTGGAAACCGAGCGTATGCACAACTCCCACCACACTGGGGAGGAGCATGTGTCTTAGGAACCATCAGACCTTCTTTCTTCCTTTTAAACACTGAGCATGGAGAACAATTAGGATACCCAGTATACACTACCCACCGACACAAAAGAGCACTAAGACAGAAGAGAGAGGCCTTACAGATAGGCAAGTGGGAGAAATGGCAGGGTGATGATTGGCCACCAGAAAGAATCATTGAATATTATGGACCCGCCACTTGGAATGATGATGGTATGTATGGTTATCGTACCCCAATTTATATGATTAATCGTATTATTCGCTTACAAGCAGTAGTTGAAATAATAACCAATGAAACTAGTCATGCTCTCACGCTTTTAGCTAGACAAAGTACACAGATGCGCACTGCAATATATCAGAACCGCTTAGCACTTGATTATTTGTTAGCAGCTGAAGGAGGAGTATGTGGTAAGCTGAACTTAACCAATTGCTGTTTGAAAATAGATGATAAAGGTCAAGTAGTTGAAGAGATTGCTAAAGATATGCAAAGACATGCTTATGTGCCAGTACAGACGTGGCACTCATTGAAATTTCCTAATTGGTTTGCTAACCTCTTTTCATGGGTGGGAGGATTTAAGACTTTCATCGTATTGGTACTAATCCTTGTTGCTGTTATCTTCTTATTACCATGTTTAATCCCATGTTGTATGCGTTCCATTCATAACACTATTGATAGTACAGTAGAGCGGAAGACCGCAACAAAAATCATGGCTTTATATACAGCCAGTCCTGGTAGAAATCCTTTAGCCAGGATGTGATTCTTCAGAAAGTGATTTAATTCTCACACCTTATTAAGTAATAGGGTGAGATTAATCAAAGGGGGGAATGTGGCAGGTGCAGGCCTGTGACCCACAGTGTCAGAACATAAGCAGGCCAGCATGGCTAGCTTGACCTGTAAATGAGGCCTGTGGAGAGGCATATAGGATTGCACATCCCCCAATATGCTGCTATTGTAAGATAGAACTCAGTAGAAGTATTGAATTAGCTTAGGTAAGCAGAACTGCAGTATTGAAAGATGGAAAAATACAGAAAAACATGTTTAAAAGTTACTGATAAGAGAAAGTACATCTGCAAAGAAATAATTAGGAGTGCTGACAGATGAGTTGCAGAGCCCAGCTCCTCTGCACGTACAAATTGGTTCTTTAACCTTGAGAGTGTGAAAGTAACAAGTTGATGAACTGACCATTGTAATTGGGACTAGAAGGGGGGTATGCAGGTGTCATGCCCACTGGAGGGATATAACTGGATAAACTTATCAGTACCGGGACCAATAGAAGAGGTACGGGAGGTACGGGAGATTACCGGGACCAATGAAATGTTTTTCTATACCTAGAATGGAACAGAAGTCTATAAAAGTTGTTGTAATGCTTGAAAACTTTGCTCAGCCATTTTGAAATTGATTGGTTCGAGACTTGTGCACAAATAAATGATTTGGACCTTCTGAACAGACTCCTGGTATCATTGGTTTGTCTGCGCTTTGCTGCTACAACAGCACATTGAATATTGTGTGTAATTCTGGTTGCCCTTCTCTTAAAAAGGATATAGCAGAATTTAGAAAAGGTATAGGAAAGAGTCACAAAATAGTAAAGGATACCCCTATGAGGAAAGGCTTAAAAGGTTAGAGCTCTTCAACTTCGAAAAAAAGACAGCTAAGGGGAGATATAATAGAGGTCTATAAATTAATGAATAGAGTGGATTGGGTAAACGCAGATCGGTGTTTACTCCATCAAAAAGTAGAAACACTATAGAACACGCAATGAAGCTACAATGTAGCCCATTTAAGATTAACAAGAGAAAATATTTTTTCACTCAAGGCGAAGTCAAACTCTGGAATTCGTTATCTGAGAAAGTAGTAAAAACTGTTAGTGTAGCTGGGTTTAAAAAAGGTTTGGAGAAGTTAGTGGACGATAGATCCATATTAAAGAGGACCTGGGAAATCCACTGCTTATGCCGGGATAAGCATTGTGGAATCGGTGTACCTTTTTGGGAACTTGGATTGGCCACTTGAAAAAAAGGATATTGGGAATGATGGACCTTCGTCTGACCCAGTATGGCATGTCTTAAGTTCTTATGTACAATGGGATAAGGGATAAGGTAAGACAGGGATCCAAGAGTCTAGACCTAGCAAGGCAGTTGTATCATGCTCCCCTCTGGTTAAAACAGCAGCATCGAAGAAGCGCACTATGATATAGATTAGAACACGAATAGGTTTGTGACTACGGCTGGGGGGCGGGGCGCTGTCGGGTTGGAGCGTGGAGACGCAGCGGAGGGGGTGGGGCATAGTAGTGACGCAAACGGGCGGGAGGAAAATGGCGGCGGTCTGGGCTAGACTGTCTTTGCTACGGAGCATTGCCCGAGGGCTGCCATGGTGAGCCCGAGTCGTGTCCAGCCCCAGCAGCAACAGGAGGACGAAGCCGGGGAGCAGGGCCCGGTCTCAGCCGCCAGTGCTCTGGCGGGTATAGAGCTGCAGCGAATGGGGGGCAGCCGGGCTCGGGTCCCGGCACCCTCCCCGCGCTCCTCCTGCTCCCGGCAAGCTTGGAGCCGCGACAACCCGGGTTTCGAGCCCGAGGAGGACGAGGAAGTGATGGAGGAGGAGGAGGAGGAGATGGAGAACGGAGGTGGTGGGACTGTGGTGGAGATGGACGTGGAGTGCAGGCCCGGCCGCCGCTCCGTATCCCTCGCTTCGTCCTGTGGTAGCGGCGGAGGGGCGGGTCGGAGGCGCAGGGCTGAAGAGGAGCGGGGCCCAGTTTGTCCCAGCCCGGGGCAGCAGAGCCACCGAGCAACCGGCGTCAAGAAGATCTTGTACTTGCTGCGAGGTGAGAACCTCGTTGTAAGAGCAAAATCGGGGTGTGATGGGAGGGGAAGGAAGAAACCCCCTGCTCGTATGTTTCTGTCGAGGCATGTATCTCCTGATCTGTCACTGGTAGTGTATGGCGAGAGAGGGGTGGCGACAGGTATAGAGATCTGCAGCAGACTCTCATTTTTTTCCAAGGCAGTAACTGATAAAAGCATCCTAAAGAAAAAGTAACATAATGTGGGATCGACAGTCCAGAATTGTGACCTTTTCCAAGGATGATGAATATTGCTGGCTAGTTAAGTTTGTAGCAATAAAGCTGAAGGAAGGGAGAGGATGCAGCAAAACTGCTTAAAGTTCGTAAATGCAGAAAATACAGCGGGGAAAAAGAGCTTAGTGTTGCAAAACAGGAAGACGTCATTTCAAGATCATTGTCAATATGGAATCCTAAAACACCATTCCAAGTTCAGAAGAACATAGATTGTGAGATTTACAATATCTCTACACAAAGTATCAAAATAGTATATGTTTTAAGTAAAAGTTTAACTTCTTGATATATGTAATGCAAGCCACTATTCCTTTAAAAGGGTCTATAGGTGTTCCTCTATTTTGACAGTAATGTTTTAATAATTGATATCTAACGGCTTTTGACTATTTCAATATAATAATGTTAATGCAGTTTTTTTACATATTGCCTTTTATTGAAATATGTCCGCAGCATTTAAGGACTATTTTAATCTGCATAAAAAGAGAGCAGTTATCTATTTAGATTGGCTAAAGATGAAAACATTTTGTGGAGTGGCTTTGTATTTGTGCTTTTTAGCTGTTAGGGTCTCCAGCAGTAGGCATGGTATTCACTTTAAGGCTTGTGTGCCACAGTGCACAACTGCTATTGCAAGCCTTAACATGAGTTTAAAGCACTTTAGGGCATGTTTTCTAAAGTACACTAACTGTGGGGTTTACCACGTACTAAGTATATTGTGGTAACCTTTTGTTGTTGTTGTTGTTGTTAAGTGCTGTCGAGTCAGAGTCGACTCATGGCGACCCTCTGGATAGCTATCCTAAATTGTGTTCGGTCTTCAGTCAGGCGGCTTATTGTTGACAAACTGGTACCCATAGCTGCTGTTATTGATCCATCTCACTGCTGGCCTTCCTCTTTTGCGTTGACCTTCTATCTTGCCAAGCATGATGTCTTTCTCTAATGATCTCTCTCTCTGCATGATGTGTCCAAAGTATGAAAGTCGAAGTCTTGTCATCTGAGCTTCTAAAGAAAGCTTAGGTTTGATCTCCTCTAGTACAGACTGGTTTGTTCTTCGGGCAGTCCATGGTGTACACAGTATTCGCCGCCAGCACCATAATTCAAAGGCATCAATTTTCTTCCTGTCTATCTTTTTCACTGTCCAGCTTTCACATCCATATGATGTTATTGAAAATACCATGGCTTGAACAAGTCGAATCTTTGTATGGAGAGAGACATCTCTGCTCTTGAGAATCTTATCTAGGTCTTTCATAGCCATTCTGCCAAGAGCAATGCGTCGTCTGATTTCTTGACTGCTTGTTGCTTCTTTATTGATAGTTGATCCAAGTAGGTTAAAGTTGTTCACGATTTCAATTTCTTCTCCTTCGACGATGAACCTGTTGATTATGCCAGTTGTCATGATCTTTGTCTTCTTTACATTAAGGTGCAGACCCATTTTGAGACTGTTCTTTGATTGTGAGAAGCAAATGTTTCAGATCATCATCACTTTCCGCCAGTAATATGGTATCATCAGCATAGTGAAGGTTGTTGATGAGTCTTCCACCAATCTTCACACTTCTGTCTTCATACAATCCTGCTTCTCTGATGATTTGTTCTGCATATAAATTAAACAGGTAGGGGGAAAGTATGCAGCCTTGTCTTACACCTTTGCTTATTTTAAACCATTCTGTTTCTCCTTGTTCTGTTCGAACTGTTGCTTCTTGATCAATGTACAGATTGTGCAAGAGAACGATCAGGTGTTCTGGTGTACCCATGCTTCTTAATGTGGCCCAGAGTTTCTCATGGTTTACACAGTCAAAAGCTTTGCTATAGTCGATAAAGCACAAATAGATATCCTTTTGGTATTCTTTAGTCTTTTCAAGGATCCATCTCACATCCGCAATGATGTCTCTCGTTCCTCACCCTTTTCTGAACCCTGCTTGCACTTCAGGTAGTTCTTGTTCCAGGTATGGTTGTAGTCTCTTTTGAATAATCTTCAGTAGAATCTTGCTGGCATGTGGGATCAGAGCGATTGTGCGATAATTTCCACAGTCAGTTGGATCACCTTTCTTTAGTATTGGTATAAACACAGATCTTTTCCAGTCAGTTGGCCATGATGCTGTCTTCCATATTTCTTGGCAGAGCCTTGTAAGTACGGTAACAGCTGCATCAGATTGCTGTAATACTTCTATGGGAATGCAATCAATGCCTGGTGCTTTGTTCTTTGATAAGACTTTCAATGCTGCTTCAACTTCTTCTTTCATCACCAATGGTTACAGATTATAAGGTACAGGTTGAAACTGCTGTTGGTCCACTTGATCTTTATCATATAAAAACTCTGTATATTCCTTCCATCTTTTCTTGATCTTCTCAGCATCATTCAACATAGAACCTTGAGCATCTTGTAACATTCCAATTCGAGGCTGGAACTTTTTCTTTAACTCTCGTAGCTTTAGGAAAGCTGATCTTGTTCTTCCTCTAATAGTTTCTGCTTCTATTTCCTTGCATGCGTCATTGTAGTACTTTTCCTTGTCCTGTCTTGCTGCACGTTGGAAATCTCTGTTGAGTTCTGTGATTGTCTTTCTTTCTCCTCTGGCTTTAGCTTCTCTGCGTTTCTGGGCAATTTTCAGAGTTTCTTCTGTCATCCATTTTGGTCGTTTTTTCTTTTTTACCTTTTGTAGACTTCTCGCTTTCTTCCAACACAACCTTCTTGATGTCATTCCATAACTCTTCTGGAACTCTATCATTTGTATCTAAAGCAGCAAATCGATCTTGCAGACAGTCTTTAAATTCCAGTGGTATATTCTCAAGGTCATATTTTGCTGCATTCATGAGTGGTTTGCTCTTTTTCAGCTTTAGCTTGAGTTTGCATACTAGTAGTTGATGATCTGTACCACAGTCAGCTCCAGGTTTTGTCTTTGTTGATGTTATAGAGCTTTTCCATCGTTGACTTCCACAGATGTAGTCAATTTGATTTTTATACAATCCATTGGGTGAAGTCCATGTGTACAGTTGCCGCTTGTGTTGCTGGAAGAAGGTGTTTGAGATGAATAGATCGTTGGTCTTGCAGAATTCTATCAGTCTTTCTCCAGCTTCATTTCTGTTGCCAAGTCCATATTTTCCAACTACTTTGTCTTCTTCTTTGTTGCCAACCTTTGCGTTCCAATCACCCATGACTATCAGGATATCCTGTTTGCATGTTCTGTCAATTTCAGCTTGTACTTGTTCATAGAACTCTTCAATTTCATTCTCTTCTGCAGCTGTTGTTGGGGCATATACTTGAATTATAGTTGTGTTGATAGGCATTCCTCGTAGACAAATAGAGATTAAGCGTTCGCTGACTGCATTGTATTTCATTACAGTTCTTGCAAGTTTCTTCTTTATTATAAATGCAACACCATGTCTTCTTTGTCTTTCATTTCCAGCATAGTAGACCATGTGATCATCTGATGCAAAGTGCCCGATGCCAGTCCATTTCAGTTCGCTGACACCAAACAGATCAAGTTGTACACGTTCCATTTCATTCTTGACCACCTCCAACTTCCCTTGGTTCATGCTTCGTACGTTCCATGTTCCAATGTGTAAGACATCTTTACAGCTTCTGACTCTCATTTCATGCGCAGCTACATCAGCAGTCAGACGTCCCGAGGGCTTTGATCCAACCACATCATAAATGCTGGCTTTACTCTGAAAAGTCTTCAGCTCTTCCCCAGTAGCTAGTTGAGTGCCTTCCAACCTGGGGGTCTCATCTTCCAGCACTACAGCACAATTTGTTTTGTTGTAACTATCCATTGGGTTTTCATGGCAAGATACAGAAGTAGATTGCCGGGCCTTTCTTCCGCACAGTTTAAGTTTGGTGTTGTTGCCGTTGTCACAGAAATGTGATCCTCCGCCGTCAACACTATCCCATTCTGCTGCTGTCCAGATGGGTGGTTTGTCTTGGTCTGGCATCTCAGCTGAGACCTGTCTATCTTGGGAGACCCTGCCAGTAGTTAAACTACCGATAGTTTAGCTCTCAGCATCACTGATGCACACAAGCCCTCACAGCACGACAAGCTGCAAACCTTTACCTTGTGCTAAAAATGCAGCCACAGTAAAAAATCCCATGCTAATTGCTTAGTGTAGGTTGGGGCAGAAACTGGGCAGTTCAGGGGCATCTTTGGCATGCGCTAACTGGCAGTGTTGCAGTTAGCATGGGTGCACTTATTGCCAACTCAGCTGGTGTTGGTAAGTGTACATATTAATCGTGGCAAACAACTCAGTGTGGGGGCAGAGCCGAACCTGTGCTAATTGCGTGGGAACATGCCAGGCACACCTCCATCAGCACGGGTCTGGCCTTGTCCCTATGGTGAAAAAATGAGTTTCAACGTGTGCTTGGCGCATTTTTGTAAACATGTCCCTGTAAAATTAACAGTGCTTTTAATGTTTTAAGTAGCTTCTGAACTTTAATGCAGAAGCCTATGAAATAATGAGATGCAAAAAAAGGTCATTATCTATTAATGCATAGTAACATAAAGTAAAACTCACACAGGCTAATGCAGATCTCTTAATACAACAGTTCTTTAGCTAAGTTTTTGAAGTAACACCTGTTAAAGGCTGGTGTTAAGCCATGTTTAGTTAGCAGTTTTTAGCTCATGTCTTTCCAGTAGTAGATCAAAGCAAGCTAATTGGGTATTGTAGGTATTTCTCTGTCCCCAGAGGTCTTACAATCTGTTAACAACAGAAAAATACAACTATTCACCAATATAATTATTTTTTTTTGTCTCATAATTTCCAGCTACTCTTTTGTGCTTCCACCTTAGTTGGAATTGACCTTTAGCGGACAGTAGAGCCACGAGAATTTTATTCATAACTACTTGAGGTATTTTTCCCTAAAATTTAAATCTTCTCCAGCTTAACACAACTATTTCAGTAATAGGCCATAGCTAGGTGACTTTGAGTTATGACGTGTCTTCCTATCAGGAACCTTGAATACCACCTTCGCAGCATCCCCAGGCCTGGGACTTAAATCTAGAACTTCTGCATGGCATCTACTTGATTGCTTAAATAACATTTAAATATTTTATTTTTCATTCATTGTAGATATATAGAACTGTCTGGGTTATATTGTACATGGTGCTGAATGCCCATATCAAGTACGAGGTATGACAATACATTGCACCACAATGCTATTAAGAATGCAGTGACCTAGTTATGTGCTCTGCATGTGCAGAGTGTAGCATGGCTGCAGCACCCCTGTGCTCTTTTTTTTTTATCACGTGATGTTTGGTATCATGTAAAAGCATAACGAAAGAGGCATTTCAAAATTGTTTCCAGCAGTGGCAGGAATGCTGTAGGAAGTGTGTTTTATCAGAAAGGGATTACTTTGAAGGAGACTGAGTGCAATAATTGTCAGTGTTATACTTCTTGTATTATTGTACAAGTCTCAATACCTTTTGATCACACCTCATATTGTGGCTTAGATGGATTTCAGTTTGACTGTCTTCCCTCCTCCCTTGGCCTTATCACTTATATTGTGTTTTCAAGCACTGTCGACCTTTACTCTAGAGGGGAATTCTGCGCAAAAAATTAAAAATCCTGTGCAAAAATTTTGAAACTTCTATGCACAGTATTTTAAAATTCTGCATGCTTTATGAATAATATTTTGTGCAGAGTTCCCCCATCAGAAGGGCTAACTCCTCCTAGAGCTGAAATTCCCCATGCCTTGTCCCTCTTTAGCTCTTTCTCTCTCTCTCGCTCCAATCACAGTTCTGTCCTCCCTGGTGTTCTGTCCCTCTCACGTCTAGCAAGACCCCTAATTCTGTCTGTCCCTAAGATGTACACCCAAGCTGCATACCCCAGCACGTCTTTTGTCCCCCTCCCCATGCATATACCCTTATCTCTTCCTTCCTAGGTACATACTCTCACTTCTGTCTTTATCCCCACCCCAACAGGCACAAATCCCACCCCACCATTTATTTATTTATTTATTTGGTATAAACTTGTATGCCACTACTTCCAGCGATCAGCAGCGGCTCACTGGTGGAAAAAACAAGGGAGTAGGTACAAGCCAATTTGAGAATACAGTCTGATTAAAGGGAGGGGTGAACATCAACCACATAATTTACAGTTATACGTTTGATCAACCACATAAATTACAGTTTGAACAACAACATAAATTACAGTTATACATTAAATCGCCATATATGCAAGCATATTAACAGAGAATATATACATATAAACATTTTAAATCACCATGGATGCGAGATATCAGTGAATATAGCTTCATTGTTCCCCCAACCCCAGCACATACTTCCACATTGTTACTCCCCACTCCCATGGCAGACTCCAAACTTGCTCTGTCCCTCACCTGCATTGCACATACCCACAGCAGCTTCCTCCAGCGCATATGCACAACAGACTTCTAATGTCTTTTATATATATGGTAGGGGATCCGAGAGAGTGAAGAGAGTGTGAAATAGGAAAGGAAAATCATCCAACCATTTGGGGAACAGTAAAAAGTCAGACCTAGTTCATCCTTCACCAACCCCCCACAATACTTACCACAGCTTGCTACCTTCTCTGTCCTGATCAAGTGTTAAGAGGTTGCCATAGCTGTGAACAGTTGAACATCGGGCTGTGGCTGCCACAAGATGCACATCGGGCCGTGGCCTTCTCCTCTGCCATCCCAGGCCCAACTGATCATTTGAACCTCACAAACCTCATATAACTGTGCGGTTCAAATGAATAGTCGAGCCCAGGATGGTGGCAGGAGGACACTGCCGGTGTGGTCTCTGTGGGGAGGGGAGATTAACATGTATACCGCCGGTGGTGCCTGTACAGAATCCTGCATAATCTAGGCAAGGACCCAAACTATGGTTACATGATGCAAGGTTCCATATTAGGAACCACCAGCCAGGAAAAAGATTTAAGCATCATCGTGGCTAATGCGTTGAAACCCTATGCCCAGTGTGCAGTAGTGGCCAAAAAAGCAAATAGAATGCTAGGAATCATAAGGAAAGGATTGGAGAATTTATTTGGCAAGATTTATATACCGCTTTTCCAGAGGTCAAAGCGGTTTACATGGAACTTCAAACAAAGTTTACATTGAACAGGCAACTTTGTACAATAGATAATAATAAAATAGAGAATAACACCAATGATATTATAATGCCTCTGTATCATTCATGGTGCAACCCGCACCTTGAATATTGTGTGCAGTTCTTGTTGTCATATCTTAAAAAGGATGTAGCAGAATTAAAGAAAAGGCACCAAAATGGTAAAGGGGATGGAAGGATACCTATGTGGAAAGGCTTAAAAGCTTAGAGTTCTTCAGCTTTAAAAAGAGAAGGCTGAGGGGAGATATGATAGAGGTCTGTCTATAAATTAATGAATGGAGTAGAACGGGTAAATGTAGATAGGTTGTTTACTCCATCAAAAAGTAGAGACTAGGGAACATGCAATGAAGCTACAATGTAACCCATTTAAGGTTAATAGGAGAAAATATTTTTTCACTCAATGCGTAATCAAACTCTGGGATTCATTACCGGGGGATGTAGTGAAAGCTGTTAATGTAGCTGGGTTAAAAAAAAAAGGTTTGAACAAGTTTCTGGAGGAAAGGTTCTTAAACTATTATTAAAGAGAAGCCGGGAATCCTCTGCTTACCCTGGGACAAACATTGCGGAACCTATGTGCCTTTTTGGGAACCTGCCAGGTACTTGTGACCTGGATTGGCTACTGTTGGAAACGGGATACTGGGTTGATGGACCTTGGTCTGACCCGGTATGGCATTTCTCATGTGGCCTGAGTCACAAACCTGGCCAAGGGCTGAAGTTTTCAAACTTTACAAGTTCACTCCATCTCTACTTGTATGGCTTTCTAGCATACGACAGAATGTGTTTTCCTGCCTGCATTTCTTTGTAGTGAGTAATGGGAAGGTTTTGGCATTACATTCGGTTTCCATGTATTACAGCCCTACTTGGCCAACTTAACCTTATTATGCAGTAATCTGCATAAAAACATGATGGCAGAAAAAGACCACATGGCCTATCTAGGCATGATGTAAAGAACTGAGGAAAGTTAATTTTTTATAGGTCTATGGACCATGTGTATCATCCTCTTTCAGATAGGGAGTTTAAGACATTGACAGAGCCTCTCTGAGTAGATTCATTCTTATCTGTTTGACTGAAAGCACTGCCCTTGCATAGCTCCTAATCCTCCCTGTTCTAGGTTAGGCTGGTTTTTAGGGCACAGTGATGCTGACTGGAATGGAGGACCTTGACTCAGTAATTTTCCAATATCCATCCTCTTGGATTGGATGTTTTTTCAGTGGTAAAATCAATGAAATATTAAACTGACTAGTTTCCATTTTGTGCTTTTATTTATCTAGGGAGTCCAGTTCTTATACTGTAGTTGTGTTACAAGTGACGGTACTGCAGTATGCCGCATAGTCATTGGGACAATACTATAAATTATGCCCTTGTCTGAATATGTCAAGCTCTATCTTTGGTCCTTTTCAAATCCAGACTAAAAACCCATCTCTTTGAGGCTGCTTCTGGATCCTGACCATTTTTCTCATATCACTCGTGTGTTAAGACCATCTCTAGTTCCTTGTTTGTGTTCTGTCTTGCATAGATTGTAAACTCTATCTGCTGACATGTTTCTATGTTTTCAATATAGACCATATGGCCTTTCCAGTCTGCCCTTCCATACCAACTACTAAGCTTTACAGTCCTTTGTTTAGAGATTTTCTGTTTTGTCCTTTCTTGAATTCAGATACAGTCCTTGTCTCTACTAGCTCCAATGAGAGACTATTCCATGCATCTACCATTCTTTCTGAAAATAGACTCTGGAGTAATTTGTAGAAATACGTATCTCCTTTCACCTTCATCCTATGCCCCCTTTTGTGCATTTTTGCCATGGAGTTATTTAAATGTGCCTCATATCTTCCCTCTCCCACTTTTCTTCCAAAGTGTGTGTATATATATGTATATATATATATATTGAGATCTTTGTCTGTTCCCATATGCCTTATGACAAAGTCCACTTCACTAATTCTATCCTGTCGATGTCCTTTAGAAGGTGTGATCTCCAAAACTGCACCCACTGCTCTAAATGAAGTCTCACCAAAGACTTATAAAGAGGCACTATAACCTCCTTTCTGATGGCCATTCCGTTCCCTATGCGGGGACCCAAGTATCCTTTGGGGGTTTTGCCGTTGCCTTTTCTACCTGTTTAGCCACCTTAATATCATGGTGAAAGGGACTTTGTCATTTTGTCATTTCTCTATATTTACTGCGCTGCATAAGCCTTGTAATGCTATACAAATGCTAAGTAGTAGTAGTGCTCTGTGGCTTGTGACAGCATTCCACACAACCATGTTCTAGGCCTCCCCAGGGCTCCAGTATGATAGTTACGTGGCTTCTATTAAGTGGCTATAAGTAACTATAGACTTCATTGATTTTACACATAGCTACTCTACACATGAGTGTAGTCTGTTTACAGTAGCTAGTTGCCATGGATAACCTGTCTAGATAATTTTGTTTTGTTGCTATATTTGTAGCATAACTTATAAGTGTGCAAGCAGTTGTTTAATGTTTAATAGTATACCTTGCACATTTTTCTGTCTTTATTTCCTTATTCTTCTAAAATGCTGTGCACTTTCATGCTTAGTAAATAACTGGTGGTAATAACATGGCAGATTTCATTGCCGCCTGCAGTAAAGCAGGGCTCTGTGTGAAACCTGCCTCACAGGCATTCCAATTACAGAGATTACTATAAGACATCCCATTGTGTAGCAATTTAAGCCTTTCCATGTTTTACGGTGGTCTTAATTAGCTACACCTAAAGAATCCCTAACTTTCTGTAGATATCTAGTTAAGGTCCAAAAAAGGCTGAAATAGCTCCAAATACCATGAGAGCCTTCAAGTACTCCCTGGCCTTGTCTGCTGTCAGATACAGTTGCAGTGAATGCATGCTTTTTGTGGTCAGTCCTAAGCACAGTATGCTGACCCTATGCAATAACCCATGTTAACCCATGTCAGTGAATCTGCCCTATAAGGAATAATAGTGCCCACAGCAGTTAATGGGTGCACTAACCCATATTAATGATAACAGGTGACGCTGCTTTAGCAAATTGGCCTCTGTTAAGCTATTTATCATTTTTTTAAATTGTTTACAGGTCTGTGGGGTACCAGCCTCATGGAAGACAGCATCACTAGCAGAGAAAAGTACCTGAAAAGTGTTCTACGAGAACTAATAACTTATCTTCTTTTTCTTGTGGTTTTATGTATCCGTAAGTATCTTTCTCTTATGGCAGAGGTATTTTTGACTATTGTGTACAAGGGAAAAAATTCCTGACTTAGCTTCTCTTTACCAGTGCAGATGTTAAATACACATTTCATCTTGAAAACTTTCTAATATTTCATAATTTGTCTCTTCTTTGTAATGATGTCAGATTAGATGGAGGATGTTGACTTTCTTTCCAGTATCTAGAACAGTTCAAAGTGTCGGGCTTCAGCTTCTTACAGAAGTCTCTCACAGCCTTCAGTGCCTTTTAGGCATCAAAGGGATTTGAACTGCAGTAGGCAGGTCAGGGGAGGGGGGGGAGGCAAGATCTTTGGATGGAGCAGATTGGACAACACCAAACTGGCTTCATAGTGGTGATTATTTATGTATAATTCCATATTATCCTGCTAGACCAATCCAGACAAGTGGGTTGTGTTCCCCTATCAGTAGATTGGTGGAGACAAAGAACCAGTGAAAAGCCCAGGTTACAATGACATCACTCCCGTGCTTCTATCCGCCTCAGCCACTAGAAGTCTATATTTTTGTCTCCTGCAGATGGTGGATGGATTTTCTCCACTCTGAAGAAAATCTGAATAATTGAAAGGAAATGATTGATTTAAATGTTTGTGAATGACCACCTTGAGGATGACTGTCTCACTTGAGCGCAGCGTGGGAGGCTTTACTAGATTAGTCAATTCTGGTAGCCATAGGAGGAGGGAAAATTGGTTCAACTCCGTGCCCTTATTTTATTTTATTTACATTTCTTATATACCGCACTATTTGACATCAGCGCGGTTTACATCAAACAAAACATTTCAGTACACAAAAATGTCTGAGTTACATTAAACAGGGTTAACAACTTGGACAACAGGGTAATTTTACAACTCAGGTAAATAAACTTTGATTGTAGTGTAAACTATTTACATCAATAAGTTAGGGCACCGTTAAGACGTAATGGTCAGTTGAGCGTTGAACTTACTAAGTGGGGAATTCAGGGTCAATGGGTGATAAGAGCCTTTTGAGCAGCCAGAAAATTGGAAGAATTCAGCAGCCTCTCACAACCTCAACACTCCATCTGTCCCCCCTGCTCACTTACAAAAATTGCAGAAGGCTCTCAGAAGAATCTGCCTGCCAGCCACCATAAATACAGTGTCTGCAAAGCTAGATAAAACATTTTCAGGGTAGGAGAGCTGAGCTTGGCATAGCTTTCTGCCTGGGGCTCACGGGTGAGTATCAAGGCTTGACCTCGTCATTGTCTTTGTTGTGGACTTCTGATTCCATCCGTCTCAGTTGCAATTGAAGGTGGACCATTGGTGTGGTATGGGGGTTTCCCACCCTTTCCTGCACGCATTAGTAGTGTTTTTACTATTGTGCGCCTCAATGCATGTTCCTACCCAAGTGCTTGTCGCACATGTTGCTGTGTAAGCGCTGCTAATGCATGATTTCCATGCAGCTGTGGCCTTAGTGCCTGCTGTTGTGATACTTGCCGTAACTGTCTTCTTCCAGGAAACATTGTTTGGCCTGTGGCAAGCAAGGTGCCTCATCTCCAGCTTCTGGACTCTGCTCTTCTTGCATGGCAGCTCCTGAGTTGTCCCTGGAGGGATTGTCCCTCTCTCTACACAGGGGGATTGCTCCTCCTCTCTACGCTGGGGGATGTGATTAGTCTGGCTTTGTCTCCCTTAGGGCAGGAGGTGGCAGATGGCGCTGTGGTTAAGAATAACCAGCTGGCCGGAAGTTCTGACAGCCATGCTGTGCTCTGCTCCCTGACAACTAGCAGATCGGCAACTATATCCCCAGGTGTAGAGGGGTCATTTCTGCAAGGAGAGCTTCCGGAGTCCAGATTGACTTTTTACAACAGGCCTGGTCATTCTGGCATGGAAATTCAGACCCTGCAGCCTTTGGGTTCCCCTGAGCGCAGTCTTATGATTGATAGTCTGCGAGTGGAAGCCCTGTACGATTTTCTATGTTTAAGCATTAAAGGGCACCCTCCTCGAAAATGGGGATCAGCTGAGATCTGTCCAAGATTTGGACTGTGGCTTGGATTCAGATGTCTGATGTGGATGAAAAAGTACTCTTATCTTCAGAGGTTTGTGAGGAGACCGATGCTATTGGCCTGTTCCAGGAAGAGGAACTGGAGGTGTTGATTCCCAATGTCTTATCCACCTTGAGCTTGAATGTTCCAGTCAAGGAGTAGGAACCGAAGATGCATCCACTCCTGTAAGGGGTAGAAAAATTCACAACTGTCTTCCTATTCCCAGAGGTGCTCAAGGACCTATTCCGGTCGGAGTGGAATTTCCCCGACTCTCTTCCCCCCCCCCCCCCCCAAGGGTGTATAAGAGGATGCATGATGGGAGGAGTGCATTGTGTGGTTTGATATTTCCAAGATGGATGTACAGGTCATGGCGGTTACCAGAGGGGCCACCATTCTTGTGGAAGGCAGATCAGCCTTAAAGGATACTCTGGACCGAATGGTGGATTCGTCTTGAAGAACCAGTTCGCTCTAGCGGCTGCTATTCTTCAGTTGGCAGTACGTGCAGGCTTGACATCTCGAGCCCTGCTCCAGCGAATTAATTTTCCTCTGCCAGATGATTCTACCCCTCTTTTGGAGTCTGCTATAGCCTTCCTTTCTGATGCCATGTATGGTCTGGTACATCTAGCAGTAAGGAATTGTGCCCTGGCATTGGCTTGGCTCTGACATGGGCAGTGGAGTCATCTTCCAAAGCCCGGTTGCCCGTCTGACCTCAGTGGTATGCTTTTGGGTCTGATTTGGAGAAGCTGGTGAAGGACCTGGTCGAGACAAAATCTTTTCACCTTCTGGATGATAGGTCCAAGGGGCATGTGAAGTGAGCCAGGAGCCCCTTTTCCGGTGGCCTCCGCTTGCTGTTCACGAGCATACTTGTTGGATTCCTGGGGGTCTCAGGACTCCTGTTTCTACCAACCTGGAAAGTCTTTCTTCCCCTCTGCTTATGGACTTTGGGCTTGTTCTCAGTCCCTTCATTGAACAATTGGGCCCATGGACTTGGTCCCATCCAGAGAAGGACCCTCCTAGACTGTGCAGTGAAGGTTTGAGGACCCATTCCCTTGTTCCTCCAGTAGGGAGCAGGCTTCACCTCTTCTTTCAGGAATGGACCTGGGTCACCAAGGATCGCTGGGTGTTATTTCCCATTCAGTACCGCTATGTCCTGGAATGCAAAAAGCTAATACCAGCCGCTTTTATCTTCTCCCCCTTGGGTCTGTGAACAGCAGGGCCACTGTATGGATCGCCTTGAACAAGTTGCCTCTCCTGAAGGCAATGGTGCCCATTCCCCCGGATGATTGGGGCAAGGGCATGTATTCAATCTTTTTCATGGTACTGATGTGGAAAGAAGATTCCGCCCATTCTGGACCCCAAGTGTGTCAACAAGCGCTTGCACATCATGCACTTCTGGGTGGAAAGTTTGTGATCCATGATCCAAGCAGTGCGCAGAGGAGGAGTTTGACATCTTTGAATTTGGCCGAGGTGTATTTTCATATCTCGATCCGGGGTTTTGCCAAAGTATCTGTTTTTGTTGTGCTTGGCTCTCCCCTTCAGTTTGCTGCCCTCCCATTTGGACTCTCCACTGCCCCAAGGACGTTCTCTGAGGTCATGGTGGTGGCGGCTGTGACGCCAAGGGATTTGTGCACACCCATATCTGGACTACTGGCTCATTCGAGCCCATTCTCTTATAGAGGTGCTTAGGGTAGTTCCCTGAATGGTGTCTTTGCTGATAAGCCTTGGCTAGATGATCAAATGGGGAAAGAGCCAGTTGTATTCCCAGTCCCTGGAGTTCCTGGGAGCACTTTTCAGTATAAGTGTGCAGAGTCTTCCTGTCAGAGGAGAAAGTTGAAGACTGTTGGATTGCCTAGAGCCGTTCTGTTTGCAGCAGGCTTCCAGAGTCCAAGTTGATCTTCAGCTTCTCGGATTGATGGCAGTAGCGACAATTGAGATGGTGCTGTGGTTGCATGCTGATATGAGGCTGTTCCAACTGTCCTTATTGACTTGGTGGTACCCAAGTTCTCAGTGCTCAGGCTCCTGCTCCTAATGATGGTGGTGGCAGCAGCTTTAGTCTTCTGAGGAAGGGTGTGCTGCTGGATGATTGCTCATGGATCCTACAGACATTGCTGCCAGCCTCTCAGGCTGGGGAGCACATTGCCAAGGCTGAATGGCTCAGAGCCATTGGAACCGCAGGGAGGCCATCAGGTTGGTTGTTCTTTGTTTCTGGCCCCCAATCAAGGGTTTGAGTGTTCTCAGAGAATGCCATGGCGGTGGCTTTTGACAGTCAGCAAGGTGGCATGAGGAGTGCTGGGGTAACCCTGGAGATTGCTCTCCAATTTGTCTGAGTGGCGAAGAACCTCCTAGTTTTCAGCTCTGCACATGCCAGGGCGATACTGTGGAAACGGATCTTCTCAGCTGAGACTCTCTAGTTCCAGGAGAGTGGGAGTTGAGTCAGGAGGTGTTTAGAAACATAGAGACACAAACATGATGGCAGAAAAAGACCACATGGCCTATCTAGTCTGCCATTCCATATCAACAACTACAATAGTCCCCTATTTTCCCTTAGAGAGCCTCTGTGTTTGTCCCAAGCTTTTTTTGAATTTAGATACTGTCCTCATATCTACCACCTCCACTGGGAGACTATTCCATGCATCTGCCACTCTTTCTGTAAAAAAATATTTCTGCATATTACTCCTGAGTTCCATCCCCTTTCACCCTCATCCTATGTCCTCTCGTAGCAGAGCTTGCTTTCAATCAAAAGAGGCTCTCCTCCTGTGCATTTATGCCACAGAGGTATTTAAACATCTCAATCATATCGCCTCTATCCTACCTTTCCTCTAAAGTATACATATTATTAAGGTCCTTAAGTCTGTCTTTATAATGAAGACCATTAACTATTTTAGTAGCCACCCTCTGCACAGTTTATATTCTTTTGAAGGTGCACACGGTACTCCAAATAAGAGTGCACAAAAGACTCATATAGAGGCACTATCGCCGCCTTTCTTCTGCTGGCCATTCCTCTCCCTATGCACCCAAGTATCCTAGCTTTCGCCTTCGCCTTTTCTACCTTTTTAGCTACTTTGAGATCATCAAGTACAATCATGCCTAGGTTCCGTTCTTCTTTCATGGACAGAAGTATGTCACCCCCTATACTGTACCACTCCCTTGTATTGTTGCAGCCCAGATGCATGACCTTACATTTTTTTAGCATTAAATCTCAGCTGCCAAATTCTAGACCATTCTTCAAGCTTAGCTTAGATCCCTCCTCATGTTATCTATACCTTCCTGGGTGTCTACTCTTGCAGATTTTGGATCATCCACAAAGAGGCAAACCCTACCCAACAGCTTTTCTGCAATATCACTAACAAAGATGTCAAAAAGAATTGGACCAAGAACAGATCCCTGCGGCACTCTGCTGGTAACCTCGCCTCAGAGTGAACTCCATTTACCTGTACCCGTTGTCGCCTCCCACTCAACCAGTTTCTAACCCAAGCAGTAACTTTAGAGTCCATCCTTAGGATGCTTAATTTGTTTATAAGTCGCCTGTGCAGAACTGTGACAAATGCTTTACTGAAATCTAAATACACCACATCTAGGGCTCTCCCTCGGTCCAACTCTCTGGTCACCCAGTCAAAGAAATCAATCAGATTTGTCGGACAAGACCTGCCCCTGGTGAATCTATGCTGCCCTGGGTCTGGTAATCTGTTGGACTCCAGAAACCTCACTATTTTCTCTTTCAGCAGCGTTTCCAATAATTTACTCACCACTGCGATTAAACTAAGCAGCCTGTAGTTTTCAACCACATCCTTCTGCTTTTGCATAAAGGGACCACATGTACCTCTCTCCAGTCCTCTGGCACCACTCCTGACTCCAAAGAGGCATTGAAAAGGTCAGTCAGTGAAGCTACTAGAACGTCCCCAAGTTCCTTCAGTAGTCTCAGATGTATCCCATCTGGTCCCATCGCTTTGTCCTCTTTTAGTTTAGCTAGTTCCTCATGAACATCATTTGAGATGCCCCTCACTTTTGTTCCTCTTTATGGGTCTCTTCTGAGGTCCTGCTCCTGGCCCTTCATCTGTGAACACAGAACAGAAATATTTGTTAAGCAATTCTGCTTTATCCTCCTCAGCTTCTTCATATTCCTCCCCTTCACCCTTGAGTCTGACGATACCACTTTTGCCCTTCTTCCTCTCACTAACACATCTGAAAAATGTCTTATCCCCCCATTTTATTGCCTTGGCTATTTCTTCTTTTTGTATCTTCGCTTTCTCAACTGCTTTGCCAGCCTCTCTAAGTGTTTCCAAATATACATGCCTATCTTCCTCTCTCTGTGCTGTAGTTTCTGTGCTGTTGGGGTGTCCCTGAGAGGGATATGATGGCAAGACACTCCAATGTCAAAATGTGCTGCTTCTTCAGTCGTCGTACAGAGACAGGGTCCAAGAGTGTCGTTGCCTTGGCTCAACCTTGACCAAGTCAACGCCTGCTGTATGTGTTTCCATCATGGTCCCTGATGTGGCATGTGATTTGACGTATGTGTATTAAGGGACTTAATAGGTGTACTGGGATCTCATGGAGAGAGTCTGGTGAGTGAAAGCAGCTTAAAAAGTGTTGTCAGTGTTACAAGGGATGCTTATGAATAAAAGAGAGACAGTCAAGGTTACATCTTGCAAGACAGGGACCTTCTGTTTGTAGGAAGCTTGTCCTGGTTAAGCGTGAGCGATATGTTTGTTTGGAATGACCTGTAACATGTTAGATGTAGGTAAACAAAAAGTAAAGCTAAATCCATGATGTAGAGTGATAAGATGAAACTGTACAATGTGGCATTTATTCCCTAATAAAAGGAGCTGTGACCAAGCTAATTGAGGGAGTTACAGGAGACTGTACAGGTTTGTTGGCCTGTGACTTCTTTCCTAAAGCTTTAGCAGAATTTTGTTGTTAAGCTATAATTTTGTGTGTAGTGTTTTCATTTCTTCTCACTTGCTTCTGGACCAGAGAGAGAAAACCAAGGGCGAGGAAGGATCCCTGTGACCGTTGCCCCCTGACTAGGAATCTGTTACATGCACCAGTATGGAGTGCCACCCAGAAAGGATTATTCTGGTGGCACAGGGTTGACTGAGGGACCGCTTGATTTGGCAATGTGATGCAGCCTCCTACAAGCACCACCTCTTCATTTACCTTTGTCTCAAGCCCGTTGTTTTGGGGACACTTGTCCGAAGGACCTGGCTCCCTTCTCATAAGAACATAAGATATGCCATACTGGGTCAGACCAAGGTCCATCAAGCCTAGTATCCTGTTTCCAACAGTGGCCATTCCAGGTCATACGTACCTAACAGTTTCCCCAAAAGACACAGGTTCCGCAATGCTTGTACTGGGTCAAGCATTGATATCTTCGGTCACTTCTTAATAATGGTTTATGGACCTTTCCTCCAGGAACTTGTCCAAACCTTTTTTAAACCCAGCTACACTAACAGCCTTTACTACATCCTCCGGTAACAAATTCCAGAGTTTGATTACACGTTGAGTGAAGAAATATTTTCTTTTTTTAGTCTTAAATAGTTTACCCTGTAGCTTCATTGCATGTCCCCTAGTCTTTCTATATTCTGATAACGTAAACAATCGATCTACGTTTACCCATTCCACTCCGTTCATTAATTTATAGACTTCTATCATATCTCCCCTCAGCCGTCTCTTTTCCAGGTTAAAGAGCCCTAACCTTTTTAGCCTTTCTTCATAGGAGTATCCTTCCATCCCCTTTACCATTTTGGTGGCTCTTCTCTGAACCTTTTCTAATAACGCTATATCCTTTTTAAGATACGGCGACCAGAATTGCACACAATATTCAAGGTGCGGTCTCACCATGGAATGATATAGAGGCATTATAATATGTTTTGTTTTATTTTCAATTCCTTTCCTTATGATACCTAGCATTCTATTTGCTCTCTTGGCTGCCACTGCACACTGGGCCGAGGGTTTTAACATGCTATCCACAATGACGCCTAAATCTTTTTCCTGGGTGGTGGTTCCTAATGTGGAACCTTGCATCGTGTAACCATAGTTTGGGTTGTTCTTCCCTAGGTGCATAACTTTGCACTTGTCCACATTAAATTTCATCTGCCATTTTGATGCCCAGTCTTCCAATTTATCAAGATCCTCTTGCAATTTTCCACAATCCTCTTGGGTTTTAACAACTTTAAATAGTTTTGTGTCATCTGCAAATTTGATAACCTCACTCGTTATTCCACTTTCCAGGTCATTTATGAATATGTCAAAAAGCAGCGGACCCAGCACAGATCCCTGGGGTACACCATTATTCACTTTTCCCCATTGGGAAAATTGGCCATTTAGCCCAACCCTCTGCTTTCTATCTTTTAAACAGTTCTTGATCCACAGTAGTACACTGCCTCCTATCCCATGACTCTTTAGTTTTGTCAAAAGTCTCTGATGAGGAACCTTGTCAAAGGCTTTCTGAAAGTCCAGATACACTATATCAACCGACTCACCTTTGTCCACATGTTTATTCACACTTTCAAAAAAACATAATAGATTAGTAAGACAAGATCTTCCTTGTCTAAAGCCATGTTGGCTGTCTCCCATTAGGCCATGACTATCTGCATGCTGAGTAATTTTATTCTTTATGATGGTTTCTACCATTTTTCCAGGTACTGACGTGAGGCTCACCGGTCTGTAGTTTCCCGAATCACCCCTGGAACCCTTTTTAAAAATTGGCGTTACATTGACGATCCCCCAATCTTCAGGTATTACAGATGATTTTAATGAAAATTCACAGATTACTAATAGCAGGTCTGCAATCTCATATTTCAGTTCTTTCAACACCCTTGGATGTATACCATCCGGCCCAGGTGATTTGCTATTCTCTATTACAACTTGGCCCCTGTAAGGAGACGATTAGTGCATATGGGCTGCTGTCTGGTGGTTGGTAGACCTCTGGGCTCTGAGCATAGCGGAAAACAATCTGGCATAAGTGCATGTCTGGTGCCATAAGTACTGGTACAGCACATGGCAGCTGGCTCCTGAGTTGGTCAAGGTGCAATCTCTGTTGGCCTTTTCTGCAGGACTGTCTGGAGAAGGGCCTTTTCTCTTAGCTTCCTGAAGGTTCAGGTGGAAGCTTTGGCCTGTTTTTCAGGGGTCCATTGGCTGGTAAGTCTCTAATCTTACACCTGGATATTCTGCCCCTTCTTCAGGGGGTTCAGTGTTTGCGTCCTCCCCTCTAGTCTGTGGTCCCTTCCTGGGATCTGTCTGGTGCTCGAGGCCCTGATGTCAGAGCCCTTTGAACCATTGAAGTGCACTACTCCTGAAGGTTTTGACTCTCAAGACATTCTTCTTGGTTGGAATTTGTTCTGCAAGGAGGACTCTGAGTTGCTGGCTCTGTCTTGCCATGGTCCTTGCCTATCTTTTTCTTAGGAGGCTGTTTCCCATCGGCCTGTACCTTCCTTCTTCTCTGAAGTGATTTCTCCCTTTCATGTAAACCAGGAGGTTTGCCTGCCCTCCTTTTCTAAGAAGCAGTGCCAGAAAAATGGTAAGTATCTTCATCTTATGGATGTCTAGAGGGTGCTTCTCTGGTTCTTGGAGATTATGAGTTCTTTTTGTAAGTCAGACCATCTTTTTGTGCTGTTTGCTGGCCTGCACAAGGTGATGTGGCGGCTAAGTCTACATTGGGGCACCCTCGGCGGATCTGTTGTGGAACCTGCCAGTTCCGGAGGGTTTGCACACCCATTCTACCCAAGTACAAGCGTCTTTGTGAGTAGAATGGAGCTTGGTAGCCCCTGCAGACATTTGTTCAGCAGCAGCATGGGCATCACGTTCTACTTTTGCCAAGTATTTCCACTTGGATGTCCATGCTCGAGCAGAGACACCCTTTGGCTCTAAGATTTTGCGAGCTGCTGTGACTTCTTCCCGCCCAGTGGATGCATAGCTTTGGTATGTCCCACTTGTTTGGATTGATCTAGTAGGACAATATGGAAGATAACATTTTACTTACCAGGTAATGTCCTTTCCTTGAGTCCTGCTAGACCAGTCCAGCGCCCACCCCCTGAAACTGTTTGCTCTCTTCTTTTGCACCGGTATCCTTTGGGTCCTCTGATTTATATACTTGCCTCCACAGGTCCATCTTCTATGGACAGCCTTCTGTTTATGCTTTCTGTACATAGTTCTCTATTGTTTGATTTACTCATTGTTGTCCATTGGTGTGAGGCTTGCCATGTTCTCCCATATGTTTTGGGACGAATACTGAAGAGACCTCTGGTGGCTGAGACAGAGGCATGGGAATGATGTCATTGAAACCTGGTCATTTCATTGGTTCTTTGTCTCTACCAATCTGCTGGTAGGGGAAGACAGCCCACTTATTTGGACTGGTCTAGCAAGACTCAAGGAAAGGACATTATCTAGTAAGTAAAATGTTGCCGCCTTGAAATTCCTGTATGGCTCGCTTTGCACCACTGGTTTATTTTTAAAATCTCTGCAGAATCAAATGACATGTAATGACTATAAAGATAACCTTTGAAGGTCTGACTGATTCTCACAATATAATAAAGATTAGGCTTTATTATTTGTGTGTTAAACTTCACTTTGAGCCCCCAATTTCAGATTCCTCTCATTATTTGATTTGGTGGCCCTATTGTTGCAGTAATTTAGGAGCCATGTTTGCTAATAGATGCTTTTCTCTTTGCATATTTCTTTTCTCCAACCTCTTTGAAAATAGAATATAATGAAAACAAGACACCTTTTTAGAAAAAAATGCACAATGAAATTTAGAAAATCTGAAAAAAAATAATTTGAGTAAGAGATTTGAAATCCTTTGTACAGTATATAGACTGAGCATTATCCTACTGAAATATAGGCAGCTGCCAACACAAGGCTTCCCAAACCTGTCCTGGGAACCCCACAGCTAGCCTAGGTATCCACAATGAATAATGCACTAGAGATCTGCATTAATACATCTGTCGCTCACAGTATCCACAGTAGATAGGAATGAAAGAAAACTGCAAGAATTTGGGATCCAGCATAACAAAATTTATCTAATGCTTATTCATTGTAGTTATCCTGAAAATCTGACTGGCTTTGGAGTTCCTAGAAGTTTGGGAAGCCCGTAACGAATGGCTGATTAACAACATGTATCTGCCATTTTGTGACTTTGTAAAACTATTTCCCTTTTGAATTGTGGGAACAGTAGCAACTATATATCAGAATGCCATCATATCATTGTTAATAGTTTCCTATCCATAATTCTTGGTCTATTTTTTAATCTTAAATCTAAATGCATGCTACAAAATGAACCACCTGTTGTGCTTTAAATCAACTGCTGTTCTTCCTCTTAGTTTAATTGTAGAAAAGTGGAGAGAGAGCTAAAAAGAGGATGTTTGCCTCCTCTGTGTGGGTCTACTGTTGCTCCCCTGCAGAGTTTAACTACTCTTGGTAGCTGTAAATATTAACAGAGCAGCCAGCTGGATAACTGATATGAATTCACATGAACAGATTTGCATTCTTTCTCTCAGCCTGTTAAGGCTCATTTTGACTTTGAATTCTAGTTACCTCATCTGTATTATAAAATACTGAATGTTTAGCTATAGTGGAGGAGCACACTTACAAACCTTTAAGTGCATCCCATTATATTTGGGAATTTCTGGGATTTGGTTAACTTTGCAACCTGCCATGGTTTTGTTTTTGTAGTAGTCTTCTAAATTTAAAGCTACAAATATTTTCCATTGTTTTACATACAGATGGCTGGCAAAGACTTGGCAGTTCTGATACACATCAAATTATTCATAGAAGCAACTGTAAAAAAACTATCTAAATATGCCAGCCAGTAAATGGCACTGGAAATGTGCAGGGTGCATATTGAGAATGTGTATCAGTGATAGCACATGGAAAGAGGCTCTGTGCATAGCTAAGAAAAAACACACGTGTTATCCACTCATTAGACAGTTCACTTGGTATTGGTGTGTGTGAGAGAGGTAGTATTTATTTATTTACATTCTCTTATATACCGCGCTATTCTGCATTAGTGTGGTTTACATTGAACAAACTGAAATTACATTGAACAGGGCATTATAACTTGGAGATAACTATTTTACAGGGAACATGTGCTATGGAGGGTTAAGTGGCTTGCCCAAGACCACAAGGAGCACCTATGGGACTAGAAACCCCAGTCCTTCCGGCCCAAGGTTGCTGTCCTCTAGTGGGATTTGAACCCCCGACCTTCCGGACTGAAGTACCTTGCCCCAACCACTAGGCCACTCCTCCACTTACAAGCATGGCAAGGGACGATATTCCATCTACTTTGTGGTGCCTGGAAAGACCAGAAATGTTTGACTGACCCAGCTGTCGTGTTTTGATTTTGCATGGAAACTCTCCAGTCTGTCATTCAGTTGGTCAGGAAGGGGGAGTTTCTGGTGGCGGACCTGGCTGAGGCATACTTCCATATGTTTGAGAAGATCAGCATAAGCTTTTGTGGTTTGCCATTCCGAACAAGCATTTCCAATTTCGGGCTTTGCTCTTTGGTCTAGCCATGGCACTCAGGATTTTCACCAAGGTTCTGGTGCTGGTGGCAGCATTTCTGTGCCACAAGTGGATCAGAGTTCACTCATATCCAGATGATTGGCTTAGCTGGGCAGTGTCAGATTTGGACTGTCACAGGCCAGGAATTGCAGCTGTTAGGGGGTTTGAGCTGGTTGGCGAACCAGACTGAGTCATCTAGTGCCGACCTAGTTCCTGGATTAACTTGGAGTGTGCTTTATTTATTTATTTACATTCTCTTATATACTGCGCTATTCTGCATCAGTGTGGTTTACATTGAACAAACTGAAATTACATTGAACAGGGCATTATAACTTGGAGATAACTATTTTACAGGGAACATGGGCTATGGAGGGTTAAGTGGCTTGCCCAAGACCACAAGGAGCACCTGTGGGACTAGAAACCCCAGTCCTTCCGGCCTGAGGTTGCTGTCCTCTAGTGGGATTTGAACCCCCGACCTTCCGGACTGAAGTACCTTGCCCCAACCACTAGGCCACTCCTCCACTTCACTCTGCTTTGATACTGGGTAGGGTTTTCCTTTATGAGGAGAGGCAGACCAAGCTCTTGAACCAGCTTGGGGCATTCAGTGCCCAGCAGGCTCCCCAGGGCCTGGGATTATTTTGCAGCTCCTGCTGTTGATGGGAGCCACATCTGGATCTTATACCTTGGGCGAGAGCGCACATGTGCCCTCTTCAGAGGGATGATGCTTGCCCACTGGTCTCTGTGGTCACAGAATTGCGAGATTAAATTTCCTCTTAATTCCGTTGGTGGCGAGGAGTCTAGTGTGGTGGTCTGAACCCTCAAACTTATGCAAGGTGGTGGATCTGGAGACTCCACAGTGGGTGTTCCTGACATTGGATGCCAGCCATTTGAGGGGGGCCCATTGCTGGGGCCAGATAGCACAGGGACAGTGGCCTCCCTGTGAGGCGGCTTGATCATCAGGCTGAAGGCCGTGTTTCACTTCTGACCCCATTCCACTTTTCGTCCCTAGAGCAGGGGCAAGCAGTTCGAGTGTATTCTGACGTGATGGCAGTAGCTTATGCCAGCCAGTAAAGAGGCAGCAGGAGCAAAATGGTGGTTTGGGCGATGAGCCAGTTATGCCTTCTGGTGGCCATCATGGCACAGGATATTTTAGGTGTCAAATGCTGAAGCTGACTTCTTTAGTCATACCGTCTATCCAGTGGGAGTGAGAGCTGGGTCTGCAGGTTTTTCGTCTTGTAGTAAAATGTTAGAGCCATCCAGTGATGGCAGTGTGGTGAAGGGAACTCTGCTCCAGCAGCGTGGATGCACTAGAAGAGCCATAGCCATGGGGGTTCTCTTTTTTATGGGTTTCTACCATGGCCTTTGAGTAGTTGCATGTTGTGGAGGATAGAGAATCACCTGAGAATGTGATCCCAGTAGCGTTGGACTGGCTTCATCTACCTTTTTGATGTGGACTTGATATGGCTTCTGGCAAGGTGGCCTATTCTCTTTCCTCAGGAGAGGGGTCTTCTGCACCAAGGGTCCATCTTCCTTGATAACTCTACTCTGTTCATGCATATAGCTTGGCCCTTAAGAGGCAACTTCCTAAAGCATATTTAGTATTTTTCAGTGGTGATTTCTACCCTGCTTAAAGCTAGACCCTGTTCTACATGTGTTGCATATTTCTGAGTCTGGCATCCATTTGAGGCATGGTGTTTGGAGAGGAAAGTGTCAATTGACCATGCTGACTTGCCATGTCTTTTAGTATTTATCCAGGCTGGGTTGGTCAAGGGGCTCTTGTTGAACTCCCTGCAAGTGTAGGTGGCAGTCTTAGTTTTTTTTCAAGGGCCAGGAGCTGGTCTAACCTTAGCGTTTCACCCCAATGTCTGTCTTCCTTTTTTCTTTGGGGAATTTATTCCACCCTGGGATCTTGGTTTGATGTTGTGAGCATTGATGGGTCCTCCTTTTGAGCCTTCAAAATGGGTCACTCTCTGAAGGATTTATCCTTCAAAGCGGTTTTCTTGGTGGGGATTTGCTCGGCCCAGTGCATTTCACAGCTGAAGGCTTTGTCCTGTCAGGATCTGTACTTGACATTCTCTCTTGATGCAGTGATCATTTGTCCATGCCCATGTTGGTTTCAGTCTTACATGTCTATTTCTCTTCTGAGTTTTTTGTTTGGCTAGTGTTGGGGTAGAGACAAGGACTTTCACCTGGTTGATTTTCACAGAGTATTGCTCCGTCGTCTGAAGGTATGTATTTATCCCCTTCCGCAAGATGGACAGACTATTTGTTTTGTCTTGTTTGAGGGTCGGCCCAAAGGAGAGGAATCTTCTAAGTCTATTTTGGGCCACTGGATCCGAGGGGCTGCCATTTGTGTTGTATGATTGCTCTACTCTGATACAGGTGTCCTCTTTTAGGTAGAGGCTAGGGCAGTGGCTCCATTTTGACATTTGTTGGACACCCACTTGGTCTTCTCTGTATACCTTTTTTGTGGCACTATTGATTGGATCTGCAGTTCCAAACGTATGCAGCCTTTGCCTCAGAGCAGCCATTTCTTCCTCCTGTTCAGTAGAGTCATAGATTTGATAGTTTCCACTTGTTTGGACTAGTCTAGCAGGATGAACTGGAAAGTGAAAATTCCTGATAATTTCCTTTCCTGGATTCCTGCTAGACAGTCCAGGACCCACTCTGGGGAAGGTCACTGCTGCTTCTGGACCGTTTCACCCTCTCAGTTTTGCTGCATAGGTGGTCTTTTTCTTAGAATTGCTATCTGGGCTTTTTTTCATGTTGAAAGAGTTTAAACTTAGTCCTTCCAAGGTGGGATCCTAGGTTGTTTTTTGTGTGTTTGGTTTGTAGGTTTTTGGCATGGGGGCTTATTAGATAAATACTGAAGGGTGCCCCTAGCTGCACCAATCCTAGTACCAGTGATGTCACTGGAAGATTTTAGTCTTTCTCTGTCTCCATCACCTGCTGGCAGGGGGGCATAACACATTTATCTTGACTAGTCTAGCAGGATTCCAGGAAAGGATACTAGCAGGCAAGTAAATTTTCACCTTCACTGTTAGGAGAGAGCAGTGATTTAGTGGAATGCTTTAGAAATCTGGCCTGGGGTATGATTGTTCAATATCTTTCTTGAATGATCATTATGTAGTTTAGAAGAGAGTTTACCTTTTTCACAGATGCCATTAATCTGCAACACAGTAGATACCCCTGAGGGGGTAGTAAGAATGGGATGTGATTTAAGAAAGCTTGCAGACCACTTAAATACTGGGCTACTAAAATTCTGTGCAATGATGCAAGGAATCAGGTATTTGGCATTCAGTACACAATGTGGGGTGAAAAGCTAACAGACTTTGGGGTGATAATGTCTGATTTCAAGGTAATGAAACTGCAACAAGGCAGGGTTCAGAGTCATAGGGATGCTAAGCTGCATAGAAAAAGGCATAACCAGCAGAGAAAGAGGCAATAATGCCTCTGCATGGATAAATGAGATCTCACCTTGAATATACGTTTGGAAACCCTACCCCCAAAATGATACAGATAGACTAGAGGTGGTATTGAAAAGGGCAGTGTGGTGTGAGGTCTGCACCAAAAGCCGTATGAGATGAGACTTAGGTATCTCAATATGTATGCTGTTAAAGGAGAGGATGGACGCAGGTGGGATATGTGGACATTCAAATATCTAAAAGTTATTAAATTAAAAGAATCATACTTTTTTCAGAAGAAAATAAATTGTAGAATTGAGTCTTATTTATTTAACAGTTTTTCTATACCACCCTATCATAGGATTCAGAACTGTTCACATATAACATGAACCAACAATCAAAAGTTACATTGAACAAGGGTGATTAAACTTGGTAGATTATATGGGATTACAGATAATTCACTTGTATTAGTGTTGTGGGTGACACATTACTGCAGAAAGGTAGGTTAGGTTGGGGAGAGGAATGGGGCAGACAGTTGGGAGGATATGGCTCTGTATACTGAGATGCTTCAGTATGTGTCTGTTGTTCATGGGGTATTCCATAGTATTCAGTAAATAAGGTCTTTAGTGCTTTTCTGAAGTCTGATATGTCTTTGGCTCTTATTGAGTTAGGTAGGTCATTCCTTAAGAAGAATGCTCTCATACATGTCGTTTGCTTGGCTTTCCTCTTGTGTGTGGGGATGTTCAGTGTTATTTGGGGTTCTCGTTCTGTCCTCTGGTGTCTTCTTTTTATCAGCGGTTGAAGAACTGGGGGTGCCAGGTTGTGGATTATTTTGAAGATCATCAATAAGGCCTTGTATTTGGAACGTGTGGCTATTGGAAGCCAGTGTAGTTGTTATAGCGTAGAGGTGATGTGGCAGTATCTTGTTCCAGTTATTATTCACACAGTAGTGTTTTTTACAAGTTGGCGTGAAAGTGTTTTCTTTGGGAGACCTTGATAGATTATATTACAATAATCTAGTATGGAGGTTAATAATGGCCTGGCAAACTGATCTGAAGTCACTGTCACCGAGTAGAGGCTTGAGTCTATGTATGGTCCTTAGTTTTTGGTATGCTGTCTTGGTTGTTTTCTTGATGTTGGTCTGGAAGTTGAGTTGTCTGTCAAACGTCACTCCAAGGTATCTGACTTCATTCTTGACTCTTTGACTCTTATGGATTCAGGTGGAGAGAATAGTACGTTCCTAGTGATGTGTAGCGCTTCTGATTTTTTGAAGTTTATAGTGAGGTTTTGTTCCTTAAGCCATCCAGTCATTGCTTCAAGGCATGAGGTGATCTGAGAGTAATTGGGTTGTGCAATATTTACTGTGGTAAAGATCATTATGTTGTCTGCGTATATCTTGTATTGTATTTTGTGGTGTGTTATGATGTTAGAGTGGCTGTATGTAAATGTTGAAGAGCAAATCCGAGAGGGCAGAGCCCTGCGGGACACCTTGTTGCTGTGTGAATAGTCCTGATTGTTGGTTGCTGGATCTCACTTGCTTCCGGTTTGATAGGTAAGATGAGAACCAATTCATCACTGTTCCATCAATCCCTATTTCGTGAAGCTTTCACAGCAGGGTCCTATGATTGACAGAGTCTCATGAAAAACAGAGTAAAACCTTGTCTATACCATTTGTTATGATGTCAAAGAGTGATGTAATTAGTGTTTCCACACTATGATTTGGGTTTGAAGCCATACTGGTGTGTGTCCAATGGGGCATGTTTGTCTATGTGATCTTGTAGTTGTTGGAGGACTACTTTTCTCGATCACTGGTTATGAATGGTATGCTTGATATTGGCCAATTTGATGTACTTAGTGTTAAGGTTCTTGCCTTTTTAGAATGGATCTTATTGATGCTTGTTTAAGTTGAGAGGGTAGGTATCCTTGCATGAGTGAAGATCAGGTGATTTCCAGTAGGAAGGGTGTCAGGTATTCTTTTGTGAGTTTGATCCTTGTGGTTGGGCATGGATGTAGAGGAGATGTAGTTGTCTTTATGCTGGTTGTGATGACTTCCAGAGACTTCAGGCAATATTTTTTTTTCAAAGAAAGAGATAAATACTTGCAATGCCATCCCAGAATGGGCCGTGGAAACTAAAATAACAGACTTCAAGAGTTTATAGAATAAATGCATTTTGTGCAATCAAAGAATTTAAAATAAAATCCATAGGGGATTTGCTTTCTTGTGTATATTTGACCAATAAACTTTCTGATGTTACCCTGATTCTGATCATTTGTTGTGCCTGTCTTTCAGTGACCTATGGAATGGTGACTTCCAACATGTATTACTACACAAAAGTAATGTCTCAGCTCTTCCTGGAAACGCCTGTATCAAAAACCGAGAACACCAATTTCAAAACCATGTCCACCATGGAAGACTTTTGGAAGGTACACACACTAGCGCACCAACAACACTAGCAATGATATCATACATTAGCTTGCTGTCATTAAGAGCCCCCCTTTTTATTTTTTTCATCGCTACTGAGAGGAAAGCTGTGTTTTTGTTTTTTTTTTAAGGTACCCTTTGTGGTCACTTCCAGCATTATGAATGAAAGTATATCAGAGATCTCTGCTGATCCTTATCAAAGTCCCATGCAGACATTAGACTGACACATGCAAGATGTGACTGTAGTAGTTGGCCCTGATACATTTTGTGTGTAATTTTGCTAAATATGAGAATCCTTAATGACTTAGTAAGGGCCCAAGGCAATCCTATGGTGCTGAGCCATGGTAAATATATGGAGCCACTGTTTGGAACAGACCCTTACTGCCAGCTATGATGGGAAGGGGGAGAGGGTAAGGGGCCGGGAAGGAGATAATGGTGCAAGATGCCAGAAAGAAGAATGGAAGGGGTACAATGCAAAGAGGAGGGCAAAAGGGACTAAAAGAAGGGAAGAGGATATAGCTGGGGGGAGATTATGCCAGAAGAAGGAATGGGTCAAAGAACGGAAGGAAAGACCCTGGAGGGAGGAGAAAGAGAAGAAATAATCTAGAGCAATGCTTTTCAAGTTTTCTTATTTCGAGGCATACTTTCAAGCTTGCTTGATCATTGTGGCACACCAAGCCAAACTTGGTGTCCCTCCCCCCCACCGCTAGCACAAACATCTCTGTCCCCTCCCCCCACTCCGCAAAACACACAGTCGTCCTTACCACACTCACTCACACTCTGCTAGCATGTCCCTTTCTCTGTCCCACTCACATACAGACACTGCAAGCAGGCCCCTCTCTGCCTTGCATATACCCACAGAACCAGCAGGCTCCTAAATATCTCACACACACAGTCATCACATCTTTCTCCATCACCCACACAAATGCACACAGCCAGCATTCCCATCTCTTCTCTTTCCCCTCCTCAATGCACACCAACAGGCTGCACTTTCTTTCCTAGTACACATAAAACAAGCCTGCAATTTTTACCCAGTGCTCCTCCCAGTCTCCATGTGCTTCATGTGTTTTTTTTCTGCTGTTCTCCCCAACCAGCACATTTTTCCTCCGTGCACACAAAAATGCCTGCACACTCTTCCCCAGTGCACAGAAATCCAGTCTGCACGTTTTTTTTCTTCAGTAGCCACATCCTGCACATTAATTGTGAGAGTCCTGCCATGTGTTACCTGTGGTGATCTTTTTCAGCTCAGGCAGCGTTGGCAATGATTGTGGTGGTGGTGCTGGGGAACCCTTCCTCTGGTGCTTTTTTTTCTGGCATTTGTTATTCCTGACTATAGCGGTAGCGATGGTGGTGAGGGGAAAGGTGCCATCGCTGCTGCAGCCTCCTACGGACTTGGTTTCACCATCCTGAAGACAGTTAACATTTACCTATACTAGCAGGGATAGTGACAATGCGGAGGGAGGGGTCAAAGGGCAAGAAGCAGAATCGGCATAGTTCTTCCGGGAAGGTTCAGAGGAGGGGTACTCCTCTGGAGAGGCTGCCTCATGCAATAGGGGAAACTAAATTGCACAGCTACAGAGTACAGCTTTATTTTCAAAGATATACAGTATTTCCATGGACTAAGAAGGCACTGTTACTATGTTTGGGGATGATGGCTGAGGCAGTTGTGTCATGGCACACTGGTTGAGAAGCACTGATCTAGAGAAATTGAAGGCGACAAGCGGAAATAGGAAGGATGGAAAGGGGAAAGAAACCAGAAGAGGGAAGGGGATGAAAAAAACAAGAGCCAATGAAAAACAAGACTTGCATTTGAGAGCAATGGATATTGCACATTACTGCTACATCTTATATCAATGAGTAAAACTTGAGCCATAGTTACCGCCGTTTTGGTGGAATTTTTGAGGGTTGATATTTGGTGGGGGGGGCCTTCTAACAGTGAATGTTTGTTTATTTTTAAATGTATTAATTTATGACTTGTCCAATAGATGTGATACAATAAATATATAATAAAACATATAGGCATAGACAACTTAATGCAATAGACTTCGCAAACACAGCACATAAGAGCATAAGATATGCTATATTGGGTTAGACCAAAAGTCCATTAAGCCCACTATACTGTTTACAGCAGTGGCCAATACAGGTCACAAGTACCTGTCAGGTTCCCAAAAGGTAGACAGATTCCATGCTGTAATTATCACAGGGTTAAGCAGTGGATTTCCTCAGTCCACTTAATGGTTTATGAACTTTTCCTCCTGGAACTTGTCCATACCTCTTTCAAACTCAGTTACCCTAACAACCTTTACTACATCCTCCAGCAATGAATTCCAGAGTTTGATTAAAAGTTGAGGGAAAAAATTATAATGTGTGCTACATTATAGCTTCATTGCATGTCCATAGGTTTTCTCCTTTTTGAAGGAGTAAACAACAGATCTGTGTTTAACTGTTACATTCCACTCATTATTTTATAGATCTCTATCATATTTTCCCTCAGCCGTCTTTTTTCCAAGTTGAAAAGCCCTAACCTTTTAAGCCTTTCCTTGTAGGGGTATCCTTCCAACCTGTTTATTATTTTGGTCACTCTTCTCTGTACCTTTTCTAATTCTGTGGTATCCTTTTTAAGATACAGTAGTTTTTTTTGGCAGGGCGTGACGAAGTAGATTGCAAAGCCTTTCTTCTACCCAGTAAGCCAACAGCATCTCGTATTCCAAGGTGGGCTCCCATCCAAGTACTAACCAGGTCCAACCCTGCTTAGCTTCCAAGATCAGACCAGATTGGGTTCATTTGAGGAGATGTGGCCATAGCCGGTTATAGGAAATTAAAATATGCCATACTGGGTTAGTCCACCAAGCTCTATTTCCATCAGTGACCAATCCAGGCCACAAATACCTAGCAGTATCCCAAAAAGACACAGGTTCCACAGTGCTTGTATAGGGGCAAGCAGTGAATTTCCTGAATCCTCTTTAATATTGGTTTATGGACCTTTCCTCCAGGAACTTATCCAAACCTTTTTTAAACCCAGCTACACTAACAGATTTTACTACATCCTTGGATAACAAATTCCAGAGTTTGATTACGCGTTGAGTAAAATATTTTCTTTTATTAGTCTTAAACAGGTTACACTGTAGCTTCACTACATGTCCCCTAGTCTGTCTACTTTTTGATGGCGTAAACAATCGATCTACATTTACCCGTTCCACTCCATTCATTAATTTATAGACCTCTATCATATCCCCCCTCAGCCTTCTCTTTTTTTCCAAGTTGAAGAGCCCTAACATTTTAAGCCTCTCATAGGGATATTCTTCCACCCCCTTTACCATTTTGGTGGCTCTCCCCTGTACCTTTTATAATTCCGCTATATCCTTTTTAAGGTACAGCGACCAGAATTGCAATATTCAAGGTGCGGTCGTATGATTGAATGATACAGAAGCATTATAAGATTCTTTCCTTATCGTTCCTCCAGTTCAGTCCTCTACCTCTGGGTTGTCAATCTCCTCCTGCAGCTAGGAGACTGGTATGTCAGAATGATGACATCACTGGATATAGCCTGCTTCACTCCCACTTGCATCCCAGTGTAACCAGTCTCCTTGCAGCAGGAGGTTTGACGAGCCTTAGGAGAGGCTCTCTTGGAGGAATGGATAAGGAGCAGGTGTTTTTAGGATAGTTAAGTTGTGGGGGTTTAAGTCTGAGCGGTGCCCTTTTAAAAAAAACAAAAACAAAAAAAAAACAAAGGAACTGATTGATTTCATAGGAAGAAAGGCTTTCTTCATACCTGCCTTGCCGGTATTGGGATATTTCTTCCTGAGGGGAGTTTGGCTCAAGCCTTCGAGACCTACCCCCTCCCCCGTGGAGCCCAGAAGTCTCACCTCCCTGACTCTACGGAGGTGAGCCGTTCTGTTAAGCTGTGCACACCGGCGCTGCAGTCCTTACCTTCAGGGGCTGCTCCGGTAGCTCTCGCTCGAGAGGCACGGTGGTTTTAAAGGCCCGGGGGTGCCGACGGTGGCTGCGTCGCGTTAGGGTGTGACAGACCGCGCCGGTAAGTCTTCCTGGTGCTCGGCTGTGCCCTTTCCTACAGGCAGCATTAATTTGAGCGACAAGGGCCCGCCGCGGGGTTTGGTGCCTTTTTCTCCCCGAAGCGGTTTGCATCCCGGTGGCCATTTTGTGAGCCGCGATGCAACCGCGTGACAGCTGATCGGCGCCCGAACGGGCTTATTCGGGTCCGGGCACTGCTGTGAGTCTTTCTTGCAGTGTTCTTTATTTTACTTTCTTTTGTTTGTTTTGGTTCTTCTCTTTGGGATTTAATTTCCGTTTTGCTGAGGCTTCTTTCTGTTCAGTCAGCCCTTCATTCTCTGGGAGGGGGGGCTTTTGTTTTTGTTTTGTGGTGGATAGCTGCTACTTCATATAAAAAAAAAAACAAAACAAAACAAAAAAAAAACCAGGGCAGCATCACAGGATCTTTGGTTGAGCCATCACGTGCTGGGGAAGTTTGGTTCTTCTCCATGGCTGCCCGGCCCCAGTGCCTCGTGTGTGGTACCAGGAGGGGCAAAGTCGCTGACACCGGGGTGTGCAGGGGCTGTGCTGCTCTGTCTTCAGCGGTGGAGACCCAAATAGAAGCGCATGACTCCCCCGAGGCACAGGGAGCGCCTGTCGGGGTGAGCGCGGTTTCTCCGCAAGCCTTGTCGCAAGAGCAAGATTTGGAGGCGCTGCCCGGTCCCTCTGGCGACCCCTTGACGCCTCAGGCATCGGGTCTCAGCGGCTTCAGTCCGGAGTTTGTTCTTCTGATGCATCAGGCTTTCTGCCTGCGGCACCAGGGGAAGAGACCGCGCTCCACGTCTCCGACGTCCCGGCCGCCGCAGGTGGTGGCGGAAGGTGGGGCGGCTGCAGAGTTGTCCACGCCGAAGCAAGCACGGCTTTCGGACCCGGTGGAGGGCTCCTGGCTAGAGCCCTCCGATCCGGAATGGGATCTCGAGGAGGGCTCGCAGGCTCTAGAGGAAGGTGAGATCCAGGAGCCCGAGGATCAAGCGAAGATCATTCGGGTCTTCCGCCGAGAGGAGTTGGCCGCCTTGATTTCCGAGTCCTTGCAGATGTTGAACCTTGCTCCGCCAGCGGCGGTGGAGGACGAGGTGGAGGATCCTGTCATCCAGGCGGTTCGGCAGACACAGGTAGTGTTTCCTGTGCACCGGGTGGTTGAGAAGATGATTCAGGACGAGTGGGATAAACCGGAGGCAGGTCTCCGGGGCATTCGTACTTAGAATCGGTTATATCCTTTGGCGGATTCCGCTAAAGACAGGTTCCGGACTCCGCGAATAGATGCGGTAGTGTCCGCTGTGACAAAGAAGACCACCATTACCGTTGAGGGCAGTGTGGCCCTGAAGGATGCCCAGGACCGTAGGGTTGACGGTCTCCTTAAGCAGGCCTTTGAAGCGGATTCTCTTTCGCTGCAGGCCTCCATTTGCGGGGCCTGGGTTGCCTGGGCGTGTTTGCATTGGGCCCAACGGTTACGCCAATCCTCGCACGTTGAGTTGGAGGAGATGAAAGAGTTGGACCGCTTGGAGTCTGGTGCGGCCTACTTGGCGGATGTGCATTATGATTTAATTAGAGCGCTGGCCAACAGCACGGGCTCGCTGGTGGCTGCCTGTCGCTCTTTATGGCTGCGCAATTGGGCCGCGGACGGCCCTTCTAAGTCCCGCCTCAGCAAGCTTCCCTTTAAGGGCGGTTTGCTGTTTGGAGACGATTTGGATAAGTTGGTGAAGGACTTGGGAGAGTCTAAGGCGGGGCATCTGCCCAAGGACAAACCAAAGCAGGCCAAGGCTGCACAGGGTGGTCGGGGTCAGTTTCGGGACTTCAGAAGATTCCGTTCGACGCGGCCCAGTGCCTTCCAGAGGGGGCGATTCCCCTCTAGGGGGCCAGGGGTTTCGGGGAGCGAATAGAGGCTTCTCTTCCGCCCCAGCATCCACTTCCCGTAAGTCTCAATGAGGCGAGGCGGGTCCCGACGGGGGAGCCTCCCATTGGCGGTCGGCTTCGGGGGTTTCTTCCCGCCTGGACCCACATCACCTCAGACCGGTGGGTGTTGGATATTATTCAACACGGCTATGCGCTGGAGCTAGCCTGCCCCATGCGGGACTCGTTTGTCATGTCTCCCTGCCGGGGTCCCGCGAAGTCGGCGGCAGTTCGCAAAACCTTGCAACGGCTCCTTCACTTGGGAGCCGTCGTGGAGGTTCCAAAGGCCGATTACGGCATGGGTCGCTACTCCATTTATTTCATGGTGCCCAAGAAAGGGGGGCAATTGCGACCCATTCTCGACCTGAAAGGGGTGAACCGGTGTTTGCGCGTGCCGCACTTTCGAATGGAAACGTTGCGGTCAGTCATTGTAGCGGTACGGCGCAGCGAATTCTTGACGTCTCTAGACTTGTCGGAGGCGTACTTGCACATTCCCATTCGGGAAGCGCATCAACGTTTCCTGCGATTCGCCCTACCCTGGGGCCACTACCAGTTTCGGGCGTTGCCCTTCGGCCTGGCTACGGCGCCGCAAACCTTCACCAAGATTATGGTGGTGGTGGCGGCGGCGGCGGCGTTGCGCAAGGAAGGTATTCTGGTCCACCCTTACCTAGACGATTGGTTGATTCGAGCCAAGTCCGCGGAGGAGAGTCTCCGGGTTACAGGCAGGGTGGTTCAGTTCTTACAGGAGCTGGGGTGGGTGGTCAACCCGACCAAGAGTCATCTTCAGCCCACCCAAGAGCTCGAATACCTGGGGGTCAGGTTCGATACATGCAGGGGGCAAGTGTTCCTACCGCGCAAACGGGCCGAGGGGTTGCGGACCCTGGTGCGGCAGTTTCGGTCGAAGCCAGCGCCATCGGCGTGGGATTATCTCCGGGTGCTGGGCACGATGGCAGCAATGTTGGAAGCGGTGCCTTGGGCCAGGTTTCATATGCGGCCTCTCCAGAGGGCGCTACTCCGTCGTTGGTCCCATCAGACCGATTCGTTGGGCACGCGTCTCCCGTGTCCGGGCAAAGTTCGGCTGTCCCTTCGCTGGTGGCTTCGTCCCTCTTCGCTGGCAGAAGGCTTGCCGCTGGAACAGCCGGACTGGCTGCCGTTGCTGACGGATGCCAGCCTGGGAGGTTGGGGAGCCCACTGCGCGGGTCAGTTTGCTCAGGGGCTTTGGTCTCCCCAGGAGGCTTCTTGGGCGATCAATCGCCTGGAGCTTTGCGCGGTGTCCCGGGCTCTTCAGGCCTTCCAGGACTTAGTGCACGGTCGCCCAGTGCGAGTTCTCTCCGACAACCCGGCGACGGTGGCGTACATCAACCGACAGGGCGGCACAGGGAGTGCCGCAATGGAAGCCGAGGCCGACGAGTTGTTCGCGTGGGTAGAGCTTCACTTGTCCGCGATATCAGCAGCACACATTGCCGGCAAGGACAATGTCACCGCGGACTTCCTCAGCAGAGTGCACGTGGATGCAGGGGAATGGGAACTGCATCCCGCTGTATTTCGTCAAATAGTTCAGCGCTGGGGGATTCCGGTCATGGATCTCATGGCGACCTTTCAGTCAGCCAAAGTCGACCGCTTCTTCAGCAGGCGTCGGGAGCGGATGTCGGAAGGCATCGACGCCTTACTTCATCTGTGGCCGGCGGACGGCCTCCTCTGTGTTTTCACCCTGGGCGTTGATCGGCAGGGTGGTGCAGAGGATCGGGGCGCATTTGGGACGGGTACTGTTGGTGGCGCCCGATTGGCCGAGGCGTCCCTAGTACACGGACCTGATACGTCTCTTGGACGGAGATCCTTGGCGGTTTCCGGTGAGATCGGATCTGTTGCTCCAGGGGCCACTCCTCATGCCTCAGGTGGAACGGTTCTCGCTTACGGTATGGCCCTTGAGAGGGCTAGGCTCATGAAGAAAGGTTATTCGTCGGCAGTTGTGGCCACCTTGCTTCGAGTGCGTAAGCATTCGACTTCCTTGGCATATGTGCGGATTTGGCGTGTATTTGAAGATTGGTGCTCGCGGCGTCAGGTTAGGCCTGGCTCGGCTTCCATCCCGTTGATCTTGGAGTTTCTGCAAGATGGTTTTGATAAAGGCCTTGCTGCCAGTTCCTTGCGCGTTCAGTTGGCGGCCCTTTCCTGCTATCGGGGCAAGGTCCAGGGGGCGCCGTTGGGGGCTCATCCTGACATCAGTCGTTTTCTAAAGGCGGTCACCCGGGTACGCCCGGCGCGCCGGGTATCTGTGCCTCCGAATCTCGTCCTCACAGCTTTGACAGAAACCCCCCTTTGAGCCCTTGCGTCGGGCATCTCTTAAGGATTTGACGCTCAAGATGGTGTTCCTGGTGGCGATTTGTTCCGCGAAGCGCGTTTCAGAACTTCAGGCGTTGTCGTGCCGGGAGCCCTTTCTGTCTTTTTCTAAGGACAAAGTGGTATTGCGTCCGGTTCCGTCCTTTCTGCCTAAGGTGGTGTCTCCTTTTCATGTGAACCAGACGGTGTGTTTACCCGTTCTGGGATCTTTGGGGGGCGGCGAATCGGATCGCGGTCTTCGGCGTCTCGATGTGAAAAGAGCCTTGCGTCACTATTTGCGGGCCACGGAACCCTTCCGCCGGTCGGAGAGGTTGTTTGTGCTGTTCGGTGGTGCTCGTAAAGGCGAGGCGGCGGCTAAGGCATCCATCGCCCGCTGGCTTAAGGAAGCGATTGCGTCCGCGTATTTGCTTAAGGGGCGTGTTGTGCCTCTGGGGCTCAGGGCGCATTCTACCAGGGCGCAAGCGTCGTCTTGGGCGGAGCTCAGCTTGGTTCCCCCGGGAGACATTTGTAGGGCGGCGACTTGGTCGTCTCTGCATACGTTCAGCAAACATTACCGTCTGGATGTTGCTGCGGCTTCAGATGCTCGTTTCGGCTCAGCGGTTTTGACTGCTGGCTGGAAGGGTCCCTCCCATTGATTACTGCTCTGGTACATCCCAGAGGTAGAGGACTGAACTGGAGGAACGATAAGGAAATGATAATTACACTTACCTGGTAATTGTAGTTCCTTTAGTGACGACAGTTCAGTCCTCCTTCCCGCCCGGAGGTTTGTAGGAGGTTTCCAGCTTGGTGCCGTGCCGATAAGTGTTACAGGTGAGTCTAGTTTACTTCCTTTCCTTTCCCTTGTTTGTCCCGTCCTCACGGGCGGGGCAGGTGGTAAGAAAGCCTGTCGAAAGGGGTAGACTGTTTTTACTGGAAATGTTTTTTTCTCTTTAGCTACTTATTTGTTGCTCCTTTGAGTCTGCTTTGTTATAGTTCACACTGGGATGCAAGTGGGAGTGAAGCAGGCTATATCCAGTGATGTCATCATTTTGACATACCAGTCTCCTAGCTGCAGGAGGAGATTCACAACCCAGAGGTAGAGGACTGAACTGTCGTCACTAAAGGAACTACAATTACCAGGTAAGTGTAATTATCATTTGTTTTATTCTTCATTCCTTTCCTTATGATTCCTAGCATTCTATTTGCTGCTTGGCCACTGCTGCACACTGGGTGGAGGGTTTCAAAGTATTATTTACGATGACGCCTAAATCTTTTTCCTGGGTGGTCGTTCTTAATGTGGATCCTTTCATTGTGTAACCATAGTTTGGGTTGTTCTTTCCTAAGTGCATAACTTTGCACTTGTCCACATTAAATTCCATCTGCCATTTGAATGTCCAGTCTTCCAATTTATCAAGGTCCTCTTGGGTTTTAACAACTTTGAATAATTTTGTGTTATCTGCAAAGTTGATTACCTCACTCATTATTCCCATTTCCAGGTCATTTACAAATATGTTAAAAAGCAGCAAATCCAGCACAGATCACTGGGGTACTTCACTATTCACCTTTCTCCATTGGGAAAATTGGCCACTTAGCTGTTCCCTCTGCTTTCTGTCTTTTTTAACCACTTCCTGATCCACAATAGTACGCTGCCTCCTATCCCATGACCTTTTAACTTCACCAAGAACCTCTCATGACTGACCTTGTCAAAGGCTTTCTGAAAATCCAGATACACTATATTGACCGGCTAACCTTTTTCTTCCTGTTTGTTTGGAGGAGTAGCCTAGTGGTTAGAACACTGGCTTGGTAACCAAGCAACCAGGGTTTGATTCCCACTAACACTCCTTGTGGCCTTGGGCAAGTCACTTGACCCTCCATTGCCTCGGAAGAAAGGCCTGGCCATCTGCTTCCGGTCACACTGCCAAGAAAACCCAGGAGCTTCTCGGTCGCCAGGAGTGGGCATTGACTCGAAGGCACACATTGCATTGCATTTTTATTCACACTTCAAAAAAATATTACAGATTAGTAAGACAAGACTTTCCTTGGCTAAAGCCATGTTGGCTTTCTCCCATTAGACCATGACAATCTACATCTTCAGTAATTTTGTTCTTTATAATGGTTTCTACCATTTTGCCCATACTGACATCAGGCTCCCCAGTCTATAGTTTCCTGGATGACCACTAGAACCCATTTAAAAAAAATTGGTGTTACCTGAAGATTGGCCAGTGTATGACAAATGATTTTAATGATAGTTCATTGATTGCTAATATTATGTCTGCAATCTCATATTTCAGTTCTTTCAACATCCTCTGGTGTATATCATCTGGTCCTGGTGATTTGCAACTCTTTAGTTTATTAAATAGTTTTAATACATACTTTCTGGTTTATAGATATATTTCTTTCAGTTCTTCCGATACATCACCTTCAAATACCATTTCAGTCATGGGTAATTTCCCTACATTTTTTCAGTAAAGACCGAAGCAAAGAATTCATTCAGTCTCTCTGCTATGGCCTTGTCCCTTCTTAGTGCCCCTTTTACCCTTCTATCATCTAATGCATGCTAGAAATTGGGTGGTAGGAGCTAGGCATCAAAGATTAAATAGAGTGAAAACCAGCTGTCTTTAAAACAGGTGGCATTATTCCTTTTGATAGTCATCTATGATTGGTAGGCTGTAACTATCAGTAAACTGAACTTTAAGTTCTTTAGCCCATCTTGTAGGGCATGGGTCAACAAGAGATATAGTAGTATGCAACACAGAAATTATTCTAGTAACATTACTGGGACCCATAAGCTGAAACGCCATCCATCGCTAGGATATTTCACACAATGTAGGCATAATCACCTTTGTAGCATTGCTAAGGATCTGTAATTTGTTTTTAAAATACTCTAATACTTCAGAGTTCAGTTTTTCGTTATGTTTGCAGGCAGAGGGTTCCTTACCTTATCAAACAATTCACAAATACAGTTAACAAAAACTGAATTCTTTGTATTATGTATTTTTCTCCGTGGACAAGCAGGAAGTAAGTCTTCGCATATGTGTGATGTCACCAATGGAGCTCCGTGCAGGTATGCTGCTCAGCTTCCATTGGAAGCTCTCGGGAGGCTCCACTGCGCATGCATTCCTGCTTTCTTGCTTGCCGCAGCACCATGTTCTCCAGTCTTTTTCCACAGAGCCCCTAGGATGTGTTTTTGCTGCTGTCAAAAATATTCTTTGCTTTTGCCCTTTGCGGGTTATTTTTTATTTAGTTTTCACAGCCTGGTGTTGGTAGCTTCTGCCCCGGAGCCAACACCCTGGTTTTTCTCTTATCTTTTCTGGTTTCCTATGGCTGACACCATCGAGTCCTTTGACCTTGTCGGGGCTGTGTTCCCGGATATGCCCCAGAAACCAGCCAATGGTTTCAAGTGCACCAAATGTGCCAGGATTATCTTGGTCATTGATCAGCACAATTGGTGTCTTCAGTGGGTCCTGATCACTAGCCCCCTTCTTGTACTCGGCCTGCAGATGACAAGGAGGGGTCTGAAAGGTTAGAAAATACAGAGGGAGTTCCTCTTTGGGCTGTCTGATTCAGCCTCTGGCCTTGGCTTCGGTCCTGATGTCCTCATGCAGCCCTGCGGAGGCGGCATCATGAAGGGTGCTTGAGCACCCTCAGAACAGATGGGCTGTGAAGACCTGAAGCAAAGGCTTTCCATCGACTTTGGTCCGGAATAGAGGATGGACTCTTCATCGACTTTGTCAGTGTCGAAGGGGGCTTTAGAACTTAACATAAGAACATAAGATATGCCGTATTGTGTCAGACCAAGGTCCATCAAGCCCAGTATCCTGTTTCCAGCAGTGGCCAATCTAGGTCACAAGTACCTAGCAGTTTTCCCAAAAGACACAGGTTCCACAGTGCTTGTATTGGGACCAGCAGTGGATATTATGGTCCACTTTAATGTTGGTTATGAACCTTTCCTCCAGGAACTTGTCCAAACCTTTTTTTAAACCCGACCACACTAACAACTTTTACTACATCCTCCGATAGCAAATTCCAGAGTTTGATTACACATTGAGTGAAAACATATTTTCTCCTCTTAGTCTTAAATAGGTTACCCTGTAGCTTTGTTTCATGCTCCCTAGTCCTTCTATATTTTGATGGCATAAACAATCGATCTACGTTTACCCATTCCATTCCATTCCACTCCATTCATTAATTTATAGACCTTGATCATATCTCCCCTCAGCCGTCTGTTTTCAAGATTGAAGAGCCCTAACCTTTATTTTTTTTTTTTTTTTATAAATTGTTTATTAGAAGCATATGACACAATACACTATAATACAATAACCGTTACAATATTGCTTCAAACTTTTCTTAATACAGAGTCAGGTTCAAATGCCGGTATACCCCGGTAAGGTTGTCTCTTATCCTCCGCCTCGGGGCATGTCACTGTACAATTCTCAATTCCCACCTACCTACCCCTCCCCTCCCCCCTCTTCCTCCCCCACCACCCCCCCCACCCCTCCCTCCTGGGATCCATGAGGGCATCGGAGAGTCCGTCTCTAGCCACTAATAATGGCACCCCAAGTGCTACCCCAAACATAATATCTCGCTACGAACTTTGGGCCTTAAATGTTGAATATAGGGTATCCACACCATGAGAAAAGAGGCCCAGCGGCGGGGGTGTCTCTGTGCACTTCGCCTCTCTAGTAGCATATATTGATGGAACCCATTTCGCCACTCCCAAAAGGAGGGGGCTGTAGGCTCCAACCACCGCCTTAGTACAGGGCCTTTCCCCACCAGACATGCCTTCCTTATCAATAATTGCTGCCATCTGCCCTTCGGGTGGAGTGGTCCCAACTGATCCAACGCTATGAGCTGCCCTGTCCAGCAGACCTGCTGGTGTAAGATATCGCTCAGAAAGGATGCTATTTTCAACCAATAGTGACGAATATATGAGCAGCCCCACCACATATGACCTAAGTCCGCTAGTGGACGCGCACACTTTGGGCACCCCCCGCTATCTGTAAGATGACTACGCAGTGCCCTCCTGGGAGAGAAATGGGCCCGGACAATACTTTTTAACTGAATTTCGCGCCAGCGAGCTCCTTCTGCCAGGCCGGCCACCCTGCATAACGCCGCCTTTATGGAGCCCTGAGCAACCTCACAGCCCAATTCTCGTGCCCAAGAAGCCTCCTCTGTTGAATAGTCTACCGATTGCACATAGGAATCCAATGCCTTCTTAAAGTACGAAATAGTCGGTTTATCCTCTGTGCCCAAGGCGAAAAACGCTATGATCCGCGCCGAACGGTCGCTCTGCAGGTCCCGTCTTGCCACAGATTGCACATAATGCAACAACTGTCGGTACGGGAACAAGGAAGTCCGAGGGCTCAAGTTATATTCATGACAAAGCACTTCCAAAGTCTTACACCGCCCTTCCAAGTCGACTACGTGCCCCAAGAGTCGTATTCCGACTCGTGCCCATTGAGCGAAGAGGGCCGACTCGGAGCCTGGGGGAAACAAAGCATTTCCCTATAGTGGCAGCCAGCTCGAAGTCTCTGAGGAGTTCTCCCATATTACGTTCAGCCGTTGCCACGCACAACGCGCTGTCCGTATCAACACACTTTTCCCTAGGTGACCCGGCAGAGCCGCCCGTGGGAGGTGAAGAACCGCCAGCAGTGAGTGTGGTGCTACCAAAGCCTCTTCCACCTCCCTTGGAGTGTAGAGCTCTGTGTTACCGAGCCAGTCCCCCAGGTGTCTAGCCTGGCAAGCCAAAGCATAAGCCCCGAGATCCGGTACTCCAATCCCTCCTGTTCTCCAGCCCCCCTTTAGACGGCATAAGGGGATACGTGCACGAGCCCCTCGCCAAAGGAACCCACGAAACTCCCGCTCGATACGAAGGAGGTCACGCCGGAGTAGCCAGACTGGTAGGGTTTGTAGCCAATAAAGAATCCGCGGTAGTACTACCATCCCCAGTACTGCTGCCCTACCTAAGAGGGACAGGGGGAGCGGCATCCATGCCCGAATATGTGTTCGAAGAGCCGCCCGAATATGTGTTCGAAGAGCCACCCAAATACGCTCAAAGTTCTGTTTGTACAATACTGATGTATCTTTGGTAAGGGTAATCCCTAGATAAATAATGGAGTTCGCCGCCCACCGCAGCAGGAATCTCCCCTTCCAACACTGTTGTAGTCGACCGCCCACATCCAAAGCTTCTGATTTGTCTTGATTAATCCGTAATCCCGCGAAGTCACCATACCTAGTAAACTCGGCAAGTAGATTTGGCAGCGAATGTTGCGGGTCGCATAAATGAACTTAAAATATCATCGGCAAAGGCTGCTATTTTGAACCCACCGGGCCCGACGGGGACTCCACGAATCGTGGGTGAGCCCGCTATACTTCGCAACAAAGGATCAATAGTTAACACAAATAGTAGCGGGGAGAGTGGGCAGCCCTGTCGCGTGCCGCGCGAAAGTGCGAATGAATCAGATAAGGTCCCATTGCATAAAATACTCGCGGTAGGGTGTGTGTATAAAAGCTTCACCATTGCAATAAAGGAGTCACCCAGCCCATAACGAGGTAAGAGAAACTCCAAATAGTCCCAACTGACTCGGTCAAACGCCTTGTCAGCGTCAAAGCTAACCAACAGGGACTGTAGCTCTCGCGTACGCACCCATTCCATAGAGGCTAAAATCTTCCTCAAGTTCCGCACCGCATGTCTCCCTCGTACAAAACCCACCTGTGACTCATGTAACAGGCCCCCCAAAACATCAGCCAAGCGATTTGCTAGAATCTTTGCAAGTATCTTCGAGTCGAAGTTCAATAGGGAAATGGGCCTATAAGAGGCAGTCTGCAGAGGGTCCTTACCAGGTTTAGGAATCAGAGTAATAAATGCGTGATTCATACCCCAAGTAAATTTCCCCTGCTCTACCCTCCTATGATATAGCTCAGTTAGTACCGGGGCGAGACGGCCTGTCAGTAATTTATAGAACTCTGCTCCAAAGCCGTCCGGGCCAGGCGATTTGTAGCAGCTAGCTCCCATGATTACTTTATGCGTCTCTTCTTCTGTCACCGGTGCACCCAACATCGAGCGCTGCTCCGCTGTCAACACTGGTAGAGGTAGATCTTGTAGGTAGCTTTCCATGGCTGCCAGCGACCCCGTTGTTCCCTGATAGAGTTTTTGAAAGAAACCACGGAACATTTGGGCTATTGCTTGACCATTTGTGTGCAGCTGGCCTTGATCATCTCGCAATGCCACTATAAAGCGGGAGCCGCGGCTACCACGTAAGCACCGCGCCAGGAGCCTCCCGGGTTTATTCCCAAAACGATAAAGTTGATATCGGTAATAAAACAAGGATTTCTTTGCGCGTTGGTGAAGCAGTTCATTAAGCGACGATTGCAACTCCCAAAACAAGGCTTTATTAACCGCCGTGGGATTCCCCGCGCATCGTCGACGAGCCCTAACGACTTGTCGCTCTAGGTGTACTATACGGGAGGCTATCAACTTCCTTTTCCGCGCCCCGTAGGCAATAATGTCTCCGCGTAGGACCACCTTCGCTGTTTCCCACAATAATTCAGGTTCGAGCCCTAACCTTTTTAGCCTTTCTTCATAGAGGTATCCTTCCATCCGCCTTTATCATTTTTGTGGCTCTTCTCTGTACCTTTTCTAATAATGTGTCCTTTTTAAGATACAGCGACCAGAATTGCACACAATATTCAAACGCTGCTGCTTGCATTCTGACCCACGCCTCCCGTTCAGATCACATCATCCCCCTCCTCGTATGTTTGCACTGGCTCCCAATTCCCTTTAGGATTCAATATAAATTCCTCATCTTCGTCCATAAGTCAATCCACACTGGTACCCCTCTCTATCTTGCTGACTCGGTTCACCTCCACACCCCTACATCTGTCGCTCAGGTCCATTCATTCCAATCGCATGTTTCTTCCCTCCCCATCCCAAGCCCATCTAGAATCCATCCGCTCTTCAGCCTTCTTTTTTCTGGGTCCCCAGCTCTGGAACTCGCTCCCCTCCTCTCTCCGTCTGGAACCCTCCTTTAACACCTTGAAAGCCAGACTAAAAACCCACCTTTTCTGCTCTGCCTTCAACCTCCCTCCACCCCCCTCCCCTTTGTCCCCAGCCCCCCCCCTGCTGATGATAAACTCTCTCCTCTCTTTTCCCACTGCCTCGCAGTCACTATCTGCTCTTTTCTCTGATTCTCATCTCTCCTTTCCTGTCTACTTGGTGTTCCTTTTCTTTTTCAAAGCAGCTCTGCCTCTCTTTTTCAATGATTGTAAACTGCTTTGACGCTTTTGTGTAAGCGGTATATTACTGTAAGTCTTCAATAAAGATAAAGGTGCGGTCACACAATGGAACGATAAAGAGGCATTATAATATCCTTTGTTTTATTCTGCATTCCTTTCCTTATGCATTCTATTTGCTCCCTTGGCCACCGTTGCACACTGGGTGGAGGGTTTTAACACGTTATCCACGATGACGCCTAAATCTTTTTACTGGGTGGTGGCTCCTAATGTGGAACCTTGCATCATGTAACCATAGTTTGGGTTTTTCTTTCCTAGATGCATAACTTTGCACTTGTCCACATTAAATTTCTTGCAATTTTCCACAATCCTCATGGGTTTTAACAACTGAATAGTTTTGTCTCATCTGCAGATTTGATAACCTCACTCGTTATTCCCATTTCCAGGTCATTTATGAATATGTTAAAAAGCAGCGGACCCAGCACAGATCCCTGGGGTACTCCAATATTTACCTTTCTCCATTGGGAAAATTGGTCATTTAGCCCTATCCTGTGCTTTCTATCTTTTAACCAGTTCCTGATCCGCAATAGTACACTGCCTCCTATCCCATGACTTTTTAATTTTGCCAAACGTCTCTGATGAGGGACCTTGTCAAAGGCTTTCTGAAAGTCCAGATACACTATGGGGTATGTTTACTAAACCGGGCTAATGGTTAACCCGGGCTATCTGCCACTAGGTCCCATATTATTCAATGGGACCTAGTTGCAGATAGCCCGGGTTAACCGTTAGCCTGGTTTAGTAAACATACCCCTATATCAACCCACTCCCCTTTGTCAACCTGTTTATTCACACCTTCAAATAAACATAACAGATTAATAAGACAAGGCCTTCCTTGGCTTAAAGCCATGTTGGCTGTCTCCCATTAAGACATGTCTGTCTACATGTTCAGTAATTTTGTTCTTTATGATGGTTTCCACCATTTTTCCAGGTACTGACATCAGGCTCACCCATCTGTAGTTTCCCGGATCACTCCTGGAACCATTTTTAAAAATTGGCGATACACTGGCCATCCTCCAATCTTCAGGTATTACAGATGATTTTAATGATAGTTCACAGATTACTAATAGTATGTCTGCAATCACATATTTCAGTTCTTTCAACACTCTTGGATGTGTGTACCATCCGGTCCAGGTGATTTGCTACTCTTCAGTTTATCAAATAGTTGTAATGCATCTTCCCAGCATCTCCTTTAAATATCATTTTAGTCATGGGTAATGTTCCAAATCTTCCTCAGTAAAGACCGAAGCAAAGAATTCATTCAGTCTCTCCACTATGGCCTTGTTGCCTCTTAGTGCCCCTTTTTTCCCTTTATCATCTAATGGTCCAACTGATTCTCTCACAGGTTTTTTGCTAGAAATGTACTTAAAAAAAAGTCTTCATTATGCATTTTTGCTTCCACAGCAAGCTTCTAATCAAATTCTCTCTTTGCCTGCCTTATCAATGCCTTGCATCTAACTTGCCAGTGCTTGTGCTGTTTCCAGTTTTCATCATTTGGCTCCATTTTCCATTTCCTGAAAGATGCTTTTTTGGCAACAGCCTTTCTGACCTCACCTTTAAACCATGCTGGCAGTTTTTGGACTTCCTTCCATGTTTCTTAAAGTGTAGACTACAGCTGGTCTGGGTTTCCAAGATAGTATTTTTAAACACCCAAGCTTGATGTGTAGCTGGGTTTAAAAAAGGTTTGGACAAGTTCCTGGAGGAAAGGTCCATAAGCCATTATTAAGAAGGGACCCAGGATATCAATGCTTGAACCAATACAAGCAATGTGGAACCTGTGTCCCTTGGGGAAACTGCTAGGTACATATGACCTAGATTGGCCACTGTTGGAAACAGAATACTGGGCTTGATGGACCTTGGTCTGACCCAGTATGGCATATTTTATGTTCTTATGTTCTTATGATGTAAAGCTTTAACCTTCACAACTGCTCCTTTTAGTTGTTTTTTCTTAACTATTTTCCTCATTTTATCAAAGTCTCCCTTTTGAAAGTTAAAAGGTAGTACTGTGGATTTCCTTACCGTTCTTCCTTCATTTATTAAATCAAATGTGATCATGCTATGATCACTATTGCCAAGTGGCCTCAACACCCTTATCTCTTGCACCAGATCTTGTACTCAAGGGCATTTGGGCTACCTTTGTCTTTATTGTAACCTCTCTACTGATATGCCTTAACTTCAATCTTTTGCAAGTATCTTTCAAGGATACATTGTTCCGAACCATGCGCTCTTGGGCGATAGTCTGCTTTCCCCTATTATCTAGTTTAAAAGCTGCTCTTTCCAGGTCATACTGCTAGACCAGTCCAGACAAACGGGTTGTGTCCCCCTGCCAGCAGATCTTGGAGACAGAGAATTCTACCAGAGCTCTGATAGGCTTGACTCTGGTGATATGGTCCTACCCCTAGGGGTCTCCCTCGGTATTTCTCTGTCTCCAGCAGATCTGGTTGCTTTTGTTGTTTTTCTCTCAAAATCTTTAAAATTATTTAGAATCCCTTTGGGGATTGATATTTCCACTTGCCTGTTGCTGCCAGTATAGTTTCACTGTGCACCAGGGTGTTTGCAGCTGAGCTCCTGTTTCTGACACAGTAGAGCTCGCTGACAGGAAGAATCCCCAGCATCTGGCCATGAGGGCTTGTTAGCTGGACAAAGGCCTCCCTAAAATCAGGTTTCTGTGTATCTTGAGGCTCTTGGATGCACCCAGATTTCACAAGAGGTGTTACTCTGGGTTTCCCAGCAACTTGATTCCCCATAAACTTGTGGAGCTCTTGGGCCTGGCTTCAGTAGAGCTCCTGATTTTCTTTAAGCAGCGCTGAGTCTTTGCCACGAGAGCTTAGACAGCAGGAGGATCAGGTATCAATTTATGAGAGAAACTGTAAGTAAACTGTTTTTTCTTACTTGCCTCAGCTGCCCTGGGTTTATTTCAACTCCATTGGGACCGGCTGTCTCTGACCTGATTCCTTCACTTCCGGTTTCATCAGGGTCTGTTCAACTGGGTTTGAAGTTCCTATTTTCTTCATTTTAATTTCCTGGATGCACCCAGAGCACACAAGAGGTGTTTCTCTCTCTGGGTTTCCCAGGCTTCCCTCCTTAACAGCTGTATTTTCTGTAATCAGCAATACAACAGGGTTTGAGCTTCTGATTTCACTATCTGTGCAGCTCCCCTTTTCTCCAGAAACACCTTCCAGCCTCTGCCATGAGGGTCTAAGTGGCTGCAGAGGGATCAAACTCTAATTTCCCTACCTTTCAGTCGCTGTAATTGCCTTACACTGACTTTGAAAGTTTCTCTTCTCCTCCATGGGAGCTCAGCTCCTCTGTACCAGCTCAGTGAATAACTGACAGTTTCCTTCTCCCCTCTGTTTCTGGTGATTCAGGGTTCGTCAGGATTTGAATTTTTAAGTTGCTAGCAGCATCCCCAGCGATTTCACTGCATTTTTAAGGTTTTTAGAGCTTAGGGAACTTTTATTTTGCAGTTTTTCTGTGCCAGCGGCCATTTTGAAAATCAGGAGGGATTTCTCTTCAGTGTTTTTTGGAGGGAACAGCTCTGGGCAGCCATTTCAAAACATTTAAACATGCTGTGAAGGCACAGGGAGTTTCAAAATCTCTTTTCTTTGAAGAGTCTTCTGTTTCCCTAAGCCTACCTTGATTTTTGTTTACAAAAAAAGGGTTTATGCCTCTGCAATGCCTGTTTCTCTGCACAGCTGTATTAGATGTAATAATAAGAAAAAGGAGTTAATAGATTGCCTGTGTTCCACCTGCATGCTGCATCCAGGAGAATCTTCTTCCTCCATTCCCTCTGCGCTGCCAGCTGGGGACATCAGCGCCTTAACTCCTCCCTCCTTAGAGCCCCTGCAGCAGGATCTTCCTGCAGAAAAGATTGTCAGCTCCCATTTTGCTTCCACAGCCGCTGGAAGCCACGGCAGCCTTGGCTGACAGGGAGTTCCTGACGCTCTTCCGCCAGGCATGGCACCTGTGGCGTTCTGAGTCTGTTGGTATACCTTCAGCACCCGCCCGGTAGCACACAAGGATATGGTGGGGTCTCGCAAGCGGTCCCGAAAGTCCTCAGACCTTAAAGCAGTACGTCCTTCCAGGAACGTTGCATGTGGCTTGCGGGACACTACGGATATTCCAGAAGACTTTAAATCGTCGGAGGTGAGCCCTGACTCATTGGAGAAAGAAGATGGGGAATATTCTCCGTCTGATTCTTCGCTGACAGTTCACGAGGGCTCTCAAGATATCAGACTTTTTTGGAAAGAGGAGTTGCCGGCCCTAATCACACAGGTGATGGAGTCGCTACGCCTAGTCGACACGCCTGATCCTCAGAGTGCTCAGACCCTGTTGCAGCCGGATCCCATTTTACTGGGCATTCGTAAGCCTTCCAAAGCTTTTTCCTTTCCAGCCGAGTTACAGCACATGGTATCTCGAGAGTGGGACTCTCCAGAGTCCTCTCTACGTACGGCACGCGGTATTGGTCAGTTATACCCTTGGTCTCCTTCTGACTTGGACCGTTGGCTGACATACCTGAAAGTTGATGCGTTAGTGACCGGGATCACCAAGCATACCACAATTCCGGTTGAGGGCGGAGCGGTACTCCGCGACCAGCAAGACCCCAAAAAAAAAAAAAAAGTTGAGAGTCTGCTAAAGATGGGTTTTTCATTATCCGCTCTTTCCCTTCAAGCAGGGGTGTGCGCAGGTCTAGCAGCACGGGCCTCCCTTCGATGGATTCTGCAGCTTCCAGGTGATCCCGAGTTGGCTCGTTTAGAATCCATTGCTGCATTCCTTGCAGAGGCCTTCTCTGATCTCTTGCAGCTGTCAGCTCGCTCCGTAGCACCGGTGACAGTAGCTCGGAGATGGCTCTGGCTGTGTCAATGGGCAGCGGATGTTGATTCGTTCAAAGACTCCAGCGTTTAGCTGCCATTCGTCCAGTTCCACCATTGGAAAGAGGACTAGGCCGTTACGCTGTCTATTTCGTGGTGCCAAAAAAAAAAAAAAAGACGGCTCCTTTCATCCTATCTTGGATCTCAAAGGTGTCAATCGCAGTCTGCGGGTACCACACTTTCGAATGGAGACTCTGCGATCCGTTATTCAAGCGGTACGCAAGGGGGAATTCTAGCTTCCCTCAATCTCAGAAGCATTCTTCACATTCCCATTCGAGAGGGGCATCAACGACTCGTTCGATTCGCCATACTCGGTCAACATTCCAAATTTCGTGCGATGCCCTTCGGTCTAGCTTCGGCGCCTCGAACCTTCTCCAAGGTAATGGTGGTAGTAGCTGCGGCCTTACGCAGCCGTGGCATCAGAGTTCATCCTTATCTGGACATCTGGCTCATTCGCGCAGACTCTCTCCCCGAGGCTTGCAGCACAGTCTCGGTGGTTGTTGCCTTTCTCGAAAGCCTCAGCTGGGTAATCAACCGCGACAAGAGTTGTCTTCAGCCGTCCCAGGAGATCGAATGTTTTGGGGGCTTGATTTGATACAGCCTTAGATCGGGTCTATTTGTCAATGCCTCGATTTCTCAAGTTAACTTCTCAAGTTCGCAGTCTCCTAGCACAGGTCTCGCCTCGAGCATGGTGTCCAGAGGATTATCAAGTTCGCTTGCCTCTACTACCGGCGGTGCGACTTTGCCTCCATTGGTGGCTCCGGCCCCGCAGTCTCGTCTCCTTCGAGGGGTTCCTTTGGAGACTCCGCACTGGGTGTTGGTAACGACAGACACCAGTCTCTCCGGTTGGGGAGCGCATTGCGGCTCGCACTCAGCGCAGGGGATTTGGTGGTCTCGGGAGGCCCGGTGGTCCATCAATTGCCTTGAGACACAAGCGGTGCGCTTAGCCTTGCAAAAGTTTCAGCCTCTTCTGCGGCGTCAGGCGGTTCGAATTCTGTCCGGCAACGCTACGACAGTGGCATACCTCAACCGCCAAGGGGGCACAAAATGTCCAGGTGTATCGAAGGAAATGGGTCTTCTCCTTCCGTGGGCGGAGAGGCATCTGCAGGCGATCTCGGCGCAACACATCGCGGGGGTAGACAATGTAAAAGCCGATTTCCTCAGCCGACATGCTCTGGATCTGGGGGAGTGGGCTCTGGCGCCAGAGTCCTTTCAGTCCATTGTTCGACGATGGGGTCTACCAGCAATGGATCTCATGGCTACGGCGCAGAATACCAAGGCACGGATCTACTTCAGCCGTTGGAGAGACAATGGGTCGCACGGGACAGATGCTCTCTCTTAAGCACGGCCAACCCATCTCCTTCTGTATGTCTTTCCTCCCTGGTCCATGATCGGCAAGATTCTCCAAAGAGTCAGGGAGCTTCGTGGCCCGGTGATCCTGGTGGCACCAGATTGGCCTCGCAGACCGTGGTATGTGCATCTCATCCGGCTGTCTCGGGCGTCTCCTCTACGCCTGGGGGCGTTCCCAGGGCTCCTGCTCCAAGGGCCGGTGGAAATGGGAAACCCGGCTCCTTACTCGCTTATGGCCTGGCTCTTGAACGCCGCAGGTTAGTTCAGAAGGGATATTCGTCGAGTGTGGTGGCGACAATGCTTAAGGCACGACGGTCTTAGACGTCGCTGGCTTACGCTCGTTTGTGGCGTCTCTTTGACACTTGGTGTTCGCTACGTCACATCTCGCCCTGGCATTGCAACATCCCGGATATTCTTTCCTTTCTGCAGGCCGGTCTAGATAAGGGTCTGGCGCTCGGGACCTTGCGCGTACAGGTTGCTGCGCTAACTTGTTTTCGAGGGCCGATAGCAGGGCATTCTCTCGCCTCGCATGTGGACGTTTCGTGTTTTCTTAAAGGGGTTCAGACATTACGGCCCCCGATACGTCCTTTAGTTCCTTCTTGGGATCTCGCTCTCATTCTCCGTGCCCTTGTTGCTCCTCCCTTTGAGCCCCTGAAGGCATGTTCCCTTAAGGATTTAACGCTAAAGACGGTTTTCCTAGTGGCCATAACCTCGGCACGTCGGATTTCCGAACTTCAGGCTCTTGTCGAGACCCCTATCTCTCGTTTTCTTCGGCGGGAGTTTCTCTTCGAACTGTTCCATCCTTTTTACCTAAGGTGCTTATTCCGTTTCATGTCAACCAGCCTCTTTTCTTGCCTACCTTTGAAAGAGAGCAGTGTTCCGGTCACCTTCGTCAATCGCGTGCTGTGGACCTGAAGAGAGTGCTTTATCAGTATCTTAAGATCACGAACGCCTTCCGTAAGACCGATCATCTTTTTGTCCTGTTTGCGGGCCCTCGACGGGGGTCCGCAGCCTCCAAATCCACCATTTCTAGATGGTTGCGAGGAGCTATTGAGGCAGCTTATATACTGCAAGGCAAGCTGGTTCCAGCAGGGCTCTGAGCTCACTCCACTCGGGCTCAGGCTTCGTCTTGGGCTGAGCGGTCTCAAGTAGCCTCTCTCGACATTTGCCGGGCGGTGACTTGGTCATCGTTGTCCACGTTTGTCCGTCAGTATAGATTGGACGTTCACGCTCGGCAGGAGGGGCAGTTTGGAGCTGCAGTGCTGTCGTTGGCATTGACCCCCCCTTGAAAGCAGGTAGCTTGGGTACTGCCCGTTTGTCTGGACTGGTCTAGCAGTATGACCTGGAAGGAGAAATTTCACTTACCGTTAATTTTCTTTCCTGGAATACTGCTAGACCAGTCCAGGACCCACCCTGCTGTCAGTTACGGTGCTGCTAGTGCGGTGAAGCCGCTGGCCTCTGTTCCTTCCTTGTCAGTATGCCTCACCATGGGGGCCCGATGGCTGCGTTATCGGTCTTAGCAGCCTTCAGTTCTGTGGATACTTTCAGCTCCCTTGTACATAGTTGAATTAAACGTCCACTATGTGTGGTCTTATGGTTTAGTTGCATTACATGTTTGGGTTCGCTTTACAGACAATACTGAGGGAGACCCCTAGGGGTAGGACCATATCACCAGAGTCCAGCCTATCAGAGCTCTGGTAGAATTCTCTGTCTCCAAGATCTGCTGGCAGGGGGACACAATCTGTTTGTCTGGACTGGTCTAGCAGTATTCCAGGAAAGGAAATTAACGGTAAGTGAAATTTCTCCTTCTCCTTTTTAAAGGTTAATGCAAACAGCTTGGTTCCGTTATGGTTAAGGTGGAGCCCCTCCTTTCCCCAGAATGTTCCCCAGTTCCTAACAAATCCAAAACCCTCATCCTTGCACCATTGTCTCATCCACATATTGAGACTCCAGAGCTCTGCCTGCCTTTTGGGTCCTATGCGTGGAATGGGAAGCATTTCGGAGAATGCTACCCTGGAAGTTCTGGATTTCAACTTCCTACCTAAATTTAGCCTCCAGGACCTCCCTACCACACTTTCCTATGTCATTGGTACCGACATGTACCAAGACAGCAGACTCCTTCCCAGCACTATTTAAGATCTTGTCTAGGTGGTGCATGAGGTCTACCACCTTCACACCAGGCAGGCATGTTATCAGCCATCCAGCTATCTACATGCCTAATGATCAAATCACCAACTATAACAGCTGTCCTAACCCTTTCCTCATGGGCATATGGCCCTGGTGAAACCTCTTCAGTGCAAGAGGGTTTTACATCACCTGGAGGACAGGTCCTAGCTACAGGATCACTTCCTGTCATACCATGGTTATGTGACCTCTCTTCTCCATGGCAACAGAGATGCTGCCAGACTGGAGGTGGGACTTCAGTACTATATCCCTGTAGGTCTAGTCTATGTACCTCTCTGTCTTCCTTATGTCCTCCAAGTCTGCTACTCTAGCCTCCAGATATCGGACTCATTCCCTGAGAGCAAAGAGCTCCTTGCATCTAATGCACACGTAAGACCCTTCACCAACTGGGAGAAAATCATACATATGATACTCTATGCAAAAGACTGGAAAACCCCCATCTTTCTGCTGGACTGATATCTGTATCTTAGTTTTAAGGTTGTGTTTAGCTATTTAAGTTCTTTACTTACTAAGAGTTGCTAGGGGTACTTACAATAATAAAACTAAAGCTAATACATTTAATTTACTTTCTTCACTTGAAGCTTAAGACCCACGGGCATTGACACCAGAACCCTTCCCAGCACGACATAGAGAGTGACGTCTAGGAACCAGACCACTAAAGTGCCCCGATGAGGAATCATCTCCCCGGTCACCGGAGGAATGCTGGGTACCCCTGATTTCCCCACTGTTCTGGATTCCCCAACAGGGGTGCCGGAATCAGTGGCCAATGTAGTAATCCCAGCCCTGATGCCTTTTGAGATGGCAGTCCTCGAGGAATGCCTTCGGGCCCGCGAAGCCTGTATGATGACTTTGTTGGCCGCACAACAAGTAGGTCCTTCAGTGCTCAAGGCATTACCACCGCAGTCTGTGCAGCCATTTCTCAAGACCCACACACTGCCCGTCGAGGCCACCGATCAGAATCGGTGCCAGTTTCCCACAGCCATCTCCTCCTCAAGCATATCAGGGTCCGATGTCCTGGTGATGTTGCAGAAGCACTCTGTGCACCATTTGTCCCATCAATGCTCTGCCTCTCTACATGGCCGTTGACAGCGCCGGGAGGAGGCCCAACACTATTTAGACTTCCTCTCAGTGTCAGACTCCCATGGCTGGGAGACCAAGGCGGAATTGGAGGTGTCAGAGAGCAGGTCCCCAAAGTTTTCTTCTGACTCGACGACTCCTCTGTATGAATGGCAGAAGTTGCCTTTGGAGGATAGATCCTTCCAGGACTTCGTGAGGGACATGGCGAAGGCCATCCCCTTCCCCCTGAAGTCAAAGGACAAGCCTACGGTGGAGGAACTGGAGATCCTCCAATACCCTTCGGTCCCCAAGGAGGCTGTGACACTGCCGTGCACTAGATCCTGCAGAGGTTTGCAGATTGTGCCATTGGTCAGAAGATGGCTGGATTTGATTTACCAGGTCCAAAAGGCCTCAGACTTTGAGAAGCCTCAATTCCTGCACCACTCTCTGGTGGTAGAATTGGCCATGGGACGATCAAGAGCAGTAAGACCCATTACTCATTGCCCCTGGGCAAAGAGGCGAAGAGCTTGGACTCCTTTGGCAGGTGGTGCTTCCAGAGCACTATGTTGGTGGCCAGGGTCCTTTCATACCAGCTGTACATGGGCATGATCCTAAAGGACATCATGCAATATCTGGCTAAGTTTGGTTTGCTCATCCCCTCTGAGTGCCTGGACTTCTTTTACACCCTGGCAAGGACTTCTCCAAGTATATGGTCTGGATGACTCATGACACCTTTGAGTCGACCTGCAGGACTGCGGTGGTGGGCATTGGGGCCCGCCGGATAGTTTGGCTCCAGTCCTCAGACATGGAGCAGTGGGTGAAGGACAAACTGGCGGACGTGTCTGGCTGGGAGGACAACCTCTTTGGAAAACAGGTAGAGACTAAGGCTGGCAAAATTGAGAGACAGCATGTTGCTCTCACCAGGCTTTTGAGGAAGACTGCCAACCCTTCTCAGAAGTACCACCAAGCCAAGAAGACCACCTACCGGCATAAGTGCCGGTATCTCCCGAGCCCCCAGAGCTCTCAGCCAAAGGCCCAGGTTCCTTGCCAGCAACACTGGGAGAAGCCTCAGAAGGACTAGCCGGCTCTGCAACCCAAGCCTGGGGCAAGGTTTTGGCTGGTTCCTGTGGAGCTTAGCCAGTCTGCCAGTGTCCGCAAGGGACAACCCTCCAGTGGGGAGGGATGTGGCTTGCCTCAACTTGTTTTCCCATAGATGGCCTCTTATCACCTTAAGTGCATGGGTGCTGCAGATAGTCCAAAGCGGCTACATGTGGCACTTCACCGAGCTGCCTTTCCCCCCCCCCCCCCCCCAGGGGGACTATCCCCTATACCCCTCGCATCTCCACCTGCTACAGAAAAAGACCTCCACTCGGCTGGCTGATCTCGCTATAGAGCCGGTGCCTTTGGCTTAGGTTGGGCGGGGCTTCTACTCCAGGTGCTTCTTGGTCTCCAAGACGATGGGGAGCGGGTTTGTCGCATCCTGGACCTCTAAGACCTCAACATTTACCTGGTGCAAGAGACGTTCAATATGGTCTTGCTGGGGACTCTGCTCTCTAACCTGCAAAAGGACGATTTTTTTATGCTCCCTGGACTGCAAATATGCATATATCGATCCACCCCATTCACAGAAAATACCTCATATTTGCCCTGGAGGATCGACACTTCTATTACCGAATACTCCCCTTTGGCCTGACATTGGTGCCTTCAGTCTTCACAAAGTGTCTCACTGTTATGGCTGCTTACCTTCACACTCTGGGAGTATTCATCTTCCATAAAGATCTCCACTCCATATGGGGTCCAGCAATCGGCACAGCTGACCATCCAGGTGCTTGAGTGGTTAGGGTTCATGGTCAGCTACTCCAAATCTCACCTGCAGCCCTCCCAGTAGCTGGGGTTCTCAACACCACTTGGGCTCAGGACTTAATTCCGATGCACCATTTGCAGAGGCCTACAGCCCTGGTCCATGACACCTAGCAGAGGTGTCATGTGACGGCCCAGGGGATGTTGAAGGCGCTTGGCCATATGGCCTTCACAGTGCATGTCACTCCTTTGACTTGTCTGCCAATGAGACAAGCTCAATGGACTCTGAGTATGCAGTGGAAACAAGCCATGAGCCGCCTCTGGGACCGGGTGGCAGTCACCAGGCCACTAGTCCACTTCCTGCACTGATGGCTGGAGCCGCAGAACTTGCTTAGAGGTCTTGACTTTCAGACATCAACCCCCTCCCCCCAGAGATGCTGACCACAGATGCGTCCAAGTTAGGCTGGGGGACTCATTTGGATGGTCTGCGCACACAGGGCCTGTGTTCTGAGCAGGAGAGCCTGCATCAGGTCAACTTCTTGGAACTGCGGACTATAGCAAATGCTCTTTTGAGTGTTCCAGGCTCGTTTGGCTAACCAAATTGTACTGATCCATACAGACAATCAGGGGCAATATACTATGTCAAAAAGCAGGGCTGAAGACTGCGGACTAAGGGGATCCTTGTGCGGCAGCGTCTTTTTCCTTATGGGCAAAAGAAAAGCAAAAGGGGCTGAGAAACCCTTGCTTGCCCCTGCAGCCTCATCTCCCTTACCTCATCAAGTGGTTGGTCTGCTTGATCATTTTTTGGCGCCGCGGCAGCAGTTGGGAGCGCTGGCGGTTCAGAGCCCTTGGGACATTTCGGCGGGGCTTGGCAGCTCGGCGGGAGGCTCCGGGCCAGACATCTCACCGCCAGAGCAGTGGCGTCCTCCTAAGGAACCTTTACTAGTGGTGAGTTCGGCGCAGCTGGCGGGAGCGTCCCCCCCTGGTGTGGAGGGGGGTGTTGAGAGCAGAGGGTCGGCTGCATTGGGAAGTGGTGGTCACGCTGCTTCGTCTCCCCCCATTGTTTTCCGGGTTCCTACAACAGCTAGGAGGTCGTCTGGCAGGCTGGCTGATGCCTTGCCTGCTTCTGGTGCTTCGGTAGTGGAGCGGCGATTCATGGAGGCTGGCATGGAAGACGTTCAGAATCAGCTAATTTTTTCCTTTGAAGGACCTGCTGAGTTCACTTTGGAGTCCATATGGTCCACGATTGTAAAACTTGGGGAACTTTTTGCGCCTCAGGTTGCCGCTTTATCTACTCTGGTTCAGTCTCATACTGTCCTTCTACAGCAACACATTTTGGATATTTCTTCTGTTCAAATGACTGTGTCTGATCTCCAGCAGAAGGTTTCTCGGGTTGAGAATGCTAGTTCCTCATATCAGAAGGATGTTCTGGCTATGCACTCACGGATTGAAATGTTGGAGAATTCATCAAGATATTTAAATCTTTGTCTTGTAAACTTTCCTACGTCTCATTGTATTAGTCAAAGGAAATGTTTAAAAAATATTTGGTTGAAGTGTTAGGAGTTCCAGATGAATCCCATCCCCCTATGGTGAAACACTATTATCTCCCAATAAGGAAAAAGGTGGCGGGTGGTGTGATTATTCCGGGTGTGGAATAAGTTGATTCCTTAGATGTTTCTGCTATTCTAGAAGGTTCTTTAACTGATTTTGTTTCTCCTTCCACTTTAATTGTAACCTTTGCTCTCTCTTCGGATAGAGATTACGTTTCTGAAAAAACATTCGGAAAAACCAATGTAGCATTTCAAGGGTTAACTGTTCGTGTCTTCCCAGATCTATCTATGGAGACTCGGAAACGCAAGAAAGAATTTTTGCTTCTTCGTCCAGGTGTTCTTTTGTTGAGAGGTCAGTTTTTCCTGAAGTTTCCTTGTAAATGTATGATTAAGCTGAATTCTGTTTCATATTTTTTTTTTTATCCATCTCAGTTGCTAGCTTTTATTAGTGCTCACCGCTCCTCTGAGGCTACTCAGGTTCCACTGCAGTAGGTCTTTGGCCTGACTGTTTTCCCTCAGTTGTTTTCCTTCAGGTTTCATATAATGCGTGTTTGGAAGTCTCCCTCTAATTGTGGGCTATAGTAGGGTCAGTAAATGCAAAATTTATGCTCAATTGTTTTTTGTAAATCATAGTTGTATTTCAACTTGTTTTCCTTTCTGTACCCTAATTTCCATTTCAAGTATTGTTGCTTGGAATTATTGTAAAATGATAAATACAGATAATAAAAAATAATAAAAAAAAAAAGCAGGGCTGCACAGTGTCATACCTCCTGTGCTGAGAAGCAGTCCACTTGTGGAAGTTTGCCATCACTCATAGGATGGAGCTCAGAGCTACTTCTCTCCGGGGTATTCAATTCCCTGATGGACTAACTGGGCTGCATTAGCTGCACGAGTAGACCCTCAACAGGGAGGTTGTGGGGTGGATCTTTTGGGAGTGGGGTACCCCCGTGATCCATTTCCACTCCGCACAATGCCCAGGTGGACCAATTCTACTCCAGAGTTGTGTTCAGCAGTTACCTGGCGGCAGATGCCTTCCTCCTACACTAGGGGGTGGCCCTGCTATATGCATACCCTCTTATTCCACTTGTGGCAAAGACTTTGCTGAAGCTTCAGGCTGACAGGGGCATAATAATTCTTCCCGCCCCATATTGGCCCAGGCAGCCATAATTCCCTCTGCTGCTCCATCTCTCTCAGCAGCAGACCCGGACCTCATCTCTCAGGAGAATGGGACCTTGCTACACCCCAAGGTCTGGTCCCTGGCTCTCATGCGTGGATGTTGAGCGAGTAGTCCTCGCAGAGCTCAACCTGCCTGAGAATGTAAGAGGTCCTTTTGGCCTCCTGCAAAGCTTCATTGTGCGGGTCCTATGCTTTAAATGGTGGAGGTTTTCCTCCTGGCACTCTGATTAGACCCTGGATCCCTTCTTCTGCACATTGGACAAGTTGCTGGAGTACCTCCTGCATCTCTCGGACTCTGGTCTCAAGTCCAATTCTATCAGGGCCTACCTGAGCACAGTCTGGGCCTACTGTCCCAGCTAAGGGGGCAGCCCACCTCTGCTCAGCCCTTGGTGGCTTGCTTCATGCAGGGCTTGCTCCTATCTAAGCCTCCTTTCAAGCCCTTGACAATGGTTTGGTACCTTTAATGTAGTTTTGGCACAGCTGTTGTCGGCTCCGTTTGAGCCGCTCGCTTCCTGCCCTCTGAAGTTCCTGACCTGGAAGGTCTTGTTCCTGGTGGTGGTCACTTCGGCATGCCATGTTGGTGAGCTCCAGGCCCTGGTAGCTCACCCGCCATACACAGATCCCACCATGATAGGGTGGTTTTGTGCGCATATCCGCATTTCTTTCAAAAGGTGGTAGCTATGTTCCGTCTCAATCAGTCATTCTGCTGACTTTCTTCGCCAGGTCTCATGCCAATAGAGGAGAGATGGCACTGCACTTGTTGGACTGCAAGCAGGCTCTGGCCTCCTACCTTGAGTGAATGAAGGCACATTGCAAGTCCACCCAGCTATTTGTTTCTTTTGATCCCAGCAAGCTGGGGGCTGCCGTTTCCAAGTGTCCTCTGTAGGTTTGGCTAGCTGATTGCATCTCTTTCACTTATGCCCAGGCAGGCCTGAGCCTTGATGATCATGTCACATCTTACAGCATTCGAGCCATGGCAGCGTCAGTAGCCAACTTGCGCTCAGTCTACATTGAGATCTGCAGGACTGCAATGTGGTCTCTGTTGTCTGGATGGAGATTCCTTACGTGACAGTAAATTCGGCCAAGTCATTCTCTGGCATCTCTTTGGGAATTAGATTCCAACTCCTTCCCACTGGCCCTTCTGTCCATCCAGGCTACCAAAAAGTGATTCCTCAGTGAGGATGTAAGCTGAAGAAGCTGAGAGGACTACCCAATGCTGTTTGTTTCTTCAGTTCTGTTGCCTATTTGGGGTTTTTGGCCTACTCAGTTTTGGTAGCCTGTAGCTTGGGAGTCACATACCTGAGGACTGACTTCTGATTTGTCCACAGAGAAAGCATAGTTACTCACCTATAGCAGGTGTTCTTCATGAACAGCAGGAATAAGTCCTCCCAACCCTCCCACCTCCCTGAGGAGTTGTTTTTCTGGCTGTAGCTCTGATTATTTTACTGGAGAAATTGGCGCCGCGGCAGGCAGGTGTGCATGTGCAATGGAGCCTTTCAAAAGCTTCCAATGGGAATGTCCCCACACAGGCTTTTGTTGATGTCACCCACACGTGAGGACTTATTCCTGCTGTCCATAGAGAATACCTGCTACAGGTGAGTAACTACACTTTCTCTTCTCGAGGCAAACCTTTCCTGAAGAAGTGTTGGGAAAGATATGTATCTTTGCGGATGATACCAAAGTCTGCAGCAGAGTAGATTCCCTAGAAGGTGTGGATAACGGTATCTAGCAAAGCTTGAAGGGTCGAGAATGTGGCAGCTAAGATTTAAAACTAAAAAAAAAAAAAAAAAAAAATTCAAGGTCGTGGGGCGGAGTCAAGATGGTGGTACCATAGGAGGCTCTTGCTTGAGCTGCTCCATGTCTTTTCCCTTTGAAATTTTCCTATGGCTCTTAAGTGTAGGGGGAAAGGCCAAGCCAAGTTGACTGGGATCACATCCTCCATAATGGAACAGCAAAAGATGGAGGCACTCCTCCTGAAGGCCCTGGCAATGGAGAAAACCGCAAAGGAAGGCTAAGTTGTGCAGGGCACCAATGGGGAGACGCCCGTGTTCAAGCAGGTATCGTCGTGTGAACCGCAGAAACGTCTGAATTGTTCCCTGTTGAGTTAGAAGTGGAGCTCAGATCACCTTGCTCCAAACAGTCAGTTATCTGGTTCCACTGTGGATGGAACAGGAGTGAGAGCTGGGGACCCCACCTCCTGTTCAACACCATTGGCTCTTGGCTCTGACTTCACTGCTTTTGTCTGCTTGGATCTGTTGAAGGGCTGCTGTTGGAGCAGGGGCTGGGATGCAAGTCTCCAATTCCGGAGAGAAGTCAAACGGAGGCTCTTTTTGCCCTTAACACAACTGAAGTTCCACCAGAGGTAGCATTACACTTTATTTGGGCTATTTAAATCAAAGTGGATGGCATTGTTGCTAAGCGTTCTTTGGACATTTCCACATGACGAGTAGTTCAATCTGTTGGACAGATTTCTTCTCAGCAAGAGATTTTGGCCAAGGAGACTCAGTTTTCCAATATGGGGAAAGAAATTAATGACTCTAAGGACATTATTGATCAGCTAGTCAAAGACAAAATTTTGATTCATCAAACGTTAGAGCAGTTTGAAAATAAGTTAGAACATAACATAAGAAATGCCATACTGGATCAGGCCAAGGTCCATCAGGTCCAGTATCCTGTTTCCAACAGTGGCCAATCCAGGTCATACGTACCTAGCAGGTTCCCAAAAAGGCATACAAATTCCACAATGCTCATCCTGGGGTAAGCAGTGGATTTCCTGGGTCCTCTTTAATAATGGTTTATGGATGAACTTGTCCTAACCTTTTTTTTTTTTTTAAGCCTAGCTACACTAACAGCTTTTACTACATCCTCCGGTAACGAATTCCAGAACTTGATTACACATTGAGTAAGAAAATATTTTCTCTTATCAGTCTTAGGTTACATTGTAGCTTCATTGTGTGTTCTCTAGTCTTTCTACTTTTTGTGGAACCTGTGTGCCTCTTTGGGAACCTGCCAGGTACTTGTGACTTGAATGGGCCACTATTGGAAACAGGATACTGGGCTTGATGGACCTTGGTCTGACCCAGTAAGGTATTTCTTATGTTCTTATGATACCTTTCAATAACCATGTTTCATCTCTGGAATAGCCTGTCTAGATTATTATCAGATACTGAATGAAAATGACTACTCAAGCTATTTAATGTAGTTTCCTTCTTAAATTTACAAAAGTGACACAGAACCTCCCAAGTGTCACTACCCTGGGTCATATGTCTGTGTTCTCTTAATTTAGATGATAATGCAAGTTTTTAAAAGGGAAAGGGGGTGGAATTGACCCTTTTTGTTTCTGATATAGTAGGAAGCAGAACTGCCTTCTACCTAGCCTTACCTAGGTGAAAGTCCTAGACTACAGCAACATTTCCTTTGCAAAATTTAAAAAAACCCAAGAATTAAAATGCAGTATTGATGGTTTTTGGTTTTATGCATATCAAAAATGATTCAAGTTAGAGTGGCTTTGCTGTGGGTATTCCAATATGCATAATTGGCAGGTAGATGACTTAATTGCTACCTGTGTCCCCCTTGGCTAGCTGTGCTGCAGATTTGTCATCATTTTTCTCTGCCACTTGTAGTAAGGTTGGTGTTTGCACTAAAGGATACTTATCATTCTTTGTGCTAAGTGGGAGCCAACTCCCATCACTAGCGGACTGCTAGAGTTTAAAAAAAAAAAAAAAGAATGCAGTCAGCTGTCATGCAGCTGCCTGCACTATAATGATCACTGGCTCTCTTTGTGCTGGGGTGAACCAGCATTCATTGCAGTTTCTGTATCTAGAATGAAAACGAGCATTGATAGCCAATTTGTGGGAATGTGATTCAGGGCTCTACTGTACTATAGTAGAGCCTAGTGTTCATTAGGTATGTGCATGCCAAGGCTAGTTATGGTTCATATGATTCATCCCTATTGAAGTCTGAGGGAAGCTGTTTTGCAGTATAATAGTCAGGTTTGCCATCTATTTTCAATCAAGCCTGCATAAACCATGATAGCAGGCACCTCTAACACTACAAGCCATCAAGAGTATCGCAAACCCCCAGGGCCACTAGAAGAAGGGCAAAGAATATGTATGGTAGCAAGATGAGTGACAGAAGCTGCCATCAGAAGAGCAAAGAGGGTACAGAAAGCACAGTTAACACCTCAAGATAGTGGAAGAGGGCAGAGCATCAAAATTGTTCCAAGCACACTAAGGCACTTTAAGAGGAGTAAAAGGTGACATTTTGCTTACCAAATAATGTCCTTTCCTTGAGTTCTGCTAGACTAGTCCAGACAATTTGGTTGTGTTCCCCTACCAGCAGATTGGTGGAGGCAAAGAACCAATGAAAAGCCCAGGTTTCAATGACATCACTCCATGCCTCTATCCACCTCAGCCACCAGAGGTCTTCTCAATATTCGTCCCAAAGCATATGGTAGAACATAGCAAGTCTCGCACAACCTCAGTGTGGGCAACAATGAGTAACCAAACAGAGCTGTGTACAGGAAAGCGTAAATGGAAGGCTGTCTGTAGAAGATGGACTTGCAGAGCCAAGTATATAAATCATAGTGGACCCAAGGGTATCGCCGCAGATGAAAAGAGCAAACCCGGTTCAAGGGGCGGATGCTGGACTGCCATAGTAGGACTCGAGGAAAGGACATTACCTGGTAAGTAAAATGTCACCTTCCATATTATCCTGCTAAACCAGCCCAAACAAGTGAGAGATACCAAAGCTGCATTTCCACTGAATGGGAAGAAGACACAGCAGCTTGCAATACTCTAGAGCCAAAGGCCATGTCCACAGAGTGTGGACATCCAAGCAAAATGCTTGGTAAAAGTGGAAAGTGATGCCCATGTTGCTGCCAGACAAATGTCTACAGGGGCTTCCGAGCTCTGCTCCACTCACGAGCATGCAAGTGTTCAGGTAGAATGGGCATACAAACGCTCCAGAACCAGCCAGTTCAGCAACAGATCCACCAAGGCAATGGCCTCCTTAACCTAGCGCAACAATGTAGACAGCCACCGCATCACATCGTGTGGGCCAGCAAACAGCACAAAAAGGTGGTAGTACTTATAAAAAGAATTTGTAACCTCCAAGAACCGGAGAGGCACCGTCTGGACATCCACAAGGTGAAGATCCTGACCATTTCCCCTGACACTTCTCCTTGGCGAAGGAGGGCAGGCAAACTGCCTGGTTCACATGAAAGGGAGAAATCATTTCAGAGAAGAAGGAAGGCACAGGCTGAATGGAAACTGCCTTCTCAGAAAAAGATAGGTAAGGATCTTGCTAAGAGAGAACCGGCAGCTCAGAATCCTCCTTGCGGAACAAATCTCAACCAAGAAGACAGTCTTGAGCATCAAATCTTTCAGAGTAGTGTGTTTCAACAGCTCAAAGGACTGAAACATCAGAGCCCCAGCACCAGAGACAGATCCCAGGAAAGAGCCACAGACTAGAGGGGAGGACGAAGACTCCAAACCCCCTGAAGAAGATGCAAAACATCTGGGTGTAAGGCTAGATTCTTACCAGATAATGGACCTCTGAAACAGGCCAAAGCTTCTACTTGAGCTTTCAGGGGACTAAGAGAAAAGACCCTTCTCCAGTCCATCCTGCAGTAAAGGCCAACAGAGATGACACTTTGGCCACCTCAGGAGCCAGCTGCTGTGCATCGCATCAGCACTCAAGGTACCATACCCGCACTTATGCCATTTTGGAAGATCTCCTCTGGGCTATGAGCAGAATGGAAAATGACCACTGGAGAGTAACTCATACACGCTAATTGTCTCTTAAGGAGCCAAGCCGTAAGTGAGAAGGGAGCCTGGTCCTCCAGGACAAGCAGCCCCCGACACAATAGGCTCTGAGACGGAGGCAAACAAAGAAGTGGCGCTTGCAGGAGTTGCATCAGATGTCTGAATCATGCTCTCTTTAGCCAATCTGGTGGTGCCAGAATAATTCCCCCTCGAGTGGCACTCCATTCTCCAAATCACACACCACACCACGGGCCACAGAGGAAAATGCATGCAGCAGATATTGACTTGGCCAAGGTTGAGTCAGGGCGCCAATGTCCTTGGACCCCATATCCATGTGGCGACTGAAGAAGCAGCCCACTTTGGCATTGGAGCGAGATGCCATCATATCCCTCTTGTGGCGACCCCAGCGACGCAGAAACAACTGAAATACCTCCTGACTCAACTCCTACTCTCCTGGAACCCAGAGAGTGCTAGCTAGGTAATGTGCAGAGCTGACAAACTAGAAGATTCTTTGCCACCCATACAAACAGAAAAGCCATCTCCAGGGCTGCCCTGGCACTCCTCATGCCACCTTGCTGATTGACATAAGCCACCACTGTCAGAGCACTCTAACCGCCCAGCCCTCTACCAGGGGCTGAAAACGCAGAAGAGTTAACATAATGGCCCTCTCTTCAAGGCAATTGATGGACCACATTGCCCCCCTGCAGTTCCAACAACACTGGGCTGTGTTTGGCCTTGGCAATGGGCTCCCCAGCCCCAGAGACTGGCATCTGTCATCAGAAGGATCCATGAGCAATTTCCCAGGGCACACCCATCCTCAGAAGACTGGGCTGCTGCCACCACCATCACCGGCTGGCCATCACCATCATCTGGCATCTGAGATCAAACCACTGAGGACTCAGGGATCATCAAGTCATTAAGGACCATTGGAGTTGCTGCATATGAGCACACACCCATGGCATCATCTCAATTGTCATTGGCATCAGTCGAAGAGCTGAAGAGCAACCCAGACTCTGGGATCCTGCTGTGATCAGAACAGCACTAGACAATCCAACAGCTTATGACTTCTTCCTCTGACAGGAAGACTCCACACACTCTCAAATATTGAATTGTTCCCTCAGGAACTCCAGGACTGGGAATGCAGTAACTGGCTCTTTCCTTAATTGATCACCCACCCAAGGCTTATCAGAAAGGATACCACTTGGGGAGCTACTTGAGACACCTCTGAAGGAGAGTGGGCTTGGACGAGCCAGTAGTCCAGATATGGGTGCATACAAATCCCTTGGCTCCATAGTGCCAAAACCACCACCACCACCATGACCTAGGAGAACATCTTTGGGCAGTGGAGAGTCCAAATGGGAAAGCAGTGAACCGAAAGGGTGAGCCAAGCATGGCAAAACACAGATGCTTTGCTGATTCCCTGGATCGAGATATGAAAATATGCCTTGACCAAATCTAGAGATGTCAGGAACTCTCCTCTGCGCACTGCTTGAATTATGGATTGCAAAGTTTCCATCCAGAAGTGCATGATGCACAAGCACTCGTCGACACACTTGAGATCCAGAATGGGCTAGAAGATTCCTTCCATTTCGGCACCATGAAACAGATGGAATACCAGTTCTTGCCACGATCGTCCAGGGGAACGTGCACCACTGTCTTCAGGAGAGTCAACTTGTCTAAGGTGATCTGCAGCGCTGCCCTGCTGTTTGCAGACCCACAAGGGGAGAAGATGAAAGCGGCTGAGATTGGCTCTTTGCATTCCAGGATATAGCTGTACTGAATGGAGACTAGCACCCAACGATCCTTGGTGACCTGGGCCTATTCCTGAACGAAGAGGCAAAGCCTGCTTCCAAAAGTTCATTGTGCAGTCCTCTGGATGGAACTGGGTCTCTGGGCCCCTGGGCCCAAGTGCTTCACAAAGGGACTGAGAACTAGCCTGAAGTCTATAAACGGAGGGGAAGAGAGGCTTTCCAGGCAGGTAGCGATGAGAGTCTGAGACCCCTGGAAGTCCAACCAGTGTGCCCACGAGGAGTGGGTGGATGCTGATGGATAAGGGGCTTCTACTGCTTCACAGGTCCCTTGAACCTGTCATCCAGAAGATTTCATATCACTCGGGTCCTTCACCAGGTTCTCCAAATCAGACCCAACAGAAGCAGACTCAACAGAAGCATCTCTCTAAGGCCAGATGGGCAACCAGGCTTTAGAAGATGAGCCCACTGCCCCTTGTCAGAGCCAAGCTAACTCCATGACCCCATCGACAGGGCAGAATTCCTGGCCACTAGACGTACCAGGCCATACATTGGAGTAGGGCTTGAGAAGTCAGACCTGCAAATACCACCAACTGAAGAATAGCAGCCACCGCAGGGAACTGGTTCTTCAAAACAAATCCACCTTTCAGTCCAGAGTATCCTTTAAAGACTATCTGTCTTCCACAGGAATGGTGGTCTGTCTGTTAACAATCTTGCCTGCGCATCCACCTTGGAAATATCAAACCACACAATGCACTCCTCTGGGGTAGTGTGCATATTCTTATACACCCTTAGTCCCTTAGGCGAGGAGTCAGAATCCCACTCTGACCAGAACAAGCCCTTGAGTACCTCTGGGAACGTGAAGACAGTAGTGGTTTTCCACACCCCTTGCAGGAGTGCATGCACCTTTGGCTCCTGCTCTGGGCCTGGAGCATCTACCAAGCTCAGAGTATGGCAATCAACACCACCAGGTCCTCTTTCCAGAATAGGCCGATCACATCACCCTCTTCACAATCTTCTGAAGGTGAAAGCACTTCTTTGTCCAAATCAGAGCCCAGTACTGAGATATCTGAATCCAAGTCACAGTCCAAATCTCAAACTGATACCAGCTGATATCCCATCTCTAGGGGACGCCCCTCGCTGTGGATACTTAGCCAAAGGCAGTTGAACAGGCCTTCTACACTCAGCCTGCCCCTCACGAGACTGCATCTAGGGGCATCCAAAGGCTGCAGGGTCTGAATTTCCAAGTTGAAAGGACCAGGCCTACTGTTTAAAAAAAAACAAACAAAAAGAATTCTGGGGAGGACAATCTGGAGTTTAGAAGCTCTTCTCTTGGATACGACCCTCCAACACTAGGGGGCATAGCTGCCACAGATCCCCTAGAGGACAAGACTGTTCACAGCACGGTCATCAAACCCTCTGGCCAGCTGGATATCCTTACCCACAGCGCCATCCGCGACCTCCTGCCCTGAGGCAGGCATGGCCAGTCTAACTGCATCCTCTGGCTGAAAGAGGGAGAGCAGCCTCTCAAGGGATGACTCGCAAGCTGCCATGCAAGAAGACTAGCGTCCAGAAGCTGGAGAAGAGGTACCATGCTTGCCACAGGATAAATAGTGCTTCCTGGAAGAAGAGACAGAGTGTTGAGGCAAGTATTACTGCAGGGTGCGCTAAGGCCAGTGTGGCCCGAAAGGCGTGTGTTAACTGTGTTTTTACTGCAATGTGTGTTACAGGCGCTAGAGTAGGAACGCAAGTTGGAGCCATGTGGTCAGAATGCATGCTCGGACCGCACGATCGCTGGGCGCACAATAGGAGAAAATGCTACTAATGCAGGCAGAAAATGGCAGGAAACCCTCACACCATGCCAGCAATCGTAAGTGATCCACCCCAAGTTGTATTCTAGACAGATGGAATTGAGAGCCTACAACAAGAACAATGACAAGGTGAAGCCTTGGTACTCACTCCCTGAGAGCCCCAGGCAGGGAATCTGTGCCGGCCCAGCTCTACTCCCCTGAAACTATTTCACTGACTTTAAAGCACTGTGTTTAAGGTGGCTGGCAAACGGATCCCTCTGAGAGCCTTCTGTAATTGTCGGGGAAGAGTAAGGGGGGAGCAGGAGGAGGGAGGGGGGGCATTGAGGTTGTGTGAGGCTGTTGCAGTCTTCGATCCTTCCAATTTCTGTCTGCTCAAAAGGCTCATATCATAGGAGCATGGAGCCGAATCAGTTTTCCCTCCTATGGCTTCTGAAAAGACTGCAGTCTAATGCAGTGTTTTTCAACCTTTTTTGTGCAAAGGCACACTTTTTTCATGAAAAAAATCACGAGGCACACCACCATTAGAAAATGTTAAAAAAATTTACCTCTGTGCCTATATTGACTATATATAAAGTAATTCTCTTGAATAGGAATCAAACACTCACACCAACCCCCCTCCCCTGCTGGTTCACACCAACCCCCCTCCCCTGCTGGTTCACTCACACCACCCCCCCCTCCACTGCTGGTTCACTCACCCACCCCCCTGTCACTTACTCACCCCTCCTGCTGGGTCACTCACTCACTTACCCCCCTCCCCTGCTGGGTCACTCACACCATCGTCCCCCCCCCCTTGCTGGGTCACTCACACTCCCCCCCCCCTTGCTGGTTCACTCACACTCCCCCCCCCCCCTTGCTGGTTCACTCACACACACACACACCCCCTCTGCCCAAGCCGCTGCTTCTGCTTTGTACAGAGCAGCGGCTGCACTACACTTACATTGAAAAGTAAAGAGAAACTGTGTCAGGAGCCCTCCGGTCATCGCAGAGCCCGAGGAAGTGATGTCATGGGGGCGGGCTCCTCACAGGCTGTCTTTCCTTTTCAAATTAACTTTATTGCAGCTAAAGTTAATTTGAAAAGGAAAGACAGCCTGTGAGGAGCCCGCCCCCATGACATCACTTCCTCGGGCTCTGCATGATCGGAGGGCTCCTGACACAGTTTCTCTTTACTTTTCAATGTAAGTGTAGTGCAGCCGCTGCTCTGTACAAAGCAGAACCAGCGGCTGCACTGCTATAGGGAATCGCGATCGCGTTCGCGCCGCGGACTTCGGCACAAAAGCCGGTTTTTTGCTCTGGCCGCTCCCGATCTTGTGGCCAGAGCAAAAAACCGGCTTTTCAATGGCCGGTTTTACAACTGTGCTTGCAGCCGGCCTGGCCATGGAAAAACCGGCTAGGCCGGCTGAAAACCGGCCGGTTGGCAACCCTAATTTGTGAGCCGAGGCCACATGTTACGGATGAAATTGGAATTTTTCCCACGGCACACCAGACAATATCTCACAGCACACTAGTGTGCCGCGGCACAGTGGTTGAAAAACGCTGGTCTAATGGAGCCTCCCACATCATGCTCAAGTGAGACAGTCACCCTCAAGGTGGTCGTTCATGAGCATTTAATCAATATTTTCCTCTCAAATCTTCAGATTTTCTTCAGCAAGGAGAAAATCCATCCACCATCTGCTGGAGACAAATACTGAAGAGACCTCTGGAGGCTGAGGCAGATAGAGGCATCGGCGTGATGTCATTGAAACCTGGGCTTGGCCCCAAAAGCAGTGTGAATAGGTCTGCAGCATTGACTGACAACCCAGAAGAGCTGAGGAAGACCAATGTAGCAGCAAGATAGGCTAAAAAGCCCCATATAAATGAGATTAGTAGTTATAGCAGAAGACTGATATGAGGGCAGTCTTTCACCTCATGATAGCTGGGATTGATATGGCTAGGCAGATGTTTCCTTTCTCCCTCAGCGCTCCATACTGATCCCTCCTGATAGAAATACTGTTCTTAGGTCAAGGGCATAACTGTAGCTGCACTCCCTGCTAGAAGCTACAAACAAGTACAGTAATGGAAATTTGAAATGAACTTGGACAAGCCTTGAGCTTTCTCTTGAATGGTGCTAGACACGGTTTTCCTGGTCTTGGGTTTGTTAGGAACTGCATGTCAAAATATTAATTTTTCCACCAAGTCCGGGTGAACAATGCAGAGCCATATCATCTCTTGCCATCGATAATATATGTTCATTGGGCACACTTATTGGAGGGCAGGGCAGGAAATGTAGCCCAAATCTGGCCAGGTCTCGGGCAGAGGAACATCTTTTGTTTGGAGGAGCCAAAGAAAATAATCTGCCCTGCCCTGCCCCCAAAAACTCTCTTTGCTGATTCTGTGTTAAGCAAAATATTGGTGGGACCATGGCTCCCTGTGACTCATCTTATTCTGCTGCCTATGCCAGGTTTGACCAAACTGTCGACTTGTGTGCTCAGTATGCCAAGGGATCTGTGTGCATGGGCTTGATGGGCTCTACAAGGTAGTAGAAATCCATGTAGGAGTTTACCTTGTGGTGGGTAGATCTTTGCAGGTTAGCATTGTAGCTATGGCTTCGGTCACCAAAGATCGTCCTTGGCTGAGGCCCAGCACCTGGGGGGAGGGGGAGTGGTAAGTGAAAGGGTAGTGCTTATGCTAGCAATATTGCTTGCCGTTATGCCTTGTATTTCCCCTGTTGCATCACCATAACCTCCTCCACCCCTCTCTCTTTCCTCTTCCTCAGTCACCAGTTTTTCCTTCCAGTAAGTCAGTGAGCTGCAACACAGAGCAAAAATTCCTTTCACCTGTGGGTCACAGAGACCAGCTAGCATATATGCATGCTCCTTCATACCTTTTTTCTCCACTAAACATAATCAAAACCTTTGCTGTGAATCCTGATTGCTACTGAAAATCCTAACACAGCCTGCCAAAAAGCCTCTAACTCAGGATGAGGAGGCTCAAGCTAGCCCTTGTGGAACTTGGTTCCTACATAACATCTTTAAAGATCTTTAGGATTTCCATCACCTGTGTGATATTTGCCCAGTTCTGGAGACTCAGGGGTCTATCTCTGCCAATTTCGGTCTCCAAGAATATCTGATGTAGAGCCACCTGTTGCTCTACTAACCTCTCCAGCATTTCTTAAGTGAAATTATGGTTTATTAAAAACTTGATATACTGTTCTCATGGGTTAACAGAGCAGGAATGAGATAGATACAGTAAGATGCCATCCCATCATTCACAGCTGCATAGATGAATGTTAAAAGCAATATTGCACTTGATCTTTTGGTTCTAAAATGGAATACATAGATTTTTGATACAACACATTGTCAGTGCAACGAGGCACTTCCTAAAGGCACTGCATGCAAATATCTCATATGCATATTCGTTGTGGTTATCCTGAAAACCTGATTGGCTACGTGTGTCCCGAGGACTGGGTTGAGGACCCCTGCTTTAAACCAAGAATAGCAGTCCGTGGTTCCTGGCTGACCACATCTGGTTTATCAGGATACCCATAGCGGCCATGTGTGAAGTTTTTATTTACATAAAGCTGTTTTAGTTTTTTACGTTAGATACTGAAAATCAGCTCTGCTGTTGGTGCTCAAAAAAACAGCTTGCCACTCAGGGTCATTTAAATCATTAGTAGCAATAGAAATTCTGAAAAGAAACCCTAAGCTGCTTTTCTAAATGCAGTATCTGTAGACATATTTAGAGTTGGTGGATTTGACAACTAAGAACAGGCTTTTTTTTCCCCCCCTCTTGTTTGTAGTTTTTGGAGAGACCTTTGTTGGATGGTCTTTACTGGGACATTTGGTACAACAACAAAAGCATGGCAGAAAACAAGAGCTTTATTTACTACGAGAACCTGCTACTAGGTGTTCCTCGTCTTCGGCAGCTGAAAGTGAGGAATGGATCGTGTACTGTCCCTGAAGACCTGAAAGATGAAATCCAGGAATGCTATGATGTTTATTCTGTCAGTAATGAAGACAGCGCTCCCTTCGGACCAGGGAATGGAACTGCGTATGTAATGCTTCCATGTTTGTCAATAGGCTTTTGCTTTGACCTTTTGTTGTTATCTGAATGCTTCTTTATACAATAGTTTTGTGGGTGGGGTTGGTTTTTTTTAATAGATTTCATTTTGTAAGTTATTTTCAGGACAGGTTGGTCCATTCCTGATTTTAACCCTTTGAATGTGCGGGCCTACAGATTTTGATGTCCCTAAGACCAGCAGGACTACACATGCATGGTGCAAAGCCATCAGCAAAGACAAAATGTATTTTAGGAGACAGTTGGATTGTGACTCTTAATTTTCAGATCTAGGAACCAGTCCAAACATTTAGGAGTCAGCACCTCAGACCTCCTTTCACTCACTTCACAGCTGAAGTTGAAGGGGGGGGAGGGTAGAATGACACAATATTGGGTCCCTCTCACTCAAGGTCTGACACAACTCCTTTAGGGGGTTCTGATTTTCTAAGACTATTTTTCCATTTTGTGACTGGAGTAACAAAAATAGTTAAATTAGTCCTTCCTCCCCTCTCAAGAATGCTGGCTGCATCTGAGGTGGTTGCATCTTTGCTCCACCTGTTGCTGTGGCCAACGTTGTCCCCTCTCTCCCCACATATCCCCATCAGTTTTGTGCCCCCTCAGCCCCCACTGTTCTCCCATGCTAACCCCAGCACTCTCATTCTCATTGGTTTCTCTTGTATCTTAACCCCTCAACCCTTTGTCTTCATTCTTCTGTCATCCATTTCAGTAACTGCATTCCCCTTTGCTCATTGTGCTACTGTTGCAGTCCCCAGAAACAGCTATGGTTTCTGTTTCTGTATTGAATTGTTTTGTATGTTTGAACCACATGGTACACAAATTCTATGTTGGTCTCACACAGTTTGAGACTGCAGATCAGTGCAAGAGTTCGGACATCACATGACTCAAATTCACAAGAACCATACCATGCCAGATGAGGAATGTACAGTTGTGGCAATCAAAATGGAGCAAGAAAATTCCATATGCCAGGTAAAATTTCTGGTCACCATAGTGGCCTAGCACCTGCAGTTCTTAAAGCCCTAAGTTTAAGAACATAAGAGGTGCCATGGTGTCAGACCATGTATCCCTACATCCTGTCTCCAGCAGTAGCCATTGTGGGTCAGTAGAGTTCTAGAAGATTCCAGAGAAGATGCATTCCTTTTTCATTGCTAGGAACAAGCAGTGACTTCTCTGAGGTCTGCCTACCTAATATTTATTTATGGACTTTTCATGCAGAAATTTGTTCAAACCTCTTTTAAACCCAGCTATACTAGATGCATAGGTCATATTCTCCAGCAACAAATTCCATAGCTTGATTGTGCACAGAGTGAAAAACCTTCTCCAGTTTGTGAAATAAAGTTGGGCAACAGTGTATATTGTGCAAGAGCCTAAACATACTCCTAGTACTATTTGAAAGGGTAAACAGCCATTCCTTATTTCCTGTTACAACCCACTCATGATTTTATGGACCTCTATTATATCCCTTCTATTATCTCTTCTCTTACTTACCTACTCATTTATCTACCTACCAATACAGTTAAATGCAATACATCCTAAATGCATTCAGAATATTTAAATAACCGTGCTTTGTATTGTGTTTGAAAGACTTTCATTGACCCTTTTTAAAAATAAAGGTAAACTTAACAGTGCTCTAAATTGTGTTGACACTGGCATAATACCTGAGAGAACCTGCAAAAGGATCTGTTGAATGGACTGCAGTTGATGACCTAACACACAATGCCCAAAATGAGAGATTTGGGTACTTGTAGATGAAAATTTGTGGATCGACAAGAATTTTAAAATCTAATGATTAGTAGTTGTATTTGTTTCTCTATATAGGAAGTTACTGAAGAGCTTTGAATATGGGATAATATGTTAATTTCTTTTAGTTCCAGCAAAAATAGGAGCTACTGTGTTCTGTACCATCTAGAATCTATGAAGCTTTCTCAGAGACAAACCCACATATAGTGAATTACAATATTCTCCATGAACAAGCAGGAAGTTGGTCCTCATATATGGGTGATGGCGCCAACGGAGCCTATGCAGAGCATTTGCCACTTTCATGCATGTGTGGCCCCCTTTCCGCCCAAGGGTGCCATCTTGCTTAGTCTCCTTTTTTCCGTGGAGCCCAATGGATGTTTCTCCTGTTTTCCCTGGAAAAAATCCTTGCTATATCCTTAAAAGTTAACACTTCCCGGTTTGCATACCAGTTCCTCTTCCCTCCTCAAGCTGGCGCTGGACCTGGTGCTGTTCTTGGCTTTTTTCCCTTTTTTCGATTGAGACTTGCCTCAACCGGCGTTCACGCCTTTTTTCACCCGGGGGTCATCGACTCTGGCTGGGTGTTTCCCACCATGTCTCCTGGTGGGTTCAAAAAATGTGACCGCTAGTGTCAAACCATGTCAGTAACCAACATCCATGACTGCTGCCTACGCTGCCTGGGACCCGGACCATGACAGTACCTCCTGAGATGCCTAAGACCAATAAAAAGAGGTCAAAGTTGAAGGAGAAACTGTTTCCAAGGTCTGACTTGGCACCAGCTTCCCTGACCCCGCTTCAAACCTAGCACTTCCCGTGTGGCCCGAGCATCCTCTGAGTTCCACGGCTCCTCCTAGAAGACCCCGGAACCTGAGAGAGAAGAAAAACTCCTCGAAGTCCTTTGAGGTTCCATCGGAGAAACCTGGAAAAATCACTTGGAGGGACTTGGGCGGCTCCAAGATTCATCCTACCAAGGTCCTCAAAAAGGATTCCTCAGCTGGCAGAGGCCATGTGAGATTCCTTGAGACTGTAGTCCTCGTCGAGGATGCACTTGGGAGAGTGCCAGCGCTGGCCCGAGATCCTTGGTACCTGTGCTGAAAGTTACTCAGCCTTCTGGCTTGGAAACCAGAATGGTGGCCCTGGAGCAGAATATCACTGCTATCCTGGCCCTGCAGCAGACAATGATTGGTTCGTCCACATCATCTGCCCCGGCTACCCCCCCCCCCCCCCTGACTGCGGGGGAGTCCCAAGTCATCAAACCAAGCTCAGAGTACCACCAGTCTCAGGTAAGCCCTGAGTGCCAGTCAAGGTCCCAGTCCCGTTCCTCAGGAATCTGATCCTCCCTGGCCAGTTTTGACGATTTGGACCCCAGGTCCCCTGGAGGCCCCCGGCCCCTCTGCATTGGCCTCAGGGCAGGGTGTCATAGGGCCTTCGATTTGTTGTCACCCCTCGACTCCGGATGGGAGATCGATGACGAGGCATCCCGGAAACCAGACAGAACTGAGATATCCCTCAGACCTGTCTCCCCCAATGCCCCAGCACCATTCTCTTCTGGAGGGCGTAGCCTTCCACAACTTTGTCAAGAATATGGCCAGAGGCCTTTTGGTGTAAACTGGGACAGTGGAGGATCCATGCACCGAAGAACTGGAGATTCTCCACCCAAGGAAACTCTCATGATGCCAATGCAGCCCCAGTACCTGTGGTCAGCCAGCACCTCAACACCATGTACTGCGTCGGGAAAGGGTCGTGGATCCACAAAATCCAACTTCCACATAACTCCATGTTTGAGTCAACCATGCAAAAACGTAAGAGCCAGAAAGCCCATTCTTCTGTTTCCCCTGGTAGGGATGCTAGAGTCCTTGATGCCCTTGGGCGCAAGTGCTACCAGGGCTTGATGCTGGGGTGTCAGATACAGGCCTATGAGTTATACATAGGCATGTACCTCAAGGCCCTAACCCTGGAGATGTCTGGGTTTTCAGCAGGGCTTACCGGAGAACCATTCCAACGGTTCCAATCCCTGACCTCCAGGATCAAGGACTGCTCTAAGTTCCTTTTCCGGGCGGCCTATGATGGCTTTGAGTCAGCGGCTTAGGTAGCAGCAATGGGCATCTGTGCCCAGCTCCGAGCCTTGCTGCAGTCTTTGGACCTTGAGCAGTGGATCCAAGACAAGCTGCTCGACGTCCCCTGCACTGGGGAGAACTTGTTTGGCAAGCCTATGGCCAACAAAGCGGCTGAGATAGAGGCCGACCATGGTGACTCGACGGAGGCTCTTCAAAAAGACCTCATCCTTCCCCTGTAAGAAACCATCAGGGAAAAGACCCCTGTTCCTGAGGAAAAAGGGGCACTTTCATCACAGTCACCTCTGCCAGCCCTTCTCGGACCAGCAACAGGGTTATCACCATAAAAGACAAAGTCAGGGAGCCCAGAAGTCAAAAGCATAGAAGCCCCAGGTCCCCACCCAGCCCGGTGGAAGCTTTTTGACTCGTGGGGCAGAACCTCCCCTCTCCTGGGAGACCTTCACCAGCCCACAGGGGGCTGCCTGGCACTCTTTGCCCACAGGTGGGCCTGTGTCACCTCGGACCAGTGGATATTGCAGGTGATAAGGGAGGGATACCTCCTCCAACTATAGCAAGTACCACCCAGGTTCTTTCCAGGAGAGCCGTTGCGGCCTCTCCTTCATCAGACCCTTCTGCACTCGGAGCTTGCAGGTTTGCTCAGGGACAATGCTGTAGAGCCTGTATCCAAACATCTATGGAGAAAAGGCGGCTTCTCCAGATACTTTCTTGTCCCAAAGAGAACCTGGGGCCTCAGGCCCATACTAGACCTGAGAAACTTAAACAAGTTTCTGGTGAGGGAGACGTTCAGGATGCTCTCCCTTGGAACACTGCTGCCTTACCTCCACCAGGGAGATTGGCTGTGCTCTTTGGACCTAAAGGATGCATGTGCACACATTCTGATCCATTCCTCCCACAGGCAGTACCTACGGTTCGTGGTGGGAAGAGGGCATTACCATCACAAGGTGCTACCCTTCAGCCTGGCCTCCTTGCCAAGGGTCTTTACCAAATGCCTGGCGGTGGAAGCCACTTACCTGCACCTACAAGGGGTTTTCGTCTTTTCCTACTTGGATAACTGGCTCATCAAGGGCAGTATGGCCTCAGAGATCAATCGGGCCGCAGAGCATGCAACCCTTCTTTTGAAGCACCTGGGGTTCATCATCAACTATCCCAAATCCCATCTCTCTCTCTAGCCCAGAGTCTGGAGTTCATAAGTGCCCAGTTGGACACGTTACAGGTCAAGGCCATCCTCCCAAGAGAGAGGGCAGAACGCTTAAGGCAACTAGCAGGAGAGGTACAACACTGCTGGTCAGTGCCGGCTTGTCGTCTCCTCCACCTGCTGGGCCATATGGCTTCTGTTCACGTCATGCCTTCAGCCCACTTACACATTGAGACAGCCACAGGCAGGCTATGGGACAGGGTCAGGGTTACCCACCAACTGGCAGAGTCCCTCAACTGGTGGCAAAACCTGCGCCACCTCCAGGCAGGAATGCCCTTCCAGGCACCCAAGCCGCAGAGGACCCTGACCACAGACACCTCCCTCCTGGTTTGCGGGCACATTGTGGAGACCGCCGCACACAGGGCAGCTGGTCTCAGGAGGCATCATTCCTACAGATCAATCTCCTAGAGCTCAGGACACTCTTATTGGCCCTTCGAGGGTTCCACCACTGCCTGCGACACTGGCCTGTACTGATCCAGACAGACAAACAGGTCACCATGTTTTATATCAACAAGCAGGGGGGCACAGGTTTGTACTTCCTCTGCCATGAGGCGGTGGCCCTTCTTTCCTTTGCAGCACACAAAAACATGCTTCTCCAGGAACAAGCAGGAAGTCAGTCCTCACATATGTGTGACGTTGGCACTGATGGACCCTCGTGCAAAGCAGATCCCCAGCTTTCAAAGAAAGCCTTTGGGATTGCATCACACATGCGTGGTCCCCTTCCCGCCCAAGGGTGCCATCTTGCTCAGTCTCCCTTTTTCCGTGGAGCCCAACAGACCTGGTCCGAATTCCCTCGCGGAAAAAGTGCGTCAATTTCTCAGAAGATTCTTATCTTTGACCCGGTTCGACGCCGGTTCCCCTCCCCGCCTCAGTTCGATACACCGGTATCGGATCTGGTCCCGGTCCCTGTTTTTCGTTTTTTGTCCTTAGTGACTAGCATTCGCGCTCTTTTTTTTTTTTTTTTTTTTTTTCCACTGGCAGCCCGGTTGTTTGACCTCGCAGGGGCCCTTTTCCCCCCTATGGCTGCCAGCATGTTTAAAAAGTGTGATCGGTGTGAAAAGTTAATGTCCCTCACCGACACACATGACTGCTGTCTCCGATGCCTTGGCGCCGACCATGACCTGGTAGCCTGTGGCCCGTGTGGCAAGATACCAAACCAAATTGAAGAGCACCTACTTGCAGCTAACCACAGGAACACAAAGGGCAAGAGGTATAATGGTCACTGCGCTTTATTAATAAAGAAACGCCATCCTCAGGGGGCTGAGAATGTTGTATGTACCGTATATCAATTGAAGCGCACAGGATAGTATAACAAAGAATCAGTATGATAGTTGATTGTGCTTTGTAGCTACCGTCTAGAACGTACAGCACTTGACAGTAGCTGCAAAGCACAATCAACTATCATATTGATTCTTTGTTATACTATCCTGTGCGCTTCAATTAATATACGGTACATACAACATTCTCAGCCCCCTGAGGAAGGCGTTGCCGAAACGCATTGGGGCGTTTCTTTATTAATAAAGCGCAGTGACCATTATACCTCTTGCCCTTTGTGTTCCTGTGTGGCAAGATGTCTTCTAAGGCACTTAGAAGTAGGCAGCAGCAACATGAGAGGATTTTCTCAGAGTCCGCATCCACCTGGGTCCAAATCTCATCAGAAGCCTCGACATCTCGGGAGCTGTTGGACTCCGAGCACCGTCGGGGGGTCTTCTGAGAGGGGGGTCTCCCTCCAGGGAACACCGGAGGAAGAAAAAACTTGTGAGGGCAGTGTTGTTGGATGCCTCTGATAGGCCTGGTTCTTCGCGGGCCAGGTCTCGGAGTCCTGACTGCCGCCCCGGGTCCTCGGAGTCAGAGCGGCCTGCCAAGATACCTCGCATGGAGCCGGAGATGCCGAGGAAGGTAAATATGGTTGTCCTCGTGGACTCTCGTCCGGGAGAACCGTCATCGAGCCGGAAGCTGCGGAGCCTTCTGGACTCGGTCTCAGAATGGCGGCCTTGGAGCGCAGCATGGCTGCCTTCATGGAGTAGCAGCGGGCACTGATGGCTGGTCTCACGGGTCCATCTGCCCTGACCACCGGGACCTCGACGACCAAGTTGACCCTGGAGGCTGAGCCGATCCTCGAGGCTCTTCGAGCTCAAGTCGATCCTCGGCCGAGGTCTCCCTCGACCTCCCGTTCGGGACCGAGGTCGTTGACGCCGGTGCCATCGGCATCGGGGCGGTCGAGACCGAAGCCCTCACGGCTGGAGCCCATCGATTCCTCCTCGGAGGACTCGGCCTGGGAGACGGAGGATGAAGACTCCCTGGGCACCCACCGGACCTGGTGTGTACCATCGGACTCGCCGGAGTCCGAACCTTGGAGAAGGTCTCCCCTGGAGGATACCCGGTTCTCGGAGTTCGTACGGGACATGGCCAAGGCCTTGGCCTTCCCGGCGGATGCCGAGGAGGAGCCTCGAGCTCGATGCCCTCCAGTATGATTTTCCACCGAAGGAAACCCTTACTGTACTGGTTCCTCCGATGTTGGAACGGTGGCTGTTCCGTATGTGGGAATCACCTGCCTCAATGCTGGCGCTCAGCAGGCGGGTCGATTCCATATATCGAGTCCGCAAGAGCCCTGGGTTCCAGAAGGCACAGCTGCCGCACAACTCCATGGTTGTGGAATCGGCCATGCAAAGGCTCAAGAGCCAGAAAACGCACTCCTCAGTGCCTCCTGGGAGGGAAGCCCGGAACCTGGACGCCCTCGGCAGAAAGTGCTACCAGGGCTCGAGGCTGTCATGCCGTGTCCAAACATACCAGCTGTACATGGGCATGTACTTACGGGACTTGGCTAAGGAAATTGCCATGTTCTCAGCTGGCCTCTCCGAGGAACCCGTGCAGAGATTCAAAGCCTTGTCCACGGGGATTTGGGAGTGCTCGAAGTTCATGTCTCGAGCAGCCTATGATGGCTTCGAGGCTTTGGCCCGGGTATCCGCAGCCGTCATCGGTGCCTGACGCCAAGCATGGCTAATGTTGTCGGACCTAGAGTTATGGGTACAGGACAAGTTGGTCGATGTCCCTTGCCAAGGTGAGAACCTGTTTGGCAAACCCATGACTGAAAAGGCTGCGGAAATTGAGTCTGAGTACTTGACCCGGACAAGACTCTCCAAAAAGACTTCTTCCCCTTCTAAGAAGGTCTCGGGTAAAAAGCCCTTTTTCCCAAGGAAGGGTACTGCTTACCGCAACTACCCCGCTCACCAGGCCTCCCCAACTCCCCAACATGGGCAGCAGACCAAGGGACAGGGGCATGGCCTGCATAAGCAGAAGGACCCCCCTCCCAAGCCCCAGACACCAGCTTCCTCCCTGCCGGTTGGGGGTTTTTGACAGTCACTGTATGTTCTCTCTCCAGCCAGGGGTAAGACTGGGCACAGGAGGGAGGCTGGCCCTGTATGCCTACAGGTGGCCAGCAGTCACCACAGACACCTGGGTCCTACAAATAGTCCAAAAGGGTTATTTGCTCCACTTCAACCAGGTGCCCCCCTCCTATTTTCCTGGAGAGCCTCTAATACCTCCTCTACACAGGAACCTCCTTTTGCAGGAGTTAGCTGGTCTCTTGGAGGATCAGGCTGTGGAACCAGTTCCCCACAGCCTGCAAGGGCAAGGCTTCTACTCCATGTATTTCCTGATACCAAAGCGAACAGGAGGCCTCAGGCCCATCCTCAACCTGCAAAACTTAAACAAGTTCCTGGTGAAGGAAAAGTTCAAGATGCTTTCCCTTGGAATTTTGCTGTCATACCTCCACCAGGGAGATTGGCTATGCTCTTTAGACCTGAAGGATGCTTACACACACATCCTCATACATCCAGACCACAAACAATATCTCAGATTTGTAGTGGGAGGAAACCATTTCAAGTACAGAGTACTTCCATTCGGCCTAGCCTCCGCCCCCAGAGTGTTTACCAAATGCCTGGCGGTGGTGGCAGGGTTTCTCAGAAACCAGGGTGTCTTTGTCTTCTCATACCTGGACGACTGGCTCATCAGGGCCCCGTCACCTCAGGAGGCCCAACAGGCCACAACTCGCACTATCAACATATTGCAACATCTAGGCTTTGTCATAAATCAGGCAACGTCCACCTTGCTCCCCACACAGAACTTAAAGTTCATAGGGGTGAGTCTAGACACCCTGCAGGCAAAGGCTTACTTGCCACTGGACAGGGCACAGAGGCTTCTGGAGCTAGTGCGCCAGATAAACCACAGGTCTCAAATATCAGCAAGGCATTTCCTGTGTCTTTTGGGACACATGGCTTCCACAGTGCATGTGACCCCAAACGCCCGGCTCATCATGAGGACAGCTCAGTGGTGCCTCCGGGATCAGTGAATGCAGGCCACAGGTTGACTCCGAGACAGGATAAGGGTGTCCAAACGACTGCTAAAGTCGCTGGTCTGGTGGCTTAACCTGCCCAACCTGCTTGGAGGAGTGCCTTTCCAACCTCCGGTGTCTTCAAGAGTCTTGACGACAGATGCATCCCTACTGGGCTGGGGAGCCCATTGTCAGGACTCCTGCACTCAGGGATTGTGGTCTCCCCAAGAGGGGACACAACAGATCAATCTCTTATTGCTCTGGGTTATACGCCTAGCTCTGCAAGCCTTCTGCCATGTTCTCTCGCATCAAACTATGCTCGTACAGACAGAAAATCAGGTGGCTATATTCTATGTGAACAAGCAGGGAGGGACAGGGTCCCGTGTCCTGTGCCAGGAGGCACTGGATCTTTGCTCCTTTGCCATCAGACAGGGTATGTCTCAAGGTGGTTTACCTGCCAGGCCAGGAGAACTACTTGGCGGACAAACTAAGCAGAATTCTTCAACCTCATGAATGGCAACTGAATCCGGAGGTAGCCCAGCAGATCTTCCACTGCTGGGGGTATCCGTCTATAGACCTCTTTGCCAGTCTGCAGAATCATCATCTGCCCCGGTTCTGCTCCAGACAGCCACATCCCAGGAAGATGGCTGCAGATGCATTTCTGATCTCCTGGTCGGTGGGCCTCCTATATGCGTTTCCTCTCATGCCTCTGGTGGCCCGAACTCTGTTCAAAATCCTTCGATACAAGGCCTCGGTCATTCTGGTAGCCCCCAGATGGCCAAGACAACCTTGGTTTCCACTTCTCCTCCAGCTGGCAGTGGAGACCCCACTCCCGCTGGGGACAAGGCCTGACCTCCTGTCCCAGGGACAGGGCTCTCTCTTACATCCCAATCTCAGGTCCCTCAACCTGATGGCATGGCTGCTGAAAGGGTAGTGCTGGCCCCTCTCCTCCTACCTAAGAATGTAGAAGAAGTGTTACTGGCCTCCAGGAGGCAGTCCACTAGAAAAACCTATGCCTTCAAGTGGCGTAGATTTGAGGCGTGGTGTAGCCAGCACATTGAAGACCCTTCCTCTTGCCTTTTACCTGTGGTGTTGCAGTATCTGCTTCACTTCTCTGACTTAGGCCTCAAGTCTAACTCTGTAAGGGTCCACCTGAGTGCGTTGTCAACACACCACTCACCAGTGGAAGGGCATCCTCTGTCGCTTCATCCCTTAGTGTCAAGGTTCCTCAGAAGTCTACTTCTACTAAAACCCCCGGTTCACCCTCCGGCGACCGAGTGGTATTTGAATGTGGTCTTGCAACAGCTTACTCGCCCACCTTTTGAGCCGATGTCTACTTGCCATCTGCGCTTCCTCTCCTGGAAGGTACTCTTCCTGGTGGCACTCAAGTCTGCAAGGCGAGTGAGTGAGCTGCGGGCTTTGGTTTCAGAAAGACCGTACATACGGTTTTACAGGAATAGGATGGTCCTATGCACCCACCCTAAGTTCCTCCCAAAGGTAGTCTCTCCATTCCACCTCAACCAGTAGGTGATTCTTCTGACATTCTTTCCCAGACCGCATTCCAGCCGGGCAGAGGCAGTCCAGCATACCCTTGACTGTAAGAGGGCGTTAGCCTTCTACCTGGAGCGTACGAGGGGACATCAAAGGGCTCCTCGGCTCTGTCTCTTTTGACCCCCAGTAAGCTGGGGCTTCCTGTCTCCAAGCGTACGTTGTCCACCTGGGTGTCAGACTGCATAGCCTGGACGTACAGGGCAGCCCAGTCACGGCCCACCGTGTCAGGGCTAAGGCCGCATCAGTGGCTCACTTCCGCTCTGTTCCGCTGCCAGACATCTGCCGGGCCGCCTCCTGGTCTTCAAGCCAGACTTTTGCAGCCCATTACTGCTTGGATGGAGAGTCCCGCCGAGACAGTGCTTTCGGCCAGGCGGTACTCAAACTTATTTGAGGTTTAGGCAACTCCTACCCTCCGGCCCTCTGGTGTCAGGCTACTGGGGGTGTTGTGTCTCTGCTAGATTCCTATCACAGCTGCTGCGGCTCTTCTAGAAGGAGCCATTTTTCAGCTATGGGTTCTTGGTAGCCTATAGCTAGGGAGTCCCATATGTGAGGACTGACTTCCTGCTTGTTCCTGGAGAAAGCGTAGTTACTCACCTCTAACAGGTGTTCTCCAGGGACAGCAGGAATCAGTCCTCACAACCCCTCCCTCCTCCCCTGGAATTGCAGTCCTATTATTGCTTTTCTTCTTTTTGCCGTCTTTTTAGCTATGTCATTAAACTGAGCAAGATGGCACCCTTGGGCGGGAAGGGGACTGCGCATGCGTGATGCAATCCCAAAGGCTTTCTTTGAAAGCTGGGGAATTGCTCCGCACGAGGGCTCCGGTGCCGACGTCACCCATATATGAGGACTGATTCCTGCTGTCCCTGGAGAACACCTGTTAGAGGTGAGTAACTACGCTTTCTATGAGCAGTGTACCTCCTGGGCCAAGACAGCTGCCTAGCAGACAGGTTGAGCAGAATCCTTCGCCCACACGAGCAGCGCTTAAACCCCAGAGTAACAAAGCAACTCTTACACTTCTGGGGCAGGCCCATAATGGACCTATTTGTCCGAGGGCCTACTGTATGCGTTCTCACCCACCTTCCCTCCCAGTTGCCAGGACCCTCTTCAAGGTTCAGTGAAAGGGCATCAGTTATACTGATTGCCCCCTGGTGGCCCATGCAACCTTGGTTTCCTCTGCTGCTTTCCCTGTCGGTGGCACTCTAAATCCCTCTGGGCCAAGCCCCAGATCTCCTGTCCCAGGAGGAGGACTCTCTCCTGCACCCCTTATCTGGGGCTGCTAACGCTAACAGCGTGGCTGATGAAAGGATAGCGTTGGCCCCTTTCAATCTTCTAGGAGAAGTTGAGGAGATCCTATTGGCCTCCCGAAAACCCTCCACCAGAAGGGCTTATGCCTTTAAGTGGAGAAAGTTCTCTGCCTGGTGTGCGGAAAAGGAGGAGAATCCCTTCTCCTGACAGGTGCAACTTGTACTGCAGTACCTGCTGCATCTGTCACACACCCAGCTGAAATGTAACTCAGTGAGGATACATCTGAGTGCCATAGCCACTCACCACCACCCTATCGAGGGAAGATCCCCCTCAAGCCAGCCCCTGGTCTCTAGGTTCCTCCAGGGCCTCCTGTTATCCAAGCTCCATCTCTGCCCTTCAGCGGCGGAGTGGGACCTCAATGTGGTGCTCTCTTAGCTCACCAAACCACCGTTCAAGCCCCTGGCCACTTGCCACCTGCAGTACTTGTTATGGAAAGTGGCTTTTCTGGTGACCCTTGCGCCCGCTTGAAGAATGAGCAAACTCCAGGCCCTGGTGGCAGATCCACCATATACAAGGTTCTACAAGAACAGTGTAGTGCTTCGCACACACCCCGAATTCCTCCCAAAAGTGGCGTCCCCTTTCAATCTCAACCAAGAGGTGATCCTCCCCACCTTCTTCCTGTGGCCTCACGCCAGCAAGGAGGAACTAGTACTTCATACACTAGATTGCAAATGGGCCTGTCCTATTTACAGTGGACTCGGACCCATCAAAAAGCTTCTCAGCTTTTTGTGTCTTTTGACCCCAGCAGACTGGGGCTCCCCATGACTAACTCTATCCATTTGGGTGGCAGACTGTATTGCTCTTGCCCATGAGCGAGCTGGCCTCTCCCTCGAGCACTGGATCACAGCGCATTGTGTGAAGGTGATGGCCGTATCGGTGGCCAACCTCAACTCATTGCCGGTGACTGAAATCTGCAAGGCTGCCACATGGTCTTCAGTTCATACATTCACATCTCACTACTGCCTGGAGAGAGAGTCCCGTAGGGACAGCGCCTTTGACAAGGCAGTACACTAATATTCTCAGGGTGTAGGTAACTCCTTCCCTCCAACCCTTCTGTGTTCAGGCTCCTGTAGTGAGTGTCGCTAGACACTAGGGTCTTGCAGAGTCTCTCAGTGGGGACTCAACTTCCGCAACTCATGGCTACCTGATTGGTCGCCGCTGGTGCTGTTGTGGTTCAGTCCTCTGCAGCCTGTAGCTAGGGAGTCCCATATGTGAGGACTGACTTCCTGCTTGTTCCTCGAGAAAGTGTAGTTACTCACCTTTAACAGATGTTCTCCAGGGATGGCAGGAATTGGTCCTCACAACCTTCCTTCCTCCCCTGGGAGTTGCCTCCCTATCTTGTTTAAGTTTTTACTGACATCTTAACTCTGTCATCTGACTGAGCAAGATGGCACCCTTGTGCTGGAAGGGGACCATTCTTTGAAAGCTGGGGAAATGCTCCATGCGGGCTCTGTTGGTGCCAACATCACCCATATGTGAGGACTGATTGTTGCTGTCCCTGGAGAGCACCTGTTACAGGTGAGTATCTATGCTTTCCAAGCATATAAATAAAAAAGCATGGATTGCTGTACACAGGTCATCTTTTCCCAAGTGAGGTCTAAGATGTTTGTATTCTTCTCAATTGTAGAATATTCATTTTATGTCACTACTGACTTGTTTGTGCATTGTTGAGAGAATCCAGCTAAACCCATAACATTTTACCTCTTAAGATTCAAAATCTCCCTATCCCGATTTAATCTCTGGACAAGGATACTGCATATGAGATCTCCTGACCCACAGAGTTTATTTTTGCCTTATTTAGTTTTAACTTATTCATAGTTATCAACATTCTACTTTTCTAAACTATGCATTAAAATTTCCAATTGACGAGGACTTCTGGTGACATCACCTTGTCCGATAATCGTGTCCAGAGCCATATTTGTGATTTGTAAATACACTATAAACTGTAGACTATAGTTCCCATTTGTAATCATACCATTCAGTGCTGTTAAGGATTTAAAATTTCTATATAAACCTGTTAAGTTCTTGATCCCTGTAAACTCCCTTGATTCCCAGATAAGGTTGTATAAAAAAAACAACAGATAGGGGGTTAAATGATATTTATTTATTTAATTTATCTAATCGTAAATTCTTGAGCTTGCAGCAGGACTAGGCAGGCGATAAGCAATCCTGCACTTGGCAGTGCTCTAGTGGAAGGTGAATTCTCAGAGCAAGACGCTCGACCTGAGTGCATAATCCTACATCATGATAGTCAAAGGCCTGCAGAGAACCGAGAAAATGGTGACCATGAATGAGAAGTTGCAAGAGCATGTGGGGCAAGGTGCGGCTATGACAGAGGGTCTGCAAAGTGAAGTGCCAGTTCTTGAGCTGCAGACTTTGCGGTTAGCAAAGCAGGATTGACTTTCAGAAATTTAAAAGCTATATTGCTACTTTCCAAGGGATAATTCTGAGCCAGTTTGGAAGTCTTGCATCCTGAACTGTCTGGAATTGGGCACAGGTTGGAGGAGATGGAAAATCAGGATAAATCAATGGCTCTGTTTACAGCCCACTACTATTAATCATTTGTATAGCGCTACAAGGCATACACAGCGCTGTCCTGAGACATCTACGAAATAGTCCCTGCTCATAAGAGCTTACAATCTAGTCAAGACAGATAACATAACAACTGGGGACTAGGATTTATCTAGGGGAATGGTAAGGAAACACATAGGAGGTGAACAGGAGACTAAGGAGATCAGGATCCAAAAACAGTCTCAAAGAAGTGAGTTTTTAGCTGGGATTTGAACAAGCCCACAGATAGAGCCTGACAAACTGATTCAGGTAGTTTAATCCAGGCATAAGGAGCAGCAAGATAGAAAAATGAAAGTCTAAGTTGGAGGAGGTGAAAGTCTGATGCTGGCTGTGAGGGGATCCTGCAGGTGGATGATGATGAAAACTCTGTGACTTTAGTATGGAGAGTTGTACAGGCACATGCTAAAGCTGCTGGTATGGACCTTGAAGTGAGAATTGGCCATGGGATTATATTGCTTTTTTCCATGCGCTCACAACTATAGTATAGTTCTTGAGGGCATTACAGACTCTGAGACTAATTAATTGGGAGGGCCAGGTAATCAAAGTGTATGCAGATTTATCAGCTGCTACCTTGAAAAGGCACAGAGAATTTCAGGATTTTGCCAAGAAATTGAAGCGGGAGCATATCCGTTATCAGTAGCTCTGTCTCTTTGGTATGGCCTTTACAGTATCAGGAACAACTTCTAGAGTTAAAATTATAGAGGAGGTTGTGGCAGTCATACAGCAGGAAGGTATGATGGACTACACTGAAGCAGGATACCATCTCTAAACAGGTGAGCCAAGGGATCATCAGCCAAGTTGCAGTGGATTACAGTACTAAGTGGCTGTGGAAACAATCCTCCAGAGTTCAGCTGGATACAGGGCCTCAAAGGAAATGAGAGACATGAGATTGAATGACGCTTTTAAGATGATCCTATGGCTTGTGTGAGGTTTATATGAGTGGCAGGGGTGCCTAGGGTTGTAGAGGAGTTTAATTGACTCAATTATATGTTTGTGGCTTGCAGGAATAAACGCCTGGGGAGATGTAAAGGTTTGAATATAGAGTGTGGCGCTCAGGAAGGGGGGGTGATGGAGATACTGTCGGTGAGCACTCTGGGTGGGATGCAAGGGATTGAAAAGAGGGAGGATGGGGGAGGGGAAAAGGAATTTGGAGGGGATGGGGTTGGGGTTCAGGGGTTGGGCAGGCTATTTATTATGGGTTTTTCAGAGGAGGGGCAGGTAGAGGGTGTATTGGAGGCGAGCATTGAAACTTGAGATGTAGAATTTGAGCCAGAAGGGAAAGATGGAGTTACGATTAAGAAGCTATTTATAGGACATGGCTTATACATTAGGAATTAACCGTATCATTAAATTGATAATCACACTTATGGAAAGGGAATGAGAGAGGTGCATAAGGTATAGTTATAAAATATGATGGCTCAATTTTTCACTGGAAAAGGACGACTTTTCATCAGTAAACTCATCCTGTTCTTGATTTTTGGTTGATGGGGGCTAATCTGTTGGAGCTGGTGAGTGATGCTAGGATTGGGATTAGAACATGGACAGACCATGCCCCCATGTGGTAAGGGGTCCAGCAGTGGGAGGTGGATGGGGAAGCAATATTAGAAAATAAGATGGCTTTCTTTAGGAGCTTAATGACTAGAACAACGAACAGTGAGGGGTGATATGGGATTGTTTTGAAGGCAGTACTGAGACAAAACTGATAGCTATAGTATCCCAGTGCAGAAAGGAAAAGATCTGATAATAAAGAGTAGTTTAGGCTTAAAAATTATTATCCAGAAAAGGAACATAAAAGGATGAGGCTCCAGGAAGGTTTTTCAGCAATTGAAAGAGACTAGAGTTGAACTGAATAATTTGGAGTTGGAGGATATTTAATTATCAATCACAGAATTTGAAACATTTGCTTTGAATCTGGGAATTGAGCCAGTAGACTTCTCGCACACAAACTAAAGGGACGAGATATAGTGGGTAACGGAGCAATGTATTCATTTTTATGCATAATTCTATCAGTATGATGCCACAATACAGGAAGCTGCTGTTAAATATCTACAGGTTCTGGTGTTGCAGATGCTTTCAGAAAAGGATAGAGAGAGAATAGAATGGGCAATTTCGGCGCAGAAGGTGAGGGCAGCTATTAAATTCCCTTGGTTGATGTAAAATTCTGAGGATCAATGGGTTCTCAGTGGCTTTTTATAAACCTTTTTGTGGATCAGCTAGTAGAGCTCTTTAAACAGCTTAAAGGAATAGGAAAAGGAGAATTATTACTTAACACTCTGTGGTTAGTGGGGATCACAGCCCTTCATAACGAGGGGAAGGATCCCACTTCAAGTGGACTATAAGCTTTTCGCTAAAATATTGGTAAATACATAGGATAAAAAATGTTCTCGTCTGTATGGTGCCAGAAGATCAATCAAGGTATGGGGTATGGTGACCGGCTAAGGACAATATCTAGAACGTGGTAAGCCTGTTTTTGGTGGGCCAAAGAGTAGAAGCAGCCAATAGATGCTGTAAAAGCATTCGATAAAGTTCATTGGCTTTTTTTGTTTGTGGTGCTGCAGAAAGAAAGAAGGTAGATATTTGGATTGGATAAAAGCTATCTATCACTCACCGATGGCATGTCTAAGAATCACTGCTGGATATACAGACTCTTTTCAGTTAGGAAGGGGAACAAGACAGCGTTACCCAGACAGTTCAACCGGTACCGAACCCTTACCGATAGCATCAGCATCGACATCGATGTCTGCTTTGCCGGCACCCAGTCATGCGATGCCTTCTGGTGCCGATACACTGGTACCGATTCCCCCCGGTACCAACTTCGGTTGGTACGGGTATCGGGCTCTTCAAGAGCATCCAGACAGAAGATACTTTGAATCCTCGGAGGACTCGGAGGATTTTGACAGCTCTGCCGGTACCAGGATACTTCTCCCGGAGGAGCCTTCCTCCCCTAAACGTAGGATGTCTCCTCCAGAAGATATCTCCTTTCAGGACTTTATCAGAGAGGTGGCTCGAGGTCTGTCCATTACTGTGGCTCCTGAAATAGAGCCCAGGGCTAAGGAGTTGGAGATTTTACAATATCCCAAAGTTCCTAAGGAGGCAGCTACCCTGCCTATCCATGAGATTTTACATGATCTCATGTTGAGAATGTGGGAGACACCTCTTACCACCTCTCCTCACTCTCGCAGACTGGATACCATGTATCGAGTCCCTCCTTGTCCTGGTTTCCAGAAAACTCAGCTTCCTCACCACTCTATTGTAGTGAAATCAACTATGAGAAGGATCAGGAGTGCAAAGAGGCATGCCTCTAATCCTCCAGGACGTGAGTGTAGAACCTTGGATGCCTTTGGAAGTCGTACTTTCCAGGCTTCCATGCTTTCTGCCAGGATCAGTTCCTATATTTTATATATGGGAATGTTCCTTAAAGAAGTCACAGGAGACTTGGAGATTTTAAGCCCTCTCCTTCCTGATGACAAGAGGCAGGATTTTCTCACACTGGTTAAACATGTCCAGGATGTTTCTAAGTTTCTCAATCGTGCAGCTTTTGACTGTTTTGAGTGCATAAGCAGAACCTCTGCCATTGCCATAGGTGCATGTAGAATTGCCTGGCTCCAGGCATCCGATTTGGAGCTCTGGGTGCAGGACAAACGGGCAATATCCCTTGTACAGGTGAGAACCTATTCGGCAAGAATTGGCAAGAAAAGGCCAATGAGTTGGATGCTGACAACTCCACTTTGGATAGGTTATCCAAATCCACAGCTGATCCTGCGAGAATGGTTTCTTGAAAGATTTCTTTCTTCTCAAAAAAGAAGAGGTTTTATCCCTCTTATTCCCAGCAGGGACGTTCTGCAGGTCAGCCTGCCCGGAAGGGTCAGCAACCACCTAAACAAAGGAAAGCAAAGACTGCTAAACCTCAACCGTCTCAGCAGTCTCAGCCTCCACAAAGCCTTTGACTTTCATCTAGAGAACTTAGCTTTCCTGGCCCTCAATGGACCAGAGCCTTCCATCATTCCAGGAAGGTTGTGTCACTTTGCTGCCAGATGGGGGCAAATAACAGCAGAACATTGGACAGTCTCCATTTATAAAAGAGGGGTACAAGCTTCACTTTCTGTGCATGCCCCCTCCCACAATGGTAAGACAGTTCAATTCTCAGACCTCTCTCATCAACCTGTTAGATCAAGAGGTCACTATGCTTCTTGCCCAAGGGGCACTGTTCCCTCTAAGCTGTGCGTGTGTGCGCGCGCACACACCTTGCCGAGTGAGCGCACATACTTTACAACAGAGCGCACAAAAATTACGGTTCTGATTCTGATAGAAAACAACACAGACATCTTAAAATTCAAAAGTTGTTGTGTATTTATGGTTTTCACAAGTTCTACAATATTTTCTAGTGCAATCGATGTGGTGTACATACTGTATTCTGACGTGTAGTCAAATTTTAAAGTATATAACTCCGAGTGTCGTTATGTGGCGCACAAAATTTAACTTTCCTTCAAAAGCTGCACAGCTGATATTTTATGCGCACACAGCCTACAGAAAATTAGAGGGAACATTGCCAAGGGGCAATAGAAGAAGTACCCATTCATCAACAGGGTACGGGGTTTTACTCCCCCTATTTCCTTATCCCAAAGAAAACAGGGGGGGACAGGCCTATTTTAGACCTCTGAGAATTGAACAAATTCCTGTTCAAAGAGAAATTCAAGATGATTTCTCTGGAAACTCTGCTGCCATACCTTCAGAGTTAGGATTGGCTTTGTTCTCTAGACCTCAAGGATGCGTACACTAATGTCCTCATCTACCCAACTCACAGAAAGTTCCTTCAGTTTCTTTTTCAAGGACAGCACTACCAATACAGGGTGCTTCCATTTGGCCTGGCCTTAGCACCAAGAGTGTTCACGAAATGCATGGCTGTGGTAGCAGCATTTCTCCGCACTCTAGGGATATTCGTCTTCCCCTACTTAGACGACTGGCTCATTCTATCCCCATCAGAGTCAGAGGCCAGGACCTCCCTATTTTGCACAATGCATATCCTTCAGTATTTGAGTCTTGTCATAAACGTCCCAAAATCCAGTCTAACTCCCACTCAGTCTCTCGAATTCATAGGAGCTTTGCTGGATACCAAAAAAGGAAGGGCCTATCTTCCCCAGCCCCGTTGCCTTCGCATGGTGCAGTTATCTTCTCAAGCAATGCTAAAACCTCATCTCACTGCCCGAGAAATGTTACAACTACTAGGCCACATGGCATCTACAGTGCATGTGGTTCCTTATGCTCGCCTCCATATGAGAGCAGCCTAATGGACTTTATCCACTCAATGGACCCAGGCATCAGGGTGCCTGTCAGACAAAATAGTAAACACAAATCGTCGTCTTTTGTCTCTGCAATGGTGGCAGTCCACTCACAACCTGTTGCTGGGGTCCCCATTTCAACAGCCTTTACCCCAAGCAACTCTCACAACAGATGTTCACCAATGGGTTGGAGAACTCATCTGCAAGACCTTTCCACCCAAGGCACTTGGACTCCACAGGAAACTCATCTTCATATCAATCTATTGGAGCTCAGAGCAATCTTCCTTGCTCTTCGAGTGTTCCACACCCTTCTCAGCTACAAAACAGTCCTCATTCAGACAGACAATCAAGTAGCCATGTTCTACGTGAACAAGCAGGGGGGAACAGGCTCTCTGTCGCTTTGCAACGAAGCTTTGTGACTATGGGCCCTCGCCAGAGAGCATCAGATTCATCTCCTGGCAGTGTATCTTCCAGGCATACAAAACTCTTGGGCAGACAGACTCAGTCAAGATCTGCTTCCACACGAATGGACTCTACAGGCAGACCAGGTGGCCAAGATTTTTCAAATTTGGGGATCCCCGGACATAGACCTCTTTGCAAGTCTGTGGAATGCCAAACTTCCCCGGTTCTGTTCCACAATTCCGGCTCAGGGCTCTCAGGCCAGGGATGCTTTTCTCTTTCACTGGGGTCAAGACTTCCTTTATGCCTTTCCACCCATTCCCCTAATTCCCAAAACCCTGTTTTAAAGTTTCAGAGAGACAGAGGGCGTATGATTCTCATAGCTCCACATTGCTTCTACATCTCTCTCAAGCTCCCTCCCTGGAGTTAGGATCTGCACCAGATCTCCTGTCTCAGGAGGACGGAATGTTATGGCATCCCAATCCCCAATCTCTGCATCTCAGAGCTTGGTTGCTGAAGGCTTAGATCTTCATGATCTTAACCTCCCTCGGCAAATAAAGGATGTCCTTTATGCTTCCAGGAAGCCTTCCACAAGACGCTCTTATGCTTTTAAGTGGAAGAGGTTTACCATATGGTGTTCACAGAAGGGTCTTAACCCCCTTGCGATACCTCTGGAATCATTACTGGAGTATCTCCTTAATTTATCCAATGCAGGACTTAAGACTAACTCAGTAAGGGTCCATTTGAGTGCTATTGCAGCTTCTTTCAAGCCTCTAAATGGGCAACCTATTTCCTCCCATCTTCTTATAGCAAGATTTATGAGAGGCCTTCTTCTAACTAAGCCTGCCATTAGTCCACCACCGGAGGCATGGAACTTAAACATGGTTCTTGGTCAGCTCATGAAGCCACCTTTCGAACCCTTAGCTACTACCTCATTGAAATTCCTTTCTTGGAAGGTTATCTTTCTCATTGCAATCACATCAGCACGTCGCATCAGTGAGTTGCAAGCATTAGTGGCTGATCCACCTTATACAAGGTTCCATCATGACAAGGTAGTCCTTAGGACTCATCCACACTTTATGCCAAACGTGGTCTCGCTTTTTCATCTTAACCAAGTGGTCTACCCGCCTGTGTTCTTTCCAAGACCTCATGCATCAAATGCAGAAAGGAATCTTCATACTTTGGACTGTAAAAGAGCTTTCGCCTTTTACTTGCAAAGAACACAGCAACATAGAAAGTCCTCTCAACTCTTTGTTGCTTTTGATTCTTCTCATTTGGGACTTCGTCTCCAAGAGAACACTGTCCAACTGGATTGCACAGTGTATTTCCTTTGCTTATCAGAGTAAGATTCTTCCTCTGGAGGGCCATGTCACAGCTCACAATGTAAGAGCCATGGCAGCTTCAATGGCTCATCTGCACTCTGTGTCTATCGACAACATCTGTCGAGCAGCCACTTGGGCCTCGGTTCATACCTTCACAGCCCATTACTGCTTGGACGAGGACTCCCGCCGGGATGCCTTGTTTGGTCAGTCTGTTCTCCAACACCTGTTCCATACCTAATCAACTCCTACCCACCATCCCTGGGTGGATGCCAGAGATCCATGGGGGGGGAGGTGGAGCCCTTTCACAGGGACACACAACTTCTGGGGTCTCTCCCTGGCATCTAAAGCTAGGGAGTCCCCATATGTAAAGACTACATTCCTGCTTGTTCCTGGAGATAGCATAGATACTCACCTGTAACAGGTGATCTCCGGGAACAGCAGGAATTTAGTTTTCACACCCCACTCACCTCCCCTAGGAGTTGTATATCTCTTTCTCTTTCCCTCTCTCTCTCTTTGTCTCAGCTTTAAACTCAACTGGAGAGAGGCAGTTGGGAAAGGCGGGAAGGCAGCATGCAGGTGCTGTGGGATGCTCCCAAAAGCTTTCTAATTGGACGCTGGGAAGCGTTCCCGCGCAGGCTCCGTCGGTACCGATGATACCCTTATGTGAAGACTAAATTCCTGCTGTTCCCGGAGATCATCTGTTACAGGTGAGTAACTATGCTTTCCCAGTTTATCAATATTCCTTTCAATTCTTTCACATCACCTTTATATAGCATTTCAGGCACAGGTAACTTCCCTACATCTTCAGTGAAGACTGAATTCTTTGCTTCTTTCAGACTCTCTGCTATGGGCCTGTCCTCTTAGTGCCCCTTTTACCCTTCTATCATCTAGTGGTCCAACTGATCCTCTCAAATCTTTTGTTATGAATATACTTGAAAAAGCTTTTATTATGCATTTTTATTTCCATGGCAAGCTTTTTTTTCAAATTCTCTTTGCCTGCCTTATCAATGCCTTGCATCTAACTTGCCAATGCTTGTTGTTTCTGGTGTTCATCATTAGGCTCCTTTTTCCATTTCCTGAAGGTAGTTGTTTTGGCTACAACAGTCTCTCTGACCTCACCTTTAAATCATGCTGGCAGTTTTTTGGACGACTTCCACCTTTCTTAAAGCATGGCATACAGCTGGTCCAGGCTTCCAAGATAATATTTTTATACAACGCCCATGCTTGATATAAATATTTAACCTTTGCAGCTGCTCCTTTTAGTTTTTTCTTTACTGTTTTCCTCATTTTATCATAGTATCCTTTTTGAAAGTTAAAATGTAGTACTTTGGATTTCCTTGCAGTCCTTCCTCCATTTATGAAATGAAACATAATCATGCTTTGATCACTATTGCCAAGTGGCCCCAACACTCTTATCTCTTGCACCAGATCTTGTGTACCACTGAGGATTAGGTCCAAAATGTTTCCTGCAGCATTTTAATCCTGTGTGACTCTATGCCCTCTGTAATAGTGCAACCCCTCCACCAATTTGATCTACTCTATCATTGCGATATAATTTGTACCCAGGTATCAGTGTTGCACTGGTTGTCCTCCTTCCACTAGGTCTCTGAGATACCAATCATATCTAATCTCTCATTTAATACTATACATTCTAACTCTCCCATCTTATTTTTTAGACTTCTAGCATTTGCATAGAAGCATTTTAGAGGTTGTATTTTATTCATATTAATCTGGTTATCGGTAGGCAGGGGTAATTTGGAATCTTTAAGCTCTATCTGCTCTGTACCTAAGGGCATTTGGGTTACTTTTGTCTTTATTGGAACCTCTCTGTCGATATGCATTTACTTCAAATCTTTTGCTAGTATCCTTCACGGATGCATCTTTCTTAACCATGCACTATTGGGCGACTGTCGGCTTTCCCCTATTATCTAGTTTTAAACCTGCTCTATCTCCTTTTTAAAGGTAAATTCCAGCAGCCTGGTTCCATCCCGGTTAAGGTGGAGCCCATCCCTTCGGAAAAGTTCCTCCTTACCACATAATGTTTCCCATTTCCTAATAAATGCAAAACCCTCTTCTTTGCACCATCATTTCATCCACGCATTGAGACTCTGGAGCTCTGCCTTCCTTTTGTGTCCTGTGCATGGAATAAGAAGCATGTCTGCGAATGCTATCCTGGAAATTATGGATTTTAATTTTCTACCTAAAAGCCTAAATTTGGCCTCCAGAACATGCACCAAGACAGCAGACTCCTCCCCAGCGCTATCTAACACCTTGTCTAGGTGGTGTGTGAGGTCTGCTACCTTCGCACCAGGCAAGCATGTTACCAGGTGATCCTCATGTCCACCACCACCAGCTATCTACATGTCTAATGATCGAATCACCAATTATAACAGCCGTCCTAACCATCCCCTCATGGCTATATGGCCCAGGAGAAACCTCCTCTGTGCGAGAGGGTTTTACATTACCTGGAGGGACAGGTCCTAGCTACAGGATCACTCCCTGCACACCAGGGTGATTCTCTCCTGTCATGTGATCTCTCTCCTCCATGGCAACAGGGAGGCTGCCAGACTGGAGGTGGGACTTCAGTACTACATCCTTGTATAGTAGGTCTTGACTATATACCTCTGTCTTCCTTATGTCCTCCAAGTCTGCTACTCTAGCCTCCAGAGATCAGACTTGTTCCCTGAGAACAAAGAGCTCCTTGCACCTAGTGCACAAATAAGACCCCTCACCAAATGGGAGAAAATCATACATGTGAAACTCGATGCAAAAGACTGGAAAAAAATCTATCTTGCTGCTGGACTGCTGTCTGCATCTTAGTTTTAAGGTTTTGTTCAGATATTAAAGTTGTTTACTTGCTTAGATTTGTTGGGGATACTTATACAGCTATATCTTTTATGTTAAATGGACTTTGTTCACCTCAAGAATAATAATCTCAGCTCTTTAACAAATATATTCCTGATGAGGATAACCATGGGCACCTTCCCCCCTCCCCCCTTTAATAGTTATACGAGCCTATAAAACTAAGATTATTGATGGGAGGGAGGGAAAGAAGACTTAAAAGCTGACTTGCTACACAGTGCACTTTATCTTTGACCTGTGCTTTTAAGGTAAAGTCTTACCAATTTCCTGGGTAATTCACACAGCCCTTGGTTTGATAGGGGCAATTTGAAAAGCCCTTTCTTTGATCTATCACTTGCCTTTAACACCTGTTTAAAACAACTTCACGGATCTCTTGCCTTCTAACTGGAAGGCCTCTTTTTTGAGATGTGGCAATCAGAATTGCACACAATATTTAAGGTGCGATCGCACCATGGAACAATACGGAAGCAACATGATATTCTTTGTTTTATTTTCCATTCCTTTCGTAATGATTCCTAACATTAGAAGATTTCAGTGAATTGTCTACAATTGCACTCTGATCCTTTTCTTGGGTGGCGATTTCTAATGTGGCGCCTAGCATTGTGTATCTGTAGATTGAGTTTTTCGTCCCTACATGCATCACTTTGCACTTTGTCTATGTTAAATTTCATCTGCCATTTGGATTTCCAGTCTCACAAGGTCCTTATTCAGTCTTTCACAATCTATGTGCAATTTAACAACTCTGAATAATTTAGGGGCATGTTTACTAAAGGTTAATGCGTGTTAAGTGTTGTCACTGCCCATTCATTTCTATGGGCCATTGTAGCACTTAACCTGTGTTAACCTTTAGTAAACATGCCCCTTAGTGTCATCTGCAAATTTGATCACCTTGCTTGTTCCCAATTCCAGATAATTTATAAATGTGTTTAAAAAGTGTCCATTCCCAATACAAATCCCTGGGATACTCCATTATTAACCTGCCTTACTTGAGAAAATTGACCATTTATCACTGTTTTCTTTCAACCAGTTTCCAATTCATAATAGGGCCTTGCCGCCTATGCCATAATTCTTTTCATTTTCTTCAGGACTCTGATGTGAAACTTTGTCACATGCTTTCTGAAAGCCAAAATATACTGTTTCAACTGGTGCACCTTTAGCCACATGTTTATTCATATTAAGCCTTCAAAGAAATAGAGCAGATTGGTGAGGGAAGACTTCCTTTTGGTTAAATCCATGTTGACTTTTCCCATTAAGCCTTATTTATTTATTTAACTTTTCTTATACACCGCGCTATTAAGATCAGTGCGGTGTACATTCATAACATAACATACTACAGTGCAGCAAGCCGCATTGTATTTACAATAAACAGGGTAATAAACTTGGATATAACTGGGGAAAACTATCTACAGTTCATATACATTGGTACATACATTCCTAAATCTAGGCAATTTGGATGGGGGGCAATCACGCTGGCTAACCATTTTCTTGCTGGATATGTAAGTTGGGGAGGTTTGGGTGGGTAGAAGGAGTGCTTATTACCTGCTTTCCATGATTAGTTTCAGGGTAGAATCACAAGAACAAATGATGTTTCAGCGCTTTTCTGAATAGGGTCAAGTTCGTGATGATTCGAATATCTGTGGGGAGGGCATTCCAGGCTCTGGGCGCGTATATCGTGAAGGCTCTATTGGCTGTTGCCTTTGTGCATTTTGTCAATGCTTTAGGGACCTCTAATGAGTTTGTCATTGTGGATCTTCTGTTTCTATTATCCGGTAATCTGTGAATCATCTTGCTGATGGGCGTGGAGGGGTGATTATTTAGTGCTTTGAAGGTCAGGACTAGAATCTTGTAATGGATCCTAGCCTGTACAGGTAACCAGTGGAGTTTCATCAAAACTGGCGTTATGTGGTCCGTCCTTGCTACTCCTGCTAGAACTCTCGCGGCTGAGTTCATCACAAGCTGGAGCGGACTTAGCGTTGCCTGTGGGAGTCCTTGAAGGATTACATTGGCAAAGTCCAGGTGTGGGATAACTAAGGCTTGGTAGATCGTTCGGTAGTCGGCGAGGTCAAGCAGAGGTCGTAGGTGTCGTAATGTACGTATCTTATTGTATATTGCTTTCACAGTGTTTCCTATATGAGTTTTCATGTCCAACCGTTGGTCAAGTGTAATGCCTAGGTAGCGGATTGTGGTTTTAGTTTTCAGTTCGGCATTGTTGACTTGTCCTCCTCATCACGGGGAACCAGGATTTTACCCCACCACCTTCAATACATCTGTCCCTTTGTCCAGTAATTTTGTTCTTAATAGTTTTCACCATTTTGCCTGCACTGATATTAGGTTACTGGTCTGTAGGTCCCTGGATCACCTTGGAGCCTTTTTTGAAAATAGGCATTAACTTTGGCCACACTCCAATCTTCTGGTCCCATAGACTACTTTAATGATAGGTTAAAAATCACTAATAGTAGCTCTGTAGTTTTAGCTTTGAGTTCTCTCAGCGCTCTTAGATGCATACCATAAAGTCCAGGTGATTTGCTGCCTTTTAGTTATAAATTTGTTTTAATACAAGACTCTTGACTTTGCTGCTGTATCTGTATTTCCTCTTCTCCTTCTGGTCTCTTGGGGATGGCAGAAATCCAAATTATGCCCCCCCCCCCCCCCCCCCCAGAAGCAACAATTTTAAAGGGTCCTCCAGAGTAGCTGAAGTCCAGAAGATATGGGAGCAGCTGCATCCAGGTTCACTGAAATTTCATCCAGCTCTTCTGACTGTTAAATGCCTTTTTGCCATGGGGGTAGCTTCCTCACATTTTTCTCAGTAAAGACCAAAGCAAAGAATTTGTTTAATCTGTCAGCTACAGCTTTGTCCTCTGAGTGCCCCTTTTACTCTTTGATCATCTAGTGGTCCAAATGACTCCCTCCTCAGCCTTTTGCTTTGTTCATACCTGAAAAAGTTTGTGTGTGTGTTTGTATCTATGGCAAACTTCTTTTCAAATTCTCTTTTGCGTTCCTCATTAGTGTCTTGCATTTAACTTGCCAGTGCTTATGCTGTTTTCTATTTTCTTCATTTGGTTCCTTTTTTCCATTTTTTGAAAAATGTTTTTGGCTCTAATAGCTTCTTTCACCTTACCGTTTAACCATGTTTGCTATCATTTGACCTTTCTTCTGCCTTAATGCATGGGATACATCTGGTCTGGGCTCCAAGATTGTATTTTTAAATAAGGTCTATATCTGATGTGAACTCTTAACTATAAGGAGCAGTTGCAAAGATCTTTTTTTCTAACCATTTTCCTCATTTTATCATAGTTGCCCACACAGTAGATTTCCTTTGCATTCATACTGTAGTTATTGTGTCAGATGTGATCATAATTGTGAGTGGTCCCTACACGGTTAGCTCTTGTTGCAAATTCTGTGTTCCACAAAGAACTAAATCTAAAATAGCTCTTTCTCTAGTCTGTTCCTGAATTAGCTGCTCCATGAAGCAGTCATTTATTTCATCTAGGAATTTTACTTGGGGTACTTGAAATCGCCCATTATTATCCTGTTACCAATTTTGCTAGCTTCCCTAATTTCTGGTAACATTTCATCATCTTTCTGTCATTTTCTCTAAGGGATAGTAGTAAACCTTTACCACTATTTTCTTCCCCATCACACATGGAACTTCAGTCTATAAGGATTCGGTAGTACATTTTGTTTCCTGCAGAACTTTTATTTAGACTGGAATGGATAGAAAGTAAAGCAATGGGTGGAAATAACATAATGGCATGCTACCTAGCATACATTGTTCTGTTTGCCATGGCTTGGCCTAGCTACCCAATAAGTAACCCATTCAGAAAACTTATTAAATATAGGTCAGAAGGTTAAGAAACTTATAGTGGACAGAATGACCTTTTTTCAGACAACCCCTCCCCATAATTAAACTTAAGCATTTTAACTCCCCATATGGAATAGAGTTTATGATGAGTGAGAATGGGCAGGACTGAAGACCTGGAACAGTTTGTAAATTCAGGGATGATTATGGGATACGGTGAACTAGTGGAGGGAGTATTAGCTAGACTTTTATACTGTATAGGCAAGTGAGCCATTTGCTCAGGACCAGGGCTTTCTGGGATTATTTGTTGGAAGAAATGCCCCTAGAGAAAGTGCTCTTCTGGTATTGCCAATGGAGAGATATCATGTCTCTATAAAGCACCGTTCCCTGCTGTGAATGGGACTTTGAAGGTTTTTGAGAACTGGGGGACATTTAAATTTAGTGTTTGCTGCAGAGTTCTCACAACAGGCCTGTATAAGATTCTTTAAAGGGTCCCTCTCTAGTAACATTAAGTAAAATGTCTGAGGACACTTTAGGGCAGTGGTGGTGTCAATATAGTTGTCGTGGCAGCAGAGCGCAGACAACCCAATAATACCAGGAGTCAGTTCAGAAGGTCCAAATCATTTATTTGTGCACAAGACTCAAGCAGAATCACATTCAAAATGGCTGAGCAATGGTTTCTAGCAAAACAACAACTTTTATAGCTTTCTTTCTCATTCTAGACATAGGCAAACTTTTCATTGGCCCCGGTAACCCTCCTTACACCTTCTATTGGTCCGGTACCGTTACGTAGCTATCCAATGGGGACCTTGGTCTGGGCTCAGCACCTGGTTGCCCCCCTTACAGTCCCAATTACAATGGTCAGTTCACCAACTTTGTTACTTTTCTCCTCCAAGGTCGCTATCCAGCTGGAATATGTGGGAAAGCAGGGCACTGTAACCTTTCTCTCAACAGAGTTAATTAATTCCATAGAAGCTGCACACATTTTATCAGTGTTAATTAAAATGGTTTACTGTCTTCTCTGAGTTTCGTTTCTGCTCAGCTAGGTTCATTTAAGCTGAATTAAGTTTCAGTTCTATGGAGGCAATATTGGGGGGGGGAATTTTCACTCCTCAGGGCCTAACCACAGGCTTCATTTGCAGGTCAAGCTGCTTAGGCCTGCCTGCCTTCATTCAGCGTGGATCATAGGCCTTCGCCTACCACATTCCCCCCTTTGATTAATCTCACCCGAATGCTAATAAGGCATGAGATGTAAATCACTTTCCTACACAGGAATAGGGTTCTTACCAATGGTTCCGGGGGTGGGGTGCCATAAAGCTAAAATCTTAGTAGCAGTTTTCCGTTCTACAGTATTTTCAATCACACTATTAATAGACCGCATGCAACAAGGGATTATACATGGTAACAATAGAAACAATCCTACAATCACTAGGATTATCATAAAGAAAGTGGTAAGTCCCCCTAATCTAGAGAAGATAGATTCAAACCAGTTAGGTATTCTAAACCCATGCCAGGTTTGAACTGGCACATAAGCTTGTTTTCGCATATTTTCAGCAATATCTTCGACTACTTGACCTTTATCATCGATTTTCAAACAACAATTGGTTAAATTCAATTTCCCACATACCCCTCCTTCAGCTGCTAGTAAATAATCTAGGGCCAGGCGATTCTGATATATTGCAGTGCGCATTTGTGTGCTTTGTCTAGCTAGAAGTGTGAGTGCTTGGCTAGTTTCATTAGTGATTAGTTCAACTACGGCTTGTAAACGTATAATGCGATTTATCATATAAACAGGGGTCCGATAGCCCCTCATGCCATCTTCATTCCAAGTGGCAGGTCCATAATAGGCAATAATCCTCTCAGGTGGCCAATCTTCCCCATCCCACTTCTGCCACTTGCCTATCTGGTGAGCTGCTCTTTTCTGTCTCCTAGTGTATACTGGGTATCCTAATTGCTCTCCGTGTTCTGTAGGTAACAAAAAGAAAGAAGGTCGAATGGTTCCTAAGACACATGCTCCTCCCCAGTGGAGAGGGAGTCGGGCATATGCTCGGGTTCCACAGATCCAATACAAGCCAGGTGGGGCTTGCCAAGCATGGGGTTGGGTGAGATTTGTCCATAGATCAGCAAGTTCAGGAAATTTTGCTAAGGGATTGGTGGGTTCAGATTCATTAACTCCTGACCACCAAGACGTCTGCTTCGTAGTGTCATTATAGAACTTCTGGCTGAGACAGACCAGCTGTCCCACCTGCAAGGTGAACTGGGGTCCAGTTCGAGCATAACACAGACGTCCAACTATTGAGTGTGCTAAGACCCATTCACTGGTGGTCTTATGCAATTCAGTGTGATTGTAAGTTATTGAGTAATTCAATTCTTGGGCCTCCCAGGGCCATTGATCACCCATCTTAGTTCCACCACAAAAATAGCAATCTGAAATATGTAGACTGGAGACTACTGCTCCTGCTAACTCTAGAAACAAATTCTGGGAAGGGTGAGGGATATCAAACTTATTTATATGCATAGTCTCATAGAAAGTGTTATGTATATGGTATCGTGATGAGCGATGGGCTTGGGTATTCAATCTTATATATACAATGGTTCCTGGATCTGATCCAGAACCTGCAATTCGTAAGCCAAACTTATACCCTTGTTTCCATGCGCTAGGATTGGCTATGAACAATTCTAATGGGTTACAAGCACCTTTCTTACAGTGTTTTTCTATATCCCTCACATATGGCTTGGTTAAGGCAGCCATTCGATTGTCTCTGGTATTCTCTACCATACCAGTTTTCCATGTGGCATAGAAAACACATTCCCACTTTGGGCAATAATAGTCTGCAATGGGGGCTGTACTATATTCATTGGCTAGAGCTCGTTTACCTGTACATTCTCCCCATCCAGTCGTTCCTTCTGGACACACATACTTATCATTAAGAGCATAAGTTTTCTCCCAATTGGCACATTTGGAACGACTATCTCTATTAATAGCATCACAAGCATCAAAATACAATACAGCATACTTCGTAGGGTCGGTGAGTGGGGAGGGTAGCATTAAGTAAAGCTCCATCTGCATCATTCCATCATATTTCCAAAGTATAATAAGATGGGTTCTGATGCGTGTTATAGCAAACTTTAGTATTTCCTTTAGTACAAACATTTAGTTCAGTGGTGTTATAAATACACCGGCTTACCGTACCAGTACAGATATAGTAAGAATGGTAAAGCAGAGTCTGAGTTACTTTCATACCAGTCCGAGTGGAAGTAATGCAGGCAGTACATGGGGGTAAAGCAAGAACAAGTTCATAACTCCCCATGCAAGCAACCAGAACCAAATAGAAACAAAGATGCATGTTGATTGTAGTCCTTCTGGGTCTCCGCTGGAAAATCTTGACCACGACGTCGTCGTCGTCTTGGCACGATGCTGACCCGTTTGCTAATAAAACAATTCAACGGGTGTCGATGTTGATTGAAGATCCTCAAATGTCCTGCTGTGGTGCCAGCTTATCAATTACAGCTGGCCTGACGAAAGTCTATGGAACAAATGTCTTTGCTGTATGAGAAACAGCAATCCTCTTCAAAAGACTTGGCTGCTGTAGGACACTGCAATTCATAGGTGTCCTTAATGAGTTCTAGGTTGCTGGCTGCCTCCGTAGGGTGAGACGCAAAGGGATGTCAGGATGTGGCTCTGCTGTCCACTGGTCCTGATCTGGAACTGCTGCTGGCTTGACTCTGCTGTGGTGGATCCAGGAATCTATTTCTGCTACCTTTACTGCAGTCGGGGTAGACAGGATGACGGTATAAGGCCCCTTCCAATGCGGTTCCAACGGTGTCTTCTTCCAATCTTTGACCCACACCGAGGTACCAGGCTTGTAGGGGTGCAATGGCTCTGTCAAATTGATGGGCAACTGGTCCTGTATCCACGTATGGAGAGTCTGCAGAACAGAACTAAGAGCTAGAAGTTCTTGTCTGGTTATTTCTGAACCTATCTGTGACAAACTACCTTTCACACCCTGGACTATTGGTGGAGGTTTGCCATACATAACTTCGAAAGGGGAAAATCCTGATGATTTCACGGGGGCTGAGCGTATTCTAAGTAAGGCTATGGGGAGAACCTGGAGCCACTTCAGGTGGGTCTCCTGACATAGCTTGGATATCTGAGATTTCAAAGTTCGATTCATTCGCTCAACTTTCCCTGAACTCTGAGGTCTATACGCTGTGTGTAACTTCCATTGTATCTGCAAAGCACTTGCTAACTGTTGAGTAATCTGTGATACTAATGAGGGCCCATTGTCTGACCCTATTACTGCTGGGATTCCAAATCTGGGGATAATTTCTCTCAGCAACGCTTTGGTTACTTCTCGAGCTTTCTCAGTTCTGGTGGGAAAGGCCTCTACCCACCCAGAGAAGGTACAGACTAATACTAACATATAGCGGTATCCGCCAGACTTTGGCATTTCGTTAAAGTCTATCTGCAGGTGGTACATGGGAGTAACACCTCCTGACTGAACTCGGGGTGGTGGCGTGGGACCCTGTTTGGCATTATTCTTGGCACAAATCAGACATTGGCGAGCCACTGAGGCTGACAGGGCTCCCAATGAAGTGATACAAAATGTGGTCTAAGTGCTTTTTCCATAGCACTCTTCCCATAGTGCGTAGCTTGGTGGAAGGCTTTGACAAAAGCTGCTCCCAAGAGTTCAGGAATCACTATTCGTCCTGGAGGTTGACTGCCCTCTGGCGGTGGCAGTTCAATCCATCCATCTTTCAGTACTCCTTCTTGGTTACAGTAGTAATCCAATTCGTTGGTGGTATATCGTGGTGTCCATAGATTAAGAGGTACTGGAAACAATGCTGCTTGTATTGGTGTGGCCTGTGGTGAAATTTGGCCTGTTATGGCTGCTTTTCGTGCCGAAGCATCAGCGAATCTGTTTCCTTGGGCCACTTCTCCTTTTCCTGTTTGGTGTCCTCTACAATGTATGACGGCCGCACGTGTAGGGGCCCATACTGCATCTAATAACATCAATATTTCTGGGCCGTATTTGACTGATTTGCCTCCTGACGTAATGAGCCCTCGTTCTTTGTAGAGAGCTCCATGTGCATGCAAAGTGGTGAAGGCATATTTCGAGTCGGTGTATACATTCAACAAAAGTTCCGCACCCAATACTAGGGCTCTGGTGAGTGCTATCAACTCTGCTTTCTGTGCTGATGTGCCTGATGCAAGGGCTGATGATTCAATGACTTCATCCCGGGTGACTACTGCATACCCGGCACAGCGTCGTCCATTGATGATGAGGCTGCTTCCATCCACGAAATAAGTCTGGTCAGGATTCTCTAGGGGCACATCTGTCAGATCAGGTCGACTTGAGAATACAGTATCCATGACCTCTATACAGTCATGCTCTGGAGGGTCTTTGCTGATTGGTATCAGTGTAGCTGGGTTCAAGGCATGGCTCACTTCCAATTGTATTTGTGGATTTTCACATAACATGCTTTGGTATTTCAGCATTCGAGAATTGGTGAACCAATGATTTGCTTTCTGTTCCATAAGGGCAAGTACCGCATGTGGTACGGTAACACGTAGATTCTATCCTAAGGTGAGTTTGTCTGCTTCACTCACTAATAATGCTGTGGCTGCGACTGCTCTTAAACATGGTGGCCACCCTTTGGCCACAGTATCCAATTGTTTCGATAGGTATGCTACGGGTCTCTCCCAATGTCCCAATTTCTAAGTCAACATGCCTAGAGCATTTCCTTGCACCTCATGTACAAATAGATGGAATGGCTTGTGGACATCTGGCAACCCGAGCGCTGGTGACGACATCAATTCTTCCTTCAGGGTCTTGAAAGTGGTGTCTTGTTCAGGTCCCCACTCGAGTGGCGACTTTTCTTCTCCCTTGGTGGCTTCATATAGTGGTTTGGCAATCTGAGCAAAGTTGGGTATCCATATCCGGCAGTATCCTGCTGCTCCCAGAAAGGCTCTGACTTGCTTTCTGGTAATTGGGGTTGGGATACTGCACACGGCTTCTTTTCTCTCGCATCCCAACTGTCGGCTTCCTTTGGTTAGACGGAAGCCCAAGTATTTTACTTCTTTTTGGCATAGCTGTGCTTTTGCTCTGGAGTCTTTATATCCAGCTTCATCCAATAGTTGCAAGAGGTCAGTAGTGGCTTGTATACATTCACTTTTCGATGTGGCAGCTACCAGTAGGTCATCCACATATTGGAGGAGTACTCTTCTCTCAGGGGCCACTGGGTAGCTTGAAAGATCTTGGTTTAGTGCAGCACTGAAAATGGTGGGTGAATTCTTGAATCCTTGAGGTAATTGTGTCCAAGTGAGTTGGCCCCGTCTCCCTGAGACAGGGTCCTGCCATTCAAAGGCAAACAGCAGTTGGCTAATTGGGGCTAATCTTATGCATAAAAATGCATCTTTCAAATCCAAAACATTAAAATGAGTAGCTTCAGCAGGAATCAATCCTAGGAGTGTGTAAGGATTCGGCACAACTGGATGTATGGTCTCAACTGCTTCATTCACTCTCCTTAAATCTTGCACTGGGTAGTAGTCACCTGTCCCAGGCTTCTTCACTGGCAGGAGAGGAATGTTCCATGGTGACTGACAAACTTTGAGTAGGCCATACTCCAGCAGCCTTAGCAAATGGCGATGGATGCCTTTAATTGCTGCTCTTGGAAGTGGATATTGCTTGATGTGTACTGGCTGTACACTAGGCTTGAGGTTCACAATTATTGGAGCTATATGTTTGGCCAGGCCTGGTGGATTGCCCTCTGCCCATACTCCAGGAGGGGCATCAATGCTTTTCAAAGTAGGTTCAAAATAGGTATCAATGATTGGCTCAGTACTTGGCTCGGTACTATAATATCTCCATTCTTCTTCTCGTGGAACAGTAAGTAACATCAGTCCAGCAGGTTTTGACTGGGAATTTACTGTCATTTGCATCTCTCCTTTCTCAGTAAAGGATATTTGGGCCTGCAGTTTGGCTAGCATATCTCGTCCCAGTAATGGCACTGGGCACTCAGGCATGTAAAGGAATTGGTGCGTTATTTGCTGTCCTCCTAAAGTACATACATATACGATTTTGAAGAAAAGACTTTGTAGCTTTAGCGCCAGTCGCTCCTACAATGGTGACTGCTCTTGTAGAAAAAGGGGCTATTTGTTTATCTACTACAGAATGTTCTGCTCCAGTATCAACCATAAAGTCCATGAATTGGTCTCCTATTTGTATACTGACCATAGGCTCCTGGAGACCTAAAGCGAATTCGGAGCCCGGTCTGTCCTAATCTGCTTCATCCAGATCATAGGCCGTGGCGGCTGCCACTCCCTGGATGGCCTCTGTGCGTTCGCGTTGAGATTGTTCTCTATTGGTTCCTCTACGATTTTGGGGCCGGCCTCTCTCTCTTTCCCTCCAAGGGGCGTGTTCCCCCTTCATCCTGAGAGGCTTCTTCGAGTCGCGGGCATGCACTTCTCCAATGTCCTTCCTCCCTGCAATAAGCGCATTGGTTCGTGCCTAATGGGGGCCGGTCATCTCCTCGGCCCCGCCCTCTTCCTCTGCTCCTTCGACTAGGGACACCTCCCCTTTTCTGTTCCACTATGGCCGCAGCCAAAAAATCTGGTTTCTTCATCCTTCGATCACTTTCTCTCTGTCTTTCATTATCACGATTCACATACACTTTATGAGCGACTTCTAGTAACTGTGTTGCATTCATGCCCGCAAACACTTCTAATTTCTGTAGCTTACGTCTAATATCTGGTTGTGACTGGTTCACAAAAGCAGAATTCACCATGCATAAGCTTCCTGGTGCATCTGGGTAGTAGGGAGTGTACATCCTATACGCTTCAGTCAATCTTTCATAAAATACTGCAGGGCTCTCATCTATGCCCTGATTAACTTCGGTCACTTTAGAGAGATTCATGGCTTTCTGACCCCCCTTTCTCAGACCTTGCATGAGGCCTTGGTGGAACCGTGACAGGGCTCTGGATCCTAATTCAGTATTTGGATCCCATTTGGGGTCTTCGTTAGGGAATTCTTTCTGAGCTGCTTCGCGATTGTCTATTCCTGCTCTTCCAACTCCCTCTGCTACAGGATTATCTGCTAGCCAGTCGATAGCTGCTCGCTTAATTCGTGTCCGCTCCTCAGTGGTGAATAAAGTAGACAGGAGCTGACGGCAATCTGCCCAAGTGGGTTGGTGAGTTTCCATAATTGTATGCATTAATTCTGTTAACTCTTGGGGCTTATTAGTGTAAGAAGCATAATGCATTTTCCAATTCAACAAATCAGCAGTGGAGAAAGGCACATATACTAGACTCAGGGGTCCCGCTACTATCTGGTCATGCTCATCTCGCACGGGTAGTCCCGGGACTTGCCGTAGTGGCAGCATTTTCTTAACAGACGTTTTCTGTAACCTCACAAAAACTTTCTTAGCAATGGGTTTCTTGTGCACAGCGCGTTTGGCGTGGGGTGCTTCACTCGCTACGGGTGAGCTTACGCTGGCCACTGATACTACACTATCTGTGTCGCCCTGAGAGGACTCTTCCTCTTCTTCTGACTCAGCCTTTTCCTGATCCTCAGGCGTGCCTGAATCCTCATCAAGAGGGGGATCCTCTACTTGCTCTTCCGGGTGTGGTTCCGGAGTTGGGTCTCGCTGTCGCTGCGGGACTGCCGCAGGACGCGGGGGTACTTTTACTGGATGCTGGGCTCGGGGCTGTCTAGTTACAACTCCCGGGGACTCAGGATCTACCAGAATAGGTTTCTGACTAGATTTCTCAGCTGTCCCTGCCTTCGGGGTCTGATCTGTCAGTGCTAATAATATCCTGCACTGCTCTTCATAGCAACGCTTCGCCCAAGGGGGCGGATTCTCACAAATACTTAACCAAGAGTCTATATAAGGGTACTGATCAGGGTGCGCTACTCGCACCTTCTGATGAACTGATCGAATAATTCCTAGGCTAAATGTGCCATCTCGCGGCCACAGGGGGTCTATGATGGGCCACTCCCTAGTACACAAAAGCTGCAATCGTGAGGCAGTCATTTTCACTCCATAATCTCCTGAATATCCTTTATTAAAATACTTGATCATACATTCTAACGGAGTGTACCTAGTAGACCCCGCCCCTCCCATATCGATGTGTGCGCGCAACAACAAACAGAAGGGAAAAGGAGGGCGGACCGTGGGTAAGGGGTCCTCACGGCCCTAGAAACATTTAGGGGAAACAAGTAACAAGACAAGACGACGGTCGCTTCCTCCTTTTTACGACCTGGACGCGGTCGCCCGGCCAGGAAATGCGTTACTCAGGAGTCCGCCTTCGCTTGGTCCGTGCTGCCAGACCTCTCATTCACACTTCATTCACACAATCATGCTAGCAACGTATCCCAAAAATAGCCCAATCCTGTCTCTTCTGACTAGGCTATATCAAATTCCAAATCAAAAAGACGGTGGTTTCACCCCGCGCATACTCATGCAGGGTTAATCGGACCGTCTTGAGAGTTGATCAGGCTCTCTTACCAATATCAAATTCCAAAGTTTCAAAGTTCAAACAGTTCTGCTCTGACTCAGCTGTCTAGTCAAATCAAAACTATACTCACCGGATCCGGTTCCCGCTCCCAAGCAAGCGCATGAGTTGGACCTCGGACTCCCCCCACGGGTTCGAGGTGTTGGCTCCAACCAGGTCCGGCACCCGCCGAGGCCTGGCCCAACTCCCTCCGATACAACTGGACCGGTGGCGCCTGGGAGCCGAGCCCACGTCGGGAGGGCACGATCCCGGCAGGACCAAACTTGTAGAGGTGGAAAGTCGTGGTATATTGCCCTGTATACCCTCTATTACCACACCTTCCTGGCCAACGCACCAAGAATATGTAGCAGCAGAGCGCAGACAACCCAATAATACCAGGAGTCAGTTCAGAAGGTCCAAATCATTTATTTGTGCACAAGACTCAAGCAGAATCACATTCAAAATGGCTGAGCAATGGTTTCTAGCAAAACAACAACTTTTATAGCTTTCTTTCTCATTCTAGACATAGGCAAACTTTTCATTGGCCCCGGTAACCCTCCTTACACCTTCTATTGGTCCCGGTACCGTTACGTAGCTATCCAATGGGGACCTTGGTCTGGGCTCAGCACCTGGTTGCCCCCCTTACAGTCCCAATTACAATGGTCAGTTCACCAACTTTGTTACTTTTCTCCTCCAAGGTCGCTATCCAGCTGGAATATGTGGGAAAGCAGGGCACTGTAACCTTTCTCTCAACAGAGTTAATTAATTCCATAGAAGCTGCACACATTTTATCAGTGTTAATTAAAATGGTTTACTGTCTTCTCTGAGTTTCGTTTCTGCTCAGCTAGGTTCATTTAAGCTGAATTAAGTTTCAGTTCTATGGAGGCAATATTGGGGGGGGGGAAATTTTCACTCCTCAGGGCCTAACCACAGGCTTCATTTGCAGGGCAAGCTGCTTAGGCCTGCCTGCCTTCATTCAGCGTGGATCATAGTCCTTCGCCTACCACAGTGGAGCTTTAAACCATATTTGGTCTTGTCAAAACTTGCAGTCCTATTGGGGGTGATTATTCTGATTGATTCCAGAGGTGTTGGAGTTGAGTTATACATGTTAATTGGTCTAAGATGGGTGAATAAGAATGCAGTATGATTGATTTGTATTATATGTATTGTGGCTCTGGATGGCAATGGGTAAGCTTTGCAACAGGCAGAGCCACCAACTAAGGAATAGGGTTGTAGGAAAAATTAACTTTGTATGTGCCGTGGTCCAACTGACTACATTGGTACAGAATACTTTCTTGGGATATGGGCTCTTTTGAGAAATGGATAGAAGGGAACAACTGATTCCTTTGCAATAAGGTTTCCTAAAACATTTTTAAGTTGGATTGTATAATAGTGCTTTGCTTACGGACTTACAGCTTGATGCAGCAATCTGCATAATGCTCTAGCATAGCATTTTGTTAGTATTTCCCATGCTAGTCTTGCTCCCTGATGCAGAAAGCAAGCTAGCACAAGAAAATCACAAGCTAAACCACTGCGCATGCAGAAGAATACATTTTTAATTGCTCCTGGTGTTAAATATAAAAAACCTTCATGCAGTTTTTGACACTTCTATTAGAGCTGTGTCTTTATGCTAGCTTTGGTCAGGTGTATAGGATGCAGCAGAGAGCAAAAGTATCATCTGAGGTGGTTTGACTCTTCACCTCAGATGGATATTGCAAGGCAGACCCTCCTCCCAATTGCATGTTCCCAGCCCTCCAACCCTGACATCACCAAAATATCGTTTGTGACCTGGTGGCCCCTACCCTGAATCTTAAAAAAAAAAAAAAAAGAGCCGCTTGTGGCCCAGTGAGGCCTCACCGTGATCCAGTCCCCCCTCCAGTACCTTAATCATTGGGTAACAAGAGTGATGCCAATATATTCCTGCCTCTGTCTTGGAAAATAGCAATGCCTGACCCCATGCAGTGCATTATGTGATGCAGTAGGCAGGGTCAGTCTGCCATAGAAGGCAAAAATTGGATGGGATGCACAGCTTGGGGTCAACAGACTGACAGACACCACACTGTGGATGCACTGTATGGGGCCAGGCACCACCATTTTCCAAGATAGCAAGACAGGGAAAGGATGTTGTAGGAATTGTTCCTATCCCCAATGGTTAGGGTATGGGGGGGATGGGACTAGGGGCCACCGATACACCAGGGAGCTGCTAATTTCAAGGTTTGGGAGTGTAGGGGGTATGTGCCACAGGACCACCAGAGAGCTTTTTAGTTTCAGGGGCGGGGGTGGCGTAACGGCAACTAGACCACCAGTTATATTTCTGTGGCGTCTGAATTGAGGGGGGGGGGGGTTGAAAATGGCCAATCAGTAGTCATCTGAGGTGGTGTCATACTTCACTTCTAATTATCCTATTTTTTTTCTGCCAATATCAATATGGATGGACAGGTGCCAGACTGCTAACATAGACCCTTGTGCGCATGTATCTGGCTTGTGCTTCATGTTTAGCGTAAGCTTTTGCGCACAGCACATTTACATGTTGATTAAGCATGCTTCAGAAAGGAGTCTGCATTAAACATGCATTAGGAACCCTGTGCTAGAGTTTTAATTCAGGGCTCTAGTGCAGGGTTTCTACATCAAGCCCTATGTGGTCACCCCTGATGTGAAAACTGTAGCGGCAAGAGGGGGTTTAGTTAAGGTATGGAAAAGGTATCTGTAAACCTCTGATTATGAGTGCATTGATTGGGGGATGTCATAATGTAATTGGTGGTAGGGTTTTCTGGCTTGAATCAAAAATAAAGAGAAAGTTTTTAATTGTTGCCAAATAAAGGGAAAGGGTTTTTTTGTTGCCACACATTTAGAGCCTAGTGTGCAATATAGCTGAATATCATCAGCATTCATAAAATAATTCACGTGAAATGACTTGATAATCTGAGCCAAAGGACACCTTGGTTAATATTGGGATCAGAACGGATCCCTGAGAAACACATTTTCAGAAGCCATGGTTCAGAGACACAAATCCTTGTACTGCCATTGCTTTGACACCATAGTACCTCAGTCATAGTGATATTATTCCATGGTCTGTGGTGTCAGAGAAACATAGAAACATGACAGCAGATAAAGACCATATGGCTTATCCAGTCTGCCCTTCCATATCAACTACTACGTTCTACAATCCCTTTTGGTTCCTTTACAGATCTAATCTGTTTCTCCCAGACTTTCATGAAGTCAGATTTTAAATTTTTTTTATTTATTTAATGTTTCTTTTATACCGCGCTATTTAACATCAGTGCAGTTTACAGGTAACACATTTATGCAGTGCAGGCAGGTCTGCACTGGACTTACAATAAAACAGAATTCTTTATACAGGGCTAACAGGGAAACTATGTACAATTTGGCTGTCACAGGCTATATGGGCAGCTCAGTATTTATAGGTCTAACAACGTAATTATATACAATCTAGCTGTCTGTCGCAGGGTGTATGGACAACTCATCATTATCTACGGTTAGGGTCAGCTATACACAGGGTTGGTGATTTCGAGGGGGTGGGGCTCTCGAAGGCAGGGCTGAAGGTGTGTGAGGTGGCTACATTGGGGGTGCTGGCTTGGGTCCGGAGTGTGGGTGGCTGTGAGTTGTCATCTGGTTCAGTGTAATACTGGAGAAACAGATGGTGCTTCAGTGCCTTTCTAAACTGGGAGAGGTTATTGCTGGCCTGGATGGCCGGTGGCAGGGTGTTCCAACAGGCAGGTGCATAGAGTGCGAAGGCTCTGTTTCTCGTGGCCCGAGAGCATTTGGTGATCGTCTTCGGGAGTGTCAGAGTATTGGTGGCGGCTGATCTCCTTACCCTGTTGAGAGGGGTGGTCTGGACAAGCTCTGTGAGAGAGGTGGAAGCGCACTTGTTGATGGCTTTATATGTCATCGTTAAGATCTTGAAGGAGATCCTGCAGTGTACCGGGAGCCAGTGCAGATGTTTCAAAACTGGGGTGATATGGTCCCTCCTAGAAGCTCCATGCAGGATTCTGGCAGCTGCATTCATTGCAAGCTGCAGGGGGTTAAGTGAGCTTTTTGGGAGGCCGTGCAGTATTGCATTAGCATAGTCAAAGTGTGACATTACTAGTGCTTGATAGACTGTCCGGAAGTCTTCCGGCTCTAGCAGCTGTCGCAGGTGGTGAAGCGTCCAAATTTTGTGGTAGATCGCCTTTACCATATTGCCTATCTGGGCCTTCATGTTGATTTGTTGGTCCAGCGTGACCCCTAGGTACTGTACCGTGGGCTTGCTGAGGAGCTCTGCATCACGTACCTTCAGTGAGGAGGGCGGAGTGAATGCAAGGTTCCTGCTGATGAAGAGGACCTCCGTCGTCTTGAAATTTATTTTGAGCTTCTGTGTGTGTAGCAATCGGTGACCGCATCGAAGCAAGTGGACAGCGGGGAGAGGTCAGGATGCTCCGTCGAGATTGGCGTGTATAGCAAAACGTCATTAGCATAGACTAGACAATTGATGTTGAAGGATTGGATGAGGGCGCAGATGGGTTGCATGTAAACATTGAACAGTAGGGCTGAGAGTGAAGATCCTTGTGGCATGCCCTTCTCTTGCGGGAAAGGTGTGGAGGTGGAGAGAACATAAGAACATAAGAACATAAGAAATGCCATACTGGGTCAGACCGAGGTCCATCAAGCCCAGTATCCTGTTTCCAACAGTGGCCAATCTAGGTCATACGTACCTAGCAGTTTCCCCAAAAGACACAGGTTCTGCAGTGCTTGTACTAGGCCAAGCATTGATATCCTGGGTCCCTTTTTAATAGTGGTTTATGGACCTTTCCTCCAGGAACTTGTCCAAACCTTTTTTAAACCCAGCTATACTAACAGCCCTTACTACATCCTCCGGTAACAGATTCCAGAGTTTGATTACACGTTGAGAGAAGAAATATTTTCTCCTATTTGTCTTAAATAGTTTACCCTGTAGCTTCATTACATGCCCCCTAGTCCTTCTATATTCTGATAGCGTAAACAATTTATCCACGTTTATCCGTTCCACTCCATTCATTAATTTATACACCTCTATCATATCTCCCCTCAGCCGCCTCTTTTCTAGGTTAAAGAGCCCTAACCTTTTTAGCCTCTCTTCATAGGAGTAGCCTTCCATCCCCTTCACCAATTTGGTGGCTCTTCTCTGTACTTTTTCTAATAACTCTATGTCCTTTTTAAGATACGGTGACCAGAATTGCACACAATATTCAAGGTGCGGTCGTACCATGGAGCGATACAGAGGCATTATAATATCCTCTGTTTTATTCTCCATCCCTTTCCTTATGATACCTAGCATTCTATTTGCTTTCTTGGCCGCCGCTGCACACTGGGCGGAGGGTTTTAACATGTTATCCACGATGACTCCTAAATCTTTTTCCTGGGTGGTGGTTTCTAATGTGGAGCCTTGCATCTTGTAACTATAGTGTGGGTTGTTCTTTCCTAGGTGCATAACTTTGCACTTGTCCACATTAAATTTCATCTGCCATTTGGATGCCCAGTCTTCCAATTTATCCAGATCCTCCTGCAGTTTTCCACAATCCTCTTGGGTTTTAACAACTTTAAACAGTTTTGTGTCATCTGCAAATTTGATTACCTCACTAGTTATTCCCTTTTCCAGGTCATTTATGAATATGTCAAAAAGTAGCGGACCCAGTACAGATCCCTGGGGTACTCCACTATTCACCTTTTTCCATTGGGAATATTGGCCATTTAGCCCTACCCTCTGCTTTCTATCTTTTAACCAGTTCCCGATCCACAATAGTACACTGCCTCCTATCCCATGACTTTTTAGCTTCGCCAAAAGTCTCTGATGGGGGACCTTGTCAAAAGCTTTCTGAAAGTCCAGATACACTATATCAACCGACTCACCTTTGTCTACCTGTTTATGCACACCTTCAAAAAAACAGATCAGATTAGTAAGACAAGATCTTCCTTGTCTAAAGCCATGTTGGCTGTCTCCCATTAGGCCATGACTATCTACATGCTGTGTAATTTTGTTCTTTATGATGGCTTCTACCATTTTCCCTGGTACTGACGTCAGGCTCACCGGTCTGTAATTTCCCGGGTCACCCCTGGAACCCTTTTTAAAAATTGGTGTTACGTTGGCGACCCTCCAATCTTCAGGTATTACAGATGATTTTAATGAAAGTTCACAGATTACCAATAACAGGTCTGCAATCTCATATTTCAGTTCTTTCAACACTCTGGGATGTATACCATCCGGTCCAGGTGATTTGCTACTATTCAGTTTATCAAATAGTTGTAATATATCTTCCCGGTGTAGCGATATTTCTCTCAATTCCTCTGCAGTATCACCTTTAAATACCACTTCAGTCTTGGGTAACACCCCTACATCTTCCTCAGTAAAGACCGAAGCAAAGAATTCATTCAGTCTCTCTGCTATAGCCTTGTCTCCTCTTATTGCACCTTTTACCCCTCTATCATCTAATGGTCCAATTGACTCTCTCACAGGCCTTTTGCTACGAATGTACTTGAAAAAGTCTTTATTTCGTGTTTTTGCTTCCGTAGCAAGTTTCTTCTCAAATTCCCGCTTTGCCTGCCTTATCAATGCTTTGCATTTAACTTGCCAGTGCTTGTGCTGTTTCCAGTTTTCATCATTTGGCTCTTTTTTCCATTTTCTGAAGGTTGCTCTTTTGGCAGCAACAGCCTCTCTGACCTCACCTTTAAACCATGCTGGCAGTTTTTTGGACTTTCTTCCACTTTTCTTAATGCGTGGAATACAGCTGGTCTGGGCTTCGAGGATAGTATTTTTAAATAACACCCAAGCTTGCTGTAAGTCTTTAACCTTTGGAACCGCTCCTTTTAGTTTTTTCCGAACTATATTCCTCATTCTATCATAGTCACCCTTTTGAAAGTTAAAAGGTAGTACTGTGGATTCCTTTACTATCTGTCCTCCACTGATTAAATCAAACATGATCATACTATGATCACTATTGCCAAGTGGTCCCAACACCCTTATTTCTTGCACCAGATCTGGCGTTCCACTAAGGACTAGGTCCAGTATGGCTTCCCCTCTGGTCGGTTCATGAACCAGCTGCTCCAAGAAGCAGTCATTCATTTCATCTAGAAACTTTATCTCTTTAGCTTGTCCTGCTGTGACACTGTCCCAGTCGATACCGGGGTAATTGAAATCACCCATTATTACTACTCTGTTGTGGCTTTTGTTAGCTTCCTTGATTTCTTTGAGCATTTCATCATCCATTTGTTCATTCTGGCCAGGTGGTCGATAGTATACTCCCACTGCCATCACCTTCCCCTTCATAAATGGAATTTCAATCCATAGAGATTCTACAGCATATTTTGTTCCCTGCAAAACTTTAATCCTTTCTGACTCAATGCCCTCCCTAACATAGAGCGCAACCCCTCCACCAATTTGTTCAGCTCTATCATTACGATATAGTTTGTATCCAGGTATCACAGTGTCCCACTGGTTATCCTCCTTCCACCATGTCTCTGAGTGTGCAATCATATCTAACCTCTCATTTAGTGCTATATATTCTAATTCTCCCATCTTATTGTTTAGACTTCTAGCATTGGCATACAAGCATTTTAGAGACTGTATTTTATTAATATTAATCTGGCTATTGGTAGGCATGGGTAATGGGGAATCTTTATGCTCTGTCTGCTCCTTACTCAAGGGCATTTGGGCTACTATACTCCCTTTTGGAACCTCACTGCTTTTGGTAGTATCCTTCAAGGATACCTTTGTCCGAACCGTGCGCTCCTGGGTGACTGTCGGCTTTCCCCTATTTTCTAGTTTAAAAGCTTCTCTATCTCTTTTTTAAAGGTTAATGCCAGCAGTCTGGTCCCATCCTGATTAAGGTGAAGCCCATCCCTTCGGAAGAGCCCCCCCTTTCCCCAGAATGGGGAAAGAGGCCGGAATGGACATGCTGCCATCTGTCAATCAGGTATGATGTACACCAGTCCAGTGCTGTGCCGTGGACTCCCTTCTCCCTGCGTGATAGGAGTAGTTCATGGCTGACGGAGTCGAATGCAGCAGCAATGTCCATGAAGATAAGGGCAAAACCTTGTCTAATGTTGTCCAATCCTATGGTTAATGTACTGAATAAGGTGGTCAGCAGTGTCTCTACGCCGTGTGCCTCCCGGAATCCATGCTGGCAGGGGTCGAGGGGTGCGTTGGTCTCGATGTGATGGTGCAGTTGGCGTTGGACAAACTTTTCAATAATTTTTGCTAGGAGCATTTATGTACAATACTTAATAATAAAATTAATAAAATAGAGAATGAAACCAAGGATATTATAATGCCTCTCTATTGTTTCATGGTGTAACCGCACCTTGAATATTGTGTGCAATTCTGGTTGCCTTATCTTAAAAAGGATGTAGCAGAATTAAAGAAGAGCCGCCAAAATGGTAAAGGGGATGGAAGGATACCCCTATGAGGAAAGCCTTAAAAGCTTAGAGTTCTTCAACTTTAAAAAGAGAAGGCTGAGGGGAGATATGATAGAGGTCTATAAAATAATGAATGGAGTAGAATGGGTAAATGTAGATAAGTTGTTTGCTCCATCAAAAAGTAGAAAGACTACGGGACATGCAATGAAGCTACAACCGTGCAGCCTTTGACTCTTTTGAGTGTGTAAGCAGAGCCTCGGCTATTGCCATATGTGCACACAGAATTGCTTGGTTACAAGCCTCTGATTTGGAACTCTGGTTCCAAGATGAACTGGGAAATCTTCCTTGTACAGGTGAAAACCTTTTTGGCAGGGATTGGCAAGCAAAGGCCACTCAGATGGATGCTGAGAACTCTGCTTTGGATCGACTTTCAAAGTCTACCTCTGCTCCTGTTAAGAAAAGATTGTTCAAAAAGACACCTTTTTCTAAAAAGGGAAGATATTATCCTGCTTATGGTCAGCAGGCATCTTCTGCAGGTCGTTTTGCTGCAAAGCGTCAGCAACCACCTAAACAGGCCAAGTCAAAGGCTGCCAGGCCTTCCACGGGCCAGCAGCCTCAGCCTCCTCAGGGCCTTTGACTTGCAACTAGAGAACTTAGCCTTTCTAGCTCTGGAAGAACCAGAGCCCCTCACCATTCCAGGAAGGTTGGCTTACTTTGCTCCCAGATGGACTCTCTCCATTATAAGGGAAGGGTACAAGCTTCATTTCTTAAACCTTCCTCCCCACACCATGGTGAAACAGTTCAATTCTCCAACATCTCTCCTCAACCTTCTGGGTCAGGAGATTGTTACCTTTCTTGCCCAAGGGGCAATTATTTATTTATTTATTGCCAGTCTCTTTTATACCGCGCTATTCAACATCAGCGCGGTTTACAATAAAACGTAGAACTACACATTTCCTTGGGTACTCTGTGTTTACAATGACCAGGGAATTAAAACTTGGATAACATGGGGTAACTATATACCAGCGATGGCGAACCTATGGCACGCGTGCCAGCTGTGGCACGCGGGAAGGTTGCACATTAAAAAAAAAAAAAAAAAGCTGCCCGCTGCCGCCGCGGCGGCATGGAGTGTCCCGCGGGGCTCCCTCTGCCCGGCGGGACTCTCCCGGCGCTGCTCAGCCCCTCTCTGCCGGCTTGCAGAGACGCGAAGGGAGAGTCTCCCTCGGGTCTCTGTTAAGCCCGCAGGGGCTGATGGGAAATTTCCCATCTGCCCCTGCGGGCTTAAGAGAGACGCGAGGGAGACTCTCTCTCCCTTCGCGTCTCTGCAAGCCGGCAGAGAGGGGCTGAGCAGCGCCGGGAGAGTCCCGCCGGGCACAGGGAGCCCCGCGGGACACCCCCTGCCGCCGCGGCGGCAGCGGGCAGCTTTTTTTTTTTTTTATTGCCATGAGCCGAGGGAGGGGGGTTAAGACTGGCAATGGGCTAGGGAGGGAGAGAGGGGGGTTAAGACTGGCAATGGGCTAGGGAGGGAGGGAGGTTAAGACTGGCAATGGGCTTGGGAGGGAGGGGGGTTGAGACTGGCAATGGGCTAGGGAGGGAGGAGGGGGTTGAGACTGGCAATGGGCTAGGGAGGGAGGGAGGGAGGGAGGTTAAGACTGGCAATGGGCTAGGGAGGGAGGGAGGTTAAGACTGGCAATGGGCTAGGGAGGGGGGGAGGGGGGTTGAGACTGGCAATGGGCTAGGGAGGGAGGGGGGTTGAGACTGGCAATGGACTAGGGAGGGAGGGGGGTTGAGACTGGCAATGGACTAGGGAGGGAGGGAGGGAGGGGGGTTGAGACTGGCAATGGGCTAGGGAGGGGGGTTAAGACTGGCAGTGGGCTGGGGAGGGGGGTTAAGACGCAGTGGGCTATGGGGGGGAGTTAAGACTAGCAATGGGCTGTGGGCTGATGAGGGCTGGCAATGGGCTATGAGCTGATGAGGGCTGTCTGGAAATGGGGTGATGGGGGGTTAGGACTGGTAATGGGATATGGGGGGGTTATTACTGTTAGTGGGCTGATTGGGGTGTAGGACAGATAATGGGTTATGGGGGGGGCTAGGACAGGAAATGGGCTGATGGGGAGGGGTTAGGACTTGAGGTGGGCTGATGTGGTTAGGACTGGTAATGGGCTGTGGGCTGATGGGGGGGGTTTAGGACTGGCAATGGGCTATGGGGGGCTGACTGGAAATGGGCTGATGGGGGGTTAGGACTGGTAAAGGGTTATAGGGGGGGGCTTAAACTGAAAATGGGGTGATGGGGGTTAGGACTGGAAGTTAATTGACGGGGGGCTAGGACTGGTAATGGGTTGGGGTGTTAGGACTGGAAATGGGCTGAGTGGAAGGGGAGGCTTGAACTGCAAATAGCTGATGGGGGAGGGGGCTTGGAATGGAAATGGGCTGTGAGGGAAGGGAGCTAGGACTGAAAATGGGCTGATGGAACAGCTAGGATAGGACTGGAAATGGGCTGTTGGGGGGAGCTAAGATTGGAAATGGGCTGTGGTGGGGGCTTGAATTGAAATGGACTCATGGAGGGGCTAGAACTGGAAGTAGGCTCATGGGGGGGCTTGGACTGGAATTGGGCTGAGTGGAGGGGAGCTATGATTTGACATGGGCTGATGGTGGGGCTAGGAAATGAGTAGAAATGGGCTGATGGGGGGGCTAGGATTGAAAATGAGCAGATGAAGGGACTTGGACTGGAAATGGGCTGATGCAGGGACTAGAAGGGAATGGATGCTGGGTGAGACTGGAACTAGAAGGGAGCTGATGTTGGGGGAGGATTAGAATGGGATGGGGCTGGGAGAGTAAAATGGAGAGGGGAAAAATATTTTGTGTAGGACGGATGAAAAATCTACAATTGGCCAGGTATTGGGAGAGTAATTGGGGATTGAGGATGGAGGGGTAAAATTTGTGTGGATGAAATAGGAATGAGGAAAGAGCAAAAGGAGAAAGATTAGTATGTTAAAGCAGATGTAGAGAGAGAGAGAGAATGGAAAAAAAACTAGAAGAGAGAAGAAAGGACAAATGGACAGCAGACGATGGAGAGTTAGCAGAAAACATGAAGAAACCAGAAGAAGGTGGCTGGACCAATTGCAACTGAAAAAAAATGCACAAAAGGTAGAAAGATATCTCTTTATTTTGAATTTATTAACTGGAATATGTCAGCTCTGGGAAATGTGCATCATTAACATCTGCGCTTTGTTTGGTACAAGAGGAAATTCCTATTTGACGTTGCCACTTGTTCTCTTTCCCCAGTATTCTCTGAAATGTATTGGTTTAATATTTGCAGTGTTGCCTTTTGATAGGTAGGGTATGGTGCTTTGTGAGTCCTGGTAATGCTGTCAGGATACGGCGGGTTTGCTATGGGTTCTAAATGGGCAGCGTTTGTAGTAGTTCCTAATGTGCCTGGCGGTTGGCACTGGATTATAGTAATGTAGAAATCTTTTAGTCTTTCTTTATCCATACACTCATTAAGAGACATGTTTACTAAAAGTTAGTGTATGGTAACATTATGCAAATATTTATGCAAATAAGACCACTTATGCAAATGACGTGCTGGCACTTTGAGGAAATTCTTTGGTTTTGTGCGGCAGTTTGGGCACTCGGGCTCAAAAAGGTTAGCCATCACTGCTATATACAATCTTGCAGCACGGTGTGGTTCACCTCATTGGTGTAGCCGTAGGCGTGTTGTGTTGTATCTGTGGATGTGGCTGCTACGGCAATGTCTATCGGGTAGTACAGGAGGAAGAGGTGGTGCTTCAAGGCTTTCCTAAACAGGAGTAGGTCAGGAATTGCACGGATGTTGGGGGATAGTGTATTCCAGCATCTGGGCGCGCAGAGTTTGAACGCCCTACTTGCTGTTGACTGGGTGCATTGGGTTATTGATTTTGGGACTGTAAGTGTATTGAGTGCCACTGATCTTCTGGACCTGTTGGAGGGAGTGGTCTGGATTAATTCAGATAATGAGGATGAAAGCCCATTGATGGCTTTGAAAGTTAGCAGTAGGGTTTTGTACTTGAGTCTGCTATGTATTGGAAGCCAGTGGAGGTGCTTCAGTATGGGCGTCACATGGTCCTTCCTGGATACCCCGTATAGGAGCCTCGCTGCAGTGTTCATTGCAAGTTGCAGCGGATTCAGAGTGGCCTGGGGGAGTCCATGTAAGAAAATAAGTACCTCTTCTTCAACAGGGCTCAGGGTTCTACTCCCCTTATTTTCTTATTCCAAAGAAAACAGGGGGCTACAGACCCATATTAGATCTCAGAGAATTGAACAAGTTTCTATTCAAAGAGAAATTCAAGATGATTTCTCTCGGTACTCTGCTGCCATACCTTCAGAGTCAGGACTGGCTTTGTTCTCTAGATCTCAAGGATGCGTACACCCATGTCCTCATCCATCCAACACACAGAAGGTTCCTTCGGTTCCTTTTTCAAGGAAAGCACTACCAATACAGGGTGCTTCCTTTCGGTCTGGCCTCTGCACCAAGGGTGTTCACGAAATGCATGGCAGTAGTAGCTGCATTTCTGCGCACTCTAGGAATATTCGTTTTCCCATATCTGGACGACTGGCTCATTCGAGCTCCATCCCATTCAGAGGCCCAGATTTGTCTAACCTGTACAATGCGTGTCCTTCAGTATTTGGGACTGGTAATAAATATCCCAAAATCCCATCTCACCCCTACTCAGTCTCTGGAGTTTATAGGGGCCTTGCTGGATACCACAACTGCAAGGGCCTATCTTCCTCAGGCCCGTTGCCTACGCTTGGTGCAGTTAGCCTCCCAGATACAGTTAAAGTCCCATTTAACTGCTCGAGAAATGTTACAACTATTAGGCCACATGGCGTCCACCGTGCATGTGGTTCCATATGCTCGCCTTCACATGAGGGCAGCTCAATGGACTTTGTCCACCCAATGGACTCAGGCATCAGGTTGCCTGTCAGACAAAATAGCAAACTCCAGTCGCCTTTTTTGGTCTCCAGTGGTGGAAGTCCCCTCCAAATCTGTTGCTGGGGTCCCCTTTTCAGCAGTCGTTACCCCAAGCAACTCTGACAACAGATGCTTCTCCAATGGGTTGGGGAGCTCATCTGCAGGATCTCTCCACCCAGGGCATCTGGTCTCCACAGGAGACTTCTCTGCATATCAATCTCTTGGAACTCAGAGCAATATTCTTAGCTCTCAGAGTGTTCCATTCCCTGCTCAGCTACAGGACAGTCCTCATCCATACGGACAACCAAGTAGCCATGTTCTATGTAAACAAGCAGGTCGGGACTAGCTCTCTGTCGCTTTGCAACGAAGCTTTGTGACTGTGGGCCTTCGCCAGAGAGCATCACATCCATCTTCTGGCAGTATATCTTCCAGGCGTTCAAAACTCTTGGGCGGACAGACTCAGTCGAGTTCTGCTTCCACACGAGTGGTCCCCCTCCACATGGACCAGGTAGCCAGGATTTTTCGAATTTGGGGAACCCCGGACATAGACCTCTTTGCAAGTCCGTGGAATGCCAAACTTCCTCGGTTCTGTTCCAGAATTCCGTGTCAGGGAGTTCAGGCCAAGGATGCCTTCCTCCTTCACTGGGGTCAAGACTTCCTTTATGCCTTTCCACCAATTCACCTAATTCCCAAAACACTACTCAAGCTTCAGAGAGATCGAGGGACCATGATCCTCATAGCACCACATTGGCCACGCCAAGTGTGGTACCCTCTACTTCTGCATCTCTCTCAAGCTCCTTCCCTGGACTTGGGCTCTGCACCAGACCTTCTGTCCCAGGAAGAGGGAACGTTGTGGCACCCAAACCCTCAGTCGCTCCATCTCAGGGCTTGGTTGCTGAGGGCCTAGACCTTCAAGATTTTCATCTCTCTCAGCAAGTCAGAGATGTTATTCATGCCTCTAGAAAGCCTTCTACTGGATGTTCCTATGCTTTCAAATGGAAAAGATTTACCATTTGGTGTTCAGGGAAGGGTCTAAACCCTCTTGCAATACCTCTGAATTCTCTACTAGAGTATCTCCTGCATCTATCCCATGCAGGTCTGAAAACGAATTCAGTAAGAGTCCATTTGAGTGCTATTGCAGCGTCCCTCAAGCCTCTCAATGGACAACCTATTTCCTCTCATCCTCTTATAGCAAGATTCATGAGAGGCCTTCATTTAACTAAACCTCCCATTACACTACCTCCAGTGGCATGGGACTTAAACCTGGTTCTTGACCAGCTTATGAAGCCACCCTTTGAACCTTTAGCCACCACCTCCTTGAAATTTCTTTCTTGGAAAGTTGTTTTTCTCATTGCAGTCACCTCAGCACGCCGCATCGGTGAGTTGCAAGCTTTGGTGGCTAATCCACCTTATACAAGGTTCCATCATGATAAGGTAGTCCTCAGGACCAATCCACACTTTATGCCTAAAGTGGTCTCGCCTTTTCATCTGAACCAAGAGGTATATTTACCTGTCTTTTTTCCAGGACCTCATGCATCAAGTGCAGAGAGGAATCTTCATACCTTGGATTGTAAGAGAGCTCTCGCTTTTTACTTACAAAGAACACAGCAACATAGGAAGTCTTCTCAACTCTTTGTTGCTTTTGATCCTTCTCATTTAGGACTTCCAGTCTCTAAGAGAACACTGTCCAACTGAATTGCTCAGTGTATTTCTTTCGCCTACCAGAGTAGGAACATTTCTCTGGAGGGCCATGTCACAGCTCACAATGTGAGAGCCATGGCAGCCTCAATGGCTCATCTAAACTCTGTGTCCATCGACCAAATCTGTCGAGCGGCCACCTGGGCCTCGGTTCATACCTTCACAGCCCATTACTGTTTGGACAAGGACTCCCGCCGGGATGTCTTGTTTGGTCAGGCTGTTCTCAAACACCTGTTCCATTCCTAGTCAACTCCTACCCACCTACCCTGGTCGGATGCCAGAGATCCATGGGAGGAGGTAGAGTCCTTTTCAAGGACACACAACCTGGGGTTTCTCCCTGGCATCTACAGCTAGGGAGTCCCCATATGTGAAGACTCATTCCTGCTTGTTCCTGGAGATAGCACAGTTACTTACCTGTAACAGGTGATCTCTGGGAACAGCAGGAATAAGTCTTCACAACCCACCCACCTCCCCTAGGAGTTGTATCTCTCTCTCTTTCCTTTCCTCTCTCTCTCTTTGTCTCAGCTTTAAAACTCGAACTGGAGAGAGGCGGTTGGGAAAGGCGGGAAGCCAGCGCGCAGGTGCTGTGGGATGCTCCCAAAAGCTTTCTTACGGGACACTGGGGAGCGTTCCCGCGCAGGCTCCGTCGGTACCGATGATACCCATATGTGAAGACTTATTCCTGCTGTTCCCAGAGATCACCTGTTACAGGTAAGTAACTGTGCTATCTCCAGGAACAAGCAGGAATGAGTCTTCACATATGGGGTTCGTTGGCGCCGACGGAGCCCGCACGGGAATGCTCCCCAGCATCCAATCAGAAGGCTTTTGGGAGCATCCCTCGCGCCTGCGCGGTAGCTTCCCGCCCTTCCCACTGCCTCTCCCCAGTTTTCGTTTTTCCGCGGAGCCGACAGGACGTACCTCCTGTCACCACAAACCTTTTCTTCTTTTCTTTTCTTTTCGTGTTTCCTGTGGTCGTGTTTTTTTCCCCGCTGACTCTGGCACCGCTGGTGCCCCCTTTTTCCCACACCCCAGCCATGCGCGGAGGTGGTGACCGCTTCGAGCGGGACCAAGTCCTCGGCGTCGGAGTCGGTGGCCCTTCTCCCCGCCGGGGATCGGCACCGGGGGCGGTACTGGCCTTGCGCGGCCCTGCCCCTCCCGCGGCGGTCTCGGGAACAAGAGCCCCGTGCTTCGCCAGGGGTCGCCTCCGGGCTCCACCTGCGGAGCCGATCGATCTATCCCGGTCGGGCGGGTCAGCACCCCCACCTTGCGCGGGGCCGGGCCTCCCCCGGACGCCACCGACCTCCCGGCATCTAAGCGGGCGTTGAGTGCTCCACTCGTCACTGGAGTCTGCCCGCGGGACCCGGGTCCTTCGGTTGAGTTGACCCAAAGAAGCGCCGCGGCTGGGCATCTCGCCCCCCGCCAGGGCTCGTCGGCGGGTTACCTGGGTACCCTCGAGGCCGCGTAGTACGCCCCGTAAGGGTTTCCCGCTCAATAAAACAGGCGCGGGCAGAACCCCGGCGCCAGGAGCCAGGCGTCGGAGCCGACTTCAGGTGTTCCCCTCTTCGCCGAGTTTCGGCCTGGGAAGCCCTTGTTGCCCTCGGCACTGATCATCACGACCCCGACTCCATTCGCAGGAATGGCAGCACCGGCGCGGCCGCCGACACCGGGGCCCCCTAAGGAGGCATCGTTCGGTTCGATGCCCAGCCTCGAATCGATCTCCAGTCTGGAAAGCGTAGCTCCGGCTCATTATGGTTCCGAACCTGGTCTCTTCCGACGGTGCAGTGCTGCGCTCACCTGCTCTCCAGCGGCCTCGGCGCCACTCTAGCCGCCTTTGCAGACTGCCCCGGGGGCGGACCCGCCCACGGAATCGGGGCCGAGGCCGAGTTCCACGGGCCCGTCGGGGACGTCGCTCCCATCGATGCCCCCCTTGGAGTCAATCCCGGGCTCTGACGATGCAGTACCGGCTGCCTCGAGTTGGGACTGTCAGTACCCTCCTCTGTTTAGAGCGAGTCCTCCCGTGCACCAGCACGGTGGGTCCCCTGGTGCTCAAGCGGGCCCCTCCGCCTCGGCCTCCCCCGGGATAGCCCCTCTGGGAGAGCTGTCTTTTCAGGACTTCCTCCTTGACATGGCGGACTTGCTCGCCATTCCTATCCCAGGCCCTTCGCTAAGTCCGGGTACTGCGGAACAGGCAGCCGTAATGCTTCCTTTACCTCCTTCCCTGCGGGATCTCCTGCTCGGGATTTGGCGCTCGCCCTTACAGGTACCGGCACCGCCTGCAGCCATACATGCCCGGTATCGGGTGCCCCCCTCTCCGGGTTTCCAGACGCACCAGCTTCCCCATCATTCCATTGTGGTGGAATCGGCCCTGAGGAAGGTCGGAAGCAAGAAGAAGCACTCTTCCTGCCCCCCGAATCGTGCGTCTAAAACTCTGGACAACTTGGGCGGCGAACCTTCCAAGCGTCCATGTTGGCTTCCAGGATTCTCGCATATATTTTCTATATGAGCCTGGCGCTACGGGAGGTCACCGAGAGGTTGTCTCTCTTGTCTCCCTTTGTGTCGGCCCCTCGGGCCCCCGACTATTCCTTGCTTCTTTACCATTGCAGGAATATCTCTTGGTTTCTTTCTCGGGCTGCCGTGGACTCTTTCGAGTCGGTTAGCAGGTCCTCTGCGGTAGCCATAGGGGCGCGTCGTACAGCCTGGTTGCAGGCTTCCTACTTCTGCAGCTGGGCACAACATAACCTGGGTACTTCCCCGTGCACCGGGGAGAACCTCTTTAATGGTGAGGCTTTGCGTCAGGTTGCTCAGTGCTCCGCCGACCTGTTTGGTGCTTTGCGCCCGCGGCCCTCCGCCTCTCCCGGGGGTAGGAAATGTCCTTCTCGACCCTCCTGTCCGAAGAGGAGGAGGTTTCATCCCTCTGCCCGCCTGCCGGGTGCGCCCATGCCAGGGACGTCTCACACCGGTCGGCAGTGCCAGGGCTCGTGCCAGGCTGCCCATGCCAGGCAGCCTTAGGCCACGGTATGCGGCAGTTTGTGCTTAACTCCTCTTACATGAAGTTACTGTCCAGTTCTACACTGAGGTTCTTTCAGTGTGACAAGCGGTTCGGCTGCTTGATTGAAGGTATGGAGCCCCCTCCCCCGGGGGGGGGGGGGGGAACCTCCCGCGCTAGATTAGCCTGGCTCCTCAGGGCCATGCTAATCTTCTTCGGACTTACCCTCGGGTACATCCCTCGGATTCCCCTCTGCCTGGTTCCCCCGGATCGAGGGGATCGTGCACCGAATCTCCCTCTCCCAGGGTAGGCCTTGGCCGCTACTCTCCGAGCGTGGCCAAACCATTCCTCGACAGGGCCGGGCCGGACACCCCCCCCCCCGGTCCGTGTCTCCGCTCTCGCAGAGAAATCCCTGGGTCCGTCAGGTTACGGTGGACAGGGGTCCAACTGACCCATGCCGATCCCCGGCTCCGCTCCCTGCACTCTTCGGAGCGGCGGAGGGCCTTGGCCCTAACCCCGAGGGTTTTTTTTTTATATAGGCCGGAGATGGCCCCACGGTCATGCCATGGCTATAGGGTTTTCTATCCTACTGCCTTCCCTGTGGCACGGAGGACACGTTTGGGTGACTGTCAGGTGGACGCCTCAGGGTCTACGTACTCCTGATGTGCTCCTCCCCAACTGATCGGGCGGTCACACAACCATGCTGCTACCCTCGCCGATCTGCCCTGCTCCACACACATAGGCCCATCACTTGGATGGCCCTTCCTCCCGCCACCTTCCAGGTAGGCACCCTCCTGTGGATCAAGGGCCGGTCCGAGTTGGCAGCATCATTCTCACGTGTCCATACCGGTTGAGTAACCTGGGTGGGCGCTCCTGGGCCCACCTATAGCCCGATATACATCTATACCTGTTTTTGGATATATATCTGTACAGGCGGGCGCTTTTTGGGAAATGTTATAGCGCCCTGTGTCTTACCTACTATCCCGCAATTGTCGGTACTGACGTTTTGTTATTCTTACGGGGTCCGGCCGGCCCGCTTGCCTGCGTTCTGCGGCTCGGGTGCTCGGACCGGTTATGCTTAAACTCGCTGTGATGTCAACAGCCCCTTGGTTTTCGAACCCATTGTCTTCCTATCCCTTGCCGGCTCGGGTCGACAGTGTACCCCTCGATATCCCGGGGTACACTTCTGTACTTCTCCGGGCTGGGTTCTCCAAGATCGGTCAGTCTTCTGATTAGTCCTCCGGATTGGGGACTCTGCTCCTCCTGGAGTTCTCAGCTTCTTAGAGCTCCTCGTGAAGACCTGCCATCTTTCCGGTGCCGGTTGACACCTGCGTCTCCAGCCCGCCCGGACTGGGAACTTCGTCCTCTCTGCGGTGAAGTTCCCTTGAAGACTTCGCTACTGCATCTACAGTACCCGTCGCAGCTCTGCCTTCTGCAATCCAGTGGGTAAGCTCTAGATTGTGCTAGATCATTAATGGTTTAATGATAATTGACGTGGTTGAAGACTCCCCTGTAGTCTTCGGTTGCTGTGCTTGGCAACTCTTCTCAACTCCTACCCTCCATCCCTCCGGGGATGCCGGGGATCCAGGTTGGGTGATGCCGCCCTGTCCAGGGGCGCGCACTCTGGGATCTCCTCTGGCACCCTCAGCTAGGGAGTCTCCATATGTGAAAACTCATTCCTGCTTGTTCCTGGAGATAGCACAGTTACTTACCTGTAACAGGTGATCTCCGGAACAGCAGGAATTAGTCTTCACAACCCACCCACCTCCCCTAGGAGTTGTAATTCTCTCTCTCTCTCTTCCTTCCTCTCCTCTGCTTCTGTCTCAGCTATTAAACGCAACTGGGGAGAGGCAGTGGGAAGGGCGGGAAGCTACCGCGCAGGCGCGAGGGATGCTCCCAAAAGCCTTCTGATTGGATGCTGGGGAGCATTCCCGTGCGGGCTCCGTCAGCGCCGACAAACCCCATATGTGAAGACTAATTGCTGCTGTTCCGGAGATCACCTGTTACAGGTAAGTAACTGTGCTTTACTCACCTGTAACAGGTGATCTCCGGGAACAGCAGGAATTTAGTCGTCACAACCCACCCACCTCTCCTAGGAGTTGTCTCTCTATCTCTCTTTCTCTTTCCTCTCTCCCTCTATCCTTTTCACTCGGCTACAAACTTAACTGAAGAGGGACAGTTGGAAAGGTGGGAAGGCAGTGCTCATGTGCTGAGGGGTGCTCCCAAGAGCGTTCCTTTTGGACGCTGGGGAGCATTCCCGTGCAGGCTCCGTCGGTACCAACGATACCCATATGTGAAGACTAAATTCCTGCTCTTCCCAGAGATCACCTGTTATAGGTGAGTAACTACGCTATTTCCTAAGATATGCCATACTGGGTCAGACCAGGGGTCTATCAAGCCTAGTATACTGTTTCCAAAAGCAGCAACTCCAGGTCACAAGTAACCCTTGTAGAACGATATTGCCGTAATCAAAGTGTGGGAAAATGATTGATTGAAAGATAGAATAAAAATCATGATTGTCTAAAAAAAAGGTTTGAGGTGTCTTAATTGTTTTGATTTTATAATAGATATTTTTTGTGAGGATCCTTATATATTTTAAAGGTGAAGCCATGATCGATTGTGACTCCAAGGTATCTTATGTTCTTATTCACTTGGATGTGGATTTTGTTTATAATTAAAGAACTTGATGGTTTACAATTCTCTCTGGTGATGAACATTGCTTAAGGGTTGTTTTTTTTTTATTTTTTATTTTATGATTTATACTGTTTTCCAAGCCATTCACTAACTGGAGAAAAGCAACTTATTATGGGTGTGATATCTAGATTGGCTGTGTTAATAGGTGTATAAATCATAACATCAGTGTAAATGTGATAAAGGATGTTCGCTGCTTTTATGATGGAGCAAAGTGGCTGGAGGAAAATGTTGAATAATAGTGGCGAAAGGATGGTACTACTTGAGACTGAGTTAAAGTAGTAGATTTTGTATTGCCTGGTTTTACCTGTAGCTGTCTATCTGGTAAGAAGAATTTTAAACCATGTGAGAGGTATGCCAGAAAGACGCAGAGATTATAGGCGCTGAATAATAAAATTGTGTGGGATGGATTCATATGATGCTTTAATGTTCAGGAATATAAATATAAAACCATTATCTAACAAGGCAGTCATAAGAGATTCAGCTCCATGACGTTGTCTGAAACCATATTGTTGATTGTCAAGTTGATGATGTGTTTCAGTGTGATCTTGGAATTGCTAGTAGACAGTTTTTTCTAGTATTTTAGCCAAGAAAGGCAGACTGGCTATGGGCCTATAAGAGGTAGGTTGGTTAATATCATTCGAGGTTCCCTTTCTTAAGGACGGATGGAGACAGTCTTCAGTTCAGGGGACACATATCACTGTTGTAATGATAACACAGGTACACTAAAAAAAGTTTTTTTTAAACTGCCTCTAATGTTTCGATTGATTTTTACATTTTTTGGTGCGCTGAATCCAAATCTGGTAACCAATTTGCTCCATCACGTACAGATTTTTTGCTACATTGGGTTAGCAGTTTGAGGTGAACGTTTCAGATTGAGTGCGATCGAGATAAAAGTTTCTTGGATGAATTCTTTATACTAATTGTTTAGTAGTTATTCAAATAAGAATAAAGAAAATTGTAACAAGGCAGCACATAAGAATAGAGTAATGTCAACAAAACACACTGTGATGGTAGCAAAATTGTCTGCACTTAAAACAGCCACATACATGTGCACAAACATTGAGCATATAAGAGCGAGGTTAGACACAAAGCAAAGCAAAGAAATGTGCAAAAAATGTTGTACAGGTATGTATGTAAGAATAGAAAACGCAAACCGCACCATTGCAATACATGAAGACAAACACCCGATGGTGTGAAAATAAAATTCTAATAAATGAGATCCGACACTGTGGTAATAACTAGCAAATTTTTATTTCAAAGTTTAGTAAAAACACGATATTTGTCAACACAGTTTAGATTTTAAAGTCATTCTTGGGTCAATCAATCTCCTGGTGGGCCCGTTTCTTCTTCCCCCGAATGCTTCTCTTGGTGCGCTGCTTGGCGTATTTTTCATCTGGGGTTTCCCGCAGCAGCAACCAGCAGAAATCAGCATTCATAGTGGTGTTCCATCTTCCTTGGTACCTTCTCTCTGCGTCCTTGATGTCCTGGTGAAACCTTTCATCTTGTTCTTCACTGTACGCCCCCAAGTTTTCGGGAAAGTAGTTCACATGGGAGTGCAAGAAATGGACTTTCAGGCTCATGTTACAGCCTTGTTCTTTGAAGGCATTGAGCATCCTGGCAACAATATCCTTATAGTTCTCATCCCGCCTGTTCCCCAAGAATTTGAGAACAACATCCTTGAAGGAATCCCAGGCTTCTTTTTCCTTCTCAGACATCGTTTCAGCGAATGCTCCATCTGAAATGAGTTTCCTTATATCAGGGCCAACAAACACTCCTTCCTTTAGCTTTGCTTCAGAAAGTCGGGGGAACTTTGAGCAAAGGTACCGAAAGCACTCACCATCTTTTGGAAGGGACTTGATGAATTGCTTAATGAGACCCAACTTAATGTGGAGAGGTGGTAATAGAATTTTATCACGAGGTACCAAGCTCTCATGAAGAACATTTTTCTCACTGGGTCTCAAATACTCCCGAATTGGCCAGTCTTTTTTCCTCCAGTGTAGGTCGCGGGCCCGGCTATCCCACAAGCAAAGGAAGCAGGGATATTTGGTGAAACCGGATTGCTGCCCTAATAGCATGGATAGAATTTTAAAGTCTCCACAAATCATCCACTTATGCTCATCATAACGAATCTTCTGAAGAATCAGGGCCAAATTCTCGTATTTTTCTTGGAGAATAACAGAGTGAGCAATAGGAACTGAAGCGAATGTGTTGCCCTTATGAAGAAGAACACCTTTTATGCTGTCTTTTGACGAATCAATGAACAGCCGCCATTCAGCAGGATCATACTTGAGTTTAAACTTTTCCATCACTCCGTATATATCGTTGCAAAATACCAAATCTTCCTCTTTGCTGAAATACTTCAAAATTGTGTCTCGCGGTTGCGGTACCAATAAAAAGTTGTTCCTGGTGACAATAGATTTTTCTGTTTAAGCCGAGAACCCAGCAGTTGGGCAGCATCTTTTGGGAGTCCTAAATCCCGGACTAAATCATTCAATTCAGCTTGAGAGAAAAGTTCAGGTTTTGGATCTGGTTCAGTTTCAAACTCGGAAGTACTGGACTCATCGGGAAAAAGCCATCTGATGAGTCTCATCATGATCAGAACCGTCCACACAAATATGATCCAAAGATTTTGGTGGTTCAGGCACAGGTACTTCGTTGCTATGAGGCATAGGCCTAATTGCTGAGGGAAGGTTGGGGTAACTTATTACGTTCTTATTTTTTAAGTTGTATCCCTTCACAATGCAAGAGCAAAAATAGCAGTCACTGCTGTGGTCTCTTTGTTCACGCCACATCATAGGTATTCCGAAACGAAATGCTTGTTTTTTACCTTTCATCCATAAGCGTAGATCTTCCTCACAGTTCTTGCACACTTTGTGAGGAGCCCACGGTTTGTCTTGATCGCCTAACTTCAAACCGAAATAGGCGAAATATACTTTTTTAATAAATGCAGAAATGTTCCTCTGCCGCTTTTTCACGGTATATTCCCCACAAATAAAACAAAAACTGTCCGGAGAGTTGACGCAACCTCTGGCTCTGTGAGCCATCACAAATACACAGCACTGCAAACTACAACTGTAGTGAACCACTTCGGAATAAAGCTGGATTATGACTGAGCAAACAAAAGGTAATAATGAACTTGCAAGAAACTGAAATTTGACAGGAATGTTCATGTCGCAACCACCGTGTTTGAGCGAGCGAACGAGGCGAGGCGAACAGGAAAGAACATGCGCCAGCGCGAGTACTGGATTTAGCCCCCCGCCTCCCAATTGTCCTGTTAATGTATAAAATGAATACAAAACACTCTAAAATATCATGAGGGAGTGTTTCTAGTTAGTTAACCATTACAACCTCTATTTTGGGCCAAGAAAATAAACTGTAGTCGGCTAAAAAGAAATTATGTGAACATTCCTTATATGGGTAAGAAATCTAATTTTGCAAGAAAACGTGACGTGATGGAACATTTTGGCTATTTTTCCTGGATTCAGCACCCCAAATTCTATAGGAATCAGTTGCAAAACTGGAGGCAGTTTTTTGGTAGTGTACCTGTGTAATTGAATGATCTTTATTATTATTCGCATAAGTTCTTGTCAAACTAATTTGATCCAGCCAACAGGACAAGGGTCAAGTGGTGAGGTGGTGGTGTTGATACTTCTAATGGTTTTATTAAGGGAGTCTAGTATAATATTGTCAAATGAGTTCCATATGGTCAGCTGTAAGTTATACTTCTGTTCAATTACTGCTGTATGTGTTGATTTTATTACTATGAACTGAAGTGAGAGTTTTGAAGTAAACAGCTGTCATTTGTGAGATTAAGCTGGTCTTTTCTGAAAGAAGCTGTGTCTTTAGTAAGTGTTTTGACTGTCAAATAACACTCGAGGACAATTAAGAGAATCATGAAGTTTTGTGTAGTCATTTTTTGCTTGAGATAGCTAATTGCTATGCTTTCAAGCAAAGGTGTTTAGATTCTCAGTTGATTTATTTTTCCTCCATTTACTTTCTGTAGCTTGCAGTTTCGCTTCATGTCTTTTAGAAAAGGTGAATACCATATCGCTGTTCTTTGTCTGATATGTTGGTTAGATGGATGTGTTTTGATGGCTACCTCTGCAATTTATTTATTTATTTATTTAGCTGTATTTATATCCCGCTTTTCACCGGGTCAAAGCGGTCAATTGGGAGATACATTTAACATGAGGGGATATGACACACATATGCTAATACTTACAGGGAACATGGGCAATGGAGGGTTAAGTGGCTTGCCCAAGACCACAAGGAGTACCTATAGGACTAGAAATCCCAGTCCCTCCGGCCTGAGATTGCTGTCCCCAGGTGGGACTTGAACCTCCGGCCTGAAGTACCTTGTCCTAACCACTAGGCCACTCCTCCCACTCCTCCCAATACAGAGTATGCTGAAGCCTGGGGTTTCAAAAGACCCAGCTTCCCCACAGCTCCATGGTCATGGAGTCGGCGATGCGTAGGCTCAAGGGCCAAAAGACCCATTTGTCAGTGCCATCCAGCAGGGAGGCCCGAAACCTCAACGCCCTCGTCCAGAAAGCCTTCCAGGACTCTTTGTTGACATGCCAAATCCAGTCTTATCGGCTCTACATCAGCATGTACCTAAAGGAACTGTCGAAGGTTGCAATGTTCTATGTGAACAAACAAGGGGGAACAGGGTTGTACCCCCTCTGCCAGGAGGTGGTGGCCATCTGCTCCTATGCTATATATGTAGAGGGATGCTTTTAAGGGCGGTCTACCTCCCGGGCCAGGATAATATCTTAGTGAACAAACTGAGCAGAATACTCCAGCCGCACAAGTGGCGTCTGGACCCAGTGGTAGCCTTGTGGCTGTTCTGGCTCTGGGGCATCACGGTGATGGACCTGTTCTTCAGCACAGACAATGCACAGTTGCCCCATTTCTGCTCCCGCCGACCGCACCTGTCTCAGGTAGCGGTGGATGCATTCCTCATCCCATGAACAGAAGGCCTCCTGTACACCTTTCCTCAAAGCTGCTGATAGCCAAGACCCTGTTCAAGGCTCAGTGTGACAAAGCATTGCTAGTGCTGATAGTCCCTCGGTGACCTAGCAGCTCTGACTTCTGCTGCTCCTCTCCCTATCGATGGTACCGCCAATTCCCATGGGCCGAGCCCCAGGGCTACGCTCACAGGAGCAGACTCTCTCTTGCACCCCATCCTGGGGTCCCTCTTGCTCATGGCTTGGTTGCTGAAAGCTATTTAAGACAAACAAGAGAAAATATTTTTTTCCTCAACGTGTAATCAAACTCTGGAATTTGTTACCGGAGGACGTAGTAAGAGCTGTTAGTGTAGCTGGGTTTAAAAAAGGTTTGGACAAGTTCCTGGAGGAAAGGTCCATAAACCATTATTAAAAAGGGACCCAGGATATCAATGCTTGACCCAATACAAGCATTGTGGAACCTGTGTGTCTTGGGGGATACTGCTAGGTACGTATGACCTAGACTGGCCACTGTTGGAAACAGGATGCTGGGCTTGATTGACCTTGGTCTGACCCAGTATGGCATATGTTATGTTCTTAGGGTAGCGTTTGCCCCCTCAATCTCCCACGAGACATGGAAGAGATTCTCCTAACCTCTCATAAGGCCTCCACAAGCGGTACCATTTCTCATTGTGGTACACAGAACGAACTGGTTCTCTTGCTCAGTGCATATGGTACTCCAATACATGCTCCACCTATTACAGGCGGGACTGAAGTCCAACTCAGGCAGAATATACCTGAGCGCCATTGCAGCGCATCAAAATCTCTTTGAGGGGAAATACCTCACGGCTCAACCCCTTGTGTCTCAATTCTTATGGAGACTCATGTTGTCCAAACCCCCTGTCTGCTCTCCTTTGTTGCTTTCGCAGCTCACCAAGCCTCCCTTTGAGCCTTTGACCATCTGTGGTACCTCCTCTGGAAGGTCACTTTCCTGATAGTGCTCACATCAGCATGCGGAGACAGCAAGCTCCAGGCTCTGTTGGTGGAACCCCCTTACACGAGGTTCTACAAGAACAGGATGGTGCTCCGCACACCCCCCAAGCCTCTGCCAAAGGTGGTGTCCCCATTCCACCTCAATCAGGAGGTGGTGCTCCCCACCTTCTTTCCCAGGCCTCACGCCGGTAGGGCAGAGACCATTCTCCATACTCTGGATTGCATGAGAACCCTGTCCTTCTACCTGCAACAGACCCAGGACCACTGCAGAGCTCAATAACATTTTGTATTCTATGACCCCAGCCGTCTGCGGCTCTCAGTGACTAAATGAACCCTGTCTACTTGCATTACCCTTGCCTACGAGCAAGCAGGAATCCCACTGGACCAGAGAATCACTGTGCACCGCGTCAGGGCCATGGCTACTTCCCTGGCCAACCTGTGTTCCGGACCCATGATGGAAATTTGTCGGGCCGCCACCTGGTCTTCGGTCCATACCTTCACAGCTCACTACTGCCTGGAGAGGGAGTCCCAACAGGACAGCACCCTCAGCCAGGCCATACTCCATAATCTTTTCAGGGTGTGGGCAACTCCTGCCCTCTGACCCTTCTGTGTTCAGGCTACCAGAATGCTGGTTTTCACTGGGCACTTGGGTCTTGCAAGAGTACCTCTCAGGATTCAATTGCTGGTGATCACGGTTCACCTTTGCAGGTCACTGTGGCATTTTCTACAGGCTTTGGTAGACTGTAGCTGGAGAGTTCCATATGTGAGGACTGACCTGCTTGTTCCTGGAGAAAGCGTAATTACTCACCTATAAAAGGTGTTCTTCACAGCAGGAATCAGTCCTCACAACCCACCGTCATCCCCTTGGAGTTGATTCTTTACCATCTTTTTTGGTTTTGCTATCTTAGCTATGTCATTTGACTGAGGCAAGATGACACCCTTGGATGGGAAGCGGACCATGCATGTGTGGTGCATCTCCCAAAGGCTTTCTTTGAAAGCTGGGGAGATGCTTCCGTGCAGGCTCTGTCAGCGCCGACGTCACCCATATGTTAGGACTTATTCCTGCTGTCCCCGGAGAACACCTGTTATAGGTATGTAACTACACTGTCAGCTCGGGAAAGAAGAATCCTTTCATCTAATGACCTTTAATTGTGCAGTAACTGACTATATAAAAAATGGTTTTAACTTGCATACCGAGTCCCAAACCAGCTTAATCAGACAACTTTAGGCTTAAAATTTTCTTCATTATTGATTTTGAATAGCTTGATTTTATAATGCATATTTCTTTTTTTTTTTAAATTCTTTATTTTCGTTTTACAACAACAAAGGAAGAAAGACATACAACTAAAAGACAATACATACATGGAATGTGATACATACACCAAAGTAAACCCCTACCACCCCCCTCCCCCCCGCTTCTTCTCTAGAAAACTAAATCATTCTCGGAGCGGGCGTATACTGACATTATTGAGTTACAAAACCTAACAGCGATCTGAAACATGATGAATGTACATTAAACAGACATGTCGAAGCAATAAACAGATTATACATGATCATTGAACATCTGCCATTTAGACAAGCAAGAATGAATTTGGGCATGGAAAATAGCTCTCCGAAATATCTGCTCATATTTGCTACATAAGCAGACAAGGTTCACTATTCATTGACAGTAAGTCGAGAGCTATCCTTCCAAGTCCTCGGGATTAGACATATGGCTATACCCAACATGAAATCAGGAGAGAGCGACCCTTCGTAGGAAGAGAGGGGACCTCCGCCACTAAGCGGAGTCTCACAGTCTTCCAAGAAAGAGGCTCGTGAAGGTGTAAGATAAGTGAAATACAACCCCAGACCCGCCCCCAGCAACCTGTAATTAAGGACAGTCATAAAGAACATGAGCAAGGGTTCCCACATCAGTATGGCAAGACCTACACTGGTCCCTGGCAGTTGTGTTCCATTTGGCTATTTTCCTGGAATATAAGAGCAGCTATGTGCAAAAGACAAGAGTTGAGTTTGGGTAACTGAGGCAGAGCGGGAGACCCGCACTCTTTTACTCCAGAAAACGCTCCAATGCACAGGGATTAAAGTGGTTTGCGGTTAGCGATCCCAGGCTGGTTGGACTTTGCAGGTGACTGCATCTGTACCCTGACATAATAGTTTGGAAAAGTTAGAGGCTATCCCATGTGTACTACTAATAGAGTGAAATAGTTCTAATAGCCCATCCTTAATAAAGACAGAAGGCGGCATGATTGGAGCACTTTTGAGGCAGCATGGAAACTACAAAGCGCAATGTGACTCTTGGGGGGACCACTTGTCCTAGGCGGCTATTGATCTATCAGGGGATCAAGAACTAAATTGGAATCCCCCCCGATATCAAGGAAGTATTAGCAGAGGCCTGCGTAACCTGAGCAATAATAGCAAAAGGGCAGGATCATCCACATTAGGAGCATGAAGGCATATACATGTAGCTTTAAAGTTACCTATCTTGAAGTGAACTCTGGGCCATCTACCCGCTGTATCTAAGCAAATCGCAACAATAGTAGCATGCCGAGATTTCCTATTCAATATGGCAACCCCACATTTCCTAGAAACGGCTGGGGAATAGGTGGCCACCATGTAAGGTTTAATATTGAGGTTGAGAGTTTCCTTCGAATTGAAATGTGTTTCTTGGAGGAAAATCAGGTCCGCAGCTGCATGACTTAGATAGCTTAGGAGTTTCCTCCGTTTTATCGGATTATTGAATCCTTGTACGTTCAATGAGAAAATCTGACATGGTGCCATCAATCGATAATAGACATTTAGGTAAGAGCGCTTGAAAACTTACAACATAATCAGAATCTGTACACTAATGACATAAACACCAAGTATGCTGGCCAATACACCCATATTGAAAGTATGTACCAAAGTAACTCAGAGAAGAAGCAAAACCCCCAATGAATATGGCGACCAGATGTCTGCGGGAGGAGGCCCTAGAGAGGAAGAGATTGACATAATAAAAGAAAAGAAACACCAGAGTCCATAAGAAACACTGTCTCTGATACTCGTCGAGGCTGCTATGGGTAGATGGAGTCGGGTCCCAAATATCTTCAAAATAAGGCAACAAACCGCCCTCGACAGACTCTTCACTGCGCTGCGGTAAATCCAACATGGCAGGTACAGCGGACGTGAGAGTACTGGCAGGAAGATTCTGGAAGTCAGCGCATCAAGTCGGCTTCTTTAGAGTCCAAAAACTCCGCTAGTAGATCAGGGTCCTCAAATGTTCTTGTCTGATTGTGAAGCGTGACTCGGAGCTTGGCCGGGTACATCAGGCCATAGCGTGCTTGTAGTTGTTGAAGCCTCGGCCGAAATTCCAGAAAGCGCTTTCGGCGGTCGACCGTGGGTTTAGCCAAGTCAGGATAGAAGGAGACCTTGTGGCTCTCAAACTCCATATGGCCCTTTGCCCGGGAGGCACTGAGAATTTGTTCCACATGTTGATATCTCAAAAGTCGAAAGATGATAGGCCGCGGGGTCTTCCTGTTGAGCGTTATGTTTGTAGGTACACGATGAGCGCGATCGATCTCCAATTCTTTGGCAAAGGTGATTTGGAGCAGGGAAGGGAGGATTTTACCTAAAAACTCCTTCATGTCTCCCAGTTCCGCTCCCTCCGGTATGCCCACGAGTCGTAGGTTGTTGCGGCGCGCTCTATTATTGCCATCTTCCACTTCTTTCTGCAAGGCCCGTACCTGACGTTCAGCTTTGTCGAGTTTGGACAGCCGGACCGCATGGGAGTCTAATATACTCTCCATTTTGTCCTGACGCGAAGAGAGCCCCTCTAGCTTGCCTTGCAGTACACCAAGATCTTCCCTCAGCGCTCGAAGTGCTTCACCGTTTGACTGCACGAGGTCCTTAACCCCTCTAATTTCTGCGAGGATTTCCTGCTGCATTTCGGGGCCCTCGCGGAAAGCCAGCCCCTTCTGCGGGGACGGGGGTTCAGTTTTGGAGCGTTTACCGTGAGAAGCCGCTGGAGATCCAAATTCCAGGCGCGTGGGTTTGGTCCCCGCCATCTCACCAATATGCCCCGGCAAGATCAGAGCAGAAATTCAAGTTTGTCCGGTGTTAATTCAGGATTCTGAGTAGGCCTCTCGGGAGCCTCAGCGTTATGCGACCATCCCGCTGGACATCGGGCTCCGCCCCCTATAATGCATATTTCTTATGCATATTTTAATTTACAGTCACTTGGTATGTGAAATTAGCTCCAAATATTTCCACAGCTGGCTATCTCTGATATAATACTTTTTTGATATGGGTAAAATTGGTTTAGATGCTATCACATTTTGATATCGTTATTACTCTTTTCAGCATAGTTCAACCTGCCTGTGAAACAGATGACATGCCCTGTCTTTTTACTTTCTTACTGACAAGTTGCTCTTTACTGATGAACTTGTTAAAGAGGGTTTACTGTGCTACTGTGCATTTAATAAACTGGTTATTTGTCCCCTCAGCATCTCATGATTGTTCTAGTAATTATTTACAATTAGAAACCCTTTTTATAATGAGTGTAGTTGCTTGTAGCTCATTTGGTTTCAAAGAAGAGCCACTTCATTTATTTATATAGTACACACATTTACTGTAATGAGTAATTGGATGTCTGTCCTTTTGAAAACAGCTGGACATATACTAAGGAAAAAGATTTAAATGGAAGCAGCCACTGGGGTTTCATTGCCACCTACAGTGGAGCTGGCTATTACTTGGACCTATCAAGGACCAGAGAGGAGTCTGCTGGCCAGATTAGCACCCTGAAGAAAAACCTGTGGCTAGACAGAGGGACCAGAGCAACCTTCATTGATTTTTCCGTGTATAATGCAAACATCAACCTTTTCTGCATTGTCAGGTAATGGATACTCTTGTTTAGCAGCCTGGCTGGCATTAGGCCTGTTTAGTATATATTCTATTCCAGCTCCAGCCTTCCCCAGGCCAAGGGAGGCCAAGGGTCTTTTGATATTCTGTGCTGGCAAAGAAGCAGCATGGACATCGTTCTGCTTTTGACCTCACTATAATTTGTCTCTCTGAGTTAGAAAACTAAATATTTAACCTCTCATTTCTGTTGCACTATTTCTAGCCCTGCCATATTCTAGGGGCTCCAACTAGGCTTGCATGTCTTTAGAAAAGAAATGAGAGTTTAAAAACAATAGATTATCTGCAGAATTCAGGCATGCATGGTGAGCTTATGTTCACGTTTACTGCAAAAGTTAATTAACTTCAGGGATTCTCTTCATTAGGGCATAGAGGTCCATCCCAGATTTTTTTCTAAATCATGAGCATGTCTCTGCGTCCTTTAGTGAATAATGTACTTGCTTCACTTACTTTTTCCAACCGATAGTTATAAATAATGCTCTTTCTGTACACAGAAAGGTGAAGGTTCACTTTGTTGGTCCCATATCAGTATGTCCCGTCCAGCTATTATACAATAAATGGAGTTTATTGCAGTAGGGGTTTTCCCATCGAAATATGCTGAATAGAAGTGAGGTAGAGAGTTACTCTTTCCTGTCCTGAAACCAGTGTGCACTAGAGTTTCACTACATCATAGTCGAGATAGATGATGCTTAGCATGAGCATAGAACTGTGATACTGCTGATACCACCGTGCTTGCACTAGCATGATGTTCTTGTACGGATAGCAGTTAATGCTGTGTGGAAAGTGTGTGAGACACTTTTCCTCTTGCATCTAAAAGCTAAAAGCCTGATTGTTCATGGGGTAGGATTTCAGATGGCTATGTCAGGTCCTTCACAATTCTAAGTATTTTATACAAGGCTGAACAGAGAACCTCTTGTAAAATAGGTGTAAAGATCCTGGAAAATACATCTGTATTGATATGTCCAGTGGCAACAGCAAATTTAGAAAGAAACATATTGGGGGAAAAAAGACATCACATGTGGTTTTACACATAGTGCTGGCATAAAAACATAGTTGCCATTCTGAGTCAGACCAATGGTCCATCAAGCCTTTCCAACAGGTCACAAATACTTTTTGGGATCCTGCCAGACATCACAATTCCATGTTGCTTACCTCCAGGGAAAAGCAGCAACTTTCCTCAAGTCTATCTTAATAATAGTTTTTATAGATTTTTTCCTCCAGAGCCTTGTCCAAAACCTTTTAAAACTCGGCTTAGCTGCTTAAAACGTGCAAGCACTGGATTTCATAAAACTGCACGTACAAGAGGAGCAAATTAAGGAGCAGAGTGAAATGGCTTTGTTAAAATTTTGAAGTTTTGTTAGATGCCACAGAATAATCACTGTTGCCCCCTCAATTACTAATGGCGATCTCTGGTCCAAATGAGTAGTAACTGATACACCTGCTGCAAAGCAGGTATAAATGCAGATGGAGAATTTTGTTTTAAATATACATCTATTCCCATTGTTAAATGGACCACCCAGATTGCGCCAAGAATATGCCCTCAAAATCTGTGCGTCCCACGACTTTTACATGGGTATATAAATGGCATTGCAAAATCATCACTTCAGTGTGTAAGTGCATTTACATGTGTATAGAAGCCTTGCAAGCCACCTTAAAATGAACCCCCTAAGTGTGCCAGTCAGGTCATAGTACTTTATGTTTCTGGGTGGCTAGGTAGCATAGCATGCATTGATTTGATGTGCCCATGGAACTTGCTTTACCTGCTGGAGCTCTTCAGTCAGTGGGGCAGATTTCTCAAAGCTGTTACTGGGGTAAATGACAGAGTAAACCTTCTTTTTTAATAAATTTGTCCCAGAAATTTTTTCTGATTTTGAAAGGGACTGTTGTGATTGTCATTCTTTTTTTTTGGGGGGGGGGGGGGGGGGGGGTGGGGGATTATGATTTAGTTAGGCCCAGTTAGATTGGGACAGAGACCAAAATCGCTTTTGCAGCTTTACCAGTGTCTTCTATTTCAGGAAAAGGAAAACAAGATAATGTAATATTGTTTTCAGAGTGTAACAATTAATAGTGCATTCAGAAATCTGAAAGCTAGTAACTATTGTGGAGAGGTAAATTGGATGGTATGTTTGAAATTGGTTTTAATTTTGATTGTTTTTCTTGCTTAATAAGGACTTACATTTATTTTACTTAGATTATTAGTGGAGTTCCCTGCAACTGGTGGCCTAGTCCCATCTTCGCAGTTTCAGACAGTGAAGCTGATCCCCTACATGTCCACATTTGATTTCTTCCTGGTGGCCTGTCAGATCACATTTTGCATCTTTGTCCTGTATTATATTGTTGAGGAGATACTGGAGATCCGCATTCACCAGCTGTATTACTTCAGAAGTTTCTGGAACTGTCTGGATGTTATCATTATTGTGGTAAGCAGTCCGTGCTCAAGGGGAAGGACTCTTCTCGCTATTCCTTTTCTCCAGAGTTCTAATGAAAACTGTGCATGCTGATGTACAAAACTGTTGATTACTTGTCAAAGCTGAGCTAGCAGTTTACCATGTGGGGTATGCACTGCAGCTAGAGTGTAGGCTGTGGGGGAGAGATGGTGTTTAGCTCAGTATGGCTACTTTTACCTCTTTCTACGGCCTTTTATTTAAAAGGAAGTCCAGTTTGATGAACTTTCTTGCTGTTGTATCAGTACATTACCTCAATATTGTATAGCATGAGAGGGGAAGGGAAGAGCATAGGCAAAGATAGAAAAAAAGGTAGGAGGACAAAACACAAAAGAGGGGAGTTGAAGGGTCATGGTGTGCAGGAATAGGAAAGGGAGGGAGAAGAAAAGCAGGAAAGAAAGTAAGCAGAGGGTAGGATGGAGCAAATGTGATAGAGGAAGGAAAAACCTTAAAGGGGAAGAACTTAGGAGGTGGAGTCCAGGTCCTCCACTGCTATGGAGAGGAGCACCCACTGTAGAGAAGAAGAGCACAAGCAAAACGGGGTAGATTAAAATATATGTGTATATGTATATATATGTGTATAATCTACCCCGTTCTGCTTGTGCTCTTCTTCTCAATATATATGCATAGAGAAGGGCGGAAGAGGGCGATAAAGTGGTAAAGAAGGGAGGAAAAGTATTGGAAAGAAGAAACAGGGCATTGCTCAGCATTTTCTGCTGGAATTAATTTTTGCAACTTATGTGCAAGTAGGTGCTGCATTGCTTCTCCAGGACCAAGCAGGAAGTCAGTCCTCACATATGGGTTTCATCGGCTCCGATGAAGCCCCAGTGGAGCATTTCCCCAGCTTTCTATGAAAGACTTTGGGAATGCAGGCACGCATGCGCGGTTCCCTTCCTGCCTAAAGGTGCCATCTTACCTCAGTCTCTTTTTTTTTTCCGAGAAGCCCACCGGACGTGAGTCCTGTTCTCCCGGTTAAAAGTAGATTTTTTTTCGGCGATTATCGCAATTTTTTTCTCCCGGTTCGATGCCGGTTCCTCTCCCGCCGGGTTCGGTACACTGGTATCGAGCCCGATTCTTCTTTTCGGTTTTTGCCCTTCGTGGCTGGCGTTCGCGCCCTTTTTTCCATTTTCCCTGGAAGGCCGGTCCTTTGAACTCGCGGGGACTCTTTTTTCCCCGATGGCTTCCAGTGGTTTTGAGAAGTGTGATCGGTGTAAGAAATTAATGTCTCTCACCGACACACACGACTGCTGCCTTCGGTGCCTTGGTCCTGATCACGACCCTAAGTCGTGCGGGCCATGTGGGAAGATGTCTTCCAAGGCACTCCGAAGTCGCCAGCAGCAGAAAGAAAGGCTTTTCTCGGACTCAGCCTCCGGCCGGCCCTGGACCTCATCTGAGGCCTCGACATCTCGGGATTCTGATCCCGAGCGCTGTCGAAACTCCTCGGACAGGGGGTCCCCCGACCGGGAACGGAAGAGGAAGAAGCGGCTCGCGAGGGCGTCATCGGAGGAGGTCCCTGGCTCCTCAAGGGCCAGGTCTAAGACCCCCGACTGTCGTCCCGGGCCCGTGGAACAAGAGAAGCCTGCCAAAGTTCCTCGCGTTTAGCCGGAGTCTGCTGGACACGTAAGCCCCGTAGTCCTCGAGGACTCTCCTCCCAGAGAGCCAACGTCGGGCCCGGCGCCACCGGGGCCTGAGTCGGTGGCTGCTGCATCTCCCAAGCTGAGTCTCAGGATGACAACCTTGGAGAGCAGACTGTCTGCCTTCATGGAGCAGCAACGGGCACTGATGGCCAGCCTGTCTGGCGCATCTGCCCCGACCACCGGGACATCGACTTCGAAGTCGACCCCGGAGACTGAGCCGATACTAGAGTCCATCATGGCTCGAAGTCGACCTCGGTTGCGGTCCCCCTCGACCTCCCGTTCAGGACCGAGGGCGTCGACGCCGGTGCCTCGGGCGTTGACGCCGGTGCCTCGGGCGTTGACGCCGGTGCCTCGGGCGTTGACGCCGGTGCCTCGGGCGTTGACGCCGGTGCCTCGGGCGTTGACGCCGGTGCCTCGGGCGTTGACGCCGGTGCCTCGGGCGTTGACGCCGGTGCCTCGGGCGTTGACGCCGGTGCCTCGGGCGTTGACGCCGGTGCCTCGGGCGTTGACGCCGGTGCCTCGGGCGTTGACGCCGGTGCCTCCGGTATCGGGGCGGGTGCTCCAGGGCCCCGCAGGGTCGGACCCTGATGACTCCTCGGACGAGTCCACCTGGGAGATGGAGGACGAGGAGTCTCCCGATACGTTCAAGACTCGGTGCGTCCTGTCGGACTCAACGCAGTCTGAGCCCCGGAGTAGATCCCCTCCGGAGGATACTCGGTTCTCGGAGTTCGTCCGGGATATGGCCACTGCCTTGGCTATACTGGCGAACCCCAAGGAAGAGCCTCGAGCCGAAGAGCTCGAGGCGCTGCAGTATGACTCTCCTCCGAAGGAGGCCTTTACTGTCCCGGTTCCTCCGATGCTGGAACGGCTCCTCTTCCGGTTGTGGGAGGCACCGGCCTTGGCGCCGGTTCTGAGCAAGCGAGTCGACTCGATCTATCGACTCAGGAAGAGCCCTGTTTTTCAGAAGGCACAGCTACCACACCATTCTATGGTTGTGGAATCGGCCATGCATCGTCTGAAGAGCCAGAAGATGCACTCCACGGTGCCCCCTGGCAGGGAGGCCCGAAACCTTGATGGCGTTGGTAGAAAGTGCTTCGAGGGCTCGATGCTTGCTTGCCGTGTCCAGTCGTACCAGCTGTACATTTATTTTATTTATTTATTTAACATCTTTTATATACCGCACTATTTATAATCAGCACGGTTTACATATAACAAGAAAACATCAGATAAGATACATATTATCTGTTTTTTACATGGAACAGGAACAAAAAACTTGGGTAACCAGGATAATTATTTACAATGAATAATAGTCATTGAACTATTTACATATGGACGGCATATTACATGAGAAGAACCTTTTTAGTATGAGAGAGAGGTATGAAGTGTTACTGGGTTAGAATAGGTTACGTGTTAACGGGATTGTTGCTATTTGAGTGAGCTTGTGTTACTGTGTTCTCTGGGAAATATTTGTTGAAAAGGTGATGCTTCAAGGCCTTTTTAAACTGGGAGAGATCAGTGATGGCCCTAATGTGTGGTGGGAGGGTGTTCCAAAGTGGGCATGTACTTGCGGGACCTGGCCAAGGAGCTGGCCGGGTTCTCTGCTGGTCTCTCCGGGGAACCCTTGCAGTGATTTAAGTCCTTGTCCTCGGGGATTCGGGACTGCTCAAAGTTCATGTCCCGCACCGCCTACGATGGCTTTGAGGCTTCAGCCTGAGTTGCGGCAGCCGGCATCGCGGCTCGATGCCAGTCGTGGCTGCAGTCATCGGACCTCGAGCCATTGGTTCAGGACAAGTTGGTCGATGTCCCTTGCCGAGGTGAGAACCTTTTTGGCAAGCCCATGACCGAGAAGGCCGCTCAGCTCGAAACAGAGCACCTTACATGGACAAGGCTGTATAGGAAGACCTCTGCCCCTTCTCATAAAAAGAAGGGCTCGGGTAAAAAGCCCTTTTACCCGAGGAAGGGCACTGCCTACAAACAGTACCCTCAATATCAGGCTGCCCAAGCTGCCCCTCAGGGTCAGCAAGCCAAGGGGCAGGGTAATGGGCCCCGTAGGCAGAGGACCCCCAAGCCTCCGGCCCCTGCTCCCACTCAGCAGGGTGGGGTTTTTTGACTCCTTGAGCATAGCCTCTCCATCCCTGCTCTCCCAACCCTGCACAGGAGGTCGCCTAGCCCTCTTTGCCCACCAGTGGCCCCTTATCACCGGGGACAGTTGGGTGTTGGACATAGTCCGCAGGGGCTATGCACTGCATTTTCACCAACTGCCTCCTCCTTACTTTCCAGGGGAGCCTCCAAGGCCTCCCCTGCACACAGACCTTCTCCTTCAAGAGCTTCAAGGTCTGTTGGAGGACAGGGCGGTGGAGCCTGTGTCTCCCCACTTGCAAGGTCACGGATTCTTCTCCAGGTATTTCCTGGTACCCAAAAGAACTGGTGGCCTTCGACCCATTCTGGACCTCAGGAACCTCAACAAGTTCCTGGAGAAAGAAAAGTTCAAGATGCTTACTCTTGGAACCCTTCTGCCCTACCTCCGGCAGGGAGATTGGCTATGCTCCTTAGATCTAAAGGATGCGTACACTCACATCCTCATTCATTCAGACCACAGAAAGTACCTCGGGTTCATTGTGGGAGGAAACCATTGTCAGTACAGGGTACTGCCTTTCGGCCTCACCTCCGCTCCCAGGGTCTTTACCAAATGCCTGGCAGTGGTGGCGGCCTACCTGAGAAATCAGGGAATCTTTGTCTTCCCCTATCTGGACGACTGGCTCATCAGAGGTCAGACATGCCAGGAGGCCAGACAGGCCACCCTCAGGACTATTGCTCTTCTTCAAGGCCTGGGATTTGTCATAAACTTTGCAAAGTCCACTTTGCTCTCCCCCCCCCCCCCCCCCCCCCCCCCAGAACTTGGAGTTCATAGGGGCAAGGCTGGACTCTGTCCTGGCACAGGCATTCTTGCCAGCAGACAGGGCCCAAAGACGGATGGACTTAGCAAACCAGTTTCTCAGAGAGTCAGTGGTCTCCGCCAGACTCTGCCTGAGGCTACTTGGCCACATGGCTTCGACAGTACATGTGACCCCCAATGCCAGGCTCCATATGAGGCCTGCACAGTGGTGCCTTTGGACTCAGTGGTCACAGGCCACAGGCAACCTCAGAGACAGGATAAGGGTGTCCAGACAATTTCTGAACTCCCTCAACTGGTGGCTGCACCCACCCAATCTTCTAAAGGGGGTGCCTTTTCAGATTCCTGCATACACAGTGGTACTGACCACCGACGCCTCCCTGCAGGCCTGGGGAGCTCATTGTCTAGGCAAGTGCACCCAGGGCCTGTGGTCTCCTTGGGAAGCTGCACAGCAGATCAATCTCCTTGAGCTCAGAGCTATCCGATTAGCATTCAAAGCTTTCTCTCCTACCCTAGCTCATCAATCTGTCCTGATTCAGACAGACAACCAGGTAGCCATGTTTTATGTGAACAAACAGGGTGGGACTGGGTCCAGAATCCTTTGTCAGGAAGCTCAGGACCTTTGTTCATTTGCCCTCAAGCACAACATGCTCCTCAAGGCTGTATACCTTCCGGGCCAGGACAACTACCTGGCAACAGATTAAGCAGTATTCTGCAGCCCCACGAGTGGCAGCTGCATCCTTCAGTAGTTCAAAAGATCTTCCTAAAATGGGGTCTCCCTTTGGTGGATCTCTTTGCCAGCCCAATGAACAAGCAACTGCCAAAGTTCTGCTCCAGGCAACCGCATCCTCTGAGAATAGCAGCAGATGCTTTTCTGATTCCATGGTCTCAGGGCCTCCTGTATGTGTTTCCTCCCACGCCCTTGGTGGCCCGAACTCTCTTCAAAATTCTTCATGACAAGGCCTTGGTGTGCTGGTGGGCTCCTAGGTGGCTGAGACAGCCTTGGTTTCCAATTCTACTTCAACTGGCGGTGGATCCCCACTGCCTCTGGGGTTGCAACCTGACCTTCTCTCACAGGAGCAGGGTTCCCTTCTGCACCACAATCTCAAAGCTCTCAATTTGATGGCCTGGAGGCTGCAAGGGTAGTCTTGGCTCCCTGGGGCCTACCTCAGGAAGTTGAGGAGGTTGTCCTAGCCTCTAGGAAACAGTCCACTAGGAAAACCTATGCTCTCAAATGGAAAAGGTTTTCTGTGTGGTGTCAGCTACGTACAGTGGATCCTTTCTCCTGTACTGTATCAGTAGTGCTTGAGTACTTACTGCACTTATCAAATCAGGGACTTAAGTCCAATTCTGTTCGGGTCCACCTCTCAGCTCTAGCAGCTCACCACTCTTTGGTGGAAGGACATTCTTTGTCAGGTCACCCCTTGTTGTCCCGCTTCCTCAGGGGTTTGCTTTTGCTCAAGCCTCCTATCTGTTCTCCTGCTCCTGAGTGGGAGTTGAATGTGGTCTTGCAGCAACTGACTCGCCCACCTTTTGAGCCGATGGCTACTTGTCCACTATGCTTCCTCTCCTGGAAAACACTCTTCCTGATAGCCCTTACCTCGGCTAGGCGAGTGAGTGAGCTTCAGTCCCTGGTCTGTGATAGGCCTTACACCAGGATTTATAGGAACAGGGTAGTCCTTAGGACTCATCCAAAGTTCCTCCCAAAGGTTGTCTCCTCTTTCCACCTCAATCAGGAGGTGGTTCTTTGAACATTCTTCCCTAGGCCTCATGCAAGCCAGGCTGAAGCAGTTCTGCATACCCTGGACTGTAGGAGGGCCTTATCCTTCTACCTTGACCATACGCAGGGGCATAGAAAGGCTACTCAGCTCTTCATATCCTTTGACCCCAATAAGTTGGGGTTGGCTGTGTCCAAGCGTACCTTGTCCATCTGGGTGGCTGACTGTATCACCTGGGCTTACAAGGCGGCTGACCTTCCTTTGCAGGGTAGGGTCACGGCCCATCGTGTCAGGGCAATGGCTGCCTCAGTGGCTCATCTCCGCTCTGTGCCCTTGGTAGACATCTGCAGGGCTGCAACTTGGTCTTCAAGCCAGACTTTTGCGGCCCATTACTGTCTGTAGAGGGAGTCCCGTAGGGGCAGTGCTTTTGGCCAGGCAGTTCTCCGGAATCTCTTTGAGGTTTAGGCAACTCCTGCCCTCTGTTGGGCTACCGGTGGAGGTTGTGTCCTTGAAAAGCCTTTCTTTGCTGCTGAGACTAGAGGGAGTACTCTTGTTCAGCCTGGGTTCCTCGGTAGCCCAGAGCTAGGGAGTCACCCATATGTGAGGACTGACTTCCTGCTTGGTCCTGGAGAAAGAGTAGTTACTCACCTGTAACAGGTGTTCTCCAGGAGCAGCAGGAATCAGTCCTCACAACCCTCACTCCTCCCCTTGGAGTTGCAGTTGTACATAGTTTATTTTTCATTTTTGTGTGCTGTTCTTAGCTATGTCATTTGACTGAGGTAAGATGGCACCTTTAGGCGGGAAGGGAACCGCGCATGCGTGCCTGCATTCCCAAAGGCTTTCATAGAAAGCTGGGGAAATGCTCCGCTGGGGCTTCATCGGCGCCGATGACACCCATATGTGAGGACTGATTCCTGCTGCTCCTGGAGAACACCTGTTACAGGTGAGTACTCCTTTTTCTTCCCCCTTCCTATTTTGATGGCATCTACCTGAACAGAAGGCACATTGTTGTTTATAATGTAATTTCTGATATTCTCAGGTGTACTAGAAAACGCTGGTTATATACTTCTCTCCAACTATTCCACTGATTTTGTATGTTAAGGGCTGGATTTACCGAAGTACACTACTCAATTAGAATTAAAGTGCATCATATACTGCAGGTTCCATTTTATGCAGTGTGTCCTGTTTACTAATAACGCGCATTAACACTGTAGCAAACATTAATAAATGAGCATTCTCCAGGAACAAGCAGGAAGTCGGTCCTCACATTTGGATGACGTCAATGGAGCCCATGCAGAGCATTTCCCCAGCTTTCAAAGAAAGCCTTTGGGAATGCTACCAGGCATGCGTGGTCCCCTTCTCTGCCCAAAGGTGCCATATTGCTCATTCTTTTTTCCACGGAGTCCAATGAATGCATGTCCTGTTCTCCTGGAAAAATTCTTCAAAAATGATCCTTAGTTGAGTTTTTCCTGGTTTGCGTACCAATCCCTTTTCCTGCCTCAAGCCAGCGCTGTCTGCAGTGCTGTTCTCGGCTCCCTTTCCTTTATCATCAAGATCTGCCCTGACTGGTGTTTGTGCCATTTTTTGCCCGGGGGTTATTGACCCCGTCCGGGTGTGATCCACGATTTCTCCCAGTGGCTTTAAAAAGTGTGATTGTTGCAGACAAATTATATCTGTCACAGATGCCCACGACTGCTGCTTGCACTGCCTTGGTCCAGACCATGACAATACCTCCTGTGACCTGTGTCAGGCCATGACCCCTCGGACAAACAGGAAAAGGTCAGAGTTGCAGGAGAAGATGTTCTCACAGTCCGATTCGGCCTCAGCTTCCCCAATGCTGAGCCCAAAGCAGAGCACCTCCCGTGAGGACTGGACATTTTCGGAGTCCCGCAGCGGCAGCTCCTCCAGAAAGATGCCAGTCCCTGGCAAGAAAAAGAAAAACTTTTTGAAGCCAATCAAGGTTCCACTGGGGAAACCCGGTTGGGTCCTGCGGCAAGACTCGGGCGACTCCAAACAGTGCCCCCCTTAGGTCTCTAGGAAGGAGTCCTCAACCAGTTGTGACCGTACAAGGCTCCCTGAGGCCATGGTCCTCGTTGAGGACATGCTCGCCAGAGTGCCAACGCCGGGCCAAAAATCCTCGGTGCCCGTGCTGAAAGCTGCAGAGCCTTCTGGCATTGAGGCCAGAATGGCGATCCTCGAACAGAGTATCTCTGCCATCCTTGTAATAAAACATAACTTTTTACACAATAACAGACTCCTCAGTGAAGCAAAGGGTTACCTTAATTAGATTCTTGCAAGAATGGTGCCCGCTTGACTGAGCAGACACCTATCCTCTGTTTCACAGTTCTTTTAAAGCACGCTATGTCTTCTCCCTCTTCCAGCATGTCTATAACTCATTGGTTAATACTGTCTCACTCCACTTCTTTGCACTTACGCACCTGTGGCAGGCTACGTGTTTGTAGCCATGTAGTCTCTCCTTCCAGGATGCAGACATACAACAAAGGGAGTCAGAAAGTCATTACATACAAAATTATATTAGAGTGGTAGATGAGTGGAATACAAGAATTATATTACATTGTAAAAATAACATATCACATTTGTTTATATGAATCCTGACCATGCAGCAGGCGATTACGTCAGGTTCGTCTGCATCATCTGCCCCGACAACTGGGCCCCTGACTGCAGTGGTGTCCTTGGGTATCGAGCCCTGCCCTGAGTGCTATCCGCCTCAGGCTAGCCCTTGGCACCGATCGAGGTCCCGGTCCTGATCCTTGGGTGTCCATTCCTCCCTGGCTAGTTTCCAGGAGTCTGACCCGAGACTGGTCAGGGGATCCTGGTTCCCTGACACAGGCCTCGCAGCCCAGGAGCTCTGAGCCTCAGACTCCTTGACACCCTTGGAGTTAGATTGGGAGACCGATATCGAGGCCTCGCCTGAGACCTCTCAACACAGAGACAGCCCCTCGGAGCCATCTCCCCCAGAACTCCGATGCTATTCACCATCCGAGAACGTGGCATTCCATGACTTCATCCGGAACATGGCCCAAGCCCCCTTGGTCCCGATCGAGTCTAAGGAGGACCCGCACGCCGAAGAACTGGATATTCTCCAGTATGAGTCTTTGCCAAAGGAGGCTCTTGGTGCCAGTGCAACCCAACCTCAGTGCCGGTGGTCGGCTGATGCCTCAACGCCATCTACCGCATCAAGAGGAGTCCAGGCATCCAGAAAGCCCAACTTCCCCACAATTCCATGGTGGTGGAGTCTTCAATTCAAAAGCTCTAGAGCCAGAAGATGTATTCTTCTGTATCCCCGGGTAGAGAGGCCAGAGCCCTAAACACTCTAGGGTGCATGTGTTTCCAGGGGTCCATCCTGGGCTGCCGGATACAAACCTATGAGCTCTACATAGGGATACATTTTAAAAGCCTTATTCAGGAGCTCACTGACTTCTCAGTAGGGCTCACCAGGGAACCCCTGCAACTGTTCCAGACCTTGGTGGCCACCATTTGGGACTGCTGTAAGTTCCTGTCTAGGGCTGCCTATGATGGGTTTGAGTCGGCAACCCGGACAGCAGCTGCAGGCATTGGTGCTCAGCACCAGGCCCGACTTGACTGCAGACTTTGGACCTCAAGCAATGGGTCCAGGAAAAGCTGCTAGATATCCCCTGCATTGGGGAGAACCTGTGTAGGAAACCTATGGTCGACAAGGCACCTGAGATTGAGGCCGAGGTGGTGACCAGCTAGAGGCTGTCAAAGAAGATCTCTACCCTTCCCCGTAAGAAAACCTTAGGGGAAAGGCCAACTTTGTCGAGGAAGGAAGGACCCTTTCCATCAGAGTCACCACTACCAAGCCTTCCCAAGCCAGCAGCAGCAGGGATCCCAGCCTACAGGCCAGGGACATGGACTCTGGAAGCCAGAGGCTCCCAAACCGCAGACACCAGTTCCGGCTCAACCTGGTGGGAGCTTTTGACGCCCAGGGAGGAGCCTCCCTCCCCCTGGAAGATCCCCACAATCCCACAGGGGGCCACCTGGCACTCTTTGCCCACAGGTGGCCTGAGGTCACCTTGGACTAGTGGGCACTCCAGGTGGTGAAGGAGAGTTACCACCTCCATTTCCAGCTACCACCTCCGGGACATTTTCCAGGAGAGCCAGTGCGACATCTTTCACTAGGCCCTCTTGCTTTCGGAGCTAGCAGGTCTACTAAAGGACAAGGCAGTAGAGCCTGTTCCCCAGCACCTCTGGGGCAAGGGCTTCTACTTCAAGGTACTTTCTTGTCCCCAAAAGAACTGGGGGTCTTGGGCCCCACCCTGGACGTCCGAGACCTGAACAAGTTCCTGGTGAGGGAGAAGTTCAAAATGCTCTCCATTGGGACACTGCTGCCCTACCTCCACCAGGGAGGACTGGCTTTGCTCCTTGGACCTAAAGGATGCCTACACCCACATCCTGGTCCACCCATCTCACTGGCAATAATTGAGATTCATGGTAAGAGGAGGCCACTACCAATACAGGGTACGTCCCTTCAGCCTGGCCTCCTCGCCAAGAGTGTTCACAAAGTGCCTAGCAGTGGTAGCCGCCCATCTGCGCCTACAAGGGGTGTTTTTCTTCTACTTGGATGACTGGCTAATCAGAGGTGGAACAGCTGCAGAGGCCAGTCAGGGCACAGAATATACCAGCCTCATCCTGCAGCACTTGGGGTTCATCATCCTAAATCACATCTCTCTCCGGTGCAAGACCTAGAGTTCATCAGTGCTCAGCTGGACACGGGCGGGCCAGAGCCCCCCTCCTCCCTCAGGACAGGGCAGAACGCCTCAAACAGCTGGCAGGGGAGGTCCAGTGCCACAGAACAGTGCTGGCTCCCCGCCGCCTCTGCCTGCTGGGACAGATGACCTCTAAGGTCCATGACACACCCTTAGTCCACCTACACATGCAGACAGCTCAGTGGTGCCTGTGTTCTCAGTGTACCCAGGCCATGGACCGACTCCGGGACAGGGTCAGGGTCTCCCGCCTGCTGGCAAGATCCCTTCAACGGGTGGCAAAACGTGGGCCTTCTCTGGCCAAGAATGCCCTTCCAGGCGTCCCCACCGCAGAGTACCCTGACCACAGATGCCTCTCTTTAGGACTGAGAAGCTCATTGCAGAGTTCACAGCACTCAGGGTTGCTGGTCCAGGGAGGGGTCTCTACTACAGATCAGCCTCCTGGAACTCTGGGCGATATCCCTCACCCTACATGCATTCTGCTCCCTCTTGTGGAACAGACCTGTGCTAACCAGCAGGGGGGCATGGGTTCATACTCCCTCTGCCAGGTGGCTGTAGCCCTCTGCTTTGCAGTGCATATTGGCATGCTTCTGCGAGCAGTCTACCTCCCAGGCTAGGATAATTACCTGGCAGACAGACTCAGCAGAGTCCTGTGCCCTCACAAGTGGCGTCTTGACCCTACAGTGACGGAGAAGCTTTTCCGCCTTTGGAACTGGCCCAAGATGGACCTCTTTGCCTCTCCGGACAACGTGCAACTGGCTCGCTTCTGCTCCAGGCAGCCGCACCCACAGAGGATAGCGGCAGATGCGTTCCTGATCTCATTGTCCGAGGGACTGCTGTATGCATTCCCACCGATTCCCCCGGTTGCCAAGACTCTGTTCAAAATTCAGATCATTAAGGCTTTGTTGATACTGATTGCCCCCAGGTGGCCCGGGCAACCCTGGTTCCTACTACAGCTCTTCCTGGCAGCAACACTCCCAGTACCCCTGGGCTGAGCTCTTTACCTCCTGACTGAGGAGGAGGGCTCCCTTCTGCACCCCAATGTGGGGTCATTGACTCTAATGGCCTGGCTGCTGAGAGGGTAGCCTTGGTCCCTGCTCAACCTACCACAGAAGGTTGAGGAGATCCTGCTAGCTCCCAGAAAGCCCTCCATGAAGAAGAGCTTATGCCTTTAAGTGGCACAGGTTTGCCCTGAGGTGCTCAGATAGGAAGGAGAACCTGTTCTCCTGCCACATCCAGCTGGTACTCCAGTACCTAATGCATCTGTCGCACACTGGGCTGAAATCCAACTTAGTCCGGGTTCATCTGAGTGCCATAACTGCTCACTACCACCCAATAGGGGGAAAGCCCTTATCCAGCCAGCCCCTGGTTTCTCGGTTCCTGCGGGGCCTTCTGTTTTCCAAGCCCCCTGTCTGCAAACCCCCCCTCCCTCCAGCGGCAGAACGGGACCTCAACGTTGTGCTCTCCCTGCTGTATAGGTCACCATTTCAGCCACTTGCCACTTCAGATACATATTCTGGAAGGTGGCCTTCTTGGTGGCCCTGACTTCAGCTCGCAGAGTCAGCGAGTTTCAAGCGCTGGTGGCAGACCCTCCATACACCAGGTTTTTCAAGAACAGAGTAGTGCTCCGCACTCATCCTAAGTTCCTCCCGAAGGTGGTATCTCCATTTCACCTCAACCAGGAGGTTGTACTCCCCACCTTCTACCCGCGGCCTCATGCCGGCAGGGAGGAGCTCATACTCCTCACACTGGACTGTAAATGGGCCCTGACATTCTATCTGCAGCAGACCTAGGGCCACTGCCAAAGCACCTCAACTTTTCATGTTCTGTGACCCCAGCAGACTGGGGCTCCCTGTAACCAAGCATGCCCTATCCTCTTGGGTGGTGGACTGCATTGCCCTCACCTGTGAATGGGCGGGCCTCTCACTGGAGCACCGGATCACAGCACATTGCGTGAGGGCGGTGGCCCACCTCCATTCTGTGCGGTGACCAAAATTTCAAGAGCTGCCACTTGGTCATCCATTCACACGTTCGCAGCACACTACTGCCTGGAAAGTAAATCCCGCAGGGACAGTGCCTTTGGTCAGGCAGTGCTGCTTTAATATTCTTGGAGTGTAGGCAACTCCTGCCCTCTGACCCTTCTGTGTTCAGGCTATCGGAGTGATAGTGTTGCTGGACGCTAGGGTCTTGCAGAGTCTCTGTGGGGACTCACCTTCTGCAACTCACAGCCACCCTTTTGGTCGCTGTTGGTACTGTCGTGGTTTGGTCCTCGGCAACCTGGAACTAGGAAGTCCCATATGTGAGGACTGACTTCCTGCTTGTTCCTGGAGAAAGCGTAGTTACAAACCTGTAACAGGTGTTCTCCGGAAACAGCAGAAATCAATCCTCACAACCCTCCCTCCTTCCTTGGAGTTGCCGTCCTTCTGTTTTTGTTTGACTGCTGTCTTAGCTAAGTCATCTGACTGAGTAAGATGGCACCCTTGGGTAGGAAGGGGATCATGCATGCATGGTAACATTCCCAAAGGCTTTCTTTGAAAGCTGGGGAAATGCTCCGTGTGGGCTCCAGCACCAACGTAGCTCATATGTGAGGACTGATTCCTGCTGTCCCAGAGAACACCTGTTACAGGTGAGTAACTATGCTTTTTCTGACGGGCGCTTTATAAATGCTTAGTAGTAGTAGTAAATCGTGCAGCCTTTGACTGCTGTGAATGCATCAGCAGAAGAACCTCTGCTATTGCCATTGTTGCACGTCGGATTGCCTGGCTTCAGGCATCAGACTTGGAGATTTGTGTACAGGATAAATTGGGAAACATCCCTTGCACAGGAGAAAACCTCTTTGGCAAGAATTGGCAGGAAAAGGCTAATGAGATTTATTTATTTATTTATTTATTTAATGGTATTTCTATACCGCCTTATCATGCAATCAAAGCGGTTTAACAAACAAGACATACAAAAGCAGTGAATGTGTAAACATGCAGTAATGGAAATTACATAGTTTGATAAATTAGGGCGTGTTACATTGTAATAAATTGTGCTATATACATTATATACTATGATACAATGTGAGCTATGATACAGACTGCTATATGATTGGTCTTTCTTAATAACTGAATTAATTAATTATTCAACGAGACCCTAGTGTTCAATAAACAGGACAGTTTTCAGTTGTTAGATGCTGACAATATCACTTTAGTTAGATTGTCAAAATCTACAGCCACTCCAGCCAAAATGAAACCCTATAAAAAACCCTTTTTCAGCAAAAAGAGGAAGTTTTATCCGTCCTATACCCAACAAGGGCAAGCTCAGGGTCAAGTTGCCCAGAAAGGTCGACGACAACAATCCAGACAAAAGAAGCCAAAAGGCCTTGGAGCTCAACCAGCTGCCCAGGCCCCTCAAGGGCTTTGACTCCTTCATAGAGAACTTAGCCTTCCTGCCTCTGAAAGATCCAGAACTCCTAAACATTCCAGGCAGTTTGTGTCATTTTGCCAACAGATGGCACCAAATAACAGCAGAAAATTGGACTCTGTCCATTGTGGGAGAAGGGTACAAGCTTCATTTTCACAGCATGTCCCCTCCTACAATCGTAAGACAGTTCAATTCCCAAACCTCTACAGACAATCTACTGCAGCGAGAGGTCTCAACACTCCTTGCTTAAGGAACAATAGAGGAGGTGCCCATTCTTCAACAGAGTACAGGGTTCTTCTCCCCCTATTTTCTTATTCCAAAGAAAACAGGAGGACACAGACCCATTCTAGACCTCAGAGAATTGAACAAATATCTGTTCCGAGAAAAGTTCAAAATGATTTCCCTGGGAACTCTTCTGCCATACCTTCAAAGTCAGGATTGGCTTTGTTCTCTAGATCTAAAGGATGCATATACTCACATTCTGATCCATCCAGATCACAGGAAATTCTTACGATTCCTTTTCAAGGGAAAACATTTCCAATACAGGGTTCTTCCCTTTGGTCTGGCTTTGGCACCAAGAGTATTAACGAAATGCATGGCAGTAGTAGCTGCATTTCTGCAAACCCTGTGGATATTCGTCTTCCCTTACATAGACGACTGGCTCTTCGAGCCCCCACAGTTCCAGAAGCCAGCTCTGCACTGTTTCGCACAATGCGAATCCTTCAATACTTGGAATTGGTCATAAACCTCCCAAAATCCCAGCTTGCCCCGTCTCAGTCCCTGGAGTTCATAGGAGCTCGTTTAGATACCAGACAGTCAAGGGCTTTTCTCCCACACCCCCGCTGTCTTCGCATAGTGCAGCTCGCTTCTCAAGCAGCGGTGAAGTCCTCCCTAACTGCTCGAGAACTACTACAACTATTGGGACATATGGCATCCATGGTTCATATGGTTCCCTATGCTCGCCTTCATATGCGAGCAGCCTAGTGGGCCCTATCCACACAGTGCACACAGGCCCCAGGACATTTGTCGGACAAGATATCAAACTCACAACGACTGATCTTGTCCCTACAATGGTGGCAATCACTGGAAAATCTTCTAGTGGGGATCTTCTTTCCAGCAACCCCTATTCCAGACCACTCTAACAGATGCATCACAGGTGGGATGGGGAGCACACTTGCATCATCTCTCTACCCAGGGTACCTGGACTCCACAGGAGGCTTGTCTTCACATAAATCTCCTGGAACTCAGAGCAATCTATCTAGCTCTTCGAGTATTCCCTACCCAGCTCAGCTACAAGACAGTCCTAGTCCAAACGGACAATCAAGTAGCTATGTTCTACATGAACAAGCAGGGGAGAACAGGCTCTCTGTTATGCAACGAAGCTTTACGACTATGGGCCCTCGCCAGAGAGCATCAAATTCACCTTCTCGTGATATATCTTCCAGGCATTCAAAACCTTTGGGCAGACAAACTCAACCGAGTACTGCTGCCTCTCGAATGGTCTCTCCACCTAGACCAGGTGGCCAAGATATTTCAGATCTGGGGAACCCCAGACATAGACCTATTTGCAAGTCCACTGAATACCAAACTTCCCCGGTTCTGTTCCAGAATTCCAGCTCAAAATTGCCAGGAAAGGGACGCTTGCCTTCCTTCACTGGGGTCATGACTTCCTCTATGCCTTCCCACCCATTCCCCTCATCCCCAAAACACTCTTCAAGTTTCAGAGAGACAGATGTCATATGATCCTCATAGCGCCACGGTGGCCAAGCCAAACGTGGTGTCCCCTGCTTCTACATCTCTCTCAAGCTGCGCCTCTGGAGTTAGGCTATGCTCCAGATCTCCTCTCCCAAGAGAACGGGATGCTATGGCACCCGAATCTCCAGTCCCTGCATCTCAGGGCCTGATTGCTGAAAGCTTAGACCTTCAGGATCTCAGCCTTTCCCAACAGGTAAAGGATATCCTTCAGGCTTCTAGAAAACCTTCCACAAGATGCTTTTACGCCTTCAAGTGGAAACATTTTACTATATGGTGTTCACAGAAGGGGTTAAACCCCCTTATGATACCTTTGGAATTGATACTAGAGTATCTACTTGATTTATCAAATTCTGGTCTAAAGACCAATTCAGTAAGAGTCGATCTTAGTGCAATTGCAGCTTCCTGTAAGCCTCTAAATTGACAACCAATTTCCTCTCATCCACTCTTATCAAGATTTATGAGAGGTCTTCTATTAACATAGCCTCCCATAAGGCCACCACCGGTGGCATGGGATTTAAACCTATTTCTCGGGCAGCTCATGAAACCGCCTTTTGAACCTTTAGCCACTACAACCCTAAAGCTTTTGTCCTGGAAGGTCATCTTCCTGATTGTAATCACCTCCGCACATCGCATTAGTGAATTGCAAGCTTTAGTGTCTGATCCTCCTTATACTAGGTTTCACCATGATAAGGTTATTCTCAGAACTCATCCACACTTTATGCCAAAGGTGGTTTCGCCTTTTCATTTAAATCAATCAATTTATCTTCCTGTATTCTTTCCTTGGCCTCATGCCTCTAATGCAGAAAGGAACCTTCATAACAGGTGTTCTCCAGGAGCAGCAGGAATCGGTCCTCACAACCCTCCCTCCTCCTCTTGGAGTTGCAGTCCTATCATTTCGTTTTTGCTAATTTTTTGCTGTCTTTTAGCTATGTCATCAGACTGAGCAAGATGGCACCCTTGGGCGGGAAGGGGACCGCGCATGCGCGCTGCAATTCCCAAAGGCTTTCTTTGAAAGCTGGGGAAATTGCTCCGCGAGGGCTCCGTCGGCGCCGACGTCACCCATATGTGAGGACTGATTCCTGCTGCTCCTGGAGAGCACCTGTTACAGGTGAGTAACTACTTTTTATGCTTACAAGGGAAAACAACAAAAACAATCCACCTCCCTATAGCCCTCAAAATGAAGGGGATACAATTCAGTAATAACCTATCCAATATATTAAAAGAAACAAGAGGATCCTAGCAGTGGTATACTTAAATTACTCAACTGGAATAAACAGGATATCCGTCCCCCCTCCAGACACCCGGGCATTGATAAAGGAAATCAGTTGGGAGGGTTCAAAAAATATATAGGAATTAGCTTGATATTTAATCAAACATTTACAGGGAAACTTAAGGAAAAACAACCCGCCCAACTGCTGTATCCCAGAGCGCAACAATAGAAATTCACGCCGCCTCCTCTGTGTCTCCCTAGATAAATCAGGGAACATCCGGACAGCCAAACTCTTAAATAGCATATGACGTATTTTAAAGAAAAGTTTCATTAACCATTCCTTATCTGATATTAATGCCAAGGTAATCAATATTGTAGAAGGTATAATTTTTTCTTCCTGAGACTCTAATATATCAGTAACATTTAAGACATCCATTTGAGGCAAACAAATATCCCCTCCCTGGCCTAATTCTTTTTTACCAGAGGGCAAATAATACACTTTAACTAGCGGGGGATGAGATTCAGGGGGAATACCGAAAACATCAATTAAATAGTTACGAAACATATCTTTTGCGGATATCAAAGACACTCGAGGAAAATTAATTAAACGAATATTAGGCATCCGCACAGCATTCTCCAACATTTCCAGCTTAGAACAAATAGGGAAATTTTTTTTAAAGATTCAACCTCATTTTCCAAAGCCAAAACTTGAGTCTGGGACGAGGAGTCTCCTGACACCTTTAAAGACTCGGTGCGTCCCTTCAGACTCACCGCAGTCTGAGCCCCGGAGTAGGTCCCCCCGGAGGACACCCGGTTCTCAGAGTTCGTCCGGGATATGGCCACTGCCTTGGCTATTCCGGCGGATCCCGAGGAAGAGCCTTGAGCTGAAGAGCTCGAGGCGCTACAGTATGACTCTCCTCTGAAGGAGGCCTTTACTGTCCCGGTTCCTCCGATGCTGGAACGGCTCCTCTTCCGTATGTGGGAGGCACCGGCCTCGGCGCCGGTTCTTAGCAAGTGAGTCGATCTATCGGCTCCACAAGAGACCTGGTTTTCAGAAGGCACAGCTACCACACCATTCCATGGTTGTGGAATCGGCCATGCATCGTCTGAAGAGTCAGAAGATGCACTCCGCGGTGCCTCCTGGCAGGGAGGCCCGAAACCTAGATGGCGTCGGTAGAAAGTGTTTTCAGGGCTTGATACTTGCTTGTCGTGTCCAGTCTTACCAGCTGTACATGGGCATGTAATTGCGGGATCTGGCCAAGGAGTTGGCCAGGTTCTCTGCTGGTCTCTCCGGAGAACCCTTGCAGAGATTTAAGACCTTGTCCTCGGGGATTCGGGACTGCTCGAACATAACATAACAACATAAGATATGCCATACTGGGTCAGACCAAGGTCCATCAAGCCCAGTATTCTGTTTCCAACAGTGGCCAATCTAGGTCATACGTACCTAGCAGTTTCCCCAAGGGACACAGGTTCCACAATGCTTGTATTGGTTCAGCATTGATATCCTGGGTCCCTTCTTAATAATGGTTTATGGACCTTTCCTCCAGGAACTTGTCCAAACCTTTTTTAAACCCAGCTACACTAACAGCCTTTACTACATCCTCCAGTAACAAATTCCAGAGTTTGATTACACGTTGAGTGAAAAAATATTTTCTTTTATTAGTCTTAAATAGTTTACCCTGTAGCTTCATTGCATGTCCCCTAGTCTTTCTATATTCTGATAAGGTAAACAATCGATCTACGTTTACCCGTTCCACTCCGTTCATTAATTTATAGACTTCTATCATATCTCCCCTCAGCCGTCTCTTTTCCAGGCTAAAGAGCCCCAACCTTTTTAGCCTTTCTTCATAGGAGTAGACTTCCATCCCCTTTACCATTTTGGTGGCTCTTCTCTGAACCTTTTCTAAAATCGCTATATCCTTTTTAAGATACGGCGACCAGAATTGCACACAATATTCAAGGTGCGGTCTCACCATGGAACGATATAGAGGCATTATAATATCTTTTGTTTTATTTTCCATTCCTTTCCTTATCATACCTAGCATTCTATTTGCTCTCTTGGCCGCCGCTGCACACTGGGCCGAGGGTTTTAACATGGTATCCACAAGGACGCCTAAATCTTTTTCCTGGGTGGTGGTTCCTAATGTGGAACCTTGCATCGTGTAACCATAGTTTGGGTTGTTCTTCCCTAGGTGCATAACCTTGCACTTCTCCACATTAAATTTCATCTGCCATTTTGATGCCCAGTCTTCCAATTTATCAAGATCCTCTTGCAATTTTCCACAATCCTCCTGGGTTTTAACAACTCTAAATAGTTTTGTGTCATCAGCAAATTTGATAACCTCACTCGTTATTCCACTTTCCAGGTCATTTATGAATATGTCAAAAAGCAGCGGACCCAGCACAGATCCCTGGGGTACACCACTATTCACCTTTCTCCATTGGGAAAATTGGCCATTTAGCCCAACCCTCTGCTTTCTATCTTTTAACCAGTTCCTGATCCACAGTAGTACACTGCCTCCTATCCCATGACTCTTTAGTTTTGCCAAAAGTCTCTCATGAGGGACCTTGTCAAAGGCTTTCTGAAAGTCCAGATACACAATATCAACCGACTCACCTTTGTCCACCTGTTTATTCACTCCTTCAAAAAAACATAACAGATTAGTAAGACAAGATCTTCCTTGTCTAAAGCCATGTTGGCTGTCTCCCATTAGGTCATGACTATCTACATGCTGAGTAATTTTATTCTTTATGATGGTTTCTACCATTTTTCCCGGTACTGATGTCAGGCTCACCGGTCTGTAGTTTCCCGGATCACCCCTCGAACCCTTTTTAAAAATTGGTGTTACATTGGCGATCCTCCAATCCTCAGGTATTAGAGATGATTTTAATGATAGTTCACAGATTACTGATAGCAGGTCTGCAATCTTAAATTTCAGTTCTTTCAACACCCTTGGATGTATACCATCCGGCCCAGGTGATTTGCTACTCTTCAGTTTATCTAATAGTTGTAAGACATCTTCCCGATGTATCGATATTTCCTTCAATTCTTCCACACCTTTAAATACCACTTCAGTCATGGGTAACATCCCTACATCTTCCTCAGTAAAGACTGAAGCAAAGAATTCATTCAGTCTCTCCGCTATCTCCTTGTCGCCTCTTAGTGCTCCTTTAACCCCTTTATCATCTAATGGACCAACTGACTCTCTCACAGGTTTTTTGCTACGAATGTACTTGAAAAGGTCTTTATTTCGCGTTTTTGCTTCCGCAGCAAGCTTCTTCTCAAATTCTCTCTTTGCCTGCCTTATCAATGCCTTGCATTTGACTTGCCAGTGCTTGTGCTGTTTCCAGGTTTCATCATTTGGCTCTTTTTTCCATTTCCTGAAAGATGCTTTTTTGGCAACAACAGCCTCTCTGACCTCACCTTTAAACCATGCTGGCAGTTTTTTGGACTTACTTCCACTTTTCTTAAAGCGTGGAATACAGCTGGTCTGGGCTTCCAAGATAGTATTTTTCAACAACACCCAAGCTTGATGTACGTCTTTAACCTTTGCAACTGTTCCTTTTAGTTTTTTCTTAACTGTTTTCCTCATTTTATCATAGTCTCCCTTTCGAAAGTTAAAGGGTAGTACTGTGGATTTCCTTACTATCCCTCCTCCACTAATTAAATCAAAGGCGTTCATGCTATGATCACTATTGCCAAGTGGCCCCAACACCCTTATCTCTTGCACTACATCTGGTGTTCCACTAAGGACTAGGTCTAATATTGCTTCCCCTCTGGTCGGTTCATGAACCAGCTGCTCCAAGAAGCAGTCATTTATTTCATCTAGGAACTTTATCTCCCTAGCATGTCCTGTTGTGACACTGACCCAGTCGATGCCGGGGTAATTGAAATCACCCATTATTATTACTGCACTGTAACTTTTGCTAGCTTCCTTGATTTCTTTGAGCATTTCATCATCCATTTGTTCATTCTGGCCAGGCGGACGATAGTACACCCCCACTGCCATTGCCTTCCCCTTTTTACATGGAATTTCAATCCATAGAGATTCTACAGCAAATTTTGTTTCTTGCAAAACTTTAATCCTTTCTGACTCAATGCCCTCTCTAACATAGAGTGCAACCCCTCCACCAATTTGATCAGCTCTATCATTTCGATATAGTTTGTACCCAGGTATCACAGTGTCCCACTGGTTGTCCTCCTTCCACCATGTCTCTGATATTCCAATCATATCTAACCTCTCGTTTAGTGCTATATATTCTAACTCTCCCATCTTGTTTTGTAGACTTCTAGCATTTGCATACAAGCATTTTAGAGACTGTATTTTATTCATATTAATTTGGCTATTGGTAGACATGGGTAATTTGGGATCTTTAAGTTCTGTCTGCTCCATACTCGAGGGCATTTGGGCTACTTTACTCTTTTTTGGAACCTCTCTGCTTTTTGTAGTATCCTTCAAGGATACATTCTTCCGAACCATGCGCTCTTGGGCGACTGTCGGCTTTCCCCTATTATCTAGTTTAAAAGCTGCTCTATCTCCTTTTTAAAGGTTAATGCCAGCAGCCTGGTTCCATCCCGGTTAAGGTGAAGCCCATCCCTTCGGAAGAGCCCCTCCTTTCCCCAGAATGTTCCCCAGTTCCTAACAAATCCGAACCCCTCATCTCTGCACCATTGTCTCATCCACGCATTGAGACTCCGGAGCTCTGCCTGCCTTTTGGGTCCTGCGCGTGGAACGGGAAGCATTTCGGAGAACGCTACCCTGGAAGTTCTGGATTTCAACTTCCTACCTAAAAGCCTAAATTTAGCTTCCAGAACCTCCCTACCACATTTTCCTATGTCATTGGTACCAACATGTACCAAGACAGCAGACTCCTCCCCAGCACTATCTAAAACCTTATCTAGGTGGCGTGTGAGGTCCGCTACCTTTGCACCAGGCAGGCATGTTACCAGGCGATCCTCACGTCCACCAGCCACCCAGCTATCTACATGCCTAATGATCGAATCACCAACTATAACTGCTGTCCTAACCCTTCCCTCATGGGCACTTGGCCCTGGAGAAACCTCCTCGGTGCGAGAGGGGTTTACATCACCTGGAGGACAGGTCCTAGTTACAGGATCACTTCCTGCCACACCAGGGTGATGCTCTCCTGTCACGTGACCTCTCTCCTCCATGGCAACAGGGATGCTGCCAGACTGGAGGTGGGACTTCAGGACTATATCCCTGTAGGTCTCGTCTATGTACCTCTCTGTCTGTCTTATGTTTTCCAAGTTTGCTACTCTAGCCTCTAGAGAACGGACTCGTTCCCTGAGAGCAGAGAGCTCCTTGCACCTAGTGCACACGTAAGACCTCTCACCAGCTGGGAGAAAATCATACATGTGACACTCAGTGCAAAAGACTGGAAAGCCCACATCCCGCTGCTGGACTGCTATCTGCATCTTAGTTTTAAGTTTGTGTTTAGATCTTTAAGTTCTATATGTACTAAAGGGTGCAATGGATATTTATAGCACTAAAACTGTACCTAAGAAGTTTAATATACCTTGTTCACCTGAAGCTCAATTAATCTCAGGTCCTTAGTGTATGACTGATTTGGGTAATGAGCTTCACCTGAGAGCACCTCCTGTCTTTTAAGTTGTGCAAGTACCTATAAAGCTGTGATTATCCCAGGGGAGGGTGGGTGTGGGGAGGGAGGGAGGGATATAACACTTATTAAAAAAGGGCTGCTACACAGTACCTTGTCCTGTGCTGCTGAGGTAAGCTATATTCTGATTTGATTTAAATTATAGCTCTTTGCTGCTACTAGGCTCTAACCTATTATGAAATTTAAACTACAAGCTCTCTGCTGGATTCTAAATTTAACCAGAAAGCTCTCTTCTGTGTTTTAATTTGAAACTAAAAGTACTTTGCTGATGCTAGGCCCTGAGTGACTATGAAATTTAAACTACAGCTGTCTACTGGGTATGAAAGTTCATGTCCCGCACCGCCTACGATGGCTTCGAGGCTTCGGCCCGAGTTGCGGCAGCCGGCATCGCGGCTCGACGCCAGGCATGGCTGCAGTCATCGGACCTTCGATGTCCCTTGCCGAGGTGAAAACCTTTTTGGCAAGCCCATGACCGAAAAGGCCACTCAGCTAGAGACCGAGCACCTCACATGGACAAGGCTGTCGAGGAAGGCCTCTGCCCCTTCTCATAAAAAGAAGGGCTCGGGTAAAAAGCCCTTTTACCCGAGGAAGGGCACTGCCTACAAACAGTACCCTCAATATCAGGCTGCCCAAGTTGCCCCTCAGGGTCAGCAAGCCAAGGGGCAGGGTAATGGGCCCCGTAGGCAGAGGACGCCCAAGCCTCCGGCCCCTGCTACCACTCAGCAGGGTGGGGGTTTTTGACTCCTTGAGCATAGCCTCTCCTCCACTGCTCCCCCAACCCTGCACAGGAGGTCGCCTAGCCCTCTTTGCCCACCAGTGGCCCCTTATCACCGGGGACAGTTGGGTGCTGGAGATAATCCACAAGGGATATGCCCTCCATTTCCACCAGCTGCCACCCCCATACTTTCTAGAGGAGCCTCCAAGGCATCCTCTGCACACAGACCTTCTCCGTCAGGAGCTTCAGGGTCTGTTGGTGGACAGGGCAGTGGAACCTGTGCCTCCCCACTTGCAAGGTCACGGATTCTACTCCAGGTATTTCCTTGTGCCCAAAAGGACCGGTGGCCTTCGTCCCATTCTGGACCTCAGGAACTTCAACAAGTTCCTAATGAAAGAAAAGTTCAAGATGCTTACTCTTGGAACCCTTCTGCCCTACCTCCAGCAGGGAGATTGGCTATGCTCCTTAGATCTAAAGGATGCGTACACTCACATCCTCATTCATCCAGACCACAGAAAGTACCTCAGGTTCATTGTCTGAGGAAACCATTATCAGTACAGAGTGCTGCCTTTCGGCCTCACCTCCGCCCCCAGAGTCTTCACAAAGTGCCTAGCAGTGGTGGCGGCCTACCTGAGAAATCAGGGCATCTTTGTCTTCCCCTATCTGGACGACTGGCTCATCAGGGGTCAGACAAGTCAGGAGGCCAATCAAGCCACCCTCAGGACCATTGCTCTTCTACAACGCCTGGGGTTTGTCATAAACTTCGCAAAGTCCACTTTGCTCCCTTCCCAGAACTTAGAGTTCATGGGGCAAGGTTGGACTCTCTCCTGGCAAAGGCATTCTTGCCAGAAAACAGAGCCCAAAGGTTGATGGCCTTGGCAAGTCAGTTTCTCAGCAGCTCCCTGGTCTCCGCCAGACTCTGCCTGAGGCTGCTTGGCCACATGGCTTCGACAGTACGTGTGACCCCCAATGCCAGGCTCCATATGAGGCCTGCACAGTGGTGCCTTCGGACTCAGTGGTCACAGGCCACAGGCGGCCTCAGACAGGATAAGGGTGTCCAGACCATTTCTGCACTCCCTCAACTGGTGGCTGCACCCACCCAACCTACTGAAAGGGGTGCCTTTTCAGATTCCAGGGTACGCAGTAGTGCTGACAACAGATGCCTCCCTGCAAGGCTGGGGAGCTCATTGTCTGGGCAAGTGCACCCAGGGTCTCTGGTCTCCCTGGGAAGCTGCACAGCAGATCAATCTCCTCGAACTCAGAGCTATTCGATTAGCACTCAAAGCTTTCACTCCTACCCTGGCTCACCAGTCTGTCCTGATTCAGACAAACAACTAAGTTGCCATGTTTTATGTGAACAAACAGGGCGGAACTGGGTCCAGGATCCTTTGTCGGGAGGCTCAGGACCTTTGTTCTTTTGCCCTCAAGCACAACATGCTCCTCAGGGGCTCGGTACCTTCCAGGCCAGGACAACTACCTGGCAGACAGATTAAGCAGGATACTGCAGCCCCACGAGTGGCAGCTGCATCCTTCAGTAGTTCAGAAGATCTTCCTGAAATGGGGTCTCCCTTTGATAGATCTCTTTGCCAGCCCCATGAACAAGCAGCTGCCAAAGTTCTGCTCCAGGCAGCCACATCCTCTGCGGATAACAGCGAATGCTTTTCTGATATCTTGGTCTCAGGGCCTCCTCTATGCGTTTCCTCCCACGCCCTTCGTGGCCCGAACCCTGTTCAAGATTCTCCAGGACAAGGCCTTGGTCCTCCTGGTAGCTCCCAGGTGGCCGAGACAGCCTTAGTTTCCTCTTCTGCTTCAACTGGCGGTGGATCCTCCACTGCCTCTGGGGTTGCAACCCGACCTTCTCACACAGGACCAGGGTTCCCTCCTGCACCCCAATCTCAGCTCTCTCAATTTGTTGGCCTGGAGGTTGCAAGGGTAGTTTTGGCTCCCTGGGGCCTACCTCAGGAAGTTGAGGAGGTTGTCCTAGCCTCTAGGAAACAGTCCACTAAGAAAACCTATGCTCTCAAGTGGAAGAGGTTTTCTGTGTGGTGTCACCTACGTACAGAGGACCCTTTCTCCTGTACTGTGCCAGTAGTGCTTCAGTACGTACTGCACTTATCCAATCAGGGACCTAAGTCCAATTCTGTTCGGGTCCACCTCTCAGCTCTAGCAGCTCACCACTCATTGGTAGAGGGGCAGTCTCTCTCTGGTCACCCCTTGGTGTCCTGCTTTCTCAGGGGCTTGCTTTTGCTCAAGCCTCCCATCCGTCGTCCTGCCCCTGAGTGGGAGCTGAATGTGGTCTTGCAGCAACTGACTCGCCCACCTTTTGAGCCGATGGCTACTTGTCCTCTACGCTTCCTGTCCTGGAAGACATTCTTCTTGGTAGCCCTAACCTTGGCTAGGCGAGTGAGTGAGCTTCAGGCACTGGTCTGTGACAGGCCTTACACCAGATTCTATAGGAACAGGGTAGTCCTCATGACTCATCCAGAGTTCCTCCCTAAGGTTGTCTCCTCTTTCCACCTCAATCAGGAGGTGGTTCTTCCAACATTCTTCCCTAGGCCTCATGCTAGCCAGGCTGAAGCAGTCCTGCATACCCTGGACTGTAGGAGGGCCTTATCCTTCTACCTTGACTGTACGCAGGGCATAGAAGGGCTACTCAGCTCTTCGTTTCTTTTGACCCTAATAAGTTGGGGTTGGCTGTGTCCAAGCGTACCTTGTCCATCTGGGTGGCTGACTGTATCCACCTGGGCTTACAAGGCAGCTGACCTTCCTTTGCAAGATAGGGTCACGGCCCATCGTGTCAGGGCGATGGCTGCCTCAGTGGCTCATCTCCGCTCTGTGCCCTTGGTAGATATCTGCAGGGCTGCAACTTGGTCTTCAAGCCAGACTTTTGCAGCCCATTACTGTCTGGAGAGGGAGTCCCGTAGGGGCAGTGCTTTTGGCCAGGCAGTTCTCCGGAATCTCTTTGAGATTTAGGCAACTCCTGCCCTCTGTTGGGCTACCGGTGGAGGTTGTGTCCTTGAAAAGCCTTTCTTTGCTGCTGGGACTAGAGGGAGGCCTCTTGTTCAGCCTGGGTTCCTCGGTAGCCCAGAGCTTGGGAGTCACCCATATGTGAGGACTGACTTCCTGCTTGGTCCTGGAGAAAGAGTAGTTACTCACCTGTAACAGGTGTTCTCCAGGAGCAGCAGGAATCAGTCCTCACAACCCTCCCTCCTCCCCTGGGAGTTGCAGTTGTACATAGTTTATTTTTTCATTTTTGTGTGCTGTTCTTAGCTATGTCATTTGACTGAGGTAAGATGGCACCTTTAGGCGGGAAGGGAACCGCGCATGCGCGTGCCTGCATTCCCAAAGGCTTTCATAGAAAGCTGGGGAAATGCTCCGCTGGGGCTTCATCGGCGCCGATGACACCCATATGTGAGGACTGATTCCTGCTGCTCCTGGAGGAACACCTGTTACAGGTGAGTAACTACTCTTTTTTGTTTTTGGCAAAAGGCCTCAGACCCCTGCTGAAAGCAGGGACCCCCTTTTTTCTGTTGGCCTCCATCGGCTTCAAGAAGGGTGATCAGTGCAGCAAGATATCATCTCTCACCAACCCGCATGACTGCTGCCTCTGGTGCCTTCGCCCGGAACACGACGACTCAGATTGCCAACTCTGAAGAACCAGGACTTCAAAAGCCCTTAAGAGCCATCACCAGCAGCAAGAAAAATGTTTCCAAAAGTCCAAATCTGTACCGGAGTCTTCGGCGACACTCCACTCCAGGGACCCCCTCCAGTATCCTGATGCCCGCGAAGCCTAGGCCTTCTCAGAGTCCCGCTGCTATGGTTCCTTTGAGAAGAAATCCCCAGAGGTGCAACACAAGAAGTTGAAGTCCTCAAAGACCCCCTTGGAGACCGGGTCCAGGAATACTGGAAAATCCTACTTCAGGCCCCACAGTCCCCGGCGTGAGTCGGAGGAGTCTGAGCAGAAGCGGTCTCAGAAGCTGCCCCGCAAGGAGTCATCGGTACCCACAGACCGGCCTCAGACACCCGAGGCCATCATGATTGAGGATTCAGTGTCTGCGTCGAAGGCTACGGAGCCAACTGGCATGGAGACCAGGAAGGGACTGCCTTGGAGCACAGTATATTTGCCCTCGTGGTAAAGCAGCGGGCATTCATGTCTGGTTCATCCGCCCCAAAGACAGGACCCTCAACTTCAAGGGCCTCCCTAGACATCTATCTGATCCTCGAACCACCGGCCTCGAGAGCCCCAACGGATGAGGTCCCAGTCCCATTCCTCGGGTCACCGGTCCTCTCTGGAAAGTGCTAGTGGCTCGGACCACAGGTCCTCCAGAGGCCCTGCACTCCTCAGCTCGGACCTCAACCCTGGTGACCGCAAAGTCTTTTAATTAACCTCAGACTTCCAATCCGATTGGGAGACCGAGGGCGAAGAGTTCCCGGACACTTGGCACCACAGAGGCGTACCTTTGGACCCATCTCCCCCCCCCCCCCCCCGACATCCCAATGCAGTTCCCCACCAGAAGATGTTGCTTTCCTCGACGTTTTGCGGGAGATGGCTAAGGCGCTCTCCATTGAGACAGGCAGAGAAGGACCCTCGCACAGAGGAACCGGAGATTCTCAAGTTTGAGGCCTTCTCCGAAGGAGGTCCTCATGGTACCTGTTCCACTGATCCTACAATGCCATCTTCTCCACATATGGGAGATACTGGCATCAGTCTCCATTGTCAGCAGGTGACTCGACTCCATGTATCGAGTCTGGCGAGGCCCTGGGTTCCAGAAAACCCAGCTGTCCCACAACTCTATGGTCATTGAGTCTGCCATGCATAGACTCAAGAGCCAGAAGACCCATTTCTCGGTGCCCCCCAGCAGGGAGGCCCGGACCCTCAACGCCGTCAGCAGGGCTCCATGCTGACATGCCGGGTCCAATTCCACCAGCTCTACATTGGCATGTACCTCAAAAGGCTGTCAAAGGAATTCTGGGGGTTCTCGGCAGGCCTCGACGGCGAATCCCTCCAGAGGTTCAAGTCACCGGCCTCAGTGGTCAAAGAGTGCTCTAAATTCCTGCCTCGAGCAGATTATGGCGGCTTCTAGTCATCACCCAGGGAGGCGGCAGCCAGCATCATGGCTCAAAGCCAAGCATGACTGCAATCGTCTGACCTCGAACAATGGGTTCAGGACAAACTTATTGATGTCACCTATATCAGAGAGAACCTCTTCAAGAAACCCATGGTAAACAAAGCAGCAGAGATCAAGACTGAGTTCCTCACGCGGACCAGACTCTCAATAAAGTCCTCTGTGCAGCCCCAAAAGAAGGCCCCAGGAAAGAAGCCCCTCTTCCCAAGGAAAAAGGGCAGCTTTGGCAATGCCTCACAGTTCCAGGCCTTCTCGGTCCCACAGCACAGCCAACAGATAAGGGACAGGGGCACGGCCTCCTTAAGCAAAAGACCCCCAAGTCCCAGGAGCCGGACCCAGCTCAGCCTGGGGGGGAGCTTTTGACTCCTTGGGCGTGACTTCCTCTCCCCCAGGAGGTCTTCTACAGCCCACAGGGTGGCAGCTGGACCTGTTTGCCCACAGGTGATCAGCCATCACCACAGATACCTGGGTGCTATAAGTGGTCAGGGAAGGCTAACTCCTCCACCCACAGCAGGTACCACCCTCATACTTCCCAGGAGAGCCCATCAGACCTTTCCTTCACTAGACCCTCCTGGAAAAGAGATGGCTGAGAGGAGATATGATAGAAGTCTATAAATTAATGAACGGAGTGGAACGGGTAAACGTAGATCGATTGTTTACCTTATCAGAATATAGAAAGACTAGGGGACATGCAATGAAGCTACAGGGTAAACTATTTAAGACTAATAAAAGAAAATATTTTTTCACTCAACGTGTAATCAAACTCTGGAATTTGTTACCGGAGGATGTAGTAAAGGCTGTTAGTGTAGCTGGGTTTAAAAAAGGTTTGGACAAGTTCCTGGAGGAAAGGTCCATAAACCATTATTAAGAAGGGACCCAGGATATCAATGCTTGAACCAATACAAGCATTGTGGAACCTGTGTCCCTTGGGGAAACTGCTAGGTACGTATGACCTAGATTGGCCACTGTTGGAAACAGAATACTGGGCTTGATGGACCTTGGTCTGACCCAGTATGGCATATCTTATCTTATGTTATGTTCTTATGTTCACTGAGCTCACAGGACAGAGCAGTATAGAGCCAGTACTGAAACATCTTTGGGGTGCCGGACATGCATGGTCCCCTTCCCGCCTAAGGGTGCCATCTTGCTCAGTCTCCTTTTTTCCATGGAGCCCAATGGACGTGGTCCTCTACTCTCCTGAAAAAAGTTCTTTAAATTTTTTCCCTTTCTCCGGTTTGCGTACCGGTTCCCTTCCCGCCTCATGGCAGCACCATCGGTGCCGATCTCAGCTACCTTTTTCCCCGTATTTCCTTGAGGTTCCATCTCGACCGGCCTTCATGCCATTTTTCGCCCAGGGGTCCTCGACCCTGGCCAGGTGTGCTCCCACCATGACTCTTGGTGGGTTCAAGAAATGTGACTGCTGTCAGACTATCTCAGTCACTGATACTCCGGACTGCTGCATCCATTGCCTGGGCCTAGACCACAATAGTTCCACCTGTGACTGGTGCCAGGCCATGACCCCTAAAATCAATAGGAGGCAGTCTGAGTTGCAGGGGAAGCTTTTCCCAAGGTCTGACTCTGCCCAGACTTCCCCATAGCTGAGTCCCGAAGCCGGCCCTTCATGAAAAGTCCAGGTGTCCGTGGAGTCCCGCAGTGGCGGCTCCTCCAGTGTGGCCATGGACCCTCCCAAAAAGAAGGTTACGAAGGAAATGCCTCTGATCATACCTGGCAAGGTCCCTCGACAGGGCTCGAGTGACTCTGAGCAGTGCCCTCAGAAAGTCTCGAAACAAGAATCTTCAGCCGGCGGAGACCGCACCAGGAACCGTGAACCTATAGTCCTCCTCGAGGACACACACTGCGGAGTGCCGGCATCTGACCCATGGTCTTCGGTGTCCACACTGAGTGCTGCACAGCCATCGGGCCTCAATTCATGCGTGGTGGCCATGGAGCAGAGCCTCTTCTCCATCTTGGCCTTGCAGTGGGCACTGATGTCTGGGCCCCCCAGCATCATCAACTCCGACACTGGGTTTTGGATTTGTTAGGAACTGGGGAACATTCTGGGAAAAGGAGGGGCTCTTCCAAAGGGATGGGCTTCACCTTAACCGGGATGGAACCAGGCTGCTGTCATTAATCTTTAAAAAGGAGATAGAGCAGCTTTTAAACTAGATAATAGGGGAAAGCCAACAGTCGACCAAGAGCGCATGGTTCGGAAGAATGCATCCTTGAAGGATACCACCAAAAGCAGAGAGGTTCCAAAAAAAGAGTAAAGTAGCCCAAATGCCCTCGAGTATGGAGCAGACAGAGCTTAAAGATCCCAAATTATCCATGCCTACCAATAACCAGATTAATATGAATAAAATACAGTCTCTAAAATGCTTGTATGCAAATGCTAGAAGTCTAAAAAATAAGATGGGAGAGTTAGAATATATAGCACTAAATGAGAGGTTAGATATGACTGGAATCTCAGAGACATGGTGGAGGGAGGACAACCAGTGGGACACTGTGATACCTGGGTACAAACTGGGTATATCTGGGTATATCGTAATGATAGAGCTGATCAATTGGTGGAGGTGTTGCGCTCTGTGTTAGAGAGGGCATTGAGTCAGAAAGGATTAAAGTTTTGCAGGAAACAAAATTTGCTGTAGAATCTCTATATGGATTGAAATACCATGTAAAAAGGGGAAGGCGATGGCAGTGGGGTGTGCTATCGACTGCCTGGCCAGAATGAACAAATGGATGATGAAATGTTCAAAGAAATCAAGGAAGCTAACAAAAGTTACAGCGTAGTAATAATGGTGATTTCAATTACCCCGGTATCAACTGGGTCAGTGTCACAGCAGAACATGCTAGGGAGATAAAGTTCCTAGATGAAATAAATGACTGCTTTTTGGAGCAGCTGGTTCATGAAACGACGAGAGGAGAAGCCATATTAGACCTAGTCCTTAGTGAAACACCAGATCTAGTGCAAGAGATAAGGGTGTTGGGGCCACTTGGCAATAGTGATCATCGCATTTGATTTAATTAGTGGAGGAGGGATAGTGAGGAAATCCACAGTACTACCTTTTAACTTTTGAAAGGGAGACTATGATAAAATGAGGAAAATAGTTAAGAAAAAACTAAAAGCAGTTGCAAAGGTTAAAGACTTACATCAAGCTTGGGTGTTGTTGAAAAATAATATCTTGGAAGCTCATACCAGCTGTATTCCACACTTTAAGAAAAGTAGAAGGAAGTCCAAAAAACTGCCAGCATGGTTTAAAGGTGAGGTCAGAGAGGCTGTTGCCAAAAAAGCATCTTTCAGGAAATGGAAAAAAGAGCCAAACGACGAAACCTGGAAACAGCACAAGCACTGACAAGTCAAATGCAAGGGATTGATAAGGCAGGCAAAGGGAGAATTTGAGAAGAAGCTTGCTGCGGAAGCAAAAACGCGAAATAAAGACTTTTTCAAGTACATTCGTAGCAAAAAACCTGTGAGAGTCAGTTGGTCCATTAGATGATAGACGGGTTAAAGGGGCACTAAGAGGCGACAAGGCGATAGCGGAGAGACTGAATGAATTCTTTGCGTCGGTCTTTACTGAGGAAGATGTAAGGATGTTACCCATGACTGAAGTGGTATTTAAAAGTGCGGAAGAATTGAAGGAAATATCAATACATCGGGAAGATGTATTACAACTGTTAGATAAACTGAAGAGTAGCAAATCACCTGGGCCGGATGGTATACATCCAAGGGTGTTGAAAGAACTTAAATATGAGATTGCAGACCTGCTATTAGTAATCTGTGAATTTTCATTAAAATTATCTGTTATACCTTAAAATTGGAGGATCGCCAATGTAATGCCAATTTTTAAAAAGGGTTCCAGGGGTGATCCGGGAAACTACAGACCGGTGAGCCTGACATCAATACCGGAAAAATGGTAGAAACCAACATAAAGAACAAAATTACTCAGCATGTAGATAGTCATGGCCTAATGGGAGACAGCCAGCATGGCTTTAGACAAGGAAGATCTTGTCTTACTAATCTGTTGTGTTTTTTGAAGGTGTGACAAAGGTAGACCAAGGTGAGTCGGTTGATATAGTGTATCTGGACTTTCAGAAAGCTTTTTACAAGGTCCCTCATCAGAGACTTTTGGCAAAACTAAAGAGTCATGGGATAGGAGGCAGTGTACTATTGTGGATCAGGAACTGGTTAAAAGATAGAAAGAAGAGGGTAGAGCTAAATGGCCAATTTTCCCAATGGAGAAAAGTGAATAGTGGTGTACCCCAGAGATCTGTGCTGGGTCCGCTGCTTTTTGACATTCATAAATGACCTCGAAAAGGGAATAACGAGTGAGGTTATCAAATTTGCAGATGAGACAAAACTATTTAAAGTTGTTAAAACCTAAGAGGATTATGGAAAATTGCAAGAGGATCTTGATAAATTGGAAGACTGGGCATCAAAATGGCAAATGAAGTTTAATGTGGACAAGTGCAAAGTTATGCACCTAGAGAAGAACAACCCAAACTATGGTTACACGATACAAGATTCCACATTGGGAACCACCACCCAGGAAAAAGATTTAGACGTCATTGTGGATAACATGTTAAAATCCTCGGCCCAGTGTACGGCAGCGGCCAAGAGAGCAAATAGAATGCTAGGTATCATAAGGATAGGAATGGAAAATAAAACAAAAGATATTATAATGCCTTTATATCGTTCCATGGTGAGACCGCACCTTTAATATTGTGTGCAATTCTGGTCGCCGTATCTTAAAAAGGATATAGCGCTATTAGAAAAGGTTTAGAGAAGAGCCACCAAAATGGTAAAGGGGATGGAAGGATACTCCTATGAAGAAAGGCTAAAAAGGTTAGGGCTCTCTAACCTGGAAAAGAGACGGCTGAAGGGAGATATGATGGATGTCTATAAATTGATGAACGGAGTGGAACGGGTAAACATAGATCGATTGTTTACGTTATCATAATATAGAAAGACTAGGAGACATGCAATGAAGCTACAGGATAAACTATTTAAGACTAATAAAAGAGAATATTTTTTCACTCAACGTGTAAACAAACTCTGGAATTTGTTACCGGAGGATGTAGTAAAGGCTGTTAGTGTAGCTGGGTTTAAAAAAAGGTTTGGACAAGTTCCTGGAGGAAAGGTCCATAAACCATTATTAAGAAGGGACCCAGGATATCAATGCTTGACCCAGTACAAGCATTGTGGAACCTGTGTCTTTTGGGGAAACTGCTAGGTACGTATGACCTGGGTTGGCCACTGTTGGAAACAAGATACTGGGCTTGATGGTACTTGGTCTGACCCAGTATGGCATATCTTATGTTCTTATGTTCTGGCCTCGGGGAAGCCTCCAGGCATCAAACTTGGCACCGAGTGCCACCGGTTTCGGGTAAGTCCTTGGCGTGGATCAAGGTCTTGCTCACGCTCCTCAGGATTTCGGTTCTCTCCGGCGAGTTTCGGGGAGTCTGACCCCAGTTCCTTTGGGGGTGCCTAGTTCCTTAGAGCCGCCCCTGGGGCTGACTCCTCGATGCCCTTGGGCTCTGACTGGGAGACCAAGGACGAGGCCTCCCCGGAGACCTCCCAACACCAGAACGGTCCCCTATGAGCTGTCTCCCCCAGAGCCTTGGTGCTGCGCCCTACCTGAGGACATAGCCTGGCCCAGGCTCTTTCGATCCAGATGGAGTCGGAGGAGGACCTGCACACCGAGGAGCAAGAGATCCTGCAATATGAGTCCCCTCCCAAGGAGACTCTCATGGTGCCAGTTTAACCCATTCTCGAGAGATTGCTCCTCCGGATGTGGGAGTCCCCAGCCTTGGTGGCATTGATCAGTCGGCACCTGGACTCCATCTATCGCGTCTGGAAGGGCCCCGGGTTCCATAAGCCTCAACGCCCCCACAATTCGATGGTGGTTGAGTCCTTCATGCAAAAACTGAAGAGTCAAAAGACCTACTTTTCAGTTCCCTGCAGCAGGGAAGCCCGGGCCCTCGATACCATGGGGCACAAGTGCTTCCAGTGCACCATGCTCGAGTGCCAAATACAGGCATACGAATTGTACTTTGGAATGTACCTTAAGTGCCTGATACAGGAACTCTCGGGGTTCTCAGCGGGCCTCGCCGGTGACCCTGCAAAGGTTCCAGTCCCTAGCAGTAGGGATCCGGGACTGTTCCAGATTTCTCTCCTGGACCGCCTATGGCGAATTCGGGAAACCGATGTCTGGAGATCTGGAGGCTGTGGAGATTGAGGCTGAGGTAGTTACCTGGCAGAGGCTGTCCAAAAAGACCTCGGTTCTCCCAAGGACAAGGTCCTGGGGGGAAAAGGCCCTTTTTCCTGAGGAAAGAGGGCTACCCCCAGGTTGGCCACTACTAGCCTTACTCGGGGCAGCCTCACCAGGCCTCGCAGCCAAAAGGCCAGGGACATGGGCCTAGGAAGCCCAAGGCTCCCAAGCCTCAGACACCAGCTCCCACCCAACCGGGGGTCAGCTTTTGACTCCATGGGCTGGGCCTCTCCTCCGTCAGGAGATCCACCTCATCCCACAGGGGGTTGACTGGTCTCTTTCGCCCACAGATGGGCCAGCATCACCACAGACTAGTGGGCTCTGCAGTGGTGCAGGAAGGGTATTTCCTCCATCTGCAGCAGAACCCTCCAGACTTCTTCATAGGAGAGCCACCAAGCCTCTCCTCCACCAGGCCTTGCTTGCCACAGAACTCGCAGGCTTGCTCAGGGTCAGGGCAGTGGAACCCAGTACCCCATTATCTCTGGGGAAAGGGGTTCTACATAAGATATTTCCTTGTCCAAAAAATAACAGGGGGTCTCCAGCCCATCCTGGAATGCGCAACTTGATCAAGTTCCTGGTGAGGGAAAAGTTCAAGATGCTTTCCCTTGGGACACTGCTGCCTTACCTCCGCTAGGGAGACTGGCTCTGCTCCTTAGTTCTCAAGGATGCTTACACCCACATCCTGATCCACCCCTTCCACAGGCATTTTATGAGATTCATGGTAGGGGGGTCAGCACTACCAGTACAGGGTGCTGCTGTTCGGCCTTGCCTCCTCTCCAAGGGTCTTTACAAAATGCCTGGCGGTCGTAGCCACCCATGTGCACCTCGAAGGGGCCCACGCCTTCCCTTACATAGACAACTGGCTCATCAGAGGCAGCTCACCTCTTGAGGCCAGGCAGGCCACAAGGATCACTATCCACACCCTGCAGTATTTGGGGTTCATCATCAACCCTAAGTCCATCCTCTTCCCGGCCCAAGACTTGCAATTCATAGGGCCCAGCTGAATACTCTGCAGGTCAGGGCCTTCCTCCCTGTTGAGAGAGCCCAACGCCTGATGCAGCTGGCAAGGGATGTGCAGAGCTCCAGTTCGGTGCCAGCTCACCTACTCCTCTGCCTGCTAGGCCATATGGCCTTGAAAGTTTACGTTACACCTCTGGCCTGCTGACATATGCGGGCAGCCCAATGATGCCTCCATTCCCAGTGGACGCGGGCAGGCTGAGAGACAGAGTGAAGGTCACCCATCAGCTGGAAGCCTCCCTCATCTGGTGGCAGTCCCTACATCACCTCAGGGAACATAAGATAATGCCATACTAGGTCAGACCAAGGTCCATCAAGCCCAGTATCCTGTTTCCAACAGTGGCCAATCTAGGTCATACATACCTAGCAGTATCCCCAAAAGACACAGGTTCCACAATGCTTGTATTGGGTCAAGCATTGATATCCTGGGTCCCTTTTTAATAATGGTTTATGGACCTTTCCTCCAGGAACTTGTCGAAACCTTTTTTAAACCCAGCTACACTAACAGCTCTTACTACATCCTCCGGTAACAAATTCCAGAGTTTGATTACACGTTGAGTGAAAAAATATTTTCTCTTATTTGTCTTAAATAGTTTACCCTGTAGCTTCATTACATGTCCCCTAGTCTTTCTATATTCTGATAGCGGCGGATATATTCAGGATGCCCTTCCAGGCGCCGACCCTTCAGAGGGTCCTGGCAACAGATGCCTCCCTTGTAGGCTGGGGTGCACATTGAGATAGCCAATGCACTCAGGGCACCTGGTCCCCAGAGGAATCCCTCATGCAAATCAATCTCCTCACGCTCAGGGCCATTTTCCTGGCCCTTCAGGTCTTCCGCCACCTCCTGAGCAACCTCCCGGTCCTCATACAGACAATCAGGTTGCCATTTTCTGTGTGATCTACTCCCTTTGTCAGGAGGCAGTGGTCCTCCACTCCTTTGCAGTGCGCAACTATATCCTTCTGAGAGCAGTGTACTGCCTGGCAGACAGCCTCAGCTGTGTCCTTCAGCCTCACGAGTGGCGCCTGGACCCAAAGGGCCGGAGGCTTTTCTACCTCTGGGGAAGATCCTGACTGGACCTGTTTGCCTCCCCGGCCAACTTGCAGCCGCCCAAATTCTGCTTCTGCTCAGCCACACGACAGGAGGGTGGTGGCGGATGCCTTTCTGATGATCTGGTCACAGGGCCTGCTTTATGCATTCCCACCGACACCTCTGATAGCCAAGTACCTTTTCAAGATCCAGAGCGAGCTCACCTCAGTGATCCTGATTGCACCCAGGTGTCTCCGGCAACCCTGGTTCCCCCTGTTGCTCTCCCTGTCGGTGGCAACCCCAGTTCCACTGGGCCCAGAACCCAGACCTTCTGTCCCGGGCGGGGGGGGGGGGGAGGGCGCCCTGCTACACCCCAGTCTGATGTCCCCAGGTGAGGTCAAAGAAATCCTCCCGGAAGCCATCTACCAGAAGGGCTTACGCCTTCAAGTGGAGCAGGTGTTCTCCATTTGATGTGCAGAAAGGAATGAGAACCCGTTCTCTTGTCAGGTAGAGCTTGTGCTGCAGTACTTGCTGCACCTCTCCCACTTGGGCTTGAAATCAAACTCGGTTAGGGCGCATCTCAGCGCCATAGTGGCCAACCATCACCCTATAGAGGGGAAGCCCCTCTCAGGCCAGCCTTTGTTCTCCAGATTCCTCAGGGACCTCTTAACCAAGCTCCCTCTCTGCCCTCTGGCAGCAGAATGAGACCTCATTGTGGTGCTCTCCCAGCTCACTAGGCTGCCGTTCATGGCTCTGGCCACCTGCCACCTGAGACACCTCTCCTGGAAGTTGGCCTTCATGGTGTCGTTAACATCTGCTTGCAGAGTAAGTAAGCTGCAGGCCCTGGTGGCAGACCCGCCCTATACCAGGTTCTATACGAGCAGGGTTGTGCTTTATACACACCCCAAATTTCTCCCAAAGGTGGTGTCCGCTTTTCACCTCAATCAGGAGGTAGTTCTCCCCACCTTCATCTCATGGCCACACACCAGCAGAGAGGAGGTTGTCTTGCATATTCTGGATTGCAAGAGGGCCCTGTCCTGCTCGTTCGAGCTCCTTGGGGCGAGTCCTGCGACCCGTCGCACCCGATATTCTTCTATCAACATCAAGATACCACTCTGCTCTCTGTTTCTTCAATTGCCTCGGTGGCTGGTCCAAGTTATAATCCTGCCAGCTCCAAACAGCGTCAGAATTGGGATATTCTCTCTACTCGCAGCCAGTTCTTATTGATTCTTACGCTGTTCTTGGCCCTGTTCTTTCCCTGTGTAATGTCTGCTATCCCTGTTCTTTGGGGCCTGGAGGCCCTCTCCTCCTCTTGTTTCTGCCCTGTCAGACCCTGTCGTGAGACCATCCCCTAACTTTATCTCATGTCTGCCCTCTCCTCAGCCACCTCACCCCCTTTCTCCCTACCCCTCGCAGCTCCTGCTTTTCCAGATGGCCCTTACAAACTGTTGCTCTCTGCGTACCAAATCTACTCTTGTCCATGATCTTGTTTTACAGCATTCCTTGGATGTTCTGTTCTTAACAGAAACCTGGCTCAAGGAGGGGAAGGAGCCTCTTTTGAATCCCCCCCCCCCCCCCCCCAGGCTTCTCCTCCCTGTCGACGTCCCGATGGGGCAGGAGCGGTGGGGGGGAGGGGGGGTTGCAGTGATCTTCCGTTTATCCCTCCCTCTGCTCGAGATCCTTCCCATCCATCCCTTTCTCATACCCGGAGACTCTTACTCAGTTTAGGGACCTCGACTCCTATTCATATCCTTCTGCTATATGCTCCCCCTGCTCTATCTTCCCCTCTGTGGGACTCTGTTCTTTCAACACTGTCTGAGGTCTCTCTTACATACCAACATCTTTTAATCCTCAGAGATTTTAATGTTCATTTTGACTCTCCCTCCTCTCAGCGTGACTTTTCTCCTCTTTCCCTGCTTTCTGACCTTTTCCCACAGCAATTTGTTCAAGTCCCCACCCATTCAGCCGGCCATACGTTAGATCTAGTCGTTTCCCGGCAGTCCTCGTCCGTCGCTCCTTCCTCGCTCTCTGTTCTGCCCCTTCCCTGGTCTGACTATTCATGCATATTCTTCTCTTTTCCTTTTTTCTTCCCCCTCCTCCTCCTCTTCATCGGACCCGTCTCTTCCTCCAGCTCGCCTTGTCCGTCGCATCACCCCTAACTCGCTTCTCCAGTTTTCACCCTCAAATAAGCTCTTCCCCGTCGACTTTCACTTGCTCTCAGTGGATCTCTAGGCCCAGTGCTTGGGACACTACACTCTCAGCCGCCTTGGATAAGGTTGCCCCTCTAAGTCTCTCTTCTACTACTTGGCATCGCCCTAGCTCTCCCTGGTTCCATCCAGGTCTCCTGATCCATCATTCCTATCTTCGCCGGGCTATTCGCCGCTGGCGTAAGTGCCCCTCCCCAGCTACCTTGTCGCATTTCCGTTATTGTCGCACACAATACCGCACTCTTCTTAACTCAGCCAAACAGGAACATTTCTCCAAGCTTATTTCCTCCTCAGCAAATTCCACACGGTAATTGTACCGTATTCTTCGTTCTCTTTCTGCCTCTCACATTCTCCCTGTATCTGGTTCCGCAACCTCTGCTCTTTCCTCTTCTGATAACCCTACACCTATCGGTTTGGCTTCTCATTTCGCCTCTAAAGTACTCTATTTGACAACTCTTCCCTGCCTGCCCTCCCCCTCTTCCCCCCACCCCCTTGCCACCCTCCTCTCCGCCCCCGACTTCCCTAGCCATCCCACCCCTTTCTCATCGCTGGTCTTCCTTTCAACCCATTACTCTATCAGAGTTGACAAAGGCCCTACCACTACTCGGGGAAAACTACTTGTCCTTCTGATCCCATCCCTTCACAATGGCTCTCTGAGCCCTCACTGGCCTTGCCCCCTTTGATTCTCTCTATCTTCAACACTAGTCTACTATCTGGTATGTTTCCCTCACATTGGAAACACGCCCTGATCCGTCCCCTTCAGAAGAAAGCATCACTAGACCCTTAGTACCTGCAAACTGGCGTCCTTTTTCTAACCTTCCTTTCTAAGCTTCTCGAGAGGCTAGTCTTTTCCCAGCTTTCCGCTCACCTTGAAGCTTCTTGGCCCTTCACACCCGTCAATCTTGTTTTCGTCCTGGTCACAGCACTGAATCTATCCTTATCTCCTTTCTCAATGAGTTACACGTCGCTCATGACCGAGGTTCTATATCCATAGCTGTTTCACTTGATCTCTCTGCTGCTTTTGACGTCGTTGATCACCGTACCCTTCTTTCACGTCTCAGCACCATTGGTCTATCTGGCTCAGTTCTTCTCTGGTTCCATTCTTTTCTCTTTAGTCGGTCTTTCTCGGTTCTCTCTGGCACTGATTCTTCCCCTCCGACGCCCCTTCACTGTGTTGTCCCCCAGGGCTCAGTACTAGCACCTCTCTTGTTCAACATCTTCTTAGCTCCCCTCTTTGCTAATCCAGCAACACGGCATCTCTGCGTATTATTACACAGATGATATCATTCTTCTCCATCACACCGATTCAATCACTCCTGATATTGGTCCACTTAACATCTGTCTCTCCGCTGTTTCTTCCTGGTTTTCGGATAATTTTTGCATGTCAGTTTGTCAAAAACCTCGGCCATTGGGTTCACTGCTGGCACTCCTGTCCCTTCTCTTGTTCCGCTTCTTTCAGCTGACCCTATCCCTATTGTTACCTCACTACGCTATCTTTGTGTTACACTTGACTCAGCTTTGACCTTTAAAGATCACATTTCTTTTGTCATTCAGTGCTCATTCCATACTCTACGGCAACTCCGTGTGGTTCGTCCTTTCCTCTCTCCTTCTTCCTTAACCACGTTGCTTCTCTCTTGTTTCTCATTTAGACTACTGTAACGCATCTTTGGCTAGTCATCCCTCACTCAACTCCGTAGGCTCCAATTAGTACACAACACTGCTGCTCGTCTTTTGACCCATACCTCTCGGTTTGCCCATGTCACTCCCCTTCTCATTCGTCTGCACTGGCTACCTATTCCTTTCCGAATTCAATATAAGATCCTCATTTTTGTATATAGATCACTTCACACTGGCACTCCACTCTACCTTTCTGATCTAGTTCATTTTCACTGCCCTCCAAGAATCTTCAGATCAATTCATGCTAACCGGTTATTTCTTCCTTCCCCCTCAGGCTCACTTGGAGTCCAAACGTTCTTCTGCCTTCTTCTTTCTCGGCCCCCGTCTATAGAACTCTCTGCCGTCTGCACTTCGTTTGGAACCCTCCTTTCCTGCTTTTAAAGCTAAACTTAACTCACCTTTTTTGCACGGCTTTTGATCTTCCTCCCCCCCCTTCCCTCTTTCTCCTCCCCCTCGTTGATAATCTATAACTTCTTACTCCTTTTGTTTCTACTGTAGTCCGCTATTCCCCCCCCTCCCCCTTTTCTTTTCTTTTTTTTTTTTTTTGCTATTTCTTTCCTGTTTATTAATGGCGTTCTTTTTTTCCGTTCCTCTCTTCCCCCCCCCCCCCTCTGGCAGTACCACTTTGTATTATTGTAAACCACCATATGCCTATGGTTCTGGCGGTATATTAAGTTTTTAAATAAAGATAAAGATTTACAGAGGACCAAGGGCCATCCAAAAGCTCCTCAGCTTTTTATCTTCTATGACCCCAGCAGACTAGGGCTACCTGTGACCAAGTGAACGCTATCCACCTGGGTGGGGAACCGCATTGCCCTCACTTATGAGTGAGCTGGCCTCTTTCTGGAGTGCCAGATCACTGCTCTTTGCGTGAGAGCTATAGCTACATCAGTGGCCAGCCTACACGCAGTGCCAGGGCAAGAAATTTGTACGGCTGCCAAATGGACTTCAGTCCATACGTTCGCAGCCCACTACTGCTTTGAGAGTGAGTCCCGCAGGCACAGTGCCTTTGGTAAGGCAGTGATCAGAAGCATTCTCGGTGTATTCTCGGGCCTCCAGCCCTTCAGTGTTCAGGCTATCAGAGTTATGGTGATGCTGGACGCTGTGGTCTGCAGAATTTCTTGGTAGGGACTCACCTTTTGCAACTCACGACCTTCCTTGGGTCGCTGCTGCTGCTGTCATGGTTCGGGCCCCAGCAGCCTGGAGCTAGGGAGTCCCATATGTGAGGACTGACTTCCCGCTTGTTCCTGGAGAAAGCATAGCTACTCACCTCTGTAACAGGTGTTCTCCAGGGACAGTAGGAATCAGTCCTCACAACCCTCTCTCTTCCTCTTGGAGTTGCCTCCTTTACCTTTTTGTCTTTTGCCTAAGCTATGTTATCTGACTGAGCAAAATGGCACCCTTGGGCAGGAAGGGGACCACACATGCATGGTAGCATTCCCAAAGGCTTTCTTTGAAAGCTGGGGAAATGCTCTGCGCGGGCTCCATTGGTGCCAATCTCTCCCATATGTGAGGACTGATTCTTGCTTTCCCTGGAAAACACCTGTTACAGGTGAGTAACTACTCTTTATGTGCCATCCAATCTGTCAACTCATGGTGACTCTCTGGAAAACATATATTATGTATTGTATGTATCTCAAAGTAAATAAACAATATAGTCAAACCACAGTACAGTCCTTTTTCAGTTTTGTTTCCACAGTACATTTTGAAGCTGGTGTCAAACTACTTTTAAATGTATTCCAGGATGACTGGAGCTGTTTGTTTAGTAAATCAAAATTAATTTCATATCCCGTTGATGAGAGAGGTAACTGTCAGGTAAACCTTCCAAGCCATTGAGATTGGATTTTGTTCAGAAATAGAATAGGTTTTGTGTATATTCAGACAAATTTTCATTCTGCCAGTTAGAGGATACTATGGCTTAAGCATACTACATAATAAGATATACTTTTGCTTACAAGTGACAGCAAAATGTACTGCGGTGTTGCATGTTTGTAATAGAATAGGTTCTTAATTACATAACTGCAAATTGCCATTGTATAATTTTAACGCTGTTAATCTCAGCTTTATCATATCTTCTTCTGACAATTCAAAAATTTGTATTCAGACTGGATCACAAAAGTAAAAATAAAACTAATATTCCTTTAGCGTGTTACCAGTGCCTGAACAGTTATTTTCAATGCAGTGAAGTTTAGGATGAGCAGGATGAACGTAAATCTGAGCCTTACTATTGAAATGTTCATTTTTCCCTCAGCTGTCTGTGGTAGCCATTGGGATTTACATGTATAAAGCATCGGCCATGGATGAGCTGCTGAAGAGGTTACTGGAAGACCAGAATATTTTCCCTAACCTTGAGCCTCTGGCATACTGGCAGATTCAATTCAACAACGTAGCTGCAGTCACTATATTCTTTGCATGGGTTAAGGTACTGATTATTTTGAGGGGGTTGGGGAGATTATACAGTAAACAAAAGAAGAACCAGAACCTTGTTAATAATATGGATGGACTGAATATAATGAGCCATATGTTTATTATGGGATCAAGAATGGTTCCTGTACTGCTAGCTTTTTGCTGTTATTTTTACCCTTCAGTCTCCTAAATGCACACCATAAAATCTTTATTAAAGGCACTACATTTTTTGTTAACATAATCACAGGTTTATTATCAGTCTCTCTGAATCCAGAAAAGTTAATTTCCTCATCGTCTCTCCAGGCTAGTCCAGGAATGTATGGGTAGTCATCATCCTCCAGCAGCTGAGAACTGAGCATGACAAATTCTTCACATGAGAAGTCACAGGCAGTCCAGGATACTTTAGCGCACTTGATCCGCTTGGGGGCAGTAGATCTGGTGCCGGCAGGGGAATGCAGCAGGGGTCGGTATTCCATATATTTCATGGTTCCCAAGGAGGAGGGATCTTTCCGACCCATCCTGGACCTCAAGCGTGTAAATCGAGCCATACGAGTACCACACTTCCGGATGGAAACTCTGGTCGGTGATCCTCGTGGTAAGGCAGGGGAGAGTGTTTGTCAGTTCTGGACTTCATGTTAGGCCAGAACATCATCAGTTTCTCCGTTTTACTGTGCCAATGGGCCATTTTCAGTTCACTGCACTACTGTTTGGCCTCGCTACAGCTCCCCGGATATTCACAAAGGTCATGGTGGTAGTTGCAGCAGCATTGCAAAAAAAGGCATATTGGTTTATCCATATTTGGATGACTGGCTCATCCGGGCAAAGTCAGAAACCGAATTGCTAGCGGCCACCAACTGGGTGGTAGAGTTTTTGCAGAGTCTGGGATGGGTAGTCGAGCCAAGAGCCAGTTGCAATCCTCCCAGCGGTTGGTCTACCTTGGAGCTCAGTTCGACACCAAGGCAGGGATTGTGTCCCTACCAGAGGTACACATGCGGAAGTTGCAGGAACAGATATGACGGTTCCTGAAGATGGCGTAGCCGGCGGCCTGGTTCTATCTGCTGATCCTCGGTTCTATGGCAGCAGCAGCACTGGACTTAGTGCCCTGGGCACGAGCTCACATGCGCCCTCTGCAGAACGTGCTTCTATCGCGCTGGTCGCCCCTTTGTCACACAATGGCGCAGCGGCTATCGTGCCTGGAGGAGGTTCGGTTGAGCCTCTACTGGTGGCTAGGGCAGAGGCATCTAGCTGCAGGCGTGCCGTTGGAGCCATCTCAGTGGGTCCTGGTAATGACGGACACCAGTCTTCTAGGCTGGGAGGCACACTGCCATTCACAGGTGACCCAAGGGAAATGGACGGAGGAGGAGAGTGCCTGGTCCATCAACCATCTTGAGATGAGGACAGTGCTCTTGGCTCTACAAGCCTTTTGACCAGCCATAGTACAGAAGGCAGTTATAGGTCTGTTCCGACAATGTGACCGTGGTAGCTTTCATCAACAGGCAGGGGGCACGGGCAGTACAACCCTCCTGGAGGAGAGTCTGTCCCTACTAAGCTGGGCGGAGGAACATCTCGTGGCGTCGGCAACTTGTGGCGGGCAAGGACAATATACAGGCAAACTTCCTCAGTCGGCACCGCTTAGTCCTGGGTGAATGGGCACTCAGTGCAGCAGTGTTTCACAACTTTGTTCAGCGATGGGATTATCCGGTCATGGACCTGATGGCTACTCTGGGCAACGTCAAGGCGAACTGTTTCTGCAGTTGGCGCAGGGAGCACATGTCTGAGAGTATTAACGCGTTGGCTCAGGCTTGGTCAATCGATGGGCTCCTGTATGTATTCCCAAGGTGGGCAATGACTGAGCGGTTGTTATGGAGAATAGAGGGGCACAGAGGTCCAGTGATCATCGTAGTACCAGATTGGCCCCACAGGCCATGGTATGCGGATCTCACACGTCTGTTGATCGCCCCTTCAGTTTGGTTGCCAGACAGGATCAATCTGTTGTACAAAGGACCGGTCCTAATGCCTCAGGTGGAACAATTTTCGCTTACAGCCTGGCTTTTGAGTGGGCAAAGTTGCAACGGCAGGGATATTCCCTGGCAGTCATAGCAATGTTATTGCAAGCTTGGAAAAGGTCCACCACGGTGGCGGATTTTCGAGGACTGGTGTGGTCTCGGAGCATTCGGCCCTTGGTCTGTTCATTGCCATCTTAGCTCATTAAAGGTGCAGGTGGCAGCTCTCTCGTGTTATCAGGGCCACGTGCAAGGCTGGCCCTTGACTTTGCATCCCAATGTAGTGAGGTTCTTCAGAGCAGTTAAGCATGTATGGCCGCCCAGACTTCCCTTGGTACCCCCGTGGGATCTCAGTTTAGTATTGGGGATCTTAACAAAGGCACCCTTCGAGCCGCTACTAGCAGCTTCCTTGCGGGACCTCACTTTGAAGACTGTTTTCCTGATAGCGATCTGTTCCACACATCGCATCTTGGAGCTTCAGGCACTCTTGCCGGGAGCCTTTTTTGATCCTTTCTAGAGAATAGGTGGTGTTGCGCCTGATACGTCCTTTCTTTCAAAGGGTGGGTTCAAGTTTTCACCTGAATCAAGTAGTTTCCTTGCCGGTGTTCTCTGCATGGGGGGGATACAGAGCACGAGTGGCTGCTACACTTGTTAGACTTGCGCAGAGTACTGAGGCACTATTTGAAGGAGACAGCGGTGCTGCCGAGGTCGGATCGTCTTTTTGTGGTTGTTGGCCCTCATAAACCACGTAAAGAACAGAACCCAGTCTAAAACTCGTGGTAAACCAGGAAGGATTCTTTATTATTCTATTGCACATACATCAGCTCACCAGCCCAACACGAGCCGTGTTTCGATCAATCTTTGTCAGGGGCTTCTGGTGTACTTAATTGGTTGATATTTCTATTATGATGACTTTACTTCTCACTTTTCAGCAGCACGGGGAACCGCTAAACTCATCGCAGTCTTCTCTCATCTGATGGACTGCGATGAGTTTAGCGGTTCCTCGTGCTGCTGAAAAGTGAGAAATAAAGTCATCATAATAGAAATATCAACCAATTAAGCACACCAGAAGCCCCTGACAAAGATTGATCGAAACACGGCTCGTGTCGGGCTGGTGTCCTCATAAAGGGAAGGCAGCCTCCAAAGCCTCTCTGGTTCGTTGACTGAAACAGGCCATAGCAGCAGCATACATAGCACGTGGCAGGCTGCCACCTTCAGGGCTGAAAGCACACTCGACATGGGCTCAGGCTACGTCCTGGGCAGAATGCTCTCTAGTACCACCAGCAGAGATTTGCAGGGCGGCGACATGGTCCTCCCTCCATACTTTCACGAGGCATTATCAGTTGGATGTTCAAGGGGCTGGAGATGTGAGATTTGGGGCGGCGGTGCTTCAAGCCGGAATTGCAGGTCCCTCCCATAAGTAAGCATTGCTTTGGTACTTCCCATACGTTCCTGGACTGGCCTGGAGAGACGATGAAGAAGGAGAAATTAGACCTTATCTGCTAATCATCTTTCCTTGAGAATTTCCAGGCCTCCTGGTGTTGGTCTACAGACACTCTCGATTTCTGACTGACATAGGGTTCTGGGGCAGGGAAGAGTTCACAATACGGGTACAGGGACTGTTACTTGGTTTGAATCAGGTCAGTCTTGGCAGAGAGGTATCTGGTTATTGGCTCAATGCTACAGTTTATTAGGAGTTTGCATTAAGTTTCTGTTGTCCCTCTCTTTAGGGGGTTCTACTTATTAGGCTTAGAGTACTTCAGTTATGGAATCTGCGGGGCTGCTTGTCAAAGGGAGACTGTTACGGGGAGCTGAAGGTGGAGCTCTTATAATGTAACATGTGAAGAATCTGTCATGCTCAGTTCTCAGCTACTGGAGGATGGTGACTACCCAGACGTTCATGGAATGACCTAGAGATCCTCAAGGAAAGACCATTAACAGGTAAGGTCTAATTTCTTCTTTGGTTTCAGTTTTGGACCTCATAATATTTTAGTAGTAGCCCAGTACTCACTGTAAATACACATTAGAGAACAAAATTGACTGGAAAAACCTTATCTAAAAAAATTACACTAATATGTAGTACAATACAAATTAACATAGTATAAACATATATAATAGAATATCAAAAGGTTCAAGTACAATTCTGATTGATTAATTTTGTGATCTAGCTTCTTGGGCTCTAAATGCTGAGTGTCTCCAATGTCTAAGGAATGGCACAAAGTTGGCACTTGAAGGCTGACCCATTGTATAATATGCCTGTCCTTCACTCTGGGGAAGGGAAAACCACTGCCAAAATAGGAGCCACAGGTAGGGCAACAAGGCGCTTGCAATTCAGGGTAAACTTGGTAAGCAAATTAGTATTAAGGGACGAACTGTATCTTGGTGGTTAAAGAAACATGTCTGATTCAAAAATTAAAAAATAAAAACAGACTTGCTCTTGCATTCTTTTTTTTAACTTCTAAATTAAGCATGTTTTGACCATTCCAAGTCTCCTAGATTTAAAATAAAATTTAAAAATAGGGAGTACAAACCAAATGTAACTGTTTTGCCATTGGTAGTGGTAGGGGCATAAGAGGTTGCTGCCTGTCATGAATACCTTAGGCTTGATTCCCCTGTGCAAGATATCTCTTTGTAAGGTTAATATAGTATTGGTTTCGGTTATACATTTTTATGGGTAATACCCATATTTGATAATACAGAATCATTAAACAAAACAAAATAAGGCAATTAATACATAATCATAGATATAATGCACTGTAGGCCCCCATATAATGTGGATATTGAGGTCCAAGAGAGGAAGATTGCAACCTCAAGCAGAAGAGAAGAAAAGAGAGAGCACAGCTGTTCTCTTCTAGAGGAACCTTAAAGCATCTGAGAGGAGACTAGAAAGAGTGCAACCAATTATTGCCATGTGGAGTCTGAACCATCACAGAGAGAAGGCAGGGATGTTTGCCACCACCATAATGCTATAACAAGAAAAAGTGGTATATCAAAACTTTATAATAAACTATAAACGATAAGCCTAAACAGGACAGAAAACAGGTGAGAAGAGAGCATGCCTGATCACTAGGAGCCAGATTTCATGCCTATTCACCATCACTAGAAGCCATAATGAGAAGAGGGAACTATTGCCGCCACTAGCTCCTTCTCCGGTTGCTGCTGTATTTGAACAAAAGAGGCAAGAAGAATGATAACCTGAGAAGCATTTTTAGGCATTGCCGAATGTGCTGTAGCTGCTCTGCGGACATAGCAATCAGGGAGAAAACTTCGAGTGAGTAGCATGGCTGTGGTGGTGAGGAAAGGGAGAGCAGGAGAGAGGAAGTATGAAAAACTTGGTAAAAGGCATTCAGGGGCAGGAAGGATAGCACTTAGGAAGAAGTCCGCTGCTTTTTGACATATTCATAAATGACCTGGAAAGTGGAATAACGAGTGAGGTTATCAAATTTGCAGATGACACAAAACTATTTAAAGTTGTTAAAACCCAAGAGGATTGTGAAAAATTGCAAGAGGATCTTGATAAATTGGAAGACTGGGCATCAAAATGGCAGATGAAATTTAATGTGGACAAATGCAAGGTTATGCACCTAGGGAAGAACAACCCAACCTATGGTTACACGATGCAAGGTTCCACATTAGGAACCACCACCCAGGAAAAAGATTTAGGCGTCATTGTGGATACCATGCTAAAAACCCTCGGCCCAGTGTGCAGCGGCGGCCAAGAGAGCAAATAGAATGCTAGGTATGATAAGGAAAGGAATGGAAAATAAAACAAAAGATATTATAATGCCTCTATATCGTTCCATGGTGAGACCGCACCTTGAATATTGTGTGCAATTCTGGTCGCCGTATCTTAAAAAGGATATAGCGATTTTAGAAAAGGTACAGAGAAGAGCCACCAAAATGGTAAAGGGGATGGAAGAATACTCCTATGAAGAAAGGCTAAAAAGGTTAGGGCTCTTTAACCTGGAAAAGAGACGGCTGAGGGGAGATATGATAGAAGTCTATAAATTAATGAACGGAGTGGAACGGGTAAACGTAGATCGATTGTTTACCTTATCAGAATATAGAAAGACTAGGGGACATGCAATGAAGCTACAGGGTAAACTATTTAAGACTAATAAAAGAAAATATTTTTTCACTCAACGTGTAATCAAACTCTGGAATTTGTTACTGGAGGATGTAGTAAAGGCTGTTAGTGTAGCTGGGTTTAAAAAAGGTTTGGACAAGTTCCTGGAGGAAAGGTCCATAAACCATTATTAAGAAGTGACCAAAGATATCAATGCTTGACCCAGTTACAAGCATTGTGGAACTTGTGTCTCTTGGGGAAACTGCTAGGTACATATGACCTAGATTGGCCACTGTTGGAAACAGAATACTGGGCTTGATGGACCTTGGTCTGACCCAGTATGGCATATCTTATGTTCTTATGTTAAGCCATGAAGTGAACATAGGAAGAATCGAACTGGAGAAGGATCCACCGAGGAGGACAGGGCATGTGGTTGGGAAGATGCCATGGATGAGGGGACATTTGGGAGGGGGGTGGGGAGTGCAGAAGATAGGAAGTGCAGAAAGGGCCATTAGGGGAAAGAGAGCAGGAAAAGAAGCACCTGAAAAGGGACTATCATGGGACAGCACTTAAGAAGGAGCCATGGGGAGAGAGTAGGTAGCAAAGGGCTAGCTGGGAAAGGCAGCTGAAAATGAACTCAAAGGGTCCAAAAGTGAGAAAAGCGGGGCAGGAAGGATTGGCGTTCCAGGAAGAGCCATGTGAAGGAGAGAGGAATGCACATGGGAAGGGGTCAGAAATAAGGGGGAAGCTAAACAAAAGGGAAGGCATTAAGGAACGGACCATGGAAATAGAATAGTAGGGAGAAGATGAGTGCCAGGGATTAAGGGGAGGGGGGATGGCTGCCAGGGATGAAAACAAAGGATGCAAGGATGATGACCATTATGAATTATTTTGATATCCCTACATGTAAAGTCTGCAGGTCTTAAAATACCTTCATCAAAATGGATCCAGAATTTTCAAAGGAAAACTCTGTGAGGCGCTTTCCTTTGAAAATCCACTTGCAGTCCTTGTGGATGCGAAATACAAAGTCAGCTGCTTGAGTGGGAGAGAGGCTTGTGGAGAGAACTGAGCAAAAGAGAGAGAGGAGGATTGGAGAGAGATTGCTATGGAGAAGCTGAAATGAGAAAGAGAACTGGTAGATTGGCACATGGGGAAGAGAGAAACTACTAAGGGGAGGCTTGGGAGAAAGACTATTGAAGAGCGCTTGATAAGTGATAATTTAAGGATGGAGAGGGACTGAAGGGGAGGGATACTGGTATGAAAGGCTGGGAAGACAGAGACTGGTAGGGAGTGAATGAAGAGAGTCTTGTGGGAAGAGGTTGATGGGGGAGAGCCAGGGTAAGGGGTGAACTAGTGGGAAGCTGTGAGCCTGGGTGAGGGAAATACTGATGCGAAAAAGCTGGCGGGGGGCAGAGACTGGTGGGGAGTAGCTTGACTGAAGAAGAGAGAGATACTGATGGAGGAATGGTTAGATGGAGGGGAGAGAGTGGAGGAGGGGGGAATCAGAGATTAGTGGAGTCAGATTGAGGGGTCCCTATGCCCAAAAGAGTTGGAAACCTCTGTCCTACAGTGTTTCACATTGCTCCTCAGAATAATTTTCTCTGTCACCTTATCTTCAGAGATTCTCTCCCTGCAGGTCATTGTAGATTGGACACACACAGTCTTAAGAGTCTACAAGCTCTTTTATATGTTGCAAACACTGTTCCCTCTAAGCTGTGCGCGTGTGCGCGCGCACACACCTCGCCGAGCGAGCGCACATACTTTACAACAGAGCGCACAAAAATTACGGTTCTGATTCTGATAGAAAACAGCACAGACGTCTTAAAATTTAAAAGTTGTTGTGTATTTACGGTTTTCACAAGTTCTACAATATTTTCTAGTGCAATCAATGTGGTATACATACTGTATTCTGACGTGTAGTCAAATTTCAAAGTATATAACTCCGAGTGTCGTTATGTGGCGCACAAAAATTTAACCTTCCTTCAAAAGCTGCACAGCTGATATTTTATGCGCACACTGCCTACAGAAAATTAGAGGGAACATTGGTTGCAAAAGCTCTTGATGCCATCTTAAAAGCATTAAAGGTCAGCCCAACCAAGTGCTTTCTATAGCCCTTCCCTTTGTCCATTTGCTTTCTGAGTTCTTCAGATTTTTCTTGAGGGAAGGTGTCTGCAAACCTTTAATCTTACACGTCTAGCATGTACTGGCTCCTGAAGAGCTGATAGCAAGCTATGCAGGAAGAAAACAGTGTTAAAAACTATTTTCCTCGATGGAGTCCAAGATAACTAGTGTCCCTTCCCAGGGCTATCAAAGGATGGGTTATAGTACTCTTGATCTTCCTTGCTCACTCCTCAACTACCATAGAAGAGTGAGTAAGCTGTTGCTTCTCAAATTTGGAAGTCTTCTGCACCCTTATACATGGAATCCACCTTGTTGCTTTCAGGATGTGCACAAAGAGGAAGTTTACCATGTTCTCATCTGTATATTCTTTAGGACCTTGTAAACAGGTACTGTTGCACCTTCCTTAGGGTGGGTCAGGAAATTGGAGGATGTCCAACAATTAAGCCTCATGTTCCTTTTCCTCCTCCTCTAAGTGAAATGGAATGGTGTTAACTCATTGCTCATATAAAAACAGTAAAGGAAAGTTCTGGGGCAGATGTTCTGCTTTCCTGTACATGATAGGGTTTGAGTGGAAAACAGTGAGCCCTCCTTTTTAGGGAACTCTGAGGTTCTGACCATGAACCAACAGGACTGCTTTGATTCTAACTCGGACAAATAGTGAACTGGAGAAGTCAGAGCTTCAATGAGAGTGCTTCATTACTGTTGGCATCTCAGTGCTTCCGTGAAGCTTTTTCTCTTGATGCACTCGATATTGACATCGGAACAGCTGACATAACTTTAACACTCTTTGAGGCCCTGGTACTAAATGACAATCCTGCAAGCCACTTGTGAGCCTCAAAGATCAGTGTAGTTGCTGGTGTTGCAACTCTAATTCATTTCAGGTGGCAGGCAAGGCACTCTTTGATTCTCCTATCCAGTGTCTCCTTGATTTCCAGCCCCAAGACTGAGGGGGAGGCTCTCTAGGAGAGGCCATATCTTCTTTGGTCATCCGATGTGTATCCGTGGCCTGGTTCTGAACCCATAGTTTGTCACAGTTCACTCAGTTTTGAGAATATTGAGTATTCCTCTGTCCAGAGGTGCTTCATAGAAATGGCCACTGTTATTATACAGATGCTCCCAGTATTATACTCTATTGATGGCCAATGTCTGTGCTTCTTCGTCTCCACTTCATTGCTGGTGCCAAAGAGAGAGAACCCTAAATAGCCTTTGATAGGTATTGAATAATGTCTTATCCAGGGGGATCCTGCTAATGCTCGGCAGTGCATCCTCGATGTTGTTGCATCCCCAGTGTTTGGTGCCATGTGACTGTCCTGTGAGTCTAGTGCCCATGAATGTGGATTGAACTGTAATGACTGTGAAGACCTCTTCAAGTCTTTTGACACACAGGACATCTTGAAGGCTTGTTATCTGGGCCCAGGGTATGACAAGCATCCATTGTTGGTATCTAGTCTATGTATAGTCATCTCTGCTGAACAGCCCATTCTACTTAAAGTTGGTAGGGGTTTTCCTCTGGGCCATATCACAGAAAAAAATAGCCTATGAAAAATCAAACTGCTTGTTTGGCCTGGGTGGAGGGGGGGAGGGAGCTGACAGAAACCACCAAGAATAATGGAAAAATGATGGAGGCGGACACAAAACAGAATGCCCAACAAGTTAAAAAAAAAAAAAAAAAAAAAGTTAAGGAGGGAATAGAGACAAAACTGAAATAACCCTCTGAAGAAGAATTTGAAGAGCATAAGGGGAGAAGCCACTCCTGGAAGAGCTCCCAAAGAGGCATCCCTGTTAAATCCACTCTTTTGTAAGCAAATTGCACCTACTTCAGAGATGACTCCCTAATGACATCAACGGAGAAGGGGCAGAGTCAACATCAGTGGACACAGGCAGATTGGAACGGCCTAGATGAGAGAACTGGAGCAAGCTGGCAAATGTCGGGCGCAGCAGGTTTTGGTCCCAGGAACATACTAAATGGGAATAAAGAACTTTAGTGCACATCCCTTCTGACACTTAGTCCTTCAGTGCCAGGGAAAATGGGAAAGAAACTTAGTGCACATCTTTCTATTTAATAAATTCCTGGAGGGAGATTTTAGGCATTATTGATTTCTGACAATGCACATCCTGATGTGTGGGATCTGCAGCATTGATTTCAGTGGAGCTTAGAGATGTACGTTCAAAACCAAGAATGATTAAAAAGATTCCCTCATGAAAATAAGTAACTGGGCAGCTCTGCATGGTGCAGATCACACTCTTAAAACCCTACACCATTCAATTAATTATTAAGCTAGGCCCATGCCAGGCAAAACTTACCTTAAATTGGATCTCTAGCATGCAGAAGATTGCTTTGGAAATGCTTTCCAACATAGATTTTAGAAAGGTGGAAGTGTGAGGCTGGGGGAGGAATTTATAATGAGGTGTGCTTGTCGAAAATAGAGAGTGAATATATATGTGTACAGTTGTGGGCAACATTATTGGAAACCTTGCAATTCAACCCCTTAATGTCCAATATCTCCAAAAAGAAATAGATGGCCAGTGAGATGGCTTTGGACTATATATGCATACACATTTGACATATATAAAATAATCAAATGAAATAAGACCAACTAGAAAGGGAAATAGTATTAAAACTGGGACATTGTTAGGACATGATTATTGGCACCCATATAAACAATTCAAATCATATTCCCATTGTAGTAAAATTAGATGCACCTGTGATCGTCAATACTCACATGACTTGAATTAACCAATGAATAATGGCTCTAATGTTTAAAATGGCCACATTTACTCCCTGTTCCATTTTCACAGTTATGAAGACGAGAGCTGCCTGAGACCATCAAAAAAGCTATTATCACCAAGCATCAAACTTTAAAGGGGTACAAGACCATCCGCAAAGACTTTGGGATTCCAAAAGTTAATGCGATCTGTTGGAAAAACACCACATACAACATCCAAAGAGCTTAAGGCTGTACTGTAGCAATTTGGAGTGGTGGTTTCAACCCGTACAATATGCTGTGTACTAAACAAAAAAGGATTTCATGGACAAAGGCCAAGGAGGACCCCACAATTCAAAGATAGACATAAAAAGGCACGTCTGATCTTTGCCCAAATTTACCTTGAGAAACCGCAATCCTTCTGGGAAAATGTTCTGTGGACAGATGAAACCAAACTTGAGCTCTTTGGCAATGCAGATGCAAGCTACATTTACAAATGAAGAAATGAAGCTTATAAGGAAAAAAACACCCACCCTACAGTTAAATATGGTGGAGGTTCCATAATGTTATGGGGCTGTCTTGTTGCCTCAGGAACTGGAGGCCTGGAATGTATTAAAAGAATCATGAAGTTGAAGGACCACCAAGGTATTTTGCAGCAAAATATGCTACCTAGTGTCAAAAAGCTAGGTCTGGGTCGAAGGTCATGGGTCCTCCAGCAGGACAATGACCCAAAACATACAGTACATCCAAAAGTTCAAAAGAAGTCACTGACCTCATCAGGCGTTAAGTGAGTAGCTTACTGAACTGCTAGGCAGTGCTGTATAAAAATCTACAGGGCCTTTCAGGTACTGACATTCTTGAAGTTCTCCATTGCAAAGCAAGGTAATTCTCTGCCTGAAAGCTCTAAAAGGAGTTAAGGTATTCTTTTTTTAAAAGCTAATTCTTGAAAGGGGTTTTGCTGTTCATTTTTAAAGGATAAAGTATTTTTTCTATACAACAGAGGGGAACATTTTTTGTGTGCTTGTGGGGTTGGGCAAGGCTCTTGTCAGTTCATTCACAGCTAACTCTTTGAAGCCACTAACCTCATCAGGTGTTAGGTCCCTCCCTACCCACCCAGACACTCACGCACCCCATGTGAGCATTTTTTCTTTATAGTGCAACTCCCAATTTAGCTACACACGGGGATATAGACAAGCACTGTTAGAACACACTTAAAAGAGGTTAGCTGCTTCTTTTCTTAAAGGAAAGCTGAGGAACAGGTAGGGACTTTGGTAGTTCTGTTTTACTTCAACAGGTACCAAAGCTCCACCAACTAAGCAATGGCTGGGAAAAATCGTATTGCTAAAGCTATTGCCCCCGTTACTGCTTCTGCCTCAGTCCAGACAGAGATCCCAATGTCAGCTGAGCGACTGGTTCCATATGCAGGATGCCTGCATGACAAGGCTCTCAGGAAACAAGTGGAGGAGCTCAGGGAAGAGGTAGTGAGACTGAGAAGCATTTGATACTGAGAAGTACATTGACAAAATGTTTCTTGAAACATCCTTTGGTGGAGATGGGAGGGTACAGAAGAAAGAAGGTTGGACACAAGTCATCGGAGCAGTAGCAGTACTCCAACTCCTCCAGCCCTTGAATTGAAGAACCAGTATGCAGTCCTGGAAGAGATGGTGGAAGCATCCAAGGAAAGGGAAGAACCACAGCTTGAGCACCCCAGAGTTAAAGAATCAGTCACCACAACAAAGCGAAGGGTAGTGTTGGTAACTCTCTTCTGTGAGGTACTGAGGCATCCATCTGCTGACCAGATTTGATGTCCAGAGAGGTGTGCTGTTTGCCAGGTGCCAAATCAGAGAGATTACGGAGAGTTTGCCGAGACTCGTCACGCCTACTGACTATTATCCTATGTTGCTCATCCATGTCGGCACAAATGATACTGCTAGGTATCCCTCCAAGCATATCAAACGTGACTTCATGGCTCTGAGATAGAGGGTGAATCAGAAAGGAGTGCAGGTGGTATTCTCTTCAATCCTCCCTGTTGAGGGTAAAGGCTGAGGCAGAGCAGCTCACATCCTGGAGATTAATGCATGGCTGGTGTCATCAAGAGCATTTTTGGTTTCCTGGACAGTGGGAGGATGTTCCAAGGAATGTAGAGCAGAGATGGTGCCCATCTGTCCAAGAAGGCATTTTCAGCAGCAGATTGGCTAACCTACTGAAGAGGGTTTTAAACTAGATGCAATGGGGATGAGTGAAGAGAGCCCCCAGGTAAGTGAAACATTAAATACCCCTGTAGAAATAGGTAATAGAGACAACATCTGGAAAGCGGTGTGTATAAATGCCTGTAGCATGGGAAATAAGATTACAGGTGTTGAGGCTTTAATGGAAGAAGCTGACTTGGATTTAGTGGTGGTTACAGAGACATGGTTCATGGAAACCTATAACTGGAATTTAATTATACTGGGCTATACTTTATTCAGGAAGAACAGATGTTGCCTCTATTACCTCACACCTTTTCGTTTTACCTATATACTATCCTAGCTCACACTTCCCTCGGAATTCTATGCAACACTTCTGTTAAAAACGTCAATACCTGCTAATACGCACACACTTCCTATGGTTACTTATGATATACTCCTGTAAATAGTTTGATGCTAGTTATACTGACAATTGCTGTTAATATTGCGGCACGTTTCTGCCACTCGTTTTTCTTTGTAATTTGCACCTAGTTAAATTTTCTAAAATGTTCATTGTAAAAATAATAAAATTTATTATAGTTTTTGTTATATGTAAACCGCCACTGATCTCTGGAAGAGGCGGTATAGAAAAAAATGTACAAATAAATAAACAGGTTAGGAAGAAGGGGAGGTGGTGTGGCACTATATGTTAAAAATAATATTAAAGCTATAGAATTGCAGGGCTTAAAAGGGAGAGGAGGCACTGTGGATTAAATTAGGGAAAGGGAAATCCATTTGCATTGGAGCTATATACAGATCCCCCCCTCACAGGGTGTAGAAGTGGATGAAGATTTAATAGAAGACATCTACACAGTATTTATTTATTTATTTATTTAGACAGTTTTGTATACCGCCTTATCCTTCAATCATAGCGGTCACAACACAATTGGGGGATACATTTAACACGCGGGGATATGAGACACATACACTAATACTTACAGGGAACATGGGCTATGGAGAGTTAAGTGGCTTGCCCAAGACCACAAGGAGCATCTGTGGGACTAGAAACCCCAGTCCTTCCTGCCCAAGGTTGCTGTCCTCTAGTGGGATTTGAACCCCCGACCTTCCGGCCTGAAGTACCTTGCCCCAACCACTAGGCTACTCCTCCCTTGCCATGAAAGGAGACGTGCTATTGATAGGTGATTTCAGTATGCCAGATATGGATTGGCACATCCCTGCTACAGTGTCATCTAGAGCTACTGAGATCCTGGATTCTCTACACTGAGAACAGAACCCACATGTGATGGGGCCATACTAGACTTAGTGCTTACCAATAGGGAAAGTGTTTCTGATGTTACAGTGGGTGATCAACTTGCATCCAGTGATCATCAGATGGTTTGCTTCAGTATTAATACTAGGGCTGATAAAATCCATTCAAAAGCGAGAGCCTTAGATTTTAGGAAAACTAACTTTGCAAAGATGGGACAATACCTCAGAGTCGTTAGCAGGATGGGAACAGCTAGGGGATATAGAAAAATGGTGTGCAAAACTGAAAGGGAATATTTTAAAGGCAACAAACCTTTTTGTTAGGTAAATAAATGTAAAACAAAAGGAGGCCGCTATGGTTCTCAAAAGAAGTATCTGAGAAGGTGAAGAAAAATAGGGAGGCCTTTATGAAATACAAGAGATCACATAGCGGAAGACAGTCACAAAAAGAAATACCACTCAAACCTGATAATGAAATCAATTAAACCAAGGGAGCTCTTCTCTATAGTAAGCAATCTCACGAAAAATCCGATGAAGAAAGATGACCCAAACCCCATCTCTCCACAAGACATAGCCAACTATATACAACACAAATACAGGTACCTCTCACGAAACCTACCAAATCTAATATACAGCACATTAAGGATGAAACCTGGGTCTCATTCTACATCCCATCAAGACAACAACTCAACTCCATCATAGCTAAATAAACACAACAACCTCCCCCATTGATCCATGCCCTGTCAACTGGATCAAGCAAACAAAAGAATACTTAACACCCCATCTGCAAATGATTGTTGAATCATCACTCATACAAGGATACCTCCCCCAGCAACTCAAGAAAGCATCCATCAAACCAATCCTTAAAAACAATAATCTCGACAAAAATGGACCAAACTCCTACCAACCAATATCTAGCCTCACCTTCATAGCTAAGTTAATTGAGAAATGTGTAGAAAATCAACTACAGGGCCAGATAGACACCCATGCCCCACTGGACCCACATCAATACGGATTTAAACAAAACCATGGCATAGAAACGCTGATTACATCCCTCTTAGATGCACTCATAACAGGCATAGACAACATACACAATGGCTTCACTTCTGCCTTTGACTCGGTGAATCACAACACCCTATTGCAGAGACTCAGACGTGGAGATAAGTGGCACAGTACTGGATTGGTGGTTCTCATACCTCTCCCAACGTACACAGCAAGTAAAAATCAATAACCAACAATCCAAACCCTTCACCCAACACCAAGGCATCCCACAAGGCTCGGCTCTCAGCATTATTATTCAACATCTATATCCAGCCAATATGCAACATTATAAAACAATTCAACATCCATTACAGAATATATGCGGACAACATTGATATTCACCCCCATAAACGTCAAACATCCAGACTACACACAAATCACCGCATGCCTTGAATCAATGTCAGAATGGCTAAACAATCAAAGCCTATTCATAAACTACAGAAAATCTGAACTGATACACATTACCAGGAGTACTATATTCTCACTGCCGGGTTCAATAAAGATCTTCGACCACACCATAAACAATAAACAGAAAGTCAGATACCTCGGTGTAATTTTTGACCAGCAACTCAGCTTCCAACCTCACATTAAAAAGACAATCGGATCAGCCTACCACAAACTCAGAATACTACGCAAACTCAAACCTCTACTCAACGACGGCGACTTCCGAACTGTATGCCAAGCCATAATAATGCCTATACTTGATTTCTGTAATGCAATCTATTATGGCCTCCCAAAGAAAACTACCCTTCCGCTACAGCTGGTGCAAAACACTGCAGCCAGAATCATAAGAGGACATTGTCAGATTCCTCGAGCCTTGATTCTGTTATACAGAGTATGTCAATATGATTTTCCTTGATGATGTCGACCAGGATGGGCATTTTGTTGCAGACAGATCTGCTGTTTGTGAGGGCACAATTGGATGGTGGATGGATTAATGGGAACAGTGGAGGGTCTGTGAGATGGCTAAATCTTGATTAGATTGTAGGCGTTCCTGATTCCAGGCTTAAGAATGAGAGGATGGAGTCTGCTTTTGTAAGAAAGATGTATGATGGGAATGAAGGAAGCTGTGGTGTGTCCTGATGACTGGATGATAGCGTGGCAGGCTAGGAGCAGGATGATGTGTGGGGAGAGGTAGAGCATGATGACTGAGGGTAATGGAGAGCATGCATGGTTAAGTGGAAGAACTTAGTTGCAAGTTGCTCAGGTGAATGGATTCTAGTGGGTAGGAATGATGTGTATGAGAGCTGGTTGTGTTAGTAGTGAGGGCTATGGAAGTTCCCAGGGAGTAGACTATAGTGTGAAGGTCTGGGCCAACGTCAGGGTAGTTGGGCAAGGTAGCCGTGTGCGAGTGAAATCATGCATTGTGGGCCTGAATGATACTTACATATGTTAATGGCGGGCGTTATAAGCAGCTACTCTGGTTGCTGGAAGCTATGCAAGTGCAGAGAGAAGGGCAGTGAAGAGCGCTGAAAGTGCAGCTACTGCTGCATTACTCTGCAGGCCCGCACTTATGTATGTAAGAGTGGATGATGAGGGCCACTGTTGAAGAAATGCTAATTTAATGCTAAAAAATGCAGGATCATGCATTTGGACTGCAAAAATCCTAAGGAGTGGTACAGTGTAGAGAGAAAAGTACTTCTGTTCATGAAAGAAGAGCAGGACCTGGGCATGATTGCTTCTGATGATCTTAAAGTGACTAAACAGGTAGAAAACGCACCTCTTCGCTGCTGATTTTGGATCTTGACTCACATGATCTCCTATGTATTTCCTGACCATTCCTCCTAGATGTATCCCTGTCTATACCTACTATATTGTCTGTCTTGACTAGATTGAAAGCTCTGATGAGCAGGGACTGTCTCTTACATGTCTGTGTAGCACTGCGTACATCTTGTAGCCCTATAAAAATGCTCAATAGTAGTAGTAGTAGTAGAAAAGGTAATGGTGCAAGCCAGAAGGATGCTTGGGTGCATTGGGAGAGGAATGGCCAGCAGAAAAGAGGAGGTGATAGTGCCTGTGTCTTTGCTGTGACCTCATTTGCAGTATTGTTCGCAATTCTGGAGACCACACTTTAAAAAAAATTTAAACAGGATGACGTCTGTGCAGAAGTGAAAGGAGATAGACCCGAGAGTAATATGCGGAAATAATTCTTTCTCCAGGACCAAGCAGGAAGTCAATCCTCACATATGGGTGTCATCGACGCCGATGAAGCCCCAGCGGAGCATTTCCCCAGCTTTCTATGAAAGCCTTTGGGAATGCAGGCACGCATGCGCGGTTCCCTTCCCGCCTAAAGGTGCAATCTTACCTCAGTCTCTCTTTTTCCGAGAAGCCCACCGGACGTGTGTCCTGTCATCCCGGATAAAAGTTTGATTTTTTTTGGCGATTCTCGCTATTTTTTCTTCCCGGTTCAATGCCGGTTCCCCTCCCGCCGGGTTCGGTACACCGGTATCGAGCCCAATTCTTCTTTTTCGGTTTTGCCCTTCGTAGCTGGCGTTCGCGCCCTTTTTTGCTTTTTCCCTAGAAGGCCGGTCCTTTGACTTCGCAGGGACTCTTTTTTTTTTTTTTTTTTTTTTTCCCCGATGGCTTCCAGCGGTTTTAAAAAGTGTGACCGGTGTAAGAAGTTGATGTCTCTCACCGACACACACGACTGCTGCCTTCGGTGCCTTGGTCCTGATCACGACCCTAAGACATGTGGACCATGTGGGAAGATGTCTTCCAAGGCACTGCGAAGTCGCCAGCAGCAGAAAGAAAGGCTTTTCTCGGACTCAGCCTCCGGCCGGGTCCGGACCTCATCTGAGGCCTCAACATCTCTGGATTCGGATCCCGAGCGCCGTCGGGGCTCCTCGGACAGGGGGTCCCCCGACCGGGAACGCAAGAGGAAGAAGCGGCTCGTGAGGGCGTCGGAGGAGGAGGTTCCTGGCTCCTCAAGGGCCAGGTCTAAGACCCCCGACCGTCGCCCCGGGCCCGTGGAACAAGAGAAGCCTGCCAAATTTCCTCGCGTGGAGCCGCAGTCTGCTGGACACGTAAGCCCTGTGGTCCTTGAGGACTCTCCTCCCAGAGAGCCGACGTCGGGCCCGGCGCCGCCGGGGCCCGAGTCAGTGGCTGCTGCGTCTCCCGAGCTCAGTCTCAGAATAACAGCCTTGGAGTGCAGACTGTCTGCCTTTATGGAACAGCAGCGGGCACTGATGGCCAGCCTGTCTGGCACATCTGCCCCGACCACCTGGACATCGACATTGAAGTCGACCCCGGAGACCGAGCCGATACTAGAGTCCATGATCGCTCGAGGTTGACCTCGGTCGCGGTCTCTCTCGACCTCCCGTTCTGGACCGAGGGTGTCGATGCCGGTGCCTCCGACGTCGGGGCGGGTGCTCCAGGGCCCCGTGGGATCGGATCCTGACTCCTCGTCGGACGAGTCCGCCTGGGAGATGGAGGATAAGGAGTCCCCTGACACATTCAAGACTCGGTGCGTCCCGTCAGACTCACCGCAGTCTGAGCCCCGGAGTAGATCCCCTCCGGAGGATACCCGGTTCTCGGAGGTTGTCCGGGATATGGCTACCGCGTTGGCTATCCCGGCGGACCCCGAGGAAGAGCCTCGAGCCGAAGAGCTTGAGGCCCTGCAGTACGACTCTCCTCCGAAGGAGGCCTTTACTGTCCCGGTTCCTCCGATGCTGGAATGGCTCCTCTTCCGGATGTGGGAGGCACCGGCCTCGGCGCCAGTTCTAAGCAGGCGGGTCGATTCGATTTATCGACTCCGGAAGAGCCCTGGCTTTCAAAAGGCGAAGCTACCACACCATTCCATGGTGGTGGAATCGGCCATGCATCGCCTGAAAAGTCAGAAGATGCACTCTGCGTGCCCTCCGGCAGGGAGGCCCGGAACCTCGATGGTGTTGGTAGAAAGTGCTTCCAGGGCACGATGCTTGCTTGCTGTGTCCAGTCTTACCAGCTGTACATGGGCATGTACTTGCGAGACCTGGCCAAGGAGTTGGCCGGGTTCTCCGCTGGTCTCTCCGGGGAGCCCTTGCAGAGATTCAAGTCCTTGTCCTCGGGGATTCGGGACTGCTCGAAGTTTATGTCCCGCGCCGCCTACGATGGCTTCGAGGCTTCGGCCCGAGTTGCGGCAGCCAGCATCGCAGCTCGACGCCAGGCATGGCTGCAGTCATCGGACCTCGAGCCATGGGTTCAGGATAAGTTGGTCGATGTCCCTTGCCGAGGTGAGAACCTTCTTGGCAAGCCCGTGGCCGAGAAGGCCGCACAGCTCGAGACTGAGCACCTTACAAGGACAAGGCTGTCTAGAAAGACCTCTGCCCCTTCTCACAAGAAGAAGGCCTCGGGTAAGAAGTCCTTTTACCCGAGGAAGGGCACTGCCTACAAACAGTACCCTCAGTATCAGGCTGCCCAAGCTGCACCCCAGGGTCAGCAAGCCAAGGGGTAGGGTAATGGGCCCGTAGGCAGTGGACCCCCAAGCCCTCTGGCCCCTGCTCCCACTCAGCAGGGTGGGGATTTTTGACTCCTTGAGCGTAGCCTCTCAGTCCCTGCTCTCCCAACCCTGCACAGGAGGTCGCCTCGCCCTCTTTGCCCACCAGTAGCCCCACATCACTGGGGACAGTTGGGTGTTGAACATAGCCCACAGGGGCTATGCACTACATTTTCACCAACTGCCTCTGCCATACTTTCCAGGGGAGCCTCCAAGGCCTCCCCTGCACAGAGATCTTCTCCTCCAAGAGCTCCAAGGTCTGTTGGTGGGCAGGGCGGTGGAGCCTGTGCCTCCCCACTTGCAAGGTCAAGGGTTCTACTCCAGGTATTTCCTGGTACCCAAAAGAACCGGTGGCCTTCGACCTATTCTGGACCTCAGGAACCTCAACAAGTTCCTAGAGAAAGAAAAGTTCAAGATGCTTACTCTTGGAACACTTCTGCCCTACCTCCAGCAGGGAGATTGGCTATGCTCCTTAGATCTAAAGGATGCGTACACTCACATCCTCATTCATCCAGGCCACAGAAAGTACCTCAGGTTCATTGTGGGAGGAAGCCATTATCAGTACAGAGTACTGCCTTTTGGCCTGACCTCCGCTCCCAGAGTCTTTACCAGTGGTGGCGGCCTACCTGAGAAATCAAGGCATCTTTGTCTTTCCCTATCTGGATGACTGGCTCATCAGAGGTCAGACGTGCCAGGAGGCCCGACAGGCCACCCTCAGAACTATTGCTCTACTTCAAAGCTTGGGATTTGTAATAAACTTCGCAAAGTCCTCTTTGCTCCCCTCCCAGAACTTGGAGTTCATAGGGGCAAGGCTGGACTCTGTCCTGGCAATGGCATTCTTGCCAGCAAACAGGGCCCAAAGACTGATGGACTTAGCAAATCAGTTTCTCAGCGGGTCAGTGGTCTCCGCCAGACTCTGCCTGAGGCTGCTTGGCCACATAGCTTTGACAGTTCATGTAACCCCCAATTCCAGGCTCCGTATGCGGCCTGCACAGTGGTGCCTTCGGAGTCAGTGGTCACAGGCCACAGGCAGCCTCAGAGACAGAATAAGGGTGTCCAGACCATTTCTGGACTCCCTCAGCTGGTGGTTGCACCCACCCAATCTACTAAAAGGGGTGCCCTTTCAAATTCCTGGGTACACAGTGGTACTGACCACAGACGCCTCCCTGCAGGGCTGGGGAGCTCATTGTCTGAACAAGTGCACCCCAGGGCCTGTGGTCTCCTTGGGAGGCTGCACAGCAGATCAATCTCCTAGAACTCAGTGCTATTCGATTAGCACTCAAAGCTTTCTCTCCTACCCTGGCTCAACAATCTGTCCTGGTTCAGACAGACAACCAGGTAGCCATGTTTTATGTGAACAAACAGGGCTGGACTGGGTCCAGACTCCTTTGTCGGGAGGCTCAGGACCTTTGTTCATTTGCCCTCAAGCACAACATGCTCCTCAAGGCTGTTTACCTTCCAGGCCAGGAAAACTACCTGGCCGACAGGTTGAGCAGAATTTTGCAGCCCCACGAGTGGCAGCTTGCATCCCTTGGTAGTTCAGAAGATCTTCCTAAAATGGGGTCTCCCTTTGATAGATCTGTTTGCCAGTCCACTGAACAAGCAACTGCCAAAGTTCTGCTCCAGGCAACCGCATCCTCTGCGGATAGCAGCAGATGCTTTTTTGATTCCCTGGTCTCAGGGCCTCCTGTATGCGTTTCCTCCCACGCCCTTGGTGGCCTGAACTCTGTTCAAGATTCTTCAGGACAAGGCCTCGGTCCTGCTGGTGGCTCCCAGGTGGCTGAGACAGCCTTGGTTTCCACTTCTGCTTCAGCTGGCGGTAGATCCCCCACTGCCTCTGGGGTTGCAACCCGACCTTCTCTCTCAGGAGCAGGGTTCCCTTCTGCACCCCAATCTCAAAGCTCTCAATTTGATGGCCTGGCCGCTGCAAGGGTAGTTTTGGCTCCCTGGGGCCTACCTCAGGAAGTTGAGGAGGTTGTCCTAGCCTCTAGGAAAGAGTCCACTAGGAAAACCTATGCTCTCAAATGGAAAAGGTTTTCTGTGTGGTGTCAGCTACGTACAGAGGATCCTTTCTCCTGTACTGTACCAGTGGTGCTTCAGTACTTACTGCACTTGTCCAATCAGGGACTTAAGTCCAATTCTGTTCAGGTCCACCTCTCAGCTCTAGCAGCTCACCACTCACTGGTGGAAGGACATTCTCTGTCGGTTCACCCCTTGGTGTCCCGCTTTCTCAGGGGCTTGCTTTTGCTCAAGCCTCCGATCCGTCGTCCTGCTCCTGAGTGGGAGTTGAATGTGGTCTTGCAGCAGCTGACTCGCCCACCCTTTGAGCCGATGGCTACTTTCCCTCTACGCTTCCTGTCCTGGAAGACACTCTTCTTGATAGCCCTTACCTCGGCTAGGCGAGTGAGTGAGCTTCAGGCCCTAGTCTGTGATAGGCCTTACATTCGCTTCTATGGGAACAGGGTAGTCCTTAGGACTCATCCAAAGTTCCTCCCAAAGGTTGTCTCCTCCTTCCACCTTAACCTGGAGGTGGTTCTTCCAACATTCTTCCCTAGGCCTCATGCAAGCCAGGCTGAAGCAGTTCTGCATACCCTGCCTGGACTGTAGGAGGGCCTTATCCTTCTACCTTGACCGTACGCAGGGGCATAGAAGGGCTACTCAGCTCTTCGTATCCTTTGGGGTTGGCTTGGGGTTGGCTATGTCCAAGCGTACCTTGTCCATCTGGGTGGCTGACTGTATCACTTGGGCTTACAAGGCGGCTGACCTTCCTTTGCAGGGTCGGGTCACGGCCCACCGTGTCAGGGCAATGGCTGCCTCAGTGGCTCAACTCCGCTCTGTACCCTTGGTAGACATCTGAAGGGCTGCAACTTGGTCTTCAAGCCAGATTTTTGCAGCCCATTACTGTCTGGAGATGGAGTCCCGTAGGGACAGTGCTTTTGGCCAAGTAGTACTCCGGAATCTCTTTGAGGTTTAGGCAACTCCTGCCCTCTGTTGGGCTACCGGTGGAGGTTGTGTCAGTGAAAAGCCTTTCTTTGCTGCTGGGACTAGAGGGAGTTCTCTTGTTCAGCCTGGGTTCCTCGGTAGCCCAAAGCTAGGGAGTCACCCATATGTGAGAACTGACTTCCTGCTTGGTCCTGGAGAAAGAGTAGTTACTCACCTGTAACAGGTGTTCTCCAGGAGCAGCAGGAATCAGTCCTCACAACCCTCCCTCCTCCCCTGGGAGTTGCAGTTGTACATAGTTTGTTTTTACATTTTTTGTGTGCTGTTCTTAGCTATGTCATTTGACTGAGGTAAGATGGCACCTTTAGGCGGGAAGGTTACCGCGCATGCTTGCCTGCATTCCCAAAGGCTTTCATAGAAAGCTGGGGAAATGCTCCGCTGTGGCTTCATCAGCGTCGATGACACCCATATGTGAGGACTGATTCCTGCTGTTCCTGGAGAACACCTGTTACAGGTGAGTAACTACTCTTTATGGAAATAGTGGTAGATGCGTGGAATAGTCTCCCAGTGGAGGTAGTGATCTCTAAAGGAAAAAAGTGGACTATTGTAGTTGATACGTAAGGGCAGACTACAGTAGATAGGCCATGTGGTCTTTTTCTGCTGTCATGTTTCTATGACTTATGCACGTGAATTGGCATATGCATGCTTTGGGTGGCTGTTATTCTGTAAACATGAGTGTAAGGGCCCTCAGATGAGCTTTCAGGTAAAGGTTTGTATAGGGGCAGTAATTGGGCAGAGCATAGGTCGAGCCACAATTTACGGATATAGATAGAATACCTATGTATGTTTCTGCACCAATCTAACCACATGCTGCCTATGCAGCTGATTATAAAATCAGCCTTCATGTGTGTACATTTGCTTTGAAAATTCACCCAGGGAAGCAATGTACACACACGTTACACCTTCTGTTTGAGGCATTCTATTTATTTGGGTGAAAATGCTTCTGTATCTATGAATTTTCAAAATTATGTCTAGAAGTTCAGTCTCCTTCTCAACTCAGATCTTCGAAATACCTCCTCAAATGGTGTAATGCTATACATATGGAAGATAATTTTATACAATTCCATGTAACTTAACAGTTTTCTGCACACATTTCATGCCTATTTTAGAAAGTCAATTATGCTCATACTTGACTTTATAAAATATGGGCATAAATTGATAAAAATGTGTGTAAATGTAAGGCATGGTCACTTACACCACTTCTATGGCTTATAGGCAGACTTACAGAATCATGGCTAGCTAAATTACTTCTGTAAAGGAGAAATTTTACAATTTCCTTTCCTTGAATCCTGCTAGACCAGTCGAGATAAGTGGGTCTTGCTCAGGGCCAGTACTACCATTAGGCAGACTTGGTGATTGCCTAGAGCATCAGCCCTCTAGGGATGCCCATTGCTGCTGCTGTCACCCCTCTTGCAAACAGGAAGTCAGCATCAGGCAGTAGGAGGGGGTGGAAGCAAACAGCACTGCAGTGCAAAAGCTGTAAGATAAGCGCCGTGGGGCTTTTTGTGGCCATTGCTGCCCTTGCAGGTCCCGGAGAGTAGTAGCAGCAACAGTGATAATGGACACCGCAGGTGGTGGCGGGGGGGGGGGGGGTGTTCAAGGGATGAAGTTCACCTAGATCACCTCATCTCCTTGTGCTAGAGCTGTTATGCTCTCTTGTCAGCAGGTTGAGGCAGACTTGAGCATCTTTCAATGAGGTCATCAGAAGGTATAACCATTGAGAGAAACCAGTAAGAGTTCTCCCAAGCAATAGTCAAAAAACTGAAAAACTCAGAAATAAACTCCAAAAACAATTAGAAAAAACCAACAATTGAAAACCACTGGAACAATTGGAACTTGGATTTGACTGTCTTACAACTGATTGGGCTCTGCAACAGATACGAACTGAAAGGCAGTAGAATGCCCCAATATGCAGCAAAGTCTTCCAGGGCAGGAAGATTCAAGGAAAGAAACTTATTAGATATGATGAAAATGTCTTCTTCCCTTAACATCCTGTTAGACCAGTCCAGACAAGCTGGATGTACCCAAGCAGTCAGGACACAGAGTGGGAGGAAGATGATGCTCTGACCAGAACAGCCTTGCCAATAGTGCCACAAGCACTTGCTCCCACATGCAACCTGTAGTGCTTTATGAAGGTATTCAAGGAGGATCAGTTGTCTTCTAGGGACATCAAGGCAAACTCAGCCCAGGAAGAGGCCTGTGAGCTTTGACTCCCTCCAGAAACCACTTCTTGGGTAGGGTATGACAAATCAATGACCTCTTTGATACAGTGGGAAAAGGAGGTTTTGGCTGCTGCCTGTCCTTTCCTCTGGCCTTTGAAAAGTGAAAAAAAGAAGGTCAAACTGCCATAGTTAATCATCTCCACGTATATGAGCAACACTCTACTCACATTGAGGAGATGCAGATATGTTTGTTTATTGAATTTGATATACCGCCCTTAAATAAGCAGAGCGGTTTACAAGGTACAAAAATTAAAAGAGGGTGGCGCCAGGCCAGAAAAGGAAAGGAAGTTACAACTCATGATAGATAGGTAGTAAAAGAGAAGAAAAGTGCACAAGACTCAGGGTTAGGTCACACAAAGGGGGAGGGAAAATCAAAGGCGAGGGAGAAGAGGTGGGTTTTTAGATTACATTTAAAGGTAGGGAGTTGGGGCTCTAGACGAAGGGAAGTGGGGAGCGAGTTCCAGAGGGCGGGGCCTGCAAAGAAGAAGGCTGAGGAACAAGTGGACTGAAAGTGCGCAAGGGAGGTGGAGGGAAGGTGGAGGCGGTTAAGGTGAAATGAACGAGGTGTGTGTCTAGGGGTGTGAAAGGTGATGAGGTCTGCCAGATATTGCGGGGTGTTGGTGTGAAGTGCCTGGTGGACAAGGGCAAGTAGTTTGACCTGGGAGCGAAAGTAGCCAGTGAAGGTGAACAAGTAATGGTGAAATGTGGTCCCGCGGGGAAGAGTGGGTGATGATGCGAGCAGCGGTATTCTGGATCCTTTGCATTCTATTAAGTTGGGATTTGTGAAGACCAATGAGGATGGAATTTGAGAAATCTGGGCGCGACATAACTAGTGATAGTAGGAGTGTGGTGAGGGCAGGTGGGGTGAGAAAGGGGCGAATTGCACGAACTTGACGTAGAAAGAAGAAGGAAGTCCTGGTGATATGAGAGACGTGGGCCTGGAAAGAAAGATCAGAGTCGAAAAGCACACCCAGATAGCTGAAAGTGGAGACTAGGGGGATAGGGGAATCGGAAAAGGATGGGGCCAGTGTGGGGGGTGGGCTGCCGTGGGAGAACCAGATCGCGATGGTTTTAGCTAAGTTGAGGTGAAGACAGTTCTGGGTTAATTGCAACGGTAGAAAGGCAAGAGTTGAGCGGGGAGAGATAGGTATCAAACTTGAGGGAAAAACTACTTCCTAATTTAAGTGAAATGGAGAAATCACTTCTGGCAGGAAGAATGTGATGTAATCATGTGCAAGGTGGCAGAAACCGTGGAAATTGTCAAAAAAGGTTCACGACATGACAAAGTCTGGTGACAAGACGTGTCTAGCAGAAACATCTGCCGCAAGAAAAAAAATGCCTTATGAGCCAAATCTTTGAGAATGGCCTTGGAAATGTATTTGAAAGGCAAATGAGAGGCTCCATCTGGAGAACAAGAGGCTGAATCTGCTTAGCTTCCTTAAGGAATTGAGCAAAATTATGGTGGGACAAGGACATCTTGTACCTGCCCTGGCAGCACACCAGGGCTGAAACTTTAACCTCAAGTGAGAACAGGGCCAAGCCCTAGTCCAAGTCTGCTTGCAAGAAAGCTAGCATAACACTGACATCCGCTTTCCCCTTTTCCCATTGACAGTATCTCAGAAGAACATCACTTCTCAAAACACCTCTATAAGCTCTTATAGGCTAAGCAGGTGGAGATCCTATGGGCCTTGAGCAGTGTTTACGACTGCACCCGAGTCGCTGTAGCCAATTCCATGCAGCTGAAGTCATTTTAAAAAAATTGCAAAGAAAAAAACATGAAAAATTGCTAAGAAAAGTCTGCCCAAAAAATCAGTGCATGCCACAAAAAAAACCTTAACAGTGGCAAGAACACTGAACCAGAGAAAAGTGGGTCCCTGCACCTATCTGGCTAGCTAGTCTTTGTCTCTCAAGCTCCAAGCCGTAAGCAAGAAGGGAGCAGGGTCCTCCATTATCAGCAAACCTTGATGAAGGCCCATCTTCTGTGGAAGCCGGAGTGAAGACCTCGCCAGCAGAACAGTCAGGTCCATGTATCATTAGGCCTGGATGTTTCTGAATCCTGTGAAGAAGATAGCTCACCAGAGATCATGGGTGGAAGACATAGAGCACCCTTTCTGGAGCCACAGTTGAAGAAGTGCAGCCACTCCTGCTGCTTGCAGGTTCCTGCAGCAACTGAAGAGGTTGCTCACCTTTGCATTGTCGCCTGTGGCCATGAAATCGAACAATGGGAGACACCATCTCTGCATTGAGTTTGAATGTTTGGGAAATCAGCTCCCACACTCTGGAATCCACTGTGTTCCATCTGAGGAAATCAACATTGTCAATGCCCACTATTTGACCCTCTGACAGAGCAACCAGGTACTCCTCCACCCAGTTGAACAAAGCAGCCACCTCAAGCTCAACTCCGGCACTCTGGGTCCCTCCTTGCTTGTTGACAATGACTACTGCTGTGGTATTGTATAAAAAGATCTGGACCTCTCTGCCCTCCAACAAAAACTGAAAACTCATCCAGTGCCAGCTGGATCACCCTGGCTTCCAGCCAGTTAATAGGCCAAGTAGCCTCCTGAAAGGATCAAACCCATACCTCATCTGACCTAGGCACTGAGCCCCCCAGGTCTTCAGGCTGTCATCTGTTATAATGACTACACAATATGGGGCTTCCAGAAGCATGTCAAAATCAGATGGCATGCTTCCCACCACCATGCCAACTAATTCTTCAAGTCCCTTGGAAGGAGAAGGGCTTGCTTGAAGAGCTGTGAGCATGGAGACCATGGGAGCAGGAATTGCTTCTAAAGTGGATGCATATCTGCCATGGTCCACAGGACCAACTCCAGCATAGATATAATGGAGAACAAACACCATGAAGAACAAACACCCTTATAGAGCATTGAAATGCACCTCCAAATATTCCAAGTACTGAGATGGATTGAGGTTGTTTTGGGGGGTAATTGTTCATCAGCACCAAACACCCCAGCCACTGAATCACCATGGCTGTGTCCTCCCTGAACCTCTCGAGAAAATCTGATTGGATGAACCAGACATCCAGGTAAGAGTGTTCCTGGATTCCCTGCCTGTGCAAGAATGCTATTACCACTACCACCATCACTTTTGTGAAAGTGCTGAGTCGTGGCTAATCCAAAAGGCAGAGCCCTGAACTGGAAATGTTGGCCCAAAATGTAAAAGTGGAGTAATTGCTAATGCTGGTATCTGATGGAACAGATACAGAGGCTTCTTCTACCCTTCAAGGAACCCCTATGAGCAACACCCTCTCCGCTGTCGCTGTGGGAGTAGATGACAATGAGGATGCCTCAACATCTGTTTTGGTGCTTTGGCCCAGGGTTCCTCACAGGGCCATCCTGAGGCCAAAACACCTGAGCCCTTATATCTCCATTGCACAGGGGGCACTCAAATTTCACCTGTTCCTCAAATACTACCCAGTCAGCAATGAAGCCTAGATAACCCCGCCAAAGAAAGTAACCACATATTACTTCTAGAGCTTTGTCAGCACGCCTACTTGTAGATATTTTATGTAAATAGTTCACCCATGTTATCCAAGTTTGTACACCTGCTCTCTGTAAAACCAAACAGCCTGTTGTTCTGGTCCTTTTGTTTTATTGTAAACCGCGCTGATGTCGAATAGTGCGGTATATAAGAAATTGTAATAAATAAAAGGAATCCACCACAGAGCTCATCTTGTGTGTGCCACACTGGGCACAATTGCAGGCACATGACATGATTGCCCAGCTCCATGCTGCTGGGTAAAAAAAAAAAATCACAAATCATGAAAAATTGCTGAGAAAAAGCTTGCCAAAAAATTCAGTGCAGGCCACTAAACAAACCATGGCAGAGATAAGAGCACCAAACCGGAAAAAATTGGGAATTCCGAAAAGCGAGTCCCCCGCACCTGTCAGAATAGTCATGGAAACCCAAATTGGGGTTCTCCAAAGGCCTACACAGGCTGGGAAAGCCTCACTACTAAATAAGGCCTAACCAGCATTGTTTTTGTTTTTTCAGTTGCTTTATGATCAAGACAGCCAATTAAGCTCATTAATATTTATGGGCAAAAGACAAAGATAATGGTGTTTGTCGAGGGGAGCATGGGCATCTGAGGTGGAATTAGCATGGGGCGTCCCTCCGATCCTGCCTGGCAACCCCGCCCAGAGCCCAGCAGCCCCCCCCCCCATCGGCTTCCATCCCTGTGGCCTCCATCGGTCGGGCAGTGGGGTGACGAGGACGTTACTGAGGCGGGCAGATTGAGCAGTGGGAAGGACGTCCCTGCAGGTATGCAGGAGCACGCCAGGCCGTCTCAGGGCACGATTCTGCACCCGCGGGAACGTCAGGCTCCCATGCTGCAGAATCGGGTCCTAATGGGCCCGTCCTGATGGGGGCACCCAGATGACCCGAATGTGCCCCTTCGGGGATCAGGCTCTATGTGTATTAGAGCAGTAGGGAAGTAAGGAAAAGCAGATTGAAGAAAGGAGTAAACTAATATTTTGAAGAATCCATGAAGCATCGTACTTGATCCTGATGTGTCTACAGCTGTTCTGATGACATACCAAGAAATAAAAGGATATCAGAAACTGGACTGTTATCGTCACCCAATCAACCATAAGTTCAGCAGGCATTAACAGCTTCTTTAAAAGCAATGTAAAAACTTCAGTGATATAGTCTTTTAAATTCCATTTTCTACTGGCAGTATTGCTCCTGGACTATACTTGAAGTATTATACGATATTTGCTTTGTGACATTGTTGCTCACATTGACCCTTGGTTCAGGGCATTAACATTCACACTAGCAATAATTTCATGATAATCTCTACTGCTGTAGACATTATTGTGTTAATATTCCAAAGTTTTAACTGCCTAAAACTGGCCTTGGCAGGGTAAATCCACCAGTTTAAAACTGTGGCTTCTGTACCCATTTAAAGTTTGAGTGGAGTGGAGGCGTAACCTAATGGTTTGATTACCACTAGCACTCCTTATGGCCTTGGGCAAGTTATTTAACTCTCCATTGCCTCAGAAAAATCCAAGTTATCTATGTCCCTGTTTAGTGTACATTACCAAGTTTAAGTCACAATGTAAACTGCTTTGACGGAAATGATAAAGCAGTACAAAAACCTGTTAAATAAATAAATATGATTAAAATCAAAAGCCACACAAACTTAGGCCTAGACTTACAGTACTGCAGTGTGCTACTACTGTATGTTAGCATATGCTAATGCCATTAAGGTGTAGTATTAGTAAATTAGTCCCATTATATAAAATGGGACCTATGGTAAATAACTTGCATTAATGTGTGTTAGTCCAAACGGGAAATAAACAAGGAAAGACAACTTACACAGATACAGTATGTCACTCAAAAGACGCACAGCGTGGAGGACAACCAGGCCATTGCATACAGTACCTGAATGTAACTCCCTTAAATGCCTGTCTGCCACCTGCCATAAGCGATATATCAAATAAAGGAATTTGTGTCTTTTTTTTTTTTTTTTTTTTTTAGTTTATTAGAGAAAATATTTGTGAAGCAGGAAATAGACTTCTTGTATATGTAGATGTAGCATTTGTTTGTGAATAGTTTGAAAATATTAAATAGAATTTATGACACACAAAAAGGACCATCTTAGACAAGTCATGCAGAAGGGAATTGAGCCATACACACCCCCTCAATATTATACAAAGGAAGCTCTGCCAATGTGAAGCCTCTTGTAAAATACATTTAAGAATATATAGAACTGCAGATGGATTTCTGACCATATCCAGTGAAAGTAGACATTTCAAAAGCAGTACATGGGAAAAAGAATGTCCTGCTCTTCCTCAATAGTGCATGGGAACAGCTTTTTAAAAATCATTTTGAACTGCAGCTCCTGCCAGCATTCTTCCTTCTCACCTCCCCAATCCTCCATCCCATGACAACTGCAGCAACCCTCCCCAACTTCCAACACCAACCCTGCCATCAAAATCTCCCCAATCAGCCCCCTCCAACTTAACAATTCCTGATAGTCCTTCCTGACTTAACCTTCCCCCAGTGTTCCCCTCTGACTTAAGCCACCTCATTGGGCCCGTTGACATCAAGCCCATCTGATGATCCCCCTGCCATACCATCCAATTCCACTCCTATACTTATTGAGGGTTCCTGGTGGTATTGTGGGTTCAGGAGCAATCCCCAGTTGCTTTGGGTTCAAAATGCACCTTTATTTGACATCTTCATTCCTTGTCGGGAGCCCCCAACAGCGACTTCGAGGCCTTCTTCTTACGCAGCTCCACTTCAGGGGACACCTGGTCGGAGTGCCGTCTTGAGTGCAGAGCCGAGGTGGGGGATCCCACCGGCGGAGAGACGACCAAGGGTGCCACCAGGGATTCTGAGGCAGCTTTATGGAAAATGTCCTCGGACCTCTGCTTACGACTGAGCAGGGCCTTGGAGGACATTTTCTTACAAAGCGAACAGAGCTCTGGATCATGGTCGGCCCCAAGACATCGCAGACAGCAGTCATGGGTGTCCATAAGCGATATGTTCTTGGAGCATCTATCGCATTTTTTGAAGCCGGTGGCCATCGTGGCAAAAAGGCCACCACGAGGTCGAAGACTCACACGGCCAGCGGTTCGGAGAAAAAAGGGCACGAAGCCCGCTAACAGCAAGGGAGATAGTGTTGGATCCAAAATATTCCTTGAAGAGGAGGGTTTTTAGCTTGCAATGAAATTCTCCAAGGTCTATAAGTGATTGTATCTCTGGGGTGAGGGAGTTTCAGATGGTGGGCGCATAGAAGGAGAAGGATCTGCTGGAGGTGGAGATGTTGGAGCGAGCAAATGAGGCTGGTACTGAAAGGAGGTTGTGGTTGACTGTTCTTCTTGCTGTCTTATTGAGGGGTTGTTGAAGTAGAGGACAAAGAATATTTGCTGAGAGGAGCTGGATGCTCTTAATGATGATCAGAGCAACTTTGTATTTAACCCTTTAACCCTCTTGTGGATGGAAAGCTAGTGTAACTGCTTCAGTATGAGGGTGATGTGTGCTCGTGGACTGGTATCTGTAATTATTCTGGTTGCTGTGTTCTGCACAAGCTGCAAGGAGACTAATGTCGATTTGGGGTGCCCCTGGTATATTATGTTTGCATAGTCAAGAATAGGAGTGATGAGGACTTAACAGACCTTTCTGAAGTCACAGTAATCCATTAAGGGTTGGAGATGTTGGACTGTCCTAATTCGTAAGTTTGCAGCTTTGGTAACTTGTTTGATGAGGGGGTGGAAGCTCAGTTGTTGGTCCAGAATTATACCAAGGTATTTTACTCGTTCCTTAACTTGTAACATGAATTTGGCCAAGTTGACTGTGGATGGAGTGGAGAAGCTGGGATGCTTGGTTATATGAAGGGCTTCTGTTCTATTGGGGTTAATTTGAATATTGTGGTTGTTAAGCCATTGGATGACGGTTTCAAGACATTGGCTAATTATGGAGTAGTCAGGGCTGCTGGTGGAGAATGGTGTGTAGATTAAAATGTCAATGGCGTACAGGTGATAAAGGATCTTGTGACTGGATGATTTTGCATAGTGGTTGGATGAAAATGTTAAACAGCAAGGAGGATAAAGCGGAGCCTTGAGGTAAACCTTGGAGTAGTTTGGATGGGTTAGAGATTTCAGTTCCAATTTTACTTGCTGGGATTGATTGGTTAGGTAGGACTGAAGCCACTGTAATGTACCTTTAACACCAATTGCATGGAGACATAAAATGAGGTGGGCATGGGTGACTGAGTCAAAGGCTGTAGAGATGTCGAGAAAAATAAGGATGGCCTTTTCTGTGCCTTTGATTAATGTATCTAGTAGGGAGGTCAGTAGAGTCTCAGGGCTATGAAAAGGCTTGAAGCCATAATGGTGTTTGTCGAGGGGAGCATGGGCATCTACAAAATCCTGAATCTGAAGCTGTACTGCCTTTTCAATGATTTTGACAAGGGAAGGGATACTTGAGATGGGTCTGTAAGAAGACGGTGCAGATGGATTTCCTGAAGGATGCTTGCTTGAGGGCAGATGGCATGTAGCCCAGTGCTAGTGAGGACTGGACAATGTGAAGAATGGTTGGGATGAGCTCTTGCTTGGCCATCTTGATCCAGGAGAATGGGCAGGGTTTGAGTGAGGAAGTGGTGCTGTTGAGGATTGACATATTTTTCAGTTGCTGGGCAGACAGAGGGTTGAATGTTGACCAGGTTTTTATGTGTAGGGGGTTAGCGGCGTTTATTTTATTTTATTTATTTATTTATTTTTATTTCTTATATACCGCGCTCTTTTAATCAGTGCGGTTTACAAATGAACAAAATTTAAACACAATGACACAGTCAGCATTGGTTTTTTTTACAATGAACAGGGAGCACAAACTTGGCGGTAAAACAGGGTTAACTATATACAGACAAGTGGCGGAAAATAGGGTTAACTATGTACATGGCATTTTGGTTGATTAACATGGTAGTGGTAAATAGATAAAATTACAAAAATACAGTATAAATACGGTATGGATAGTGTGGACAAGTATGAGCCATCATGATTAGCCCTTTTCCACCGGGGTCAAGTGGGAAAGAGTAACATGAGGGCTATGTTCAATCAGAGTCGCTTCCGGGTAGTATAATAGGAACAAGTGATATTTTAAGGCCTTTCTGAATGCCATGAGACTTGTGATGGCTCTAATTTCAGGTGGGAGGGCATTCCAGGCTCTGGGCGCAAACAGTGAGAAGGCACTAGAGGCTGTTGATTTAGAGCATTTCGTAAGGAGTCTCGGAAGGTCTATGGAGTTTAATGCAACCGATCTCCTGGATCTGTTAGTTGGAGTGACGTGTATCAAGTTGCTGATAGGTGATAGAGATGGACTCTTTGCGGCTTTAAAAGTCATGACAAGGAGGAGTTGTTGGAGGGGTGGGGTGGTGCTGTGGTGAAAGATTGCCTAGCCTGTAGAAATTGTGCCATAATAGTGCAAGAATGGTATTGAACTTTGTAGTGGTTGGGGTCTTGAGCAGATTCAAGGCTATAGAAAGGAGTTAAGTAGGTTGGAATGATATTCCTTTTTTTTTTTTAGAAAAGTGAGTGAGCAGTAGTCAGTTTGGGCGCTTGTGTAGGCTAAGTAGTTGGATGGATTCTTTTGTCGCCTCCATTTGTGCTCTAACTGAGCTTGTTTTTTAGGTTTTTGAGTTGAGATATAAACCAGGGTGCATGGTGTGCTCTTTTTATCCTGGATGGGCTGTCAGGTTTTGTGGCATATGAAGATATGCAGGTGTTCCATTTGGTTGCTAATGCGTCAAGATTGGTTGGATCATCTTGTGGCAAAGCTGGAATGCTGCTGATGAATGAGTCTTTATCAAATGCCCAAAACCTCCATGTCTGAGATGTGGGAGGCTTGAGGATGGATACACTGGGTATGTTTGGGAGGAAGAAGGTGAGTAGGCTATGGTAGGACCAGGTGATTTGAGTCATAGAGGAGATGTTTTGGTGTGGCCAGGTGGCTGATGTGAAAATGAGGTCCAGGGTTCCTCCTCTGATGTGTGCTGATTCTGAGATGATCTGGCTGAGCTAGAGTACTTACATTGCTTGGAGGAAAGGAATCATGGGTTTGTTGCATAAGGTTGAGTAGGTTGAAATCACCCAGGAGAATAAACCATTTCTTCTTGTGGTGCTCGGAGCATGCCTCCTCGATTAGTGAGAAGAGGTCTCTGGGCCATGCTGTTGATGTTCTGTATGCTAGGCAGATTGCTAAGTAAGAGTTGGATATGGTTATGATCAGAGACGGCTCTATCATTAGGCAAAGTAAGGCGGTGGTCTCAGGAGGCAAACGTTTGGGGGTGGCAGAAATGACCCCAAAAGAGCCGCCTCACTCCTCCTTCAGTTAAAAAAAAAAAAAAAATGTGTACAAACTGTTGCCCGTAGTTCATTCTACTCAGCATTATGAAATGACATTGACAGGAAACCAGTGCAGAGCCTCCCAACGGTAAGGAACCTCTGCTGCTGCCGTGTCCCGCCCCAAAAAGGAAGTGACGCTAGAGTGGAACGCAGCAGTAGCAGAGGTTCCTTACCGTTGGGAGGCTCCGCACTGGTTTCCTAGCATTGCAAACGAAGAGCTGAATGAACGATGGGGGATGGGGAGGCGAGAAGAGGAACAGGTTCCACCCTGGTCTGTCACTGCTCCATGTGCAACTTCGTCGGGCTGAACGATTATGGCGTAAAGCCCCCTCTCCCTCCTCCCTCTCTCGTTTCAAGTCCGAGCACTCTTATTATAAGTCCCGCATCCATCTAGCTAAACGGACCTACTTCACCACTGCTATATCCTCTGCTCCTAACCAGACCCGTCATCTCTACTCTGTACTCCAATCCCTTACCTCCCTTCAATCCCGCACCACCCCTTTGCCCTCTGTCCCCTCCCCCACTCCCTCCGATCTTGCAGACTATTTCAGTACCAAAATATCTACACTCCGACACTCCCTGCCCTACTGTCCTTCTCCCATTTCAAGTCCTCCCCCCTGTTCTCCCCCTTGCTCCCCTCACCTGTCCCACGTCTGGCATTCCTTCCACCCACTCACTTCCTCTGAGCTCATTACTATCATCACCTCCTCTAAAAAAAAAAAAACCTCCTGTGCTTCTCACCCCCTCCCTAGCCCTTATCCCTCCTATCCTCTCTATGATTAACACCAGTCTATCCTCCGGTGTATTTCCCCAACCTTGGAAGCACGCTCTTGTCCGACCTATTCTTAAAAAGTCCTCTCTTGACCCCATGATTCCCGCGCACTACCGCCCAGTCTCTAACCTTCCCTTCTTATCTAAAATCCTCGAAAAAGCTGTCTTCTCCCAACTTTCTGCCCATCTTGATTCTACTCACTTTCTCCACCCCGTCAATCTGGCTTCCGCCCCGGCCATAGCGTCGAAACTGTTCTCCTTGGTTTCCTGAATGAAATTCACACTGCTCACGACCGTGGTGATCTTTCGGTGGCAGTTTCTCTTGACCTCTCCGCTGCCTTTGATCTTGTAGACCACTCCCTCCTCTTAGCCCGTCTTCACGAAGCGGGCCTCTGCAGCACCGTTCTACACTGGTTTCACTCTTTTCTCTCCTCTAGGTCCTTTTCAGTTCTCTCTGCCTCTACCCCCCCAACCGCCTCTACACCTACTCCCCTGCTTTGCGGCGTTCCCCAGGGCTCTGTTCTGGCTCCCCTCCTCTTCAATGTTTTCCTTACCCCCCTTTCTCTACTGATTCAACAGCACGGGATTTCTGCCTTCTACTACGCTGACGACCTCCTTCTTCTTTACCATACCTCTCCCCTTTCCCCTGACCTCTCCCCACTGAACACCTGTCTCACAGCTGTAGCCCACTGGCTCACCACTCACTGCTTACATCTTAATCTTGCAAAGACACTGGCCATCTGGTTCTCACGTGACGGTACCCCTCCCTTGGTTTCCCCCTCCTTTTCTGGCTCCCCCATTCCCTTAGTCTCCTCCTTCCGTTACTTGGGTGTCCTTTTTGACCCTGCCCTCACCTTTCGGGATCACATTGCTCACATCTCTAAGACCTCATTCTACTTTCTACGTCAGATCTGTGCTATTCGTCCCTTTCTCTCTCCACAGGCTCTTTCTACCCTCCTTCTCTCCCTGGTTATATCTCGCATTGATTTTTGCAATTCCGTCATGTCTGGTCTCACTGCCTCCCAATTACAACGCCTCCAACGCACCCAAAACACAGCTGCCCGGCTCATCTTTCATGCATCTATCCGTGATCATATCACTCCTCTCCTCATCCGTCTCCACTGGCTCCCTGTCAAGTTCCGCAGTCATTTCAAGATTCTGGTCCTTCTCCACCGTGTCCTCCACACCCACTCCCCTCAGTATCTAGCCGACCTGGTTCACTTCCATAACCCAACCCGTTCCCTACGCTCCTTTCACCTAAATCGTCTGCATCTCCCCTCACCCACTTGTGCTCTCCTCCAATCCACCCGTTCCTCTGCGTTCTTCTTCCTTGCTCCTGCCCTGTGGAACTCTCTCCCCTCTTCTATCCGCCTCGAACAGGACCATGCCACCTTTAAAACCTGCCTTAAAACTCACCTCTTTACCCTTGCCTTCGACATTCCCGAACCTCCCACATGATTTGTCTTCCCCTCCCCTTCCCCTCACTTTCCTTTCTACTGTCCTGTTGTATAAATCTGCCTAGTTTGCTTTCCTATCAATTGATGTAACTTCTTTTCCTTTCTCTTCCCACCTTTTGGTGACTGTTTCGATTTGAACTCTGTAAACCGCTATGATGTTCATTGTGTTTAGCGGTATATTAAGTTAATAAACCTTAAACGAGCTCCATGGGGGGGGGGGGGGGGAAGAAGAGAAGAGTAATGAGCTGCACGGGGGGCGGGAAGGAGAGGAGAAACGAGCTGCACGGGGCGGGGAGGAGAGGAGAAATGAGCTGCACGGGGCGGGGGAAGGAGAGGAGAAAAGAGCTGCACGGGGGGGAAGGAGAGGAGAAACGAGCTGCACGGTGGGGGAAGGAGAGGAGAAACTAGCTGTACAGGGGGGGGGAAGGAGAGGAGAAACGAGCTGCACGTGGGGGGAAGGAGAGGAGAAACGAGCTGCATGGGGGGGAAGGAGAGGAGAAACGAGCTGCATGGGGGGGGGAAGGAGAGGAGAAACGAGCTGCACGGGGGGGGAAGGAGAGGAGAAACGAGCTGCACGGGGGGGAAGGTGAGGAGAAACGAGCTGCACGGGGGGGAGGAGAGGAGAAACGAGCTGCACGGGGGGTGGAAAGGAGAGGAGAAACGAGATGCACGGGGGGTGGAAAGGAGAGGAGAAACGAGCTGCAGGGGGGGGGAAGGAGAGGAGAAACGAGCTACACGGGGGGGGAAGGAGAGGAGACGCAAGCTGCATGGGGGAGGGGGGAAGAAAGCTAACACAGGGGGAAAAAGATGTCAAAGGGCACTGAGAGAGGGGAAAGAGATGGCTGAAAGGGCACTGAGAGGGGAAAGACGGCTGAAAGTGAACTGAGAGGAGGGGAAGGAGATGGCTGAAGGGAGCTGAGATGGCTGGAAGGGAACTGACATGAGAGAAGAGGGGGATAGAAGGGAGCTGACATTTGGGGATGGGACTGGTAGATGGCTGTGTAATAAGAGGAGGCTGGCAGGGAGGGGGCACTGGGACTGGAAGGGAGCTGACACGTGGGGAGGGTCATTGGGACTGGAATTAGGCTGAAGGAAGGAAGTGAAGAAAACAAGAGAAAAGACAAGAAATGGCAGAGTGCTAAGAGAAGACACAAAAGCAGAAGCCTCAGATCAGGACCATCATGACCAGAGAATAAAATAAAATGGTCAGACAAAGATAGAAAAAAATAATTTTATTTTTAATTTAGTGATTGGACTTTGTGCTATTTTTATAGTTTACACGGTATGGGATACTGCATCTCTTATCTGGTGTTGCACTGCATGCAGAGTCTGGCTTCTTGGGGTTTCAGTTTAATTTTTCTCTAAATATTTTATTTGTACTTTAGGGTGTGATCACTTATTCTGTACTTGGCGAGAATCTGTGTGCCTAGTGTGTGACCAAGGCTTTGTATTCTGTTAACATGAAATCTGTATGCAGTGATCTGTACTGTAGCAATTTGCCTTGTTTAGCTTTTCAAATAGTTGTTAAATGTTCTAGGACCTGCTGCAGTATTATAGTGCTGAGCTTTGGAGATTTATGCTGTTAATGGCCTTGTAGATCTTTGAGTTTTGTAGGGTTTTCTATTAGCTTTCAGTATTCCTGGTACTGGAGAATATTTGTTAGTGAGATGACCAGAATTGGATTTTTTTTTTAAGATATTGAGTTCTGTGGGTGAATGTTCTAGTTCTGCTCTGCACCCACTGTTGATGGAAGGGATTCTGTGGGTGCAAAATATATGTTCAAAAAGAAAAAGCAAGAACCATAATGCAGTTTATAACAAAATAAAAATGAGTTATAATTTAGTTTTATAAAGTGTGCTGTGGTTCTCGCTCATTCTTTTAGTTTGTTGGTGTGCAAACATCTTGCATTTCCTCCATATTATATAATTAGCTTTTTGGTTTCCCTAACTGAGTTTTGAGAAGGCGTCCCCCCCCCCTCTATGGGGGGGGGGGCACGTCATCTCATCCTTCGCCTCAGGCAGCAGATTTCCTTGAGCCGCCCCTGGTTATGATGTCCAAAGCATTTGTTGAACTGGAGCTGGTGGTTTTGAAATGGAGATCCTCCATAGCTATTATGAGTACCCCTCTTCCCCTTTGGGTGGTTGTGGGGAAGTTAGTCAGCGGTGGGGAAGAGGCAGCCTGGGGGCGTAGAGTGGGCGGGCAGTGGGAAGTCGCCAGCCCTGGACGTACACGTCCGATTCTAATGTCGGCCCTGTATGTCCAGAGCCGGCAAAATGGTTGGGGAAGTTATTCCACCTCTGAGGTGGAATAACTTCCCTGGATGTTTTTTTCTGTTCGCTCCAGAGCACAGAAGGGGCTGGGGGGGGCAGGGTTTATTCCCCACAGCCCAACCCTGGCCTTAGGAGGCCAATCAGGGGTCAGGTGGTTGGAAATAAACCTTAATTTCTGGCATCCTCTTGTTGGCCAAGTGTTAAAAGTAGCGGTATATATTTCCAGAATATGGCAAATACTGTTTTTTAATATGCTGTAATATTTTGATGCATTATTTTGAGTTTTTTTGGAGTGTACTCAGTATGCATACTGCTGTCAGTAACGGAGCTACTTGGTGAAGCAACAGGTATAGCTGCACTTGAGCCACTGAGTGAAGGGTGCTTCTCTGCTGTATTCAAAAGTGCCACTACTGCCCCTTTACTGTTGGCATAGGTGTTGCCCCCCTACCCCAAGGATTTTAACTTGCCTTGCCATGCCCCACCCCACCCCACCCTAGCCACACCTCACTTTAGCCTCTTCAAAGAGCCGAGTCACCTGCTACCTATGCTTTTAGCTTTTTATTTCATGTCAGCTGGTTTGTTCACTTTTCTCAAAGGGGCCCTTATACTAAAGTGTGTTGTGCAGTCAGTGTGGATTCTGGTGAATATTAAGAGCATGCTGAAGCCCACAGTGACTGACAGCAAGGGGCCAGGACAGCGAGCGTGTGCTGATTACAGCATTGACAGTATGTTGCATGTTAGGATTGGGAAGGGGTGCTTAGGGAGGAGTGGGGGCGTGGTGAGTACAACGCAGTTAGTGCGTGGGTAAACACTTTGTGCTACCTGTGCCTCATGCTATTCAGGTGCCGAATAGGTGCTATTCAGGGTACCCATGAAAATAGTGCACACTGTCACAGCGCATTATTTTATTTATTTATTTATTTAACAGTATTTCTAAACTGCCTTATCTTAATAATCAAGGTGGTATCACAGCAAACAATCAGGACAAGTGAGTGTGTTATACATGCAGTGGGGGGGAAATTGAGTGTGTGTTGTGTTGTGTGCTAGATTGGTATGAGCTATGTACAGAGTGGGCTATATACAGTGGTGCAAAAACATATTCCATACATACATTGGTTAGGCGGAATCATGTGCTGTTATTCATTCTCTGAAGTTATGTGATGTGTCCATAGTGTTCTATGAACAGCATGGTTTTCAGCTGTTTTCTAAAGTCTTTGAGGTCTGTAGCGGCCCTCAATTCGTCCGGGAGTTTGTTCCATATTGTTGGAGCGGCCATTGAGAGTGCTCTGTCTGTTGTGTCCTTGCGTGTGTGTTTGTATTCACTTGGGGTGCTGACTCGGTTGTGGGTTTGTTTTCTTCTGGGACGCGTACTGGTGTCTGATTGTATGAGGGTGTGTAGGCTGTTGGCTGATGTGTGGTGTTTTATCTTGAATAGGTTTATGATGGTTTTGTATTTGATGCGTGCACCGATTGGAAGCCAGTGTAAGTCCTTTAAGGTGGGTGTGATGTGCTCCTGTCTTGCAGTTCCTGATATGATTCGTGCAGCAGTGTTTTGTGCTAGTTGTAGAGGCTTGAGGGCTTGTTTCGGTAGTCCAAGGTATATCGGATTGCAGAAGTCCAGTAGTGGGGTTATCAGTGCTTGACAGACGGTACGGAAGTGTTCCGGGGCGAGGAGCGGCTTCAGTCTCCTGATGATTCGCATCTTGTAGTAGGCTTTTTGGATTGTTTTGTCTATGTGTGGTTTGAGATTGAGTTTATTGTCCAGAGTAACTCCGAGGTATCTCACTTCTGATCTTATTGGTATAGTGGTGCTTTGTATCTTTAACTTTGGTGGGTGTATGAAGCTTTGGTTCCGGGTGATGATTAAGGCTTCGGTCTTGTAGTTTATTGCTAGGTTGTTGTTTTGACACCAACTCTCCATTTGGGTGAGGCAGTCTGTTATCTTAGAGAAGTCCGGGTTGTCGATTGATATCGGGGTGTATATCATTATGTCGTCTGCATATATTGTGTATTGAATGTTGTTCTTTTTCATGATGTTGCATATTGGTTGTATGTAGATTTTAAATAGGAGTGCTGAGAGTGCGGATCCTTGAGGTACTCCTTGTCGGACGATTATGGGTCGGGAGGTGTTGTGTCCCGATTTGACCTGTAGCTGTCTTTCGGTTAGGTACGAGTGGAACCATTTTAATGTGATACCGTGTATACCGGTGTTCTTTAGTCTTTCCAGGAGGGTGTTGTGGTCCACTGTGTCGAAGGCTGAGGAGATGTCGATGAAGATCATTATGATTCCATTCTTGGTGTTGTCGATTATTCTTAGGATGCTGTCGAAGAGGTAGATCAGTAGCGTTTCGACTCCATGATTGGGACGAAATCCGTGTTGGTTGTCATCGAGTGTTTCTTGTTTGTCGATGTGTTCCTGAAGTTGTAGTTGAACCGTTTTTTCGATGATTTTTGCAAGGAAGGGTATGCTGGAGATTGGTCGGTATGCTGCTGGATCTTTTTTGTCGAGATTTGTTTTCTTTATGATTGGTCTTACTGAGGCAAGCTTTATTTGCTTTGGCATGAGTCCTTGAGTGAGTGAGTTGTGTACCATTTTATGTATGGTGGGGATGAAGCAGGATTTGGTGGCTTTGACCAATGACACTGGGCACGGGTCTGTAGGGGCAGTGCTTGTATTGATTGTAGAGATGATGTGGGATATCTGTTCTGTTGAGGGTGAGTAGAATGTGCCCCAGGTTTTGGGGTGTACGTCCGACCTGGTGGTCCCACTAGTTGTTGTTCGCTCTGTGGAGTGAAATTTGTCTTTGATGTGATCGGCGAAATCCTGTGGATCAACTTGTACTTCGCCTTCTGTTGTTTGCTCTTTTGTGAGGATCTTTACTATTTCGAAAAGCTCTCTGGGTTTGTTGATGGAAGTATTTATCATGTTTGTGTGGAATTCCTTCTTTGATTGGTTGATGTGTTCATTGTATTGTTTTTGCTTTGTTAGGTAAAGATGCTGGTCGGCGGTTGCTTTGTTTTTTCTCCATCTCCGTTCAATCTTCCTGAGCTCTCTCTTTTCCTGTCGTATTTTTGCTGAGTACCATGGCTTGTTTTGTCTCTTGTTGTGGTGTTGTTTCTTGATCCCGTCACCAGATGGTTTGGCGGCGTTAGCTAGAATGCTGTTCCAGCTGGAAACTTGTTCCTCCAGGTCGTCTGTGGTAACATTCAAGTGTTGTATTGTGTCCTGTATGAATTCGTCCCTGTCGAAATGCTTGAATCGTCTTTGTGTGTGTGAGATGTTAGCTCTTTCGTTCGTCTGGTCCTCTTGATATCGTAGCTTGGTCTCGATTAAGTAATGGTCAGACCATGGCACTGGGGTAATGGTGGGTAGAGAAATTAGGTCTCTTGATGTTAGGTAATTGGATGCAAAGATGAGGTCTGGGGATGATCCATGTCTGTGTGTTGGTGCATTGATTATCTGTGTGAATTGAAGTAAGGTCTCTGCGTCTTTGGCATTGGTGGACTTGAGGTTGAAGTCTCCAATCATTAGCGCTGGTTTGTTTGTTGTTATGGCACAGGCTTCTTCGAGAGTGAGGGCTAGTTCATCGGGTGGAGCTCTGGGTGCTCTGTAGGTTAGGCAGATTGCAATGTTCTTGTTTTTGATGCTAATTGTGTTACATTGCTGTGTATCGGTGAAGTTCTGTGTCTTGAACTTTAGCTTTGTTTTCGCTATTATCAGGACTCCTCCTCCTCGCTTGTGGGTGCGTGGGCAGTTGTACGCTGAGTAGTTGTCCGGTACTAGTTGGTTGAGTAGTACGTTGTCGGTAGGGTTGAGCCATGTCTCTGTGATGCATATTATGTCGGGCTGTCGCTCTTCTATGTGGTCTACAATAGTGTGTATCTTGTTGCAGACGGATCTGGCGTTTATGAGCTCAATCGTTGTTGTTTTCGTTGCTGAGGTTGCTGTTCCATGAGTTTCCTTTGTGCATGTGTGGGAGTTTGATTTGTGTCTGTTTGGTCGCTTTGCCTGGTAAGCCCTGAGTGTCTCTTTGTGTGTGTGCTGTGGTTCTGAATATGGTAATGCAGTTGGTGGATGCCATGTTGTGTTTGCTTGTGGGTAGTGGAGGTGTGTGGTTGGTGGGAGGAGTTGTGTGACTAGTAGGTAGAGTGGTAGGAAGTATGTGGCGTGCATGTTTTTTTCCCCTTGTGATGATCTGTTATGGTGAAGCCTGTTTTCTTGAGACTTCGTCTGTTATCTGTTTGGGGAGAGTTGAACTTGGTGCGTGAGCTTGTTCCGTGGCGGGAGGGCCGGATCTGCGTAGGGTGCCTTGGTGCAGGAGCCTGTCCCGTGGATGGAGGGCCGGATCCGCGTAGGGTGCCTTGGTGCGGGAGCCTGTCCCGTGGATGGAGGGCCGGATCCGCGTAGGGTGCCTTGGTGAGGGAGCCTGTCCCGTGGATGGAGAGCCGGATCTGCGTAGGGTGCCTTGGTGCGGGAGCCTGTCCCGTGGAGGGAGCCTGTCCCGTGGATGGAGAGCCGGATCTGCGTAGGGTGCCTTGGTGCGGGAGCCTGTCCCGTGGAGGGAGCCTGTCCCGTGGATGGAGAGCCGGATCTGCGTAGGGTGCCTTGGTGCGGGAGCCTGTCCCGTGGGGGGAGCCTGTCCCGTGGATGGAGAGCCGGATCTGCGTAGGGTGCCTTGGTGCGGGAGCCTGACCCGTGTAGGGAGAGCTGGATCTGCTAAGGTGTGGGTGGTGGAAGTGGGAGTTTGTAGGGGTGGAGTGTGTGAGGTTCTGTGCGAATTCTACTTGCGGTTCTGACGTCCTTCGTCTCGGTCTGCTCCTCGTTTGATTCTGCGGTGATGCTGTCGGCGCTGCTGTGTCTGTTGTTCCCTTCTGCTCGCCTTCGTGCCGCGCCTAAGGGCCACGCCAAAGGGCCCTCTGGCGAGGGCCCGCCCTGCAGGGGCGCCGCTTTTAAGGTGCTCTGCCGGCGGCTCCCACTGCCCGATTGGGCAGGAGCTGGAACGGGCTCCCACTGCCCGATTGGGCAGGAGCAGAGGAGGGGCGGTGTTCAGTCCCGGCAGCGGCGCTCCTAGTGCAGGGGCGCCGCTTTTAAGGTGCTCTGCCGGCGGCTCCCACTGCCCGATTGGGCAGGAGCTGGAACGGGCTCCCACTGCCTGATTGGGCAGGAGCAGAGGAGGGGCGGTGTTCAGTTCTTTGTGGCAACTGCTAGGAAGATACCATGTCCCCAGCAGTTAGCACACAGGGATTGCAACTACTGTGTAGTATTTTTAGCACTTAACTACACATTAGTTGCTAAAGCCTAAAGCTCTTTAGTAAAAGGGCCCCTTAATCTTTCCATGCTTTCTGTACTTAATTGTCATCTTTTCTCTGCTGTGTCTTGGATTTCATCTGCAACTCTTGAGAATTATTTTTAAAAACGCATGAATAAATAATAATTTATATACATGCATCAGCTGTCTGAAAATTGCCTTCCTTCAATACACTTTCACGATGGACTCTAGAAAAATCTGTTTGCTTCCTTCACCTCATCCTCCTATCAACTCTGCTAACAAATGCTTTCATTCATAATCATGATACAAATTCCTACAACCCAATCCCCATCATACATAACCCCACAAGATGCAAAACTAGTCCAAAATGTGGCAGCTAGAATAACTATGAATGTTAACTCAATGGAACACATCACTCCAACACTGTATGCTCTTCACTGGCTACCCATTCAGAGCCACATTAATTACAAAATCCTTGTATCAACTTTCAAATTAAATTGCCCCTTTGTATCTATCCACACTCAACTCAAAGGAAACCCTCAATCGTAATCAATGCAACCGGATCAAAAACAAACTTGTTATACCAATGGACTTCAGGAAATCCAGAACGTTAAATAACAAAACATTCTCACATGTTGCCCCTAACCTCTGGAATGCTCTACCAGACAACTTTAGAGGATTAAATGACCTCCAAATGTTCTGCAAAAAACTGAACACTCACCTATTTTACCCTCCATTTTGGTACACAAGTAGAATACAATGCTCCTGATATACAACACCCCCTTCCTCCCAAAGCCTACCAAGAGAAAACACCACTCTACACCCCGTCCAGAGCTGTATATAGTTCTTATTTTTGTCACCATTGAGCTATGTCAGCCATGCTTATGTATATAGTTTAACATTGTTCTGTGTAACTGAGTATGTACTTGTTAATTGCAACTGCGCTTGATCTTTTGGAAAACGTGCTATAGAAATTTGTAATAAATAAAATTCAAACTACCAAATAAATTACTATCCACCCAATAATAAGCTACATCAGAAACACATCAAATACAGATCCAAACTATACCGATACAACAAAAGACAAACCTACACAGTCCCCCCTCACTCAATTAAAATGCATATTTATCAGTGTAAGATCTATAAGAAATAAGATACCAATAATTACCGATCTACTCGAGGACAAAAAAAAACACACATCCTATGTGCCACTGAGACAAGGCTCTCACTTGCTAACAGCATTTTAATAAACCAATTACAAATTCAGGGATATGACCTATTTAACTGCCACAGGGAATCAAAAAGAGGAGGAGGGTGCTCATACTAAGCAAAAAAGAACTCAAACTTACCCCTACACATTAAGCAATTTAGATAGAATGGATTTCCTTGAAATAGGGAGCAAGAACATATCGCTTTATCTCATATATGAATAAAAGAAAGAACGAATGAAAGAAAAAAAGAACAAATGAAAAAATGTATGAAAGTACCACTACCACTCAAGACTCCAAGATACCCTTACACATTCCCATTCAAGAAACTAAAATGTTTCTCCACCTCATTACCTTTCTCAGTTTTTACCTTCTCACAGATTGGCTCGGGACCTCCCTTGCCTATTCTCCCGCCACCAATCATATCCCTATCCTCAAAATCCATGGAGAAAAATGGTCAAGCAACCCTTACCACTTCCCAAGTAGAGAAGCCCGTATCCGGCATTCCCACTTGATTCACATTGCAATACACCAAACCAATAACCCTAAACAACACAAATCCCCACCCCTACAAAGCTTAAAATGTGCGCTCATAAACGCTCGATCAATTCGGAAAAAATGGCCTGTAATCCTAGATATAGTTACCCTTCACAATCTTGATGCACTCATGATCTCCGAAACTTGGTTATCAAAAGAAGACAATGTACTCATTAACCAACTCATTCCACCAAACTTCTCCATACACACAACCCACAGAGAAAACAAGAAGGGAGGAGGAGCACTCATCCTCACTAAGTCTGAACTCCTTTTCAACATGACTAACTCCTATAGCACCAACAACCTGGATATAATCACTATAGTGAACAAACAATGCTCTATCAACCTGGTCTACAGAGCCCCCTCGAGCTCCCCAGACGACCTTCCCACCATATTAGACCTAGCCGCCAATACCAGTAACCTCAACACTCCCAACTGGATAATGGGAGATCTCAACCTCCCGTCACTGCAGCAAAACCAGTCCTCCTCACTCCTCGATGCCATTGAAAATCTGGGATATAAACAACTAATCATGGAACCCACTCATTCCAAAGGAAACATTCTCGACATGGTTTTCGTTCCACAATCTGTTTATGAACAAAGCAGCAACATTGTAAAGTCGATCACCGATGTACCATGGTCAGACCACAAACTCATAAACCTACAAATTCCCCTGAGCAACACACATCCTAACAGAAAACCAAACGACCCACCTAGAGCCCCCACAAGGGGTTTTCGACCTTTCAACAGGGAACTCATACTGTCAAACACCCAACCACTCCTCAATGACCCAACACTCAACCTTGAAGAATCGATTGACGCCTGGAACAAAAGCCTCAACTCCGTTGCTCAATTACCACACAAAAAAAACACATCAAGGAAAAGAACCTCTGCTCCGTGGTTTACCCCCGAATTGCGGTCTTCTCTTACACACCTACGGAGACTCGAAAAACGGTGGCGTAGATCACTATCCATCGATGATCATACAGCCTACAATCTCCACCTAGCATCTCACCGCGAGGCAATCATAACCAGAAAGAAGCAATACCACACGGATACACTCAAAAGATCACTAAACAAACCTCGTGACCTTTTCAATTTAGTCAAATCACTATCAAAGGAACCATCCCCCGAACAAAAAGAAGACATTCACCCACAAGAATTTGCTGACTACCTGCAAACAAAACTTCTACAGACAGATGAACTCTCAACAATCAATGTACAAGAAACATCCTGCCTAACATACCTGTCTGCACTTGCCACACCTTCTGCCAAACACATCGAAGACACAATCACCTCACTGAACACCACCACTGCGCAAACCGATCCTTGCCCAACCTTTTGGATAAAGGATCTTCGAAGTACATTTAGCCCTTTCATCGCAAAAATCATGAACCTCTCATTTACAACTGGCTCCTTCCCCTCCGCACTAAAGCTCACATCCATAAGATCTCTGCTAAAAAACGCCAAACTAGACCCAAAACGGCCTGACTCCTACAGGCCTATAGCCAGTATCCCCCTCTTAGCAAAGATTTTTGAGAAAGAGGCACAACGTCAAATCCAAGACCACATAGATTCCGCAGCCCCTCTGGACCATTCTCAACATGGATTCAGAGAATACCATGGCGTGGAAACACTTCTTACCACCCTATTCAATGATATTCTCACTAGCATAAACACCATCCGGCAAGGCGTTGTTCTAATCTTCTTAGATATAGCAGCAGCGTTTGATTCAGTAAACCATGAGATTCTCCTCGGGAGACTGAAAGAGAAAGGCATCTGCAACTCCGCACTTGATTGGTGTAAATCGTATCTTGACAACAGAAAGCAATATGCAAAATCTACAACGGGAGAATCAAAACTCTTCCATCAAAAACAAGGCGTTCCTCAAGGATCCTCCCTTTCATCTCTCATGTTTAACATATATATGCAGCCTATCTGCAATATCATCAGATCATTCAATGTGAAATGTATGATATACGCAGATGATATCCTACTCTACATGCCATTTTCCACAGTGCATATGGATTTATTGCCTATAATAAACTGCTTCGACGCAGTATCAGAATGGCTCCTATCACAAAACCTCCGCATTCAACATAAGAAAACGGAGGTTCTTTTCATCACCAAAGACCCCAACTTCATTCCACCACCACATATAAGTGTTAAGGGAGCAGATCTATGCACTAAGGAAACAATAAGATACCTCGGAGTCACACTGGACCATCATCTCAACATGAAATCACACATAAATAATATTGTAAAAGCTGTGTACTTCAAGATACGCACGCTCAGGCACCTACGCTCCCTACTAGACCAAGAGGACTTCAGAACCATCTATCAGGCACTGATCCTACCACACTTCGACTTCGCCAACTCCATCCTGCAAGGGCTCCCACAATCCACTCTGAGCTCACTTCAGCTTGCTATGAATACTGCTGCAAGGGTTCTACAAGGAGCGTCCAAGAGTGAACATGTTACACCTATCCTCAAACAGCTACATTGGCTCCCTATACACGGAAGGATTATGTTCAAGACCTTGATTCTCACCTTCAAGGCCATCAATGGTCTCTCAGCCAACTCAATCACAGAGTTCATACGAACTGTACCACCAAACAGAAATAGGAGACAGGTAGCATTGAACTCCCTAATAATGCCAAAGGCCATAACAACATGCAGCCTATCAACAGCAAACAGAGCTTTCATATTTTGCGCACCAAAATGCTGGAACTCTCTACCACCTGATATCCGTGCCATAACCGACTTAGCCCAGTTTAGAAAGGCCCTCAAATTCAACCTATTCATCAAATACTACCCAACATAAAATAAAACTTACAGTCCCACCGCAAACGTAATCACAGATTTCTCATTGTTACTAACATTCTGGCTAAATTGTGTAAATAGTTTGAGTATGTTGTCTAGTTAACTGATCATATACTCCATGTAGATAGTTCTCCCATTTTAATTGTTTTTTCCAAGTTTATGGTCCTGTTATATGTAACACCGAACAGCTTGTTCTGGTTTTTGTTTTGTTCTCTGTAAACCGCGCTGATGCCGAATAGTGCGGTATATAAAAAATGTAAATAAAATAAATAAATAAATAAATAAAGGAGGAATGAATGAATGAAAGAACGAATGAAAAAAAGAACAAAAAAGAATGAACGAACGAAAAAAAGAATGAATAAAAGAACGAATGAACAAATGAACAAAAAAGGAATAAAAGAACGAATGAAAAATGAATGAATGAATGAACAATGAATGAATGAAGAATGAATGAATGAATGAAAAATGAATGCATGAATGAACGAAAAAATGAAAGAATGAAAGAATGAAAAAATGAATGAATGTATGAAAGAAAGAAAGAACAAATGACCTAATGAAAAAATGTACGAATGAATGAATGAAAAAATGAATGAAAGAACAAAGCAAAGAAAAATAACGAATGAACAAAAAAATGAACGATTGAAAAAAAGAATGAACGAAAAAAATGAGAAGAATGAATGAATGAAAAGAATGAACGAACGAAAAAAAGAACAAACGAATAGAAGAACAAAAAAATGAAAATGAAAGTAAGGAGGAACGAATGAAAAAAGAACAAACGAACGAAAATGAATAAATGAATGAATGAAGAAAAAATGAATGAAAGAATGAACAAACGAATGAATGAAAGAATGAACGAATATAAGAACAAATGAACGAAAGAATGAAAACGTATGAACGAATGAAAGAGGAACAAAAATGAAAAAAAGAACAAAACGAACGAATGAAAAAAAACAAATGAAAGAACGAGTCAACGAAAAAGAATGAATGAAAGAATGAACAAGTGAACAAAAAATGAACAAATGAGAACGAGAACGAAAGAACGAATGAACAAAAAATGAAAGAATGAACAAGAACGAAAAATGAACGAGAGAACGAATGAAAGAACAAAGAAATGAAAAAAAGAATGAACGAAAAAAAGGAGGAACGAATGAATGAAAAAAGAATGAGAAAGTGAATGAAAGAATGAACGAATGACAAAGAACGAAAGAAAAAATGAATGAGCGAATGAAAGAACGAAAAAATGAATGAATGAAAGAAGAAATGAAAACAAACGAATGAAAAAAAGAATGAACAAAAAAATGAAAGTGAGGAACGAATGAATGAAAACGAACGAATGAAAAAAGAACAAGCAAATGAAAGAACAAATGAACGAATAAAAAGAATGAAAGAACGAATGAATGAAAAATAAACGAACGAAAAAAAGAACATGAATGAAAGAATGAATGAACGAATGAATGAGAACGAAAGAATGAATGAAAAAATGAACAAAGGAAAAAGTGAATGAACGAATATAAGAACAAATGAACGAAAGAATGAAAATGAAAACGAATGAAAAAAAATAAATGAAAGGAGGTACGGATGAATAAAAAAGGAAGGAACGAATGAATGAATAAAAACAAACGAATGAAAGAATGAACGAATGAACAAGAATGAATGTATGAACGAATGAACAAATGAACGAAAAAATGAATGAATGAACGAATATAAGAATGAATGAACGAAAAAATGAACAAATGAAAAAAAGAACGAATGAAAGTAAGGAGGAACAAATGAATGAAAAAAAAGAACAAACGAATGAATGAAAGAACGAATGAACGAAAAAATGAATGAACAAATGAATGAAAAAATGAACGAATGAAAGAACGAAAGAGAACGCATGAACGAAAAAATGAACAAAAGAACGAAAGAATAAAAATAGTGTACAAAAAAATGAACGAATGAAAGAACGAAAAAAAACAAATGAACGAACAAAAGAACGAAAGGAATAAAAATAGTGAACGAAAAAATGAATGAATGAATGAATGAAAGAATGAATGAATGAAAGAAAACGAATGAACAAAAAAATGAACGGATGAAAAAAGAATGAACAAGTGATAGAACGAATGAATGAAAATTTGCAGCAGATTCGAGTCCTGTGCTCGGTCGCTTAGCCCCCCTCGTTGTTCTCGAGAGTCTGACAAGGAGCGACCTCGTAAGTTACCCCATACAGACTCGGAGGCCCCCGGCGATGGCGCCAGGTCTCCTGAGGGCCATGCTGGTGAGGACCCCCTCTCTTCCTCGACACCCGACCCGGTGACCCCAGTGTCGGCATCGCAGGGCCCCATGCCCGTGTGGGAGTTCCTGTATGCTGGTGCTAGAACATAGCGTTTCTGCGTTCATAGTTTCCCAGCAGGCACTCGTATCCAGCTTTGCTGGCCCGTGCCTAGAGACAGAGGTTCCCTCAAGACTGACACCAAAATCTGCCCTGGAAACCCCCGAGAGCCATGGGCCTCATGAGGGACCTCGGAGCCGGTCTCGTTCGCCTTCCCGTTCCTCGGGGGCGAGTTCCTCTAGGGCCTCCGGCTCCAAGTGGGCCTCGGCTTCCGGGTGAGGCGACCAGCTCAAATAGGGTTCCTCCTCCAATTTCTCAGACTGGGAGTCAGACGGGGATACCTCCCCAGAGACCCGTCCCCGCCCATCTTTCAGCGGCGTTCGTCATCCGAAGACACCTCCTTCGTGGTATTTGTACGGGATATGGCACGGGCTCTCAACCTAGCTACCCAGGCTGAGGAGGAACCTCGAGCTGAAGAGCTCGATATCTCGCAGTATGAATCCCCGCCTCTGGAATCTTACTGTTCCGGTTCACCCCATTCTGTCCAGGTTGCTACTCCGCATGTGAGAGACCCCTGCTTCGGTTCCCATCCTGAGCAAGCGCCTCGACGCGATGTATAGGGTCCAGTGCGGCCCTGGATTCAGGAAAACCCAACTGCCCCACACCTCCAATGGTGGTGGAATCGGCTATGAGAAAACAAGAGCCCGAAGTCATACTCGTCGGTTCCGCCGGGCAGGGAGTAGAGAGCCCTATCAAGGCCTATCAAGGGTCCATGCTCTCATGCCATATTCAGGCATACCAATTGTACATGGGCATGTTTTTGCGAGACCTAGCCAAGCAACCCGGGGGTTTCTCCGCAGGCCTCGCGGGTGAACCCCTCAGTAGGTTCCGGACCCTTCTGAAGTCCGTCGCGGAATGCTTGAAATACCTCTCCTGCGCTGCCTACAACTGATTCGAGTCCTCAGCTCGAGTGGTGGCCGCTGGCATTGGGACCTGACGCCATGCATATTCATTGTGGGAATCCTCAAAAACCTGACTGGCCTAGGGTTCCCCGAGGACTGGGTTGAAAACCTATGGATCTACTCTGTCCTTCTATATCGACAACTACAACAGTCCCCTTTTTTTCCTTTAGAGATCCTCTGTGTTTGTCCCATGCTTTTTTGAATTCAGATACCGTCCTCATCTCTACCACCTCCACTGGGAGACTATTCCATGGACCCACCACTCTTTTCGTAAAGAGATATTTCCACATATCACTCCTGAATCTATCCCCTTTCACCCTCATCCCATGTCCCCTCGTAGCAGAACTTGCTTTAAACCGAAAGAGACTCTCCCCCTGTGCATTTATGCCACGGAGGTATTTAAACATCTCAATCATATCACCTCTATCCCACCTTTCCTCTAAGGTGTACCCACGCACCTCCAAGGTCGGGGCTTCTTTTCCCCGGTGTTTCCTCATTCCGAAGAAGACGGTGGGCCTACACCCCATCCTCGACCTCCGAAACCTAAACAAGTTTCTGGTGCGGAAGAAGTTCAAAATTCTATCACTTGGCGTCCTGCTGCCCTTCCTCCAGCAGGGCGACTGGCTTATATGCTCCTTGGATCTCAGGGACACTTACACCCACATTTTGATTCACCCCCAGCACAGACAGATCCTGTGATTCAGGGTAAAAGGGAAGCATTACCAATACAGGGTGCTCCCCTTCGGACTTGCATTTGCTCTGCGGGTTTTCACAACGTACCTCTCCACGGCCGCCACCTCCCTCAGACGGCAGGACGTACCGGTCTTCCCTTACCTCAACGACTGGCTCGTCACGGGGCCCTCGGCCGGGGAAGCCTGCCTGGCGGCATCATGCACAATCCTCGAGCACTTGAGGTTCTTGGTCAACTACCCCAAGTTCCACCTCGAACCGGTACAAGCCTTGGAGTTTGCCAGCAGACCGCACGGCTTGCCTCTGAGCCTTGGTGACCCATGTCCAAAGCAACACTAGAGTCATGGTGCGGACTATGTTGCGCCTCCACCGTCCATGTGGTTCCACATGCCCGCATGCACATGCGAACGGCCCAGTGATGCCTCAGCACGCAGTGGAGCCCGGCCTCCGGTCACTTCAGAGACCCCATTCGGGTCTCCCACAACCTTCGCAGGTCCTTAGTCTGGTGGCAGGACCCCCGCAACCTCCTTCGGGGGCTGCCCTTCCAGACCCCGCAGCACAAACTAGTGCTGACAACAGATGCTTCCCTGCTAGGGTGGGGAGCTCACTGCGGTGCACTGTGCATGCAGGGGCCATAGTCACCCAAAGAGTATCGCGAGCTTCGGGCGGTCCGGTGGGCCCTGAGGGCCTTTGAGGACCATCTCCAAGGAAAGTCCATGCTCATGCAGACCGACAGTCGAGTGGCAGTGTTCTACATAAACAAGGAGGGGGGCACAGGATCACGCCGCCTCTGCTGGGAAGCGGTCGTCCTCTGCTCCTTTGCCTTCCATCGGGGGATGACCCTATGAGCGGTCTACCTCCCGGGCCACAAGAACGTCCTTGTGGACAAACTCAGCAGGATCCTCCGCCCTCACGAATGGTGGCTGGACCCAGAGGTGACCAACTTGCTGTTCCATCGATGGGGGATCCCCACCGTGGGCCTGTTCACCAGCCCGATGAACACACTGCTCCCCCGCTTCTGCAGACCAGTCCCGCACCTGAGCAGGGAGACGCGGGTTGCATTCCTCTTGAGCTGGACCTCTGGGCTTCTCTACGCGTTCCCTCCCACTCCTCTCATTGTGAGGACCCTCCACAAAGTTCAGTGGGAACGAGCATCGATGATACTCGTCGCTCCCTCGTGGCCTCGGCAACCGTGGTTCCCACTCCTGCTCCAGCTTGTGCCCCAGGCCTGCTAACGCAGGAGGAGGGGCAGGTGCTACACACGAACCTGGCTGCATTGTCCCTTGCAGCCTGGCGGCTGAACGGGTCTCCCTAGCCACACTAGACCTCCTGGAGGAGGTCCTCGTGTCGAGGAAGAACTCAACAAGACGAGCTTAAGCCTTCAAGTGGCGATGCTTCTCGGTCTGGTGCTACGAGCTCCAGATCGATTCTTTCTTGTGTCCCACTCGGTGGGTCCTCCAGTACCTTCATCTTTCGAAGGAGGGGCTGAAGTCGAACTCTGTCATGGTACACCTGAGTGCCATCTCGGCGAATCACTTCCCAATAGAGGGTAAACTCCTCTCTGAGCAGCCTTTGCTCTCCTGCTTTATGTGGGGCCTCTTGCTCTCCAAACCTCCCATCTTGTCGCCTCCGGCGGAGTGGGAACTGAACATAGTGCTCATGCAGCTTACACGTTCACCCTTCGAGCCGATGGCGATGTTCTCGCTTCGGCACTTATCTTGGAAGGTGGTCTTCCTAGTGGCTTTGAACACGGCCTGCCGAATCAGTGAGCTCCAGGCTCTCATGGCTGAAGCCCCTTACACCAGGTTCTATAGGAACAGGGTGGTCCTCCGTACCCACCCCAAGTTCCTGCCAAAGGTTGTCTCAGATTTTCATCTCATTCAGGAGATAGTCTTGCCGACCTTCTTCGCAAAACCCCATGCTGACCAGGCGTCGGCGATTTTGCATACACTCGACTGCAAGAGGGCTCTTGCCTTCTATTTGCAGCGCACCCAGCCTCATCGCAAGTCTGGCTGGCTCTTCGTGACCTACAATACCAATCGCCTGGGGCAGGCAGTCACAAAACGCACCCTCTCCATCTGGGTAGCAGAGTGTATCGCCTTCGCTCACGTGAAGGCAGGCGCCCCACTGGATCGACGAGTCACCGCACATGGAGTCCTAGCTAAGGCGGCTTCAGTACCACATCGTGCTGTGGGGCCTGGAAGGACGATTCCCGCAGGAGGTTGCGGGGGTATTGCCACCAGTTCAGGGAAGGTTGAGAAGAACCCTGACGAGGTCCTTGAGGTGTCCAAGGGATTGACTCCATTGGGAGCCGCATGTGTAGGCGAGAGTGAGGAACCACATGCACAGTCGAGGCTGTGTGGCCCAAGATACATAGCATGGACCGAGCGGTGACCTGGTGGGCGCTCTGGACGCGAGCCACCAGAGTCCGGAGGCGGGTGGAGCGATCCACCGGCAAGAAGGCGATGGCCTGCCGAGTATCGAGGCGCACCCCGATGAACTTGAGAGCCAGTGCCGGCTCGAGGTGAGATTTTGGGTAGTTGACTTAAGAACCCCCAAACTCTCCAAGAGGAGGACAGTGCACGACATCGCTTGCCGGGCCTCCTCAACGGAGGAGTCAGTAATGAGCCATTTGTTGAAGTAGGGAAACACCAACACGCCCCGGCACCAAAGGTACTTCGTGAAGACCCGTGGGGCGAATGCAAGGCCGAATAGGGGCACCTTGTACTGGAAGGGTTCTACCTGCACCCTGAAATGCAGGTACTGCCTGTGTTGGGGGTGGATTAGGATATGGAAGTAAGCGTCCCTTAGATCCAAGGAGCATAGCCAGTCGCCCTGCTGGAGAAAGGGCAGCAGCACACCAAGAGATAACATCTTGAATTTTTCCCGCACCAGGAACTTGTTTAGCCTGCGGAGGTCGAGGATGGGCCGCAGAACCCCCATCTTTTTCGGGACGAGGAAGTACCAGGAATAGAAGCCCCGACCTTGAAGGTGGGGAGGGACCTTCTCGACTGCTCATTGGGCAAGGAGGGAGTGTAGTTCCTGCTGCAGCAAGAGCTGGTGTGTGGGGAGTCCAGGAGGCTCCGCCGGGGATAAAGGGGGTGGGAGCCTGTCGAAGGGTGGCGATAGCCCTCCTGGATGACCTGGAGGACCCTGGAGTCTGAGGTGATAAGCACCCACAATGGGGCGAAGCAAGACAGACATCCCCCCCACTGGCTGCTGCACCGCTGGAGGGTGAGGGGCCATGCCACTGGTGTTAAAACCCCTGAGGGAGTTGTGTGGGAGCCGGCATCTGGGCCTTTGGGCCCTTTGGTTTACGGTGACCCTGGCCAGGCTTCCCCTATGCGGGAGTGGTCGGGTACGGGGGGTAGCCGCGGTACTGGGAGCCTTTCCTGGGAAAGAAGGGCTTCTTGGCAGGCTGCTTCGTCCGAGGCAGTGTCGAGGTCTTGCGGGAGAGATGGGTCCTAGTGATGTACTCTGTCTCAATCTCTGCAGCCTTCTCTTCCATCGGCTTACCAAAAAGTCATTCGCCGAGGCAGGGTACATCCAGGAGCTTCTCCTGCACCCACTGCTCCAAATCCGAAGATAGGAGCCAAGCCTGGCGGCGGGCTCTGATGCCCGCAGCCGCCACCCAAGCCAATGTCTCGAAGCCGTCATAGGAGGCTCTAGAAATATACTTGGAGCAATCCTCCACTGTTTTCAACAGGATGTGGAACCTGTCAAGGGGCTCTCCCTCGAGGCCCCCGGTGAAGCCTCCAAGTTTTCGCCAAGTCGCAGAGGAACATACCCATATAGAATTGGTATGCCTGGATGCGACAGGAGAGCATGGAAGGCCACCTTCTGGAGGAGGTCGAGGAAATCCTCCTTGCCTCAAGGAAGGACTCCACTAGGCGAGCTTCTGCCTTTAAGTGGAAACGCTTCTCCATCTGGTGCTTGGAGCACCAGATCGAACCCTTCTCAATCTGGTGCTTGGAGCACCAGATCGAACCCTTCTCATGCCCGGTTTGATGGGTTCTCCAGTACCGCTCTGCCTCTCGAGGGAGGAACTGAAGTCTAACTCGGTTAGAATTCATCTGAGCGCCATATCGGCTAATCATCTCCCTATCGAGGGAAAACCTCTCTTGGGGCAACCGCTAGTCTCCTGCTTCATGCGGGGCCTTCTGTTATCCAAGCCGCCCATCCGTCCCCCTCCAGCACCCTCACTCGTCCACCCTTCGAGCCTATGGCGACGTGTTCGCTCCGGCATTTGTCCTGGAAGGTGGCCTTCCTGGTGGTGCTGACCTCGGTTTGCCGAGTCAGTGAGCTTCAAGCACTCATGGCTGGCGCCCCTTACACCAGGTTTTATCGGAACAGGGTGGTCCTCCGGACGCATCCTACGTTCTTACCCAAGGTTGTGTCAGCCTTTCATCTCAACCAAGAGATAGTGCTCCTGACCTTCTTCCCGAGGCCACACGCCTATTAGGCGTCAGCGACTCTCCATACCCTTGACTGCAAATGGGCCCTTGCCTTTTACTTGCAGCGAACCCAGACTCATTGCAAGTCTGACAGGCTCTTCATGACCTACGATCCCAATAGGCAGAGACAAGCAGTCACCAAGCGCACCATCTCTGTTTGGGTGGCAGACTGCATCGCATTCGCTCATGCAAAGGCGGGCATTCCTCTGGATCGTTGAGTCACTGCACATGGGGTCCGAGCCAAAGCGGCCTCGGTGGACTCTCTACACTCCGTGCCCATGATGGACATCTGCCGGGCAGCAACATGGTCTTCTACGAATACCTTCGCCATCCACTACTGCCTGGAGAGGGAGTCCAGCCAGGACAGCACTTTCAGCCATGCTGTACTCCATAATCTGTTTGGGGTATAAGCAACTACTGCCCTCCGACCCTTCTTCACGGCTACTGAGGGTTTCGCCCCGAGGTCTCAGGCTCCTTCGAGCTTCTGCTTACAGCCTCGCGGAGGTGTTTTTTGGTTACAGGTTCGGTAGCCTGTAGTTAGGAAGTCCCATAAGTGAGGACTGACTTCCTGCTTGTTCCTGGAGAAAGCGTAGTTACTCACCTGTAACAGGTGTTCTCCAGGGACAGCTGGAATCAGTCCTCACTACTCTCCTGCCTCCCCTAATGAGTTGCTGAATTTTTGTCCTTCCCTTGCCATATGCTTGGTAGGGCTCGAGCTAAGGGACCTGACTGAGCAAGATGGCACCCTTGGGTGGGAAGAGGACCACGCATGCGTGGTAGCAATCCCAAAGGCTTCCTTTAAAAGCTGGGGAATTCCTCCGTGCAGGCTCCGTTGGCGCTGACATCACCCATAAGTGAGGACTGATTCCTGCTGTCCCTGGAGAGCACCTGTTACAGGTGAGTAACTATGCTGTTTGTACTGTATGTGTTTAAATAGTGTAGGTGATTTGTGAGTATTTTTGTCTTTTAGATAGTGAGTGCCATCAGAAGAGTGTCTTCATATGCTATGTGTGATGGTTAAGAACATAAGATATGCCATACTGGCTCAAACCAAGGTCCATCAAACCCAGTATTCTGTATCCAACAGTGGCCAATCCAGGTCACAAGTACCTGTCAGGTTTCTAAAAAGGTACACAGATTCTATGTTGCTTATCCCAGGATAAGCTGTGGATTTCCCTGGTCCTCTTTAATAATGGTTAATGGACTTCTCCTCCAGGAACTTGTCCAAACCTTTAACAGCTTTTACTATATCCTCCGGTAATGAATTCCAGAGTTTGATTACATATTAAGTGAAAAAATATTTTCTTCTGTTAATCTTAAATCCAAAGCATCACTGCATGTTCCCTAGTCTTTTTATTTTTCGAAGGAGTGAAAAACTGATCTATGTTTACCCATTCCACTCCATTCAGTATTTTATAGATCTCTATTATATCTCCTCTCAGCCATTGTTTTTCCAGGTTGAAGAGCCCTAACCTTTTAAGCCTTTCCTCATAGCAGTTTCCTTCCATTCCCTTTAGCATTTTGGAGTCTTTGTACCTTTTCTAATTCTGTTATATCCTTTTTTTTTAAGATATGGTGACCAGAATTGCCACAATATTCAAGGTGCAGGATCACCATGGAACGATAGAGGCATTATGATATTCTTTGTTCCATTCTCCATTTCTTTCCTAATGATTCCTAGCATTCTATTTGCTTTCTTGGTCAAAGCTCCAACTGGGCAGAGGGTTTCAATATATCAATAATGACGCCTAAATCCTTTTCCTTGGTGGTGGTTCCTAATGTGGAACCTTGCATCATGGGTTGTTCTTCCTTAAGTGCATAATTTTGCACTTGTCCATGTTAAAATTCATCCAGATGAATTGGATGTCCAGTCTTCCAGTTTGGATGTCCAATCTTCAAATTTATCAAGGTCCTCTTACAATTTTTCGCAATCCTCTTGTGTTTTAACAACTTTGAATAATTTTGCCTCGTCTGCTTTAGAAGTTTTTAAGTTTCCATTCCTTTTTAGAAAGTTGTGCTGTAGACAGATAACCTGATGGACATTGATCCCTTTTTGTATAATTCTTTCTAATATTCCGTGTGTTGGACAGCAAAAATGTGAATTTGTTTTGCTGACTGTAGAAAATGTGCCTTTATAGTTAGGCAATCTGTAATTTATTTTTGTGATCAACAAAGAAGTTTTATAAAATTTGTGAGGAAATTGTAGACTTATAATAGCATCTAGTGTGCCCATTTTCCCTTCCTACCCTACTTTATCTCTGTTTTAATGTTTATTATCCAGCTGCTAAGGGTCCACTCTGATCCAATGCTTGCTTAAATTCTGATTCAGTTTCTGCCCCATGGTTTCCCCTTAACAGCAGCTTCATGCCTCCCACTTCCCCTTGTTAAACCTGAGTGTACACTCCAGTCCTATACTATCACTCCTTGCTCTCAAACTTTCTTTTCAACCAAAACATACTTACCTCTGATGCAATATTTATACCTTTTTGAATATGGAAAATCTGAAACCTAAGTACCACAAAAGATGCCCACATTTACTCTCTTTACTGGCAACCAAGGTACTTCTTGCCCTTCCATGCAACAGGAGTCATGAAGTTTCTGCCAACTTGATAGCTCTGATTCTAGCTCTGATTACCCTGTTGTATCATAGTCTAGGAAGTGCAGTTTGGATGCTAATATATATTTTTTTATTTTTAATTTTAGAATTTTCAGATACAATCAAGCATATACTTGTAAACGGTAAAGGGGAGGGGTAAAAGAAAAAAAACATAATAAAAAAAGAAAACAGTCTTCGGAAATGTATACAAAAAACAAATATACCCATTCCCACTAGCCCAACAACTAATACAGGATCCAAGAACAGAAATAAAACAAACATAAAAAAACAGTACAAACATGAAAGGAAATCACTGACAAGACGACAAGCTGCAGATTAAACAAATGCTGGCCATAGCAGTCCAGGACTATCCTAGGAACTAGGGCGACAAGCACTGATAAAGGCAACCAACTGAGGGGGGGTATCAAAGAAAGCAAAACTTTGAGACTGGAACTTAATAAGGCATTTACCAGGAAATTTAACCCCCCCAGCTGCAGCACCGCAGGCTTAAACAAGAACTCCAGTCGTCCTGGGCAAGGTCAGGAATACATACGGACATTTAGCTCCTTAAAGGGAATGATGTGCTTACGGAAATAAAACTTAAGAAGCTAATCCCGATCAGATGATAGTGCTATAGACAACAATAAAGTGGCAGGCACAATTGACCTATCCACCAAAGGTTCCAAAATTTCTGAAATATTCAGTATAGCTGCATGCTGCAATCCTGAGATAGAGATTTGCTGAGAACCAGCCAAATCCCTCTTCTGATAAGAGCGTAATACACCTTAGATAATGGTGGTAAATTATCATTAGATATGTCCAGTATCTCGGTCATATATTGCTTCAACATGTCCCTTGCAGAAATCAGAGTCCTGTGCAATGTTCCCTCTAATTTTCTGTAGGCTGTGTGCGCATAAAATATCAGCTGTGCAGCTTTTGAAGGAAGGTTAAATTTTTGTGCGCCACATAACGACACTCTGAGTTATATACTTTAAAATTTGACTACACATCAGAATACAGTATGTACACCACACTGATTGCACTAGAAAATATTGTAGAACTTGTGAAAACCATAAATACACAACAACTTTTAAATTTTAAGACGTCTGTGTTTTCTATCAGACTCAGAACCGTAATTTTTGTGCACTCTGTTGTAAAGTATATGTGCTCGCTCAGCGAGGTGTGTGCGCGCGCACATGCGCACAGCTTAGAGGGAACAGTGATCCTGTGGAAAATTCACCAACCAAAGGTTCACAGATCGAGCTTGATGCTCCATTAACTCAGCTTTAACCTTGGTAGTAGACAAATCCTTTACTACAAGCGATAAATGATTTTCACGCTTCTAAACCTCTCCTTGCAGGATCTTTACAGTTTCTTTAACATTTACAAACTCAGCAGAGTTTTTCAAAATTCGTGCCGAATTTCTCAGTACCTGAGAAGCTATTTTATTACTTTGCTGTAGCATAACATTACCGAGTGTTGAGATGGCTGTCCAAATCACCTCCAATGAAAAAACTGCCAGGCACTCCAATGCAAAGGAAAAAGTAAGAGATTCCGATCCAGCCTCCAGCAAGACGGGAGCTCCCGCTAACACAGCCCTCGACGTTGCCTCTACTGGCGCCATTCCCAGACTTCCAAGTATTTGAGACTCTCCCAGTGCTGGCATTATGATGCCTGACACCAACCCCAATGCCGGCTCCAACTCCGAGGGAGTTGCCTCCTTCCAGTAGCTCACCATGGTCCAACACAGGCCTTGGAGAGGATAGTTCCAGCAGGCACACCAGGGGAAAGATGCAGCTCTGGCAAAAGGTCGCAACCGGAAGAAGACACCAAGCTCACCGGCCCTGGCGTCGACTGGCCCGGAACAGCACCAGTTGAATCCTGCAGACCCTCCTGACGGATGAACAAATCCATAAGTCCAGAGGTATGAGCCAAAGGAGAGTTTTCCTGCAAGATGAGGAGGCTTTGCTGGGTCTTTCCCTTCCTCTTCGACATAGCACAAAAGTCTGTTGGGCAGCAGCACAGTCTAAGTAGCCATCTTGGATCCCTCCGCTGTTTCTCTCCTCTGGATGCTAATATTGAGCATAGTGTTCTTATTGTGCCACACACATGTGAACATAGAATGGAATATAATTTGTAAAATAGCTTTATTGAAAAGTACTGTATTTGCTTCATAAAGTAGAATCCTCTTTATGCTGAAAGGCCTGAAGTAACACAAAGAGTACTATTAATGCCTGTTTAAAGTATATTCCATGCATCCTTATGAATCAGGGATTCTAACTCAGTCCTGTGGACACACCTACTCAGCTTTTAGGATAGACAATGAATATTCATGAAAGAAATTTGCATGCAATGGAGGCAGTACATTATAATCTCCAGTAACAAGCAGGAAGGTAGTCTTCACATATGGGTATCGTCGGTACCGACGGAGCCTGCGCGGGAACGCTCCCCAGCGTCCAATTAGAAAGCTTTTGGGAGCATCCCACAGCGCCTGCGTGCTGCCTTCCCCAACTGCCTCTCTCCAGTTCTTCATTTTCCACGGAGCCAGCAGGTCGTTGTTCGTGTCACTGCAGAAAATCTTTCCTTATTCCCTTCTTTTTTGTGGTTGCGTCTGCCTTCCTCGATGCTTTACTGGTACAGCCGGTTCTTCTTTCTTTTTTTCTTTTCTTTTAAAAAAAAAAAAAATATATATATATACTTAGTTCTTTTTTCCATGTTCACGTGCCATTTTGGGCCCCAGGCCCAAAATTCCTCCACAATGGGAAAACCCGCTTCGGGTTTCAAAAAGTGCACCAAGTGTGGCGGTACCATCTCCGTCACCGACACCCATGAGTAGTATCTTAAATGTTTAGGTCCTGACCACTGCATCACGGAATGTATGGCTTGTGCCATGATGTCCAAAAGAGATCGGCAGAACCGAGCTGCTAAGCTCAGTACCCTGTTTCCCTCCGATGCAGCCTCGGTGGCATCGACGTCTTCCAGGGCTTCCTCTTCCTCCCGTGGATCTCAGGTAACTAAACACACGTCTAGCCGGTCCTCAAAGGGTAGATCTATTTCTAAGCATTGAGATGCCTCTGGCATTGCCCTTGAGGATTCTGCACCGGAAAAATTGCCCCGGCGGGAGGCTTCGGCTTCCAAAGCATTATCGGGGCTCCAGGACGTTCTCGAGGCCTCAACCTCGGCAGAACTACTGGTGCTATGCTCTGGGGTACCAGCTGTTTTCTCCGGTACCGACATTGAGGCATCGGCAGCTTTGATAGACTAGAGGTTCCTGGCTATTGAACGCAGTCTGGCGGCTCTCCTTGCGGCATCAACACCCTCGGAACCGCGTCAGACAGTTCAACCAGTACCGGCACCAGTACCGACAGCATCAGCATAGACATCGGTGTCGGCATTGCCAGCACCCAGTCATGCGATGCCCTCCGGTACCGATACACTGGTACCGATTCCCCCCAGTACCAACTTCGGTTGGTACGGGTATCAGGCTCTTCAAGAGCATCCGGACAAAAGGTATTTCGAGTCCTCAGAGGAATCTGAGGATTCTGACAGTTCTGTCGGTACGGGAATACTTCTCCCAGAGGAGCCTTCCTCCCCTAAACGCAGGATGTCTCCTCCAGAGGATATTTCCTTTCAGGACTTCATCAGGGAGGTGGCTCGAGGTCTGTCCATTACTGTGGCTCCTGAAACAGAGCCCAGAGTAAAGGAGTTGGAAATTTTACAATATCCCAAAGCTCCTAAGGAGGCAGCTACTCTTACCCATCCATGAGATCTTGCATGATCTCATGCTAAGAATGTGGGAGACGCCTCTTACCACCTCTCCTCACTCTCGTAGACTGGATACTATGTATCGAGTCCCTCCTTGTCATGGTTTCCAGAAGACTCAGTCTCCTCACCACTCTATTGTGGTGGAATCAGCTATGAGAAGCATCAGGAGTGCAAAGAGGCAAGCCTCTAATCCTCCAGGACGTGAGTGCAGAACTTTGGATGCTTTTGGACGTCGTACCTTTCAAGCTTCCATGCTTTCTGCCAGGATCAGTTCCTATATTTTATATATGGGAATGTTCCTGAATCACAGGAGATTTAGATGTTTTGAGCCCTCTTCTACCTGAGGATAGAAGGCAGGATTTTCTCACATTGGTCAAACATGCCCAGGATGTTTCTAAATTTGTCAACTGTGCAGCTTTTGACTGTTTTGAGTGCATAAGCAGAACCTCTGCCATTGCCATAGGTGCACGTAGAATTGCCTGGCTCCAGGCATCTGATTTGGAGCTCTGGGTACAAGACAAACTGGGCAATATTCCTTGTACTGGTGAGAACCTGTTTGGCAAAGATTGGCAAGAAAAAGCCAATGAGTTAGATGCTGACAACTCCACCTTGGATAGATTATCCAAGGCCACAGCTGATCCTGCAAGAACGAAATCTTTCAAGAAGCCTTTCTTCTCAAAAAAGAAGAGGTTTTATCCTGCTTATTCCCAGCAGGGGCGCTCTGCAGGTCAACCTGTCCGGAAAAGTCAGCAACCACCCAAACAAAGGAAAGCAGAGACTGCTAAGCCTCAACCGTTTCAGCAGTCTCAGCCTCCACAAGGCCTTTGACTTTCATCTAGAGATCTTAGCCTTCCTGGCTCTCAATGGACCAGATCCTTCCACCATTCCAGGAAGGTTGTGTCACTTTGCCCCCAGATGGGGGCAGATAACAGCAGAGCATTGGACACTCTCCATCATAAAAGAAGGGTACAAGCTCCATTTTTCGAGCATGCCCCCTCCCACAATGGTAAGACAGTTCAATTCTCAGACCTCTCTTATCAACCTATTAGATCGAGGTCCCTATGCTTCTTGCCCAAGGGGCAATAGAAGAAGTACCCATTCCTCAACAGGGTACAGGGTTTTACTCCCCCTATTTCCTTATCCCAAAGAAAACAGACCTATTTTAGACCTCAGAGAATTGGAGAAATTCAAGATGGTTTCTCTAGGAACTCTGCTGCCATACCTTCAGAGTAAGGATTGGCTATGTTCTCTAGATCTCAAGGATGCGTACACTCATATTCTCATCCATCCATCTCACAGAAAGTTCCTTTGGTTCCTTTTTCAGGGAAAGCACTACCAATACAGGGTGCTTCCCTTTGGCCTGGCCTCAGCACCAAGAGTGTTCACGAAATGCATGGCTGTGGTAGCAGCATTTCTCCACACTTTCTAGGGATATTCATCTTCCCCTACTTAGACGACTGGCTCATTCGAGTCCCATCACAGTCAGAGGCCAGGACCTCCCTACTTTGCACAATGCGTATCGTTCAGTATTTGGGTCTTGTCATAAACGTCCCAAAGTCCAGTCTAACTCCCACTCAGTCTCTAGAATTCATAGGAGCTTTGCTGGATACCAAAAAGGCAAGGACCTATCTTCCCCAGGCCCGTTGCCTTCGCATAGTGCAGTTAGCTTCTCAAGCAGTGCTAAAGCCTCATCTCACTGCCCGAGAAATGCTACAACTACTAGGCCACATGGCATCTACCGTGCATGTGGTTCCTTATGCTCGCCTCCATATGAGAGCAGCCCAGTGGACTTTATCCACTCAGTGGACTCAGGCATCAGGGTGCCTGTCAGACAAAATAACAAACACAAATTGCCTTATTTTGTCCCTCCAATGGTGGCAGTCCACTCAGAACCTGTTGCTGGGGTCGCCATTTCAGCAACCCTTACCCCAGGCAACTCTCACAACAGATGCTTCACCAATGGGTTGGGGAGCTCATCTGCAAGACCTCTCCACCCAAGACACTTGGACTCCACAGGAGACTCATCTACATATCAATCTCTTGGAGCTCAGAGCAATCTTCCTTGTTCTTCAAGTGTTCCACACTCTGCTCAGCTACAAGACAGTCCTTATTCACATGCACAGCCAAGTAGCCATGCTCTACGTGAACAAGCATGGAGGAACAGGCTCTCTGTCGCTTTGCAATGAAGCTTTGCGACTGTGGGCCCTCGCCAGAGAGCATCAGATTCATCTCCTGGCAGTGTATCTTTCAGGCATACAAAACTCTTGGACAGACAGACTCAGTCAAGTTCTGCTTCCACACGAATGGTCTCTACATGTAGACCAGGTGACCAAGATTTTTCAAATTTAGGGAACCCCGGACATAGACCTCTTTGCAAGTCCGTTGAATGCCAAACTTCCCTGGTTCTGTTCCAGAATCCTGGCTCAGGACTCTCAGGCCAAGGATGCTTTCCTCCTTCACTGGGGCCAAGACTTCCTTTATGCCTTTCCACCCATTCCCCTAATTCCCAGGACCCTATTCAAGCTTCAGAGTGACAAAGGCCGTATGATTCTCATAGCTCCACACTGGCCTCTGCTTCTACATCTCTCTCAAGCTCCCTCCCTGGAGTTAGGGTCTGCTCCAGATCTCCTATCTCAGGAGAACGGAATGTTATGGCATCCCAATCCCCAGTCTGCATCTCAGGGCTTGGTTGCTGAAAGCCTAGATCTCCATGGTCTTAACCTCCCTCTGCAAGTAAAGGATATCCTTTATGCTTCCAGGAAGCCTTCCACAAGACGCTCTTATGCTTTCAAGTGGAAAAGGTTTACTATATGGTGTTCGCAGAAGGGTCTTAACCCCCTTGCGTTACCTCTGGAATCATTACTGGAGTATCTCCTTCATTTATCCAATGCAGGACTTAAGACTAATTCAGTGAGAGTCCATTTGAGTGCTATTGCAGCTTCTTTCAAGCCTCTAAATGGACAACCTATTTCCTCCCATCCTCTTATAGCAAGATTTATGAGAGACCTTCTGCTAACTAAGCCTCCCATTAGGCCACCACTTGTGGCATGGGTCTTAAACTTGGTTCTTGGTCAGCTCATGAAGCCACCTTTCGAACCCTTAACTACTACCTCATTGAAATTCCTTTCTTGGAAGGTTATCTTTCTCATTGCAATCACATCAGCACGTCGCAGCAGTGAGTTGCAAGCACTAGTAGCTGATCCACCTTATACAAGGTTCCATCATGACAAGGTAGTCCTTAGGACTCATCCACACTTTATGCCAAAGGTGGTCTCGCCTTTTCATCTAAACCAAGCGGTCTATCTACCTGTGTTCTTTCCAAGGCCTCATGCATCAAATGCAGAAAGGAATCTTCATACTTTGGACTGTAAAAGATATTTAGCCTTTTACTTACAAAGAACACAGCAACATAGAAAGTCCTCTCAACTCTTTGTTGCTTTTGATCCTTCTCATTTGGGACTTCCAGTCTCCAAGAGAACACTGTCAAACTGGATTGCTCAGTGTATTTCCTTTGCCTATCAGAGTAAGAATCTTCCTCTGGAGGGCCATGTCACAGCTCACAATGTGAGAGCCATGGCAGCTTCAATGGCTCATCTACACTCTGTGTCTGTCGACGACATCTGTTGAGCAGCCACCTGGGCCTCCGTTCATACCTTCACAGCCTATTACTGCTTGGACAAAGACTCCCACCAGGATGCCTTGTTTGGTCAGGCTGTTCTCCAACACCTGTTCCATACCTAATCAACTCCTACCAACCATCCCTGGTAGGATGCCAGAGATCCACGGGGGGAAGTGGAACCCTTTCACAGGGACTCACAACTTCTGGGGTCTCTCCCTGGCATCTAAAGCTAGGGAATCCCCATATGTGAAGACTACATTCCTGCTTGTTCCTGGAGATAGCATAGTTACTCACCTGTAACAGGTGATCTCCGGGAACAGCAGGAATTTAGTCTTCACAACTCACCCACCTCCCCTAGGAGTTGTATCTCTCTCTTTGTCTCAGCTTTAAAACTCAACTGGAGAGAGGCAGTTGGGAAAGGCGGAAAGGCAGCACGCAGGCACTGTGGGATGCTCCCAAAAGCTTTCTAATTGGACGCTGGGGAGCGTTCCCACGCAGGCTCCGTCGGTACCGACGATACCCATATGTGAAGACTAAATTCCTGCTGTTCCCGGAGATTACCTGTTACAGGTGAGTAACTATGCTTTCCTTATGCATATTCATTGTTGCTATTATGAATCCTGACTTGCTGGATGTGCTTCTTTGACTGGGCTGAGAACCTTTGTTATGAATGGATACAGATTATGAGAAATCAACTTTTATTATGATAGAGATTATTGCTTATTGTAAGAAGAATCCACTGTATGATCTTTTTTTTCAGTGTCCCACATACATTGCTGTATAGAAACCAACCGTGATGCTGTACCCTGAGTTTTGGGGTTTTTTTCTCTCACAGGGTACCAGAGGCAATAGACTCCTCTGTGTAATGCTTTGCATCTTTATGCTAGTTTTTAGTATGCATATCACACAAATACAGCATTTTCTATGCACAAAATCTAGTGGTCATGTTTGAGAGAGGGCACAGTAAATTGGTGAACATTTTCTTTTCTCCATGGACAAGTAAGAATGAGTTCTTGCATATGGGTGACATCCCTGATGGAGCCTCACATGTGAATGCTCCCCAGCTTCTGTTGGAAGCTTTTGGAAGGCTCATTCATGTCTGTGCACCACCTCCTTGCCTGCCACCGCAGCACCATCTTAGATCAGTCTTTTATTTTCCACAGAGCCCCACGGACATGTTCAAGACACTTCTTTTAGTAAATTATTTTTTCATCTCTCAGGGATTTTTTGCCTCAGGTTTTTGCCAGTCGCCTGCCATCATGGTTCTCTCCTACTTTTTACTTCTATTTCTCCCCACTGGTTGACTTTTTCTTGCTGTGGTGCTCTGCCTTCCTGATGCCGGTGCTGTGATGGGCCTCTGCCCTCATCATTCAGCCATTTGACTTTGCTGCAACTATTTTTCCAGACAGTATGTCCCAGATACCTGCCAACAGGTTCAAGAAGTGTTCCAAGTGCTCTAGGACCATATCTGTCACAGATACCCATAATTGGTGCCTAGGGCTTGAGACCTGATCATCAGCCCTCTTGTAATTTGTGTTCACAGATGACAAAAAGAGGACTTGAGGATCGTGAGGCAGCACAAATCACTTTTTGGCACTCAAAAGTCCAATCCATAGCCATTGGCCTATATTGCTTCTAAGGCTGCATCGGATACTGGTGGTGCATAGAGACCAAGGGGCTCTCAAACTCAATCAGAGCAGAGTACCCGTAGTGCCTCAGGGCATCGGCCATCGATCTCCACCTGAAGACGAGGAAGGATTCGACCGTGTTGTCTTTGACGTCAAGGGATGACCACGCCAAACATAACGTGAAGAGTCTGGAACCCATTGAGGCATGACATCAAGAGCGATGGGAGTCTGTGTGAGTGCCCCTCAAAGGTTCCTAGAAGGGAGATGATCTCATCTTCCAGGATATCAGAGGAACATCCACAGCAGAGTTCCAGCTGCAGATATCCCTATACACCTACCAGGTACATCTGTTGAAGTTGCTCAGGCCCTGCAGCCTTTGGAATCTCAGCCATAGAGAAGTGCCTTCTCCAAGCACTCGAACGCATTGCGGTGCTGCCAGTGGTGCTGCATGCCAGGGCCTCAACATTGGGCACCATACAGCCAATCCTCAAGACACGTGCATTGTCTGCGGGAAGGGCATCAACATTGGGGTATGGAAGGACCCTGACACAGATCCCTGTCTAGTATCTTGGTCCAATGTGCCCCCGAAATCTAGAAGAGTAACTGTGCATCATCGTGCCCAAAGGAGCTCATGATCCCCCTCAAAGCACGAGAGTGATCCAGGCAGAGACTCGGAAGTACTTTGACTTCCTCTTTGAGTCTGATTAGAAGGCTGAGTCACCAACATGGAATCAGAGGATTTGTCAGATGGCAGGTCACCTGAGCTCCCATCAGACCCTTCTCCACCTCATGAGTGGTGCAGGTCCCCTCCTGAGGACATGACTTTCTAAGAGTTTGTAAGGGATTTAGCCATGGCCATTACATTTTCTTTGGAGACTGAGGATGAGCTCAGAGCAGAAGAGTTGGAGATCCTACAGTACTCCTCAGCTCCTAAGGATGTGCTGACAGTGTCCATGCACAGCATCCTGCAGGAGGGTACAGATGAGAATGTGAGAGTATCCCCTCACTGTACCTCTGGTTAGTTAGAAAGTTTGACTCCATGTGCAGAGTTTAGAAGGTTCCCGGATTCGAGAAGCCTCAGCTTTCGCACCATTCCTTGGTGGTCAAATCCACCCTAAAGAGAATCAAGAGTACCAAGACTCATTCCTCAGCTTCCCTAGGGAGGGAGGCTAGGACATTGGACTCTTCAGAGAGATGATGTTTCCAGAGTTCCATTCTTGTTGCCCGCATAGCCTCTTATCAGCTCTACATGAGCGTGTTTTTGAGGGACACCATGTGCAGCTTGGCTGATCTAGCCCAGTTTGTCCCTCCAGGGAAATTGGACCAGTATTATTCCTTTGTGGCCCACAGCAAGGACTGATCGAAGTTCAAGGTCCAAGCAACCTATGATATCTTCAAGACTGTGTCCAGGAATGCTGCCATTGGTATGAGCACGCAGAAACTCACTTGGATACAATCCTCAGAACTGGAAGAATTGGTGCAAGACAAGCTGGTGGGTGTCCCGTGCCATGGAGAGAATCTCTTTGGAAAACAGGTTGAAGAGAAAGCTGGCCATATCGAAAAGCAATATATTTATTTAGCAACTTTTTATACTGCTGTATCTACCACTCACAGTGGTGTACAGGGGAACAGATAGAACAAGTAACTTTGCATAGAACATAGGTAACAACAAATAACACATAACAAGGTGAGGATAACTATTTACAATGCACAGCGTAGGGGTAGAATGCTATCATGGTCATGAAGGGGTGGCTAGACAGTTAAGAGTTGGTCCAAAGTGCTCCAGGAAGAGGAGGGTTTTTAGCTTACGATGGAATTCAGTTAGGTCTGTGAGTGCTCGTATTTCAGGGGTGAGGGAGTTCCAGATGGTGGGCCCATAGAAGAAGGCTCTGCTGGTGGTGGTATAGTTAGTGTGGATGAAAGCACTTTGAAATGACAGAAGGTTACCAGGCTTTATAGGTGCACATCTGAACATGCTTCCTCTTGTAGGAGGTACCAAGGGGGAAATCAAAAGAAGGCCTACTATCCTTGCAGGCGTAGGTACTTTCCTGGGCCCCAGACCTCCCAGCCCAAGCAGGCCCCTTGCCAGCAGCAACAACTTGAGAAGCCCCAAAAGGCACAGCCAGCTCCTCAGCCAAAACCTGTAATGGGGTTTTCACTGGTTCCTGCGGAACATAGCCAATCTTCCAGTGACCGCCATAAATAACCTCTTAGGTTGGGAGAAGGCTGTCAAAGATGGCCTCTTGTAACCTCAGACTCATGGATTCTGCAGATCATCGAAAGTGGTTATCAATTACATTTATTGGAGTTACCACCAAATTGCTCTCCCGAGGATGCATATCTTGACCCTCTGCACCAGGAACTGCTTCAGAGAGAAATCACCACCTTGTCAGATCTCACGATCAAGCTTATAACACCAGAGCAAAGAGGTTGGGGGTTTTATTTTAGGTACTTCCTGATCTCCATGAAAATGGGGGAATGCCACCCCATCCTAGATCTAAGAGATCTGAGCCTATACTTGGTGAGAGAAAAGTTTAGAATGATTTCTCTGGGCACCCTGCTTCTTTACTTTCAAAAAGGAGATTGACTATGCTCCCTCAAGGATGCCTACACCCACATACTGATACATCCCGCTCACAGGAAGTATCTCAGATTTGTTTTTGGAGACACCACTTCCAGTACAGTGTGTTGCCATTTGGCCTAGTCTCAGTACCTCACATCTTCACAAAGTGCCTCGTGGTAATAACTGCTTACCCTCAGGACATTGGTAGTGTTTGTCTTCCCCCAGCTGATGATTGTCTGATTAAGAGTGCCACTCTGGAGGGAGTAAAAGAATTAACATGATTGACCATTTGGGTGTTGTAACTACTAGGGTTCATGGTAAATTCCACCTTCAGCCCACCCAGCATTTGGAATTCATTGGAGCCCTGCTCAACATGACTGAAGTGAGAAACGTCCTTCTGCATGACAGACTTCACAAATTGACAGCACTGATGTGGGATACTCAAGTGAGTCAGCAGGTAACCGCTCACAAGATATTGACTGTACTAGGCCACGTGGTCTCTACAGTGCATGTCGTACTCTTGGCACACCTCCAGATGAGGCAAGCTCAATGGACTCAATAGACCCAGGCCACTGGTTGACTCAAGGATCATCTGTGTGTCACTGCCCCTCTTGTTCAGTCATTGCACTGGTGGACAGTCCATCACAATTTGCTCAAGGGGTTCCTTTCCAAGTTGCCCCACCCCAAATGTTTCTGATGACAGACGCATCCAAGCTATGGTGGGGAGCTCATCTCAATGGGTTGCACACCTAGGACAATTGGTCCATCTGAAAGAATCTCCATCAGATCAATTTCTTGGAATTAAGAGCAGTGGTGAATACTCCAAGGACTTTTTGAGACTGACTGGCCAACCAACTTGTTCTGATTCAGACAGACAATCAGGTCACCATGTTCTACATCAACAAGCCAGGGAGGGACAGGTTCGTACCTCCTGGTTGGGAAGCAGTCAGGTTGTAGCAGTTCGCCATCACGCATGGGATGGACTTGAGAGCCGCGTATTTGCCAGGTGAGCATAACAGTTTGGCAGACAGACTGAGTCGAGGCTTCCAGCCACACGAGTGGACATTGTACAGGGAGGTTGTGATTTGCATCTTTTGGGAGTGGAGCACCCCCTCAATAGATCTGTTTGCCACACCACGGAATATTCGGGTGGATCAGTTCTGCTCCATAATGGGATCACACAGCAGACTAGCATTGGATGTTTTCCTCCTTCACTGGAGGTTGGGGCTCCTGTACACTTATCTTCAGATATCTTTCATTGGAAAGACCCTATTGAAGCTCCAAACAGACGATGGCACGATGATTCTCATCGCTCCCTGCCATCCCAGACATCCGTGGTTTCCTCTCCTGCTACATCTCTCCAGTGAGGAACCATTACACCTTGGTCATTGCACCCAATCTCATAACACAGGAAGATGGGGCAATGTTGCACCCCAACATCTGGTCCTTGGCCCTCCCGGCATGGATGTTGAGAGGCTATTGTTTGAGCTCGACCTGGCGGACGGAGTAATCAAAGTCCTTTTGGCCTTCAGGAGGGCCAAATGGAAGAGGTTTGCTGTCTGGTATGAGGGCCAGGCCTTACAGTAGATCCTTTCATCTGTTCCACCTAAAAACTGCTTGAATATCTTCTGCACATCTCAGTCCTGACTCAAGTCCAACTCTGACAGAGTCCACCTCAGTGCAATTGGAGCTTATCGAGGTGTGGAAGGAAAGTCCATCTCGGTACAGCCTTTAGTTCTTCGCCTCATGCGGGACTTGCTTTTCTTGAAGCCTCCCTATAAGCCTTCCACATTGTCTTGGGACCTCAGTGTGGTTCTTCACAGTGCATGAAAGCTCCCTTTGAGCTGCTCAGTTCCTGACCTTTGACGTTCTTGACGTGGAAGGTATTATTTCTGGTGGTGGTCACTTCAGCACGCAGAGTGAGTGAGCTTCAAGCTCTAGAAGTTCATCTGCCTTACACCAGATTTCACCATAATAGAGTGGTCCTTCATACTCATCCTAAATTCATTCCAAAAGTGATATCAGATTTCCACGTTAATCAGTCGTTCTTCCAACATTTTTCCTCAGATCTTGTGTACACAAAGTTGCACATGCTGGACTGCAAGCGATCCTTAGCCTTCTACTTGGAGTGGACACAAGCCCATAGAAAGTCCATCCAACTTTTTGTTTTGTTTGACCCCAGGGACTGCCATTTCCAAACACACTTTCAAGTTGGCTAGCAGACTGCATATCTTTTGCTTACGCCTAGACAGGGCTAAGCCTTGATGGTCATGTCACTGTTCATAATATCAGAGCTATGGCTGCGTCGGTGGCCAATTTGCACCCAGTCTCCATGGAAGAGATTTGCAGGGCTGCAAAGTGGTCTTCAGTCCATACATTTACATCTCACTACTGCCTGGATAGGCATTCCCGACGCAACAGCAACTTTGGCCAATCTGTACTCCGGAATTTGTTTGGGAAATAGAATCCAACTCCATCTTCCCTAGGCCCGTTCTAGACTATCCAGGCTACATAAAAATAAAAAGGGAAGAGAGAATCACTGCTTTTGTACAGAGTTAGTCTCTTGACCATTAAGGCCTGTTGCCATGCCACAGTTTAGTATTACCCCTGTTAGGCTTCTAGGTGGCTTCCTCTTTTTTCGGTAGCCTGTAGCTAGAGAGTTCTGTATGTGTGGACTCATTTCTGCCTATCTACAGAGAAAAGGTAGTTACTCGCCTGTAGCAGGTGTTCTCTGTAGACAGCAGGAATAAGTCTTCACAATCCTTCCACCTCCCCAAGCAGTTGTCTTCTGCTACAGCTATGTCGTCAGACTGATCTAAGATAGCATCACGGTGGCAGCCGAGAAGGAAGCATGCAGGCATGGTGTAGCCTCCTAAAAGTTTCCAATAGAAGCTGGGGAGCGTTCCCACATGGGGCTCTGTCAGACACCACCCGTGCATGAGGACTTATTCCTGCTGTTCACAGAGAACACTTGCTACATGTGAGTAACTACCTTTTCTAATTTTTCATATACTTTGGTATATTTCACTACAAAATATCTTTCTTATTCCCTTTATTTTTTTCACAGCTTTTTAAATTTGTTAGCTTTAACAGGACCATGAGCCAGTTATCTACCACTATGTCTCGCTGTGCCAAAGACATCATGGGCTTCGCCATTATGTTTTTCATTGTATTTCTGGCATATGCACAGCTGGCTTACCTTGTTTTTGGCACACAAGTTGATGATTTCAGCACTTTCCAGGACAGCATGTAAGTATCATTAATTGAATGAGGCTGCTGTACACGTTTAGTCCCTTTGCATGTGATTATCATTGTAGTAAGATGTCTCAATGCCACAGAGCTCAAAGTCTTGTGGCAGAAACCATTTTTATGAAAACCAATTACATATTACATAAGTTGGCAGGATTTCTGGCAGTTGTGCAAATATCCCTAAAGAAGGAATAACCACAACACTTTTTTTTTCTGTACCTGATGTACAAGCTTTATTTTATAAACTTGCTTTCTGTTGATGTGCCCTGCCAATTATGTATGCCTTAGTTGATTAGGTGCTGCATTCCTTTCAGAGAGAGTATATTCATTTGTTAATAAATATTTTATATACAGCTCAGGGTCAAATCATGGGCAAATCAGCTTGTGTAGGGCTCCTCTCCTCTCACCCCCCCCAAAAAAAAAAAACCTCACACACAAACTCAAGTGTTTCTTGTTCTGCATTCCTATTCTCTCTCCCACCCTCCTCCACATGACTCTTTCCCCCTCCCTCCCACCACCAGAGGGGAGCAGGCCTTATCTCTCTGCCTCTGCCAGCTTTTCTCTAAAACTTAAATGCCTGTGGCCAGTAGGTCCTGCAAGACTACAGGGTCAGTGCATTCAGACTTGAGATTGGAGACAGCAGAGAAGGAGGAAAATCCATTTAAGCCAGCGTTTTTCAACCACTGTGCCGCGGCACACTAGTGTGCCGTGAGATATTGTCTGGTGTGCCGTGGGAAAAATTCCAATTTCATCCGTAACATGTGGCCTCGGCTCACAAATTAGGGTTGCCAACCGGCCGGTTTTCAGCCGGCCTGGCCGGTTTTTCCATGGCCAGGCCGGCTGCCGGCACAGTTGTAAAACCGGCCATTGAAAAGCCGGTTTTTTGCTCAGGCCGCAAGATCGGGAGCGGCCAGAGCAAAAAACCGGCTTTTGTGCCGAAGTCCGCAGCGCAAACGCGATCGCGATTCCCTATAGCAGTGCAGCCGCTGGTTCTGCTTTGTACAGAGCAGCGGCTGCACTACACTTACATTGAAAAGTAAAGAGAAACTGTGTCAGGAGCCCTCCGATCATGCAGAGCCCGAGGAAGTGATGTCATGGGGGCGGGCTCCTCACAGGCTGTCTTTCCTTTTCAAATTAACTTTAGCTGCAATAAAGTTAATTTGAAAAGGAAAGACAGCCTGTGAGGAGCCCGCCCCCATGACATCACTTCCTCAGGCTCTGCGATGACCGGAGGGCTCCTGACACAGTTTCTCTTTACTTTTCAATGTAAGTGTAGTGCAGCCGCTGCTCTGTACAAAGCAGAAGCAGCGGCTTGGGCAGAGGGGTGTGTGTGTGTGTGTGTGTGAGTGAACCAGCAAGGGGGGGGGGGAGTGTGAGTGAACCAGCAAGGGGGGGGGGAGTGTGAGTGAACCAGCAGTGGAGGGGGGGGGGTGGTGTGAGTGAACCAGCAGTGGAGGGGGGGGGGGTGGTGTGAGTGAACCAGTAAGGGGAGGGGCGATGGTGTGAGTGAACCAGCAGGGGAGGGGGGGTAAGTGAGTGAGTGACCCAGCAGGAGGGGTGAGTAAGTGACAGGGGGATGGGTGAGTGAACCAGCAGGGGAGGGGGGTTGGTGTGAACCAGCAGGGGAGGGGGGTTGGTGTGAGTGTTTGATTCCTATTCAAGAGAATTACTTTATATATAGTCAATATAGGCACAGAGGTAAATTTTTTTAACATTTTCTAATGGTGGTGTGCCTCGTGATTTTTTTCATGAAAAAAGTGTGCCTTTGCACAAAAAAGGTTGAAAAACACTGATTTAAGCGCTAGAGAGGATGGGACTGAGAAAGGATCACAATAGAGAGCATCAAAGCACAGGATGTAGGGTGGTCACCCTACTTTTCCCTATCCTAGGGATAGTTCTCATAAAATGGTTAATTTTCACATTTCAGCAAATCTCTTAGAGCAGTAATGAAGAGCCTTTCTACCACCAAGTACCAGATTTCTGGAGTGAGCAGGTTAGTGGGTGCCAGCATTAGTGGAACTCATTCTTTTCAAGTTGGGAGTTGTGCCTTTCAAGCATTAATGAGCTTGGTTATCAAGTGCCACCTTGAGTATGAACGCACCATCACACTGCCAGCATAAATTAGGACCCCTGTGTAAGCTCATCACATTGAAGGGTTATACTGGTGAATTCATAAAGTTCACAAAAATGCTAGATCTTGGTATCAATGCAGTACTTACACATCAGCTGAACTTCTGAATTAATGATTATAGCTGTACAGAAAACTCCTGGATGTCCATTTATTGAGAGACCATTATCTTCCATTAAAATCTCTCACATACATACATTTTAGAGAAAAGCCCCGGTTAAATATTATACGTTTTCTTTCTGTCATTGAGCTTGAGGTGCTTTTGTCTGAAGTGTGCTCATCAACTAGGCTGCTTTCTACAGAGCTGTAGTACTAGTGGTGAAATGTTTGTTTTATTTTGCTGTTTTTATGGTTTCTATTTTTTTAATGTTTTTAGCTTTACTCAGTTCCGCATCATTTTGGGAGATTTCAATTTTACAGAAGTTGAAGAAGCCAATCGAATTTTGGGACCAATTTATTTCACAACTTTTGTGTTCTTTATGTTCTTCATTCTTTTGGTATGTACTTTTTAAAATTCCGAAATGCCTTTATTTTTCCCCATGTCTCCATTCTCTTGCTTTTTTGCTTATTTTCTTTGATCTCTTAGGCAGCTACTAGAGCAATGTCCAAAATCTTTTTTTTTAGCCAGTGTAGCCCCTTTTGCTGCTGCCCATTATTAACCTTAGCTATGCCCAGTGGAAAGCTAGGAATTATTGTTTTTGTTTTGGAGGGAGATGAAAGCCTTAGATTTCCCCTTCAATCCAATTAATCATGCTAAGATTTGCAGATCCATTTTCTTCTCTATGAACCTGACAGAGAGAGGAACACAACTGCAACTCTGGAGGTTGCACTGAAGTAGCGAGGCAAATGTTTTCCAGGAACAAGCAGGAAGTCAGCCCTCGCTTATGGGTGGCGTTGGCACAGACGGAGCCCGCGCAGAGCAATTCCCCAGCTTGCTTTCAAAGAAAGCCTTTGAGATTGCTACCACGCATGCGTGGTCCTCTTCCCGCCCAAGGGTGCTAACTTGCTCATTCTCTCTTTTTCCGCAGAGCCTTTCAGATGTACGTCCTCGTCCCTCGGAAAAAGTGTCTCTTTTTGGCATCCAGCCTGCTATTTTTCCAGTTGCACCGGTCCTTTACCCGTCCTTCCACTGCTTGCTCTTTCTTTCTTTGAGCAAGCGGACATCCTTTTTATAGCTTTTTTCCCTTTTGCGGGCTTCGTGCCCTTTTTTCTTCCAACCGCTGGCCGCATGGGCCTTCGACCTCACGGAGGCCTTTTTTGCCCCGAAAGCCACTGGTTTCAAAAAATGCAACAGGTGCTTCAAGAACATGTCGCTTGCAGACACCCATGACTGCTGTCTGCAGAGTCTTGGGGCCGACCATGATCCGGAGCTCTGCTCGCTCTGTTAGAAAATGTCCTCCAAGGCCCTGCTGAGTCATAATCAGAGGTCCGACGACATTTTCTGTAAGGCTGCCACGGAATCCCAGTGTTGCCCCCAGTCATCTCTCCGCTGGTGGGATCTCCTTCCTCGGCCCTATGCTCCAGGCGGCACTCCGACCAGGGATCCCCTGAAGAGGAGCGACATAAGAAGACGACGACCTCGAAGTCGATGTCTGTGGCCCCAGACAAGCGTGAGTGCTCCCGCGCTTGGTCACTCAGCCCCTGCGGCGTTCCTGAGAGTCTGATAAGGAGTGACCTTGAAAGGTACCTCGTACAGATACAGAGGCCTCCGACGCTGGTGCCCGGTCTCCTGAGGGCCGTCCCGGTGAGGACCTCCTCTACACCTGACCTAGTGACTCCAGCGTCAGCATCGCAGGGCCCAGCGCCTGTGTGGGAATTCCATATGCTGGCACTAGAGTGCAGCATTTCTATGTTCTTAGTTGCCCAGCAGACACTCATACCCATCCCAGATGGTTCACGCCGAGAGACCAAGATTCCCTCGAGAGGGATGTCAAAACCCACCCTGGAAACCCCTGGGAGCTGCGGTCCTCGTGTGGGTCCTCTGCGCTGGTCTCACTCGCCTTCCCATGCTTCGTCGGCAAGATACTCCAGGGCCTCCAGCTCGAAACAGTCCTGGGCCTCCGGACAGGGCGACCAACCCGAATGGGATGCCTCCTCTGATCTCTCGGGTTGGGAGTCAGATGGGGATACTTCCCCGGAGACCCATGCCCACTGGGACATCCCTTCGGACCCGTCCCCGCCCTCCCGCCTGGAGCACTGTTCCCTCTAATCTGTGTGCGTGTGCGCGCGCACACACCTCGCCGAGTGAGCGCACATACTTTACAACAGAGCGCACAAAAATTACGGTTCTGATTCTGATAGAAAACAACACAGAGGTCTTAAAATTTAAAAGTTGTGTATTTACGGTTTTCATAAGTTCTACAATATTTTCTAGTGCAATCAATGTGGTGTACATACTGTATTCTGACGTGTAGTCAAATTTTAAAGTATATAACTCAGAGTTAGGTGCGCACCGATGAACTCCAAGGCCTGTACCGATTTTGGCCCCCAAAAATTAACCTTCCTTCAAAAGCTGCACAGCTGATATTTTATGCGCACACAGCCTACAGAAAATTAGAAGGAACATTGGCCTGAAGACACCTCCTTCTTGGTGTTCATGAGGGATATGGCGCGTGCCCTTAACCCAGCTACCCAGGCCGAAGAAGAGCCTTGAGCTGAAAAGCTCGACATTCTGCAGTACGAGTCCCCGCCTCAGGAGTCTCTCACTGTACCAGTTCCTCCCATTCTGTCCAGGCTTCTTCTCCGCATGTGGGAAATGCCTGCCTCGGTTCCCATTGTGATTAAGTGCCTCGACGAGATGTAAGGGTCCAGCACTGCCCCGGGTTCAGGAAAACCCAGAATCCCCACACATCCATGATGGTGGAAGCAAAAGAGCCCAAAGTCTCATTCCTCAGTCCCGCCGGGCTGGGAGTCGAGAGCCCTCTACGCCCTGGAACGCAAGGCTTACCAAAAGTCCATACTTGCATGCCGTATTCAGGCTTACCAATTGTACATGGGCATGTTCTTATGCGACCTTGCCATGGAGCTCGGGAGGGTTCTCTGCAGGCCTCGAGGGCGAACCCCTCCTGAGGTCAGCCGCAGAGTGCTCAAAGTACATCTCCCACACTGCATAAGATGGATTTGAATCCTCGGCCTGTGTGGTGGCTGCCGGCATCGGGGCTCGGTGTCAGGCATGGCTCCAATCCTCAGACTTGGAGCAGTGGGTCCAGGATGTCCCTTGCCTCGGTGAGCAACTTTTTGGTAAGCCCATGGAGCACAAGGCCGCCAAGATAGAGACCTCCTCCCTTCCTCGGAAGAAGCCACAGGCCAAGAAGCCATTCTTCCTGAGGAAAGGCCTAACCTATCCATCCACTCCTGTTCTGGCCAAGGCGTCGCAGGGGAAGACCCCCCACGCCCACCAAAAGGGCCCAAAGCACAAATCCCGGCACCACCTCAACCCGTTCAGGGTTTTTCACGCCAGCAGTGTAGCCTTTTGCCACCCCCCCCCCCCCCCCAGCAAGCTTCGCAGTCGGTGGGGGGATGCCTGTCTCTCTTTGCCCCTCAGTGGGCGTCCGTCACGTCGGACACCTGGGTGGTCCGAGACGGATACCATCTCCACTTGGACAGACTTCCCCTCTTCCCAGTGGAGCCTTCTCGACTCCCTGCGCACCAGATATATCTACAGCGGGAGCTGGACAACCTCTTCGCCCAGTGGGCGGTCGAGAGGGTACCAAGGCACCTTCGGGGTCGGGACTTCTATTCTCGGTACTTCCTCATCGCAAAAAAAAAAAGGGAGGCCTACGGCCTATCATCGACTTCAGAAAGTTAAACAAGTTCTTGGTGCGGGCGAAGTTCAAAATGCTATTGCTTGGTGTCCTGCTGCCCTTCCTCCAGCAGGGTGATTGGCTATGCTCCTTGTGTCTCAGGGACGATTACGCCCACATCTGTGCTTCAAGGGGAAGGGGAACATTACCAATACAGAGTGCTCCCCTTTGGACTTGCGTCAGCCCCGTGGGTCTTCACGAAGTGCCTCTCCGCGGTCGCCACCGCCCTCAGGCAGCAAGGGTTCCCAGTCTTCCCTTATCTCGACGACTGGCTCGTCAGAGGGTCCTTGGCCGGAGACGCTTTATCGGCGGCATACCACACATTTTGCTCTTCGAAGGCCTGGGGTTCATGATCAACTACCCCAAGTCCCACTTCGAACCGGTACAGGCCTTGGAGTTCATCGGTGCGCACCTAGACGCCCAGCGAGCGACCGCTTTCCTGCCGGCAGACCAGGCGGCCCGCCATCAGGCCCTGACGGCTCAGGTCCAGAACAGCACTCGGTTCATGGCACGTACTATGCTGCGCCTTTTGGGGCACATGGCCTCTACCGTCCATGTCACCCCCCACGCCTGCATGCACATGTGGACGACCCAGTGGTGCCTCAGTGCTCAGTGGAGCTCGGCCTCTGGTCACCTCAGAGACCCCATTTGGGTCTCCCGCAACCTTCGCAGGACCTCCGCAACCTCCTCCGGGGGCTGCCCTTCCAAACCCCACAGGACAAGCTCATCCTGACGATGGACGCTTCCCTAATGGGGTGGGGAGCCCACTGTGGTGCGCTGTGCACTCAGTCAGGGGCACTGGTCACCCAAAGAGTCCCAACAGCAAATAAACTTGCTTAAGCTTTGGGTGGTCCACTGGGCCCTGAAAGCCTTTGAGGACCATCTGAAAGGGAAGTCAGTACTCTTGCAGACCGACAACCGAGTAGCGATGTTTTACATCAACAAGGAGGTGGTCCTCCTTTGCCTTGCATCGGGGGATGACCCTATGGGCGATCTCTCTTCCAGGCCAGGAGAATGTCCTTGCGGACAAGCTCAGCAGGATCCTCTGCCCTCACAAGGGGTGCCTGGACCCAGAGGTTGCCAGCCTCTTGTTCCATTGGTGGGGGACCCTGACCGTGGACCTGTTTACCAGCCTGATGAATGCGCAGCTTCCCCGCTTGTGCGGTCCAATTCTGCACCCGAGCAGGGAGGCCCCAGATGCGTTCCTCTTGAGTTGGATCTCCAGTTTTCTTTACGCGTTCCCTCCCACTCCTCTCATCGTGAGAACCCTTCACAAGGTTCAGCGGGATCAGGCGTCGGTGATCCTCGTCGCTCCTTCGTGGCTACGACAGCCGTGGTTCCTGCTTCTCCGGCTCTCGTCCAAGGCCCCAGTTCCCATGGGCTGTGCCTCAGGTGTGCTTACGCAGGAGGAGGGTCGGGTGCTCCACCCGAACCTGGTCTCATTATCCCTCACAGCCTGGTGGCTCAACAGGTATCCTTAGCCACTCTGGATCTTTTGGTGAAGGTCGAGAAGGAACCTTCTCATGTCGAGGAAGGACTTGACCAGACAGGTGTATGCCTTCAAATGGTGGCGCTTTTCGATCTGGTGCTACCCGATGGGTCCTCCAGTATCTCCTTCACCTCTCGAAGGAAGGGCTGAAGTTGAACTCTGTCAGAGTGCACCTGAGTGCCATCTCAGCAAATCACCTCCCCATCGAGGGTAAACCCCTTTCCGAGCAGCTCCTGGTCTCCCGCTTTATGCGGGGTCTCTTGCTTTCTCGACCTTCCATCTGGCCTCCCCCGGCGGAGTGGGACCTGAACATAGTGCTTATACAGCTTATATGTCCACCTTTCGAGCTGATGGTGATGTGCTCACTTCGGCACCTATCCTGGAAGGTGATCTTCCTGGTGGCTTTGACCTCAGCCCATCGAGTCAGTGACCTTCAGGCTCTCATGACTGATACTCCTTACACCAGGTTCTATAGGAACAGAGTGGTCCTCCGTACCCACCCCATGTTCCTGTCGAAGGTGGTATCTGATTTCCATATCAGTCAGGAGGTAGTCTTTCCGACCTTCTTCCCGGGACCCCATGCCGACTGGTCATTGGCGGTTATGCATACACTTGACTGCAAGAGGGTTCTTGCCTTCTATCTACAGCGCACCCAGCCTCATTGCAAGTCTGCCCAGCTGTTTGTGTCCTACGGTCCCAATCGCTTGGGGCAGGCAGTCACAAAACGCATGCTCTCCATCTGGGTGGCGGATGCCCTGCTGGATGGAAGGGTCACCGCCCACGATGTCCGAGCCAAGGCAGCCTCGTTGGCTTTGCTGTTCTCCATGACTCTGGCAGACATCTACCGGGCTGCGACCTGGGCTTCGGTGAATACATTCGCTTCCCATTACTGCCTGGAGAGGGAGTCCTGCCGGGACAGCGCCTTTGGCCAGGCTGTACTCCGTAATATGTTCGGGGTATAAGTAACTCCTGCCCTCCAACCCTTCTTGACGTCTACCGAGGGTTTTGCCCCAGGGACCCAAGGACTCGGGCTCCTTTGGGCATCGGCTTCTGCCTATGACCTCGCAGAGGCATTTTTTGGTTACAGGTTTGGTAGCCTAGCCTGTAGCTGGGGAGTCCCATAAGTGAGGACTGACTTCCTGCTTGTTCCTGGAGAAAGCGTAGTTACCTGTAACAGGTGTTCTCCAGGGACAGCAGGAATCAGTCTTCACTACCCTCCCACCTCCCCTGATGAGTTGCTAGATTTTTGTCCTCCTCTTGCCATCTGCTTGGTAGAGCTCTCGTGCAGAGCAATTCCCCAGCTTTCAAAGGGATTGCATCACGCATGCGCAGTCCCCTTCCCGCCCAAAGGTGCCATCTTGCTCAGTATCCCTTTTTCCGCGGAACCCAATGAACGTAGTCCAACTTCCCTCGCAGATAAAGTGCGTCAAAACTACTGAAGATTCTCTTCTTCGGCCCAATTCGACGCCGGTTCCCCTTTCCGCCTCGGTTCGGTACATCGAGTCCGGTCACTATTTTTCGTTTTTTGCTCTTAGTGGCTAGCGTTCGCGCTCTTTTTTTCTTTTTTGACTGGCAGCCCGGTCATTTGACCTCGTAGGGGCCCTTTTTCCCCCAATGGCTGCCAGCGGGTTTAAAAAGTGTGATCAGTGTAAAAGATTAATGTCTCTCACTGACACACACGACTGCTATATCCGTTGCCTCGGGCCCGACCATGACCCGAAGGTCTGTGACCCATGTGGCAAGATGTCTTCCAAGGCACTTAGAAGTAGGCAGCAGCAGCGTGAAAGGATTTTCTCCGAGTCCGCATCCACCCGGGTCTGGACCTCTTCAGAAGCCTCAATGTCTCGGGAGCTATCTGACTCCTAGCATCGTCGGGGGTCTTCTGAGCGGGGGTCTCCCTCACGGGAACACCGGAGGAAGAAGAAACCTGTGAGTGCGGCATCGTTGGATGCCTCTGATCGCCCTGGATCCTCGTGGACCAGGTCGCGGAGTCCTGACCGCCGCCCCGGGTCCTCGGAGTCGGAGCGGTCTGCAAAGGTTCCTCGCACAGAGCCGGAGATGCCGAGAAAGGTAACTGCTGTTGTCCTCGTTGACTCTCCTCCGAGAGAACCGGCGTCGGGACCCGACCTGGAGGCTGCAGAGTCTTCTGAGCTCGGTCTCAGGTTGGCGGCCCTGGAACGCAGCATGTCTGCCTTCATGGAGCAGCAGCGGGCGCTGATGGCCGGTCTCACCGGTCCATCCGCCCTGACCACCAGGACCTCGACATCCAAGTCGACCCCGGAGGCCGATCCGATCCTCAAGACTCTTCGGACTCGGGTCGATCCTCGGCCGAGGTCTCCCTCGACCTCCCGTTTGGGACTGAGGTCGTCGACACCGGTGCCCTCGGCGTTGGGGCGGTCGAGACTGAAGCCCTCACGGCCGGAGCCCATCGATTCCTCCTCGAAGGACTCGGCATGGGAAACAGAAGATGAGGAGTCCCCAGACACCCACCGGACCCAGTATGTCCCACCGGGTTCTGAGCCTGGTGAAGGTCCCCCCCCCCGAGGATACCCGGTTCTCGGACTTCATCAGGGACATGGCCAAGGCTTTGGCATTCCCAATGGACTCCGAGGAGGAGCCTCAAGCCGAGGAGCTCGAAGCCCTCCAGTATGACTTACCCCCCTCAGGAAGCCCTTACGGTACCAGTTCCTCCGATGTTGGAACGGCTGATGCTCCGCATGTGGGAGTCACATGCCTCAATGCCAGTTCTCAGCAAACAGGTCGATTCCATCTATTGAGTCCACAAGAGCCCTGGGTTCCAGAAAGCACAGCTGCCGCACAACTCCATGGTTGTGGAATTGGCCATGCACAGGCTCAAGAGCCGAAAAAGCACTTCTCGGTGCCTCCTGGCAGGGAAGCCCGGAACCTGGACGCCCTCGGCAGAAAGTGCTACCAGGGCTCGATGCTGTCATGCCGAGTCCAAACATACCAGCTGTACATGGGCATGTACTTGCGGGACCTGGCAAAGGAGATTGCCGGGTTCTCAGCTGGCCTCTCCGAGGAACTCTTGCAGCGCTTCAAGAACTTATCCATGGGGATTTGGGACTGCTCAAAGTTTATCTCTCGAGCAGCCTATGACGGCTTTAAGGCCTCGGCCTGAGTAGCCGCAGCCAACATTGGTGCCCACCGCCAGGCGTGGCTAATGTCGTCGGACCTGGCGCCATGGGTTCAGGACAAGTTTTTCGATGTCCCTTGCTGGGGTGACAGCCTCTTTGGCAAACCCATGATTGAGAAGGTTGCTGAAATCGAGTCCGAGTACTTGACCAGGACAAGACTATCCAAGAAGACTTCTGCCCCTTCTAAGAAGAAGGGCTCAGGTAAAAAGCCCTTTTTCCAGAGGAAGGGTGCTGCTTACTGCAACTACCTCACTCAGCAGGCCTCCCCAGCTCGCCCACAGGGGCAGCAGGCCAAGGGACAGAGGCATGTCCTGCGTAAGCAGAAGACCCCCAAGCCTCTGGCCTGGGCTCCAACCCAGCCGGGAGGGGGTTTTTGACTGTCAAAGCATAGTCTCTCTCCAACCAGGGGTGAGGTCCTGCACTAAGGCTGAGCCTGTACGCCCACAGGTGGCCATCAATCACCACAGATACCTGGGTCCTTCAAATAGTCCTTCAGGTCTAAGGAGCATAGCCAATCTCACTGGTGGAGGTAAGGCAGCAATATTCCAAGGGAAAGCATTTTGAACTTTTCCCTCACCAGGAACTTGTTTAAGTTTCGCAGGTCGAGGATGGGTCTGAGGCCTCCTGTTCTCTTTGGTATCAGAAAATACCTGGAATAGAAGTCTTGTCCCTGCAGGTGGTGGGGCACCGGTTTCACCGCCTGATCCTCTAGAAGATCGACCAACTCCTGCAAGAGGAGGGGTCCCTATGTAGAGGGGGCCTGAGAGGCTCTCCTGGAAAGAAGGAGGGAGGTACCCAGTTGAAGTAGAGCAAATAGTCTAAACCCTTTCGCTTGCCTTGTACCAGTGGTGCTGCAGTACCTGCTTCACCTCTCAGAATTAGGTCTTAAGTCTAACTCTGTCAGGGTCCACCTGAGTGCTTTGTCAGCGCACCACTCTCCAGTAGGACAAACTCTTTCGGCTCACCCCTTGGTGTCCAGATTCCTTAGAGGTCTACTTCTACTAAAACCCCCAGTTCGGCCCCCTGCAACCTTGTGGGATTTGAGTGTGGTCTTGGAGCAGCTTACTCGCCCACCTTTTGAGCCGATGTCTACTTGCTATCTGTGCTTCCTCTCCTGGAAGGTGCTCTTCCTGGTGGCTCTCACATCTGCCAGACGAGTGAGTGAGCTGCAAGCTCTCGTTTCTGATAGACCGTACACACGGTTTTATAGAAACAGGGTGGTCCTTCGCACCCACCCCAAGTTCCTTCCGAAAGTGGTCTCTTCTTTCCACCTCAACCAAGAGGTGGTTCTTCCAACCTTCTTTTCCAGACCGCATGCCAGCCGGGCAGAGGCGGTCCTGCATACCCTCGATTGTAAGAGGGCGATAGCCTTCTACCTGGAGCATACACGGGGACATCGAAGGGCTACTCAGCTCTTCATCTCTTATGACCCCAGTAGGCTGGGGCTACCTGTCTCCAAGCACACATTGTCCACCTGGGTGGCAGACTGCATTTCCTGGGCATACAGGGCGGCCGACCTCCCCTTGCAGGGTTGAATCAGAGCCCACCGTGTCAGGGCTAAGGCCGCATCAGTGGCTCACTTCCGCTCTGTTCCGCTGGCAGACACCTGCCGGGCAGCCACCTGGTCTTCGGGCCAGACTTTTGCAGTTCATTGCTACTTGGATAGGGAGTCCTGACGAGACAGTGCTTTCGGCCAGGCGGTACTCTGAAACTTATTTGAGGTATAGGCAACTCCTACCCTCTGGCCCTTTGGTGTCAGGCTACCGGCGGTATTGAGTTCTCTGCTGAATTCCTATCACAGCTGCTGCGGCTCTTCTAGAGGGAGACATTTTTCAGCTATGGGTTCTCGGTAGCCTATAGCTAGGGAATCCCATATGTGAGGACTGACTTCCTGCTTGTTCCTGGAGAAAGCGTAGTTACTCACCTGTAACAGGTGTTCTCCAGTGACAGCAGAAATCAGTCCTCACGACCCTCCCTCCTCCCCTGGAGTTGCAGTCCTATTACTTTTGGTTCATTTTGCCATCTCTTTAGCTATGTCATTTGACTGAGCAAGATGGCACCCTTGGGCAGGAAGGGGACCATGCATGCGTGATGCAATCCCAAAGGCTTTCTTTGAAAGCTAGGGAATTGCTCCACACGAGGGCTCCGTCGGCGCCGACGTCACCCATATGTGAGGACTGATTCCTGCTGTCCCTGGAGAACACCTGTTACAGGTGAGTGAGTACGCTTAAAGGGCATAAAGTTTACATAGAAAAAAATTACATTAAAAACATTTTCCCTGGGGACAGGGAAATATCTGCGTACCTGGATGTAGCTCGCCTTGAACTACCGTTCAAAATGTGTAAGGAAAATATTAATAATAAATTAATAAATAAATGTCATAAAAGAAAAGAGACAAGATAAAGAGCAAAGGAGAAGAGGGGTGGAGGAGGAAGGGAAGAGAGAGAAGAATTTTTCTTGCTGTCAGTAGCCACAAAAGCTCAAGCCTGGGTAGAACATTTCATAAAAAGTGCTAGACAAGCTAACTCCACTGACTGAGCAGACTAGGAAAAAACAGCCTAGTAAGCCCTGTTTCAGTACTGACTTATATAATGCTGCAACTAGTTCATCGTGCTGAGTATCAATGTAGAAAAATCTTCCTGAAACCTGTATCTTCTCACCTGTAAACAACTTTAGGCCAATTTATTTTTTACAAATGGTCCAACATGTGAAAAAAAGCTTACTTTAATATGTAGATTCACTCACAGGAAAATTTCAGGTTGTAGACTCAGGTCTGTGCCTTCAAGACCCTTCTTCAGCTGTCTACTGTCATGACTGTTGATCAGTTTGCCTTTTTTGGTTAACAAAATTGCCGTTGCTTGAAAGACTAATCTCTTCCCATTCTTACTAATATTATGTCAACATGCCATCTTTTTATCCACTGTTCACATAGGACAAAGCTCTTTATCCAGCGTTATTTTATCTCTTTTCTGCCTTAGAAAAGTTACACCTGAAACCAGTGGGTAGGAATATTACCATATAAGCAAAGAACCCTGAAGCATCTCATTAAGATAAACTGGACTTCACTTCACTAGCCCCCATTCTTATGGGCCTAATACATTTCAGCTTGGTTCAACTTCATTCCACCAGAATGGAAACAATCAGTTGCTTTACGTATTCTGAAATTTAAAAAAAAATCTTCACACCATAATTCAAATTTTCCACTTCATTCCCACTAATCCAGTGGGAAAACCACTATATATAAGAACAGACATTCACTGCATAATCACTTCACTCTGAAGAAAACTACAGCATGATGGCTGAAACAATTCCACTTATTAAGATGCAGCATAACCCAGAAAACAACAAAGATCATCCTAAGAGAATGGTTATTTAATCTGTCCAGTTTCCTTCCTGTTAGAATACCATAGCCTTCATTTGATCTCTAGCTTTTACCATCACTTCCATCACTAGGAATCCTCTGTGCTTATTTGTATTGGCTTATATTCTATTACTGTTTTGTTGCCTCCACCAGGAAACTTTTTCAAAACTAGCTCATGGACTACAACATTCATTTGATAGATTTGTTCTCTGGGAACAAGCAGGAAGTAGTCCTCACATATGGGTGACGTTGGCACAGACGGAGCCCTCACAGAAGCATCCCCCCAGCTTACAAAGAAAGCCTTTGGGAGATGCCACCAAGCATGTGTGTTCCCCTTCCCACCCAAAGTCTCCTTTTTTCTGCGGAGCCTTTCAGACATCTGTCTGGCTTATCCCCAGAAAAAGTTGATTTTTCTCTCTAAGTTTCATACTCGCCTCTGGTATTGCACCGGTACTCTTATTACTACTAACCTCGTTACCTCTGCGTCGAGTTCGGTGTATTTTTCTAGTTTTTCATTCTTTTCCTTTCCTAGCGTCTTCGCACCTTTTTTCTCCCACTGGCAGCCCGGAGAGTCTTCGACCTCACAGGGGTACTTTTTTCCTCCATGGCTACCAGTGGCTTTAAGAAGTGTGATTGGTACTCTGAAATTATGTCTTTGACCAACACACACAACGGCTGTCTCAGCTGCCTTGGCCCAGACCACGACCTGGCAGCCTGCGGTTCTGCAAGAGGATGACCAGTAAGGTCCTCAGAGCCGCCAGCAGCAGCACAATAAGTTTTTTCCCCGAGTCCCCAGTGCCTTCGAAGGCCAGGGCCTCGTCTGAGGCCCCGACATCTTGGTCGGAGCCTTCTGAACCAGAGCCTCGTCATGGGTCCTCAGAAAGGGAGTCTTCCTCAAGGGAACCCAGGAAGAAGAAGAAACCCTCGAAGGCGGCATCCTTGGACCGTTCCGACCGGCCGGGTGCTCCCTGGGCGCAGTCCGAAACGTTTGTCCGAGGCGTCTGAGAAGGAGCAGCCTGCGAAGGTCCCCCAGAAGGATCCAACTACAGACCGGCCTCCGTCACCAGACACTATCATCAAGGATTCCCCTTCAGGGGAGGTGGCGTTGGGCCCCTTGGTGCCCGTGCCAAAGGCTGCGGAGCCTTCTGGTCTGGAGTCCAGAATGGCGGCCCTGGAGCACAGTTTGTCTGCCTTCATGGACCAGTAGCAGGCGCTGTTGTCTGGCACGACCGGTTCATCTGTCCCGGCCACCAGGCCCTCGACATCCAAGATGTCCCTGGAGGCCGAGTTTGCGAACCGAGGCCCGCTGAATGGGGCCGCAGTCATCCCCAGCAAGTTTGCTGGGCACCAGCCGCAGGGCTTCAGGGGCCCTGAGGCCTGCAGAGCAGCCCTTCTAAAAGTCCTCGACAGACTACTCAGAATGGGGAGACGGAGGACGAGGAGTAGTCCCCCGTTACCCATCACCACCACGATGTCCCATCTGACTCCTGTCTCGGAGCCTCGATGGCAGTCCCTGCCCAAGGATATGGGCTTCCTTGATTTTATCAAGAACATGTCTAAGACCCTGGCATTCCTGACCGAGTCGGAGGAGGACGCTCTGACAGATGAATTGGAAATCCTACTGTACGAGGCCCCTCCGCGGGAATCGCTCATGGTGCCCATCTCTCCTATCCTGAAACCGCTGATACTTGGAATGTGGGAAACACCGGCTTCGGTTCTGGTGGTGAACTAATGGCTCGACTCGATGTATCAGACTCGACTCGATGTAACAGACCCCACACGTGAAGGGGCCATACTGGACTTGGTGCTTACCAATGGTAAAAGTGTTTCTGATGTTGTAGTGGGAGATCATTTTGCATCCAGTGATCACCAGATGGTGTGGTTCAGTATTAGGACTAGGGCTGTTAGAATCCATTCAAAGGTGAGGATTTTAGACTTTAGGAAGACTAACTTTGCGAAGATGGGCCAATACCTCAGGGAGTCGTTAGTGGGATGGGAACAGCTGGGGGATGTAGAAAAACAGTGGGCAAAACTGAAAGGGAATATTTAAAGGGCAACCAACCTTTTTGTTAAAATGGTAAATAAAGACAAAAGGAAAAGGAGACCGCTATGGTTTTCGAAAGAAGTAGCTGAAAAAGTGAAGAAAAAGAGGGAGGCCTTCATGAAATACAAGAGATCACAGAGAGAGGAAGACAGGCATCTGTATTTGGAAAAACTTAGAGAAGCTAGCAAAGTAGTCAAGAAGGCAAAGATTCAAAAGGAGGAGGAAATAGCCAATGCAATAAAATGGGGGGATAAGACATTTTTCAGATATATTAGTGAGAAGAGGAAGGGCAAAAGTGGTATTGTCAGACTCAAGGGTGCAGGGGAGGAATATGTAGAAGCTGATAAGGATAAAGCGGAATTGCTTAACAAATATTTTTGTTCTGTGTTCACAGATGAAGAACCAGGAGCAGGACCTCAGAAAACACCCACAAATAGGAACAGAAGTGAGGGACATCTTGAACAATTTTCAGAAGACTGTGTTTGTGAGAAACTAGCTCAACTTATCCACCTCATCAAGTAGACGGGACCAGATGGGATACACCCTAGAATACTGAGGGAACTTGGGGACGTTCTAGCAACTCCACTGACTGACCTTTTCAATGCCTCGGAGTCGGGAGTGGTGCCGAAGGACTGGAGAGAGGCTCATGTGCTGCCTTTACACAAAAGCGGAAGTAAGGATGTGGTTGAAAACTACAGGCCGGTTAGTTTAACTTTGGTGGTGAGTAAATTATTGGAAATGCTCTAAAGGTAAAAAGGGGACTGTTGTAGTTGTTGATATGGAAGGACAGACTAGATAGGCCATGTGGTCTTTTTCTGTCATCATATTTCTGTTTCTATCGAGTCTGCTGGAGCTCGGGCTTCCAGAAGTCACAGATGCCGCATAACTCCATGGTGGTGGAGTCGGCCATGCTTTGGCTGAAAAGCCAGAAGACGCACTCCTCGATGCCCCCCCCCCCCCCACCCTGGCAGGGAGGCCCACACCCTGGATGCCCTCGGCAGAAAGTGCTACCAGGGCTCAATGCTCTTTGGCTGCATTCAGGCCTACCAGCTGTACATGGACATGTACCTGAGACCTGGCGAAGGAACTCCCTGGGTTCTCAGCTGGTCTCTCCGAGGAACCCTTACAGCGGTTCAAGAACCTGGCCAAAGCAGTCCATGAATACTCCAAATTCATGTCTCGAGCAGCTTATGACTGGTTTGAGTCAGAGGCTTGAGTAACATATAGTAACATAGTAAGTGACGGCAGATAAAGACCAGCATGGTCCATCTAGTCTGCCCAGCAAGATGGCAAGGGTAGGTGCACCTGTTGCTCTGTGCAGGCCACCCCTCCCCATGTTTTTGTTTCTGTTTAGGGGTGAACCCACCACTCCATGTAGGACACCCTTATTTGTTCAGATGCTAGATAGTTCAGAAGTTAGATGGTACTGTTTATTTTGCTTTTATCCTGTTGCTGTAAAGGGATCCACTGTGTTTGTCCCATGCCGTTTTGAATTCCATCACCGTGTTTGCCCTCACCACTTCCATCGGGAGGGCATTCCAAGCATCCACCACCCTTTCAGTGAAGAAATATTTCCTGACATTGCCTTTCAATTTACCACCTTGCAGCTTCATGTTATGCCCTCTAGTTTTACAGCTTCCCCGTCTTTGGAAGAGGTTTGTTTGTTCATCATTTCTCTTTAAGTATTTAAAGGTCTGAATCATATCTCCCCTGTCCCTCCTCTCCTCCAAAGTGTACATATTTAGGTCTTCAAGTCTCTCCTCATAAGGCTTCTGACGCAGGCTCCAAATCATTTTGGTCGCCTTTCTCTGAACAGTTTCCAGTCTTTTTACATCTTTTGCAAGATATGGCCTCCAAAACTGAACACAGTATTCCAAGTGAGGCCTCACCAGTGACTTGTACAGTGGCATAAGTACCTCTTCCTTTCTGCTGGTAATCCCTCTTTGAATGCAGCCCAACATCCTCCTGGCTTTTGCCACCGCCTTGTCGCAGGCCTGGCTACAGTCATCCAACCTCGACCAGTGGGTTCAGGACAAATTGGTCGATGTCCCCTGCCAAGGAGAGAACATCTTTGCAAACCTGACAAGGCTGCCGAGCTGGAGACAGAGTTCATGACGAGGACCAGGCTCTCCAAAAACACCGCTGTCCCTCCCCGACGGAAGGTCTTGGGTAAAAAGTTATTTTACCCAAGGAAGGGAGCTGCTTACATAAACTACCCACCTTATCAGGCCTCCCCAGCTCTCCAACAGGGTCAGCAGGACATGGGCATGGTTTGTGTAAGCAGAAGGCACCAAAACACAAGGCACATGGTCCAGCCCGGCCAGTGGGGAGTTTTTGACTCCTTGAGCATAACCTATCTACTCCAAAGAGATCAGCTGCCCACAGGGAGACGTCTGGCCTTCTGTGCCCAGAGGTTGATGTCTATCACCACCAATTCCTGGGTACTTCGAGTAGTCAGGGAGGGTTACCTCCTCCACCTGACTCAGACACCTTATTTACCAGGAGAGCCCCTCAGATTTCCCCTCCACTGGGACCACCTTCTGAAGGAGTTGGCAGGTCTTCCCAAGGACAAAGCAGTGGAACCAGTGCCCCACCATCTCAATGGCAAGGGGTTCTACTCCAGGTACTTCCTCTTGCCAAAAAGGACAGGGGGCCTAAGGCCCATCCTCGACCTGCGCAGTCTCAACAAATTTCTGGTGAGGGTGCAGTTCAAGATGCTCTCCCTTGGAATATTGCTGCCGTACCTCCAGCAGGGAGACTGGCTATGCTCCTTAAACCTCAAGGATGCTTATACCTACATCCTGACCCAACCACAGGCAGTACCTGCGGTTCATAATGGGGAGCAGGCATGTTAGGTACTGGGTACTCCCCTTCGGCCTAGCTTCTTCCCGAGAGTTTTCACAAAATGCCTGGTGGTCGTGGCCGCCTTCTTCTGGCTCTAGGGGGTCTTCGTCTTTCCCTACCTGGACGACTGGCTCATAAACAGAGACATAGCCAGCGGTGCAGCAGGCCACCGCATGCACCATACAGGTTCTACAATACTTGGAGTTTGTCATAAACTACCCCAAATCTCACCTCCTCCCGACACAGTGTCTGGAGTTCATTGGGGCAAATATCGACACTCTCCAGTCGAAGGCTTTCTTGCCCAGGGACTGAGCTGATCGTCTCAGGACTCTGGCTCAGGACATACAGTACCATCCCTCGGTGCCTGCTCAGCTTCTCTTGTGCCTCCTCGGGCACATGGCCTCCACAGTCAACGTCACCCCAGACATTCGCCTCTATATGATGGTGGTGCAGTGGTGTCTCCAGAACCAGTGGTCTCAGGCCACGGGCTGTCTCAGAGACAGAGTTTCTGTGACCCGCCATTTGGCAGACTCTCTGGTCTAGTGGCAGTCTCCCCAGCATCTCGAGGTAGGCATGCCATTTCAGGCCCCAAGCCCCTAAAGGGTCCTCACCACGGATGTCTCCCTGCTCAGTTGGGGAGCTCACTGCGGAGATCTCTGCACCCAGGGCAACTGGTCACCAGCAGATCAACCTCCTGGAGCTCTGAGCCATACACCTAGCCCTGAGGTTCTTCTGTCACCACCTGCATCATCAGCCTGTGCTAGTTCAGACGGACAACCAGGTGGTGGTGATCTCCGTGAACAAGCAGGAGGGCATGGGGTCTCATACCCCATGTCAGGAGGCTCTGGTCCTCTGCTCGTATGCAACCCCACAGGGTATCCTTCTGCGGGCAATGTACCTGCTAGGCCAAGATAACCTGCTGACCGACAGGCTCAGCAGAGTTCTCCAGCCGCACGAGTGGCAGCTGGACCCCTGGGTAGCCAGTTGGCTTTTCCATCTCTGGGGGGAAACCATGATGGACCTGTTCACCAGCCCGGCAGGCCCACCCCTCCAGGGTGTCAGTGGATGTGTTCCTGGTCTCGTGGTCGGAGGGCCTCATTTATGCCTTCCCTCCTACACCTCTGATCGCCAAGACCCCTTGTTCAGGACCCTCCGCGACAGGGCCTGTCTCATCCTGATAGATTCTTTGTGGCCCAGGCAACTGTGGTTCCCGCTGCTCCTCCAATTAACGGTGGAGACACCCATCCCCTTGGGGACCACCCCGGGACTCGTATCTCAGGAGGGGGCTCTCTCTTGCACCCCAACTTGGGGTCCCTGTCGCTGACGGCGTGGCTGCTGAGAGGGTGATTCTGGCCCCTTTCAACCTCTCGGTTGAGGTGGAAGACATTCTGCTGGCCTCTTGCAAGACCTCTGCTAGGTAGGCTTATGCCCTCAAATGGCGCATGTTCTCTATTTGGTGCGCTGAACACAGGGCTGACCCTTTCTCCTGCCCGGTGGCTCTGGTGTTACAGTTCCTTCTCCACCTCTCTCAGTCCAGGCTCAAGTCTAACTCCGTCCAAGTGCACCTTAGTGCCCTGGTGGCGCACCACCATCAGGTGGATGGTAAGCCCCTCTCTGTCCAACTGTTGGTGGCCTGCTTCTATGATAAAATGAGGAAAATAGTTAAGAAAAAACGAAAAGAAGCAGTTGCAAAGGTTAAAGACTTACATCAAGCATGGGTGTTGTTTAAAAATACTATCTTCGAAGCCCAGACCAGCTGTATTCCACACTTTAAGAAAAGTGGAAGGAAGTCCAAAAAAATGCCAGCATGGTTTAAAGGTAAGGTCAGAGAAAAAGCATCTTTCAGGAAATGGGAAAAAAAAGCCAAATGACGAAAACTGGAAATAGCACAAGCACTGGCAAGTTAAATGCAAGCCATTGATAAGGCAGGCAAAGAGAGCATTTGAGAAGAAGCTTGTTGTGGAAGCAAAAATGCATAATAAAAGACTTTTTCAAGTACATTCGTAGCAAAAAACCTGTGAGAATCAGTTGGACCATTAGATGATAGAGGGGTAAAAGGGGCACTAAGAGGAGACAAGGCCATAGCTGAGAGACTGAATGAATTCTTTGCTTCGATCTTTACTGAGGAAGATGTAGGGATGTTACCCATGGTATTCAAAGGTGATACTGCGGAAGTATTGAAAGAAATACACCGGGAAGATGTATTAGAACTATTTGATAAACTGAAGAGTAGAAAATCACCTGGACCGGATGGTATTACATCCAAGGGTGTTGAAAGAACTGAAATATGAGATTGCAGACCTGCTATTAATAATCTGTGAACTATCATTAAAATCATCTGTAATACCTGAAGACTGGAGGATGGCCAATGTAATGCCAATTTTTAAAAAGGGTTCCAGGGATGATCTGGGAAACTACAGACCGGTGAGCCTGATGTCAGTACTGGGAAAAATGGTAGAAACCATCATAAAGAACAAACTTACTGAACATGTAGATAGTCATGGCTTAATGGGAGACAGCCAACATGGCTTTAGACAAGGAAGATCTTGTCTTACTAATCTGTTATGTTTTTTTTGAAGGTGTGAATAAACAGGTAGACAAAGGTGAGTCGGTTGATATAGTGTATCTGGACTTTCAGAAAGCCTTTGACAAGTCCCTCATCAAAGACTTTTGGCAAAACTAAAAAGTCATGAGATAGGAGGCGGTGTACTATTGTATATCAGGAACTGGTTAAAAGATAGAAAGCAGAGAGTAGGGCTAAATGGCTAATTTTCCCAATAGAGGAAGGTGAATAGTAGAGTTCCCCAGGGATCTCTGCTGGGTTCGCTGCTTTTTGACATATTCATAAATGACCTGGAAAAGGGAATAACGAGTGAGGTTATCAAATTTGCAGATGACACAAAACTATTTAAAGTTGTTAAAACCCAAGAGGGTTGTGAAAAATTGCAAGAGGACCTTGATAAATTGGAAGACTGGTCGTTCAAATGGCAGTTGAAATTTAATGTGGACAAGTGCAAAGTTATGCATCTAGGAAAGAACAACCCAAACTATGGTTACACGATGCAAGGTTCCACATTAGGAACCACCACCCAGGAAAAAGATTTAGGCGTCATCGTGGATAAACATGTTAAAACCCTCCGCCCAGTGTGCAGCAGCGGCCAAGAGAGCAAATAGAATGATAGGTATCATAAGGAAAAGAATGGAAAATAAAATAAAGGATGATATAATGCCTGTGTATCATTCCATGGTGCGATCGCATCTTGAATATTGTGTGCACTTCTGGTTGCCGCATCTTAAAAAGGATTTAGTGTTATTAGAAAAGGTATTAGAGAAGACCCGCCAAAATGGTAAAGGGGATGGAAGGATAGCCCTATGAAGAGATTCTAAAAAGGTTAGGGCTCTTCATCCTTGAAAAGAGATGGCTAGTGGGAGATATGATAGAGGTCTATAAATTAATGAATGGAGTAGAACTGGTAAACGTAGATCGATTGTTTGTCATCAGAATATAGAAAGAGTAGGGGACATGCAATGAAGCTACAAGGTAACCTATTTAAGACTAATAAGAGAAAATATTTTTTCACTCAACGTGTTATCAAACTCTGGAATTTGTTACCAGAGGATGTAGTAAAAACTGTTAGTGTAGCTGGGTTTAAAAAAAGGTTTGGGTAAGTTCCTGGAGGAAAGGTCCATAAACCATTATTAAAAGGGACCTAGGATATCATTGCTTGACCCAATACAAACATTATGGAATCTGTGTCTTTTTTGGGGAAACTGCTAGGTACTTATGACCTAGATTGGCTACTGTTGGAAGCATGATACTGGGCTTGATGGACCTTGGTATGACCCAGTATGGCATATCTTATGTTCTTATATTCTCTCGGTTCACTCTCCGGCAACCAAGTGGGACCTCAACGTAGTGTTGGGGCAGCTCACTCGGCTGCCCTTCGAACCTCTGGCTACCTCTCTTGGAAGGTGGTTTTCCTGATCGCGCTTACCTCCTCTTGCAGAGTTAGCGAACTTCATGCCCTTGTGGCAGAGGTGGCCCTATACAAGGTTCTAAAAGAACAGAGTGGTGCTTTGCACGCACCCCAAATTCCTGCCGAAGGTAGTGTCGCCCTTCCATTTCAAACAAGAAGTCGTGCTCCCTACCTTCTTCCCAAGACCTCACTCCAGTCAGGCGGAGACTGTCCTCCACATCTTGGACTGTAAGAGGGCTTTGTCCTTCTATATCCAATACACTCAGGGCCACCGCATAGCCTCTTGGCTTTTCATCTCCTACGACCCCAGTAAGCATACGCTGTCCACATGGGTGATAGATTGTATCGCCCTTGCTTATGAGCAGGCGAGGCTCCCGCTGGAAGGTTGCGTCATGGCGCACCGTATCAGGGCCATGGTGGCTTTGGTGGCAAACTTGCACTCTGTCCTGATGGTGGACATCTGTCGGGCCGCCACCTGGTCTTCAGTCCCTTCCTTCTCAGCCCATTACTGCCTGGAAAGAGAGTACCGATGGGACAGTACCTTTGGCCAGGCCGTTCTTCGTAACCTTTTCGGGGTTTAGGCAACTCCTACCCTCCGGCTCTTCTGTGCTCGGGCTACCGGAATATTGGTTCATCGGATACAGGGGTCCTACTGTGGTCTGTGTACACAGACTAAATTGCTGCTTCTTGCGGCTCCCCATGAGGGAGCTCTTATTCTTGCTACTGGGCTTTCGGTAGCCTGTAGCTGGGGCGGCCCATATGTGAGGACTGATTTCCTGCTTGTTCCTGGAGAAAGTGTAGTTACTCAACTGTAACAGGTGTTCTCCGGGGACAGCAGGAATCAGTCCTCACAACCCTCCCTCCTCCCCTTGGAGTTGCTCCTTTGCCATCTTTTTTTTTTTTTTTTTGCCATCTTTTAGCTGTCATCTGACAGCGTAAGATGGCGCCCTTGGGCGGGAAGGGGGGACCATGCATGTGTGGTGGCATCTCCCAAAGGCTTTCTTTGAAAGCTGGGGGGATGCTTCCATGAGCGCTCAGTCGGTGCTGATGTCGCCCATATGTGAGGACTGATTCCTGCTGTCCCCAGAGAACACCTATTATAGGTGAGTAACTACGCTATCTCTACAATATATTATATGGAGAGTACTGCATATAAGTAAGCATTTTCAGCTTCAACCGATGGATATTTTTTCAGATGTTGGACATTTGTTGAAACAAACATAGTTCATTGTTTCAAAATTCATGATGGTCTCATGTTTTCTCTCTTCACCCAGCCCTAAGTGTTTGCATTATGTGCATATTTGTTTGACTAGTTTCCATTTCTTTGGTTCTTGTTGATCTCCCTCCCTCCCCCACTGTCAGTGAGAAGCTGATGTAGTAAGTGACTCTATCCTTAGTGTAGCAGTTTATGCCTGATTTTACCACAGTCTTACTCCTGATGATCTGATTTCTTGGCACTGAAAGAAAAATAACAAGTAAAACCACCATGCTAAGGGATAGCATAGTGGGCATGCAAATCCCATGCAAATGGACAAATTCTCAGTTAGTCCCAATGTATAATTTTTAAAAAGTGTGCACTCCCTTTGTAGTACTGAATCTTTACTGCAGCTCAGGGGTCAGGCATCATGTTCCAAAATAGCGGTTCCTGACCTCTAGGCCCAGCCCAACACTAGGGGTCAGGCAATGCCATTTTCTTAGATGACAGCAGGAGGAGAGGGATGCTGCTGGATGCCTCCCCAGACCTGGTAAGTATTTATCCAGGGGGGTCCCAGCAGCAACATGGAGGCGCTCTGGTAGAGGACCTTCCCATGCTGGGTACCCAAGCCAAGGGTGTCTTAGATCACATGATCCCACAGGGGGAAGGGGGCAGAGTGTCTGGACTTTATCAGCCCTTGTGTTTTCAAACATCTCTCATCAGTGTAAGAATCAGCCCTCTCTCACATGCTGACAAGGAGGGCATTTTATTGCTGATCCAGCATACCACTGCAAATTACTGTGGCGATATGCACTGGGGTTTTTTTTGGGGGGGGGGGAGGTTCCTGTCAATACCTGTTTTTGAGCACTGCAGTAATTTGCATGCCATTAGTTTACTGCATTGGGACTAAAGGATTTTATCATTGCATGCCTTAGAACACTATTCTGAAGCTTGCACACCATTCTAATGCACAGCTTATTACCTTGAGGCCTTTGTATGTGATTGTGGGGGGGTTGGAAGGTAGGAGAGGATCGATTTTCCCCTGCACATCTATAAATGTGCACCACCTTTGATGCATCTCCAGGAGGTCCTGAAATGATTCAAGCAAACGGAATACAGATTTTTAAAGCATCTTTCAGACTTTCACGTACGAGTCTGTGTAATCTGATGTTAACATTTTAGAAAAGGTGATCATATTATTACCCAAAATCTTTGCAAAGAATTCTTTCCCATTGGCACTTGTTCTAGGAGGTAAAGGTATTTTTGAATGAATTTTTGCTTTAAAAATGAAGGTGGTGCAAAAATTGTTTCCTCATTGCTGTCAGCTGTGAGCATTTCAAATTGTTTCCAGTATCAAGAGTTCTCTGTAACCTACAACTTTATTAAGTCTGTTTACTTTTATTGTTACCAATTGCTGATTAACACTTTTTTTTTTAATAGAACATGTTTTTGGCTATTATCAATGATACATATGCAGAAGTCAAAACGGACCTAGCCCAACAGAAAAGTGAAATGGAGTTGTCGGATCTCATTAGAAAGGTAGGAATTTATTCTCTTGTGAGGTTGTTTTACGTTACAGAATCTTTAAGCGGCCTGTCTACTAATTAGTGTTAAACTGGTATGGTAAGGCATATTACCTACTGGTTTTAAAGTCAGCAGTACTTGATCTTTAATGCCCAGTGTACTAAAGAGTGCATGGCCATACAGATAATGTTGCATTCAGCAGCTCAGGTTTCCCATTCTAACTGGCCTCGGTTATACGCTCCAACCTAGGTACGCTTCTAGACCCACCATACATACCTTCCCTACCAAGTTGGCAAGGATCTCCTGATACATTCCCCTCTACACCCCTCCTCTCCTAACCAATCTCTCACTGCTCATGCATATCTTTTGTCAGCATGAGGAGTGCCTGTTACTCTCCTCCTGAAGTTGCTGCTAAAATCAAAATGGCGTGACTGATAATGGCACACATAGGTGAAATTGAAAAATGAAACAAATTGTGGCTTTTTATAAGCCCTTCTTGAATCGTTTTATTTGCTTAAGGAGGGAGACAGATTATGACAACTATACAAGGGTTGCAGTGTCCATAAGAATTAGCTTTAGATGCTAGGAACATATCCTATTTTGTTGTGGGACAGTGCTAGAGGGAAGCAAGAAGAAGCTGGAATCTGCTACAGCTGTAACTGACTCATGGATATCTTAATTACCATGTATTTGACTTCTAAAAAAACATAATTTCATGAATTGTATAAGCTATGACTGTCTAGATCCTGGGTACATATTAATTGCATAATAAAACTTCCAATCATGTGATTTGATTAAAAGCATAGGGACTTGTGGCACCCTGAGCCAACTTCTGCTTGCACCCTCATTTTACAGCCAGCTTTGCAGTATTATCCACACAGACATCAGGGCTCACACTGCAAGAATGGCGCCATGCTGGAAGGTAGCTGTTTTCTATCATTTTTCCAATTGGGTTGGTCCTGGTCTCCTTTACCTTATCCTCTAATTTCACTTAAGTCCCTTTCCAGGATCTCATTTCCATTTTCTGTTTCTTCCTAGTCCCTGCCGTTTTCCTTCACTCCTACATCTGTTTCATCTTTTTTCTTCGTTACTTTTCTCTGCCTTTTTATCTACATCAGTGGTTCTCAACCAGTATGTCCGGACACACTAGTGTGTCACCAAAAGCTGAGACATGTCACCAAAAATTTGGCATAAATAGCAAGTCCCTAACTACCATATGTGCCCTGCAGGCTGAGGAGAGTGCAAAGCAAGGATCCAGGTATTAGAAATCTCTAACAGCTCCTTAATTCTGCTCTTCCCTCCTAGTGATCAATGTTGCTTCTAGCCCAAGCTGGAAATGTTGCAAGTCTGCTTCCCCCCTCTCCCCCCACACTTGCAGCCAGCTCCACAATGTTCGGAACCACCTATGCTCCTCCCATCATGATCACTGCTATCAGGCCATGCTGAAAATGCTTCCTCTCATTCCCTCCTCTGTGGCCATAACCACTGTCATTGTTGGCAGCAGACGAGGGGTAGATGATCTGAAGAAGAGTCTCCCCCACCTACCCCTCTGTCACCCACACTTTCTTTCCTTCTGCCAACTCTGATCATTTATTTTTGTGTTTGTTTTTGTTTTTTTCTCCAGGACCAAGCAGGAAGTCGGTCCTCACATATGGGTGACGTCGGCGCCGAAGGAGCCCCCGTGCGGAGCATTTCCCCAGCTTTCTAAGAAAGCCTTTGGAAATGCAGCACGCATGCACGGTCCCCTTCCCGCCCAAGGGTGCCATCTTGCTCAGTCTTCTTTTTTCCGCGAAGCCCGATGGACGTAGTTCGTTTTTCACTGAGGAAAAAGTAGATTTATTCTGTTTTTTGATCCGCTTCTTCGGTTCGACGCCGGATCCCTTTCCCGCATGGGCCCGATACACCGGTATCGAGCCCGATCTCTTATTTTCTGTTTTTGTCCTTAGTGATTAGCGTTCGCGCCATTTTCTTTTTTCACTGGCAGCCCTGTCTTTTGACCTCACAGATGCCCTTTTTCCCCTGATGGCTGCCAGCAGGTTTAAAAAGTGTGATCGATGCAAGAAACTCTCTCACCGACACACATTACTGCTGCCTCCCCTGCCTCGGACTCGATCATGACCCGATGATCTGTGGGTCCGTGTGGGAAAATGTCCTCGAAGGCGTTGAGTCGGCAGCACCAAAAGGAAAGAATCTTCTCTGACTCCGCGTCCGGACAGGCTCGGACTTCGTCAGAGGCCTCGACGTCTCGGGACTCCGGCCCCGAGCAGCATCGAGGTTCCTCTGAGAGGGGGTCTCCCTCACGGGAGCAGCGCAGGAAGAAAAAACCCGTGAGGGCGGCGTCGGTGGATGCACTTGGTTCCTCGAGGACCAAGTCGCATAGCCCTGACCGCCGTCCCGGGTTTTCGGAGTCGGAGAGGCCTGCAAAGCAACCTCGTATCGAGATGGAGTCTCCTGGACACGTGAGTACTGTAGTCCTCGTGGACTCTCCTCCAGGGGAGCCACCGTTGGGGCCCGAGTCGGGGGCTGCTGAGTCTCCTGAGCTCGGACTCAGGTTGACGGCCTTGGAGAGCAGCTTGGCTGCCTTCATGGAACAGCAACAGGCACTGATCGCCGATCTCACCGGTGCATCTGCCCCGACCACCGGGACATCGATGTCCAAGTCGACCCCGGAGGCCGAGCCGATCCTCGAGTCCATGCGTGCTCGAGTCGATCCTCGGCCAAGGTCTCCCTTGGCCTCCCATTCGGGACCGAGGTTGTCGATGCCGGTACCCTCAGCATCGGGGCGTATGGCATCAGTGCCTGCCCGACCGGAGCCGCTCGATTCCTCCTCCGAGGAGTCCGGCTGGGAGACGGAGGATGAGGAGTCACCTGACACCTTTTGGACTCGGTGTGTCCCATCGGACTCACCGGAGTCCGAACCTCGGAGACGGTCCCCACCGGAGGATACTCGGTTCTCGGACTTCGTGCGGGATATGGCCAAGGCCTTGGCATTCTCCGAGGATCCCGAGGAGGTGCCTCGAGCCGAAGAGCTCGAGGCCCTGCAGTATGACTCTCCCCCAAAGGAGGCCTTTACTGTACCGGTTCCTCCGATGCTGGAACGACTGCTCTTCTGCATGTGGGAGACGCCGGCCTCAACGCCAGTTTTGAGCAAGCGGGTCGATTCCATCTATCGAGTCCGCAAGAGCCCCGGGTTCCAAAAGGCACAATTATCGCACCACTCCATGGTTGTGGAATCGGCCATGCATCGTCTGAAAAGCCAGAAGATGCACTCCTCGCTGCCTCCCAGCCGGGAGGCCCAGAACCTGGATGCCCTCGGTGAGAAGTGCTTCCAGGGCTCTATGCTTGCTTGCCGTGTCCAGACATACCAGCTGTACATGGGCATGTACCTTCGAGACCTGACAAAGGAGATTGCCGGGTTCTCTGCTGGTCTCTCTGAGGAACCTTTGCAGAGGTTCAATGCCTTGTCCACGGGTATTAGAGAGTGCTCAAAGTTTATCTCTCGAGCAGCCTACGATGGCTTCGAGGCTTCGGCCCGAGTAGCCGGGGCCAGCATCAGTGCCCGCCGACAGGCTTGGCTACAGTCATCGGACCTTGAGCCATGGGTGCAGGACAAGTTGGTCGATGTCCCCTGCCGAGGTGAAAACCTCTTTGGCAAGCCCATGGCTGAAAAGGCTGCAGAACTCGAGACCGAGACTCTGACCCGGACTAGGCTGTCAAGAAAAACCTCTGCTCCTTCTCAGAAGAAGAAGGGCTCGGGAAAAAAGACCTTTTACCCGAGGAAGTCGTCTGCCTATAAACAATGCTCTCATTATCAGGCCTCTGGAGCTCCCCAACAGGGTCAGCAGGCCAAGGGGCAGGGTCATGGGCCCCATAGGCAGAAGGCCCCCAAGCCACCAACACCGGCTCCTGCACAGCAGGGAGGGGTTTTTTGACTCCAAAAGCATAGCCTCTCCTCCTCAGCTGGCTCACATCAGCACAGAAGGCCGGCTGGCCCTGTTTGCCCACAGGTGGACAGCCGTCACAAGGGATACCTGGTACTCCATATAGTCCAGAGGGGCTATCTTCTCCATTTTCACTAGGTACCTCCATCCTATTTTCCAGGGGAGCCTCCAAGACTCCCTCTGCACAGGGACTTACTCCTACAGGAGTTAGCAAGTCTGGTAAAGGAACAGGCTGTGGAACCGGTGCCCCACCACCTGAGAGGTCAAGGCTTCTATTCCAGGTACTTCCTAGTACCAAAAAGAACAGGAGGCCTCAGACCTATCCTGGACTTGCGAAACCTCAACAAGTTCCTGGAGAGGGAAAAGTTCAAGATGCTCACCCTTGGAATTCTGCTGCCCTACCTCCAGCAGGGAGACTGGCTATGCTCCTTGGATCTAAAGGATGTGTATACTGACATCCTCATTCATCCAGACCACAGACAATATCTCAGGTTTGTCGTGGGGGGAAACCACTATCAGTACAGAGCACTGCCCTTTGGCCTAACCTCCGCCCCCAGGGTGTTCACAAAGTGCCTGGCGGTGGCGGCGGCCTACCTCAGGCTTCAAGGCCTACCTCAGGCTTCAAGGCCTCTTTGTGTTTCCATACCTGGACGACTGGCTCATAAGGGGCCAGTCTTCACAGGAGGCCAGTCAAGCCACCCTTCGCACTGTCGCACTACTTCAGCACTTGGGGTTTGTTATAAACTTCGCAAAGTCCACTTTGCACCCATCCCAGAACATGGAGTTCATAGGGGCAAGGCTGGACACCCTTCAGGCGAAGGCTTTTCTACCCGTGGACAGAGCCCACAGATTGATGGATATAGCCAGGCAGTTCCACAGCAATTCCCTGTTCTCCGCCAGGCAATTCCTGTGGCTTCTGGGCCATATGGCTTCCACGGTTCATGTAGCCCCCATTGCTCGCCTTCACATGAGGCCGGCTCAGTGGAGTCTCAGAACTCAGTGGCACCAGGCCACAGGAAGCCTTGCGGACAAAGTGAGAGTGTCCACACTGCTTGCCTCCTCTCTGCGATGGTGGCTTCATCTTCCAAATCTAGTGCTCGGGGTGTTTTTTCAGACACCTCCACACTCTCAAGTGCTGACAACCGATGCTTCTCTTCAGGGTTGGGGTGCACATTGCCAAGGGGCATGTACTCAAGGTCTCTGGACCCCTTGGGAAGCTGCACAGCAGATCAATCTCTTGGAGCTACGAACTATCCGCTTAGCTCTGAGAGCCTTCTCCCATCTCACTTCTCACCAGTCTGTACTGGTCCAGATGGACAATCAAGTTGCCATGTTTTACGTGAACAAGCAAGGAGGCACAGGATCCTTCCTTCTATGTCAGGAAGCGCAAAGGCTGTGCTCCTGGGCAGTCGATCACGGCATCCTTCTCAAAGCAGTCTACCTCCCAGGCCAGAAGAATTACCTGGTGGACAGACTAAGCAGGATCTTGAAGCCACACGAATGGAGATTTAATCCATTAGTGGTTCAGCAGATTTTTCTGAGATGGGGCCTTCCGACCATGGATCTTTTTGCCAGTCCTCTGAACCGTCAACTTCCAAGATTCTGTTCCAGACAACCGCATCCTCTGAGTAGCAATGGATGCGTTTCTCATTCTGTGGTCCACGGGCCTACTATATGCGTTTCCTCCCACGCCTCTAGTATCCAGAACACTGTTCAAAGTGCTCAAGGATGGGGCCTCCATGATTCTGGTAGCCCCCAGGTGGCCAAGGCAACCGTGGTTCCCACTTCTGCTGTAACTGGCGGTGGACACTCCTATTCCTCTGGGGATACAACACGATCTCCTGTCTCAGGAACAGGGATCTCTCTTACACCCCAACCTCCAGTCCCTCCACTTGATGGCCTGACTGCTGAAAGGGTAGTTCTAGCTCCTCTACTACTGCCTAGAGAGGTAGAAGACGTGGTCTTGGCCTCTAGAAGACAGTCCACCAGGAAGTCTTATGCCCTTAAGTGGCGTAGATTCTCTACCTGGTGTGCTCAACACAACGAGAATCCTTTCTCGTGCCTGGTACCGGTGGTGCTGCAATATTTGCTTTACCTATCCAACCTAGGCCTTAAGTCCAATTCTGTCAGAGTTCACCTCAGTGCTCTTTCAGCACACCACTCTCCAGTGGAAGGGTGGTCTCTCTCAAGCCACTCTTTGGTGGCTCGTTTCCTCAGAGGCCTACTTTTGCTTAAGCCCCCTCTACGTCCACCTGCTCCTGAGTGGGATTTAAACATGGTCTTACAGCGGCTTACTTGTCCACCATTTGAACCTATGGCTACCTGTCCTCTACAGTTTCTCTCTTGGAAAACATTGTTCCTGGTAGCCCTTACCTCTGCTAGACGAGTGAGTGAGCTTCAGGCCCTAGTGTCTGATGCCCCTTACACTAGGTTCTATAGGAACAGAGTAGTCTTACGGACTCACCCTAAGTTCCTTCCTAAGATTGTCTCTTTCCACTTCAATCAAGAGGTGCTTCTTCTGACTTTCTTTCCCAGGCCGCATGCCAGCCGGGCTGAGATGGTCTTCCATACCCTGGACTGTAGGAGGGTGTTATCCTTCTACCTTGACCGCACGCGGGAGCACCGAAGGGTTATTCAGCTCTTCGTCTCTTTTGACCCCAATAAGTTGGGGTTACCTGTCTCCAAGCGTACGTTGTCCATATGGGTAGCTGACTGTATCGCCTGGGCTTATAGGGCAGCCGGCCTCTCGTTGAAGGGTCGAGTCACTGCTCATCGTTTCAGGGCGAAGGCTGCGTCAGTGGCTCATCTCCTCTCTGTTCCGTTGGCAGACATCTGCCAGGCCGCTGCTTGGTCTTCAAGCCAGACTTTTGCAGCCCACTACTGCCTTGAGAGGGAGTCCCGCAGGGACAGTGCTTTCGGCCAGGCTGTACTCCATAATCTCTTTTAGGTTTAGGCAACTCCTACCCTCCGGCCCTGATGTTGGGCTACCGGTCGGGGGCATTCTCAGAGAAGATTCCTTCCTTACGTACTGAGGCTCTAGAGGGAGCTCATTTTTTCAGCTTGGGGTCTCCGGTAGCCTTAAGCTGGGGAGTCCCATATGTGAGGACTGACTTCCTGCTTGGTCCTGGAGAAAGAGTAGTTACTCACCTGTAACAGGTGTTCTCCAGGAGCAGCAGGAATCAGTCCTCACAACCCTCCCTCCTCCCCTTGGAGTTGCAGTCATATCATTTATTTTGTTATTTTTTGCTGTCTTTTAGCTATGTCATCAGACTGAGCAAGATGGCACCCTTGGGCAGGAAGGGGACCACGCATGCAAACTACAATCCCAAAGGCTTTCTTAGAAAGCTGGGGAAATGCTCCGCACGGGGGCTCTGTCGGCGCCGATGTCACCCATATGTGAGGACTGATTGCTGCTGCTCCTGGAGAACACCTGTTACAGGTGAGTAACTACTCTTTAGTGGTTGGGAACGTATCAGTTTAGGGAATGTACATTCTCTGGGAACAAGCAGGAAGTCAGTCCTCACATATGGGTGATGGAGACGCCGACGGAGCCCTCGAGAGGAGCAAATCCCCAGCTTTCAGAGAAAGCCTTTGGGAGTTGCATCACGCATGCGCAGTCCCCTTCCCGCCTAAGGGTGCCCTCTTGCTCAGTCTCCTTTTTTCCGCAGAGCCCTTTGGACGTTTTCCCAGTGTCCCTGTGAAAAAAGTCAGAAAAGTTAAGAATTCTCTCTTTCTTTTACCGGTTGACACCGGTTCCTCTTCCCGCCTTCGGCTCGGTATAGAGTCCAGCAAAGATTTTTTGATTTTTGTCCTTCGTGACTGGCGTTCACGCCCTTTTTCTTTTTCACTGGCAGCCCGGGTCTTCGACCTCGCAGGGGCCCTTTTTCCCCCGATGGCTGCCAGCGGGTTTAAAAAATGCAATTGGTGTGTAAAACTCATGTCCTTCACCGATAAGCTGTCTCTGGTGCCTCGGGCCCGACCACGACCCGATGGTCTGCGGTCTGTGTAGGAAGATGTCCTCTAAGGCCCTGAAGAGCTGCCAGCTGCAGCATGATAGGATTTTTCCTGAGTCAGTTCCTTCGCGAGCCCGGATCTCGTCTGAGGCCTTTATGTCTCGGGGGGGGGGGGAGCATTCCGAGCATGAGCATCATCGAGGTTCCTCGGAGAGGGGGTCTCTCTCAAGGGAACACAGGAGGAAGAAGTAGTCCTCGAAGGCGGCGTTGTTGGATGGCTCCGAGTGACCCGGGCCCTCCCGGGGCGTGTCACGGAGCCCCAAGTGCCGGCCGGGATCTTCAGAGACTGAGAACCCGGCAAAGGTTCCTCGCCGGGAGACGGCTTAGCCGAGGCAGATAACAACTGCCCTCATCGAGGATCCCTCCCCCGGGGGAACCAGCGTTGGGCCCGACTGCGTCGGACACAACCCAGTGGCTATGGAGCCTTCTGGACTCGTCCAGAATGGTGGCCTTGGAGTGCAGTGTCTGCCTTCATGGAGCAGCAGCGGGCGCTGATTGCCGGTCTGTCTGGTTCTTCCTCCCCGACCACCGGGCCATCAACATTGAAGTCGACCCCAGAGGCTGAGTCGATCCTTGGCTGAGGTCCCACTCGGCCTCCCGTTTGGGACCAAGGTTGTTACCACCGAGCCTCCCGGCATCGGGGCCTTCGATGCCAGAGCCCATCAATTCCTCCTCAGAGGCATCAAGGTGGGAAACTGAGGAAGATGAGTCCCCGGACACCTGTCGGCACAGTGACGTCCCGTCCGATTCCCCGGTGTCCGAACCTTGGAAAAGGTCCTCTCTGGAGGACACAAGGTTCTTGGACTTGGCAAGGGATATGTCCAAGGCTTTGGCGTGCCCCACGGAGTCCGAGGATGATCCTCGAGGCGACAAGCTTGAGATCCTGCAGTATGAGGCCCCCGCTTGGGAGGCCCTTACTGTACCCGTACCTCCGATCCTGGAACGACTGATGGTGCGCATGTGGGAGACACTGGCGTCGGCGCCAGTTATCAGCAAACGACTCAACTCAATGTATTGAGTCCGCTGGAGCCCTGGGTTTCAAAAGTAGCAGCTGCCGCACAACTCCATGGTTGTGGAATCGGCCGTGCGCAGGCTGAAGAGCCAAGAGACGCACTCCTCGGTGCCTCCTGGAAGGCAGGCCCGCAACTTGGATGCCCTCAGCAGAAAGTGCTTCCAGGGTTCAATGCTGACTTGTTGAATCCAGGCCTACCAGCTGTACATGGGCATGTACCTGAGAGACCTGATGAAGGAACTCGCCGGGTTCTCAGCTGGTCTCTCCGAGGGGCCTTTGCAGCACTTCAGGAGCTTGTCCACCACCATCCGTGAGTGCTCGAAGTTTGTCTCAAGCGGCCTTTGAAGGGTTTGAGTCGGCGACCCGGGTACCATGGCTGGCATCGGTGCATGCCACCAGGCATGGCTACAGTTGTCTGACCTCGAGCAATGGGTTCAGGACAAGTTGGTCGATGTCCCTTGCCAAGGGGAGAACCTCTTTGGCAAACCCATGACCGACAAGGCTGTGGAACTGGAGACCAAGTACATGACAAGAAGGGCTCAGGTAAAAAGCCCTTTCACCCGAGGAAGGGTGCTGCTTCCCGAAGCTACCCCCATTTTCAGACATCCCTGGCGCCCCCATAGGGGCAGCAGGCCAAGGGACAGGGGCATGGCCCATGTAAACAGAAAGCCCCAAAACCCCAGGCACCAGCTCCGACCCAGCCTGGCAGTGGCTTTTGACTCTTTCAGCATAGCCCCTCTTCCCACAGGGGACAGGCAGTGCATGGGAGGCAGGCTTGCCCTGTATGCCCATAGGTGGAAAGCCATTACCACAGATGCCTGAGTCTTGCAGATAGTCCAGGAGGGCTACTTCCTTCATCTAGCCCAGGTGCCCCCTCCTTACTTCCCGGGAGATCCCCTCAGGTCTCCCCTTCACTGGGACCTTACCTGCAAGGCAAGGGCTTCTACTCCAGATACTTTCCGGTACCAAAGAGAACAGGAGGCCTCAAACCCATCCTTGACCTGCACAACCTAAAGAAGTTCCTGGTGGGGGAGAAGTTCATGATGCTCTCCCTTGGAATATTGCTCTCTTTTCTCCGCCAGGGAGACTGGCTATGCTCCTTAGACCTAAAAGATGCATATACCCACATCCTAATACACCCGGACCACAGACAGTATCTACGCTTTGTGGTGGGGGGCAATCACTACCAGTACAGGGTACTCTCCTTTAGCTTGGCCTCAACCAACAGGGTTATTCACAAAGTGCCTAGCTGTGGGGGCCGCCCTTCCTCGGGCTCCAAAGGGTCTTTGTCTTCTCCAGGACCAAGCAGGAAGTCAGTCCTCACATATGGGTGACGTCAGCGCTGACGGAGCCCCCGTGTGGAGCATTTCCCCAGCTTTCAAGGAAAGCCTTTGGGAATGCAGCGCGCATGTGTGGTCCCCTTCCCGCCCAAGGGTGCCATCTTGCTCAGTCTTTCTTTTCCGCGGAGACCAACGGGCGTGAGTTCGTGTCACCCGGGAAAAGTTGATTTTTTTCTGTGGTTTTTGCTTTGTCTGATCCGGTTCGATGCCAGTTCCCCTTTCCTCCTGGGCTCGGTACACCGGTATCGAGTCTGGAGTTTTGATTTTCATTTTTTGTCCTTCGTGACTGGCGTTCGCGCTCTTTTTGTGTTTTTACTGGTAGCCCTGTCTTTTGACCTTGCAGGGGCCCTTTTTGCCCTGATGGCTGCCAGCGGGTTCACAAAGTGTGATCGGTGCAAGAAACTTATGTCTCGCACTGACACAAATGACTGCTACCTCCGTTGCCTCATGCCCAACCATGACCCGCTGGCCTGTGGCCCGTGTGGCAAGATGTCGTCGAAGGCACTTCGGAAACGTCAGCATCAACGTGAGAGGATTTTCTCTGACTCTGCGTCTGGTTGGGCCCGGACTTCGTCAGAGGCCTCGACATCATGGGAGTCTGACCCCGAGCACTGTCGGGGCTCCTCTGAGAGGGAGTCTCCAAACCGGGAGCACAGAAGGAAGAAGAAGAAGCTCACAAGGGCGGCGGCGGTGGAGGCTCCTGGTTCCTCGAGGGCCAGGTCGCGTAGCTCTGACCGCCGCTCTGGGTTCTCGGTGTCAGAGAGGCCGTCTAAGTTACCTCGTGTGGAGCCGGAGTCACGTAAGTGCAGTTGTCCTCGTGGACTCTCCTCCGGGGGAGCCGAGCTTGGCTGCCTTCATGGAACAGCAGCGGGTACTGATCGCCGGTCTGACCGGTGTATCTGTCCCGACCACCAGGACCTCGATGTCCAAGTTGACCCCGGAGACCGAGTCGATTCCCGGTCAAGGTCCCCCTCGACCTCCCGTGCGGGGCCGAGGTCATCAACACAGATACCCTCGGCGTCGGGGCAGGTAGCACCGAGGCCCACCCAGCCGGAGCCGCTCGATTCCTCATCGGAGGAGGAGTCGTGGGAGACAGAGGACGAGGAGTCCCCGGACACCTTCCGAGTCCGAGCCTCGGAGAAGGTCCCACCCAGAGGATAGCCGGTTCTCGGACTTCGTGAGGGACACGGCCAAAGCCTTGGCCTTCCCTGCGGATGCCGAGGAGGAGCCTCGAGCCGAGGAGCTCGATGCCCTCCAGTATGACTTTCCTCCGAAGGAAGCCTTTACTGTACCGGTTCCTCCGATGCTGGAACGGCTGCTCTTCCATATTTGAGAGGCACCGGCCTCGACGCCGGTTCTTAGCAAACGGGTCGATTCCATTTATCGAGTCCGTAAGAGCCTTGGGTTCCAAAAGGCACAGCTACCGCACAACTCCATGGTTGTGAAATCGGCCATGCACCTCCTGAAGAGTCAGAAGATGCACTCCTCGGTGCCCCCTGGATGGGAGGTACGGAACCTGGATGCCCTCGGTAGAAAGTGCTTCCAGGGCTCTATGCTATCTTGCCGTGTCCAGACCTACTAGATGTACATGGGCATGTACCTACGGGACCTGGCAAAGGAGATTGCCGGGTTCTCAGCTTGCCTCTCCGAGGAACCTTTGCAGAGGTTCAAGGCTTTGTGAACAGGGATTCGAGAGTGCTCGAAGTTTATCTCTCGAGCAGCCAATGATGGCTTCGAGGCTTCGGCCCGGGTAGCCGCAGCCGGCATCTGTGCACGCCGCAGGCCTGGCTACAGTCATCAGACCTGGAGTCGTGGGTGCAGGGCAAGTTGGTCAATGTCCCCTGCCGAGGTTAAAACCTTTTCGGTAAGCCCATGACTGAAAAAGCTGCGGAAATCAAGACTAAGACTCTCACCAGGACAAGGCTGTCCAGGAAGACTTCTGCCCCTAAGAAGCCCTTTTTCCCGAGGAAGGGTGCTGCCTACAAATCCTACCCCCAGTGTCAGGTCTCTCCAGCTCCCCAACAGGGCCAGCAGGCCAAGGGGCAGGGGCATGGGCCCCGTAGGCAGAAGACCCCCAAGCCGCCAGCTCCAGCTCCTGCACAGCAGGGAGCGGGGTTTTGACTCCCACAGCATAGCCTCTTCTCCACAGCTGGCTCCAATCACAGGAGATCAGCTGACCCTGTACGCCTACAGGTGGCCAGCCATCACAGGGGATACCTGGGTTCTAAGCATAGTCCAGAAGGGCTACATGCTCCAATTCCACCAGCTACCCCCTCCTACTTTCCAGGGGAGCTTCCAAGATTCCCTCTGCACAGAAACCTCCTCCTTCAGGAGTTGGCAAGTCTTTTAAAGGAACAGGCAGTGGAACCAGTGCCTCACCACCTGAAAGGGCAAGGCTTTTACTCCAGGTATTTCTTGGTACCAAAAAGGACAGGAGGCCTCCGGCCTATCCTAGACTTGCGAAACCTAAACAAGTTTCTGGAGAGGGAAAAGTTCAAGATGCTTACCCTTGGGATATTGCTGCCCTACCTCCAGCAGGGAGATGGGCTATGCTCCTTAAACCTAAAGGATGCTTATACTCACATCCTCATCCATCCAGACCACAGACAATATCTCAGATTTGTGGTGGGAGGAAACCATTTTCAGTACAGAGTACTTCCCTTTGGCCTAACCTCCGCCCCCAGGGTGTTTTCACCAAATGCCTGGCGGCGGCGGCCTATCTCAGGAATCGGGAAATTTCTGTCTTCCCATACCTGGACGACTGGCTCATCAGGGGCCAGTCTCTCCAGGAGGACAGACAAGCCACTCTTTGCACTGTCTCTCTTCTTCAGCATCTGGGCTTTGTCATAAACTACGCAAAGTCCACTTTGCTCCCCTCACAGAACCTAGAGTTTGTAGGGGCAAGATTAGACACCCTGCAGGCAAGAGCTTACATGCCCGAGGACAGGGCCTGATGGCCAACCAGTTCCAAAGCAATTGCACTACCGACGATACCCTATATGTGAAGACTAAATTCCTGCTGTTCCCGGAGATCACCTGTTACAGGTGAGTAACTATGCTTTCCTGACATTGCCTTTCAATTTTCCGCCTTGCAGCTTCATGTTATGCCCTCTAGTTTTACAGTTTCCCCATCTTTGGAAGAGGTTTGTTTGTTCATTATTTCTCCTTAAGTATTTAAAGGTCTGAATCATTTCTCCCCTATCCCTCCTTTCCTCCAAAGTGTACATATTTAGGTCTTCAAGTCTCTTCTCATAAGGCTTCTAATGCAGGCTCCAAATCTTAGAATCTGTTGTTTTCTGGCTTCCCACCCAATCCTAGAGTCCTCTCCATCTAAGCCTGGAGTCTTGCTTTCCTTCATCCACATTTTTTTAATGTCTGCTCTTTTGCTTCTTTCTCCCTTTTCCTAGGTATCCATTGCACATGCCTTTTCCCCATATGTACAAGGGTTATTTTTAAAGTAAGGTCCGATTGGCTGTAGCTTTGTAAATTTTTCCCCCTGTAGAAACAAACAAACAAGCATGCATGCATGCCGGCTTCCGGCATGCCTTGTGCAAAAGCAGATGCCATTTGCAGTCGTAGCGTCACTTTGTACAGTTTATACTGCGACATTAAAATGTTTACATAAGAACATAAGATATGCCATACTGGGTCAGACCAAGGTCCATCAAGCCCAGTATTCTGTTTCCAACAGTGGCCAATCTAGGTCATATGTACCTAGCAGTTTCCCCAAGGGACACAGGTTCCACAATGCTTGTATTGGTTCAAGCATTGATATCCTGGGTCCCTTCTTAATAATGGTTTATGGACCTTTCCTCCAGGAACTTGTCCAAACCTTTTTTAAACCCAGCTACATTAACAGCCTTTACTACATCCTCTGGTAACAAATTCCAGAGTTTGATTACACGTTGAGTGAAAAAATATTTTCTTTTATTAGTCTTAAATAGTTTACCCTGTAGCTTCATTGCATGTCCCCTAGTCTTTCTATATTCTGATAAGGTAAACAATCGATCTACGTTTACCCGTTCCACTCCATTCATTAATTTGTAGACTTCTATCATATCTCCCCTCAGCCGTCTCTTTTCCAGGTTAAAGAGCCCTAACCGTTTTAGCCTTTCTTCATAGGAGTATCCTTCCATCCCCTTTACCATTTTGGTGGCTCTTCTCTGAACCTTTTCTAAAATCGCTATATCCTTTTTAAGATACGGCGACCAGAATTGCACACAATATTCAAGGTGCGGTCTCACCATGGAACGATATAGAGGCATTATAATATCTTTTGTTTTATTTTCCATTCCTTTCCTTATCATACCTAGCATTCTATTTGCTCTCTTGGCCGCCGCTGCACACTGGGCCAAGGGTTTTAACATGGTATCCACAATGACGCCTAAATCTTTTTCCTGGGTGGTGGTTCCTAATGTGGAACCTTGCATCGTGTAACTATAGTTTGGGTTGTTCTTCCCTAGGTGCATAACCTTGCACTTGTCCACATTAAATTTCATCTGCCATTTTGATGCCCAGTCTTCCAATTTATCAAGATCCTCTTGCAATTTTCCACAATCCTCTTGGGTTTTAACAACTTTAAAGACAATTGAGCGGCCTTTCGACTGTGAAATACTGTCTGTGATTCGGTTTTTGACAGCAAGGACCATGTCATCAGCGGACATTCATCACCAGATATGTGAGGTGTACGGCCCCAATGCGATGAGTGACAGCAAAGTGCGTAAATGGGTGAGATTGTTCAAGGATGGGCAGGACAAACTGTGCTCATGATGGGTTCCCAGGCTGCTTTCCGAGGAACACCAAAAAAGGAGAATGGCTAGTGCTTTGACATTTTTGATCCGATACAATGAGGAAGGAGATGAACTTTTGGACCACATTGTCACAGGGGACGAGACATGGGTTTCTCAACATGACTCCAGAATCAAAGCGGCAGTCGATGGAATGGAGACACACATCTCCAGTCAAAGTGAAAGCCAAACAGACAATCTGAACACACAAGATTATGGCAGCTGTGTTCCTCGGAAAGCAGCCTGGGAACCCATCGTGGGCACAGTTTTTTCTGAACTGCAATTCCTTTTCGTTCCTCCAGTTTAGTCCTCCACCTCTGGGTAGTGCACCACCTCCTGCAGCTTGGAGACTGGACCAATCAAATCTTGACATCACTGGAAGTAGCGTGCTGGAATTCCTCCTCAGCCCCAGTGTGTCCAGTCTCCATGCAGCAGGAGGACTTAGTGAGCCTAGGTGCTGGGCTCACTAGAGAAACAGATAAGGAGCAGGATAGTTAGCTAAATTTCTCTTTTTTTTTCTTGATTTACCTCCAAATCCCCATCAAGGAATCTCATCAAAGGTTTCTGCGTTTTGCGCTTCCTTGGGGGAATTACCAGTTTCTCCAGGACCAAGCAGGAAGTCATTCCTCACATATGGGTGACATCGACGTCGATGGAGCCCCCATGCGGAGCATTTCCCCAGCTTTCTAAGAAAGCCTTTGGGAATACACCCACGCATGCGCGGTCCCCTTCCTGCCCAAAGGTGCCATCTTGCTCACTTTCTTTTTCCGTGGAGCCCAACGGACGTGAGTCCGTGTCACCTGGAAAAGTTAGATTTTTTTTCTGCGATTTTCGCTCTTTTGTCCGGTTCAACACGCCAGTATCGACCCGATCTCTATTTTTCATTTTTTTTGCCCTTCGTGGCACGCGTTCGCGCTCTTTTTCTTTTTCCCTGGAGGGCCGGTCTTTTGACCTTGCGGGGGCCCTTTTTTCCCCGATGGCCTCCAGTGGTTTTAAAAAGTGTGATCATTGTAAGAAGCTCATGTCTCTTACCGACACACACAACTGCTGCCTGCATTGCCTCGGGCCAGACCATGATCCCAAGGTCTGTGTCCCGTGTGGAAAGATGTCCACCAAGTCACTCAGAAGCCGGCAGCATCAGAAGGAGAGAATTTTTTCTGACTCTGCCTCCGGATGAGCCCGGCCCTCGTCAGAGGCCTCGACGTCTCGGGAGTCCGACCCCAAGCTTCGTCGGGGTTCCTCTGAGAGGGGGTCCCCCAGTCAGGAGCATAAGAGGAAGAGAAAGCTCGTGAGGGTGGCGTCGGAGGATACACCTGGTTCCTCGAGGGCCAGGTCCCAGACCCCTGACTGCCGCCCCGGGCCTTTGGAGCTGGAGAAGCCGCCTAAGGTGCCTCGTATAGAGCCGGAGTCTGTCGAGCACGTAAGTCCTGTTGTCCTCGAGGACTCTCCTCCCAGAGAGCCGACGTCGGGCCCGGCGCCACCGAGGCCCGAGTCAGTGGCTGCTGAGTCTCCTGAGCTTGGACTCAGGCTGACAGCCTTGAAGTGCAGACTGTCTGCCTTCATGGATCAGCAGCGGGTACTGATGGCTAGCTTGACTGGTGCATCTGCCCCGACCACCGGGAAATTGACGTCTAAGTCGACCCCGGAGACCGAGCCGGTTCGCGAAGCCATGAAGGCCCGAGTCTGGACTCGGTCACGGTCCCCCTCGACCTCCCATTCGGGACCGAGGGCATCGACGCCAATGCCCCTGGCATCCGGGAGGGTGCTACCGGAGCCCGCACGGTCGGAGCCCCTCGACTCTTCCTCGGATGAGTCTGCGTGGGAGACGGAGGACGAGGAGTCCCCCGATACCTTTCAGACTCGGTGTGTCCCTTCGGACTCACCGCAGTCCGAGCCCCAGAGTAGGTCCCCACCGGTGGACACCCGGTTCTCGGAGTTTGTAAGGGACATGGCCAAGGCTTTGGCTGTTCCTGCGGATCCCGAGGAGGAGCCTCGAGCCGAAGAGCTCGATGCCCTCCAGTATGACTCTCCTCCGAGGGAGGCCTTTACTGTGCCGGTTCCTCTGATGCTGGAACGGCTCCTCTTCCGAATGTGGGAGGGACCGGCCTCGGCGCCGGTTTTGAGCAAGCGGATCGATTCCATGTATCGAGTCCGAAAGAGCCCTGGGTTCCAGAAGGCGCAGCTGCCGCACCATTCTATGGTTGTGGAATCGGCCATGCATCGTCTGAAGAGTCAGAAGATGCACTCTGCGGTGCCCCCCGGTAGGGAGGCCCGAAGCCTGGATGCCATCGGCAGAAAGTGCTTCCAGGGCTCGATGCTTGCTTGCCGTGTCCAGTCCTACCAAGCTGTACATGGGCATGTACTTGCGGGACCTGGCTAAGGAAATAGCCGGGTTCTTGGCTGGCCTCTCCGGGGAACCTTTGCAGAGGTTCAAGACCTTGTCCTCGGGGATCCGGGAATGCTCCAAATTCATCTCCCGGGTGGCCTACGATGGCATCGGTGCTCGACGCCAGGCATGGCTACAGTCATCGCACCTCGAGCCATGGGTACAGGACAAGTTGGTCGATGTCCCATGCCGAGGTGAAAAACCTCTTCAGCAAACCCATGGCCGAAAAGGCCGCTGAGACCGAGACTCTGACAAGGACAAGGTTGTCCAGAAAAACTTCTGCCCCTTCTCATGAGAAAAAGGGCTCGGGGAAAAAGACCTTTTACCCGAGGAAGTCATCTGCCTACAAACCTTTCCCTCACTATCAGGCCTCCCCAGCTTCCCAGCAGGGTCAGCAGGCCAAGGGACAGGGACATGGGCCCCGTAGGCAGAAAGCTCCCAAGCCTCCAGCTCCTGCTCCTACTCAGCAGTGAGGGGGTTTTTGACTACCACTGCATAGCCTCTCCACCTCTGCTGGCCCATCTCAGCATGGGAGGTCGGTTGGCCCTGTTTGCCCACCAGTGACCACTCATCACAGGAGATGCTTGGGTACTGAGCATAGTCCAGAAGGGCTATCTGCTCCATTTCAATCAGGAACCCCCCTCCTACTTCCCAGGGGAGCCTCCAAGGCCTACTTTGCATCAGGAACTCCTTCTCCAGGAACTGCAAGGTCTTCTTCAAGACAGGGCGGTGGAGCCTGTACCTCCCCACCTGCTGGGGCAGGACTTCTACTCCAGGTACTTTCTTGTGCCAAAGAGAACTGGAGGTCTCCGGCCCATTCTGGACCTGAGAAATCTAAACAAGTTCTTGGAAAAGGAAAAGTTCAAGATGTCTACTCATGGAACACTGCTGCCCTACCTCCAGCAGGGAGATTGGCTATGCTCTTTAGATCTGAAGGATGCGTACACTCACATCCTCATTCATCCAAACCACAGAAAATACCTAAGGTTCGTGGTGGGAAGAAACCATTTTCAGTACAGAGTACTGCCCTTTGGCCTAGCCTCCGCCCCACGGGTCTTCACAAAGTGCCTGGCAGTGGTGGCGGCCTACTTGCGAAACCAGGGTATTTTTGTCTTCCCCTACCTGGACGACTGGCTCATCAGGGGTCAGACTCTCCAGGAGGCCAGGCAAGCCACCCTCCATACTGTCTCTCTCCTTCAGCAACTAGGTTTGTCATAAACTTCGCAAAGTCCACTTTGCTCCCCTCCCAGAACCTGGAGTTCATAGGAGCATGGTTAGACTCCCTGCAAGCAAAAGCTTACTTGCCAGAAGACAGAGCGGGAAAGCTGATGGACTTGGCCAGCTGGTTTCTAGACAACCCACTGGTTTCCGCCAGACTTTGTTTAAGGCTCCTGGGCCACATGGCTTCAACAGTGCTTGTGACCCCCTATGCCCGCCTGAATATGAGGCCTGCACAGTGGTGTCTCAGGACTCAGTGGAGGCAGGCTACAGGAAGCCTAAGGGACAAAGTAAGGGTGTCCAAACCCTTCCTGAACTCCCTACAGTGGTGACTACACCCCCCAACCTTCTACAGGGAATTCCTTTTCAGGTACCTGTTTCCACTGTGGTACTCACAACCGATGCCTCCTTGCAGGGCTGGGGTGCACATTGTCTGGACAAGTGCACACAGGGCCTGTGGTCTCCATGGGAGGCCACAAACAAATCAACCTGCTGGAACTCCGGGCGATACGCTTAACCCTCAAAGCCTTCTCGCACACCCTGGCCCACCAGTCTGTCTTGGTGCAGACAGACAACCAGGTGGCGATGTTCTATGTGAACAAACAAGGGGGCACGGGGTCCAGGCTCCTGTGTCAGGAGGCACAGGCCCTCTGCTCTTTTGCACTTCGACACAATATTCTGCTCCAGGCAGTCTATCTTCCTGGCCACGAAAATTTCCTGGCAGACAGATTGAGCAGGGTTCTACAACCTCACGAATGGCAGCTGCATCCTTTGGTGGTTCAGAACATTTTCCTGAAATGGGGTCTTCCATCCATAGACCTCTTTGCCAGTCCCCTGACCGGCAACTGCCCAAGTTCTGCTCCAGGTAACCGCATCCCACGAGATTTGCAGCGGATACCTTCCTGATCTCATGGTCCAAGGGCCTTCTGTATGCGTTTCCTCCCACACCCCTGGTGGCCCGGACCTTGTTCAAGATTCTAAGAGACAGGGCCTCGGTCATATTGGTAGCCCCCAGGTGGCCGAGGCAGCCCTGGTTCCTGCTTCTGTTACAGTTGGCGGTGGACACCCCACTCCCTCTGGGGTTGCAACCCGATCTTCTTTCTCAGGATCAGGGTTCCCTTCTGCACCCCAGTCTCAAAACTCTCAATTTTATTTATTTTATTTATTTATTTGTTGTTCTTATATACCGCACTCTTAAAAATCAGCGCGGTTTACATATAACAGGTTTGTGCAGTCAAAGCAGAGCACTTACAATGAACAGGGTAGATTAACTTGGATTTCCACTGATGGTAACTATGTATGTTTGGCCTGGAGGCTGCAAGGGTAGTGCTGGCTCCCTGGGGCCTGCCTCAGGAAGTTGAAGAGGTGGTCTTGGCCTCTAGGAAGCAATCCACCAGAAAGACCTATGCCCTGAAGTGGAAACGGTTCTCCTTGTGGTGTGACCAACGCCAGGAGAACCCTTTCTCCTGCCCTGTGCCAGTAGTGCTTCAGTACCTGCTGCACTTGTCTAATCAGGGTCTTAAGTCCAATTCTGTTCGGGTACACCTTTCTGCTCTGGCAGCCCACCACTCACTGGTGGAAGGGCACTCTTTATCGGTTCACCCCTTGGTGTCCCGCTTCCACAGAGGCTTGCTTTTGCTAAAGCCTTCTTTCTGTCCACCAGCCCCTGAGTGGGAGTTGAATGTGGTCTTGCAGCAGCTTACTCGCCCTCCCTTTGAGCCGATGGCTGTGTCCTCTCCACTTCCTTTCTTGGAAGGCTCTTTTCCTAGTGGCACTGACTTCGGCCAGGCGAGTGAGTGAACTTCAAGCCCTGGTCTGTGACAGGCCATACACTTGTTTCTATAGGAACAGGGTAGTCCTTAGGACTCATCCTAAGTTCCTCCCGAAGGTAGTCTCCTCTTTCCACCTCAATCAGGAGGTGGTTCTTCCAACGTTCTTCCCTAGGCCCCATGCCAGCCGGGCTGAGGAAGTCGTGCATACCCTGGACTGTAGAAGGGCCTTGTCTTTCTACCTTGAGCGTACTAAGGGTCATAGAAGGGCTACTCAGCTCTTCGTCTCCTTTGACCCAAACAACTTGGGATTGCCTGTCTCCAAGCATACCTTGTCCATATGGGTGGCGGACTGTATCACCTGGGCTTACAGGGCAGCAGACCTTCCCTTGCAGGGTCGAGTCACAGCCCACCGTGTCTGGGCAATGGCTGCATCAGTAGCTCATCTCCGTTCTGTACCGTTGGCAGACATCTGCAGGGCTGCAACTTGGTCCTCGAGCCAGACTTTTGCAGCCCATTACTGCCTGGAGAGGGAGTCCCGTAGGGACAGTGCTTTTGGTCAGGCAGTACTCCGGAATCTCTTTGAGGTTTAGGCAACTCCTGCCCTCCAGCCCTCTTGTTGGGCTACCGGTGGGATCTCTTCTCAGTGAAATTTTTTCCCTGATGCTGGGGCTTCACAGAGGGAGCTCTATTTTTCAGCCTGGGTTCCTGGTAGCCCAGAGCTAGGGAGTCACCCATATGTGAAGACTGACTTCCTGCTTGGTCCCGGAGAAAGAGTAGTTACTCACCTGTAACGGGTGTTCTCCAGGAGCAGCAGGAATCAGTCCTCACAACCCTCCCTCCTCCTCCTCTTGGAGTTGCAGTTGCATATAGTTCTTTTCTGTTTTTTGTGCTGTCTTTTAGCTATGTCATCTGACTGAGCAAGATGGCACCTTTGGGCGGGAAGGGGACCGCGCATGCGTGGGTGTATTCCCAAAGGCTTTCTTGGAAAGCTGGGGAAATGCTCCGCATAGGGGCTCCATCGACATCGATGTCACCCATATGTGAGGACTGATTCCTGCTGCTCCTGGAGAACAACTGTTACAGGTGAGTAACTACTCTTTCAGGCTCAGCCCTTCGGGTTGGTGACGGCGCCGCGCGTGTTCACCAAAATAATGGTGGTGGTTGCAGCGGCGTTGCGGAAAGAAGGTGTGTTGGTCCATCCGTATCTAGACGATTGGTTGATTCGGGCGAAGTCCCGAGCCGAGAGCAAGAGGGCCACGGAAAAGGTAGTAGCTCTCCTTCAGTCTCTGGGCTGGGTGGTCAATCCAGTCAAACGTCACCTAGCACCGACTCAGGTTCTGGAGTACTTGGGAGTGCAGTTCGATACTCAGAAAGGATCGGTATTCCTGACAGAGCAGAGAGCTCTGGCTCTTTGGAGCCTGGTACGGGCCTTTCGGAAACTCGCGGCACCGTCGGCGTGGAAATACCTCCAAGTGCTTGGAACAATAGCGGCGACGGAGGTAGTTCCTTGGGCCAGGTTTCATATGCGGTCGTTGCAGCGGGCCTTGCTTTGCCGCTGGTCCAATCAGTCCGATGCGTTGAGCAAACGGCTTCCTTAACCGCAGCAGGTCCAGCGGAATCTGCAGTGGTGGATGCGTCCGGCGTGCTTACGAGCGGGAATGCCTTTGGAGCAGCCGGAGTGGATTCCACTATTAATGGATGCAAGTCTAGCGGGCTGGAGAGCGCATTGCGGAGTAGACTTTGCTCAGGGTCTTTGGTCTCCAGAGGAGAGCGGTTGGTCGATCAACCGATTGCAGCCGAGAGTGGTGTTTCTGGCTCTACAGAGCTTCGAAACCCAAGTAACGCGACGAGCGGTGCGAGAAATTTACGACAGTGCGGCGACCGTGGCTTACATAAATCGACAGGGCGGTACCGGGAGTGCAGTCATGGAGGAAGAATCCCGGGGTCTATTCTCTTGGATAGAACCGTGGTTGCAGGCAATTTCGGTGGCACACATCGCCGGAAAAGACAACGTGATGGCAGATTTTCTCAGCAGGGTTCAAGTGGATGCAGGGGAATGGGCGCTGCATCCCACGGTTTTCGCACAGCTCGTTCGTCGTTGGGAAACGCCAGTCATGGATCTCATGGCCACTTTCCGATCGGCAAAAGTGAATCGGTTCTTCAGCAGAAGACGGGAACCCATGTTGGAAGGGATCGACGCCCTCTTGCGACCTTGGCCCTCGATAGGTCGTCTCGATGTGTTTCCTCTGTGGGCACTTCTCGAGCGAGTGATTCACCGCATCAAGGCGCATCGCGGAAGGGTGCTGTTGATAGCGCCAGACTGGCCCAGGCGTCCGTGGTATGCCGGCCTGGTAAGATTATTAGACAGAACTCCGTGGCGCCTTCCGCTGTCCCAGGAACTGCTGATCCAGGGCCCGCTTCTGATGTCACATGTGGAGAGATTCTCGCTTATGCTTGGCTATTGAAAGGGCGCGACTAAGAAAGAAAGGTTATTCCAAGTGCGTAGTGGCGACCTTGCTTCAGGCGCGTAAACATTCAACTTCGCTCGCTTATGTACGTGTTTGGCGAATCTTCGAGGACTGGTGTTCGAGACATCAGGTTCGTGCTGCCACGGCGTCAGTACCGGTGATATTGGATTTTTTGCAGGATGGCTTTGAAAAGGGGCTAGCCGCTAGTTCCTTAAGGGTGCAGTTGGCGGCCTTAGCCTGTTACAGAGGTAAGGTACAAGGCGTAGCTCTGGGAGCGCACTTCGATGTCGTGCGGTTCCTCAAAGCGGTTTCTAAATTGTGTCCGACTCGTCGGATTTCTGTTCCGCCGTGGAATCTCAACTTGGTGTTACAGACGCTGGTTAGAGCCCCGTTTGAACCCTTATCCCAAGTTTTGTTAAAGAATTTGACTCTTAAAGCTGTTTTTGGTGGCTATTTGTTCGGCTCGGTGTATTTCGGAGCTTCAGGCGCTTTCGTGTAGGGAGCCCTTCCTATGTTTTTCTTCGCAGAAGGTGGTGCTCAGGCCAGTGCCTTCCTTTCTGCCCAAGGTGTCTTCCCCCTTTCATATCAATCAGACAGTGTCGCTGCCCGTTTTGTGGGCAGCAGGAGACCAAGCTTCTGACTGGGGCCTTAGTTGCTTAGACATAAAGAGTGTTGCGCCGCTATTTGATGGTCACCGAGTCCTTCCGCAAGTCGGATCGGTTGTTTGTTCTGTTTGGGGGTCCCAGGAAAGGAGAGGCTGCGGCAAAAGCATCTATTTCCAGATGGATTAAAGAGGCTATTATCTCCGCTTATATGTTGAAGGGGCGCCCAGCTCCAGTGGGGCTTCGGGTTCATTCTACTAGAGCGCAGGCAGCGTCCTGGGCGGAGCACAGTCTAGTTCCGCCGGTAGAAATTTGTAAGGCGGCGACTTGGTCATCACTGCATACTTTCAGTAAACACTATCGGCTAGAAGTGCTGGCGGTGAGGGATGCCTGTTTTGGGTCCGCGGTTTTGCAGGCCGGCTGGCAAGGTCCCCCCGTTAATACTGCTCTGCTACATCCCAGAGGTGGAGGACTAAACTGGAGGAACGAAAAGGAAATAGTAATTACACTTACCTGGTAATTGTAGTTCCTTGCATGACAGTTTAGTCCTCATTCCCGCACTCGGGGTTATGAGTTGGCGCGGCACGCGTTCAGTCCTGAGAGGCGTCTATACAGGTGAGTGTTTTCAAGATAACAGCCACTTATCAAGTTCATTATATTTGGGGTGTCTATTCTCTCGCTAGCTGTCTCTGGCTCAGCAGGTGGGGGAACATTTCATGAGGAAAATTTCATTCTTTCCATTGTTAGGGAAAGTTCAAGTTTTGTTCAGTTTTTGGATTATTTATAAGATGTTAGCTACTTGTTTGTTGCTATTTTGAATCTGTTTTGTCAATAGTTCACTGGGGCTGAGGAGGAATTCCAGCACGCTAGTTCCAGTGATGTCAAGATTTGATTGGTCCAGTCTCCAAGCTGCAGGAGGAGGTGCACTACCCAGAGGTGGAGGACTAAACTGTCGTCACTCAAGGAACTACAATTACCAGGTAAGTGTAATTACTATTTTTTCAGAAACGATTTTGTATAGCACTGACCTTGAAACTTGTGGAAATTTCGGTGACAAAGTGGAAATCGTGAATCGCCGTTCTTCATGAATTTTTGCGTCAACTGTGCACACCAAATCTTCTGTGATTACTGAAGGTCGACCCTATCGCGGTTCATCATGGACATTGTCCCGCCTGTCCTTGAACAATCTCACCCATTTATGCAATTTGCTGTCACTCATCGCATTGGGGCCGTACACCTCACATATCTGATGATGAATGTCCGCTGATGACACGATTCTTGCTGTCAAAAACTGAATCAGACCGTATTTCACAGTCTGAGGACCGCTCAATTGTCTTAAACAATTTAACGTCTCAGTATAAACCGTACAAAGTGACGCTACGACTGCAAATGGCATCTGCTTTTGCACAAGGCATGCCGGGAGCCGGCACGCATGCTTGTTTCTACAGGGGGAAAAAATTTACAAAGCTACAGCCAATCGGACCTTACTTTAAAAATAGTCCTTGTATTTCGTTCCATCTCCAGGAACAAGCAGGAATAAGTCTTCACATATGAGTATCGTCGGTACCGACGGAGCCTGCACGGGAACGCTCCCCAGCGTCCAATAGGAAAGCTTTTGGGAGCCATCCCACAGCGCCTGCGTGCTGCCTTCCTGCCTTTTCAACTCTTCCTCTTCAGTTTTTCGTTTTCCGCGGAGCCGACAGGATGCATAGCCTGTCACCGCAGAAAAAAATGTATCCTTATTCTTTTGGTTTTTGTGTTCGTGTCTGCCTTCATTCGATGCCTACCGGTACCACCGGTTCTCTTTTCTTCTTTTTCAAAAAAATAAAAACTAGCTTTCTAAAAGATTTTTCTTTCAGGGGCCTTTCCCCTCTAGGGGCTAGGTGCCATTTTGGGCAGTAGGCCCATTTTTCTTCAAACATGGAGAAACCAGCTAGTGGTTTCAAGAAATGTTCTAAATGTGCCGTACCATATCCGTTACCGACACCCATGAATGGTGTCTTAAGTGTTTAGGTCCTGACCATTCTCCATCGGAGTGTGTCTCTTGCAGAAAGATGACCAAGAGGGGCCTGCAGAATAGAGCTGCAAAGCTTGGTACCCTTTTTGCCGCAGATACGATGTCGGTTGCATCAACGTCTTCCAGGGCTTCATCTTCCTCCCATGGATCTCAGGTAACTAAACTTAAGTCTTCTAAGACTGGCCGGTCCTCAAAGGGTAGATCTCCTTCCAAGTATCGAGATGCCACTGGCATTGCCCTCGACGAAAGTTCACCGGCAAAACAGCCCCGGCAGGAGGCCTCGGTCACCAAAGCATTAACGGGGCTCCAGAATGTTCCAGAGGCTTCCACCTCTGCAGAGCTACTGGTGCCATGTTCTGGGGTCATAGCCGCCTCCACCGGTACCGACACCCAGGCATCGGCAGGAGCGATGTTTCACAGAATCCTCGCTATCGAACGCAGTCTAGCGGCCCTCTTAGCAGCTTGGGTACCGCTAAGACCGCTACAGAGGGTTCCAAAGGTATCGGTACCGACATCGGTACCGGTACCGAGTGCCTCGGCAGATATACTTCCCCCCCATGCCGAGCCTTGTGTCTATCTCAGGTATCGATGGATCGGTACCGAGACACCCCGATACCGACTTCGAGCGATACCAGTACTGTGCATTGCAAAAACACCCGGCACAGAGATACTTCGAATCATCCGATTCAGATGACTCTGCCAGTACTAGAGCTATCCTTCCGGAGGATCCATCTCCTCAATGCAGAATGTCTCCTCCAGAAGACATGTCCTTCCAGGATTTTATACGTGATTTAGCTCGAGGTCTTGCAATCACGGTAACGCCAGAGAACGAACCCAGAGCGGAAGAATTAGAAATTTTTCAGTACCCTAAAGCTCCTAAAGAAGCAGATACTCTGCCCATTCACAGAATCTTGCATGATCTTATGCTAAGAATGTGGGAAACTCCTTTAACGGTGTCTCCACACTGTCGATGACTCGATACTAGGTACCGAGTTCCAAGCTGTCCTGGCTTTCAAAAGACTGTTACCACACCATTCAATGGTAGTGGAATTGGCGATGCGTAAGATTAAGAGTGCTAAAACACATTCTTCCAATCCTCCGGGCCGTGAATCGAGGACGCTCGATGTCTTTGGGCATCGATGTTTCCAATCCTCCATGTTGGTAGCCAGGATTAGCTCCTACATTCTCTATATGGGAATGTTCCTCAAAGAAGTTACAGGTGACTTGGTGCTCATGAGCCCTCTTCTCCATGAGGAAAAAAGGGGGGATTCCTTACTCTGGTAAGACATGCCCATGATTTCTCTAACTTTGTAAACTGTGCAACCTTTGATTGCTTTGAATGCATTAGCAGAACCTCTGCTATTTCCATTGGTGCACGTTGTATTGCCTAGCTTCAGGCATCAGACTTAGAACAATGGGTGCAAAATAAACTGGGAAACATTCCTTGCACAGGAGAAAATCTCTTTGGCAAGGATTGCCAAGACAAGGCCAATCAGATTGAATCTGAAAATACTACCTTGAACAGACTATCAAAGTCTATAGCCAACCCAGCAAACAAAAAGTCAGTCAAGAAACCCTTTTTCAACAAGAAAAAGAAATTTTACCCATCTTACACCCATCAGGGACACTGCCCAGTTCATGTTTCCCAAAGGGGAGCAACAACAGAACAGACAGCAGAGGAAGCCACAAGTTCGAAGAGCTCAACCGGCTCAACAGACTCAGCCTCCTCAGGGGCTTTGACTCCTTCCTAGAGAACTTGGTTTTTCTGCCCCTGAAAGGTCCAGAACCCCTTACCATCCCGGGCAGGTTATGCCATTTTGACAGAAGATGGCAATAAGTAACATCAGAAAACTGGACCCTGTCCATTGTACGGGAGGGGTACAGACTTCATTTTCACAGCATGCCCTTTCCTACAATTATAAGACAGTTCAATTCTCAGGTCCCTGCCACCAATCTCTTGGGTCAGGAGGTCTCATCACTTCTTGCTCAGGGAGCAATAGAAGAGGTACCCATACCCCAACAGGGTACGAAGTTCTACTCCCCCTACTTTCTCATCCCAAAGAAAACAGGGAGAGACAGGCCTATACTGGACCTCAGAGAATTAAACAAGTATCTGTTCTGGGAAAAATTCAAAATGATCACCCTCAGAACACTCCTGCCATACCTTCAGAGTCAGGACTGGCTATGTTCTCTAGATCTAAAGAATGCTTATACGCATATTCTCATCCATGCAGATCACAGGAAATTCCTTTGATTCCTTTTCCAGGGAAGACACTTCCAATACAAGGTTCTTCCCTTCGGTCTGGATTCTGCCCCAAGAGTCTTCACAAAATGCATGGCAGTAATAGCAGCATTCCTGAGAACTCTAGGAATTTTTGTCTTCCCCTACTTAGACGACTGGCTCATTCGAGCATCAACAGCTCCAGAAGTCAGCTTCGCTCTTTTTCGCACCATGCGAATCCTTCGATAGTTGTGACTGGTCATAAACCTCCCAAAATCTCATCTCGCCCCTTCTCAGTCTCTAGAATTCATAGGGGCTCGTCTAGACACAAGGCAGTCAAGGTCTTTCCTGCCACAGCCACGTTGTCTTCGTATAGAACAGCTGGCCTCCCAAGCAGCTAAGAAGGTCTTCCTGACTGCTTGAGAGATGCTTCAGCTTCTGGGGCATATGGCATCCACGGTCCATGTGGTTCCCTATGCTCGCCTTCATATGCGAGCAGCCTAGTGGACCCTATCCTCTCAGTGGACACAGGCCTCGGGTCGGCTAACGGACAAAATCAGAAACTCCACACATCTCATTTTGTCCCTGCAATGGTGGCAGTCACTGGAAAACTTTCTCGTGGGTTCTCCTTTCCAGCAGCCTCTATGCCAAACCACCCTAACAGATGCGTCCAAGTTGGGTTTGGGGGCTCACTTGCACGATCTATCAACTCAGGGTCTCTGGATCCCATAGGAGGCTGGTCTTCACATAAACCTCCTAGAGCTCAGAGCCATTTTCCATGCTGTCCGAGTTTTTCAGGCCCATCTCAGCTACAAGACAGTTCTGGTCCAGACCGACAATCAAGTAGCCATGTTCTATGTGAACAAGCAGGGCGGAACAGGCTCTGTCTTTATGCAATGAAGCTTTGCGACTATGGGCCCTCGCCAGAGAGCTTCAAATCCACCTTCTAGTGGTATATCTTCTGGGAATTCAAAATCTTTGGGCAGACAAACTCAGTCAAATACTGCTGCCACACGAATGGTCTCTGCATTCAGACCAGCTTGCTCGAGTGTTTTGAATCTGGGGAACACCAGATATAGACTTCTTTGCAAGTCCACAGAATGCCAAACTTCCCTGATTCTGTTCCAGAATTCTGGCTCAAAACTGTCAGGCAAGGGATGCTTTCCTCCTCCATTGTGGTCGGGACTTCCTCTATGCCTTCCCACTCATTCCCCTCATTACCAAAACTTTGTTCAAGAGGTCATATGATACTCATAGCTCCATGTTGGCCACGGCAGATGTGGTATCCTCTGCTTCTGCATCTCTCTCAAGCCACACCTCTGGAGTTGGGATGTGCTCCAGATCTTCTTTCCCAGGAAAACGGGACGCTATTGCACCCGAATCCACAGTCCCTGCACCTCAGGGCCTGTTTACTGAAAGCCTAGGATTCCCGGATATCAACCTATCTCAACAGGTAAAGGATATCCTTGTGGCTTCCAGGAAACCTTCCACAAGGCGATCCTACGCCTTTAAGTGGAAGAGATTCTCTGTATGGTGTTCTCAAAGGGGACTTAACCCCCATTCAGTGCCTGTCGAATCGCTTCTGCAGTATCTACTCCATCTATCAGATTCTGGTCTTAAGACCAATTCAGTAAGGGTCCATCTTAGTGCCACTGCTGCTTTTTGCGAACATCTGGATGGACAACCTATTTCCTCTCATCCACTTGTAGCGAGATTTATGAGAGGTTTACTTTTAACAAAACCTCCCGTTAAGCCACCTCCGGAAGGCATGGGATCTGAATCTTGTTCTCGGGCAGCTCTTGAAACCGCCCTTTGAGCCTTTAGCCACTACAGCTCTAAAGTTTCTTTCTTGGAAGGTCATCTTCCCAGTTGCCCTCACTTCTGCAAGACGCATCAGTGAGTTACAGGCTTTAGTGGCGGATCCTCCTTATACAAGATTTCACCATGATAAGGTAGTTCTTGGGACTCATCCTCACTTTTTGCCAAAGGTGGTTTCGCCTTTTCATTTAAACCAAGCGGTTTACCTTCCTGTATTCTTCCCTAGGCCTCATGCCTCTAATGCAGAAAGGAATCTTCATACCTTAGATTGTAAAAGAGCTTTAGCTTTTTACCTTCAAAGAACTAAGCAACATAGAAAATCTTCTCAGCTTTTTGTTGCTTTTGATTCTAGTCATTTGGGACTTCCAATTTCCAAAAGAACTCTCTCTAGGTGCATTGCAAATTGCATATCTTTTGTATATGAGAGTAGGGGACTTTCTCTCGAAGGCCATGTCACAGCTCACAATGTGAGAGCAATGGCAGCCTCAATGGCTAATCTCCATTCTTTGTCCATTGATGACATCTGTAGAGCGGCCACTTGGGCTTCGGTACATACCTTTACAGCCCACTATTGCTTAGGCAAGAACTCCCGTCGGGATGCCTCGTTTGGCCAGGCTATGCTCCAGCATCTCTTTCAGACTTATTACAACTCCTACCTGCTGTCCTGGGTTTCGATGCCAGAGGGAGGAAGCATGACCCATATCACCTGGGGTTCGCAGCTTGCTGGGGTCAGCCCCCTGGCATCTCTCAGCTGGGGAGTCCCCATATGTGAAGACTACATTCCTGCTTGTTCCTGGAGATAGCGTAGTTACTCACCTGTAACAGGTGATCTCCGGGAACAGCAGGAATAAGTCTTCACAACCCACCCTCCTCCCCTAGGAGTTGTCTCTATCTGTCTCTTTCTCTTTGTCTACTCTCTCCTTTGGTCTCAGCTATAAACTCAACTGAAGAGGGAGAGTTGGAAAGGCGGGAAGGCAGCACGCAGGCGCTGTGGAATGCTCCCAAAAGCTTTCCTATTGGACGCTGGGGAGCGTTCCCGCACAGGCTCAGTCAGTATCGACGATACCCATATGTGAAGACTTATTCCTGCTGTTCCCGGAGATCAGCTGTAACAGGTGAGTAACTACGCTTTCCCTAATATCTTCCCTTTATAGTATCTGTCCTCCTCTCATTTTTCCCGGCATCGGCCCCCAGCCTCAGCTCCTACCTTCCTACTGTAGCATCCCCTTTCTGCACACAGCGACGTGAGCATGCTGTTTCGCTCCTCTTGTCGTGCTTCTGGCCTATCTTCAGACTGCGCAACCAGTTTAAAACAGAATAAGAGGCAAACCAGCAGTAGGAGCAAAGGGGCAAACCAGTGAGGAAGCCTTTCAACGCCCTTAAGCTTGGGTGCCCCGAGCCAGTGCCTCACTGACTTGCCCTTTAAACCAGCGTTGTAAAAGGGGTGCTTTAACTCAACATGACTAGCTAGCATTTATTTTTATTTATTTTATATAAAATTTCTTTTATACCGCGCTCTTTTCCATCAGTGCGGTTTACAGACAACAAAGTGACTCAATGACAGCGAAGGCAATCAGAGTTTACATAAAACAGGGGAAAACAACTTGGAGTGAACTGGGGGAAACTATGTACAATTTACATGTTACCACGTTAATCTTTCCATTGTTCTTAGGGTTATTCAATTACTCAGAGCGAGTGTAGGACAGCAGGGTGTAATCTAGCTAAGGCTGTATTACATAACCTGTCAGTTGCCCCTTGTGGATTATGTAGTTCAAGTTCAGATATTGGGTTTTTGAGATATTTGGTTTTTGAGTTGGTGTGTTACTAATAAGGATTGTAAAATCTTTGCTTGTACCCTTGCAAGTTTTAATGTTGCATGCCTATGAGTCCTTATAAAGCTGTGTCTCTGAATGAATTGGGAAAATCCTGGAAGATGATGGAAATGAAATATTACTTAAAATGATCAGTGTATCAGCTAGAGGCATGAGATTTGTCTTTTCTGTTTTTTAGGGATACAATAAAGCCATGATCAAACTTAAGCTGAAAAAAACCCCAGTGGATGACATTTCAGACAGTCTGCGGCAGGGTGGGGGCAAACTAAACTTTGATGAACTGCGTCAGGATCTAAAAGGGTAAGAATTTATTTCTAAGGGCTCCAAAAATAAACTCACAAGTGACAAAAGTTGTGCCACTGGAAAGTTTAATATATCCATTTGTTATCACATCTTAACAAATAATAATTTTTTGCAAAATTTTCATATAAATTTGTGTATCAGAGAGGTTGATTATAAAAATCACTCTATCAATATATTTGCAGAAGGATAGGAAACTAAATAGTCCTGAGATCCACCGGAAAAGCTTTCCACTAGAGAGAAGATAAGAATTTTCCTTATCCATTAACCAGTCTGAGGTAGAATCTGAATGCTGCCTTTTTACTATATGACGTATGTTTGGGTTAAATCAGAACAGTGGTTTAAATCCAGTCTTGTACAGTGGAACGGGAAGGTCAGCATTTGTTTGAAAAATGACCCACCAGTGATTAAACTCAAACCAAATTATGTTTCCAAAATACAGACTGAAGAATGCAATCCAATTAAGATGTTCTAGTTTTCTTTCTAGATGCTCCTTGGGTTTCTTTGTAATAACTTTGAAATTTTTTTTGCTATAAAGTTCATCCATTAGTAGCATCAGGAGATGATGTATTTATTCAGCTCACATCCTTTCACTAATAGCTCAAAGTGAGTTAAATTCAGATATCTTGGGTATTTCCTTGTACCTGAGGCAATGAAGGATGAAGTGATTTGCCCAAGGTCCTAAACAATATCAGCGGGGTTTGAACCCTGGCTTTTCTACTTCTCAGCCAGCTGCTCTAGCTATTGGGTTTCTCATAGATGTGATAGCTTCCAGTAACAAAAACAGGTAACTTATTTGTGAAAGGTGTAGGAGCTAAAGAGGAAGTAGGAGAAATGAAGCAAAGTTTTAGTTACTGGTTAAAATGTAGGGCAAAGTATTTTAAAGATGAAGACATGTCTGCACTTCTCTGTTTTAGGAAAGGTCATACTGATGCAGAGATTGAGGCAATCTTTGCCAAGTATGACCAGGATGGCGACCAGGAACTTACAGAACATGAGCACCAACAGATGAGAAATGATCTGGAGAAAGAAAGAGTGAGTAATAAACCAGGGTCAGCTGAAGTTACACGGGCTGTAGTATATGATTTTTCTGTGCTTCTGAAAGGATAGTGGCACAAAGGCCAATATGCTGCCTTCACCATCTGTAGTCTTAACTACGTTTTTATTTCAAGGAGGATCTGGACTTAGACCGGAGTTCTTTACCTCGCCCACTGAGTGGTCGTAGCTTTCCTCGGAGTCTTGATGATTCTGAAGAGGATGATGATGAAGACAGCGGTCACAGTTCTAGAAGAAGAGGCAGTAGTTCCAGTGGAGTTTCATATGAAGAGTTTCAAGTGTAAGCCTTATACGTTCTCAGGAAGGAGAAGCATGCTCTGTTGGCTGGCAGGTGGTATCTATCTTAGTCTTTCATGCATGGGTCCAACTTGTTGCCTTTCACATACCACCATTTTTTTCATGTAAGACCTATCCTTTCTCTGATTTGAAAGATGGAATTTAAAGTACAAAAACAGGAAGTTCCAAACTACAGCTTACTGAATTTCATCCCATATTACTTGTCTGTGTTGTCACCTTTTTGATTGATGACTTGGTGCTTCTGTAATGCCTGATCTGCATGGTAGCTTCCATAGGAGAAAAAGAGTAAAGGGAGAAGGAAGAGTTAGTACCTATTTGCAGAGGGAGTTGCCCAAACTGGCATGCAGTATTGAGAATTTGTGTTTTCTTCCTCAAAATGTATGTTAGGGGCAGCCTTGATGTATGTAAATATTTCTGAATTACAGAAAGAAAATGTTTCCCTAAACATGCTGGACTAGTCCAGACAAGTGGGTTATGTCACCCTGCAACAGTGTTCATGTGTGTGTTGTCGAGCAGAGACAGAAAAAAGATCACTTCCCTTATGGCCACTGGTGCTGCCTTCTCTTCAGAATGTCTGTGGCAGATGGTGCAGACCTGTGGACTGATGCAGTATGTTAGGTCCCCAGGGTAGTAGTCTCCAGGACATCCTCTTTAGTGGCACAGAATCTTGATCAGGCTCCCAAGACAGCAGTCTTTGGAATCTGGCTCCTAATAGAGCAGAATCCCTCTCTCCTTGAGCTTTTCCTAGCTGAGCAGGCTCCCAGAGTTCGACCTTCGGCTACATATTGTAGAGAAGATATAGGTAAGTGTGCTCCTGGAGCTCTCATCTCCAGTTGAGCAGGCTCCCACAGTTTGACTTTCAGCTGTCTTTGGTAGAGCCATTTACTGGCATGTTTGCTCCCATGGTGATGAATCCTATTTCTACCACACCTCCATCCTCCTCTGTTCCCTTGAGAAAACCTGGTCCCTAGAAAGCCAATCTTAAAGTTATTGGAGAAGATAAGAGAAAATAAAATAGCTTCAGAGTGAGCTGCTTAAGCAGGCAGTCAAAACCGTAGCACTGGCTGACAGATGGGGCCATCTGCATCAGCACAGTAGCACTGCACAGCAAGAGATGTGAAGGATGTTTTGGAGCTGAAGCGTGAGTTTGCATCTGATCTCCTCTGCCTCAGTTGCGTAGATAAAGAGATGGGAAATCTTTTGAAGTACCATATGGCTCGCTTGTGCATGAGAAGATTGCAGTATGTGAAGATAAGCTGCTCCCCCCCCCCACTACCACCACCACAATGGTCTATACACTTACAGGAATGGCTGCCATGTTGGCCCTTCCATGCGAACTTCCCATGGCCCTATCCCCGTGGCATCCTCCAGGAAGTCTCGGTGGTTCTTCCTTCCTTGGGGACTTTTTGCTTGAGTTTTTACTGATTATGCACTAGGCCTTCTGTAAGTTGCAGATACCTGGTGGGGGAGAGGGAGGAGGAGCTGCTGCTAATTGGACCGATGCACACTCTGGAATCTTCTCAGGTGCGCTTGGCCCCCTAAGTGACATAGGGGCCGATGCAGAAAGCTAGCGCAGACATTACGAGCCCATAACCCCAGTAAGCACATTTTTAAATGCAGGAAATAGACGTAAACGCCGACAGAAAAACTAGCACCCATTTAATTATTTAAATGTATTTTAATCAGCTAGGCTCATATGCAAATCATGGCTACACCCGCTGCAGAGACAGGTGTGGAGGATTTCTCAACCAGCCATAGCGCCAAAATTTTTACTTTAGGGTCTGAGTAGAGGTAAACCTCTAATGCGTGCCCCTGCCAGTATTTTGATGGCACCGTGTACTTTTCTTGATGCCTAGATCATCTTCTCCTTAGATGATCAGGCATCGGGAAAAGCCCCCGATGCCATCAAATTACTGGTGAGGGTTGGTGCCCCAGCAAAAAAAGTAATTATCTGGTGGTCTAGCAGCCCCTGAAACCCCCTACCCCAAAGCCCAAGTTAGAGAAAATCACCCCCAAGCAAAAATAAATAAAATAAAATTTACCTGGTGCTCTAGCAGGGCTTGAACCCCCCACCTCAAAACCCAAGTAAGAGAAATCACCCCCAAGTAAAATAAAATCATCCCCAAGCAAAAATAAATAAAGTAAAAATTACCTGGTGTCTTGTTTTTGTTTGGAGGTGATTATCTCCAGAAACAAGCAGGAATGAGTCTTCACATATGGGTACGTCTGTACCGACGGAGCCTGCGCGGGAACGCTCCCCAGCTTCCCAAAAAGGAAAGCCTTTGGGAGCATCCCACAGCGCCTGCGCGCTGCCTTCCCGCCTTTCCTAACCGCCTCTCCTCAGTTCTTCTTTGCCGCGGAGCCAGCAGGTCGAGCCCTGTCACCGCTGAAGAAGTTCTTTGTTTTATTTTATTTCTTTGGTCGCATGTCTGCCTCCCCCGACTCCGGACCGGTACCGCCGGTCTTTTCTTTCTTTTCTTTAAAAAAAAAAAAAAACTATATATTTTTTCCCTCACTTAGTTTATTTTTCTCTTTGGGCCTTAGACCTTACAAGAGATTTTTCCTCATGGAAAAACCAGCCTCCGGGTTTAAAAAATGCACTAAGTGCAGCGGTACTATTTCTGTTACCGACACCCATGAATGGTGTCTTAAATGTTTGGGTCCTGAACACTCCATTTCGGATTGTCCGTCCTGCTCTTTGATGTCTAAACGGGGTTTACAGAACCGAGCAGCTAAACTCCATGTGCTGTTTCCCGCTGATGCAGCTTCGGTGGCATCGACGTCTTCCAGGGCTGCTTCTTCCCCAATGGATCTCAGGTAACCAAACATAAATCCAGCCGGTCCTCGAAGGGTAGATCTCCCTCTAAGCATCGAGATGCCTCCAGGCTTACCCTCGAGGATCCTGCACCGGCAAAACAACCCCGGCAGGAAGCTCCGGCTTCCAAAGCTCCACCTATGGGGTTACAGGTTGACATCGATGGCACGGCCTCGACCGATCACCTGTTAAAATGCTCTGGGGTACCGGCACAACCTTCCGGTACCGAGTTCCAGGCATTCATGGCGTCGATGGATCAGAACGTTCTGTCCATGCAGCAGGCTATCAATGCCTTCATTCAAGCTGCGATGCCGTTGATACCACAACAAACTCCGTTGTCGGTATCGACTCGGGTACCGGCACAAGCGCCGATACCGGTACCGACTGCATCGGCATCGACCAGGATACCGACTGCAGCGGTTCCTTGTCCAGGGCTGCTCATCGGTACCGATGACGCCCGATGTCGATACTGCTCGATATGCGTACCGAGCGTTAGAAGAGCACCCTGACAGACGGTACTTTGATTCCTCTGGTGATTCTGATACATCAGAGGAGTCTGCTGAAGTATCCATAACCCTTCCTGAAGAGCCTTCTTCTCCAAAAAGAAGAATGTCTCCTCCAGAGGACTTGTCCTTTCAAGACTTCATAAGAGAAGTAGCTAAAGGACTTTCTATTTCAGTAACCTCTGAATCAGAGCCTAGAGCAAAAAAATTAGATATTTTGGGTTATTCTAAGGCTCCTAAAGAGGCAGTCACCTTACCAATTCATGAGATTCTTTATGAACACATGATTGATTTATGAGAGACTCCTCTCACTATCTCTCCTCATTCTCGCAGATTAGACACTATGTATCGTGTCCCTCCCTGTCCTGGTTTTCATAAAACACAGCTTCCTCACCATTCCATTGTGGTGCAGTCAGCTATGAAGAGGATAAAGAGTACAAAGAGACACTCTTCTGCTCCTCCAGGAAGAGAATGCAGGACCTTGGATGCTTTTGGTAGGAAAATCTTCCAAGCCAGTATGCTCATTGCCAGAATCATCTCCTATAGTCTTTACATGGGTATGTTTCTAAAGGAGGTTGCAGATAAACTGCACACTTTCCTCCCTTTTCTACCAGAGGATAAAAGGGATGAATTCCTCATTTGGCTTAAGCATACTCAAGACATTTCAAAGTTTTCCAACTGGGCAGCCTTTGACTCCTTTGAAGGTGCCAGCAGAGCTTCTGGCATTGCCATAGCTGCTCGCAGAATTGCTTGGCTCCAAGCTTCTGATTTAGAACCCTGGGTCCAAGATGGCTTAGGAAATCTCCCCTGTACAGGTGAAAACCTGTTTGGCAAAGAATGGCAAATAAAAGCCACTCAAATGGATGCAGAAAATTCTGCTCTGGATAGACTTTCAAAGTCAACCTCCATTCCTGCCAAGAAAAAACCCTTCAAGAAGTCTTTTTTCAAAAAGAGCAGATTCCCTTCTGCTTCTGGCCAACAATCCTCTACAGGTCGCTTTGCTACTAAGCGTCAGCAACCTAAACAGGCCAGGCCTAAGACTACAGGGGCTGCTGCAACTCAGCAGACCCAACCTCCTCAGGGTTTTTGACTTGATGCTAGAGAACTTAGCCTTTCTGGCTTTAAAACAGCCAGAACCTCTCACCATTCCAGGAAGGTTAGCTCATTTTGCTCCCAGATGGGAGCAGATTACATCAGAGCAGTGGACCCTCTCCATCATAAGAGAGGGCTACAAACTTCATTTCTCAGACCTTCCTCCCCACACCATGGTGAGACACTTCAATTCTCCCACATCTCTTCTCGACCTTCTAGGTCAAGAGGTGGCTACCCTTCTTGCCCAAGGGGCAATAGAAGAAGTTCCCCTTCTTCAACAAGGGTCAGGGTTTTACTCCCCCTATTTTCTCATTCCAAAGAAGACAGGGGGATACAGACCCATATTAGATCTCAGGGAATTGAACAAATTTCTATGCAAGGAGAAGTTCAAGATGCTTTCTCTGGGCACTCTCCTTCCATACCTTCAAAGTCGGGATTGGCTTTGTTCTCTAGATCTCAAGGATGCGTACACACATGTCCTTATCCATCCATCTCACAGAAGATTCCTCCGTTTTCTTTTCCAAGGAAAACATTATCAATACAGGGTGCTTCCTTTTGGTCTGGCCTCTGCTCCAAGAGTGTTCACCAAATGCATGGCAACAGTAGCTGCATTTCTACGCACTCTGGGAATATTTGTATTCCCATACCTGGACGACTGGCTCATCCGAGCTCCATCTCAGTCAGAGGCCCAGATTTCTCTGGACCGCACAAGACGCATTCTGCAGTATCTGGGACTTGTGGTAAACCTCCCAAAATCTCAGCTCACCCCTACTCAGTCCCTAGAATTCATAGGGGCCTGGTTGGATACTACCACTGCAAGGGCCTACCTTCCTCAGGCCCGTTGCCAATGTCTAGTGCAGTTAGCCTCCCAGATTCAGTCAAAGAGCCACTTAACTGCCCAGGAGATACTACAACTGCTAGGCCACATGGTTTCCACAGTGCATGTGGTACCCTATGCTCGCCTACACATGAGAGCAGCCCAATGGACTCTGTCCACCCAGTGGACTGAAGCATCAGGAGCTCTCTCAGACCAAATAGCAACCTCCAAATGTCTCGTTTGGTCTCTCCAATGGTGGATGTCCACTCAAAATCTGTTGCTGGGGTCCCCCTTCCAACAGTTGTTGCCCCAAGCAACCCTCACAACAGATGCCTCCCAAACAGGTTGGGGAGCTCATCTGCAAGACCTCTCCACCCAAGGCACTTGGTCCCCACAGGAGACCTTTCTTCATATAAACCACTTGGAGCTTCGAGCAGTCTTTCTAGCTCTCAAGGTCTTTCATACCCTGCTCAGCTACAAGACAGTCCTCATTAATACGGACAATCAAGTAGCCATGTTTTACATAAACAAGCAAGGAGGAACTGGCTCTCTGTCGCTTTGCAACGAAGCTTTAAGATTGTGGGCCTTCGCCAGAGAGCATCAGATCCATCTCCTGGCAGTATACCTCCCAGGAATCCAAAACTCTTGGGCAGACAGACTCAGTCGAGTTCTGCTCCCACACGAATGGTCCCTGCACATGGATCAGGTACTCAGAATCTTCCAAAAGTGGGGAACCCCGGACATAGACCTCTTTGCAAGTCTCTGGAATGCCAAACTTCCCCGGTTCTGTTCCAGAATTCCGTGTCAGGGAGTTCAGGCCAAGGATGCCTTCCTCCTTCATTGGGGTCAGGGCTTCCTGTATGCCTTTCCACCCATTCCCTTGATTCCCAAGACTCTGTTCAAACTTCAGAGGGATCAAGGATCTATGATCCTCATAGCTCCACGCTGGCCACGCCAAATGTGGTACCCTCTACTTCTGCATCTCTCCCAAGCCCCCTCCCTGGACTTGGGAGCTGCTCCAGACCTTCTGTCCCAGGAGGAGGGGACTTTGTGGCACCCAAACCCCAAGTCCCTTCACCTCAGAGCTTGGTTACTAAAGGCCTAGACCTTCAAGGCTTGAATCTTTCTCAACAAGTGAAGGATATCCTCCATGCTTCCAGAAAACCTTCCACTAGGCGTTCCTATGCTTTTAAATGGAAAAGTTTCTCCATTTGGTGTGCTCAAAAGGGTCTCAACCCTCTAGCACTACCTTTGAATTCTCTATTGGAATACCTCCTGCATCTTTCCAATGCAGGCCTTAAGACGAATTCAGTAAGGTTCCATTTGAGTGCTGTTGCAGCATCCCTTAAGCCTATCAATGGACAGCCTATTTCCTCTCATCCTCTTATTGCAAGTTTCATGAGAGGCCTAACTTTAACTAAACCTCCCATTAGGCCTCCTCCGGTGGCATGGGATTTAAATCTGGTTCTTGGTCAGCTTATGAAGCCTCCTTTTGAACCCTTAGCCACCACCTCCTTGAAATTCCTTTCCTGGAAGGTTATTTTCCTCATTGCAGTCACCTCAGCTCGCCGCATCAGTGAGCTGCAGGCCTTAGTGGCTAATCCACCTTATACAAGGTTCCATCATGACAAGGTAGTCCTTAGGACCAATCCACACTTTATGCCTAAAGTGGTCTCACCTTTTCATCTTAATCAAGAGGTATATTTACCTGTCTTTTTTCCAGCTCCTCATGCATCAAGTGCAGAGAAGAGTCTTCATACTCCGGATTGTGAAAGAGCTCTTGCCTTTTACTTACAAAGGACACAGCAACATAGAAAGTCTTCCCAGCTCTTTGTTGCTTTTGATCCCTCTCATTTGGGACTTCCAGTCTCTAAAAGGACACTGTCCAATTGGATTGATCAGTATATTTCTTTCGCCTACCAGAGTAAGAACCTTTTCTCTGGAGAGCCATGTCACAGCTCATAATGTGAGGGCCATGGCCACCTCTATGGCTCATCTAAATTCTGTGTCCATCGATCACATCTGTCGAGCAGCCACCTGGGCCTCGGTTCATACCTTCACAGCCCATTACTGCTTGGACAAGGACTCCCGCCGGGATGCCTTGTTTGGTCAGGCTGTTCTCAAACACCTGTTCCATTCTTAATCAACTCCTACCCTCCTTCCCTGGATGGATGCCTGAGATCCATAGGAGGAGGTAGAACCCTTCCCAGGGTCTCATATCCTTAGGGATCTCCCAGGCATCTTTAGCTAGGGAGTCCCCATATGTGAAGACTCATTCCTGCTTGTTCCTGGAGATAGCACAGTTACTTACATGTAACAGGTGATCTCTGGGAACAGCAGGAATAAGTCTTCACAACCCTCCCACTTCCCCTAGGAGTTGTATCTCTCTATCTGTCTTTCCTTTCCTCTCTCTCTTTTGTCTCAGCTTTAAAACTCGAACTGAGGAGAGGCGGTTAGGAAAGGCGGGAAGGCAGCGCGCAGGCGCTGTGGGATGCTCCCAAAGCCTTTCCTTTTTGGGAAGCTGGGGAGCGTTCCCGCACAGGCTCCGTCGGTACCGACGTACCCATATGTGAAGACTTATTCCTGCTGTTCCCAGAGATCACCTGTTACAGGTAAGTAACTGTGCTTTATCTTACTTTGCGGTGATTTTCTCTTACTTGGCTTTTGGGGTGGGTGGGTTCAAGGGTTGCTAGACCACCAGGTAATTAGTTTTTGTCAGGACACTGGCCCCCAGCAGTGTTTTGATGGCATTGGTGTCTTTTCTCGATGCTGCGATCATCCCCATTGCCATCAAAATACTGTCGGGGCTGATTTACAAATTAGCCACACGGTGCCTGGCGAGCAAACCAAACTAGCACAGACTCCTTGAGTGCATGTGTTTGGATTGCTCTCGCAGTTTAACATTGTGGTGGCTCATTTGCATGCGCATGGTTACCGCGGTGGGCATTTGCATACCCTAACCTTCCTGCATCACGTGTTAAAATGGACATGTCTTTTTTTGTCAAGACTTCATTCGGGACATGGCAGCAGGCCTGCAGATTACCATGGCATCGAGACGGAACTTGATACCATTTACAGAGTTCCACCATGCCCTGGCTTCCAAAAGCCTCAACTTCCACACCACTCCATGATGGTGGAATCGACGATGCGGTGCATCAAGAGTCTAAGAATCATTCATCCATGCCTCTCGGCAGGGACTCCAGAACTCTCGATGCCTTTGGCCGTCTGTGTTTTCAGGCATGCATGCTCACTTCTAGGATTACTTCCTACATGCTCTATATGGGCATGTATCTCAAGGATATCTCCAGGGATCTAGAGAACCTTGCCCCTATCCTTCCTGATAACAAGCGTGATGCATTCTAGGCCTTAATCAGGCAAAATCAGAATACATCCAAATTTCTTACCAGAGCATCTTTTGATGCCTTTGAGTCATCCAGCAGAGCTTCAGCATTCTGTATTGATGCTCGCAGAATGGCCTGGTTACAGGAAACTGACTTTGAGCAATGGGTTCAGGATAAATTGGCCAATATCCCCTGCACTGGAGAGAACCTTTTTGGAAAGGGTTGGAGAGAGAAGGCCGGAAAGATTGAGACAGGTGATCTCACTCTCAAACACCTCTCCAGAAAGACTTCAGACCCTTCTAGGCTAAAGACTAATCCAAAGAAGTCTTTCTATCCTAAGAAGAAAAGATGATATCCTCCTTATCTACCTGCAGTTGCTTACCAACCTCAGCAGCGACAGCAGGGCCCTCGCCAACCTAAGACGCCTAAGCCACAACCAGCTGCACAGCCATAGCTAGCACCTGGTTTTTGACCCTTTCTAGAGAGCATAACTACTTTGCCACTGCAAGGTTCCCCCCCCCCCTACCCATGGCAGGCGCAAGCTCTCTAAAAGGGGAGTGAAGTCAGCTCTGAGCTTTGTCTTCACTGCTGGTAGAGAACATAACCCACTTGTCTGGGTTAGCCTGACAAGACTAAAGGAAGGAAAGACAACAAGTAAGCTTAAATGTCACCTCCCTTCTGATTTGAGCCTTCTGACTGTTGCAGATTATCAAAGATGGGAGATAGGGATTGGGAAACATATACATTCTTTCCGACTCTTGATTTTATATGATATTATGTTCCGCAAACACATTATAGATACAAATGAAAAAATAAGATGTTAACAATTCTCTTTCCAGAAGACTGTAAAAGGCCATGACAGATAAGTGTGTGTGTTTTGTTCATAGCCTGGTGAGGCGTGTAGATCGCATGGAACATTCTATTGGCAGCATCGTCTCCAAGATAGATGCAGTGATCGTGAAGCTGGAAACTATGGAAAGAGCCAAGTTGAAGAGAAGAGATGTCTTAGGTAGACTTCTAGATGGAGTGACAGAGGTGAGAGCAGAGAGTACTTAACATAAATTCCTAATGCCACTGGTGTCACAACTGCCTCATTAGACATAAACAAAAGCAAAACCTGCTGTGTATTCAGTACTTTTGGTCACAGTTTCTCCTTGTGAGTCAGACCATTTCATTTTGGCAAGTAGTCTTTTGTGACCTTTTCATACTAAAACCACTGCTTTTGCTTTCTTATGTTCATGCAGTGCATTTGGCTACTTTTCTAGGGCATGAGGTTTTCATGGAAGCCCACTGGGATCTAGTACCCAGAATTCTAAGCTTGTATTTACACCAGCCACCTAATCCATAAGAACATAAGATATGTCATACTGGGTCAGACCAAGGTCCATCAAGCCCATTATCCTGTTTCCAACAGTGGCCAATCTAGGTCATACGTACCTAGCAGTATCCCCAAAAGACACAGGTTCCACAATGCTTGTATTGGGTCAAGCATTGATATCCTGGGTCCCTTTTTAATAATGGTTTATGGACCTTTCCTCCAGGAACTTGTCCAAACCTTTTTAAACCCAGCTACACTAACAGCTCTTACTACATCCTCTGGTAACAAATTCCAGAGTTGATCCCAACAATGATCCCATGGTTCATTGTTGAAGATGAGCCTTACAGGATATGGCTTTCTAGTGTTGGAACTCATATTTTGAAAAAATACATTTATTTCTATTTTTTTGGGCTATAAAATAGACCTGTTTGCTCGAGAGTATGTTCAGAAGTATTTTAAATGATCTTGTTGATAAGTAACTGAGGATGGATGGAACCTCCAAAGCTAGGCTTACAACAACTCATGCTTTGAGCAACCTACAGTAGCCATAAAGTAGTAGTTTCTAAACCTATTCTGGGGGACCCCTAGCCAGTTGGATTTTCAGGATATCCACAATGAATGTGTGTAGAAAAAATTGTACATGCAGTGTAAGAAGTGCGTGTTAGTCTGTCTCATGAATATTCATTGTGTATAGCCTGAAAACCTTATTGTCTGAAGGCTGCCAAGGGCTGGTTTGGGAACTACTGCCAAAGTAAAATGCTGTGAATGAAGTAACAGGTATTACTGAACCCCTCACTCGTTTCTTCCCCCTTCCCAACTTCCCTCTATTCTAGGCCTAATATGACAAAATATGGCCTTGAATTATATGGAAAAGGTATAATACACCAGTGTTCAGGTATGAGTACTTCTCCAGGACCAAGAAAGAAGTCAGTCCTCACAAATGGGTGACGTCTGCGCTGACGGAGTCCCCATGCAAAGCATTTCCCCAGCTTTCAAAGAAAGCCTTTGGGAATGCAGCGCGCATGCGCGGTCCCCTTCCTGCCCAAGGGTGCCATCTTGCTCTGTCTTCTTTTTTCCATGGAGCCCAACGGACGTGTATCGTGGTCACCCGTGAAAAAGTTTATTTTTCGGTGTGGATCCGTGTAATTACTCGGTTCGACGCCGGTTCCCTTTCCTGCCTGGGCCCGGTACACCGGTATCGTGCCCAGACTTCATTTTTCGGTTTTTGTCCTTAGAGACTAGCGTTCACGCCATTTTTTCATTTTTCCCTGGCAGCCCAGTCTTTTGACCTTGCAGGGGCTCTTTTTCCCCCCGATGGCTGCCAGCGGGTTTAAGAAGTATGATCGGTGTAAGAAACTGATGTCTCTCACCGACACACACGACTGCTGCCTCCAGTGCCTCGGGCCCGACCATGACCCGCTGGTCTGTGTCCCGTGTAGCAAAATGTCCTCCGAGGCATTGAGGAGCCGACAGCATCAATGCAAAAGGATCTTCTCTGATTCCGCGTCAGGCATCGTCGTGGCTCCTCTGAGAGGGGATCTCTTTCGCAGGAGCACCGCAAGAAGAAGAAACCCGCGAGGGCGGTGTCGGTGGACGCTCTTGGCTCCTCGAGGGCCAGGTCACATAGCCCCGACCGCCGTCCCGGGTCTTCGGAGTCAGAAAGGCCTGCTAAACAACCTCGTGTAGAGACAGAGGCCACAAGTCACGTGAGTACTGTAGTCCTCGTGGACTCTCCTCTGGGGGAGCCTCTGTCGGGGCCCGAGTCGGAGGCTGCTGGGTCTCCTGAGCTCGGACTCAGGTTGACAGCCTTGGAGAGCAGCTTGGCTGCCTTCATGGAACAGCAGCGGGTACTGATCGCCGGTTTCACCGGTGCATCTGCCCCGACCATCGGGACCTTGATGTCCAAGTCAACCCCGGAGGCCGAGCCGATCCTCGAGTTCATGAGATCTCGAGTCAATCCTCGGCCGAGGTCCCCCTCAATCTCCTGTGCAAGACCGAGGTCGCCGACCCTGGTACCATCAGAGTCGGGGCGGATGGCATTGGTGCCCGCCCACCCGACCGGAGCCGCTCGACGACTCCTCGGAGGGGTCGGGATGGGAAACGGAAGACGAGGAGTCCCCGGACACTTTTCGGACGCACCGGAGTCTGAACCTCGGAGAAGGTCCCCCTCGGAGGATACCCGGTTCTCGGACTTCATGCGGGACATGGCCAAGGCCTTGGCCTTCCCCGCGGACCCCAAGGAGGAGCCTCGAGCCGAGGAGCTCGAGGCCCTGCAGTATGACTCTCCCCCCAAGGAGGCCTTTACTGTACCGGTTCCTCCGATGCTGGAACAGTTGCTCTTCCGCATGTGGTAGGTGCCGGCCTCGACGCCAGTTCTTAGCAAGCAGGTCGATTCCATTTATCGAGTCCGCAAGAGCCCTGGGTTCCAGAAGGCACAGCTGCCGCTCCACTCCATGGTTATGGAATCGGCCATGCATCGTCTGAAGAGTCAGAAGATGCACTCCTTGGTGCCCCCGGCAGGGAGACCCGGAACCTGGATGCCCTCGGTAGAAAGTGCTTCCAGGGCTCTATGCTTGCTTGCCATGTCCAGACTTACCAGCCGTACATGGGCATGTACCTATGAGACCTGGCGAAGGAGATTGCCGGGTTCTCTGCTGGTCTCTCCGAGGAACCTTTGCAGAGGTTCAAATCCGGGAGTGCTCGAAGTTTATATCTCGAGTAGCCTATGATGGCTTTGAGGCTTCGGCCCGAGTAGCCGCGGCTGGCATCGGTGAATGCCATCAGGCCTGGCTACAGTCATCGGACCTCGAGCCATGGGTGCAGGACAAGTTGGTCAATGTCCCTTGCGGAGGTAAAAACCTCTTTGGCAAGCCATGGCTGAAAAGGCTGCAGAACTCGAGTCCGAGACTCTCACCAGGACAAGGCTGTCCAGAAAGACCTCTGCCCCTTCTCAAAAGAAGAAGGGCTCGGGGAAAAAGTCCTTTTACCCGAGGAAGTCCTCTGCCTACAAATCTTACCCTCAATACCAGGCCTCCACAGCTCCCCAACAGGGTCAGCAGGCCAAGGGACCGGGACATGGGCCCCCTAGGCAGAAAACCCCCAAGCCACCAGCTCCGGCTCCTGCACAGCAGGGAGCGGGGTTTTGACTCCAGTGGCATAGCCTCTCCTCCTCAGCTGGCACCTCTCAGCACAGGAGGCCGGCTGACCCTCTACGCCCACAGGTGGTCAGCCATAACAGGGGATACCTGGGTGCTCAGCATAGTCCAGAAGAGCTATTTGCTCCACTTCAACCAGTTACCTCCCTCCTACTTCCCAGGGGAGACTCCAAGACTCCCTCTGCACAGGAACTTACTCCTTCAGGAGTTGACAAGTCTTCTAAAAGAGCAGGCGGTGGAACCAGTGCCCCACCACCTGAGAGGGCAAGGCTTCTATTCCAGGTACTTTCTAGTACCAAAAAGGACAGGAGGCCTCAGGCCCATCCTCGACTTGCGAAATCTCAACAAGTTCCTGGTGAGGGAAAAGTTCATGATGCTTACCCTTGGAATACTGCTGCCCTACCTCCAGCAGGGAGATTGGCTATGCTCCTTAGACCTAAAGAATGCTTATACTCACATCCTCATTCATCCAGACCACAGACAATATCTCATATTTGTAGTGGGAGGAAATCATTTTCAGTACAGAGTACTTCCATTTGGCCTAACCTCCGCACTCAGGCCGCTACTACCGCCAGGCATTTGGTGAAAACCCTATCTTGAAGTCCAGGGCATATTTGTCTTTCCATACCTGGACGACTGGTTCATCAGGGGTCAGTCTCCACAGGAAACCAGACAGGCCACCCTCCGCACTGTCTCACTTCTACAGCATCTGGGATTTGTCATAAGCTTCGCAAAGTCCACTTTGCACCCCTCACAAAACACAGAGTTCATAGGAGCACGGCTGGATACCCTTCAGGCAAAGGCTTATCTGCCTGTAGACAGGGTCCACAGACTGATGGACTTGGCCAGACAGTTCCACAGCAATTCTCTGGTTTCCGCCAGGCAATTCCTGAGACTATTGGGCCTCATGGCATCCACGGTCCATGTTACTCCAAATGCCCGTCTGCACATGAGGCCTGCTCAGTGGGGCCTCAGAATTCAGTGGCTGCAAGCCACAGGACTCTTGGGAGACAAAGTAAGGGTGTCCAAACTGCTGGCGGCCTCCCTGCAATGGTGGCTGCATCTCCCGAATCTAGTGCGAGGAGTGCCTTTTCAGCCACTGCCACGAACACAAGTGCTGACAACAGATGCTTCTCTTCAGGGTTGGGGTGGCAATTGCCAAGGGGCATGCACCCAAGGCCTCTGGTCTCCTTGGGAGGCCGCACAGCAGATCAACCTCTTGGAGCTGAGAGCTATCCATTTGGCTCTCCAAAATTTCTCTCATGCCCTCTCTCACCAGTCTGTTCTGGTTCAGACAGACAATCAAGTCGCCATGTTCTAAGTGAACAAACAAGGAGGCACAGGGTCCCGACTTCTGTGTCAGGAGGCTCAAGCCCTGTGCTCATGGGCAGTCCAACAGGGCATGCTTCTCAAGGCAGTTTATCTGCCCGGCCAAGAGAATTACCTGGCAGACAGGTTGAGTAGGATTCTGCAGCCACACGAATGGCAGTTGAATCCTCTGGTGGTCCAGCGACTCTTCCTAAGGTGGGGTCTTCCAACCATCGATCTCTTTGCCAGTCCATTCAACCGTCAACTACCCAGGTTCTGCTCCAGACAACCGCATCCTCTGAGAATAGCAGCAGATGTGTTTCTAATCTCTTGGTTGACAAGCCTACTGTATGCGTTTCCTCCCACGCCTCTAGTGGCCCGGAGCCTTTTCAAGGTGCTTCGGGACAAGGCCTCGGTGATCCTGGTAGCCCCCAGATGGCCGAGGCAACCGTGGTTTCCACTCCTTCTGCAGTTGGCTGTGGACATTCCACTCCCTCTGGGGGTGCAACCCAATCTCCTATCTCAGGATCAGGGATCTCTCTTGCACCCCAAACTCCAGTCCCTCAATTTGATGGCCTGGATGCTGAAAGGGTAGTTCTAGCTCCCTTACTGCTACCTAGGGAAGTGGAGGAGGTGGTCTTGGCCTCTAGGAGGCTCTCCACTAGAAAATTAAATGCCCTCAAGTAGCGTAGGTTCTCCAACTGGTGTGCTCAGCACAAGGAGGATCCTTTTTCGTGCCTGGTGCCAGTGGTGCTGCAATATTTGCTTCACCTGTCCGACCTGGGCCTTAAATCCAACTCTGTTCGGGTCCACCTCAGTGCTCTGTCAGCACACCACTCACTGGTGGAAGGTCAGTCTCTGTCAGGCCACCCTTTAGTGGCCCGCTTCCTCAGAGGCTTCCTTTTGCTCAAGCCTCCGATTCGTCCATCTGCACCTGAATGGGATTTGAATATGGTCCTGCAACAACTTACTTGCCCACCATTTGAGCCTATGGCTACTTGTCCTTTATGCTTTCTTTCCTGGAAGGCATTGTTTTTGGTAGCTCTTACCTCAGCCAGGTGAGTCAGTGAGCTACAAGCTCTGGTCTCAGAGGCACCATACACAAGGTTCTATAGGAACAGAGTGGTCTTACAGACTCACCCAAAGTTCCTTCCAAAAGTTGTCTCCTCTTTCCATCTCAATCAGGAGGTGGTTCTTCCGACTTTCTTTCCCAGGCCGCATGCCAGCCGGGCTAAAATGGTCTTGCATACCCTGGACTGTAGGAGGGCGTTGTCCTTCTACCTTGACCGTACGCAGGGACATCGAAGGGCTGTTCAGCTCTTCGTATCTTTTGACCCTAATAAGCTGGGGTTACCTGTCTCCAAGCGTACCTTGTCCATCTGGGTGGCAGACTGTATCGCCTGGGCGTACAGGGCAGCCGGCCTCTCCTTGCAGGGTCGAGTCATGGCCCACCGTGTCAGGGCGAAAGCCGTGTCAGTAGCTCATCTCCGCTCTGTTCCGTTGGCAGACATCTGCCGGGCCGCTATGTGGTCTTCAAGCCAGACTTTTGCGACCCACTACTGCCTCGAGAGGGAGTCCCGCAGGGACAGTGCTTTCGGACAGGCGGTACTCCGTAATCTTTTTGAGGTATAGGCAACTCTTACCCTCTGGCCCTGGTGTTGGGCTACCGTACGGGGGCGTTCTCAGAGAAGATTCTTTCACGCATGCTGGAGCTCTAGAGGGAGCTCATTGTTCAGCTTTTGGTCCCCGGTAGCCTGAAGCTGGGGAGTCCCATATGTGAGGACTGACTTTCTGCTTGGTTCTGGAGAAAGAGTAGTTACTCACCTGTAACAGGTGTTCTCCAGGAGCAGCAGGAATTAGTCCTCACGACTCTCCCTCCTCCCCTGGGAGTTGCAGTCATATAATTCATTTTCTTTTTTTGCTGTCTTTTAGCTATGTCATCAGACTGAGCAAGATGGCACCCTTGGACGCTAAGGGGACCGCGCATGCGTGCTGCATTTCCAAAGGCTTTCTTTGAAAGCTGGGGAAATGCTCCGCATGGGGGCTCCATCGGCGCTGACGTCACCCATATGTGAGGACTGATTCCTGCTGCTCCTGAAGAACACCTGTTACAGGTGAGTAACTACTCTATATGCATAATACAACCACACAGGAAAATGTTTTGTTGGTATGTATACATTTTTCAGGTGGTATAAGATGGATAGGACAGGGCCAACCCAGTGAATCGGTGACAGTAATGTCCACTGTCATGTTGAAAGGCTCTGATTGGATCCCAAAGTCAGGTCTTCCACTTCCTGAGTCCATTTGGGGTTGCTGCAGAAGAAGCATTCACAGCCCCCAAGGGGAAGGAGTTCAGGTCAGAAATATGAGTTTGTCTATCTTCATTACAATCTTGGATGACTTTGAATAAATTGGCATTAAACGTAAAGAAGGTGTTACACCTATCTCCAGGAACAAGCAGGAATGTAGTCTTCACATATGGGTATCGTCGGCAGCGATGGAGCCCGCGTGGGAACGCTCCCCAGTGTCCAATTAGCAAGCCTTTGGGAGCATCCCACAGCGCCTGCGTGCTGCCTTCCTGCCTTTCCCAACTGCCTCTCTCCAGTTCTTCGTTTTCCGTGGAGCCAGCAGGTCCTGTCACCGCAGAAAATTATTTTCCTTATTCTTCTTTTTTGTGGTCGCGTCTGCCTTCCTTGACGCTATACCGGTACCGCCGGTGGTTCTTTCTTTTAAAAAAAAAAAAATATATATATATAGTATTCTTTTTTTCCAAACTTTTCTTTCCAGGTACACGTGCCATTTTGGGCCTTAGGCCCAAAAGTTCCTCCACTATGGAGAAACCCGCCTCGGTGGCATCGACGTCTTCCAGGGCTTTGTCTTCCTCCCATGGATCTCAGGTAACTAAACATAAGTCCAGCCGGTCCTCAAAGGGGTAGATCTCCTTCCAACCATCGAGATGCCTCTGGCTTTGCCCTTGAGGGTTCCATACCAGCAAAATTGCCCTGGCGGGAGGCTTCGGCTTCCAAAGCATTATCGGGGATCCAGGATGTTCTCAAGGCCTCAACCTCGGCAGAACTACTGGTGCCATGCTCTGGGGTACCAGCTGTTTCCGGTACCGACACCCAACCATTGGCAGCGTTGATAGACCAGAGGTTCCTGGCTATTGAACGCAGTCTGGCGGCTCTCATTGCGGCATCGACGCCCTCGGAACCATGTCAGATGATTCAACCGGTACCGGTGTCGGTATCGGCACCGATAGCATCAACATTGGTATCGGCTTTGCCGGTACCCAGTCATGTGATGCCTTCTGGTGCCGATAGGCCGGTACCGATTACCCCCGGTACCAACTTCGGTCGGTACGGGTATCAAGCTCTTCAAGAGCATCCAGACAGACGATACTTCGAATCCTCGGAGGACTCCGAGGATTCTGATACCTCTGCCGATACCGGAATACCTCTCCCGGAGGAGCCTTCCTCTCCTAAACGTAGGATGTTTCCTCCAGAAGATATCTCCTTTCAAGATTTCATCAGGGAGGTGGCTCATGGGTTGTCCATTACTGTGACTCCTGAGACAGAGCCCAGAGCTAAGGAGTTGGAGATTTTACAATATCCCAAAGCTCCTAAGGAGGCAGCTACCTTGCCTATCCATGAGATCTTGTATGATCTCATCTTGAGAATGTGGGAGATGCCTCTTACCACCTCTCCTCACTCTCGTAGACTGGATACTATGTATCAAGTCCCGCCTTGTCCTGGTTTCCAGAAAACTCAGCTTCCTCACCACTCTATTGTAGTGGAATCAGCTATGAGAAGGATCAGGAGTGCAAAGAGGCATGCCTCTAATCCTCTATTACGTGAGTGCAGAACTTTGGATGCTTTTGGACGTCGTACTTTCCAAGCTTCCATGCTTTCTGCCAGGATCAGTTCCTATATTTTATATAAGGGAATGTTCCTGAAGGAAATCACAGGAGTTTTGGAGGTTTTAAGCCCTCTTCTTCCTGAGGATAGAAGGCAGGATTTTCTCACATTGGTCAAACATGCCCAGGATGTTTCTAAATTTGTCAATCATGCAGCTTTTGACTGTTTTGAGTGCATAAGCAGAACCTCTGCCGTTGCCATAGGTGCACGTAGAATTGCCTGGCTCCAGGCATCCGATTTGGAGCTCTGGGTGCAGGACAAACTGGGCAATATCCCTTGTACAGGTGAGAATCTATTTGGCAAAAATTGGCAAGAAAAAGCCAATGAATTAGATGCTGACAACTCCACTTTGAATAGGCTATCCAAAGCCACAGCTGATCCTGCGAGGAAGAAATCTTTCAAGAAGCCTTTCTTCTCAAAAAAGAAGAGGTTTTATCACTCTTATTCCCAGCAGGGACGTTCTGCAGGTCAGCCTGCCCGGAAGGGTCAGCAACCACCTAAACAAAGGAAAACAAAGACTGCTAAGCCTCAACCGTCTCAGCAGTCTCAGCCTCCACAAGGCCTTTGACTTTCATCTAGAGAACTTAGCCTTCCTGGCCCTCAATGAACCAGGGCCTTCCACCATTCCAGGAAGGTTATGCCACTTTGCCCCCAGGTGGGAGCAGATAACAGCAGAGCATTGGACACTCTCCATTATAAGAGAGGGGTACAAGCTGCACTTTCTGTGAACGCCCCCTCCCACAATGGTAAGACAGTTCAATTCTCAGACCTCTCTCATCAACCTGTTAGATCAAGAGGTCACTATACTTCTTGCCCAAGGGGCAATAGAAGAAGTACCCACCAACAGGGTACAGGGTTTTACTCCCCCTATTTCCTTATCCCAAAGAAAACGGGGATACAGACCTATCTTGGACCTCAGAGAATTGAACGAATTCCTGTTCAAAGAGAAATTCAAGATGATTTCTCTAGGAACTCTGCCTCCATACCTTCAGAGTCAGGATTGGCTTTGTTCTCTAGATCTCAAGGATGCGTACACCCATGTTCTCATCCATCCAACTCACAGAAAGTTCCTTCGGTTCCTTTTTCAAGGAAAGCACTACCAATGCAGGGTGCTTCCTTTTGGCCTGGCCTCAGCACCAAGGGTGTTCACGAAATGCATGGCTGTGGTAGCAGCATTTCTCCGCACTCTAGGGATATTCATCTTCCCCTACTTAGACGACTGGCTCATTCGAGCCCCATCAGAGTCAGAGGCCAGGACTTCTCTGTCTTGCACAATGCGTATCCTTCAGTATTTGGGTCTGGTCATAAACATCCCAAAATCCAGTCTAACTCCCACTCAGTCTCTAGAGTTCATAGGAACTTTGCTGGATACCAGAAAAGCAAGGGCCTATCTTCCCCAGGCCCGTTGCCTTCGCATGGTGCAGTTAGCTTCTCAAGCAGTGTTTAAAGCCTCATCTCACTGCTCGAGAATTGCTACAACTACTAAGCCACATGGCATCTACCGTGCATGTGGTTCCTTATGCTCGCCTCCATATGAGAGCGGCCCAGTGGAGTTTATCCACTCACTGGACCCAGGCAACTCTCACAACAGATGCTTCACCAATGGGTTGGGGAGCTCATCTGCAAGACCTCTCCACCCAAGGCACCTGGACTCCACAGGAGACTCATCTACATATCAACCTTTTAGAGCTCAGAGCAAACTTCCTTGCTCTTCGAGTGTTCCATACCCTGCTCAACTACAAGACAGTCCTCATTCATACGGACGATCAGGTAGCCATGTTCTTCGTGAACAAGCAGGGGGGAACAGGCTCTCTGTGGCTTTGCAATGAAGCTTTGCGACTATGGGCCCTCGCCAAAGAGCATCAGATTCATCTCCTGGCAGTGTATCTCCCAGGCATACAAAACTCTTAGGCAGACAGACTCAGTCGAGTTCTGTTTCCACATGAGTGGTCTCTACATGCAGACCACGTGGTCAAGATTTTTCAAATTTGGGGAACCCCGGACATAGACCTCTTTGCAAGTCCGTGGAATGCCAAACCTCCCTGGTTCTGTTCCAGAATTCCGGCTCAGGGGGCTCAGGCCAGGAATGCTTACCTCCTTTTCTGTGGTCAAGACTTCCTGTATGCCTTTCCACCCATTCCCCTAATTCCCAAAACCCTGTTCAAGCTTCAGAGAGACAGAGGCCATATGATTCTCATAGCTCCACATTGGCCACAGTTAGTGTGATACCCTCTGCTTCTACATCTCTCTCAAGCTCCCTCCCTGGAGTTAGGGTCTGCTCCAGATCTCCTATCTCAGGAGGAAGGAATGTTATGGCATCCCAATCCCCAGTCTCTGCATCTCAGGGCTTGGTTGCTGAAGGCCTAGATCTCCATGATCTTAACCTCCCTCAGCAAATAAAGGATATCCTTTATGCTTCCAGGAAGCCCTTCCACAAGACGCTCTTATGCTTTCAAGTGGAAAAGGTTTACTATATGGTGTTCGCAGAAGGGTCTTAACCCCATTGCCATACCTCTGGAATCATTACTGGAGTATCTCCTTCATTTATCCAATGCAGGACTTAAGACTAACTTAGTGAGGGTCCATTTGAGTGCTATTTCAGCTTCCTTTAAGCCCCTAAATGGACAACCTATTTCCTCCCATCCTCTTATAGCAAGATTTATGAGAAGCCTTCTGCTGACTAAGCCTCCCATTAAGCCACCACCTGTGGCATGGGACTTAAATTTGGTTCTTGGTCAGCTCATGAAGCCACCTTTCGAACCCTTAGCTACTACCTCCTTGAAATTCCTTTCCTGGAAGTTTATCTTTCTCATTGCAATCACATCAGCACGTCGCATTAGTGAGTTTCAAGCACTAGTGGCTGATCCACCTTATACAAGGTTCCATCATGACAAGGTAGTCCTTAGGACTCATCCACACCTTTTGCCAAAGATGGTCTCGACGCCTTTTCATCTAAACCAAGCGGTCTACCTACCTGTGTTCTTTCCAAGGCCTCATGCATCAAATGCAGAAAGGAACCTTCATACTTTGGACTGTAAAAGAGCTTTAGTCTTTTACTTACAAAGAACACAGCAACATAGAAAGTCCTCTCAACTCTTTGTTGCTTTTGATCCTTCTCATTTGGGACTTCCAGTCTCCAAGAGAACACAATCAAACTGGATTGCTCAGTGTATTGCCTTTGCCTATCAGAGTAAGAATCTTCCTCTGGAGGGCCATGTCACAGCTCACAATGTGAGAGCCATGGCAGCTTCAATGGCTCATCTTCACTCTGTGTCTATCGACGACATCTGTCGAGCAGCCATCTGGGCCTCGGTTCATACCTTCACAGCCCATTACTGCTTGGACAAGGACTCTCGCCGGGATGCCTTGTTTGGTCAGGCTGTTCTTCAACACCTGTTCCATACCTAATCAACTCCTACCCGCCATCCCTGGTTGGATGCCAAAGATCCAGGGGGGGGAAGTGGAGCCCTGGTTCAGGGACACACAACTTCTGGGGTCTCTCCCTGGCATCAGGAGCTAGGGAGTCCCCATATGTGAAGACTACATTCCTGCTTGTTCCTGGAGATAGCATAGTTACTCACCTGTAACAGTTGATCTCCGGGAACAGCAGGAATTTAGTCTTCACAACCCACCCACCTCCCCTAGGAATTGTATCTCTCTATCTCTCCCTTTCCCCCTCTCTCTCTGTCTCAGCTTTAAAACTCAACTGGAGAGAGGCAGTTGGGAAAGGCGGGAAGGCAAAACGCAGGTGCTGTGGGATGCTCCCAAAAGCTTTCTAATTGGGCGCTGGGGAGCGTTCCCTCGCAGGCTCCGTCGGTACAGACGATACCCATATGTGAAGACTAAATTCCTGCTGCTCCCGGAGATCACCTGTTACAGGTGAGTAACTATGCTTTATTGGAGTCAATGAAACCTCTGGTATTTATTTATATTTATAACCTACAGGCCATGCACTAAATTACATCACAAGGTTGTTCTCCAAACGCAACCTAAATTTTTGCCTAAGGTGGTGACGCCACCTCACTTAAATGAAGAAATTTATTTATTTAACAGGTTTTGTATACCGCCTTATTAATTCAGGGCAGTTCAAATGGAACAAACATAGCAGAAACTTGGAGTATATGGGGTAGTAGATACAATTAACAATGGCTAATTATGTACAGTAACATTGTTGCAAATGAGGTGATATAGCTACATGTATCAGTTGTCCATTGCATAGATCTGTAATGTCTCACTGTGGCATTTGTTATACTAGGTGGGACCATAGTATTCGAGGAATATATGGGTCTTGATGGCTTTTCTGAAGTCAAGTAGGTCTTTGCTTGTATTGGGGCAGATAGATGATTCCAAAGTTGGGGAACATACAGAGAGAAGGCTCAGGTGCAGGTAAATTGCTTTGATGATCTCTAGTTTGTTGGGGTTTCGATGATGTTAGTGTCTGTACTACTTGTTTTTGTTGTACTTGATTTCTGGATCAACGGTTGAAGAGTCAGCGGGGATAGATTATTTAATATTTTGAAGATTATTAATATGCTTTTTTACTTCTTGGATACAAAATTTATCTCAACAGATTAGAGCTGCTCCAATGATCCTAGTGCTCCTTAAGTCGACCTCACTAGATCCAATCGGCAAAGCATTTATACGGTCCTCCCTTTATACTTGAACTGCATTTTAATATTTGGATCTAGCCTTAGCAAAGCTGTGTTGGCCAACCTGTCTGTCTGGACCAGCACCTGCTCTAAAGAATGGGACAATATGAAAACAGCGAGCAGCCTTAAGCTTAGGAGTCACCCAGTTGTGTGCCTGTCTCAGTTCTGCCTGCTGATGGAGAAAGAAATGTTTCTTACCTGTAATGTTTTTTTCCATAGACAGCAGAATTGCTAAGGCACATAGTCCGTCCCACCTTACCGAGAGATGACTACTTTCTTGAGCTTTGAGAATCTGAGAAGACGGGAAGGGCTACCCATACTCTGGATATTACACTAAAGCTCTGAGCTCTGGAAGAGAAGTTCGTCCTGACGCCATTAGATGATGTCACCCACTTGTGCATCTTACCAATCCTGCTGGCTACAAAAAGAACTCGTTAGATAAGCAATATTGCTTTCTGCATCCCTGGATGCATGCTTCACAACTTTAAATAAGATGTGTGTATAGATAGCGTAACTGCAGTTGTTCTGTCTAACTGGCCAGATTATTGCCTCTCTAACTTAGTCCTCTTTGTTGCACAGGATGAAAGGCTGGGACGTGACAATGAAATCCACAGGGAGCAAATGGAGCGTCTGGTGAGGGAAGAACTGGAACGTTGGGAGTCAGATGATACAGCCTCCCAAATGAGTAATCGCCTGGGCACCCCACTAGGAATGACCGGTCAGCCTCGTTCAAGAAGCTCCCGTCCTTCCTCTTCTCAATCCACAGAAGGCATGGATGGCGGAGTAGGAGGCAGTGCAAATGGGGGAAACAGCCATGTGTAGTCGCCTCAGTTTTTGACTTGGACTTCAGGAAAGAATCAGCACTTTGCTGATTGTAAATACTTCACTCACTATTTATACACTGTTACTAGAGTTGCTTGCTTGTTAAAGCAAAATGTGTTACTCTTCTGCCATCTCTAACTTTGTATTTATTTTGGTTTTTATTTTCCCATAGACCAGTGAACAATGAGTGTTTTCTTCCTTCCATTAATGCACTAGTTTTGTTCCTGAGGGCAAACCTAGCCAGGTCAACTTATGGTATTGAACTGCACATTTCATAGGGAATTTGTTGATCAGATATTTTAAATTCTGTTTATTTTTTGAAAATTTTACATAGCAATTCCTTCTCCTGTGCTTTGATTTGCCAATGTTTTGACATACAGGTGTCTCTCATTTATAGATTCTTTGGTCCTTAGCAGACAACAGAAGTTGCATAAAAATGAAGATACACCAAGTATCTATAATGGTTTGCATCCTTTTTCCATTTTTCTTGGTTTGATCTTAGTAGACAGCAATATAAGTCCCACCTCTCCTTGGAGTTGATTCTAGCCTTAGCTATTCATTAGACTGAGGAGATGTGGCTCGATGGTGGCAGAATTTTGTGCATATGTGTGTGGTAGAGCCACTCCAAACGTTTCTAGAAGGAGCTGGAAGAGACTCCCGCTTGGGGCTCCATCATATGTAAGACTTTATCCTGCTGTCCATGGAGAACACGTGCTCTATAGATAAGTAACTTTGTTTTACTGAGTGATCCATATTTGAAGGATCCCCGTTTAACATCTTATCATTTGAGATGTGGTCCAGTGGTTAGAACATTAGGTACACAATTGGGATGTTCAGGAATTGCCAAGTTTTAAATGATTTTTTTTGTTTTGTTTTGTTTGTTTTTTTACTGCAACACAACTTTTTTTTAAGAACATATTTTACTATTGCCATTTTTTTTGCAGAGCTAGACTTAAAGGTTGATTCAGAAACCCTGTGGTACAGCCCAGCACTAAAGCTCTAGCGTAGGGTTCCCTACCGCAAGTTTAATGCAGACATTTTGCTCAGTGATACTATAAACAAACAGCATGCAAATTAGCTCTGTGCAAGGAGTCTGTGCTAAACACTGAGAGCAAGCTAGACACATGCACACTAGAATCTGTGTTAGCAGCATGTATACCTTGCACATGTGTTTGGCATGCTGTCCAAATAGAGGTAATCTGAGGTGAAGTTTGACAGCTGACATTAATGTCCCTCGAATCCCTAAAAAATGTCCAGTGGCCCCTATGCCCCACCTCACGAACCTGCCAAAAATAAAATTGGTGGCTGAAGTGGCCATTTCACTCTCCCAACCTTCCCCCCTCTCGTAGCCAATCCCCACCCAGTCTCCCTAATCCCTCTTTCCTCCCTCATTGGGGGGGCAGGAACAATGCCCACATGCTCCGGCCCCAGCACCACCATTTTGGAAAATGGTGGCTCCTAATTCTGCGGGGTGCATCCTGGGATGCACCAGGCAGGGTCAGTCTGCCATATAATGTAAAAAATGCCTTATATGGTAGATTGACCCCACTCCCCATGGTGAATTCTGGGACATGCTGTGCATACCAGGATGTACCGCAGGGGAGTAGGGATCAGGTTGCCAAATGGTATTTTTTTAACCTTATATGCCAGTGCATCCCAATGAGTGAGAGAAGGGATTATTCCATATCTTCCAGACAAAGTGGGTTGTGTTCCCCTACCAACAGATTGGTGGAGACAAAGAACCAATGAAAAATCCAGGTTTCAATGATACCACTCCCATGCTTCTATTTGCCTCAGCCACCAGAGGTCCATTCAGTATTTCTTTATCTCCAGTAAGACGCAGTTCTAGATGGACTGCAGATGAACATTAGTATGGTGTGTGGGTTTCTGCTGTTTTCTGCACGCGTTAATTCATTTTTACCTATTGTGCGCCTGGTAATCTCCAGGAACAAGCAGGAATGTAGTCTTCACATATGGGGTATCGTCGGTACCGACGGAGCCTGCGCGGGAACGCTCCAATTAGAAAGCTTTTGGGAGCATCCCACAGCACCTGCGTGCTGCCTTCCCGCCTTTCCCAACTGTGTCTCTCCAGTTCTTCATTTTCCGCGGAGCTGGCAGGTCGCACTTCCTGTCACTGCAGAAAATATCCCATTTATCATTCTTTTTTGTGGTCGCATCTGCCTTCCTTCGACGCTACACCGGTACCGCAGGTTCTTTCTTTTCCTTAAAAAAAAAAAAAAAAAAAAAAAAAAACCTTTTCCAGCTTTTTTCTCCTCTGGTGCCACGTGCCATTTTGGGCACTAGGCCCAACTTTCCTCTACAATGGAAAAACCCGCTTCGGGTTTTAAAAAGTGTTCCAAGTGTGGCGGTACTATCTCCGTCACCGACACCCATGAGTGGTGCCTCAAATGTTTAGGTCCTGACCACTCTATCTCCGAGTGTGTTGCCTGTGGAATGATGTCGAAGAGGGGTCGTCAAAACCGAGCTGCTAAACTTAGCACCCCTTTTCCCTCCGATGCAGCATCTGTGGCATCAACATCTTCCAGGGCTTTGTCTTCCTCCCATGGATCTCAGGTAACTAAACATAAGTCTGGCCGGTCCTCAAAGGGTAGATCTCCTTCTAAGTATCGAGATGCCTCTGGCGTTGCCCTTGAGGGACTCACACCGGCAAAATTGCACCGGCGGGAGGCTTCGGCTTCCAAAGCATCATCAGGGCTCCAGGATGTTCGAGGCCTCAACCTCGGCAGAACTACTGGTGCCATGCTCTGGGGTACCGGCCGTTTTGTCCAGTACCGATACCCAGGCATCGGCGGCGTTGATAGACCAGAGATTCTTGGCTATTGAGCACAGTCTGGTGGCTCTTCTCTCTGCATCGATGCCCCCGAAACCGCTTCAGACAATTCAACCGGTACCAGCACCTACATCGGTACCGGGGCCAATTGCATCGACGTCGGCAAGTGGATTACCAGTACCAACGAATGCTGCGCCCTCCGGTACTGACAAGTCGGTACCGGATCTTGCCGATACCGATTTCGATCGGTACCGGTATCGTGCGCTGCACGATTACCCGAATAGGAGATACTTTGAATCCTCCGAGTCTGAAGACTCTGACAGCTCTGTCGATACCAGAGTATTTCTTCCTGAGGATTCTTCCTCTCCCAAACATAGGATGTCTTCTCCAGAGGATATATCCTTCCAGGATTTTATCCGGGATGTGGCTCGAGGTCTTTCCATCACAGTGGCTCCTGAAACAGCCTAGGGCAAAGGAATTGGAGATTTTACAGTATCCTAAAGCTCCCAAAGAGGAAGCTACTTTGCCTATTCATGAGATCTTGCATGATCTCATGCTAAGGATGTGGGAAACACCTCTCACCACTTCTCCTCATTCTCGTAGGCTCGATACCATGTATCGAGTTCCTCCCTGTCCTGGATTTCAAAAAACTCAGCTGCCCCACCATTCCATGGTGGTGGAATCAGCTATGAGAAGGATCAAGAGTGCAAAAAGACATGCATCTAATCCTCCAGGACGTGAATGTAGAACTCTTGATGCCTTTGGGCGTTGAACCTTCCAGGTCTCTATGCTTTCTGCCAGGATTAGTTCCTACATTTTATATATGGGAATGTTCCTTAAGGAAGTTACAGGAGATCTAGAGCTTATGAGCCCTCTCCTTCCTGATGATAAGAGACAAGATTATCTTGCACTTATCAAACATGTTCAGGATGTTTCCAAATTCGTGAATCGTGCAGCTTTTGATTGTTTTGAATGCATCAGCAGAACTTCTGCTATTGCCATAGGCGCACGTAGGATTGCCTGGCTCCAGGCATCTGATTTGGAACTTTGGGTACAGGACAAACTGGGGAATATTCCTTGCACAGGAGAGAATCTCTTTGGCAAAAATTGGCAAGAGAAAGCTAATGAGCTAGATGCTGATAATCTCACCTTGGATAGATTATCAAAATCTACAGCTGATCCTGCAAGGAAAAAGTCCTAGAAGAAACCATTCTTCACTAGAAAGAAGTTCTACCCCTCCTATACCCAGCAAGGACATCGTTCAGGTCAGCCTGCCCAAAAGGGTCAGCAACAACCTAAACAAAGAAAAACAAAGGTTGTTAAGCCTCAACCGGCTCAGAAGACTCAGCCTCCACAGGGGCTCTGACTCCCATCTAGAGAACTTTGTCTTCCTGGCCCTGAACGGGCCAGAGCCTTCCACCATTCCAGGAAGGTTGTTATTTTGCCCCCAGATGGGGGCAGATAACAGCAGAAACTTGGACTCTGTCCATTGTAAGAGAGGGATACAAGCTTCACTTCCTCAGCATGCCCCCTCCTACAATGGTAAGACAGTTCAATTCTCAGACCTCTCTCAACAACCAGTTAGGTTACGAGGTCAGTCTGCTTCTTGCCCAAAGTGCAATAGAAGAAGTACCTATTCATCAACAAGGTGCAGGGCTCTATTCCCCCTTTTTCCTTATTCTAAAGAAAACAGGAGGGCACAGACCCATTTTGGACCTCAGAGAATTGAACAAATTCCTGTTCAAAGAGAAATTCAAAATGATTTCTCTGGGAACTGTACTGCCATACCTTCAGAGTCAGGACTGGCTTTGTTCTCTAGATCTCAAGGATGCGTACACTCATGTTCTCATCCATCCAACTCACCAAAGGTTTCTTCGCTTTCTATTTCAAGGGAAGCACTACCAATACAGAGTTCTTCCTTTTGGCCTGGCCTCGGCACCAAGAGTGTTCACAAAATGCATGGCTGTGGTGGCAGCATTTCTCCGCAACCTAAAAATATTCGTCTTCCCTTACTTAGACAATTGGCTAATTCGAGCCCCATCAGAGCCAGAGGCCAGGATTTTTCTATCTCGCACAATGCGTATTTTTCAATATTTGGGACTTGTGAAACTTCCCAAAATCCAACCGAGCTCCCACTCAGTCTCTAGAGTTCATAGGAGCCCTGCTGGATACCAGACAGACAAGGGCCTATCTTCCACAGTCCCGCTGCCTTCGCATTGTGCAGTTAGCTTCCCAAGCAATGCTAAAGTCTCACCTCATTGCTCAGGAAATGTTACAATTGCTAGGCCACATGGCATCCCCCGTGCATGTGGTCCCTTATGCCCACCTCCATATGAGGGCAGCCCAGTGGACTCTATCCACTCAATGTACTCAGGCGTCAGGTTGCCTGTCAGACAAAATAGCAACATCAGATCATCTTATTTTGTCTCTCCAGTGGTGGCAGTCACCCCAGAATTTGTTGGTGGGGTCCCCTTTTCAGCAACCCCCACCTCAGGTAACTCTAACAGATGCCTCACAGGTGGATTGGGGAGCCCATTTGCAAGGCCTCTCTACCCAGGATACCTGGACTCCACAGGAGACCGATCTCCACATCAATCTCCTAGAGCTCAGAGCAATCTTTCTTGCTCTTCGAGTGTTCCACACCCAGCTCAGCTACAAAACTGTCCTAATTCAAACGGACAACCAGGTAGCCATGTTCTATGTGAACAAGCAGGGCGGGACAGGCTCTCTGTCACTCTGCAACGAAGCTTTGTGACTTTGGGCCCTCGCCAGAGAGCATCAGATTCATCTCCTTGCAGTGTATCTTCCAGGCATTCAAAACTCTTAGGCATACAGACTCAGCCGAGTTCTGCTTCCACACAAATGGTCTCCATGCAGACCAGGTGGCCAAAACTTTCCGTTTTTGGGGAACCCCGGACATAGACCTTTTTGCAAGTCCACTGAATGCCAAACTTCCCCGGTTCTGTTCCAGAATTCCAGCTCAGGGTTGTCAGGCCAGGGATGCCTTCCTCCTCCATTGGGGTCAGGACTTCCTGTATGCCTTCCCACCCATTCCCCTAATTCCCAGAACCCTATTCAAGCTTCAGAGGGACAGAGGCCGTATGATTCTCATAGCCCCACATTGGCCACGACAAGTGTGGTACCCTCTGCTCTTACATCTCTCTCAAGCTCCATCTCTGCAGCTAGAATCTGCTCCAGATGTCCTATCCCAGGAGGACGGGATGCTGTGGCATCCCAATCCCCAGTCTCTACATCTCAGGGCCTGGTTGCTGAAAGCCTAGAACTTCATGGTCTTAGCCTTTCTCAGCAAGTAAAGGATATCCTTTGTGCTTCCAGGAAACCATCCACAAGACGCTCTTATGCTTTCAAGTGGAAAAGGTTTACCATATGGTGTACGCAGAAGCGTCTTAACCCTCTTGCAATACCTCTGGAATCATTACTGGAATATCTCATTCATTTATCTAATGCAGGACTTAAGACCAATTCAGTGAGAGTTTATTTGAGTGCTATTGCAGCTTCTCTCAAACCTTTAAATGGGCAACCTATTTCCTCTCATCCTATCATAGCGAGATTTATGAGAGGCCTTCTTCTAACTAAGCCTCCCATTAAGCCACCACCGGTGGCATGGGATTTAAATCTGGGCCAGCTCATGATGTCGCCTTTTGAACCATTAGCTACTACCTGTTTAAAATTCCTTTCCTGGAAGGTTATTTTTCTTATTGCAATCACATCAGCACGTCGCATTAGTGAGTTGCAAGCATTGGTGGCTGATCCTCCTTATACAAGGTTTGTCGCGCCCTTCCCCCGCCTAGGCGTCTTCCTGACGAGGTGAAGGGGGAGCAAATGTCACTTTCAAGCAACTCCAGAGCAAAAGCTTCTGGGAGTTGTAGTATTTAGAGCAAATGTAGTTGTAATCAAAGGCTGAGCCGAGAGTTGAAAGCAAACGCAGGAATATTTTTATTAGCCTCCCTTAATAGTGGGAACTCCAAAAATGAAGCTTGGTAAATCACGTGTACAAAATATCCACAAGAAACTCAGGTAAGAAAAATGCTCTTGCTTACTTCAGCATATAAAGGTTACTCATTCAAAAATAATGCTTCACTTCCCAGTGTTTTAAACAAACCCAAAATGTTCATTGAAACTTCAATGCAAACAATTTCCAGCAAATAAACTTTTCTTCTTTTGTTTCAGAGCTTTAAGGGTTTTAATCAGTTGTCCAGAGACTTCCAGCAGCACTCCGGTGCAAGTCTCATTAAGGGCAGCAAGCACACTAATTAAAACTTCTTAGCTCTGTAAAACACCATGCATATCAGAGCAATGGAATTTTCTGCAAACATATATTTCCAAACACTCTTATTTCACTATCAGGGATAACTCACATTCCAAAGCCTCCTCTGGCTCACTTAAAAGAATATTTTCCCCGATGTCCATTGACTCACATTCTGAACAGGACTGTTCTGTGACGTCGTCAGCAAACAGCTGTTCTTTCCCTCGGTGCAGAGAACTATTCTCTCCACTAATTACTTCCTGGTCTTTCAGCATACGTTGAACCAGCTTTAAAACATTTAAACCTTCTTTACTGAGAGGCTTCCTGTAACCCTGCTTCTGATAAAACTCCTGGAGCTGGCTGTCTGGGAACTCTTCCTGAGACCTTTGGCTAATAACTTTAGCAGCAGTACCTTTTGGAAGTTTCTTTAGCAGTGCTTCCCTGCTCCTTCCCTGGCCATGCTGTTTCCTGGTTAAAGCAGCCTTCTTGTCTCCCTTCCTCCTGCAAGCATGAAACTCTTGCACTGAATGAGGCTCCCTTTCAGAGTCCTCCTCTGAAACCGAGTCAGCTCTCTTCCTCTCGTATCCTGGCAATCCTTCCAGCCCTGGCAATCTCCTTGCCTCTCCTTGGATTCTCCTTCCCTGGCGTGGGGATCCCTGGAATCTATCTCTCTCTGTTCTCTGGGGCTTATAAACATGTGACTGGCCGGTATCTTTCCACCCCGCCCCCAGCTGTGCTGCATTACCACCCTCAGTTGCTATGGAGCTGGGGCGTGGCTTTTGGACAACAACTTTTGACAGGGTCTTTTTTTCAGCCTTAGCTTCACTTTTAAACTGAGCATTTTTTTTCCTTTCCCTCTGACTAGGGGAAATTGCCTATATTTTTTCTACCTCCATAGGGACTTGGCCGTCTTCGCCATCACAGGTTCCATCATGATAAGGTAGTCCTTAGGACTCATCCTCACTTTATGCCAAAGGTGGTTTCTCCTTTTCATTTAAACCAAGCAGTTTACCTTCCTGTTTTTTTCCCAAGGCCTCGTGCCTCTAATGCAGAAAGGAATCTTCATATTTTGGATTGTAAGAGAGCTTTGGCCTTTTACTTGCAAAGGACGCAGCAACACAGAAAGTCCTCCCAACTCTTTGTTGCTTTGGATCCTAGTCATTTAGGGCTCCCAGTTTCCAAAAGGACACTGTCCAACTGGATTGCACAGTGTATATCTTTTGCCTATCGGAGTAAGAACCTTCCTCTTGAAGGACATGTCACAGCGCACAATGTGAGAGCCATGGCAGCCTCTATGGCTCATCTTCACTCTGTGTCTATTGATGACATCTGTCGAGCAGCTACCTGGGGCTCGGTTCATATCTTCACAGCCCATTACTGCTTGGACAAGGACTCCCGCCGGGGTGCCTTGTTTGGTCAGGCTGTTCTTCAATACCTGTTCCATACTTAATCAACTCCTACCCACCATCCCTGGTAGGATGCCAGAGATCCATGGGGGGAAGTGGAGCCCTTTCAAAAGGGCACACAACTTCTGGGGTTTCTCTGGTATCTGTAGCTAGGGAGTCCCCATATGTGAAGACTACATTCCTGCTTGTTCCTGGAGATAGCATAGTTACTCACCTGTAACAGGTGATCTCCGGGAGCAGCAGGAATTTAGTCTTCACAACCCACCCACCTCCCCTAGGTGTTGTATCTCTCTTTTTCTCTCTCTCTCTCTCTCTCTCTCAGCTTTAAACTCAACTGGAGAGAGACAGTTGGGAAAGGCAGGAAGGCAGCATGCAGGCGCTGTGGGATGCTCCCAAAAGCTTTCTGATTGGACGCTGGGGAGCGTTCCCGCGCAGGCTCCTTCGGTACCGACGATACCCCATATGTGAAGACTAAATTCCTGCTGTTCCCGGAGATCACCTGTTACAGTTGAGTAGCTATGCTGTCATGCATTCTGTCCAAGCAGCTCCATTGCACGCTCTTTCCCTCGCGCCTGTAATGTGCATTACATAAAAGCTCAGTTAACATGTCCCTTTGGTCCGTTGCAGCCTTTGCGCATGCTGTTGTGATACTTGCCTAATTCTGTTTATCATCTTCCAGAAAACGAGGTGCCTCATCCCTGGATTCTGCTCTTTTGGCATGGCAGCTTCTGGGTCGTCTCTGGAGGTTCTGCTTTCCCCTTCCCAGCTGGGGGACACAATTAGTCCGACCTTGCCTGCTTCAGGGCAGGAGGTTAGGGATGGCGATATGTGTAAGGATATTCAGCCAGCCAGAGGATCCAGTGACCATGCTGTGAGCCACTCATCCTCTAGGGGCTCTGTGGCAGCTGTGCCCCCCTCGCATTGGGGAATCATGTCCTAAAGGAGAGCTTCCAGACTCTGGATTGTCCTCCATGGAATTCGTTTCCTTTTTGCAGTAGGCATGGTCCTTCTGGTGTTGAAATTCAGACCCTGCAGCCTCTGGGTGCTTCCGGGCACAGTCTTATGGAGGGCAGGCTGAGCGTTGAAGCCTTATTCGATTCTTTGGCTAAGCGTCCCCAGCAAGGGCTGCCCCCCTGGAGATGGGGAACAGCTGGGAGCTGTCAGATTTTGGCCATGACTCTGATTCAGAAGGCTCAATACTGGGCTCTGATGTGGATAAAGAAATACTTTCGCTTTGAGAGGATTGTTCAGAGGCTGGAGTGATCCACCTATCTCACAAGGACGAGTCAATAGTGTTGATTACAAGGATCTCATCCTCTTTGAACTTAATGGATTCTTCCGGTATGGAGCAGGAGCAGAAGATACACTAATGCCTTCCCATTCCAGGATGTGATCAAGGATATGATCCAGTCAGAGTGGGACTCTCCCAACTCCTTGCTTATAGAGTTATTGTGGATCGGCCTTAGGATTCTCTGGACCCATATTATAGATTCATTGGTGCGGAGCCAGTTCACTGTAGCAGCTACTGTTCTGCAACTAGTGGTATGTACCAGCCTGACGTCTCGAGCCCTGCTCCATTGGATTCAGTCTCTTCCACTGGATGATACTACCTCTCTGAGAAAGGGCGTACCACTAGATGATTTCTCCAGGATCCTGCTGACGACGGATGCCAGTCTCTTAGGCTGGGGACCCTGTTGCCAAGATTGTACTGCCTAAGGCCATTGAAGCCACAAGAAAGCGGTGAGGGCCATCAGGTTGGCCCTTCTGTTTCCGGCCTCTGATCGAGGGACAGGCAGTTTTGAGTGTTTCCAGGCAATACCACGGCAGTGGCTTATGTCGATCAGCAAGGTGGGACGAGGAGGTGCGGGGGTAGCTCTAGAGAGGGCTTTCCTGTTTCCCTGGGTGGAGAAGACCTTCCTAGTCTTGTTAGCTCAGCACATTGCCGGGGTGAATAATGTGGAAGCGGATTTCCTCAGTTGCGGCACACTGGTTCCAGGAGAATGGGAGTTGAGTCAGGAGGCATTTCAGTTGATTCTGTGCCACTGCATTCGCCCCAAAAGGGATCCTGATAGTGACTTGCTCCAATGGCGAAGTTGCCAAATGAAGACAGGTTCAGAGGGCATCAACGTCCTGACACAGCCTTGGCTAAATCAGCACCGGCTGTTCGTTTCCTCCATGGCCCCTGGTGGGGTATTTGATTCGGCATATAAAACGCCACCTGAGCAGGATTCTTCTGGTGGCACCAGATTGGCTGAGGAGAGCTTGTTTGGAGACCTGATGTAGCTCCTGCAGGCGCTTCCTCTTTGGTTGCTTTCATCTCGGGGCCTGTTGTGGCAGGGACTGATAGTCTTGGAGGACCTGGTTCCATTCTCACTTATAGCTTGGCTCTTGAAAGGAGATGACTAGCACATAAAGGTTACTTTCCAGCGTCGTTCTCCACTCTGCTTGGAACCCGGAGGTGGTCTACCAAGCTAGCATATGTTCAGATCTGGTGCTTCTTTTGAGTGATGGTGTAGCGCTTGGCATTTGGCTCCTGAAGTAGCCAAGCTGCCAACTCTGTTGGCCTTTCTTCAGGATGGCTTGGAGAAGGGCCTTCCCTTAGCTCCCTGAATGTTCAGGTAGCAGCTTTGGCCTGTTTCTGAGGTCTGATGGCTAGTAGTCTCTAGCCTTGTACTTGGCTGTCTTACACTTTCTCCAGTGGGTTTGGCGTCTGCATCCTCCCCTTCCGGTCTGTGATCTTTTCCTGGGATCTGTATCTAATGCTCAGGGCCATGATGGTGGTGCCCTTGAGCTGTTGAAATGCACTACTTTAAACAATTTTACACCCAAGATGGTCGAATTGGTCATGATTTGTTATGCAAGGCAGATTTCTGAGCTGCAAGCTTTGTCTTGCTGAGATCCTTATCTGTCTTTTTCAAGGAGGCCGTTTCCATTCACCCTGTGCCTTCCTTCTTGCCTGAGATGCTTTCTTCCTTTTACATGAACCAGGTGGTATACCTGCCGCCCTCCTCTAAGGAGTAGTGTCGGGGGAAGGATAAGGATTTTCAGCTTGTGGTTGTCCTTAGGGTGCTTCTCCGGTACTTGGAGATTATGAATTCCTTCATAAGTTAGACTATCTTTTTGTGCTATTTGCTGGTCCGCACAAGGGTGATGCGGCAGCTAATTTGACTTTGGGGCTCTGGATTAAGGAAGCATTGCCTTGGTGTATCTACTGTGCAATCTACCGGGTCTAAAGGGTTTGTGCACCCATTCTACCTGAGCGCAAGCATCCTCATGGGTGGAGCAGAGCTCAGTAGCCCCTGCAGACATTTGTCAGGCAGCAATGTGGGTATCACCTTCTACTTTTGTCAAGCATTACTGCTTGGATGTCCATGCTCGGGCAGGCATGGCCTTTGGCTCAAGTGCTTTGCGAGCTGCTGTCTTCTTCCCACCCAGTGGAGTTGTAGCTTTGGTACATCCCACTTGTCTGGACATTAAATGGTTATCAGTTAATGTCCTTTCCTTGAGTCTTGCTAGACCAGTCTAGGGCCCACCCCTGGAACTGTATTGCTCTGTTATTCTGCTGCTGTACCCTTTGGTCTGCCCTAATTTTTATACTTGGCTCTGCAGATTTGTGTACCGTCAGCCTTAGTTTTTATGCTTTCCTATACATAGCTCTCTACTATTGATCACTCATTGCTGCCCATATGCTTTGGGATGAATACTGAAGGGATCTTTGGATGAGGTGAATAGAGGCATTGGGAGTGATGTCATTAAATCGGGGCTTTTCATTGGTTCTTTGTCTCCACTAATCTGCTGGTAGGGGAACACAGCCCACATGTCTGGACTGGTCTAGCAGGATTCAAGGAAAGGACATTAACTGGTCAGTAAAATGTCACCTTTCATGTGCTTTGTTGCAAACTCTTGGAATTTACTGATAGTTTGGGAACTCATTTGAAATCAGGTTTCCCCATTGCATATTATCAGCTTGTGCCTCTGAGACCTCGATGAAAACAATACATTTTTCTTAATCTGGTTTCTCTATTCGCAAGACTTTTTTTTTTTTTAAAGTCACGCTTTCTGAAAAATTTAAACAACGATTAAACAAGCACATATTGTGCCTGACCGTTAGGTTTAGTATTTCTGGTTGGTTTGAAATGTAATTTTCACCAATAAACCTCAGCATATGTGATCTCAAAGGACTTCATGAAGGGTGATCTGTTTCCAGAAGCTTTTCAAAGGGTCTGTTTGAAATGCTTGTCTCTCAAGTGAAACTTTTTGTTCTGTTGCATTTGATGCGATGCCTTGTTACCATATTTTATATCTGTTTAAAAAAGATTTTATCCATAGATATATTTGTATGTATATCTGTAACGTGTCGTTACTTTTTTGTTTTACATTTAAACAAACTTCATTTTGAAGTGCAGCAAATTTCATGGGATATCCATGTATGTTTTGACAATGTGCCATGCAAAAGCATGGTTGCTAGAGAATAGTTTCATAACGAAATTTAACTTTACAATACTCTCTCACAGTTAAAATGTAAGATTTCTGTATAATTGCAACCTGTCTAGCTAATAGAGAATGTTTTGTTTCATCCATGAACAAATGTACCGTATGTTTTATTTCGATTATGCCTTATTGGGAAGTTTTTGAATTATGCAAGTCTTCCATGATAAGAGCTTCTAGATCTGTAATGCCAAGCACTTTACTTCCTAATAAAATATTTTGTACTATAAGAAAGAATTGTTTTATTTTGAAAGCAACTGGGTGAACTTGCTTCCCATTCCTTTCTGCTCCTTATCTGCTTCCAATTCTAGTTTCTCTTGCAATTCATGATAAATTCAGCTTTTTCTGTAGCATTCTAAGAGTTAACTTTTAGTCAGCAGTTAACTTGAATGATATTCTCATTTTTACTCTCCAACCTCCATAAATTAAGCTGCTTCCATATACTTTGGCATCCTGCTCATAAAAGACCAAAATTCTTTAAATCAAGACTGGGCAGTTTGATTTCTAGAGGTCACGAACAACTCTGGGATTCAAAATATTAAGAATCTTAAAATTCATGTGTGGGTATCCTGAAAAAAGGACCTATTTGTAATCCTGCTCTAATTTTAAATCAGGAAGTTTGTTTCTATGATGTTGGGGATAGATGGCCTGTAAAATCTTCATTTGAGAATAAGGAAGTCTGCAATTTTAGAACAGCACACACCCACAGCTAATGCAACTTTAGCAATTTTTTTTAAAGGTCGATTAGATAGCTATATTCCCAGTTGTATTCCACTATTAATGTACGTGAAAAGCTTGTGAAATACTGGGGTGATATTGTTATAATCATTCTCATTTAGAGGCATTTCTTATTGATGCAGTTATTTTTACTGTCTGAATTTCTTAGTTTCTGCCTGTCCAAGGCCTTTGTTCTCTTACTGTACTGTGGCATAGGCTGCAATATTCATCTTTTGCCATAGGCTCACAGGGCCCAACAGCAGGTTGGGCCATCAGTATGTTCTCCAGGAAAAAGCAGGAAGTCAGTCCTTATATATGGATGACTTCTGCATAGATGGAGCCCGCGCGGAAGTATCCACCCAGCTTTCAAAGAAAGCCTTTGGGAAATGCTACCACGCATGTGTGGTCCCCTTCCCATCCAAGGGTGCAAGGTTAGTTTTTTACAGTTTGCCGCTGTCAAATCAGTAGGTGGGGCCTGATTGGTGGCTCCTCCCACAATGGATTTGATTGGCTTTTTTTGTTTTTATGAACCCCTGGGATTGGAGATTTTGAGCGAATCGGTGCAGTAGCAGTTAATGCCTGTATAAAAACCGCTCTCTTTGGCGTTTCTTAAGAAGGCTGGATAATCTGATTTTTGGCGACTGGACCTGAGGCAGGGGAAAACGGTATGATCCCCGAAACGTGACACGTCGTCTTTGATGGTCGTTTGATGAAAATCCATAGCAGCTTTATTCAGCTAAGTTATTTTGTTAAGCAGATTCTAAACCAATTTTTATGGTTCTTTAATAAAAAGGATGGGCCGCAGTGGTGTGAGAGGTGAAGTCCTTTACACTGTGATGGCCTTTCAGACAAAAAAAATTTTTGTAACTTGAAAGGTGTTTTTTCTTGGATAAACCAGGTTTTTTCTGTTATGGTATACCTTCATGGACCAGCAGCGGGTGCTGTTGTCCAGCACAATCGGTTTCTCTGCCCTGACTACCGGGCCCTCGACATCGAAGACATCCCCAGAGGCCGAGCCGATCCTCGAGACCCTTCGGCCTCGAGTCGATCCTCGGCTGAGGTCTCGATCCAGTTCCCACTCGACGGGACTACAATTGTCCCCAGCCAGTGCACTTGGCGCCAGCTGCAGGGCCTTTGAGGGCTGCGGCCCAAGGTCAGCCCCGAGGCCTGTGGATCAGCCTTCCATCAAGTTCTCTATGGTCTTACTCCGAGTCAGAGATGGAGGACAAGGAGTTGCCTGACACCCGTTGCCATCATGACGTCCCCTTGGACTCCCCCAGTGGTGTTCTCCCCTCTGAACCCCAGCGGTGTTCTCTGCCAGAGGACATGGCATTCCCTGACTTTGTCGGGGACATGTCTAAGGCCCCTAGCATTCCCAACGGAATCAGATGAGGACCCTCAGACAGAGGAGCTAGAAATCCTCCAGTACGAAGCCCCTCCGAGGGAATCACTTACTGTGCCCACCCCTCCCATCTTGGAACGGCTAATGCTCTGTATGTGGGAGACACCGCCATCGGTGCCGGTGGTGAGCAAGTGGCTCGACTCAGTGTCTGCCGGAGCCCGGAGCGAGTCTGCCGGAGCCCGGAGCGAGTCTGCCGGAGCCCGGGCTTCCAGAAATCACAGCTGCCGCATAACTCCATGGTGGTGGAGTTTGCTCTCCACCATAGTGGTGGAGTCGGCATTGACTGAAGAGTCAGAAGATGCACTCCTCTGTGCCTCCAGGCAGGAAAGCACCCTCAGCAGATAATGTTACCAGGGTTCAGTGCTCATCGGCCGCATCCAGGCTTACCAGCTCTACATGGGCATGTACTTGAGAGACCTGGTGAAGTAAATTGTTGGGTTCTTGGCTGGCCTGCCGTCCTTGAGTGCTTCAAGTTTGTCTCAAGCAGCTTATGACTGCTTTGAGTTGGTGGCTTGAGAAGCGGTGGCGGACATCAGTGCCCAACGTCAGGCTTGGCTACAGCCGTCCGATCTCGAGCAATGGGTTCAGGACAAATTGGTTGATGTCCCATGCCAAAAAGAGAACCTCTTTGGCAAACCCATGACAGATAAGGCTGCCGAGCTGGAGACCGAGTTCATGATGAGGACCAGGCTCTCTAAAAAGAATGCTGTCCCTCCCCGACGTAAGGGCTCAGGTAAAAAGCCCTTCCGAGAAAAGGGGCCGCTTACAGAAACTACCCACTTTTTCAGGCCTCCACAGCTCCCCAGCAGGGTCAGCAGGCCAAGGGACATGGACATGGCCCTTGTAAGCAGAAGGCTCCCAAGCCCCAGGCATCGGCCCTGGCCCAGCCAGGGGGGGAGTTTTTGACTCCTTGGGCATAGCCTCTCCACCTCAAGGAGATCAGCAGCCCACAGGGGGATTTCTGATTCGCTATACCCAAAGGTGGTTAACTATCACCACTGATTCCTGGGTGCTTTGGGTGGTCAGGGAGAGCTACCTCCTTCATCTGACTCAGACACTTCCCCTTACTTTCTGGGAGAGCCCCCCCCCCAGGTCTCCCCTTCACCAGGACCTTCCCAAGGACAAGACGGTGGAACCAGTGCCTCACCATCTCAAGGGCAAGAGGTTCTACTCCAGGTACTTCCTAATGCCAAAAAGGACTGGAGGCGTAAGGCCCATCCTCAACCTGCTTAACCTGAACAAATTCCTGGTGAGGGAGAAGTTCAAGATGCTCTCCCTTGGAATGTTGCTGCCTTATCTCCAGCAGGGAGATTGACTATGCTCCTTGGATCTGAAGGATGCTTACACCCATATCCTCATTCATCCCAACCACAGGCAATACCTGAGGTTCATGGTGGGAGGAGGGGCCACTACTAATGCAGGGTGCTGCCTTTCAGCTTGGCCTCCACCCCAAGGGTCTTCACAAAATGCCTGGCAATTGTAGCCGCCTTCCTCTGCCTACAGGGGGCCTTTGTCTTCCCCTATCTGGACTACTGGCTCATAACAGGGGGTATCGCCTCAGAAGTGCAGCAGGCCACTGTGTGCACCATCCTGGTCCTGCAACACTTGGGATTGTGATAAACTACCCCAAGTCCCACCTCCTCCTGACACAGTGTCTGGAGTTTATAGGGGCAAGACTGGATACCCTCCAAGCAAAGTCCTTCCTGCCCGGAGACACAGCCAATTGTCTCAGGGCCCTGGCCCTGGACGTACAGCACTGCTCCTCGATACCCGCCCAGCTCTTCCTGCCCCTACTCGGGCAAATGGCCATGGTCCACATCACCGTGCAGTGGTGCCTTTGGGACCAGTGGACTCAGGTCACAGGGTGCCTCTGGGACAAAACCTCGGTGACCTGCCAGTGACCTGATGGCAGACTCCCCAAAACCTCAAGACGGGGATGCCTTTCCAAGCCCCGAGCCCCTTAAGGGTCCTCGCCACGGATGCCTCCTTGCTTGGGTGGGGAGCCCACTGAGAGGAACGCCACACCCAGGGCAGCTGGTCACAGGATAAGAACAACCAACAGATCAACCTCCTGGAGCTATGGGCCATATACTTAGCCCTCTGAGCCTTTTGTCACAGCCTACGGCGCCAGCCGGTGTTGGTCCAGATGGACAACCAGGTGGCAATGTTCTATGTGAACAAACAGGGGGGCACGGGATCTCATGTCCTCTGCCGAGAGGCAATGGTTCTCTGTTTCTATGTGTTCCAGCAGGGTATACTCCGGGCAGTATACCTGCCAGGTCAGAACAACTCACTGGCCAACAGACTGAGCAGGGTCCTCCAACTGCACGAATGACAGCTGGACCCCACTTTTAGCTCTGGGGGGAACCCGAGATAGGAATGTTCGCCAGTCCAGACAACAACCACCAATTGCCCCGCTTCTGTTCCCAGTAGGTCCACCCCTCTAGGGTGGTGGCGGACGTGTTCCTTGTTTTGTGGTTGAAAGGTCTCATGTATGCCTTCCCACCCACACCACTAATTGCCAAGATATCATTCAGGAACCCTCCACGACAAAGCCTCGCTCATCCTGATAGCCCCTCGATGGCTAAGGCAGCCATGGTTCCTGTTACCCCTCTGGCTATCAGTGGAGACTCCCATCACATTGGGGAACTCTCCAGGGCTCCTGTCCCAGGAGGAGGACTCTCTTCTGCACCCCAACCTGGGGTCCCTGGTGCTGATAGCGTGACTGCTGGAATGGTGACCCTAGCCCCTTTCAACCTCTTGGGTGAGGTAGAGGAGATCTGTGTGCCTCTCGTAAGGCTTCCACTAGGAAAGCGTACGCCCTCAAATGGCGTAGGTTTTCAGTTTGGTGTGCAGAGCAGGGGACTGACCTGTTCTCCTGCCCGGTGAGTCTGGTCTTACAGTACCTTCTCCACCTCTCAAAATCCAGGCTTAAATTGAACTCAGTCAGGGTGCACCTCGATACCCTGGCAGTGCACCACCACCCGGTAGATGGCAAACCCATCTCTGTCCAGCTGCTGGTGACCCGCTTCCTATGAGGTCTGCTCTTATCGAAGCCCCCAATTCACCCTCCGGTGACTGAGTGGGACCTCAATGTGGAATTGGGACAGCTCACTCACCCGCCCTTTGAGCCTCTGGCTACCTGCCACCTGCGCTACCTCTCATGGAAGGTAGTGTTCTGGTTGCGCTCATCTCCACTCGCAGGGTTAGCGAACTTCAGGCCTTAGTGGCAGAGGTGCCATATACCAGGTTCTACAAGAACAGAGTGGTACTCCACACACATCCTAAAGTCCTTCAGATGGTGGTATCGTCTTTCCACCTCAATCAGGAGGTGGTACTTTCCACCTTCTTCCCAAGACCCCACTCTAGTAGAGGGGAGACAGTCCTCCACACCCTGGACTGTAAGAGGGCCTTGTCCTCCTACATCCAGCGTACTCGGGCCACCACAAAACTGCTCAGCTTTTCGTCTCATATGACCCCAGTAGACTGGAGGAGGCGGTGACCAAACATACACTGTCCATCTGGGTGGTGGACTGTATCGCCCTCGCCTATGAGCCATGGCGGCCTCTGTGCCAAACCTGTGCTCCATCCTGATGATGGACATGTGCCGGGCCACCACCTGGTCTTCAGTCCAGTCCATACCTTCGCAGCTCATTACTGCCTAAAAAGGGAGTACCGACGGGACAGTGCCTTTGGCCAGGCCATGCTCCCGATTTTTTTCGGGGTTTAGACAACTCCTACCTTCCGACCCTTCTGTGTTCAGGCTATCGGAGTGCTGGTTTCCATCAGACAGAGGGGTCCTACTTTTGTCTATAGCTATGGACTTAATTGCTGCTGCTGTTCACGCCCCTCTCGAGGGCTACTGTGTTTTTCACTATGGGCTTTCGATAGCCTGTAGCTAGGGAGTCCCATATGTGAGGACTGACTTCCTGCTTGTTCCCAGAGAAAGCGTCTTTACTCACCTGTAACAGGTGTTCTCCGGGGACAGCAGGAATCAGTCCTCACAACCCTCCCTCCTCCCCTTGGAGATACTCCTGAACCATCTTTTATTTTTGCTGTCTTTTTAGCTGTCTCATGTGACTGAGCAATATGGCACCCTTGGTTGGGAAGGGGACCATGCATGCATGGCAGCATCTCCCAAAGGCTTTCTTTCAAAGCTGGGGAGATGCTTCCACGAGGGCTCAGTCTGTGCTGACATCACCCATATGTGAAGACTGATTCCTGCTATCCCTGGAGATCACCTATGAGAGGTGAGTAACTACGCTTACTCTGCACTTTCCACCCCCTGTGCTGATTTGTTGGCAGGAGGAGGAAGAAATCAGGTTCTTAGGCCCTATTTGCCTTCTACCACCCAAACCGGAATTTGGAGTTAGAACCAGACTGCATTATGGTATCCCGTATGGTTCAAATCAGGAATTGGGTCCCAGAGGGCAAAAAGAGGAAGATGCAGCCCCATGGTACCATCTGCTCTCGTCTTTCTACTGCCAGCTAATCCAGGGCAGGGAAGGAGGTGGGCAAGAGAGAGGAGGATGAGTATTAGACAAAGAAGAGAATTAACGAGGAATACTTAAGTCTTAGAATCCCTCTTTCTCTCTCCTGCTTCCTCCATTCACTAGACCCAGACTGCTCCTTCTCCCTGCCACTTTCCCTCTCCAATCTTTCCTGCATCTCCCCATTCACAAGATGTCGCCCCTAGGCCAATCTCCATTTTTGCCCCTGAAAAAATTTGTAACTGGGAAAAATTCAGAAGAAGCTGGGAAATTGTACTCAAGTAGCAATATAGTGTTGTGTATACCCACGTTAAATGTTTTGCTCAAACACTTAACAAATCTAATGTGCAATTTTAAACAAGTATGACAAAATGGCACGGTTCCCTTTCCTTCATTAGCAAACTCAAAATATGTGTATTGAGGAACTGGGTACAAACACATGTTAAATGTGTCTCATTAATGCAGCTGGGGTCTGGGCCTGTATGAGGTATCTCCAGGAACAAGCAGGAATGTAGTCTTCACATATGGGTATCATCAGTACCGACGGAGCCTGTGCGGGAACGCTCCCCAGCATCCAATAGGAATGCCTTTGGAAGCATCCCTCAGCACATGCGCGCTGCCTTCCCGCCTTTCCAACTGTCCCTCTTCAGTTCTTCATTTTCCGCGGAGCTGACAGGACACATACCCTGTCACCGCTGAAAATTTCTTCTTTAAACTTATTTTCTTGTGGTCGCGCCTGCCTCCATACGACACCTACTGGTACCGCCGGTTCTTTCTTTCTTTTTTTTAAAAAAAAAATTATTTTTTTTTTAACTTTTTCTCTTAAACTTTTTCTTCTGGTGCTAGGCGCCATTTTGGGCATTAGGCCCCATTTTTCCCAAAAGATGGAAAAACCAGCTAGTGGTTTTGAAAAATGTACTAAATGTGGTGGTACCATCTCCGTCGCTGACACCCATGACTGGTGTCTAAAATATTTAGGCCCTGACCATTCTCCATCTGAGTGTTCCTCCTGTATGGGAATGACTAAAAGAGGAAGACAGAACCGAGTTGCAAAGCTCGGTACCCTCTTTTCTTCGGATACCAGGTTCATTGCATCGACGTCTTCAAGAGCCTCGTCTTCCTCCCATGGATCCTCAGGTAACTAAACATAAGAGCCGGTCCTCAAAGGGTAGCTCTCCTTCAAAGCATCAAGAGGCCATTGGCATTGCCCTTGAGGAAACTACACCGGCAAAACAGCCCCAGCGGGCGGCTTCAGTCTCCAAAGCATCAATGGGGTTCCAGGATGTTCTCGAGGCTTCGACCTCGGCAGAACTACTGGTGCCATGCTCAGGGGTCTGGCCGCTTTTACCGGTACTGATACCCAGGCATCAGCAGCGTCGATAGACCAGAGATTCCTCACTATCGAATGCAATCTTGCAGCTCTCCTTACAGCTGCGGTACCCAACTGTTCAACGGGCACCGGTACCGGTGCCGGTACCGGTACCAGCTCCGGTACAGATACCGGTACCAGCTCTGGTACAGATACCGGTACCAGTACCAGCACCGACGGTACCTTCCCGGTGGGAATCCTTAACATGCAGACTTTTTCTGGAATCGACAGATCGGTACCGGACCAATTCAGTACAGACTTTGATCGATACCGAGACCGAGTTTTGCATGAACATCGGGATCAGAAATACTTCGAATCCTCCAATTCTGATGACTCTGATAATTCTGCCGGTACCAGAGTGTTTCTCCCGGAAGACTCCTCCCCAACGCAGAATGTCTCCTTCGGAAGACATGTCTTTTCAGGATTTTATTTGTGATGTGGCCAGAGGCCTTTCAATCACGGTAGCTCCTGAAAAAGAACCTAGAGCAAAGGAATTGGAAATTCTCTAATACCCTGAGGCTCCCAAGGAAGCAGCCACTCTGCCCATTCATGAAATTCTTCATGATTTGATGCTTAAAATGTGGGAGACACCTTTTGACTACATCTCCTCATTCAAGGAGACTCGATATCATGTATCGAGTTCCACCATGTCCTGGTTTTCAAAAAACTCAGCTGCCACACCATTCAATGGTAGTGGATTCAGCCATGCGTAGGATGAAAAGTGCAAAGAGACATGCATCCAATCCTCCAGGTCGTGAATGCAGGACTCTTGACACTTTTGGACATCAAACTTTTTAGGCTTCCATGCTTTCAGCTAGGATCAGTTCATATATTTTATATATGGGAATATTCCTCAAAGAGATCACAGGAGATTTGGAGCTTATGAGCCCCCTTCTCCCTGAGGACAAATGACAGGTCTTTCTCACTCTGGTCAAGCATGCTCAAGATGTCTCCAAGTTTGTAAACCATGCAGCTTTTGACTGCTTTGAATGCATCATCAGAACCTCTGATATTGCCATTGGTGCACGTCGGATTGCCTGGCTTCAGGCATCAGACTTGGAGATTTGAGTAAAGGATAAATTGGGAAACATCCCTTGCACAGGAGAAAACCTCTTTGGCAAGAATTGGCAGGAGAAGGTTAATGAGATAGATAATGACAATCTCACTTTAGACAGATTGTCAAAATCTACAGCCACTCCAGCCAAAAAGAAACCCTATAAAAAACCCTTTTTCAGCAAAAAGAGGAAGTTTTATCCATCCTATACCCAGCAAGGGCAAGCTCAGGGTCAAGTTGCCCAGAAGGGTCAACAGCAACAATCCAGACAAAAGAAGCCAAAAGGCCTTAGAGCTCAACCAGCTCCACAGGCCCAGCCCCCTCAAGGGCTTTGACTCCTTCATAGAGAACTTAGCCTTCCTGCCTCTGAAGGGGCCAGAACCCCTAAACATTCCAGGCAGGTTGTGTCATTTTGCCAACAGATGGCACCAAATAACAGAAAACTGGACTCTGTCCATTGTGGGAGAGGGGTACAAGCTTCATTTTCACAGTATGCCCCCTCCTACAATTGTAAGACAGTTCAATTCCCAAACCTCTACAGGCAATCTACTGGATCAAGAGGTCTCAACACTCCTTGTTCAAGGAGCAATAGAGGAGGTGCCTATTTTTCAGCAAGGTGCAGGGTTCTACTCCCCCTATTTTATTGTTCCAAAGAAAACAGGAGGATACAGACCCATTCTAGACCTCAGAGAATTGAACAAATATCTGTTCCGAGAAAAGTTCAAAATGATTTCTCTGGGAACTCTTCTGCCATACCTTCAAAGTCAGGATTGGCTTTGTTCTCTAGATCTAAAAGATACATATACTCACATTCTGATCCATCCAGATCACAGGAAATTCTTACAATTCCTTTTCAAGGGAAAACATTTCCAATACAGGGTTCTTCCCGTTGGTCTGGCTTCGGCACCAAGAGTATTCACAAAATGCATGGCAGTAGTAGCTGCATTTCTGCGAACCCTGGGGATATTCGTCTTTCCTTACTTGGACAACTGGTTCATTCGAGCCCCCACGGTTCCAGAAGCCAAATCTGCACTGTCTCGCACAATGCGAATCCTTCAATACTTGGGATTTATCATAAACCTCCCAAAATCCCAACTTGCTCCATCTCAGTCCCTAGAGTTCATAGGAGCTCGTCTAGATACCAGACAGTCAAGGGCTTTTCTCCCACAACCCTGCTGTCTTCGTATAATGCAGCTAGCTTCTCAAGCAGCGGTGAAGCCCTCCCTAACTGCTCGAGAATTACTACAACTATTGGGACATATGGCATCCACGGTTCATGTGGTTCCCTATGCTCGCCTTCATATGCAAGCAGCCCAGTGGACCCTATCCACACAGTGGACACAGGCCACAGGACGTCTGTCGGACAAGATATCAAATTCACAACGACTGATCTTGTCCCTACAATGGTGGCAATCACTGTAAAAACTTCTAGTGGGGTCTTCTTTCCAGCAACATTTATTCCAGGCCACCCTAACAGATGCATCACAGGTGGTATGGGGAGCACACCTGCATCATCTCTCTACTCAGGGTACCTGGACTCCACAGGAGGCTTGTCTTCACATAAACCTCCTGGAACTCAGAGCAATCTATCTAGCTCTTCGAGTATTCCATGCCCAGCTCAGCTACAAGACAGTCCTAGTCCAAACGGACAATCAAGTAGCTATGTTCTGTGTGAACAAGCAGGGCGGAACAGGCTCTCTGTCGTTATGCAATGAAGCTTTACTTATTTATTTATTTATTTAATGGTATTTATATACCGCCTTATCATTCAATCAAAGCGGTTTACACAGCAAACAATCAAGGAGGCAAGTGTTATTATGCAGTGTAGAGTGTGGCGTGTGTGTGTTGGCGGGGAAGAGATTAGGGTTGGATTAAATACATAGTGCGCTATAATACATCATGAGCTATTATACAGTCTTATGTACAGTCTCTGGGTGGTGGGGGGGCAGATGATCTGAATTGGATGTTGGTTCAGGGGGTATGTCCATAGTATTCGAGGAAAAGGGTTGTCTTCAGTTGTTTTCGGAAGTCCTTTATTTCTGTGGTTAGTCTTAGATCATCTGGGAGGGACTTCCAGATGGATGGGGCAGCCAGGGAGATTGCTCGTTTTGCAGTGTCTTTGCGGGTCTTGATGAAGTCATTTGGGGTGTTAACCCGGTTGGAGGTGCCTCCTCTTCTTGGCCTTGCGCTTGTGTCGGGTCGTATGAGTGTGTATAGGATTATGGCAGAAGAATGTTGTCTGATCTTGAATATGTTTATGATAGTCTTGTATTTGATGCGTGAGATGATTGGGAGCCAGTGAAGGTCTTTCAGTATGGGCGTGATGTGATTGTGTTTTGTAGTACCGGCTATAATGTGGGTGTAATGGGTCTGCTCCTTGTTGGTCACTCCAGGCCAGGAAATCCCGAACCCTCATCTGCGGTGTGCTGCTCTGGCTGGCTGGAATCCAGGGGAATAAAACTCACAGACCACACAGAAGGACAGTATGCAAGTTTATTCCAAAGGGTGGAGGGATTGTCTGTATTTTATACATTATCAGAGACATAGTCATACATCATTCACCCATCTTCTAGGGGCCCACTATAGCTTATCAGTAACTGTGCAAATACAAGTCATCCTTGAGTAGAACAATCAGTTTAGCTTACGCAGCACATTCCTTTTTCCATACCCACCAGAATGTACAAAGGGCACACGCATAGGATTCTGATTTCTCTTGTGCAGGCCTCTTGTATATGCACTTAAACTAAGCATTATTATTACAAAGGGCACATATATAGGATTCTGATTTCCCTAACAATCCCCCCTTTGGGCCTGCATAGGCCCACCATAAGAACAGCTTAACAATCTACTACAAAATAACTAAACAGATATTATTAATGGAACATCTGTATGTGGCAGCTCAAGTACATCAGCCACCGTAAAAGCAGGAGTATAGAAATACAAAAAAGTGGTAGAGCTTTGTAGGGCCTTTCAACAACAGCCAAGAACAAATGAATATACAACAAAAAAGAACAAGAATTATAAAACCGCTCAATAGGGCAATAAGCAGCCCTTTGAGACCGCCCCAAAGAAAAATACATCAGAGAGTAATCATGAGAAACTTCCCTGTAGTTGAAGAACAGTATAGAGCAGTATTAGACAAGCTAAAAGCAGAAACAATAAAACAATCTGTAGCATTAAAACTAGAGACAGTTTACAATGAGCAAGGGACCTAGTCATATCCCAAAGAGGGGCGAGTAACACCAATGTTATACAAGAAAGTAGAAAAAGAAACATGGGGCTGGGTGCAGTTTAAATTGTCAAGTACAGTAAACTTCTACATTTCACACAGATTAGAAGGTACAGTAATGAGACATGTTGAGAGAAAAGCTTCAATTTGTAGCGAGCTGCGCACACAAAAAGTAAGGCAGTCTGGGCAAGTAGTATTGCCGTATTAACAGTTCCCGAAACGGGCTAAAGGAGGCACCACATGAGTGGTAGGAGGAGTCAACACAGTCTTGTGCGTGATGGTCAGGAGGCTGGAACCGAAGATGTCAGTGGAGACTATACACGCTTGATTCTTGACGCATGGATCCACGAAGGGGAGGAGTCACACAGGATGGCTGACCATGTGATAGCGATCACTGTAGTTTGGAGGTCCGTAGAGCGGGTCTAAGGTACCGTGCTTGTGAGGTGCTCTGACCTGTCACCAACCTTGAAGGGATATGTTGGTTCGGTACCTCTAGGCCGAAAGCTGCCTTTCTTCAGGAGTCTTCTCCTCTCCTCTCCAGTTGCTAGGGCCTTGGCTGCCCCGGCGTCAGCTACTTCTCATCCTGGTCCTGAAGCCTGATCTGTATATGGAGAATGTTTCCAGCGAGGGCAATGGCTTCAGGATCTTTTAGCCGCCACCTTCACTGTAATCGATGTTATCAGAAGAACTTGGAATGGTCCCATACTGGAAAAGGGGCTTGTACCATGTGCTGGTGATATGTCTTTACCAAAATCCAGTCTCCGGATTGAAAGAAAAGAGCTGAGTCATCCAGTAGAAAGGACTGGACCTGCTGAGCATACCTGTGGAGGGAAGAGAGTTGCCTCTGCTGCTAGGAAATACAAGAGATCAAATGTGAGGCTCAGGAGTATAAAAGGTAAGCAGTCTTCCATATAACAGTTCAGAGGGAGAAAAAGTTCAGTCTACTCCCTTGGGGCAATTTGTTTGGTTGTTTGTTTATTGAACAGAGTCAAAGGCAAGACAGTTTAGTGTCTTTAAAAAAAAACAAAAAAAAAACTTTGTAAAGATTTCGGAGGTTCCCCCCTTCGTGGGTTGCTGTTTGCACACAACAGCCAATCCTAAGCAACTCAATTTAGCTAATACATTTTGACAAGATGCCCACACTTCCTCAAAAAGGCATAAAAGCATCTGAAAAGCACCACATGGCCAGTGTGGGTCTCCCCAAAGCTCATTAGGATGAAAAGTGCACTCAGCCTATCTCCAAGTGTCTATTTCCAATTATTGGGTATATCTCTGGGCTAGATAACTTTCAAAATTGGAGTTAATGGGGATGGCATAATCAAATATTGTAAAGTATTCATTGTCAGTTTTCTTTCTAGGTGGATACATCGGATACATCATTTCACACTTCAATTTATCCTCACCATTTTATAATGTTAATCTGAGTTCTCTTTTCCAACATGAATATTCCATCACACTCCTCTCAACACCACTTTTTTTCCACTTACATCATTCCATCAAACTACATGCATAGGTCCTTCTGTCTTTTTTTATACCATACTAGTGTATCCTTATTTGGCAAGGCTGCTAAGAACATCAAACAATTGTTAGAAACTTAGTATTTTTGTAAACAAAAGGTATATATAAAATATAAATGTAGATCCTTTTAACAATATGAGTAAACAGTGCTCACTCTAATTAGCAACTGCCTAAACAAAATATAGGTAAAGTCCTTACAATATAGACTAGTGCTTCACGGCATTTTATAACATCCCAATAGGAAGGAGTATGGCTCATATCTCTCGTATAACTAGAATCTATTGTATACACTGTTTTCAGTGAGAGTGCTGTTGGACTGATTTTAAAATTGCAGTGTTCACAAGGATTTGAGTAAGCTACTCATTAATTATGGTGTCAAAAAGAGATCCTTTTAAGGTGAGAGATCTAAGAGGATACAAGGCATATGTGGTTGGGCCTCATGGCGATGTTTCCTCGGGTTCTTCTTGGCTTGTTCCCCCCTGCCTAGTCATGTCTCTTCAGAGGCATAAATATGCAAGGTTCATGTTCTTCAGGCCTTGTGGGTCCTCGAGGAGTCTTAGAGCAGTTAGAATTCCGGTGGCCCAGATCATCACACTCGGAGCAGCACGTTTATTGCCTTTCCCAAGGCTGTAGCCTCACCTTCTGTCTCTCTCTTGGTTATCTTTTTTATTTTATTTTTTTTTTGTTTGTTTTTTCCAAACCTCTCCTAGATCGTTGCTAACAATTAAAATTTTGTTTATCCAATCAACTCAAGTTAATGTCATTGTTTTGTCTACTAACTTTACAAATATTCTCATGTTTTCTGGGAACTAAGTTTCATCTTTCCACTAAATAAGATCTATATGCTTGGGAACCGAGCAATTTCAGATCAGCCTCTTTCCAAAATTCTATAATTTCTATGTGTACTGAACCTCTACATAATGTACTGCTAGAACAAGTATTTTGGTAACATAAAGTGCAAGTGTGTAAACTAAAGAAAACTTGTATGTCATAGTGCTACAATATACTGTATTACTAAAACTGAAATGTTAAAAACTTTTTCTCTCTAGACCCCAACACATCAAATCAGAAAGATAGCCAGCACCCATGGTGCTACTGTCCTGTTCGTCAGTCATCAGCACCGAGCTTAACAATGCAAAGTAATTAACTTAAAATCTTACAGTTCAAGAAACAGACATTCAAATAACATGAAACTGCAAAGAGGTGAATTCAAAATCATGCTTTGTCACATTTAAATTAAAATCTTATACATAATACTTAAGACTGGTATCAAACTGATCTGAAACAAAGAAATTATGTTAAAGCAATTTGCTTAGAGTAACAGTTCAACCTTGATGTTATCTCAAACACAAACAGCAAAGTAAACAGCAGGTCTGTCCCGTGACCAGATTCCTTCAGGCAAATGCAGATAGCTGAACAAGAGAGACAGGAGTCCTAAATACTAAAAGTTTAAAAAGAAAACGTTGCTTGAGAATTGTCACTAATTGTGATTGCTATTAAATTCCTATAGTTACACTCTGTGTTTCTATAATATATGAACAATAATTATGACCTCTGAGGTGCTTGCCACAAAATATAAAATCATTGTTTTTTTTAAAACTCTTTAAGTTTACTCAATAGCATACACAAAGACCAGACACATAATAACAGGACCTTCTTATTCACTCAGGATTCAAATCATTTTTTTTTTCAAGTTGCAGTCTTTTAATTACTGGCTCAGGATGGCCCCATTGTCCTGATAGGGTTCCCAACCCCTACTTTGAAGGTTAAGGAAAAACAATCCAAAACCATTTGTGCCTTCTGTAGCCCACGGGAGGGGCTGCCCCCTTTCCCTCTCTCTTCTTTGTTCTCTTTGTTAAGTTTCTGATTTCGTTTCTGATGTTGTAGGGGGAAGGGATAGCCCCAACCTAAATTTTTTGTTTTCTCCAAGACACCCTGAATCTTTTCTTTCCCAAGAAATGCAGCAGATTGTGAATGGCTTCTATCACAACTGGTTTCTCCTGCCCTAAACTTTAAAGATCATCTACATAGTGCCTAGTGTCGTGAAGTACAAGGTTCAGAACCAAGGGAGGCAGAGGATTCACTGCAAAGTGAAACCAGAACTGTCAGTGCTGAAACAAGCATGGAGGGTTGGCATGGAAACCCTAAACAAAGAACGTCACAGAGTGTTAGGGAACGCCCATCCCCTGAGCTAGCTCCTGCCTCATCAGAGAAGTGGGAACACCTGGTGGGAGGTGTGGCTCAGCACAATGGAGAAAGAAACTTAGATAAAAAGCCTTTAGTTAAATATAGGACGGAAAAAGAGAAGGGGAAGGAGAAAGAGACGGACATAGTCTCAGATACGGAGACAGAAGGAAAAGGCAGCACAGCAAGCGTGGAGAAAGTTGAAAGAAGGAGAAAACCAGAGAAAGATAGATACTCCGAGGGCAGCCAAGGTCTGTGGCTGAGAGAAGGGAAAAGGGAAAGAAATCCCAATTCCACTCGGAGGAACTTCTCAGAGGAAGAGAGCTGGGGAAGATATTCAAGTCCAGTTCCTAGGGAGCAGTGCTCAACTACAAAAAGCACTGGGGATTTTTACTATCCAAAAAGCAGAGACGTTTATTCTGGGAACCAGAAAAGACAACCACGCTGTGCTCACAACAGACAGCCTGCAGGTAAAGCTTATTTCCCTGATACCAAGCTTTTATCAAAGGAGAAAGAAAAGTTTTACCAACCTTTTTGTAGCCAAGGGAGATTCCTGGGAGAAAGCAATTCTAAAGGCAGACATAGAATTCCCTGTAGCCAAACAGAAGAGGGAAACGTATATCCTTTTAATTACAGAGGGCTGTGTGCACAGGAAGCCAAACACCCGTACTCACAGAGCAGGTTGGGGGAAGGGAACCCTGTAATTGGAACGGAGAGGTTTGCATGGCAGGCAGAAGAACCCTCTCTAAGGGACCTTAAGGAAGAAGGTGATCTTATGCAGTGGGACCCTTATCAACCCCCTGAGTCCGAAGTGTTTATGGACTGCTCTTATATGGTGGAAGACAATGTGCAGTCCCTTTGTTAATAATACTGGATTTTGCTGAAGGAAGAAAAACAGCCAAAAGAAGTATTTTGGAGGGAAACTGTTTTATTCTTTTTGATTCCGTAACAGCTGAAGATAAGCATTATTTAAGTTGCCTATTTTTGTTCACATCAGGAGTATGGTTTCTTTGTAAATATATTCTTTGTTCATGGTCATCAACATCCAACCCCGGGAGGGGCAATAAATCCTAATTTAACCTGAACCACTCGTGCACAACTTGGACTCATTCTTACTACTGTAGGACTACATTACCCAGGAGGCCTTTCCAAACCTCCATTTAAAGTTCATAGTCTAAGAAACACAACTACCCACTTGCCTTGCCCACGCTAAATGCCTCTGGGAGGGTGAGTGGTGACACTAGACAGCAAACTCAAACATATACCTCAAATCTACAATACTAAACCATTTGTGTTCATGCAAAATTTAGCTCAATATTTTTAACCAAAAGCATAAATATACAAATCAAGGGGGTTTTTTTGAAATAAGGTTTTCAAAGGAAAGTATCCGTTGCTAGGTCTGGACAATCTTATTCAGATTCCTTAAATCCTGCACCAACCAGCAAATAAAAGAAAAACAATATTTACTGTAAACAAAACATATTTTTTTTCAGCTTGTTGGGAAGGACACAAAGGAGTTACTTATTTGGGAAACTTCTGTTTCAGTTCTTATTTAAACAAGAGACAAATCAAAGCTTACAAGTGCTTTCTTAAAAAACTTCGCCCTGCATAATGAACTAGACCCTCTCCCTTGATTTCTCCCCTTCAGACCTACCAGTCACATAAAGGGTTAACACCTAACAAATCCAAGCAACCAAAACAGCAGGAGGAGAGATACATTCCTTTGTGCAAAGGAAACAACAGTATTTCATCATTAGCATCTTACAGTTCTTATCATTCTCCCCCTTTTCCTTACCGCGGTCTGTGCACAGAATGACTTGGTTGCTGCAGTGCCTGCTTTTAATTCACTATCTGTCCGATTCACAATACCTCTAGTCACCCAGGACCATTACCAGCTAGTAAGAGACCTCTCCGTAGAGAAGGAGGTGAGACTGTTGAAATCAACAGGATGCGTCTTCGCACCTCCACTCAGCAGGAGTCACTCCACCGTGGGAAAATCCCAGCGAGCCCCAGCTGTTATTTACACCTTTACCTGTGGCCAATTCACCTTTAGCCAAGCTGGCCAATGAGACTCTGAGAGGGATATTGTGAAGCAGATTAAGAGCTCTTTTAGTATTTCATTATTCAGTACATTGCTATAGCAATGGGTGTCTAAATACAGACACACCCTTTTACATATCTCAGTGACAGTTATACCGTTGTTGAGTACAAAAGTAATTTTCTTTCTATTTAGCTTGTCTTGGCAATAAATAGACACTCTGCAAACAAATAATAATTTACGTTTTAGTATGCTGTTTAACTTTAAGTTTCTGTTCTGTCTGCCTGTCCGTAACCTTTGAACACAAAGAACAGAAAGGGAGGGGGAGGGAAAAGCAAAACAGTGGAAGAATAAACAAACAGCACTTGTCACTTACATTCCAGGGACACAGAGTCATCAGTTCTAGAGAGGGGGGGGGGGGGTATCGTATAGGCACGGAGATAAACTAAGCACAGTAAACATGCTAACAGGCTTATTCAGCAGAATCCTGTAACTTACACTGACAATTTATGTAGAATGGCTGTTTTTTAGCTGCAGTTTTAAAACTTATCAAACTTATCACAACATATAGCAGAACATACATTCACGCGGATTCTGGAGTGGTCCCCTCACCTTGGGCCCCCCCCCCCCCCCCATCCTCTAATTAATTCACAACAAACGCACGGCTGGCCAGACACACAAGCACACAGCCTTCACAGCAGCCGCAGATGAGAGAAAAGAAATCTAGCTTTCCCACCGATTCCCACCTAGGGAACAGGAAAGTCTTAATTACCATTTAACCATGCTACCAAAGCAATATGGACACTCCCAACCAAAGGGAGAATACCAGTTCTAATTTAGACCGTGCTACCAAAGCACAGGGATCCCTGGGCCACGGGAGTATCGCACTTCTGACACCAAATGTAATGGGTCTGCTCCTTGTTGGTCACTCCAGGCCAGGAAATCCCGAACCCTCATCTGCGGTGTGCTGCTCCGGCTGGCTGGAATCCAGGGGAATAAAACTCACAGACCACACAGAAGGACAGTATGCAAGTTTATTCCAAAGGGTGGAGGATTGTCTGTATTTTATACATTATCAGAGACATAGTCATACGTCATTCACCTATCTTCTAGGGGCCCACTATAGCTTATCAGTAACTGTGCAAATACAAGTCATCCTTGAGTAGAACAATCAGTTTAGCTTACACAGCACATTCCTTTTTCCATACCCACCAGAATGTACAAAGGGCACACACATAGGATTCTGATTTCTATAGGATTCTAATTTCTCTTGTGCAGGCCTCTTGTATATGCACTTAAACTAAGCATTATTATTACAAAGGGCACATAAATAGGATTCTGATTTCCCTAACAGCGGGCAGCTGTGTTTTGGGCCAGTTGTAGTGGACTGAGGGTTTGCTTTGGAAGCCCGGTGTATATTGGATTGCAGAAGTCTAGTAGAGGGGTGGTTAGAGCCTGGCAGACGGTGCAAAAGTGCTCTGGGTCGAGGAGGGGTTTGAGTCTTCTGATGAGTTGCATTCTTTGGTATGCTCTTTTAGTTGTTCTCTCTAAAACCTGTACCGAGAAAAATGAACTTTAAAGTGAAGCAAACAAATTTTTTTGTCGGAGCAGCTACCACAGAGAGGGGAAAGGAACCACCCCAAACCGCTGCAGCCAGTCCATTTTAATCATGATATAAAATAACTTATGAAAAGTGTTTTAAAATTACACTTATCTGATTGTAGTGGTGAAATCCAACACCGTAATTATTTATGGAATAACAGGCCAAAGAAGACTAGTCCAACAGCTTGAGGAACGACGTGTCATGTTTCGGGGTCACAAACAGAGCCCCTGCATCAGGTCCCAGCCTTATCTAGCCAGAATAGCCTTGAAGAGTGTCTTCAAACTAACGGTTTTTATCATGAGAAGGTGTGTGATGCCTGGATGAGAGCCCGCCCACAATGACAAAAACTAATCAGAACAAAAGGGAGGGAGGAGCACCACTCAGCGCCTCCCCCCCAGCTGATCAGAGTTTGGTCGACCTATCATCTCGTGTAGGGATTCTGTCTTAGAGCCATTGTCCAAATTTTGTGACTTGTTTTTACAGCCTGTTGCAGCCCGAGTTACATCTTACATTAAAGATACAGGGGATTTTTTATGTCAACTTTCCTCCTGCACAGCCTTTTCGTCATACACTTTTATGGTCACATTAGATGTCCAGTCCTTATATACAAATATCGATCAAGCCGAAGTATTGGATGGTTTACAATCTCACCCTCTTGAGCTACCGGATCACCTTCCACACAAGTTTATTTTGGATTTGCTCTCTTTAGTACTTCAAAGAAACCACTTTCTCTATCGTCAGCAGTGCTACCTTCAAATTTTTGGGATAGCTATGGGGGCCACAGTAGCCCCTTCGGTAGCGACTATCTATATGGGGTGGTTTGAAGAGTCTTTTGTCTACTCCCATCCGCTATTTCAGAATATCCCGTTCTGGCGACGGTTTCTGGATGACATCTTTTTTCTATGGACGGGGACGTCAACAGATTTGGACATTTTTTTGACATCTTTGAATTCATTTAAACAAAATATTCAATTTACTGCTCAGATAGATGCAGCTATTATTCAATTTTTGGATGTCCAAATCAAGCTTACTGACACTGGTTTCTGTACTTCTTTATTCCGTAAGCCAGTTCAGAGAAATACCCTTCTTAGATTTAATAGTTATCATCCACCAGCACTTAGGAGGGGTTTGCCCTTTGGGCAATTTCTCCGACTTCGGCGGATTTGTTCCAATAATATTGACTACAAGCGGGCTGCGACAGATTTAAGTTTACGTTTGCTCTCCAGAGGTTATCCTCTTAAGATAGTTAATCTGGCTAAGAAACGGGCCAGTAACGTTCATCGCAAATGGCTGTTTACAACCTCCTCCTCCTCGCAAGATCAATCGGCACATGTTACAGGAATTCTCCCTTACCTATGTGGTTCAAGGAAGGTTGTTGATATTTTACATCGTTTTTGGCCTGTACTAGCTGTCCATCCTTGCTTTCAGAGAAATTTACGAATAACTTATACTCGTGCTACAAATCTGCGGGACTTCATTGTGCACACGGTCCCTACTGAAGATTGTCCACCACGGTTTCATGCTTCAGCTGGTCATTTTTCCTGCGATACCTGCATTTATTGTTCCAACACATTGGTTGGATTGTCATGGACAGATCAACACACTGGCAAAGTATATATTACTCGATGGAGAACAGATTGCCTGTCATCTTTTGTCGTCTACTTGATAGTCTGCCCATGTGATCTATACTATGTAGGACGCACTTCAAGATCTTTCAAGTTGCGACTTGGTGAACATGCGTCTCGTTTACGTACGCGCAACTTGTCGGCTCCACTGGTTGATCACTGTATGGCAGTCTCTCATAGTTTTTTTGATCTTCACTGGTGTATCCTGGATTTTGTTCCCCCTAACCCGCGAGGGGGGAATCGTCTTCAAGCATTGCAGTTATTGGAACAACGATGGATTTATCGCTTGGGTACTGTGACTCCCTCAGGTTTGAATCAACAAATAGATTGGCACACTATTCTTTGATTTCTCCAGGATTGCCCCAACAGGGGCTATGTTGACGGCCAAACTCTGATCAGCTGGGGGGGAGGCGCTGAGTGGTGCTCCTCCCTCCCTTTTGTTCTGATTAGTTTTTGTCATTGTGGGCGAGCTCTCATCCGGGCATCACACACCTTCTCATGATAAAAACCATTAGTTTGAAGACACTCTTCAAGGCTATTCTGGCTAGATAAGGCTGGGACCTGATGCAGGGGCTCTGTTTGTGACCCCGAAACGTGACACGTCGTTCCTCAAGCTGTTGGACTAGTCTTCTTTGGCCTGTTATTCCATAAATAATTACGGTGTTGGATTTCACCACTACAATCAGATAAGTGTAATTTTAAAACACTTTTCATAAGTTATTTTATATCATGATTATAATGGACTGGCTGCAGCGGTTTGGGGTGGTTCCTTTCCCCTCTCTGTGGTAGCTGCTCCGACAAAAAAATTTGTTTGCTTCACTTTAAGGTTCATTTTTCTCGGTACAGGTTTTGATTACCGAGTTTGGTATATTTTTGCTTTTAGTTGTTCTGCCAATGTGTGCTTGAAGGTTCAGTTCTTTGTCCAGGGTGACTCCGAGGTACTTTACTTCTGATTTTATGGGATAATTGCATCTTTTATCTTGATGTCGGGTGGGGGATAAAGGCCGGGTTTACGACTATGGGCCCTTGCCAGAGAGCATCAAATTCACCTTCTCGTGGTATATCTTCCAGGCATTCAAAACCTTTGGGCAGACAAACTCAGCCGAGTACTGCTGCCTCAATAATGGTCTCTCCTCCTAGACCAGGTGGCCAAGATATTTCAGATCTGGGGAACCCCAGGCATAGACCTATTTGCAAGTCCACTGAATGCCAAACTTCCCCGGTTCTGTTCCAGGATTCCGGCTCAAAATTGCCAGGCAACGGATGCCTTCCTTCTTCACTTGGGTCATGACTTCCTCTATGCCTTCCCACCCATTCCCCTCATCCCCAAAACACTCTCCAAGCTTCAGAGAGACAAAGGTCTATGATCCTCATAGCGCCACGGTGGCCACGCCAAACGTGGTATCCCCTGCTTCTACATCTCTCTCAAGCTGCGCTTCTGGAGTTAGGCTATGCTCCAGATCTCCTCTCCCAAGAGAACAGGATGCTGAAAGCTTAGACCTTCAGGATCTTAACCTTTCCCAACAGGTAAAGGATATCCTTCAGGCTTCTAGAAAACCTTCCACAAGACGCTCTTATGCCTTCAAGTGGAAACTTTTTACTATATGTTGTTCACAGAAGGGGTTAAACCCCCTTTTGATACCTTTGGAATCGATACTAGAGTATCTACTTAATTTATCAAATTCTGATCTAAAGACCAATTCAGTAAGAGTCCATCTTAGTGCAATTGCAGCTTTCCTATAAGCCTCTAAATGGACAACCCATTTCCTCTCATCCACTCATAACAAGATTTATGAGAGGTCTTCTATTAACAAAGCCTCCCATCAGGCCACCACCGATGGCATGGAATTTAAACCTAGTTCTCGGGCAGCTCATGAAACCTCCTTTTGAACGTTTAGCCCCTACAACCCTAAAGTTTTTGTCCTGGAAAGTCATCTTCCTAATTGCAATCACCTCTGCACGTCGCATTAGTGAATTGCAAACTTTAGTGGCTGCTCCTCCTTATACTAGGTTTCACCATGATAAGGTTGTTCTTAGAACTCATCCACACTTTATGCCAAAGGTGGTTTCACCTTTTCATTTAAATCAATCAATTTATCTTCCTGTATTCTTTCTGAGGCCTCATGCCTCTTATGCAGAAAGGAACCTTCATACTTTGGATTGTAAAAGAGCCTTGGCTTTTTACCTACACAGCAACATAGAAAGTCTTCTCAACTTTTTATTGCTTTTGATTCTAGTCATCTGGGACTTCCAGTCTCCAAGAGAACTCTGTCCAAATGGATTGCACAGTGCATATCCTTTCCTTATGAGAGTAGGTGTCTTCCTCTTCAAGGCCATGTCACAGCTCATAATGTGAGAGTCATGGCAGCCTCTATGGCTAACCTTCGCTCTGTGTCTATTGATGACATTTGTCGAGCAGCCACCTGGGCTTTGGTACACACCTTTACAGCCCACTACTGCCTAGATAAAGCCTCCCTTCGGGATGCCTTCTTTGGCCAAGCTGTTCTTCAAAATCTCTTCCAGACCTAATTCAACTCCTACCCACCAATCCTGGTGGAATGCCAGAGATCCATGGGAGGAAGCATGGCCCACCTTACTAGAGGTGGCAGCTTCCTTCGGCTATCTCCCTGGCATCTTCAGCTAGGGAGTCCCCATATGTGAAGACTACATTCCTGCTTGTACCTGGAGATAGCGTAGTTACGCACCTGTAACAGGTTATTTATTTATTTATTTATTTATTTATAGACTCTTATATACCGCACTATTAGGCATCAGCGCGGTTCACAAAAAACAGTGAGATACACAATTCAACAGTACTTTGTGTTTACAGAAAACAGGAGAATATAACTCGGATAACAGGGTATATAATTAATAAACATAGTCATAATATCATCATGGCTTCAGTTTTGTGTGTATGTGGTCTGTGGGGTATCTGTATTGTATGTGTATGAGTGGAAGGTCTGTGGGTTGGTTGAGATGTCTTTATTGTTTACTGGATAAGATAAAAGGAAGAGGTAGTGTTTCAAAGTTATCTCCGGGAACAGCAGGAATTTAGTCTTCACAACCCACCCACCTCCCCTAGGAGTTGTCTCTATCTCTGTCTCTTTCCTCTCTCCCTCTATCCTTTCACTCAGCTACAAACGTAACTGAAGAGGGACAGTTGGAAAGGCAGGAACGCAGCACGCATGGGCATTGGACGCTGGGGAGGCAGGCTCTGTCGGTATCAACGATACCCATATGTGAAGACTAAATTCCTGATGTTCCCGGAGATCACCTGTTACAGGTGAGTAACTATGCTTTCTTGGCCATATATGTGTGTGTATCTTGAAAGTGTGTGTGTAGTTATATAGTGTGATGCCAGGGTGGCATGTTTGTATGTATGTATAATGAGGAAAGTGTGTGTGTAAACTATTAATTGTTGAAAGGTGGTATAGAAAAAAATTCAAATAAAATAAAATCAAAAACTATTGAAGATCAACTTTCCTAAATCTACAAGAGCTAAAGAGAAAATTCCCTGCCTCGAATTGGAATGTTAAAAGATGCTCAAGGATCCATGTCGATTCTGAGAAGATCAAGAAAAGGTGGAAAGAATACACAGTTGTATCATAAATATCAAATGAGTCAATAACCATTTCATCCTATACCTTGTGATTAGGAATCATTGGTGATGAAAGAAGTCAAAGCAGCATTGAAAGCATTATCAAAGAACAAAGCACTGGGCATTGATGGCATTTCCATTGAAGTATTACAGCAATCAGATGCAGCTGTTACAATACCTGCAAAGTTCTGCGAGGAAATTTGGAAGACAACATCATGGCCAACTGACTGGAAAAGATCAGTGTTCATACCAATACTGAAGAAAGGTGATCCAACTGACTGGAAATATTCACACATTCACTCTGATCCCACACGCCAGCAAAATTCCATTTAAGATTATTCAGTGGTGACTACAACCGTGCGTAGAATGAGAACTGCCTGAAGTGCAAACGGTTCAGGAAAGGGTGAGGAACAAGAGACATCATTGTGGATGTGAGATGGATCCTTGAAAAGAGTAAAGAATACCAAAAGGATTTCTGTATGTTTTGTTGACTACAGCAAGGCCTTTGATTGTATAAATCATGAGAAACTCTGGACCACATTAAGCAGCATGGGGTATACCAGAACACCTTATAGTTCACATGAGCAAACTTTATATTGATCAAGAAGCAACAGAATGGAACAAGGAAAAACAGAATGGTTTAAAATCAGCAACGTATACAACAAGGCTGTTTTCCCCCTATCTGTTAAATTTATATGCTGAACAAATCATCAGAGAAGCAGGACTGTATTAAGAGAGCTAAAGTGTGAAGAGTGGAAGAAGATTGATGAATAGCCTTCACTATGCTAACTACCCAGAGTTGGCTCAAGGTATTGGCATCCTAGGCAAACCTTATGCCGCTCTCCCTCCCCCCCCCCCCCTTAGCTATCAGAATCTATTGTTTTACCTGAGCTGCTCTTTGCTGCCCTTCCCCAGAAGCTTTATGCAACCGCCTAGTGGTTGGGCCAGCCCTGACATACCACTTTATCTGTGCTTGCTCTTTCTGTGTTTATCACATTTTACTACATAACGTGATTAAAATAGACATGGTCTGGGGTAGGGGTTAAGTCCTCACACAGGTACTAGTCTGTAGTTTTGTTTTGCCAGTAAGAACCCCAGTAGGAATAGGTCTCTTTTTTGGTAGTACCTTTCAAGTACTGGCAAAGCAATTTATAAATTAAAACATAAAGCAGGCCTTGACATATTTTGTTTAAATTGAGAAGCCAGTCCAAAATCTTAGGAGACAGTGGCTGCAACCTCCTCATGCCCCCCTAACCCCCATTGTCTCCATTTTCACTGACATGCCTCCATTTGCAAACTCATACATGTCTGGGGAGGGTGGAAGAGTTTGATGAGAGATGATAAAGGGTGTCTTATGGTAACAGGATCTGTATGGGGTATTTTTAGACAGAAATATGCAGAAAGTGTCTGTGTGGTTTGCCTCTGTGCATGGGATGTGGTGATGGATGCCTTTGTATGAGTGGGGTACAGAGCTGGGGAAGCCTATGTGTGTGTGGTACAGAGGTTGGGTGCCTGTGTGTGTGTGAGTACTATGTGTTGTGGAAGTAAAGTGCCTATATGTATGTTTGTGTGTGTGCCTCTATATGTATGGGTATGGGTGTGGGTCAGGGCCAGCCCAAGGGTTTCTACTGCCCCTCCCCTGCTGCTGCTGCTGATTTCATCTTTGGAGAGGCGGGGGGAGGCCATACTCTTTTAAAAGTGGTGGCTTTGTGCTGCTGCTTTGTTGCCCGCGGTAGGCCATGTGTCGCAACATACATGGCCGGCCGCTTCTGACCCCCCCCCCCCTCCAACAGTAAGTTGCGTCAGAGGGGGGGGATTAGAAGTGGCAGGCCATTTGTACTAAAGCACAGGGCCTGCCAAGGCAACAAAGCAGTGGTACAAAGTCACCTATCTGTGTTGGCTGTCCTAGGCAATTGCCTAGCTCACCTAGTGGATGGGCCAGTCCTGGGGTGGGGTGCTTGTGTTTGTGTGTTCTGGGTCGTGGATGCACTTTCTGACATATATACATATTGTGCCCTTTTGTCCCTGTATTCATCCTTTTAACCTTCAATACCTTGATTCTTCCCCCTTCCTTCCAACCCCTCCCCATACTCTGTTTCCCTTCCAGACTCTGTCCCCTTCTCCTTCCTCCCCCAGCATATCTACCCCCTGTTTTCCATTACCCCTTCCTCCCTTTTTCTTAAATCTACTGCCCCTTTAAATATTTGCTACTTCAATCCCCCCCCCCCCCCACCTCTACTCTAACCTTTTTGTTTCAGCAGGCCCCAGATCTGGCTGTCCTCTGTCAATAGGTAGCCTACTGCTTTCCAGGCTTTCCCCTCCTGTCCTGCCCACAGAGATCAGTCCCCTGTGGGCAGACAGAAGGAGCTTTTGCCATGATTGCAGGAAGGGTTAGGACTACAGTCGTAATGGGCGATTTGATCATTAGGTATGTAGATAGCTGGGTGGCAGGTGGACATGAGGAGTGCCTGGTAACATACCTGCCTGGCGCGAACGTAGTGGTCCTCCTGAACCACATAGACAAGGTTTTTGATAGTGCTGAGGTAGAGTCTGCCGTCTTGGTACATGTTGGTACCAAGGACATAAGAAAATGTGGGAGGGAGGTTCTGGAAGCCAAATTTAGACTTTTAGGTAGAAAGTTGAAATCCAGAACTTCCAGGGTAGCATTGTCTGAAATTCTTCCTGTGCCACGTGCGGGACTCAAACGTCAGGTGGAGCTCCAGAATCTCAATGCATGGATGAAATGATGGTGCAAAGAGGGTTTTGGATTTGTTAGGAACTGGGTGACATTCTGAGGAAGGGAGGGTCTCCACTTAATCATGATGGAACCAGTCTGCTTGCATTAACATATAAAAAGGAAAGAGAGCAGCTTTTAAACTAGATAATATGGGAAAGATGACAATCGCCCAAGACAGCATGGTTCAGAAGAATGTATATTTGAAGGGTACTAGCAAAAGAGGGAAGTTAAGACATCTTAACAGAGAGATTCCAGTAAAGATAAAAGTAACCCAGATGCACTTGAGTATAGAACTGAAAGATTCAAAATTACCCCTATCAACTGATAACCAGATTAATATGAATGAAATACAACTTCTAAAATGCCTGTATGCAAATGCTAGGAGTCTAAAAATTAAGATGGGAGTGTTAGAATATACAGTATAGCTCTAAATGAGAGGTTAGATATGATTGTTATCTCAGAGATCTGGTAGAAGGAGGACAGACACTGTGATACCTGGGTACAAACTATATTGTAATGATAGAGTGCTACCCTTTCACCAATTTGATCTACTCTATGTTGGAGAGGGCATTGAGTCACATAGGGTTAAAGTTTTGCGGGAAACAAAATACACTGTATAATCTCTATGCATAGAAATTTCACGTAAAAAGGGGAAGGCAGTGGGGGTGTACTACCGATTGCCTGGCCACAATGAACAGATGGATGATGAAATGCTGAAAGAAATCAGGGAAACTAACAAAAGTTACAACATAGTAATAATAATGGTGATTTCAATTACCCAGTTATCGACTGGTTCTTTGTCACAGCAGGACTTGCTACGAAGATAGGGTTCCTACATGAAATAAATGACTGCTTCTTGGAGCAGCTGGTTCATGAACTGACAAGAGGGGAAGCTACTTTGGACCTAGTCCTTAGTGGCACACAGGATCTGGTGCAAGAGGGAAGAGTGTTGGGGGGTCACTTGGCAATAGTGATCATAACATGATCACATTTGATTTAATAAATGAAAGAAGGATGGCAAGGAAATCTGCAGTATTAACTTTCAAAAGAGATACTATGATAAAATGAGGAAAATAGTTAAGAAAAGACTAAAAGGAGTAGCTGCAAAGTTTAAAGATTTACATAAAGCGTGGGCATTGTTTAAAAATACTGTACTATCTCAGAAGCTCAGAACAGATATATTCAATGCTTTAAGAAAGGTGGCAGGAAGGCCAAAAAACTGCCAGCATGGTTTAAAGATGAGGTCAGAGAGGCTGTTGCTACCAAAAAAGCATCTTTCAGGAAATGGAAAAAGGAGCCAAATGACGAAACTGGGAAACAACTTAAGTATTGGCAAGTTAGATGCAAGGCCTTGATAAGGCAGACAAAGGGGCTTGTTTACAAAGCTGCAGTAGCAGTTTCCGATCGTTATCGGAGCCATGGCTCCATTGAAATCAATGGGGATGCGGCTCCGATAAAGATCTGAAACTGCTACCGCGGCTTTGTAAACAAGCCCCAAAGAGAAAATTTGAAAAAAGCTTGCCATGGATGCAAAAATGCATAATAAGAACTTTTTCAAGTACATTCATAGCAAAAAACCTGTGAGACAGTCAGTTGGACCATTGGATGATAGAGGGGTAATAGGGGTGTTAAGTGAAGACAAGGCCATAGCGGAGAGACTGAATGAATGAATTCTTTGCTTCAGTCTTTACTGAAGAAGATGTAGGGACTTTACCTATGCCTGAAATGTATATAAAGGTGATGTATCAGAAGAAATGAAAGAAATATCGGTAAACCAGGAAAATGTATTACAACTATTTGATAAATTGAAGAGTAGCAAATCACCTGGACGGCATGGTATACATCTGAAGACATTGAAAGAAATGTGCCAGGCCGTGGGCCGGGTCCCCGTGGCCGCCAGTAACCTGGGCCTGGGCCCGGCCTCGGCCTCGGCCTCTAGCACGTGACGGGGGAGTCGGGGGGGGGGGGCGAAAGAGAGGACAAGGTGATCGCTCCCTGACAGTGAGGGGAGCGATCTCATTGGAGGAGGTGTTGGGGGCGGGGACTGGTTCACCGAGGAGCCGCGTGGTCAGGCATTTCGGCGCGGCTCCTCGGCAGGGACAGCAGCGTTTTTTGGAGCTCCCGGCTCAGCGATCGCGGGGACGAGCCTCACGGCGTCAGGACTGTGGGCGGTGAGCGTAGGTGTGTTGGGGGGGGCTTTGAGGCAATCGGGTGTGTGGGGGTTGGGTCCGGAAGGGTGCATATTAAAAAAAAAAAAAAAAGGTAGCAATAGCTTAAACGGGGGTGTGTGGGAGGGCCAGGGTTGCTCTTGGCCCCAGACGGGTTAGGGGGTGCTGCTTGAGCGCCTGGGACAGCAGTAGATTAAAAAAAAAAACCCACAAAAAACAAACCCAAATTTTGACCAGGAGGGTGCTGCTGGGGCACCTCGACATAGAAGTATAAAAAAAAAAAAAAACCAAACCCCAAGTGAGGGAATAAGAGCAGGTCGAGGTCTGGGGAGGGCTTGCGGGGCGCAAGTAGCATGGGGGCCATGGTACGTTCTACGAAGGGTTTGGGGGGGTGGCAGAGGGGTAAAGGCCTTGGTAGTAGTTCTCGGGGGGTGAGAGGCCGGTCTTGGGGGGGCGGAGTGTCCTCAGGAGCTGGGGCTGTTGTGCCATCTGCTCGGGTGGCCAGGGGAGCGGCTAGATTGTGGGGGAGGGGGAGCAGGCGGGGTCGTGGGGCATCGGCTAGGAGGGTTTCTGGTGTGGGGTTGGCTGGGGGTTCGGGAGTGGAGGTTGGGTGCCTTGGGCAGGTTGGGCAAGGACCAGTAGGGGGCATGGGGGAGGAGGAGAGCTGGGTGGATAGTGCCAGGGTGCCGGGACAGTTGGGGGGGACGGAGTTTACAATGGGGGTTCCCCTTAGCCCCCCAGGGGCGGGCCCTTTTGCCCCGGGGTGTCCGGGAGGACAGGGGTTGCTGAACTGGTCCCCAGTGGCAGGGCAGCCCATGGGGATGGGGCCCTGTGGGCATGGTTGGGGGGATTGGAGCGGGATGGGGTTCCCGGGTAGAGGGGTGCAGCCTGCATGGGGGGGGCCAATTGAGCAGCAGGGGGTCTAGGTACTTCTGCATGGCCGCAAGGGGGTGGGTTCGGCTGGGGGGTGGGGCAGTATGGAATGGGTTCTCCTGCTGTGGGTGCTTCTTTTTCTCGGCAGGTTCCTGCGAATGGTGTGGCGGCAGCCGGGGAGGCGTGCAGCAGTCGGACGATGGCCCAGGATGTGGAGCGGGCCAGCACGACCGTGGCGGAGCCAGAGGCTGGCAGACGCGCGGCGGATGGTGAGTGTGGGGGGATCACGGGAGGGAGGGGGATGGTGGGGGTGTGTTGGGGAGGCGGCTCTGGGGGGCGCAAGGCCAAGGCAAAGAGGAAGCATAGGCGACGCTGCAGGCGGAGTTCGTCGTCGTTGTCATCATCGTCGGCGAGTTCTTCGGATGGTTCGGAGGCGGGGAAGTGAGCGGGAGAAGGGTCAGCGTCCTCGGTGGTGCATTGCATGGAATTGTGGGAGGGAGTGTCACACAAATTGAGGCGGCGGATACTAAAACGAAGGTATATTGATGTTTTCCGGCTCTTGGAAGGGAGAAAGCGCTCGGGGGAGAGTAGGAAAAAGCGCAAGGATGATGAGAAGGCAGGGAGGGTGCGGAAGGTCTCCTGCAATACGTTGAATTGGACGCACGCATTTTTGCGTTTGGCGAGTGTTTGTGGGCATGCAGACCCGAGCAAGTATGGGGAGTTGTTGGCTTACGCGGACACCATCCTGGCAGCATCACAGGCGCATGAAGGCTGGGCGTGGCTCAATTACGATGAAGAATTTCGGGATATGATGGAGGAGAATAGGCAGTTGTCATGGGGGATGAAGGATATTAACCTTTGGCTGACACAAATGTCTGCTAAAAGGGGTAGTGCGGGTGGCGCGGGGGGGTTAAGCAGGGTGGTGGGCCAGGCTTCGGCGGTGCCCTTTCGGGCAATGGGTGCACCGCCGGGGTCGCCCAAAGGTGGGCCGGGGGGGGACTTATGCTGGCATTTTAATAAATCGTCCTGCCCCTTCCCGGTCTGTGAGTTCCGGCATGCATGCTCGCTCTGTGGGGCGGGTCACTCGGCGATGAAGTGTAGTCGGAAGGCAGTGGCCGGGGCGCCGGGGGGGGGTAAGTAAAGGGTGGAGTGGGGGGTTGGCGCCTACCCCCATTAAAATCCAGGCGTTACGGCCGTGGTTGGAGAGATACGCGGGAGTGGTCACGGCACGGAGGGGCGTATGTTATGGTCGGGTTTCTCGGAAGGATTTAGGATTCCATTTCAGGGGACAGTGGTGGATGTGTTGGCCGGTAATGCTAGCTCGGTGCGCAGTTTGGCGGAAGTGGCACGCGTTAAGATTGCGGCGGAATGTGCCTTGGGCAGAGTGGCTGGCCCGTTCAGTCACCCTCCCTTTTTGCCTTTCATAGTTTCACCACTGGGGGTCATCCCAAAGAAGGAGCGCGGACGTTACCGTCTGATCCACAACTTGTCCTTTCCGCCCGGGGACTCGGTGAATGACCATATCCCGTGGGAGTTGCGTTCAGTGCGATATGCGTTGTTCGATGAGGCACTGGAGCTGGTGCGCAGGTGTGGCAAGGGGACGCTGATGGCGAAGGTGGACATCGAATCGGCTTTCAGGCTACTACCGGTGCACCCATCAGCATTTCCGTTGCTGGGCTTTCAATTTGATGCCCAGTTTTATTATGATAAATGTCTGCCGATGGGTTGTGCTATCTCCTGTTCTTATTTCGAGGCCTTTAGCTCCTTCCTGCATTGGGTGCTCATACAGCGGTCGGGGTGTGAGTCTGTAGTACACTATTTAGATGATTTCTTGTTTGTCGGTCCTCCGCAGTCGGCGGTATGTGCTTCATTGTTGGGGTCCTTCCAGGAGATGGCCGCTGAGTTTGGTGTTCCGTTGTCGGTGGAGAAAACGTCCGGGTCGGTGACGCGCCTTTCTTTTTTGGGGATCGAAATAGATTCGGTGGAATTCAGGGTGCGCTTGCCGTTGGATAAAGTGGAGAGGTTGCGGGCTTTGGTGGCGGCAGTGGTGTCGGCCTCTAAAGTGACCCTGAAGGATCTGCAGGCTCCGGTAGGTCACTTGAATTTTGCATGCCGGGTCACTGCCATGGAGAGGCCATTCGCGTGTAGGTTGTCCCTAGCCATGGGGGGTGTGCGGCGCTTGCACCATCGTATCCGAGTGACGTCGAGGATGAGAGAGGATATGCGGGTGTGGGAGTCTTTTCTGGCGGATTTTAATGGCTGCATGCTGGTGCAGGCGTCCGAGCTGTCTAACGTGGACCTACAGTTGTTCTCTGATGCGGCGGGCAGCTCCGGGATGGGGTTGTATTGTCAAGGGTCGTGGTGTGCGGCGGCCTGGCCGGTGTCTTGGAAAGAGTGTGGGCTGACACGTAATGTGACCTTCCTGGAGCTGTTCCCGATAGTGGTAGCATTCTGGGTGTGACCGGAGAGGTTGCGGGATAAGAAAGTAGTGTTTTGGTGTGACAATGCAGCCGTGGTACAGGTGATCAATAGACAGTCGCCTAAATGTCCGAGGGTGGCGGCGTTAATGAGGTTATTTGTGCTAGCCTGTCTGTGTCTCAACGTTACGGCGCTGGCGTGGCATATGCCGGGAGCGCAAAATGCCATAGCTGATGCTTTGTCCCGTTTTCATTGGGCACAGTTTTGAGCCTTGGCCCCAGGGGCAGACGAGTCATCGGCAGTGGTGCCGGAGCACCTTTGGCGGTTGGGGACTCAGGAGTGATGGAATTGCTATGGTCCTCAGTGGCCCCAGGTATGTGGGTGGCGTATGGGCGTGGTTATGCCACAGTTCGGGACTTTTTATGGGAGCGCGGATGGAGGGGGGCAGCTGTGATGTGTGGTTGGTAGGGTCATTCATAGTTTGGGCGAAAGGGCATGGTTGGTCTAGGGCAGGGGTCTCAAACACGCGGCCCGCGAGAGAACGTTGTGCGGCCCGCGACGGAGGGAAACAAAAAAGCCTTGCTTCTGCTTCTGCCGTTGCCGCCGTGGCAGCGGCAGAATCGACTGTCAATTTTTTTTTTTAGAAAACTGGTTTCTGCTGCTCAAGCAGCAAAATCAGCTGTCCTGCGGCTGCGGCCGCGGCCGCGGCCCCTTCCTCTCTGCCCGGAGATCCCTGAGTGTGCTCCATCAGCGGGTGCTTTTCAAGCCGCGAAGAGAGTATTCCCCTCTCGCGAGGCTTGAAAAGTGAATAGGTTTAAGCCGCGCGAGAGGGAAATACTCTCTTCGCGGCTTAAAAAGCACCTGCTGATGAAGCACATTCAGGGCTCTCCGTGCAGAGGGGAAGGGGTTTTCTGCTGCAGCAGCAGAAGCCTGGTGGTTTTTTTATTTACCTGGGGGGGGTTATGACTGGAAATGGGCTATTGGCAGGGGGGGTTATGACTGGAAATGGGCTATTGGCAGGGGGGTTATGACTGGAAATGGGCTATTGGCAGGGGGGTTATGACTGGAAATGGGCTTTGGTGGGGGCTAGGACTGGAAATGGGCAGATGGGGGTTAGGACTGGAGGTGGGCTGATTTGGGGGTTAGGACTGGTAATGGCCTATGAGGGGAGGTAAGACTGAAAATGGGGTGATGGGGGATAAGACTGCAAGTGGGCTATGGGGAGGACTAGGACTGGTAATGGGCTATGGGGGGGGTAAGACTGAAAATGGGGTGATGGGGGGTAAAACTGGAAGTGCGCTATGTGGAGGTTAGGACTGGTAATGGGCTATGGGGAGGTTACGACTGGTAATGGCCTATGGGGGGTCTAGGACTGGTAATGGGCTGTGGGGGGGTTGCTAGGACTGGAAATGGGCTGAGTGGAAGGGGGGCTTGAACTGCAAATGGCTGATGGGGAGGGGGGCTTGGAATGGAAATGGGCTGTGAGGGGAGGGAGCTAGGATTGGAAATGGGCTGATGGGGGGGCTAGGATTGGAAATGGGCTGATGGTGAGGCTAGGATAGGACTGGAAATGGACTGATGCAGGGACTAGAAGGGAGCGGATTCTGGGTGGGGCTGGAACTAGAAGGGAGCTGATGTTGGGGGAGGATTAGAATGGGATGGAGCTGGGAAAGTGAAATGGAGAGGGGAAAAATATTTTGTCTGGGAGAGAAGACAAATCTACAATTGGCCAGGTATTGGGAGAGTAAGTGGGGATTGAGGATGGAGAGGTAAAATTTGAGTGGATGAAATAGGAATGAGGAAAGAGAAAAAGGAGAAAGATTAGTATGTTAAAGCAGATGTAGAGAGAATGGAAAAAAAACTAGGAGAGAAGAAAGGGCAAATGGACAGCAGACGATGGAGAGTTAGCAGAAGACACGAAGAAACCAGAAGAAAGTGGCTGGAACAATTGCAACTGAAAAAAATGCACAAAAGGTAGAAAAATATCTCTTTATTTTGAATTTATTAACTGGAATATGTCAGCTCTGGGAAATGTGCATCATTAATGTTTGCGCTTTGTTTAGTACAAGAGGAAATTAATTTATAGTTTTATTTCTACAGTGTTGTTGTACATTCCAAGTTTGGCTTTTGGGGTTCCCAGTTTAATTATTGTCTTCCTGTTTCTAAATCTTTTAGTCTTTCTTTATCCATACTCATTAAAGAGGCATGTTTACTAAAAGTTAGTGTATGGTAACATTATGCAAATATTTATGCAAATGAGGCCCCTTATGCAAATGAGGCCCCGCATCTTATGCGGCCCCCGGGTTACTTTACAAGTCCTCATTTGGCCCTCAAAGCAATTTGAGTTTGAGACCCCTGGTCTAGGGCATCAGTGAGGGCGGCGTTGGCGGGTTTCTCTTTCTTCTGCAAAGCAGCGGGATGGGGCAGTCCTAGTACGTCGTTTTTGGTGAAGCGGCTTTTTGCCGGGTGGGCAAAAGAACGACCGCTTGTTCGGGATTGGCGTCGCCCAATATCTCATGACTTGCTGGCGCATATTTGGGAGGTATTGCTGGAGGTGGTGGCGTCTGAGTTTGAGGCGGCGTTGTTTCAGGCGTTATTTGTTACGGCTTTTTTCGGGGCATTTCATGTTAGCGAGTTGGTCCCTAAGTCCAGTAGGGGGAGGGCCCGGGGTGGGCTAGAGGTTCAGCACGTGGAACTGCAAGAGGCGTCGGTGCGGATTTCTCTGGCGCGCTCGAAGACTGATCAATGAGGGGTGGGAAGAGAGGTGCTGTTGAGAGCGATTCCTGGGCTTAGTTCTTGCCCGGTGCGCAATTTGTCGGAATACGTGCACCGGCGGCCTGAAATGGCGGGTTTCCTGTTTCGTCATGCGGATGGGAAACCTGTCACACAGTTTCAGTTTACGGCAGTGATGTGCTTGGCTCTTCAGAGGTTGGGCTGTGCGGAGCGGCAGTGTGCGTCCCATTCCTTCAAGATCGGGGCAGCGACCAGCGCGGCGGCGACCAGCGCAGCAGCTGGAGGGAGAGGTGATCCAACGGATCGGTAGATGGCGGTCGGGGGCGTTCGAAGGTTATGTCCGCCCAGACCGAGTGTGAAGGCGTTTGTAGGGGGTGGGGTGGGGGTGTGGGTGGGTTATTAATGCTTTGTTTCATGTTTCAGGGTTGCTCCCGGGTTCAGACCCCTGGTTAGGAGGTGCCGGAGTGGGTCCGGCGGGCGAGTGGTGGATAATTCGGCACTCCTTTGTGTACTGGGCAGAGAGGAGAGCCGTGCTGCGCCCCCTGGGCCTGCATCTGGGACTAGCAACCCGCAACATTCGGTTGCTCTGGATGGGGGAGCGTGGCATGCGGTGGTGGCAGCTTCTCCCTTGGATGCGGCAGCAGAGGGACCGGCGGCAGCGACCAGTGGGGGTGTTGCTACATTTAGATGGTAACGACCTCTCCAATTGGACTTGTAGGCAGCTCATTCGAGCGGTGCAGCGGGACATCACGGCGCTCTGGGAGGACTGGCCAGGTTTGGCGATTATCTGGTCGGACATTATTCCACGGCCGGCCTGTCAGTCGCAGCGGTGGTGGTCGCACAGCTTGGCAAAAGTCAACCGGCAGATTGGCCGGTGGTTGCAACAAGTGGGGGGATGGCAGGTGCAGCACCCTTGGGTGGACCCGGGGTGTGCAGGGATGTACCGAGCGGATGGGGTGCACCTGTCACCTGTGGGTCAGGACCTGTTATTAAATGACTGGCAGGAGGTGCTAGAGATGTGGGCTGGTCGCAGCTTTGGGGGGGGGGGCGATGCGAGGATGGATAAACTACCTCGCACCAGTGGCGGGGTAGAGAGCCCACGCTCGCCGAGGCGGCGGGGCTTCAACTAATTTAGGAGCAGTGGGGGAGCGAAGGGCTCCCTGGGGTGGGGTGGGGCGAGGCATCCCGGTTGGGGGCCTCGGCCCGGTTTAGGGTTGTGGGCCGGCCTTTGCTACTAGCATGGCAAGGCAGGCGGCAGGGGTTCAGGGGAGGAGAATGCTCTGCCTTGCTACTAAGATGGCGGGTGGGGGCATTGTCTGGTGCTGGGGGGGGGGGGAGTGGTGTTATTTGGGGATGTTGAATGCGTTGGCCCGGTTATGTTATGGTTACATGTCTTAAATAAAGCTGTGACCAGAGTTGTACCATGATTTAGTCTCCATGGTGTTTTGTGGATGGGAAGGGGAACATAGATTAGGTAGGTGGCTATGAGGCGAGGTGGGCCTCCGGGTTACCAGAATTACTGAAATCTGAGATTTCAGACCTACTATTAGTAATCTGTGAACTATAATTAAAATCATCTGTAGTACCTGAAGAGTGGAGAATGTCCAATGTAACGATATTTAAAAAGGGTTCCAGGGGTGATCTGGGAAACTACAGGTCTGTGAGCCTGATATCAGTTCTGGGCAAAATGGTAGAAACTATTATAAAGAACAAATGTAGTGAACATGTAGAGAGTCATGGTTTAATGGGAGAAAGCCAACATGACTTTAGCCAAGGAAGGTCTTGTCTTACTAATCTGTTATATTTTTTTGAAGGTGTGAATAAACAGGTAGACAAAGGTGAGCTGGTTGATATAGTGTATCTGGATTTTCAGAAAGCCTTGACAAAGTCCCTCATGAGAGACTCTTGGCAAAGTAAAAAAGTAATGGGATAGGAGGCAGTGTACTATTTGTGTATCAGAAACTGGTTAAAAGATAGAAGACAGAGGGTAGGGCTGAATGGCCAATTTTCCCAATGGAGAAAGGTGACTAGTGGAGTACCCCAGGGATCTGTGCTGGGTCTGCTACTTTTTAACATATTCTTTAATGACCCGGAAATGGGAATAACAAGTTAGGTAGTCAAATTTGCAGATGACACAAAATTATTCAAAGTTGTTAAAAACCCAAGAGGGTTGTGAAAAATTGCAAGGGGACCTTGATAAATTGGAAGACTGGACGCTGAAATTTAATGTGGACAATTGCAAAGTTATGCATCTAGGAAAGAAAAACCCAAACTATGGTTACATGATGCAAGGTTCCACATTAGGAACCACCACCCAGGAAAACGATTAGGCTTCATCGTGGACAACACGTTGAAACCTTCTGCCCATTGTGCTGTGGTAGCCAAGAAGGCAAATAAATTGCTAGGAATCATAAGAAAAGGAATGGAGAATAAAGCAAAGGATATTATAATGCCTCTATTTCGTTCCATGGTGCAACCTCACCTTGAATATTGTGTGCAGTTCTGGTCACTGTATCTTAAAAAGGATATAGCGGTATTTATTATTGTCTAATTTTATTAGAAACGGTACAGAGAAGAGCCACAAAAATGGTAAAGGGGATGGAAGGATACCCTCATGAAGAGAGACTAAAAAGATTAGGGCTTTTCAACCTGGAAAAGAGATGACTGAGGGGAGATATGATAGAGGTCTATACATTACTGAATGGAGTGGAACAGGTAAACGTAGATCGATTTTTTTATGGCATTAAAAAGTTGAAAGACTAGGGGACATGCAATGAAGCTGCAGTGTAACCTGTTTAAGACTAATAAGAGAAGTTATTTTTTTCACTCAATGTGTAATCAAACTCTGGAATTTGTTACCGGAGAATGTAGTAAAAGCTGTTAGTGTAGCTGGGTTTAAAAAAGGTTTGGACAAGTTCCTGGAGGAAAGATCCTTTAATTAAAGAGGACCTAGATAAACCACTGCTTGCCCCAATTCAAGCATTATGGAACCTATGTGACTTTTTGGGCACTGCTAGGTACTTGCAACCTGGATTGGCAACTGTTGGAAACAGAATACAGGCTTGATGGCCCTTGGTCTGACCCAGTATGGCATTTCTTATGTTCTTATCATAAGGAATAAGATGAGGATAGAAATAGGAGGGAATACCAGTATAAAACACTTTGTGTGTGAAAATAAGAACTTTTAATGTAATTCTGTATGTAATGGGAAACCAGTGTTTACTCATCAGTGACAATATATTATAATTGTTAAACATGAACCTTGGTTAAAATTGGTAAAAATCACTATCAATAAATTCCCTTTCTTACTGAAATTTCAAATCTACAGTCTGAAATAAGAACATAAGCAGAGTTGCTTGCCTGTAATGGGTGGTTTCTGTAGACAGCTAGATTGTTAGGGTACACAGGTGGGTGACATTATCTGACAACACCAGCAAGGAACTGTTCTGAGCATACATGACCCTTCCCAAGCATAGCGGTCCCCTCTGCTCCTCTGTTAATAAGCTCAGCAAATGCAACTTTCAGAGAAGTGGGAGGTATTGTGTGTCTTATTAATCCTGCTGTCTTTGGAAAGCACCTGTTATAACTGAACAACATTGCTTTTTCTGCCATCAGGCACATTAAGTGGGTGACTCCCAAGCTTAGGGCTGTTCATGTTATATGCCATTTATTACAGTCTTTAGCACAACCCATACAGTTGTTTGCAAAAGCTGCTTGGAAAAAAGGACAGATAGCACAGTTACTTACCTGTAACAGGTGATCTCTGGGAACAGCAGGAATAAGTCTTCACATATGGGTACGTCGGTACCGACGGAGTCTGCGCGGGAACGCTTCCCAGCGTCCAATCAAAGAGCTTTTGGAAGCATCCCACCACACCTGCGTGCTGCCTTCCCGCCTTTCCCAACTGCCTCTCCTCAGTTAAGTTTTAAAGCTGAGACAAAGAGAGAGAGAGAGGAAAGGAAAGATAGATAGAGATACAACTCCTGGGGAGGTGGGTGGGTTGTGAAGACTTATTCCTGCTGTTCCCAGAGATCACCTGTTACAGGTAAGAAACTGTGCTATCTCCAGGAAAAAGCAGGAATGAGTCTTCACATATGGGGACTCCCAAGCTGAGATGCCTGGAGTCCCAGCATGTCATAGGTTGGAACATGCTATCCCCCACAACACCAGGCATCCTGAGGATGGAGGGTAGGAGTTGAAGAGAGAAAGGTGCTGTGGAACAGTTAACCTATCATAGGATTGCAGACAAGGAGTCCATGTGTGGATGATAATTGTCATTAATGATATTGCAAAGAAAAAATATTGCAATATGGACCTCCCCTAACAGGACTTCAGAGAAGTATGGAGGTTCATGGGATCTACTGGGGAACCCAGTAGAGGAACCTCGAGGAGGACCTCACTATAGTGGAGGTAGTAACCCTGTAGGAAAAGCAATGGAGGTCAGAATCCTGAAAGGTAACAGGTAACCCCAGTAGGAAAAACTGGGGTAGTACCAAAAACGGTGGGCCTTCAGCGTAAGGCTTTATGATAAAAGCCGAACTCTTTTGCAGCAGAGTGGCTCACTCTTAGGAACAAAAAGAGAGAGGCTAACCGATTTGGACAAACAGGCCCAGTCCTTGTGGGGAGAAAGGGTATGGGAACCCCTTGTGTCCCAAAAGAAAGGACAACGCCGGAGGCGTTAGAGCCTGTGATTAGCTGAAGATCTACAATGTCTCTCCTAACTGAGGTCAGCTGGGAGAGATATTGGAACATGGAGAGCTTCAGGGGTACCTAAACTTAAGGTTATGGTAGGTGTTAACTACCACGGAGGTGGTTGTGAGTGTAGGACCCTAGAACATGCTGGATAGCATAAGTATGGGTAAAGCCCATCTGTCAGAATCATATAGCTAATATGAGCCTCGACAGTCAGGTAGATAAAGCAGAATACATATCTACCGATAGTAAAATATCTCAATAGATACATATAGATATATATAGATATACATATATATATATAGATATAGATATAGATATCCTATAGATATATGAGAATATATCTATAGAGAGATATGAAGGGCATAAAATACAGACAAATGATAGACATAGATATCTGTAAGATGTGTGCTATAGGTATGAATATATAGGCCTCTATATGGAAGTCTGCAAAGAAGCAGACAGATATATGCCTACAAAAAGGTATTCACATAGGAAAATGTGGAGAGGAAAGATTCATCTAATAACAAGAAGGTGGAACCTACTTGAGAAGATTATTTATTTATTTTATTTATTTAGCTGTATTTATATCCCGCTTTTCACCGGGTCAAAGCGGCGTTACATAGAGGGGTGGGGAAATTAAGTATAGGGCGGAGCCATCACTGAGGGGGCAACATTGATGATTTTGACATAGGACAGACTTTGGACATGGGACAGACTTTGTACATAGACAGGATAGATAGCTTTGATTCAGAGGTTCATGGTGGGCGAGATCAATGGTTAGTGCGCTTTTTGGTGGGAGTCGTGATGAAGTATTCCTGGAAAAGGATGGTTTTTAGCTGTTTTCTGAAGGATAGTAGGTCGGCATTGTTTCTGAGGCAGCTTGGTAGGGAATTCCATAAGGATGGAGCATAAAGTTCAAAGGCTCAGTTGCAGGTTCGTTGTGAGCATTTAGTTCTTTTGTGGGGGACTGTAAGGGAATTGCTGGAGGCTTGTCTGGTAGTTCTGCCGTGGGCTGGGCGAGACAGTAGGGTGCGAAGCTGGGTGTTCTGTGTTTGATGGATGGCTTTGTGGGTGAGTAGGATGGCTTTGTATTTAGTCCTTGCTTCCAGGGGAAGTATGTGAAGGTCTTTGAGAATTGGGGTGATGTGGTCGGTTTTCTTTGCTCTCTGGATGATTCTTGCTGTGGTGTTCAATGCTGTTCGGAGGGGGTTGGTCTGTGAGGCTGGAAGGCCATGGTAGATTATGTTGCAATAGTCCAGGTGTGGGAGTGTCATGGCTTGCATCACTGTTCGGAAGTCTTGATGTTCTAGAAGGGGTCTGAGACGTTGCACTGTCCTTGCCTTATGGAATATAGTTCCAGAGGTTTTAGTGATTTGTTGTTTTAGGGTGAGGGCTTGGTCAATAATGATGCCCAGATATCTTATTTGTGGTTGTATTTGAATGCTTGTGGTTCCTATGTTGAGGTGCGTAGGTGGTGTGAAGTCAGGGTCTTTTGTCACTATGAGGGCTTCAGTTTTCTTTATGTTGATGGATAGGTTGTTTGCTTGCAACCAGTCGGACATCTCGGAGAAGCATGCTGATAGATGGGTGTTTGTTGGGTTTGTAGTTGTTATGGGGGCGTAGAGCATGATATCATCAGCATATATGTGGAAGCTGATGTTGTGAGTGCGTATGACTGAGCAGAGTGGTTGGAGGTAAATGTTGAAGAGCATGGCTGATAGTGTGGATCCTTGGGGCACTCCTTGGTGTTGCTGGAACGGGGGGGAGGTCAAAGTGCTGGTACGGATTAATTGTTGTCTGTTAGTTAGGTAGGATTGGAACCACTTTAGTACTGTGTCTTTGATCCCAATAGTCCATAGTCTGTGTATGAGGATGTTGTGGGAGATGGTGTCGAACGCTGCAGATATATCAAGGAAGATCATGGCATATCCAGAGTGTTTTTCTTGCGTTCCTATGAGGAGAGTGTTCATCAGTGTGGTCATGAGGGTCTCAACTCCATGTAGAGGGCGGAAGCCGTGTTGTTGTGGGTCCAGTATGTTGTTGATATCCAGGTGTTCCTGAAGCTGTTGATGGATGATCTTCTCAATTATCTTGGCAGTGAAAGGTAGATTTGCTATGGGTCTGTAGGATGCTGGGTCTAGGGAATCTAGGTTTTGTTTTTTTAAGGATGGTCGGATGATTGTAGTTTTGAGGGCGTCTGGCATGTGTCCTTGGGAGAAGATATATAGAGAATCAATTCCCACCGGTTATGACTATAGGGATGCTAGGTAGTAGAATAACCAGGATGGTTACGTGAAAAGCAGAGGATGATATCAGTCTGCAGCCAGCAAGTCCGGAGTATTCTAGAACTCTAGCATGGTAAGTGAAGAGAAGACGCATAGGAATGAGATACCATGCTGACCTGTTTAAAGGCAAAGGTATCATGCGTTATTACCATGAGGACGAGCTGGAAGAAGAAAACATATTCCCTATTGGAAATACTATGGACCAAAACAGGGAATTAGCAACTTCTTAAGCTTTCACATAAGAGAAGGCCTATGTCCTTTATATTAAAAGGAGAACTTTTCTAGTCATGGGAGACATGACTGAAAAGCCTTTTTCAACCATCTAGTATAGCTGTTGGGGAAAAAAGCCCCCCATGCTCTCTAGCAAGGGCCCATAGTGGAGAGCTTCTCTGTAGAATTGCAGAGAGCATGATGCAGGAGAATGAGGAGATAGAACTGGCTGCAGGAGAGCCAGTACCTATGTCAACTATGCTGCCAAACCCAGGGGAATGGAGATGGCAGAAAGAGAAGACAATCCAGCAATCTTGTAGTGAAAAAATTTCCAAGACAGATGGCAGCACTGACTTGGAGCCACTACTAAGACCAGACAGAATGTTAGTGGAGGACAAATCTGGTTGCTGGTGGACAAGAACCAGTGGTCCAAACTTTAAGGCTCCTGCATTGGCAGCTGCTAGCCAGACAGCAGAAAAAAGGTACTGTTTAAAAACAGAAAGAACAGACAAAACAAGAGTAGAAAACTCTGAAGGTGTCTGATGAACTGCTTCAAAGTAAGATTGAAAAAGAGGAGTCAACTCAGAGAAGAGAACTCCGCACTGGAAAAGTAAGAAAACTAGAGAGGCTGAAGAAAAAGCCCTCCAGTGAAGCAATACCGCTCTTACAGAGGAAAAACCTGGTAAGAGGGTAAAGAGAATGGAGCTGAAGAAAACTTACAAAGTAGTAAGTTTATAGAAAGGAAAAAAGACATGCCGGCACAGGAAACTATCATTTGAGAGTGGGTAGACCTCTTTCCCTAGCAGGAAAAGAGGAGAACCCTGTGACCTAGAAGCATGAACATCCTGACAGCTCATAGAACATAGAAAGAATGGATGTCTTTCTGGAAGAGATCCATGATTAGGATTTAGAATGACAGCAGTGGATTGTCTCTATTGAGAAGAAGCATACCTCTATCAGACCTCTTCTAAAAAACTACAAGCTCGATCCACAAAAAGTAGATTCATACAGACCTATATCCAGTATACCTCTACTTGCGAAGATCATTGAAAAAGAGCTCCAACGACAACTACAAGATCACATTGACGCTTCTGCACCATTAGACTCCTGCCAACATGGTTTTAGGGAATTCCATGGAGTGGAAACTCTTCTTACCACCCTCTTCTGCAAAATAATCACTGGCATTGATGACATCCGTCAAGGATTTGCTCTCATCTTTCTGGACATCGCTGCAGCTTTTGATTCAGTAAGTCACGAGCTCCTCTTAGGAAGACTAATTGAGAAAGGTATTAATGGAAGAGCGCTTGAATGGTGCAGATCTTACCTGTCCGGAAGATGGCAACATGTTCGTTCAGGAGGGATAACTTCGGAACCTTTCCACCAAAGCCAGGGAGTCCCACAAGGTTCCTCCCTTTCTGCCCTCCTGTTCAACATTTACATGCAGCCAATTTGTAAGATCATCCGATCCTTCAATGTTGACTGCATGTTATACGCCGACGATGTCCTGCTGTACATACCCTTCTCTACGGAACATCTGGACCTCTCTCCACTAACGAGCTGTTTCAATGCAATATCTGACTGGCTTCTCTCCCAAAACCTCCGAATTCAACATAAGAAGACCGAAGTACTCTTCATTACGAGGAACCCTAACTTCACCCCACCACAATTCCTTAAAGTAAAAGAAGCAGAGTTACAATCTAAACCAACAATACGCTACTTGGGAGTCACCTTGGATCAACGCCTGGACATGAAAGCCCACATCGGAAACACAGTCAGAGCAGTATACTACAAGATCCGCTCTCTCAGGCATTTACGATCCATGCTGGAACCAAATGACTTCAGGACTATATATCAGGCGTTGATCATACCTCATTTTGACTTCGCCAATGCCATCCTACAAGGCTTGCCCCTATCCACCTTGAACCCGCTGCAGCTCGCCATGAACGCGGCAGCAAGGGTCATCCATGGAGCCTCCAGAAGTGACCACGTGACACCTTTACTGATACAGTTACATTGGCTACCCATACAGGCTAGAATCATTTTCAAGACTTTGTTACTCACTTTTAAAGCTATTAACAAGCTCTCCTCTGAAGCAATAACTGCCCTCATCCATACCACATCCCCAAATAGAGCAAGAAGATCCACGGCTATAAACTCCCTAAAAGTTCCAAAAGCAATAACAGATTGCACTGCATCTACAGCCAATAGGGCGTTTAGTATCAGTGCGCCAAGATGCTGGAACGCATTACCTCCAGATATCCGGGCCATTAAGAGCCTTACACAGTTTAGAAAAGCCCTCAAATCACATCTTTTCAATAAGTACCTCATACAATCCAACACCACCCCTTAGTGGTGCATATGTTTCTATAGAATTCATGTTTATATGACTCTATGTCGCACGATATGTAAATAGTTACCCCTGTTATCCCAGTTATTTGCCCTGTTATCTGTGAACTCATACGTGTTAATTGTACTGAGCATTTTTGTTCCATGTAAACCGCGCTGATGCTGAATAGTGCGGTATAGAAGAGACTTTAAATAAAATAAATAATAAATAAAATAAGCAACTGCAGATTCTAATCCCAACAGTTACAAGCATCTGATGGATTGATCAGAAACCCTGTGGTTGCTGGGTTTGCTGAGCCTGGTGAGAGGTTGAACTCTGCAGACTAGGATGATGTTTCCCCTGTTTGGGAACATCTGTATGATGGGCAGATGATGCATAAAACCTTCTTCTCCTATAGGAAGAAAGTTTGGCAGGACATTTCCTACCTACTGGGACAGAAGAAGGTGCAGAACAGCCCCTAGGAATAGGTAAGTCAGTGGAGAACTGAGTAACCTGACGTAAAGACTCCTTGTTGAAAAGATTGTCTCCAGTGCAAGGAGTATGTCCCAGTCTGTGCTGTGCCCATTTTTCCAAGTCTGAAGCTTGGAGCCAGGCTCTACATCGTGCCCCTATAGTTATAGCAGAAGTCCTGCTAACAGACTCAAAAGAGTCTAGGGAAGCATGAGTAAGAAACCAAGAGATATTCTGGAGATGCTTGAGCAGTGAAGAAAAGTGTGCACTCTTGGACTCTGGAAGGGAAGGAGTCAAAAGATGTAATTGCTTTGTGACCTCCTCAAGAGATAGACTCATATAGAAAATATATGAGAGAATTCTTGCAGAAAGCATAGATGTCTGGAAGGTTTGACGTCCAAAGGCATCAAGTGTCTTAGACTCACGACCTGGCGGATAAGAAGAGTGCTTTTTCTTGCTCTTTACCCGCCTCATTGCTGATTCCACAACTATGGAATGATGAGGAAGTTGAGTCTTTTGAAACCCTGGAGAGGGGGGCACCCAATATAAGAGATCAGTTGCTCTGGAAGGTGGGGGTACCCTTAAAGGTGTTTCCCACATTCCTAGAAGGAGATCCTGCAAGGAATGATGCAAAGGAAGCATTATGTTCTCCTTTTCTTTGGTAGAAAGAGAGTCCTGTGCAGGATCATGTCCTGGGATAGGAATGGCAAGAGATCTTGCTATATCCAAGAGGAAACTCTGAAAAGAGGGTTCCCCAAGAGGAATTTCCCTTGGACAGGTTAGATCTGAAGAACTAGCCTGAGCAGCGACAGAGCTAGGCAGATATATAGGAATAGAAGATCCTGCACAGTGCAGTGTGGAATGCTTAAAGGATGGCCTCTGGAACTGGCTGTAAGGAGCAGGGACCGTCATTACCACATTGTCCATGCCAGGTATCGACTCCAAGCTTGGCATAGAAGGGAGCGATCCTGTTGAAAAAAGCATGGTAGGAGTTGGCCACGATGCTACTGTGGGTACCGGTAGCGATGCCAATACCGGTACCGATGTCGGAGTCGGGCCTGACAAAGACATCGGAGCAGTCATCGGTGACAGTTCAATCAGTACCGAGGTAACTGAAACCCTCCGGGAGCTATCCTCGGTACCGAGCCACCGGTATCGATCGGTGTCGGTACCAAAGTGTACTGGTACCAAGTCTTCCAGACTAGAGAGCGATTCCAAACTCGGCATCAATAAGCGAAGCATGGAAGGCACCGACCGTAAGGGTAATGAGGACATCGGTACTGACTTCGGTACCGTGTCTGATACCGGTGAATGAAGGTCAGCTAGTGGCAACTCTATCGGCCTCGGGGGAACCGAAAGTTGCGAATCCGAATCATCGGAACCGAGCCTTCGGTACCGCCGAGAGCCGGTACCAAGGAGAATCTGTACCCAGTCCTCCAGACTGGAGAGCGATTCCAGACTCGGCATCGAAGGAAGCGAGGCTATCGACGCACGTCTGGAGGGTACCGACGTCGGTGGTAGTATCGGTACTGGTACCGATAATGGAAAGTCAGTCTGGAGAGTATCCACCGGTCCCGAAGGCCCCGAGGATGCCAGATGACCATCCCTGGTGAGGAGTGTTTCATCCAACACCAGTGCCGATGTCGGACACAGCTCAGGTATGTTCTGTGAGGGGTAAACCCCAGGGACAACCTGAAACCCCTTATACACTTTGGAGACCGAAGACTCCCGCCGGGGTTTTGAAGCCAGTGGGCCCTCGAGGGCAAGGCTGGAGCCGTCTACATGCTGTGCATGAGACCTACCACTCGAGGGCTGGCTAGTCTTAACAGACTGTTTGTGGGTTACCTGATCCTGTGTAGAAGAAGAAGGGGATGGTGCCCCGAAGCTGGAGGGAAACCGTGTATCGAGGGAACCTCGATATTGAAGACCTCTTCTCACCAAACTGTTGTCAGGACCCAAACAGGTTAGACACCGACTTCAAGGGTCTAAAAATAAAGTTGTACTGCCACAGTTTGAACCTTTCTTGGAGAAAGTGGCTGGCGGTTCCATAAAGGAAAAAGAAGAGGCCTGAAAGGCCTAAGACACCATGAGACACTATAAAGAAAAAATATTTCTTGAACAAGGAAGATTTTACAAGAAAAGAAAAGAAAACACCGGCGGTACCGGTGGCGTCGGGAGACAGCCGCGACCACAAGAAAACGAAAGAAATAAAACAAGAATTTTCTGCGGTGTCAGGAGGACGTCCTGCCAGCTCCGCGGAAAAACGAAAACTGAGGAGAGGCAGTTGGGAAAGGCGGGAAGGCAGCACGCAGGCGTGGTGGGATGCTTCCAAAAGCTCTTTGATTGGACGCTGGGAAGCGTTCCCACGCAGACTCCGTCGGTACCGACGTACCATATGTGAAGACTCATTCCTGCTTGTTCCTGGAGATTGCTTAGTACAACTCAGCCAAAAGTTCTGTCTGTTTTGATTATTGATCTAGACACTAACAAACTGCAAAGGTATGAAGAAAAGATGGAGTAACTTCTTTACATATTGTTGCTAGTGAGGTAGACTTCAGGAGAAACACTGTTGCTGCAATAGCTCTAATTTGAAAACACCAGACTTTGGAGCTGAGGGGAACATCTGCTTGTTCACTGCAGAACTCTATACATGAGGTAAGCCAGTTTGCTAAAACTTTTTTCACATCTGGAATACCAAGTCTTTGGATCTAAGAAGATAAAAAGTTGAAGACTTTTGAAAAGATGCAGTCCTTTTCAAATAATAATTTAAAGTACATTTACAATACAAAGTATAAATGGCTTCTACATGAAGGTTTAAATGAGGCAGTGGCTGGGAAGAACTTTTTCTTCATTGATAAGAAAAGGAGTTGAAACCACATTAGGTAAAAACTTAGAATGTGTCTGAAGAGCAACTTTATAATGATGGAACTGTATCTCAGGTTCACATGTCATTAAACCTTGAAGCTTGCTTACCCTTCTAGCCAAAGTAATGGCCACTAGGAAGAGAACTTTCCGAGGTGTGAAGGAGATTCCAAAGGTTTGAAAGGGCCTTCATAAGAGAAGCAAGCACAAGTTCAAATTTCGTGGAACAGGGGGCTTCTGGAGAGGAGGTTTCACATGAAGACGACTTTTCATGACACAAGAGAATATGAGGTTGGGCCACTGAAAAGTTATGTGCTGAATTATGGTAAGCTGACAAAGCACCAAGGAGTACTCATAGAGGAGAAACTGCCTCAGGAGATTTGAAAACCAAGGCAGTATACATGGTAGAAATACTATACTAAGGTTGTTGGAGGGCATATTTTGGGCATCTCCTCCACTTGAAAGCATATGTATATAGTCTACTTGAAGGCTTTCTGGAAGCTATTGAAACTTCCTGACTTGGCTATTGCTGAGACAAAGGACTTTTCAATTTCCAGGCTGTGATAGCTCAAGACTTCAAGTTTAGGTGAAAAAGATGGCCCTCTTGCTGAGTTCAAAGTACCAAGAAAGGAGTGAGATGAGAAGGACTTAATACCTTGACTCAATATAGACATGGATTATTCTTTTTTTATATAGTTCCTTTTTATTGGTTTTATAGCTTTTACCCCTTTATCTTTTTAATTATTTTCTTTTTATTTGGTTTTAATTTACATTTTACTGTCCTTTCTCTCTCTCTCTCTCCCTCTCCCCCTCCCTTTCTCCCTTATTTATTTATTATTGTCTAATTTTATTCACCCCCTCCCCGTATTTTTAAGATTAGTTTTATACCTCGATTTATGCATATTTGTATCCTCTCATGTTGAAGGCACAGTATTTATGGCTCTTTCAAAAATGAGTAGAACATGCTCTTAGTACAATCGGCGTCCCTCTGAAGCAGGACATCCTCTAAAAGACATTTTTAATTCATTTGCCCTGTTATAGATGTTCTTTCATCATTTTTTTTCTGGAAGAGATCTAAACTTTTAATTCTTCCTGGGGCTCTCCTTTAAAGCACTATGATTTTTTTTCAGTCCACTTAATACCGGCATTTATTTGAAGCCCATTGCTCCATTTGTATCCCCCTTGTAAATCTCCCAGACCATTTTGCCCTATTAGGCTGGCCAATTGTTTTTTCTCTCTCATTTGTTTTTTAGATTTTTCCCTTCATTTATCCTTTTTATATTTTTTAAGTTTGGGAGACCTTCTTTCTTTTTATTTCCCTTTTTATTTATTTTAGTTTGTTTTTATCCCCCTTTTCAATTACAATCTGTTTTTTACCTTATTAGTCTCCCTTTTATCTTGTTGTTGGTGTGTTGTTGTGAAGTGCCGTCGAGTCGGAGTCGACTCATGGCGACCCTCTGGATAGCTATCCTAAATTGTGTTCGGTCTTCAGTCAGGCGGCTTATTGTTGACAGACTGGTACCCGTAGCTGCTGTTATTGTCTCGATCCATCTCATTGCTGGCCTTCCTCTTTTGCGTTGACCTTCTATCTTGCCAAGCATGATGTCTTTCTCTAATGATCTCTCTCTTCGCATGATGTGTCCAAAGTATGAAAGTCGAAGTCTTGTCATCTGAGCTTCTAAAGAAAGCTTAGGTTTGATCTCCTCTAGTACCGATTGGTTTGTTCTTCGGGCAGTCCATGGTATACACAGTATTCGCCGCCAGCACCATAATTCAAAGGCATCAATTTTCTTCCTGTCTGTCTTTTTCACTGTACAGCTTTCACATCCATATGATGTTATTGAAAATACCATGGCTTTTATCCTTTAACCTTTTATCTTATTAGGTTCTAATTTTTATTTATTATATGAGATGTTCATTTTTATTATATGTTTAAACTTTTTTATTCCCAATGAAATGTTTCAGCCTGTGCTATCTTTATCCTCAATATGATTTTTAATGACTGGAGCCATATACGAGTCTCCCCAATCCATGTTCTGACCTGATCCTGAGTCTTCCTAAAAATGTTTCTTATCATGATCTCCTTTTATATACTTTTAAATAAGTGCCCATTATCCATCTTTACTCATTTTCTGTTGGCAGTTTTTTTTTACTTGTTCCTATGCACTTGTTTACATGGTTTCCATGATGCCCTGCCCCTTGGCGCCAAATTCAACCTTAAAAGCGCTGTCTCTACCTACTTGCTGGCTTACTCCTTGACAGGCTAAAGGTGTTCACACTGTCAGCATCTGTGTGCTTAATTCTAGATCCCACAGTGATTGCAGCCTTTGTTACAAGGAGAGCTCTATGTATCATTTCCATATTGATGGTTTCGTAGTGCCCTTTAAACTGTTCTTAGCTTTTCAAGTTCTTTTGCTTTCAAGCATCAGCATCCTTCTCCCTTCCGCCGGCATCTATGCAACAGTTTTGCTGTCGGCATTAGTCCCTCGAGTTGAATAGTAGGAGGTTTCAATTAGATGCATTTAAAAAAGTTTTATCATTAATCTTCTTTTGTTTCATTTTACGCTTAATAGACACTGCTCTCCCCAAAGGGACTCTGCTTATACTACCCTGTCTATATAGAATCACCTTAACTAAGCAGCATACTGTAAGTTTGGACGGTGCCTCTTTATTATGTTTTATGTGTTCAGTTAGTCTCCTTAATACTCACACACTGATGATCTAAGGGATATACAGATTATATATGCTTTTTCTTTATACATAATGGTTTTATCGGTCGTCCTTAGTTCTATTCAATTTCATTTACTATTTTACAATTTTATTAAGGCATTTCATGGTTACAATTGATTGCTCTTAAGGTTAAACATTCTATTTACACCTCTGATTTAAATAGTATTTCTTATGAACTTCGTGTTTCATAATTGATTCTTTTTTTTTTAAATCTTTTATTTAAGCTTTTCTTGAGTATACAACAAGATAAAGAAAAATACATATTGAGCAATACATTATTCAAGAAAACAAATTAACACTCATCATAAAGAAACACATCAAGAGGAAAGAAACTTCATCAATCCAAAGAATATAGAAAAAAAGAAGCAAAAAGGAGTGAAACTAGTCACTCCACATAAGAGAGCTGTAAAAAATACAATCCTCCTATTTCTTCTCCCTAACTTCCCTCTCAACTAACAACTGGCGCAGCTGAGCCACATCGGTATAAACATAACTCTGCCCCTCTAGTACAACTAAGCAACGACAGGGAAATTTAAGGAAAAAAGAAGCTCCTATCGCTACAACCCGTGCTTTTAACTCCAAAAACTGCCTACGTCGTGCCTGAGTGGTCCGACTAACATCTGGGAACACTTGCAGCGTAAAGCCACAAAACAAAGCATTCTTGTACTTAAAATACGCACGAAGAACACGCAATTTGAGAGATTCAGTACTGAAGGTCACCACCAAGGTACACCGCTTGGTAATGAGATCCAGTGACTCTTCCAAAAAAGCAGTAAGGTCCTGTGCTACCGACATGTCAGCGGGGGGGGGGGGGGGCGGGGGGGGGGCGGGGCACCCCTTCCTCCGTCGGCAGGGCAGGAACCAACATAGGAATACAATACATTTGAACCACATCCACTGGCTCCTTCAGTTGCAAAATTTCAGAAAAATATTTCTTTAACAAAATTTCAAAAGAGAGCAAGTGTGTCTCTACCAGACTGGAGCATTGTATCAACATGGGCAAGAGACTTAGAAACAGACACTAGCTGTGTATAAATAACTTGAACTTTATCCACTACAGAATGGGTAAATTTGCACAAAGAAGAAACTGTTGACGATAAACGGGTATCAATCCGTTGAAGTGCTAACCAAATGTCAGAAAGAGTCACCTCCCGAGATAAGGGAGCCAAGACTTCCTCTGACGCAGCTGGGTCAACAGGGAGTAGAATCAGAGTAGCAACAAGAGGGGGCGAGTCCAAAAACGTAGAGGATTGTGGAAGATGGGGGAAGGGAGGAGGCGTCCGAAGCTCAGGGCTAAGAGAAGCCCCTTCCAAGGACTGATTAACAGGTAGCAGAGGAAGAAGATGTCTGTCCATGGGGCCACTCAGCTTACCTTGTGGAACCTCACTAGTGGCCGTCTTAGCCACCGCTTTCGCCTTACGCTTCCCCATTGACAGACGAACTTCAACCACCGGTGCTCAGAGAACCTCAGGAGCACCGAAGGAGCACATAAGGAGCGCGACAAGCCCCTTGTGACGCGCCCCTTAGGACACGCCCCCGCAGGCCACGTACACGCAGCCGAGTGTGGTTCCCGCTGGACTTTGTAGGGCTCGGGGGGGTCCTCAGCACCAAGGGCGACCATCCAACGCCTGCAGCTGACCCAGCAGGGACCCGGCTCTCACCTGCTACACTGCTCCATGGAACAAAACACCCGCGGCAGCTCTCAAGCAGCAAAAGATCTTTCCCAGCAAGTTGCATTTTTAACCCTCCTATAATGTGATATGCTTTTATTCCTATCTCTTTTATTTGATTAATATATTCTTAACTTATTGAAAATGTAAAGCACTACACTTGGATGTTTTCTGCACTTTTATATGTATTTTAAGAATTATTTATAATGACTTTTTAATTGATTTATGTATTTGTATTTCCAGTGATTTGTTGTATTAAATAGTCTTTAACTCTTTTGTGTATATAATTTACTTAGTACTGCATTACCCCTGGCAAAGGCTATATGCCGAAGCACAGTTGTGTCATTTGTTTGGCATTGTTTTCTTCAATAACTCATACTTCGTACTGTTTTGCGAGAGTATTGTGCTTTGTGTTTTTGGACACGACTCCTCTTCCTGAGTTATCAACTCTGAGAATTGGCATAACTTGCAAAAAGGAAGGATTGCAAGTCTTCGAAAAAGAGGAACCCAATTTTCTTCACTAGCAAAAAGATTGACTTGTGGAATTCCCCATTCTTGAAATAGGGAATGTAGTAGGGTTGGATTTAGAAACAGTTTGTAAGGATGAAATATGGTCAGCTAATTGTTTGTTCAGAAATTCAATGTAGATAACCTGTATCTGAGTGAACTTAGCTACCTCAAAGTCCCATATCCTGACTGCTGCTTGTCAGTCAGAGATAATTTGTGCTTCCGTGTTTGAAAAAGCATTGCTAGATGATGTCTGTCTAAATTAGTACAGCGGAATCCTGATGCTTGTGAATGAAGACTCAAAGCATAGACCGAGTTCGAGATTAATATGAAGAGTTTTTCTTTTTATATCTTGACCACATTACCTGTGAATGATGACATTTGAGATGGGAAGCCAGGACCAATTTTGGAGGAATCTGTCCTGAGCACTAATTGATGTTGCCAAAGGGCAAAGGGGGCTCCTAGCAATAGACTGGATCTGCGAGTCCACCATTGTAAGGTAAAGCATAATTGAAGCAAAAGATAAATGACCAAAGATAAGGGTTGAGACCATTAATGCCACTGGAATTTAAGGTCCCATTGCAGCCTTCTCATTTCAGCTGAGCTAATGGGGTGACCTTGAGTGCTGATGGAATGGCACAAACCTGGGGAGATCAGGGTTTGAATTCTGTCTTTTGGAAGAAAAGCTCTGGATTGAAAAGTGCCTAGAACCACCTCAATCAAAGAAATGTTGGCAGGACAGAGGATGGAGTTCAGGAAGTTAATGATAAATCCCAGGGCCTGAAGCAAAGCAATTTGTATTTTGGAGAAACATGCTAAAACTTGAGATTAGTTTGGGGCTACTAATAACTAATCACCCAGGTAGGAGAAAATGAAATGTACCTATTCACCCTCATTGTCAATGAGAGTCTGAAAGGGAAGACTTTGTACTGATAATAACACCATTGAAGGATGAATCTGAGGTATTTCTGGTAGTGGGGGTCTATAGGGATATCAATGTAGGCATCTTTGAGGTCTAGTGTATACGTTTAGTCCCCTTTGTTCAATAGGGGGAAAATGGTAGGCATTGTAGTTATCTTGAACGTCATCTTGAGCAAAAGAAATCTATTGAAATTCCTAAGATGTACAGTTGAACACAACCCTCCAGTCTTTTTTGAAATCCAGAAAATATCCTTAATTGATCACCTGTGAGGGAACAGGTGCTATTGTATTGGCATGGAGCAGAAGAAAGAATTCTTCCTGTAATGGACTCAAGTGTCTGAAAGGGGTTAGGTCCAAGGGAATGAACAATCTGGTAGACAGCTGAGGAATCAGAGATGGTAGCCATGACATATTATAGAAAGGAGCTATGGTGACCTCCTTCCAGGTCAGAAGGAAATATTTGAGCTCACCTTCCCTCGGGGAATGTGCGATGCCGGTTCTGGAGTGAAGGGAGGGATTGCTCATAGTCAAAAAGAGGTCTGCTGCTGCTTCTGCTGGGCAAGAGTGGCCTGCTTAGGTTAAAACCTCTCTTGTGAGGTTTAGTAAAAGCAGGTCGCTGATTTTGTTGAGGCTGTTACTGATAATAGAATCTGTGAAAATAACCCCTCCTGTATTGGTTAAACAAAGTTTGTCTAGACAAAGGAGATATTGAGGGCTGGGCAGCCAAGAGATACAGCAGGATAGTACAATGATTCTTGAATATGTTGTTTCTTTCATCTTTACTCCAAACAGCAAATCATCTGTACAATGGATATCTGCTAATTTTGAATGGACATCTTCATACAGACTAGAAGTTCAAAGCCATGAGCTGCAATTGTTATATTTCATATACTGTCTTTCTAGACAATCAAGGTGATTACAAACTGCAATGAAAACACAAATCAAAGCAATAGTACAAGAAAGGAACTACATCTTAAAGAGGAAAGTGCTAGGTTAGAAGAGGAGGGTTGCACTGCTCATCATCCTCAAGAGCCTGGCCCGATCTTGAAGGCCTGCTCGAAGAGAAGAGTTTTCAAGAGAACTTTAAACTTTTTAAAATCAAGCTCAAGATGGATATGGGAGGGCAAGCAATTCTGTAGACAGGGGTTGATAAAAAAAAAGGCAGAGTTCTTGGTGCTTTCATGACATGCTTTTGAAGGGGGAGGGATAAATAGCCTATTTCCATGCAGTGAGTGTAAGGAATGCAGGGGGCATAAGGGATAATGAGGGATGAGAGGTAATCAGGGGCTTTACTGCGTAGAGACTTGTGGCTCAATGTAAGGACTTTATGGTGCACTCAATAGAGGGCCGGAAGTCAATGGTGTTGGCTCAGCAAAGGTGTAATATGGTCAAATTTCCTTGTCTGGACTAGTACCCATAGGGTCATATTCTAAATAGTCTTTAGTTTCTTTAATTGGTAAAAGCTGATGCCTGCATAAATAATATTGCAGTAGTCTAAGTGGGCCACAATTGTGCTGAGGACAAGTAAAGTTTGTGCTGTAGGGTCCAAGAAACAGCTAATGGCTTAGAACTGATGTAATGCTGAAAGAGAGGACTTAATGACTTGACTGATCTGAGAGACAAATTCAGAATCAATTTGGATGCCTAGGTACCTAAATGAAGGACATAAAGTAATAGGGATGTTGTTCACAACTGGGGCAACTGTAGGGGAGATTGTGCTCCCAGTCATCCAGGTTGCAGTGGGCTTTGTGGGATTTAACTGTAATGCATTGGGAGCTAGACACAGAAGGAAACACCCCACCTGCAGAGACTAAGGGCACAATAAGAACAGGACACACCATGCTGTAGAACGCAGCAGAGAGCTTTATTAAGTATCCATGAGGTCACCCTATACATTTTTCATCTGAAGCTGCCTTCAGGGGATATTGACCTATCTACAGCAGTGATACTAAACACACACTCTCCTGGCAATAGACAATTTATAAGAACCTCAAGCCAAACGATCCACAAGGGAAATCCATCAGAAAGCATTGGGAAATAGCCATGCCAAAACCTGGGCAACACAGGAGTTTATCAGTTAGATCAAGGTCAGGAAGGTCAGTATTTTTTATTTATTTATTTTATTTAAAAGTATTTATATCCCGCTTTATCCTTGAATCAAAGTGAATTTCACTGCAAACCAATCAAGTAGGGTAGTGCGGGGGTGTCAGCATGCAGTGGCTGTGAGTTTAGTGTTCATGAGTGTATGGATAGGTAGGTTTTGATTTGGGGTACAATATATATAGTTTGAGCTATCTACATTGGGCTATATACAGTTTCTTAGAGTGGTTGGGTGTTTTGATGTTGTGGATGTCATTTCTTGTGTAACTCGTTTTGTAGTGTGGTTAGGGTGGATTGGTGGTCTTCATTGAATTGTTCAATGAATAGGGTGGTTTTTAGTAGTTTCTGCAAATCCTTTATATCTGCTGTTGCTTTTAGGTTATCTGGGAAGACATTCCAGATGGCAGGGGCTGCCAAAGAAAAGGCTCGCATGGATGTGGATTTGTTTGTTCTTGTGAATAGAGTAGGTGTGGGTATATTGTTTTGGTGCTGTTTCTGTCTGGTCTTTCAATGAGTTCCTGTAGTATTCCTGCTGAGATGTTGTTTTTAATTTTGAAGATGGTAAGCGCCGATTTATATTTTGCTTGTGAGGAGATTGGTAGCCAGTATAGATCTTGTAGAATTGGAGTTATGTGGTCTTGTATTGAAGCGCTAGTGATAATGTGGGCAGCAGTGTTCTGGACTATTTGTAGGGGGTGGGTGGTTTGTTTAGGTAGACCTTGGAATAGTATATTACAGTAGTCCAGCAGCGGTGTAATGATGGCTTGGCATACTGTACTGAAATGTTCTTGATTGAAGAGGGGTTTTAGTCTCCTGAGTGTTGCGAGTTTGAAGAAGGCTGTTCTGGATATCTTGTTGATATGCAGTTGGAGGGTGAATTGTTTGTCTAGGATCACTCCAAGGTATCTGACTTCGTCTTTTATTGTAATTGATTATCAGATATGTTGATAGCAGTAGGAGGAATGAATGAGGAGTCTCTGCTGATGACAATTGCTTCAGGTTTTTTAATGTTGATTTTTAGGTTGTTGTTAGTTAGCCAGGTTGTTATTTCTTGGATGCATGTTGATATTTTGGTATAGTCTGGGGAGTTCAGTTGAATAGTGGTATATGCCATGATGTCATCAGCATATATGGCATATTGTATCTTGTGTTTGTTAAATATTTTGCATATGGGTTGAATGTAGATGTTGAAGAGGAGATGCAATGAGGAGGAGGATATCGTTGGCATATAGTGTATGTAAAAAGAGACTCCAGTAGATTGAATGAGAGATGCTAAACAGGACATTATGATCAACAATATCAAATGTTGCAGTAAGATCTAATGAAATGGATAGGGCTGTTTGGCCTCAGTCAAAGGCACTGTGGACTTCACTCATCAAAGAGGCAATAATTGTCTCAGTGCTGTGGAACGTTTGAAATCTGGATTGACAAGGGTGCAATGCTGAGATATATTCAGTATGCTCATTGAGATGGGTCAGGACTACCTGCTCAGAGAGTTTTGCCAGAAAAGGCAGATTAGGTGTGGGGCAGTAATTGGCTGGTTCGGATGGGTCTAATTTTGGTCCTTTTAAAATGGGGTATATCAATGCATTCGTCCAGACTTGGGGCATTTTGTCCTGCTAGAGACTGGTGGTAATAATCACATGAGCAATGGGAAGTAGATCTAGGGAGCATTCAGTGAGACAGGTAAAAGGTATGGGATCCAGGGGACAGGGGCAGAGGCAGAAACAGTCTAGATGTGTTGACCATATACAATTGATAGGCCTCAATGTGGTAAGAAAGCATGGACCCCTGAAAAAATTGTTTCCCAGTATGGTCCAACAGCCAAGGTGCTTTGCCTGGAAGGGTGTTTGAGAAATCCCTACACTTCTTAGATTTTCTCATAGCTCCTTCCACGACTACAGAAGAATGTGAGAATTTCATTTGGCAAATCCCCAAGAGGGTTGGACTTTATATTTGGGGTCTAATTTCTTGGAAACTGGCTGAATTGTAAATGGGGATCACCACATATGCTGCTGTTGCTCTTTGAGCAGACCATACACAGGAACCACCACAGTTGTTTTGGGGGCTCCTATAGATTTTAATAAACCAAATCATCAGATCTGAGTTCTGATGCTTCTTGCACTGGATTGTAACTTCTTTTGACATCTTTTGGACAAACTTTGGATAAGAAATGTCCTCATAAGGAGATTCATTCTGTGGATGGGGAGGAGAGAGAACATATAGGAAGCTCTACAGAGATATCCTATCATCAGCTGGAGATGGAGGGGTAGAGGCTCCACCATAGTAGAATGGAGGGAGTCTGGAGATGATGGAGGCAGGGAGTGTGCATGGTCCAGTTCAAAATCTAAAATAGTCAATGGGGAATCAATAGGATCAGTCCAAGTGTCCCTTTGTGCTAGCATAAGGCTAGGAGCATGAGCGGATTGCTGAGTCTGGTGTTGCAGAAGAATGTCGGACATATTTTTGAAAAAATCCTTTCATAAAGTCCTTAAACGTCTTTTGCATTAAAGAATATGAATACTCTGGTGTTCAAATCAAGAGGGGAGAGGATGAATTCATCCTCTTCTGTAACAAATACAGGCGTATTAGGAGCAGGTGCTAAGGAGATGTTCAGTAGTGTCCAGTGCAGACACATTGCAGGGCTGCTGATGTGCTGCAGAAAAGTCCAAGTAATGGTCTACTCATACCCTCTGTGCTGGTATATTCATACCCCATCAACGCTTTCATCAGCATTGCCAAGAAAAGCTTGTCATCTGACTTTTTCAAGTGCTCAAGAAACAGCTGCACGGAGAGCCTGGAAACCTCAGATGAAAGTTGTCTGTCTGCAGGTGTCTGGACATTTAGAGTAAATGCATCTTGAAATCAGTGGTTCCTCCAGGGAAGAGTCTCAGTTGGTTTGTGCAGGACTTGATGTCTTCTTTACAGAGAACAACCTTTTCTAGGCATTTTTCTTGAATTACTTTTTCAACTTCAAAATGTTCTCAAAGATTATTTAAATGATTTAATCGTGCTTGTGGAGACATATCAGTACAATAATTTGCAGTCCTTTTGGTTATGGTCAGAACCCATGCAGAGAAGGCACTTAAAATGCATGTAGAAATTCTGGAACGTCCTTCTGCATTTTGCAAAGGATCTAAAACCCTGCATTCGGAGTTATAATACTTGGCTTAAGAAAAGTTTCTGATGAAAAAGCCAAGAAGAAAACAAAACAAAAAAAACCCCACAAGAGTTTTGTTCCATGTCCATTCGGCAGACTAGAAAAAAAAACAAAACCAAAGCAAACATCAAAAGTTGAAAGGGATACTTCAAAAAAAAAAAAAAAAGAGCGGGGAAGGAAGCACCCAGTGCAAGTGGGATAGAACAGGGGTTTTTGGAAATGAGCTTTAAAGATGAAGATGACTTTCTAGGAACAAGAAGAACAGAAGATTATGGTACTGGGTGCTTTTCTTCCATATACGGTTCAGCAGAAGCATGTGCTGCAGTGCATTTCTGATGGAGAGGTTGAAGGATAGAGACAATAGAGGTGACCTTCACGGAGCAGTGGGTACGCCCCTAAACAAAGGCATGGGGAAAGGTTGAGCAGACTAGATGGACCATGCTGGTCTTTATCTGCCGTCATATACTACAGTATGTTACTATGAGAAAAAGGACTAGCCCAGTAATGGGAGGACAAGTGTTAAGGTTTGTTGTGGTTAGCAAGAACACACACAAAGAATCTCTTCCATTGAAAACAAATATGTATGTGTATATATTTCTTTGTTTTTAAAGATTTCTAGCCATGATGAAACTGTTTTGAATAAGATGTGGTATACAAAATGGAGAAACAAAACATTCCTCGCTTTCAAGCTGTGAAAGTTAGAGTTGAAGCGCAGATGAAAAAGACAGCTATCCTGTCAAGTTATCAAGTCTGGGAATTTGGTGCAGTTTCTGAGGAGCAAGGATTGCAAACCACCGAAGAGGCCACCAAAGTGGTATTAAAACCAAGGTAAGTTAGAGCTGCTGGAGCTTTTTTGAAGTCTTAATATGAGAGGGATAGGAGACTAGCCAAGTCAATGGAATCTCCAAATTGTATGGGGCTTATCACTGATCAAAAAGAATGGAGAAATTGAGGGGAAGGTGAGTATTCTGCCATCTGGCATGAGATTAACCTGTTTCATTCACCATCCTTAAAATGGAAATCTCATAGAATTGGAATTAAAGAACACTGCTGAGAACAAAATAATCTATTGAGACAATTGTCTAACTTTGTAGATGAAAGATATCATGATATGTGTAGAGAGAAAGAGAAAAGATATCTGGGCTATCTCATCAGGATGTCTCCAATAGTTGATTTCCAGGAAAAAGATAAAGAGGTCTTGCCTTCCTGCTTTTCTACATAAAAAGAATATAATTGTCTGCTGGAGAACAGAGAATCATGAAGTATGCAATGAAGACTTGCAGGAGATAGAAAAAGGCTAGAAAATTAAGTGTTATTTGACATGTCAAAGACATTCATTGTATAAACAGTAAGAAGTGTAGCTCAAGTCCACCAGTATAGGATATGTCAGAAGAAGTAGGTTGTAATTTTAATTGTAGGAAAGGCCAACTGACATGTTACTGTAGAAGTCAGAGTACACTACTTCCCAAAAGATACTTCACTTGAATGGAAGAGAGAGCATCAATGAGAGCAATTAAGAACACTGAAAATACCAGTGTTTGATATTAATTAATGATTTATTCCTTTTAAATAGGAAAGCATGAAGGTTATTGGACAAAAGATGTCACATCAGTAATTTCAGTCATACGAAAAATGTGTGCCAATAGTGTAGCACTCAAATGAGAAATGTACAGCCCATAATTGTATATTGTCGTTTAGAAAGAAGCTTTGATTAAATATATAGTGTGAAAGATAAGCAGAAAGCTAGAGATGGAAGGAACGCCATCGCTTGCACATAAGTGGAATGGTATGAAGGTTGAAAGCACATTATTAAAAATCAGTAATACCAATAGAGGCAAACAAATGAAGGTAGTGTTAGTGGAGGTGCACAGGCAATGCTGAGAGATCCTGGAAAATTCAGTGTCGTGTGGGGAGGCTTAAGAGAGAGGTTCTTGGTGAATATTAGTACTGCAAGGGTCAAAGTGAAACTTTTATGGACCAAGAAATGTTACTAGGCTGAAAAGATCCATAAAAATAGGACAAAGAAATTCAGTAATGTCCTCTAAATGTTGAGTTCCACAGGACTTTTCATTTGTTGATGACTTACAAATTATACTCGTCTACTAATTCATGAATTTGGAAAATACGCCTCTATAATTATTCAGATTGATTATACAGCTCATGTGTAATAGATATATATGTATACAAAGTCCATGGCCTTAATAAAGAACAAGGAAGCATGCCCTGCAAGTTAGCCAATTCAAAATTCAATCAGGTTCCTCTCAAGGTCAACCTGGGAACTAGTTAGAGCTATAAATAAATAAGGGTAGATGCTAGAATTTCTGCTTTTGCTGAGGGAAATTATGCGAAAAGTATACACCATTATAAAATTTAATTTAAATTATTTCATAATTAAGCATTATCTTTTACGGGAGGCTAAAACTGGTCACCTGGAACAGGTTTCATCCCATTGGTGATAAGCCGACATGTTAATAGTACCCTCTGAAGCTATCTCACAATGCAGCAGAAGTTTCTTTTTTACAGTAGGAAGACGTGGGACCCTTTAGATTACAGGGCAAATAAGTTTGAGAAAAAAGGATTTTGGTCCTCTATCCTCATCTTTATTTCTCCTGCTTCTCTTCTTTCCTTTCTTTTTTGTATTATGTGCAATGAAAGCACAGTGTAAAGGTATGTAGCTTGCATTTAAAATTTCAAATTCTAGAACCGTCAAACTGTTAGGAACATTTTATACTAAGAAAGCACCTGCATGTCCGGGCATGACGTATAAGAACAGTGAAATGATGGATGTATATTAAAGAGAAAACTGAGAACACTGCAATTGATGAGGGAGTCTAGTAAGTAATCAAAAGATCCACTTTTTTTGTTTTACTGTCCATGTCGAGCAAGAAAGCTTTGCAAAATGTCAGAGAAATGATCAGAGGCCATCTGTTGTGTGGGAGTTGTATATGCAGCAGAACGATTACTCAAGGCTTGGGCAAGGTTCCAAAGAGCAGATGCGTTGAGGTGTTCAATATTGTGCAGAACATGGCAGGACTGAATTGGAAGAATTTTCTGTTGTGCAATATGCGCACGACAGTGGATCAGATGAGTCTTCACAGGCATCCTGGCAGAAACGAATGAGGTGCTCAGTCCACAAGCCTGCAAGGCCACTACTCTGCTGGAGGTTGTGCTGTTGCAAGTTCTTGCTCAGGACAGTGAATTATGGGTTCTTGTGCATCCCTGTTAGAGTGAAGCATGTGCAACTTGGGAACCTCCAAGTAGTGAATCGGACCAGGAACTACATCTATGTCCTGCTCCTGAGCATCTGAACCTCTCAGCCCACTGGGCAGAAAGAAGGTGTCAGAGCCAAATTGCACAAACGCCAAGAAATTCTCTCTTCCTGTCTCCATGGTGATGGAGTTCAGCAACTTGTTCATTACAAGAAGCAAATATGACTATGCCTAAAACAAAGGATTCTGGATTTTGGCCAGGTACCTGGTAAATATGGCAAATTGGATGAAGGTACTCTCTGGGGACGGTTCAAGTGCATTGCAGAGACAGATGAAAATCCAACATAATGTCAACGAAACAACTGTCTGAAGCAGAAAAAGGAAAACTGTAAAAATGATGAAAACTTTGTCAGAAAACTAAAAGAAAAAATAATTTGGGAGAGCTTTGTCATTCATCAGTTTTGCAGAATAGAACAAACAAAACTGTGGAGCTGGGGAAACAGTGTGTGTGGGAAGGGCCATACAAGTTTTGAGCTTTCTGCTAAAGTGCTGAGCTATGGGAGAGCAGTTTTGATCTGGCGCCATCTGATAACCCCACCTACTTATGTGCCTGAATCAGCCTTGTTTATGGATGGAAAAACAGAGCTTTCATCATTTGTTTATTGTGTTAACCAGCATCTGGACTTCTACACATCTTAAAATCATGATTAATTTTCTGAGAAAATATTCTGGAAATAGTGTTTGTGTATAGTGACTAGCGGGTGTAAATCTGCGCAAGTATTTTTGATGAGAGAGTTTTCAAATGGAAAATATGCCTGTACCTTCCCTCTGAGAATTGGTGGAACTTACACAAGCATTTAAAGCGCTTACAAAATTACCTGACTTAGAAACAAAGGCACTACCGGAAGAAGAAAGAATTAGTGACGATTGGAAAGTAGAATCTGTAGCATTAGAGGTCTGCAACCTTTCAAAGTAAGAGAGCCAGTTCACATTTTTTTCTTTGTCCATAATATTTCAAGACCTACAACCCTGTCATAAATCAGTGTCTTGTGTAAATCACCTCTTTTCGCTCACCTTCATTCACAGAGGTCTCTCTCAATTTCCTTTGCCCTATCCCCAGCACTCTTCCCCCCTGCAGACAGTCTTTGCCAATTCCCATCCTTAGAAGCCCCCGTGACTGGTACCACCGCATGCCAGCGTCCCATGATAGAGCAGCATATGGATTTTCAAAGAGCCACGTGTTACTCAGGAGTTGCAGTTTGTAGATGTTTGGCCTATGTATATTCTCCTTTACCAATGTCAATGCAGTGCTAGTTATTCGAAAGGCTGGATTTAGTAATTAGTCCATGTGTGTGTATACTCAGAACAAAAATAAGAATGCTGCTTGGAACAGCCGTCGATGAAGCTAAATAAATACAAATGTATCTCTGCAATATTTTCACCCACTTTATTTTGTTGGTTGTACTTTGGTATGGATTTTAGGAATAGTCCTTGTTTAAATTTCCTTTACCTGCATCTAAAATACATTCAATTCTAATTTCAACCGCATTTGAGGAAATGTTTGAGAAACATCAAATGAAGTAACTTCCAACTCACTTGAAAAATGAAATAAGAACGGTTCGGTAATTTAGAGCAAGTGCTTTTAATGACAAAATGATTTATTAAAACTGACAGAAAATGACTCAAGATGTTTACAATTGACCCCTACTGAAAATCTGATTTTAATATGATTTGCTACAAAACTGTGCAAAAGATGAAGGGTTTTTATTATTAAAAGAAAAGGTGTTTTCTTCTAGCCTAGATTTAAAATCTGGTCTGGAAGAAAAAAGTATGACTGTGGTTAATATACATATATAAAAGGTTTTAAGTTACATTAAAAGGACTGCTCTAATTAACACAATCTGGCTTGTTCTTTCCTGTTAGAACACTAGAAATAAAGGTCAAGAAAGAAGTTGTGGATGATACCTTTTCATTGGTCTATCTTATGTACTTAAGCTCCCCCCCCTCCCCCTCTCCTCCCCTTCCCCCCCCCCCCCCACTCCCTCCCCTCCATTTTGATTCGATGGGAAGACGTTTTAGTTGGAGGGTCATTTTAAAAGGCTTAGTTGTGATTTGGACACTTGAAGGTGTGCACGTGGATGTCAAAATCACAAAGACCTCTCCATAGTCATTTGCACATGTCTCTGGTGACCTGTTCGATCTCTGAAATGAGGCACATCCAGTTTATACCTGCTCTGGGCATGAACAGGCACCCAGAAAGTGGTTGTTTTTCACCTTAAAACATCCAGAGAGTCTAGCTACTTAACTGACTAGTGTTAGAAATCGGAGTTACTTACCTGTAACAGGAGTTCTCCGTGGACAGCAGGATAAGTCGTCCGTCTCGCCGCCGTTGGATGACGTCACCTGGTCTGGATGACTTCATCCTGCTTGTCCTAGGAGAAACACCTTTACCTGTATCCAATCACCCTAGGGCCAATTATGCCAATGAGACTCAGAGAGGAATATTGTGAAACAGTTCAGAGCTCTTTTATTCATATTTGTCAAAGATGGGTGGCAAGCCCAAAGTAAGCACATGCCTCTTTGGGTTCACCTTGCTTTTATCCCTTCTTCCATGACCCTACTCCTTTCCTCTTTCTTCACCTGGTCTCTCCTTATTTGGGTTATTTTTCTCTTTGGAACTGTAAGTCAGGCCCCTTTTTGAGGGTTGCCTAAGTATAGAGAAAGAGAAAGTAGTGGAAGGCTCTTACTATTTCTCTTTGAACTAATTAATTCTTTCTCTTTAAAATACTTCTTTAATATATGTATTTTAAAATTACCTACACAGTTACCTATCTTGGCTACTTTTGCTTGTTCTTTATTTTTATTCTTTAATGTCTTTCTATTTTGTACTATAGGCTATCCTTATGTACTGCCAGCTTTGCAGAGGTGGGGTGGATCAGGCGGGGGAGAAGGGATTTGTGGGGAACGTTTCTTCAGAAATTGGGTGGGGATGTGAAGCCTTGCACAAGCAAGTGTTTGTAACGTGTCTTTCTGCCTTTAAGCCTGCATACTCTTGGGGATGGCGATCACTAAACTATTATAGCAACAAGTTTAAGAAAAAGAAAGGCATAGGAATAGTTTGTACAGCATCAAGTTTCTGTTAGTTTTTAAGATAAAGGATTCGCTCAGCCTGCTATAGCTGAGAGGGGAGAGCAAGAAATTAGGGAAAGCGACTTGAGCTGCGTAACTCTATTATCTTTCTTGCCTAGGAGATTTCTACTTCTAATTCTTTAGAACTAACATCAGCCACCTTGTATTTTCTATTCTATAGGCAGAAAGAGATAACATGCAGGGGAGGGGGAGAGGAACAAAGAAGGAGTTGGGGAAGGGGGCACGCATCAAGTATGAAATGAGGAAGCTGGTAAAGGACTGATAGCTAGCATCATATTCTACAGGCTCCTTCTATACCTGATTAACTCTTTAGTTAAACATTTTTGTAAAAACAACATTTTCATTTTTCCATCAACTCCCTCCTTTTCTTTTCACCATCATTTAGTTGCTTTTTAAACATCTGTTTGGAACTACAACCTGCCCTGCCCCATCATTGTCTCATATTCTCCTCCTAGATCTTCTTCAACGCTCTCCTCCCCTAATCCCAAACATAACATCCCTCCCCATATGATTGGGGCCCCGCAGTCATTTTCTTTGAAACAGCTGTCTCTATTAATCTCTGTACCAATCTCCTTTACTGCATCTCTGGTGTAATTTATGAATCTCTGCTGGTTATCTACATGCTTATTTGTAGTGACCCACTAGAATAGGGATGATTCAAATCCTGCTGCTATCTGATTCCTAGCTTTAAACCCATCAGGTACTTCCCTGGGCACTCCTATAGCATCTATGTACACTCTATTCCCATATACATCTCTTTTCCCCCACCTTCCCTTCTTCTTTCTCAAATGCCAGGGGGAAAGGAATTGTCAATTGAACAATTTCACAGGTGTCAGACCACTGCGAAGGTAGTACCGGTCTCAACATCTTACCTTCAGAGTACCACCAGAGGTCAGCCCTGGGCACTTGCAGTCTGGACTAGTTCCCTTGGTAGTCTCCAGCTTGGGTCAGGTTCAACAATCAGAGCAAGAGGACAGTTCTCCCACAGCTTTTGTGAAATCCTTTCCCTGTCTGGTGAGGCAGGCAGAGTGGTTCCCATACGCTGCAGAGAATCTCGGAGGTATCTTTATGTCCTCATTCAGTGCCGGGAACAACAAGGCAAGGGACCGGCAGCTTTCATTTTCCCAAGCTGTTCTATCTTGATACAGGGCAACTATGCAGTTCATTCCATTTGGTCAACTCCCAGGCGAACCTGAATGGTACTACCTGTGCAATTGGTCTCCCCAAGGCACACGCATAGCAATTGCTTTTGTTAAAACTTTTAACAGTATATTTTACCCATTCCATCTAGGTATTTGACTCCCCATATCCTGTCTCTATCTCCAAGATATCTGCTAAATCCTTAACTTCTATTACTTTTACTAACTTGGAGTCATTGGGTGGTTCCCATTTTTCCTATCTTGGGGAGAATAGGAAAATTTCTTCTGGGGGGAGCTTTCCTTACTACAATTCTAAATCTTCCCTAGGGATCTGTTCCCGAAACATATGCACCCAAACCATAGGTTCTATTTACTTCAGAATCAGTCCCAGTTATAGTAAGAGTAATAGGGTTACATTGTAAATGTGGGCACTGGGGGCTAACGATTCCCTTAAAAATTGATATCTTCCTTTTAAGTGGTTTACCCTCACTATGTGGTACATCCCAGCCCTCATCAGTAGTGGTTGCCCATCACACCTGACCCCAGGGGGAAGGCTGGGGCTGGGGCTGGGCGCAAGGCCTCTAGCAGCGGGGGCCCGCGGGGGCGTGGGGCTGGCAGGGGCCGGGAAATGGCTTCCAGGGATATGAGGGGATCAGTGCCTGGTGGGGTTATGGGTGCGGGCTCCGGCGGGGGGGCGGCGGGGACTGTGGCTCTTCCTCCTCCGGTGGTGGAATCCCCGGGGGTGGGAGGGGCTACACCGTTGCCAGCGGGGTTGCAGGGTCAGGAGGGATGGGTTGGGGGAAGCCCTTGGGGTTGGCCTATGGTTCCAGGGGGGGTGGGCATGTCAAGTTGGGACTATTGGCGGGGGGGGGGGACAGGGTTCCTCCAGGGCTGATTGGACAGGGCCTTGGCAGCTGCCCTGGGGTTGTCTGGTTCCCCTTCCTTGTTTTCGGTGTCTCCACAGGTTCCGGTGGGAGACGGGGGAAGGACGACGCTGAGCGGAACAGGTCGGTCTGCGGCGGAGGTACCTATGACGCAGCGCGAGGACTTCCAGGAGGGGCTTCCAGCTGCTGCGTCCACCCCATCAGAGCCCCGGACTTCGGCGGATGGTGAGTTACCTGAGCCTCGGGCCGAGCAAGGCGCGGAGTTTAGTCCGGCTGCGGGGACGGGTGGCAAGGCGAGGAAGAAGAGCCGCAGCTCCCGCAAGCGTCGGAGGAGGGGGGGCTCATCGTCGTCTTCATCGTCTTCGTCCTCGTCAGTTGGGGGTGGGGGCGGGCAACCTGTCGGTGGCGGGGGGGTAGTGGGGGGGGCGGGGGGGGGGCTACATTGGCATCATTTTCCGAATTATGGGAGGGGGTGCCGCGTAAGCTTAGGCGCAAGATATGGAAGCGGAAGTACATAGATATCTTTCGTTTGCTTGAGGGGAGGACGCGTTCGGGGACAGCCGGCGGAAACGGAAGGCGGATGAGAAGGCGGGCAGGGTCAAGAAGGCTTCGCGGAACGTCCTCAATTGGACGAGGGCTTTTCTTCGGTTAGCTAGTGTCTGGGGACAGCGTTACCCGGGGCACTACGGGATGTTGCTTGCATACGCTGACTCGATTCTGGAAGCGGCTCAGACTCATGATGGTTGGGCATGGCTCAACTATGATGAGAAGTTCCGCGATAAAATGGAGGAGAATCGCGCTCTGTCCTGGGGGACACAGGACATCAGCCTCTGGTTAACGCAGATGTCTGCCAGAGGAGGGGCAGGTGCGGGGGGGCAAAAGGGGGCCGCTGCGTCGGCGAGTACGGGGCGGCCATTTCGGAGCGCCCCAGCTCCCGGGGTCCCAAAAAGCGCTGGGGAGGGGGTTGGGGACGTCTGCTGGCGCTTTAATAAGTCGTCTTGCCCCTTTCCGGACTGTAAGTTCCGGCACAGTTGCTCCTTATGTGGGGGAGGACACTCGGCTCTCCGTTGCGGGAAGAAGGGGCCCGCCCCCACAGCCACAAAGCAATAGTATTAGTTCGAGTGAGTTGGCCCCTACCCCCATAAAATTTTCGGCACTCCGGCCTTGGTTGCTGCGCTATAGACGGGTTACGGCTCGGCGAGTCTTGGAGGGGGGTTTCCAGTACGGGTTCCCCATACCGGTAGTTGGGGAGGGGGGCCCGGCGATGGCCCGCAATGCTCCGTCGGTGAGGCGTCTAGCTCAGGTGGTTCGTGGTAAATTGGCTGCTGAGTTGGCCCTTGGCAGGGTGGCCGGGCCCTTTCTGGACCGGCCATACCCGAATTTAGTAGTTTCTCCTTTGGGCATTGTGCCTAAGAAGGAGCACGGGAAATTCCGGCTCATTCACAACTTGTCCTTCCCGGTGGGGGCTTCGGTGAACGATCTCATTCCGCGGGAATTGTGCGCGGTGCGGTATGCGTCGTTTGACGAGGCTGTGCGGCTGGTACGGGAGTGTGGGCGCGGGTGTCTGCTGGCGAAGGTCGATATTGAGTCTGCTTTTCGCCTGCTGCCGGTACATCCGGCTTCCTTCCATTTATTGGGTTTTGTGTTTGAGGGCTGCTATTACTTCGACAAGTGCTTGCCAATGGGCTGCTCCGTCTCTTGTCGTTATTTTGAGATGTTCAGTTCTTTCATGCACTGGGTCCTGGAGGTGTCCGTCGGCTCTCGGAATGTGGTCCACTATTTGGACGATTTCTTATTTGTGGGTTCGGCGTCGTCCGGGCTATGTCGGGCGTTACTCGACGGGTTCCTGCGGCTCGCGCGTGAATGGGGGGTGCCCGGCGCGGCGGACAAGACTGAGGGTCCTGCTGTGCGCCTCACGTTTCTGGGAGTGGACTTGGACTCAGTTGACATGGTGGCGCGATTGCCTCCAAGCAAGGTGGAGCGTTTAAGGGTGTTAGTAGCGAACGTGCTGGGGGCGAGGAAAGTTACGTTGCGCGAGATGCAGGCTTTGTTGGGCTCCCTTAACTTTGCATGCAAGGTTATTCCAATGGGTCGGGTGTTTCTACGACGCTTGTCGGCGGCTACTTCGGGAGTGCGGCGTCCGCATCATCGCATCCGGATATCACGAAGCATGAGGGCGGACCTCGGGGTTTGGGATCAGTTTTTGAGAGAGTTCAATGGCATTACGGTTCTCCTTGAAGCGGAGGTGTCTTCCTTTGATTTACAGATTTATACTGATGCGGCGGGCGGTTTCGGGCTCGGTGTTTATTTTGGTGGAGCATGGTGTGCCGCGCCGTGGCCATCCACCTGGCGGGCGGCGGGATTAACCGACAGTATTACGTTTTTGGAGCTGTTCCCCATCTTGGTGGTTTTGGAGCTGTGGCCGGATAGGCTTCGTAATAGGCAATTGTTGTGGTGGTGCGACAACGAGGCGGTAGTTCACATTATTAATCGTTATGCGCCTCGTTGCGCGCGGGTGGCGGCTTTGATGAGGGAGGTGGTTTTTGCCTGCTTGAAGCTGAATGTGGTAGTGAGGGCTCGGCATGTTCCGGGTTATGCTAACCAGATCGCCGATGCTCTTTCTCGTTTCAAATGGGACCTGTTTCGGCGACTGGCTCCAGAGGCGGACCTGGCGGGGAGGTCGGTCCCAGAGCGTTTATGGCGTCTTGGCCTCCGGGTATCCTGAGCTTGCTGAGAAGTTCCGTGTCGTCGGCGACCTGGAGGTCCTACTGCAAGGGATGTGAATGTGTAGTGGCCTTTTTGGCGACTCGGGGTTGGCGGCTGGGCCCGGTGCCTGATCACCTCATGGGGGAATACATATTGGCTGCGAAGGCTGCGGGGGTGGCCCTATCCACTGTGCGGGCTCACCTGGCCGGCTTTGCCTTTTTCTCTAAGGCAGTCGGGTGGGCAGTGCGCGGTTGGGGGTTTCTTTCTCGCCGGCTTTTATTGGGTTGGGAGCGGGCTGTCCCCCTCCCGTCAGACAAGCGTCGGCCCATTACCCCCGATCTGCTGGTTCGGATGAGCACAACCTTGCCTTTGGTGGTGGAGTCCGATTACGAGGCTCTGCTGTTCCGGGCGGTGTTTTGTGTGGCCTTCTTTGGGGCCTTCCGGTCGGGGGAATTGGTGGCGTCCAGTGGGAGGTCGGGGGGGGCAGCTCTGCAACTCCGTCATGTGCGTCTGGCACAAGGGCAGCTGAGCATATGGTTGTCCCGGTCTAAGACCGATCAGAGAGGGAGGGGCGTATGGGTGCACTTACGGCCGCTTCCGGCTTCGGTGATCTGTCCGGTGGCGGCTATGGCGGCATACCTGCGCGTGCGGGCTCCGGGTAGCGACCTGCTCTTTGTACATGAGGATGCGCGGTGTTTGACGCGTTTTCAGTTTGCTGCGGTCCTGCGCATGGTGGTCCGACAGTTGGGCTTATCACCGGGTGACTTCGCACCGCATTCCTTTCGGATTGGGGCCGCTACTAGTGCAGCCCTGGCTGGTTTGCCGGGTACCGATATTCAGCGGATTGGCCGCTGGCGCTCCAATGCCTTTAAGGGATATGTACGTTGTTGAGGTGGGCAGTGGGTGGCTCGGGTACTAACTATGTTTTTTCTTTTAGATGGGATCCGGGTGCCCGGTGCCTGCTGGATGGTCGGCCATTCTTTTGTGCTCTGGGCCAGCCAGCAAGCAGCTTTGCGGCCGCTTGGTGCGAACTTGGGACTGCCTGCTGACGAAGTGGTGCTATCATGGCTGGGTGAGCGCGGTCTGCGCTGGTTACAGCTATTACCCTTGCTTCGGCACCTTCAGCGCATCAGAGGATCCCCGGACTTCTTGGTGCTGCATCTCGGAGGCAACGATTTGGTGTCATGGACAGTGAAGCAGCTAATCCGAGCGGTGCAGCGGGATTTGGGGGAAGTCTTATTGATGTTCCCCGGGGTCATTTTGCTGTGGTCTGACATAATTCCTAGGCCTGCTTGCTGGGGCCAGCGGCGGTGGTCCCGGGGTTTAGTTAAGGTTAACCGGCAAGTTGGCCGTTGGGTGTTGAACCATGGGGGGTATCAGATTTTACATTCCTGGGTGGAGGTCGAGTGCGCGGGCCTGTATCGTTCGGATGGAGTACATCTTTCCCCGATCGGGGTGGATTTACTCCTGAATGATTGGCAGGAGGCCTTGGAATTAGGATGTTTAGGGCGGGTTGGCTGGTCGCAGCTTTGATTTGGGGGGGGGCTCAGGGACAGGTGTCACTGAGCCGGTGGTGGGATCCCGGAGGTGTCCGGGGTCCGGAGGCATGGCAATATGCAGGGCGGGGGTGGGGGTACCCCCGACCCGGAGAAGCCCTCGGTTTTTGCTAGTAATATGGCGAAGCCGGATGAGGGGGATGGAATTGCCAGGGATGGTTCTCGGCGGAGGCGGGAAGGAACTCACTTTGCTACCCATATGGCTGGTGAGGGATTGTCCCGCTGCCGGAACCATAAGTTAACAGTTTGGTTGTAATGTTATGTTGTGCTTGTTTAATAAAGCTGCGACCAGTTATTTTGCCAATAAGTGATCATGTGGTGTTTATTTGTGAAGGGAGAGAGAGGGGGGAGGGGGGGTGTGTGGGAAGGAAGGGAACTGTGGGCCACCTCCGCCTTACCTGGTTAATGGGAGGCCGCGGGCCCACGTGCCCGACGGCCGATGATAACCGGGGGGGCGGGGTGGCGCGCACTCCTTCCGCGGCGGGGTGAGGCGCGCGCCCGCGTGCGTTTGATTTAAATTGATTGGCTCCCGCTTGCCAGGTGGCCGCGGGAGCCAATGGGGGGTGATCGCGGGACCAGGAGGAGCGAGCGGTCGGACGCCAGTCCGTTGAAGCTGGGGAGAGAGGACGGGCGTCCCCACCCTCCCTCCCTTTGGTGGAGCTTGGGGGATGGGGGGTTGCAGCTGGAGGGGTGATGCGGGATCCCGGAGGTGTCCGGGGTCCGGAGGCATGGCAATATGCAGGGCGGGGGTGGGGGTACCCCCGACCCGGAGAAGCCCTCGGTTTTTGCTAGTAATATGGCGAAGCCGGATGAGGGGGATGGAATTGCCAGGGATGGTTCTCGGCGGAGGCGGGAAGGAACTCACTTTGCTACCCATATGGCTGGTGAGGGATTGTCCCGCTGCCGGAACCATAAGTTAACAGTTTGGTTGTAATGTTATGTTGTGCTTGTTTAATAAAGCTGCGACCAGTTATTTTGCCAATAAGTGATCATGTGGTGTTTATTTGTGAAGGGAGAGAGAGGGGGGAGGGGGGGGTGTGTGGGAAGGAAGGGAACTGTGGGCCACCTCCGCCTTACCTGGTTAATCTGCTAAATCCTTAACTTCTATTACTTTTACTAACTTGGAGTCATTGGGTGGTTCCCATTTTTCCTATCTTGGGGAGAATAGGAAAATTTCTTCTGGGGGGAGCTTTCCTTACTACAATTCTAAATCTTCCCTAGGGATCTGTTCCCGAAACATATGCACCCAAACCATAGGTTCTATTTACTTCAGAATCAGTCCCAGTTATAGTAAGAGTAATAGGGTTACATTGTAAATGTGGGCACTGGGGGCTAACGATTCCCTTAAAAATTGATATCTTCCTTTTAAGTGGTTTACCCTCACTATGTGGTACATCCCAGCCCTCATCAGTAGTGGTTGCCCATCACACCTGACCCCATCCTTTTCCTACAAAATACAGATTTTTCACTAATACAAATTACAATAATCCCTAAAATACCCAATATTACTAGGAGCCCTATCTCACTGGCAGTTAACTCATTACTTAATAACATAACACTAGGTGAAAAAGCATATACAGAAAATATGTCACAGTTATACTTATCATGCACAACTTAATAAGCAGCAGCATTTCTCAAATAGTCCATTCTTTGCTCTGTGTCACAGCACACGTTTAGAGCAACTAAGTAAAATGCAGAAGGGTCTAGGCAGAGTCTATTTTTAACTGTTCTTCTGTTAGTTCCTGAAGAAGTCCTTAACTTGCTGAAGAAAAAGTTATTGTCTTTTCAGTTCCACAATCATGGGGTCCTTAGTTGGTTGTACTTCCCAAGCTTCTGGGGTCTGGATCGGAGATGGGGCTGCGACGGGTCCCTTGACTTGGGTATGATGTGTCCAGCCTTTCTCTGCTGTGTGCACCGCTGTCTCTGTGGTGAGCAGGACTTGGTATGGCCCCTCCCAGTCAAGTTGTAACTTAGTCTTTTTCCACTACTTGATCAGGATCTATTCCCCAGGTCAGATGGAATGCACTGCAAACTCAAGGGGTGAAGTCTGAGCAAGCAGCCCTTTGTTCCTGAGAACAGATAAGTAAGAGGAAAGAACCCGTACATACTTTCTGATAAACAAATCCTGTGTTTCAATTATTGGGATTTCTTCGTACCCTCTGACATACGGGAGGCCAAACAGCATTTCATAAGGGGATAGCCCCAAACCCTTCATAGGGGCTGTCCTAATACGAAGTAATGCAAGGGGTAGACACTTGGTCCAGGACATTTTGGTTTCCAACATTAGCTTTGCTAATTGCTTTTTCAAAGTTTGATTCATACGCTCAACTCTTCCGGAGGAAGGGGGATGCCAAGGGGTGTGCATATGTTTATGTTAAAACGTAATATACCACCCAACAACAGAAAGTATCTGGGTGGTTTACAATAGAAGCTAGTAAAATTAAAGTTAAAAATGCTGTAAGAAAAGAAAAGGAACACCATAAAATCAAAAAAGCAGGACAGAAAATGATGAGAGCAGAGTAAGAAAAGGGCAAAGAGAAATAAGAGTTAACAGTGAGGGTAGGGGGTGTTCTGATAGAAAGGGGCAATAAAAAATACATCAGTGGGGAGGGGGTAGGTCGTAAGCAAGACAGAAGAGGTGAGTTTTTAATTTGGCTTTAAATGCAATAATAGAGTGTTCTAGATGGAGGGCAAGGGGGAGCGAGTTCCAGAGCCTCGGGCCAAGGAAGTAGAAAGCTGAGGAACGGGTGGACTCCAAGTGGGCCTGGGAAGGGGAGGGGAGTGACATGCGGTTGGCATGGATAGAACGAAGAGTGCAGACAGGGGTGTAAAGACAAACCTGATCAGTAAGATAAAGGGGAATACCTGTGTGAATTGATTTGTGGACAAAGAGGAGAAACTTAAATTGAATTCGGAAAGGGATGGGGAGCCAGTGCAGACGTAGAAGAAGGGGAGTGACATGATCAAAGTGAGAGGTGTGGGTAAGAATGCGGGCAGCGGTGTTCTGGATGCGTCGGAGACGCGAGAGTTGAGACTGAGGGAGACCGGCTAGTGCAACATTACAATAATCAAGACGGGATACCACAAGAGAAAGAAGTAGAGTGGTCAAGGAAGAAAAGGAAAGAAAAAGACGAACGGCTCGAAGCTGCTTCAGAGTGAAGAAGGAGCACTGAACAACAGAGGAGATGTGATCTTTGAAAGAGAGGGACGAAACAAGAGTGATACCGAGATACCGAAGCGAGGAAACCAGAGGGATGGGTAAAGAGGAAAACAAGGGGGTGAGTGAGGGGGCGGAAGAATTCCCAAGAGTGAACCAAATAGCAGAGGTTTTGGCGAGTTTGACATGAAGGAAATTAGAGGAGAGCCAGGAAGCCACAGAAGAAAGACAGGTATTGAGAGGGGTAATATCAGGAGTAGAGGAATCCTGTGATGCAAAAGAAAAATATCGTTGGCGTAATAATAAGCTGAAATACCATGTTGTTGGACCAATAGTGAAAGAGGGGCAAGAAAGATATTGAAAGAAGAGGTGCGAGAACAGAGTCCTGGGGAACAACACAGGGACGTGGGGTGGAGGGAGAGGAAAAGGACCCTGAAAGAACCGAGAAAGAACGACAGGAAAGAAAAGAGTGAAACCACTGAAGTACTGAACCGGCGAGACCAGCTTCCCTGTGATGAACCAAAAGAGTGCGGAGATCAACCAAGCGAAAGCAGCAGATAGATCAAGAGAAACAGCGAGAGAAATAGAACCATGATCATGTTATATACCTTTGTAAATAGTTGTTCACTGTTCATGTAATTAGCTCACTTTGTTTTCCTATATTTCTCTGTTACTTTGTTCCATGTAAACAGTTGAAACATACTGCCACAAATGTTTTATGTAAACCGTCTTGATTTGTAGAAAGACGGTATATAAAATCTGTTAAATAAATAAATAAATGTGCATCATGCAATTCATTAAGAAGAGAAAGGAGAACAGATTCCGTGCTGTGACCGGGGCAGAAACCAGATTGCTGTGGATGGAGGGTGAGTGAGGCCTCAAGGTGAGAAGAAAGTTGGGAGAAAACTAGTTTTTCCAAGAGTTTGGAAAGAAAGGGAAGGTTAGAAATAGGGCACCAGTTAGAGAGGGAAGAAGGGTCAAGGGAGCTGTTCTTCAGGAGAGGACGGACAGAGGCGTGCTTCCATAGTGCGGGGAAGACCCCAGTAGATAGGCTAGAATTAAAGATAGAAAGGATAAAGGAAGAGAGAGCTAAGGAAGGTTCCAAAAGCTAGCGAGAGGGAATAGGATCTGAGAGACAAGTAGTTTTCCAGGTAGAAGAAAAGGCTTTGGACAGAACTGGAAGGGAAATGGGCTCGAAGGTAGACCAGAGATGGGAAAGAGAAGGGGAAGGAGAAGAGGGAGGAGAGGAAGAAGAGAACAGAGAGGATGGTACAACAGTGGTGGGGGAAAGAAGAAGGGGGCATGAAGGGAAGGTGATCTGGAGTGAAAGGACCTTAGAGGCGAAGAAGGTGGCTAGGAAAGTGGGGTCAGGGAGATTGGGGGGGGGGGGGAAGGAGGATGGGAAGGAATGAGGGGTGGAGAGGGCATGAAGAATAGCGTAAAATTAACAAGACGAATTGGCAGAATTGGAGATGAGATTGGAGTAATATGACTGCTTGGCTGAGTGCAGGAGAGAGCGATAGTGACAGAAACATATCCCATGCATATCCCATGTTACCTAACTGATTCATTAACCCTTGCAATACCCTGGAGGTGAAGTGACTTCCCTGATCTGAATCCACCTTTCTATGATTCAGTTTCAGGGAATCACTTGTTCCAGTAACACTTTAGAAACTCCCCCCCTGCTGTGGCTGTGGCCATGCGGTATGCCTCCACCCATCCTGTTAAATGATCTACAATTACCAGAATGTATTTCAGCCTCCCGACCCTCGGGAGCTCCGTAAAATCAAACTGCACACTCTGAAAAGGTCTTAAGCTAGGTTTTCGTCCTCCCAGGACTTGTTTTCTCAAAACCTTTTGGTTTATTCTCTTAAACACCATACATCCCTCGCATTTTTGCTTGGCCACAGTATAGATCCTCACACACCCATGCTGCCTCAGAATCAAATCACACATTGCTTGCACCCCCCAATGGCTGCTCTGATGCAAAAGGCTCATAATTTCTCTCACAATATGTTTGTTTACCATTTCCCTCCCATCCAGCAAAAGCCACCTTCCTTCCTCAATTTTTATTGCTCCCAATTCCCTTAGGGCTTGTTCTTCTTTCCCCGAGAACTTTGGGATTGACACTTTGGGATGAATGGACGGGATTAATGTATGTAGTATTATAATGAGCTTTGAGCTTTAAGCAGCCTCTTGCTGCTTCATCTGCTAGCAGATTTCTCCAACCCCCCCCCCCCACCCCTCCCCTTCTCTTCTGTCTTCCAGATCAACTTATTAGGTTCTTTTTTATTTTTTTAGTAGTTTTAAATATAAACCCTTGGTCTTCTGTGCCTTGACTTCCTCTCCTCTCATGCTCTCCTGGATCCCTTACAGTCTAGCTTTCATCCTTTACACTCTACTGAAATGGCTCTTGTCAAAGTCTCCAGTGACTTGTTCCTGGCTAAATCCAAGGGCCTGTACTCTGTCTTCATCCTTCTTGACCTCTCTGCTGCTTTCGACACCGTTGACCACAACCTTCTCCTCGACACCCTGTCCTCGCTTGGCTTTAAGGGCTCTGTACTATCCTGGTTCTCCTCCTATCTCTCCCATCGCTCCTTCAGTGTGTGTTCCAGTGGCTGCTCCTCCTCCGCTACCCCGCTCCCAGTTGGTGTACCCCAGGGATCTGTCTTGGGTCCACTCCTTTTCTCTCTATACCCAGTCCCTTGGTGCGCTTATTTCTGCCTATGGCTTCCAGTACATCTGTATGCTGATGACTCCCAGATCTACCTCTCTACACCCGAACTCTCCCCAGCAATCCAGACCCGGATCTCTGCTTGCCTTTCTGACATTGCTGCCTGGATGTCTCACCGCCGCTTGAAATTGAACATGGCCAAGACTGAACTTATCTTTCCCCCTAAAACCTCCTCTCCTCTTCCTCCTTTCTCAGTCTCTGTGGATAACTCTCTACTCCTTCCTGTTTCCTCGGCCCGCAATCTGGGGGTTGTCTTATACTCCTCCCTCTCTTTCTCCACACACAGCCATCTCGTTGCTAAGATCTGCCGTTTCTTTCTCTATAACATTAGCAAAATCCACCCCTTCCTTTCCGAACACACTACTAAAACGCTTATCCACTCCTTACTCACCTCCCATCTTGACTACTGTAACCTACTCCTTGCTGGTCTCCCTTTGAATCATCTTGCTCTCCTTCAATCTGTTCAACACTCTGCTGTGTGGCTAATCTTCCGCCCTCCTCATCATGCCCATATTACTCCTCTTCTCAAGTCACTTCATTGGCTCCCTATCCCTCTCCGCATCCAATTCAAACTTCTCCTGCTGACCTATAAATGCATTCACTCCGCGGCTCCTCAGTACCTTTCATCTCTCATCTCCCCTTATAACCCCACTCAGAAACTCCACTCCTCTGGCAAACTGCTTCTATCTATGCCCCGCTCTCTTACTGCTAACTCCAGACTTCGCTCCTTTCACCTTGCTGCACTTTATGCCTGGAACAAACTACCTGTGTCTGTACGCCAGGCACCTTCTCTAACCCTCTTCAAGTCCAGGTTGAAAGCTCACCTCTCTGTTGCTGCTTTCGGATCTTGACTCACCTAATCTCCTTTTCTCTCCCTTGCTCTACCCTTGCCTACACCCCCGTGTATCGTGTGTTTTGTCTTGACTAGATTGTAAGTTCTGATGAGCAGGGATTGTCTCTTATATGTCTGTGCTGTACAGCGCTGGCGTACGACTGGTAGCGCTATATAAATGCTGAGTAGTAGTAGTATCCTCAGCCGGCAGTATCCAGTCAGTCCCAGGAACCTTCTGAGTTCCTTCTTGTGTTTTCTTTTTTTTTTTGGTAAGGGTAATTCTCCTATGCCCCGTATCCATTCGGGGTTCAATTTTCTCTTCCCCTCACTGATTAAATGCCCCAGGTATTGGACCTCCCTCTGAATGCATTGTAACTTACTTTTGGACACCCTCACACCTTGTCCCCCTAGGACATTTAATAATCCATTAGTGGCTGCTGATACTATTTCCCCCCCCCCCCCCCCCCCCGGAGACCAATAGGTTGTCCACATATTACAAAGGTTTTACTTCCTCTGGTATTACAAAGGCCTCCAGGACCTGCTGCAATACCTGGGTAAACAAATTTGGGGACTCAGTATATCCCTGGGGGAGTACTGTCCACCTGTATTGCTGTTTCCTCCCCCTGTATGGGTCTACCCACTCGAAAGCAAACAAATCCCTGCTTCCTACTGCTAGGGAGCAAGCCCAAAACGCATCCTTCAAATCTACTACACTGAACCACTTGTGGTCATGTGGAATTTTGCTCAACAATGTATAGGGGTTCGGGACCACAGGGTGCCGGGTCTGGACAATCTTATTCAAATTCCTTAAATACTGCACCAGCCGGCACACTCCATCCGGCTTTCTTACAGGCAGGATAGGGGTGTTATATGGAGACATACAGGGCTCTAGTAATCCGCCTCTCACTAGGCCCGCTTATCACAGGGGTCAGTCCCCTCCATCCCTCCAAAGGGATGGGGTATTGTCTTTGTTTCACTACCTCCCCCTCCTTTTCCTCAAGATTATCTTTAAAGGGAGTATTTGGAGCCCACCTCTATTCCTCCTCGAAACTCATCAGGGGGACTCTTCTCTTCCTCATTTCTTAATTTAGGGCCCTCTTGTTTAAAATGTCCTAACTCTCCACAGTGGAAACATCCAGCCGGGGACCCTCCCTCCCACTGAGGACTCTGTTCCTGGCCAAAACCTCTACCTCTACTCATGCCTTGACCCCTTCCCCTCTGCCATGTTTTACCACTCTTCCCTTGGTCCAGGCCTCCTTTCTTTAACACCTCCTGGACTATGGTAACCATGATCCGGGCTTTTTGTTTCTGCCTTTCATATTTCTTTCTTTTTATTTTTATGTCGGGGTTTGTTTCTTTGACCTGATGATGTCTGATTCTCGTCGGCCGACTCCCATGCCAACTCACTTAGATTGCCCTCTTTTTCCTCTCCCTATGGGCCTTTCCCTTGTCCTTTTATTTAGACCTGGTGATCACCCTGTTCCTGGTCGCTTACTCTTAAGGCCGCTCCCCTTACCCCAGGCTCTGGTGTATTTGACGGGGCAAGAAGGGCTGTCGGGTAAGGAGGTGGCAGGTATTCTAAGGGGTCCCATCTCTTCCTCCTATCTCCCACCCCTCTCCCTTGATTCCTCCCCTCAGAGGAAACATGCATTCTGAACTACTCCCAACCCAACATGGGAGGCATACTGGACTTCCTCTTTCTCCACTTCAGACTTGCTATTCACATAAATGTTTAATGCCTGACAAATCCAGTCCTCCTTAGCCCCATACTTGGGCTAAAAGACAACAGGAGGACAGATACTTTCCTTTGTTCAAAGGAAACAACAGTATTTTATCATCTTCTTCTTATCCTTAGTGGTCTTATTGTCTTTCCAATGTTTTAGCATCTTTCCCAAGGGACTATCTGGGGGAATGTTGGAAAAACTACATTTCTTATCCTCCTCCCCTTTCCTTTACTACTGCCTAGGCTTACTCCCATTCTATCTATTTATTATTCCACTGAGACTTATTACACTTACTCGGCCCCTTCGCTATGTCCGTCTCCGGCTGTCCCCCTCGCAGGAGTACAGAACTGTGGATAAGGACTCCACACTCACTTCGTACACAACTGTACTTCTCACTCACATCCAATCAATCTCAGTACCCGATAGAATGGCCCAACCACCAAGGTAAGTATAAAGGTCGCACTTTTTCTTACCTTGGTGCACGGTCTGTGCACGGAATTGCTTGGTTGCTGCAGTGCCTGCTTTTACCTTCACACTTGTACAGGGCCTGGTTCACAATACCTTTTTTTACTTTTTCAGCTCCGGGATCATTACCAGCTAGCAGGGAAGTCTATCAGAAGGGAGGGAGGCGAGACCGTTGAACTCAACAGGACACGTCTTCCCACCACTACCCAGCAGAAGTCCCCCTAATGTGGTGGGATCCCGGACGAGCCCCCAGCTTTTAGAAACACCTTTACCTGTATCCAATCACCCTAGGGCAAATTATGCCAATGAGACTCATAGAGGAATATTGTGAAACAGTTCAGAGCTCTTTTATTCATCTTTGTCAAAGATGGGTGACAAGCCCAAAGCAAGCACACGCCTCTTTGGGTTCACCTTGCTTTTATCCCTTCTTCCATGACCCTACTCCTTTCCTCTTTCTTCACCTGGTCTCTCCTTATTTGGGTTACTTTTCTCTTCTTTGGAACTGTAAGTCAGGCCCCTTTTTGAGGGTTGCCTAAGTATAGAGAAAGAGGAAATAGTGGAAGGCTCTTACTATTTTTCTTTGAACTAATTATTTCTCTTTAAAATACTTCTTTAATATATGTATTTTAAAATTACCTACATAGTTACCTATCTTGGCTACTTTTGCTTGTTCTTTATTTTTATTCTTTAATGTCTTTCTATCCTTATGTACTGCCAGCTTTGCAGAGGTGGGGTGGATCAGGAAGGGGAGAAGGGATTTTTGGGGAACATTTTTTCAGAAATTGGGTGGGAACTTGAAGCCTTGCACAGCAAGTGTTTGTAACGTGTCTTTCTGCCTTTAAGCCTGCATACACTTGGGGATGGCGATCACTAAACTAATATAGCAACAAGTTTAAGAAAAAGAAAGGCATAGGAATAGTTTGTACAGCATCAAGTTTCTGTTAGTTTTTAAGATGAAGGATTAGCTCAGCCTGCTATAGCTGAGAGGAGAGAGGAAGAAATTAGGGAAGTGGTCAAGTGACTTCAGCTGCGTAACTCTAGTACCTTTCTTGCCTAGGAGCTTTCTACTTCTAATTCTTTAGAACTAACATCAGCCACCTTGTATTTTCTATTCTATAGGCAGAAAGAAATAACATGCAGGGGAGGGGGAGAGGAGCAAAGAAGGAGGGGGGGGAAGGGGGGAAAAAACATCAAGTATGAAATGAGGAAGCTGGTAAAAGACTGATAAGCTAGCATCACTTTCTACAGGCTCCTTCTATACCTGATTAACTCTTTAGTTGAACATTTTTGTAAAAACAACATTTTCATTTTTCCATCACTAGCTTTAGATCACAAAGGCCCACACTGGGATTTGAACTCTGGCCATCCTATGCTTAAGACACTAATCTAACCATTATTCTAGTAGACAGTTTGGTTCTGAAATGCTATCCTGGGGCCATCTTTATAGACGTCCATATCAGGCATGTCTGCGTTCTGAAATCATGGCTGAACTTGCTCATGCCTGCTTTTTTTTCAGATGTTCTGGCCTTCATGTTTCAGATTGCACTTGAAAGTCTCTGTGAAATGTGCCTCAATATCCAAACTTTAAGAAAAAAATAAGGTAGAAGTAAAAAACTTCCAAAATTTTAGTATTTCTTCCAAAAAATACAGTTTTATTCAAGCTTCTGAAAGCATCCAAAATATAAAAGAAAAAGTAGTTTTCAACCTGCAAAAATATGCATTTAACCGAACCTTTGCCTCTAAGGAGGATTATAAGTGGATTATTCTAGATGTTTTTACATATATACTTGATATTACAACAAAAAAATTATACACTAAACAGAATTCCATCACATTTTTGAGAGCATGGTTAACTTTGTCAAGCCCAAAGATTTAAAAAGTATAAAAGTTAATATACTACTAATTAAAATTAATAAAGATCTGTCATCTTACCATTAACCATAAATAAGATTGCATATTTGTTCCGAGACCCATTGATCTTATATAAATGTAAAATAAGTGCAAACCTTAAAGCAGGGCCGTACCGAGACTGAAATGCGCCCTGTGGGACTTGCACATCGGGCACGCGCCCCCCCTCCCGCACTTCCATTTAGACACTTTATGGGGGTTGCGGAAAGGGGGGCACGCGCCCGATCTGCAAGTCACCAGCACGCTAAGCAGGTCTGGTCCCTCCCGGAAAGACCAGACCTGCTTAGTGTGCCGGCGCGAAGACTTAAGGGGAGCATTTCGTCTCTCTTCTGCTGCCTGCCACCGAAAAAGTGGCAGCGGCAGGCAATGTTAGAGAGCTAAAATGCGCCCTTTAAGTCTTTGCGCCCTGTGTGGCCACACCACTCGCACAGGGCTCAGTATGGTCCTGCCTTAAAGAAAAAGGCAGAAGTGCCATGCAGAAAGGCACCTCTGGTAACTTGTATCTTGCTGACATCTAATGAGACGTTAGTTTTCTTGACCAGAGGGCAGACATTGGTTATGGTCTTCATTGTCTTCAGACAGATCTTTAGCCCACGCCAGCTGCACAGAACCACCGAGAGCTCTGCTGGTGTACCACAGTTCAAAAAATGCTGGTTTAAGACAGCTTTTTCATGAAGTGCAACTTGAGATAGGCAATGGTGAGGAAAATAAGAGTCAGACAGCCGAGGGCCACATGATTCTGCCACAGACCCCAAGTAGTTGCAGAAATGCCTTGTCCTGCCAAATATTCCTCACCAGTACATCTGAAAATAGAAACACAAGTTTAAAAGAGGGAATTTAGCTTAAATTGCCGTGTGTTATTACTATTGTACATCACTTTGAGATTGTAGAAAGTGATTAATAAAATGAAAATAAACTGGCATGGTCCATAATTTACCTTTTTTATTGAATTACAAGATAAAAATGACAAAATAAAATAATTAAACAAGACATCAGCATTAGAAATACAATCTGCACATAAGATATGCAAAGAAACACCCCAAGCTCAAAAGCAAGGGGTCCACTAATTCAAACAAAACTAAGGGGCATATTTACTAAAGATTAACTTGTGTTAATTGCCACTGTGTCCATGGAAATAAAAGAGCTCTGAGCACTTAATGCAGGTTAACTTCATTAATATGCGCATTAGATCCTGTAGTAAACATGCAACTAAATATTATTAAAGGGACTCTGCCTGCACTAATGTGTGTGCTGTCAAGTCAGTGATCCAGCAGCCCCTGGGCTTTCTTGGCAAGGTGTGACTGGAAATAGATGGCCGGGCCTTTCTTCTGAGGCAATAGAGGGTAAAGCACAGTTACTTACCTGTAACAGGTGATCTCTGGGAACAGCAGGAATTAGTCATCACATAAGGGTACGTCGGTACCGACGGAGCCTGCGCGGGAAAGCTCCCCAGCTTTTCAAATGAAAAGCTTTTGGGGCCTCCCACTGCACATGCGCGCTGCCTTCCCGCCTTCCTGACCAGCTCTCCTCAGTTCGAGTTTAAAGCTGAGACAATAGAGAGAGAGGACAGGAAGATAGAGGAATAGAGAGACAACTCCTAGGGGAGGTGGGTGTAATCTTCTGAATATGTAATCTCTGGTCTAGTCTCCGCTTGGTCCTGGGTTCATTTCACTTCACAGACGCAGGAGGGTATTGTAATAAGACAAGCAAACAGGTGTGGCTTGGAGAAAGGTTTTTATGTACAAATAGGCTTAATCCATAGGTATTGAACAGAGGTATATAGTGATTGTTACAGAGCTGTTTCAGTGTGTATCAATGAATCTGTGTGTGCAGGTGTGCATGTGTGAAGTGTGAGAGAGATAGAGGCCAGAACCTGTGGGTCAGAGCCGCATGGTAGGCCAGAACATGTGGGTAGAGAGAGAGAGAGAGAGAGAGAGAGAGAGGGGGAGGGGTGAAGGGAGTTGAGTATCAGAGCCTCATGGTAGTGTCCAAACCTGTCCGATGAAGGAGAGAGAGAGAGAGAGACAGGAAGTGTGTCTGTCCTTTATAGTGCCTCTCCAGCAGTTCCCCTTGAGGTCTGCTATTGTCTTTGGCCACTCCCTTTAAGGTCTACCCATCTTGATTTAGCAAGGAGGGGCTGCAGCCAGGTCCTAGAGACTGACGTCACCCAGGGGTCAGAGTTTAGACTGAATTAAACAGAGTCCATAGCTGCATGAAATGTATGCTGACATCTCCCACACCTTTTTTATTTTTATTTATTATTTGTGCCTGGAATTGGTGGAAGCAAACCTGTGGTACCTGTCCCAGCTGCCATTACCTGATAGTAGGCAGCTCATCGAATACCTCCTGTATTAAATACCTTGCTATGTCTAGCAGGTCCCCTGTCCTGCACAGTACTGTCTCTAGTACTGTCTCTAGTGTTCTAGAGATAAACAAGTCTCCTTATGAGTCCAAACCTCGTGTCTTAGGTTGAGCAGCCACTACTGGGGGGGGAACCCAATATGCCACTTACATACCCGTCTTAGAGAGAGTGAACAGTGCATAAGGTCTGCAGGAATTTTTAAGGAGGCTAAAACCAAACGGTACCAGGATGCTATGAGTGAGGATAGGAAGCAATACTAGACTGCAGCTGACTCTGGTATTCAGTGTAATAGGAAATACCGAATTAGCCAAATTAGCAGGCCAAGTTAGCCTGGATGTAGGGGTGGATGCTGGAGAGGTTCAGTGTAACTACCTTAAAATGTTGTTGTTCTGTATGACATGCGCTGCAAGGAAATGTACATTTTTTTCATCTTACAGCACAGGAAAATTACGATAATGCATAGCAATATTTGTACAGCAGTTAAAATAATAATAGGGTGAATAAGAACATTAAAGACATGATCAGCAGTAGGTGAGTAACCAAATAACAATTCCCACACAGACACATGAGCATCTTGTAGCAAGTGTCCAACAATTTGTTGAATGTGTCCATTCTCATAAGCGATGGTGTGATTCACTTCAGTGGATGTTGTTTTAAGGTGATCAATATAGGCATGGAGTTCTGTAAAGTTGAGCAGTTTATGTAGTGTCTCTTCTCCCATGCCAAGTGGTAATGGATGCACAGCATATGAGATAAAGTCTGGAATGTCCATAGAGTCATTGGTAACCAGCGGTGTGGAATAAGTTGTCCCATTAATGGTGATGGAGACCAGTGGTGTATGACTGCACCAGGTATTGTTTAGTAAATAGTTTGAACTGTACAACAAAGTGTTCTTGGGAAGGCGAATGTCATGCATTCTGGGAGCAATCAAAAAAGAAACATTCTGGGGAAAGAACAGATGAAAACAAAAGTGTCCAGCTCCAAGGTAATACAAACTGTGTGAGGTAGTCAGGGAATATGAGAGCTTAACAGTCAGGGAGCAAGAGGAAGAATTGTTCCAGCAGGAGGTGTCAGCCTCTTTGAACTGGTGAGGTTGACACTTGAACTGAAATGTAGTCTGCTCGCACAAACTGGGGTCCATCGGCTTGAATGAAGTCCAGGTGTTGTCCAGTGGCTGTACCCATGTGAGATGGTCCACAGGATACATAAGCATATTATCAAACTGCACCCCAATATTAACAACAGGATAACTGTGTGTTGTCCTGACCATGGGATCAAAGTACAGATAGAGCAGCCTTGTGGTGAACAAATGGGAACACTAACTGTCCACCAATCAAGGTGAGCTATAGCAAATTCTGGTATTTTGGTACTAGCCATATGAGTGAGAGATGGTGGCCAGTGTCCTAACTTAGCAGTGATCAGAATTTCCTTTAGTATAGTAATAAGCTCGATCTGTACTTGATCACAGGCAAGAGCCCAGGAAATATTCTTTCCCAATCTATATTCTGCATGTGCTAAGGTAACAATTTTCTGTTCTATAATGGGAGATATAAGAGCAAAGGTATCTACAACTACATTGGACAGTTTAGAGGAAGCTTCATTAATAATATGTTGTGAGGTAAAACCATCAGCAGCATGCTGAGCAGTGGATCCCATTTTATTACGGAGCATTAAGGGCACCTAGTGCAGTCCCTGTGCCACCTAAAATTGTATCAATTAATTCACGCTTGTGTCGAAATTGCTTAGCTCTGGGTGTTAACTGACTGCATATCAAACCAAGTATTAAGCATTTGTATGTGGTTGGCAACAAACTGAGAGCAATTTGGATATTTGTGAGTAACTAGAAACAATTTGGGAAATAGATGCCAAGTTACATCCAAAAGGAATGAAGTCTCAGTGATGTGCTGTTGATCACTCAAAACCCATGTATAAGTTATTTTCCAGGTACCTCTGTCCTAACAGGAAATATTGTACAAAATCAAAGCAGGAGGACCTAGAAAGTAACGTTCTGGGCGTGCCCTCAATTCTTGTGTCCTTTCTAGAGAAGTGGAAACTGGTGGCTCCCACTGTACTTGAGTGATGTTTAATGAATAGAACACTGGCTTGTCCTGTACCGAACAGAAACTCAGGATGACCAGATCCTTTCCTTCCGGGAACGGTGGGGGTATTTCTTGATAACGATATACCCCACTTGTGGAGTTAGCCCAGCCAATCGTGCATATTCGGATGATAGTTCCTGTAATGAGACTTGAATAGGAGAGAGCAGATACAAGAACAACAGCAAACCGAGACATACTAATTTTAGCAAACTTGTTTCACTCTACTAGGGAGTAAACTAATGCTCCCCACTTATACTATGTAACACCATAACAAAAAAAAATTTACTACTTATTTACATAACTAACTATTTATTTACATAACTATTAAACACATGTCAACTATACAGCAGGAGTAAATAGTTACCGTCCTCAAGCGATTTCTGTTCAGAAAGCAGCTGTCCGTGCTGTCTTCATAAAGCAGCTGTCCGTGCTGTCTTCAGGTGGTATCTGAAAACAAAGACTGATAAAACACATATTACCCATATGGTTTTAACTGGGTGATGTGTTTCCAGTACTGCTGGTTGTCAGGCATTAGGATCTGGTATAGGCTTGGGCCTAAGGTATCAGTAACTAAGTATGGTCCCTCCCACTGTGCAGTTACAAAGGGGAGGTTTGGTCTAGGTCTCATCTCTGCAAGACACTAGTGACAGGGCTTCCTTCATGTATTCATGAAATATTGAGGGGGAATCCTTATATCCCTGTGGAAGCACAGTCCATGCATATTGTTTATTCAGCCACTGAAAGGCTGTTTTGTACTGGCACTCAAGGGCCAGGGGCAGACTCCAAAACCCATTGGATATGTCTAAAACAGAGAAAATTGTACATTTGGGATTCAGTTTAGAGATCATTTCAGGGTATGAGGCTACCACAGGCACTACAGATTTTGAAACTTGATTCAGGGCACGGAAGTCCATAGTGAGCCTGAAGGAACCCCTGGTTTAACTATCGGCCAGGCTGGTGAATTGCATGTGGAAGAAATAGGTCTAATCAGACCCCTCTCCTCCAGTATCTTCACAATTTTAGTCACTGGTTCTATAGCCTGATGAGGTACTGGGTATTGCTTCTGTGGTGGAGGATCCTCACCTTCCAACAGTATTTCTGTGTGCATTTTCCCACAATCTAACTTGTCTTGAGCCCAGACTGGAATATCAGCCACTTCTGAGGGAATTATACACAGATCATACTGTTGAGCTGCCTTAGTGCACTGAGTTGCTAACTGCATGGGAATGACTTCATGCACTAAAGTTTTAGAAGCACTTGAAGTTCCTGAATACTGCCACAATTTAAGATTAGCCATATCCACCACCAAATTTAACTGGTTGGGAACATCAGTTCCAATTATTTCTTTTGGTGTGTTCACTATAGTGGAGGCAGTGGTTTCTAACATTTCCTTATTTTGTTCACTGTGCACAGGGATACCCCATTTAACTGGGATAGCCACACATTTGGAAGCTGTGTCATTAATTCCTTGAATTTCATAAATTTCCATATTTTTCTGATCTGCAGTTGGAGAAGCTCTGTTAGTAAAACTAATTCCGGCCCCTGTGTCAATCAAAGCTAATTTATCCTGACCCCCTACTCTACTGATAACATTGGGGCGTGCACAAGAGTCCAGTATCAAGGGTGTTACAAGCCTTAAATTGTGTCCTGGGCCTGTGTCCATTTCATCATCCAGAGGCTCTGGAATTGAGTCCTCTGCTGAGATAAAGGAGGCAGGCTGGGCTATGAAGGCTTGATACATTTTGATATCTGAACTCAAGAGGTCAGGACATCCCTATGCAGTAGCCTTGTGTTTGTCCTGAGCTGCTTGTAAATCCTGTTTTAATTTATCTATTTCTATCTGCAGTATATGTTTATCTTGTTCCCATTTAGTTTTTTCCTTTTCTAGCCCATCTCTCTGTGCTTTGAGCTCTTGAAAGGGGATGTAACCTGAGGAGTTTCTAAAAGTACCTTTGCCATGTGCTCTCCAAGGTGTGTGTCCTCTGTCTGTGTTTCTTGTGTACTGGGAGGGTCCCTCTGCTTGCCACTTAGGTGTGTGTCCTCTGTCTGTGTTTCTTATGTACTGAGAGGATTCATTGGCCTGCCACTTCCGAGCTTCTGATACTGTAATGACCTGTGAGGGCTGGGTCTTCCAAACAGACCCAATTCTGAGCATTAAAGTATCAAAAGGGGTTGCTTCAGGGTCTTCAGAAAATAACAGAAGGTGTTTTGTAATTTCAGGGGATAGCAATTCTAATAAAAATTCCTTATGCATGCTCTCCCCATAATCTTCTGCTTTGGGCCAGGACTCCTGCTCATTAAGAACTGCTTTTAAAATCCAGGCTCTATATGCAAACTGTTCCAGTGTATCATCTGGTAAAGGTGAAATAATTTTAAATACTTGCATTGGGGAACAGTGAAATAGTTTCTCAGTACCCCTTTTAACCAACTGGTATGGGTGAGTGAGAGAGCCAACCCTGTAATAGTGTGGCCCTAGAGCCAGATGCATAAGTCTATCAAAGTCTGATTGTTTTCTTCTGTATTTCCCTAGACCCCAGTGAATCAGAATATCAATCGCCCATTTAACCCACTGATTTACATTGAGAGGCATAGTACCAATTTTCTCAACTATTTTTTCAATATCTCTATCTTTTAAATTTTCCTGGAACATTAATTTAACTGGTGCTTTGAGTTCTGTACTGGCTGCCATGTCTAAGTCATCTGAATTATTCTCCTGACAGAGATTGCTGGGTTCTGGCTGAGATAAACTATCAGAATTTTGTTGCTCTAATTCAGCTGTATTCTTTCCATTCCTAAGTTCAACTATGCATACTTTAGTATTCTTTTGTTGCTAATAAGGTGTGTCATAGGCATAGGGAATGGGTGTATCTTTGTTCTTTTGTTTCTCACTAGCTGGTATGCATGGCTGATAGGGTGTGTCATAGGCATAGGGGGCTGAGGGAGGGGTGGGTGTTGGCTTTCTTGCAGAGGCCAATTGATCTTTAACGTGCCTCAATTCAAGTTTAAGTGCTTCTAATTGTTCACTAACAGTTATAAAAGAATATGTGGCTTGTATCACTTGACTTCTCTGAATAGAAATACAACTTTGTGCCTCCTCCAGTTCTTTGATCAATTGGCTACACTGAGAAGTCAGTTCAGAGTTTTCTTTTTTCATGCTAATTAGTCCCCTGCACATGCCCTGGATGAAGAGGCATTTTCTTTTATTTGTTTTCTTTTTGAATTCATGATCATGGCTTAACATTCGTTTTTGAATATTATACCATGAGTCAGGGAATTCCCCTTCATATGGACCTCCTTTTCTCTTACAATATGAAATTAGAATTTCTGTAAGTTCTTTAAAATCAAATGCTGCCATATTTGATACTGCAGAAAGGCTGTAGTTGGACTATCTCAACTGTGTAACCTTAGAAGGAGGAATGCTAACTTAAAAGGTATTTCACACCTATTTAACTGGGTGGAGTAGATTAACAGAATTGTATCAGTTGCAGCCAGCTGTAAGCCTGCTCTCAGTAAGAAAGTTACTGACAGGAGACAGAGAAATAAAAGTAAAAAAGGGACAGGAGATTAACAGAATAGTCAGATATTCCTGCTCACACCAAGATATATACTGACAGGAGAGAGAAATAAAAGTCAAACAGACAAGAGGTAAATTAATGTTACCAGGAAAGATGTATATTGTACTCTATGAGGAATATTTAACTGTGTAACTCTGTATTTTCTTAGCAGTTCAAATACTATATAAAATCTGTAGCAAGCTTATACATAAAAATAAGACAATTGCAAGCCACTCTGTGTAATGTCCTTAAAATTCTAGATTCTTACAGAGCCTTTTGACACTAAAAGTCTCACCTTGTCTAACCCACAAAACAAAATTGTAAATGGTCACAAGGGCTATTGATTTTCCTGTCTCACTCTGTCTGAAATCTACTTAATGTATTATACAAAATTATTACTTACCCAACTGGAGGTCTGCTGTGAAATCCGAGAGACGAGCCCCCAATATGTAATCTTCTGAATATGTAATCTCTGGTCTAGTCTCCGCTTGGTCCTGGGTTCATTTCACTTCACAGACGCAGGAGGGTATTGTAATAAGACAAGCAAACAGGTGTGGCTTGGAGAAAGGTTTTTATGTACAAATAGGCTTAATCCATAGGTATTGAACAGAGGTATATAGTGATTGTTACAGAGCTGTTTCAGTGTGTATCAATGAATCTGTGTGTGCAGGTGTGCATGTGTGAAGTGTGAGAGAGATAGAGGCCAGAACCTGTGGGTCAGAGCCGCATGGTAGGCCAGAACATGTGGGTAGAGAGAGAGAGAGAGAGAGAGGGGGAGGGGTGAAGGGAGTTGAGTATCAGAGCCTCATGGTAGTGTCCAAACCTGTCCGATGAAGGAGAGAGAGAGAGAGACAGGAAGTGTGTCTGTCCTTTATAGTGCCTCTCCAGCAGTTCCCCTTGAGGTCTGCTATTGTCTTTGGCCACTCCCTTTAAGGTCTACCCATCTTGATTTAGCAAGGAGGGGCTGCAGCCAGGTCCTAGAGACTGACGTCACCCAGGGGTCAGAGTTTAGACTGAATTAAACAGAGTCCATAGCTGCATGAAATGTATGCTGACAGTGGGTGGGTTGTGATGACTAATTCCTGCTGTTCCCAGAGATCACCTGTTACAGGTAAGTAACTGTGCTATCTCTAGGAACAAGCAGGAATAAGTCATCACATATGGGGACTCCCTAGCTGAGATGCCTGGGAGATCCCCCTCCAAGGGCAACCATCTTCGGATGGATCTCAGGCATCCATTCTGGGAAGGTGGGCAGGAGTTGTTTAAGTATGGAACAGGTGTTTGAGGACAGCCTGACCAAACAAGGCATCCCGGCGGGAGTCCTTGTCCAAGCAGTAATGGGCTGTGAAGGTATGCACCGAGGCCCAAGTGGCTGCTCGACAGATCTGATCTATGGATACAGAGTGGAGATGAGCCATAGAAGTGGCCATGGCTCTCACATTGTGAGCTGTGACATGGCCTTCCAGAGAAATGTTCTTACTCTGGTAAGCAAAGGAAATACACTGAGCAATCCAGTTGGAAAGTGTGCGTTTGGTGACTGGAAGTCCCAAATGAGAAGGATCAAAAGCCACGAAAAGCTGAGAAGACTTTCGATGTGGCTGAGTTCTATTGAGGTAAAAGGCGAGAGCTCTTTTACAGTCAAGAGTATGAAGGTTCCTCTCTGCACTGGATGCATGAGGAGCCGGAAAAAAGACAGGTAGATATACCTCTTGATTAAGATGAAAAGGCGAGACCACTTTAGGCATAAAGTGGGGATTCGTCCTAAGGACCACCTTATCATGATGAAATCTGGTATAAGGTGGATTTGCCACCAAAGCTTGCAGTTCACTGATGCGGCGAGCCGAAGTGACTGCAATAAGGAAAAGGACCTTCCAAGAAAGAAATTTCAGGGAGGTAGATACCAACGGTTCAAAAGGTGGCTTCATAAGTTGACCCAGAACTAAATTCAAGTCCCATGCTACCGGAGGAGGCCGGATGGGAGGCTTAGTGAGGGTTAGGCCTCTCATGAATCTTGCAATAAGAGGATGAGAGGAAACAGATTGTCCATTTATAGGTTTTAAGGATGCTGTAATAGCACTTAAATGGACTCGTACTGAATTCGTCTTGAGGCCTGCATTGGAAAGATGCAGGAGATAGTCTAGTAGAGAATTCAAAGGAAGTGCCAGAGGGTCAAGACCCTGTTGAGCACACCAAATGGAAAAACGTTTCCATTTGAAAGCATAGGAACGCCTGGTAGAGGGTTTCCTAGAGGCATAAAGGATATCTTTCACTGGTTGAGAAAGATTAAACTCTTGAAGGCTTAAGCCTTCAGTAACCAAGCTCGGAGATGTAGGGACTTGGGGTTTGGATGCCACAAAGTCCCCTGCTCCTGAGACAGAAGGTCTGGTGCAGCTCCCAGGTCCAGGGAGGAGCCCTGGGAGAGCTGTAGAAGGAGAGGGAACCACACTTGGCGTGGCCAGCGTGGAGCAATGAGGATCATGGATCCGTGATCCCTCTGAAGTTTGAACAGAGTCTTGGGAATCAAAGGAATGGGTGGAAAAGCGTACAGGAATTCCGGACCCCAATGCAGGAGAAAGGCATCGTTGGCCTGAGCTCCCTGACACGGAGTCCTGGAACAGAACCGGGGAAGTTTGGCATTCCACGGACTTGCAAAGAGGTCTATGTCCGGGGTCCCCCATTCCTGAAAGATTCTGTGTATCTGGTCCATATGTAGGGACCATTCGTGTGGGAGCAGAACTCGACTGAGTCTGTCTGCCCGAGAGTTTTGAACTCCTGGAAGATATACTGCCTGAAGATGAATTTGGTGCTCTCTGGCGAAGGCCCATAATCTGAGAGCTTCATTGCAAAGTGACAGAGAGCCCGTCCCTCCTTGTTTGTTGACATAAAACATGGCCACCTGATTGTCTGTCTGAACTAGGACAGTCAGGTTGGCAAGGAGGGTATGGAAGACTGTGAGGGCAAGGAAGATTGCTCGCAGTTCCAGAAGGTTGATATGAAGGGTGGTCTCTTGGGGAGACCAGATTCCCTGAGTGGAGAGATGTTGAAGATGAGCTCCCCATCCTGTTTGGGAGGCATCTGTTGTGAGGGTTGCTTGGGGCAACGAAGGTTGGAAGGGGGTCCCCAACAACAGATTTTTGGAGGATGTCCACCACTGGAGAGACCAAAACAGACGTTTTGAGGTGAGTACCTGGTCGGACAGCAGTCCCGATGCTTGAGACCACTGGGTGGCCAATGTCCATTGAGCTGCTCTCATATGGAGACGAGCATAGGGCACCACATGAACCGTGGAGGCCATGTGGCCCAGAAGTTGCAGCATTTCTCTGGCTGACAAGTGACTTCTGGACTGAGCTTGGGAGGCCAAGTTTATTAGCCTTTGGCCTCGGACCAGAGGGAGGTAGGCCCTTGCAGTGGTGGAGTCCAATTGGGCCCCTATGAATTCCAGGGACTGAGTAGGGATGAGTTGGGACTTGGGAACGTTTACCACAAGTCCCAGATATTGAAGAATACGCCTTGTGCGGTCCAGAGAAATCTGGGCTTCTGATTGAGATGGAGCTCGGATGAGCCAGTCGTCCAGATATGGGAAGACAAAGATTCCCATGCCTCTGAGAAATGCGGCAACGACTGCCATGCATTTTGTGAATACTCTTGGAGCAGAGGCCAGACCGAAGGGTAGTACTCTGTACTGGAAATGTTTTCCCTGGAACAGAAATCTTAGATATTTTCTGTGGGATGGATGGATGAGTATATGAGTGTACGCATCCTTGAGATCTAGAGAACAAAGCCAATCCTGACTCTGAAGGTAGGGAAGGAGAAGGCCCAGAGAGAGCATTTTGAATTTCTCCTTGAATAGAAACCTGTTCAATTCTCTCAGATCTAGGATAGGTCTGAAGCCCCCTGTCTTCTTTGTTATGAGAAAGTAAGGGGAGTAGAAACCTAACCCCTGTTGTGGAGGAGGAACCTCCTCTATTGCCCCTTGGGCAAGAAGAGAAGAGACTTCCTGACCCAACAGGGTCAGAAGAGATGGGGGAGAACTGAATTGCCTCACCATGGTATGGGGAGGAAGGCTGGAGAAATGAAGTTTGTAGCCCTCTCGGATAATAGAGAGGGTCCATTGCTCTGATGTTATTTTCTCCCATCTGGGAGCAAAGTGAGCTAGCCTTCCAGGAATGGTGAGGGGCTCTGGTTGTGCTAGAGCCAGAAACAGCAAGTTCTCTAGAGGGAAGTCAAAACCCCTGAGGGGGTTGAGCCTGCTGGGATGTAGCAGACACTGCAGACTTTGACTTTACCTGCTTAGATTGTTGACGCTTAGCCGCAAGGCGAGGCTGAGCAGATTGCTGGCCAGTATTTGTGGGAAATCTGGTCTTTTTATAGTAAGGCCTTTTAAAAGGCTTCTTTTTGGTAGGGGTAGAAGTAGACTTGGAAAGTCTATCTAGAGTGGCATTTTCTGCATCCATTTGAGCAGCTTTAATCTGCCAGTCTTCCCCAAATAAGTTCTCACCGGTACAGGGCAGATTCCTGAGGCCTTCTACAACCCAGGGTTCTAGGTTAGAAGCCTGGAGCCAAGCGAGACGTCGGGCTGCAATAGCAATTCCCGAAGCTCTGCCTGCAACCTCGAAGGAATCAAAGGCTGCCCTGTTGGAGAACTTGGAGACCTCTGAAAGTTGTGTCACCATAGAAAAGAAGTCCGCCCTTTGATCATCAGGGATAAAGGGGGCAAAATTCTGTATTTTTAGGGCAAGTTGCCCAAGATACATGCCCATATAAAGGCTATAAGAGTTGATCCTGGCTATAAGCATACTAGCCTGGAACATCTTTCTTCCAAAAGAGTCTAGGTTCTTACATTCTCGCCCTGGAGGGGTAGAAGAATGCCTCTTAGGACTCTTTATTTTCTTCATAGCCGACTTCACCACAATGGAGTGGTGAGGCAGCTGAGTTTTCTGGAACCCAGGCGAAGGAGGGACCCGATACATGGTGTCCAACCTGCGGGAATGGGGAGACAGTGTTAAAGGAGTCTCCCACAAATCCATCAAGTGTTCTTGAAGGATTTCATGGACAGGCAGAGTGACTGCCTCTTTAGGAGCTTTTGAGTATCCTAAAATGTCCAATTTTTTTGATCTGGGTTCTCTTTCAGAAGATGTAGTAATAGAAAGTGCTTTAGCTACATCAACAATGAAATCCTGAAAGGATAAATCCTCTGGAGGAGACATCCTCCTCTTGGGAGAAGAGGGCTCCTCAGGAAGAGTAAGCTCAGCAGAGTCATCAGAGGAATTAAATTCATCAGAAGAATCTGAGTACTCTTTCTGTGCTTCCAATGTACGATACGCATACCGATCGGTATCGACATCGGGCGTATCGGGCATGGGATCGGTACCGGGCGAAAGCCGGAATCCGGCATGCGAAACCGATCGATGTTTAGAAGTCGATGGTCTCGGTTCCGGTGTAGATACCGGAACCGGGGTCGGTACCGATGAAATCGGTACCGAGGGCGTCGCAGCCTTAATGAAGGCCAGTACGGCCTGCTGCATGGTCTGGACAGTACTGCCCATAGACGCCACTACTGCCTGGATGTCGGTACCGGTATGGGCCGGTACCCCAGAGCAGTCCAACAGGTGATCTGTCGAGGCCGTGCCATCGATGTCAACCTGTGACCCCATGATTGCTTTGGAGGCCGGAACCTCCCGCCGGGGTTTTTTGGCCTGGGCAGAATCCTCGAACTCAGAACTGAGAGCCTCTCGATCTTTAGAAAGAGATTTGCTTTTAGAGGATTTGCCCACAGAAGTTTTGGTTACCTGAGATCCATCCGGAGAGGAAGACCTGGATGACTGTGATGCTTCTGAAGGAAACAGCACATGAATCTTGTTAGCCCGGTTCTGCAAACTGCGTTTAGACATCTGGGTGCAGGATGGGCAGTCCGGTATGGAGTGCTCAGGTCCCAAACATTTGAGACACCATTCATGGATGTCTGTGACAGAAATGACAGCACTGCATTTGGTACATTTTTTGAAACCAGGGACTGGCTTCTCCATGAGGAGAAAGTGCGTAGGCCTTAAGGCCTAACACCGGGTACCAAGCTGTGCTGAAGAAAAATAAAAAAGTCTTTTTTTTTTTTGATAAAGAAAGACCGGCGATACCGGTTTTGGTATGGGGAAGGCAGGTACGCGGTCTAAAGAAACAAACAAAAGTAACAAATTCTTCAGCGGTGACAGGAACACGACCTGCTGGCTCCGCGGAAAAAGAAGAACTGAGGAGAGCTGGTCAGGAAGGCGGGAAGGCAGCACGCATGTGCAGTGGGAGGCCCCAAAAGCTTTTCATTTGAAAAGCTGGGGAGCTTTCCCGCGCAGGCTCCGTCGGTACCGACGTACCCATATGTGATGACTTATTCCTGCTTGTTCCTAGAGATAGTGACTTGCCCAGGCCACTGCTCTAACCACTAGGTTACTCTTCCACTCTACTAATACAGACCCTAAAATTATATATATATATATATATCGTCTGAAAAAAATAATTATAGAATCTAATTTGTCATGATTCTCCCTCTGATTTTGAGATGACAAAAATTCAGAGAGCTAATCTGGCTCATTAAAAACAAGGTGTCTCTGTTGATAAAGCATTAGGTTTCAAAGCCAAAAATTTCTTTCATAATAATATAACATAGTAACATAATATATGACGGCAGAGAAAGACCAGTATGGTCCATCTAATCTGCCTAGCAAGGTGGCAAGAGTAGGTACACCTGCCGCTCCATGCAGGTTACCGTCCCCATGCCTTTGTTTACGAGTGTACCCACCACTCCATGTAGGGCACCCCTGTTTGTTGAGATATAAGAGATAGTTATGCTTATTTTGATTTTATCTTGTTGCTATAACGGGATCCACTGTGTCTGTCCCATGCCATTTTGAATTCTGTCACTGTATTTGCCCCCACCACTTCCATTGGGAGGGCATTCCAACAATTCTGTTTCCCAAGAAATATCAGGAAACATTCTGATGATGTGACCAAGGAACCTGTGCTCACACTTAGGGAAAAATGTTCTCGAAACCCATCTTCAAAACTAAAAATTAATAAAGTTCATTATCAAGCATTAGAAAGGAGGTGATAGTGCCTCTGTATAAGTCTTTGGTGCGACCTCATTTGGAGTATTGTGTGCGATTCTGGAGACCACACCTTCAAAAGGATGTGAACAGGATGGAGTCTGTGCAGAGGTTGGATACTAAAATGGTTAGTGATCTTCATTATAAAGCATATGAGGACAGACTTAAGGATCTTAATATGTACACCTTAGAGGAAAGGCGGGATAGAGGTGATATGATTGAGATGTTTAAATTCCTCTGTGGCATAAATGTTCAGGAGGAGAGCCTCTTTCAATTGAAAGCAAGTTCTGCTACGAGGGGACATGGGATGAGGGTGAAGGGGGATAGATTCAGAAGGCGTTGGTCCGTGGCGTCGGTTTCTGGAGGCTATATTGATGTCCTGCCTATTTATCTGGGTAATGTGCTGTTCCGTGTCTCTTTCCTCTTATCTGTTTGACTGTTTCTTTATTCTACTCTGTCCTATCTTATAATTGGCGTTCTTTTCTTTTTCACTAAATGATGTAGTATTGTAAACCGCTCTAATACCTTTTTGGTCTGAGCGGTATATCAAATTCAAAATAAACATAAACATCACACCTCACATTTGATCCCAGGGATTTTCAGTCCTGTTCCCCTTCTTGGCTTCACAAAAAAGACCTTGGGGGCACTCTTGGTTCCTTCATCTTTCCTACCTCAAATTTCTTACATTTCTGCATCCTTTAGTTACTTGCTCCACAACATTTGTCCATTATGTCTTTCAACATGTATATCCTTCAAGCTTTCATAATCTCACCTCACCTTTGTTACTACCATGATATCTCACTGCTTCCTCTTATCCTCCTCAGTGACTGCAAAACTCTGCTACACATCCTCCTTTCCCATTGCTTTGCTTTCTGAAAGCTTGTCCTCCTCTTGCCACCCTTTCTTAGCTAATCACTGCTACTTGTGCAGAACTATCCCCAATTCAAAATAGGCACCACACAAGGGCGAGGTCAAAGGGTCCTTTATTAACACAACCCCGGTCAAAGGATCCTTTGACCTTCTCGCTCTTGTGTGGTTCCTCAGCTGCAGCGAGAGAGGACGTGTGTTTTTTATAGACATAAAATAGGCTACAAAGGGGCATCTTCTTGTTTCTCAGTCTAGATGAACTTTTTATAAAATTACCCTCGTTGTTGATGCTGTGAAAGCATTACTGGCAGGGTGAGGAGTCTCTAGTTTAGGCTTGGGAAGCTCTGTACTAATTTGTTGAGCAGTCTCCTTTTGTTTGTTATATCTTGCATTCAAAGTGAGAGAGACATCTGAATGGCTAACTCTTTCTGAGATCTGTAATGGGAAATGAACACTTACATGGTAAATGGACTGTCTGTAGTGCAGGTTCCATTAGCAACTTCCGGTGTTGTCACATTGGGGCAAAAATTAAGACCAGTAAATTCATTAATCTGTAGCGCCTTAAAAAGAAAGTGAATGTTTTCAGTTAAGGTTCTGGGCATTTAAGAAAAGCCAGCAAGCTCTAACAACATACACTGTACTGCAGGATCTGCTAACATACAGTTATACCACATTAATGATTCATCTAGTGATTTTTTTGTAAGATTACTTTTTTTATTTTCTAAAGTGCTGGATCACCTTCTTTTGGTTCAAGGGATTTGTGAAATGTTTATATGACTTTTTATGATTCTTCTGTACTGCACTTCTGACACTAATGTGTTTTGCTGCTAAACTACAGCTCTCAGATAGTCTCATCAGCATTCATTATTGTTTTAGACCAGGCCCTGAGCCTTTAGCACAATGGTTCCCAACCTAGGGGGATTGGTGGATACCCTGAAATCCTGACTGGCCTGGGGGTAGCTGAGGACTGGGTTGGGAACCACTGCTTTAGCAGCTCGCTAAAAGGAAAATAATAGTGTAAAGAGTTCTAAGATCCATAGAAGAAATCTATGTGCTTACTAGGACTACACTAGCTGACTAGATTTAGGGAGAAAAGATTGAAGGAGGAAAAACTGCTTGAATGTCCACAAAGTATGAATGCAGAGTCCTTCTGTAAAAGATATATATATATATAAGGATATCTAGGAGAGCAAGTGTATTTGCAAGCTTGTACAATAATAGCAGCCATTTTGCAAATATACATGTTCAAAAAGTGTCGTCAACTCGGCAGCTTCATGTATAAATGCCAGCAAACATACCTATGAAGGGGCCATTTTGCATGCTTAGATGTATAAATGCCAGCAATTAACTAGGGAATCCAGACATTTTCTGCATTCATTGAATAAACCCCTGGCCAAAACAAGTATTTTTTAGGTGCATTTTGCTGATGCGATAGTGCTGTTAGTGACAGTCCAGCCCTGCGTCTATTTTGTTGTCTGCCTGTCTGCATAGGTTTGTCTGCACAGAAAGAGGAAGAGGCAGAAAGAGATACAGAAGGAAAAGTGCCTCCTGCCGGGAAACACTTCCCACTGGTGAAGACTACCTGAGGGTTAGAGAAGGGATGGAAGGGAGGAGGCTGGAGTACAAGGGATTGTCTGAGAGGGTGGGGTGGATGGAGGGGGCAGCAGAGCATCATGGCAAGAGAAGGAAGGGTGAGAGGTGAGGGGGTGGGGTAAGAGCAGGCAAAAAAGATGAGAAAGGGAAGAGGGTGGAATATAAGGTGGTGAGACGGAATAAGGAAGGGGGAGGGTTAAAGGCAAGAGAGGATGTGCAGGGAGATAAGGGGGAAATAGGAAAGGGCAAGGTGGGGCAGAGAAGTTAGGGAGCATGCTAAAAGGGGGAGGGGAAGGGGGAGAGAGGGTGTGGCAGGAAAAGGAGATAAGAGTGCAATGTGGCAGAAGAACAAGGTAAGAGATGGCAAAGAGTAGGGAAGGGGGACAGGCATTTTGTATAAGAGGATGGGATCCTACATGCCTAGAACCACAAAGCCATGCACACAGACAACCTCAACACCACACACACATACCCAACACGCTGCTACCCTCACCCCAACACATGCACACAGCCTCATGAAATACACCCTCATGTTCACACTCAGAGCCCTTGAGACACAGTACCAACACAAACACTCCCCCAGCATACATACTCACTCAAACGTGCGCACACGCATCTTCCACCCTTTGACATCCCACCCTCACATGGCCACAGATAAACAGCTGAACTCTGCTTGTGGAGATAAGTACAGTTGTGGTCAACATGATTGGCACCCTTGCTTTTTAGTCATGTGTACAATATCTTGATAAATAAATGGAAATATTCCAACTGTATATCATCATACTATTTTAATAGTACTGTATGTTCAAAGGTATACAACAACAACAACAAAAGAGATGTCTGTGCAACTTAGATTTTTGAGAAAAAAACAAAATATGATCTGGACTGGATTAATGACCCCCTTCGCTAATATTTGGTTGCATAACCATTGGCAGTGGTGACAGCCTCCAAACGTTTCTTGTAGCCATCTATACATTTCGTACATCTATCTGCTGGTAGTTTCTCCCACTCTTCAACTCTGATTTGTTCCAGCTAATTAACATTTCCAGGATTCCTTTTACCAGTGAAAGATTTCAGCTCTTTCCAAAGGTTCTTGATTGGCTTGAGATCAGGACTTATTACTGACCAATTTAAAACAGTTCATTTCTTCCTTTTTAACCATTCTTTTGTACTTTTGGAGGTATGTTTTGGGTCACTGTCCTGCTGGAGGATCCATGCCTTTCAACCCAGACCTAGCTTTCTGCTACTATGTAGCACATTTCACTCCAAAATACCATGGTAGTAAGTACTCCAACTTCATGATTCCTATAATATATTCCAGGTCTCCAGTTTCTGAGGCAGCACAACAGCCCCACAACATTATGGAACCTCCACCATATTTAACTGTAGGATGGTTTTTTTTTTTCCTTATAAGCTTCATTTCTTTGCCAGCAAATGTATTGCTGGTCTGCATTGCCAAAGAGCTCATGTTTGGTTTCATGGAATGGAATGGAAAATAAAACAAAAGATATTATAATGGAATGGAAAATATATTGGAATGGAAAATAAAACAAAAGATATTATAATGCCTCTACATCGTTCCATGGTGAGACCGCACCTTGAATATTGTGTACAATTCTGGTTGCCGTATCTTAAAAGGATATAGCGTTATTAGAAAAGGTTCAGAGAAGAGCCACCAAAATGGTAAAGGGAATGGAAGGATACTCCTATGAAGAAAGGCTAAAAAGGTTAGGGCTCTTTAACCTGGAAAAGAGATGGCTGAAGGGAGATATGATAGAAGTCTATAAATTAATGAACGGAGTGGAACGGGTAAACGTAGATTGATTGTTTACGTTATCAGAATATAGAAAGACTAGGGGACATGCAATGAAGCTACAGGGTAAACTATTTAAGACTAATAAAAGAAAATATTTTTTCACTCAACGTGTAATCAAACTCTGGAATTTGTTACCGGAGGATGTAGTAAAGGCTGTTAGTGTAGCTGGGTTTAAAAAAGGTTTGGACAAATTCCTGAAGGAAAGGTCCATAAACCATTATTAAGAAGGGACCCAGGATATCAATGCTTGACCCAGTACAAGCATTGTGGAACCTGTGTCTTTTGGGGAAACTGCTAGGTACGTATGACCTAGATGGGCCACAGTTGGAAAAAGGATACTGGGCTTGATGGACCTTGGTCTGACCCAGTATAGCATATCTTATGTTCATCTGTCCACAGAACATTTTTCCAGAAGGATTGTGGTTTCTCAAGGTGGGTTTGGGCAAAGATCAGGTGTGCCTTTTTATATGTGTCTTTGAGCAGTGGGGTCCTCCTTGGTCTTCGCCCATGAGGTCCTTCTTTGTTTAGTGCATTGGCATATGGTGTGGGTTGAAACCACCACTCCAGATTGCTCCAGGTCAGCCTTAAGCTCTTTGGATGTTGTACGTGGTGTTTTTCCAAATTTCCACTAACATTTGAAGACTTCTTGGATTAATTTTCCTCTTACCACCATGTCCTGGGAATTTCTTGACAATTCCATTAGCAGAAAACATCTTAATAACATTGCAAACTGTAGAAACAGGAATTCCAAGGTCTTTGGAGATGGCCTTGTACCCCTTTGAAGTTTGATGTTTGGTGAGAATGGTTTTTCTGATGGTCTCAGGCAGCTTTCTTGTCTTCACCATTGTGAAAATAGAACAGGCAGTGAAGTGGCCTACTTAAACACTAGAGCCAACATTCATTGGTTGATTCAAGTCATTTGAGTACTGACAACTGATCACAGGTGTGTCTAATTTTATTGCAATGGGAATGTGGTTCTTCTATTCAAATGGATTTGACTTGTTTATAAGGGTGCCAATAACCATGTCCTGACAATGTCCTCATTTTTATACTATTTTCTTTTTTAATTAGTCTTGTTTTGTTTGATTCTTTTGTGTGTCAAATATTTGCGCATATATACTTTTTTAGGAGATACTGGACATTAAGGGGTTGAACTGCAAGGGTGCCAATAATGTTGACCACAACTGAATGTACATCATACCTTTGGTTCACACACACAAGCATGCGCAACTCGTACACCATCAGTCACTACCCCGTGCTATGCTCACCAGCCAGGCACCCACCGTAAGTTCAGACAAATCTATGTGTAAGGACAGGCAGGATGAGGTGCTGAAGGAAAAGAACCCCAATGGTGACAAAGAAACCCTGCAACCAGTCTCACCAGCAAAAAAAAAAGAGCTGCTGCTGTATGTGCTTGGGGTGACCCAACCCCCACCGCCACAAGGAGAAAAAAAATCAGCCGTTGCAACAGGCAACGCGCTGCTGCAAAGTACCTGCAAACTCCTGGGGGAGAAAAAGAGCTTCAATTCTACTTGCCAGGTTGAGAAAAATGTTTCAGATACTAAGGGGGAGGAGAAGAGGGTTTAGGGAGGAAGGGCTATTTCTCACACACAATACCACTTGGGCACACGCCTCATTCAGGCCCCCCTGCACAAGTCACACAGTCCAACAGGTGTGCTATCCTTAAGAGACACATTTTAGCACGTCTCTTCCCACCAATTCCCCTACCCATTTATAAAATTATAAATAGATGAAGGGGAAATGCACTTTTATGTTATGCTATAGGCGTATACGTTTCAACTTGTTTTCAATCTGTGCATACTTCTGAGATGTTACAAAATTCAACAGTGAAATTTGTTTGATTTCTGCATATTCACATTGTATGATGAGAAATACATGTATAAAGTTTCAGTCCACCCAAAACATGTTCCCAACACATCCCTTTGAAATTTCTGTGTCTTGGGGATGTACATTTGGAAATAGTGGCTTTTTGAAATCGCCATTTACATGTGGATGCTATGTCCCTATGCAAACATTACTATTTCCATGTATAGATGCTTCTAAAATGAACTTAAAGATGTAAGCTTGTATACCCCAAAGGAAAGGCAGGAAAGGGGAGATATGAAAGAGATATTTAAATACCTCCAAGATATAAATGCACAAGAGACAGGTCTCTTTCAGTGGATTCTGGAATGCAGGGTCATAGGAGGGTAGGAGAAGGAGGTAGATCCAGGACTAATTTAGGACATTTTTTTTACAAAAAAGGTGGTAGATAAATGGAACAGTCTCCCAGTGGTGATGGTGGAGACAAGGCAGTATCTGAATTCAAGAAAGCATGGGACAAGTGCAGAGAATCTCTGGAAGAGAGGAAGATGTTGTAGAGCGGAGCAGTTGGTATGGAGGAGCAGACTGGCTAGGCCATATAGTCTTTATCTGCTGTCATGGCTATGTTTCTGTGAAATGTGAGGATACAGTAGAATCTCAAAACACAACCTACACACCACTACCCTTCCAAAGGAAGCAGCCCTTAGCCTCAGGACTTGCATCAAGAGAAGTAGGCCAAAACCCAGCTCTTCAGTCTTGCTAGTGTCATTGTGCATAAATCCATGGGAACTGTGAGTAGATGGTATCTGTGCTTTGATATCCCTGAAATCCCCATATATAGTCCTACTGTGGAGAGGGGAAATTCTTTTTTGTTTTGACAGAGTGACCAGAAAGCTGCACCTCTTGGGCAGGACACAGATGAAATCAGTTTTGCCCTTAGCAGAAAGGCATTCCTCCATGGTTTGTAGTGATAACTTCAAATTTTCCTTGCAGTCAAGAGAAGATGCCTTTGCAGTGATAGGGAAAAGCAAGAGACACAAAATGTCCCTGTTCAGCATGGATACGAATTATTGACTAAAATAAACTGTGTAAATAGTTTAAAAAGCCTACCTTAAAATAAATGCAAATCATTGGGAACCTCAGCCCATTATATGACATATTTCCCTATAGTTAATCTGAGTTCTCAGCCATCTGGGGTCCAATTCAACATCTCCATAACTCCTTAAAAGAAGCTGTCTTCCCCTTTACCTCTATAACTGGGATGGGGGTGGCAACATCAATTTATATTAGTCACTTTTGCAGATATTTACATTTATTTTTGCCTTTTATACCGCGTTTGATTATATATCAGAGGAGTTTACAATAATCTCAAAAATAAAAAGATAGACAAGCTAGAAAAATTAGTAGTCAAATTCCCTGACTCCCCATTAGCGGCCACATCTCTCCAATCTGCTCAACTGGTTCCATGAGTTGAAGCAAAATAGACTAAGATTTTTTGAACTGGACTGAGAATTCACTAATCTCTCAGTTCATAATATAGCTCAAATTCTGCCAAGACAGGGAGTTTGGAGGGTGAGAAAAGTGTGGCTCCATTTTCCTCGTCAACAAAGAACCTTCATTACAGACCAGCAAACTTGCTTACTCTGTGGACAAGGCAGGGAATGGATCCACTCTTGGGTGACTCCAAAGTTGAGGGACATGCTGCGAAGCATCTTTATGGTAAAAAGAAAAGGGTGGATGTTCTAGATCTAGACAAAAAGAGTTTTCAGCACTGTTTGTCCAAATTCGCTATCCCTTGGGAGAAAAAGTATCCAAACTAATGCCTGGTAACGGTGTTGATGGGCGACCATGTCACTGCTTTGCAAATGTCCAAAAGGGGAAATGACTTGAGATTAGCTACTGTTGCAGACTTTGTTCACAGTGAGCTATGATATTACCGGGTGAGGATTTTTTGCTGTAGTTTAATAAAACTCAATGCGGCCTGCTAGCCACCTATGGGTTTTTGCTTGTGACTATGTGACCTGGGGAATTAGGGCTATAGAAGACATATAACTAGGAGTCTGCCCTTATTAGTTGCATAGTTCATATATAGTACTTGAGTACCAGGGTATGAAGGGTAGGTTTCTAATTTGGTGGCATGGGGTTTTGGAAAAAACGTCCGAGACTACTTTTGACTGGAAGCCAGGATGGCTACATAACACAATTTTGTCTGGAAAGAACTGAGTGTAAGGAAAATGTCAAATTGGAGCTTGAAGTTCACTTACTCATCTGGATGATTTGATCTCTATAAAGTATAAGAATTTCCAGAAGAGAATCAAAGTTAAGTCTTGGTCATTAGTTCAAATGGTGGTTGAGTTAGCTGAGCAAGTACTATGTTTAAGTCCCAGGAAGGTGACAGAGGTTTTATTGGTGGTTTTAAGTGAAGAAGATCTTTCATGAAGTTTACCACCAAAGGATAAATAGAGATCGCTTGGCTTTGAAATGGTTGATAAGCAGCATCCCTACCATTCCCTCTTCCCTCTCCAAGCCTGAATGTCCTTTCCTCTGTTTCTCTTTGACTCTGACCTTTCTGTCTTCCTGTCACTGTCCTACAATTTGATGGCGTTCTATTTCTTTCTTTTTTTTAAAATATTGTGCAGTTCCTGTATTTTGTTAACCGCTCTGATGCACTAGCCTGAGCAGTCAATCAAGTGACATAATAAAGATAAAGATAAAGCAATAGCCGAAAGGTGAAATTGTACTGAATTAGTCTTCAGATTGGAGTTCAAGAGGTGCACTAAGTATTCCAAAAGCTTCAGAATTGGACAAGTAACTGGATTTTGAGAATGCTGGGAACAGCAAACAGAAAAATGATACCACTTTGAAGAGTAGGATTTTCCTAGAGGCTCGATTTACATTGAGGACATCCATAAAAAGGGCATGAAATATTTCAATTTGCTTTCAAAAGCCAGTCCTGAGAGATTGGGATTTGAGATTGGGGTGGAGGAGATGACCCTCCTGCTGCATCAGAAGGGTAGGCATACAGTCCAAGTGAAGAAGCTTGTCCAAGGCCAGAGACACTAGAGCCAACAAGGCCTGTAGGGGGACTATGAGGATGAGATGTGCCCAGTCTTGCAGGATTTTCTGAATGACTCTGGACAATAGTGGAATCACTGGAAATGCATAGAGGAACTAACTGCTCTAGGTAATGCTGAAGGCATCATGGGATAATCTTTCCTCTGCTGTTTGTTTTTGGAACAGAAGATGGGGCATTTCCTGTTGATCAGAGAAGCAAAATGCAAGTACTGGAATGCCGCAATTACCAAAAATTCTCAGAGTAGTTTGATTGTCAAGGGACCACTCGTGGGAGTCCAAATGGTGATTCGGTCTGTCTGCTAAATGGTTGCTCTGTTCCAGAAGATACTATGCTTGAAGTAAAGCACCCAGAGAAAGAGTGAGATTCCAAATTCAGATTGCTTCTCGACACAGAGAAATGTAACCCATACCTCCCTGCTTGTTGATGTAAATTGCCTACTGATGGTCCATTTCGATTTTGACTAGGTTGTTCCTGATCTATTGATGATAGGTGTTGAGACCATGAAAAACTGCTTGAAACTCTAGAAGATTGATATTCAACAGTTTCTCTGCATTTATCCATTAGCTTTGGGTTTGCAGGTGAAACAGATGTGCTCCCCAGTCCAACGAAGATGTATCTGTTAGAGTAACTTGAGCCTGTGGTTTGTCAAACACAGCCCTCCTTGAGGCTGTCGAGGTCTGACCACTAGCAAAGAATTTATTGCATTGCACTTGAACCTTTTTGGACAGGGGATGATATAGCTGGTTCCATTGCAGTCTGAGATACCATTGCAGGGGATGTATCCAGAGTTCTGCCAAAGGTACTGTGAACCAATGCATCTATATGCCCTCATACCTTCAGGATGTTGCAAGCTGATGACTTGCTTTGGAAGGACAAATGCTGAGAGAGGGAAGTCAGGATGGACCAGCGATCCAAGGATAAGAAGGCATGGTGTAAATTGGTGATAAGATGTGCACTTATGAACTGCAGCTCTTGCTGAGGTGTCAAGTTGGGCTTCTCCAGATTTATTAGGAAACCCAGGGATTAAAGAAGTTTTAGGGCTGTTGTGGCTGAAACTTCTGAATCTCAACAAGTTCTAGTAGAAATTAGAATGTCATTTTAGTAAGAAAAAATGTAGAGACTTCTTTTACGTAGATGCGCTATGGCTGGAGCCAAACATTTTGTAAAGATACTGGTGACAGAAGACAGGCTGAATGGCAGGACATTGTATTAGTAATGGGTGTTTCCAAAGGTACCTCCAATGATGTGGATAAATTGGAATGTGGGCATATGCATCTTTCAAATCCATGGATATGACCCAATCCCCCTCCCTAAGGAATGGCAGAATACTCACCAAAGAGTTTATTTTGACCTTTTCCTTTAGCAAGCATCTTACCTCTTAACAGGTCCTCCTCCTCCCAACAAGGGACCCTGTCTGCCTTGAACTCCATATCAGTCACTAACTCTGCACAATATAAATGCTCATCTGAAAAATAGCAAATATGTTGGACTTTTTCATTCAAAGGTGCCATTAATAAGCTACTTCTAGCATTTAAGTCCTTTTTTCTCTTTTTTAGTAAAATGATTAAGTGCCAAACCAAAACAAAAATATCATGTGTTTTTCTTGAAAACTTTTTTTTTTTTTAGGAAATAATCATTATTGCCAACTCCGACCGTTGTGTTTCCAAAGGGTAACACGTTATTCTGAATCAGGGCCTAAGCATTTCCTTATATCTCATCCAGCAAGGCACTGTCATTATTCTCGCTGTCCTTCTTCCATAAGCTCCCTGGCTGTTTCACCACAGCATTCTTTCTTAAAAGCTCATCAAACTATACCCACATCAAATGTGATTGGTCCACACACAGATGGCTCATACTCATTCATCAAGTTCTTTAAACCAGTGTATTCTAGTCAATCTGTAAATGTAAACCCCGAGGTCTAACAGTATCCAATGTGAAATGAAAAAGTCCAACAAATTTGCGATTTTTTTTCAGATGAGCATTTACGTTGTGCGGAGTTAGTGACTGATATGGAATTCAAGGCAGGCAGGGTCCCTTGTTGGGAGGAGGAGGAGGACCTGTTAAAAGAAGTAAGATGCTTAGCACCCATTTGTCTGAAGTGATTGCCTGCCTAGTCCTCACAAAATACTGCAACCGGCCACCAACCAGCAAGCGGTCAAAAACGGGACTAGCTTTTGAGAAGGTGCTTGAGGTGATGTGGATTGTTTTTTCTCCTGCTGCCATGCTTTAGAGATATATTGAACAGACTGAATCTATTGTTGTGACTTCAGATATGGTTGGTAGTGCCTGTGATAATACATAGCTTGGAGATACTGAGTTGGGTATTGCTTCCGATATGGCATGCCCATTGACATCTTGGTACAGAAGACAGTTCTACTACTTGCACAAATAGCTCTTTGACAGGGGAGCTTTGATCCTTGATCAACAAGATTGTATTCTTGACTGTCACTGTAAAGATTGTCTCCTAAGCAGGGAACATTCTCCAGTTTGTCATGCAAGTCTTCGTAGAACCCCAAGGTCCTGAGACAAACTGCTCTTCTGGCTCCAGTGGCTATTGCTGAAGCTTGTGAGGCCATGTCATTTGCATCAGAGGTAACCAATTATAAGGTGATGTGGAACATCTTGGACATCCTGAACAAGGTAAAACAAAGTAGAGTGTTTTGGATATCCTTTGATCTCCTGAGAAATGCTCTGCACTAATGTATGCTGGTAATGCAGCATTTGCAACTTCAGAGAGAGAGCACTGAATTGTGACATTCCTTCTTACCAACTATATCCAGGATCCTGGATTCCTTTGCTGAAGAGGCATAATTATAGGGGTTTGGCATTTTTGATTTCTTTAAAAGCTGCCTCAGTTATTATCAATTGATGTGGCAATTGAGGATGTATATGCTCATGTATATGCTGCTTGTACCGTTACATCTAATTGTTTAGATCCTGCCACCATCGAGAGGGGAGCTTGTCATATTTAGAGTTGCAAGTCCTGGAACACTGGGATAGCACACTCCTCCTTAGGTGCATTCATGAACTGCATGATAGAGTCCTGTAAATCTCATGTCATCCCAGAAGTGGATAGAGAGAATGCCATGACTAGCATTTGCAAAAATTTGGAATAAGAAATGTTTTCAATTTGAGACATGCCAAGGTCTGTGATATCCTCCCTACCATAAGGCAATCTACTTTACAGATATTTACAGTATTTCTCCAGGCTGTAATGGGCTGATCACATCCTCTTGGTTATCTGCAAGCATGAATGGTTCCCCATGAAAGTGCTCAGGGGATTCCCAACCAATACAGGAGGAAAGCAGTGAGAAAGCAGTGAGTGGAGGAGTGGCCTAGTGGTTGGGGCAAGGTACTTCAGGTTGGAAGGACGGGGGTTCAAATCCCACTAGAGGACAGCAACCTTGGGCTGGAAAGACTGGGGTTTCTAGTCCCACAGGTGCTCCTTGTGGTCTTGGGCAAGCCACTTAACCCTCCATAGCCCATGTTCCCTGTAAAATAGTTATCTCCAAGTTATAATGCCCTGTTCAATGTAATTTCAGTTTGTTCAATGTAAACCACACTGATGCAGAATAACACAGTATATAAGAGAATATAAATAAATAAATAAACTCATATTGATGAGTTACCTGTGGAGGAAGAGGTAAAGAATGCTGTGGAGCCAACAGGTTGGGGGGGGGGGGCTCCTGAAGACTGAAGAGACAGACATTTGCTGGAAGAAGTTGTGCATCAACTGGAACAAGGCAGAATCACTACGATCTCCCAAGGCAGAAGTGCCTGCTTCTACAGAGCTGGCACTACCTCAGAGGAGGAAGCTTCATCCATTCCTAAAGATGGCAGTACAGAAGCAATCTCATCCATTTTCTTCTTCTGAGGAGTTGAAGATGCAGATTGGTCAGCTCCCTTTTGGGAATGCTTGACTTTCTGGGTTTCTTTCTTGCCATCCATTTTAGTAAGCTCTGCCTAGTGGTTAGAGCACTGGCTTAGTAACCAAGAAACTAGGGTTTGATTCCCACCAGCACTCCTTGTGACCTTGGGCAAGTCACTTAACCCTCCATGACCTCTGAAGAAAGGCCTGGCAATCTACTTCCGGTCACACTGCCAAGAAAACCCAGGAGTCAGCATTGACTCGAAGGCACACATTGCACTGCATTTTTTCCCCTTTATGAGATGCTGAAGTGGCTACAGAGGGAAAGCTGTCAAAGTGTGAGGTAGGAGTAGAGGCATGGCTGTCTACTTTAGAGGCAGTTTGTTTTGCCTCAGGTGATAAAAAAGATCACAATATTTTAATTAAGTCCACATGGTCCTCAGGATGTTTCAACTCCCAGTTAGTCCTGTGGGTACCCGTTTGGGGTCCCAATTTTCTCAGAAAGGTTTTTGTCAGCCCATGAAGTAGATGGAAAAGTACTCTTTCATTGTCTGAGAGGAATTGACAGTTTTTAATTGTTTATTATTTTTTTGTCAGTTTTCTCTATAGAGAGCATAGTTGTGATTCTGGAGGGTCGCATGGATTAACTAGATTGAGCAGCTTCCAAAGCATGACTGGAGCACAAGTCGAGATCCAGGCAATGAAGATGACATCACCCAAGTGTGGCTCCATTCCCTGCCTTGCCCAAAGAGAAAGCTCAATTTTGTGTGCTTTGCAGTCTGGCCTTAGCAATAGGAGGCACACCAATAACACCGTTCTACAGTCAAAATACTTCCAAAATAAATTCAGTCACCCTTTACTAAGTCTAGATCGCTGAGAATGAAAATGATGCTTAAAATTGTTTATTGACTCTAGTTTTCAATTTACACTACTGGGTCAATACATACAACTTCGACTTCAGAAGTGCTAAGGACATGCAACAGGAGGTACCATGGATTTACAGAATACAAGAGACAAGCCAAGAAACACTGAGTAGACACTGAATAAGGTCTGAAATGAACACTAATGCATACATAGTCGTTTCTTGCTTTCTGTTTCATACTAACTTTTTAAATACATTGTATTTAAATACACCTTTGGCTGATTATTAAGCTTTTAAACAAAGACTAGAGGTGAAATATTATTAAGGTCATATATATGGCAACCATAAACACATGAAAAGACCTAAATGTATAATTTGCAATAAAACTACTACCACCGCGTTATTTATACGTGTAAAATGGAAAAGCGTAGATATCTTGGAAACAGTAGCCAATCAGCGGTTTTAATTGTCATTTTTTAATTCAGCACATCAAAATCCATAAGAATTGGCAGATTTTGTCTGAAGCAAACAACTTCTCAAGATTCATGCAGGCAAACAATTAAATAGCCCAAGCAGTTTCCCTGTCATTATAGCCTTTTAAGCTTACTTCCATAGTCACAGGAAGCCAGAGACTCACTACCAGTAAAGATTGAATGTGTCAGTGGAGTGAACAACTTTGATAGTCATATTTTGTATGAATTGTAATCTTTTAAATGGTATAGGCAGAAGACCATTATACAATGAACTGCAGTAACTGATCCTACTAAGCAAGAGTTCCTTGTCCACAAATGACCATATTGATCTTATACATCGTAGGCTGAACAAACATGAACGCACAACTGGGTAAATCTGCTGTTAAAATTTTAATTCAGAGAGTACAATAATGTCTAGTACTTTCAGAATATGAGACAATGGAAGCTGAATGCCTTTAAGGGTACATGCAATCAATGCCAACCCATGAGCCATATGGCAAATGATTTTGAAAGGTTCAAAATTTGCCGACTTTCTTCAGCCACTTGAACACTGCCATCACGTGCATATCTACAGCTTTGAGTCCTGCTGTGCTCAAGAGTGTACCTAGCAATACTGTATCGAGTTATTTAGAATCCCACGTTATTGTGCTGACACCAATTAGGTGCCTCAGAAATAGCAACCTAGTGGCCAAAGGCATGCTGATGAGGGAGAGAGACAAAGAAATAAGAGTGTGTTCTAGGGAAAGAACTGCCCTACTTATTCTTCCTTATAGTCATACTATTGCCGTTTGAGAGGGAAGGATTTTTAAACACGACATACAATAAAATGCAGTACTTACCGTCAGGCCATATCGAGGAAGACTCAGATACTGCAGCCAGGCCAGCCAGTCCAAGACACTGGTAAGATTTACCAGCAGGCCAGAGAAAATCTGTAGAGAATGGAAATTGAGTGCTTATGTTCACTCTTGGGTCAGTAGGTCTGAATTACGCTTTGCTGCCTGCAGATAGCGGGTAATTTTATAAGGGTCGCCAAGATTAATGCGGATTTCAACTTGCGTGTACTGCACCTATTTTCTAAAGTACGCGTCTACTTTTCTTTATAAAATAGGGGTATAAGCGATTTAAAAAAATGTGCGTCCTGAGTACTCACGCCTGCTCTACGGCTGGTGTAAAGGCCCACACCTAGATAAATGCACATAAGTTATAGTACTTGATAATTTACGCATGTAAATTTGCATTCTTCCCATATGCATGCTGGCAATGAAAGTATACGCTATCAGTCTGGTGTGCGTACTTACAAAATAGCATCACATGTGTAAGTGCTCATCTACGTGTGTAAATCAGTAAAACACCATTATTTATGCTTGTGACCATGCACATACGTGTAGGCAACCCTTTTGAAATTTCCCTTGTAGTGTTCTCCCTTCACTCAGGTCAAACTTCATAGGCAGATTTAACCCTGGTTTTTAACCATATTTCATTGAATTTTGGGATCATTCATATTAAATAAAAGAGAGAGAACTCCATCCATGTATTTTATCAGAGGCTGACTTGGAACAGTCTTTAAAGGTGACCTAGGATGGTAGCACTAAATGTATTCTGTATGATATCAGAAGTAAACCATATATATTTGTAGAAAACATTAATTAGTATTAACAGTAAGATACAGTATTTTATCTTTAAGGCTACAAATCCTCTTTATGAATTCATCACCTAGAAAGGTTAATCAAATTCAAGTGGACATTTCATCAAGATTCAGAAGTGCTTTAAATGGCAGACATTTGGGGCAGTTTTATAGGTACAGAGCGAAATAGTGGTTGTAACAATAAAGTAGATGGTACAGAAACATGTCTACTGCTATTCTTCCACCCTACCTCTTCCTGTCCTGATAACATGACTGTTCTCTATACCCTTCCCAACCAAGCTGTAAACCATAATGCAGCTATTGTAAGAGCCATTACTGTGCTTATCACGGGGACCTGTGCTCAGACAGCATAAATGCCCATCATTTCAGCTGCACATGTTTGGACCACGGTACTTTACTTTAGGTGCACTGTCTTCCACCATAAACTCTTGCAGTAGACTCATGCTTCCCTAGTATAATGTAGCTTCTAGGGTCCCACTACTGTCAGAAATATCCCCGGATGTGGTGGCTCCTTTGCAAATAAGTGAGTTATAATGGACTGAGATACTATCCACCACATACAGTAAGTCCTACGCCATGCCTGTTTAGCTGCCAAATCTATTATAAATGCACTATGTAACAACCAAAATAGGTTATGGCCAGCTTGTTATAAAGAATGGCCAAAAAATTACACAAGAATCAATATTTCCTGAACCGAAAAGACTACGGTTGTCTTTAATTTTCTTTTACCCCAGTAACTTCCTTCCGGCCCTTTAGGCATCAGGTTCAAGTGAAAGCTGCCTCCACTAAAGCCACTATGCCAGGAGAATATATACACAGCCACCCAAAGGTTTGCCCCCTTCGTATGGTCACCGTTCTGTCTGTATATCTCATCTATTGTAGAGACAGCTCTTAATAGGGGCCCAGATCACATGGCTCAACATTCAAAGACATTAAATGCCTCAGCCGCTGCACTATTCAGACAGACCACCTTGGTGTCTGTCAGGTGTTGGAGGAGTGGAAGCAAACAGCCCCTCATAGGGACTACGAGTGCTACACCATAGCGCTGAAGTTTAAAGGTCAGCACCGCACGGCTGTTTGCAGCAATTGCCACCATTGTCAGCCCAAGTTCGCCTAATGGTGGTACTGGCTCTGCAGGTGGGTTAGACGATATTCAAATTCTTCAGGACCTCAAAAATACATCAAAGTATACCTCCACAGTGCAGGCATAAATTGGGGACTATTTGCTCTCCTCCCTAGAAGTGTAATTCTTAAAAGTAGTTTAGAAAACAGCAACAACATACCACTCATCTAGGAAGTGAGAAAGCAGCTGGGAGACAGGCCCCTTCCTGCACAGCTCTGGGTCTTCTTCGATGAAAAGATAGGATGCACCTCGGCTACAGATCCCAGTCACTCCTCTTTGCCTTTCTTTCTCCATGCTCCAAGCAGCTGGATTCCCCCGCACTACTTCTCTCTGTCCTGGGCTCCTCTGCTACAGAACACTGCAGGTGAACTTTTCAGCCTAGACCCCTGTGGATCTTGCACTACTTTCTCCTTTCTTTTAAACTTGCAGCTTGGTTAACCCTAGCTGGATCATGCGGCGTAACACTCCTATTTGGATAGAGCTCCCTAGCTTGTAGCTGAACCCATCTTGGACTCCTACAACCTCTCCTGCTTCCCCAGACTCCTTTGGAAGACAGAAGATGCTTATTTATTCTCTTCTCCAAAATAATAGAGACACCCCCCTGCCTAATACGGGCAGGATGGCCCATATTAAGAGCAGGGACTCCAGAGTGTGTTCTCAGAGGGTACATGAAGGTAGACCTGCTAAAAGGAGGACATTTTTTATACTCACTATCATAAAAACAAAGGAGATAGTCAGCAGAAGGTTGGCCACAGCTACAACACTCTGTCCTGCTGCTATAGCCAATGACAAAGCAGTGGCCGTGTAGGCGAGCAACATCAGGGTCACCATCATAGTGAAGAACGCACCTACTGCTGGTTTGAAACCTGAGAAAAATAAAACAAAGACACTGTTCACATATTTCACTAGTGTGACTTCACTAACCCACTACGTTCCGTCAATTTATTCTCTTGTAGATGCACATGGTAAAAATGCTTGTTTAGTGAAACAAATTTGATGCGTGCTAAATAATATTAGCTCAACTATGATGCGGACTGCTTTTTATTCACTGTACATGTGAATTCATCATTTTCCACAATGACTGCGCCGCGGTTTAAAAAAATATTTAGGACAAACAATTAATTCTGAATTGTTACTAAAACGGATCTGTATCAGGAAGAAAAATTAAATTTACTGCATTTAGGGGCCTTTTCATATGCATTAACTGTAAAACATTTATGGTAATTGAGAGGCCTTACTTACTTGCACTGAGATCTTACATCTAACGAGCATTAACAGCCAAAAGTAAGGTGAGTTAAGCATAAAACGTCAGTATTAACACAGGAAAAGGTAGGCATGCACTTCACATAAAACAATAGTCAGTACCGCACGTTAACGGCAGAGTGGATAATGTGAAATGCAGTTAGATACTGTTCATGTGCAGTAACGGTCCCTGTATTAACTACAAGATTCAATCCCCACCCATGTTAGATGTTTAACGCAATAGATTCAAAACACTGTTCACATTGCTGCATTAACTGTTAATGTGGCACCACGCTGCTAGACCTTTAGGGACCTATTTGTTAAGCTGCATTAGCTATTTAACGGAGGGAATGTTACTTCTTATAAAACACTAATGTGTAGTAAATACCGTTAATGTGCATTAGTTTCCATATTAAAAAGCTAACATGAAATTTGGTTGGAATGAGGGGGAGGGGGAGGGGTAGGTAAGCGCAGAGAAGGCGGCACAACAGTTAATGGGGTATGTTTACTAAACCATGCTAATAGTTAGCGTGGCATTAACCGTGCATGAATCCTACCGTGGTAACTGCTATCATGAGCTAAAACTGTGGGCACACTAAAGCATCCCATGCTAACTGCTTCGCGTGGGTTGGGGCGGAGACTGGGCGGGTTAGGGGCGGCCTGTGAGGAGGGACTGCGCATTGCTCTTAGTACAAGCATCCTGAGCGCACACTTTTGCTGTCAATGTTGCAGTTAGCGTGGGTGGCAGTAATCGCGGCAAATGGCTTAGTGCATGCCCCCATTTGTTAGCATAGGTGCAGTACCTCCCCCACGCTAAGGTTTGGGGCTGAACATACAGTAAGCTACAGCGTTTCGGTAAACATACCCCTTTGCACATTAACTGCGAGCCTCCAGATGCCTCCAGAAACGTAACATCTTCAAAGTTGTTGTTGACCGCTTTTGCGTTATCTGCTGCTGCGGTAATGTGCAGTAACGCATGCTAGCCTTACGGCTTATTCTCTCTACATGCCAGGAATGCCCCCTCTAATAATTACACTTATTGTGCTGGTTTGCAGTTAATTGTCTTCAAAAATTGCTATTTGTGTCACTTGATAGCAAAGCCTTACCATAGTTTAGTAAATAGGTTAAAAATGTATTTATACTTGATCAACCGCTTTTCATAAAATGCAAAGACGGTACCTGAGAGGGGGCATTCCCGGCATGTCAGGAGAACCAGTTGCAATATTAACATGTGTTAACTCACTGGCAGATAATGCAGAAGCGCTTAGCTAAGCCTTTGAAGGTGTACTTGCATTTCCATGGTATCTGCTTGCTTTGCAGTTAAGATGCTGCATCCTCTCCACCACTTTCCTACTCTCTTCCCTTCATTTCAATTAAATTCCATGGTTAGCTGTTGAACGTACAAATTAATGCATTTACTATATATTAGCTGTTTACTTTCTGCATATTAATTCCCACGTTAAACAGCTATTTCAGTGTACGTAACAGGGTGAAGCCTCTCGTACTAGTGGGTGGTGACAGGAGAGCAAGACATGAGCTGTATATATGCAGCTGGGGTGTGACTGAGTTGGTCTTGTGTCTGGATGTGGTCTAATGAATTGTTCATTTTTATGACTGTGTGCAATGCGGTCTAGAGTTAATTCTTTTATTATATATGGTTATTTGTAGCCCCATGTGTGTGTTATCTGTGTCCTTTCACTCTACATGTATTTATCATTTAATTGTATTTTATGCATTTGTTATTGTGTGCTATTTATTCATTTTTACTACATAGTAACATATAGTAACATAGTAATGACGGCAGATAAAGACCAGCATGGTCCATCTAGTCTGCCCAGCAAGATGGCAAGAGTAGGTGCACCTGTCGCTCTGTGCAGGCCACCCCTCACCATGTCTTTGTTTAGGGGTGAACCCACCACTCCATGTAGGACACCCCTATTTGAGACATTAGATGGTTCAGAAGTTAGATGGTACCGTTTATTTTGTTTATATCCTGTTGCTGTAAAGGGATCCACTGTGTTTGTCCCATGCCATTTTGAATTCCGTCACCGTGTTTGCCCCCACCACTTCCATCGGGAGGGCATTCCAAGCATCCACCACCCTTTTAGTGAAGAAATATTTCCTGACATTGCCTTACAATTTACCACCTTGCAGCTTCAGCCCTCTAGTTTTACAGCTTCCCCGTCTTTGGAAGAGGTTTGTTTGTTCATTATTTCTTTTTAAGTATTTAAAGGTCTGAATCATATCTCCACTGTCCCTCCTCTCCTCCAAAGTGTACATATTTAGGTCTTCAAGTCTCTTCTCATAAGGCTTCTGACACAGGCTCCAGATCATTTTGGTCACCTTCCTCTGAACAGTTTCCAGTCTTTTTACATCGTTTGCAAGATATGGTCTCCAAAACTGAACACAGTATTCCAAGTGAGGTCTCACCAGTGACTTGTACAGTAGCATATGTACCTCTTCCTTTCGGCTGGTAATCCCTCTTTGTATGCAGCCCAACATCCTCCTGGCTTTTGCCACCGCCTTGTCGCACTGTTTTGCCACCTTGAGATCATCAGAGATAATCACACCAAGGTCTTTCTCCTGAACCGTGCATACCAACCTCTCGCCCCCTATTGTGTACATTTCTCTTGGATTTCTGCTACCCAAGTGCATGACACTGCACTTTTTCACATTAAATCGTAGTTGCCAAGCATTAGACCAGTCTTCCAGCTTTTGTAGATCTTTCCTCATGTTAACCACTCCCTCGGGGGAGTCCACTCTGTTGCAAATTTTTGTGTCATCTGCAAACAGACAGACTTTTCCATTCAGTCCTTTAGCAATAACATTCACAAATACATTGAACAGTGCCAGGCCCAGGACCGAACCCTGGGGCACCCCGCTAATCACCTTCCTCTCATCCGAGTGAGCTCCATGTACCATCACCTTCTGTCGTCTGTCAGTCAACCAATTTCTGATCCAGTTTACCATCTTGGGACCCATACCCAAGCTACTGAGTTTATTGACAAGCCTCCTATGAGGAACAGTATCAAAGGCTTTTCTGAAATCCAGGTAGATGACATCCATTGCATGCCCCTAATCTAGTTCCTTGGTCACCCAGTCAAAGAACTCAATCAGATTTGTTTGGCAAGACCATTCTTCGATAAAACCATGTTGCCTTGGATCTTGCAACCTGTTGGTTTTGAGAAAGTTCACTATTCTCTCTTTCAGGAGCGCCTCCATTACTTTTCCCGCCACCGAGGTAAGGCTCACGGGCCTGTAGTTTGACACTTCTTCCCTGTCACCACTTTTGTGTAGAGGTACAACATCAGCCATTCTCCAGTCCTGAGGAACCTCTCTTGTTTCCAAGGATCTGTTGAATACATCCTTTACGGTCCTGCAAGAACCTCTCTGAGCTCTTTCAGTATCCTGGGATGTATCCCATCCGGTCCCATGGCTTTGTCCACTTTCAGTTTAGCAAGTTGTTCTAACACCTCATCTTCTGTGAATGGTGTGGTATCTAGAGGCGTTAACTGCTTTGTTATATTGAAAGGCAGTATATCAAATTTTAATAAATGAGGGGGTTATTTTAGAATCTTTATTCACAATTTACACATCTATAATCATGAATATACATACATAAAGTGGAATTTTAGAAAGGACATCCAAGTGCAATTGGGGACATCCAGGGCAAAAAGTGCAGAAAATCGTCAGGGACGTGTATGTTTCAGCCCAATTTTAGATACATAAGAGTTTCTCAATGTGGACATCCACAGCCATATCCACAAAGACATCTCAGCTATAGAACAGTAGACTGGGGAGGACTAATATCTGCAAGGTTGCATATGGGGACCTCCAGTGGTGTGGCAAACTGGAAACGTGAACCACCATTCCCCGGCAGAGGTCACTGTCAACATGGGAAACATCTGAGATAGGAGTTTACCTCCTCCTTCACACCCTCCAGATGTCTGGCAGACAAAATGAGCACTTTTCTGCTGCCTGTTCATACCCGGAGAAGGGTGCAGCTCGGGACGTACATGGCGTTTCTGAAGTCGGGCGAGGACGTCCAGATTCTTCGTAATGCCCTGATCAGATTTGGATGTCCTTGTGCTAGGGACATCCACTAAACCGGCTTCTAAAATGGCTCCAGGGATATCTCCATACTTTAGATGCCTCTATGCCTGTTTTCAAAGTGCAAATAGAGCTTTTAGAATAACCTTCATAAATTGTATTCATGTGTAATAGCCATTTTAAAAAGGGACCAATTTACACATGGCTGTCCTTACTAAGTCCAAAGTGCTTGGGGGGGGGGGGGGGGCAGGAATATAGCCTCGGCACGATCAAATTCTAGATGTGTATTCCCCATTTTGGAGTGGAGGAGTAGCCTAGTGTTTAGAGCAACTGCCTAGTACCCAGAAGATCAAGGGTTCAATTCCCACTGGCACTCCTTGTGACTTTGGGCAAGTTACTTTACCCTCCATTACCTCGGAAGAAAAGGCTGGCAATCTACTTCTGGTGATACATTGCCAAGAAAACCCAGAGGTAGCTGGGTCGCTATGAATCAACACTGACTTGATGGCACTAAAAAAAAAAAAAAAATTCCCCATTTTATATAGGGAAAAATTGCCCATGTCCAGATTTATAGCTGCTCCCTGAGACGAACAGTGATTTAAAATATGCTCATTTTGGCCAGCCTTGCAAATGTAAATGAGGTAAAAATAGAGGCTTCTGTAGGTAATTAAGAGCAGCTGAACATCTGTGTTTGCAAAATGCTTCAGATACATGCGTTGTGAAATGCTAGCGCTTATACATGGAAGTTGCCAGGCTTCCCCTGTTGATTTTCCCACATGTATTTGTGAAATGGGTCCTCATGATGCACGTGGATATACATCCCTGTGTGTCCCTGCTCCTGTTTATGTGTATTTTAGAAACAGCTCCACCTTTAGTTGAGACAATGCTAAAATAACAGCACGCTTGTAAATTGTGGAACCTGTGTCTTCTGGGGAAACTGCCAGGTACTTGTGACTGGATTGGCCACTGTTGGAAACAGGATACTGGGCTTGATGGACCTTGGTCTGACCCAGTATGGCATTTCTTATGTTCTCAATATCTCAGTTCTGATCTCAACATCCTGTCTAAAATGTGTCTTTAAATTTAAGAAACAGGGCCCTGAGTCCAGCAACATTTTTTCCAATGATCAGTTTTAAAAATAACTAAAGCAGCTAAAATGGAAACTCCCATATAGAGGCAAAAAAAAAAAAAAAATTAGAACGCCCTACTAGACATCCAGATTCAGAGAGCCAGATGTGACCTTGCACTTTTGCTCTTAGGGAAAAGCTCGGAGAGGCACAGCAGATGACACAGCAAAACCAGTGCCGAGCTAAAGTCATGACCAGTGGAAACAGTAGTTAACCGAGTGTTTCATCTTGTTTAAATCAAAACAATAAAAGCTTAGGCAGAAATAAAGAATGAGGCTAGAAAATGGGTAGCAAAAGCTAAACCAAGAAGTGATCTCAGCAGCGATTCACTGACTGTTGGAATCTCTTCTTAGTGTGTAGGAGAAGATGCGGTGCAGGTTTTGCTTATTTTAAACCAGGTGAACTCTACAAAGTACTTACCAATCATGAAATAAATTACAGAGGTAAAGATGATGCTCGGCAAAGTTCTCATGGGCAGTAGATCAGCCATTAATTTAGAGAAAAAATAGGCAGACAGCCTGTAGTATCCACTGATGTACTCGTGACTAGAAGACAGAAATTATTATAGCTCTTTCCAGTATGTAAGTCCTAAAAGTACACTTATATAGTAACATAGTTTCCGTGCAGGTCACCCCCCCCCCCCCTCTATTAAAAGATTTTTAAGTTTGCTTTGATTTTATCCTGTTGCTATAAAGGGATCCACTGTGTCTGTCCCATGCCATTTTGAATTCTGTCACTGTGACCCCACCACCTCCACACAAGGGGTTAAGAGAGATGCCAGATAGCTGGGGGGTGAGTAGAGTAGAAGAAAGGAGAGGGAGGGGGAAATGCTGGACTATATGGGGGGAGGGGCACGCCTGGCTGAAGGTTCACCTGGGGCATCAGATACTCTTAGGTCAGCCCTGGCAGAAACACGCTCTAGGGATGCATAAATTGTGTTTGTATTGCTTCAGATATCTTTCCACTTAAATGAACATGTTATTTCATCTTTGTTGGTGATATAATTCCTATTTAAAACAAGGTGAAAGAGGCCAGCCCAGTGACCCTGCAGCAGCAGTACATCTGGGTTTGGGTATCATGCCCACACTCTCAGGGCAGATGGCAGCACTGTGGGATGGACTCATAGTCCCTTTGAGGGAGTGAGGGAAGGAGAGAGGAAACCATAGGCACAGCTCTCTAGCACCATCTGCTGGCCAAAAGGAGAGAGCAATCAAAGATATGGCTTCACCACTGTTGTGCTGATTTTCTAGAGCTAGGCTTCCCTGAGAGCCTGAGGTTTTGACTACGGCCCTCAGGGAGCTCAAGCTCTATAGCAGTACTTCTCAACCTTTATTATTTTGTGGCATACTTTTGAACTTGTTCAATCTTCAGGGAACACAAACCACATTTTGTAGGTAGGGTAGGTGCCAGGGTGTTGGCAGCATCACCCCCTCCCAAGATTTTGATTAGCAAATTCAAATGTAATCATCTCAACACCATTCCCCCTCCAAGCACAATTCTATAAAAATGCATATTTGGACATCACATTTTAAATAGTTTAAATCTTCACCTCTAAAGAAACGGCCACCAGCAACAACTTTACAGTTCCCCAACCACAACCAGCGCCATGGTCAGACCACAGCATACCGAGCTTCACCATACTGAATGACAAGAGCATGCAAACTGAAAAATACAGAAACACAGCAAACCGCAGATTCCGATTCTTTGATAATCGTTCCTGATGGAAATCACCCACCCCCCCCAGCTACACCAACAGACAGACATTGATGTACTAACAAACACCTGGAACAAGTCATACAAAATGCAGCACCAGCAACAAAATCTACTCAGACACAAGCAGAATGAAAGCTGGTATACAAAGAAACATACAGAACTCAGAAAAACAGAGCGCAAATGGAGAGGCTCAAAACTACCAGACCAAACAAATTACATTCACAAACTAAACAAATACTGCAACAGGATCAACTCTCAAAAAAAGGAATACCATACTAAACTCATCCAAAATTCCCTGAACCGTCCAAGGGAACTATTTGACATAGTATGTTCCCTAACAAAAGACCCCAACTATGAAAAACCAGACATCATCCCCTGCCCACAAATACTAGCTGACTTCTTCCAAAGCAAGGCCAAATACAAGGAAATTAAATTACAAACAACAAATAAAATATTACTAACAAACAATGGCAAGCCTTCCACCCAATCACAAGAGAAGACAGAAAATATAATCGGCAACCTGAACACCACTACTTCTCCACTTGATCCATACCCAGTCAGTAGGATTAAAATAACTAGATTTGAACTATCTGCCACACTCCTCAAGCTAATGCAGTTATCCCTCAAACAAGGATAACATATCAAGGGAACTAAAATTGGCATCGATTGGTATGTCCAATACTAAAAAGCACCACCGCAGATCAAAAAGACCCAGCATCTTACAGACCCATATGTAGCCTACCCCTTCTATCAAAAATGATTAAGAAAATAGTACTGAAGCAACTACAAAACCACCTCAAAATACATGCCCCACTGGACCAACAACCATATGGCTTCAAGCTTTACCATGGAGTTGAAACCATAATAACCTTACTCATGAAGGGCATTGCCAAACCTAGCCAAGGATATATATTAATCTTCCTAGATATAGCGGCAGCATTTGACGCCATCCCTCATAATCTGCTTCTTGCAAGACTAAAATCTATTGGAATAAAAAATAATCCATTTAAATGGTTCCAATCATACCTATCAGACCTCTACTAACAGGTGAAACTAGGGCTACAGAGATCCACACCGTACAAACAATACCAAGAAGTCCCACAAGAATCAGCATTATCAGCAGTACTCTTCAATATATATATATATATATATATATATATTCAACCTGTATGCAACATATTCCAAAAACAAAATACACTACCATATTTATGGTGATGATATCATGTTATACACACTATACAACACATCACACCTAGACCAAACCAAGTTTGTAACCTGCTTCAATGAAATAATGCAATGGCTAACAGAACACAATCTTACAATAAACTACAAGAAAACATCACAAAAAACAAAACATTCACATCATCCAAAACACTAAAGGTCAACAATGCAGAGCTGGATGTCAAACAGGAGGTATGATACCTAGACATAGCACTAGACCAGCAACTAAACTTCACACCACACATCAGCAAACCGTCAGAACTATTTATAGAAAAATAAGGATTCAATAGAACCTATGTCTTCTCTTAATAGAAAACGACTTCCAAAGAGTATTCCAGGCCCTGATCTTCCCAGAACCTGATTTCTGTAATAGCATACTCCAAGGACTTCCTAAATATACTCTATACAAGCTACAAGTGGCACAGCACACAGTAGCAGCATGAATTATAATGGGAACAAAAAACTCTGACCACATTACCCCAATAATTAATCAAACAATTACATCGGCTGCCACTAACTAGTCGGATAAGGTACAAACTACTAATAACCATATTCAAGATCATGCATAACCTATCTGTAACAGGCTTGAAAACCACCATATATGAAACGTATAATAACAGAAACAGAAGAAAATGCTCGCAGAACATGCTAGCCGTACCACCAGAATTAGCAAAAGCTAATCAGCCAACACATCCATGTATGCCCCAGGCCTCTGGAACGCCCTCCCCGAAAAGCTAAGGAGTATCAGCAAACTTATAACCTTCCGTAAAGAATTAAAAACCACTTCAAAGACTGAAAACATTCCACCTCAATTCTGAACACAGAGAACAGCTCCTATTTGTAAATATGTTAATGTACTAAGTTACCTGATTCCCCCAGTATAAGGAGTTTGATGTGTTATCCATAATTGTACACTTATGTTTATCTGTACAATTTATTAATAGTTGTACTGAGTTCTAAGTTCCGTGTAACAAAGTTCAATTTACATCATTTTATGTAAACCACTTCAATTGCTAGATGAAATGGTATTAAAAAACTGAATAATAAATAAAAATAAGTAAATATTAGACTTTGTTTTGTAAATATATGGATAATGAGGGGGATTTCAAAAAGCCATTACAAGGAATAATGGACTATTTTCATATTGCCCATTCTTCCCGCAGGTAAAAGCACGCAGTGATGACTGTGTGTGCCTGCCAGGACCTATTGCTTAGCTTTGACTGTAGCTGCTCTTTGACTAAAGCCAGCAGAGGAGGAACACAGCTGAGACTCCTCCACATACCCTGGCTTTGGACTGAGGTTCATTACTGTCATGGTATGCACCTATTTGGAGAGATTGTGAGTCCATTGGGGACAAGGGAAATATATACAGTACTTGAATGTACACCACTTTGACCCAGTGAAAAGCAATATATAAGCATTGCTAAATAGATAAATATCTGTCATGCATGCTCACTGTGGATACCCTGAAAACCCAACTGGACTAGGGGTCCCAGAGGATTAGGTTGAGATCCACTACTCTAATCATTAAGCTACTTCTCCATCAGCTACTGAATGAAGTGTTCATCTGCTTTTTCACACAATCTTTATATTCAATAAATAATCAAAAAATATCCTTTTCAGTTATGTATTCCAACTTAGATTAAGATCTAATCATGTTTTGAGTACAAACTGTGCTAAAATACAGACCATCCTAGGCGTTCATAAACTGTTTCTTGGATAAATCAGTGTGGTTGCTGTGTTAGTCCACTTTAATGGTTGATACGAGTAAAAAGAAAACAAAAAAAAAAGTGAAACCTTTTTATTGGGCTAACTTAATACAGTTTTTGGACTAGCTTTCAAAGGTTAAAACCTTTATCCTCAGCTCAGGACTGTATGAGCAAAAGCTGAAAATACCAGAATAGAAAACTGAATCATAAAAGCATTCAAATAAAAGTCCCAAGGGAAAATAAAGAGTGGGGGACAGGGTGTGTTTGGAAACAGTGGAAGAAATGGATGGGTGATCAGAAGGTGACAAAGCAGTTAAATCCAATTCTAACATAATTTTGCTCTAAGTACTATTTACTCACATAAATATCTTTTTCTCCACAATAAAGAGCTCAATTGCTGAAACACTGCTGAAACACTGGTTGGTAGTCATAAAAAACAATGCGCCGACTCTGAAATAGAAAGTTGGAAAGGATTATTTCAGAACTCTCTGCACAGCTGTTATATAAAACAAAACTTATTTGCAAAGAAACATGGAATAAAGCAAAAAAATGCACACAAGCAAAACATTACATTCAGGCTCCAACACAGAAGGTGACATTTTACTTACCAGATAATGACTTTTCCTTGAGTCCTGCTAGACCAGTCCAGACAAGTTCCCCTACCAGCAGATTGGTGTGTACCCCTACCACAGATTGGTGGAGACAGAGAGCTAATGAAATGCCCAGGTTTCAACAACATCATTCCCATGCCTCTATTTACCTCAACCATCAAAGGGCTCTTCAGTATCCATCCCAAAGCATATGAGAGAACATGGCAAATCTCCCACAACCTCAATGTGGGCAATAATGAGTGCTTAAACAGCAGAGAACTATGTAAGAAAAGAATAAATAGAAGGCCGTCAGGAGAATATCTACCTATAGCACCAAGCATAGAAATTATAGGGGACCAGAAGTTACCACTGCAGAATAACACTGTCAAACAGTTCCAGGGACGGATCCTGTACTGGTCTAGCTGGACTCAAGGAAAGGACATTAATTGGTAAATAAAATGTCACCTTCCATATCTTCCTGCTAGATCAGTCCAGACAAGTAGGACATACCAAAGCTATGCTTCCACTGGGCGGGAAGAAGACACAGCAGCTCACAAAACCTTTGAGCCAAAGGCCATGTCCGCTCGAGAGGGGACATCCAAGCCATAATGCTTGACAAAAGTGGAAGGAGATGTCCACATTGCTGCCTGACAATTATCTGCATGGGCTACTGAGCTTCACTCCACCCATGAAGATGCTTGTGTTCAGGTAGAATGGGCATGCAAACCCTCCAGAACAGACTGGTTCCACAACAAATATGCCAAGGCAACGTCCTCCTTAATCCAATGCTCCAGTGAAGACACAGCCACCACGTCACCCTTGTGTAGGCCAGCAAAAAAGCACAAACAGATGATCCGATTTACGAAAGGAATTTATAACCTCCAAGTACTGGAGAAACATCCTCCAGACATCCACAAGGCGAAGATCCTTATCCTTCCCCCCGACACGGCTCCTTAGAGAAGGAGGATAGGCAAACCATCTGGTTCACATGAAAGGGAGAAATCACCTTGGATAAAAAGGAATGCACAGGCCAAATGGAAACAGCCTCCTCTGAAAAGGACAGATAAGGATCCTGGCAAGACAAAGCCTGCAGCTCGGAAATCCACCTTGCTGAACAAATCACAACTAAGAAAACCATCTTGAGCATCAAATCCTTCAGAGTAGCACACTTCAATAGCTCAAAGGACTCCAACATCAGAGTCCTGAGCACTAGACCAGAGGGGAGAACACAGGCGCTGAACCCCCTGAAGAAGTTGCACAATATCCGGCTGTAAGGCTAAAGACTTACCAGCCACTGGACCTCTGAAACACGCTTTCAGTGAACTCAGAGAAAGGTCCTTTTCCAGACCTTCCTGCAGAAAAGACAACAGAGACGGCAACATAGTCACCCCAAGAATCAGTTTCTGTGCACTGAACTATCACTCAAAGAGGCATGCACTTATACCAGGTCGGTGGATTGACTCCGGCCTGTGAGCAGAATGAAAACAACTGAAGGAGAGTAGCCCTTATGCGCTAGCCTATTCCTTTCAAGAGCCAAGCCATAAACAAGAATGGAACTGGGTCTTACAGGACAATCGGCTCCTGATGCAATAGGCCCCGACATGAAGTTAAACGAAGAGGTAGTGCTTGTAGGAGCCGCGTCAATCTCCGAACCATGCTCTCCTTGGCCAATCCAGTGCCGCCAGAACAATCTGTCCTGGGTGGCGTTCCACAAGCTGAATTACATGCTCTAACAGTGGCCAAGATAGAAACACGTACAGCAGGACTTGCCTTAGTCAGGGCTGGACCAGGGCACCTATGCCCTCGGACCCTGCCTCAATGCAGCGACTGAAGAAGAGGCATACCATGGCAATGGAGCGAGTCACCATCAAATCCATCTCGGGGCAAACCCAAAGGCAAAAAATCAACTGAAATGCCTCCAGACTCATCTCCCACTCTCCAGGATCCAGAGAGTGCTGGCTGAGTTAGTCCACCTCCACAATGTCCACCCCAGCAATGTCCTGAGCTGACAGAGCTAAGAGGTTTATCTCTGCCCAGGCAAACAGAGAGCCATCTCCAGAGCCACTCCAGCCCTTCCTCGTGCCGCCTTGTTGATTGACATAAGCCACCACTGTGATGTTATCTGAAAACATTCAAGCCACCTGGCCCTTGACCAGGGGCTGGAAACGCAGGAGAGTCAACCTAAGCAGTTAAATGCTGGAAAGCAATGAGCACAAATGCTCGAAGCTTAGCCAACAAAGTTCCGGACCTGGAAGCCCTAATGGTGGAAAGGGATTTGGACCTTGTGGCCATTACAGAAACATGGCTTAATGAATCACATGATTGGGATATAGCCATAGCTGGCTATAATCTATTCGGAAGAGACAGAGAAAATGGAAGAGGAGGAAGAGTAGCCTTGTAGGTCAAAAACAATATTAAAGCTACTGAAATGCAGAGGCATGGGGAAAAGAAGAAGCGCTCTGGATTGTGTTGGAAAGAGGAGATGGCACTGTCATCCATACTGCTGTAGTCTACAGACCTCCGACACAAATTGAAGAGAGAGATAACAAATTGATTATAGATATTGCCAAGATAGCCACAAAGGGGGAAGCGATCATATTGGGTGACTTTAATCTACCTGATGTGGACTGGATTACTCCTTCTACAAATCTGGAAAGAAGCAAAACAATTTTGGATGCTCTCCAAGATCCGTTACTTAGACAAATGGTGATGGAACCAACCAGGGAAAGCTCAACGCTGGATTTAGTGCTCACCAACGTTGATAGCGTGTCGAATGTCTGTGTGAGTGCCCCTGTGAGCAGCAGCGATCATCACATGGTGTGGTTTGAGATAAAAGCCATGGTACGAGCCAATCATAGCAAGCTCAAAGTCCTAAACTTCAAAAACATCGACTTCAATAAACTGGCCGAGCACCTAAAGGAGGAGCTGACATGGTGGAAGGAGATAAGGGAAGTGGAATTGCAATGGGCTAAACTAAAGGTGGCGATAAAAGGGGCAACAGATAAATATGTAAGAAAAGTAAACAAAAACAAGAGGAGAAGAAAACCTATTTGGTTTTCCAAAGAAGTGGCTGCTCAAATAAAGGCAAAAAACACAGCTTTCGCAAAATTCAAAAGCTTACATGTTACAAACAGAGGAACACAGAAATGAATACAAGACCAAACTCAAAGAGACAAAGAGAGAAATACGGATAGCAAAATCAAAGGCAGAGGAAAAGATGGCTAAAGATGTGAAGTATGGCGACAAAACCTTCTTCAGGTATATTCGGGAAAAGAAGAAGATCAGAGGTGGAATTTCAGGACTCAGATGTGCTGGGAATGGACTCGTGGAAAGTGACATTGAAAAAGCGAAATTGCTAAACAAATACTTCTGCTCTGTTTCTACTAAAGAAAGTCCTGGAGAAGGACCACCTGTGACTCCCAAATATAAAAATGGGAATAAAGTAGATACCACACCATTCACAGAAGATGAAGTGTTAGAACAACTTGCAAAACTGAAAGTGGACAAGGCCATGGGACAGGATGGGATACATCCCAGGATACTGAAAGAGCTCAGAGAGGTTCTTGCAGGGCTGTTAAAGGATGTTTTCAACAGATTCTTGGAAACAGGAGAGGTTCCTCAGGACTGGAGAATGGCTGATGTCGTACCTCTACACAAAAGTGGTGACAGGGAAGAGGTGTCAAACTACAGGCCCGTGAGCCTTACCTCAGTGGCGGGAAAAGTAATGGAGACGATCCTGAAAGAGCGAATAGTGAACTTTCTCAAAACCATCAGGTTGCAAGATCCGAGGCAACATGGTTTTACCGAAGGACGATTATGCCAAACAAATCTGATTGAGTTCTTTGACTGGGTGACCAGGGAACTAGATCGGGGCATGCGATGGATGTCATCTACCTGGATTTCAGCAAAGCCTTTGATACTGTTCCTCATAGGAGGCTTATCAATAAACTCAGTAGCTTGGGGATAGATCCCAAGATGGTAAATTGGATCAGAAATTGGTTCCCTGACAGACGACAGAAGGTGATGGTAAATGGAGCTCACTCGGATGAAGGGAAGGTGATTAGCGGGGTGCCCCAGGGGTCAGTCCTGGGCCCAGCACTGTTCAATGTATTTGTGAGTGATATTGCTGAAGGACTGAATAGAAAAGTCTGTCTTTTTGCAGATGACACAAATTTGCAACAGAGTGGACTCCTCCAAGGGAGTGGTTAACATGAGGAAAGATCTATAAAAGCTAGAAGAATGGTCTAATGCTTGGCAATTGAGATTTATTGCAAAGAAGTGCAGAGTAATGCACTTGGGTAGCAGACATCCAAGGGAAATGTACGCAATAGGGGGCGAGAGGTTGGTGTGCACGGATCAGGAGAAAGACCTTGGTGTGATTATTTCTGAAGATCTCAAGGTGGCAAAACAGTATGATAAGGCAGTGGCAAAAGCCAGGAGGATGATGGGCTGCATACAAAGAGGAACTACCAGCAGAAAGGAAGAGGTACTTATGCCACTGTACAAGTCACTGGTGAGGCTCACTTGGAATACTGTGTACAGTTTTGGAGACCATATCTTGCAAAGGATGTAAAAAGACTGGAAACTGTTCAGAGGACGGCGACCAAAATGATTTGGAGCCTGCGCCAGAAGCCTTATGAGAAGAGACTTGAAGACCTGAACATGTACACTCTGGAGGAGAGGAGGGACAGGGGAGATATGATTCAGACCTTTAAATACTTAAAGGGAAATAATAAACAAACAAACCTCTTCCAAAGATGGAGAAGCTGTAGAACTAGAGGGCATAACAGGAAGCTGCAAGGGGGTGAATTGAAAGGCAATGTCAGGAAATACTTTTTCACAGAAAGGGTGGTGGATGCTTGGAATGCCCTCCCGATGGAAGTGGTGGGGGCAAACATGGTGACGGAATTCAAAATGGCATGGGACAGACACAGTGGATCCCTTTACAGCAACAGGATAAAATCTAAATAAACTGAACCATCTAATTTCTCAACAAATAGGGGTTTCCTACATGGAGTGGTGGGTTCACCCCTAAACAAAAACAAAGACATGGGGAGGGGTAGCCTGCACAGAGCAGCAGGTGTACCTACTCTTGCCATCGTACTGGGCAGACTAGATGGACCATACTGGTCTTTATCTGCCGTCATTTACTATGTTACTAATGGCCCTTGCCTCAAGGTAGTTGATGGACCACACCACCTCCCGGCGATTCCAACAGCCCTTCAATCTTGGCAATGGGCTCCCCAGCACGAGAGACTGGCATCCAACATTAGAAGGATCCACGAGTAATCGTCCAGCAGCATGCCTTTCTTCAGATGTTTGGGCTGCTGCCACCACCACAGGCTGGCCTTCACTATCAGTGGGAACAAAAGCCTGAACTGAAGCTCCTGAGAACTTGGGGACCACCGAGCCAGTAAGGACTGTTGGAGCAGTCACATATGAGCCTGCGCCCATGGCACCTTCTCAGTTGTCACTGCCATCAATCCAAGGAACTGCAATAGTTCCACTCTGGGAGCCTTTTGTAAACAAAACAGTGCCAGGCAATCCAACAACCTTTTGACTTTCTCCTCTGGCAGGAAGTCTCTGCCCACTCGTGTATTGAACCGTGCTCCCAGGAACTCCAGGGATTGGGAAGGCACCAACTGGCTTTTTCCCTGATTGATCACCCAGCAGAGTCTTTCCAAGAAGGACACCACTCGGGTCGATGCTTGAGATGCCTCCAACAGAGAACAGGCTCAGATGAGACAGTTTTAGGAGAAGAGGCATAGAGATTTCCAAAGCACAGACATCTCCAGAGTCATTTTAGAAGCCGGTTCTGTACTCATCCGCAGTGTGAGGAGTCCAAGTCTGAATGGGGAAATGGTGGTGGCATGGCTGTGGTGTTCCCAGGAACATGGACATCCCCACATTATCTCAGAAATGTCCCGGATGTCCGGTATCATGTCTAAGTTTAGGCCTGCTCCAGGCACAAACAGGTATCTGAAAAGTGCTCATTTTGGATGAAAAAGGTCCAGAGAAAGCCCTCCGTCATCCCCAGTATTCAGCACAATCTTAGTGACAGCAGCAGTGGGATTTAAACACTGGCTTTCCTGTTCCTAGCCCACTACTCTAACTATTAGGCTATTCCTAGAAATCCACATTCTGAAATATTATTCTGGGGACATCTATGTAGAAATCCTCAGATGTCAATCTCAGTCACGTCCATGTTGTGAAATCATATCTGAACCTGGACGTGCCTGCATTTTTTTCAGATATTTTGGCTTAGACATCCCAGATTGCATTTGGACATTCCTTCTAAAATTCCCCTCTATGGCTTTCTAGTGCGCAAATTTCCTCAACTAAGTAAATTGAAGAATATCAGGAGACATTCATCTTGTGGCATTTTTTCCTATGCTGCAAGAATATTATGCTGGCTTAGAGGGACGTTCGGCTCAAGAGATGGACAATATTGACCTCAGGAGCATGATGGCAGCCCCTTCTTGGACCATCTGACCTTGGCCTCCCCACAAACATGTGTTTTTTGGGGGGTTCTGTCACCCTTGCTGCTGTTGTTGTTGCTGTTAAGTGCCGTTGAATCGGTGTCATCGCATGGCAACCCTCTGGATAGTTGTCCTAAACTGTATTCGGTTTTCAGTCAGGTGGTTCATTATTGATAGAGTGACACCCATAGCTGCTGTTATTGTATCAATCCATCTTATTGCTGGGCCTTCCTCTCTTACATTGACCTTCTATCCTGTCTTTCTCCAACGATCTCTCTCTTCGCTTTATGTGTCCAAAGTATGAAAATCTAAAGTCTTGTCATCCTTTATCACCCTCTAATATGTTCTCTTTTACTCTCACCTTCTTGTGACTTATTTCTATTTTTGAAGCATTGGAAGCTTTCTATTATATCATATTTGGAATGGATTTGGAGTAGCCTGATGGTTAGAGCAGCAGGCTGAGAACCAGGGAAGCCAGATTTGAATCCCACCGCCATTCCTTGGGCAAGTCATTCAATCCTCCACTGCCTCAGGTTCAAAGTTACAGGTCAATGCAGAAAACTGGTGCTGAAGTCGCGCGCTATTAGCTATGTACTTGCTTTTGTAGTGTGCCAATAGCATAAGACGTCAGTGCCGGTATGCAGCAAAGGGCATGTATGCAAATGAGCTGTGCACAAAACAGCAGCATAAAGTTGAAAGGATGGGAGTGAACGCATGTGCAAATAAGAGATGTGCTACAAGTGGCTGTATACACATGAGTGTAAATGTCAAATGTTTATGTTATACGCAAAGGACATGCAGGTTCTTTCATTGCTCACCCCATAATAACCAATACTATTTCACCAGAAAACATTTTCTTATGAAATCACAATAAAGAGACCTAAAATAAAAGATGAATAATATAAATGAGTGCAAAAACTATAAAAGGATAAGAAGCAAAAAACATTTCTTCTTAACTTTTGCTTATATGCTGAAAAGATATACACAAAAACTTTTCATGTCAAAGGTAGCTGTTCATTGGTACATACCTTGAAATAGTTTTTCCCTACATGTACAAGATGCTTAAACCATCTCAGATCAGGCATAGAAATATTGGCGCGCCTGCTGGTTACACAATCCTCTACACGTTTCTCTGCATCGGGTGCAGTCCTTACTGGCATGCCATTTTAATATGTGCAGTTCATTTACATATTACTTAAATACGCTTGGTGTTACTGTGTGTGCAGACTTTTCCTTTGCTGTTTACGCACGTGTCAACATCTTTTCTGCATTTCACATGGTGGAACTTGTGTATATAAGTTGCCTTATCTACATGCGAAGGATGCGTTAGTCTTTCTGCATCGGCCTGTTAGATAGCTCATGTTCCCTGTAAAATAGTTATCTCCAAGTTATAATGCCCTGTTCAATGTAATTTCAGTTTGTTCAATGTAAACCGCACTGATGCAGAATAGCACGGTATATAAGAGAATGTAAATAAATAAATAAATAGTAAGCCCACCGGGGACAGCCTACTGTCCTGTCTGTAACTTGTCTTGAATTTCTGAGAAAAGACATGAGCTATATTCAAACCCATTATCTCTCCTCTCTTGTGCTTCTACATATTTAAGTCCTTAGGTCTCATTTCAAAGGGCTTATGGTCCAGACTCTGCTCTGATTAGGCAGCCCTTTCCCAGTCTCCCTTCAACCTGTTTATAGCCTCTTAGAGATTACATCTCCTAAAAGAACGCAGTACTTCAGAGGAGGTCTCACAAATGCCCTGTACAAAGGCATTAACGCATTTGTATGCATTCTTTGTGGGACAGAGCATGTTAAAAGGAGACCAGGTTCATCCATCTCTCCTATAGTTCATCTGGGTGCACAAATAGAAAACACTTGTTTCTTCTGGCAATTCATCTCCTATGCACCGTAGTATTCTTATGGGTCTTACCACTACCCTGTCATAATATTTTACAACCTTGAAATCACTACTACTGTAATTAACTTTTCCCTCATCACATACTGCTTTCTTGGATTAGTATGTACATGCTTTTTTTTTTTTTTTGCATTAAGGGGCATAGGGCCTTTTACTAAAGGGTTAAGAACATAAGAACCTAAGATATGCCATACTGGGTCAGACCAAAGTCCATCAAGCCCAGTATCCTGTTTCCAAGAATGGCCAATCCAGGTCATAAGTACCTAGCAGGCAGCACTGTACCTAACCCTGTGTGAGCGGTGCAGCAGCACAGGGTGCAAAAGGATTAGGGGTGCATGTTGGGCTGCCAGCCCCGGCCTGCCCCCCCCCCCTGCCACCGCCACTCTTTTGTTTTCTCGGAGACGGAGGTGGCGACAGCAGTGAGGCAGACCCACGTTTGTAGGCAGCGTTTGCATGGCTGGCCTGGTCCCTTCCTGCTCTGATGCAACCTACATCAGAGAAGGGAAGAAGAGCCCCAACCTGCCTACAACCGCGAGTCTGCCTCACTGCTGCTGCTGCCGCCTCTGAGAAAAAAAAGTGGCAGTGGTGGCAGGGCAACACGGGGAGGGGGGGGGGAGGGGCTGGCAACTGGCGGGGGGGGGGGGGGGAGGAACCAGATGTGGAAATAGCACCAGGCACAATTGCAGCTTGATATGGCCCTTCTAGCAGGTTCCACAAAAGGTACATAGGTTCCATGCTGCTTGTTCCAGGGGTAACCAGTGAATTTCCCCAGTCCACTTTCATAATGCTTTATGTATTTGAGTGTTCATCCGGTGTTTGCGATGCCCCCTATTTTTTCATTCCGCAGGGGCAAAAATCGAAGGGATATTTTGGTTCATTCCCGCTTTAAAGAAAATACAACTTTGAGCAGTCAAGGACATACTAAATGTAATCAATGTGTGGTATGTACGGTGACATTAGAGATACAGTCATTTACACACCCTACACTGGGATTCACACATGAGTTACATGGCAGCACAAATTGTCAATCTGTTGGTGTGATATATGTAGTGGTAGTCCTTGCTTGTTGTTATATTTGGTCAAACTTCACATCCGTTTAAAATACGGATTATTGAACATTTATCTGCCATTCGTCAAGGGGTGGAATCTGCACCTTTGGTTACGCATTGGAAATTAAAGAATCATTCTTTGGATGACCTTCGTTGTTTTGTTTTAGAACAAATTAAGGGTGGTGAGGGTGGTAATTTTCAACGGCAATTAAGCCGTAGGGAACAACAGTATATTTTTTGATGGAGGAGTATGGTACCTTATGGGTTAAACTCTCAAATCGAGTGTCATTGGTTCTGTTGAATTTGTGTGATAGGGAACTTCATAAGAGCGCATGCATTGGCATTTTTTGGAAAGTTTCTAATTCGGGAGCCATTAGTAGGTGAATGGTGCTGGTGGTCTTTGAGGTCAGTATTGATACATTGTATGTGGTTTTTTTGAGTGTTTGAATGGTATAGGATACAATGTAGATATTTTAAATAAATTAGTATATATGGGAGTTTTCAATTGTCTTTGTTATATTTGTTTTTAGTATGATTTCAGATTAAGGAAGTTCACCCTGAAGAAGCCGTTTCACGACGAAACTGTGACTTATGGTGTGGTTGAAAGATCTTTTAATAGATCATTCGGTGAAAATCGGTTTTCATGTCATTGATTGTTCAGCAGAGATTGTTTTGAAGCTACAGTTTTTCCATATACCTCCAGATTTTGAGGTCATGAAGGAGATTTGATAACGTTCATTAGTCTGTGAGTGTTTCAGGTATTCCATTGTGGGGACGCATGGGGTGTGGAGCACTTTTGAAGGAGCATGATGTAATGCTATCCCACATGTAATATCTGTTTTTTAACTGGGGCGCTTTTAGAGCTGTTGGTTTGACATCATGCATCCGGTTGAAGTGTTTGAAGAGGAATAATCATAGGTGAATTGAATTGCGGGTGATCTCATATGGTGGAACATTTCCCATCCGCGTTCCCTTACAAGCCACAGTGAAACACTTCTCATCTGGGTTTTTGTTGGAAGAACAGTTGAGCAAAGAAGTTTGTTTACGTGAAACACCATGGGCAATAGCTGAGATATGGAAATATATTATTAATCGATTGGGACATGGAAATATATTATTAAACGATTATCTCTCTTTCTCTATGACTTATCAATTTAATTTTAGGGATATGGAAATATATTAATCAATTATCTCTCTTTTTCTATGACCAATTTAAATTTAATAAAGAGGTGTTAGTTGGATATGAGATAGAGGGAAATTTATTAAATTGTATTTCTATATATGCATTAAGGTGTTTGTGCATATAAAAAATAGTAGTGGGGTTTTCTGATAATAAATTATATTTCTATAAATAAATGAATAATGTTATATGTATTGGGGGAGCCTTTATTTATAATATTTATTATGTGTTGTTAATTAGTTGTTTCTTACTGTAAGTATTCTCAAAATATTATCTCTCAAATTGTAACTTTATTAATGATGATTATATGTTTATATAGTTGATTAATTTTGTGAAATAATTTATGATTCATAAACATTTCTAACACACTAATTATTGTACTATTAATATTCTGTGAATTTTTTGGATTGACGTATGATTATGTGTGTAATATTATTCCTTAAGAAATTTTTTGCATTGTGATTTTGTATATAATATGTATTTTTCCTCCAGGAACTTGTCCAAACCTCTTTTAAACTCAGCTACACTAACAGCTTTTACTATATCTTCCAGTAATGAATTCCAGAGTTTGATTACGTTTTGAGTGAAAAAATATTTTTCTCATTAGTCCTAAATGGCTACATTGTATCTTCATTGCATCTCCCCTAGTTTTTCTACTTTTTGAAGGAGTAAACAACCAATCACGTTTACCCGTTCCATTCCATTCATTATTTTATAGACCTTTATCATATCTCTCCTCTCGTTTCCAAGCTGAAGAGACCTAACCTTTAAAGCCTTTCTTCATAGGGGTATCCTTTCAACCCTTTTACCATTTTGGTCACTCTTTTTTGTACATTTTCTAATTCTGCTATATCCTTTTTAAGATATGGCAACAAGAATTGAAACATTCAAGGCGCAGTTGCACCATGGAACGATACCCTTTGTTTTATTCTCCATTCCTTTCCTTATGATTCCTAGCATTCTATTTGCTTTCTTGGCCACGGCTGCACACTGGGCAAAGGGTTTCAACATGTCATCCACGATGACGCCTATATCTTTTTCCTGTGTGGTGGTTCCTAATGTGGAACCTTGCATCGTGTAACCATAGTTTGGTTTCTTCTTTCCTAAGTGTATAACTTTGCACTTGTTCACATTAAATTTCATCTGCCATTTGGACGCACTTATGGAGAAATTTCACTTATCGTTAATTTCCTTTCCTAGAATCCTGCCAGACCAGTCCAGACAATCGGGTTAAGTCCCCCTGCCAGCAGATGTTGGAGACAGAGAAAATAATTCTACCAGAGGTTGATTGGCTGGGGTCTGGTAGACATACAGGCATGCCCCTAGGGGTCACCCTCAGTACACTCTGACAAGCAACAAGGAAAGTAAGAGAAACAAGAACATAATGTAACTATGTACAGCGGAAACCAAGTCTGAAGAAGCAGCGGAGAAAACACTGCTCGAGTTGTGACTCTTTCGCAAAGGTACTGTGACTCTTTCAGAAAACGACTGATCGTGCCAAACACTGGGAGGGTCCTGGACTGGTCTAGCAGGATTCCAGGAAAGGACATTAATGGTAAGTGAAATTTCTTCTTCCAAGTCATCCTGCTAGACCAGTCCAGACAATCGGGTAGTACCCAAGCTAACTACCCTCCGGGTGGGAAGACAGAGCCGCTGTAACAACACTGGCCCCGAATCGGGCCTCCTCCTGTGCCTGGAGATCTAGGTGATAGTGACGGGCGAATGTGGAGAGGGAGGACCAGGTGGCTGCTCTACAAATGTCAAGAGGGGTGACCTGTGAATGTTCCACCAACGAAGCTGCCTGGGCCCGCGTAGAATGCGCCCGGAGCGAACAGATTTACCACGGAGTATATAAGCAGATTCAATAGTCTGACGAAGCCACATGGTAGACTTCAAAGCCACCAGTCCCTTTCGAGGACCCATGAAGAGAACAAAAATATGGTCAGATTTACGGAATGGATTTGTAACCTTTAAATAACGATAGAGAATTATCTTGAGGCCAAGCCTTCGGATATCCTTATGCCGGTCAGAAGACTGGCCTTTGGGAAAACAAGGTAAGAAAATAGGTTGATTTAAGTGAAAAGGTGTTAGAACCTTTGGTAAGAAGAAAGGAACCACCTGCAGAGATACACCACCTTCCGAGAAAGAGAGCTAGGGATCACGACAGGAAAGGGCCTGCAGCTCTGATACCCTACGTGCAGAGGTTATTGCTACCAAAAAGGTTGTCTTAAGAGACAAATCGCAAAGCGATGCTCCCTTAAGCAGTTTGAAAGGAGAATCCATGAGTACCTTCAGGACTAAGGAAAGATCCCAAGGCGGTACTATTGGCCGGATAGGGGGGGCGTACCACCTTAGCTCTTTTGAGAAAATGTGCGATGTCGGAGTGTGATGCAAGGTAACAACTGTCTACCGGCCCCATGAAGCAGGTACGGGTGGAAACATGGACTCGAAGAAACCTGAGGTATATGAGGATTTGAGGTATATGAGCTCGCCAAGGCGAGAGGCGATGCCGCGAGCACCAGGATTCAAAGATACGCCATACCCGGGCGTAAGCCCGTGATGTAGAGGGCCGACGAGCCTTGAGCAAGGTCGCCACCACTCGAGGAGAATAACCCTTGTGCCTCAGCTGGCGGCATTCAAGAACCAAGCCGTAAGCGAGTAAGAAGCGTGGTCGTCCATTGCAATCGGCCCCTGCCGTAGGAGACCTCTGCGAGCCCCGAGCCGCAGAAGAGCCACTCGGGCTAGACAAACGAGGTCAGCATACCAAGGTCTCTGAGGCCAATCTGGAGCCACCAGAATCACGGTGCTTGTGTGTGCTCTGATCCGCTGGAAAACCTTTCCGATGAGTGGCCACAGGGAAAAGATGTATAGTAGCGCTGCCTCCAGCCACGGCTGGGCTAGGTCATCCAGTCCCTGTGACCCATGCTCCCTCCGGTGGCTGAAAAAGAATAGGGCTTTGGAGTTGGTTGACGACGCCATGAGGTCCATCGCCATCTTTGCACAATCTTCTGGAATGCCCAAGGAGCTAACTCACATTCTCTGGGATTGAGAGCGTGACGGCTGAAAAAACCCGCCATCACATTGGATGTGCCTGTGCTGTGCCGACAGAGTCTGAAGATGCTTCTCTGCCCACTGAAAGAGAAGAGCCATTTCATTGGCTACCCCGAGGCATTTGGTACCGCTTTGGCGGTTGAGATAGGTCACCGTCGTCGCGTTGTCAGAGAGAATTTGATCCACCTGGTAACAAAGTAGTGGCAGAAATCTCAGTAAGGCCAGGCGAACCACCCGGGCCTCCAATCAATTTATGGACCAACACGCTACGCGAGGTGACCAAGTGCCCTGAGCCGTGCGATTCAGGCAATGTGCTCCCCAACCAGAAAGGCTCACATCTGTTGTCAACAAGATCCAGTGAGGAGGCTCCAGGGAAACGCCCTTGAAGAGGTGAGACAGCAAGAGCCACCCGCGCCTGGTAGATGGAGGTAGCGGAAGACGATAGCTGTAATCTTGCAACACAGGGGACCAATGAGCAAGCAGCACTCGTCGTAATCCGCGCATGTGCACTCTGGCCCATGGTACTACCTCGATGGTAGCCGCCATGGAGCCCAGCACTTGAAGGTAATCACATGTGCGCAGGCAATCTTGACGAAGAAAACTGCGGATCTGAGATGAAAGCTTGAGGAACCGGTCAAGAGTCAGGAAGACTTTGCCCTGAGCAGTGTCAAACCAAGCTCCGAGGAACTCCAGGTGCTGGGAGGGCTGCAGGGGGCTTTTGGTTCGATTGACAACCCATCTGAGACCTTCTAAGAAAGAGACCACATGATCCACTGTCTCGCAGGCCTCCAAGAAGGAGTCCGCCCGCATGAGCCAGTCGTCCAAGTACGGATGCACCCGGATTCCGTGTCTGCACAAGGCTGCTGCCACTACCACCATGACCTTGAAGAACATGCGTGGCGCTGTGGCAAGGCTGAATAGCATGGCACAAAATTGGAAATGCTCGCCCAGGAAACGCTGATGGTTGCTGCAGATGGGAATGTGGAAGTATGCCTCCGCGAGGTCGAGGGAGGCAAGGAACTCCCCTTTGCGGACCGCTTGGTTAGCTGAATGTAGTGTTTCCATCCAGAAGCGAGGGACGTGGAGGCAGCAGTTGACGCTCTTGAGGTCAAGGATAGGATGAAAGGAACTGTTGTTTTTGGGCACAATGAAATAGATGGAATATCGGCCCGTTCCATGCTCAGTGGGAGGAACAGGGCAGATGGCATGCAGGAGAAGGAGATGACAAACTGTGGACAGAATGGCCTCTCTTTTCCGAGGTGCTCTGCCTGGAGAGACAAGAAAGGCTTCTCGAATGGGCTGATAAGTCTCGAGAGCATAGCCTCGAGACACAATCTGGAGGACCCAATGATCTGAGGTGATAACTGCCCACTGCTGAGAGAACAGAGTCAAGCGGCCTCCCACTGGAGGCTGTATCTCGGCTGGGCAGTTTTCCCTGTTAGCAGGAGGAGCACATGGCTCCAGAGAACTTGTTCGGACCTAAGTAAGATTTGTTGCTCTTTCAGGCCCCCCGAAAGGGCTGGGACTTGTGGTAAGGAAGCTCATTTTGAGTTAGGAGAAAGGGAAAAAACAAAGAATTCACCCTAATAAAAGGACCTATTTTGCAAGGTCAGAGAAATAAAACCACAGTCACACCTAGAAACCAGAAAATCCCCAGCTGGAACAGGTTTCAGAGTTCCCCTAGTGGAGTAAGGGAGAGTGAATACAGACCCAAGGTAAAAGAACCTTACGTCAGTAAGCTCCCTGATTACTCAGGTGCCAGAGGGCCAACTGATCTCTGTCACCTGGGAAGAGAAGAGGTGGGGCTGGAACCCTGGAGATTTAAGCCTAGGTTAGATTATACAGAGGTTAGCAAGAAGAGCAAGGAGAGCTGGAGCAGCAACGGGAAGAGGAGCAGGAACAGCAGGAGTGGAGAGTGCTGGACAATGTTCCCTCTAATTTTCTGTAGGCTGTGTGCGCATAAAATATCAGCTGTGCAGCTTTTGAAGGAAGGTTAAATTTTTGTGCGCCACATAACGACACTCGGAGTTATATACTTTAAAATTTGACTACACGTCAGAATACAGTATGTACACTACATTGATTGCACTAGAAAATATTGTAGAACTTGTGAAAACCATAAATACACAACAACTTTTCAATTTTAAGAACGTCTGTGTTGTTTTCTATCAGAATCAGAACCGTAATTTTTGTGCGCTTTGTTGTAAAGTATGTGCGCTCACTCGGTGAGGTGTGTGCGCGCGCACACGCGCACAGCTTAGAGGGAACAGTGGTGCTGGAGAGAGCCAGAGAGAGGTACAGAGCACGAGAGAGGAGAAGCTGCTACAAGCCAAGGCACAGGTACAAGCCTTAGAAGCCTGTACCATACTAAGCAGTGCAGAGTTGTAGGAGACACTCTCAGCTCTAATGAGAGGCTGTCAGCTAAGCCCAGTGAGCTAGAAGGATAGATAGAACCAATGCAACTAGGAGAGCCTGATGCAGCTTTGAATGAGGAAGATATATTCATGGATTGCTCTTTGTGCCAAGCCTTAGCTACAGAGGGGTTGAAGGAAAGCCAACCTTAAGAGAAAACTCTCCAGAGCAAGGTAACCTTGAAAAGCAAGGAAGATGTTTTGTGAATTCCCTGTGTTAAAGAGGGGAAACTTATGCTGAGAAGTGAGAACAAGCTGAAGCTGTATAATTGTGCTTGTTAAACACCTGCTATCCTGTGCAGTGAGATGGCAAGAAGCCAAGCTAACGGTGAGAAGAAAAAAGCTTTTGTTTTGCTTTTCAATGTTCCTAAGAAAACCTGAGTAGAGCTTTGTTTGCTTATTGGATGTTTGTTCCTGTTGGAAGTTTTGCTTTGCTTATAAAGAGGAGAACAGCCTGAAAATGTTTGGAACTGAAAAGAAAGAAAACTGCCATTGAAGAAAGCTGTTTGTATTTATGCTTTAACCAGCAAGGCTAGAGAAAGCTGGTAGCCTTGCTGTTAAAGGGTTTTTGCTTTTGAGCTGAAGAATACTGTAAGCTGATATTTTGTTTTGACTTTTGCTTATGTCCTGTTGTGTTTTTGAAAGAAACCTGGAGAAATAATCCTGAAGGAGGTATTTATGAACCTTGCATTTGAGTTTAATAAATTTCTGTCATTGCCTTACCAAAAGAGCCAAACTACAAGTTTTTTTTCTACCTGAAGCCATATGTGTAGCAGTTAAACTACATTTCCCAAGAAGCATTGCGGGGGAACCAGTCAGAGAAGGCTGAACAGGGAAGTTTCTATTATAACCACAACCCTCCATGCTGAATACAAGGAACAAGGGCATGACAGACTTTTGACCAAAGCGATTAGAAGACGGGGGAGGCGCAGACCTACCAGGCCAGTAACGGTGAGTGTCATGGAACCTAGACGTACGCCAAAAGGTTGGAGCATAAGTCCGGGACGAACGGCTCTCTGAGGACTTCAGCTTATCCTCTGGTAGGCGTTGAGGCTTGACCTCCCCCAGATCCTTGACTAACTTGTCTAAGTCCTCACCAAAAATGAGCCTACCCTTAAAGGGCAGCTTAGAGAGGCGCGCTTTAGAGGTGACATCCGCCGACCACTGGCGCAACCAAAGCCATCAACGGGCTACGGTGACTGCCGCTATTGAACGAGCAGAGAGACGCAGCAAGTCGTAAAAAGCATCCGCTAAGTAAGCCGCGACGGACTCTAAGCGGTCCAGTGTCGGATCTTCTGGAAAATGCTGAATCCATTTTAGCAAGGCTCGGGCCCTGAGACCCCCACAGACGGTGGCTTGGAGAGCCAGCGTCGAGAACGAAAAGGCGGTCTTAAGAAGACTCTCAACCTTCCTGTCCTGTTGGTCGCGCAGCGCTGCCCCTCCTTCAACTGGAATGGTGGTGTGTTTGTGACCCCAGTCACAAGCGCGTCCATTTTGGATACGCAAGCCACTTTTCCCGATCCGTGGGAGACTATAGATAAAGTTGGCCGAGACGGCAAGCTGTTCGCAAAGAAGCGCCTGGAGCTTCCCATTCCTGAGACACCATCTGTTGTAGTTCCGCTGAAAATGGGAATGTTCTGGAAGGCTTTTGAATGCCCTGCAGAATGGGGTCTGCCTGCATCTGTGTCTGAGACTCCAGAGTTACAGGAGTGTTGACCAGGCGTAGTGCTTCCACCACTTGTGCAATAAAAGCTGGCAACTCGTCCTTGCGGAAGAGGCAGATATCTTGCGAATCTCCTTGGCTGTCAGCCGAGGCTGCTGATGGAGAGTATTCGCCATCCTCCCGATCAGAGTTTTCAGCCTCTGAGGATACATCCTCTGCTGGGACCACTGGCCATGTATCCAAGCCCCACAAAATCTCCTTGGAAGAATGAGTACTGTCTTTAGGCACCAAATCGCTGGGGTGATGCTTCCGTGAAGTCGTGGCAGCATTTACCCCGCTAGAAGGAGGAAAATGCTCTCCTGATCCCACTCCTGACACGTCTGAGCGCCAGATGGACAAGGCTTCTTTAAAAAGAGAGAGAAACTGAGCATCCGAAGACGGGGAAGGCACTTCTACGGCCAAGACTTATGAGGCCATAGGCTGAGGGAGCAGTAGAGGAGGGTCTGTAAGCCCTTCCGCTACTGGCGCTGTGCGAGGGCTCAGTGAGGGAGTGGAGGCTGCGGAAGTAGTATCTCTAGCAGAGGGCCCGGATGTGGAAGATTCTCCAGGGTGAGAGGAGCAGGCAACACAAACCCTATCTTTCAGCTCCTTTTGTTTCTTGCTACACACAATGAGATGAGAAAGGCATCTTCCCTTGTTGAGACTGCCCTGATGCGCTGAAAAGAATCCCAAAATGAAATGTAAAAAATAAAATGGAAGGGAATGTTAGGGCCGAGCCTGTTAGAAGCCTGTTAGAAAACTTGACAGGCTTAACAGTCCCGCAATTGCGGGAATGTAGACAGTAAAATGGTTACTGTAGTAAACCATGAGGGAGGAGGAGGAAAATGGCTGCTGCAGTGAAAAAAACCACCAAAAAGCCTCGTTGGAGGAACACGGAGCTGTTCCTAAAACTGCTCGCTGTGATCTGCTGCTACATGCGAAGCCTTTAAAAACTTCAATGCTGCTGTTGCCTGCTGCGATCTGCCAATCCGCTGCTACACGTGATGCGTTTAAACTGAAATGCTGCTGCTTTTAGCCTGCCCGGTATCCCGAATAGCCCTGGAGTACCAGCGTCAGGGCCAGATTTACCTATAAGTCATGTACGCCATGGCGTAGGGCCCACAGCTGGCAAGGGCCCACAAAAAGCTGCCGCGGCAGCATGGACGTTCCCGTGGCAGCATGGACGGTCCCGCGGGGCCCCCTCTGCCCTGCCGAATCCCCGGCTGAGCCCCTCCGTGCCGGCTTTGAGAGGCGCGAAGGGAGAGTGTCTCCCTCGCGTCTCTGTTAAGCCCATCAGCCCCTGCGGGCTTAACAGAGACGCGAGGGAGACACTCTCCCTTCGCGCCTCTCAAAGCCGTCACGGAGGGAGGGATTCGGCAGGGCAGAGGGGGCCCCGCGGGACCGTCCATGCTGCCGCGGCCTTGGTAGCAGCCAGCGGTTTTGCTTTTTTAAAATTTCATTTTACTTGAGCCGATGGGGGGGGGGGTAGGACTGGAAATGGGTTGGGGGGGTTAGGACTGGTAATGGGCTATGGGGGGGGTTAAGACTGATAATGGGCTGTGGGCTGATGGGGGCTGTCTGGTAATGGGCTATGGGGGGGGCTAGTACTGGAAATGGGCTGGGAGGGGGGTTAAGACTGGAGGTGGGCTGATGGGGTTAAGACTGGTAATGGGCTGTGGGGGGGGTTAAGACTGATAATGGGCTGTGGGCTGATGGGGGCTGTCTGGTAATGGGCTATGGGGGGGCTAGTACTGGAAATGGGCTGGGAGGGGGGTTAAGACTGGAGCTGGGCTGATGGGGTTAAGACTGGTAATGGGCTGTGGGCTGTTGGGGGGGTTTAGAACTGGTAATGGGTTATGGGGGAGGTTAAGACTGATAATGGGCTGTGGGCTGTTGGGGGGGGGGTTAGAACTGGTAATGGGCTATGAGGGGGTTTAAAACTGATAATGGGCTGTGTGCTGATTTGGGCTGACTGGTAATGGGCAATGGGGGGGCTAGAACTGGAAATGGGCTGATGGGGTTACGACTGGTAATGGGCTGTGGGCTGTTGGGGGGGTTAGAACTGGTAATGGGCTATGGGGGGTTAAGACTGGTAATGGGCTGTGGGCTGATGGGGGCTGTCTGGTAATGGGCTATGTGGGGGGGCTAGGACTGGAAATGGGCTGGGGGGGTTAAGACTGGAGGTGGGCTGATGGGGTTAGGACTGGAAGTGGGCTGATGGGGTTAGGACTGGTAATAGGCTGTGGGCTGTTGGGGGGGTTAGAACTGGTAATGGGCTATGGGGGGGGGTTAAGACTGGTAATGGGCTGTGGGCTGATGGGGGCTGTCTGGTAATGGGCTATGGGGGGGTTAGGACTGATAATGGGCTATGGGGGGCTAGGACAGGAAATGGGCTGATGGGGAGGGGTTAGGACTTGAGGTGGGCTAATGGGGTTAGGACTGGTAATAGGCTGTGGGCTGATGGGGGAGGGGGGTTAGGACTGGCAATGGGCTATGGGGGGCTGACTGGAAATGGGTTGATGGGGTTAGGACTGGAAGTGGGTTGATGGGGGGGCTAGGACTGGTATTGGGTTGGGGGGTTGCTAGGACTGGAAATGGGCTGATGGGTGGCTAGGACTGGAAATGGGCTGATGCAGGGACTAGAAGGGAATGGAAGCTGGGTGAGGCTGGAACTAGAAGGGAGCTGATGTTGGGGGAGGATTAGAATGGGATGGGGCTGGAAGAGTAAAATGGAGAAGGGAAAAATATTTTGTGTGGGAGGGATAAAAAATCTACAATTGGCCGGGTATTGGGAGAGTAAGTGGGGATTGAGGATGGAGGGGTAAAATTTGAGTGGATGAAATAGGAATGAGGAAAGAGCAAAAGGAGAAAGATTAGTATGTTAAAGCAGATGTAGAGAGAGAATGGAAAAAAACTAGAAGAGAGAAGAAAGGACAAATGGACAGGTGACGATGGAGAGTTAGCAGAAGACACGAAGAAACCAGAAGAAAGTGGCTGGAGCAATTGCAGCTGAAAAAAAATGCACAAAAGGTAGAAAAATATCTCTTTATTTTGAATTTATTAATTGGAATATGTCAGCTCTGGTAAATGTGCATCATTAACGTCTGCGCTTTGTTTAGTACAAGAGCAAATTAATGTATAGTTTTATTTCTACAGTGGTGTACATTCCAAGTTTGGCTTTTGGGATTCCCAGTTTAATTATTGTCTTCCTGTTTCTAAATTGTGATTACTTGTTTGGTGATGGTCTATGTTCTGCATGTGTAACTGAGCTGAGGTGTTCTGTTTATATAATTCCTATTTGACATTGCCACTTGTTCTCTTTCCCCAGTAGGTCATGTATTGTTGTTCTCTGAAATGTATTGGTTTAATATTTGCAGTGTTGCCTTTTGATTGGTAGAGTATGGTGCTTTGTGAGTCCTGGTAGTGCTGTTAGGATACGGCGGGTTTGCTATGGGTTGGCACTGGATTATAGTAATGTAGAAATCTTTTAGTCTTTCTTTATCCATACACTCTAAGAGGCACGTTTACTAAAAGTTAGTATATGGTAACATTATGCAAATATTTATGCAAATGAGGCCCCGCACCCCCCTTGGGCCGCCCCTGCTGGGGGCCCACAATTTTTGTTGGCGTAGGGCCTCACTCAAGGTAAATCCGGCCCTGACCAGCGTGATGAAAAATAAAAAAGTACGATGCCGCAAAATCAGCGGCGGTGGTGGTGGGGGGGGGGAGGGGAACTCAGCAAAGCTGGGGGCAGATAAAACTCACAGTTAAAATGCCCTTCATGTAGCGAAAACGAGCAGGAGAGCCAGGCAGAATTGCAGAGTGTTGATGAAGGCAACCCCGTGCTCCTGGCAAGACCCTGGCCCTGATCATGCCAGAAGTGCTGCTTATTCCACCTTTTAGGTGAAATAAAGAGCATGTTCCCACGGGCCTAGCAGGATGAACAGGGCCATGATCTGAATCAGCCCTTTACATGCTGCTGGACTGGCCCACTCCCTCCCACCTCCCACCAACTCTCCCCGTCCTGAACATCAGGATGTATGGGGAGAGCCAGAAGGGGAATCGGGCCCAGACAGCTTGCGGAGTGCACATCCCGCCGAGATGTGCAGCCCCACAACCTGCGTCTCTGCATGAGGCCCTTAGTTTACAGGGCTGCTCCTCTATAACTTAGAAAAACAATGTAACTACAAGTAAACGAAAGTGTCAAAATTTGAATTCATTAAAATTAAGATCTTTTATTCACTAACCTGTTCTGAATGCCACTGCTATCATTTTTTACTCCAAAGAATATGGCACCCACGATCAGTGCCAAAATGAGCATAACTGCTACCTAAAGACAGCCACAGAAGAATATGGAGGTTAGTAAAAAGTAAAATTTGGTTCTTCCCAAGCTGTTATAATTACAAAGCAACAGAATTTATGGCAGGAAATACCACAGCCAATGCTAACAGTGAGATCAATAGAAGCACATATAAGTTATACATTTAAAATTATATGAATTTTCAGTGGCACAATCTAATGTTAGTGCTGAAAATTCACATAGAGGATGTTATTTTAAAAACTCTATTCGTGATTGGGATGTCTCCAAATGGGCATGCAGATGTCCAAATCACAGACGCATCCTGGAGCCATTGTAGAAGAGAGGATGTCCAAGTCTGAACAGGGGCATCGCTGAGGCATAGCCGGGGCATTCCTAAGGACCTGGACGTCCCTGCCTGAACTCAGAAATGCCTTGGACATCCTGAATAGTGTCTAAAGTTAAACCTGCTCCAAGCAGAAAAAAGCATCATTTTGTCAGGCAAACATCTGGAAGGTGTGGAGAAGGAGCTAAACTAATACCTCCTTTATTTTACACTATGTCAACAGCACTGACTGGGAATGGGGGGGGGGGCACAAGTTTTCACTTTGCTATATTGCTGGATATCCCCTTATGCTAGTTGCCTTGGCTGGATGTTCCTCTAAAGGGGATGTCTATGTGGCTACCCGCAGGTCAGGGACATCTATGTTCCTGAAATCAGTCGGACCTATAGACATCCCTGGCATTTTTCTGCACATTTTGCCCTGGACATCCCCAATTTAACGTAGACACTTTTCTAAAATCCCCGTTAACTTCAAACAGGCCAGAATCCATTTAAAGTTCTACCTATTCTTTAGGTGTCAGCACTTAGACATGCCAAGGCACATTTCAGATAGTAAACGGAGATCAGAATATACTGCATTCCAATGGTAGTTTAGAAGTGGCTTTGCTACACGTGGCACTGTTTCTAAAATATATCGATGGACGTGCAGGAATGCACACGGATTGATATCTATGCACAGCAGATGGAACCATTTTACAGATTTAGACATGGGAAACCCAGGAACATACGTGTGGGAGTGCCGACATTTCACAACATGCACATGTAAATGTCAGCATTTACACATGCATGTGAGCCATTTTCCAAACTTAGATATGTAGCTGCTGCTAGTTAACTACAGAAGGCGCTATTTTGAACTCATTTCAATTTGGAGGGGGAAATAAACTAGGAAGGGATTAAGGCGGATAATGTCCTTAATGCTTCTTGTAGAGAGCTGGTGGAAATGCACACTTTTTAAAAGCAGCACACATGACAGGGTGTAGGAGAAAATCCAGATGAGGAGAATTTTGGGCTTACACACGCATTCCCTATGAAATGGGGACTATGCAGATAGCTTTTGTCCCACCCAGTCCATGCCCAGGCCATTACACGACACATCCGCACACTAAGGACTGACATATAATCTGTAGATGCCTGATCATATATGTGTAAAATCGTGAATGTGGCTTCTAAAATGATCCACATTACATACACAGTCACTGGCTGAACATATACAGTACAAGTAAATGTTCGGACATGGCAGTCAACATTTTTTATACAACAGCTGCTGCAGCTAAAAGAAAATCCAGATATTCAACACTGGTATCTGGATAGTAGCCATTGCTGGATATCTAAGGGATAGTCAAGGTTGGCATTATCCAGATAGTGGTGATATTCAGCAGGGGGAGGGGAGCCAGGTAGAGGGGCTTTGGGTGACACTTCTGCTGGAGGACTAAGAGAGAAGGAATCTTAGGTTCTTGGTGAAAGATAAGGGGTGGGGGATGGGGCAAAATGTTTGCTTCTGACAGTACAAGGTCAGCAGATGCCCGAGTGGTGGGAGTAGTTTGGGTGGAATAGGTATTCAGGGAATATGAATGTGGAAGGATGAGTGGAAGGGTGCAGATGAGTAAGTGTCAATTCACGGAATCTGACCTTTGTTACTTTGAATGTGAGATGTTTAAATAGCCCAAGAAAGTATTAACCATTATTAAGAGAAGCTTTGCATTTGAATCTGTCTTTTGGCTTCATTCAAGAAATGCATTTAACACCTAAACATGAATACTTGTTAAGATACAACAAATACCCTGATATATACTTAGCTTCTAAAAAAAACAATCGCAAGATTAAGGGATTAGGTATTTTATTGGCTAAAGATCTATAGTATCAGGTGCATCAGGTACAGCGAGATATAAGATGGTATATACAAGTTATTAAGCTGGATATCAATGGGCAGAGATATATCCAATCAGGGGGCATTTTTGAGATGTTATCACAGAAACAAATGCTGTTTGTTGAAGATAGACTGATGGTGGGGGGGGGGGGGGAGATCTTAATATATCACCTAACCCTAGAGTTAATAACTCTGGTCCCTGGATGGGTATGTGGGGAATGCACACAGCCAAACCTAACTGCGCAGTTCTCTCGCCGGTGTCTTCAAGCAGATGCGCTTCCGGGAGAAAGATTTTCCTTATTTTTCAGTAGTGCACTCCTCTTATTCTTGAATCAAATATTGCCTACAAGGGTGTTGAATTGCTACAGTTACTAGGGAAGGCATCTGGTGTCTAAATCTGGTCAAATCATGTGCTGGGTTGGTTTCATTTCAAATTGGACTGGAAAATTGGGGTAAACAATTTTGGAAAATAATGAAGCTCTTTTGAAAGAACGAGAAGTGTAAGATCAAGTGAGGGCTGCCTTTGAAGAGTACATGGAGATGAATGATCATGGTAAAAAAGGAATGGGTACTGAATGGGATTGTTTAAAGGTGGTTTTTCGGGGGAAATTAACAACAATACAAACACATCATAAAAAGAATAAAATTAAAGTTAGAAACTCTTAGAGGTAGGATTGCCTATTCGGAAAGAGAACATAAAAAAGGGACATGATCCATATTGGATCTGAGATGGCTGAACAAGCTAGGGATAGGTTTAAGAACCTTGAACTTGAGAGAATTGATTTTCAATTGCAGAAAATACCCCCCCCCCCCCCACCAACAGGTTGAGTATAGTGATCAAGCCTGAAGAGACCAAGCTCATAAGCTGAAGAAATTACAGTCTCATAATGTGATCTTAAAACTTAAAAACAAACTGGGAGAAGTGGACCATTATCAGATTTGCCAGCAATTTGTTAAATTTTACCAAGAGTTTTACCAAGCAGATGTTCAAGAGGGGGCTGATGAAGTGACTAGTTATCTGTCGGATGTAAACCTAGCTGAGATTTCAAGAAAAGACAGGATGAGACTGGGAAGACTTATATCAGCTTTGGAAGTATAAGCCATAAAATTACTTCAAAAGTGTCATGCTCCTGGGGTGAATGGCTACAAATGTGAATTTTATAAACTATCTGTGCGTTTGTTTGTGGACCCCTTACTGCGTCTATTTAATTCCATTAGGGAGGAGGAGGTCCTACCTATAATGGGTGGGCAGGTCCTGACCATGCCATGTCTTTTTATGTTTTGGGGTTGTGTGTATGTTATGTCTGTTCTGTTACCGGTCACTTGTCCATTTATTTTGGAATTCTTTTCATTTATTTATTCCATTTTATATTGTACAGCACTTCAGTACTAATGTCAGAAGTAGTATAGAAAGTTTTTAATAAATATAGACATAAATCTGGCAGCAGTCACCATTATTCATAAGGAAGGCAAAGATCCCACTCAGTGCGGATCCTACTGCTGTATTTCATTATTAGGTACAGATGATAAGATCTTGTCTAACATTCTGGCAGAATGAATAAAAAGCCTTGATGTTCTACTTAGTATACGAAGACCAATCTGGGGTTTTCTTAGGATGATTGACAGGAGATAATATTAGGAGGAAGGTCAAGTTGATTTGGTGGGCTAAAACCAAAAACTGTCCAATGATGGCACTTGCATCATTGCCGAAAAGGCCGTTGACAGAGTTACTGGCCTTTTCTATTTGAAGTCTTACATAAAGTGGGGGTGGGAAAGAAATATTAAAATGGATTCAAGCAATATATACCGAGTATACTGATTCTTTCTGGCTTAGTGGGGGCAGCAGACAGGGCTTCCATCATTCTCCCCTACTTTTTGCCTTTGCTATGGAGCCCTTGGCTCAGAGGATTCGGAGCAAGGGGTAGAGAGAGGGAATTAAAGTGGGAGCGAATAAGTACACAATTTCATTATTTGCAACTGACATCCTTTCACCCTCCTAAACCCCATACAATCACTCCAGTACTTGATGCAAGAAATGAGCGCCTATGGGAAAGTGTCAAGTTTCAAGATTAATGCTGCTTAATCAGAAATTTTGAACATTTTGCTTAATACTGAAACCCAGGTAGCAATTCAATGTTTTTATCCTTTCAAATTCTAATTTTAATATAAATTTCTATTCCGCTAATCTCCCATACTGAGTGGTTTAGTGCAGTTTGAAAGAAGATTAATAAATCACATAGAATTAGATTAAAAGGAAAATGGAATTTAAAGTCAAATTTAGGATTCAAACAACCATGTTTTCAAATTTTTCCTATAAAGTAAAACAGAGGAGAGACCTTTTATCCTCACAGGTAACTTAGCCCATAATTCAGCTGCTATGTAAGGCAGTGTTAGTGTAAATCTTGTCATACAACTTATTCCTTTATTAGAAGGTAAGAGAAAGATTCCAGATGCCCGCAATCGCGTAGAATTTGTCATTAATGTCGGTAATAAAAGAGAGAAGAAAACCAAAATGGAACAAAATCATAAAACAATCTATGCAGTCACACATAAAAAAAATCCTTTGAGGAATCCTAAGCCAATGTAATTTATATAATAATGGGGGTAATCTTTTAAATGGATTAAATAATTTATTAGATATTTAGGGTCAGATATTTCAAAGGCATTTACACAGATTTTACAGCCCAGTAAACCATGTAAATACCTTAAATCGGGATATTTAACCCCGCTGCTATCTGTGGCTACACATCCCGGGGTATGTACGGCGACCCCGGAGTTTCGATGCTGTTACCACGACATTGAATATCTGGGGTTAAGGGTCAGCAGGCAGGGCTATGTGCCATAGCAGTGTATAGCTTGCCTAATTCAATATCAGGCCCTTAGGGATTAATCTCTCACCTGATCTGAGCCATTCATTTGATCTGAACTGTGGTCCTCTTTTAAAAGAATTTTATAGGAAGCTAGAACAATTTTATTTATTTAACCAGTTTTCTATACCGTCTTATCCTTCAATCAAAGCGGTTTACTGAGGCAACTGAGGGTTAAGTGGCTTGCCCAAGGCCACAAGGAGTGCCTATAGGACTAGAAACCCCAGTCGCTCCGGCCTGAGATTGCTGTCCCCAGGTGGGACTTGAACCCCTGGCCCTAAGTACCATGTCCTAACCACTAGGCCACACCTCTCCTATGGATGGGTCTATATATTTCCTGGGTGGGTAGAACTGCAGTGGTAAAAATGATGATGTTCCCAAAATATCCGTATCTTTTTGTTAATATTCCAGTGGCTGCGTCAGTTGGTACATTCCAAGTGCTCCATCTCTAGGTATTATCCTTGATTTGGAAGAAGAGACCCTCAAGAGTGAGTAGAACTATAGGGCCTGATATTCAAAGTCCTGCTAACCACGTCAATCCCCTTGTCTGGGACATTCAGCGACACTAACAGTGCTGCTAAATATCTGTGGGTGCCTCCACTGCACATCCCGAAGCATTGAACATCCAAGCCCCGGCATTGAACATCCAAGTTTAATGTTCAGCAGTGGCGGCTACTGCTGCAGCAACATTAAGCGCTGCCGCTGAATATTGGGCCCATAATGTTTAAATCTAGGAATCGAGAGGAATGGGTGTCTCTGATTTTAAACAGTACTATATTGCTGCACAATTAAGTGTCATCTTAGAATGGAATAAATTGCAGTATAAGCAATGGGTGGCCATTGAACAGACTTCAGTTAGGAGGACTCCCATCTGTTATTTGCCTTGGCTTTCTTCAGAGTCAAGTAAAAAGTTATGGCCCATTCACAGACTCTCACTATTCACCTATGGCAAGGAACTGAAAAGCGGTGTCTACCAGAAGTAGTATATATTTTAGGGCTACCTCTATCAGTTATTTGCAGGAATTTTGCCCCTCTAAATGGGACCCAGTCTATGACATGTTTGAAAACATTAGGCCATTATTAGATGGAAAAGAGTTTGTGAAATTCAATGATTTAAAGGAAGAGTATAATGTGGAGTCACAGGATAAATTCCAATTCATGCAAATATGCCATTTTTTAAAAGGACAGGTTTGACAAGATCTTCAACAGGAAGAGTCCCAACTGAAGGGGATTCTCTCCTCAGGCATCACTAAAGGGGCATCTATTATATACAGTCTTGACACTGAAGGAGGAGGATATACCCAGACATTTGCAGAGCTGGGAAAACGATTCAAACCTGGTTCTAGATAATGAACTCCAAAAACAAACTTTTGAGGGACTTCTGAAAGGCACACTAGCTAGTAACATCAAGGAGAACGGGTACAGGTAAAAGATAGACACAGCAAAAGCTGGCCTGTGGGAACTAATTGGGTAGAGGATCAATATCACCACTGCCGGTTAGCTTCTGCGGGCTTGTGGGCTGTGTGATGACCCCACATATTCAATGCCAGGGCCGCATATTACCCTGGCATTGAATATGCGGGGTTAAAGGCTGGCGGCGATGGATATGCACTGTAGCAGCACATAGGTGTCCCAAAGAATATCGGGCCCGTCAAGAATACATTAAATTTATATACCATACAATGAAAAACTCAATGCAGTTTACAAAATGCACTAGACCAAATTACAAATTTCCCAACCAAACCCAACTCACCCACAGTATAATAATTCTACCAATCATAATAACATCATTGGCACTGAGGGAAATAAAGCCTATTTCCCTCTCTAATTCCCTTAATTCCCACTATGAGTCAACTCACATTGTCCCCAAAAGCTTGCTTGTACAGGGGGTTCAGGAAAGGATAAATAACAAGAGACATCATCATGGATGTGAGATGGATTCTTGAAAAGACAAGAGAATAACAAGGATATATATATGTATGTGTGTTTTATTGATTACAGCAAGGCCTTTGATTGTGTAAATCATGAAAAACCCTGGTCCACATTAAGAAGCATGAGTATACCAGAACACTTGATAGTTCTACTACTACTACTACTACTACTATTTAACATTTATAAAGCGCTACCAGTCGTATGCAGCGCTGTACAGACATATAAGAGTGACGGCCCCTGCTCGTCGGAGCTTACAATCTAATCAAGATGAGAAACACACAGAGCAAAAATCTAGTTAGGGCAAAACCAGGTTGGTTGTCTCCCATTATTACTACTAGTACTACTGCATATTTCTATTTAAATAAGAGACAAACAGACAGTCCCTGCTCATCAGAGCTTACAATCTAGTTAATGCAAACACAGAGGGAGCTTATGATCTATCTAGTTAGGACAAGCAGAGGTGTAGGTAGAGGTGGAAAGGGGGAAGGCAGCATTTACTACAGGCTATGCAGCACAACTACACTACATTATATTACATCACATTACACTATATTATATTACATCGGGCATCATGGGTTACATTACATTACATCATGGGATAGATTTGGAGGATGCTTACATGGTGACGTTTCTCGTGGTTCCATTGCATCTGGCCAGTTCTTCAGTGAAGTTGCTGGAGTGGGGAGGGGGAGGGGGAGGAGGATGCGGCTATCCTTTGGCATCAATGTTCCCTCTAATTTTCTGTAGGCTGTGTGCGCATAAAATATCAGCTGTGTGCGGCTTTTGAAGGATGGTTAAATTTTTGTGCGCCACATAACACTCGGAGTTATATACTTTAAAATTTGACTACACCTCAGAATACAGTATGTACATCACATTGATTTTAATCAAATTAAATGAAAATAGATGATTACTAAATGAAGCGGGAAATTTCTAGCAATTACAATCACAACTTTTAAATTTTAAGACGTCTGTGTTGTTTTCTATCAGAATCAGAGCCGTAATTTTTGTGCGCTCTGTTGTAAAGTATGTGCGCTCTCTCAGCGAGGTGTGTGCGCGCACACATGCACAGCTTAGAGGGAACAGTGTTTGGCATGGTCCTTATGCGTGAGCTCGCCAGACATGGGCGCGCCTAGGAGCGCTTCACTTTTAAAACCTGCTGCCGGGTGTTTCTTCGGCCTGATTGGCCATGCGGTGGGAAGCAGGGAGGAGCATACCTGCCTGCTCCCTTTCCCGTCGCCGATCGGGCCGGTGGCTGGATGTTCTCATACACAGCCTTTATATTGATCAAGAAGCAACAGTTCAGATACAACAAGGAGAAAGAGAATGGTTTAAAATCGACAAAGGTGTGCAACAATGCTGTATACTTTCCTCATACTTGTATAATTGATATGCAGAGCAAATCATCAGAAAAGGAGGAGTGTATGACAACAACTAAGGTATGAAGAATGGTGGAAGACTTATCAACAACCTGTGCAATACTGACGACACCATGTTACTGGCTGAAAGAGAAGATGATCTGAAAGCACAGTTACTTATCTGTAACAGGTGATCTCTGGGAACAGCAGGAATAAGTCTTCACATATGGGTACGTCGGTACTGATGGAGTCTGCGCGGGAACGCTCCCCAGCGTCCAATCAGAACGCTTTTGGGAGCATCCCAACATGCCTGCGTGCTGCCTTTCCGCCTTTCCCAACTGCCTCTCCTCAGTTAAGTTTTAAAGCTGAGACAAAGAGAGAGAGAGCAAGAGAAAGGGAAAGATAGAGAGAAACAACTCCTAGGGAAGGTGGGTGGGTTGTGAAGACTTATTCCTGCTGTTCCCAGAGATCACCTGTTACAGGTAAGTAACTGTGCTATCTCCAGGAACAAGCAGGAATGAGTCTTCACATATAGGGACTCCCCAAGCTAAGATGCCCAGAGGGAGTCCTAGCATGTTGCGAATCTAGAATGAGCCATGCTACTCCTCAGAACCTCAGGCATCCTGGGGATGGAGGGTAGGAGTTGAATTACAGAAAGGTGCTGTGGAACAGCTGGACTAGAACAGGACCTTTATAGAGGAAGACCCTGTATAGAGGGCATTTAGTAGTAAAAATGTTGAGTGCAATATTCTAATATGGACCTCCCTTGGTGGTATTGTAAAAAATCTATTGAGGTTCATATGGATCTGTTAGAAGAGCCAGTAGAAGATCCTCAAGGAGTACCTCACTGTGAAGTAGAGGTAATAAACTGTAGAAAAAACAAGTGGAGGTGAGAACCCTTCAGGGTGAGAAATTTATTTTATTTATTTATTTATTTAATTGGATTTTTATACCGCCTTATCATACAATCAAAGCGGTTTAACAAAAGAGAAAATTAGTAATAGTGAAAAAATCTGTGATAATATATACATAGTTTGTAAAGATATGATTAAATGTCTTGGGAAAAGGTGCACTATATATATTGTGAGCTATACTATAAAGTGAGCTATTGTACAATGTATATATAAATAATTGCTTTCTTAAAAATTAATTAGTTGATTGCATGACCGTAGTGCTCCGTAAACAAAACTGTTTTCAGTTGTTTTCTAAAGTCTTTGATGTCCTGAGCTGCTCTCAGATCATTAGGTAGGGAGTTCCAGATGGAAGTCGCAGCAAACGAGAAAGCTCTCTCAGAGGTCTCCTTGCGTGTTTTTCTGATGTCATTTGAGGAGCTGATTCTATTTTCAGATACACTTCTCCTAGGTCTGTTGCTAATATCTGACCGGATAAGATATGTCAGACTTTTTGCAGAACATTGTTGCTTTATCTTGAAAATATAAATTACTGTTTTGTATTTAATACGAGATGATATTGGTAACCAATGAAGCTCCTTTAAGATAGGAGTTATATGCTCTTTACTTGATAGACCAAAAATTATACGAGCAGCGGTGTTTTGCGCTAACTGTAAAGGCTTCAGTGACTGCTTAGCTAGACCCAGATATATTGGATTGCAGAAGTCAAGTAATGGTGTAATTAGAGCATGACAAACATTGCGGAAGTGAACAGTTTCCAGAAGCGGCCTTAGTCTTCTGATGATTTTCATTCTATAATAAGCGCTTCTAATCGTCTTGTTTATGTGTGATCTGAGATTTAATTCCTTGTCTAGAGTAAACTCCAAGATATTTCACTTCTGATTTAATAGGAATAATTGAATTATCTATCTTGATGACAGGTGGATGTGCAAAATTTTGGTTACGAGATACAAATAATGCCTCTGTCTTGCTAAAATTAATTTGCATATTGTTGGTTTTACACCAGGTGGACATTTGTGATAGACAATCTGTGATGCTGGAAAAATCAGGTTTCTCGATGGAGATAGTTGTGAAAATCATAATATCGTCAGCATAAATTGTATACTTTATGCCACTTTTTAATGGAATATTGCAAATTGGCTGCAAATAAATGTTGAAGAGAAGCGAAGAAAGAGCGGAACCTTGTGGCACACCTTGTAATACTCTTATGGGCAGAGAAGTTTTTTGTCCAATCTTTACTTGTAAAAATCTCTCTGTCAGATATGATTGAAACCATTTTAATGTGACCCCATGTAGACCAATCTCCTCTAATCTATGTAATAACCTATTGTGATCTACAGAATCGAATGCAGCCGAAATGTCTATAAAAATCATTATAATACCCTTTTTAATGTCATCAATGGTACGGAGAACGTAATCAAAAAGATAAATCATTAAGGAAACTGGGGTAGTACAATGAGGTAGGGTTTCAGCGGGAAACGCAGATTAACTGAAGATCCGCAATGTCTTTCCTAAATGAGGTCAATTAGGAAAGAAAAGATACATGGAGAGCTTCAGAGGTACATAACCCTGAAAGGTTATGGTAAGAAAAAATTTGTTAATTACCACAGGGAGTGGTTGTATGTGTAGAACCCTAAGCATGCTGGCACAGCATTGATAGGGGTAGTGCCCATCTGTCAGAGTCATATAGGAATATATGGATATCTGAACCTAAACAGATAGATAGATAAGTACGTAGATAGATATCTACCTAAAAGATATATCTCGATATATATATATATATATTTATAAATATATATACATATAGGAGTATATATGGATATATATATACAGAGATATACATGGGCAGAAGATACACAGATACATATATATATCCCCATAGGAATATGGGGAGAGAGAAAGATTCATCTAATAGCAAGAGGGGTGATACCTGCTTGAATAGATGCATAGAGAATCTTCTTTCCCTGGTTATGATTGACAGAATCAGAGGAATAGTCTCCCTGACAAGGAGGAGTCTAGATTCCTTTAAGAATTCGAGCTCTTGAATAACCAGGAGGGCCTACATGAAAAATGCAGAGGTTAACTTCGGTCTGCAGGCAGCAAGTCCAGATCTCTCTAGAACTCCAGTATGGTAAACGGATAGAAGACGCCAATGGAATAAGATACCATATTGACCCGCCTATGAGAGCAAGATGGGTATCATGCGTCCTTCAGTTGAACATGAGCTTCCCATGAAGTATTGGGAAGGAAGCATATAAGGACGAGCTGCAACGAAAAGAAAACTATCCCTGGTGAGAAGTCCAAAGAAGATGTGGACCAAGCCAGGGAATTGGCCATTCTTTAGGTTTTCACGTGATGTAAGGCCTGTGTCCTTTGTTTTGAAAAGAGACTTTACATGAGATGGTAAGGGTAGGGAACACCTACCAGTCATGGGAGCATGACTGGGTGAACCCCTCCTAACCATCTGGGATTATCTGCTAGACAAGATACTAATGCTCTCTAGGAAGGGCCCATAGTGCAAAGCTACTCTGTAGAGTTGCAGAGAGTATGTTGCAGGTTGGTTAGAAGAAAAAACTGGCTGCTCAAAGCCAGTAGATAACTTAAACTATTCTGCCAAAAACAAGGGAATTGGAGATGGCGAAGAATAGAAGTCAAACCAACAAGCCTGTGATAATAGGGTTTCCAAAAAAGGTTGATAACCTGTTTTGGGTTTACTACCCAGGCCGGAAGGATTTCTAGTGGAAGACAAACCCTGGTTGTGTGGTGAACAGAACTGGTGGTTTAACCACTAGGAACTGCTGCATTTGCAGCAATTACCAGGGCAGCGGAAAAAAATCCCTTTTTTTTTTTTCAGATTGGAAAAAGAAACAAAGACATAAGCAGGAGTGATAAGACTTCCTTACTGTCTGATAAGCTGCCCTAAAATAAGAATGTGAAAGGGGGAGACAACTCTGGAAAGGAAACCCCTTCCTGGAATAGGTAGAGAGCCATAGGGGCTTACCAGTGTAACAGAACCACTCTTACAAACCGAATGTTGTAGTAAGAGGGCAGGTAAGACAGAGTTGAAGGAGACTCATGATGCAGTAAGTCTCTGAAAGGTAAGATGATACATGCTAGTACAGGGAAACTGTCTTATTGATAGTTGTTACACCTCTTTTTCCCAGTAGGAGGAAGAGGAGAAACCTGTTAACTATAGGCATGATCATCATAAAAACTCTCAGAGCAAAAAGAAAGGATGTCTCGTGAAAAGAGATCCATGAGAATTTAGGATGAAATTAGTGTAGATGCTTCAAGTGAAAAGAAGCAGACTACACACTCTAATCTCCAAACAGGAGATGTAATGATAATCTATCAGAAATCCTGCGGCTGCTGGGTTTGCTGAACCTGTTGAGGTTGTGGTTTCTTTAGCCCGGTCTGATGTTTCTCCTGTCTGGGAACATCTGTATGATGGGTAGAAGATGGATAAAACCTTTTCCCCTTAGGGGAACAAAGTTTGTTAGGAAATTTCCTACAAACTGGGAAAGAGGAAGGCGTAGACAAGCCTCTGAAAACAGCAATGTCAGTGGTTAACTGAGCAGCTTGGAGTAAAGACTCCTTGTTAAAGAGATTTTCTCCAGTGCAAGGAGTATTTCCCAGTCTTTCCTGTACCCATTTGTCCAAGTGTGAAACTTGGAGCCAGGCTTTACGTCGTGCCCCTATAGCTCTAGCAGACATTCTGCTAACAGACTCAAAGGAGTCTAGGGAAGCATGAGTAAGGAACCTAGAGATATTTTGAGCATGACTAACCAATAAGGAATAGTCTGCTCTTTTGGGCTCTTGAAGAAAAGGGGTCAAAGTAGTAAATTCTTTGTGACTTCTTCAAGAGATAATCCCATATAGAAAATATATGAGAGAATTCTTGCTGAAAGCAAGGATGCCTGGAAGGTTTGGCGTCCAAAGGCATCTAAAGTCTTAGACTCACGACCTGGCGGATAAGAAGAGTGCTTTTTAGTACTCTTAATACGCCTCATTGCTGCTTCTACAACAATGGAATGATGAGGAAGTTGAGTCTTTTGAAAACCTGGAGAAGGGGGCACCTTGTATAGAAAATCAGTTGCCCTAGAAGGTGGGAATACCGTTAAAGGAGTTTCCCACATTCGAAAGAGGAGATCCTGCAAGGTCTGATGCAAAGGAAGCATGATGTCCTCCTTTGGACTCCAGGGAATATACAGAGATTCTGTATTCCCTGGTGCAGGATCTTGACCTGGTATAGAAATGGCAAGTGACTTTGCCATATCAAGCAGGAATGCTTGAAAAGAAAAATGCCCAGAGGGAAGTCCTCTAGAAAGAGGAGTACAGGCTAGATCTGTTGAAGAACTTGCATTGGCACCCAGGAATCTATTCAAATTCATTGGAATAGAAGACCCTAAGGGGTGGAGCATCGGACTGACCTTACAGGATGGTCGCCGGTACCGCAGGAGGTCGGGACCAGCAACAGTCGGTAGCGCATCGTCCATGCCAGGGATCGATTCCAAACTCGGTACCGAGGGAAGCGAGCCTGTTGAAACAAGCATGGAAGGTACCAACAGCGATGCTAATGTGGATACTGGTACCGACTCTGGTACCGTATCCGATACCGATACATGAAGACCAGTCAGTGACAGCTCTAACGGTACTGAAGAAACTGAGAGTGCCCGACATGGATCATCGGAACCGTGCCTTCGGTACCGTCCGGTGTCGGTACCAAGGCGAGTCAGTACCCAGTCATCCAGACTGGAGATCAATTCCAGACTCGGCATCGAAGGAAGCGAGTCTATCGATGCACATCTGCAGGGTACCAGTACCGGTAACGGGATCGATACCGATACTGGAATATCGTTCTGTAGCGTTTCCAACGGGCCCACAGGTACCGAGGACGCCAGACTACGATCTTTGTTGAGGAATGTTTCATCCAACACCATTGCTGATGCCGGGGTATCGGTACCGCTCGAAGCGGATGCCACCACCGAGCATGGCTCAGGTATGTTCGGAGAGGGGTGAACCTCAGGAACAACCTGAAACCCCACTAAGGATTTGGAGGCCGAAGACTCCCACCGGGGTTTTAAAGCCAATGTGTCCTCAAGGCAAGGCCAGAGGCATCTACATGCTGTGCATGAGATCTACCACCCGAGGACTGGCTAGTCTTAACAGACTGTTTTTGGGTTACCTGATCCTGCGAAGAAGAAAGGGTGGTCGGTGCCCTGAAGTTGAATGGGGACCGCGTATCGAGGTGAACTCGATGCTGAAGACTTCTTCCGACTATACTGTTGCAGGAGGGACACTCCAGCGGATAGTGGTCAGGACCCAAGCAGGGTAGACACCAATTATGTGTGTTTAAAATCAATTTTGTACCGCCACAGTTTGAACATTTCTTAGGGATAGTGGCTGGCGCTTCCATGAAGGAAAGTGAGTAGGCCTAGCAGGCCGAAAAAAAACGTCAGGCACTAACAAGGGAAAAAAGTATTCCTTAAAAAGGAAAATTTACAAGAAAAAAGAACAGAAACACCGGCGGTACCGGTGGCGTCGGGGAAGGCAGACGCGACCACAAGAAAACCAAAAAATAAAAGAAGAATTTTCTGCGGCGACGTCCTGCCGGCTCCGCGGAAAAACGAAAACTGAGGAGAGGCAGTTGGAAAAGGCGGGAAGGCAGCACGCAGGCGTGTTGGGATGCTCCCAAAAGCGTTCTGATTGGATGCTGGGGAGCGTTCCCGCGCAGACTCCGTCGGTACAGACGTACCCATATGTGAAGACTCATTCCTGCTTGTTCCTGGAGATACATCTGTTTATCAAGATCAAGGAACATATTCTTAAATTGGGTTTACACTTTAACATGAAGAATAGAAAGATTTTGACAACTAGCAAAGTCAGTAATTCCATCCTTGGAGAAGAAATAGAAATAGTAGACAATAGTAGCCTGCCTGGATCAATAACCAATAAAAAACACAAGCAGTCAAGAAATCTGACAATGCATTGCTCTTGGCAGAACGGCTATAAAGGATTTTGACAAGATTTTCAAGTAAAATAGTGTATCTTTGCATATAAAGATTTGACTTGTACAAATCATGGTATTTTCAATAACATTATATGGATGTGAAAGTTGAACACTGAAGGAAAAAGACACAATGAAAATCAATGCCTTCAAATTAAGGTGCTGGCAAAGAATACTGAGGGGATTTTACAAGATCCATCCAAGTGTAATCTTGGACATCTAAGCCAGGACATCTGAAAAAAAAATGCAGGCACATCCAGGTGGGGATGTGATTTCACAAACGTGGACATGCCCGATGTGGATGACTTTGGGGGCATCTATTTAGATGTCCCCAGAACTGTATTACAGAACCTGGGCGTCTAGGATAGTCTAATGGTTAGAGGAACAGGACAGCCAGGGTTCAGATCCTGCTGCTGCTGCTGTTGTTGAAATTGTGCTAAGTACTGGGGCTGAGTGAGTGCTTTCTTGTCTACACCTTCTGGAAGTATTTCAGCTAAAACTAGCATGTCTAGAGTTAGACATGATGCCAGATGTCCGTGATGTTTCTGTGATCTGTCAGGAAAGCACAGTTACTTACCTGTAACAGGTGATCTCTGAGAACAGCAGGAATAAGTCTTCATATATGGGTACGTCGGTACCGACGGAGCCTGCGCGGGAACGCTCCCCAGCGTCCAATCAGAAAGCTTTTGGGAGCATCCAACAGCGCCTGCGTGCTGCCTTCCTGCCTTTCCAACTGTCTCTCATCAGTTGAGTTTTATAGCTGAGACAAAGAGAGAGAGAGAGGGAAAGGAAAGAGAGATAGAAAGAGACAACTCCTAGGGGAGGTGGGTGGGTTGTGAAGACTTATTCCTGCTGTTCCCAGAGATCACCTGTTACAGGTAAGGAACTGTGCTATCTCCAGGAACAAGCAGGAATGAGTCTTCACATATGGGGACTCCCTAGCTTTAGATGCCAGGGAGAGAGCCCATAAGTTGTGTGTCCCTGGGACAGGGCTGCACTTCCCCACCTGGATCTCTGGCATCCCATGAGGGATGGTGGGTAGGAGTTGATTAAGTATGGAACAGGTGTTTGAGAACAGCCTGACCAAACAAGGCATCCCGGTGCGAGTCCTTGTCCAAGCAGTAATGGGCTGTGAAGGTATGAACCGAGGCCCGAGTGGCTGCTCGACAGATGTCATCGATAGACACAGAGTTCAGATGAGCCATTGAGGCTGCCATGGCTCTCACATTGTGAGCTGTGACATGGCCCTCCAGAGAAATGTTCTTTCTCTGATAGGCGAAAGAAATACATTGGGCAATCCAGTTAGAAAGTGTTCTCTTGGAGACTGGTTGTCCCAAATGAGAAGGATCAAAGGCAACAAAGAGTTGGGAAGACTTTCTATGTTGCTGTGTCCTCTGTAAGTAAAAAGCTAGAGCTCTTTTACAGTCCAGGGTATGAAGATTCCTCTCTGCACTTGATGCATGAGGTCCTGGAAAAAAGACAGGTAGGTAGACCTCTTGGTTGAGGTGAAAAGGTGAGACCACCTTAGGCATAAAGTGTGGATTAGTCCTAAGGACCACCTTGTCATAATGGAACCTTGTATAAGGTGGATTAGCTACTAGTGCTTGCAATTCACTGATGCGGAGTGCTGATGTGATTGCAATGAGAAAGATAACCTTCCAAGAAAGGTATTTCAAGGAGGTGGTAGCTAAAGGTTCAAAAGGCGGCTTCATAAGCTGACCAAGAACCAAATTTAAATCCCATGCCACCGGGGGTGGTCTAATGGGAGGCTTTGTTAAAAGGAGGCCTCTCATGAACCTTGCTACAAGGGGATGAGAGGAGACAGGTTGTCCATTTAGAGGCTTGAGGGAAGCTGCAATAGCACTCAAATGGACTCTTACTGAATTTGTCTTAAGGCCTGCATTAGACAGATGAAGGAGATACTCCAGCAACGATTCCAGAGGTATGGAACGGGGGTTAACACCCTTCTCAGAACACCAGATGGTAAACCTCTTCCACTTGAAAGCATAAGAACGTCTAGTGGAAAGTTTTCTGGAAGCATAAAGAACATCTTTTACTTGTTGAGAAAGATGAAGATCCTGGAGATATAGGCCTTCAGCAACCAAGCCCTGAGATGCAGAGACTGGGGATTGGGATGCCACAACTTTCCATCCTCCTGAGAGAGGAGGTCTGGAGCAGACCCTAACTCTACCGAGGGAGCTTGAGAGAGATGTAGAAGCAGAGGGTACCATACTTGCCGTGGCCAATGTGGAGCTATGAGAATCATGTGGCCTCTGTCTTTCTGAAGCTTGAATAGGGTCTTGGGAATTAGGGGAATGGGTGGAAAGGCATACAGGAAGTCTTGACCCCAATGAAGGAGGAAAGCATCCTGTGCCTGAGCCCCCTGAGCCGGAGTTCTGGAACAGAACCGGGGAAGTTTGGCATTCCACGGACTTGCAAAGAGGTCTATGTCCGGGGTTCCCCAAATTTGAAAGATTTTGGACACCTGGTCCATATGTAGAGACCACTCGTATGGAAGCAGAACTCGACTGAGTCTGTCTGCCCAAGAGTTTTGAACACCTGGAAGATAAACTGCCAGAAGGTGAATGTGATGCTCTCTGGCGAGGGCCCACAGTCACAGAGCTTCGTTGCAAAGTGACAGAGAGCCAGTTCCTCCCTGTTTGTTTATATAGAACATGGCTACCTGATTGTCCGTGTGGATAAGGACTGTCTTGTGGCTGAGCAGGGTGTGGAAAACTCGCAGAGCAAGGAAGATTGCCCTGAGTTCCAAGAGATTGATATGTAAAGAAGTCTCCTGTAGGGACCAGATGCCCTGGGTGGAGAGGTCCCGAAGATGAGCTCCCCAGCCCATTGGAGAAGCATCTGTTGTTAGAGTTGCTTGGGGTAGAGGCTGTTGAAAAGGGGACCCCAGCAACAAGTTTTGAGGGGACTTCCACCATTGGAGGGACAAAATGAGGCGACTTGTGTTTGCTATCTTGTCTGATAGGCCTCCTAATGCCTGGGTCCATTGGGTGGATAAAGTCCACTGAGCTGCTCTCATGTGAAGGCGAGCATATGGTACCACATGAACGGTGGATGCCATGTGGCCTAGCAACTGTAACATTTCTCGAGCAGTTAGTAGGGGTTTTAACTCTGCTTGAGAAGCTAACTGCATCAAGCGAAGGCAACGGGCCTGGGGAAGATATGCCCTTGCCCTTGTGGTATCCAGCAATGCCCCTATAAACTCCAGGGACTGAGTAGGGATCAAATTGGATTTTGGGATGTTTATTACCAGCCTTAAATATTGAAGGATACGCATTGTGCAGGTTAGAGCGACAGAAAAGAAATAAAGAAAAAATAAGGAAATTCTTCTGCGGTGACAGGAACACGACCTGCTGGCTCCGTGGAAAAAGAACAACTGAGGAGAGACAGTTGGAAAGGCGGGAAGGCAGCATGCAGGCGCTGTGGGATGCTCCCAAAAGCTTTCTGATTGGACGCTGGGGAGCGTTCCCGCACAGGCTCCGTCGGTACTGACGTACCCATATGTGAAGACTCATTCCTGCTTGTTCCTGGAGATCATCCTTGTTCTTCAGAGCACCTTAAACATGCCTCCAGGTTCTCAGGAATGCCCCAGCATGTCTCCTCCATGCTCCCATTAAGATTCAGACATTGTCACACTGAGAACGTCCCCACAGCCAGCTTCTAAAATGGCTCTGGAGACATCTCTATGCTTTGGACAGCTCTAAGCCCATTTTTGGACGTCCAAAGCATGAATAAGGCTTCTAAAATGACCCCCACTGTGTATACCATGAACTGCCCAAAGAACAAATCAATCAGTACTAGAGGAGATCAAACCTAAGCTTTCTTTAGAAGTTGAAATGATAAGACTTTGACATTCATACTTTGGAAACATCATTAGAGAAAGACATGCTTGACAAGGTTGAAGGTCAATGCAAAAGAGATTAGATCGGCAATGTGATAGATGGATACAATAACAAGAACTATGGATGCCAATTCATTGACAATTAGCTGCCTGACTGAAGAACGAACACAATTTAGAACAACTATCCACAGGGTCACCAAGAGTCGACATTGACTCAATGGCACTTAACAACAATACCAACAGAACAAAAAGACCAGAAATATGAATGAAATAAAAGATGAAAACTGAGCATAGATGGAATGTGGCAATGATAATGACAATGTTAGCTACTGCGTGCTCTTTATGTAAGAATGCTTGGTAGAAGGGAAAAAGACAAACACTAGTGGGAAACAAGCTGGCTAGACCTCACAACTGAAAAATAATTCAGTTCTATTCTATTTCAGAAAAACAATTATAATACAGTAACAGCTAGCTTGATATCAACTGGATTAACATAATGATTTAGGTCTTAACACCACAGAGCCTTATCAGTCAGTAAGAACAGCAACTCAGTTATGAGTAAACACGAGAGAGTCCTGAGCCTCAGTAATCTAATTCCTTCAATAAATAGTTACAGGTTACTAAGAACCTGCCAAAAGGAGCAAGTGTCAGAAGTAATTCAGCCATGAAACCAAAGATCATAGGACCTGTTTGGAAAAGATCTGTAGAAGTCGTTTAATGAACTGTGTACACTTAAAGAATGTGTCTGAAATCCATCACTAATGAGGTTTAAAGGATATAAGAGATTGTGAGGAAAAAGTCAGGCAATTAGCATTGGAACAGCATAAAACTTTAGGAACGTAAGTCTTGTCATAAGGTCAAGTTTTAACAAAGCAATTATTAGGGATGGCCATAATATCAGAAGATGAAGGTATGACCATCCCAACAAGCTTAAGACTTCTTAAGCAGATTTCCCTTAAGCTGGTCACCACTTCGCTAGACTCTAAACATTTGCCGGCCATAGACTGAACATTAAATGAGGCAGAAATAAGACAAAAAAGTACAATTTATAATTTAATCTGAAACAATCTTAGAAACAGATATTTTCTGGTGCAGAGCACCTTTGTTTTGCAATTGACAGTAAGCTGCTTGAAAACTTGTGAAAGCATCACTCTTAGCAGCAGACGGCAGGTATCAGGTGAGGAAAGAGGAGAGTCCACAAAAAAACAGCTTTTATCGCTATCTGTTCTAAGGGTGTCAGGCAGCAGGACTTGACACAGTAAAATCTATGGTAACACTATAAAGAAATGTGTCCACTCTAACATCTAACCATGCAATACTAACATCAGTTATTCAATGGCTGGCCATTCTACCACCCTGTGCTCTGGTTCGTTGGGATTTCAGGCTGAGCAGTGATTAGAAAGGAGTGCTTCAGGAAAATGGGGAAATGCCATGCAGGTTCTGGTGACAGTCCCCCAGCAGGATGCCCTGGAAGCAGCCATGTTGCTGAGAGTGCCTTTTTTCAGAAGAAAAGTTAAACCAAGGTTCTTGTCTACTCTTCGGGGGTCTTTTACGAAAGGGCATTAGCAGTCGATGCGTCTTCTGGTGCATGCTGAAGGCGTACTGAGACACATGAAAGTTAGCATGGGGCCATGACAGTTAGCGTGGGCTAGTTTCCATGCTGTGAATCTTGCAGTGGTGGTAAGGGGGGGGGGGGGGCAGATTAGGGCCGGAGAGTGGGTGTGGTGAGCATTTCACAGGTGGTGCAAGTGTAAACCATGCGCTGACTGTGACCTTTGCAAGTAGTGAGAGTTCACCTAGCGTCACAGGTGGAGTTAAGCGCCCCTGCACTATTTGTATGCCGCGTTAGGGCACAGGGCTCCATGTTAACTGCTGGGAAGATGCTTTCCGTGCCCCTCATAGTTAATGTGGTGAAGTTGCACATAATGCACCGTGGCTTTGGCGTTATTTGCACATGAGATGCAACACCTTAGCACCCTTTAGTAAAAGGGCCCCTTTGAATGTTAAAAATGCCACAACACTTTTCGTAAGAGTACAGATGATAACATGCAGCAAAGACTGCATAATTTGTCTGGCTGAATGTGCCAGCAGTGGCCCTACCTCCTTGTAATAAAGAGTGAATTAGTCATAGGAACTTGTTGGTGTCCCCTCTGATTTCTGTACACATTATTTAAAAACTGTGCATCAGCTTTGGACAAAAGCAATATGCAAAGGATAAACAATGATAACAAACATGGAGCTATATTAACTAGAGCACACTATTGCTGTTTCTGTATGCTAACAACACGCATTATGTACCTACATTAATATGCAGTACGTGTGCAGTGTTATGTATCCTGCATTAATATGTGGTACATAATGCATATTAATGCATGCTAGCATGTAGAAATACGGTAGTGCGGGGGGGCGGAGCCCGATGTCCAGCGGGATGGTCGCATAACGCTGAGGCTCCCGAGAGGCCTACTCAGAATCCTGAATTAACACCGGACAAACTTGAGTTTTTGCTCTGATCTTGCCGGGGCATATTGGTGAGATGGCAGGGACCAAACCTACGTGCCTGGAATTTGGATCTCCAGCGGCTTCTCACGGTAAACGCTCCAAAACTGAACCCCCGTCCCTGCAGAAGGGGCCGGCTTTCCGCGAGGGCCCCGAAATGCAGCAGGAAATCCTCGCAGAAATTAGAGGGGTTAAGGACCTCGTGCAGTCAAACGGTGAAGCACTTCGAGCGCTGAGGGAAGATCTTGGTGTATTGCAAGGCAGGCTGGAGGGGCTCTCTTCGCGTCAGGACAAAATGGAGAGTATATTAGACTCCCATGCGGTCCGGCTGTCTAAACTCGACAAAGTTGAACGTCAGGTGCGGGCCTTGCAGAAAGAAGTGGAAGATGGCAATAATAGAGCGCGCCGCAACAACCTACGACTCGTGGGCATACCGGAGGGAGCGGAATCGGGAGATATGAAGGAATTTTTAAGTAAAATCCTCCCTTCCCTGCTCCAAATCACCTTTACCAAGGAATTGGAGATTGATCGCGCTCATCGTGTTCCCACAAACATAACGCTCAACAGGAAGACCCCGCGGCCTATCATCTTTCGACTTTTGAGATATCAACATGTGGAACAAATTCTCCGTGCCTCCCGAGCAAAGGGCCATATGGAGTATGAGAGCCACAAGATCTCCTTCTATCCTGACTTGGCTAAACCCACGGTCGACCGCCGAAAGCGCTTTCTGGAATTTCGGCCGCGGCTTCAACAACTACAAGCACGCTATGGCCTGATGTACCCGGCCAAGCTCCGTGTCACGCTTCACAATCAGACAAGAACATTTGAGGACCCTGCTCTACTAGCGGAGTTCTTGGACTCTAAAGAAGCCGACTTGATGCGCTGACTTCCAGCATATTTCGGCCAGTACTCTCACATCCGCTGTACCTGCCATATTGGATTTACCGCAGCACTGTGAAGAGTCTGTCGTGGGCGGTTTGTTGCCTTATTTTGAAGATAAATGGGACCTGACTCCATCTACCCATAGCAGCCTCGACGAGTATCAGAGACAGTGTTTCTTATGGACTCTGGTGTTTCTTTTCTTTTATTATGTCAATATCTTCCTCTCTAGGGCCTCCTCCCGCAGACATCTGGTCGCCATATTCATTGGGGGTTTTGCTTCTTCTCTGGGTTACTCTGGTACATATTTTTCAGTATGGGTGTATTGGCTAGTATACTTGGTGTTTAAGTCATTATTGTACAGATTCTGATTATGACGTAAGTTTTCAAGAGCTCTTACCTAAAATGTCTATTATTGATTGATGGACCATGTCAGATTTTCTCATTGAACGTACAAGGAATCAATCATCCGATAAACGGAGGAAACTCCTAAGCTTTCTAACTCATGAAGCTGCGGTTTATGCTGCTGTTTCTTTTCAATACCACACTACTGCATCTCATGGGAATCCGGGGGCCTGGTTCTCTGATAGAGCCCTACCAATTCAGCCAGAGTTCTGGTTAGAACTTCGAGCAGCCACACATGATTACTTCCAGGCCCTGGTACTCCAGGGAGATCTGGACACCTCAATAGCTCTTCCCTGCAGCTCGTTGGAAAATCTTTCCTGATTTATATAGGGAATTTGCGCTACTAGTGCAACATTACTCTCAATCGATGTAGCTTCCATGCTGCCTCAAAAGTGTTCTAATCATGCCGCCCTCTATCTTTATTATGGATGGGCTAATAGAACTATTTCACTCTATTTGTTGTACACATGGGATAGCCTCTAACCTTTACAAACTATTATGTCAGGGTACAGATACTGCCACTTGTAGCGTGCTACAAGCCTGGGATCGCTAACTGTAAATCACTTTAATCCCTGTGCGTTGGTGCGTTTCCTGGAGCAAATTAGTGCGGGTCTCCCGCTCTGCCTTAGTTACCCTAACTTAACTCTCGTCTCTTGCACATAGCTGTTCTTATATTCCAGGAACATAACCAAATGAACTCAACTGCTAGGGACCAGTGTAGGTCTTGCCATACTGATGTGGGAACCCTTACTCATGCTCATTATGAATGTTCTTAATTACAGGTTTCTGGGGGTGGGTCTGGGGTCGAATTTCACTTATCTTACACTTTCATGAGCCTCTTTCTTGGAAAACTGTGGGACTCCGCTTAGTGGCGGAGGTCCCCTCTCTTCCAAGGAGGGGTAGCTCTTTCCTGATGTCATGCCGGGTATGGCCATATGTTTAATCCCGAGGACTTGGAAGGATAGCTCTCGATTTACCGTCAATGAATAGTGAACCTTGTCTGCTTATAAAGCATATATGAGCAGATATTTCGGAGAGCTATTTTCCATGCCCAATACATTATCGCTTGTCTAAATGGCAGATACTCAATGATCATGTATAATCTGTTTATTGCTTGCCATGTCTGTTTAACGTACAATCATCATGTTTCAGATCGCCATTAGGTTTTGTAACTCAATAATGTCAGTATACGCCCGCTTTGAAAATGATTCAGTTTTCTAGAGAAGAAGCAGGGGGGAGGGGGGTGGCAGGGGCTTACTTTGGTGTATGTATCACATTCCATGTATGTCTTGTCTTTTAGTTGTATGTCTTCCTTCCTTTGTAGTTTGTAAAATGAAAATAAAGCATTTAAAAAAAAAAGAAATACGGTAGTGCTTTCTAGTAAATCTAGGCCTGTACCATTGCAAAGAAAATTCTTTAAGTGTGAGAACCTTGGAGTATAGTCGTCCATTGGCTGAAGAGGCTTGCCCAATTACCTGAGCGATGGAGGCCTGTGGGTTGCCCAGCAGGTTCTTGAACGTGCGCCTGGAGACCCACTTCAGCTGATGAAAGAATGAGGTACTGTACGTGATGTGCCTGAATAATACCTCGGTCTTCACTTTCTTCTCTGAAGACAGTTTTAGCAGTTCTGCCTTGGTGTTTTGGTAGTAACTAGTACTGCAATACTGTTCTGCCAGTCTGTCTACCACAGTCTTGTTGCCACAGTCGTGTTCTTCAATATTATCTTTGGATTAAAAAAGGAACACAAAAATTAACAAGTTGAAAAGAGCACACTTATAGTGTAACAAAATAGCATGTATCTCCTTCCTTCATTTACAAACGCATAAATATCTGGAGGGGAGGGGAGTGCCCTGTGTGCATGGGATGCAAGACTGCAGTGCATGTGTGTGGGTGGTATGGGGATGGAGTGCAAGGCTGGGGAGTCTGTGTGGTGTGGGGCGTGCCTCTGTGTGTATGTGGGTGTGGGTGTGTTTCTATGAAGGTGGGGTGCCTGTGTGTATGGTGCAGAGGTGGGGTGCCTGTGTGTATGGTGCAGAGGTGGGCTGCGTCTATGTGTGTATATGTAGTGTGGAAGTGAGCTACCTATGTGTATGTGGGGTGGAGTGTGCGGGTAGGAGGGGGTGTGCCTTTTGGCACATATACATTGTGCCCTTTACTCCCCATGCATTTCTCTGTTTGTCTCACATCTTTCACTGATTTCTCCCCCCTCCACCCCCTCTCCTGTTGTCCCTCCCTACTCTGTTTCCCCTCCCAGACTCTCTTGCCCTTTCTCCCACCCCTACCCTCCATTCCCCCAGCAATTCGTCTGTACACAAACTACTGGCCCTTTAAATTTCTTCAGTGTGCACATGAAACTCCCCCTCCTGCCTCTAACGTTTTTGCACTTGGCTGTGATCGCAGTCTTCTCTGACTCTTCTGCCTGCAGGAGTTGGGATCCCCATGGGCAGACACCAACGCTCTGGGCTGCTCTTTTGCCTCGGTTGTTTGTCTTAAATGTGTACGGACAGACAAAACAAAACCTAGCTTAACCCTTGACAATAGCCACTATCACTTATGCAAAGCATGCCTAATAACAAAACAACATTCATATTACCAAAATTATTCAACCATTAGCAAGAGCAACTGTTAATGCATGTTATTTTGCCACAGCTCCCATTTTATGCAGTGCGACCTAATAGTGGCGCATGTTTACTAAAGTGTTCTAATTTTTGGCAGCTCAGTATATGCTAAGTGCCAAAAATTAGCTTGGGAGGTGCGGCATACCCATGCTAACTGTTGGCAGGTTTCCTGGCATATCCTCATGCAATTAATGCAGTTCTGAGGACTTTGTCACGCTAACCAGCAGTCACATTTAATAGAGGTGCATTTAACAACACCCACGCAGGTGGCAGTAATGAACCTGCGCTAACTTCAGCAGGCAGGATTAATGTGCACTAAGTAAGCCCACACTAAGTGCAATGTGCTATGAACACCCAGTCTCTGCTTAAACCCACCCAGTCCCCATTTAATCCCCAGATTTTTACCACAGCTGCATTTTCAGTCCTCTGCCAAGCACTTGGTATGGGATTTAGCACATAGTAACTGTTAGCACACTTTAATAAACGTGCTCCAATATATGCCCTAATGGCATCGGTATGTGGCATTAGTAACTCTAGTTGAAAGTTGTTTCCTTGTAATGTTCCCTTTCCAAGATTAGAATTATTAACCATTACGATTACACTGAAACAAATAGCTGTATACGCAGGGTCTGAGATTCAAAGGGCATTTACATGGTTAACAGCCAGTTAACTGTATAAATGCCGGCTAACCGGATATTCAGCAGCACTTGCATGGGTAGTGCTGTCGAATATCCACTACTAAGTCCCCTACGGGCTCTGATGCTAGCCAGTTAGCATCGGGGTGTGCCAGAGGCATTCTGGGGCACAGCAGAGGCAGAGACCAGCACTAGCCATGCAGCACCAATATTGGAAGCTGCACAGTTAGAGCTCTGTGCCTAAAAAACAGGCAAGGAAAACCCTCATCTATCTTATAGGTGCTGAGGCTAACTGTGCAGCATCCAATATCAATGCTGCACGCTGAGCCTCGGTGACTTCTGGGCAGCACAGCCAGAGCTAGATTTTCATTTCCATTGCCGCAGAAATGAAAATCCGCGTTAAGGGGGTCGGCAGGCAGGCTATGCTCCAATGCGGTGCACAGCCTGCCTAAATGAATACTGGATCCGTAATATCTAGGAAATTATTATCAAGAGGCAACTGAGCTGTACCATCCCCCTCCCCCTTGCCACCACCATTCTCCTGTGTCTGAGATTTTATCCTTTATATAAGTCACAGGTGACTTATAAACAAACTGAGCACCCTAGGGATGGACCCTAAAGTTACTGCTTGGGTTACAAATTGGTTGGGTGTGAGGCGACAAAGAGTACAGGTAAATGGAGATCACTCTGAGGAGAAGGATGTTACCAGTGGTGTGCCCCAGGGATCTGTCCTTGGTCCGATTCTTTTTAACATCTTTGTTAGTGATATAGCAGAAGGGCTGTCGGGTAAGGTTTGCTTCTTTGAGGTTGATATCAAAATCTGCAATAGAGTAGACACCCAGGAAGGTGTAGATAACATGAGGAGGGATCTAGCTAAGCTTGAAGAATGGTCTAGAATTTGGCAGCTGGGATTTAATGTTAAAAAAGTAAGGTCATGCATTTGGGCTGCAGCAATCCAAGGGAGCAATATAGTATAGGGGGTGAAGTACTTTTGTCCATTAAAGAAGAGCGGGACCTAGGCGTGGTTGTGTCTGATGTTCTTAAAGTAGCTAAACAGGTAGAAAAGGCGACGGCAAAAGCTAGAAGGATGCTTGGGTGCATACGGAGAGGAATGGCTAGCAGAAAAAAGGTGATAATGCTTCTGTATAAGTCTTTGGTGCGACCTCATTTGGAGTATAGTGTGCAATTCTGGAGACCGCACCTTCAAAAGGATGTGAAAAGGATGGAGTCGGTGCAGAGGGGTAGCTACTAAAATGATTAGTGGTCTTCATTATAAAGCATATGAGGACAGACTGAAGGATCTTAATATGTACAACTTAGAGGAAAGGCGGGATAGAGGTGATATGATTGAGATATTTAAATACCTCCGTGGCATAAATGTTCAGGGAGAGAGCCTCTTTCAATTGAAAGCAAGTTCTGCTACGAGGGGACACGGGATGAGAGTGAAGGGAGATAGATTCAGGAGTGATATGCGGAAATATTTCTTTACGGAAAGAGTGGTGGATCCTTAGAATAGTCTCCCAGTGGAGGTGGTAGAGATGAGGACAGTAACTGAATTCAAAAAAGTATGGGACAAACACAGAGGATCTGTAAAGGTAAAAAGGGGACTGTTGTAGTTGTTGATATGGAAGGACAGACTAGATAGGCCATGTGGTCTTTTTCTTTCATCATATTTCTATGTTTCTGTATTATAAATTTCAATGGCATGGTCAGCCAATCAGGTGACCCCTTTTCCTAACACCCGAGGTACTCTAATGAACACTATGATCAACAATGTAAGGGACCAAGTCTAGCAATACATTTCAGCATTCTGTATGTTAACCTTTAATTTTTTAAAGCATATCTCTTCTCATATGCCAGATCTCATCTTTGCCCCCAACCACATCATAAATAATGGCAACTTCTCATCACCCATAATTACCCCAGTTCCATGGTCAGATCACCATAGAATTAAAATAGAATTCAAAAGCACGTTTGACAAGCTCGATAAAATAAAAGCTACTACGTTTACCCCAAGAAGGTTCAAAGCCTTCAATAGAGATCAATTCTTACTAGACACAATACCTCACCTTAACTCAGCTGAACTTGATTTGAACAAACAAGTAAACAATTGGTATGACACCATCAGCACTGCAGCCAAGGCTATAACAGACTCAAAAAAGATCAAAAGGAAACATCACGCACCATGGTATTCAAATAACATACGCGATGCTAAGAGAGAATTAAGGAAGTTAGAACGCCAATGGAGACGATCCAAATCTACCACCTCTCAGGATTTATATTTAATTCAGCAAAAGAATTATAATGATCTCATCAACAAATCAAAAAAAGAATACCACACAAACACTATCCAGAAAGCTTATAACAAACCTAGAGAACTTTTTGAGATAGTAAAATACCTAGTTAATGAACCTTGTTCTGATAAAGACATCCTGATCAATCCTGAAGTGTTTGCGGATTATCTTCGAGAAAAAATAGGCCAGACTCCACCTTTAAAACAATCTGAAAAAAACAATCTTATTTTACCAAGTACAATTTGGAACAAGTTTCATATTCCCTCAACTAAGCAGCTTTCAGACATCATTGCTGCACTTAACACAAGTACCGCACCCACAGATCCTTGCCCAGTACCTTGGGTCAAAGCTACTAAGTCAAACTTCATTAATTTTATACACCACCTCGTAACCAACTCCCTAAATCAAGGAATCATGCCAGAACAGCTGAAATTAGCCACAATAAGGCCTATCCTTAAGAAAACCAACCTTGAAAAAAACAATCCAGCTGCATATAGACCAATTTCCAGCTTACCACTCCTGGCAAAAATTATCGAGAAGGTAGTACAACTACAGCTCCAAGACCATATTGATGAGCATGCGCCACTTGACATACATCAGCATGGCTTCCGCCCGAACCATGGAGTTGAGACGCTGCTACTTTATTTATTTAATGATATCACTCAAACCATAGACAACTATAATAGAGGAACCTTAATGATTTTCTTAGATATTTCAGTGGCCTTTGATTCAGTGGGCCATTCAATACTATTAGCCAGACTAAAGAACATCGGTCTAACTGGCACCGTCCTAAACTGGTTTGAGTCCTACCTAATTGGTAGACAGTTCCAAGTTAAAGTCGGTCTAAACACTTCACATCATACAGTTATCAAACAAGGCGTACCGCAGGGATCTGCACTCTCATCACTTCTTTTTAACCTCTTTATCCAACCAATATGTCACATAATATCAACTCATCATATAGACTACACAATTTATGCAGATGATATTATGATCTACACTCCGATTGATATCAACTGCCCAAACTACAACAAGATTTCAAACTGCATTACCAGCATTTCCATTTGGCTGTCAAATAACAACCTTGCAATAAACTTGAAGAAGACTGAAGCACTTATTGTCACTAGAAACACTAACTTTAATCCCCCACCATACATCACATGCAACAGTACTGAGATTCCAATTAAGGATGAGGTAAGATACCTCGGGGTAACCCTCGATAAGAAGCTAGACCTACGATCTCACATAAAGAAAACTGTTAAAAGCGCTTATTACCGAATGAAAATAATTAGACGCCTCAAGCCTCTTATTTCTTATGAACACTTTCGTACAGTCTGCCAGGCACTTATTACCCCCATTCTGGATTTTTGCAACCCTATCTACAATGGGCTGTCAAAACATGCTCTCAAACCTCTTCAAATGGCACAGAATACAGCAGCCAGAATAATTAACGGTTCCACAAATCATGACCACATTACCCCCATCCTTAAAGATCTCCACTGGCTCCCGATGACCCTTCGCATAAAGTATAAGTTAATCATAAACATCTTCAAAATGAAGCACAACAGTTCTGCAACCAGCCTCCATGCCCTCTTATCCCGTGATACCAGCAATAGACCTAGAAGATTATCCACCTCAAACACCCTCAATACCCCAAGAAACTTCGCTAAATCACGCAAATGTACATCACAACGAGCAATTTCTTTGGCTGCCCCTTTGATTTGGAACTCTCTCCCTCCTGATTTACGTGCAATTGATGTTTTAAGTGACTTTCGTAAGCAATTAAAAACTTTACTTTTCATTGAGCACTATGGATCAACAAATGACTAAGATATCATCTATTGTATATATTTTATAAATAATCCACTATATTGTTAACCCTTGTTATTTTTCCTACATTACCATATGTTGTCATGTCTATACTGTTTATGTTTCCCTTGTTTATACCTTGTATTTCTTGTGACCGCTTTGATTGAAGGAAAAGGCGGTATAAAAAACTTGTTAAATAAATAAATAAATATGTAATCCATTACAGAAATACTCAATAGGTATGTTAGGAAGGAACGACTGAAAAAAAATATCTGGAGTTCAGTACTCAGCAGCAGGGCCACATATTTTCAGTGTAAAATGTATAAGTGCTGCCACTGAAAATTCATGCATATAAGCAGATTTCTTATCAGTTTACATATATACCTGCAATTTAACCTTCAGCGCTTACAAGTTTAACTTATACAATCAGGGTCTATTTTGTAACGCGAATAGTGGAGATGGACATCCATCCCCACTATTCGCCTCCTTCCATCCCCAGCAGAAGCCTCCCCATATGAACAAGGAGTTTCTACGGCGAGGCTTAGTTGTGGGCGTTCCAGAGGCGGAGTGAGGGCAGGGTATGGGCTGTCTGTGACCCCGGACGTACAGGGCTGATTATGAAGTCGGCCCAGTATGTCCAGGGTTGGTAGACTGGATGGGGAATTGCAGGCCCAGGCAGCACCAGTGAGGTGATGGGGTGAAAGGCGTTCCCTGCAGCCTGACCCTGGCCAGGGAAGGCTAGATTGGGGGTCGGGCTGCGCAGAAAGGAAATTATGGTCAGCCGCTGAGGTCGCAGCTCCTGAATGGAGCTGTGGTGCCATGGCAATGGGATGCCATGGTACCACGGCTCCATTCAGGAGCCTGACTGAGTTAGCCGGGCATGAGTCTGTATGTGCAGGCCGATCAAAATTGGGTCCCGGCCTGCATATACAGACCCTAGACCCAATTCTAATCCCGCTAGCCCCTGCAGGAGTGGAATCAGGACTACCTCTGTGTCTCTCAATTCCGATCGGACGCACAGGGGCCTGGGTGCACATATTAGAATGTGCCTCTCAGCAAATGGATTTTGCCACTGAATGTATTAAGGAGCCCTTTCACCAAAATGCATTAAGCAGTTAAAGAGTGTTTTAGTGCATGGTAACTGTTAGCACAAGGCCGTGTTAACTGTTACCATGAGCTAATTCCTCCAGTAAGTGCACATTGTATGAAGGGGCTGGGAATGACCAGGTTCAGGATGGAGAGTGGTTATAGAGAGCACAATGTGGTTAGTGAGGAGATGTGGTACTAATGCCTGCAAGTCTGCCTGTGACCTACAGAACCAAACTCCTGAATCATTACAGATTTCTGATCCAGAGGCCTCTGACCTGTTCCTAGGCCTCAGATCTCCTGATGCCTCAAAGCTGCTGCTGCAAATATTAATGTGTATGGACACAGAAGACAACTGTTTTCTGTCTTGTCTACATACAGATAAATTGTTTTTCAGGCCTCTCTCATCTACAGAAAGCGTAGTTACTCACCTGTAACAGGTGACCTCTGGGAACAGCAGGAATTTAGTCTTCACATATGGGTATTGTCGGTACCGACGGAGCCTGCGTGGGAACGCTTCCCAGCGTCCAATAGGAAAGCTTTTGGAAACATCCCACAGCACCTGCGTGCTGCCTTCCCACCTTTCCAACTGTCCCTCTCCAGTTGAGTTTATAGCTGAGACCAAAAAGAGAGAGAGAGAGAGAAAGAGAGAGAGAGATACAACTCCTAGGGGAGGTGGGCGGGTTGTAAAGACTAAATTCCTGCTGTTCCCAGAGATCACCTGTTACAAGTGAGTAACTACGCTATCTCCAGGAACAAGCAGGAATGTAGTCTTCATATATGGGGACTCCCTAGCTGCAGATGCCAGGGAGATGGCCCCAGGAAGTTGTCAGCCCTTGTGAGAGGGCCATGCTTCCCCCCATGGATCTCTGGCATCCTACCAGGGATGGTGGATAGGAGTTGACTAAGTCTGAAAAAGGTGTTGAAGAACAGCCTGACCAAACAAGGCATCCAGGCGGGAGTCCCTGTCTAAGCAGTAGTGGGCCGTGAAGGTATGTACCAAAGCCCAAGTAGCTGCTCGACAGATGTCATCGATAGACACAGAGTGAAGATGAGCCATTGAGGCTGCCATGGCTCTCACATTGTGAGCTGTGACATGGCCTTCAAGAGGAAGGTTTTTACTCTCATAGGCAAAGGATATGCATTGTGCAATCCAGTTAGATAGAGTTCTTTTGGAAACTGGAAGTCCCAAATGACTAGGATCAAAAGCAACAAAGAGCTGAGAAGATTTTCGATGCTGCTGTGTCCTCTGCAAGTAAAAGGTTAAAGCTCTTTTACAGTTCAAAATATGAAGGTTCCTTTCTGCACTGGAGGCATGAGGCCTAGGAAAGAATACAGGAAGGTAAACCACTTGGTTTAAATGGAAAGGTGAAACCACCTTTGGCATAAAGTGTGGATGATTCCTAAAAACTACCTTGTCATGGTGGAACCTTGTGTAAGGAGGATCAGCCACTAATGCTTGCAATTCACTGATGCGACATGCTGATGTGATTGCAATGAGGAAGATGACTTTCCAGGAAAGGAATTTTAGAGATGTAGTGGCTAATGGTTGAAAGGGTGGTTTCATGAGCTGCCCGAGCACCAGATTCAAGTCCCATGCCACCGGTGGTGGCTTAATGGGAGGCTTTGTTAAAAGAAGACCTATCATAAATCTCGCAATGAGAGGATGGGAGGAAATAGGTTGTCCACTTAGAGGCTTGTAAGAAGCTGCAATAGCACTAAGATGGACTCTTACTAAATTTGTCTTAAGACCCGCATTTGACAAATTAAGGAGATACTCCAGTATCGATTCCAGAAGTATCGCAAGAGGGTTAAGACCCTTCTGCGAGCACCATATGGTAAACCTTTTCCACTTAAAGGCATATGAGCATCTTGTGGAGGGTTTCCTAGAAGCATGAAGGATATCCTTTACCTGTTGAGAAAGGTTGAGATCTGAAGCTCTAGGCTTTCAGCAACCAGGCCCTGAGATGCAGAGACTGGGGATTGGGATGCCATAGCATCCCGTTCTCTTGGGAGAGAAGATCTGGAGCAGATCCCAACTCCAGAGGCGGAGCTTGAGAGAGATGTAGAAGCAGAGGGTACCATGTTTGCCGTGGCCAATGTGGAGCTATGAGAATCATATGACCTCTGTCTCTCTGAAGCTTGAATAGTGTTTTGGGGATGAGGGGAATGGGTGGGAAGGCATAGAGGAAGTCCTGACCCCAGTGAAGGAGGAAGGCGTCCCTTGCCTGACAATGTCGAGCCGGGATTCTGGAACAGAACCAGGGAAGTTTGGCATTCAGCAGACTTGCAAAGAGGTCTATGTCCGGGATTCCCAAATCTGAAATATTTGGGCAACCTGGTCTGTATGGAGAGACCATTCGTGTGGCAGCAGAACTCGACTGAGTTTGTCTGCCCAAGAGTTTTTAATGCCTGGAAGATACACTGCAAGGAGATGAATCTGATGCTCTCTGGCGACGGCCCATAGTCGCAAAGCTTTGTTGCACAGCGACAGAGAGCCTGTTCCACCCTGCTTGTTCACATAGAACATGGCTACCTGATTGTCCATTTGAACTAGGACTGTCTTGTATCTGAGCTGGGCATGAAATACTCGAAGAGCAAGGAAGATTGCTCTGAGTTCCAGGAGGTTGATGTGAAGACAGGCCTCCTGTGGAGTCCAGGTACCTGGGGTAGAGAGATCGTGCAGGTGGGCTCCCCATCCTACCTGAGATACATCTGTTGTTAGGGTGGCTTGGAATAGGGGTTGCTGGAAAGGAGACCCCACCAGAAGATTTTTGATCGATTGCCACCATTGGAGGGATGAAATAAGACGGTCTGAGTTTGTCATTTTGTCCAACAGGCAACCTGAGGCCTGTGTCCACTGAGTGGATAAAGTCCACTGGGCTGCTCACATCTGGAGACGAGCATAAGGAACCACATGCATGGTGGATGCCATGTGTCCCAGAAGTTGTAGCAGTGAGATGAGGTTTGAGCACTGCTTGGGAAGCTAGTTGTATTATGTGAAGACAGCGGGGGCTGCGGAAGGAAAGCTTTTGTCTGTCTGGTATCCAAATGAGCTCCTATGAACTCTAGGGATTGAGTGGGAGCAAGATTGGATTTTGGGAGGTTTATGACTAGTCCCAAATACAGAATGATTCGCATTGTGCGAAACAGAGCAGAGCTGGCTTCTGGCACTGTAGGGGCTCAAATGAGCCAGTCGTCTAAGTAAGGGAAGACTAATACTCCCAGAGTGCGGAGAAATGCAGCTACCACCAGCCATGCATTTTGTGAATACTCTTGGTGCAGAAGCCAGACCAAAGGGAAGAACCCTGTACTGGAATTGTTTTTCTTGAAACAGGAATCGGAGGAATCTTCTGTGATTTGGATGGATGAGAATATGAGTATACGCATCCTTGAGACCTAGAAAACAAAGCCAATCCTGACTTTGAAGGTATGGCAGCAGAGTTCCTAGAGAGACCATTTTGAACTTCTCTCGGAACAGATATTTGTTCAATTCTCTGAGGTCTAAAATGGGTCTGTGTCCTCCTGTTTTCTTTGGAATATGAAAATAGGGGGAGTAGAACCCTGTACCCTGTTGCGGAATGGGTACTTCCTCTATTGCTCCCTGCGCAAGGAGTGTTGTGACTTCTTGACTTAAGAGATTGTCGAGAGAGGTCTGAGAATTGAACTGTCTTACAATTGTAGGAGGGGGCATGCTGTGAAAATGAAGCTTGTACCCCTCTTGTACAATGGACAGAGTCCAATTTTCTGCTGTTATTTGGTACCATCTGTGGGCAAAATGACATAACCTGCCTGGGATGTCCAAGGGTTCTGGACCCTTCAGGGGCAGGAAGATGAAGTTCCCTAGAAAGGAGTCAAAGGCCTTGAGGAGGCTGAGCTGGCTGAGGTTTTGCAGCTTTTGGCTTCTTTTGTTGTCTAGGTTGCTGCTGTTGTCCCTTTTGGGCAGTCTGACCTGGACGGTGTACCTGTTGCATATAGGAAGGATAAAACTTCTTTTTCTTATTGAAAAATGTTTTTTTAGAGGATCTTTTCCCTTGCAGGATCGGCTGTAGATTTGGACAATCTATCCAATGTGATATTGTCTGCATCTATTTCATTAGCCTTCACCTGCCAATTTTTGCCAAAGAGATTTTCTCCTGTGCAAGGAATGTTTCCTAATTTATCCTGTACGCAAATTTCCAAGTCAGATGCCTGAAGCCAGATAATCCAATGTGTACCAATGGCAATAGCAGAGGTTCTGCTTATGCACTCAAAACAGTCAAAGGCTGCACGATATACAAACCTGGAAACATCCTGGGCATGTTTGACAAGAGTAAGATAGTCCTGTCTTTTGTCATCAGGAAGAAGGGGGCTCATAAGCTCCAAGTCTCCTCTGACCTCTAGGGAACATTCCCATATACAAGATATAGGAACTGATCCTAGCTGAGAGCAAGGAAGCTTGGAAGCATCGACGCCCAAAGGCATCGAGAGTCCTACATTCACGAACTGGAGGATTGGATGCATGTCTCTTTGCACTTTTCATCCTACGTATGGCTGATTCCACTACCATTGAATGGTGTGGTAATTGAGTTTTTTGAAAGCCAGGACAAGGTGGAACTCGATACATACATATTATCGAATCTCTGAGAATGAGGAGATGTGGTCAAAGGTGTTTCCCACATTCTCAGCATAAGATCATGTAAAATCTCATGAATAGGCAGAGTAGCTGCCTCTTTGGGAGCCTTAGGGTATTGGAGAATCTCCATCTCCTTTGCCCTAGGCTCTTTTTCAGGAGCTACTGTGATGGAAAGGCCTCGGGCCACATCACGGATAAAATCCTGAAAGGACATATCCTCTGGCGGAGACATTCTGCATTGAGGAGAAGAGGAATCCTCTGGGAGAAGTACTCTTGTATCAGCAGAGTCTTCGGAGTCATCAGACTCAGAGGATTCAAAATAATTCCGATCCCAGTGATCGTGCAGCACACGGTATCAGGTTGCTCTGGTACCAATCTGTCGATGCCGGAGACAGACGCATGACTCGGTACGGGTGGCATACCCACCGATGTCGATGCGGTCGGTACTGGTACCGGTATCGGTTGAGTTGTCTGAAGCGGTTTCAACGGTACCGAAGCCGTGAGAAGAGCCGCTAGACTGCGTTCGATAGCAAGAAATCTCTGGTCTATCGATGCTGCCGATGCTTGGGTGTCGGTACCGGTAGAAGTGGCCGGAACACCAGAGCATGGCACCAGTAGTTCTGCTGAGGTTGAGGCCTCAAGAACATCCTGGAGCCCCATTAATGCTTTGGAAGCCGAAGCCTCCTGCCGGGGCAGTTTTGCCGGTGAAAATTCCTCAAGGGCAATGCCAGGGGCATCTCGATACTTAGAAGGAGATCTACCCTTTGAGGATCGGCTAGATTTATGTTTAGTTACCTGAGATCCATAGGAGGAAGATGAGGCCCTGGAGGACGTCGATGCAACTGACATCGCGTCTGAGGGGAAAAGGGTGCTAAGTTTTGCAGCTTGATTCTGCCGACCCCTTTTTGACATCATTCCACAGGAGAGGCACTCCGAAGTAGAGTGGTCAAGACCTAAACATTTGAGACACCAATCATGGGTGTCGGAGACGGAGATGGTACCGCTATACTTAGAACATTTTTTAAAACCAGATGTTGGTTTTTCCATTTTTAAGGAAAAATTGGGCCTAGTTCCCAAAATGGCGCCTAGCACCAAGGAAAAAAGTTTCTGAAGTAAAATACCTCAGAAACTATAGGTTTTTTTTTAAAGAAAGAAAAATGAACCGGCGGTTCCGGTATAGCGTCAAGGGAAGGCAGATGCGACCACAAAAAGCAAAGATTAAAGACAAAATTTTCTGTGGTGACAGGGTATGCGACCTGTCGGCTCCGCGGAAAATGAAGAACTGGAGAGGGACAGTTGGAAAGGCGGGAAAGTAGCACAAAGGCGCTGTGAGATGCTCCCAGAAGCTTTCCTATTGGATGCTGGGGAGTGTTCCCGCGCAGGCTCCTTCGGTACCGACGATACCCATAGTGAAGACTACATTCCTGCTTGTTCCTGGAGATCTGCTGCTGCCAGTCTTTAAGCTTGCAAGACTGCATCCCATGTTCTACTGCATTTCATTCCTCATCATGGACCCTAATATGTACGAGACCATCTTATGATGGCTGTTTCTTGATTCACCCAGATATCTAGAAGACTCTTGTACCAACCAATCGCCAATGTGTGAAAAGGATTCAGCACAAGGAATAAGAATGTCTGCACAGAGGAACCTTCATGTCTTTCCTTTGCCGGCTAATGTGCTGTGCTACTTGCACTAGCACAGAGACAATGTATGTATCGTCTAAGGCTGTTTCACTAGTACTGTGAGACAAACAAGACCCCTACAGGCACCTAAGGTGTTATTTCCTGTTATCACCCCAAGTGGCTCGGCGTTGCCAGATTATATGCTTGGAGGTTTTGCTGCTCTGAAATCTGACTTGGGCCCCTGGGACGGAGCTGAAGGCATTGCTCTTAGGGGGTTTAGCTAATTAGTTCTATTCTATGTTTTTGAGTGCAGAGCGAGCCATGTGACACTTGCTTATCAGCTTAGTGATTTATTAATGTCTGCGTAAGAGAACTTTCATTAATTACTGCTACAAAATCTGATTACCTCATTCATTAGTATTAGCCTTATGATTTCCATTTTTATACTATAATAAAATCCTAATATATCATCATAGAACCTGCCTCCTGTTGATGCTAATTGACAAAAAGTCTTACCAAACTGACTGGAAATGTTAAGCAGATATCCTCTAGGCATAATCAGTGAGCTATCACAGACACTAGTTTTTTATCAGTTTGAACTTATGATAGCCAGTATCAAAAGCACCAGCTGTCATTATACCTGGATCAACTTCTTCAATTTTCTGCAGTGCCACGGCGCTCGAGTCTCCATTGATGATGTCCAAGAAGAAGTCAGCAGGATTGTTGTGTTCCTCACAGATGTAGCCTGAAAGAAGTAATGTCAAGACATTTAACCCAAGTTCATACCAGGGCAATCAATGAGACATCTTCAAAAACACATCCTGCACAACACCAATGGCAACATAAACTGTGTTAGAGTCCATTTTTAAAAGAATTAATTCTAGACAGTCACTTAATTATGCCTGAATTTTATGGCAAACTGGGATGTAGAACTTACTTGCCCAATGCAAGTCTACAGTGCATCAAAAGGCATATTCAGAATAGGAAAATTCTCACTTCTGTACTGTTTTTCTAATTAACCAGCTATGAATTTCACCATCCTGGATATAAGTGTTTAAAAATTTAAAGAAAAGCAAAAACTACAGCTTACCTAGAGCTACCTCAGTCTTTCAGCCATGCCCCTCCCGTGTCCAGCATCTCCCCTTTTCATTCCTGTTCCCCCCTCTCCCAGCAGTCTAGCATCTCTCTTTCCCTGCTCCTCCTTCCAGTAATCCAGAATCTCCTTTCCGGCCTCTTCCCCCCACCCCAGTAATCCAGCATCTCTCCTTCCTAGCCTCTTCCCCTCCCTCAGCATGTCCAGGATTGCCCCTTCCCTCCTTCCCTTCTTCCTGTCACTATCACCATTGTACCTTGGTCTTCCAAGTTACTCTAGGTTATATCTTAAGTAAATTCAGCATGGCAGCAGGCTTTTGAGTACTCACGAGTGCACAAGTCCTATGTCATCCCGTCCCCTCAACAGTAAGTTTGTATTGAAGGAGGCAGGACAACAGCAGACCTTGAGCACAGGTAAGTGCTCTAAGGCCCACTGTCACACTGAGATGCAGCCCCTGATGGTTCAGAAGGAAGTCTAAAGTACAGTGGCGGCTTGGGAAATGAAAAAGTAGGGCAATCCTGAACACGGTGAAGGGAAAATAGGGACCGATAAAGGCTGGACTACTGGGGTGGGAGGGTTCAAGAAACTGTTCCAAGTGCTATCTCCCTGACCTTTGCCACCCTCTACTGTAGGTAGATAGTGGATGCCTTGTCTACCTGGTGGTAGGGCTGGACCTGAGCTTCCCCTTCTCTTAAAAGTATCTTTGCATACTGGTGCATATCTTCATTAATAAAGTTAGAAAGGGCAGAGAGAGCATTAATGCTCAGCCCAATACCTGCCATCAATGACTGTGTTGCTAAATCACATCAATCAATCTCAGGAGTCTCTCGTGGTGAACCGATCACAATATGAACCCAGGCAATATGTGAGAAACCCCAGTCATCTCAGGCACTCTGTACTTCTCACCTGATCTTCTGAGCATGATTTAGGATTATGATTATGATTGCACTGCAATATACCATGCTCAAGAGTGATTGCACAGGCTTAGAAGCAGTGCTTAGGAGCCCAATCACCAATTATGATTAATGGGCCATTTCTACTAATAATACCAAAAGACTGCATAGCACAAATTTCAGGTGGCTCCCTGTGACTAACATAGTACAAGCAGATCCATATGAGAAGAATAAAAGGTAGATAGTCACAGTTGCCTTTACTACATGTCTTCACATTTGGAAGGGGCAACCCGCATGGAGCAACAGATTCAACCCTAAATGAAGGCACAGATGGGGTAACCTGCATGGAGTGGTGAGAACAACCCTAAATAAAGGCACAGTGTGGGTTGATTTGCACAGAGTGGTAGGTACAATCCTCATCACCTCACTGGGCAGACTAGATAGACCATACAGATCTTTATCTGCCATCATTTATTATGATACTATGAACTTCATGAAGAGTAGCAGAAAAACTCAACAAAAAGCATTGTGAAATTCACCAACTTTCTTGCTGGTTCCAGTTTTTCAAGTGCACACAAAACAAATCTTAGACATTTTCACAAACATAAGGCAAACTTAACAATGTGAGCTGGGACTGCTGCGGAAAACTCTGACAAGACAAGAAAGTAGGAATTCATAACTATTGCTAGTCACCTAAGTAGAGAACGAGTACAAGACAGTGCTAAACAGCAATAATTTACATTTAGTGCTTGATTTACCCCAAATCAATATGTAAATGTTTTTATTGAATGTTTTACGTGGTCATGTTTTTTGTTTGTTTTGGCCCTCATTCTGTCCCGCGTTTAGCAGGTCTGGATCGCACTGGCGGGAACAGAGCTTCCTGCACATGGATGTGAGTTGTATGGGAAGCTCTATTTGTGGGCGAGAGGGGGCAGGCCAAGGGAGGAGAGAGGCCGTGTGGTGGGATGCACCATGACCCCGGAAGTACACAGCCGATTCTGAGGTCAGCTCTGTATGTCCGGGGTCGGCCATTTAAACAGGGGACTTATTCCACCTCGGAGGTGGAATAAGTCCCACGGATGTTGGGGGAAGCTGGAGCTTGGGCCAGCCATTGAGGTGAGGGGTGCAGGGGGTTCCCCGCACTCTGACCCTGGCCATGGCAGACCAGATTAGGGGTCGGGCTGCGGAGAATAGGGTGATTGCTGCTGCTGCCGTGGATCACAGCTCCTGCATGGAGCTGCCGTGCACGGCGATGGGATGCCATTGCACTGCAGCTCCATACAGGAGCCTGGCTGAGCTAGCCAGGGAAGTGGCTGGATGTCCGGAATGCCTGAATTGGGGCACGTCCCGGAAGTCCAGCCACTATGCTGCGATTCTGCTCCAGCAGGGACATCTAGCCCCCACCGGAGCAGAATTGGATGCATCTCCAGGCTGTCCGGACGGCTCAGAGATGTACAACTCAGAATGGGCCTCTTTATGACTAAGTCCTATGTTATGCCTGTAAGCCGCTCAGGATGAGTGACATATTTATTTATTTAAAAATATTTATTCTATCTTGTGGGCAAATACTGGAAAAATCCTCAACAGTAACCAAAGAAGAGATTACCTTACAACATGGCTCTCAATCTCCAGTCCTTCAGGGTTGCAAACTAGTGGGTTTCCAAGATATTCCTAATGAATTTGAATGCCAGAGATCTGCATAAAAAGTAGGCAGTGGGAATGCACATCGCTCTCATACATATTCATAATGGGTATTCCGAAAGCCCAACTACTCCTACTTATCATTTGTGTAGCACTACACAGTGCTGTACAGACACATGGAAGAGACAGTCCCTGCTTATCAGAGCTTGCCGTCTACTCAAGACAGACAACACAACTGGGGACTAGGATATATCTAGGGGAATGGTAAGGAGACACATAGGAGATGAACAGGAGACTGAGGGGATCAGGATCCATAAGTAGTCTCAAACTGGTTGTTGGTCCTCGAAGACCAGAGTTTGAGACTTACTACCTTAGATGCTCCATTAACATTCTCCACTCTACCACCAGATATGCCCCAAAACACTCATTCGCTCAAATGTAAATTCGCTCATGTCTACTCATGTCCAAGCCACAGTGCTGCCACAGTCTTAGACTTCCCATTGCTTTCTGCTGAAAGGTCTTGCGCCTTTAAAAAGTTATTTAATGGTTTTACAGTTCGAGAAAAAAAGGAAAGACAGCTGAAACAAACTTTCTGCATTCACTCTCTCGAATAACATTCTCCCCATGATGTTTAACAATTTTCTCCTATTTTTAAACTAGCTATGTTTTCTCTTAGAAAAGTTACTTTCAGGAGGCGGAGCTTAGCGCTGAGCAAGATGGCTGCATAGAGCATTTGCTCTGGAGGGAGAGGATAGTATCCTGAATAGTTCCCCAAGTTTGGCGGTACTAAGGTGAGCTGACTGGGAGCGTGCGCTAGGAGAAGAATGTCTGCTTCGAAGCCGACACGGCTCGAGTTCCCGAACGCGCAGACTAGCAGTGCAAAGCGCTCGAAAACGGAGCCCCCCTCACCTCAAAAGATGGCGCCTGTACGCGAACCCGAGGCCCTGCAGGAGCTCCTTGCGGAGGTGCGTGCTATCCGGGAGATGGTGCGGGCGAACGGGGAGGCCCTGTCGGCAGTCCAGGAGGATGTCGGTGCACTGCGAGTTTCCCTGGAAGCCCTTAATTTGCGACAAGACAAGACGGAGAGTGTATTGGGAGTGCACGATGAGAGACTGCATCTCCTGGAAAGGCAGGTAAAGCAAATTAAGTCGCTACAAAAGGAGCTGGAGGAAGGGAACAATAGAGCAAGAAGAAATAATGTGCGAATTGTTGGTATCCCTGAAGGGGCTGAGGGTAAAGACATGGTGACTTTCTTGCAGAAGCTGATTCCGCAGGTGCTGCGGCTCTCTTTTGAGTTCCCATTTGAGATTGAACGCGCGCACAGGGTCCCCTCCCAGCCCCAACTAAATAGCAAACGGGAGAGGCCGGTTATTTTAAAGATTCTGCGGTTCCAGCAAGTAATGCAGATTATGGAGGCCTCCCGGGCGCGCGCCCCGGTGGAATATGAGGGGTACAGGCTTCTCTTTTTCCCTGATTTTGCTAAACACACTGTGGACAGACGGAGGGGCCTGCTAGCATTGAGGCCACGTTTGCAGCAGCTTCAAGCCAAGTTCGGGCTGTTTTATCCGGCGCGGATGCGCGTGACTTTATTCAACCAAACCAGGACCTTCGAGGACCCGGAGGCTTTAGTGGCGTTCTTGGAGGAGAAAGAACAATCGCAGATGCGCTGAGGCCTAGCAAGAAGGTTCTGGTGTTAATGTGTCTGGAACTCCAGGAGGAGCTGCCTGCTACGTGTTAGGAGGGCGCTGTTGTTTTGAGCGGTGGTGGGGGGGGGGGGGTAGTGGCCCTGTTTAAGTTCGATGGGTGACACCCTTCGACTACAGAGGATAAGGGCTTGTTAAATGCTGTATGGTTTGTTTGTGTGTTGGGGTGTGCGGGTATTTCTGTAAGATGGTGGGGGGTTGTGGGAATGGAGCTGCGTTAAGATTCTCCTATGCGATAGTTTTTTTGTTTTTTGTTAATATATAGGTGTGTGTTAAGGCTTTGGGGCAATGTTTTAAGTGCTTTGTATTTCCCTCTGTGTCCATCTTGTTATCCCCTGGGCTCACCTTTTATTTTGACAAAAGGGTTTCTCGTTCGGGGCCTGCAGGGACATTGGGGTCTTGTGGAGTTTCGGGGGCAATGTAAGCTGGGAGGTTTTATATGCCTACGAGGGGTTTATCTATGGGCTATCAGTTTAAGGTGGGGCAGGGTTGGTAATATAGGGGCATGTGTGAAGGGGCTAGGGGTCCATTTGCAGCAGGATTCTACTGTGATTATCCATGGTGCATATTAGGGTACTCTCTTTAAATGTCAAGGGGATTAACAACCCTGTCAAACGTAAGAAAATAATTTTGTATGGGAGGCAGGAGAAGGCTGATGTCCTCTTCCTTCAGGAGATGCATTTGGACTCCAGAGAATCGCTGAAACTAAGTATACATCCTTTTACAGTGGCAGCCTTTTCGGCAGCGACACACAAACACAATGGTGTGGCCATCTTGGTGCGGAAGTCTCTGGTCCCGGGGGTGATCCAAACTCGTTCGGATTCTGAAGGTAGGTGGGTCAGAGCCCTTTTGAAAGTAGGGGGAATGGAGATAAACTTCTTTAATGTCTATGCTCCTAATGTAGATAGCCCGGGTTTTTTCAATGCTCTTGCAGAAGAGCTTTTTGCGATTTCGTATATGCCGGTAATTCTGGGGGGTGACTTCAACCTGATGCTGGATCCTCTTATAGATCGGGTTCCCGTGAAAACAGTGAAGTCCTCCAGGGCTCATGTCATTCTTCTGTCCCTTTTGGAGGGGATTGGGTTGGTTGACATTTGGAGACTCCAGCATCCGTCTGGTAAAGAGTTTACTTATTTCTCTCCCCCGCATAAGACTTCCTCGCGTATTGATGTCTTTTTGATTTCCAAGATGCTGGTCCCTATGGCTATAGAGTCAAAGATTCACGGGATGCATATCTCTGATCATGCTGCTATATCGCTGTTGTTAGGGGTGGGTACCCTTGATACGCCTTCGGGGAGATGTTTTTTCGACCGGAGCCTTTTGGATGGGGAAGAGTTTCGATTGATAATTCGGTCGGCAATTCGGGACTACTTCCAGTTTAACCGGTTGCAGGATACGATGGGCTGGGCCTGGTGGGAAGGTTTTAAGGCGTCCATTAGGGCAGTTATTACCAGCTATACCATTCGGCAAAGAAAGCAGGCCAAGGCTCAGCTTCAAGACTTAGAGGTGCGTATAAAAGCGGGTGAGCGGGTCCTTTGTCGCCGCTCCGACCCCTGTATACTGTTGAAACTGCAGTGTTTGCGATATCAATATAATCAGTTACTCTCGGATGAGGTGTCGCGTAGTATACAGTTGCAGAATGGCACCTATTACTGGGAAAGCAATAAGGCAGGGAAAATGCTGGCCAATACTTTGAGAGCCCATAGGGCGGCGGGTCGGATTGCTGCCATTCGTGACCCCCAGGATCAGAGTCTCCTGCTCACGGATGTGGCGATTGCAGAGGCTTTTGAATCCTTTTATAGGGATCTTTATACTTCGGAGGTAGATTTCACGAAGGGGGGGTTTGCGGAGTTGGTTGCTGAGCTGCAGAGACCTGTGTTGGATGGGGAGGACGTGGATAGCTTAGACGCCGCCTTCTCGCCAGGAGAGATACATCAAGCGATAACTTCCCTGTCGGGGGGAAAGGCAGCTGGCCCTGATGGGCTCCCTATTGAATTTTATAAAACTTTCGCTGCAGAGTTAGTTCCGCAGCTCCAGTTGTATTTCCAAGCCTTAGCGCAAGAGCCGAGTCAATCTGGTGCTTTCGCTGCGGCGAACGTTATTGTGTTGGAGAAACCTGGTAGGGACCCTCAGCTGGTAAGCAATTACCGTCCCATTTCGCTTTTGAACTCTGATTATAAAATTTATGCGACGATCCTGGCTCGCCGGGTGGCTGACGTTGCTCCTCGTTTGATTCACCCTGACCAGTGTGGCTTCGTGGAGGGTAGGTCTACGGCCGACAACGCCAGATTGCTTTGCCATGCTTTAATCGGGGCTGAGCAGGTGGATTATCCTGTTATTGGGCTATCGCTTGATGCCGAGAAGGCGTTTGATCGCCTCGAATGGTCTTTCATGCAGGCGGTGTTGGATTGGTTTGGCTTCGGCAGTGGATTCATTCGCCTACTTCAAGTGTTATACGCCCGCCCCACTGCTTGTATTTGTGTGAATGGCACGCAATCGAAGGGAATGATGTTGGGTAGGGGCACCCGGCAGGGATGCCCCTTATCCCCGCTGCTATTCAATCTTGCGTTGGAGCCTCTGGCATTGCTGATCCGCCAGAACCAGCATATTCAGGGAATCAGCATAGCGGGCCTGGATGTCAAGTTATCGGCCTATGCCGACGATTTGCTTCTATTTTCTACTCCGGGCTCAGTGTTACAGATTTTCAGTCTTATAGATCAGTACTCCTTATTATCTGGCTATAAAGTAAACTGGTCAAAATCCACAGTGTTCCCGATGAACTCGAGTGTGAAGAAAAGTGATGTGGCGCAATTCTCTTTGGTATGGGAACCGAAGATGTTCAAGTACTTGGGGGTACAGTTCTGCTATCCGCTGGAAGAGACAATTCAATTTAACTCTTGCCGGGTGAGGGACTTAGTGCGGGACCTGTCTAGTAAGTGGTCCCCTCTGGCTTTGTCGTGGTGGGGACGGCTAGAGACCATTAAGATGGCGATTACCCAAAAGATTAATTACATCCTAGAGATGCTCCCTTGTTATCTCCCAAAGACGGTCTATCACCAGATTGAGGGGTTATTGAGTCGCTACCTCTGGAATAATAAGACGCCTAGAATTGCATTGGCAAAACTGCAGGCTAGGAAGGAGGAGGGAGGGGTTAACTTTCTGGATTTCTGGGCTTATCATTCGGCCTTCTTACTTAAACAGGGATCTAGATGGATGGAGGAGATCACGGCGCAGAGCCCTACTTGGCTGGTTTTGGAGCAGAAGCTCATTGCCCCGATTCCTAGCTATCTCCTATCCCAGATGGTCTGCCCTCAAGCGATTGCCCCAGTAATGATTCGCGACTTGCAAAGAGCTTTCGCAACTTTGCGGCGAGCTTTGTCGTACGACAAGGAGATGGTCGTCTCTATGCCCTTATGGCACAACCCTTTATTTAAAATTCAGCGTGAGACTTTCGCCTGGCGCAAGTGGTACCAACAGGGCATTTGGGAGTTGGGGCAACTTGTGGCTCAGGGTAGCTGGAAGTCGTTTGATAGGTTACAAAGGGAGTTTCACCTCCCGGGGTCTTTATACTTTCAGTGGTTACAAATTAGGCATTGTGTGGGGAAGGTGATTGGGGACATTCAGCAGTTGGCCACGGAGGATAAGGTGGGGCTTGTGATTCAACAGGTAGTACGGCAGCCCGGGGTTGCGTCCCAGTACTACAAGCTGTTTAAACAGAGTGACCCTTCCCGGATACGGGGACTGAAGAGTGTCTGGCACCAGGAAATTGATGTCGACCTTCCCGCCCAGGGTTGGGCTAGGCTCTGGTCGAAGTCGGTCAGGGTGTCTAGGTCGGCGTCACTGACTCAATCTCTCTTTTTTTTTGCACACAGGGCTTACTGTACACCTGTTAAAATGGCCAAATGGGACGAGACTTCCGGTAACAAGTGTTGGTCATGCCAACGTGATGTAGGCACGTTAGAGCACACTGTGTTTAGCTGCCCTTGCGTCAGGGGCTTCTGGGTGCGGGTTTGGGACAGGATACAGCTCGTGCTGAAGTTTCAGGCGCCTCTCTCTTGGACCATAGTAGTCCTACGATCTCAAGTTAAGATTCCTGCTCTGGACAGGGCTTGTTATTTTCTCCTTGACTTTATGCTGGGGGTTGCTTTGCACATGGTTATCCGGAATTGGAAGCATACCTACGATGTAAGCTGGCTTGCCTGGTGGAATCAGCTTTCGTTGTATGGTAAATATGAACAACTGCCTAGAAAAGGTGAGCCTCTAGGTGTGTCTCAGTATGCAAAATGGCAGGCTTTGAACGAGTTTGTTGCCCATGCCTGAGTAGTGTAGTGGGTTCTCTGCCCGATAGCCTGGTGTAGGGGGTATTGCCCATTGGAGAATGCTCCCTGCAGGACCCAGGGGGGACAAGGGTGGGGGGGGGGGTTTGGGTGTGTGAGATGGTTGATGTTTCTTGAACCTTTGTTCTATTTTGTAAAGGTTATATTTTGTTTTGTTTGGTGTGTGAAAATTAATAAAAAGATTTAATAAAACAAAAAAAAAGAAAAGTTACTTTCAAAGAGCCAATAATGATTATCTTAATTGGACGCATGGAAGTCACTTTTAAAAAATTGCTTTGGACTACCATGAGATCTACATTAGTCTATAAAATAAGTATCATCATCTTTCTTATCCTATTCAGAGACTAGATTTCTTACATTCTCAGTTTTACGAATAGTTGGTCACACCTCACATGCTCTTGCACTCCACATACTTTCTACATGCATGCAAAATCTTTTATACAATACATTTCCATGGGAACATGGACCTGTATGGATAATAAAAAAACACAGTGGACAATAAATGGAGTTTGCCTGGGTAGCTAAGCAGTTACCTTCGTAGGTTCCCCAAACTGAAAACTTGCCTCTGCCAATGGCCAGAACTATGCACACAGTTACACATGCATACTTAAACCATAAGGGAAGAGAGGCAGGGCTGGAGAAGGAAAACACACGCAGGGATTTCATTCTGAGATCCCCATGTCTGCTTAGAGAACTGCTATTTACATGCATAAGCCCCTAGTTTCAAGGATTTGTGGGCGTGAATGGGCACTTGCCAGCATATTTGAGGCAGCGGCTAGTCGGTGAGCACATGCATAAGTCTGATCACGCATACTTTCACTGTGGGCATGCACAGGGGCAGCAAATTTACAAGCCAAAGTTATAAAATACTATAACTTGTGTGTATCCCTAAAAATTCTAGGCGCAGGCATTTACATATGCCACTGAGTAGGGGTAAACAGGATTCACTAAGAAAAAAACCTCGTGAAACTTATCTTTTTGTCGGAGCAAGCCGATGGAGGGATGGTATGGAAACCCGTCCCACACCAGACGGCAGGCTTCTTTTTTTCTTTTTTCAATTGTGGTTCCCCACCATCAAAACTTGTTTGCTGTTTAGTTCAACATTATATAATCTCTTCCAATGATTCTTTTATTGTTGTCGCTCCCAAAAGAACAGTTCAGCACGACGTGCACGTTTCGGGCTAGCGCCCTGTGTCAAGTGCTCATACGCTACTAAACAAACTGGCAACAACATCAGAAAATGCCGTCACTGCGGCCAAGGTTAAGCTTATAATAGGGCTAACTCGTAACATTATAGCATTTAAAGAGGAACCAGCCAATAGGGACAGGGTCAACCCCACTGACAGGGGAATCCCAGTCACCATTGGTTAAGTATATCATGACAGCAAATGATGTCACAAAACACTGCCATTCAATCTCATGATTAAGGCCTGTAGGTTCAACAGTGTCCAACTGAAATATCCATCTTTGCTCCAGCCATTGTAACTTTTTCAGCCGATCACCGCCCCGGGGATCCAAAGGAACATGATCAATAACGGACCACTCAAGATCTTCAAAAGTGTGATTATGGGCGATACAATGAGCGACCATCGGGGCTGTATCTATCCGGTGACGCAATCTCGAAGCATGCTCAGAAAGCCTAGTTTTTATCAGACGAATCATCCGTCCAATAGAAAACAGAGGGCATCACAAAAAATAAATAACATATAGAGACAGACAGGAAGTATCCCATTTACATTTATAAGTTTTCAAAGTCAATGGATGATGCCATTCCAACCCTGAGATAGTAGTCGCACAATAAGTGCAGGTGTTACAGGGAGAATGGCCATTGATCGCTGATGATGGTTGTACACGATCAATCTCTAATGGCGTTTTTACTAACCAGTCCCCCAAAGTACGACCCCTAGAAAAGGCAATCCGTAGTGGCTTCTTAAAACACTCAACCAACTGTAATATCGGCCACCGTGCTTGTAAAATTCGTAAGATCTCAGAACTACGTTCTGTATACGGGAGAACCCCTGTAATAGAAGTGTCTTGTTGCGAGCCGTCATTCATATATTGGGGATCCAATAGCCATTCCCGATGTATATGGGAGGCCCGTTGAAATGCTTTTTGAACAACAGCAAAGGGATATCCCCTTTTAATTAGACGTTGGTGCAAATCCAACGACTGACGTTTGAATTCTTCAGTAGTATGGCATAATCTACATAACTGTAGAAACTGTCCAAAAGGTAAACCCTTTCGCAGAGGGCCCGGATGAAAACTAGTATAGTGAAGCAGACTATTGCGTTGAACCGGCTTTCGAAACAGCGTAGTATATAATTGATCCTGATGAATATCAATCCGTATATCCAGAAACTCAATAGTCGTCTTACTAATAGGCTCCGTAAATTGAATATTTGTACGTAATGAATTAAGCCAGTCAATAAATTGCCGAAGAGATGTTAAATCCGAAGTCCAGATGAAAAAAATGTCATCAAGAAATCGTTTCCAAATCAAAATATTAGAAAAAGCCACTGAACATTCTATCTGATTTATTTCCATTTCTGCCATATATAGGGTAGCAATAGAGGGTGCTACCGTTGCACCCATCGCTATTCCCGAAATTTGCTGGTAAAAAACACCTCCTGACAAAAAATAATTCTTCGTCAGAACCAATTCAATCAATTGGATCAAAAAGGTCATCTGATGATACGGATGGAAGCACCACTGAGTCTGAGGCTCACCAGTCTATCAGGGGACGACACGATTTTCGGCCAGGTCGGGGTCGGCGGTCTCGCAGAGTTTATCAAAACGACGATTGGGAACCCCCGAATACCAGACTACATTCCCGACAATGCCCTCAATAGTTGTTAATTTAACGGGTAATCCTTTGTCAACGATTCAGGAACGTATGTTGAATTATGGCCTATCTTTTGTACCTACGATGCGTTACGATGCATTTTCTATGAGGGTAAGTCTCCAGCGGTTTTTTCGAAAATTACAGATTATTTGTTTTTTTCATGATAAACCGTCTGCGATGGACAATTCAGTGGTAAAACCTCCTTCTAAGTGGATACCGCCAATGGTGCCTGATCCTGCTCTGGCTACCGTTCAATCATTGGTGTTGAATGATTTGTTGCAATTAGAAGCCACTGCTTTTAAACGTTTTTCTAATTTGGATAAACATAGCTGGAGAGCCTTGACTGATTTGGCATCGGACCCCTCTTTAGTTGTACGACGGGCGGATAAAGGAGGTGCGTTGGTATTACAGACGTTAGATGCTTATCAGGCATCTTTACGTACTCATCTGGATGATTGTCGAACTTATCAGATTTTGGAAAGAGATCCCACCACTGGTTTGATGGAGCGGATCAAATCGTTAGTAGAGGCAGCTTTTCAACAGGGCTGGATCACTCGTAAAGAACATTTGTTTTTTATTAATTTACATCCTAAGATTCCAGTTCTTTATTTAGTGCCGAAAATTCATAAATCATTGTCTTCTCCCCCAGGTAGACCAATTGTATCCTGTAGAAATTCAGTGCTAGAGCCATTGTCAATTTTTTGTGATACATTTTTAAAACAAGAAGCTTGTCAAGTTGCCTCATTTATTCGGGATTCTGCTCACTTTTTACAACTTCTAGCTACTTTAGAGATACCATCGGGTGCTTTTTTAGTCACCTTGGATGTTGTTTCACTATATACAAATATTGATAAGGAAGAAGCACTGGATTTGTTGAAGAATCGCTTTTTTTATGCTCCGGCTCGGGTGCCTCGGTCCTTTTTGATCCAATTGATTGAATTGGTTCTGACGAAGAACTATTTTTTGTCAGGAGGTGTTTTTTACCAGCAAATTTCGGGAATAGCGATGGGTGCAACGGTAGCACCCTCTATTGCTACCCTATATATGTCAGAAATGGAAATAAATCAGATAGAATGTTCAGTGACTTTTTCTAATATTTTGATTTGGAAACGATTTCTTGATGACATTTTTTTCATCTGGACTTCAGATTTAACATCTCTTCGGCAATTTATTGACTGGCTTAATTCATTACGTACAAATATTCAATTTACGGAGCATATTAGTAAGACGACTATTGAGTTTCTGGATATACGGATTGATATTCATCAGGATCAATTATATACTACGCTGTTTCGAAAGCCGGTTCAACGCAATAGTCTGCTTCACTATACTAGTTTTCATCCGGCCCTCTGCGAAAGAGTTTACCTTTTGGACAGTTTCTACGGTTACGTAGATTATGCCATACTACTGAAGAATTCAAACGTCAGTCGTTGGATTTGCACCAACGTCTAATTAAAAGAGGATATCCCTTTGCTGTTGTTCAAAAAGCATTTCAACGGGCCTCCCATATACATCGGGAATGGCTATTGGATCCCCAATATATGAATGACGGCTCGCAACAAGACACTTCTATTACAGGGGTTCTCCCGTATACAGAACGTAGTTCTGAGATCTTACGAATTTTACAAGCACGGTGGCCGATATTACAGTTGGTTGAGTGTTTTAAGAAACCACTACGGATTGCCTTTTCTAGGGGTCGTACTTTGGGGGACTGGTTAGTAAAAACGCCATTAGAGATTGATCGTGTACAACCATCATCAGCGATCAATGGCCATTCTCCCTGTAACACCTGCACTTATTGTGCGACTACTATCTCAGGGTTGGAATGGCATCATCCACTGACTTTGAAAACTTATAAACGTAAATGGGATACTTCCTGTCTGTCTGTATATGTTATTTATTTTTTGCGATGCCCTTGTTCTCTGTTTTCTATTGGACGGATGATTCGTCCGATAAAAACTAGGCTTTCTGAGCATGCTTCGAGATTGCGTCACCGGATAGATACAGCCCTGATGGTCGCTCATTGTATTGCCCATAATCACACTTTTGAGGATCTTGAGTGGTCCGTTATTGATCATGTTCCTTTGGATCCCCGGGGCGGTGATCGGCTGAAAAAGTTACAATGGCTGGAGCAAAGATGGATATTTCAGTTGGACACTGTTGAACCTACAGGCCTTAATCGTGAGATTGAATGGCAGAGTGTTTTGTGACATCATTTGCTGTCATGATAAACTTAACCAATGGCGACTGGGATTCCCCTGTCAGTGGGGTTGACCCTGTCCCTATTGGCTGGTTCTTCTTTAAATGCTATAATGTTACAAGTTAGCCCTATTATAAGCTTAACCTTGGCCGCAGTGACAGCGTTTTTTGATGTTGTTGCCAGTTTGTTTAGTAGCGTATGAGCACTTGACACAGGGCGCTAGCCCAAAACGTGCACGTCGTGCTGAACTGTTCTTTTGGGAGCGACAACAATAAAAGAATCATTGGAAGAGATTATATAATGTTGAACTAAACAGCGAACAAGTTTTGATGGTGGGGAACCACAATTGAAAAAAGAAAAAAAGAAGCCTGCCGTCTGGTGTGGGTCGGGTTTCCATACCATCCCTCCATCGGCTTGCTTCGACAAAAAGATAAGTTTCACGAGGTTTTTTTCTTAGTGAATCCTGTTTAATCAGCTTCTTATTAGTTTCACTGGCTGGGTTTGTTGATTTTTAACTGAGTAGGGGTAAGCATTTGTGCATATTTTGCACACGTGTTTGCACCACCTAATGCCCTTGTTTTAGACAGTAACGTATATGCATACTTCACTTGTAAAATAGGCCTCAAATATGCACACATTATTAAAACAGCTCCATTCAATTCAGTTTACTCATGTGTATAAACTCTATGGAGGTTTATGCTGCCGCTGTAAAACAAGTACAAAATCTGTGGATACTTCTGGAATCACATGATCCACCTGCTCTGAATTTTCAAAAGAAAACATCACAGGGAGTTTCCTTTTGAAAATTATCCTACAGGTTCCTGGGTACTTCAAGCAAAACTGCCCCAATCATAATGGCATGCTGCACCATGATAGGAACAAGCATGATTCAATAATGCGGACATAACAAGCTATTCTAAACAAATATCACTATACTCCTTCATACTACAGACAGAGCATCAATTTATGGATATGGTTGCTATACCAAGACAAAGCTAAGAAATGTATTCATTTAAACTGGGTCCCATTTTGTATCACGATTAAACTAGCAATATACAATTAATATTTGGTTACTATAAAAGCAGAGCTTTTTTCTAAAGAGGACTAGTAGACCTTATGCATTAATGTAAGAGCTCAGGCTCTGCACACACACGCACGCACGCACACACACACACACAGTGCTTCCCTTGGGAGAAGCAGAATATTCAACTAGTCCCCCTAGGCAGTGCCAGCCCAACCATTAGGCAAACTAGAGTGGCAGCTTCTGGGGGGGGGGGGTGGCAAAGAGCAGGGCATTCAGAGCTAAACAATAGATTCTGAGAGCAAGGGGGCATAAGGCTTAAGGGTTTACTAAGGATGACAACACCTTGATCCAACTCTGGAGCCAGCCCTGCCTGTAGGCCCATGCCAGAATGTGCAGGCGCATGCTGCAGCTATACATAATACTTCAGCCCCTGCAAGATGTGGGAGATATATGCGGCCATTTATTCTATAGTTAGTAAAATTGTATCCATGTTTTGCATGTGGCCATGGTGAGCTATTTTCTGAGCATGTTGTTTCTGAGTAGCAGTTTGGCTTGTTTTCTTTTCCCAGCAAGTAGTATGTTCTAAGAACTAGTATAATATTTCCAATGCTGCTTCTTCATAGACTCTGGGGCTGTTTACAGGGGGTATAGCTATTGTAGAGGTAAATCCCTCAGTGGTCGCTCCATCCCTTAAAGACAGCCCTGCATGCGAGCACTGGCATCTTTTTGGCTAGAAATAAAGCACTGTATAAAAATATGCATGTAAAGCGTAGTTACTCACCTGTAACAGGTGTTCTCCAGGGACAGCGGGAATCAGTTCTCACATATGGGTGACATCGGCGCCGACAGAGTCCGTGCAGAGCATTTCCCAGATTTGAAAGAAAGCCTTTGGGACATGCTACCTAGCATTTGTGGTCCCCTTCCCATCCAAGGGTGCCATCTTGCTCAGTCAGATGACATAGCTAAGACGGTAGGGAAATAAAATAAGGAAGGGAGGCAACTCCCAGGAGAGGAGGGAGGAATGTGAGGACTGATTCCTGCTGTCCCTGGAGAACACCTGTTACAGGTGAGAAACTACGCTTTCTCCAGAAACAAGCAAAAGGTCAGTCCTCACATATGGGACGCCCTAGCTCCAGGTAGCCAAGGATTGAACCACAACAGCACCAATGGTGACCAATTGGGTAGCCATGAGTTGCAGAAGGTGAGTCCCCACTGAGAGACTCTGCAAGACCCTAGCATCCAGTGACACTATCATTCCAGTAGCCTGAACACAGAAGGGTCGGAGGGCAGGGCCCATTTGCAATCCAGTGTATGAAGTATTAGTTCCTCCCTGCCAGCATGAGGCCATGGAAAGAAGGTGGGGAGGACCACCTCTTGGTTGAGGAGGAAAGGAGACACCACCTTTGGGAGGAATTTGGGATATATGCGGAGCACTACCCTGTTCTGGTAAAATGTATATGGTAAATCTGCCACCAGGGCCTGGAGTTCGCTCACTCTTCGAGCAGACATAAGGGCCACCAGAAAGGCCACTTTCCAAGACAGGTACCACAGGTAGCAAGTAGCCAGGGGCTCGAATGGTGGTTTGGTGAGCTGGGAGAGCACCACATTGAAGTCCCACTCTACCACTAGAGGGCAGAGAAGGGGCTTGGATAACAGGAGGCCATGGAGGAACCTGGAGACCAGGAGCTGGCTTGAAAAGGGTTTTCCTTTGATAGGGTTGCAGATACACCCTCATCGAGTTAGATTTTATCCCAGTGTGAGACAGGTACAGTAGGTACTGAAGGACTAATTACACATGGCAGGAGAAGGGATTATCCTCCCTTTCCACACACCAGGTGGAGAACCTTCTCCACTTAAAGGCATAAGAGTGGTCAGGAGGCCAGTAGGATCTCCTCGATGGATCTGTGGAAGATGGAAGATTGAAAGGGGCCAACGCTACCCTTTCCGCAGCCACACTATTAGCGTTAGCGATCCCAAGTTGGGGTGTAGGAGGGAGCCCTCCTCCTGGGACAGGAGGTCCAGGGCTCAGCCCAGAGGGACTGGGAGTACCACTGACAGGGAAAGCAGAAGAGGGAACCAAGGTTGCTCGGGCCACCTGGGGGCAATCATTATGACTGACACCCCTTTGCTCTAGACCTTGAAGAGGGTCCTGGTGACCAGGGGGGTTGGTGGGAATGCAAAGAGTAGGCCCTTGGACCATGAGATCAGGAAGGCATCTGCTGCCACTCTCTCCAGGTGCAGCTGGCGGGAGCAGAAGCAGAGTAGCTGTGTGTTGTCCGGAGAGGCGAATAGGTCCATCACGGACCTGCTCCAGAGGTGGAAGAGTTGCTTCATTACTCTGGGGTTTAAGCGTCACTTGTGTGGGCGAAGGACTCTACTCAATCTGTCTGCTAGGCAGTTGTCCTGACCTGGGAGGTACACTTCTCGCAGAAGCATGCTGTTGTGTGCTGCAAAGGAGAGGAGGGCCACCGCTTCCTGGCAGAGGGAACACGAGCTCAGGCCCCCCTGCTTGTTGATGTAAAGATGGTGACCTGGATGTCCATCTGGATCAGCACAGGTCGGTGTCGCAAGCAGTGGCGGAATACTCATAGGGCTAGGAAGATTGCCCTGAGCTCCAGGAGATTGATCTGTAGGAGTGACTCCTTCTGAGACCAGCTACCCTGTGTGCAGCAGTCTCTGCAATGTGCCCCCCAATCCAGGAGGGAGGCATCTGTGTTCAGGATCCTCTGCAGCATGGGTGCCTGGAAGAGCATTCCCACCTGGAGGTGGTGCAAACTTTGCCACCAGATGAGGGAATCCGCCAGCTGGCAGGTAATCCTGACCCTGTCCCGTAGCCTGCCCGTGTGCCTGAGTCCACCGCAAGCATAGACACCACTGGGCTGTCTGCATGTGTAAGCGGGCTGAGGGTGTAACATGGACTGCCGAGGCAATATGGCCCAGTAGGCGGAGGAGACAAGCCAGCACTGATCAATGGCACTGTACTTCTCCTGCCAGTTGCCTGAGATGTTCTGCCCTTTCTCTTGCGAGGATGGCCTTGACCTGTAACATGTCTAACTGAGAACCTATGAACTCCAGGCTTTGGGCTGGAGAGAGATGGGATTTGGGGTAGTTGATGATGAACCACAGGTGTTGTAGGAGGGTGGCTGCATGCTCTGTGGTCTGACTGACCTCTGAGGCCATATTATCCCTGATGAGCCAGTCATCCAGATAGGGGAAGATGAAAGCCCCTTGTAGGCGCAGGTAGGTGGCTACCACCACCAGGCATTTGGTAAAGACCCTTGGCGAGGAGGCCAGGACGAAGGGTAGCACCCTCTACTGGTAGTGCCCTCCTCCCTCCATGAACCATCGATACTGCCTGTGGGAGGGGTGAATCAAGATGTGAGTATATGCATCCTTTAGGTCCAAGGAGCATAGCCAGTCTCCCTGGTGGAGGTAAGGAAGCAGTGTTCCAAGGGAGAGTATCTTGAACTTCTCCTTCACCAGAAACTTGTTTAAGTTTTTCATTTCTAGAATGGGCCTGAGGCCCCCATTTCTCTTTGGGACAAGGAAGTATCTGGAGTAGAAGCCTTTTCCCCATAGGTGCTTGGGTACAGGCTCTACTGCATTGTCCTGCGAGTTCTGAGAGCAGAACGGTCTGGTGAAGGAGAAGTTGCACTGGTTCTCCTGGAAAGAACCTGGGTGGTACCTGCTGTAGGTGGACAAGTATCCTTCCCTTACCACCTGCAGTACCCACTGGTGCAAGATGACACTAGTCCATGTGGGCAAATGTGCCAGGGGGCCCCCTGTGGGTTGGTGAAGGTCTCCCGAGTTGGGCTAGAGCTGGGGACTGGGGCATCTGCGCCTTTGGCTTCTGAGCCCCATGGCTTTGCCTTTTAGGGTGAGAACCTTGTTGCTGGCCTGAGAAGGGCTGGTAGTGGTAACTTTGCTGAAAGGGCCCCTTTTTCCTCGGGAACAGGGTTCTTTTCCCCGATGGTTTCTTTCGGGGAAAGGACAAGTTCTTTTTGGAGATCCTCTGTCGAGTCACCACATCGGCCTCAATCTTGGCCACCTTGTCGGCCATAGGTTTGCAAAATATGCTCTCCCCAGTGCAGGGGACATCGAGCAGCTTGTCTTGGACCCATTGCTCGAGGTCCAAGGACTGCAGCCAGGCTTGGCATCAGGCACCAAGGCCAGCCACTGCTACTCGAACTGCTGACTCAAAGCCGTCATAGGCTGCCAAGAAAGGAACTTAGAACAAGTCTTGATCCTGGAGGTCAGGGATTGGAACTGCTGGAGGGGGTTGAGTGGTAAGCCCCACTAAAAACCAGGACAATTCATAGGGCTCTGACTGGGAGCTCTTAAAAGGGTTTTTGTATATTTTTAAAGCAAAGTTACTTTCTTTTTGGTGCTTCAGTAAAAATATTTCCTTTAGTAGAGTAGGTTTTTAAACTATAGTAACCTTCTCAGCTTTAGTGAACTGCTGACATCTAATCAGGAGTTAGTGGGCCTGATTAACTGAGAGCAGCTGAGGCCTGCATAAAAGGCTCCAGAGTCCTGCCCTGTTGAGGCGTTCCTAACAGGGGCTCTACAGGTCAAACAGCGGCAAGGATTTGAGGGTTTAGTTTTATTAAATTGCTAGCTCTCTGACTGGGAGCTCTTAAAAGGGTTTTTGTATATTTTTAAAGCCCACAGGTAAGTGAAAGCACCCAGGTAAGTAATACATTAAATACCTTTATGGAAATGGGTAACAGGGGTAACATATGGAAAGCAGTGTGTATAAATGCCCATAGCATGGGAAATAAGATCCCTGAGGTTGAAGCTTTGGTGGGAGTGGCTGACTTGGATTTAGTGGCAGTTACAGAAACATGGTTCACAGAAAACCATGATTGGGATGTAACTATACCTGGCTATACTTTATTCAGAAAGGACAGGGTAGGAAGAAGGGGAGAAGGAGTGGCACTTTATGTAAAAACTACTATTAAAGCTTTGGAATTACAGAGCTTAAAAGGGAGAAAGAAAGCATTGTGGGTTAAACTAGAAAGAGGAAAAGAGAAATCTATTTGCATTGGTATGATATACAGACCTCCCTCACAAGAAGAAGAGGTGGACAGAGAGTTAATTGAAGACATACGCAGCATTGCTAGGAAAGGGGAAGTGCTACTGATAGAGGATTTCAATATGCCAGATGTTGATTGGCACATTCCTGCTGCAGTATCATCTAGAAGTAAAGAGATCCTGGATTCTCTACAGGGAGAACTATTCAGGCAATTGGTAACAGACCGCACATGTGAAGGGGCCATACTAGACTTGGTGCTTACCAATGGTGAAAGTGTTTCTGATGTTGTAGTGGGAGATCATTTTGCATCCACTGATCACCAGATGGTGTGGTTCAGTATTAGGACTAGGGCTGTTAGAATCTATTCAAAAGTGAGGGTCTTAGACTTTAGGAAGACTAACTTTGCCAAGATGGGCCAATACTTTATGGGATGGGAACAGCTGGGGGATGTAGAAAAACAGTGGGCAAAACTGAAAGGGCAACCAACCTTTTTGTTAATATGGTAAATAAAAGGAAAATGAAAAGGAGACCGCTATGGCTTTCAAACGAAGCTGAAAAAGTGAAGAAAAAGAGGGAGGCCTTCATAAAATACAAGAGATCACAGAGAGAGGAAGACAGGCATCTATATTTGGAAAAACCTAGAGAAGCTAGAAAAGTAAAGCAAAGATTCAAAAAGAGGAGGAAACAGCCAATGCAATAAAATGGGGGGGATAAGACATTTTTCAGAAATGTTAGTGAGAAGAGGAAGGGCAGAAGTGGTATTGTCAGACTCAAGGGTGAAGGGGAGGAATATGTAGAAGCTGATGAGGATAAAGCAGAATTGCTTAACAAATATTTCTGTTCTGTGTTCACAGATGAAGAACCAGGAGCAGGACCTCAGAAAACACCCACAAACGGGAACAGAAGCGAGGGACATCTTGAACAATTTTCAGAAGACTGTATTCATGAGAAACTATCTCAACTTAAAGTAGACAAAGCGATGGGACCGGATGGGATACACCCTAGAATACTGAGGGAACTTGGGGACGTTCTAGCAGCTCCACTGACTGACCTTTTCAATGCCTCATTGGAGTCGGGAGTGGTGCCAAAGGACTGGAGAGAGGCTCATGTGGTGCCTTTACACAAAAGCGGAAGTAAGGATGTGGTTTAAAACTATAGGCCAGTTAGTTTAACTTCGGTGGTGAATAAATTATTGGAAACGCTGCTGAAAGAGAAAACAGTGAGGTTTCTGGAGTCCAGCGGATTACAGGATCCGAGGCAGCATGGATTCACCAGAGGCACATCTTCTCAAACAAATCTGATTGATTTCTTTGACTGGGTGACCAGGGAGTTGGACCGAGGGAGAGCCCTAGATATGGTGTATTTAGATTTCAGTAAAGCCTTTGACACTGTTCCTCACAGGTGACTTATAAACAAACTGAGCACCCTAGGGATGGACCCTAAAGTTACTGCTTGGCTTAGAAATTTGTTGGGTGGGAGGCGACAAAGAGTCCAGGTAAATGGAGCTCACTCTGAGGAGAAGGATGTTACCAGTGGTGTGCCCCAGGGATCTGTCCTTGGTCCGATTCTTTTTAACATCTTTGTTAGTGATATAGCGGAAGGGCTGTCGGGTAAGGTTTGCTTCTTTGTGGATGATACCAAAATTTGCAATAGAGTAGACACCCAGGAAGGTGTAGATAACATGAGGAGGGATCTAGCTAAGCTTGAAGAATGGTCTAGAATTTGGCAGCTGGGATTTAATGTTAAAAAAGTAAGGTCATGCATTTGGGCTGCAGCAATCCAAGGGAGCAATATAGTATAGGGGGTGAAGTACTTTTGTCCACTAAAGAAGAGCAGGACCTAGGCGTGCTTGTGTCTGATAATCTTAAAGTAGCTAAACAGGTAGAAAAGGCGACGGCAAAAGCTAGAAGGATGCTTGGGTGCATATGGAGAAGAATGGCTAGCAGAAAAAAGAAGGTGATAGTGCCTCTGTATAAGTCTTTGGTGCGACCTCATTTGGAGTATGGTGTGCAATTCTGGAGACCACACCTTCAAATGGATGTGAACAGAATGGAATCGGTGCAGAGGGTGGCTACTAAGATGATTAGTGGTCTTCATTATAAAGCATATGAGGACAGACTTAGGGATCTTAATATGTACACCTTAGAGGAAAGGCGGGATAGAGGTGATGTGATTGAGATGTTTAAATACCTCCGTGGCATAAATGTTCAGGGAGAGAGCCTCTTCCAATTGAAAGCAAGTTCTGCTACGAGGGGACATGGGATGAGGGTGAAGGGGGATAGATTCAGGAGTGATATGCGTCTATATTTCTTTATGGAAAGAGTGGTGGATCCTTGGAATAGTCCCCAATGGTGGTGGTAGAGATGAGGACAGTAACTGAATTCAAAAAAGCATGGGACAAACACAGAGGATCTCTAAAGGTAAAAAGGGGACTGCTGTAGTTGTTGATATGGAAGGACAGTCTAGATAGGCCATGTGGTCTTTTTCTGTCATCATGTTTCTATGTTTCTAAGTCTTTAGGTACATGCCTATGTACAATTCATAGGCTTGAATCCGGCAACTCAGCAAAGAGTTCTTGTAATACTTGCGTCTGAGGGCATTGAGGGCTCTAGCATCCCTCCTGGGAGGGACCGAAGAATGGATCTTCTGGCTCTTAAGCTTCTGCATGGTCGACTTGATGACCATGGAGTTATGTGGGAGTTGGGGTTTGTGGAACCCAGGGCCCTTCTGGACTTGGTAGATGATGTCGAGGTGCCGGCTCATCAATGGCACAGAGGGTGGCGTCTTGCACCAAGAGGGCCCTGACCATATCCTTGACAAAGTCGTGGAAGGCTACATCTTCCAGAGGAGAATAGTGCAAGGCCACCAGGGGCGATGGGTCCAAGGGAATATTTGTGCCGCATGGTTTCCGGGGACACCTCGTCATCGGTCTCCCACTCGGAGTCGAGCAGTGACAATGAGTCCGAAGCCCTTTGACTCAAAGTTGAAGTCGGGGCTGGGTGGCTGGGGGCCTCCAGAGAACCTGGGGTATGAGCTGCAGAAACTAGCTGGGGAGGACCAGATGCCTGAGGAATGGGACCGAGACCTCGACTGGCACCAAGGGTTTACCCGAGGCCGATGGCACTCAGAGCTTGGCTCAACGACCGGGGACTCCCTCACAGTCGGGGGCCCAGTCATCGGGGCAGATGATGAAGATGAACCAGTCATCACTGCCAGCTGCAGGTCCAGGATAGCAGTGATGCTCTGCTCCAAGGCCGCCATTCTGGTTTCCAAACCAGAAGGCTCCCCAGCTTTCGGCACGGGCACCGAGGACCTCAGACCCAGTGCCAACACTCTCGCGAGTACATTCTCGATGAGGACTACGGTCTCAAGGAACCTTGCACGGTCTCCGCTAGCCGAGGAATCCTTCTTGAGGACCTTAGTAGGGCACTTCTCGGAGCTGTCCGAGTCCCTCCGAGCAGTTTTATCAGGTTTCTACCTTGTTGGGTTTTAAGGATTTTTTAAGGATTTTTTTAAGGATTTTTTTCTTCTTCCTTTCGAAATCTGATGCCTTCTTGGAGGAGCCGCCGGGACTCTGAGGATGCTAGGGCCTCATGGGAAGTTCTGGGCTTGGAGCTCGGCATTGGGGAAGCCGATAGTGAGTCAGACCTGGGGAACAGTTTTTCTTGCAACTCCAGCCTCTTTTTATTGGCTTTAGGCATTATAGTTTGGCACAGATCGCAGGAGGTGCTGTCATGGTCTGGGCCAGGGCAGTGTAGACAGTAGTCGTGGGTGTCGGTCACTGACATCGTTTGACTGCAGCAGTCACATTTTTTTGAATCAACTAGGGGGACAGCCGGACAGGGTCAACGACCTCCAGGCAAAAAAAAGCATGAACGCCGGTCGAGGCAAGCCTCGATCAAAAAAGGAAAAAAGGAGCTGAGAACAGCGCCGGGGATGGCGCCTGCTCAAGGCAGGAAGAGGAGCGAGTACGCAAACCGGGAAACTAACTATTTTGAGGATAATTGGCAAGGATTGTTCCGGGGAAACAGGATAGATGTCCATTGGGCTCCGCGGAAAATGGAGACTGAGCAAGATGGCACCTTTGGGCAGGAAGGGGACCATGCATGCATGGTAGCATGTCCTGAAGGCTTTCTTTGAAAACTGGGGAAATGCGCCACACAGGCTCCTTCGGCACCGACATCACCCATATTTGAGGACTGACTTCCTGCTTCTTCCTGGAAAATGTAGAATTCTATTTTATAAGATGTATTTATGTATTTAAAAACACACTTGTTAACTGCTACAACTGATTAAAAACAATTCTATGCAATTCACAACACTCATAGAATATTTATAAAATATTATGATTAAACACAAACAAATTTACCATGTACAATCAAGAACAGTATACTAAGGCACTCATTTCAGAAGTCCTATTTGTGATTGGGGCTGTCTGAATTTCATTTTCAGATGTCCAATCACATCCATGTCCCAAGAGCCATTTTAGAACACCCTAAACTTACATGTCTGGAGCAATCATGTCCATGTCACAAAGAGGCATTGCGGAGGCATGTCTGGGGCGCTCTGGAAAAGATACACATGTGCGCCTGATAACAGAACAGGGCTGCATGATTAAAAGCAGCTCCTATCCATGTCTATACTGGCTCCTGGGCCTGAACAGGCACTTAAAAAGTGCTCATTTCTGGCAGCTATCAAAAGTACAAAGGAGAATGCCTCCTCACGCCCTCAATATTTTTCGTCAACTCAAAAAACCTGGTAGGTACATAGTGAGGCCTTACTGTCTGCTGCTTCACCAGTGCACGTTTTAGTTTCTAAAATGACACATTAAGACATGTATGTGGTAAAATGTCCACATGTGCACCCCAAAATACCAGTGCTGGTACATCTGTGTGGCCTATACCGCAAACGTCTATCCCTCATACATGCATGTTTCTGAAATTGGCCAGTTCTCTGCACGTGTCTAGCCACTTATTGTGCATGTCCCCATCCCACTCTATATTGCAGTGGACACATTTATCCTTTGGGGTGGAGACTGAGATTTTAGAAGCATTTACACATGTCCACCTTCACTGCTGTCCCACCCACAGAATTTCAGACATTTTTTATTTATTTATTTACTTCTCTTATATACCGCGCTATTAAAATCAGTGCGGTTTACAATTGAACAAAAAACATACTGCAATGTCACACGACAATTGAGTTTTTACATTGAACATGGACGAGATAACCTGGAGGTAACAGGGGTAACTAATTACAGAGTAATTATTCATGGAGTATGGTGAGAAATTATACATATAGTATAGCTTGGTTTCAACATATTTATAAGAGGTTTAATCAATAAGATGTGTGATCAGTACCAATAATAAATAAGAGAGGGGATATGGTGGTAGAGCTAGTCATTTTCTTTATGGTGTTGGATTTTGGGTGGGGTGGAGTAGGGTGTAGGATGTGAGGATGGGTGGTTGTTTCTGGATTGGATTCTGGGTAATGGATGAGGAAAAGGTGTTGTTTGAGGGCTTTTCTAAATGACAATAGGTCTGGGGTGGAACGGAGCTCAGTGGGGAGGGCATTCCAGGTCATGGGTGCAAATAGGGAGAAGGCTCTATTGGCAGTAGCCTTTTTGCACTTAGTTAGAATGCTGGGGATCTCTAGAGTGTTTGCTTGATTAGATCTCCTGATCCTGTTGAACGGCCATCTTTGAATGAGTTTGCTGATGGGTGAGGTGATCTGGTTCCTAGATATAGATATCTCGAATTTCACCTAAAAGGCCTTTCTAAAATGTGCCTTCACACATATATATCAGCTAAGAGACGGCTTCAGTAAAAAAAAAAGACCTTTAACATCTTTCTGAAAGATTTCATAACTATCTGCACCCGAAGCTTCACCAGCACAGTCTGGGGGTAGTAACAAAGAAGACACTTGCATAAGTTTTGGTCAGCCTGGCAAATTTCAGAGACAGAACCACAAGTAGATACACATCTTGGGATCATAGGAATGAAATGAGTACATGCCAGTAAAGCAGATCTTTCGAATATTCTGGGGCACCCAGGCTCTCTTTCATAATTTTGAGTGCCATCCATCCAACTTTAAATTTAACACATTGCGCAATGGGCAGCCAATGAAGGTGCCTAAGGAAGGGGTGATGTGTCTACATACCCAGCAGCCCATTAACAGACATTTTGAACCACCTAAAGTGATTGAAGATGACTGAACTATTTGGAAAGCAGAGCCCCAAGTGTTTATAGGTCTGTTAGGTATGCAGCTGCACCATACACACCCAGTCGCCTTCTACACACATCAATCTAAGCTCTTGTTTCCTTTACTTTCCTACCAGGGAAGTCAAACAATATGGCTCACAGTGTGCAAACTTCTAACCAATTCCTTATTTATTTACACAGGAGCCTATCTCAGCCCAGCTTCCTCTCCATTTTCACAAATACCCTGTATTGTTTTAAATACTGTGGAATGAGCTCTGCGTGCTTCAAACCTCACCAAGAGACTTGAAGTAGGGCAAAGTTTCCTGAGCGGCGCCGTGGTACATCATTCTGCCCCCAGCCAATAGTGTTAGACCATCAAAGAGACGGAAGATAGAATAGCGGGGCTGGTGGATGGAGAGGATGATTGTTTTTCCTTGTCTAGCCATCCTGCATGTGGAAAGAAAGAAAGAAAGAGGAGGCAATATGTGCAAATGATCTATGCTACCTTATGAGGTTTATTTACAGTTTGTAATTTCATTTCTGCTGCGAATGGGCCAAGAATGATTCTCTCCAGCTTTCTCCAGCGTATCCTTCATGCTCCCCACTTCCTTTGTGCATTACCATCAAAATTAGGATCCAAATACACAATCCATAATCTAGTGGTGCCAGACAGTGAGATATGTGTAGCATAACAAATTAATTTACCCAAGTCACTCACATATATACATGCTACTGTAGCTTCTAGATCAGATAGGAAGCTGAAACTTTGCACATTAGCACTACAAATAGTCAAACAAAAAGGAAAAGTCCAAAAATACAATATATTCTATGAAAAAGGACTGGGTACCGCAAGGTTCTACATTTTTATTTAACCAAATGAATGACATTCTGTAGCCAGGGGCTTTGAAGAATGAGTATTCAGAATCTACAAACAGCAGTCTGCTTTAACCTTTAACCCTGTTATAGAGAAGTCAATTGATTTGTCTTCAATTCTCCGACCAGCTGCACTACTGCCTCCAGCTATACCAAACATTGTAGAAAACTGGTCATAAGGATATAAACAAAACTGACAGGCAGCTCAAAGTCAACTTCCTAATATAAATACAAGCATCAGCTGGTCCATGGGAAAAAGGACAGGGGTTGTTCTACCTTCCTACTGAACCTTTTACGAAACATCTGATTGACTCATCTAAAAGTTGTCCAGTGAGCTCAGTATAGTTTATTACGTAGGCCACAGAGTCACCAAATAGAATATTTATTTGGCTGTATGTTGTTTGTACTGGGTTGTATAGCTTTACACTCAGCCCTTGATGCCAATCTCGTATCGTAGGTGTTTTTCTAAGTGCTGGAGCCACTGTCTTTCAGAGTTCCCAGGTCAGATATGCCAACAGCGGTAGCGGCTTCCGTGCAATATCGCACGGAAGCCGCTACCGCTGTTTAGTAAGCATACCCCTAAAAGCCCTTTTAGAGTTTTCGAATAGGGAAGGTGACAGATTATGAAACAGTATGGTATTCACTGCCTAGCAGTTAGTGGCTGCATTATGAATTGACTTTTGTTTTGGGAGTTCACCTGGGCTGTGAGAGATAACGAGTGCTGGCTTATGTACTGTTTATGCAGTGAGCTTTTGTTTCATGGTTATCTTCCAATGGAAATTGATTTAAGTGAACAGTACGCAAAAATGTGATTTTTAAATTGCAGACCAAAGATTAAAAGATTGGTGTAGCATTCAGTGCTGGTAATTCATACCTGGTGTTTTTATGAGAATCTCACAGCATATTCTAAAACATCTAATCTATGTCAACACCATAAAATATAATTTTTATCCAAGCACACACATTCATGCTCTAAGAAAATATAAATATCATCTTTCTTATGCGTGTCTCAAAATCTATAATATTTAATAAAATGAGAGGGGCAGTAGCATTCCTTCCCCTGTCTTAAATCAGACGCTCTGTCTGGAACTGCTGGCATCGTCGGGCATGGCTCTTTTTCCCCTCAGCTTTAGCCACCTTCATTCCCTCCTTACCAGATTACCCAGAAATCACAGTCATCCCTGATGGCTGAAACAAGGAGATACAATATCTTGTCAGTCCAGATCCTATGCCATGCTTGGTCAAATAGTACGTCCCTTGAAGAGCAGTGCACAGGTGCCCGTCCCTTTCTACAGTGCAGCGCCCTATAGTTATCAGCAGTACGTGTAAACGGATGCTATAATTCTGAAATCAGTGAAGCACTGGGCTTGTGCCACTGTGGTTACCTCTTCAGGAGCAGTAGGACAGCATTGGCAGTGCTGGCATCCAACCCAGTGGTTGGCTCATCTAAGAATAAGACTGCAGGGTCAGTGATGAGTTCCATCCCTATGTTGGTCCTTTTTTTTTCCCCTCCAGACACACCACGAATCAGCTGGGTCCCAACCTAATATAAAAACATTCAATTATATGACTTTAAAAAAATAAGAACATTATACCTCAGAAAATGCTATAATAAATCGAAGTATTATCTAGCAGTAGTCATTTGGTGGCTTCTGACTCATCCTGAGTTCAAGGCCTGGCCCTACCACCCGGCAGACTAGGCATCCAAAAGCCTATCATTGCTGACCTCTCCTGCTTGTTGCTGTTCCTACTCCCTCGGCAGTACTAAATGTGACTCAGGGAAGTGCCACAGAGTATCTGAGCACACCCGCATGATCTAGGCCTGCCCCCTCCGAAACAGGATGTTTAGAGGGAATGGGGCTTGAGCACAACATGGGCTCAGAGGGGTCTTGTGCTGGCTGTCCCAAGTCACATTTAATGCTGCAGGGGTGGATAGCAACAGCATTGCAATGGCAATGGCAGAGGTAGGCCCTATAGTGGGAAGGCATGGGGGGCAATGTTCCCTCTAATTTTCTGTAGGCTGTGTGCGCATAAAATATCAGCTGTGCAGCTTTTGAAGGAAGGTTAAATTTTTGTGCGCCACATAATGACACTCGGAGTTATATACTTTAAAATTTGACTACACATCAGAATACAGTATGTACACCACATTGATTGCACTAGAAAATATTGTAGAACTTGTGAAAACCGTAAATACACAACAACTTTTAAATTTTAAGACGTCTGTGTTGTTTTCTATCAGAATCAGAACCGTAATTTTTGTGCGCTCTGTTGTAAAGTATGTGCGCTCACTCGGTGAGGTGTGTGCGCGCGCACACGCACACAGCTTAGAGGGAACAGTGATGGGGGGTGGGGAATACTGGACACCAGGGCAGAGGTAGTGAAGGGGGAAGAGATGCTGAACACATCGAGGGGGTAGGCAAGAAGAGGGGAGATGCTGGACTCTTGGAGGGGTAGAGAAGAGGAAGAGAGATGCTGGACTCTTGGAGGGGTAGAGAAGAGGAAGAGAGATGCTGGACTCTTGGAGGTGGTAGAGAAGAGGAAGAGAGATGCTGGACTCTTGGTGGGGTAGAGAAGAGGAAGAGAGATGCTGGACTCTTGGAGGGGTAGAGAAGAGGAAGAGAGATGCTGGACTCTTGGGGGAGGGGTAGAGAAGAGGAAGAGAGATGCTGGACTCTTGGGGGAGGGGTAGAGAAGAGGAAGAGAGATGCTGGACTCTTGGGGGAGGGGTAGAGAAGAGGAAGAGAGATGCTGGACTCTTGGAGGTGGTAGAGAAGAGGAAGAGAGATGCTGGACTCTTGGTGGGGTAGAGAAGAGGAAGAGAGATGCTGGACTCTTGGAGGGGTAGAGAAGAGGAAGAGAGATGCTGGACTCTTGGAGGGGTAGAGAAGAGGAAGAGAGATGCTGGACTCTTGGAGGGGTAGAGAAGAGGAAGAGAGAGATGCTGGACTCTTGGAGGGGTAGAGAAGAGGAAGAGAGATGCTGGAATGGAGGGGTAGAGAAGAGGAAGAGAGATGCTGGACTCTTGGGGGGGTAGAGAAGAGGAAGAGAGATGCTGGACTCTTGGAGGGGTAGAGAAGAGGAAGAGAGATGCTGGACTCTTGGAGGGGTAGAGAAGAGGAAGAGAGATGCTGGACTCTTGGAGGGGTAGAGAAGAGGAAGAGAGATGCTGGACTCTTGGAGGTGGTAGAGAAGAGGAAGAGAGATGCTGGACTCTTGGTGGGGTAGAGAAGAGGAAGAGAGATGCTGGACTCTTGGAGGGGTAGAGAAGAGGAAGAGAGATGCTGGACTCTTGGTGGTGGGGTAGAGAAGAGGAAGAGAGATGCTGGACTCTTGGGGGAGGAGAAAAGAAGAGGAAGAGAGATGCTGGACTCTTGGGGGAGGGGTAGAGAAGAGGAAGAGAGATGCTGGACTCTTGGAGGTGGTAGAGAAGAGGAAGAGAGATGCTGGACTCTTGGTGGGGTAGAGAAGAGGAAGAGAGATGCTGGACTCTTGGAGGGGTAGAGAAGAGGAAGAGAGATGCTGGACTCTTGGAGGGGTAGAGAAGAGGAAGAGAGATGCTGGACTCTTGGGGTGTTCGAAGAGAAGACGACAAGAGATGCTGGACTATAGGGGTAGGGGTAGAGAAGAGGAAGAGAGATGCTGGACTCTTGGAGGGGTAGAGAAGAGGAAGAGAGATGCTGGATTGGAGGGGTAGAGAAGAGGAAGAGAGATGCTGGACTCTTGGGGGGGTAGAGAAGAGGAAGAGAGATGCTGGACTCTTGGAGGGGTAGAGAAGAGGAAGAGAGATGCTGGACTCTTGGAGGGGTAGAGAAGAGGAAGAGAGATGCTGGACTCTTGGAGGGGTAGAGAAGAGGAAGAGATATGCTGGACACTCGAGGAGTATGGAAGAGAAAAGGTGATGCTGGACATTGGGGTAGGGCATTGAGCTGGGAGGGGGGGGGTGCACAGTTGAAGATTTTCCTGGGCTTTCAGATGGGGGAAAGGGAGTGCACCGTTAAATGTTCACCCAGGCTGCCTGACACCCTTAGGCCGCTTCTGATTGCATGTCCCCTAGTCTTTATACTTTTTGAAAGAGTAAACAACTACTTCATGCTTACTCATCCTACTCCACTCATTATTTTGTAGTCCTCTATCACAACAAAGGATGAAGTTATTAAAGCTCCAAGTCAAGATAGTTATTAAACCTACAGATTGGGAGGAGGATATAAGAACATTTAATGCATTTGTATATTCCTTGGGGCACTATTGGGTCCATCGCTTTAAAGGGGAAACAGTTTGACACCATCAAGACAATGTCTTGATCAAGCTGCCCCTCTAAAATCAGCAGCCTTCTGTTAAGAAAACTGCTGAGGATGATTTTTTTTTAAAGAACTACAGCGGTTTCTGGCTGAGACTGGGCACATTGCTGACTGTTTGACAATGTCAAGATTACTCCGCAAACACGGTCTGCATGGAGCGGCAACAAGAAGAATGCCGCTGCTGAAGAAAAGCCAGTGGACGTGGTGCAGAACCTTTGCAAACAAACACTTAGGAGAACTGCTGCACGACTTTTGGCTCTCTATGCTAAGCGATGAGTGCAACATAAAACAAACACTGCACATCTCCCTGCTGCTACCGTCCCTACAATAAAGCATGGGGACCGCAGCATTATACTGTGAGGAAGCGTTGCAGCAGCAGGGACAGGGAGCTTTGCTGAGAGGAATACGAATGATGCAAACTGCAGGCAGATCCCGATGAAAAACCTATTCAGGCTTTCATACACCTGATGGAAGAAGATTTACCTTTTAGCAGGACAGTGATCCTAAGAACAAAGAAAAGGAACAATGGAATGGCCCAGAAAGAAGAAAGTGAATGCTCTTGAGTGACCTGGTGAAAATCCAGACATGAATCCAATGGAAAATCTATGGCAAAACTTGAACACTGCTCTCTACAGATGATCCTCAACGAACTTGCAAGAGCTGGAGTTACTCTGCCAGGAAGAGTGGGCAAAAACTGCACCATTCTTCTGTACAAGATGGAAGCCACTTATCCTAGACCAGGGGTCTCAAACTCAAATTGCTTTGAGGGCCAAATGAGGACTTGTAGAGTAACCCGGGGGCCGCACAAGACGCAGGCCTCATTTGCATAAGGGCATCATTTGCATAAGGGCATCATTTGCATAAATATTTGCATAATGTTACCATACACTAACTTTTAGTAAACATGCCTCTTAATGAGTGTATGGATAAAGAAAGACTAAAAGATTTCTACATTACTATAAACCAGTGCCAACCGCCAGGCACATTAGGAACTACTAGAAACACTGCCCATTTAGAACCCATAGCAAACCTGCCGTGTCCTAACAGCACTACCAGGACTCACAAAGCACCATACCCTAACTATCAAAAGGCAACACTGCAAATATTAAATCAACACATTTCAGAGAATAACAATACATGACCTACTCGGGAAAGAGAACAAGTGGCAATGTCAAATAGGAATTACATAAACAGAATACCTCAGCTCAGTTACACATGCAGAACATACACCATCACCAAACAAGGAATCACAATTTAGAAACAGGAAGACAATTAAACTGGGAACCCCAAAAGCCAAACTTAGAATGTACAACACTGTAGAAATAAAACTATACATTGATTTCCTCTTGTATTAAATAAAGTGCAGACGTTAAAGATGCACATTTCCAAGAGCTGACATATTTCAGTTAATAAATTCAAAATAAAGAGATATTTTTCTACCTTTTGTGCATTTTTTTTTCAGTTGCAATTGTTCCAGTCACTTTCTTCTGGTTTCTTTGTGTCTTCTGCTAACTCTCCATCGTCTGCTGTCCATTTCTCCTTTCTTCTTTCCTAGTTTTTTTCCATTCTCTCTACATCTGCTTTAACATACTAATCATTCTCCTTTTGCTCTTTCCTCATTCCTATTTCATCCACTCAAATTTTACCCCTCCATCCTCAATCCCCACTTACTCTCCCAATACCCGGCCAATTGTAGATTTTTCTTCCCTCCCACACAAAATATTTCCCCTCTCCATTTCACTCTCCCAGCCCCATCCCATTCTAATCGTCCCCCAACATCAACTCCCTTCTAGCTCCTGCCCAACCCAGCATCCGCTCCCTTCTAGTCCCCGCATCATCAGCCCATTTCCAGTCCTAGCTCCCTCCCCTCACAGCCCATTTCCTTTCCAAGCCCCCCTCCCCATCAGCCCATTTCCATTCCAAGCCCCCTTCCACTCAGCCCATTACCATTCCAAGACCCTGTCCCCATCAGCTATTTGCAGTTCAAGCTCCCCCTTCTACTCGGCCCATTTCCAGTCATAGCACCCCCCCCCCCAGTCCATTACCAGTTCTAGCCCCCCCCCCTAGCCCATTATCGGTCCTAAGCCCCCCAACAGCCCACTTCCAGGCCTAACCCTTCCATCGCCCCATCTTCATTCTTAGCCCCCCCCATAACCCCATTTTCAGTCTTAGGCCCCCAGTCAGACCACCTCCAGTCCTAACCCCCATCTGTCCATTACCAGTCCTAACCCCCATCACCCCATTTTCAGTACTACCCCCCCCCAGCCCACATCAAGTCCTGCTCCCCCCCTACATCAAGTCCTGCTCCCCCCCCACATCAAGTCCTGCTCCCCCCCATCAAGTCCTGCTCCCCCCCCACATCAAGTCCTGCTCCCCCCACATCAAGTCCTGCTCCCCCCCCAGCCACACATCAAGTCCTGCTCCCCCCCCCATCAAGTCCTGCTCCCCCCCCATCAAGTCCTGCTCCCTCCCCCCCCCCCCCGGGAAAATTAAACTTTAAAAAAAACCCGGCTTCTGCTGCTGCTGCCGCCGCTGCCGTGGCCGGCAATAGCAGCAATATCGCAAGTCCCGCGGGCTCCCCCCCACCCGGCAGATCCCTTCCTGCTTGCCTGCCAGTTCTCCGCTTCGGCTTTCAGAGCCGCGAAGGGAGAGCTTCTCCCTCGTGACTCTGTTAAGCCCGCTGGGGCAGATGGGAAATTTCCCATCTGCCCCGGCGAGCTTAACAGAGTCGCGAGGGAGAAGTTCTCCCTTCGCGGCTCTGAAAGCCGAAGCGGAGAACTGGCAGCATTGGCAGGCAAGCAGGAAGGGATCTGCCGGGTGGGGGGGAGCCCGCGGGACTTGCGATATTGCTGCTATTGCCGGCCACGGCAGCGGCGGCAGCAGCAGCAGAAGCCGGGTTTTTTTTTTCCCCCCCAATGCTTCGCGGGCCGCACAAGGGTCTCTTGCGGGCCGCATGCGGCCCGCGGGCCGCGTGTTTGAGACCCCTGTCCTAGACAATTCATGGCTGTTATTGCTGCAAAAGGGGTTTCCATTAAATATTGTGTCAAGAGATGTGAATACTTACACAAGCCAGGTTTTTTTTGTTTTGTATTCTTAATTATTTTTTGAATATTTCTATAATTGCTCTTTCACGTTGAAAGTATAAGGTATGTTGGGTAGATGAGTAGAACGAACTTCTACTTCTATGCATTTTCAATTGTATTTCTTAGCAAAACATGAAACATATAAGGGAATGAAGACTTTTACAAAGCAATATAGCAATCCAGATTTACAAAGGCCATGAATTTTTGCAAAGAAACTCTTTGAAAATGCTTCCCATTTGTAGCTGTCAACAGTTGTAGAACCCAAACAAGCTTGAGTCTCCACCACCTAGTAGTTCTTAATAGGAAACCTCATCACCTGGGCCTTATGTGCTTTTGCTCAATATCTTTAGGGCAGTAAGGGATAACAACAGACAGGGGCAGAAGTTGGGACCCATTAAACTTGATTGTGATTAACAGAAGGAAATCAACCAGTCTTGACTATATGTCAAGACAAAATGTATTTGTCATTACCTTGGAATCAGCCACTTTGGTCAAACCTAATTCCTTGATGACCTGATTGATTCGGGCATCCTTTTCCTTTTGTCGAACAGTCATTGGTAGCCGCAGTGCTGCTGAGAACTGTAAATTCTCCCTCACTGTCAGGGTGCCCATCACAACATCATCCTTTGAACAAAAAACACAATTTGCAGCATTACTATCACTGATGGCAAGGACCAATTCCTCTTTCCATTTCTGGAACTCACAAACAAATATATCTACAGTTTAAGAGAGTATACTACAGCAATATTCACACTGAAACCTGAAAATCCGTGCTCTGCTTTGGGTTCTGCATGCAAAGCAAAAAACAAAAAAAGAAAAATAAGAACTTTTGCTATCCACACCAAAAAAATGTTTCCTGTTAGAATTCTCTGCTTGCATAAGCGAATAGCAAGCATGACGGTGCAGGCTGGAGAAGGAAGTTGCTGGGCTTTTTGGCTTAGTCATGTTACTTTGAATCACAAGATCACTGTCCATGCGGCTACCTAATTGCTCTGCCGGATAGCAGAGTGTGTGACTACACTGTCATACATACACACAATCTGGCTAGAGCATTTAAAGTAGCCTAGTGGCTAGAGCATTAGCTTAGGAACCAAGAAACCAGGGTTTGATTCCCATTATTTATTTTATTTACATTCTCTTATATACTGTGCTATTCTGCATCAGTGTGGTTTACATTGAACAAACTGAAATTACATTGAACAGGGCATTATAACTTGGAGATAACTATTTACAGGGAACATGGGCTATGGAGGGTTAAGTGGCTTGCCCAAGACCACAAGGAGCACCTGTGGGACTAGAAGCCCCAGTCCTTCTGACCCAAGGTTGCTGTCCTCTAGTGGGATTTGAACCCCCGACCTTCCGGCCTGAAGGACCTTGCCCCAACCACTAGGCCACTTCTCCACTCCATTAGTCCTCACTGTGGCCTTAGGCAAGTCACTTAACCTTCCATTGCCTTAGAAAAATCAAGTTACCAATGTTCTTGTTTAATGTGCATTACTAAGTTTAAGTTACAATGTAAACCACTTTGACTAAAAATGATAGAGTGTTATAAAAAAAACCTGTTAAACAAAGGAAATCCTCTGAAATATTGTCACATGCTAGAATCATGCTATGGTGAGCTTCACAGCACAATTTAGAGCAGGGGTGTCAAACGCATTCCAGTGCAAGCTAGAGTGGATATAAACATAATTGGATCAAGCTGTAAATGACATCAAATGTTAAAATATTTTAGGGACAATATCCTCATAGACGTTTTTACAGGCTCCAAACTGCCATGCACAGCTTTCAAGCCTATGCACACCACTCCAAGCAAATTTAAAAGTGCATGTCACGCTTTATTCTGCCAGCTATTTTAAAGATACCACAGCAAAGCTCATCAGCAGCTTGTGGGAGAGATAACACAATCCTGATATTTTAAGTCTGACTACAAGGCACGCCACCATATGCTGAAACTATCTAACCCTGGTTCTCTGTCTAAATCTAAGATCTGTGTCTTCTCTTTTCCTGAGGTAAAGAATGCTCCATGACTGTAAAGGTAGGAGGTGAATGGTGACCAGTACTGGGGAGAGGCAGGCTGCGACTGCAGAGGATGGGCGGGTGAGGGCTGGAAGGGAGTCTACACTGAGGATGGGACTGGGACTGGGACTGGAACCAGACTAGACAGTGAGGGTAAGGGATTCTGAGTGTAAGGGAGCCAACACAGGATGGGATTGGAAGGAGGCTAGATGGGGGGAGGGCAGAATCGGGCTATAAGGGAGCTAACACTGAAGATGGAACAGGAAGCAGGCTAGATAGTGGGGAGGACTGGGGCTGAAAGGGAGCTGACACTGGAGAATAGGAAAGAAAGGTTGATGTAAATGATCTAGAGGACTAGAGAAAGGGTGAAAGATGTGAAAAGGGATGGATCTCTGATGAAGGAGAGAGAGAGTAAAAACATGGCTGGGGAGAAGGTGAAAGAATAGCAGGTGAGAGACTAAAGAATGGGCTGGGGACCAGGGAGGGATGAATGACAGAGAAGGGGCTAGGGCTGGTGATGGGATCAAAGGCAGAGGATGATAGATGAAGGTTGATGTAGTGAGACTAGAGGGTAGAAATAGGGAGCTAGGGAATGGGTAATGGTAGAGAGGATATATAGAAAGCAGGGGAAGGAGAGAGACAGTGGTGGCAACGGGAGCACTAGAGGAGTAAGACTGGGAGATAGAAAGCTGGTAGATAGGTGAGAAGTAAAAGTGTGAGGCTTAGGAGTGGAGAATGAGGAGTAAAATCTCTATATAAGTGGATAGGAGGAGAGAGAAAAGGAAAAAAAAGAGATAAAAGGAAAGATCAACTACTGCTCATGCTCGGCATAGTACTTGCATTGTGCCAAAGTGAGCCTCTCTCTGGAGTTTGTAAAATGTTATGTGTATGGGTAATTTATCAGGGTGTGATTGGAAATTTTTCTTAATTAAGCCTGCGGCACCCAGCATGACGGGAAATAACTGTCTGCTCTGTAGCCGCTTCAAACTTTCAGCTCAATGGCCGCTTCAATAGCAGCTTAATGCAACATGACGAACAGCAACCAGGAACACTCCCCTAGTTCCATCATAGCGGGGAAAAGACTACACCTCTTTATGAATTTATAGCTAAGTACTTTGTTCGTCATGTTGCATTAAGCTGCTATTGAAGCGGCCATTGAGCTGAAAGTTTGAAGCGGCTATGGAGCAGACAGTTGGAGAAAACTACGATGAGATAAGTGTATATGGGCTATTTAGGTCCTTCATTTATTTTGGATACTGATTACATTCTTTTTATTATTGTAGGAGATTTCCCGACTGTTCCTGTGCTGCTCATTGTAGCAATTGATTGACTCTGATGCTTTCAGTATGTGTGAATTTTGATAGAATGTGTATGTAGTTGTAATTTATTGTTTTGTGGTCCCAGGGTGAATTTGATATGGTGTGAGATTGGTTGTTAATTTTGTATATATTAGGGAGTTGGAAAGGCTGTGACCTATGATGTGAGCATCAGCTATTCCCTACAGTGAGTTTCTCGCTGCATGTGGGGTACTAGCCACCCTGAGGTCCTATTTGCCTTGTGGATTAAGTGTTGGAATTGTTTAGAACTTTGTTGGAGATTGTATTTGAGTTAAGCCTTGGTTTGGGAGCGTGGGATTTCATTTATGTTATTTGGGGATGATTTAAGAAATAGGTAAGGCCATCTATCTACACTCTACAAACATTTCCTGTGTAAAGGAATGATTAGTAAGGAATTCTACACCATGTTCTCACATAACTGCCTGGCAGGGGTGGCCCAAGAGGGGCACAGAGACTCGGTGTGGGGCATCATTTGCATAATGTTAGCATGCACTAACTTTTAGAAAACATGCCTCTTAATGAGTGTTTGGATAAAGAAAGACTACCAGATTTCTACATTAAGATATGCCAGTGCCAACCACCAAGCACATTAGGAAGTACTACAAACACTGCCCATTTAGAACCCATAGCAAACCCGCCATATCATAAAAGTACTACGAGGACTCATAAAGCACCAAATCCTACCTATCAAAAGGCAACACTGCAAATATTAAACCAATACATCTCAGAGACTAGCAATACATCTCCTACCGGGAAAAGAGAACAAGTTGCATTGTCAAACAGAAACTACATAAATAGAATACCTCAGCTCGGTTACACCATTGGAACATAGACCATCACCAAACAAAGAACAAGGGATCACAATTTAGAAATAGGAAGACAATAATTAAACTGAGAACCCCAAAAGCCAAACTTGGAATGTACAACAACACTACAGAAATAAAACTATTAATTTCCTCTTGTACTAAACAAAATGCAGACGTTAAAGATGCACATTTCCCAGCGCTGATATATTACAGTTAATAAAATCAAAATAAAAAAGTATTTTTCTACCTTTTGTTGTCTGTGCATTTTATTTTTCAGTTGCAATTGCTCCAGTCACTTTCTTCTGGTTTCTTCGTGTCTTCTGCTAACTCTCCATTGTCTGCTGTCCATTTGTCCTTTCTTCTCTCTTCTAGTTTTTTTTCCATTCTCTCTCTACATGTGCTTTAACATACTAATCTTTCTCCTTTTGCTCTTTCCTCATTCCTATTTCATCCACTCAAATTTTACCCCTCCATCCTCAATCCCCACTTACTCTCCCAATACCTGGCCAATCGTAGATTTTTCTTCCCTCCCACACAAAATATTTTTCCCCTTTCCATTTCACTCTCCCAGCCCCATCCCATTCTAGTACTCCCCAACATCAGCTCCCTTCTAGTTCCAGTCCCACACAGCATCCACTCCCTTCTAGTCTCCGCATAAGTCTATTTCCAGTCCTAGCTCCCCATCAGCCCATTTCCAATCCTAGCTCCCCCACCAGCCCATTTCCAGTCCTATACTAGCCCCTCCATCAGTGCCTTTCCAATACAAGCCCCCCCATCAGCCCATTTCTAATCCTAGCCTCCCATCAGCCCATTTCCAATCCTATCCTAGCCCCTCCAATAGCCCATTTCCAGTCCTAGCTCCCCCCCCCCAATTTCCAGTCCAAGTCCCCTCCCCATCAGCTATTTCAAGTCCTACTAAGCCCCCCCCTACTAAGCCCCCCCTACTAAGCCCATTCCCAATCTAAGCCCCCCATGAGCCTATTTCCAGTCCTAGCTCCCCCATCCATTTCCAGTCCTATCCTAGCTCTCCATCAGCCCATTTCCAATCCTAGCCCCCCATCAACCCATTTCCAGTCCTTTCCTAGCCCCATCATCAGCCCATTTCCAGTCCTAGCTCCCCCCCCACTCAGCCCATTTCCAGTCCAAGCCCACCCACTCAGCCATTTCCAGTCCAAGCCCCCCTCCCCACAGCTATTTCCAGTCATAGCTCCCCCTTCCACTCAGCCCATTTCCAATCCAAGCCCCCCAAACAGTCCATTTCCAGTCCTAGCCCCCCATCAGTCCATTTCCAGTCTTATCCTATCCCCTCCATCAGCCCATATCCAGTCCTAGCTCCCCCCATTCAGCCCATTTGCAAACCAAGGCCCCCTCCCCATCAGTTATTTCCAGTCCAAGCCTCCCCCACTCAGCCAATTTCCAGTCCAAGCCCCCCCTCCCACTCAGCCCATTTCCAGATCAAGGCCTCCTCCCCATCAGCTGTTTCCAGTCCAAGCCCCCTCTCCACTCAGCCCATTTTCAGTCCTAGCTCCCCTCCCTCCAAAATTTGCAGTCCAATTCCCCCCCCCCCAGCTCAGCCCATTTCCAGTTCAAGCCCCCCTCCCCATCAGCTATTTCCAGTACTAGCTCCCCCCCCCCACAAGATTCTGTTTGTGCGGGGCCCCCTGAAATGCGGGGCCCTGTGCAAACAACATTCTTGCTCAAAGGACGGGCTGGCCCTGCTGCCTGGACTTCTCATTACTACCGGGTCCATAACAGATTATTCACCAGATTGTATGTGTAGATTGAAGCTTGTCTGGTTCATGATGTTTATAGATGTATTATGCACTTGAGTCCTACGAAGAAAACATTCATTCTCAGGTCATACTGAGCCTTCAAAGGGCTTGATGCTTTCACCCCTGTGTCTTGGGTCAGATCATATAGAGTGCTAACATCTGGCTTTTTTGCAAGTGAAGTGTGAAAGCTGGAACAGTAAATGCAGCTGCATCTGTCCCTCCATCCGTCTGTTTTCTGTATCCAGATGTTTTTGGATGGCATGGCACTACAACTGGAATTTTCTCCCTTTCTCTTAGCTCTATGAGGGGAGGGCTGATAAGTCTCTGGCCTTGTAACAAAGCAGAAAGCTACGGGCACACTTCCGGAGGTCCGAATGATCTCTGCAGTTTCACTTTATTTGGTACCAAATAAAAAGAGATTGCAGAGAGATCATTTGGACTTCTGGAACTGAAGTGTGCCTGTAGCTTTCTGTTTCGTTACAAGGCCAGAGACTTATCAGCCCCCCCCCCCTCCCCACCTCCTACTATTATTCTTTCCACAGTTTGAAAATATTTTTTTCAAGAAAATCACTCTGTCCTATCAGTGTGAGCAAGCACAACATGGCGCAAACCTAATGTTCGTTCTCTCATGCTGTGTTTGTTCCTATCTGGACTGCAGGTATACCCTGTGCTATGATGTTTCACATATTGATGCTGAGGTTCCTTTAAGAGCCTGGCAGATTCCCCATCAGTCACTGGTGGCCTTCTGCTCCTGTTCCAGTCAGTTGGGAGAAGCCTGTGAGCAGACGGTAAGGTGGAATCCTTCTCAAAGCTAAATTAGCTTTGAAATATAAAAATCCCTGAAGGGATCTTAATGATTTAGCTGAAAAAAGGTGAACAGAACATGTGTTTTGTGCTGCGCTGCTGGTTGAAGATATTAAGAAACTTTGATTGATGGCACGGTTAAATTTACAGTGCCCTAGTCAGCCTTCGGTGGTAGCTGATACAGTTCTGCTAGTTCTTTATTCTCACTGTTGTATGAAGGCACTGTTAGAAGAATGAATTATTAAATGAACACATTTATTGTAGGAAAAGTTAGATTTTTAAAATGTTGCAACTCATGTTCTAATCAGCAGGGACCAGCCTTGAAACGACTGCATGCTGGAATCCTTCTCAAAGCTAAATTACCTTTGAAATTTAAAAACCTAAAACAAGCACAGTTATTTGTCTGACAAAAGAAAGCTTGCAAAAGTGGAAATAAGAAGTTTCCAGTGGCCCTGCTGCTGGCGTGAAAACAGCAGCAAGCACTCAGAAGAAAACAGTCCCCCATCCCAGTTTTACAGTAAAGCCATTGCTCTGGTCACAGTAGGCTACAGAGACTGTAAAAGTTATCTGCCCTGCTGAACTAAGTTGGTTATTTCCCTCTTAGGGACCGAGTCTTCATGTCACAGTAAATGTTCAGGGGCTGATTTTCAAATAGCCCGATATTCAGTGGACTGTCTGGTGACCGCAGCACTGCAGGAGCTATCCAGATATTCAATGGTAATATTTGGATATTGTCAGTCAGTACTTATACGGGTAGCAACTTGGGCCTGCTTTACATATGGCCTAAGTTATCTGAATAGGTGTCAACTGAAAATTGCCACTATCTGGACAAGTTGCTATCCAGACAACAGTGATATCTCCCTTGCACCATCTATGGTTCGCCCTTGCGCTGACTGGATAGTGCGTGCAGGGGTGATCTGTGGAGATACTCAGTGGAACTATCCAGCGCCCTTGTCTGTACAGCCTTCCACTAGCCATCCAGCAAGGGTTCTGAGTTTTGGGCCCTTAGTCACAGAAATTGTGCACAGTGAATTTTATTTCTGAACTATTATCCTGTGAACCTTAACAAGGCTCATGTTATTTTTTTTGGAATGCATCTTTTATCCAGTAAAGATTAGTTTCATGTACTGTACATATGGCCGAAGTCTTATTGCCTCCCCTCCCCCGAGAATTTGCATGCTTAAATGAGTTTCGGTATGTGAGACATGTCATGAGTATACCTGTGTTATCTTGCAAAATTTGAGACAGATTAAGAACCCAAGAAAGATTTGTCTTGTGCGGCTTGCCAGCTTAGATAAAAAGAGTCGGGTTTCACAACAGGTTTGATACAGGCAATGACTTAGGAAATGAAAGAAAGCAGGCAGCAGCATCAAGGGAATTTAATCTGAGCTGGGGCAAATATCAAAAGTTGCCTATCTGTAAGAAGGTCACTGAGCTCACTCATGATCTTTGTATTCATGTAGATATATGTATAGAGAGAGAGGACCACACCATACATGATAAAGAAGTAAAAAACATGTACTGTCATTTGCAATATTCTCACACTGTGAATGTGTGGTACATGTTAATACCCACACAAGGGGGATCCCCGAGAGATCAATACAGCATTTATAGAATGCAAAAGCAGACCAGCTTACCTGCACAACATAACCAGAGATGCATTTAAAGTTGGGCGGTTGAGGGGCTCCATCTACCAGCACTTCTCCTGAAAGTCCATGGGGATCCTTCCTCGCAGCCAAGATATCCAGGAGACTGTAGGGAAAAATTAAGCATCCATTGCCTTCACATTAAAAGGGGTTCAGCTCTACTAACCTCAAAGTAAGGTGCACTCTGAAAATTCAGAAAATGTATCCCAAAAGGCAGTTAATTTTCTTGTTATTTTGGTAGAATCACAATATATTTGGTTGGCTTGATCCAGAAATGCTGAAAACAGATGTAACTAGGGATGTTCCAAATGTAACCAGTTCACTGACCATGAGATACAGTAGAAAGGGTCGTATATTAAGCTACTGTATTTGTCCATCATCCATTTGATATGTATTTTAGCCATACCCATAAACTTAAGTTTCAAAAAGATGCACATCACTCAAAACATTCTCATTCACAGAGAGATTTCAGTTTCCTAACCAATGTATATATACCTCTATAGATCTCAGATCCATCAAATTCTCAAATATCTTTTCACTACATCATTCACCTTCAGAGACGTTAATAGTACCACCTCTTAGATATCAAATAACTAATGAAGTCACAGAACTGCCTCTTATAAATGATTCAGTGCTCTTAGGGAATAGTTACTAAGCTGCTGTAAAAGTTGCAATTTTACTGCAGACAAATGCATGGTGTGCATCACTAGCCTGCAGTACCACAGCACAAGGCATTAGTGACTTGCGTGGTAAAATGCATTTTGTGCTGCTGCAGCCTGGAATATTATGCGTTCCTAGCAGCGAGCCCCAACAACCTGCCCACTCAAAGTACCCCTGATTCCCCAAGAACCTGCCATCGTAATCCCCCTAACCAGAACCCCTCCACTCCCAACACCCTTTATCTGAAAGCTCTACACCCCAAAATCCTCTTCTAAATAAGCCTTTCACCCACTGATGCTCTTTTTCCAAAGGTCCCACCCTTTGTAAGCCTGAATAGCCCCCCACCCCCCGAATCCCCAAAGCATTTATGGGGTCTCCCTGGTGGCTAGGGGGTGGGCAGGAGCAATCCTTAGTCTCTCCTGCCCCATTGTTGCCCAGGTTCAAAATGGCACCTAAATCCCCAATAGTGGAAGTCTCATGGTATTACTGCTAAGGGTCAAACTAGTATTAATTTTCCATGACTAATGCAGCTTGCAGGTCAAATGGAGTTGCATTATTCATTTTGCAAAATAATGAGCTGCTTTGCATGCTTAGCCTCTCATTATTACTCAACCTGCGCTGTGATAAAAAAATCATGCATTAAGGGCAAAGAACACATGATTTTGTCATTTAATGTATGTTATTTGGAAAAAATGTACATTATTCCCTTAAAGCGCGTAACTAACTCTCTTAGTTGATGCTTTCCAAACCTTTGTCCAATATAATTTAATACTTAAAAAATTCAGGTGACCCCATATGTTGATAAAGAAATAACCGGCCTCCACTCCCTCATTCACTTCCTTCTACTCCTGTTTATTCAAAGCAGAGGTGCCAACACTAGCAGGAGTCAGCAGAGGTCCCTGTGCTCACAGACCCCAGTACTCTGCATGGGTGTCTAGGCTTACAGGGAGCCTACCCGGGAGGAGGGGATAGGGCCAGTGAATGTTCATGGATGCACAGGCCCCGTGCTGGCTGCCACCCCTGGGCATAAATCACAGGTGGAGTTCTAGAGGGAGGGAAAGTGGCATTATGTGTATGATGCTATTTGGGGTCCTGACCCAGGGCCGATGCAAGGCTATGAGAAACTCTAGGAAAATCTCATTCCGAGGAACCCCCCCCCCCCCCCACTTCTGATTCCACTTCCTGTTTGCAAGAGGGCAGAAGCAGCAGCAGTCATTTCTGCCCCCATGCAAGAGACAGTAGAATTGGAGGGGGGGGGGGGTGGGCACGGAAGCATGAATAGCACCGAAGCAGCAGAGGTGAAGGTAACTCCAGCGCTGAGGTGCTGTTTTAAAAGTATTGCCACTGCTGCACGTCCCAGAGTGGCAATGGGTGCATTCAGACCACTGGTGCTCTAGGTGACTGCCTCGTTTGCCTAATAGTAGCACCAGCCCTGTCCTGACCCAGTTTGGGAACCACTGGGCTTAGAGTTTTATCACCGTCTCTCCTGCCAGGTCCTTGTCTCACTGTCTCCCTCTCCAGGAACCATTCTCATTAGCTCACCTCCTGCTCCTGGCCCCACTTTCTCTCTACCTGTTCCTCTGATTTAGCATATACTTCTCCCCATTCCCTTGCTTGGAATCTCATCTCTTTTATACCCTTATCCACCAACTTAAATGTCTTTCCTCCTATTCTCCAGCCCATTTCTCTCCATCTCCTATCAAATCTGTTTCATTCATTCCTTGTTCCCCAATCACACATCTTCTCCACCCAAGTTCCTACTGGCCAAACACCTAGCAAGTGTCTTCCTCCAGCCTTCAAGTCTGCTTCCCTAAGAAAGTGACCTTATGCATCTCTCGTTCTTAAAGCTCTGGCTGCCAACACGACAATATGCCCAGTCAATTGAGCATGAGGTGAAGCAGATTTCCAAACTAGGCTTTTGTACTTGGCAGTATCGTACACTAGCCAATAGGCTATCAGGCTCATTTACAAAATCAATATATCTGCAAAATTCAAACTGAAATGGGCTACAAATTCCGCCTTTGTGACTGTATCATACGATAAGCTAAACTCCACTTGAGAAAATATTTTATCTGTAGCAGAGAATCATTTCAGTGCTATTTCATTCCTCTTTTGTGCATGCAAAGGACGTTTTTCAGCTCACACTTACGAAGATTTGCCGCTACCAGTTGGTCCAAGTATTGCATTGATGCCGGGCCTCATAATCCCACTGTAAAACAGAGCAAACAAAACCAGGGTAAAAATGATTCCCATGTTTCTTCTGCATAATTTGCAGACATTTAAGAATAAATTATCAAAGACTTGGGTGCATTTTAAGTGAGTAATAATATAATTATTTATTTAAAAATATTTATAACCCTCCAATCTCTTAAATTCTAGATGAATTACAATCAATCATTAATCTACCTAAGTCAACTTTATCCAAGTGGCTTTTTAGCCATCTGAAGATATGAACATACGTTTAGTTGCAGGAGGTGCTCCAATAAGAGGGCATATTTCAGAGGTATGCCGGTGGCAATCACTGTAACTTCCTCTACCCAGCCCTTGCAGCAGATCATTTCAGCCTGCTGGTCCTCTACAGCTGCTCAGCTAGGACAATAAAGCACCCTAAGCTTTGCATTCAGAATAATACTCCTACACAGGATACATAAGACTACGGTAATATAATATACTTTGGGTTGTCCAGTTCAAAATATATTTATTTTATTTATTTATTTATTTAACAGTATTTCTAAACCGCCTTATCTTAATAATTAAGGTGGTATCACAGCAAGCAATCAGGTAAAGTGTGTGTGTTGTACATGCAGTGAGGATAAAACTTAGTTGTGTGAGGGATGTGTTGGGTGCTTGATTTGTTTGAGCTATATACAGGGTGGGCTATTTACAGTGGTGCTAGAATCATATTTTATATATATTCAGTTGTTTGGGAGGATTGGAGTGCTGTTATCCATTCTCTTAGGTTATGTGATGTGACCATAGTGCTCTATGAACAGCATGGTTTTCAGTTGTTTTCTGAAGTCTTTGAGGTCTGGAGTTGCCCTTAGATCGTCCGGTAGATTGTTCCATATTGTTGGAGCAGCCATGGAGAGAGCTCTGTCTGTTGTGTCCTTGCGTGTGTGCTTGTACTCATTTGGGGTGCTGACTCGGTTGCGTGTTTGACTTCTTCTGGGACGTGCGCTGGTTTCCGGTTGTATGAGCAGGTGGAGGCTGTTGGCTGATGTGTGTTCTTTTATCTTAAATAGGTTTATGATAGTCTTGTATCTGATGCGAGCAATGATTGGGAGCCAGTGTAAGTCCTTTAGTGTAGGTGTGATGTGCTCCTGCCGTGCGGCTCCGGATATGATTCGAGCTGCAGTGTTTTGTGCCAGCTGTAGTGGTTTGAGAGCTTGTTTTGGTAGTCCGAGGTATATCGGATTGCAGAAGTCCAGTATTGGGGTTATCAGTGCTTGACAGACTGTACGGAAGTGTTCTGGAGCGAGGAGTGGTTTCAGTCTCCTGATGATTCGCATCCTGTAATATGCTTTTTGGATTGTTTTGTCTATGTGTGGTTTGAGGTTGAGTTTACTGTCCAGAGTAACCCCAAGGTATCTCACCTCCGATCTTATCGGTATCGTGGTGCTTTGTATCTTTATGTTTGGTGGGTGTGTGAAGCTTTGGTTTCGAGTGATGATTAAAGCTTCAGTCTTGTTGTAGTTTATAGCTAGATTGTTGTTTTGGCACCACTTCGCCATTTGGGTAAGGCAGTCTGCTATCTTAGAGAAGTCCGGGTTTTCGATTGATATCGGGGAGTATACCATTATATCGTCTGCGTATATTGTGTATTGGATGTTGTTCTCTTTCATAATGTTGCATATTGGTTGGATGTAGATGTTAAAAAGGAGTGCTGAGAGTGCGGATCCTTGTGGTACTCCTTGTTGGACGTTTATGGGCCGGGAGGTGTCCTGTCCCACCTTGACCTGTAGCTGTCTTTCTGTTAGGTACGAGTGGAACCATTTTAGAGTGGTACCATGTATACCAGTGTTCTTCAGTCTCTCCAGGAGTATATTGTGATCAACTGTGTCGAACGCTGAGGAGATGTCGATGAAGATCATTATAATTCCATTCCTGATGTCGTCAATTATTCTTATGATGCTGTCGAAGAGGTAGATCAGGAGAGTTTCGACTCCATGGTTGGGACGAAATCCGTGTTGGTTGTCGTCGAGAGTTCCGTGTTCGTCAATGTGTTCCTGAAGTTGTAGTTGAACCGTCTTTTCGATTATTTTTGCGAGGAAGGGTATGCTGGAGATTGGTCGGTATGCTGCTGGGTCCTTTTTGTCGAGAGAAGTTTTCTTTGTGATTGGTCTTACTGAGGCAAGCTTTAATTGCTGTGGCATGAGTCCTTGAGTGAGTGAGTTGTGTACCATTTTATGAATGTTTGGTATGAGGCTTGCTTTGGTGGCTTTGACCCATGACACTGGGCAAGGGTCTGTAGGAGCAGTGCTTGTGTTGATTGTGGAGATGATGTCTGATATCTGCTCTTTTGAGGGTGAGTGGAATGTGCCCCAGGTTTTGGGGTGGACGTTCATTCTGTTGGTTCTACTGGGTGTTGAGCGCTCTGTGGAGTGAAATTTGTCTTTGATGTGGTCGGCGAATATCTGTGGATCCACTTGTATTTCTCTTTCTGCTGCTTGCTCAAATATATATTTGCTTGCACTTTTTAGATGCCTTGGTCTTGAGCCCTAAAGAAATTATACCACATGAAAGTGAAGCTTTATATCTCCAGGAACAAGCAGGAATAAGTCATCACATATGGGTACGTCGGTACCGACGGAGCCCGCGCGGGAAAGCTCCCCAGCTTTTCAGATTAAAAGCTTTTGGGGCCTCCCACTGCACATGCGCGCTGCCTTCCCGCCTTCCTGACCAGCTCTCGTCAGTTTCTTTTTTTCCGCGGAGCCAGCAGGTCGTGTTCCTGTCACCGCTGAAGAAATTGTTAATTTTATTGTTTTCTTTAGACCGCGTACCTGCCTTCCCCATTCTGAAACCGGTACTGCCGGTCTCTCTTTCTTTCTTTTGAAAAAAAAATATAAATTTTTTTTTCTTTTCTTCAGCACAGCTTGGTACTTTGTTAGGCCTTCAGGCCTACACAAATTCTCCTCATGGAGAAGCCAGTTCCTGGTTTTAAAAAGTGTACCAAGTGCAGTGCTGTCATTCCTCTTACAGACACCCATGAATGGTGTCTTAAATGTTTAGGACCTGACCATTCCATACCGGACTGCCCATCCTGCTCCCAGATGTCGAAACGTGGATTGCAGAACCGGGCCAACAAGTTCCATGTGCTGTTTCCTTCAGAAGCATCACAGTCATCCAGGTCTTCCTCTCCGGATGGATCTCAGGTAACCAAAACTCCAGTGGGCAAATCCTCTAAAAGCAAATCTCTTTCTAAAGATCGAGAGGCTCTCAATTCTGAGTTCGAGGATTCTGCCCCGGCCAAAAAACCCCGGCGGGAGGTTCCGGCCTCCAAAGCAATCATGGGGTCACAGGTTGACATCGATGGCGCGGCCTCGACAGATCACCTGTTGTACTGCTCTGGGGTACCGGCCCATACCGGTACCGACATCCAGGCAGCAGTGGCGTCTATGGGCAATACTGTCCAAGTCATGCAGCAGGCCATTCTGGCTTTTATTAATGCTGCTACGCCCTCGGTACCGCAGCCAGCGGTACCGGGTCCGGTTCCGGTAATGGCTTCCATACCGGAACCGAGGCCATCGTCTTCCAAACGCAGATCGGTTCCGCATGCCGGATCCGGGCTTTTGCCCGGTACCGATCCCATACCCGGTACGCCCGATGTCGATACCGAACGGTATGCGTATCGTGCGTTGGAAGCACATAGAGGATACTCTGCTTCTTCAGAGGATTTTAACTCCTCTGATGATTCTGATGAGTTCTCCCTTGATCTTCCTGTGGAGCCTTCTTCTCCTAACAGGAGAATGTCTCCACCAGAGGATTTGTCCTTTCAGGACTTCATCATAGAAATGGCTAAAGGTCTTTCTATTGCTTCATCCTCTGAAAAGGAACCCAGATCAAAGAAACTGGATATTTTAGGATACTCTAAGTCTCCTAAAGAGGCAGTTACCCTGCCTATCCATGAAATCCTTCAAGAACACTTGATGGACTTATGGGAGGCTCCTCTAACATTGTCTCCTTCTTCTCGCAGGTTGGACACCATGTACCGTGTCCCCCCTTCTCCTGGTTTCCAAAAAACCCAGTTGCCTCACCATTCTATTGTGGTGAAGTCTGCAATAAAGAAGATAAAGAGTACCAAAAGGCACTCTTCTACTCCTCCAGGGCGAGAATGTAAGACTCTAGACTCTTTTGGCAGGAAAACCTTCCAGGCTACTATGCTTATAGCCAGGATTAATTCCTATAGTCTTTACATGGGCATGTTTCTCAGTGAAATCGCTCTAAAAGTTCGGCATTTTGCCCCCTTTATCCCTGAGGATAAGAGGGAGCAGTTCATTTCCTTAGTGAAACACCTTTTGGATATTTCAAAGTTCTCCAACAGGGCAGCTTTTGATTCCTTTGAGGGTGCTGGTAGGGCTTCAGGCATTGCTATAGCAGCCCGACGTCTTGCTTGGCTCCAGGCTTCTGATCTAGAACCTTGGGTCCTAGATGGCTTACGAAATCTGCCCTGTACAGGTGAGAACTTATTTGGTGAGGAGTGGCAAATTAAGGCCACTCAAATGGACGCAGAAAATGCCACCTTAGATAGACTTTCTAAATCTACCTCCACTCCTGCCAAGAAGAAGTCTTTTAAGAGGCCTTATTACAAGAAGTCCAGATTTTCCACAAATACTGGCCAACAATCCTCTCAACCTCGTTTTGCTGCTAAACGTCAGCAACCTAAACAGACAAGGTCAAAGCCTGCGGCGTCTGCTATGCCTCAGCAGGCTCCACCCCCTCAGGGGTTTTGACTTGCCCCTAGAGAACTTAACTTTTCTGGCTCTAGAACAACCAGAGCCCCTCACCATACCCGGAAGGTTAGCTCACTTTGCTCCCAGATGGGAGCAAATTACATCAGAGCAATGGACCCTCTCTATCATCAGAGAGGGTTACAAACTCCATTTTTCCGACCTTCCTCCTTATACTATGGTGAGGCAGTTCAATTCTCCCCCATCTCTCCTGGCCCTCTTGGGTCAGGAAGTCTCCTCCCTCCTTGCCCAGGGGGCAATAGAGGAGGTCCCTCTTCTTCAACAGGGGACAGGATTCTACTCCCCTTATTTTCTAATACCAAAGAAGACAGAGGGCTTCAGACCAATTCTGGATCTGAGAGAATTGAACAAATTTCTTTTCAAGGAGAAATTCAAAATGCTTTCTCTGGGCATTCTCCTTCCATACCTTCAGAGTCAGGATTGGCTTTGTTCTCTAGACCTAAAGGATGCGTATACACACATACTCATTCACCCATCCCACAGAAAATACCTTCGATTTCTGTTTCAGGGAAAACATTTCCAGTACAGAGTACTCCCCTTCGGTCTAGCCTCTGCTCCAAGAGTGTTCACCAAATGCATGGCAGTCGTAGCTGCCTTTCTAAGAGGCCTGGGAATTTTCATATTCCCATACCTGGACGACTGGCTCATCCGAGCTCCCTCTCAGTCCCAGGCCCAAATTTCCCTGGACCGCACAAGGCGTCTTCTGCAGTATCTAGGACTGGTAGTAAACCTTCCCAAGTCTCAACTAATCCCTACTCAGTCTCTCGAGTTCATAGGGGCCCAGTTAGACACCATCACTGCAAGGGCCTACCTGCCTCAGGTCAGGGCCCAACGCCTGCTGAGTTTGGCCTCCCAAGCTCAGTCCAGCAGTCATTTGACAGCCCGGGAAATGCTGCGACTTCTGGGCCACATGGCCTCCACGGTACATGTGGTGCCCTACGCTCGTCTGCATATGAGAGCAGCTCAATGGACCTTGGCCACCCAGTGGACTCAAGCATCTGGAGCGCTCTCCGACCAAATACTCACCTCAAGCCGTCTATTTTGGTCCCTCCAATGGTGGACATCCACCAAGAATCTGTTGTTGGGGGCCCCCTTCCAACCTTTGTTGCCCCAAGCAACCCTCACAACAGATGCCTCCCAGACAGGGTGGGGAGCTCATCTTCAGAACCTCTCCACTCAGGGCACTTGGTCTCCACAGGAGGCCACCCTTCATATCAACCTCCTGGAACTGCGAGCAATTTACCTTGCCCTCAAGGTCTTCTATACCCTCCTTGTCAACCTGACTGTCCTAGTTCAGACAGACAATCAGGTAGCCATGTTCTATATAAACAAACAAGGAGGGACAGGCTCTCTGTCGCTTTGCAACGAAGCTCTCAGATTATGGGCCTTCGCCAGAGAGCATCAAATTCACCTTCTTGCAGTGTATCTTCCAGGAGTTCAAAACTCTCGTGCAGACAGACTCAGTCGAGTTCTGCTTCCACACGAATGGTCCCTACATATGGACCAGATACGCAGAATCTTTCAGGAATGGGGGACCCCGGACATAGACCTCTTTGCAAGTCCGTGGAATGCCAAACTTCCCCGGTTCTGTTCCAGAACTCAGTGTCAGGGAGCTCAGGCCCACGATGCCTTCCTCCTGCATTGGGGTCAGGAATTCCTCTATGACTTTCCACCCATTCCTCTAATATCCAAGACTCTGTTCAAGCTCCAGAGGGATCACGGGACTATGATCCTCATAGCTCCCCGCTGGCCACGCCAGGTGTAGTTCCCTCTACTTCTGCATCTCTCCCAGGGATCCTCCCTGGACCTGGGAGCTGCGCCAGACCTTCTGTCTCAGGAGGAGGGGACTTTGTGGCACCCAAACCCCAAATCCCTACATCTCAGAGCTTGGTTACTGAAGGCCTAAGTCTTCAAGACTTTAATCTTTCTCAACCTGTGACAGATATCCTTCATGCCTCTAGGAAACCTTCCACGAGGCGTTCTTATGCTTTCAAATGGAAACGTTTTTCCATTTGGTGTGCTCAGCAGGGTCTTGACCCTCTAGCACTTCCTCTGAATTCCCTCTTGGACTATCTCCTGCATCTTTCAAATGCAGGCCTTAAGACGAATTCAGTAAGGGTCCATTTGAGTGCTATTGCAGCATCCTTAAAACCTATAAATGGACAACCTGTCTCCTCTCATCCTCTTGTTGCACGTTTCATGAGAGGCCTGACTCTAACTAAACCTCCCATCCGACCTCCTCCGGTAGCATGGGATTTGAACCTAGTTCTAGGTCAGCTTATGAAGCCACCTTTTGAGCCTTTGGACTCTACCTCCTTCAAATTTCTTTCCTGGAAGGTTGTTTTCCTTATTGCAGTCACTTCGGCTCGCCGCATCAGTGAACTGCAGGCTTTAGTGGCTCATCCACCTTATACTAGGTTTCATCATGATAAGGTGGTCCTTAGGACGAATCCCCACTTTATGCCCAAAGTGGTCTCGCCTCTTCATCTTAATCAAGAGGTATATCTACCTGTCTTTTTCCCGGCTCCTCATGCATCCAGTGCAGAGAGGAACCTTCATACTCTGGATTGTAAAAGAGCTCTTGCCCTTTACCTCAACAGGACTCAACCACATCGAAAGTCTTCCCAACTTTTCGTGGCTTTTGATCCTTCTCATTTGGGACTTCCAGTCACCAAGCGTACACTTTCCAATTGGATCGCTCAGTGTATTTCTTTTGCTTACCAGAGTAAGAACATTTCTCTGGAGGGCCATGTCACAGCTCACAATGTGAGAGCCATGGCCACTTCTATGGCTCATCTTCACTCTGTGTCCATAGATCAGATCTGTCGAGCAGCCACTTGGGCCTCGGTTCATACCTTCACAGCCCATTACTGCTTGGACAAGGACTCCCGCCGGGATGCCTTGTTTGGTCAGGCTGTCCTCAAACACCTGTTCCATACTTAAACAACTCCTGCCCACCTTCCCTGGATGGATGCCTGAGATCCATGCGAAGATGGTTTACCCTTGGAGGGGGATCTCCCAGGCATCTTAGCTAGGGAGTCCCCATATGTGATGACTTATTCCTGCTTGTTCCTGGAGATAGCACAGTTACTTACCTGTAACAGGTGATCTCTGGGAACAGCAGGAATTAGTCATCACAACCCACCCACCTCCCCTAGGAGTTGTATCTCTATCTATCTATCTTCCTGTCCTCTCTCTCTATTGTCTCAGCTTTAAACTCGAACTGACGAGAGCTGGTCAGGAAGGCGGGAAGGCAGCGCGCATGTGCAGTGGGAGGCCCCAAAAGCTTTTAATCTGAAAAGCTGGGGAGCTTTCCCACGCGGGCTCCGTCGGTACCGACGTACCCATATGTGATGACTAATTCCTGCTGTTCCCAGAGATCACCTGTTACAGGTAAGTAACTGTGCTTTATATACAACACAACCTTTCATGCAGAGTCAGAATGGAATCTGACTGACAGAACTACAGTACCTAACGAGTCCGACTGTCTGGCTATGGTGAAAAAATGATAACTCTTCACCTGATTCACAGCTGCTCAACTGATCCAGATGGACAGAGTTTCTTACTTTGTGACAAGAAAACAGCTTAGTACATATGACTCATCAGTGATATGCTGCCAGTATCTTATCAAGGACCTCTTGCTATCTCTGCTCTATCTGGTGCAATATTGTGCTTTTATGACATTATCTAACAATTAAGCAATATAGCATGACAATGTATAAAACAATGAGATACTGGTACACTTCAGCTGTCTGAGACATTCCAAAGCCCCACTTACAATGAACTCTCTCCAGTGCCTCACTGATTAAAAAACCATGGTTTAAGATGAAAAAAAAAATCACATTATTTTTCACTGTTTGGTTCAGGCTTGTACCACTATACTGAGGTATAACAGATTGGAATATAAGACAACCAATCACAGTGCAATAACTCTGCTTGTTTTCTAATATTTTATAATTAATACATACAAAAAGAAAATTTGATAAGATCTGTGTGCACTGGTTCATTTTGCCTATATAAAATGTTAAATGTCTTTGGGAATGTTGTATGGTTGTTGTATTCATCTACTTGAATGTCAGAAAGGTTAACCAATAAAAAAGTAAGGTGAAATATTGTCACTTGACTAATTTAATGCATTTCTTGACTAGCTTTAGGAAGCTAACACTCCTTTTCCACCATGAGAACACAATGAGCAAAAGATAATATTACCAGATAATACAAGTGAATCCTAAAAAAAGTCAGTGATAGTCTGATGGGAAAGACTGAATTTGGGGGGGGGGGGGGGGGGTATTGATGGGTGATCGGAAAGTGACGAGCAGTAGAATTTTATAGTTCTTAATGCTTTAGAAAGCCCAAATGTTTATTCAGTCCTTTCATGTCAGCCCCCAAGTCTCTCATCTTTTTCACTTCAAAGGTCTTGCATTACTGAATTCCTTAACGATTTCCCCTAAGTATCCTATCATAAAGTCATTGATGTAGTGCTCTGGTCCTGAAAAGCGCAACCCCACAGAGCTGTCACCTAGCGCTGCTCTGTGGCATGAGATATTATGTTTATGTGAGTTGATTCTTGTCCGTAACATCTGACCTGTTTCATTAATATGGCCTCCTTTACCGTTTATGCATTGAATAATGTATATTATACAGGTAGTCGTCGACTTACGACTGATCGATTTTACGACCGGTTTTCCGGCAGCGGCGTTTCTGCTCCCCTTCTAATGCTCCCTCTTCTAAACCGTCTAATTCTATTTCATAATGCAGAGGTCACTCAAAGATCCAACCCCCAAGATGTCTACCAAGAGGAAATTGCCTTCTCCTCATCAGCCAGCCAAGAAGAAGGAAAGAAAGGCCATAGATCTCAACACAAAAATGATGGTGATTAAACAGCACAAAGGAGGAAAAAAAGTTAATGTTATCGAACGTGATATGAAGTTATCCCATTCTACCGTGTCAACAATTTTAAAACACAAGGAAAGAATTTGTGAAGCTGTGAAAGGTTCTGCACCCATGCGATCAACAGTAATTATGAAGCAACGGACTGGGCCCATCCATGAAATGGAGAAATTGTTGTCCATTTGGATAGAAGATAACATTCAAAAACGGACACTGTTAAGCCTTTATATCGTCCAGACAAAGGCTAGAAGTCTGTTTAAGACTTTGAAGGAACGCACTGGAGAAGACTACAGTCAAGAATTTTCGGCAAGTACTGGCTGGTTCAAGAGGTTCAAGGTAAGATTCCAACTGCATAATGTTCGAGTGACTGGAGAAGCAGCGAGTGCAGATGAGGAAGGAGCTCGTAAGCTTGTTGACAATTTGGATGAAATAATTACGGATGAGGGTTATCTTGCAGAGCAGATTTTTAATGTTGATGAAACTGGATTGTTCTGGAAACGAATGCCAGCACGCATGTACATTCACAAAGAAGCGAAAAACATGCCGGGATTTAAAGCATTAAGGATAGACTAACTCTGCTGCTTGGCGGGAACATCGCAGGATTCAAGCTCAAGCCATTCTTAATTTATCACTTGGAAAACCCGCGGGCATTCAAGAATATCAACAAGCACACTTTGCCAGTCTACATGTATGATTTTCTCCCAGTTGGTGAGAGGTCTTACGTGTGCACTAGGTGCAAGGAGCTCTTTTCTCTCAGTGAACAAGTCCGTTCTCTAGAGGCTAAAGTAGCAGACATGGAAAACATAAGACAGACAGAGAGGTACATAGACGAGACCTACAGGGATATAGTCCTGAAGTCCCACCTCCAGTCTGGCAGCACCTCTGTTGCCATGGAGGAGAGAGGTCACGTGACAGGAGAGCATCACCCTGATGTGGCAGGAAGTGATCCTGTAACTAGGACCTGTCCTCCAGGTGATGTAAAATCCTCTCACACTGAGGAAGTTTCTCCAGGGCCATGTGCCCATGAGGGAAGGGTTAGGACAGCCATTATAGTTGGTGATTCAATCATTAGGCATGTAGATAGCTGGGTGGCTGGTGGACGTGAGGATCGCTTGGTAACATGCCTGCCTGGTGCGAAGGTAGTGGACCTCACGCGCCACCTAGATAAGGTCTTAGATAGTGCTGGGGAGGAGTCTGCTGTCTTGGTACATGTCGGTACCAATGACATAGGAAAATGTGGTAGGCAGGTTCTGGAGGCAAAATTTAGGCTTTTAGGTAGGAAGTTGAAATCCAGAACTTCCATGGTAGCATTCTCCGAAATGCTTCCTGTTCCACGCGCAGGACCCAAAAGGCAGGCAGAGCTCCGGAGTCTCAATGCGTGGATGAGACAATGGTGCAGAGATGAGGGTTTTGGATTTGTTAGGAACTGGGGAACATTCTGGGGAAAGGAGGGGCTCTTCCGAAGGGATAGCTTCACCTTAACCGGGATGGAACCAGGCTGCTGGCATTAACCTTTAAAAAGGAGATAGAGCAGCTTTTAAACTAGATATTAGGGGAAAGCCAACAGTCGCCCAAGAGCGGATGGTTCGGAAGAATGTATCCTTGAAGGATACTACCAAAAGCAGAGAGGTTCCACAAAAGAGTAAAGTAGCCCAAATGCCCTCAAGTATGGAGCAGACACAGCTTAAAGATCCCAATTTACCCATGTCTAACAATAGCCAAATTAACATGAATAAAATACATTCTCTAAAATGCTTGTATGCAAATGCTAGAAGTCTAAAGAATAAGATGGGAGAGTTAGAATATATAGCACTAAATGAAAGGTTAGATATGATTGGAATATCAGAGACATGGTGGAAGGAGGACAACCAGTGGGACACTGTGATACCTGGGTACAAACTATATCGTAATGATAGAGCTGATCAAATTGGTGGAGCGGTTGCGCTCTATGTTGGAGAGGGCATTGACTCAGAAAGGATTAAAGCTATGCAGGAAACAAAATCTGCTGTAGAATCTATATGGATTGAAATTCCATATAAAAGGGGGAAGGCGATGGCAGTGGGGGTGTACTATCGAGCACCTGGCCAGAATGACCAAATGGATGATGAAATGCTCAAAGAAATCAAGGAAGCTAACAAAAGTTACAGTGCAGTAATAATAATGGGTGATTTCAATTAACCCGGTATCGACTGGGTCAGTGTCACGTCAGGACATGCTAGGGAGATAAAGTTCCTAGATGAAATAAATGACTGCTTTTTGGAGCAGCTAGTTCATGAACTGACCAGAGGGGAAGCCATATTAGACCTAGTCCTTAGTGGAACACCAGATCTAGTGCAAGAGATAAGGGTGTTGGGGCCACTTGGCAATAGTGATCATAGCATGATCGCCTTTGATTTAATTAGTGGAGGAGGGATAGTAAGGAAATCCACAGTACTACCTTTTAACTTTCGAAAGGGAGACTATGATAAAATGAGGAAAACAGTTAAGAAAAAACTAAAAGGAGCAGTTGCGAAGGTTAAAGACGTACATCAAGCTTGGGTGGTGTTGAAAAATGCTATCTTGGAAGCCCAGACCAGCTGTATTCCACTCTTTAAGAAAAGTGGAAGGAAGTCCAAAAAACTGCCAGCATGGTTTAAAGGTGAGGTCAGAGAGGCTGTTGTTGCCAAAAAAGCATCTTTCAGGAAATGGAAAAAAGAGCCAAACGACGAAACCTGGAAACAGCACAAGCACTGTCAAGTCAAATGCAAGGCATTGATAAGGCAGGCAAAGAGAGAATTTGAGAAGAAGCTTGCTGCGGAAGCAAAAACGCAAAATAAAGACCTTTTCAAGTACATTCGTAGCAAAAAACCTGTGAGAGAGTGAGTTGGTCCATTAGATGATAAAGGGGTTAAAGGAGCATTAAGAGGCGACAAGGCGATAGCGGAGAGACTGAATGAATTCTTTGCTTCGGTCTTTACTGAGGAAGATGTAGGGATGTTACCCATGACTGAAGTGGTATTTAAAGGTGCGGAAGAATTGAAGGAAATATCGATACATCGGGAAGATGTCTTACAACTATTAGATAAACTGAAGAGTAGCAAATGAGGGCAGACTAAAGGATCTTAATATGTACACCTTAGAGGAAAGGCGGGATAGAGGTGATATGATTGAGATGTTTAAATACCTCTGTGGCATAAATGTGCAGGGAGAGAGCCTCTTTCAATTGAAAGCAAGTTCTGCAATGAGGGGACATGGGATGAGGGTGAAGGGAGATAGATTCAGGAGTGATATGAGGAAATATTTCTTTATGGAAAGAGTAGTGGATCCGTGGAATAGTCTCCCAGTGGAGGTGGTAGAGATGAGGACAGTAACTGAATTCAAAAAAGCATGGGACCAACACAGAGGATCTCTAAAGGTAAAAAGTGGACTGTTGTAGTTGTTGTTATGGAAGGACAGACTAGATGGGCCTTGTGGTCTTTTTCTGTCATCATGTTTCTATGTTTCTATGTTTCTAAATCACCTGGACCAGATGGTATACATCCAAGGGTGTTGAAAGAACTGAAATATGAGATTGCAGAACTGCTATCAGTAATCTGTGAACTATCATTAAAATCATCTGTAATACCTGAAGATTGGAGGATCGCCAATGTAACACCAATTTTTAAAAAGGGTTCCAGAGGTGATCCGGGAAACTACAGACCGGTGAACCTGACGTCAGTACCGGGAAAAATGGTAGAAACCATCATAAAGAATAAAGTTACTCAGCATGTAGATAGTCACAACCTAATGGGAGACAGCCAACATGGCTTTAGACAAGGAAGATCTTGTCTTACTAATCTGTTATGTTTTTTTGAAGGAGTGAATAAACAGGTGGACAAAGGTGAGTCGGTTGATATTGTGTATCTGGACTTTCAGAAAGCCTTTGACAAGGTCCCTCATGAGAGACTTTTGGCAATACTAAAGAGTCATGGGATAGGAGGCAGTGTACTATTGTGGATCAGGAACTGGTTAAAAGATAGAAAGCAGAGGGTAGGGCTAAATGGCCAATTTTCCCAATGGAGAAAGGTGAATAATGGTGTACCCCAGGGATCTGTGCTGGGTACGCTGCTTTTTGACATATTCATAAATGACCTGGAAAGTGGAATAACGAGTGAGGTTATCAAATTTGCAGATGACACAAAACTATTTAAAGTTGTTAAAACCCAAGAGGATTGTGAAAATTGCAAGAGGATCTTGATAAATTGGAAGACTGGGCATCAAAATGGCAGATGAAATTTAATGTGGACAAGTGCAAGGTTATGCACCTAGGGAAGAACAACCCAAACTATGGTTACACGATGCAAGGTTCCACATTAGGAACCACCACCCAGGAAAAAGATTTAGGCGTCATTGTGGATACCATGTTAAAACCCAGTGTGCAGTGGCGGCCAAGAGAGCAAATAGAATGCTAGGTATGATAAGGAAAGGAATGGAAAATAAAACAAAAGATATTATAATGCCTCTCTATCGTTCCATGGTGAGACCGCACCTTGAATATTGTGTGCAATTCTGGTCACCGTATCTTAAAAAGGATATAGCGATTTTAGAAAAGGTACAGAGAAGAGCCACCAAAATCGTAAAGGGGATGGAAGGATACTCCTATGAAGAAAGGCTAGAAAGGTTAGGGCTCTTTAACCTGGAAAAGAGATGGCTGAGGGGAGATATGATAGAAGTCTATAAATTAATGAATGGAGTGGAACGGGTAAACGTAGATCGATTGTTTACCTTATCAGAATATAGAAAGGCTAGGGGACATGCAATGAAGCTACAGGGTAAACTATTTAAGTCTAATAAAAGAAAATATTTTTTCACTCAACGTGTAATCAAACTCTGGAATTTGTTACCGGAGGATGTAGTAAAGGCTGTTAGTGTAGCTGGGTTTAAAAAAGGTTTGGACAAGTTCCTGGAGGAAAGGTCCATAAAGCACAGTTACTTACCTGTAACAGGTGATCTCTGGGAACAGCAGGAATTAGTCCTCACATATGGGTACGTCGGAACCGACGGAGCCTGCGCGGGAAAGCTCCCCAGCTTCCCAGAAAGGAAGCTTTTGGGGCCTCCCACTGCACATGCGCGCTGCCTTCCCGCCTTCCTGACCAGCTCTCCTCAGTTCGAGTTTATAGCTGAGACAATAGAGAGAGGAAAGGAAGATAGATAGAAGATACAACTCCTAGGGGAGGTGGGTGGGTTGTGAGGACTAATTCCTGCTGTTCCCAGAGATCACCTGTTACAGGTAAGTAACTGTGCTATCTCCAGGAACAAGCAGGAATAAGTCCTCACATATGGGGACTCCCTAGCTAAGATGCCTGGGAGATCCCCTTCCAAGGGTTCACCATCTTCGTATGGATCTCAGGCATCCATCCTGGGAAGGTGGGCAGGAGTTGTTCAAGTATGGAACAGGTGTTTGAGGACAGCCTGACCAAACATTGTGAGCTGTGACATGGCCTTCCAGAGAAATGTTTTTACTCTGGTAAGCAAAGGAAATACACTGAGCAATCCAATTGGAAATTGTACGTTTGGAGTCTGGAAGTCCCAAATGAGAAGGATCAAAAGCCACAAAAAGCTGTGAAGACTTTCGATGTGGCTGAGTCCTGTTGAGGTAAAAGGCAAGAGCTCTTTTACAATCCAGAGTATGAAGGTTCCTCTCTGCACTGGATGCATGAGGAGCCGGGAAAAAGACAGGTAGATATACCTCTTGATTAAGATGAAAAGGCAAGACCACTTTGGGCATAAAGTGGGGATTCGTCCTAAGGACCACCTTATCATGATGGAACCTAGTATAAGGTGGATGAGCCACTAAGGCCTGTAGTTTACTGATGCGGCGAGCCGAAGTGACTGCAATAAGGAAAAGGACCTTCTAGGAAAGAAATTTCAAGGAGGTAGAAACCAACGGTTCAAAAGGTGGCTTCATAAGCTGACCTAGAACTAGGTTCAAATCCCATGCTACAGGAGGAGGCCGGATGGGAGGCTAAGTTAGAGTCAGGCCTCTCATGAACCTTGCAATAAGAGGATGAGAGGAGACAGGTTGTCCATTTATAGGTTTTAAGGATTCTGCAATAGCACTCAAATGGACTCTTACTGAATTCGTCTTAAGGCCTGCATTAGAAAGATGCAGGAGATAGTCTAGTAGAGAATTCAAAGGAAGTGCTAGAGGGTCAAGACCCTGTTGAGCACACCAAATGGAAAAGCGTTTCCATTTGAAAGCATAGGAACGCCTTGTGGAGGGTTTCCTAGAGGCATGAAGGATATCTTTCACTGATTGAGAAAGATTGAAGTCATGAAGGCTTAGGCCTTCAGTAACCAAGCTCTGAGGTGTAGGGACTTGGGGTTTGGGTGCCACAAAGTCCCCTCCTCCTGAGACAGAAGGTCTGGCGCAGCTCCCAGGTCCAGGGAGGGTCCCTGGGAGAGATGCAAAAGTAGAGGGAACCACACTTGGCGTGGCCAGCGTGGAACTATGAGGATCATCGATCCGTGATCCCTCTGGAATTTGAACAGAGTCTTGGGAATCAAAGGAATGGGTGGAAAGGCATATAGGAATTCCTGACCCCAATGCAGGAGAAAGGCGTCGTTGGCCTGAGCTCCCTGACACGGAGTCCTGGAACAGAACCGGGGAAGTTTGGCATTCCACGGACTTGCAAAGAGGTCTATGTCCGGGGTTCCCCATTCTTGAAAGATTCTGCGTATCTGGTCCATATGCAAGGACCATTCGTGTGGAAGCAGAACTCGACTGAGTCTGTCTGCCCGAGAGTTTTGAACCCCTGGAAGATACACTGCCAGAAGATGAATTTGATGCTCTCTGGCAAAGGCCCATAATCTGAGAGCTTCGTTGCAAAGCGACAGAGAGCCTGTCCCTCCTTGTTTGTTTATGTAGAACATGGCTACCTGATTGTCTGTATGGACTAGGACGGTCAGGTTGACAAGAAGGGTATGGAAGACTTTGAGGGCAAAGAAGATTGCTCGCAGTTCCAGGAGGTTGATGTGAAGGGTGGTCTCTTGTGGAGACCAAGCACCCTGAGTGGAGAGGTGTTGAAGATGTGCTCCCCACCCTGTTTGGGAGGCATCTGTTCTGAGGGTTGCTTGGGGCAACAAAGGTTGGAAGGGGGCCCCCAACAACAGATTCTTGGTGGACATCCACCATTGGAGGGACCAAAACAGACGCTTTGAGGTGAGTATTTGGTCGGAGAGCGCTCCTGATGCTTGAGTCCACTGGGTGGCCAAGGTCCATTGAGCTGCTCTCATATGAAGACGAGCGTAGGGCACCACGTGTACCGTGGAGGCCATGTGGCCCAGAAGTCGCAGCATTTCTCTGGCTGTCAAGTGACTGCTGGACTGAGCTTGGGAGGCCAAGCACACCAGACGTTGGCCCCGGACTTGAGGTAGGTAGGCCCTTGCAGTGGTGGTGTCCAACTGGGCCCCTATGAATTCCAGAGACTGAGTAGGGATAAGTTGAGACTTGGGAAGGTTTACCACCAGTCCCAGATACTGCAGAATGTGCCTTGTGCGGTCCAGGGAAATCTGGGCCTCTGACTGAGATGGAGCTTGGATGAGCCAGTCGTCCAGATATGGGAATACAAAAATTCCCAGACCTCTTAGAAATGCGGCAACAACTGCCATGCATTTGGTGAACACTCTTGGAGCAGAGGCTAGACCGAAGGGAAGTACTCTGTACTGGAAATGTTTTCCCTGAAACAGAAATCTTAGATATTTTCTGTGGGATGGGTGGATGAGTATATGTGTGTACGCATCCTTGAGATCTATTGAACAAAGCCAATCCTGACTCTGAAGGTATGGAAGGAGAATGCCTAGAGAAAGCATTTTGAATTTCTCCTTGTACAGAAATTTGTTCAATTCTCTCAGATCTAGGATAGGTCTGAATCCCCCTGTCTTCTTTGGTATGAGAAAATAAGGGGAGTAGAATCCTGTCCCTTGTTGAAAAAGAGGTACCTCTTCTATTGCCCCTTGGGCAAGGAGAGAAGAGACTTCCTGACCCAACAGGCCCAGGAGAGATGGGGGAGAATTGAAGTGCCTCACCATGGTATATGGAGGAAGGTTGGAAAAATGAAGTTTGTAGCCCTCTCTGATGATAGAGAGGGTCCATTGCTCTGATGTAATTTGCCCCCATCTGGGAGCAAAGTGAGCTAACCTTCCGGGAATGGTGAGGGGCTCTGGTTGTTCTAGAGCCAGAAAGGTTAAGTTCTCTAGGGGCAAATCAAAACCCCTGAGGGGGTTGAGCCTGCTGAGGAGTGGCAGACACTGCAGGCTTTGACCTTGCCTGTTTAGGCTGCTGACGTTTAGCAGCAAAGCGAGGCTGAGAAGATTGTTGGCCAGTATTTGTGGAAAATCTGGCCTTCTTGTAGTAAGGCCTCTTGAAAGACTTTTTCTTGGCAGGAGTAGAGGTAGACTTAGAAAGTCTATCTAAGGTAGCATTTTCTGCGTCCATTTGAGTGGCTTTAATTTGCCAGTCTTTACCAAATAAGTTCTCACCTGTACAGGGCAGATTCCGTAAGCCATCCAGGACCCAGGGTTCTAGGTCAGAGGCCTGGAGCCAAGCAAGTCGTCGGGCTGCAATGGCAATGCCCGAAGCTCTACCGGCACCTTCAAAGGAATCAAAGGCTGCTCTGTTGGAGAACTTAGAAACATCTAGAAGCTGTTTCACTATAGAAATGAACTCCTCCTTTTTATCCTCAGGGATAAAGGGGGCAAAATGCCGTACCTTTAGGGCAAGTTCCCTGAGAAACATGCCCATATACAGACTGTATGAATTAATCCTGGCTATAAGCATACTAGCCTGGAAGACTTTCCTACCAAAAGAGTCTAGGGTCTTACATTCTCGCCCTGGAGGGGTAGAAGAGTGCCTTTTGGTACTCTTAATCTTTTTCAGCGCAGACTTCACCACAATGGAATGGTGAGGCAGCTGAGTCTTTTGAAAACCAGGAGAAGGAGGGACCCGGTACATGGTGTCCAACCTACGAGAATAAGGAGACAACGTTAGAGGAGCCTCCCATAAGTCCATCAAGTGTTCTTGAAGGATTTCATGGATAGGCAGGGTGACTGCCTCTTTAGGAACCTTAGGGTATCCTAAAATATCCAGTTTCTTTGATCTAGGTTCTTTTTCAGAGGATGTGGTAATAGAAAGTCCTTTAGCTAGTTCTATAATGAAGTCTTGAAAGGACAAATCCTCTGGTGGAGACATTCTTCTCTTTGGGGAAGAAGGGTCTTCAGGAAGAACTAGAGACAGCTCATCAGAGTCCTCAGAGGAGTCAAAATCCTCAGAAGAATCAGAGTATCCTCTATTTGCTTCCAACGCACGATACGCATACCGTTCGGTATCGACATCGGGCGTATCGGGTATGGGATCGGTATCGGGTGAAACCCCGGATCCGGCATGTGGAACCGATCTGCGTTTGGAAGACGATGGTCTCGGTTCCGATATGGGAAACGATACCAGAACCGGACCCGGAACCGCTGGATGCGGTACCGAGGGCGTCGCAGCTTTAATGAAAGCCAGCATGGCCTGCTGCATGGTCTGAACAGTATTGCTCATAGACGCCACTGCTGCCTGGATGTCGGTACCGGTATGGGCCGGTACCCCAGAGCAGTCTAACAGGTGATCAGTCGAGGCCGTGCCATCGATGTCAACCTGTAACCCCATAGATGGAGCTTTGGAAGCCAGAGCTTCCCGCCGGGGTTGTTTGGCTGGGGCAGGATCCTCAGATTCAAAAGTGAGAGCCTCTCAATGCTTTGAAGGAGATTTGCTCTTTGAGGACCTGCCCGAAGAAGGTTTGGTTACCTGAGATCCATCCGGAGAGGAAGACCTGGATGACTGTGATGCTGGATTATCTGAAGCAAACAGCACATGGAATTTGTTAGCCCGGTTCTGCAAACCACTTTTAGACATCTGGGAGCAGGATGGGCAGTCCGGAATGGAGTGGTCAGGTCCCAAACATTTAAGACACCAGTCATGGGTGTCTGTGACAGAAATAACAGCACTACACTTGGTACACTTCTTGAAACCAGGGGCTGGTTTCTCCATGAGGAGAATTTGTGTAGGCCTGAGGCCTAACCGAAGTCACCAAGTTGTGCAAAAATAAAGATTTTTTTTTTTTTTTTTTTAAAGAAAGAAAGAGAGAGACCGGCGGTACCGGTTTCGGTATGGGGAAGGCAGGTACGCGGTCTAAAGAAACAAACTAAAACAAGAATTTCTTCATGGTGACAGGAACACGACCTGTTGGCTCCGCGGAAAAAGAGAAACTGAGGAGAGCTGGTCAGGAAGGCGGGAAGGCAGCGCGCATGTGCAGTGGGAGGCCCCAAAAGCTTCCTTTCTGGGAAGCTGGGGAGCTTTCCCGCGCAGGCTCCGTCGGTTCCGACGTACCCATATGTGAGGACTTATTCCTGCTTGTTCCTGGAGATACCATTATTAAGAAGTGACCGAAGATACCAATGCTTGACCCAGTACAAGCATTGTGGAACTTGTGTCTCTTGGGGAAACTGCTAGGTACATATGACCTAGATTGGCCACTGTTGGAAACAGAATACTGGGCTTGATGGACCTTGGTCTGGCCCAGTATGGCATATCGTATGTTCTTATGTTTCGCTCAAACCATAAGGCATGGATGACACAGGCACTGTTTGAAGACTGGTTTATGAATTGTTTTATTCCACAAGCGCGTGAATATTGTTTGGGGAAAGGAATTCCTTTCAAGATTTTACTGCTGCTGGATAATGCGCCTGGCCATCCACCTCACTTAACCGATCTCCATCCCGATGTGAAATTGGTTTTTTTGCCCCCCAACACAACTTCACTGATCCAACCTATGGACCAAGGTTCGATTGCTGCATTCAAGGCAAACTATCTCCGAACCACATTCGCTCAAGCCATAGCTGCTTTAGATTCCAACCCAGAACTATCACTGCATGAATTTTGGAAACAGTACAATGTTCTTATGTGTATCAAAAATCTTGCTACCGCCTGGGAGGCTGTGACAGAGAAGTGTATGAATGGCATATGGAAAAAGTGTGTTAAGCGGTATGTGAATACTGTTGCTGGATTTGACAGTGAACAAGAACTAGATGTGATTCGGGATAAAATAATGAAATTAGCAAAAGAACTTTCCTTGGAGTGTGAAGTGGAAGATGTTGAGGAGTTGCTAGATCATGAATCCGAAGAACTTACAAATGAAGAGCTGATGGAATTGGAAGAAGAAAGAGTGGCGGAAGAAGAAAAAAGAGAAGAGGAGGAGGAGCCACAAAGAATGTTCACGACAAAGGGATTATCAGAAGGTTTATCTCCACTTAATAAAGTTCTTGAGTGGAGGAATAGCCTAGTGGTTAGAACACTGGCTTGGCAAACAAGCAACCAGGGTTCAATTCCCACTAGCACTCCTTGTGGCCTTGGGCAAGTCACTTAACCCTCCATTGCCTCGGAAGAAAGGCCTGGCAATCTACTGCCAAGAAAACCCAGGAGCTTCTGGGTCGCCAGGAGTCAGGACTGACTCGAAGGCACACATTGCATTTTGCAATAAAGTTCTTGCACATTTTGAAGCAATGGACCCAAACATTGAACGATTTGCAAGGATTGAACGGATGGCACATGAAACGTTTCGTCCATATTGTGAAATTTAAGAGGAGAAGAAGAAACACACAATTCAGTCAAAGCTCACGATGTTCATGAGAAGACAAACTCCTCCCCCCACCCCGAGCACTCCCCCGGCTGATGATCTCGACAACCCACTGCCGAGCACGAGTGATGGCCCATGCGGACACCCAGCTGATGACGTTGACGACCCACAAGCAAACACCAGTGATGCCAGCAGTGATTAAGAAATGGCACGATATGATGAGATGTTATAAATGGTATAAAAATGTAAAGAAATCTATACAGTCCCTTAATAAAGCAAAATGCCTTTATTTTATTGTATTGGTGTTTTCCTCTGTTTTCTTTAATGTCTAACAGTAACAGTACAATAACATAACAGTACCATTACATGGCATAATATACTTACGGTAATTTAACATAGGCCGACTTACAACCAGATCGACTTACGACCGGTAGGTCGGAACCAAACGCGGTCGTAAGTCGACGACTACCTGTATTAGAAGAGAAGCATGCTGAATTTCTTTCCTATATGGATAACTGTAGGCTCCTGTGATATGTGCTAGCACAGTCTGCAATATGGTATATTGCAGGAACTTGAATCTTTTATTGCTTTCTGAGTTTGCTTTTTATTAATTGCTACTTCAGATTAGGTGGAGAGAAAGTCAGTACCAAGAAATCTTTCTTTCAAGAATAGTCAATGTAGGTCTGTTATGATTTTTCTCCATTTTTTCCAGCTCTGGATGATTTGCCACTACAAGAGGTTCTCTCTGTGTTTTTCTTTTCTTATACAGAAATAAAGTTTAACTCTGTATTTTGTACTGAAGCAGTCTCGCTGGAAATGATTTTAGGGTTGTAGCCCTTTTATTTGCTTGAAGGATTCAGTTTGGATTTTGATCTGTTTATCCGTCTTTTGAGTCAGACCATATATAGTGCTATTGTGTGGTTTGGCTGTGTATAATGAACATTTTTGTATGTGAAAGATGAAAAGCTGGAGCTGTGAATGTAGCCGCATCTGTCAGTCCATTTCCTGTATACAGATGTTAGCAGATAACATTGTTGATAGGAATTGTGATATCCAAAGTTAACCGACTAAAGGTTGGGGTACATTAAATGAGTTGTGAAAATGGTTTGAAAGTCCCTTCTCCTTCAATGAAAATCATAAGTCGTCATCAAAATTCTAGTAATACTTGAAGACTGTCTGATAGTTATTCAAAAACGTCTCTTCCAATTCCGCTATGAAAAAGTTGGCATACTGCAGGTCTCCTTTGGTGCTCATAATTTATAGACAGATGTTGGAACGTGAGATTTGCCATACTGGCAGGCCAACGCAGAAAGGTTTACTGCCATTAGTGCAGACATGGGCATGGCATCTATGCACAGTCCTCTGTGATAGTCTCTTGTTTGCCAGGTATGCTTATAAACTCTGTAGAGCAGGGACAATCTCTCTTATATGTGTCTGTCCACTGCTGTGTAAACCGGATAGTGCTTTAGAAATCATAAGTAGTAATAATGGCAGTGATGCAAATCAGTAAATTAAGGTTTCTGTGCTCCTTGTATCTTTCCCTTCTGTTCCCCGTTGGCCTTTGAAGCCGACTGCGCAGAATGATAAGGTTCCTCCTTTCTGATTTACCAGAGATCTACTGCTTGATCTTCAACTGCCTAATTCACTTTGATTTTCCTCTTTTGTGCCTGAACAGCACCCCCTTAGCTGTTTCCACTGGGAGAGCACCAAGTTTGTCATTCATTTCCTTTCTCCACCCCAGATAGATATCCACTCCTTCTCTTGTTTTTCTTGAATGAGCAATTGTGTCTCTCAGACTGAGGGACGCAGGACTGACTGAAAAGGTTCAAAAACCTGGAACAACCTCCAGACAAAAACAGAACCCCTTGTTTCCAAAAAAATAATTTATTACTACTACTACTATTAAGCACTTATATAGCACCACACACGCAGCGCTGTACAGGCATGCATACAAGAGACAGTCCCTGCTCGTCAGAGTCATGCTCATCGCAGCTTACAATCTAATTGAGACAGTACAAAGCATTAGTCAATTCGGTGCAAAGCACAGTATGGTCTTTATAATTCAGTCATAAAAATTGACGGGAGGTTGAGATAAGGAAGGAAGTCAGGATCTGAAAGTGACAGTGAAGAGGTGGGACTTCAATCTGGATTTGAAGACAGCCAGGGAGGGTGCCTGGCATACAGAAACAGGTAGGCTGTTCCAGGCCTGAGGTGCAGCAAGGCGAAAGGAGCGAAGTCAGGAGTTAGCGGTGCGAGTGAAAGGCCTACATAGAAGCGATTTGTTAGCGGAGCAAAGATCCCGGGAGGGGGTGTAGGGAGAGATAAGAGATGAGAGGTATTGAGGGGCCATAGAGTGAATGCATTTATAGGTCAACAGGAGAAGTTTGAATTGGATACGGAATTGGATGGGGAGCCAGTGAAGCGATTTGAGAAGGGGAGTAGTGTGGGCATGGTGAGACTGGTGGAAGATTAGTCGAGCAGCATGATTTTGTATAGATTGAAGGGGAAGGAGATGGCTCATGGGGACCCAGCAAAGAGTAGGTTGCAATAGTCAAGGCGAGAGGAGATCAGGGAGTGGATAAGCATTTTGGTAGTGTGATCAGAAAGGAAGGGGCGGATTTTGCTAATGTTGTACAGAAAGAAGTGGCAGGTCTTAGCTATGAGTTGGATATGTGTGGAGAAGGAGAGAGAGGAATCGAAGATAGCCCCCAGATTGCAGGCCGAGGGAAGAGGAAGGATTGTAGATCCATCCACTGAGACTGAGAAGGGGGGCAGAGGAGGGGAGGAGTTGGGGGGGGAAGACAAGGAGTTCAGTCTTGGCCATGTTCAATTTCAAGCGGCGATGAGACATCCAGGCAGCGATGTCAGAAATGCAGGCAGAAATCCTGGTTTGGATTGCTGGGGAGATATTAGGTGTAGAGAGGTAGATTTGGGAGTCGTCGGCGTAGAGATGGTACTGAAAGCCATGGGAGGAAATAAGGGCGCCAAGGGATTGGGTATAGAGAGAGAAAAGGAGGGGGCCCAAGATGGATCCTTGGGGTATGCCAACATGGAGCGGGGTGGGAGAGGAGGAGCAGCCACCAGAGCATACACTAAAGGAGCAATGGAAGAGGTAGGAGAACCAGGATAGTACGGAGCCTGTGAAACCAAGTGAGGAGAGGGTGGTGAGGAGAAGATTGTGGTCAACAGTGTCAAAGGCAGCGGAGAGGTCTAGGAGGATGAGGACTGAGTAGAGGCCTTTAGATTTAGTCAGGAACAAGTCACTGGAGACTTTTGCAAGAGCCGTTTCAGTGGAGTGTAGGGGACGAAAGCCGGATTGTAGTGGGTCCAGGAGGGCCTGGAAGGTGAGGAAGTCAAGGCAGCGGTGGTGGACTGCTCATTCCAGTAGTTTAGATATGAAAGGAAGGAGGGAGATGGGTTGGTAGTTAGAAGGACAGGAGGACAAGGTCTTTCTCACAAGAGGCAATGGCCTGGAGGAAACCAACAGTCTTGGGTTGCTCCCAGTCTTTTCTCTGCTCAAAATGAAGGATGGAGAAAATCTTCCTACCAAAATAAAAATCCAAAGAGAAAAATGACTCACTAACCATTGGGTGTGAGCTACGAGCAAATCCCTCATCCCACATCCAAGCGCCTGACCAATTCTTTGGGCCTAGATATCAAATAGAGAGGATCGGAAGAAAATAGGTTCTACTCTGTCATAATCCAACTTAAAAATCCAGTCACTACGATCTCTTACTGATAAGCAAGTAGGAATAAACCATTGCATCGACCTCTCATGGTGTGTGTGGGGGGGGGGGGGGGGGAGGGAGGGAGGGCTGTAACAGAGATGCTACATTCCGGTATCCTACACTGTTATCTACATAGATACTCTACTTAGTAAGGATCTCAGTGGGATCTTAGATGAAGTTCCAAAACAGCCCAGGAAAGGGGGATCACTGATCCTGCCATGGACTAGCATCAATGCTGTGGAGAAAGTAACTCCTGGTTCCATGTACCAGCCACTTCCTCATCATATACTGTTGTGGCTGATTGTATTCAAAGAATCATACCACAATACAGCTCTATATTTTTGCACTGAAAACCCACAGGAAGATGTCAATGTGCCCATAGCCTCTGAGAACAAGGACAGCATGGGAGAAAATAGCAAAAGGAGAAAGAACAGAAATAAAAGGCCGCTCTTCATGAGACCAGCCTTTGTCCCTTCTTTTAGAGAACCTATCATCCATTAGAGGTCAGATTTAAAAGCACTTTAGAAATCTAGGCTCAGGTTTTAGTGCTTGCTTATTTTTTTGCCAAAGTGACTGTTTGGGAGGTCTGTGTCCATTCCTATGAACACATAGGTTTGTTTGTACATACTAGGTGAGGCTATCTGGTTTTCTAGACATTCCCCATTGCCTGCTGTAGTTCTAGATATCTAAGGAGTACAACTTTTGCTTCTTGTCTCTATTGCTACACTGGAGTTTTGCTTAGATTCGATCCTCTCTTAAAGGCCCCAAACTGATAACTAACGAGATCTTCTGTTATTGATCTTCATAATATTAGATTGCTTAGAGCTTTGATGAGCATTCATGATTTGAAACTTCTCCTCTATTCCCTTGTTATATCCAGAATAACTTATTCTAACATGCTATACAACAGGCTTCTATTGGCTTCTCTCAATTGACTCCAATTAATTCAAAGAACCACAGTAAAGTTACTGGTGGGAGCTAAGAGGACCGATGACATTGCCCCATTGCTGGCTAGCCAACATTGGCATCCAATTTGCTTGTTTGTTTATTACAGCACTTTATATGCCATATCAAATTTACAGTGCTGATTCTTACTCACAGACTCCTGTACCCAAATCAACTTGTGTATTTGGTTGACTGCCTTATTTCATACTTTCTCTCATGGAGCCTCTGCTCATCAAAGGCTTTACTTTGTTGTCCCTTCATCCTCTCGCATTCGTTGGAAGTCTTCTCTACGCTCCTCATATGCATACTTAGTCCTAATTCTTTGGAATACTTTGCCATTGGTTTTGCATCACAAGTCACGTTTCAGTACATTTTAAACCTTTCTGAAGTATTTAAGCTGCGGACCTAGAAGTAGGGATTGACATAGGATTTTGGTTGCCTTGTCCTTCTTTGTCACTTGTCTGGATGTTTTGTCTTTGTGTTATATGCTTTGTTTTCTTTAAATTTAAATTGCCTAGATGTGCTTTAGCTCAAAGGATGGTCCAGCAAATTTTATAAGGAAGAACAAGCTGTGCTTACAAACTACAACAGAATGGCAGAAAGGTCAGGTACTGCCATGGAAGAAGAGCACAGTCATGGAAATGACAAAGAATCAAGCACCAGGTTGATGGGGCACCAGCCCTTGTCGGCATAAGAAGAGGAGGCGAGACTTGCCAACACACTGGACCGGCGAGGCCAAACTCTTTCAACATGAAACAAAGAGGAGGTGAGCCATGCTGAAAGACTGAATGATGCATCCAGGGACCCAAACTCTCTGGCATGAGAAGAAGAGAATGAACAGTCCCATTGGCAAAAAAAATAGAAAGAGAGCACTGCAACAAGGTAGAACAAAGCAGTGTGCCTGCAGGGATCTGACACCAGCCAGCACAAGAAAAGGACGACAGGACATGGGCACGGGAGGGAGTTGAGAGTGTAAGGTGAGAAGGGAAGTGCAGTGGGGGAGAAAGAGAGAGAAATGGAAGGGGTGAGGGGAAATGCAAGTGGGGAGGCAGCATAGAGAGAAGAAGACATTGTAAGAGAATTGTGCCAGGGAAAGGAGAGTGCACAGGGGTGGAAGGGAGCAGATATCAGTGTAGGATATAGGGGAGAGTACAAAGGTGAGGGAAAACCTATACACCTACAGCCATATACCCCTCAATACCCATTCCCATCTCCCTGGCATAAAACCTCCAAGATACACACTGCAGATACTCCCTAACACAGCATGCACCACTCACCACACCATGACCCCCCCTCTCCCCCCCAGTCCTCACAGATACATATTCTAGACTCTTCTCATAGGAATAAATATAACCATATTGCTCACACAAACCCCATACATACGCCTCTTGCAGCCCCCCTCCCCTTTACCTATCCATCCACTCACACAGCCCGTGTTACCCTATTAAGGCCATGGTTCATCACATGGCGTCCCCACACAGACATGCCAGAGTCTGCAAATGCAGGAAGGAGAAATGTGCAATTGTGTCACAATATAAGTTGCACGTTTCAATTTGGTTATTTTTTTTGCAATGAACACTCTCTAACAAAGAAAAAGGATATCCTGAGGAAGTGCTGACAGAGACCGCTTTCTGCTTAGGCTGCATTCCATGACTTGAAAGTGTTTAGGAGGTGAAGGGTGCAACACTTAGGAAGAGTAAACGTTTGGCATTGCTAAGATCAGTCAGAACTGATTTTTTTTTTTGGGGGGGGGGGGGGAGTCAAAAGTTAACCTGGCTAGGTATTAATCTTATGGATCTGAACCTTACTAGTTATACAATTATTGAGAAACCTGACAATGGACTTCTAAATAGGCTGCAACGACTCTCATGCATCATGTGTGACACTAATTATTGTAATCTCAACTGACTTCAAGCATTTACCAAAGCTAAACCACATGGACACTTACAGAAATAATTCAAATATACTAAAAAATGTCTCAAGAGGCAGTATCATAATTTAAACTTGACCAAACACTACTATAAAGACAAAGAAAAACGTTTCAACACACGTTGCAGTATCATGCACAATGTTCTAAAACCCTGCCTGATGTTATGACAAAAGAATTTAGCACATATCCTTCAACTCTATTTTCTACTAAATACTATAAATGTCTTATTAATCTGTATTTTAAAACAATGGGAAGAATGCAGAGAATGGCTCTTTGAATTGTTTTCAATGTGTGTGTGTGTGTGTGTGTGTGTGTGTGTGTGTGTGTGTGGTGTTGTATTCAAACATTCTTTTAGACTGGAAAGAATGATGAAAGCTAAACCAAGTGCGATAATATATGAAACCATTAGATGTCATTGACAAGATTTCAAAGTATAGATTTTCAGTTTAACCATAAGGTTAAGGTTACCAGATTTTTTTTTTCAGGCAAATCTGGGACACGTATCCAAAGTGTGTGCTGTGTGGGGGGAGGAAAGAACACCTTAGTTGTAAGTTTGAACAAGGCTCGGAGGAGGAAAGAGGAGTCATTACCCTGCCACCCTCCCCCATCCGTCCTACCACAGCCACAGAATCACTTCCAAACAGACAACTCAACAGAGAGCTAGAAAACAGTGATGCATTTCCCTACTACTACTATTAAGCACTTATACAGCGCCACACACGCAGCACTGTACAGGCATGCATACATGAGACAGTCATACAAACAAGAGACAGTCCCTGCTCATCAGAGTCATGCTCGTCCGAGTTTATAATCTAGTTGAGACAATACAAAGTATTAGTCAATATGGTGCAAAGTACAGTGTGGTCTTTAAAATTCACTCATGAAAATTGACGGGAGGTTGAGATAAAGGAAGGACGTCAGGATCTGAAAGCGACAGTGAAGAGGTGGGTCTTCAATCTGGATTTGAAGACGGCCAGGGAGGATGCTTGGCGTACAGACACAGGCAGGCTGTTCCAGGCGTGAGGTGCAGCAAGGTGAAAGGAACAAAGTCGAGAGTTGGCGGTGCGAGTGAAAGGCCTAGAGAGAAGTGATTTGTTAGCGGAGCGAAGATCCCGGGAGGGGATGTTGGGAGAGATAAGATACTGTGCAAAATATAAAAATAATGGATGTAAATGCTAAAAACTGACCTTTTGAAATCAGTAAATTAAAAATAAACATTTTCTACCTGTTCTGTTCCCATTTCTGAAATTGGGGACAGGAGGCTGCCAAGCAGGAGGGAGTTAGGTACACAGCTCTAAAATTGGGGACAATCCCCTAAATCGGGACATCTGGTAACCTTATATAAGGTCCCACTGTCCCCCAGGGTTGGATTAACATTAAATTGGGTCCTAGGCAAACATCCCTACAAAAATCTTTGTTCATGGCTTCCGCCTCCCCTCCCCCCATTTCACCTCTCCGGAAGTAGCATAGGGAAAGCTGTAGGGTCTACTGTAGTTCTGGGTGCAGCAGCGGCAGCAGGCTGTGAGTGAGCATACGGACTGTACAAGCACATAATTTGAATGGAATGATCTAGTCATCAGAGCAGTGGGCTAGCAATCATGGAAGCTGGGCAAATCACTTTCATCCTTCTCTGCCTTTGCTATGAACCAAAGATGTCAAAAGTGGACCACCCAAAAGAGTCAGAATAAAGGCAAAGAGTGAGATTTACAGGTGATTTATCTGAAATATAAACCTAGAAAGATTTAAGTTTCAAAAAGATTACACAAACAGAAGAAAACAACAGTAAATGATATTTAGCTTTTCTTTGGTGCCTCTGAAAGAACAGGCAGAGTAGACGGAGTAATAGGACAGTTTTCAAAGGAATCCAGCTATTTAAGCTGATACCTAGGTAAATTCCCCAGACTGAAAACTTCCTTCCATCTAGTATGGACTAGGGATGTGCAGGCCACAAATTTTCCTTTTGTTTAGTTTCCATTGTTGTTTATGGAATTTTACATTTTATTTGGGCGTTTTTAATGTTTTTTTAATTTCAGGGATAATACTGTCAAAAGTGGGCACTGTTAAATGATATGTACTATGGGTAAACAATGCACATTACTGAGCAGCAGTTGCAGTATTGACAACATGGGATAAGACTCAAAATATGGGAGTTGGGGGGGTCCTGTCATTTGGGTTAAAACGACACGAAATGACATGGCCAAATGCATATCCCTAGTACGCAGAAGACTCGATTTTAGCAATGGATTTTTCTAGGGCAATTTTTCAGAGAGAAACTATGTTAAGATGACAGTGTCCCCACCAGAGCAAGACATGAAAACAGCAAGACACTCGTGCTCTTCACACACCCATACACAAACTCTTCTACTGTGCCGCTGCCTGCTACTCAACTTGCCCATCATTATGTAAAGTTCTTGCAGTTAGTGATAGCTCTCTCCCTCAGCCTGCAGCAGCCCCCCTTCTCCTCATTCTACTCTCATTTCTAGCCCTTCTCAGCACCCTCCCCCAGGGCCCTCAAAGCCCGATTCTGATCCCGATGTACATCTCCTTTGTACGGCCGGGTGCGCTTTTTAGATGCCTCGGTCTTGAGCCCTAAAGAAATAATATCACATGAAAGTGAAGCTTTATATATATATATATACAGCACAACCTTTCATGCAGAGTCAGAATGGAATCTGACTGAGAGAAGTACAGTACCTAACGAGTCAACAGACGGTCTGGCTATGGTGAAAAAATGATAACTCTTCACCTGACTCAGAGCTGCTCATCTGTTCCAGATGCAAAGAAAAAGAACCTCACTCCATCAAAAACACGTGTTTCTTATAAATATTTACTCACTGCTTGATTGTCAAAAATAAACCAAGGTCTCAGCATACACAGGCATGCGGTGAAAGCGTGGCCAGAAATCAATCCAAGCCACAAACACCAGCAACAAGCCCAATAACATCAGTGACCCTGGTAAATGGCAGCCAGCAACATCCACACTATACACTTGATTATAAAATACCAAACACTTAGCTGCGAAAGTGAAGCATGGATATGTAACAAATGCCAGCCACCTTCCTCGACATTATCACAAAAGAGCCCTCATACGTCTCGCGGGACAAACCCGCTTCCTCAGGGGATTCTAAAAGACAAACAAACACAAACATCCCATTTTTATATTACTTTATTTTACTACAAAAAACACCTAAAACCTACTGCAAAATACTTAAAAACCACAGCTCAACCAACACCTGCCAGCTAACCTTTAACATCGCTATGCAGAAAAACACCACCCATGCGCACTCAAACCCATTACCTCATTTTAAAGGGGATCCCCCCAAGTAGCAAACAGAGAAACTCCCACCAAAACTCCGCCTCTAATTCACAAACATACCGTCCAATCAATGCGAAGATTTAAACCCTCAGGGGTGACCGTCCGCAACTGATAAATCCATTTCTGCTCACACGTCAAAAGAGTCTGTTCCCTACTCTTCCCATCACGTCCAGACAAAACCTGCTCCAAACAAAAACACCGCATGTCCTGAAAAGAATGTTGAAACTCCTGAAAATGTGGTACCAGAGGTGCCTCCCAAACCCCACAACGGAGCCTACTCTTATGCTCCAAAATCCTTTTACGGAAGGGACGACAGGTACTCCCCACATACAGCAATTGACACGGACAACAGATTCCATAAACTACAAAAGAGGAGTCACAGGACGTGCAGTTTTTCAACTTGTACTGAGTGCCATGATAATCAAAGTGAGAAAGTACACACGACAGTTCACAGGCCAAACAATGTCCACAAATACTAATGACCTCCAGCAGTCACAACCCGCTCCTCTGAGGGACTCAGCAACTCACGCAAGTTTCTCTGGCGCTGCCACACACACTTAACAACCTGATTTTCCAAACCAGGAACAGTGTGTACCACATCCATATGCTTCCGAACAATGTGTTGAATACTAAAACTAAAAGGGGAGTATTTAGAAACAAAATTCACAGACTCACTACCCATTACAGCGCTTTTGTCCTTAGGGAGCAGTAACAGGGACTGATTGTTATACAAAGCTCTCTTATATGCATCCCCAACCACCCGCTTCGGATAACCCCTGGCCAGAAAACCTTGCACCAAAGACTTGGACTTACGTTTAAAATCCCCCACATCCGAGCAGTTTCTCCTATACCGGATAAACTGGGAAAACGGGAGGCTATTCCTAAGGGCCACCAGGTGCGCGCTGGAATAATGCAATAAAGTGTTTCTGTCCGTGGGCTTCCTATCAACTGAAGTGATCCAACCCTGACCACTTTTACTTATTTCAACATCCAAAAACACGATTTCTTTAAAACTACAAGCATTCGTAAATTGGATGTTCTTATCACAACCATTCAGCCACTGCACAAACAATTGAAACTCCTCAATCGCACCCCCCCACAGCAAAAACATATCATCTATAAATCTATGCCATAAACGAACGTGGGCAGAGATGGACAGAGTTTTCCTCACTTTGTAACAAGAAAACAGCTTAGTACATCTAGCTCATCAGTGATATGCTGCCAGTATCTTATCAAGGACCTCTTGCTATCTCTGGTCTATCTAGCCCCACAGGATCAGAATCACGAACAGGCCTGTACGTGCAGGCCGGGACTACGATTCAGTCTCGACCTGCACGTAAAGCCATAGTCCGGCTAACTCAGCCAGGGCTTTTAAATGGAGCCATGGCGTCATGGCGTCCTGTTGTCATGGCACCATGGCTCCATTTAAAAGCAGCAATGCCGGCCGCTGCTAGAAAAGTTAATTCCCCGCAGCCCGACCCCCGATCTGGCCTCCTAAGGCCAGGATCGAGCTGCAGGGAATTAACTCTGCCGCCCCCCCCCCCACCCCCGCAGCCCTTTTCCCGCCCCAGGCCGCTTAAAAGAAACATCCAGAGAAGTTATTCCAGCCTGGGAATGGAATAACTTCCCCGGCCTTGGATGTACAGGGCCGGCGACTACCCACTGCCCGCATACTCTCCACCCCGGGGCGCCTCTTCCCCGCCCCTGACTAACTTCCCCGCAAAACTGGCAGGGAAGTTAGTCAGGGTATTCAGCCGGCACGAATAGCCCCCTCAAAGTGTCAGTCCAATGGCTCTTACAGATTTCATCCCTCCCTCTCCAACATCTCATGCAGAAGTTTATTTGTACAGCAATGGACCTCGTTCTGGCTCACTTCCTCCTTTTCTGTGACTGGAGCTGCCTTCCACTGCTCTTGTCCCCCAGTGACTTCCCATTGGCTGGATCCCACGTACCCCTAGTCTCACTCCTAGAAAGTAATGCTAAAATCTGCAGAATCCTGAAAAATATCGGACAGCTAGTAATCCTAGCTGCCTGAGTTCTGAGCAGATCTGACGGAGCCCGAACTAAGCATCTGAGCCCTAGGCATGTGCCTAGTTGGCCTGTGCCTTAATTCAGACCTGCCCATGGCAACAGGTATTAATTAACAGTACACATAGCAGACAATAAGAAAACTGCATGATAATCACAGTAGAATTAACAAAGAAAATGAAATAGATATCTGAATCATTAAAAGGCAGCCCAGCAAGGATAAGGAATTATTTCCAATCCCTGTGAGTGTGTATATGTATATCTCTGTTGAGTGTGTGCATGTATGTGTGTGTATGTTTCCATGTGTTTGTGTATATATAGTGCATTTTTCCTTGCAAAAAAAGGTGACAATAGTCATATGCAGGGCTCATATGAGAACCATGGGTCAATTTTAGCAGGCAATGAAAAAAGTGTTGGTACTCAATATCACCAAATATCCCTTCAAAACAAGTCCTATGAGTGTGTGTGTGTCTGTGTCTATCAATATTTGTGTAGGGCTTTGACTGGTAAAGAACAGGAAAGAGGCAGTTTGAAAAGAGCAAGTCCCTAACTGCTTATGTTTCACTGTATCAGAGATTATAATGGAATTGCTTCTCCTACAAAAATGCATTGGGCCATTTTTGGGGAGAGCTTATTTCTCTGGAACAGCACCAATCAGATCCATGTTCATACGGCTTCCCACATGCAACCTTTGGTCTTGTTCCATTAAATTTTCAGAGTTATTTTGTCCCCAGACAGAGAAACAGACATTCTCAACACCTTATGTATAATTCTTCGATAAACTAAACTAGACTAATTCTATCCAACACACAGGGCTGGAAAGAATAAAAAGACAATAATTAAATTAAACTAGTCTGATTTGCGAAGCTATTTGTCTATTTGTAGGGCGTTTCACTGTAACAGGGCCTTTGCATCATTAAACTACCTTGGAGAAAAACGAGATGTTGGGAAATTAGTAATGAGGGTTGTACTTTATACAGTTGTGGTCAACATTATTGGCACCCTTGCAGTTCAACCCCTTAATGTCCAATATCTCCTTAAAAAAAAAAAAAGAGTGGCTAGTGAAATGGCTTTAGATTATATATGCACACATATTTGACACATAAAAGAATCAAATAAAACAAAACCAATTAAAAAGGAAATAAAAGGAAATAGCATAAAACTGGGACATTGCCAGGATATGATTATTCAAACCTAAAGTATGACCCTATCTATTCCATCCAAAAAATTTTTATACCACTGAAAATATGTTTTTTTTATCATAATGTTTGTTGGACCGTTTGCCTTGAAAGGAAACAAACCTCTCCCATGACAAACTTTCCGTTTTATTATTTATATAAAGCAAACAATTGCCAAAAAATGTATGGAAATGTACCATTGCATACCACACTTAATAATACCTTAAAAACGTATCTGATCCGCAGTGGTCACACCGGAACCAACTCCACTCTCACTTCAATGGTGATGAATAACTTTTTTGTAATCAGCACACCGCCATTGTAAGGATCAAATCACTGGCAATCAGAAACCAGTGATACTAGGAATTGCCGAAAAAAGGCAACACAGAACTGTGTTTTGAGCTCTCTGTTATTTTGAAAAGCTCTGCTTCAAGTGTAAATCTTTTTTTGTAGAGATTCCTTTCTCAAATAGAAACATGAATCTTCTTTGTAGGAACTCCTTTCCTACAGCTTAGGTATGCTTGTTGCTAGCATACCTAAGCTATAGACCAAATGGGATCACTTATATGGCAAAAAAAAAACCAGCTCCACCCAGAAAAACATTATCAAAGTCTTCCCTGAAGTCCTTAAGGTAAACTTCACCAATCCAATTCTCGATTCAACCCAGCTGGCGACACAGTTTTCAGCCGGTAAATCCAAGATAGTTCTAAATATTGGAGACTTGAAAGTCGATCCCCTCCCTTAGAGTTTTGTGGAACATGATCCAAAATGCACCAAGTAATATCAGAAAAATTATGACTATATTGTAAACAATGAGAAACAATGGGTGCCATAGTTACCTTAGTGTTAATTCTAGTTTTATTGATCTGGTCGTCCTACCCACATATTTAACTTGTCAAGAACAGACCAGATCATTAAACAATCAGTATGCCAATGTGATTTGTAGATTTTTCCTAGGGGAATATCAAGCCACTCTTTGACCGCCATCATGATAACACAAAAATAACAGCTGGAACAGGAGAAATGGCCTGTGAGCTGTCGCACCTGGGGACACTCCGTGCAGAGGCTTGTGTTTCGTCATTGGAGTGTGCTCATTGCCTGCGCTATGGGGAAGAGGAAGGGGAAAGGAAAAGCCTGACTCCTGGAAGGCTCCGAATCCCAGCCCTTATGCCAGACCATGCTGGAAGCTTTTGGGCTTTCCCCGGTCCCCTTCTTGTCCTCTCTCCAGGGACAGCTCGCTATGAGAACTATGGGCAGCAGTGAGGAAGGGACTTCATTGAGCCCAATGGTGTGAACGCTGCCCCCGAGGCCCAGACGTTTGGGAGACACGGAATAGCTGGAGGATCTGCAGTCCAAAGTGGCTTTGGGTGTTCTTCTGCCAGGAGGTGCTCCAGTGGTGGAGTCTTCCTTTCTTGTTCAAGAACCTGCTGGCATTTCTTTGGAGGGATGGCTGCGAGCTGTGGAGTCCATCGCTCAGGGGAAGTTAGAGGCTGCAGTTGGACTGGTGTTTTGGGAGGTGCAGAGACCAACATCTGTGACTTTGAAGTCACTGTGGGATGCGATCTAGGGGCTGAACTCCTCCATGCAGTTTCTCTTTGAGGCTGGTGGGTGATTTATCAATAGTTTCACAGTCGGTGGTTGAACAATCTCAAGCTTTGGGACAGTATTATATTAAATGTGATACTCTTGAGTCTAAAGTGAATAATGTGCAGACTTTGGGGGAAGCTCTGGTTAAAGATTTACAACAAGCATGGCTGTTGTTTAAAAATACTGTCTTGAAAGCCCAGACTAGCTGTATTCCACACTTTAAGAAAAGTGGAAGTCCAAAAAACTGCCAGCATGGTTTAAAGGTGAGGTCAGAGAGGCTGTGGTTGCCAAAAAAAACATCTTTCAGGAAATGCAAAAAAAAGAGTCAAATGACAAAAACTGGAAACAACAAAAGCACTGGCAAGTTAGATTCAAGGCATTAATAAGGCAGGCAAAGAGAGAATTTGAGAAGAAGCTTGCTGTGGAAGCAAAAACGCATAATAAAGACTTTTTCAAGTACATTCATAGCAAAAAATACCTGTGAGTCAGTTGGACCATTAGACGATAGAGGGGTAAAAGGGGCACTAAGAGGGGACAAGGCCATATCCGAGAGACTGAATGAATTTTTTGCTTTGCTCTTTACTGAGAAAGATGTAGGGATGTTACCCATGACTGAAATCGTATTTAAAGGTGATGCCGCAGAAGAATTGAAAAACATATCGATACACTGGGAAAATGTATTACAACTATTTGATAAACTGAAGAGTAGCAAATCACCTGGACCGGATGGTAAACATCCAAGGGTGTTGAAAGAACTGAAATAGGACATTGAAGACCTACTATTACTAATCTGTAAACTTTCATTAAAATCATCTAATACCTGAAGACTGGAGGATAGCCAATATAATGCCAATTTTTAAAAAGGGGTGATCCGGGAAACTACAGACCGGTGAGCCTGATGTCAGTACCGGGGAAAAATGGTAGAAACCATTATAAAGGACAAAATTACTGAACATGTAGTGTCACGCCACCACCACTCGCCTCTAGCTTAGAGGGGCGTGGTTAATAGAGGAACTTTCTGCTATCCGCTTTTTCAGCTTTTTCCAAACTATTTCCCCACAGTGCCCTCTGGGAAACAGTCTTTGTTTAGCTGTATGGGTGCATCAGGCAAAAAGTTGTAGTTAGGCTCAAAGAGGTAAGGCAAATGACAGAAATTTATTTTGTACACAATGGTTCGATCATACCACATACAGGATTATTTGTTCAGGTCTCTTTGAAGTAGAGCATTGTCCAAAAACAAACCCAAACACAAAATTGCTGTTTAAAGGCTCTCTACAGTTCAGGATACACAGTCTTTAATAGCAAGGATATTGCATCCCTTTTTAGCCTTGCTGGCTAAAGCACAAAAACAAAATCACATTCACTGTCCGTGATAGTATAGCTTCTATTCATCTTCAAACCTTTCTTGGCTACCTTTCAAGTAACAAATATAATCCAGGGGCAAAAGAAAGCTTTGTTATAATAGCTACGTTAGCTTACCCTAGTGTCCTCATTCCAGCAGCAGGTGATTAACAAGCTTATCACAGTTCCAGGCTTGCTCCTTAGTCCCCGTACTTACCCTTTACAAACACGAGGGAATCACGGCCACCCTGCTTGTGGACTATGGGTACCTTTTTCCTGGAAGACTTTCTTTCAGGACTGGCTTGCTTTCCCTACGTTCCCAGGTTTAAAGCTTGGCAAAAGGAACAGTCCATGGGAGTGTCCTCATCATTCAGCTTCACCTCGGGCTCTCCCAGCTGTATAGGTTCTGACTCCCCATCTTGCTCACAGTGCTCAGCTAACAGCCTCCCGGGGGATCTTGGAGTCTCCCTTGTTCCTGGCTCCAAACTCTCCTGCAGACGTGTTATATGCCAATTAGCACTTTCCTCTCTTGGAAGCTCAGTTCCTCTGCTCTGCTCAGCACTAGTCAAGCTTCCCTTACTTGTGTCTGTGCCTCTGCTCATGGCAGCTTGGCTTCCTGCTTCTCTTCCCCTTCTCTCATACTCTGGCCTAGGTTTATACTTCCAGGGCTCTAGCTCCAATTCCTCCCTACCCAGGTGATGGCAATCAGCCTGACTTCGGGCACCTGAGAGCTTGGAGAATTCCCTGCCATAGGGGTTCTGGGCCCTGTATCCTTTCCCCTTCATTCCACTAGGGGGAGCATGAAATGTGGGCCACGTGGAAGTTTTCTGATTCCTGGAGGTGTTTATGGCTTTCCTACCCTGACTTGGTAAAAGGGGGCCCTTTACTAGGGTGAATTCCCTGTCTCTTTGTCCTCCCCCGGACTCCAGATAGGCCTCCTTGCCACAGTAGATAATCATGGCTTAATGGGAGACAGCCAACATGGCTTTAGCCAAGGAAGGTCTTGTCTTACTAATCTGTTATGTTTTTTTGAAGGTGTGAATAAACAGGTAGACAAAGGTGAGTCAGTTGATATAGTGTATCTGGATTTTCAGAAAGCCTTTGACAAGGTCCCTCATGAGAGACTCTTCGCGAAATTAAAAAGTCATGGGAATGGAGGCAGTGTACTATTGTGGATCAGGAAATGGTTAAAAGATAGAAAGCAGAGGGTAGGGCTAAATGGCCAATTTTCCCATTGAAGAAAGATGTACCCGGGATCTGTGCTGGGTCTGCTGCTTTATAACATATTCGGAAATGAGATGGAAATGGGAATAACGAGTGAGATAATCAAATTTGCAGATGACACAAAATTATTTAAAGTTGTTAAAACCCATGAGGATTGTGAAAAAATGCAAGAGGACCTTGATAAATTGGAAGAATGGGCATCCAAATGGCAGATGAAATTTAATGTGGACAAGTGCAAAGTTCTGCACCTAGGAAAGAACATCCCAAACTATGGTTACACGATGCAAGGTTCTACATTAGGAACCACCACTCAGGAAAAAGAATTAGGTGTCATCGTGGATAACATGTTGAAACCCTCCGCCCAGTGTGCAGCAGCAGCCAAGAAAGCAAAGAGAATGCTAGGAATCATAAGGAAAGGAATGGAGAATAAAACTAAGGATATTTTAATGCCTCTGTATCGTTCCATGGTGCGACCACACTTTGAATATTGTATGCAATTCTGGTCGCTATATCTTAAAAAGGATATAGCATTATTAGAAAAGGTACAGAGAAGAGCCACCAAAATGGTAAAGGGGATGGAAGGATAGCCCTATGAAGAGAGGCTAAAAAGGTTAGGACTCTTCAACCTGGAAAAGAGATGGCAGAGGGGAGATATGATAGAGGTCTATAAATTAATGAATGGAGTGGAACAGGTAAACGTAGATCGATTGTTTATACCATCAAAATATAGAAAGACTAGGGGACATGCAATGAAGCTACAGTGTAATCTATTTAAGACTAATAAGAGAAAATATTTTTTCACTCAACGTATAATCAAACTCTGGAATTTGTTACCGGAGGATGTAGTAAAAGCTGTTAGTGTAGCCGGGTTTAAAAAAGGTTTTGACAAGTTCCTGGAGGAAAGGTCCATAAACCATTCTTTATCTTTATTTACTTTCTTAATATACCACACCTTCGGAAACCAGCAGAGCGGTTTACAATACATTGAAAACTCATAAAGGCCAGGCCTGGCCAGGAAACAGAAAAGAACTACAGTTCTTGATAGGAAAGCAGCAAGCACACTAGACAGAAAGAAGAAGCGAAAGAAGGGGACCCGGGAAATCCACGGCTTGCCCTAATACAAGCATTGTGGAACGTGTCTTTCTGGGAAACTGCTAGGTACATGTGACCTAGATTGGCCACTGCTGGAAACAGAATACTGGGCTTGATAAACCTTGGTCTGACTCAGTATGGGATATCTTATGTTCTTATGTTCTAACATCTTGTGCAGATGGATGGAGAACTTGGAAAACCAGGTGCGTCGTAACAACCTACGCCTGTTGAACTTTCCCAGATCACCCCTCATACCTGCTATATATATGGTTAAGAAATATTTGACTAATTTTTTTATTTATTTATTTATTTAACAATGATTTATATACCGCATCTTCCGTAGTTCAGTTGCGGTTCACAATAAACAACAGTTAACAAATCGGAGTTTGTTTTACATATAACATCTTGTGGCCAAAATCGATAAATAAACATTCATTGTTAAAACTGAACAACACAGAACAATGCAAACTATATACATTATTTACAAATACACATAATGTGGGACTTAAGCATTAATCAGAGTACAGTATTGGCTATGAGGAATTGTATGTGTGGGTCATTTGGGATTTGTTAGATAAAAGCTGGTTATCCATTATCTAAGTCTATTGGGGGATGATCTGAGTTGGTGTAATGTTTAGAAAAGAGATAGGTTTTCAATTTTTTGCGGAATTCGATGATCTCGGTTAGCATTCTTAGATCATCTGGGAGGGAATTCCAGATTGTTGGAGCTGCATGAGAAAAAGCTCTATTGTTTGTGAGTTTATTTGCTTTTATGAAGTCTTTGGGGGTTTTTAGTTTATTTATTTGTCCTTTTCTTTGGGTGGATTTTGGGTGCTCTTTGCTGATTAGATTACTTAGCGTGACTGGGGCCATATCATTTAGAGATTTGAATGTGGTTATTAATGCTTTGTATATTATCCTACTTTGTATTGGCAGCCAGTGAAGGGATTCTAGTATAGGTGTTATGTGTTGATGTGGGTTGTGGGATGTGGGATGTGGGATGTGATATCTTAGGACTGGACTCTGGCTCTCTTCCTCCTCTTATAAGGGCCCACTTCCTGGCCCTGGATGACTTAGGTTCTGTTTTCAAATCGTATTTCCGCTCTGTGAATAAGATGTTTCTAGGTTCTAAAGTTTGTATATTTCCTGATTTATCTAGATTTACCCAGAAGCGGCACAAGGAGTTCCTGGCCTTAAGGCCCTGAGCGTTGGCCTTGGGTCTTAGCTTCATGTTACGATTTCCTTGTGTCTGTATGATTGTTTGTGATGTTGGGATATTTTGGCTTAGGGCTGAGTGAATAAGAAGTTAATTGTGTTTGGATTTTATATTTGGTTCTGACTGCATATGCTATTGAAAAAAAAAATTAAAGTTAAAAAGGGATATATTATGGCAAGCACCTCATAGAGGACATAAGTATTGTTCATAAATTACAGAAACAACCAAAAGAGCTGTAACCATATTTATTTAGGATTTAACATTCTCAAACAACGTTGTATTTTAACCCTTAGTGTTTACGACTGCTCTGACTTTTCTTCAGCTGCTTTAAAAGTCAGGAAAGAGACCTACTGTTTATTTTGCTAAGATAACTTCAAGGCTGGCTGTAACGCTGAGTAATTTGCTTTAAAATAACTTCTTTGGTTTCAAATCAGTTTAACACCAGTCACTGGTATTATGTATCAGGTTTTAATTTAAATGGGAAAAGTACATTTTTGGTTGGAATATGCAGAGGGGAGTGTTTGCATTCCAGATGTTCACCAGCCTTTTCATGAATATGTATAAGTCATTTGAATGTTTTCCTGAACTGTAAGATTCAAGGGCTTCGGATCGCGTTCCAAGAAATTGTTGATCGGGTGACAACTACACAGTCTGTATCCAGCTCACCATTCCCCTATTACTGCTCAATTGCCTGATGCAGACACCTGGATACACATCAGCCATCCATGCGAACTGTTTCACTGTTCCACGACTCAGATGTTTGCTGTCAATCCTACTCCATGGGCTTCCCTGTGCTTCCTCCTTTTTGTCTCCATCGTGCTTGTACTACTTATTGAGTTCCTTCATCCTGATGGACAATTAGCTTTACTTCTGCGTGTTCACAACACAACCCACATCTCCAAAGAAGTTTTAATCAAACCCTGCTTTGAACTGAACTTTTACCTGGACATTTATTGTTGAGATTATTACAAATGAAACTAGCAAAGCGCTTACATTGCTTGCCAAACAACATACTCAAATGTGTACTGCCATTTATCAGTGTGTACTGCCATTCATTAGAATCGTTTAGCTTTAGATTATTTGCTTGCTGCTGAAGGTGGCATTTATGGAAAGTTTAATTTGATCAATTGTTGCTTACAAATAGATGATCATAGCCGTGTTATTGCTGAAATTCCTGACCGCATGAAAAAGATTGCTCATGTTCTTGTGCAAACTTGGGATGGGTTTAATCTGGGTGGTTGGTTTGGTTATTTTTTCTCTGCTTTGGGTGGGTTACGGGACATTTTAATTTCCATGCTACCGTTTATAGCCTGTGCTGTTATTATGTGTTGCGCATTTCCTCTCCTGATTGCATTTGTATGTACATTGATTAAGTCTTTTGCTCAAACCCTGTATATTGTATCTAGGGATCAGTATAAGTTGCTGCCTCTTGAATGATACCTCTCTGTCACAACTGGTTGCCGTCCATGGCCCATAGTATGGGGTTCCCTACCTTTGCCCGTACACAAGAGAAAAGAAAAAGAAAAATTGGAGAATGTTGGGATATTTTGGCTTAGGGATCATTCTGCTCAGATCTGCTTCATCTGTTTCTGTGACTGCACTCCTGCCTGTCTGCAATTTACATGGGTACCCTGTTTGAATGGCACAGAAGAAAACACATGTGAGCTATGGAGAGAGTATATGTCATCAGGCCTGCTACAGTCTGGCTAACCATATTTTGTACAGGAGTGTGCAGGATGTGGGCCTACTGAGAAAAAATACAGGTCAAGCTGAAAACTAATTAGCACAGATACTCTCAGCTCTGAAGAAATGCAATTAGTACCAGAAGACCATAAGCGGGCCCCAAGGAATGCAGGAGAGATACGCTTCACAGCACAGATAAGCAAAGACTTTGGAGACCTTGAAGCACCAGCCTTAGGCCCTGAAAATCATGAGGGAGGGGGTCCCATCTGGAGAGCTTTAGCAAACCTCTGCAAGCAGCACTCTAATTTTTGCAAGTAGCACTGACAGATTTTTGCAGAAGGCTCAAAAATTGTGCAGACGGCTTTACAACTTTTTGTAGGAAGTATAGCAGATTTGTGCACACGGAACAAGACTCAGTGCAGGAGTTGCTACAGAGAAGGATATATAAGAAGGCAAGCCACAGAGCTCAGGGGAGCAGCCTTCTCTCTCCCGGATGGGAGGGAGAATGTTGCTCGCCTTCAGATCTCTAAGACAGACCTTTTTTTTCCTGTGCTTATGGAGTTTGCTTGTACTAAATAAAAATGATTTTTGCTGACAAGTAACTGTGATCTGAGTTTCTTTTGTTTTGTTTCTTCTGGTGCACGGGTCCCATATGCCCAGACAATCTTGATAATTATTAGGGATGCTTTTGTAGGTAAGAACCCGCCTACAGTGAAGTGAAGAATTTTGTGTTTTATGAACCTAGGCAATTAAATGACTTTATAGAGCTAGAGAGGAGACAAAGATCCGGTTTCGTAACCCTCAGGTACCACTGTAGGCCTGCTGGGAAAGTGGGTGCACACTCAGGGGTTGTTTTGTATTGAGTGCTTTGGAATTATGTTTCTTGGATCCTTTTTTCATCTTATTGTGGGCTAATATAATTTACATCAACAGTTTATTGTGTATTTTTTCATTTGAATTTTTCTTTGTTTCCTTTCACTTCCTGATTTGGAGTGTAATAATTGAAATTGTCAATAAATATAAAATAAACAAAAAAATTAAAAGGTCCTCTTAATAAACTTTGGTTTGTGAAGATACAACTGGTGTAGCTGTGGTTTCTCTCCAGTCTTAGGTTGGACCCTTATGAACAATTCAAATCAGTTTGAACAGAAGAACTACATTCCCATTGAAGCAAATTTAGATGCACCTGTGATCAATTGTCAGTACTCATATGACTTGAATCAACCAATGAATGATGGCTAAAATGTTTAAAATAGCCACGTTCACTCCATGTTTCATTTTCACAATGGTGAAGATAACAGAGCTGCCTAAAACTGTCAGAAAAGCCATTATCACCAAACATCAAACTTCAAAGGGGTACAAGGCCATCTCCAAAGACCTTGGGATCCCTGTGTCTATAGTTCGCAATGTTATTAAGAAGTTTTCTGCTCATAGAACTGTCAAGAACCTCCCAGGACAGGGTGGCAAGAAGAAAATTAATCTAAGTAGTCTTTGAAGGTTAGTGCAAACTGTTGGAAAAACACCACATACAACATCCGAAAAGCTTAAGGCTGACCTGGAGCAATCTGGAGTGGTCAATTCAACCCCCACCATATGCCACGCACTAAACAGAGGAGGACTTCATGTGCAAAGGCCAAGGAGGACTGCACTGCTCAAAGATAGACATACTGTAAAAAGGCATGCCTGATCTTTGCCCAAACCAACCTTGAGAAACCACAATCCTTCTGGGAAAATGTTCTGTGGACAGATGAAACCAAATTTGAGCTCTTTGACAATGCAGACCAGTGATACATGTACAGGTAAAGATATGGAGCTTATAAGGAAAAAAAACACCCTTCCTGCAGTTAAATGTGGTGGAGGCTCCATAATGTTGTGGGGCTGTTTTGCTGCCTCAAGAATTGGAGGCCTGGAACTTATTAAAGGAATCATGAAGTCAGTGGACTATCAAGGTATTTTGGAGTGAAATGTGCTACCTAGTGTCAGAAAGCTAGGTCTGGGTCGAAGGTCATGGATCCTCCAGAAGGACTATGACCTAAAACATACATCCAAAAATACAAAAGAATGGTTAAAAAGGAACAAATGGACTGTTTTAGACTGGCCAGCAATGAGTCTTGATCTCAGTCCAGTTGAGAAGCTTTGGAAAGATCTGACATCTGCCACTGGTAAAAGGAATCCTGGAAACATTCATGAGCTGGAACAAATCACAGTTGAAGAGTAGGAGAAACTACCAGCAGACAGATGTATGAAACTTATAAATGGCTGCACAAAACATTCGGAGGTTATCATCACTGCCAAGTGTTGTGTAACCAAATATTAGTGAAGGGTGCCATTAATCCTTTCCAGATCATATTTTGTTTTTTTTTCTTAGAAATTACTACATGTAAGTTGCACAGATATTTTTTTTATTATACACCTTTGAACATACTATAAAATATTATGATGACATACAGTTGGAATATTTCCAATTATTTCTCAAGATATTGTACAGAACACAGCTAAAACTCAAGGTGACCACAACTGTAATGATCATTGCTCTCATTCTGGGAGGCAGCACAGAAGAAAGCCCTGCTCCTAAACTGATGACTGCATTTAGGATGATCCAGGTTATGCAAGGATCTGTTATATCATTCACTAAGAAACACTCCAGCCTTATCTAAACTGACAATTACACTAAAAGCCGATTCCCTCAGCATAAAGCGTGATACCACTAATTACTGCACATGCATGTGAGAGTACAATAGTATTGAGTTATACAAAACTGAACTGGCATGCTTTTTTTATTCAACTACTACGGTATTAGTAGTCCCCTTAGTAATACACCAAAGTTTCAGAACACACAGAACCAAATTTTGATCTGAGTAATACAAGAAGCCTTCAAACAATTTCAGAAGCCATAACTGTTACTTTCTCATGACACGTGGCTAAGAGGAAGGATGGCTGGGAATGAGTGGCTACTGAGAAAAGCAAGTGCCACTAAACCATGACAAGAGAAGTGAGCAGGAGATATAGCTAGCCAAGAAGAGCAGCAGCAATGATAGTGTTAGTGAGTGGTAGAACCGAGCAACAGAGTAAATCCTATTGCCTTAAGCAGAGCAAGGGAGACCAGGTGAAATGAGAAAGCAGCAAAACAGACATCAGTTTTGGATGGTAGTTCATCCATATATAAAATAAGTTCAAGTACACTTGGACTGACTCGTACACAAGTATAGGTACCTAACATGTTGCAATGTCCCAGATCTTTTCGAACCAACTCACTATTGTTGGTCTCTTCAAATTCTTACATCAAATCAGGGGTCCCTATATTTTTCAAGTGAAGGGCTGCATATGACATTTCAAATACCAAAAGGACAGGTAGGGGTCTCCATCAGAGTCTGCCAAGTGGGGTGTCATGGGGGGGTCCCTAATGGAGTTTGCAAAGTGGGGTGGAGCTAGAGAATCCCTATTAGCATTTGCAGAGTTTGCTGTCATATTATACCAGCATTGCCCTCTTTAATTGCTGAAGCCTTGCTGCCTCAAAAACAAATGTAAGACTTCTTCCATGGGCCAGATTTAGCCATGAGTAGGAAAAGTATGGCAGGCTGGACAAATGAGGTCCACAGGCCACATCCATAGTATGGAGGCCCTGTTCTACATGCAATTTCACATTGAATCCAATATAAAATATTACTTCTCACTTACAAAGTTCTAAAAAATTATCTCACCAATTTACTTATCCCCTTTGTCGCATCTACAACCCCCTATTCTACCTCTATTAACTTGCTGTTCATGTCTAACCCTTCTCAAATGCACTATGAGTCCAATCGATGGAATGCTCTCCCTCACTACTTGAAACTGGAAACATGGAGACATTTAAAAGAACTTTAAAAGCCAATCTTTTGGAACTAGTCTTTGGTGGATCTGCTGAGTGAGGATGACTACCAATGCGCATCCCTCTGTGCTCTCTCAGCTTGTCTTCTCTTTCCTATGCAACACTGTATTTCCATTTTTTATGGAAATTCACTTTTTTTAGTCTAGATAAATAAAAAGAGCAACAAAAAGGAAAATAAGGGGATGCCTTTTTATTGGACTAACTTGTTATTTATTTATTTAGCTGTATTTATATCCCACTTTTCACCTGGTCAAAGCAGTTTAACAAAAAAAGGGGGGAGGGGAACAGTAATCAATTGGACAGAGAAGGGGGGCCGTCACCATGAGGGCCAACATTGATGATTTGAACAGAAAATAACGACTTAGTTGACATAAGTCTCTTAGTGGGTAGTACTGGGGATGGGTCAGAAGGTCTGGGTGAGTTATCAGTGAGAGATGTCTGTTTCTGGTCCAAGATATTCATGAAACAGGATGGTTTTTAGTTGTTTCCGGAATGTGGAGAGGTCTCTGTTGTTTCGGATTTGGCTCGGCAGAGAGTTCCAGAGGGAGGGTGTGTACAGTTCGAAAGCTCTGTTGCAGGTCCGTTGATTGCACTTAGTTCGTTCGTGGGGGATAGTGAGGGTGTTGCTGGTGGTCTGTCGGGTTGAGGGTGGGCTGGGGTAGTAGAGACTGGATTTGAGAAGTCTGCGTTTGATGGAGGGCTTTGTGGATAAGCAGGGCAGATTTGTATTTGATCCTTGCTTCGAGTGGTAGTATGTGCAGTTCTCTCAGGACTGGAGTGATGCGATCATGTTTTTTTAGCTTTCTGGATGATTCTTGCTGTGGTGTTTAAGGCAGTTCATAGGGGGTTGGTGTGGGTGGCGGGTAGTCCGTGATAAATTGTATTACAGTAGTCCAGCTGGGGGAGCATCAGTCTGCATGACTGTTCTGAAGTCTTGTGACAACAACAAAAAAGATGTCTCTGCATATTAGACATAGTAATTTCTGAGAAAATAAATATTACCTGGACCAGATTAATGGCACCCTTCACTAATATTTGGTTACACAACCCTTGGCAGTGATGACAGCCTCCAAACGTTTCTTGTAGCCATGTGTAAGTTTCGTACATCTGACTGCTGGTAGTTTCTCCCATTCCTCAACTGCAGATTGCTCCAGCTCATGAATGTTTCAAGGATTCCTTTTACCAATGGCAGATTACAGCTCTTTCCAAAGGTTCCCGATTCCACTGAGATCAGGACTCATTGCTGGCCAATTTAAAACAGTCCATTTGTTCCTTTTCAGATTACTTGTGAACATTTCTTCCTTGGTGAGCCAAAGCACAATACCACACCCTGGTGAGGCCCTGTCATATTTCTTTTCTACCCAACACTTCCCCCTTCCCCTTACCCCATGTAGAAGACGACCGTCTCCAGTCACCTCCCACAGTGCTCTCACTCTCCTCTCTCCTTCTCCCTTACTCCTCTCTTCCCTCTCTTGCTACTTCTCATTCCTATCAGTCTCTTATCCTTCTCTCCCCTTCCCCCAGCCTTCAGTCCACTCATGCTCCTCCTGACCCTCACTGAAGGTCAAAGATCAAAATTATTCAAAGTTGTTAAAATGCAAGACAGTTGTGAAAAATTGCAAGAGGACCTTGAAAAATTGGAAGACTGGATGTCCAAATGTGGACAAGTGCAAAATTATGCACCTAGGAAAGAACAACCCAAACTATGGTTACACAATGCAATGTACCACCTTAGAAACCACCACCCAGGAAAAAGATGTAGGTATCATCATGGGTAATAAGTTGAAACCCTCCACCCAGTGTGCCAAGAAAGCAAATAGAATGCTAGGAATCATAAGGAAAGGAATGGAGAATAAAACAAAGGATATTATGATGCCTCTATATCGTTCCATGGTGTGAACGTACCTTGAATATTGTGTGCAATTCTGGTCGCCATATCTTAAAAAAGATATAGCTGAATTAGAAAAGGTACAAAGAAGAGTGACAAAAATGGTAAAGGGAATGGAAGGATATCCCTTTGTGGAGAGGCTTAAAAGGTTGGGGCTCTTCAACTTGGAAAAGAGACAGCTGAGCTAGATAGAAGTCTATAAATGAATGAATGGAGTGGAATGGTAAATGTAGATTGGTTGTTTACGCCATCAAGTAGAAAGACTAGAGGACACACAAGGAAGTTACAATGCAACTCATTTAAGAATAATAAGAGAAAATATTTTTTACTCAACGTGTAATCAAACTCTAGAATTCATTACCGGAGGATGTAATTAAAGCTGTTAGTGTAGCTGGGTTTAAAAAAGGTTTGGACAAGTTCCTGGAGGAAAGGTCCATAAACCATTATTAAAGAGGACCCAGGAAATTCACTGCTTGCCCCGAGATAAGCATTGTGGAACCTGTGTGCCTCTTTGGGGATCTACCAGGTACCTGTGACCTGGAATGGCCACTGTTGGAAACAGGATACTGGGCTTGATGGACCTTCGTCTGAGCCAGTAAGGCATTCTGATGTTCTTAAAGATGCCACCATATCTTTCTCACGAAAAATCCTGTTCTATCTTATTTTTAAAGAATCAGAAAAAATTCAAATAAACAAAACCAACTTAATATGTATTCAGTGCCGACCCTCACAACATACACACTGTCATTCAACCCCTAACCTGACTGCGATTGTGGCTAACGGGCCCTTCAAAGGATTTCACTGAATATCAGTATAAAGCCAGTGCCATTCTTACCACTAGACAGACGACGTTTTCACCTAGAGTGGCAGAATTTGAAGGGTAGCAGCACAGTGCTTGAAGGCAGGACAGCAATATGGCAGCGGCCATTCAGCATCCACAATAGAAAGTTTGCACCGGAGTGGGTGGACGCAGCATGGCTTGAGCAACCTTGGGGCTCAAAGGCCCCATGTTGTGCTGTCTTTGATTTTTTTGCAGGTAGGGCAGCAACAGTGGTGGCAGCAGCAGGGGGAAGGGAAGGGAAGGGAAGGGAAGAGGTAGGTGATGCTGGACACAGGGGGCAGAAGGACAGGGAACAGGAGATGCCAGGCTATGGGGGAGGGGCATATGGCTGAAGATTTGCCTCGGCTATCTACTGTCCCTGATAATACTTTAGCTCTTCAGTGTTTTAAGCTCCTTAAAATAAGATGTGATCTTTTTGTTTCAGAGGTGTTTTTTGTTAAGAGTTAGTCATTTATATTTTCTTGTGATTGGTATCAGTAAAAAACTTTCACCTAATCTATAGGTGGGAGAAGGATTATTTGTTCTCCTTGGCCTCTAGCATAATATGGCTATGATAGCCAGCATGGGGACCTGTTCTGTGTACACATTCATAGTCAACAAATTAATACCATTTGCCCGATGTGACAAAAGAAATGAAGACTTTTCCAAGCAAAATATTTGGACAATATTCTAGTCTATTCTAATATTTATATCCTGCCTCCCTCAGCATAAAATATACCAGGAAAAAATTAATAAATTATATCACAGAAGCCTAAATCCTAATTTCATCTCCTACACTTACTGAGGAATAAGAGAGATTACAGTACACATTATACCACTATAATATGTAAAACTAAAAATTCACACGTGAAGGCACATTTTACAAATGACGTCCAAGTGCAACCGGGACATACAAGTCAGAATATCTAAAAAGAAGCTTGAATGTCCAAGTTCAGGCACAATTTCACAAACGTGGATATGCCTGATATGGACGTCTATGGGGCCTCCCTGGAATAATATTTAAGACTGGAGATGTCTAATAGCCTAATGGGTAGAGTAGTGGAAACTAGGGTTCAAATCCCACTGCTGCTCCTTGTGATCTTGGGCAAGTAACCTAACCCTCCATCTTTTTACACCCTCTGGATGTTTTACAGCCAAAACGGACAGGGTCGCAGACGTCCCTGAGTTTCTGAAATTGACCATTTAAGTCCATTGTATCACTCCAGACACATCTCAATCACTGCCTATCTGGACATTCCCACACTGGAAACATCATTAAAAGCCATTTGTGAAAAGGCTCCAGGGATGTCTCCATGGTTCAGACTTTCGCATGCACATTTTCGGACATCCAAATCATGACTAAGGCTTTTAAAATGACTTCCATAGTGTCTATAATGTTTCCTATGGGATAAGAGAAAAGGTCATCTACAGCTGGTTGAGTGATAGAACAGGAAGTGACATACAATGATTCTAATACCCCAGCTAGAGTGACATGATGCTTTATAGCATAAGGGATATGACTTATACTATCTAATAACATACAGTACTAAAGGGCACTTTCATTGCTGTTCTCTAATCCCTTGATGAATCCATCTCCCTCCATATTATGCTTTGAAACAGACGACCGGCTGTCCACCGAGCAAGATAACTAAACATAGGGGTATGTTTACTAAGCAGCAGTAGCGGCTTCCATGCGATATTGGGGCTGTGACTCTGATATCGCACAGAAGCCACTACCGCTGCTTCATACACACACCCCATAGAGTAAGGGACTGAGTGAGAGTGACAGGGAGTGCAGGGGGCAATAATCGACTATCTAAACAATTGAATTCAATTATTGTGAAAGCATAGAAGAGGCAAATAAGAATATTTACTAGTCAAAGCTGGAACAAGGGCTGGATGGAGGCCATATAGAATGAAAATGAATATGTAGGGTCAAACGTACTCATAGCTTTTTCCCGTTTTGCATCTGTGAAAAAAATACTTTGTACATAGACCCTATCAGGAAGTATTTTAGGCCTGTCCTGGTCCCAGTTGTAGAATTCATTAGCTGCTTAATTTTCCTTTCGGTCATGCAAAGCCATTCTGCTGATGTTGGCCTCTACTAGAAAAATGCAGGGAAAACACACTGAGCACACCTAGACCGAGATGCAGCATTTTTCAAAAGCAACAAATAAAAAAAAAAACCGCCCACACTTCAACCTCCGCACTGCCTCATTTCTAAACTCCCTTATTCATCCTAGTTCCTCTGGATTCAATAAGGAAAACTTGAGCATCATGTAAAACAAATCAAGTACAGCAATACTCAAGTCTTGCACCACATAACTCACCTCAATTTTAGGAGCAGAACTGCATGATAAATAAACCAATAAACAAACAAAATACATACAGAAAAGGGTAGACTAGGAACACCACACAGTCGGGGACAAACTGGACTAAAGGATATCTGGACATTCAGGAAAGCTAATACGCAGCAGTGGAGATTCCAGTCCAAGTGCTACAGTCACCAAACTACCACATTTCAGCACTTAACTGTACTCTTTATAAAAGGTTCCTCCAAACATCCCATATTTTTGTCTGCTGCACTATGAAAAGGGCAGAAGAAACTGATGCTGCAAACCAAGACTCACTTTTCAGGGAGAATAAGCAGGCCACAGAAATCACAGTCTATCAAAAATGGCTAATTGCCGAAAATAACCAGAATCAGAGCCAATCTTCAGGCTCTTGGGACCAGGGCAATGTTCGGGCAATTGGCTCACTAAAGGAAAGTCAACAAATCCAACTTTCTTCCCAGGAAGAAGTCATTTCATATGCCCGACAGCCCTACACAGAACATTCTCAGATCACTAGTAAAGCTACCAAAATATAAGATATGGAGTCATATTCATACCACTTTTTATAACATTGGTGCAAGATCCAGGGAAATGAAGGAGCTCAAACTCAGGTAGAGAGATATGAGCAGACAGGTGGTTCATAAGATGTATGAAAGAGACTCTAGACGCAGGGCTGGCCCATCCTCTAGGTGAGCTAGGCAGCTGCCTAGAGTGGCAGACCCAGGTGCGTGGCTTTATTTATTTATTTATTTTATTTATTTAACCGGTTTTATATACCACCTTATCCTTCAATCAAAGTGGTTTACAGCAAACTAGGTTGGATATATTTATAAAGGACGGGGGGAAGGGGATGGAGGAAAAATAAATATCTAAAAGTATTTACAATTAAATGAGCCAGTTGCAGACTGTGTGGTCATGCCTAAAGCCAGGCTATGTGCCCTGGGAGAGTTCGTAGCATTCTGCGAATAGAGTGATCTTAAACGTCCTTTGGTAGTCTTTAATGTCTCTTGTGGCTCTCATAATATTTTGTAGGGAATTCTATAGCTCCGGTGCATAGAAGGATGGTGCTCTTCTGGATATGGTATGATTGGTTCTCTGGAATTCTATAGGGGTGACGATCCTATTGCTCATATTGCTTCTCCTAAGTCTCATGCTGGAGTCCCATTTTGTTGACCGCGACAGGCTATGTGCCGAGGCACATATGACCTGCCGCTTCTGATCCCCCTCCGATGCAACTTACTGTCAATAGCGCTGCTGCAGAATAGACTCCATCAGTCTCGCCACAGGCCCATGCACCTTTTCAAAAGTGATGGTGCTAGTGGTGGCATTCCTGCACAGACAAGGCTTATGGGTTCACCCTTATCTGGACTGACTGATCAGATCAGACTCCCTGCAGAAATTGAAGGAGCATACAGCACAGGTTCACTGGTTGGAATGACTGGGTCTAGTGATCAATTATTCCAAGAGCAGCCTCATCCCCTCACAGGAGCTGGAATACCTCGGAGCCCATTTTGACATGTTCAAGGGCTGGGTTTTCCTCACATCAGAAAAAAAGCACAAACTCCAGTCCCAACTCAGTTTTGTATGAGTCCTGCTCCTCAGGGTTATTTGCAGCTTCTGGGGTTCATGACATCAAAGTTAGAGCTGTTTCCTTTGTCCAGAACTAATATGCATCCTCTGCAGAAGCATTTATTGTCCCTCTGGCCTCCTTGTTCCCAGAAGTTTAACTGGATGCTTCTCCTTGCCAGGGAGGTCAAGGAGCAATGGGAGTGGTGGCTTCCGATGAACCATCTGATGTGCGGCATGTTGCTGGAAGCCCTAGATTTGGTGATGATCACCATGGACACAACATTGTCAAGGGCAGATGGTTCAGAGTTTGTGATCCCTTCAGGAAGCTGAGTGGCCCATCATTCAATTGGAGGCCAGGGTAATCCACCTGGCTCTAGTGAAATTGCAACCCTTAGTAGCAGGCTGTGTGTTCTCAGACAATGCCATGGTAGTAGCTTACATCAACAAGCATGGCAGGACTTGGAATGCTGAGGTAGTGCTTGAGGTCACTAGTCTGTGCCAGTGGACAGAGGAAAACCTACTTGCACTGTCAGCAGCCCATACAGTGGGAGTTGAGAATGTGCAGGCCAACTTCCTGAGCCAGCACACAATGATTTACTGGAAGTAGGAGTTGAATGCTCACACCTTTAGACTGATAATGTGAAAGAAGGGCTTCCTTATGTTTGATCTAATATCCACAGGGGAGAATGCCAAGGCAAAGAACTTTTTCAGTTACACAAAGGACCTGTGAGCAGCAGGTTTGGATGCCCTTCTACAATTATGGCCCTGGGAGAGGATGCTGAATGTCTTCCCCCTGTGGCCCTTGGCAAGCTATCACCTTAATAGGATTCAGTCCCATCTGGGCTTGTTGATTCTGGTGACCCCAAACTGACCATGCAGGCTGTGGTACACAAATCTAGTGTTCCTGCTAGTGGAATCTCTACTCTTGCTACCTCAGGAATGGGGCCCACTCCCTTCTCACTTGTGGCTTGGCCATTGGGAGGCATAAGCTGCCAGGTGAGGCTACTCTAGAGCTGTGGTAGATACCATGCTCAGGGCCCATAGGGCTTTGACCAACGTAGCCTATATTAGGGTCTGCAGAGTTTGAGAAGTGGTGCTCCTCTTGAGCCCTGGTGGCAAGAAGAGCAGACATGGAAGCAGTGTTGGTCTTTTTCAGGCAGGGCTGGATCAGGGGCTCACCATGAACTCGCTCAAGGTTCAGATGGTGACCCCTCCTGTATTTCTGGGAACACATCCAGGGCATGTTTTTGTTAGTCCATCCATCTCTCTTGGTTCTAGCTGACCTAACATTCACATTGATGCTCCCACTCAACCCTCTGACAAGTCATTTCTCATCTTTATTGATGATCATGATATTCATCAACACATTCCTTTTCCCACACATAAAGCTGGACACACCTTAGATCTTCTTCTTTCTCATTCCATTGCCCAGCTATGCCCAACAAACCTCACATCATTTCCTCTGCCCTGGACCGATCATATCCTCATTTTCTTTACTCTCAAAGCCCTACACCCAGATCAGTCAATCTCACTTCATACCTCCCCCTACAGCGTCTTCACTTATCATAATCTTTCCCATGTTACCTTAAAATCTTTTCCTCTAGCAGATACCCTTTTCCCTATGGATTTCGCTTCTTCGCCAGTCAATGTCCAAGCTACATTGTGGAATGCCTCTCTAACACAGGTGCTCAATATGGTGGGCCCTCTTAGAATTCGCAAGCAGTCTGCACATAGCTCGCAGCCCTGGTTCCATTCATGGAGGCTTGCGCCTTCTGAGATGCCAGACTTGTGCCACTGAGAGAGCCTGGCGAAAATCAAGATCCCTCTCTGCCTTGCAATGTTTCAAAAACTCCCACTCAGCCATCATACTTCTCAGCCATCATAAACAAGTCTTTCTCTTCTGCGAAAGCTAATTTTTCAGCAGTGTCCCAATTATCCACACAATTTCAGGTCCAATGTGAACCACCATGGATAGGCCCGTCCACTTGTTAATTTTTTCTGTGAAAAAAATCCAAGTGTTAAAATGTAAGCTTCCTTCTTTTGAAGCCTTTTCACCGCCTGAACCAAACACATCAGATTCACTCAGTCTCACTCACACTTGATCTAACTTTGAACCTGTTTCTATCACAGACATCTCCCGAATGGTCCAGTCTGCTTGCAAGACTATGCTTTTATTGTACCCCATTCCCTATGAATAGCTTGCTGAGCCTTCTACCCTTTGCATATGATATCCTGAATCACAGTCATTCCACAGGGCTTGTCCCTGATAGTTGGAAGAGAGCTATACTGAGACCCATCCCTAAGGATCACAAAGGCAACCTCTCAAATCCCCAAAATTATTGTCCAATTTCTAATTTGCCCTTCCTAGCTAAGCTCATAGAAAAAAATGTTTTCAACCAGCTATCAACACATATAGAACACTCACTTCCTGCATCCCCAACAGTTGGGCTTTTGGCCACTACATAGTACTGAGACCATCATAATGGCCAAGCTCAATGAGACTCATAGCGCCATAGATAGAGCAAGATGGTAGTTGCTGTCTCATTAGACTTATCAGCAGCCTTTGATCATAGATCATGAACTACTCCTTGCCCACTTATATGATACAGGTATTCAAGGAACAGTCTTGAGTTGGTTTGCTTCGTTCCTTCGAGAATGATCCTTTGATCAATATTGGGGATGACATATCCACCCCACGTAAGCTCCTTTATGGTGTCCCTCATGGTTCAACACTCTCACTGATTCTATTGAATATTTTTATTAGTCCACTAATCACTTTAACTCAGAGTCACAGCAACTCAAGTTATGTTTACGCTGATGAAGTTTTGCTACTGCACTCCACTGACGATATTTCCTCTGATCTTTTCCCTATCAGTACTTGTCTAGCTCATGTTTCCTCCTGATTTCAGAATAATTCTTTAAAACTCAACCCATCCAAATCACTGGCTATTTGGTTCACAGGATCGCAGCCATGCCCTAACATATCCTCTGGTTTGGATGGCACGCCCCTACAACTATATTCTACCCTTTGATACCTAAGGGTTTTGCTGGATCCTGAATTATCCTTTTCCCCTCAGTTGATAAGAGTTTCCAAGGTACCTTTTCTGGCTCTGCACTGTTTCCGTGTCATTCAACCCTTCCTTGATTAACCTACCCAAATTACTGTCCTATTGCACACTGTGGTGTCAAGATTGGCATATTACAATGTTTCTTATCTTGGTCTTCCCCAATATTAGCTCATACAGCTTCAGACAATTAAAAATATGGAAATTCACACTGTCAACCAAGCTCATAAATATGATCATGCCACTCCGCTCCTCATTCAATATCACTGGTTGCTGGTTAGTTCCTGTATCCAGTTTAATGTATTGACCCTCGACAATAAGGCACTTCACCAATCAGCCTCTGGTTACCTGTCCTCACTCATAGCCTTGCATACCCCAGCTAGAGCATTGCGGTCTTTACATGATCAGCGACTACACTTTCCATCTCCTGCTATTGTCAAAAATGACAGCACAAGGAAGTCTGCTTTTTTCGACACAGCCCCCGCTCTCTGAAATAGCCTGCCAACTCTCATCTGTTTGGAATACAATTTTAAGAGCTTCAAGAAGGCTCTTAAGAACTTCCTTTATGAAACCATTTTCAGCATTAATTCCACTGCCTCTTGAGGGCTTTAATGAGAGACAGTACAGCCAACACTTTATCTCCCCTTGCCTCCCTTTCCCTTAAGGCTATGATCTTCCCATTCTCCTTCTCTCCTAAAGCTATGACCCTCCCTCCCCTCTTTTGTTTACCATCTGTGCTAATTGCGTTCCTTTCATGAATTGTAAGTTCTTTTCACTTTTATGTTTTTAATATTGTAAACTGCATAGCTTGAATTCAATATTGCAGTATAGCAAATAAAGCATAAACATAACCATAACCATGTTTCTTGCTTCCTCAAAAGAGTAAAGCAGTTTCATCTTCCAGTTCGACCAATAGTGCCTCAATGGAGCTGATCTCTGGTGTTGAAGGCATTGAATGGGCCCCCCTTTTGAAACCATTCAGGGGCATTGTTTAAAGATCAGAACCTTTCTAATGACTACTGCATCCGTCACACGTGTCAGAGCTGCAAGCCCTGTCCTGTCAGGTGCCCTTTTTAATCACCTCTGTGGCTTCAGTTTCCTTGCAAAAGGTGCCATCCTTTTTCCCTAGGGTGCTGTCCCATTTTTACCTCAACCAAGAGGCAATTTTGCCCTCATTCTCAGAGGACAATTGCAGAGCAGACCTCTCCACATTGGTTGGATGTGAGAAGAGCTCTTCTCTGATATTTGGAGTTTAGTAAGACCTTTTGTCAGTTGTTCCATCTATTCATCCTATTCAGCAGTCCAAGGAAGGGACAATCAATGGTTAAGTCCTCAATTTCTCAATTGCTTAAGGAGGCCATAGCTTCAGTATACATCTAGACTGGAAAGCCAGTTCCAGTGAGAGTGCAAACTCACTCCACCAAAGCAAAAGCCACCTCTTGGGCGGAGTCCACCTAACTGGGTCTGGAAAACATGTGTAAGGCAGCTACCTGGTCTTCTCTGAGTACTTTGTGAAGCACTACAGGTTGTATGTGGCGGGTTGGAGCTGATGACGCTTTTGACAGGGATGTTCTGTTCGGAATGTCATCTTCCTCCCACCCTGTCTTGACTACTTGGCTAAATACCATTAATCTGGACTGGTATAGCAGTATGATAAGGAAGGAGAAATTTTAATCAGACCTGAAAATTTCCTTTCCTTGAATGGTGTAGATCAATCCAGGACCCACCCTGGAAGACTATCTATATCGGTTGGGAAACTCTGCTGTTGTTTCTTAGAAATCGCCTGACATGCATCAGACTTGACTCAGATTTCTTCATGGTAAGAGAGCCATCGGGCACTTTGCATCTGATGATCACATGGTCTACTATGCTAGAAATGAAAGATAAAGAAGAAATGGCGCAGCATTTATAATTAAGAAGAAACTTGCAAGAACTGGAATGAAATACAGTGCAGTCAGTGAATGTTTAATTTCTATTCCTTTATGAGGAATGCCCATCAACACAACCATAACTCAAGTATATGCTCCAACAACAGCTGCAGAAGAGAATGAAGTTGATGAGCTCTATGAACAAGTTCAAGTTGAAATTGACAGAACATTCAAACTTCATATCCTGATAGTTATGGATGACTGGAATGCAAAAGTTGGCAAAAAAGAAGAAGGCAAAGTGGTTGGAAAATATGGACTTGGCAACAGAAATGAAGCTGGAGAAAGACTGATAGAATTCTGCAAGACCTAATGATCTAGTCATCTCAAAAACCTTCTTCCAGCAACAAAAGCGGCTATTGTACACATGGACTTCACCCAATGGATTGTACAAAAATCAAATTGTCTACATCTGTGGAAGTCAACGATGGAAAAGCTCTATAACATCAACAAAGGCAAAACCTGGAGCTGACTGTGGTACAGATCACCAACTACTAGTATGCAAACTCAAGCTGAAGTTGAAAAAGAGCAAGCCACTCATGAATGTATCAGAATATGACCTTGAGAATACACCACTGGAATTTAATGACTGCCTGAAAAAATGATTTGCTGCTTTAGAGATGAATTACAGCACTCCAGAAGAATTATGGGATGACATCAAGAAGGTTGTGTTGGAAGAAAGTGAGAAATCTCTACAAAAGGTAAAAAAGCAATGGATTTATTTATTTAACAGGTTTTATATACTGCTTTATCATTTCAATCAAAGCGGTTTACATTGAAACTTAAACTTGGTAATGTACATTAAACAGGGACAATGATAACTTGGATTTTTCAGAGGCAATGGAGGGTTAAGTGACTTGCCCAAGGCCACAAGGAGTGCTAGTGGGAATTGAACTCTGGTCACTGGGATCCCAAGCCAGTGTTCATAACCATTAGGCTACTCCTCCACTCCAAAATGGATGACAGAAGAAACTCTGAAAATTGCCCAGAAACGCAGAAAAGTGAAAACAAAAGGAGAAAGAGAGACAATTGTAGAACTCAACAGAGATTTCCAATATGCAGCAAGACAAGACAAGGAGAAGTACTACAATGACGCATGCAAGGAAATAGAAGCAGAAATTATTAGAGGAAGGACAAGATCGGCACCTTAAAGCTACGAGAGTTAAAGAAAAAATTCCAGCCTCAAATTGGAATGTTACAAGATGCTCAAGTATCCATGTTGAATGATGCTAAGAAGATCAAGAAAAGGTGGAAAGAATATACAGAGTCATTATACCATAATGATCAAGTGGAACAACAGCCATTACAACCTGTACCTTATGATCAGGAACCATTGGTGATGAAAGAAGAAGTCGAAGGAGTATTGAAAGCCTTTTCAAAGAACAAAGCACCAGGCATTGATGGTATTCCCATTGAAGTTTTACAGCAATCTGATACAGCTGTTACCATACTTACAAGGCTCTGCCAAGAAATTTGGAAGACAACATCATGGCCAATTGACTGGAAAAGATCTGAGTTTATACCAATACTAAAGAAAGGTGATTCAACTGACTGTGGAAATTATCGCACAATTGCTCTGATCTCTCATGTCAGCAAGATTCTACTCAAGATTATTCAGCAGAAACTACAACCATAGCTGGAACAAGAACTGCCTGAAGTACAAGCAAGGTTCAAGAAAGGGTGAGGAATGAGAGACATCATTGCAGATGTGAGATGGATTCTTGAAAAGACTAAAGAATACCAAAAAGATATCTATATGTGTTTTAATGACTACAGCAAGGCCTTTGACTGTGTAAACCATAAGAAATCCTGGGCCACATTAAGAAGCATGAGTATACCAGAACATCTGATAGTTCTCTTGCACAATCTTTACATTGATCAAGCAGCAACAGTTCAAACAGGACAAGGAGAATGAGAATGGTTTAAAATCAGCAAAGGTGTACAAGGCTGCATACTTTCCCCCTACCTGTTTAATTTATATGCAGAACAAATCAGAGAAGCAGGTCTGTATGAAGACAACTGAGGTGTGAAGATTGGTGGAAGACTCATCAGCAACCTTCCCTATGCTGATGATACCACATTACTAGCTGAAAGTGAAGATGATTTGAAACATTTGATTCTCAAAATCAAGGAACATAGTCATAAAATGGGCCTGCATCTTAATGTAAAGAAGACAAAGATCATGACAACTGGCAAGATCAATAAGTTCATCATTGATGGAAAAGAAAGTGAAATAATGGACAACATTAACCTCCTTGGAGTCTATCAATAAAGAAATAACAAGCAGTCAAGAAATCAGATGCATTGCTCTTGGCAGAATGGCTATGAAAGACCTGGATAAGATTCTCATGAGCAGAGATGTCTCTCTCCATATAAAGATTCAACTCGACGACAACCAACACGGATTTCGTCCCAACCATGGAGTCGAAACTCTCCTGATCTACCTCTTCGACAGCATCATAAGAATAATTGACGACATCAGGAATGGAATTATAATGATCTTCATCGACATCTCCTCAGCGTTCGACACAGTTGATCACAATATACTCCTGGAGAGACTGAAGAACACTGGTATACACGGTACCACTCTAAAATGGTTCCACTCGTACCTAACAGAAAGACAGCTACAGGTCAAGGTGGGACAGGACACCTCCCGGCCCATAAACGTCCAACAAGGAGTACCACAAGGATCCGCACTCTCAGCACTCCTTTTTAACATCTACATCCAACCAATATGCAACATTATGAAAGAGAACAACATCCAATACACAATATACGCAGACGATATAATGGTATACTCCCCGATATCAATCGAAAACCCGGACTTCTCTAAGATAGCAGACTGCCTTACCCAAATGGCGAAGTGGTGCCAAAACAACAATCTAGCTATAAACTACAACAAGACTGAAGCTTTAATCATCACTCGAAACCAAAGCTTCACACACCCACCAAACATAAAGATACAAAGCACCACGATACCGATAAGATCGGAGGTGAGATACCTTGGGGTTACTCTGGACAGTAAACTCAACCTCAAACCACACATAGACAAAACAATCCAAAAAGCATATTACAGGATGCGAATCATCAGGAGACTGAAACCACTCCTCGCTCCAGAACACTTCCGTACAGTCTGTCAAGCACTGATAACCCCAATACTGGACTTCTGCAATCCGATATACCTCGGACTACCAAAACAAGCTCTCAAACCACTACAGCTGGCACAAAACACTGCAGCTCGAATCATATCCGGAGCCGCAAGGCAGGAGCACATCACACCTACACTAAAGGACTTACACTGGCTCCCAATCATTGCTCGCATCAGATACAAGACTATCATAAACCTATTTAAGATAAAAGAACACACATCAGCCAACAGCCTCCACCTGCTCATACAACCGGAGACCAGCGCACGTCCCAGAAGAAGTCAAACACGCAACCGAGTCAGCACCCCAAATGAGTACAAGCACACACGCAAGGACACAACAGACAGAGCTCTCTCCATGGCTGCTCCAACAATATGGAACAATCTACCGGACGATCTAAGGGCAACTCCAGACCTCAAAGACTTCAGAAAACAACTGAAAACCATCCTGTTCATAGAGCACTATGGTCACATCACATAACCTAAGAGAATGGATAACAGCACTCCAATCCTCCCAAACAACTGAATATATATAAAATATGATTCTAGCACCACTGTAAATAGCCCACCCTGTATATAGCTCAAACAAATCAAGCACCCAACACATCCCTCACACAACTAAGTTTTATCCTCACTGCATGTACAACACACACACTTTACCTGATTGCTTGCTGTGATACCACCTTGATTATTAAGATAAGGCGGTTTAGAAATACTGTTAAATAAATAAATAAAAAATAAATAAATAAACTCGTTCAAGCCATGGCATTTTCAATAATGTTATATGGTTGTGAAAGTTGGACAGTGAAAAAGGTAGACAGGAAGAAAATTGATACCTTTGATTTATGGTGCTGGCGATAAATACCGTGTATATCATGAACTGCCCAAAGAGCAAACCAGTCAGTATTAGAAGAGATCAAACCTAAGATTTCTTTAGAAGCTCAGATAGCAAGACTTTGACTTTTATATTTTGGACACATCATGCGAAAAGAGAGTTCATTAGAGAAAGACAGCATGCTTGGCAAGGTAGAAGGTCAACGTAAAAGAGGAATGCCAGCAATGAGATGGATCGATACCATAACAGCAGCTATGGGTGCCGCTCTATCAACAATGAGCCGCCTGACTGAAGATCGAACACAATTTAGGACAACTATCCAGAGGGTCGCCATGAGTCGGCACCGACTCGTCAGCAGTTAACAACAACAAGAGTGCCAAATACCTGTTCCAAATACTTTTTCCAATTGAGTGTCTCTCGTGAAGTCTACTCTAAAAATTGGTTGTTGTGAAGAGTTGCTAAGGGGGTCATTTTGGAAGCTCTATTCATGCTTTAGACATCAGAAAAGGAGCAAGGAGATGTCTCCAGAGCCATTTTCGAAGCCAGCTCTGGGGATGTCCTCAGCATGAGGACATCCAAATCTGAACTGAGCATGACCGGGGAGTTTCCAGGAACCTGGACATCCCCACTTGATCTCAGAAATGTCATTGATGCCTGGCATCGTTTTTAAGTTTAGACCTGCTCCAGGCATGAGCAGGCATCTAAAGAATGCTCATTTTGACTGAAAAACATCCAGAGGGTGCAGGGAAGAAAGAACTCCATCATCCCCAGTTTTCAGCACAATGTCAACTATAGCAGCAGTGGGATTTGAACCCTGACTGCCTTATTCCAAGTCCAATATGCTAGCCATTCAGCAATTGTAGATGTCCAGGTTCTGAAATATGTTTCTGGGAACGTCTATGTAGATGCCTCTACAGATGTCCATATCAAGCAGATCCATGTTTGTGAAATTGTGTCTGCATCTGGACATGCCTGCTTTTTTTTTTAGATGTTCAGGCTTAAACGTCCCAGATTGCACTTCGTCGCCCCTTCTAAAATTCCCCTCCACGTGTTTTTCAGCTGTTTTATTTGTGCTTACTGGGAAAAGTGAAAAACTGGTTTCTCAGAGCTGCTATACCAGTATACAGTTGTGTTCAACACTATTGGAGCCCTTGCAATTCAACTCCTTAATGTCCAATATCTCCTAAAAAAAGTGGCCAGTGAAATGGCTATAGATGCACACATATCTGACACATAAAAGAATCAAATAAAACAAGATCAATTAAAAAGAAAATAGTATAAAAACTGGGACACTGTCAGGACATGATTATTTGCACCCTTATAAACAATTCAAATCAGTTTGAAAAGAAGAACTACATTTCCATTACAGTAAAATTAGACATACCTGTGGATCAATTGTCAGTACTCACATGACATGAATCAACCAATGAATGATGGCTTTAGTGTTTAAAATAGCCAATTCATTCCCTGTTTCAGTTTCACAATGATGAAGACAAGAGAGTTGCCTGAGACAGTCAGAAAAGCCATTATCACCAAACATCATACTTTCAAAGGGGTACAATACTATCTCCAAAGACCTTGGGATTCCTGTGTCTACAGTTTGCAATGTTATTAAGACGTTTTCTTCTCATGGAACTGTCAAGAACCTCCCAGGATATGGTGGGAAGAGGAAAATTAATCCAAGATGTCTTCAAATGTTAGTGCAAACTGTTTGAAAAACACCATGTACAACATCCAAAGAGCTTAAGGCTGACCTGGAGCAATCTGGAATGATGATTTGAACCCATATTATATGCCGCACAATAAACAAAGAAGGACTTCATGGGCGAAGGCCAAAGAGGACCCCCACTGCTCAAAGATAAACGTAAAAAGCATTGCCTGATCTTTGCCCGAAACCACGGTCCTTCTACAAAAATGTTCTGTGGAAAAATGAAGCCAAACTTGAACTGTTAAGCAATACAGACTAGCAATACATTTACAGGTGAAGAAATGAAGCTTAAAAGGCAAAAAACACCCTTCCTACAGTTAAATATGGTGGAGGTTCCATAACGTTGTGGGGCTGTTTTGCTGCCTTAGAAATAGGAGACCTGTAACATATTAAAGGAATCATGGAGTCAGAGGACTACCAAGGTATTTTGGATCAAAATGTGCTACCTGGTGTCAGAAAGCTAGGTCTGGGTTGAAGGTCATGGGTCCTCCAGCAGGACGATGACCCAAAACATATATCCAAAAGTATAAAAGAATGGTTAAAAAGTAATAAATGGACTATTTTAAACTGGCGATCAATGAGTCCTGATCTCACTCCAATCAAGAACCTTTGGAAAGAGCTGAAATCTGCCATTGGTAAAAGGAGTCCTGGAAATATACATGAGCTGGTACAAATTTTAGTTGAAGAGTGGGAGAAACTACCAGCAGACAGATGTAAAAAACTTATAGATGGCTACAAGAAATGTTTTGAGGCTGTCATCACTGCCAAGGGTTGTGCAACCAAATATTAGTGAAGGTGCCATTAATCCTATCCAGGTCATATTTTGGTTTTTTTTCTCAGAAATTACTATGTCTAAGTTGCACAAACATCTTTTTTTGTTGTATACCTTTGAACATACTAATACAATATTATGATGACATAGTTGGAATATTTCCAATTATTTTTGAAGATATTGTACACAACATATCTAAAATGCAAGGGTGCCAATAATGTTGACCACAACTTTATATCCTAAGATGACATCACTGAAGGTTGCTCTAGTTTGCCTCCACCTGCTACAGTGGTGCATATCCCATTCATCTGGTCTGGCCTAGCAGTATTCAAGGGTAAGAAATTATCACATATGATTACAATTTCTCCTTTTTACCCCTCTAGTGAAATATATCTTCTGTCTACTGTGCTTATACACAGAAATAATGAAATATCAGAGGCCCTATATGTACATAACATTTTGGAACTGAGAGACTATTTTGAAAGATGTTGGTCACACCACATCGTGATACTTTATTTCAAAAGATAAAAACCACCCTACGTTGTGGCTATCACAGTAATCTCTCTGCAGAAGGATCCAGAAACAGTTCCATATGGAAATTATTTTCCTGAGACTTTTTTGATTCCATCCTAATAGAACTAGATGTGGTAAAAGGAAATAGTGTGATACAGGTCAGCTCCTATGAAGTTCCAGGTCAGAAAAATAACATTTTAAAATAAATTTTTCTTGCTATGTTTAGGTGAGTTTATAGCTTTTTTGAGGACAAGTGTAGAGATGCAGAGATGCACGATAATGGAAAATACAGGTGGGCTCTGCATCCTGTTCACTCTCAATATCTTTTTTCAGTTCTTTGGAAATAACTTTAGAAATGTTCCAGAAATGTTGAATGTCCACTTTTGTTAATGTAGATATTTGTGAAAATCTGCTATTCTACCACTATGTACCTCCTGTGAATATCAGGCTCTAAAAGATTTCCCAGGACAGTTTTGGCCTCTGGGAGGAACGAGTGCAGGGCCTAGCATAAGTACAGCGCCTACCCGTCGCGGCTGAAGAATTAATCCGGCCACTGGTATTGAATATCCGGGTTTGCCACACAGTCGGACACGGCACAGGAGCTGACTGGGCAGTGGCAATATTCAGCTGCTGCCTGGTTAGCTTTGGTGGCAAAAGTTAGGGAAGCTTTTGCTGCACCTAACTTTAGTTGCTGAGGGATAACTGGGCAGTGGCCAACAATCGCCACTGACTGGTTATCCCCCGGTACCGCCCAGGAACATCCTTGACATGCCCTGATGCTAACTGGTTAGTATCGGGGTGTATAGCTGTTACTCTCGGATATCCATCGACAATAATTGTGTTGGTGCTGCAAAATATCCCACTTAGGGGCATTTTCATGGTTTATAGCTCTGTAAACTGTGCAAATGCAGTGCAATATTGGGTCCTTACTTCTTATACTACCTGACAGTATTGTATGATAAAGCCTCTTTTGCCAAAAAAAACCCTAATCTGTAGGTGAATGTAACAGAAAGCGTAGTTACTCACCTGTAAAAGGTGATCTCCGGGAACAGCAGGAATTTAGTCTTCACATATGGGTATTGTCGTTACCGACAGAGCCCGCGCGGGAACGCTCCCCAGCATCCAATAGGAAAGCTTTTGGGAGCATCCCATAGCGCCTGCGTGCTGCCTTCCCGCCTTTCCAACTGTCCCTCTCCAGTTGAATTTATAGCTGAGAAAAAGAGAGAGGGAGAGAGAAAGAGAGAGAGAGAGATACAACTCCTAGGGGAGGTGGGCGGGTTGTGAAGACTAAATTCCTGCTGTTCCCAGAGATCACTTGTTACAGGTGAGTAACTACGCTATCTCCAGGAACAAGCAGGAATGTAGTCTTCACATATGGGGACTCCCTAGCTGCAGATGCCAGGGAGATGGCCCCAGAAAGTTGTTAGGCCTTGTGAAAGGGCCATACTTCCCCCCATGGATCTCTGGCATCCTAACAGGGACGGTGGGTAGGAGTTGATTAAGTCTGAAAAAGGAGTTGAAGAACAGCCTGGCCAAACAAGGCATTGCGGCAGTAATCCTTGTCTAAGCAGTAGTGGGCTGTGAAGGTATACACCGAAGCCCAAGTAGCTGCTCGACAGATGTCGTCGATAGACACAGAGTGAAGATGAGCCATTGAGGCTGCCATGGCTCTCACATTGTGAGCTGTGACATGGCCTTCAAGAGGAAGGTTCCTACTCTCATAGGCAAAGGATATGCAATGAGCAATCCAGTTAGATAGAGTTCTTTTGGAAACTGGAAGTCCCAAATGACTAGGATCAAAAGCAACAAAGAGTTGAGAAGATTTTCTATGTTGCTGTGTTCTTTTTAAGTAAAAGGCCAAGGTATGAAGGTTCCTTTCTGCATTGGAGGCATGAGGCCTCAGAAAGAATACAGGAAGGCAAACCGCTTGTTTTAAATGGAAAGGCAAAACCACCTTTGGCATAAAGTGTGGATGAGTCCTAAGAACTACCTTATCATGGTGTAATCTTTGACTCTGATCTTTCCTTCCGTAATCACATCTCGCATCTTACAAAAACCTCCTTCTTCTTCCTTTGACAAATACGCTCTGTTCGTCCATTTCTCACCCCTGAAGCCCTTATTACTCTTCTTCTTTCTCTGGTAATATCACGCCTCGACTTCTGTAATTCTCTCTTTGCCAGGCTTCCTCTCTCACAACTTCATCGTCTTCAACGTATCCAGAATACTGCTGCACGTCTTATTTTCCACTCCTCCCCTCGCGATCATGTTACTCCCCTTCTCTCTCACTTGCACTGGCTACCTCTACAATTCCGTATTCGTTATAAAATCCTTACACTGGTTCACCAAGTTTTGTACAACCACACCCCTCAATATTTAGCAGACTTACTCCACTTTCACACCCCCACCCGCTCCCTTCGCTCAATCCACATAAACCGCCTTCACCTCCCCTCCCCATCACACACCCACCTACAATCTACACGCTCCTCAGCTTTTTTCTTTATTGGTCCAGCCTACTGGAATTCTCTACCCCTTTCTCTTAGGCTAGAACAGCACTACTGCACGTTTAAAAAGGACTTAAAAACGCACCTCTTCTCTGCCGCCTTTGACCTCCCCTCTCCTCTTGTGTGACAAATGCCCCCCTCCCCCTGTTTTCCTTCTCCTCTCTCTCCCGTAGTCATGTCTATTTAAATGTCTTGGGTGCTTTCCTGTCTTATATTTCTTTTCTCCTTCTCTTTTTTTTTTTTTTCGACCTATTGGTCTCTTTGTATAAGAATTTGTGTTTCTATTGTAAACCGCTATGTTCTAATTGTAATAGCGGTATATCAAGCTTAATAAACAAACACAGTAAACATAAACCTTGTATAAGGAGGATCAGCCACTAACGCTTGCAATTCACTGATGTGACGTGCTGATGTGATTGCAATGAGGAAGATGATTTTCCAAGAAAGGAATTTCAGAGATGTAGTGGCTAATGGTTCAAATGGCGGTTTCATGAGCTCCCAAGCACCAGATTTAAGTCCCATGCCACCAGTGGTGGCTTAATGGGAGGCTTTGTTAAAAGAAGGCCTCTCATAAATATCGCTATGAGAGGATGAGAGGAAATAGGTTGTCCACGTAGAGGCTTGTAAGAAGCTGCAATAGCACTAAGATGGACTCTTACTGAATTTGTCTTGAGACCCGCATTTGACAAATAAAGGAGATACTCTAGTATCAATTCTAGAGGTATTGCAAGAGGGTTAAGACCCTTCTGCGAGCACCATATGGTAAACCTTTTCCACTTAAAGGCATACGAGCGTCTTGTGGAGGGTTTCCTAGAAGCATGAAGGATATCCTTAACCTGTTGCGAAAGGTTAAGATCCTGAAATTCTAGGCTTTCAGCAACCAGGCCCTGAGATGCAGAGACTGGGGATTGGGATGCCACAATATCCCGTCCTCTTGGGAGAGAAGATCTGGAGAGGACCCCAACTCCAGAGGCGGAGCTTGAGAGAGATGTAGGAGCAGAGGGTACCACGTTTGCCATGGCCAACATGGAGCTATGAGGATCATATGACCTCTGTCTCTCTGAAGCTTGAATAGGGTTTTGGGGATGAGAGGAATGGGTGGGAAGGCATATAGGAAATCCTGACCCCAGTGGAGGAGGAAGCGTCCCTTGCCTGACAACATGGAGCCGGAATTCTGGAACAGAACCGGGGATGTTTGGCATTCAGTGGACTTGTAAAGAGGTCTATGTCCGGGGTTCCCCAAATTTTAAATATTTGGGCAACCTGGTCTGGGTGGAGAGATCATTCGTGTGGAAGCCGAACTCGACTGAGTTTGTCTGCCCAAGAGTTTTGGATGCCTAGAAGATACACCGCAAGGAGATGAATCTGATGCTCTCTGGCGAGGGCCCATAGTCGCAAAGCTTCGTTGCATAGCGACAGAGAGCCTGTTCCGCCCTGCTTGTTCACATAGAACATAGCTACCTGATTGTCCGTTTGAACTAGGACTGTCTAGTAGCTGAGCTGGGCGTGAAATATTCGAAGAGGAAAGAAGATTGCTCTGAGCTCCAGGAGGTTGATGTGAAGACAGGCCTCCTGTGGAGTCCAGGTACCCTTGGTAGAGAGATCGTGCAGGTGGGCTCCTCATCCCACCTGTGATGCATCTGTTGTTAAGATGGCTTGGGATAGGGGTTGCTGGAAGGTTTCTGGGTGATTGCCACCATTGGAGGGATGAATTAAGATGATTTGAGTTTGTTATTTTGTCCGACAGGCAGCCTGAGGCCTGTGTCCACTGAGTGGATAAAGTTCACTGGGCTGCTCACATACGAAGGCGAGCATAAGGAACCACATGCACGGTGGATGCCATGTGGCCTAGCAATTGTAGCATTTCCTGAGCAGTGAGACAAGGTTTGAGCACTGCTTGGGAAGCTAGTTGTACTATGCGAAGACAGCGGGGCTGCGGAAGGAAAGCCCTTGTCTGTCTGGTATCCAGATGAGCCCCTATGAACTCTAGGAACTGAGTGGGAGCAAGATTGGATTTTGGGAGGTTTATGACCAGTCCCAAATACTGAAGGATTTGCATTGTGAGAAACAGAGCAGAGCTGGCTTCTGGCACTGTAGAGGCTCAAATGAGCCAGTCATCTAAGTAAGGGAAGACAAATATTCCCAGAGTGTGGAGAAATGCTGCTGCCACAGCCATACATTTTGTGAACACTCTTGGCGCAGAAGCCAGGCCAAAGGGAAGAACCTTGCATTGGTAGTGCTTTCCTTGAAACAGGAATCGGAGAAATCTCCTGTGATTTGGATGGATGAGAATATGAGTATACGCATCCTTGAAATCTAGAGAACAAAGCCAATCCTGACTTTGAAGGTATGGCAGCAGAGTTCCTAGAGAGACCATTTTGAACTTCTCTCGGAACAAATATTTGTTCAATTCTCTGAGGTCTAAAATGGGTCTGTGTCCCCCTGTTTTCTTTGGAATAAGGAAATAGGGGGAATAGAACCCTTTACCCTGATGGGGAATGTGTACTTCCTCTATTGCTCCTTGAGCAAGGAGCATTGTGACTTCTTGACCTAAGAGACTGTCGAGAGAGGTCTGAGAATTGAACTGTCTTACAATTGCAGGAGGGGGCATGCTGTGAAAATGAAGCTTGTACCCCTCTCATTCAATGGACAGAGTCCAATTTTCTGCTGTTATTTGGTACCATCTGTGGGCAAAATGACATTCCCTGCCTGGGATGGTCGAGGGTTCTGGACCGTTCAGAGGCAGGAAGGCAAAGTTCTCTACGGAGGAGTCAAAGCCCCTGAGGAGGCTGAGCCTGCTGAGGTGGCTGAGGTTTTGCAGCTTTTGGCTTCTTTTGTTGTCTAGGCTGTTGCTGTTGTCCCTTTTGGGCAGTCTGACCTGGATGGTGTCCCTGTTGGGTATAGGAAGGATAAAACTTCCTTTTCTTATTAAAAAATGGTTTCTTAGAGGATTTTTTCCTTGCAGGATTGGCTGTAGATTTGGACAATCTGTCCAAGGTGATATTGTCAGCATCTATCTCATTAGCCTTCTCCTGCCAATTCTTGCTAAAGAGATTTTCTCCTGTGCAAGGAACGTTTCCTAATTTATCCTGTACCCAAATTTCCAAGTCAGATGCCTGAAGCCAGGCGATTCGACGTGCACCAATGGCAATAGCAGAGGTTCTGCTTATGTACTCAAAACAGTCAAAGGCTGCACGATTTACAAACTTGGAAACACCCTAAGCATCTTTGACTAGAGTAAGATAGTCTTGCCTTTTGCCATCAGGAAGGAGGAGGCTCATATCTCCAAGTCTCCTGTGACTTCTTTAAGGAACATTCCCATATACAAGATATAGGAACTGATCCTAGCTGAGAGCATGGAAGCTTGAAAGCATCGACGCCCAAAGGCATCGAGAGGCCTACATTCACGACCTGGAGGATTGGATGCATGTCTCTTTGCACTTTTCATCCTTCTCATGGCTGATTCCACCACCATTGAATGGTGTGATAATTGAGTTTTTTGAAAGCCAGGACAAGGAGGAACTCGATACATGGTATCGAGTCTTCGAGAATGAGGAGATGTGGTCAAAGGTGTTTCCCACATCCTTAGTATAAGATCATGTAAAATCTCATAAATAGGCATCTCATGAATAGGCAGAGTAGCTGCCTGTTTGGGAGCCTTAGGGTACTGGAGAATCTCCATCTCCTTTGCCCTAGGCTCTTTTTCAAGAGCTACTGTGATGGAAAGGCCTCGGGCCACATCACGGATAAAGTCCTGAAAGGACATATCCTCTGGCAGAGACATTCTGCGCTGAGGAGAAGAGGAATCCTCGGGGAGAAGTACTCTTATATCGGCAGAGTCTTCAGATTCTTCAGACTCAGAGGATTCAAAATAACTCCGATCCCGGTGATCGTGCAAAGCACAGTACCGGTATCGATCGAAGTCGGTATCAGGTTGTTCCGGTACCGATCTGTCGATGCCGGAGACATACTCATGACTCGGTATGGGTGGCATACCCACCAATGCTAATGCAGTCGGTACCGGTATCGGTTGAGGTGTCTGAAGCGGTTTCAACAGTACCAAAGCCATGAGAAGAGCCGCTAGACTGTGTTCAATAGCAAGGAATCTCTGGTCTATCGACGCTGCCGATGCTTGGATGTCAGTACCGGTAGAAGCGGCCGGAACCCCAGAGCATGGCGCAAGTAGTTCTGCCGAGGTTGAGGCCTCGAGAACATCCTGGAGCCGCGTTAGTGCTTTGGAAGCCGAAGTCTCCCGCTGGGGCAGTTTTGCTGGTGAAAATTCCTCAAGGGCAATGCCAGGGGCATCTCGATACTTAGAAGGAGCTCTACCCTTTGAGGACCGGCTAGATTTATGTTTAGTTACCTGAGATCCATGGGAGGAAGATGAGGCCCTGGAGGACGTTGATGCAACAGACGCCATGTCTGAGGGAAAAAGGGTACTAAGTTTAGCAGCTCGGTTCTGCCGCCCCCTTTTTGACATCATTCCACAGGAGTGGCCCTCTGAAATAGAGTGGTCAGGACCTAAACATTTGAGACACCAATCATGGGTGTCGGTGACGGAAATAGTACCGCCACAGTTAGAACATTTCTTAAAACCTGAAGTAGATTTTTCCATTTTTAAGGAAAAAATTGGGCCTAGTGCCCAAAATGGCGCCTAGCACCAAGGAAAAAAAGTTTCTAAAGTAAAACATCTCAGAAACTATAATGTTTTTTTTTTTTAAAAGAAAGAAGAAAGAACCGGTGGTACTGGTCTGGCGTCAAAGGAAGGCAGACGCGACCACAAAAACAAAAATTAAAGATGACATTTTTCTGTGGTGACAGGGTATGTGACCTGTTGGCTCCATGGAAAATGAAGAACTGGAGAGGGACAGTTGGAAAGGAGGGAAGGCAGCATGCAGGCGCTATAGGATGCTCCCAAAAGCTTTCCTATTGGACGCTGGGGAGCGTTCTCGCGCAGGCTCCTCGGTACCGACGATACCCATATGTGAAGACTACATTCCTGCTTGTTCTTGGAGATCAGTGTATTTGCTCACACTAAAAGTGAACTTTTAGATTTCACAATTGAACCAATAGCAATATCATTTTACCTTTAGCAAGGATTGGTTTCAATCACTGGCAGCACAGAAAAGAAGAGGAAAAGGAAGCCCCAAGGTCAACAACATTCAGAAAATATGGAGAAACTAACTACTAGACATTCTCTATAAATAAGTTATCTATTAAAGGAACCTTTATACTTCCAAGTAATACATTAATCTTGTAGACGCTGAGCTCTTACGATATCCATTTCAAAGTCTTCCATGATAATAAAAATAAAAATATAAACTTATTGTCTCAGTTTTCTGCTCTGAAGAATATGCCCCACAAAGAGCAATGTGAGACATGCTAACAATTATGACAGAAATATTGCTAGAGATAGCAAAACCAATTCTAAAATGTACATAATGAAAGGATGGCAAAGAATGCTATAAGTCCTTTTGTGGATGAAACAGGAAACACAGTCATGGAGAACAGGGGCAAAACTAATATAAAATAAGGTTGCCTCATTACTGTTGATGGTGGAACAGCTTCAAGGGGAAGACATTCCATAAAAGGCACTATTAAGTTTGCATAACCCAGGAGTGAGTGAAAAAAAACTGGATTGTGTTAAATTTAAATGAAGCACCGGGACCAGATGGAGTTCATCCAAGAGTAAAAAAGGAAGTAAGTGGCAGTCATTCAATCACTCTACTTAATATTAAGGAGTTAAGAAAGGAAAGGGTGGAGGGGTAGTCTAGTGGTTAGAGTTAGTGGAAAGAGCTTGGGAAGGACAGGCCAGAGCAAGAAGAGAGGGAATAGCATTCAGAAGGAGCAAGGCTTGAGAAGGAAGAAGAGCCTTTCTAAAAGGGAGGAAATGAGAAGGAGGAAACCCCTTCAGGAGAGAGGGGACCAAATGGGGGAAGTATGTCTGAAAGAAGAGTGTATGAAGGGGGGCAGCTAGAAGGGAAAATAGTATCTGGAGGAAGGAAGGGGGCAGGCACAAAGAGGGATAGAGGGTGTGTCTACAGGAAGGGTACAAATACAAGTGCAAAGGAGGAGAGAGGGTCTGGAGGGAAGGGGTGCAAAGGGGAAAAACTGAAGAACAAAGAAGAATTTCTGGTGGGAAAATGCAAGAACAGGGGCATAGTGCCAGAAGTATGTGGGTGTGAAGGGGCTAGAGCCTTAAGAGATGGAAAGAGATGATAAGAAGGAGGAAGTGTGTCTGGAGAAAGGGATGGAGATATGGTATGAATAATATGGAAGGGCTAATGAGAAATTTTACATACCTGCTAACTTCCTTTCCTTGAATCCTGTTAGACCAGTCCAGACAAGTGGGTTATGCTCCCTAGCCAGCAGGTGGAGGCCAACTAGAACAGCTTTCAATGATGTCATCACTAGTGTATACTCTGGTGCAACAATGACAGAAGTCAATATAATGCTATACTTCCCAAGCAGAAACAAGAATGAAAAACTTAAAAAAAGTATAAATCAACAATAACATTGTAAAAACACTTTTTGACTCTGTTAACACACTTGACTCTACATCAGGAACTGATACTGATAATAGAGTTAAAAGGCAGTGGGGATCCCAAACCTGTAGTAGTTATCTTCCCAGGGTGGGTCTCGGACTGGTCTAGCAGGATTCAAGGAAAGGAAATTAGCAGGTATGTAAAATTTCTCCCTCCTTAGACCAGTCCAAACAAATGGGACATACCTATGCAGTCAGGAAGAAGATGATGCTCAGGACAGAACAGCTCTGCCAAAGGCACCATCCCATCCAGCTCCCACATTCAACCTGTAGTTCTTTACAAAGGTACTCAGGGATGGCCAGGTAGCTGCCTTACAGATAATTGCTCTCCTGAGGTAGCAACAGGGGGAACCCCATCACTAGACTCAAGAGATCTGTACACCATGAACTGTGCAGTCAGTCTGCTGCCCCAGAATGACCAAGCCTGGGTGAGACCAAATCCTGTGCAGAATCCTGCTTACCAAGAACCATGGGGAAAAGATATACAGGAGCCCCCTACTGGGGCCATGCTTGCAAAACAACATCCAAGCCCACTGCCCACGGATCATTTCTATGACTGTAAAAGCTCTTCTCCTTGGCATTCTTCTGGGTGGCCATCAGACTGAACGGCAAACCCCACCTCCACACAATGAGGCTGAACATGTGAAGGCTTAACTCCCACTCACCAGAGTCCATGGTGATCTGTATCAAAGAAATGGCATTTACATTGTTGACTTGGCAATGTGTGCAGCCAACAGATCCATCACCACCACAGCCACCCCGGTGCTGTGAGTGCCACCTTGCTTGTTGATGTATTCCACTGCCATGACATTGTCTGAGAAAACTCTGATCATCTTGCTGTCCAAGAAAATCCTGAACCTCTCCAGAGCTAGATAAATTGCCCTGGTTTCTAGTCTGTTAATCCACCAGAAAGCTTCATGTGGAGACCAGCATTCCTGTGCAAACTGACCCAGACAATGAGCTCCCCAGTCCAAAAGGCTGGAATCTATGGTGACTATCAGCTAATCCATCCAGAGGCATTCCATCCATCAAAGGGTGTTTCTGCAGCCACCAAACCAGTTCCCCCTTGATCTTCTGGGGAAAAGGTAGGCACTGATCAAACATTTTGGAGCAGAGAGACCAGTGAGTCTTAAGGGGACTGCAGGTGCACATATGCACCAACTCCAGAATCAAAACCATCAATCCCACGAGTTGCAAGTAGTCTCACACCATGCGAACTGTCTATAAGCAAAAACCACTCAACTGCATCTGCAGCTTTACCAATCTGTTACTGTAGCTGGGTTTAAAAAAGGTTTGGACAAGTTCCTGGAGGAAAGGTCCATAAACCATTATTAAAGAGGACCTAGGAAATCCACTGCTTGTCCCAATACAAGCACTGTGGAACCTGTGTGTCTTTTTTGGAAACTGCTAGGTACTTGTGATCTGGATTGGCCACTGTTGAAAACAGGATACTGGTCTTGATGGACCTTGGTCTGACCCAGTATGGCATATCTTATGTTCTTATGTTTTCTGTAATCTCTCCGGGATGAGAAACACTTTGCGCACGTATCAAAATAGGCACTCAGATACTCCAAGTCCTGAGAGGGAGTTAAGCTGCACTTCATATAGCTGATCATCCAGCACAGCTTTTTCAACCACTGGATCACCTGGGACGTGTCCGTCATGGAGTTCTCTCAGAAGTCAGACCGAACCAGTTGTCCTGGTACAGGTGAGCCCAGATCCCCTGCTTGTGCAGGATGCCTTCACAACCACCATGACTTTCGAGAAGGCACATGGGGCCCTGGCAAGGTCAAAGAGCAGGGCCAGAACTGGAAATGGTAGTACATGGAGCAGAAGTATAGAAACCTAGGACAGGATTATAGAAGTACACCTTAGAAAGGCCCATGGAAGTTAGAAACTCCCTTTACAGAATCTCCATGTAGAAATGCGGCACTCCAAGCTTGGCATTGACTACCTTTAAATCCAGAAGGGCATGGAAGGACAACCTTTTTTTGATACCATAATGTAAATGGAATATCGCCCATGATCTTGCTCTACAGAGGGCACAGGCAAAATAGTCTGCAACTGCAAGAGACGCTGAAGAATTTCCTCGATCACTGTTCATAAGAACATAAGATATGCCATACTGGGTCAGACCAAGGTCCATCAAGCCCAGTATCCTGTTTCCAGCAGTGGCCAATCTAGGTCATACGTACCTAGAAGTTTCCCCAAAAGACACAGGTTCCACAATGCTTGTACTGGGTTCACTTAGCCAGGGAGCAGCAAGGAGACTTTATAAAGCCCTCCCAAAGAGGTTCTACAAATTCAAATATGTATCCCTTTTCAAGGACCTTGAGGACCCACTAGGTTGATGCAATATGGGGCCATTCTGAGCCAACCAGTTGGCGCTGCACCCAGAACACCTAGCCCTCAGAAGGGACCTGCCGAATCTCATTGGGAGGGCTTACCGGTTCTCGATGCAGTTCCTGCTGAATTCCACAAGTTGTAAGATTGCTGAAAGGACTGACCTTTCTTGGGTTTAGACCCATAGGTGGGATAGGCTGTGCCAGAACTATTTCTGGCTTTTGAAATGCCACTATGCTCCCCATTGCACCCTGTGAGAGGAGCCTCTGGGGCTATCTTCTGGGACTCACTGTAGGTGAAACTCTCCCAGGTCTTTCAACAGATTTTCTAGGTCTTCCCCAAAGAAAATCTTGCCCTCAAAGGTAAGTTTGCTCAGCTACAGCTTAGACAAGGCATCAGAAGACCAGTTCCAGAGCCAGAGTCAATCCTGGGCTACAACAGCTGCCACCATGGCCTTAGAAGAGATCCTAAACAAGTTATACAGGGCATCTACCACAAACAATGTTTCAGACTCCAATCTCACAACCTCAAAGCTCTCCAGCAATTGCTAGATCCAATGCAAGAGTGTTCCTTCCACCACGCCCACACAAAGCACCATCTGAGTGTCCAAGATCAAAGCTATAAGGACATTCTTGAGAAGGGCTTCCATTTTCCTATTGTGAGACCCTTTCAGCACAGCAACACTTCCCACTGGAATGGCCATGCACTTCATCACCACCATGATCAGGGCATCCACCTTTGGGATCCTAAAAGCTGTTCGATCTCCCTTTGGGGCAGAGGATACAGCCAAGCTAGGATCTTAATACCCCTCAGCCCAGTTTCAGTGCCTCCCACCAAGAGGATATGAGCTTTCTAAGTGTTCAGGAAGGGGAAAAAAGCCAGAGGGCCGACACCACCAGAATAGGATCAGCTTGAGAAACCTGTACCAGAGGGGGTTCTGAAATGCACAAGGCCATTTGGCATCCTGAATAAAAGTAACCAGGTCCTCCCTGTGAAATGGTGAATCACTGATGGATCTTTCTCCTCCACCAGGAAAAGCTCTCTGACCTCTGCTGACTCACCCAGTGGAGACAGGGAATCCTCATCATGCCCTCAGGTGGGAGATAAGGCTGGGCTCTTAGAAGAACAAACAGGAGAAAAAGAAGAATGGGACACTTAGCCCCCCCTTAATACAAGAGGGGGAGACTTCAGGGGACCTTGACTCCCCTGTAGGGGAGATCAAGGCCTCAGACCCCTATGAGGGGGGCTACCAGGCAGCTAACAAAGCTGCTCAAAGCCAGCCAAAAATGGCCCCTGAGGCCCAAAAGGACCTTTGAGGGCCTGCTGGCTTGAGGTTATGGCTGCCTAACCACACTCCTCTTCAGCCAGAACCATACAAACATCTAAGATGGTCATGATTCCTGCCAGTGAGAAAATTGCAGGAGATGCGCAGAGGCAGCAGCAAAATTAGTATTGGACCCATGGGGGGGGGGGGGTTTGCTACATTGACAAAAAATGTACCCTGAGGCTTCTCCATTGCACTCGGGGCAAAAAGAGCCAGCCATGGAGTTTACTCGACAGGAACTAGAAACAGCACATCTCTATGCAGTGGGCACGACTACAGAGCTCACATATGGTTAAAAGAAAAAAGCCGCAAAGAAAAAAAATCAATGAAAAATAAAACTGCAAAGGTAAAGGAATCCTCTCACTCAACAGGCCGGCCAGAGAAACCCAGGAAGGGGCTCCCAAGCCTTCAATTTTTTATTTATTTATTTTATTTTAAAAACATGTATATACCGCCATTTACCAAAGCATTCACGGCAGTGTACAACAATTCATAAAAAAAAATAAAACCCCACAAATCCCCCCTCCCCCCACTTACTGTGCTGCCTGTAGTCCCACTCCTCCTGTTACCCACCAAGCAATTGCTGTTCCAGAAATTTGGGAGACCAGCTGCTTCAAAGGGTTTTTTAAAATTTGAAGTTGCTTTATTCGAGCAGCACTAAAGAGAGCCAATTAAAGTAATGGGACCAAATTATAAACACTAGAAAAAAACTAGAAAAAGAGCAGAACCTGCATATACAGGAGAGTGTGAGGGAAAGGGGGACCTGTGCCCAAACTGACTGATCTCCCTGAAGGTCCTGTGGGGTCCTCTTCTTTGCTCTCTGGCTCATCAGAGCTAGAAATCCTTGGGTAACAGCACTGGAAAAAGGACAACTCTGGGCTCTAGGAGACACTGGATATACCCAAACTCCGAGTAAATGTTGGGCAAAAAGTCTCAATCACACAGGCCACAAGACTGTGATCTGGGCCAAGGGAGGCAGGCCTATCTGCACTGTTGCACCAGTCAACACACCCTGCCATCTGTTGAAGGCAGACATTACTGGATTCTTTTATTGCTGTACCAGTGGTTATACCCTCTGATGACATCACTGCAAGATGCTCAAGTCTGCTTCCACCTGCTGGCTGGGAAACCCCTTTATCTGGATTGATCTAGCAGGATAATAAGGAAGAAGGGAATGAGAGGCAGTGCAAAGAGACAGGGGACTTTGGAAGCCAGGGTGAGATGTAATATTGGGAAAGAAGTGAAAGAGGGGCAACAGAAAGTTGGGTAGAAGTAAGAAACATGTTGGATACCAGGAAGGGTTGAATGAAAGGGAAAGAGCTGGGGATGGGGAGGGAATGAGACTCAGGGAATGGTACAAAGCACGGCAATGGGGGGAGTAGGAAGTAGTTGATGGGAGAATAGGAAGCTGAGAAAGAAACAGCAGCAAGGTTCAGTGGGTGACTGAGAACTGAAGGGAAGAATGAGGGATAAAATCTAACAGGAAGCAGAGAACAGAGAAATGGAAAAAAAGATGAAAGGGAAGGTTAGTGTCAGACAGATAAAGAGAAGGAAGGGAATAAAACATCAGGAGAGAGAAGAAATGGAGAGGAGACAATGGAAAATAACTTAGATCAATACAAGGAATGTGGAAAAGAGAGAGTGGAACCAATCCAATTAGCAGCAAATAAGACCCGATATTCATTTGCAACAGTTATGTACCTCTAAGGCACATAGCCGTCACCGCCGAACTTTATCCCCAGATATTCAATCCAAGGTCATATGCCGCCACCAGCTAAGCAGTTAGCATCGGGGAATAGAGCGGCATTACTCAGGGATATTCAGCGGCACTAACCATGTTAGTGCCGCTGAATATCCTGCTTAGGGGCATTTACTCGGTTCACAGCTCTGTAAATTGTGTAAATGCCTTTGAATATTGGGCCCATAATGCCTAAACTACAAAGGCAGAAAAGAAAAAAAATGTATTTTCAGTTTTTAAGGAATGGAATATGTCACCTTTGTAAAATGTGCATCTCTATGTCTATTTTGCACCATACACGAAGAAATGCTTTCTGTTTCTCTTTCCAGTGTTACACTGTTCACAGACTCTAGGATTTTGAGGGAGGGGGGGGGTGTTTCATTTCAATCTAGATGTTTGTTTCTAATTTGTGATCCTTTATTCTATATTAATTAATGCTTATGTTTATGCAATTTCTTGGCTTGAAGGGCATCAGAGCGGTTTACAATCACTACAAGCAGGTCTGTCCACATCCTGCACATGATATTTAAAGCTGATGTATCAGAGGAATTGAAACAAATCTCGATGAATCGGGAAGATGTAATACAGCTAGTTGATAAACTAAAGAGCAGCAAATCACCTGTAGACATGGAGTTCACCAAGAAAGGTCTTGTTTTACTAATCTGTTATATTTTTTTGAAGGTGTGAATAAACAGGTAGGCAAAGGTGAGCAGGTTGATAAAGTGTAAATTGATTTTCAGAAAGCCTTTTATCAAGTCCCTCATGAGAGACTCTTGGGGAAATTAAAAAAGTCATGGGATAGGAGGAAGTATACTACTGTGGATTAGGAACTGCTTGAAAGATAGCAAACAGAGAGTAGAGCTAAATGGACAATTTTCTCAATGGAGAAAGGTGAATAGTGGAGTACTCCAGGGGTCTGTGCTGGACCCGCTGCTTTTTAACATATTTATAAATGACCTAGAAATGGGAATAACGCATGGGGTGATCAAATTTGCAGATGACACAAAATTATTCAAAGTTGTTAAAACGCAAGAGGATTGTAAAATTTTCAAGAGGACCTTGAAACCCTCTGCCCAGTGTGCAGCGGTGGCCAAGAAAGCAAATCGAATGTTGGGAAGCATAAAGAAAGGAATGGAGAATAAAATGAAGGATATTATCATGCCTCTGTATTGCTCTGTGGTGCAATACAGAGGCATTATTGTGGGCAGTTCTGGTCACCATATCTTAAAAAGGATATAGCGGAATTAGAAAAGGTACAAAGAAGAGCAACAAAATTGGTAAAGGGGATGGAAGGAAACCCCTATGAGGAAAGGCTTAAAAGGTTAGGGCTCTTCAACTTGGAAAAGAGACAGCTGAGGGGAGATAAGACAGATGTCTATAAAATAATGAATAGAACTGAACTGGTAAATGTAGATCAGTTGTTTGCCCCTTCAAAAAATAGAAAGACTAGGGGATACGCAATGAAGCTACATTGTAGCACATTTAAGACTAATCGGAGAAAATATTTTTTCACTCGTGTATTCAAACTCTGGAATTCATTACCAGAGGATGTAGTAAAAGCTATTAGTGTAGCTGGATTTAAAAGAGGTTTGGACAAGTTTCTGGAGAAAAAGTCCATAAACCATTATTAAAGAGGACCGTGGAAATCCATTGCTTACCCACTGGACAAGCAGCAAGGAATCTGGATACCTTTTGGGAACCTGCCAGGTACTTGTCACCTGGATTGGCCACTGTTGGAAAAAGGACACTGGGCTTGATGGACCCTTGGTCAGACCCAGTATTAGCATATGATATGCTCTTATGTTCTAAGGGCCTGATATTCAAAGAGATTAACATGGTTAGCAGACCTGTGTTAATGCCTCCTAGTTGGCACTAAGAAGGTTAGTGCCACTGAATATCTGCTGGTGCCGCCACTGCATGCCCCAGTGCTAACTGGTTAGCCAGGGGCAGCACCCAGTGATAACTGCAGTGGCGATATTGAACCACTGCCCATTTATCATTAAGCAGCAAAACTCATGCACAGTAAAGGCTGGCCTAACTTTTGCCGCAGAAGCTCAATATTGTCTCTGCCTGGTAAGCTTCAAGGCAATCCAGATATCCAGTGCCGGCGCCTGGATATGGCCCTGGCATTGAATATTGAGTTTTAAAGTTCAGTGGCAGCCGCCACCACTGAATATCAGGTCCTAAGTGTCTTTAGGTAGAGTTCTGTGCTAATTTGAAAAAGGGGTAATTCTGGAAACCCTATTTGTGCTTTGGATATCCAAAAATGGGCATGGAAAAGTCCAAAGCACAGAACGTCTCCAGGGTCATTTTAAAACCCGGGTCTGTGGACATCCAAGTCTGAACGGGGGCCTGGTGGAGGCATGGCTGGGACATTCCCAGGAATCTGGACCTGATTTTGGAAACATCCTGGACATCCAGAGTTGCGTCTAAGGTTAGACCTGCCCTGGGCACCTGAAAAGTGCTCGTTTTGGCTGAAACACATCCAGAGGGTGTAGAGGAGAAAGCACGCCATCAGCCCCTTTGCTCAGCACAATGTCAAAGAGCAGCAGTGGGATTTGAACCCTGACTGCCCTGTTTCTATCCCAGCACTCTAACCATTAGGCTATTCCAGGTACTGAACTACTATTCTGGGGATGTCTATGTAGACGCCCCTGCAGACATCCATATTGGGCATGTCCACATTTGCAAAATCATGTCAGCCCCTGGACATGCCTGCATTTTCAGATGTTCTGGCTTAGACGTCCCAGATTGCACTTGGTTGTCCTTTCTAAAATCCCCCTCAAAGTGTCTAGCAGCTGAAGAAAAGGGTTAATGTTCCTGAGGCGACACCTCAATCCTCAATTTTAATTTTTTTCTTGGTATGGCAAGTTGCAGCACCATTCCTAGGCCTGTGCGAGCAGTGCAGCCACACATTGCACAAAAAAATAGGGGCATATTTATGGGTGACAACCTCTGGCCTCGACCCCCCCCCCCCATGCTGCCAGACCAGCCTCCCCTTGCCCCACCACCACTTTACCCGTTCCCTTGGCAGTGGCGACAAACCTCCAATTTTAAAAACCACGAGTCTTTGCAACTCCACACGCATGGCTGGTCTTGTCCCTCCCTCCTCTGATGTAAGCATAGGAGGGAGTGATCAGACCAGCCATGCAATCGTGGAGCTGGAAATACCCCCATTTTTTTTTTTAAATTGGAGGTCCGCTGCCACCACTGCCAAGGGAACAGGAAAAGCGGTGGCAAGACAAGGGCAGACTGGGCAGGGAGCATGGGGGGAGCCGGCTGGATATGAAGAGCTGGGGTAAGATAGGGAGATGCTGGGCATGGGTGGATATGGACTATGCTGGGCATGGGGGTTAGGGACAAATGACAAAAGTCTGATGTCATTGGGGGGTGCCAGGTTTGCAAGTCGCACAGGGTGCATTTATGGCTTGCTATGGCCCTGGTGAGTTATAAGGGAAAATATCATAGTGCCATTGCTGAGAGAATATGGAGTATGTATTACAGAACTGGAGGTATAGGATTTATACTGAGATTCTGTCTAATCCTGCATAGAATAATTAGTTGAATTATGCTTTCAGTTAGAATGGCAGTTTTACTAAATGTCCGATACTGGCTGGGAGGTTTCTTTTAAGTACAGACGGCCCTTACGTCTTTTACTTGTATTGTCTTGTATAACTAATTTAATGACAGTGGATAGTCTGTGATGTAGTAATGGCATGACATGTGGAAATGTCACTTTGGCTTGCCCCCTTCCATTTCCACCCCAAGAGCTGCTGGGTCTCCAGGAGTTGGCATTGACTTCAAGGCACACATTGCATTTGCACTTCTGTCCAGAGATGCCACTGGCCACCTTGCCTGATAGAGCATGCGGCCCCTGCAGGTCCTGAGGAGAACTGCTGCCACTACCCCATGCAAACCTCCCCCAACACAACCAAAGTGAGCTTCATTTCTAAAGCAGTGGCGGTGTGGGGGGCAATTCTGTACATCGGTGGGGAAAAACTGGGCATCAGGGAATGACAGTTTGATATGAGAACTATGATGGATTTCACTACTGTTTTTGATGTGGTACTGCAAGAAACACAAATCTGCAAATGGGAGTTAAGCATAAAATTTACAAGTGGACACAAACTGGGTGAAGGGGAGGCTACAGAGGGTAACTGTTCGAACAGAAATAAGCTGACAAGCAGGGTTTCACAGAAGTGTGCTACCATACTGGCATGAATATAAGACAGCTCTTTTATATTTGGGCAATAGAGATTTAAAAAAGAGCTTGATTGATTACCCTAATCTAGTCCCACTTATTCTTCCACCAGCAGGCTGTAGCAGGTAACTGCTGATACTTGCCCATCAGACCCACTGAACCTCCTTCATAACGCTGGCAGGCATAACGCTGCATGTTAAGGAAGCTAGTCATCATTTTTCATTTCACTTTTAGAAACATATATTATACTGTATAAGGTTAGTAAGTGAGCAAATACATTCCTTAAAGAAGTTGTGAAGGAATAGCAAACACTCAAGCCAGGTGTACGACTGGTGCAGCCCATCATAAATCAAAATTTAGAATATCATTTTAAATACATACTTGATGTCAGACAAAATTTCTCTCTTGGTGGTTTTTCGACAGCAGATAAGACCCGTCCTGATTTTCACCCTGTAGCAGACGTTGTGAAAAGACACAATGGCCCCCACATGGGTCTTCTGAAAGTCCAAAGAGGACAACCTTCTTAAAGGGAGACCATTGGCATCTGTTGTTGACATATGGACACTGGTATGCGCTTGTTTATCAGCCATTGTGGAGGGGCACCACTCCTGTATAGGATAAACAAGAAAAGCTGTGAGTTGTCTGGGCATGTGCATACAGTACAAAATCAGAATCATGCTGCCGTTGTTACAGCCCAAATGGATTTTCAAGCTCCACAATGAAGACTCGGGAGATCTACATGCTGTGATTACTTTGCATTTTTGTTTATCCTAAATACCAGGCCTATTTGTGGCCCTCATAGACCAGACCTTGACACCTCTTTATACACTGCTATCTATGAATAGCAAAGATCTGAAAAGACATAAAAGAAGGCACCAGTTATTATGAATATGAATACTAATACTAGTATGTTAATACTCTTGTATGTTTTCTGAAGAACAAAAAGTGAACTCTATTTGCTTGCTACTCTCACTTATAAAACCCCGTGAAAATACTCTGCAACTCGAGGGACTATTTCACTGGAAGTCAAACTTACATTTTGATGTATAGCTGCCTTCAGGGCAAAATTTTAAAGTTAGCTCACCGTAGTACACTTGTATGTCAGCTACATTTTTAGTTTCCCACAATCTTCCCACTTCAGCTTCACAATGGGAAAATGTGCTCCAAGTGCCTACACTTTTGTACAGTTTTATTTCACTATCAGCCTCAAGTAAAACATACATTGTGGCTATTTACTCACAGAAAATAGCTCTTTTGAAACTGAACTCAGGTATATATGCACAAAAGTAAGCACACCAAAAAATGATGTCTACGTTTTTTAACTTTATTTTTACTTTTCTTAAAACAAATACCATTAGGCATTCTCAGGGACTAGTTTGGGCAGAGTTAGCATAGAGCTGCAATATACGTGCATATTTTATAAAATATATTCTTATATGTACAGAGTACATACATACAATTACACCTTTTTCAATTGTTGTTAAGTGCCGTCAAGTCAGTATCGACTTCAGGCCGGAAGGTCGGGGGTTCAAATCCCACTAGAGGACAGCAACCTTGGGCCGGAAGGACTGGGGTTTCTAGTCCCACAGATGCTCCTTGTGGTCTTGGGCAAGCCACTTAACCCTCCATTGCCCATGTTCCCTGTAAGTATTAGTGTATGTGTCTCATATCCCTGCATGTTAAATGTACCCCCCAATTGTGTTGTGACCGCTTTGATTGAAGGATAAGGCGGTATACAAAACTGTCTAAATAAATAAAATAAAAAATGGCGACCCTCTGGATGGTTGTCCTATACTGTGTTCAGTCTTCAGTCAGATGGCTCATAGTTGATAGAGTAGCACCCATAGTTGCTATTATATCAATCCAACTCATTGTTAGCTTTCCTCTTTTATGTTGACCTTCAACCTTGCCAAGCATGATGTCTTTCTCTAATGATCTCTCTTCACATGATGTGTCCAAAGTATGAAAGTCAAAGTCTTGTCATGTGAGCTTCTAAAGAAAGCTTAGGTTTGATCTCATGTGGTACTGGCTGCACTGTTCCCTCTAAGCTGTGCGCGTGTGCGCGCGCACATACTTTATAACAGAGCGCACAAAAATTACGGTTCTGATTCTGATAGAAAACAACACAGAAGTCTTAAAATTTAAAAGTTGTTGTGTATTTACAGTTTTCACAAGTTCTACAATATTTTCTAGTGCAATCAATGTGGTGTACATACTGTATTCTGATGTGTAGTCAAATTTTAAAGTATAATACTCCGAGTGTCGTTATGTGGCACACAAAAATGTAACCTTCCTTCAAAAGCTGCACAGCTGATATTTTATGCACACACAGCCTACAGAAAATTAGAGGGAACATTGACTGGCTGGTTTGTTCTTCGGGCAATCCATGGTATACACAATATATTTCACCAACACCATAATTCAAACGCATCAATTTTCTTCCTGTCCATTTTTTTGACTGTCCAACTTTCGCATCCATATGATGTTACTGAAAATACTATGGCTTGGACAAGTTCAATCTTTGTATAAAGAGGCAATTTCCTTGAGAGAAACATTGTAATCACTTGACACAGGGTCCGGAGTAGGTCCGGAACATGCATGTCATGACGTTTGCTGGTGCTTGTCGATGCAACAACACAGAGGGATAGTTCAGTTATCAACTACCTCTGGTTCCAACACGGTTTGGAGTTTTATTGCCTTTGATAAAGTTAAGTTGGGTGCGTTTGGTTTGACATTTACCTTCACCCGGTTACCTGTGGGTTCACATTGTTAAACTGTGAGAGCTGTGGCTCTCTTGAATAAAAGGGTCCTTCCAACACAGAGAGGTGGTTGTTTCCCCTGCCTCTCAGGTTGGTTGTTCCCGACAAAAAAAAGAGGGAAATAAAAGAATAGTTACCAGAGTGGCGTCTGGTTAGAAATCAATGACTATAGTTCGAGATACTTAATGGTGTCATTGAACAGCTGAGGGTTTTTATATGTTTTGATTTGTATAAAGAGAGACATGTCTGCTCTTGAGAATTTTGTCAAGGTCCTTCATAGATATTCTGCCAAGAGCAATGCATTGTCAGATTTCTTGACTGCTTCTTGTTTCTTTATTGATTATTGATCCAAGCAAGTTAATGTTGTCCACTATTTCAATTTCATCTCCATCAATGATGAATTTATTGACTTTTTCAGTTGTCAGGATTTTTGTCTGCTTTACATTAAAGTGCAAGCCCATATTAAGACTATGGGGCTTGTTTACAAAGCCGCGGTAGCGGTTTGCGATCGTAATCGGAGATGCGGCCCCATTGATTTCAATGGGGCCGCGGTTGCGATCGCGATCGCGAACCACTACCGCGGCTTTGTAAACAAGCCCCTATGTTTCTTGATCCTGAGAAACAAATGTTTCAGATCATCTTCACTTTTGGCCAGTATTGAGATGTCATCAGTATAGATAAGGTTCTTGATGATTCCTCCACCAATCTTCACAACTCAGTTGTCTTCAAATATTTCTGCTTCTCTGATGATTTCTTCTGCCTATAAATTAGACAAGTAGGGGGAAAGTATGCAGCCTTATTGTACACTTTGCTGAATTTAGACTATTTTGTTTCACCTTGTTCCATTCAAGCTCTTGCTTCTTGATCAATGTAAAGGTTGTGCAAGAGAACTGTCTGGTGTTCTGGTATACCCATGCTTCTTAATGTGGCCGAGAATTTCTCATGGTTTACACAGTCAAAAGCCTTGCTGTAGTCAATAAAACACATATACAGTAGATAACCTTTTGGTATTCTTTTGTCTTTTCAAGGTTCCATCTCACATCCGCAATGATGTCTCTTGTTCCTCGTCCTTTCCTGAACCCCGCTTAAACTTCAGGTAGTTCTCGTTATAGGTATGGTTGCAGCCTCTGCTGAATGAGCTTGATTAGAATCTTGCTGGTATGTGGGATCAGAGCGATTGTGTGATAATTTCCAGTCAGTCAGATCACCTTTCTTCAATATTGGTATAAACACAGATATTTGCTAGTCAATTCATCGTGATGTTGTCTTTCAAATTTTCTGGCAGAGCCTTGTAACTATGGTAACAGCTGGATCTGACTGCTGTAATACTTCAATGGGAATGCCATCAGTGCCTGGTGCTTTGTTCTTTGAGAAGCCTTTCAATGTTGCTTCGACTTCTTCATTCATCACCAATGGTTCCTGATCATAAAGTACAGGTTGAAATGGTTGTTGGTCCACTTGATCTTTATGGTATAATGACTCTGCATATTCTTTCTACCATTTCTTGATCTTCTCAGAATCATTCAACATGGATCCTTGAACATCTTGTAGCATTCCAATTTGAGGCTGAATTTTTCTTTTTCACTCTTGTAGCTTTAGGAAAGTTGATCTTATAGTTTCTGATTCTATATCCTTGCATGCATCATTGTAGTACTTCTCCTTGTCTTGTCTTGCTGCACATTGGAAATCTGTTTAGTTCTGTGATTGCCTTTCTCCCCTTGCTTTAGCTTCTTTGTGTTTCTGGACAATTTTCAGAGTTTCTTCAGTCATCCTTTTTGCCCATTTTTGCTTTTTCATCTTTTGTAGAGACTTCTCACTTTTTTTGAGCACAACTTTCTTGATGTCATCCCATAACTCTTCTGGTGCTCTGTATTTGTATCCAAACCAGCAAATCAATTTCACAGGTATTCTTTAAATTCTGGTTGTTTATTTTCAAGGTCATATTTTGCTGCATTCATATATGTCTTGCTCTTTTTCAGATTTAGCTTACTAGTAGTTGGTAAACTGTACACAGTCAGCTTCAGGTTTTGTCTTGGTTGGAGTTGTTGAGCTTTTCCATTGCTGAGTTCTACAGATGTAGTCAATTTGATTTTTCTACAGTACATTGGGTGAAGTCCACATGTACAGTCACCGCTTGTGCTGCTGGAAGATGTTTGAGATGAATAGGTCTTTCTCCAGCTTCATTTCTGTTGCCAAGTCCATATTTTCCAACCACTTTGCCTTCTTCTTTGTTGCCAACATTTGCATTCCAGTCATCCCTAACTATCAGGATATCCTGTTTGCATGTTCTGCTAATTTCAGCTTGTACTTGTTCATTGAACTGATCCACTTCTTCCTCTTCTGCAGCTTCTTTGCCTTTCATTTCCAGCACTGTATAGCATGTGATCATCCGATGTGAAGTGGCCCATGCCAGTCCATTTCAGTTCGCTGACACCCAGCAGATCAAGTTGTACACATTCCATTTCATTCTTGACCACCTTCAGCTTCCCTTGGTTCATGCTTAAGATGTTCTGTGTCCCAATATATAAGACATATTTGTAGCTTCTGATTCTCATTTCATGTGCAGTTACATCAGCAGTCAGACATCATGAGGGCTTTGATCCAACCACATCATAAATGCTGGCTTTACTCTGAAAAGTCTTCAGCTCATCCCCAGTAGTCATTTGAGTGACTTCTAACCTGAGGGTCTCATCTTCCAGCACTATAGTGCAATTTGTTTTGTTGTGAATATCCTTTTTCAGAGCAGGTGTAAAACTGCGTGAGAGAATTTGGGCACTAGGATTTGCTATATGAGCCTACTCTATAATATAGATACTTCTACTACCTTTATAAAACAGTTTACAAAAACAAACAGGGGTGGCAATGATAATGACAATCAATTCCTTAATAAGAACATAAGATAGGCCATGCTGGGTCAGATCAAAAGCCCATCAAGCCCAGTATCCTGTTTCCAACAGTGGCAAATTGAGGTCACAAGTACCTGTCAGGTTCCCAAAAGGTAGGCAAATTCCTTGCTGCTTATTCCAAGGGTAAGCAGTGGATTTCTCTAGTCTACTTTAATAATGGCTTATGGACTTTTCCTCCAGGAGCTTGTCCGAGTCTCTTTTAAACCCAGCTAGACTACAGCTTTTACTGTATCCTCCAGCAACAAATTCCAAAGTTTGATTATGCATTGAGTGAAAAAATATTTCCTCTACTAATCTTAAATGTGCTACATTAAAATTCATTGTGTGCCCCCAGTTCTTTCTACTTTTTGAAGGAGCAAACAACCGATCTGCACTTACTCATTTAACTACACTCATTACTTTATAGACCTCTATCATATCTCCTCTCAGTAGTCTCTTTTCCAAGTTGAAGAGCTATAACCTTTTAAGCCTTTCCATCCCCTTTATCATTTTCTAGAGGACACGCAATGTAGCTACAATGCAGCGCATTTATGACAAATAGTAGAAAATATCTTTTTACTCAATTCATCATCAAACTTTGGAATTGTTGCAGGAGGATTTAGTAAAAGCTGTTAGTGTAGCTGGGCTTAAAAGAGGTTTGGATAAGACTTCTGCTGGGAGAGAAGAGCAGCCGACCCTGGAGCATGAGGCACCACAGCAAGCCAGCTTAATGGTAAGTTTGCCACGCTACCTCCTTGGGCCAAGCAGGAGTGCACCCTCTCTCGCCCGGAATCCAGGGCGGGCCGCACCCACCACTCTGCCCTTAGTATGCCACTGCCCCTCTCCCTGTCTTTCACCCACTTTCTAGTCCCCCATTTCCTCTCTCTGTACTCATCTTCTCCCCAGCCTCATTTACCACCTTCTGCTTCTCATCCCTTAACCAAACCCAGCTCATTCCCTAGCACTCATCCTCAGGCCCTTTCTTATGTCTTACCCCATCCAGACTTCCATTTTCCCTTTCACTTCTCCCATTCCTACCAGCGGCTCTCATCCACTCCATAGCATCCTGTCCTTTTCAAATGCACCCCATCCCCTCCCCAAACTCTTCAGGTACTTCAAAGCCTTCTCCCCTCCCCATAATTCTGCAGTGGTTTCACAGCCCTCTTCATACCTCTCATTCAATCCTCCTAATCTCTGGACAATTTCTTAGTCTCCACTATCCTCCCCCCTCCAAGCAACTCCAAGCCCCACTCACAATCCCACCCAAGCCCTGCGTCCCCACTTAAACTCCCAGTATCCAGCCTTAGAATCTTTCTTCTGTTTTCTCACCCAGTCTTAGAGTTTCCATCTCTCAAAGTTCCTGCTTTCCCACATCCCATGTCCCTATTATCTGCTCTCCTGCCTCCTGCTCCCTTCCCCAGCACCCACCCATTTACTTCCTTCTCCAATATTCATTAACCTTGTCTTTCGTCTTTTTTTTCTTTATTGGAAGTTTCACATTTTTTTTACAAACCATAAAGATCAAGAAAATTCAACTGCTGCATTTAAGAAAAGAAGAATGCATAAGAAGGAAACATACAATGAATAGGAGGAAAAAGCCCAACTCAGGGAGATAACTAGTGACAACTACAACAGTAATCAAATCAAGAAATCTAATGGAAATACATCCACACAATTAGTTCCCAAACCACACCAGATCTACTACCGACCTGAAACTCCTAATATCTCAGAGGCCATGATCAGCAACAAATTTTTCCAGATGTGTTGGATCCATAAAAGTATAATTATTCCCCCAAAGCATAATCAAACACTTACAGGGGAATTTCAAGAAAAAAAGAACCCAATCTTGAGGCACTGGGAAAGGAATTGTTTCCAACGGGCCTGAGTGGCCCAAGCCACATCCAGAAAAACAAACACTTTTTGATCACAAAAAAACAAATCTTTCTTAGAAAAATAAGCCTTTAAATCTGAAGATTTATCTCTTAAAGCAGTGAAAGTCACCATCTGTAGCTCTAGATGGAATTGTATCACTAAAGTCCTCAAGGAACACTGTTAAATTGGCTACAGATACTACTAAATTATGGAGAGCACCCTCCTGGTCATTCACCTCTCTAACTTTCTGAGGACATAGTAACATAGTATATGACTGCAGATAAAGACCAGTATGGTCCTTCTAGTCTTCCCAGTAAGGGGCTACAGTAGTTGTAACCGTTGCTCTGTGCAGGTCACCCTCCCTCTATGCCTTTGTTTAGGGTGTATCTGAAGTTCCATGCAGGTTACTGCCCCCTCTATTTATTGAAGTATAAAAGATATTTAAGTTTTCTTTGATTTCATAATAAATATTCAAGAAAATCATAGACTTGGAGTTAGGATGCACAATAATCTCTTTCAGATATTTCCTCAATATTATCTCTGCTGACAAAAGATGTGTTGTTGGAAAATTCAGAAATCTAAGATTTATCCTTGAGATTTTCTAATGTCTCTAACTTGTTATGGAAGTAAACTGTCCTTCACATGGATTTTATTTATTTATTTATTTATTTATTTACATTTCTTATATACCGCACTATTTGCGATCAGAAGAATGAAGAGATGAATATTAGTGTCCTATTTCTCCAAAGAATGCTCTATATCAGTAACCCATTTATCCACCTGCTGGAAGTTCTCCAGTGATTGTTTAGACACCGTCCCCTTAAGCAGGGACTCTGTCCTCATAACCACAATCCAAACATCTAATATTGTAATGTTCTTAGAAACAACAGGAACTGTTACACCCTGCAAAGGAAGGACTGGCACAACTTTAGGCAAAAAAGCCCAAGACTTGGTTTCCAATAATTGCAAATAGCCCCGGGTGTAACAGATGGAAAAGATAAAAGAGAGTCCAGGCTGTGGGAGCAGTGGTCTGTCAGGACAGCTTAATGAAGCACTATCTAGAGAAGAGTCAGCACCAGAGTTCAGTTTTTGAAGGGTGCCATGGACTAAATGCTTATCCATGGGACCCTTCATCTGCGGTGTTGAAATAGAACTTGAGGGATTCTTTCCTCTTCCTTACACCAGCAGGAGTTCTTATCCTCCTCCCTCTCAACCTGCGCTTGGTTATGAGTTTGCTTCTTCCCCACTCCCCACACTATCTGTCCTCCTCTCCCTTAGCACTCCCCTAGCATTCCCCTTTTTTTCCTATCCCGACCCTAGAATTTGCCATTAGCTCCCTTTCAATCCCAGGATTCCAGCCCTAGAATTAGCTCTCTTCCAATCCCAGCTCCCCATTGACAGCCCCCTTCATTTTCCAGCCCTTTTCCAGTCCCACCTTCCCAGACCTAGTATTAGCCTATTTTCAGGCCCAGCCCCTCCAGCTTCAGTATCAGCCCATTTCAGTATCCATCCATTTCCAGACTCATCGCCCCAGCCCCAGTACCAGCTCATTTCCAGTATCAGTCAGCCTTCCAGCCCCTGTATCAGCCATCAGCCCATTTCCAGCCTCCCAGCTCTAGTATGACCATATTTCCAGACCGAGCCGCCCCCCCCCCCTAGTCTCAGTATCAGCCCATTTCCAGTATCATTCAGTTCCTGGCCCCTGTATCAGCCCATTTCCAGTACCAGTATCAGCCCAATTCCAGTATCAGTCAGCCCCCACCAAAGATGCAGCCTATTGCCAATCCCAGCACCCAGTACCACTATCAGCCCATTGCCAGTCCCAGCCCCTGTATCTGCTCATTTCCAGTCCCCCCAGGCCCAGAATCAGTCATTGCTAGTCACAGCAACCCGGCCCAGTATCAGCCCATTTCTAGTCCCAACCTTCCAGTCGCAGTATCAGTCCATTTACAGCCTCATCCCCAGCCCAGTTCCAGCCCCCCCACAATGCCAGAATCAGCTGATTTCCAACCCCAACTGCCACCTCCTCCCTGCAGCAACACTTCCAAAGGAGGATTTGCTTTTGCTGCTGCCTCTGTGTTAATGATTAACACTGCCATGGCTTGGGAGGCAGAGGGCAGGCTGGGAGCAAGGCAGTGAAACAAGCTTCCTGCACCCCTACTTTGGTGCACTCTGAGCCACTGCCTCGCTGGCTCACCTCTTCAGCCGGCTCTGAAGTTCGTTGAAAAACATGGGTGCTTCCCCTTATGAAGCTTTGCTAATTCAAACCACAACCATGGGCAGCCAGCATAAGAACATAAGATATGCCATACTGGGTCAGACCAAGGTCCATCAAGCCCAGTATCCTGTTTCCAACAGTGGCCAATCTAAGTCATAAGTACCTAGCAGTTTCCCCAAAAGACACAGGTTCCACAATACTTGTATTGGGTCAAGCAGTGATATCCTGGGTCCCTTTTAATAATGGTTTATGGACCTTTCCTCCAGGAACTTGTCCAAACCTTTTTAAACCCAGCTACACTAACAGCTTTTTCTACATCCTCCAGTAACAAATTTGTTTCGGCATTAAATAGTCATATCTTCTGCAACCCTTTAATACCCTTGCTGATGTATTTTGAAAAGATATATGTTGAAGAATACTGAGGACAATGCTGAACTTTGCAGAACACCACTCATAAAAGGCTTCCACTTCAAAGGATTCTCTCCCATTCTCTCCTGCTGAATTTGCCTGGACAAGAAAGAGTGAAACCAGGAAACAATTGCAGGCCCCATTCACAGTGGCACCAACTGTGTTAACAAGATCTTGTGATTAACAGTGTCAAATGAATTTTAAACGTCTAACATAAACATTTAAAGTTATATGTATTTTCAGGGGCACTATTTCTATAAGTGCAGGCTTCAAAAATCCATGCATAACGTTAAGTACCTAATTTTCATCAGGATGTCTTGCAAATAATTTGAAATATGTAATGTGGACATTTTAAGTTATACCTATATTCTACAGCATATTTATTTATTGTAAAAATTTGTTACGCTGCTATACGCACAGATTGGAATCAGAGAAAATGCATCAACGGAACATAAAAATTCAAAAACACAGGACAAAAACAAACAGAAAACAAGAAAAGCAGACATGATAAGGCAAGGTGTGAATATCACAACAATATCTATCCAATATTAAACAATAAAACTGCAGACATCAAGAGAAAAAGGAATTAAAAATGCCCAAACCTGTGTTACAGATAAGCAGTGTAAGTTCTCTCAAAGAGCCACGTTTTCAACAACTTCTTAAATTTCTTGAGAGCTTTCTCCACGATTATGAAGAGGAAAGGAGTTCCATGGGAGGAGTGGCCTAGTGGTTAGGACAAGGTACTTCAGGCCAGAGGGCCGGGGGTTCAAGTCCCACCTGGGGACAGCAATCTCAGGCCGGAGGGACTGGGATTTCTAGTCCTATAGGCACTCCTTGTGGTCTTCGACAAGCCACTTAACCCTCCAATGCCCATGTTCCCTGTAAGTATTAGCGTATGTGTGTCATATCCCCTCGTGTTAAATGTATCTCCCAATTGACCGCTTTGACCCGGTGAAAAGCGGGATATAAATACAGCTAAATAAAAAATAAAAAAAATAATAAAAAATAGAGTAGGTACTCGCCTTCTTCGATGCCCCTTCCACTAAATTGTGGACGTTCTGACTTGGACATCCCAAATTTCACCTACATGGCCCTTTTACACTGTGCCTTATAATCTATACATATAAGTGCCGAATATTGGCCACTGCACAAATAGATTATGGGTGTTATTTTGAAACCTTATGAGGAAATGGCATCTACGTGTAAATGGCAATTTTAGGAAGGGCTCAGTTTACATTCGGATGTCCTTACTACATGGAAGCTGTAAGGTGTGGCTAGGGTGAGTCAAAAATCTACATGTATTTATACGTGTAGGTTTACCAAATGACAAACATACATGCATAAGTGTGCGGCACCAACATGTAGAGGTCACAGTCTACACGTGTAGGTGCCAGCAATGTCAAATGTCTGTAGCTGTGTTCCCCCATTGTTTTTTCCCCATGTGTAGATTCGTAAAATGGCTTCTCCTTTGCACTTCCTTTTTGCTGTTTTGGAAATGGCTTCACATTTAGCAAAGCCCTTTCTAAAATATCACTGGAACTGTAAATGCCGTAACTTCGACATCCGAATTCCAATCTCTATCTTTTCTAAAATGTGCCTTCACATGTTTCATTGTGCTGCCCAAGTCATACCTGCTGTTCAGGTGGCACAGCAAACCATATGGTCTATATGGGTCGTGTCCAAATATGCTAATACCTGAGACTACAACTTATCTAACCAGTCATATTGGAGGAGTGGGAGGAGTCATATTAGAGGAGTGGGGGGAGTTATATTGAATGAGTGGGAGGAGTTATATTGGAGGAGTAGGGACGAGTGGCCTAGTGGTTGGGGAAAGTTACCTCAGGCCGAAAGGTCAGGGGTTCAAATCCCACTAGAGAACAGCAACCTTGGGCCGGAAGGACTGGGGTTTCTAGTCCCACAGGTGCTCCTTGTGGTCTTGGGCAAGCCACTTAACATTCCTTTGCCCATGTTCCCTGTAAGTATTAGTGTATGTGTCTCATATCTCCTCATTTTAAATGTATCCCCCAATTGTGTTGTGACTACTTTGATTGAAGGATAAGGTGGTATATAAAACTGTCCAAATAAATAAAATATTGTATAATGTATATAGTTAAAGGTTACATGCACAATACGATACATGTAAAATGTTTCATTTATTTGTAGACTGCTTTGATTTCTTGATAAGGCCGATATATAAAACACATAAATAAACAAAATAAATACTGCTACTGCTACTACTACTTATCATTTGCATAGCACTACAAGGCCTACGCAGCGCTGTACATATACATGTAAGAGGGAATCCCTGCTCATCAGAGCTTACAATCTAATCAAGACAGACCAAACAACTGGAGACTAGCGGAAATCTAGTTACATTAACTGGCTTGTATATAGTTATCATGTTCTCCCTGTTAAGAAACATGTTTATTGTATACCCAAGTTATTTTTACCTGTTTATTGTAAGCACAAATCACTAAACTGAGATGTGTAGATTTAATGTTTATTGTAAACCGCACTGATCTTAAATAGCGCGGTATAAAAGAAAATGTAATAAATAAATAAATAAATAAAGATAACAACTTAGTATATAATGGCAGATAAAGAACAGTATGGTCCATCTAATCTGCCCATTAAGGTGGCTCCATGGAGGTCACCCCTCCTCTATTTGTTGAAGTATAAAATATACTTATGTTTGTTTTGATTTCATCAATTCATAATCTTTATATAAAGGGATCCATTGTGTCTGTCCCATGCCATTTTGAATTCCGTCACTGTATTTGTCCCCACCACCTCCATTGGGAGGGCGTTCCAAGCCTCCACCACTCTTTCAGTGACAAAGTATTTCCTGGTGGGTGATGAGTAGGAGAAAAAGGACCCAAAAGCAGCCTAATCCCCTTATTCTCTTGCCCATCGTCTATCTGTATCTTTGACAGTCCCCTAGATTTCCCCTCGTCTCCAGTTGTTGCATGTTCTGTCTTGATTGGATTGTAAGCTCTGAAGAGCAGGAACTGTCTCTTACTTGCATATGGACATGAACTTGTATGTATCTATATATTAAATATCAGTGCCTTCATGTACAGATATGTATAATTTATGCTGCCCAGACATGCCCTATAATTCTGAACAATGCTGCAATTGAATGTATAAGTGGTAGTGAATATCAGGCCCTATAGGGGGGATATTCAGACCCTCAAACCATCTAAATGATGCTCAGCAGGATATTCAGCCGCACTGGCATGGTTAATATCACTGAATATACCCGGCTGCAGCCTCCAAGAGCCCCAACACTAGATGACTAGCGTGTGGGCGTTCTGGGGCACAGCAGGGGGTGCTACAACAGGTTAACCGGGCAGCAGTGATATTCAAACACTGCCCCACTAAACCTAACTGGCTAGAGGTAGGACAGTTGTATGGCAGTCCCAACTTTAGCCACTTCTGCAATCCGGCCAGTGGCTGAATATCACCATTGACCCTTTTTATTATATCAAAACAAAAGAAAAGCTGCTCAATACAGAAAAAAAGAAGACCACACTTACCAAGACAAGCTAGTCATACTTCAGGAGTAGCCCTGAGTCCTTCCAGCACAGTCCTGTCCCTCTTGCTATGCAGGGAATCCTCATTCCCTGTCTATATATAAAATACAGCACTGCTACATGACTGGGAGTTCTGCAGTCCTCTGGCAAATCCAGCCTGACTAAGGGTCACTTCTCTGCCCTACTCCCAGTCTGATCTTCTGTTCCCTTAGGTCCTCTAGCTTCTGCAGCCTGGTCAACACTTCTCTCTCCAGCAGTCTCCAGGATGGCCTTTTATACTGCCTTAATTATTATCTGTACATTGGTGATAGCCAGGAGGGGTACCAACTCCACCCACTTTCCTGAAGCCCTTCCCCTAAGGATCCAACAGATACTTTAGAAGTCATTTTACTAAATCCCTGTATGGCTGTGCACTTAGCATGCATTGTAGTACATATTAAGTGCAAAGTCTCCGTGGTAAATGTTGGAGGCATAATCAGCTAGCGTGTGGTGCAATTAATGCGGGTGCACCATGGATGTATCATTAGGTGCACCCATGTGTCTAATTGCCACATTAACGGCGACCATGCGTTAATGTGCACTCCACATCTACATTCTGCACCTAAAGTGCCCTCTCCTCACATTGGGGCATGAGTGCTGTTGAACAAGCATTTTGGCTGTTGGTAGCAGGCATGCCCGCAAATTAGCACTCACAGCAGCCAGTTACGGCATTCTGTAAAGCATGTTGACTGGTAAGCAGCGCTTATTCTAAGGGTCCCTTAGCTTCTGTGAACTCAGGCTTACAATTCTGCTTCTCCCTAGAGGCTATCCTCCAGTCAGAATCACAGCTGACTCCTGCCAACACATTCTTGTGTTTTGTTTGCGTATTTTTAAATGTCATTCCAATTTTGTGGAGGATCTCAAACTGGACCACAATTAGTAATAAAACAATAGAATTTCATATAACTTTAAAAAAACCCATTCTAAATTAACAGTGCAGGGATCTGCTAATCCTCTCAAAGTTTTCAAAGCAGGAATGAGCAAGCAACAGAATAGCCCACAAATCGATATGTTTGGTTTTATTTTTCATATCAGCTGACTTTTTTAATCAATGACTGTGTGGTCATAGAGGCATGTGAGTTAATGTTTTACTTGTGGAAAGTTGTGAGAAATATTCTGTGCATTATTAAATGAACTGACTGGAGTTCAGTGAAGTGTTTGCTTTGGAATGAGGGCAAAGGTTGTGATTAGGAAGCTCTATTGCCACTCCAGAGTTCAGAGAACATGTGGGTGGAGAAAAATTAAGATGTTATAAAACCTCAGGCCCCCATCTCCCCCCCCCCCCCCCCAGAAACCCTTGCCTGGTAGACCCTGAACTCTTTAGATATAAGATCTCATGAAACTAATTGGTACCCGTTAAGGCAGACCCTAAGGAAGGCTGGATGCTCTGGGCTGCAGAAAGCAATGGAAAAGAAATAAGTCAAAGGCCCGATGATGAAACCCTAAACACCTAAACCTCAACACCCAGAAGCAAGCTGAAAGAAAGCAGGGGAAAAAAAACCTTACGGCAATCTAGTAGGAAAAAGAAGTAAAACAAACACTAAAATTGCCGACCATTTTGCACTTACTTTGGCTGAATGTGCAGTTATTTTTTGCTAGATGCACAAGTTTTACAGTCATTATGAGTCCTTCATTATATTTTTAATTGTAAATGGCTTTGGTTCACTCCAGCCTGAAACGCGTTATAGAAAGTTGGGAAATAAATAAATTAAATAAACTAATAAAATGGTGCCTTCAGCGAAGAATAAAATAAAAATAGAAAAATGTGCGGGTGCATAAGTGACAGACATAATTGAACGACCAGGTCAGCAACTAAAGCGTTAGGGGTCCTTTTACTAAAGCACCAGCAAGGGTCTGCACTTTCTGCGCACTGAAAGCAAACCGTAGCACACGGTAAGTGCAACAGCCATGAGCTATCGGCAGCATGCCCAGCATGTCTCTGGCAGTTAGCGAACAGAACTGTAACCCTAACACACGGCAGTGGCCTCCACAATTAACGTCTCTGCACCTACTGCCACCCATAGAAACATCATTAACTGAACCCAAAATACTTGCCACATGGACACTGCAGTGTGCTCTCCACGACCACACGCTGCCCCTAACCCATCTATTCCTTGCTCCAGCACATGATGAGCAATTAGCATGTGACAGTTACCGCGGCACCTGCTCTCAAGGTACCGCACACTAAAATAGTAACATAGTAACATATTATATGATGGCAGATGACGACTAGTATGGTCCATCTAGTCTGCCCAGCAAGGTGGCAAGAGTAGGTGCACCAGCCGCTCCGTACAGGCCACCCCTTCCCATGTCTTTGTTTAGGGGTGTACCCACCGCTCTGTGCAGACCACCTCTACTTGTTCAGATAGCAGAGACACTTAAGGTTAACTGCACGGCTTGCTTTGGTATACAGACGCCTCCTTTTTGGTCCCATTTGTAAATACAGTCTGCAGCATTTTCCTTCTTTGCACACCGTTTCCCTTGGTGAAACATGAACTTGTAGAGTGGAAGAGCAGCCCAGTGCTTAGAGCAGCAGGTCAACAGTAGGGAAATCAGGCTCTCGGTACAGCTAAGGCTCCTGGTGACCTTGGGCACATTACTTCACTCTATTACCTCAGGTACTGACATGTTAACATGCTGTTTTATGCATGGGATCTAGCTATAATTAACATGTTAGTAACTCTAGTTGTTAAATTGTAAGATAATGGGACCTAGTTATTAATAACTATTGGTAACTTGTTGCTAGACAGCAAACCCTCTGAGGGGAAATACCTCTGTCCGAATATAGATCCTCTTGTGCTCCATATTGGAAGGGATCACTTAAATCCAAATAAATACATTTTAGAAATGACACATCATCTTCGTTTGAGCATGCTGTATACCAGGCAATGTACTGATCTTTGTTTAATTGCCCTTTAATATAAAATATATATTTTATATAGATATTTTTATTTTGCATATATACTTTTACTTTGATTTTGGGAACCTTTATCACTTGATTGTCTGGTTGTTTTTATTATGCCAATCATTCTGGGCATTTTACTCATTTATGTAAAGTGCCTTGAGGATGGTAGAGTCAGCAATCAAAAAAAGCAAAAAAAAAGAAAATATCAAATGACTGCAATATAGAGTCATTCCGAATGCTTAAATTGCCGTTATCACATTACAAAACGAATCTTAACATTCACTTTCTACATAAATTAAGATCACATTACAGACAAGTTCTTTTTTTCCCTTGCTTGAAGCCACAAGCCCTGAAACTATACATTCAACAATCCCTCCCACACACACACAGAGCTACGGCGCTTCCAAAACCAACTTCTCCTCAGGAAAAGCTACAGCCAAATCTAGCTGGCCCCAGTGCTGATAGATTTCACTTACTTTTCCTTCCCAGTGAAAGCAGTCACATCAGAAAGATTCTTCCAGGAGGTGAGAAGATGGCTGGGACCAAAGTTATCCTCAGAGCATGTCAGCTGAGGGCAGTTAGGACTTTTATACTAGCACAGCAGAGGAACACGTGAGAACAAAAGAGAGTGCTCTTTGGTTTTTAATTCCAGAAAACCTCATAACACAGCCAGAACAAGATAGCAGTAAGGAGTATTTCCTGGTCGCAACCTGTGTCATAGTCCCTGTCAGTGCCCCACAATGAAATGCCTGAAGACGGTCCTTCTTCACTGAGCTCTACACTCACCAGCAATACTGCTTTTACTTACTAGTGGTGCTGCTATTTTGTCCTCAGCAGCAAGCAGGGAGATGCATTCCAAAGTCAATGTTGACTTTTCTCCTCTAGTTCCCAACCAATATTAATTATAAAGAACCACACATCCGCTAAAAGGCTTCCTCAGTTCACAGAATGGGTAGCAATCATGCTCTAAGTCTCTTTCCTTTCATTAATTTTCTGGGGCATTCCAGGTCAACATTTCATTTGTGCATGTTTGTTTTATATCACAGAGTTCAAATTTTAAAAATTTTCTTTCTTTTTCTTTACTGCTGCTGGGGCCATGGCTGCAGCACGGGGGCACCCACCCCTCCCCCACTGGCTCACTGCTGCCAGCAATGCATAAGTACATGCGATGCCCCCTGAGACATCAAAAGTAGATGCTCTCCAGTAAACCTACTATATTTACTGCTACTACTACTAATCATTTGTATAGTGCAACAAGGTGTACACAGCACTATACAAATAGATGTAAGAGACAGTCCCTGGCCATCAGAGTCTGCAATCATAAGAACATCAGAAATGCCATATTGGGTCAGACCAAAGTCCGTCAAGCCCAGTATCCTGTTTCCAACAGTGGCCAATCTAAGTCATAAGTACCTAGCAGTTTCCCCAAAAGACACAGGTTCCACAATACTTGTATTGGGTCAAGCAGTGATATCCTGGGTCCCTTCACAGGTACACTAAAAAAATTTTTTTTTAAACTGCCTCTAATGTTTCGATTGATTTTTACGTTTTTTGGTGCGCTGAATCCAAATCTGGTAACCAATTTGCTCCATCACGTACAGATTTTTTGCTACATTGGGTTAGCAGTTTGAGGTGAACGTTTCAGATTGAGTGCGATCGAGATAAAAGTTTCTTGGATGAATTCTTTATACTAATTGTTTAGTAGTTATTCAAATAAGAATAAAGAAAATTGTAACAAGGCAGCACATAAGAATAGAGTAATGTCAACAAAACACACTGTGATGGTAGCAAAATTGTCTGCACTTAAAACAGCCACATACATGTGCACAAACATTGAGCATATAAGAGCGAGGTTAGACACAAAGCAAAGCAAAGAAATGTGCAAAAAATGTTGTACAGGTATGTATGTAAGAATAGAAAACGCAAACCGCACCATTGCAATACATGAAGACAAACACCCAATGGTGTGAAAATAAAATTCTAATAAATGAGATCCGACACTGTGGTAATAACTAGCAAATTTTTATTTCAAAGTTTAGTAAAAACACGATATTTGTCAACACAGTTTAGATTTTAAAGTCATTCTAGGGTCAATCAATCTCCTGGTGGGCCCGTTTCTTCTTCCCCCGAATGCTTCCCTTGGTGCGCTGCTTGGCGTATTTTTCATCTGGGGTTTCCCGCAGCAGCAACCAGCAGAAATCAGCCATCATAGTGGTGTTCCATCTTCCTTGGTACCTTCTCTCTGCGTCCTTGATGTCCTGGTGAAACCTTTCACCTTGTTCTTCACTGTACGCCCCCAAGTTTTCGGGAAAGTAGTTCACATGGGAGTGCAAGAAATGGACTTTCAGGCTCATGTTACAGCCTTGTTCTTTGAAGGCATTCAGCATCCTGGCAACAATATCCTTATAGTTCTCATCCCGCCTGTTCCCCAAGAATTTGAGAACAACATCCTTGAAGGAATCCCAGGCTTCTTTTTCCTTCTCAGACATCGTTTCAGCGAATGCTCCATCTGAAATGAGTTTCCTTATATCAGGGCCAACAAACACTCCTTCCTTTAGCTTTGCTTCAGAAAGTCAGGGGAACTTTGAGCAAAGGTACCGAAAGCACTCACCATCTTTTGGAAGGGACTTGATGAATTGCTTAATGAGACCCAACTTAATGTGGAGAGGTGGTAATAGAATTTTATCACGAGGTACCAAGCTCTCATGAAGAACATTTTTCTCACCGGGTCTCAAATACTCCCGAATTGGCCAGTCTTTTTTCCCCCAGTGTAGGTCGCGGGCCCAGCTATCCCACAAGCAAAGGAAGCAGGGATATTTGGTGAAACCGGATTGCTGCCCTAATAGCATGGATAGAATTTTAAAGTCTCCACAAATCATCCACTTATGCTCATCATAACGAATCTTCTGAAGAATCAGGGCCAAATTCTCGTATTTTTCTTGGAGAATAACAGAGTGAGCAATAGGAACTGAAGCGAATGTGTTGCCATTATGAAGAAGAACACCTTTTATGCTGTCTTTTGACGAATCAATGAACAGCCGCCATTCAGCAGGATCATACTTGAGTTTAAACTTTTCCATCACTCCGTATATATCGTTGCAAAATACCAAATCTTCCTCTTTGCTGAAATACTTCAAAAATTGTGTCTCACGGTTGCGGTACCAATAAAAAGTTGTTCCTGGTGACAATAGATTTTTCTGTTTAAGCCGAGAACCTAGCAGTTGGGCAGCATCTTTTGGGAGTCCTAAATCCCGGACTAAATCATTCAATTCAGCTTGAGAGAAAAGTTCAGGTTTCGGATCTGGTTCAGTTTCAAACTCGGAAGTACTGGACTCATCGGGAAAAGCCATCTGATGAGTCTCATCATGATCAGAACCGTCCACACAAATATGATCCAAAGATTTTGGTGGTTCAGGCACAGGTACTTCGTTGCTATGAGGCATAGGCCTAATTGCTGAGGGAAGGTTGGGGTAACTTATTACGTTCTTATTTTTTAAGTTGTATCCCTTCACAATGCAAGAGCAAAAATAGCAGTCACTGCTGTGGTCTCTTTGTTCACGCCACATCATAGGTATTCCGAAACGAAATGCTTGTTTTTTACCTTTCATCCATAAGCGTAGATCTTCCTCACATGTCTTGCACACTTTGTGAGGAGCCCACGGTTTGTCTTGATCGCCTAACTTCAAACCGAAATAGGCGAAATATACTTTTTTAATAAATGCAGAAATGTTCCTCTGCCGCTTTTTCACGGTATATTCCCCACAAATAAAACAAAAACTGTCCGGAGAGTTGACGCAACCTCTGGCTCTGTGAGCCATCACAAATACACAGCACTGCAAACCACAACTGTAGTGAACCACTTCAGAATAAAGCTGGATTACGACTGAGCAAACAAAAGGTAATAATGAACTTGCAAGAAACTGAAATTTGACAGGAACGTTCATGTCGCAACCACCGTGTTTGAGCGAGTGAACGAGGCGAGGCGAACAGGAAAGAACATGCGCCAGCGCGAGTACTGGATTTAGCCCCCCGCCTCCCAATTGTCCTGTTAATGTATAAAATGAATACAAAACACTCTAAAATATCATGAGGGAGTGTTTCTAGTTAGTTAACCATTACAACCTCTATTTTGGGCCAAGAAAATAAACTGCAGTCGGCTAAAAAGAAATTATGTGAACATTCCTTATATGGGTAAGAAATCTAATTTTGCAAGAAAACGTGACGTGATGGAACATTTTGGCTATTTTTCCTGGATTCAGCACCCCAAAATCTATAGGAATCAGTTGCAAAACTGGAGGCAGTTTTTGGTAGTGTACCTGTGTAATGGTTTATGGACCTTTCCTCAAGGAACTTGTCCAAACCTTTTTTAAACCCAGCTACACTAACAGCTTTTAGTACATCCTCCGGTAACAAATTTGTGTGGGCATTAAATGGTCATATCTTCTGCAACCCTGTAATACCCTTGATGATGTATTTTGAATAGAAATATGTCGAAGAATACTGAGGACAATGCTGAACTTTGCAGAACACCACTCATAAAAGGCTTCCACTTCAAAGGATTCTCTCCCATTTTCTCCTGCTGAGTTTGCCTGGACAAGAAAGAGTGAAACCAGGAAACAATTGCAGGCCCCATTCACCAACCGTGTTAACAAGATCTTGTGATTAACAGTGTCAAATGAATTTTAAACGTCTAACATAAACATTTAAAGTTATATGTATTTTCAGGGGCACTATTTCTATAAGTGCAGGCTTCAAAAATCCATGCATAACGTTAAGTACCTAATTTTCATCAGGTTGTCTTGCAAATAATTTGAAATATGTAATGTGGACATTTTAAGTTATACCTATATTCTACAGCATATTTATTTATTGTAAAAATTTGTTACGCTGCTATACGCACAGATTGGAATCAGAGAAAATGCATCAACGGAACATAACAATTCAAAAACACAGGACAAAAACAAATAGACAACAAGAAAAGCAGACATAAGGCAAGGTGTGAATATCACAACAATATCTATCCAATATCTACACATATTCAAAATAATACACAACCTCTCAGCTGACAGCCTACAACTACTCAAAAAAACCGATGACAGCAAGAGACCAAGAAGAAAAGGAACCTCAGACACCATCAGAACACCAAAGGAATTTGCTAAAACAAAGCAGGCCACATCAAGTAGGGCACTCTCCCTGGCAGCGCCCGCTATATGGAAATCCCTCCCAGACCACCTAAGATCAGCCAAAGACCTCAAGGACTTCAGAAAACTTCTTAAGACTGCTCTATTTACAGAACATATCAAGGACCTCACATAAATGACTCCTTTTTACTACTTTCAAGACTATACAGGATCATGATCCTAGCGCACCTTTCACACGGCTCCATTATTGTATATATGTATATTGCTCATTATGTAAATAGCTCACCGATAAAATCTGACACACTGCACCACACACCACTCTTCTTACTTCTCCCACTGCATGCTACAGACCACACATTATTATTGATTGTTTGATGTGCCAAACTGCTTTGATTTAATGATAAAGCGGTATACTAAATCCTTCTAAATGAATAAATAAAATAAATAAATAGTAAACAATAAAACTGCAGACATCAAGAGAAAAAGGAATTAAAAATGCCCAAACCTGTGTTACAGATAAGCAGTGTAAGTTCTCTCAAAGAGCCACGTTTTCAACAACTTCTTAAATTTCTTGAGAGCTTTCTCCACGATTATGAAGAGGAAGGGAGTTCCATAGAGTAGGTACTCGCCTTCTTTGATGCCCCTTCCACTAAATTTTGGACGTTCTGACTTGGACATCCCAAATTTCACCTACATGGCCCTTTTACACTGTGCCTTATAATCTGTACATATAAGTGCCAAATATTGGTCACTGCACAAATAGATTATGGGGGTTATTTTGAAACCTTATGAGGAAATGGCATCTACGAGTAAATGGCAATTTTAGGAAGGGCTCAGTTTACATTCGGATGTCCTTACTACATGGAAGCTGTAAGGTGTGGCTAGGGTGAGTTAAAAATCTACATGTATTTATACGTGTAGGTTTGTATCAAATGACACACATACATGCATAAGTGTGCGGCACCAACATGTAGAGGTCATAGTCTGCACGTGTAGGTGCCAGCAATGTCAAATGTGTGTAGCTGTGTTCCCCCATTGTTTTTTCCCCATGTGTAGATTTGTAAAATGGCTTCTCCACTGCACTTCGTTTTTGCTGTTTTGGAAATGGCTTCACATTTAGCAAAGCCCTTTCTAAAATATCACTGGAACTGTAAATGCCGTGACTTCGACATCCGAATTCCAATCTCTATCTTTTCTAAAATGTGCCTTCACATGTTTCATTGTGCTGCCCAAATCATACCTGCTGTTCAGGTGGCACAGCAAATCATATGATCTATATGTGTCGTGTCCAAATATGCTAATACCTGAGACTACAACTTATCTAACCAGTCATATTGGAGGTGTGGGAGGAGTCATATTAGAGGAGTAGGAGGAGTTATATTGGATGAGTGGGAGGAGTTATATTGGAGGAGTAGGGAGGAGTGGCCTAGTGGTTGGGGAAAGATACCTCAGGCCAGAAGGTTAGGGGTTCAAATCCCACTAGAGAACAGCAACCTTGGGCCGGAAGGCCTGGGGTTTCTAGTCCCACAGGTGCTCCTTGTGGTCTTGGGCAAGCCACTTAACACTCCATTGCCCATGTTCCCTGTAAGTATTAGTGTATGTGTCTCATATCTCCTCATTTTAAATGTATCCCCCAATTGTGTTGTGACTACTTTGATTGAAGGATAAGGTGGTATACAAAACTGTCCAAATAAATAAAATGTTGTATAATGTATATAGTTAAAGGTTACATGCACAATACGATACATGTAAAATGTTTCATTTATTTGTAGACTGCTTTGATTTCTTGATAAGGCGATATATAAAACACATAAATAAACAAAATAAATACTGCTACTGCTACTACTACTTATCATTTGCATAGCACTTGTGATAAAGAAGCTTATCATAGCTCAGGAAGGAGCTATAGAAAAGGTGAAGTGACTCTGAACAAGCAACCTGTCAGTTCTGGTAGAAATATGAAAACAGAATTTTGCCATAAAAGACTACCAGTCCCAGAATGCACCAGGTTTCCAACAGCCATTAGAGGAGTTGAAGTGAGGAAACGTGTGTTCAATCAGGAGGGCTATGAGGTAATCCCTAAGCACTCATCTCAAAGGGCAGGGCCTGATTCAGCACAGCTGCGCTGTGTTAGGGAGGATCACTCATCTAAGCAGAATAAGAGTAGAGTTTATTCTACAGATGACCATCTTCATGATCACCCTTATCCTGAGAAGCAGCTTGAGCTTGATCATCAGTTTCATCTGAAGGATCATCAGAAGCAGAAGCCAAACCGGACGGATAGAGAGGGAAAGAAGCCCTCTGGAAGAAAGAGGAGAAAAGCCTTTGAGAGGTCTAGAAGAGTCCAAAGCATACACCATTGGACTGGGGAAAGCCAGAGGAATGGTGCTGCAGAGCTAGGAATCTCCAGACGCTACCTGTGAGGGAGATGGCTGCACGTGGAAGGGACCCTAAGACCCGTGCCAGAAGGTATGTGAAGAGAGATCCAGTGTCCAGGGATCTGGATTGGAAGGCTGGACATAAGAACTGGACTACATACTGGCCAGGCTATATAGAGAGGAACTCTAGCAGCAATGGAAGCTCAGGTATGAACACTGATCTATGCCCTAGCTATAACCTTGAAAGACAGCAGGGAAACAAGTATTCTCCTGAAAATGCTCCGTTGAGAGATTCATCTGTGCCAATCCATGATATTGAACCCATGCTTGTTGAACAAGGGGGAATAATAGCATATGAGGATCCTGTTTATATGGACTGCTCTCTATCTAAACTCCGTTGGTAACTTTCTGTTATAAAGTACAGCAACCATCACAAAGAAATACAAATTTGTTCTTTAATCTACTCAGAAAAGCTCCTGAAGCAGGATTTGACCCACACAGTGGAAGGTAAGCCAGCTAAGGGGTTTCAGCTGGTAACTGCTAGCAATTAAGCCTTACCTAATTGCTTGTGAGCTAGGAGAGAATCACTTCTGTATCTATGTGGGAAGTAATCAGAAGTTAACCTGAAAAGAACAGTTTGTTTCTTGCTTTGTGACTTTTCATTTGTTATTTTCCTGATTTTAACTTTGTTTTTCCAAGTTAACACTGAAAGCAAGTAACCTAATTTATGTGCTACCAAGCATATCTGTGTTGGGAGAAATAACCCCATAAATAAATATCTTATTGGCTTTACCCAAGAGCACAACTAAATTATTGTCAGCAGCTGTGTCTGGTATGAATGAACTACATTGCCCACAATACCTTGCAAATCATATAGATATATGCACTTGACAAGACTGTGAAGATTCTCACCCAGGCAGCCGTCTGACAAATGGCGTAGTTTTTCGGATTGCTTTTGCACAAAAGGGATTTACTTGCTGAGGATTACAACTAAAGTTCAAGTTTAAAGCTGGAAAAAAAGATTTTCCCTCAACTGCACTTTGGAGGAGAAGTGGATGTCCCAGGAGGAAAAGACCCTGTGCAGAGCTGGATTCATCACTGAGACAAGGTAATAAGTACCTGGGCATGTCTAGTGGTGGATGGGAGTAAGGCACAAGGGTAATTGAAAAAAAAAAAAAGTAGAAAAAAAACACACCTGTTTGGAAGGTGGTGCACTTTGGGGTTTTTTTTTCTTTGTTTCTTGCAGGGTTCAAGATGGATCCAAGGGAATTAGCTGAGTGGATGGCAGCCCAGTTCAGCAGGCAGCAGGAGCTAGCACAGCAAGCTCAGGACACTGCTATGAGAGCCTTAATGGACCAGCAGAAGCCAGTGCTTGATCTGGTGCAAGCCCTAGTTCAGCTGCAGAGCCAAAGTGGAACAGATGCAAGACCAGCAGTAAATACTGGTACACCACATGTGGACAGTGTGGGACTCAATCAAGGGATTGGGGCATTTAGTTTTGGGAAGCTAACTCCAGATGATAATGTTGATGATTTTCTAGAGTCTTTTGAAAGAGTGGCACAAGCATTAGCATGGCCAGAGACCCAGTGGGCAGTAAGGCTGGCAGCCTCATTAACTGGAGAGGCACTTGCAGCTTACAGAGCAATGCCAGCAGCCCAGGCTTTGAATTATAAGGATGTAAAGGCTGCTATTAGAGATCGCCTAGGGTTGTCTATTTCAGAGTATAGGTGAATGTTTAGAGCTGTTACATTGAGAGTGGGTGAAACACCCAGGGCTTTGAGTCAGAGAATCAGAGGTTTAGCTGTAAAATGGTTGGAGCCTAAGCAAAAGACGGTAGAAATGTTATTAGATATTATAATGCTTGAACAATTTATGTCTGGGGTGCCTAAAGATTTGCACACTTTCCTTATACAGCAAAATTGCCAAAATCTTGGAGAGGCAACCATGCTAGCAGAGAGATTCTTGGAAGCCACGCAGGCTTGCCATAGAATGGGTGGCCCTCTGAAGATTGGTGCTGAGGCTAGATGTGCTGTATCAGAAAAGAGAATAATTAAAAATGTTTCTGAAAATGAATGTACTATATCAAACCAGATGACACAGTGGAATAGAAAGAAATGTTTCAAGTGTGGAAAATGGGGACATTTAGAAAAGAGATGCCAGACACACACTAGCTTAGTGGGTGTGGATTTAAAACAGCCCAAAGAAGGATTTCTTTTGATGGTTGATGTGCAAGGAATTACCACAAATGCTTTATTAGACTCTGGGGCAGACCAGAGTATGATGTCAAAAAGGCTTTGGAAGAGGATAGAGGCCCAAGAAGGATTTGTGCCTAGAACCCCTGAAAGCCAAGTTCACATCAGATGCATACATGGTGCTGCATCATCATATCCCACCTATAGGCTAAAGGTTAAGTGCCTGGGGGAACAAGAGTAAGTCCTGTTAGCAGTGGTGCCTAGGCTACCCTTTGATTTGGTTCTAGGAAGAGACTGGCCAAGATTTAAGCAGGGTCTAGTGGAAGGACTAGGAAAGAAGGAGGGAGAAGGTTTAATGGTAATAGCTCCCGGGCCTTTATTTGGAAGTCCTCAGACCCTAGCTAAAAAGATGGTTAAGCGTCCAGAAGACCAAGCTACCCCAAAGCAGACATTCGTCCTAAAGTACCATAGGGTCACAGAGAAGGCCCAAGCTCCTAAGCGGGCAACCCCTCAAGCTGCTGGGTTTGACCTGTGCAGCATAGAAAATGTGACTGTACCTAGCCAAGGGAGAGCCCTGGTTGACACCAGTCTCCAAGTGGAAATACCTATTGGATGCTATGGGAGAGTAGCCCCAAGGTCCGGACTAGCCCTTAAATATTTCATCGATGTGGGTGCGGGAGTAATTGATCCCGATTACAGGGGCAATATTAAAGTTCTGTTATTTAATTTTGGACAGAATGATTATGTGAAGACAGGAGACAGAATTGCCCAATTGATCTGTGAGAGGCTGGGTTTTCCACTTGTGGAGGAGGTCACATCCCTGGAGAATTCTGAACGTGGAACCAAAGGCTTTGGTTCTACTGATGTCAAAGGGGTTAAAAGCCTAGCTGCCACCTGTGCCCGAGAGAGGGAGGTGAATGAAGAGGAAGATTTGGGACCCCAGGTATCTGATTGTAAAGAAAAATCAGAGCCCCAAATAGGTGAGGACCTGACAGTGGTACAACAGGAAGAAATTAGGAAATTGCTCAGAGTTTCCAGATGTGTTGACACCCATACCTGGGGAGACATATTTGGTTGCCCGTGAAATAATAACTTCACCTGGGAAATTAGTTCGTCAAAGGCCATACCGCTTGCCTGAAGCCAAGAGACAGGAAGTAGTGGCACAAGTCCAGGAGATGTTGGACATGGGAGTAATAGAGGAGTCAAAGAGTCCCTGGAATAGCCCCATAGTCCTGGTGCCGAAGCCTGATGGATCTTTAAGATTTTGTATTGACTTCCGGCAGGTAAACGCCATATCAGTTTTTGATGCATATCCAATGCCAAGAATTGAAGAGCTGTTGGACCAGCTGGGACAGGCTCAATACTTAACCACCCTTGATATGACAAAAGGATATTGGCAAATCCCTCTCACCAGGGAGTCGAAGCCGAAGACTGCGTTCAGCACCCCCGTTGGCCTTTTCCAGTTCAAGAGGATGCCTTTCGGACTGCATAGAGCAGCGGCTACCTGCCAAAGGTTAGTGGATCAGGTACTTCGACCCCACCAAAATTATGCTTTTGCATATATGGATGATGTCATAATCCATAGTAACACCTGGGCGGAGCATCTGAAGAGGATCAGGGCAGTCTTGTGCTCCATGAAGCAAGCGGGAATCACTTTAAACCCAAAGAAGTGTGCCTTTGCAAATAGGGAGGTAAAATACCTGGGCCACCTAGTGGGAAGAGGAAAAATTAAACCTCTAATGAGTAAAATAGATAGCATCAGGAATTTTCCTCCTCCAACAACAAAGAAACAACTAAGAAGTTTCTTAGGACTTATTGGATACTACCGCAGGTTTATACCGCAATTCGCAGAGCAAAGTGCAATTTTCACGGATATGCTGCGGAAGAATTGTCCAAACCAGCTAAAGTGGACACCTGAAGCTGAAAAAGCGTTTTCAGTCTTAAAAGGAAAATTGTGTACAGGACCGGTACTGAAAGGGGTGGACTTCAAGAAACCCTTTCTGGTTCAAACCGATGCATCGGATGTAGGGCTAGGAGCGGTTCTAACCCAGTGTCATGATGGGGAGGAGCATCCTGTGATGTATCTGAGCAGGAAGTTGTCACCGGCTGAACAAAAGTATTCCACAATAGAAAAAGAATGTTTAGCTATCAAGTGGTCAGTGGAGGCATTAAGGTTTTACCTTACAGGGAGAAAGTTCCAGTTGGTCACGGACCATGCCCCACTTAAGTGGTTGCAGCAAATGAAGAACCACAATGCCAGGTTGACACGCTGGTACATGGCCTTACAGGCATTTGATTTTCAAGTTGAACATCGTGCTGGGAAGTTACACAAGAATGCGGATGCCCTTTCCCATATTACGGACAGTAGAGAAGAAGTTTCACCAGTGACACCAGTCCGTAATAACTTAAGCAGGGGGGTATGTGATAAAGAAGCTTATCATAGCTCAGGAAGGAGCTATAGAAAAGGTGAAGTGACTCTGAACAAGCAACCTGTCAGTTCTGGTAGAAATATGAAAACAGAATTTTGCCATAAAAGACTACCAGTCCCAGAATGCACCAGGTTTCCAACAGCCATTAGAGGAGCTGAAGTGAGGAAACGTGTGTTCAATCAGGAGGGCTATGAGGTAATCCCTAAGCACTCATCTCAAAGGGCAGGGCCTGATTCAGCACAGCTGCGCTGTGTTAGGGAGGATCACTCATCTAAGCAGAATAACAGTAGAGTTTATTCTACAGATGACCATCTTCATGATCACCCTTATCCTGAGAAGCAGCTTGAGCTTGATCATCAGTTTCATCTGAAGGATCATCAGAAGCAGAAGCCAAACCGGACGGATAGAGAGGGAAAGAAGCCCTCTGGAAGAAAGAGGAGAAAAGCCTTTGAGAGGTCTAGAAGAGTCCAAAGCAGTACGTATACTGGGAGGTATTCCAAGGGCCAGCATACACCATTGGACTGGGGAAAGCCAGAGGAATGATGCTGCAGAGCTAGGAATCTCCAGACGCTACCTGTGAGGGAGACGGCTGCACATGGAAGGGACCCTAAGACCCGTGCCAGAAGGTATGTGAAGAGAGATCCAGTGTCCAGGGATCTGGATTGGAAGGCTGGACATAAGAACTGGACTACATACTGGCCAGGCTATATAGAGAGGAACTCTAGCAGCAATGGAAGCTCAGGTATGAACACTGATCTATGCCCTAGCTATAACCTTGAAAGACAGCAGGGAAACAAGTATTCTCCTGAAAATGCTCCGTTGAGAGATTCATCTGTGCCAATCCATGATATTGAACCCATGCTTGTTGAACAAGGGGGAATAATAGCATATGAGGATCCTGTTTATATGGACTGCTCTCTATCTAAACTCCGTTGGTAACTTTCTGTTATAAAGTACAGCAACCATCACAAAGAAATACAAATTTGTTCTTTAATCTACTCAGAAAAGCTCCTGAAGCAGGATTTGACCCACACAGTGGAAGGTAAGCCAGCTAAGGGGTTTCAGCTGGTAACTGCTAGCAATTAAGCCTTACCTAATTGCTTGTGAGCTAGGAGAGAATCACTTCTGTATCTATGTGGGAAGTAATCAGAAGTTAACCTGAAAAGAACAGTTTGTTTCTTGCTTTGTGACTTTTCATTTGTTATTTTCCTGATTTTAACTTTGTTTTTCCAAGTTAACACTGAAAGCAAGTAACCTAATTTATGTGCTACCAAGCATATCTGTGTTGGGAGAAATAACCCCATAAATAAATATCTTATTGGCTTTACCCAAGAGCACAACTAAATTATTGTCAGCAGCTGTGTCTGGTATGAATGAACTACATTGCCCACAATACCTTGCAAATCATATAGATATATGCACTTGACAAGACTGTGAAGATTCTCACCCAGGCAGCTGTCTGACACACTACAAGGCCTACGCAGCGCTGTACATATACATGTAAGAGGGAATCCCTGCTCATCAGAGCTTACAATCTAATCAAGACAGACCAAACAACTGGAGACTAGCGGAAATCTAGGGGAAATGGCAAAGATAACAACTTAGTATATAATGGCAGATAAAGAACAGTATGGTCCATCTAATCTGCCCATTAAGGTGGCTCCATGGAGGTCACCCCTCCTCTATTTGTTGAAGTATAAAAGATATTTATGTTTGTTTTGATTTCATCAATTCATAATCTTGCTATAAAGGGATCCATTGTGTCTGTCCCATGCCATTTTGAATTCCGTCACTGTATTTGTCCCCACCACCTCCTTCGGGAGGGCGTTCCAAGCCTCCACCACCCTTTCAGTGAAAAAGTATTTCGTGGTGGGTGATGAGCAGGAGAAAAAGGACCCAAAAGCAGCCTAATCCCCTTATTCTCTTGCCCATCGTCTATCTGTATCTTTGACAGTCCCCTAGATTTCCCCTCGTCTCCAGTTGTTGCATGTTCTGTCTTGATTGGATTGTAAGCTCTGAAGAGCAGGAACTGTCTCTTACTTGCATATGGACATGAACTTGTATGTATCTATATATTAAATTTCAGTGCCTTCATGTACAGATATGTATAATTTATGCTGCCCAGACATGCCCTATAATTCTGAACAATGCTGCAATTGAATGTATAAGTGGTAGTGAATATCAGGCCCTATAGGGGGGATATTCAGACCCTCAAACCACCTAAATGGTGCACAGCAGGATATTCAGCCGCATTAGCATGGTTAATATCACTGAATATACCCGGCTGCAGCCTCCAAGAGCCCCAACACTAGATGACTAGCATGTGGGCGTTCTGGGGCACAGCAGAGGGTGCTACAACGGGTTAACTGGGCAGCAGTGATATTCAACCACTGCCCCACTAAACCTAACTGGCTAAAGTTAGGACAGTTGTATGGCAGTCCCAACTTTAGCCACTTCTGCAATCCGGCCAGTGGCTGAATATCACCATTGACCCTTTTTATTATATCAAAACAAAACAAAAGCTGCTCAATACAGAAAAAAAGAAGACCACACTTACCAAGGCAAGCTAGTCATACTTCAGGAGTAGCCCCGAGTCCTTCCAGCACAGTCCTGTCCCTCTTGCTATGCAGGGAATCCTCATTCCCTGTCTATATTTAAAATACAGCACTGCTACATGACTGGGAGTTCTGCAGTCCTCTGGCAAATCCAGCCTGACTAAGGGTCACTTCTCTGCCCTACTCCCAGTCTGCTCTTCTGTTCCCTTAGGTCCTCTAGCTTCTGCAGCCTGGTCAGCACTTCTCTCTCCAGCAGTCTCCAGGATGGCCTTTTATACTGCCTTAATTATTAATATCTGTACATTGGTGATAGCCAGGAGGGATACCAACTCCACCCACTTTTCTGAAGCCCTTCCCCTAAGGATCCAACAGATACTTTAGAGATCATTTTACTAAATCCCTGTATGGCTGTGCACTTAGCATGCATTGTAATACATATTAAGTGCAAAGTCTCCGTGGTAACTGTTGGAGATATAATCAACATGTCCCAGTAGTTAGCGCACATCTGCATCAGCTAGCGTGTGGTGCAATTAATGCGGGTGCACCACGGATGTATCATTAGGTGCACCCATGTGTCTAATTGCCACATTAACGGCGACCATGCGTTAATGTGCACTCCACATCTACATTCTGCACCTAACCTGCCCTCTCCTCACATTGGGGCATGAGTGCCGTTGAACAAGCATTTTGGCTGTTGGTAGCAGGCATGCCCGCAAATTAGCACACACAGCACCAGTTACGGCATTCTGTAAAGCATGTTGACTGGTAAGCAGCGCTTATTCTAAGGGTCCCTTAGCTTCTGTGAACTCAGGCTTACAATTCTGCTTCTCCCTAGAGGCTATCCTCCAGTCAGAATCACAGCTGACTCCTGCCAACACATTCTTGTGCTTTGTTTGCGTATTTTTAAATGTTATTCCAATTTTATGGAGAATCTCAAAGTGGACCACAATTAGTAATAAAACAATACAATTTCATATAACTTAAAAAAACATTCTAAATTAACAGTACAGGGATCTGCTAATCCTCTCAAAGTTTTCCAAGCAGGAATGAGCAAGCAACAGAATAGCCCACAAATCGATACGTTTGGTTTTATTTTTCATATCAGCTGACTTTTTAATCGATGACTGTGTGGTCATAGAGTCATGTGAGTTAATTTTTTACTTGTGGAAAGTTGAGAAATATTCTGTGCATTAATAAATGAACTGACTGGAGTTCAGTGAAGTGTTTGCTTTGGAATGAGGGGCAAAGGTTGTGATTAGGAAGCTCTATTGCCACTCCTGAGTTCAGAGAACATGTGGGTGGAGAAAAATTTAGATGTTATAAAACCTCAGGACCCCCTCTCCCCCAGCAACCCTTGCCTGGTAGACCCTGAACTCTTTAGATATAAGATCTCATGAAACGAACTGGTACCCATTAAGGCAGATCCTAAGGAAGGCTGGATGCTCTGGGCTGCAGAAAGCAATGGAAAGTCAGAGGCACGATGATGAAACCCTGAACACCTAAACCTCAACACCCAGAAGCAAGTAGAAAGTAAACAGGGGGAAAAAAACCTTACGGCAATCTAGTAGGAAAAAGAAGTAAAATAAACACTAAAATTACCAACCATTTTGCACTTACTTTGGCTGAACGAGCAGTTATTTTTTGCTAGATGCACAAGTTTTACAGTCATTATGAGTCCTTCGTTATATTTTTAATTGTAAATGACTTTGGTTCACTCCATCTTGAAACACGTTATAGAAAGTTGGGAAATAAATAAATTAAATAACTAAGAAAATGGTGCCTTAGACGAAGAATAAAATAAAAATAGAAAAAAGTGCGGGTGCATAAGTGACAGTCATAATTGAACAACCAGGTCAGCAACTAAAGCCTTAGGGGTCCTTTTACTAAAGCAGCAGCAAGGGTCTGCACTTTCTGCGCACTGAAAGCAAACAGTAGCACATGGTAAGTGCAACAGCCATGAGCTATCGGCAGCATGCCCAGCATGTCTCTGGCAGTTAGTGAACAGAACTGTAACCCTAACACACGGCAGTGGCCTCTGCAATTAACGTCCGTGCACCTACTGCCACCCATAGAAATATCATTAACTGAACCCAAAATACTTGCCACATGGACACTGCAGTGTGCTCTCCACGGCCACACGCTGCCCCTAACCCATCTATTCCTTGCTCCACCACATGATGAGAAATTAGCATGTGACAGTTACCGCGGCACCTGCTCTCAAGGTACCGCACACTAATATAGTAACATAGTAACATATTATATGACGCAGATAACGACCGGTATGGTCCATCTAGTCTGCCCAGCAAGGTGGCAAGAGTAGGTGCACTTGCCGCTCCGTGCAGGTCATCCCTTCCCATGTCTTTGTTTAGGGGTGTACCCACCGCTCTGTGCAGACCACCTCTACTTGTTCAGATAGCCGAGACACTTAAGGTTAACTGCACGGCTTGCTTTGGTATACAGACGCCTCCTTTTTGGTCCCATTTGTAAATACAGTCTGCAGCATTTTCCTTCTTTGCATACCGTTTCCCTTGGTGAAACATGAACTTGTAGAGTGGAAGAGCAGCCCAGTGCTTAGAGCAGCAGGTCAACAGCAGGGAAATCAGGCTCTCAGTACAGCTAAGGCTCCTGGTGACCTTGGGCACATTACTTCACTCTATTACCTCAGGTACTGACGTGTTAACATGCTGTTTTATGCATGGGATCTAGCTATAAATAACATGTTAGTAACTCTAGTTGTTAAATTGTAAGATAATGGGACCTAGTTATTAATAACAACTATTGGTAACTTGTTGCTAGACAGCAAACCCTCTGAGGGGAAATACCTCTGTCCGAATATAGATCCTCTTGTGCTCCATATTGGAAGGGATCACTTAAATCCAAATAAATACATTTTAGAAATGACACATCATCTTCGTTTGAGCATGCTGTATACCAGGCAATCTAATGATCTTTGTTTAATTGCCCTTTAATATAAAATATACATTTTATATAGATATTTTTGTTTTGCATATATACTTTTGGTTTGATTTTGGGAACCTTTATCACTTGATTGTCTGGTTGTTTTCATTATGCCAATCATTCTGGGCATTTTATTCATTTATGTAAAGTGCCTTGAGGATGGTAGAGTCAGCAATCAAAAAAAGCAAAAAAATAAAAAATAAAAAATCCAATGACAGCCATATAGAGTCATTCCGAATGCTTAAATTGCCATTATCACATTACAAAACGAATCTTAACATTCACTTTCTACATAAATTAAGGTCACATTACGGACAAGTTCTTTTTTTCCCTTGCTTGAAGCCACAAGCCCTGAAACTATACATTCAACAATCCCTCCCACACACACACAGAGCTACGGCGCTTCCAAAACCAACTTCTCCTCAGGAAAAGCTACAGCCAAATCTAGCTGGCCCCAGTGCTGATAGATTTCACTTACTTTTCCTTCCCAGTGAAAGCAGTCACGTCAGAAAGATTCTTCCAGGAGGTGAGAAGATGGCTGGGACCAAAGTTATCCTCAGAGCATGTCAGCTGAGGGCAGTTAGGACTTTTATACTAGCACAGCAGAGGAACACGTGAGAACAAAAGAGAGTGCTCTTTGGTTTTTAATTCCAGAAAACCTCATAACACAGCCAGAACAAGATAGCAGTAAGGAGTATTTCCTGGTCGCAACCTGTGTCATAGTCCCTGTCAGTGCCCCACAATGAAATGCCTGAAGACGGTCCTTCTTCACTGAGCTCTACACTCACCAGCAATACTGCTTTTACTTACTAGTGCTGCTGCTATTTTGTCCTCAGCAGCAAGCAGGGAGATGCATTCCAAAGTCAATGTTGACTTTTCTCCTCTAGTTCCCAACCAATATTAATTATAAAGAACCACACATCCGCTAAAAGGCTTCCTCAGTTCACAGAATGGGTAGCAATCATGCTCTAAGTCTCTTTCCTTTCATTAATTTTCTGGGGCATTCCAGGTCAACATTTCATTTGTGCATGTTTGTTTTATATATCACAGCGTTCACATTTTAAAACCTCTTCCTTTTTCTTTACTGCTGCTGGGGCCATGGCTGCAGCACGGGGGCACCAACCCCTCCCCCAATGGCTCACTGCTGCCAGCAATGCATAAGTACCTGCGATGCCCCCTAAGACATCAAAAGTAGATGCTCTCCAGTAAACCTACATCATTTACTGCTACTACTACTAATCATTTGTATAGTGCAACAAGGCGTACACAGCACTATACATATAGATGTAAGAGACAGTCCCTGGCCATCAGAGTCTGCAATCATAAGAACATAAGATATGCCATATTGGGTCAGACCAAAGTCCGTCAAGCCCAATATCCTGTTTCCAACAGTGGCCAAGCTAAGTCATAAGTACCTAGCAGTTTCCCCAAAAGACACAGGTTCCACAATACTTGTATTGGGTCAAGCAGTGATATCCTGAGTCCCTTTTAATAATGGTTTATGGACCTTTCTTCCAGGAACTTGTCCAAACCTTTTTTAAACCCAGCTACACTAACAGCTTTTATTACATCCTCTGGTAAGAAACTCCAGAGTTTGATTACACATTGAGTGGAAAAATATTTTCTTTTATTAGTTTTAAATAGTTTACCCTGTAGCTTCATTGCATGTCCCCTAGTCTTTCTATATACTGATGACGTAAACAATCAATCTACGTTTACCTGTTCCACTCCATTCACTAATTTATAGACCTCTATCATATCTCCCCTCAGCCATCTCTTTTCCAGATTGAAGAGTCTTAATTTTTTTAGCCTCTCTTCATAGGAATGTCCTTCCATCCTCTTTACCATTTTGGTGGCTCTTCTCTGTACCTTTTCTAATAACACTAAATCCTTTTTAAGATACGGCGACCAGAATTGCACACAATAATCAAGGTGTGGTCGCACCATGGAACGATACAGAGGGAATATAATATCCTTTGTTTTATTTTCCATTCCTTTCCTTATGATGGCTAGCATTCTATTTGCTCTGTTGGCCGCTGCTGCACACTAGGCGGAGGGTTTTAACATGTTATCCACAATGATATCTAAATCTTTTTCCTGGATGGAGGCTCCTAATGTGGAACCATAGTTTGGGTTGTTCTTTCCTAGGGGCATAACTTTGCACTTGTCCACATTAAATATCATCTGCCATTTGGATGCCCAGTCTTCCAATTTATCAAGATCTTCTTGCAATTTTCCAGAATCCTCATGGGTTTTAACAACTCTAAATAGTTTTGTGTCATCTGCAAATTTGATAACCTCAATCGTTATTCCCATTTCCAGGTCATTTATAAATATGTTAAAAAGCAGCTGACGCAGCAGAGATCCCTGGGGCACTCCACTGATACTGATGTCAGGCTCACCGGTCTGTAGTTTCCTGGATCATCCCTGGAATTCTTTAAAAAAATTGGCGTTACATTGGCCATCCTCCAGTCTTCAGGTATTACAGATGATTTTAATGATAGTTCACAGATTACTAATAGCAAGTCTGCAGTCTCATAATTCAGTTCTTTCAACACCCTTGGATGTATACCATCCGGTCCAGGTGATTTCCTACTTTTCAGTTTATCAAATAGTTGTACTACATCTTCCCGGTGTATCAATATTTCTTTCAATTCTTCCGCAGTATCACCTTTAAATACCACTTCAGTCATGGGTAACATACCTACATCTTCCTCAATAAAGACTGAAGCAAAGAATTCTTTCAGTCTCTCCACTATGGCTTTGTCCCCTCTTAGTGCCCCTTTTACCCCTCTATCATTTAATGGTCCAACTGACTCTCTCACAGGTTTTTTGCTACGAATGTACTTGAAAAAGTCTTTATTACGTGTTTTTGCTTCCACAGAAAGCTTCTTCTCAAATTCTCTCTTTGCCTACTTTATCAATGCCTTGCATTTAACTTGCCAGTGCTTGTGCTGTTTCCAGTTTTTGTCATTTGGCTCTTTTTTCCATTTCCTGAAAGATGCTTTGTTGGCAACAACAGCCTCTCTGACCTCACCTTTAAACCATGTTGGTGGTTTTTTGGACTTCCTTCCACTTTTCTTAGTGTGGAATACATCTGTCATTTTGTCATAGTCTCCCTTTCGAAAGTTAAAAGGTAGTATTGTGGATTTCCTTACCATCCCTCCTCCATTAATTAAATCAAACGCAATCATGGCCCTAGCACCAGATCTGGTGTTCCACTAAGGACTAGGTCCAAAATGGCTTCCCCTCTGGTCGGTTCATGAACCAGCTGCTCCAAAAAGCAGTCATTTATTTCATCTAGAAACTTTATCTTTCTAGCATGTCCGGCCATGACACTGACCCAGTCAGTACCGGGGTAATTGAAATCGCCCATTATTATTACTGTGCTGTAACGTTTGTTAGCTTCCCTGATTTCTTTGAGCATTTCATCATCCATTTTTTCATTCTGGCCAGGTGGTCGATAGTAAACCCCCACTGCCATCCTCTTCCCCTTTTTTACATGGATTTCTACAGCAAATTTTGTTTCCTACAAAACTTTAATCCTTTGTGACTCAATGTCCTCTCTAACATAGAGCATGACCCCTCCACCAATTTGATCAGCTCTATCATTATGACATAGTTTGTACCCAGGTATCACAGTGTCCCACTGGTTGTCCTCCTTCCACCATGCTCTGAGATAACAATCATATCTAACCTCTCATTTAGTACTATACAGTCAGACCTTGGACATTCGCGAGGTTAGGTTCCAGAACCCGTCGCGAATGAGGAGGATTTGCGGATATTTGGTAGAGTCACTAAAAATGGTAATATCTGCTTATTTTGGGCTAAATCCTAAATATGACCCCAGTCATGCTCCCAAACACTTAATTTCATTTAAAAGCATGAAAACTTATAAATTACTACGAAACTTAAACATAAACACTTCTGTAGGGTTTTTCAAGGATTTTGTGGATGTGCGAAAAAAACATGGATGCAAATAAGTTCAGTTCCAAAGAAACTTTTGCGAATCTGTGAATTTGCGAATCACGAAGCGCGAATGTACAAGGGCATACTGTATATTTTAACTTTCCCATTTTATTTTTTAGGCTTCTAGCATTTGCATACGAGCATTTTAGAGGGCTGTACTTTATTTGTATTAATCTGGCTATCGGTAGTCAGGGGTAATTTGGAATCTTTAAGCTCTGTCTGCTCCGTTACTCAAGGGGATTTGGGCTACTTTTGTCTTTATTGGAACCTCTCTGCTGATATGCCCTAACTTCATTCTTTTGGTAGTATCTTTCAAGGATACATTGTTCTGAACCATGCACTCTTGGGCAACTGTTGGCTCTCCCCTAATTTCTAGTTTAAAAGCTGCTCTGTCTCCTTTTTAAAGGTTAATGCCAGCAGCCTGATTCCATCCTGGTTAAGGTGAAGCCCATCCCTTCGGAAGAGCCCTTCCTTTCCCCAGCCTTCCTTTCCCCAGAATGTTCCCCAGTTCCTATCAAATCCAAAACCCTCATCCTTGCACCATTATCTCATCCACGCATTGAAACTCTGGAGCTCTGCCTGCCTTTTGGGTCCTGCGCGTGGAACGGGAAGCATTTCGGAGAATGCTACCCTGAAAGTTCTGGATTTCAACTTCCTACCTAAAAGCCTAAATTTAGCCTCCAGGGCCTCCCTACCACATTTTCCTATGTCATTGGTACCGACATGTACCAAGACAGCAGACTCCTCCCCAGCACTAAGTCCTTGTCTAGGTGGCGCGTGAGGTCCGCTACCTTCGCACTAGGCAGGCATATTACCAGGCAATCCTCACTAATCAAGATGAACAGCACCACGAAAGTGGAGATTAGAGTATGGCAAGATAAAGATAAGTGGTGAACAAGAGAGTGAGGAGCATCAGGATCCAAAAGCAGCCTTAAGATAGATGTAAACCTGAGCATTCTCCTGTGCATTACCCAATACCCAAATAGTTAGGCGTGTCAAAGTGTGGCAATCAAGTATTACCTCAGGTAAGGCACCAGCTGAAGCATGCAGTTTATAGATTCAAAATTCCTTTACTAGCTTTTCTTACATGCACTGCAATTTATTTTTGTGAAACCAAAAATTTTAAATGTGAATTTGAACTTGGAATGAGATCTCCCTCACAATAAGTCTTGAGTATCTTTGACTTTTCAAATTTTCCTGTTTTAATCTGGAATTAGTGTAAATTCAGTATTAGTTTAAAAAAAACCAACAATAGCAGCTTCATGTAACAAAGGTTTCCCACTTTAAATATTTATCTTTGGACAGTGTTCTCAGCTTAATTCCATCTTAACAATTGTTCTTTAAAAAAAAGAAAAATTAAAATTTCCTGCAGTTTCCTTAAGTTATCACATTACTTGAGTTAAAATCAGTTCTCAATTTTAATTCCAAGAAAAACCTCTCTCCCTGTTCCCTTAAGAGAGATACTGAGTCATAAAACAGATTGAAGTTCAGATAAATTTAACTTTTACTTTTCAAACAATTCTATAAGTATTTCTATTATTTTTAGAAGTGTACAACCCTGGCCCTAGAAACAAGTATTATTTAATCTTTCAAAAGACAAAGTTGCCCTCTTTTACTTAAAAAAAAACCAAATTATAATGATCTGGGCTACAGACAAATCATCAACGAACCCACCCACACCAAAGGGAACATACTGGACATGATCTTTGCCCCTCTGTCATTACAAGATCCAAATGAAAAGCTGGTAACATCACTCACTTCTGTACCATGGTCAGATCACAAGCTTATCAATTTCAGCATACCTATCAACAACAACTCTCTACACAACAATGGAACTTTAAGCAACACCACTTCTCGAAACTTCAGAGCCTTCAACAAAGATCTCATACTGGCTGAAACTCTTCCCCTATACAACAATGCAACCCTCAACCTCGACAATTTAATCTCCTCATGGAATAAGAATCTTAGCGCTATTGCCCAAAAACCTACGAAGAACAACATCGTAAATAATAGAAAACATTCTCCTTGGTTCTCTCCTGAACTATGTATCTCCCGCTCTCATTTACGGAAACTAGAGAAAAGATGGAGGCGTTCCCACTCAGCCAGAGACCTGTCAGCTTACAGAACTCATCTTGCAATCTACAAAGAGGCTATCCTATCAAATATGAAACAATACCATACTGACACCCTCAAAAGATCTCTAAACAAACCTCGTGACCTCTTCGAACTAGTTAAATCATTCTCTAAGGAACCATCCCCAAGCCATCCCGAAGAGATCCACCCACAAGAGTTTGCCAACCATTTACAATCCAAGCTACTTCAAACTGATGAAGTTAACACGTTCATAGCACAAGGCACCACCAGTCCAACTTTACTTTATAAGTTCTCCACACCATCCAAGAAACATGTGGAAGATACTATTGCAGCACTCAACACCACGACTGCACAAACTGACCCTTGCCCTGCATATTGGATTAAAAATTTACGATCAGAACTCAGCCCACTTATCACAAAAATGATGAACCTATCATTCTCAAATGGATCCTTCCCTGCACCACTCAAGCAAACATCCATCAGACCTCTGTTAAAGAACCCTAAACTGGACCCAAGCAAAGTTGAATCCTATAGACCCATAGCCAGTATACCTCTATTAGCCAAAATAATCGAAAAGGAAGCACAAAGGCAACTGCAAGACCATATAGATTTAGCCTCCCCACTAGACCATCGGCAACATGGCTTCAGGGAATACCATGGCGTCGAAACCCTACTTACCTCTCTCTTCAATAAAATCGTCACAGGTATCGACAACATCCATCAAGGTTTCGCCCTCATCTTTATAGACATTGCGGCAGCCTTTGACTCTGTACACCATGGTCTGCTAATAGAACAACTAAAAGAAAAGGGCATAAGTGGCGTCGCCCTCGATTGGTGCAGATCGTACCTTGATGGCAGATGGCAGCATGTAAAATCAGGTTCAAGATCTTCCGAACCCTTCCATCAGCGACAAGGCGTCCCCCAAGGGTCCTCCCTCTCATCTCTATTATTTAATATTTACATGCAACCTATTTTCAACATTATCGAATCATTCAAGGTCGACTGTCTAATTTATGCTGATGACATCCTCCTATTTATGCCATTCTCCACAGAAAAAATGGACCTTTCGCCACTGATTGAATGCTTCAATACAGTCTCCGAATGGCTCCTATCACAAAACCTCAGGATCCAACACAAAAAGTCTGAGGTGCTATTTATCACCAGAGACCAGAAATTCTGCCCCCCAACTCATATAAAAGTTAAAGAAGCTGAGCTCCAAACCAAATCAGCAATTCGGTACTTAGGGGTCACCCTCGACCAACGACTAGATATGAAAACCCATATATCCAACATAGTCAGAGCCGTATACTTCAAAATCCGGTCACTCAGACACCTGCAATCCCTTCTAAGCACTGAAGACTTCCGGACAATATACCAAGCACTTATCTTACCACACTTTGACTTTGCCAACGCTATTCTCCAAGGTCTCCCTCAATCATCTCTAAATCCGTTGCAATTTGCCATGAATGCCGCAGCCAGAATCTTAGTAGGAGCAGCAAGATGCGACCATATAACGCCTATCCTAATACAACTTCATTGGCTCCCCGTTCAAGGAAGGCTTACATTCAAATCTTTGTTACTCACCTTCAAATCTATCCATGGCATCACCTCCCCCTCATTAACCAACATCATCCAGCCAGCTCCTCCCAACAGAACAAGAAGAACCCCATCTACAAATGTGCTAGTAATTCCAAATGCTTCAACAAAGTACACAACCGCAACATCTAACAGGGCATTCAGTATCTATGCCCCAAAATGTTGGAACGCATTACCACCAGGCATCCGTGCAATTACTGACCTATCACAATTCAGAAAGGCTCTCAAATCCCATTTATTTACTCAATACTACCAGATTAACCCTACCCCTACATAAGTGCCTCTCCCTCACCCCCTCAAGTTAATATATCAACTCTATTGTACACATGTTCACACTGAATTCCCAATACTCGATCTCACTGTACATATGTAAGTAGTTTAGTTTGCATTCCCCGTTTATCCAAGTTATTACTCCTGTTCTATGTAAAGCATAAGCATGTTATCCAAGTTGTTTTCTCCTGTTCTATGTGAAGCCAAACAGTTTGTTATGGTCATTTTGTTGTATGTAAACCGCGCTGACAATAGTGCGGTATATAAGAAATTGTAATAAATAAATAAATAAAAATAATACTATTTCTTTTTTCAGAGAACCATGACAAAGGTTAATTATTGCTCTTCAGATTAGCGTTACTTTTGTTCTTTGTTTAAAAAAAAACTTTTCTGAGAAGAAAACAATATATAATTAGTGCACTAATATGTTCAAAGGTTCAGCCACTTTTGTGCATTATAGTCACTTATCTTAATCATCTTCTTTCCTTCCAGATCTCACTGCTTTCTTGGACGATAGGTGCCTTAGGATTCCCTCCGCTCCAGTAATGATTCAGTTCCAGTCAGATTACCTATTACCTATCTCTTGAGAAATAAATGAGTCTGCCGCCTCAAATATGTGTGCAGTTACCTAAGGAAAGTGCTCCTGCCCTATTATTTTAAAATATTTGTTTTATTTACTAGTACTTGTGATACTAGCTATCCCAAATAAATTCAAGGACAAGCAGGTTTCCCTAACTTTCTCTACTAGAGGATTTGTTTCCTTGGTTTTTCTTACTTCTGTGCACGTTGTTTTTTTTCCCTAAAACAATCACAGATTCATTCTCTCACACTCACTTTGTGGCAAAGAAAATCGGTTTTGGTCAGGTTTTCTTTCAGTGAAAGTGAGTGAGCAGCGCCCCTTTGTTTGCTTTGTCACAATCTCTGAGTCTGACTTTTCCTTAAAGTTCATATAGCTCTCTTCTGGACAGAGCCACAAGATGTTCTAATCATATAACAGCAGGTTACAGTTCAGGTATATTTCAGCAAAAGTCAGTGATTTAAGTCAGTCTCACTGACAACCAATTAAGTTAAATGTACTTCAAATTTTGTTTTAAGTTCCTAAAACAAACTTTAGAGCTTCCTTAATCAGTCAAAAAGAGAAATTCTCCAGCTCAGTTTTAAATCTTTCACATCAAACTTTAGAACAAATTTCCCCACACACTTCTCAGTTTTTAAAACACCAAGCTTTTTTTCTCTCTCTCTCTTTCTACTTTGGCTCAAAATAAACCCCAAAAGAGCTTCTTCACAGAAACTCCTTCTGGCACATCCTTCCCTCTCGGTCTTCCTCCCAACTGCTGTAACTGAATTTACAGGACTAATGTTCTCTCCATGCTGTAAAAGTGTTCTTCCACTCAGCTCCGTTGAAAAATAGTTCCTTACGTGTTCCATTCCACCTCATACGAAACTTGTATAATGTTTTTGATCCCCCAATAGACGTCTACACACTCAAAAACATTTTTATAATCCATTTACATTAAAGTTCATTTACTATCAGTTTCATCATGCAAACCATGCCATGATTTTGGTCTATTCTGAGCTCTTCCTGCATTTACCATAGTGTCTGCTGTGTATGTTTCTCCCCTCCCTCCATGGCTGAAGAATTTCTGCACGTGCCCATGCATCATTCATGCAGACACCCACACATACACCCCCCCCCTTCCCACACACACACACACACACACACACATACATACACATTAGTGTTTTCATTATTATCAGCGTAGTTACTCACTTGTAAGCAGGTGTCTTCGTAGACAGTAGGAATAAGTCTCCATGTATGGGTGACATCACCGATGGAGCTACACGTGGAAACAGTCTCCAGATTCCATTGGAAACTGCTGCGAGGCTCCACTGCATATGCATGCCTGCCTACTCACCTGCCATGGCACCATCTTTTCCAGTCCAAAAAACAACTTCTTGTGGAGGCAGGAGGGTTGTGAGGACTTATTCCAGCTGTCCAAGAGAACACCTGCTACAGGTGAGTAACTGCACTTTCTCCATGGCTAAGCAGGAAGTAAGTCCTTATGTATGGGACTCCCCAAGCTACAGGCTACCAAAAATTGAAAAGGCCATAAGTCCAACAGGAGCAACAAAATTGGAGAACAGGAAGAACAGTATAGGTGGTCCCTCTAGGGACTCGACAGATTCAGTGCCCTCAATGTACATCAACACCGAGGTCTCTCTTCCAAAGTTTTAGGTAGCCTGGACAGACAGAAGGGCAGGTGGGCAGGAGTTGGACTGAAGACCCAAAGAAATGCCGGAACATGGCCTGGCCAAAGTTGCTGTCCCATCAGCAGGACCGGCCCATTCACTAGGTGGGCTAGACGGCTGCCTAGGGTGGCAGATCTCTGTGGGCAGCAGGCCATGTGCTTTGGCACACAGACTGCTGGCCCCTCACATACTGAGCCATGCTGCCCTCCCCCCATGCTGATGAGCTGTGAAGATGTGGACTGAAGACCACATAGCAGCCTTACAGATCTCTTTTGTAGAAACCAAGCACATGTTAGTGACAGTTGCCACCGTGGTTCGGAGATTATAAGCCATGACATGGCCTTTGAAGTTCATGCCTGTTTGGGAATATGCCAGAGAAATGCAATCAGCTAGCAACAGGGATAGTGTGCACTTAGAGATGGCAGCACCCAGCTTACTGGGGTCAAAGGAGGCAAATTGCTAAGTGGACTTACAGTGAGCCTTCATATGCTCGAGTTAGAAGGCCAAGACCCGCTTGCAGTCCAACGTATGCAATGCTGCTTCACTCCAGTTGGGGTGTGGCCTTGGGAAGAAGGTTGTCAGAACTACTGATTGAGGTATAATGCAGAGATCACCCTCAGCAGAAAACATGGGTGCATTTGTAAGAACACCCTAATCTGGTGGAATCTGATGTACAGCGGGTGAGCCACCAAGGCTTGGAGCTCACTGATGCGGCATGCGGATGTGACCATCACCAGAAACAGGACCATCCAGATAAATAACTTCAGATGTTAGGAGTCGAGTGGTTCAAAGGGGGCCTGCATGAGTTGAGCAAGAACCACATTGAGATCCCAAGTCCTCGCGGGAAGCTTGAGAGGAGGCTTCGAGACAAGCAAGCCACACATGAAGTGAGCCACCAGGTGAACTCGGACAGAGTTTGATTTAAGGCCTGAGTCTGAAAGGTGCAGGAGGTACAGCAACTGATCCACTGTGCAGGAAAAGGGATCCAGCCTCCTGTCTGTGCACCAGGAGGCAAACCTCCCCCACTTAAACACGTAAGCTCTGTGCATTGAATCCTTGCAAGAAGCTAGGAGGACATTTGTGACATTCTCAGGTAAATTGAGTTCTGAGAGGATTACTCACTCAGCATCCAGGCTGTAGGGAAAGAAGATGACATTCTTGGCCATGAGGGCCAAGAAGAAAGTTCAACCATCCTGGGCGATGAGGTCTGGGGCAGAGCCCAGATGGAGAGGCTCCCTCCAAGAGAGTAAGAGCAGCAAGGGAAACCAGGGCTGACAAGGCCAGTAAGGAGCAATGAGGATAATAGTGCCCTGGTCAGCCTAAAGCTTCAGCAGAGTTTTCGCATGAGTGGGATCGGGGGATATGCATAAAGCAGATCCATCCCCCAGTGGAGAAGGATGGCATCCAAGGACAGCCAGTTGCTGGATGGCCTCCTGGAACAAAACTGGCCCACTTGGGCATTGCGTGGTGTGGCAAAGAGATCAATGATGGGGGTACCCCACTCCTGAAATATCTGCTCTACCACCCCTCTGCTGAGGGTCTATTCATGTGGTTGGAGGACTTGGCTCAGCTGATTTGTCGAGAACTCCTCCTGCAGCCAAAGATGCCACTCCAAGCCCTGAAAGAGCAAAGCCGCACGAGAGAAGCGTGCGCTGACTGCCTTCAGAAGACACTGGCAGACCCGAGGGAAGGTTAGCTTGTTTTTTTTTCCTCTGCCCCATCATTAGACAAGCACGGGGGACCGGCAGTCATGCACCACACTAAACTTCCCGCAAGGCTGTTCCTCTGACGCTAAGTCCTGCCGCCATCTTGCCTCCCACCAAACCCTAGTCTCTTTTAAGCTGACATTACTATAGATTCTATGACCACCATGTTTAACTTCAGTTCTGTTTTCCTCAAGCCCAGCTCTATGTTATATAACCACCCTTGTAAATCCAGTTCAATGTATTCCAGTTCTATGTAAAGCAGTTCCCCACTGTTAATGTTTCATGTAAACTGCTTTGACTGAAAGAGAAAGTGGTATATAAATTTTGTTAAATAAATAAACCCTCTCACTGTTCCAGCCATCAGCAGGAGGCCGGAATTGCTGTACTGGGTCCAGAAAGCCCTGGGCTTCAAGAAGCCCCAGTTGCCACACAACTCTATCGTGGTGGAATCGGCCTTGAAGTGGGTGAAGAACACCTTGCTGGTGTCCAGGATTCTTTCCTACCAGATGTATATTATGTTCCTGAAGGACATCATGCTGGACCTGGCGAACATTGCCTCTCATGTCCCCACTGGCCACATTGACTTCTTCCGAGCCCTGATAGGCCTCAACAAGGACTGCTTAAAGTACATGGTATGAGCCACCTATGATGCCTTCGAGTCCCCCCCCCCCCCCCTGTTTCAGCCTGGAAGCTTTTCAACGCCAGATAGAGTGCTTCCCTCTGGTCTTTCTGATGGTGAGTCAGTGCGGGGAAGTGAAGAGGGCTCAGTCCCGGTGGGTTCATTGGCTATCTCCGGACCCCTGTGGCTGTCGGTGAGGACTCCTGACAGGGTTCAGTCAATGTCAGTGGCGGGGCAACAGCATGTCGGGGCAGGAGGAGGCCAGGTGTTGGCTACTCAAGGGCTGGTAAAACCTGCTGTTATAACTTTGGAATCGCTGTGGGAATCTATTATTTATTTAATTTATTTAATATTTCTTCTATACCGCGCTATTAGCATCAGTGCGGTGTACATCGAACCAAACATATACATTGCAGGAAGACTACAATGTATTTACATATGAACAGGAGTAGAACTAGGATAAACAGGGAAGAACATCAACAGTTATTACATTGTCAATTATTTACAGTTATTTACATGGTGAATGTATTTCCTTAACATGTCTATGTAGGGAAGTATCTTGTGAATAAGTAGTGTTTTAGGGCTTTCCTGAATTGTGTCAGGTTGGTGATGACTCTAATGTCTGGGGGGAGGGCATTCCAGGCTTTGGGGGCACAAATGCTGAAGGCTCTATAACTTCATTAACTTCCTTTCTACATATAGTTGTGGGAACTGTAAAAGCTGATATAGTCTCTGTTAAAGAAACTGTTTCTTCTCTTTCTACGTCTCAAGAGCAACAGGCTGGTGAAATCTCTCAACTTGCAGCAAGGATGGATCATTTGCAAGATCTGAAGGGGACTTTAATCAGGGACAAAGTGTTGATGCCTAGGAAAATAGAATATTTAGAGAATCAGACCCGGAGGAATAATCTCCGGCTACTGAATTTCCTAAATCACTGGTTCTATGGAAATGGTTAGGAAATACTTCACTGAGGTGTTACGAATCTCACAGGGGCATACGCCTTCATTAACCAGGGCTCAATACCTGACCCTGGGAAGGGGGGGGGGGGTCTTCTGGATAAGAAGTCTGTTAAACTCAATACACCGTTTGGTGTGGGAGAGTTAACAGGGTTCTTAGAAAGCTCCTTGGATGTAATCACTGAGAGGACCACTATGCTTGTAACCTTGGCGTTAGAATCTGATAAGTCATTGATTTTGCGTTTATATTTTAGGAATATCAAGGAGCAGTTTTTGGGCTCTCGGGTTCGCATTTTTCCAGATTTGTCTAGGGTTACACAGGCCAGGAGGAAGGAGTTCTTGTCTTATCAGACTATGACTCAATCCCTGGGTGCTACTTTTCAATTAAAATTTCCTTCTCGTTGTTATGTTTCCTACTTAAGTAATAATTTTCTGTTCTTTGAACCCCAACAGTTCTTGGAATTTCTTACTGCTAGGGAGGGTGTAGCTATTGAAGTCTCTTTAGTTTCTCATTCAGCTGATGCGTAAGACTCTGCCTGTTATGTTATATTGTAGTATTTCTTTGGGTGATGTTTTCCTGGTGCCTCCTTTTTTACATATTGTGGTCTAACTAGATGCATTATTATCTTGTATAACTTCTTGTGATGTAGTTGATTAATGCATCTTTCTTTACGTTAATGGAATTCTTTGAATGTTATGAAAAATTCAATAAAATATTAAATAATAAAAGGGACTAGGGTTTGAGTTCAGGGGGCAAAGTGGGGTTAACTTATTTCGTCAAGTCCAAAGATATTGGTGAAGAGGTGTGTCTTGAGCTTTTATCATAGGTTGGGTACAGTTTCAGCGGCTATTAAGGTTTCTATGAGGGCATTCCAAATTGTGGGTGCGAAGAGAGTAAAGGCTTGATTGCATGATTGTTGGGAGTCTTTCTTTTCAGGGCTAGTAAAGCGAGAAAGTTTTGTTGATTACTTCGGCTTGATCTTGTGTTTGGAGCTTGATTTATTAGGGTTTGAAGATTGGTTGCTAATTGATTCTGTAGTAATTTGAAATTGGTGATGATTGAATTGTACATTATTCTCTGTGCTATTGGTAGCCAGTGGAGTCTATTTAGTGTGGCAGTGAAGTAATCTTGTTTGGGTGTGCCGGTTATTATCCTGACAGCTATATTTGTGCCAACTTGAGCGGGTATAGAGCCTGCTTTGGTAGACCCTGGTACAATACATTGCAATAATCCAGATGTGGGGCGATAATGGCTTGGCATCATGTTCTGAAGTTGCTAGCATATAGGAGTGGTTGTAGGTTCTGTATAGTCCTTAGTTTATGGCATGCGGCATTGATAGTTTTTGCAATGTGCGCGCGCATGGTCAGGTGATCCCTAAACACTTAACTTTGGATTTGATGGTCAATGTTCCACCATTGATTGTGAGTTTTGCTGGTGGGTGAAGGTTTTGTCTCTTGTGATGTGGAAGACCTTGGATTTGTTGTGGTTCACTGATAAGTTGAGTTCAGAAAGTCAAAGAGTGAGAGCTTTGAAGCATGAAATTATGTTTTTGTAGTCAGATTTTGTAGTGGTAAAGGAAATGTATATCATTATATCATCCGTATAAATCTGGAAGAGGATGTGCTGGCTTCTGATTAGAGAGCAGATGGGCTGGATATAAAGGATGAAAAGCAAGGAGAAGAGAGCCGAGCCTTGTGGTATCCCTTTTTTACTGGGTGAATGGTTTAGAGGTCTGTGTGCCTATTTTAACTTGTTGCTGTTAGTCAGATAGGAATGACTTGAAACATGATAGTGTTGTGTTGCAGAGGCCGATCTCCTGTAGTCTGGATAACAGGGTTCTGTAAGTTATGGAGTCAAATGCTGTACTGATGTCCATAAATATCATGATAAATCCTTGTTCGGCTTCATCGATGCCTCTGACTAAGGTATCAAACAGGGTCGTAAGAAGTATCTCCACACTATGATGTGGATGAAAGCCATGTTGGTGGGCATCTAATGGAGCATGGGAGTCAGTGTGGTCTTGGACCTGCTGTAATGCCACTTTTTCAACTGCAGCAGTAGCCTCTAAGATGTGGTGCACGGGAACTTGGGGGCTGAGGGGTACTGAAGGAGCTCCAGCTCCTCCGCTCTTAGCCCGTCCTCCAATTCCAAGGAGAAGGGTATGGCTTTGGTCATGTCCCTGATAGTCTTGGAAGGATATGTCTTCCGGGGGTCATTTATGCCATTTGTAAGGATGGGACAGGTTAGAGGGAAGGTCCGGGGACCATCTGTCTGACACTGCGGATTCCTCTTCTGTTTCTCAACCCTCAGAATCAGACTGACAGGAATTTTAAAAAGCATTGTGCCTCCTCTCACTGACAACTCCAATCGTGTGGAGAGAGTGGGTGTTGATGGGACCTGTGGCACCTTAAGCATGACCACGGTTGCCAAAGAACATCAGACCCCAAGATGCTAGACAGTGAGATAGCCATAGGAACCAAATTCGACTTTGATTTCCCGCCCAATGCTCCTGCCTTGATGGTCAGCACATGGGTCTCCAGGATGGGCCGGATGGAGTTCAGTGACAATACCGAAAGCATCGAAGGGCCCGCTTGTGGCAAGACCAGAATCACTGCCATATGAGCCTCAAGGACTCTAAGGCATACCTCAAGTATTGCTCCAAGAGGACTGGGGCCAGAATTGTGACTTTGGCCACCGGTGTCGCCACCTCCAGCAAGGACTCCACTATGATGGGCTCATCAGGAGACATCTGGCTCTCCTCCAGGGCTCTGGGGATCAATTCTTCCCATCTGTGAGAAGATTCTTCCCACTGGGAAAGTTTGACGGGCTGCTCATGGCCTTCACTCTCAGTGTCGCGCCGGGAAGGGCTTTGGTGCTGATGCTTGTGGGGCTTGTCCCAGTGCTCGGGCTCCTCTTTCAACGTTGATGTAATCAATGTCAGGTCCTTCCTAGATTCCAGGCAAATATCAATGGAGGGTCTCTGCTTAATGCCATGGCCCCTCGGCTCTGAATGCACCCAGGAGTCCCTCAAGGTTGATGCCTTGGCGGATCCTCTCGATAGCATCGCAAATGTTGGGGCCTAGGATACTGAATCCGACATTTTGAAGGAGGACTCCTTCTGTTTTTCCTGGCCCTTCAGGCCCCTTCTTGTCTTCTGCAGCAAAGGTTACAAGAAGCAGGCTGATGGTTGGGCCCAAGGTACTGTAGGCACCAGTTGTACCTGTCGGTGACTGAGATGATACATCCACATTTCATGCACTTTTTGAAGCCACTTGAGGTCTTAGACATGTCTGGAAAGACTGCAACAGCAAGCTTGAAGGCTTTGATTTTTCAGACAGTGGGAAAACAACCCCATTAGGGAGAAAAACATAAAAAAAAGAAAAAAAACCCAATGGTTGGTCTGGAAGCCAACTTAGCCAACAACAGGCGGTAAAGGTAAGAAAAAAGTACCCACAAGGGGGTAAAATAAGAGAAAATGTTTCCCGCTGGTGCAGGACACGTCCTAGGGGTGCCATGGAAGAAAGAAGACTGGAGAAGATGGTGCCACGGCAGGCGGGTAGGCAAGCCCGCATGTGCAGTCGAGCCTCCCAAAAGCTTACAATGGAAGCTGGGAAGCATTCCCATGTGGGGCTCCATCGGTGATGTCACCCATACGTGAGGACTTACTTCCTGCTTGTCCTTGGAGAACCATTTTATTTCTTTGTTTTAAAACTTCTCCTGGCCTCTTTTGTTATTTTTTAATGCTGTGTCCCTTGTCCAGTTTTAATTGTACAGCGCAGAAGGCAGGCACCTCCTGCAGGCACAAGGGAGCACAAGGAAGCAGGAGAGCCACACCACTGGAGGAAGTGCTTTTATTAACAACCAGAGTCTGCCCAACACGTGTTTCGGCCAAAGCCTTCTTCAGGGGACTAAGACCACTAGTGAGACACTGGTAAGCGTGACTAACTAATATATGAAGGGAATATCCAAGTGGAGTACTTTCACACCACTGCAATTTTGTCAAAAGGTTGAATTCATCCCCTGATCTAGTCTCAATCCAAGTTCAGCCACTCCTGCCTTTTCGGGGCTGCCTCGCTATTTCGCTCCTGCCATGCTCCCCTCCCCAGGATCCTAATGTGCATGCGCGCCGATCATGCATGTGCAATTACTTCTGGGTTGGGGCCTCCAAAATTAAACTTTTAAATTAATACATGGCATAACTGGGACACTGTGGCATCCCAGCGACACTTCCCAGATGCTGTGTGATGCACCTGGAGCCATCCCGAGCCCAGACAGTGACACTCCCTGATTGCAGGCCTACCAAGACTGTGGTAGCCACACCTCCCACCCAAACTGCAGCAGTCCCACGGACCCAGCATTCATGCCTCAGACCTACCCACAGCACAAGTCAGACCCCGGAACTAAAAACAAAAACGCTGTACAGTCAAGGGAATAAAAACGTTTTCTCTCCCATTGCACAGAGCTAGGAACTGGTTCCTCCTTTCTTGCCCATCTCTGTATTTTTAATTTGCTTCTGCTGTGGCTGCCCCGTTCTGCTTATCACTTGTAATACGTGAGATTTCTACAGTGTCTTTCATTCTAATGTGGCTCAAGCGGACATGCAGCCACATCTGGACTGGAAGCTCTTTGGTGCTTGCTATATATGAAAGCTTCCAAAAGAGTGAAGCCTAAACTGAGGCAGAGAAGTGTACTGTAAAATGATTACTTCAAATCATTTGTTTTTGGTTTTTCTGTTTTTGTTTAAAAACGCCCTTAGCTACATGATCCCATCTGTGTGGCTCTATCTATCTATTGCCTCTTCTTCCCCTATTGCTCAGCTTTAATAAGTGTTTGCCAGGGCTTAATTTGTAGACAAAAGGGGACGGTGAAGCCAGGGGAGGGGGTGGTCGAACCAGAACAGGAGCAACAGGAAAGAGGGGCTGGATTGGGGAATACAGTGACTGTTCTCTGCTCTGCTCCAGGCTCATCCACCCTTCCTGTTCCCTGGAGTTTGCCTCGAAGGAACCCTGCTGCTCTAGAGTCTGTCAGGAAGTAGTGGAACTGTGTTCCAGGCTGATGGCACAGAAATCAAGCCTTGGGGGGTTTGCTGTCATAGGTTTTGCAGGTAAGAGCAGCGTAAGGATCCACACAACCCACTTGCCTTCCACTTCCGAGTCATTCAGCAATAGTTTTGCCTCGTAATAACTTGGTTAAGTGTTAAACTGAGGAGCTGTTGATGTGCAGGCCATCTGTATTAGAGATGTGCTATCCTTCCAATTTGTTTTTAAAATGAAGCAAAAGAAAAAACAAACAAAATCTTGTTTGTTCATTTCATTCTTAAAAAATTAAGTTGGCCCCTCCCAAACTGTCACCTAATCTCTGCCACTCTTCCAATAGTAATTTCTCTTCCCAGGACAGGATGGATCCCCCATTTCTCCTTACCCATTGGTGCAGTCATTGCAAATGGTGCCATTTTGTATGTCAAAAACTAAATAACTTAATATGATCATTCTCCTCTGTATTATTGTAATGTAATTAATAGGGTTTTTTTGCATTTTCAAGAGGACCATTATTTTAGGGGCCTTTTTACTAAAGTGCGCTATGGTTTTGTACTTACTGCCTTGGTCTGGGCGGTATATCAAGTGTAAAATAAAGATAATGTACAAAAGATATTGTGCGCTAAGTGCAAGGCATCCACAGCAACTATGGGGGCATGACCAGCATGTTCCTGACATTGATGTATGGATGTGTACAATAACGCATGGCTCTATTACTGCACTGCACTTGGGTGGACGTAGTTGCACAATATGTAACCCCACACTAATTGCAATGTGCCCAACATGCCCACCTAACACCCCTGATCTTCCCATTCTCCTCCTCAATGTGCGAGTGGCTATTCACGTGTAAATCTGCACATGGTAGTTGTCGTGCCGCCGTGCTAACAGTTACCATGGGCCCAAGTATACGGTTACCACACACCAAAACACACACTAACTGCTCAGCATACTTTAGTAAAAGGGCCCCTTAGCCATTCACCAATCCAGGCTCATTTAATTAATCCTATACAATTTTTTTAATATATTAAAATGTTTAGTTTATTTTCCTTTTCCAAAGTCCAACCCATGTATTCCTGCAGCCCTTGACATTCAGTTATAAAAATGCATGATGCCGAAGAATGTAGGGTAATCAGTCCTAGAAGTATCTTGCAAAAAAATGTTTCCTTTCTATTTCTTCTTGCTTCTCACTATTTATTTATTTTGTTACAATTCATATTCATTTCTTCTTTTACCACATGCTATTTATAAATAGCACTCACTAGAATGTGCAATTTGCCAATAGTATGCATAACATAAAAAAAAACAACAAAAACATGAAATTCATGCATTTTTTCTGTCATTTCATTTAGAAAATGATACAAAATGAAAAGTAATGGCAAGTTTTTTTTAGTTTATTTCTATAAACTTGCTAGACCGCCCTTTAGACCAGAGCCCATTAAAGAGGTTTACAATAAAATCTATACAGACATTAAACCTCGTATGTTACATTACTAGAAATTACATTACAGGAAAACAACATGGGGCGTTGGAGGAGCAGAAGTAAACAGTCCCGAGGTGCCCACGTTGTAAGGTAAGCGCTGTGGGCTGTTTGCGGCCCCTGCTGTTGCTGCACGTCCTGAGGGGGGCTGCAGTAGGCGTCCCAGGAGGGCCAGCACTATAGGCAACCACTTAGTCCACCCCTCCCACTCTCCATCGCACAGCCAATCAGGGCCCAGCACCACACATTTAAAAAAGAAGCGCCAGCAAGCGTGCCGACGCCTGGCGGAACCGCACCCGAGGGCCTCCCCAAAGGGCCCTTAGGCGTGGCCCTTGAGCAGAACACTTGAAATTGGAAGATCTGCCACCTCGAAGCACCAATAAAGAGCTTCCTAAGAACACCAGACCACACAGCTAAAGAATTAAGGGAATAGCATGAAACAGGATACAGATCTGTGCAACAAATGAGTCACCGCAAGCCGCAGAAACCAACTGATTGTAAATCTTTCTCCATGCCACTTAACTAAATGAGATTATACACTAGTTCCTCCCATCCAACACATGGAAAAATCCATCCAGAACTCACTAAATTGTGCAAAACTTAAATGCTTATACTCCTCCTTCTACGCCTGCTCCTCAAGAGCAAGTACACAAATGCTGGTGCAGTCAACCTACCATCTCCTACCCATATCAATCATACAATCAGGCACGTATCTTCCCCACAAGATAAATATCAATCTAAACCCAAGTCATCATAACAGATCGTGAAGATTAATCCACATAACCCCGTCTATCCACAAGAAAACAACTCACACCAAGAAAACACACTACACCTCCCTCAACTGTGCTTTAGTCCATGCTCGCTCAATCCGCAACAAATTCAACACTATATTGGATTACATACAGAAACAGAACATAGATATTATGTGTGTCACCGAAACATCGCTTTCTGACACGGATAACGTCATTATAAATCAAATCACCTCACAACAATACACAACTCCACTAGACCCTCACAAAGGGGAGGAGATGTATTAATCATTGTGAAGTCACAACTAAAATTTAAAACCATCTCCTCTTTCCAATCCAAGGAAAGCAATTTAATAACTATCTCAAACAAGCAACTAGCACTCTGCCTCATATACAGAGCCCCAAGTGCAAATGATGATGGACTCGCAACCATTCTGGAACAAGTCTACTCTCATACCAAACAGAATAAACCTCTCATCATCCTAGAGGATCCTACTCTCCCTTCTCTGCCTGCTCAGGTAGGAAATACATTCTTGGATGCCATGAAAGACCTTCAGTACAACCAATTAATAAATTCTTCAACCCACATGAAGGGAGGTACTCTCGACCTTAGCTTCGCACAAAACCAATACTGCATCAAAGACCTTGTGACACACATCTGTCACCCCAATCCCATGGTTGGACCATCACATCATCAAATTCTCCATAACCTCCCCATTAATGACAGATACATCCAGTGGCGGCCCAAGGGGAGTGTGGGGCCATGTGCGGAGACACAATGCGGGGTCTCATTTGCATAAGGGATCTCATTTGCATAAATATTTGCATAATATTACCATACACTAACTTTTAGTAAACATGCCTCTTAATGAGTGTATGGATAAAGAAAGACTAAAAGATTTCTACATTACTATAATCCAGTGCCAACCACCAGGCACATTAGGAACTACTACAAACACTGCCCATTTAGAACCCATAGCAAACCCGCCGTATCATAACAGCACTACCAGGACTCACAAAGCACCATACTCTACCTATCAAAAGGCAACGCTGCAAATATTAAAACAATACATTTCAGAGAACAACAATACATAACCTACTCGGGAAAGAGAACAAGTGGCAATGTCAAACAGGAATTACATAAACAGAATACCTCAGCTCAGTTACACATGCAGAACATACAGTAGACCATCACCAAACAAGGAATCACAATTTAGAAACAGGAAGACAATAATTAAACTGGGAACCCTAAAAGCCAAACTTGGACTGTACAACAACACTGTAGAAATAAAACTATAAATTCATTTCCTCTTGTACTAAACAAAGCGCAGATGTTAATGATGCACATTTCCCACAGCTGACATATTCCAGTTAATAAATTCAAAATAAAGAGATATTTTTCTACCTTTTGTGCATTATTTTCAGTTGCAATTGCTCCAGGCACTTTTTTCTGGTTTCTTCGTGTCTTCTGCTAACTCTCCATCATCTGCTGTCCATTTGTCCTTTCTTCTCTCCTCTAGTTTTTTTTTCATTCTCTCTCTACCTCTGCTTTAACATACTAATCTTTCTCCTTTTGCTCTTTCCTCATTCCTATTTCATCCACTCAAATTTTACCCCTCCATCCTCAATCCCCACTTACTCTCCCAATACCCGGCCAATTGTAGATTTTTCTTCCCTCTCACACAAAATATTTTCCCCTCTCCATTTCACTCTCCCAGCCCCATCCCATTCTAATCCTCCCCCAAAATCAGCTCCCTTCTAGTTCCAGCCCACCCAACATCTGCTCCCTTCTAGTCCCCGCATCAGCCCGTTTCCAGTCCTAGCCCCCCATCAGCCCATTTCCATTCCTAGCTCCCCCATCCATTTCCAGTCCTATCCAAGTCCCTCCATCAGCTCATTTCCAATCCCAGCCCCCCATCAGCCCATTTCTAGTCCTTTCCTAGCCCCACCATCACCCCATGTCCAATCCTAGCTCCCTTCCACTCAGCCCATTTACAAACCAAGCCCCCCATGAGCCTACCTCCAGTTCTAGCCCCTCCATGAGTCTATTTCAATCCAAGCCCCCACCACAGCCCATTTCCAATCAGCACCCCCCAACAGCCCATTTCCAGTCCTATCCTAGCCCCTCCATCAGCCCATTTCCTGTCTTAGCCCCCCCCACTCAGCCCATTTCTAGTTCTAGCTCCCTCCCCTCACAGCCCATTTCCATTCCAAGCCCCCCTCCCCATCAGCTATTTGCAGTTCAAGCACCCCCTTCCACTCAGCCCATTTCCAGTCCTAGCAACCCCCCAGCTAATTACCAGTCCTAGCCCCCCCATAGCCCATTACCAGTCCTAAGCCCCCCAACAGCCCAGTTCCAGTCCTAACCCTCCCATCACCCCATTTTCAGTCTTAGCCCCCCCATAGCCCATTACCAGTCCTAACCCCCCCATCAACCCACTTCCAGTCCTAACCCCATCAGCCCATTTCCAGTCCTAGCCCCCCCATAGCCCATTACCAATCCTAACCCCCCCATCAGCCCACCTCCAGTCCTAACCCCCACCAGCCCATTACCAGTCCTAGCCCCCCCAATCAGCCCACTTCCAGTCTTAGGCCCTCCATAGCCTATTACCAGTCCTAACACCCCATCAGCCCACCTCCAGTTCTAACCCCCCATCACCCCATTTTCAGTCTTAGCCCCCCCCCCCATTACCAGTCCTGTGGTAGCAGAAGAATCAATTGTCCCCCACCGCCTGCCCGGCAGAGCCCTCCCAGCCTCAGCTCCATCAGCAGCGGGCTTTTCGAGCCGTGAAGGGAGTGTTTCCCTCTCGCAGCTCTGTTAAGTCTGCCGGGGTTGATGGGAAACAGTTTGCTTGGTATCACTCTTGGGAAAGCCGTTGAAGCCTTCATCAGATTTGTTCTGTATCAGTTTCAGGAAAACCGTTGAAGACCTTGAAGTCCTCATGTTTGATGTCGCTGTAAAATAGTTCTGCAATTTCTGGTGCCAGCTCGTGTTCGTTATTTTCTTCTTCATCTTCACGGTTAATCGGGGCTCTTTAGGATCTCAGCATTCACAAAACCTGATTTGATTATTTTATCACTCGCAACCCGCCTCCCCTACAATGCTGTCACAACCCACCCAGTAACTTCTATAAATGTGGCATGGCATATACAGCTGGTAGCCGTGAAACTGTGTTTCCCAAGGCACATCCAGTTTTTCCATAGGCGATGCATTTTTGTCAACCACCAGATCTAAGAACCGGAAAAGTGTTCAGAGATTTTAATTTCTTCTTTATGTCTTCAGTGAAAAGGGCTCCCATGCTGTCCATGACAAGTAGTGCTTTTAGTCTCTTGAAAAATCCATCCGGCCACTTACTAAAGCAGCGCTGCAGCCATATCAGCACCATGCTCTCATCCATCCTTTCTCATTCACATCAACATCAACATTGGTTGGTAGAGTTTCACATGGCATTGTCTTCCTTTTGAATATAATCATAGGTGGCAACTTCTTTCCACTTTCACAGCAGGCCAGCACCACTGTGAAGTGTATCTTTTCGTATCCAGTAGTTCTAATATTTATTGTTATAATCCCATTTTGACTGACCAGTCTCCCTAAGGGGATATCAAAGGTTGAGGGAACCTTATCCATGTTGATTATGAAGTCCGGTGTCACTATGTATGTGTTGATTTCTTTGTTTACAAATTTCCTGACATTCTGTATTTTATCCAAGAAATCAGCAGGAAGCTGCTGACACATGGTTGTTCTTTGTCTAATTCGTAATTTGTTTCTGATCATAAATCGGTAACACCACGAATGGCCAGCTTTGAATCCCTCGATATTCATTTCCCTGGTGATATGATGAACTGCTTTGAATCACACCTACACAGTGGAGAGTCCACGGCCCTGGGCCCTCTGCTCTACAATGAACTGAAGCAGATGTGCTTCTAATTCAGGCCACAGTGCTTTACGGTCACGATTTGCCTTCTTGCTGCATTTCATCAAGGTTAGTTTTCCCTGTGTCTTCCTTCAGTCTCTAATTTCTCATTTATCCCAGATGTTTGCTCGGCCGCTCTGTCACCATGTTCTTCTGCGTAATGAATAACTATACATATATATATATATTTAGCACTGCTATTCAGATAGTTGACAGTGCTAAATATACATATACATATAATATAACTGCTGCCAGTAGCTATGGGGGTAATTTTATAAGAAGCTGCCTAGTTTTACGCACAATCTATGCGCGCAAATGTCAGGATTTTACCACTTAGGTACATAAATGACCTCATAAGATACCGAATAGCATAAATGTTTGCACATAGTTTGCACCATGCGCACTCTCTGTGGGTGTGCAGATGAGTATGGGTGACGCAAGCAAGTATGAGCTCACATTATAGAAAACAATCATTTACATGCATACTTTACACCAGCTGTAAATCATCAGGACTTAATTTAAGGTGAATCCTCTGCTGCTTAAGTTAGCATTTTATATCATTAAGTAGGCAGATACTTGACTTTATAAAACAGCCATAAAAATACATGTGTTAATTAGGTGCGATTTTATTAAATTACCCGCAACATATTGAGCAGCTATATACAGCCATTCTCCTTATGGCTGTGTGATGTAATTTAGGAAACCCTTTTTACTGGTCAAATTAAATTGCTTAACGATATGGATACAGTAGCAAGTGAATATTGTCAGGAAGAATGTCCTCGCTCTGTCCTGGTATCATCCATATGACTCCACAGCAGATAAACGGATTTCCAGCAGCCTTATCTGTGTAGTGCCATTGAAAATCAAGAGAAGAGATTTGGACATTTACAGACTTATTCTGCCCCAGACATACATCCCCTCTGTACATCTCGTCTGAGAGGGCGTACAGAGGGGATCACAATTCTGATCCCACGGGGCATGTCTAGCCCTGCAGGATCAGAATCGCAAACAGTCCTGTACATGCAGGCCGGGAATGTGATTCAGCCCAGCCTGCACATACAGGACCTTCCCGGCTAACTCAATCAAGGCTCTTCAATGGAGCCGCGGCACCATGGCGTCATGTTGCCATGGCAACGCGGCTCCATTAAAGAGCTGCGATGCCGGCCACTGGAAAAAAAAAAAGCTTATTCCCCACATCCTGATCCCCGATCTGGCCTCCTAAGGCCAGGGTTGGGCTGTAGGGAATGTCCTTCGGCCCCCCTCTTGCCCCATCCATGCCCCGGCATTGAAATAAAAAAACATCCAGTGGAATAACTTCCCTACACATGTCGCCAGCCTTGGACATACAGGGCCAACATTAGAATCGGCCATGTATGCCCAAGGCCGGTGACCACCCACCGCCTGCCCAGGCTTCGCCCCCGAGCCACCACTTCCCCACCCCCATCTAACTTCCCCACACAACCACTATTCGTAGCACAGAGTCAGGCCCTTAGTGGCTGCAGCTAAACGTACAAGTCCCTTGGAAAATTGACCCAAAAGTGTAAAATCTGAGATAGAATTTAGTTCAAATTTGAAGGTACAGCCAGAGATGACATGATGAATGTCTTTAGACGACTTACACTGGTCAACAGATTTTTACAAAAGTCATGTTACTGAAATAAAAATAGTCATTTCTTATCAATTTTTATATGCTGAACACGAATATGACAGTGAAATTGCAAAGTTGGCTCTAGTTTTTTTGTAATCTACAAGAATTAATGTTTACATCACGAAATGCATGTCAATAGTAAATATAATAGGCCTACGGTTGATACCTGTAAAAAAACAAGTCATAGACTTCTTAGATTTTTTCATCTGTCTCTTGTACAGCTGTTCGGGAGCTTCTCTGAGGAGTGTCCAGCAGTAGTCAGCCAGCATTGTAGTGGACCATTTCCCCTGGTATCTTTGCTCCATCGTAGCGAAATCCTGGTGAAAACGTTCGCCCTGTTCATCACTAACCATACCACAGTTGTCAGGAAAGAAATCGAGATGGGAATCAAGAAAATGGATCTTTAGAGACATATTGCAGCTAAGTTTCTGATACTGCATCAGCATGTCTTCTACTAGTTCCTTGTAGTTTTCTGCCCTAACATTCCCAAGAAAGTTTGTTGACACTAGGCGAAAAGCATTCCATGCTTGTTTTGCATCACCCTGCAGCAAGTTGTCGAACCGGTCTTTGAAGAGCTCTCGAATCTCTGGACCCACAAAAATTCCCTCTTTAATCTTTGCTTCGCTGAGTCGAGGGAATTTTTCATGCAGGTATCGGAAAGCTGGAGAAGTGCAGTCCATGGCTTTCACGACGTTTTTCATCAAACCTAGTTTGATGTGAAGGGATGGTAGCAGGATTTTGTGAGCCTCAACCAGAGCTGAGTGCTGGATATTCTTCTCTCCAACTGTTACATTTTGTCTGCAATTCCATTCCTTACGTATGTAATGCCAATCCCTTGCTCAGCTATCCCACTCACATAAGAAACACATGTATTTAATATATCCCTGCTACAGTCCCATTAAAAGGGCAACTACCTTCAAGTCACCACAAGAGGTGCCAGCTGTACTTGTTATACTTAATGGAAGTCAGTAGATGCTTTAAGTTATCGTATGTCTCTTTCATGTGGACGGCATGCACTACTGGAATAGATGGAAGATGGTTTTCATTGTTCAAAAGCACAGCCTTCAGATAAGTTTCGAAGAGTATATAAATGGTCTCCAGTCTTGTGGGTCATGAGTGATTTTTAAGGCATTCAGGAGGCTTTCAATATCGGAACAGAATACCAGATTACTTTCCTTTCTGCTGGTGGCGCTTTCGATATGAAGTAATGTTGACATCTTCTTCTAGAAGATTCCATTGTTGGAGTCTTGATCCTAGCAATTCTACCTTGTTCTTGGATAAGTCCAAATCACAAAACAGGCCATTTAATTCTTCCTGTATTATTCTGTGTGGAGTTGATATGCATCCCAGTGAAATTCTGGGTCACTGCATGCTGTCGGACCAGGAGAAGAACAGGTCGGCTCACCCTTGTCCTCATCAGACAGTGTGTGGCAGGTGTTCCCTGCAGTGCAGCTGAAGGTAAAACGTGGTCAGAGGTCTGTGAGGTGCTATAAAGCTGTATACCCCCTGAAGAAGGCGGCAACGCCAAAATGCGTCGGGGTTTGGTTTAATAAACACCCTTTATCATCCTTGACGACTCGTCTCTTGCTCTTTGTGCATCCGTTGTCTCTGCAAGAGCGCTGCTCTTCGTTGTGTCTGCCCTGGGTCCATTGAGTGGACAGAGACCACTGAGCTGCCCTCATGTGAAGGCGAGCGTAAGGAACCACATGCACAGTGGATGCCATGTGGCCTAACAGTTGTAACATCTCTCGAGCAGTTAAATGTGATTTTAACTGAATTTGTGAGGCTAACTGCACCAAGCGCAGGCAAGGGGCCTGGGGAAGATAGGCCCTTGCAGTCGTGGTATCCAGCAAGGCCCCTATGAACTCTAGAGACTGAGTAGGGGTGAGATGGGATTTTGGAAAGTTTATTACAAGTCCCAGATACTGAAGGATACGCCTTGTGCAGGTTAGAGAAGTCTGGGCCTCTGACTGGGATGGAGCTCGGATGAGCCAGTCATCCAGATATGGGAATACGAATATCCCTAGAGTGCGTAGAAATGCAGCTACTACTGCCATGAATTTTTTGAACACCCTTGGTGCAGAGGCCAGACCGAAAGGAAGCACTCTGTATTGGTAGTGCTTCCCTTGATAAAGGAACTGAAGGAACCTTCTGTGTGTTGGATGGATGAGGACATGGATGTACGCATCCTTGAGGTCTAGAGAGCAAAGCCAATCCTGACTCTGAAGGTATGGAAGGAGAGTACCGAGAGAAATCTTCTTGAATTTCTCCTTGCATAGAAACTTGTTCAATTCTCTGAGATCTAATATGGGTCTGTAGCCCCCTGTTTTCTTTGGGATAAGAAAGTAGGGGGAGTAGAACCCTGAGCCCTGTTGAAGAAGGGGTACTTCTTCTATTGCCCCTTGGGCAAGAAGGGTAGTAATCTCCTGACCCAGAAGGTCGAGGAGAGATGTCTGAGAATTGAACTGTCTCACCATGGTGTGAGGAGGAAGGTTTAAGAAATGAAGCTTGTACCCCTCCCTTATGATGGAGAGGGTCCATTGCTCTGCTGTGATTTGTTCCCATCTGGGAGCAAAGTAAGCCAACCTTCCTGGAATGGTGAGAGGCTCTGGATGTTCTAGAGCCAGAAAGGCTAAGCTCTCTAGTTGTAAGTCAAAGGCCCTGAGGAGGCTGAGGCTGTTGGGCCGTAGCAGTCCTAGCAGCCTTAGGCTTGGCCTGTTTCGGTTGCTGTCTCTTTGTAGCAAAACGACCTGCAGAAGATGACTGCTGACCATAAGCAGAATAATATTTCACTTTTTTGGGAAAAAAACCCTTTTTGAACAACCTTTTCTTAAAAGGAGCAGAAGTAGACTTTGAAAGTCTATCTAAAGCAGAATTTTCAGCATCCATTTGGGTGGCCTTTGCTTGCTAATCTTTGCCAAAAAGGTTTTCACCTGTACAAGGAAGGTTTCCTAGTCCATCTTGAACCCAGGGTTCCAAATCAGAAGCTTGTAACCAAGCAACTCTGCGTGCACCTATGGCAATGGCCGAGGCTCTGCTGGCACCTTCAAAAGAGTCAAAGGCTGCACGGTTGGAAAACTTGGAAATATCCTGGGCATGTTTGAGCTAGGTGAGGAACTCTTCCCTTTTATCTTCTGAAATAAAAGGAGATAAAGTTTGCAGGTGATCTGTAACTTCTTTTAGAAACATCCCCATATAGAGACTATAGGAGTTGATTCTGGCAACAAGCATACTGGCCTGGAAAATTCTCCTGCCAAAGGCATCTAAGGTTCTGCATTCTCTTCCTGGAGGAGCAGAAGAGTGCCTTTTTGTACTCTTTATCTTCTTCATAGCAGACTCCACCACAATGGAGTGGTGAGGAAGCTGAGTCTTATGGAAGCCAGGACAAGGAGGAACACGATACATGGTGTCCAACCTGCGAGAATGAGGGGAAGTGGTGAGAGGAGTCTCCCATATGCCCAACATGTGATCATAAAGAATCTCATGTATTGGTAAAGTGGCTGCCTCTTTAGGAGCCTTCGGATATTGTAAAATATCTAATTTTTTGGCTCTAGGCTCTGTCTCAGGGGCCACTGAGATGGAAAGGCCCCTGGCCACTTCCCTAATGAAGTCTTGAAAAGACAAGTCTTCTGGAGGAGACATTCTCCTTTTTGGAGAAGAGGGCTCCTGAGGATGGATCACCGATGCTTCGACAGAGACCTCTGATTCATCAGAGTCTTCAGAGGAATCGAAGTATCGCCTGTCTGGATGCTCCAGCAGAGCCCGATACGCGTACCGGGTGGTATCGACATCAGGAGTGATCGGTACTGATTCGGTACCGATGGGCATCACAGAACAGTGTACCGCTGCAGTCGACACCGAAGCGGATGTCGATGCAATCGGTACCGGCACCGGAACCAATGTCGGTACCGGCAACGGAGTTTGTTGCGGCACCGAAGGCGTCGCAGCTTGTATGAATGCCGTGATGGCACACTGCATGGTCAGGATATTCTGATCCATCGACGCAACCAATGTCTGGATGTCGGTACCAGTGGGAACCACCGGTACCCCAGAACATGGCAACAGGTGATCGGTCGAGGCCGAGCCATCAATGTCAACCTGTGACCCCATAGATAATGCTTTGGAAGCCGGAGCCTCCCGCCGGGGTAATTTTGCCGGTGCGGATTCCTCGAGGGCAAGCCCGGAGGCATCTCGATATTTAGAGGGAGATCTACCCTTCGAGGACCGGCTGGATTTAAGTTTGGTTACCTGAGATCCACGTGAGGAAGAAGCAGCTCTGGAAGACGTCGATGCAAACGAAGCTGCATCCGAGGGAAACAGGGTACTGAGCTTAGCTTCTCGATTCTGTAGACCTCTTTTAGACATCATGGAGCAGGACTCACAATCCGCAATGGAGTGATCAGGACCTAAACATTTTAGACACCATTCATGGGTGTCAGTGACAGAAATAGTGCCGCTGCACTTCATGCATTTTTTAAACCCAGAGGCGGGCTTTTCCATGAGGAAAAATTTCCTAGGCCTAAGGCCAAAGAAGAAAATGCACTGAAGTGAGAAACAGTAGTTTTTTGTTTTTTTTAGAATAAAGAAAGAAAAGACCAGCAGTACCGGTCCAGCGTCGAGAAGGCAGACGTGCAACCAAAGAAATAAAATAAAATAAAGAAATTCTTCAGCGGTGACAGGAACACGACCTGCTGGCTCCACGGAAAAGAAGAACTGGAGAGAGGCGGTTAGGAAAGGCGGGAAGGCAGCGCGCAGGCGCTGTGGGATGCTCCCAAAAGCTTTCCTTTTGGACACTGGGGAGCATTCCCGCGCAGGCTCCGTCGGTACCGACGATACCCATATGTGAAGACTCATTCCTGCTTGTTCCTGGAGATAAGAAAAATTCACTCCACTTGTACATAAACTTCAGAATTGTTGTACATAAAAAACCATCAATGAGGAGAAAAAGGCCTCAGAACTGCTGGAATATTGAGCTATCACAATGGGCAGCAGCTGCCCTAAGCTCACCACAGAAACATCAGTGGCCAGAAAAAACTCCTCAGGTATAACATATAATCCTGTTCTCATCTGGAGCATAGGTGGTACATAGCATGTTAACAACAAAGTACATTTATCTTGAAATGAAATCTTCTATTCCCAGACAGCACAGCCAACTGCATAACAAAGGTACCCCCAACGCCACCAACGATGCTGGCTAGGTGTTTCACCAAGCGCTTTCTCAAGGGGAACCCCATATGCTTAAAGGCAAAGCAAACCACTTCAAGATGACTAAACATCAGGCAAACCTCTTACTCACCAACACTCTGATATTGACCCTATTTTTTCCATTGTTAATGCACTGATCAGGCATACGTATTCCCCCTTCTCTGGGTCTCGCCCCTCCTGCTGGACTTCTGGCACATCCCGGGTTGGGACCCCCTGGGGAAGCACTGGGAGGTGAGTGGCCTGTGGGCTCTACACCACCCGAGGCGCTGTGGAGTGGATGGCATGTGGTCCCTTCATTGACTGCCCCCATAGGGCCTTACACCACCTGCGTCCTGCCTGCTGCTGTGCCTGGACCTGCTACGATCTGCAATAATGCCTGCAGCAGTCCCTCCATGCCCTGGCGGCCATCCCCAGCGGGCCTTCCTACCTCCCACATCTGGGTTGATGCTGTGATCGCCGCGTCCTTTCCCTCTTGGACTCCCCCAGCTGAGCCTCCCCAAATCAGATCTCCTCAGCTACCCCCACCCAATCCCCCCCTATTCCCACTATCCACTGCCCCTTGTGACCATAGACATACTCACCCGCCTCCCCCCCCACCCTCTGCCCCATTATATAGCAAAACAACATGCTCATATTCACCCCTCCAATGCGCCTCACACCCGCAGAGCTCACACCCATCTCTTCTGAGGTTGCCCTGCCCCTGGCTGGCACTTGGTCCAGCGAGCTCAGGAGATTCTGCATGCAACCCGCTCTCTGGAGTGCGGCCATGGCCCTGACTTGGTTCACGAGGTCATATACCCTAAGGGCTCATCCACCTGCCCATCAACGCTGCATGGCATGGGTGGGTTGCTGATTGTCCGGAGCAGATGAATTGCTGGTTGTTTGTCCTACCGCTGTCCGTCTTAGCCCAGCTGCCAGCTCTGTGCACCACCGAGCACCATGGCTTCCCACCTGGGCCTCGCTAGCACTAAGTTTCTGTGTGTTGTCCTCTTCAGTGCTGGGTTTCCATGGGTTCTTGCGCCTATTCTCCTTTCTTCCTGCAGCCATCTGTGCTTTCTCTCCGTTCTTCTTTGCTTTCTTCCTTGCTGGTCTGTCGTCCCCACCCTTGGAGTGCTGCTGCATGGCCATGTTGTCCCTCTGCGGTGCACCCCCATGCTGTCGAAGTCTGCGCCGCTGGCTATGGATGATCCTCTTACCCCAGAGTCCAGTTTTAGGGTCTGCTGAATTCTGTTCCACGGTCTGATGTATTTTCTATCAGATGACACTAGATGGCGCTCAAGGACTATAGTCTGCTGGGGAGAGGCGCTCAGATTGCTGCAGTCTCTCTCAAGTGTCCACCAGCCTTTGTGCCTTCGTTCCTGCTTGCACTCACCTCTCTTCCCCAGTGGATCTTCACTCTCCACATGGCTGAGCTGCTGCCTTTGATGGCTGGTTTTCTTTGCTCTGGCCTTCCCTCACTCAGCGCCCTTGTGCCGACCGGTAACCGCTTCAGCAGATGTGGGAATGACTGCCGCTCCACCCCTTCTCCGCAGCCGTGCAGGGTCCCGGGTAGGCAGGCTGCCGCCGTGCAAGAGGCAGTGTGCTACCGCTCCAGCTTGCCACTGCCGTTGCCTATTGCTATTGCTGCCAGAGGTAAGTCCTGCACTCCCTGCTCCACCACTCTCTGCTCAACACCACTCTCTGCTCAACACCACTCCCACTCACACAGCCAGCCATGATGCCACGATGCCTGGTGGAAAAGAAAGGGATGCCCCTGCCCCCTTCCTTTTATCGTGGACCATCTCTCCTCCCCCTGCCTCCTTCTTTCACTGGCCCTTCCCCCTCTGGCTACCTCGTTGTGGGGCCTGTGCCTGATGGGCGCCGGCCCACCATTATCAGCAACCAAAGATGTTGCTTCTTCCAAAAGTATACATAAACAATGTATATAGCAGTGTACTTCACTTACAAAGTTGTCACATTTAACGGTAAATCTGATTATACTGCGGTGCTACCGCTTCCACATTAAGGCAGCTGTGCAACAAAGCAGCCGACCACAGCCATTGGTTTCGCCATAATAAATGGCTTTATCAAAGTGATGTTCTAAAAAGTAAAGCATGCCATTATTAAAATTTACAAGAACGCCTTTGTTTCTGTTGTGCTTTTAAGCCTGTAGTCTGGTCGCCTCCCTCTGTTGATAGCAGGGAGATACCTGCATCTCAGATATCCTGGGGGATATTTGGAGGGTGGTCACTCGGACTGAGCAGACTTTGGCTAACACTGTATCCCAGCTGTGTGGTTTCTCACACAAGACGGTCACATGACTGGTTAAAGTTGAGGAACAAGTGGACTTACTTTCTTTTCAGATTTTTAAATATAGCAGCTCCTTTTCCTCTCTAAATGCGGTTAATGCCTCTCATATTAAGATAGTTTAGTTATGCATCATAGATTGGAAATGCTAGGTTTAAAAAAATGATGTTTGAATTTTCCCTATTCTCATTTTTCGTCTCCAGAAGTCTTGTTTCAAAAATACCTTAAGGTGGATCTGGGGCTACCCACTGCTGACCTCTATGGTATTTTAAAAGTTGTTTTACTTGCCTGGTGAGAAGGTCTCTGGTGAGTCCTCTGAGGGCTTTGATATTTTGAAGCCTCAGGTAAACTTTAACTTGACTCAGTTCTTGGAGGACTCACAGGAGGTCATACCTACTAGGGCTACTCTTTTGGTTACTTTTCTTTCAGAGCAGGACAAAACTTCTGTGTTTAGAAGTTACTTTAAAAATAAGGCGTTTATTTTTTGTGGGTCACATGTTCAGTTGTTTCCTGATGTCTCTTGAGCCACACAGTTGCGCTGGAGGGCCTTTTTGGTCTTCAGGCCAAGGATGTTGGCCATTGGGGCATCCTTTTTTTAAAGATATCCCTGTAGGTGCTTGGTCTTAATACAGGGAACTAAGTTTACCTTTCTAGACTCTCCGCATTCCTTGCTGATAGGGAGAAAAAGGCTTCAGAGGGGTAAGGTTTTGGGTGGGAAAAAAATTGACTGTTAGCGAGGGGGGGGGGGGGTTTCCCTGGAATTTTTTGGTGTAAATTTATTTTGTATGCATCTCCTTCTTGAGATGTGGACTAGTGGATTTCTTTTTATGGACTAGTGGATTTCTTTTTATGGAAGTTTTTTTTTGATTGTTTCTAACATATTTCTTGTATACTTGCTTTGCAAGTATTCATTGTTAAAACTTAAAAATAAATTACAAGAGAATACTCAAATATAAAGTTCTTAAACCAAAGAGAAACTCACCAGCAAAGTGCCACATACGTCCTACTACAAACAGTGCCATTGCAAGCTTACTGACTCTTTGGCTCTATTTAAAACACCCCAGAATAAACATTCCCCCCAGGAAAACCAATCATCACTACTTCATTCATATCAAAAAGCAATAAAAATCTACCACCATTCACCTGTCTACCAATCAATCCATCCCTATTTCATTCATACAATCAAAACCTACCACTACACACCCATCTACCAATCAATCCTTATTCATTCATCAATCCAAACATGCAAACAATCTTTCATCACATTTGACATCACCAAACCTGCACATGCTCCCCAAATACAATGAAACCCAGCATATCCAGAAATCAGTGAAAGGAATACCCTCCTCTAACTCTCCTTTGTCTAATACAACCAATGCCATTCAATCGGTCCATTGAGACCACCAAGACTGATCGTGTTCCAGCGATAAATCAAAGACTGCTCCCGTTGTAACAAATGTAATGAAAAGTTCCTACCACCCACTGCTATAATTTGATCTATAACACTACACCAAAGGTCCCGCAACTCATGACCATGCAACTGCCAATGTTCAACCAAGGGAGCGGAAAATGATCCACTGCATATGGCCGAGAGGTGCTTGATGATTCTGGTTTTAAATTTACATGATGTTTGGCCTATGGATATTTTATTGCATGGACATATAAATAATGTTCTCACTTGTACATGATGTATGATGACCTAAAAGATAGGGACATTGTAAATCATGTACAAGTGAGGGCATTATTTGTATAATATTATGTCTGTGCAATAAAATATCCATAGGTCAAACATGTAAACTTAAGACCAGAATCATTGAGCATCTGTGGTTGCTGATAATGTTATTTTGCTCCTCCACTGTTATAAGCTGCAGTACTCCACTAGGTATGTTACACCTCTGTAGCGTTTGAAAGGGAGCGATGGTGACATAAGTTGTATGGTCTGGCGCAGTTTTAGGGGCCTGCAATTCCATCAGTTGAGCTCCAAACAATGCTAATACAGTATAAGAAAAAAAATCACTAATGCAATAGTGTTGAACATTTTTTAATAAATAAGTCGAGAGGTCTCCCTAAAGAAGCCATTTTTTGGAGGGTCCAATCTTTGCCTTGATTTTCTGTGATTCAATTTTGGGTACCCTTTGTGTGTTTTATTATTGACCTAATACTTTTGTACCAGCCTTGCATCCAAATATTTGCCACTGGATGATTATAGTGAACCTTGTCCATGAGATCACATGAATATCAGTTGGTAAAAATGTTCAATGAAAAAAGTAACAAAGTTCCCAATATGACAGAACCATATCGATCAAATCAAGAAAGGAGGTTAGACTCCTGGAGCCAAAGTTTTTCTTGGCAGATCTGTGCCTCTCAACTGCTATCAGATCTGATCCGTCTCAAATGCCAGTCACCAGCTTTCTACAGCTTCCATTTCCAGGACCACCAACTTGGGAGAGCAGCTAGCCTGCCTTCATGCTATTATGTGACATTAGTTCATTCCTTATTGTATAAATCCATGCATCATGGGATGTGAGCCCAGTCTTGGGTTTCTATTCGATAATTCACTGTAGTCCAGTCCATATTTATGACAGAATGCATTGGGATGAGTATCATGAGTGGAATGGAGAAGGTAGATGCAACTTGATTGTTTCCTCTTTCAAAAAGTACGAAGACCAGGGACACCTCACAAAGTTACTCAGCAGTACGTCTTAAACTGGAGAAAATATTTTTTCACTCAATATATAATTAATCTCTGGAATAGCTTCTAACTTTCCTGGATTCAATCAGAGTCTAAAATGAGAGAGCCATTGGGCTACTAAACTAAGACAAGTATTCAATCCAGATAGGTCAGGAGAATCTAGCTTAGTATGCACCACAAGTTGAATGTCATCTGCTACCACTCCAAGGTTCTGTACAAATGTAACAAAAGGGGCAATAAACAAATAACATAGGAGACAAAATTGACCCCTATAGGAACCTAAAGTAGGAGGCGGGCACATGACAAAACATCAATTTTCTAAATAGGAATGGAACCACTGAAGGACTATCCCGCCAAGTCCAATTTCTCTATCATTTGCGATCAACAGAAAATGATCTATCAGATCAAATACAGAACTTAGGTCCAAGCATACCAACACAGCAGCCTTATCAGGATAAAGACAAACATGTAAATCATTGACCAGAGCCACAAGTGCTAAGGAAACTAGGGGTTCACTTATTTCACAAACTGATTCTGAATTAATCTATTGTCCTATTTGTACATTATTGTACCTCAAGAAATGCGGAATTGTTTAATTTGTATCCTTTTATGGCAAAAAAAAATATTGAGGGGAGCATATTCAGTGGTGGGGGCTAGAGGCTAGCCATCACCATTGAACTCTAAACCTAAATATTCAATGCTGAGGCCATATCTGGCCACTGGCATTGTTATCCGAGTTGGCCAGATAGCACTGCAGCTAACCAGGCAGCGAGGATATTCAGCAGTTGCTCAGTCAGCTTCAGCGGCAAAATTTGGCAAGCCTTTCAGGTGACTAACTTTAGCTGCTTTGGGATAACTGGCTAGCGGCTGAATATTACCGCTAGCTGGTAATCCCCAGGTGCTGCTTCCAATCTGGCCCTAGAACACCCCGATACTAGCCGGTGTTCAGTGATGGCACCTGGGGATATTGAGCACCATTAAATGGGTTACTGCCACTGAATATCCCACAGAATACCATTTAGGCAGTTTGCAGATCTGCAAACCGCTTAATGGCTTTTTAAATGCCCCCCCCAAATTGTTTTTAGTTAAAGTGGATATCACTGTAAGAGCTTGTAATTCTCATTATTATACCCGGGATCACAAACTTTTCTAGTACTGTTATACTTCTTGACATTTTCAAAATCAAGACTTCCAAGATATATCCTGTGTTTAGAAACAGCAGCATTAGATTCACAATTGTCAGGGCCTGCTGTTGGAGTGTGAAACCTAGGGGAGGAGTGACCTAGTGGTTAGGACAAGGTACTTCAGGCAGGAGGGCCGGGGGTTCAAGTCCCACCTGGGGACAGCAATCTCAGGCCGGAGGGACTGGGATTTGTAGTCCTATAGGTACTCCTTGTGGTCTTGGGCAAGCCACTTAACCCTCCATTGCCCATGTTCCCTGTAAGTATTAGCATATGTGTGTCATATCCCCTCGTGTTAAATGTATCTCCCAATTGACCGCTTTGACCCGGTGAAAAGCGGGATATAAATACAGCTAAATAAAATAAAATAAAACATAGAAATATGATAACAGAAAAAGACTACATGGCCTCTCTAGTCTGTCCTTCCATATCAACAACTACAACAGTCCCCTTTTTACCTTTACAGATCCTCTGCGTTTGTCCCATGCTTTTTTGAATTCAGTTACTGTCCTCATCTCTACCACCTCCACTGGGAGACTATTCCACGGATCCACTACTCTTTCCGTAAAGAAATATTTCCGCATGTCACTCCTGAATCTATCCCCCTTCACCCTCATCCCATGTCCCCTTGTAGCAGAACTTGCTTTCAATTGAAAGAGGCTCTCTCCCTGAACATTTATGCCACGGAGGTATTTAAACATCTCAATCATATCACCTCTATTCCGCCTTTCCTCTAAGGTGTACATATTAAGATCCTTCAGTCTGTCCTCATATGCTTTATAATGAAGACCACTAATCATTTTAGTAGCTACCCTCTGCACCGACTCCATCCTGTTCACATCATTTTGAAGGTGTCGTCTCCAGAATTGCACACTATACTCCAAATGAGGTCGCACCAAAGACTTATACAGAGGCATTATCACCTCCTTTTTTCTGCTAGCCATTCCTCTCCATATGCACCCAAGCATCCTTCTAGCTTTTGCTGTCGCCTTTTCTACCTGTTTAGCTACTTTAAGATCATCAGACACAACTACGCCTAGGTCCCGCTCTTCTTTAGTGGACAAAAGTACTTCACCCCCTATACTATATTGCTCCCTTGAATTGCTGCAGCCCAAATGCATGACCTTACATTTTTTAATATTAAATCCCAGCTGCCAAATTCTAGACCATTCTTCAAGCTTAGCTAGATCCCTCCTCATGTTATCTACACCTTCCTGGGTGTCTACTCTATTGCAGATTTTGGTGTCATCCGCAAAGAGGCAAACCTTACCAAACAGCCCTTCCGCTATATCACTAACAAAGATGTTAAAAAAAATCGGACCAAGGACAGATCCCTGGGGCACACCACTGGTAACATCCTTCTCCTCAGAGTGATCTCCATTTACTTGTACTCTTTGTCGCCTCCCACCCAACCAATTTCTAACCCAAGCAGTAACTTTAGGGTCCATCCCTAGGGTGCTCAGTTTGTTTATAAGTCGCCTGTGAGGAACAGTGTCAAAGGCTTTACTGAAATCTAAATACACCACATCTAGAGCTCTCCCTTGGTCCAACTCCCTGGTCACCCAGTCAATCAGATTTGTCTGACAAGACCTGCCTCTGGTGAATCCATGCTGCCTCGGATCCTGTAATCTGCCGGACTCCAGAAACCTCACTATTTTCTGTTTCAGCAGTGTTTCCAATAATCTACTCACCACCGAAGTTAAACTAACTGGCCTGTAGTTTTCAACCACATCCTTACTTCCGCTTTTGTGTAAAGGCACCACATGAGCCTCTCTACAGTCCTTTGGCGCCACTCCTGACTCTAACGAGGCATTGAAAAGGTCAGTCAGTGGAGTTGCTAGAACGTCCCCAAGTTCCCTCAGTATTCTAGGGGTGTATCCCATCCGGTCCCATCGCTTTGTCTACTTTAAGTTGAGCTAGTTTCTCACGAACACAGTCTTCTGAAAATTGTTCAAGATGTCCCTCGCTTCTGTTCCTATTTGTGGGTGTTTTCTGAGGTCCTGCTCCTGGTTCTTCTTCTGTGAACACAGAACAAAAATATTTGTTAAGCAATTCCGCTTTATCCTTATCAGCTTCTACATATTCCTCCCCTGCACCCTTGAGTCTGACAATACCACTTTTGCCCTTCCTCTTCTCACTAATATATCTGAAAAATGTCTTATCCCCCCATTTTATTGCATTGGCTATTTCCTCCTCCTTCTGAATCTTTGCCTTCTTGACTACTTTGCTAGCTTCTCTAAGTTTTTCCAAATACAGATGCCTGTCTTCCTCTCTCTGTGATCTCTTGTATTTCATGAAGGCCTCCCTCTTTTTCTTCACTTTTTCAGCTACTTCTTTCGAAAACTATAGCAGTCTCCTTTTCCTTTTACCTTTATTTACCATTTTAACAAAAATGTTGGTTGCCCTTAAAATATCCCCTTTCAGTTTTGCCCTCTGTTTTTCTACATCCCCCAGCTGTTCCCATCCCACTAACGACTCTCTGAGGTATTGGCCCATCTTCACAAAGTTAGTCTTCCTAAAGTCTAAGATCCTCAACTTTGAATGGATTCTGACAGCCCTAGTCCTAATACTGAACCACACCATCTGGTGATCACTGGATGCAAAATGATCTCCCCACTACAACATCAGAAACACTTTCACCATTGGTAAGCACCAAGTCGAGTATGGCCCCTTCACGTGTGGGGTCTGTTACCAATTGCCTGAATAGTTCTCCCTGTAGAGAATCCAAGATGTCCTTAATTCTAGATGATACTGCAACAGGAATGTGCCTATTAACATCTGGCATATTGAAATCTCTTATCAGTAGCACTTCCCCTTTCCTAGCAATGCTGCGTATGTCTTTAATTAACTCTCTGTCCACCTCTTCCTCTTGTGAGGGAGGTCTGTATATCACACCAATGCAAATAAATTTCTCTTTCCCTCTTTCTAGTCTAACCCACAGTGCCTCCTCTCTCCCTTTTAGCTCTGTAATTCCAAAGCTTTAATACAGTAGTAGTTTTTACATATAGTGCCACTCCTCCTCCCCTTCTTCCTACCCTGTCCTTTTTGAATAAAGTATATCCAGGTATAGTTACATCCCAGTCATGGTTTTCTGTGAACCATATTTCTGTAACTGCCACTAAATCCAAGTCGGCCACTCCCACCAAAGCTTCAACATCAGGGATCTTACTTCCCATGCTACGGGCATTTATATACACTGCTTTCCATATGTTAACCCTGTTACCTATTTCCATAAAGGTATTTAATGCATCACTTACCTGGGGGTTTTCACTTACCTGGGGGCTTTTTTCACCCATCCCCAATGAATTTAGTTTAAAGCCCTCTTCAGTAGATTAGCCAGTCTACTACCGAAGATGCGTTGACCTTTCTTGGACAAATGGATGCCATCTCTGCTCTGCAACCCTGGGTCGTGGAGTTTCTAAAGGCCTTTAGAAACTCCGCGACTCAGCAGTTTAAAAGTTAGCAGAGCCGCGGAAACAGAGAAATGTTCCCACGGCTGCTTTCTTTTTTTTAAAGGATGAATCAATGAGGGGTGGAGGAGGGAAAGGAGCTGTTAGGGAGCAGACAGGGGAGCCTGGAGGGGAGCAGAAATGGGGGGGGGGGAGCTGGAAGGGAGAAGACAGGGATGCCTGGAATGGAGAAGACATGGGGGGAGCTGGAAGGGAGCAGACAGGGAGGCCTGGAAGGGAGAAGACATGGGGGGGAGCTGGAAGGGAGTAGACAGGTGGGCCTGGAAGGGAGCAGAGAAGGGGGAGCTGGAAGGGAGCAGAAAGGGAGGCCTGGAAGGGAGCAGACAGGGAGGCCTGGAAGGGAGCAGACATGGGGGAAGCTGGAAGGGAGCAGACATGGGGGGAGCTGGAAGGGAGCAGACATGGGGGGAGCTGGAAGGGAGCAGACATGGGGAGAGCTGGAAGGGAGCAGAGAGGGGGGGAGCTGGAAGGGAGCAGACAGGGGGGCCTGGAAGAGAGAAGACAGGGGGGGGCACCAGGATGGGCGCAGATGGGGGGGACATGGACGGAAGAAGATGGGGGGGGTGGACGTGGAAGGGAGCCGAGCAGGCATGGTGGGGGGAGCTTGAAGGGAGCAGAAATGGGGGGGGGAGCTGGAAGGAAGCAGACATGGGGGAGAGCAGGAAGGGAGCAGACAGGGTGGCCTGGAAGGGAGCAGACATGGGGGGAGCTGGAAGGAAGCAGACATGGGGGGGAGAGCTGGAAGGGAGCAGACATGGGGGGAGAGCAGGAAGGGAGCAGACAGGGGGGCCTGGAAGGGAGCAGACATGGGGGGAGAGCTGGAAGGGAGCAGACATGGGGGGGAGAACTGGAAGGGAGCAGACATGGGGGGGAGAGCTGGAAGGGAGCAGACATGGGGGGGGGAGAACTGGAAGGGAGCAGACAGGGGGGAGCTGGAAAGGAGCAGAGAAGACATGGGGGAGGAGCTGGAAGGGAGCCAACACCCGGGGATGGCACTGGAAGGCGGATGGACAGAGGAAGGGGTGACTGGAAGGGAACTGACATGGGAGGAGGTACTGGGACTGGAAGTTCGCCGATACCTGGGATGGTATTTTAACTAGAAGGAGCTGGACGATGGGTGTAGGAGTGGGGACTGGAAGAGAATAGATATCAGTGGCGATTCTGGGAAGGCAAGGGGGTTGGCACTGGGAGGGGAGGCTGTAAAGGATGCTGATACTAGGGAGAGTTACTGGGACTGAAAAAAGGCTGATGGAAGAAAATGAAGACATCAAAAGGAGAGACAAGAAATGGCAGAGAGACTACAGACCATAGAAAAAGAGCTAAGAGAAGACAGAGGAAAACAGAAACCTCAGATGGGGACCTGAATAAATATTTGTAGTTGTAAGAAAAAGCATTGTATCTTTAAGGAATCTGGCTATAAACGGTCTGTCCTCTTTAAACATAGAAGGGAGCTATAATCTAATATGGCCTCTAGCAGAGACTATACTTCCCAGGAGTCACTGGGAACTGGGTCAATAGGTGGAGCCCACAGAGAAGCACAGGTGCTCATTAAAAAGAAACAGCTCTGAACTAAGAGCGATTTTTCCCCAGAGATATGTTGTGTGTAAGTGTTCGGTTACACAGGAAACTTTTACTAGCATGGGGAATAGCTATGGGACTGTATCCAGAGGGAAAGATTTATCCACCTAAGTAGGACTTCACTGCACCCTGAGGAAGCAAACGGGAGGAATGAAAGGCCAAAGAAAGTACTCTTTGAGAGGAGCAGCAAAGCTCAGGTCTGGGATGGAATGAAAGAAATGTTTGTTTTTCTTTCTGATGCCAAAATGACAGGTAGGCTATCACAATACAATGATCTCATAACCCAGGAGTAGGCACAATTATACTGCTGCCAACATTAATATCACCAAGTGTGTGGAAATTGCTAGTGGTGTGATAACACCATGCCCGGTTCTACTTGGACCCATCCTGTGACTCACAGAATATACATGGCTAAGCATTTCATAACATGCAACTCGCAACAGGATGTTTATTTAATTATGTGCCCTTGTTTGAAACTTTATGTGGGACATACGAAAAGGCCTATTCAAATTTGTTTAAATGAACATTTTAGTAGAATTTCTACTGGCAACATTGCAGCTCCGATGGTAGCTCTTTTTCTTTGGAAAAAAACATGCTCCTAAAGATTTTTTATGGTGGGTAATTGATTTAATTAACGAAGATTGGCGGGGAGGTGACTTTGCATGAATGCTTACTCTTAGAGAAGAGCAATGGATCTTTCACTTGACTACATTGGCTCCTAATGGACTCAATAGTGAGAATGAATGGGTAACGCTGTTATAATTAATCCTTGAGTCATTTTGTGTGGACTTTAAATACTGATGTCATTTCCTGATTGTTACAGTGGCTGTTGGATGAACTCCTCTAGTGATGAACTTGGATGTTAGCAGTTAAAGGATTCCACTGATGCAAGGTTTTTTTCAACATGAAACATGAATTCATGTCGGGATGATGAACTGAATCTTCTTCAGCTTAGCCAAATGAAGCTTTTCTATTTTTGATATCTCAAGTGAATATGTACACTATATAAAGAACCAGAATGCAGTAGACCGATGATATAGATATAGAGATATATAGAGATATATATTTTTTTATTTGGAGGAGGAGTGGCCTAGCAGTTGGGGCAAGTTACCTCGGGCCGGAAGGTCAGGGGTTCAAATCCCACTAGAGGACAGCAACCTTGGGCCGGAAGGACTGGGGTTTCTAGTCCCACAGGTGCTCCTTGTGGTCTTGGGCAAGCCACTTAACCCTCCATTGCCCATGTTCCCTGTAAAATAGTTATCTCCAAGTTATAATGCCCTGTTCAATGTAATTTCAGTTTGTTCAATGTAAAACGCCTTGATATCATGAAAGGCGGTATATAAGAAATGTTAAATATTAATAATAAATAATAATAAATATCAGATTTAAAAAATGGTATGTTATCCATTACTAAGTCCCGTTGCTGTCTGATGGTCTCTCTACTTTTTATTTTAAAAAGTACTTTAGCTTGTTATATTTATTTAAGGCTTGAGATGGTCAGCTGCAAGTTTTTAAGAAACTATTTAATGTTGGCAGGAGTATAATTGTGGTATTGAATGAGAGGAAAGCAGCATTTGCATCTGATGTGCTGTGGAGGCTGGGATATAAAAAGAAACAATGGGTTCCAAACAAGAAAAGAAAACTTCCCTAGGTAACTGAAGTGTATTTATTGTCGGATACCAGATCCCATGCAAAGCAAAATGTTTGAACCCTTGGCTAGAGATCCACGTCCATTTTAATCAATATTTTGCAGTAAAACAATTGTGGCTATCCAAAATTCAAAAGCCAAACTTTTCCAATCATTCAGTACTTAACTGCAGCATCATGGTGAAGCAAGATCCAATGGGAGTGGTCAACAACAAAGTCCTGCGTTTCGGGTTGCTCGCTTAAAGACCCTGCTTCAGGTTTGCACTTATTACCACCTAGTGAAAGCAACGCCATATCCAAAAGAAGAGAAAGACTAAGGAAGTTACTTAAACCCGGCGTCTGACATCATCAGCCAATCACATGTTTACTGCTTGACCAATCAGGGGCAGAGAGCAAGAAATGCAAACGCCACCCAGATGGTAAAAGAAAAATCACAGTAAACTGCCAATCCAGCTTCAGATTTAAACCTTTTGGTGCAACCGTATCTAATCTAAAGGATCCAGTGTTGTTCTGCATATTGCAACTGAAATAATCTGTTGCCCCCAGTAATAGAAGGAGGAATCCAGTCAATAATCCTCCATGAAAACGGGGCAAACAAGTGATCATAACACAAAGCATGTTGCACTAGGGGAGCCGAAAATACCTTAGTACGGATTCGTGAAGCATGCTCTGTCAAACGTTTCTTAAAAGGGGCGAGAGGTACGACCCACATATTGTAAACCACAAGGGCAACACAATAAGTACACCACAAAGGATGAATCACAAGTGGTATGAAACTTAAAGGGCCATATCTTTTGAGTAGAGGGGTCAGTCCAAGTAGCACCCACCAAAGATCCTGAGCAGTAGGAACATCGCCCACATGGGAAATGACCAACTTGCTCAGCATTGCCCTTGACCTTAGGGGCAGCATGAACCAACCAATCCCGAAGATTTTTACCTCTAGTATACACCACACATAACCTTCATTGAAAACATCCATATAGGGAAAGAACATGCCAATGTTTCTGAAGAAATGATTGTACAGTCCAGATCCTATTATTAAAAGGTAAAACTCCCACTATCTGGGAATTGTGCTGGAATGGCATAATTAGCCTTTCACCCTGTATCCAACAGGGGAAATGTTTTAAAAGAGACTGAAATAGTGCATCTCAGCAAAATCCTGGACTATATTATTTAAAAGTGAAATGTTTACCTCTCTGTTTCTGAACTGCACATGTTGGCTAGGAACTGAGCTAGAATCTAGCTGGTTTGAAGAGTATTGAACTGTGCAAAAGGTTTGCTTGGAAATAAAGTAAAACCTGGCCTGGCTTAGTGGCACTGAGGTGCCTTCCACCACAGGTATTTAAAGCAGAAGCCTGGGACTGCTCAGGCAGAGAAGAGGGAAAATCCTGTCAGGCATAAAGTGTATGATGGTACTGATGGAGGTTGGCTGCCCCAGGTTCTGACAAGAAAATAAATGATAGACATGCTGGTTCAGCCTCATTAATGTTGTCATTGGAACTCAAACTCTTCTCCCAGGGTACAACTAAAATCAAGAATTCTAGCTGGAGACCTGCCTGGTGCACAAAAAGACCTCAAGAATGAGGGGTGATGCTACCCAAGACCACCCATAGGAGGCACTCCATCACAAGAAATTGAACTTTAACAGCTGCAGCTTCTAGTATGAGTGTGAAAATGCAGGTTTCAGGTTTCATCTTCACAAACAAGCAAAGGGATGTAGAGCCAGAGACAATGCAGGATGATGATGGTGAGGACTGGAGGGAGGCAACAGGTAATGGCAACAGAGCAGAGCAGCAGGCACAGGCACAGGCACATCCTAAAATCTGAAGAATCTTTGTTGTATGGATTTGCATCAGACATCAGATATTGAAAGTTTAATGGTTTAAGAACATCTTGAGAATCTTATTAGCCTTATAAGTGGTGAAGTAGGAACTGACATTGGAAATGCCAGGATGAAAAACAGCCCGCAGGTAGAGCAGAGAATAAAGAGTGGGAAGGATGCCCCTGGCCCTTCATCATCTTCTCTACTCCCAACCCCATGTCCAGCAACAGCAATAGCATCAGTCCACCCCCCCCCCCCCCAAGGAAATTAAGTGTAAGTCTGCTCTGCTAAAACCTCTGAGGTATGGAGCACTTTAAAGTGCTTGAGGATCCACATTTTGCAGAATGCAGTTAGAACCATATTAGTGGAGGAAAGCTGATGGGCCATCTTACCAACAGCGGCATGTAGCATCACTTGCATAAACAGCACCTTCTCCAGCTCAGTGCAAGGGGGACCATGAGTCTAGGCTGAGGATGCAATTGGGAAATGGCATTAGTGGTAAAGGTACTAAAAAAGGAAATCCACTTCCCATGAGAAGCCCCCAGCCTCTTTTCCCAGTGAGATGGCATGCTAGCAGCCCCAACACTCATTAAAGCAAACGAGGAGACGGGGTAGTGCTTAGCAGCACTGTCACAGGGGAAGTGGTGAGTGGCATCAAAGATAGTAACAGTGCATCAGAGAAATGGCTGCCCTTGATAACCATCCCCTGCAGATGGTTGAGAATGTGGGATTTAAAGAGGCTTCTCCATCTTCTAGCCCCAGTTGCCAAATATCCTGCAGAACTACTTTTAGTAGGCATGTGATCTACAGTCTGTATAATCAGTTGCATGCTCAACTGCAGGCAGATCTGGAAAAGGCAGAGATTGGTAGTGTGCATTTTACCAGTAACATCTGGGCTAGTCAGAACATGACATATGCCTATCTCTCCCTGACAGACAGTGGTGGCAACTGGATGAGGCAGAGACAAACTGTAGGTATGAGAGTGGTGCACTAGAAGGAAGGGTACCAGTGGGCTGTGCTGCATACCCAGATGATGGATGATAGCCCATATCTTTGTAAAAAAAAAAAAGGGGAATGCCACAGGACTGGCAGATACTAGACCACAGAGAGCACCATACTTCCTGTATTTTTATTTTGTAACAGGTGGTGGAATGAATATGGTTAAGGCAGTGGTACTGGATGCTTTGTGCGCTTGCTGGACCTGGTTGTCAGAGACTCCCTAGGCCTGGGGAGCAAGGAAGGCAGTAATTTGGTTCTGAAGCTGTTGATTGCAAAGTCCTGAAAAATAGCAGGGTATTTTCACTACAAAGGGTGAGCATGATCTGTTTGATAAGCTAGAAGCAGCAGGGGTGCCTTCGCACCAGCTCATTCAGGATATTGGCACCAGGTAGAATTCCACTTATGAGATGCTGGGGCGCCAGGATTGGAGAAATATAAGTCAGGTCTTAGAGGTCCTGAAGTCCTTCAAGAATGCCACAGAGAAACTGAGTTCCAGAGTAGCTACCTTGAACCTTTCAATCCCAAGAGTGAATATTTATTTAGGGCTTCTAGTCCTAGGTGCTTATAAATTGTAAATTTAAGCGTTTATTTTCTGGCTAATTAGGTGTATTTTGAGGGTACAATAAACTTCAATGTTTATGATATTTTCATGCTACAGCACCCGTTAACATGGAAAATGCACAAAAACTGAATGGAGAATACAAGATGAGCCAGGACTGGGGTGAAAAAGTGATGTTTAATTTTTTTGTATTGGGGGAGCACATCAGTTAAAACCTAAAATCAAAAGCCTTCTGAATATTCTACAGGCAGAGACAGTCCTACCACTGAATAACTGTTTTTTTGCACACGGTTCCACTTTATGTCTCACTTTTCAGCCACTATTGACTTTTTGCAAATGAGGCCCTGCAGTCAGTCTCTGCACATGACCCCGCATCCCTCTGTATCCCCCTCAGGCCATCCCCGTCTGCAGGCATAATTAGATGGCTTTCTGCAGAAACAGAGATTCACAGCAAAGGTTTTGGCGCTGGTGGACTTCTTCCATGCTCAAGTAGAAACAAGGTTGAAGCTCCTCAAAAGGATGATGCTTATATGTAAGCTAGCATCTGTGATTCACGACAGAAAGGAGTTACTCTTCTGCAGTGCAATGCACTGACTTACTGGAAGGAGAAGCAGGTGGGTGAGGTGGAAGAAAGGGAGCGGCAGAAGGGCAGTGGAGGAGCAGCCGGGGTAGTAGATACACTTGCAAGCAGTAGTGGGTGCATGAGTAGCATCCTCTGCTACCACGTCCCCCCCCCCCCTCCCCACATCCCTACCTTTATGTGTCAGAGTCAGAACTGCATGAGTCGCAGCATGGGAAAATCTTTGGTGCTAGAAGCCCTGGTTAGAGCGAGGAGCAACAGAGACCAGCTTGCTACAAAGCAGACTCCTGCATGAATTCCAGTGATATGCTACCTTGGAGAGCCCATTGAGGCCATGGCACAGATCCCTTGCCATACTGTGCAGAGAAGTCAGCAGTCTGGCCAGATTAGCCAAGGTTGCCAGCATTTCATGCCCTACTACTACTATTAATCATTTCTATAGTGCTACAAGGTGTACACAGCGCTGTACAAACATATAAAGAAGACAGTCCCTGCTCATAGAGCTTACAGTCTAATCAAGACAGACAGAACAATGCAAGAGAAACAAGGGGGTTCAAATAGGGAAGGAGACAAAGAGAACAAGGGATTAGGATCCAAATGCCGCCTCAAAGAGGTACGCCTTTAGCATGGATTTGAAGAGGGGAAGAGAAGAGACTTGACATAAAGATAAAGGAAGTTTGCTCCATGCATAAGGAGCAGCAAGGTGAAAAGATCAAAGTCTGGAGTTTGCAGAAGACGACAAGGGCATAGAGAGAAGCAAACCAGAGAAGAAGCAGAATTCACGAGGAGAAATGGAGGGAGAAAGAAGAGAGGAGAGGTAATGAGGGGCAGTAGAGTGAATGCATTTATATGTTAGAAGGAGAAGTTTGAATTGGATATGGAAATGGAAGGGGAGCCAGTGGGGTGATTTTAGAAGAGGGGTTATATGAGTGAATGAAGGTCCAAGGGTGGTCCATGGACAGTGCCAGGATTTATTTAGATAACAGTCATATTCACCAAATATGTGGATAAATTCATTCAATTACGGGGGCTGCAAAAATAGCAGTTAAACTTAAAACAGATAAAATCTTTTATTGTCCTCAAAAGCTCATGCCTCAATAAACTGGTTAATCTATGAGGTGCCATGAGTCTTTCTCATTTAAATGGATACATTATCTGCTTAAGTTTAGGACAACACAGCTTGCCCTGGTTGGAGGGCATGTACGTATATTTCCCATGGCAAGGGATAAAATGAGTACCCATCATTTGTGGCTAGCACTAGAGTTGATGGAAAACCTAGTGTTTCTAAAGACAAACCCCACCTTGTTTGATTTCCCTCAGTTTCTATGCGAATGGGACAGGGAATGAGTATAGGGCTCCACTAAAGCACCCACACTCGATATCTTCAGTCTTGCTGTGATTTTAGCAGTTTGGACTGCAGTCTGTGTGAGCTGTTGCCCATTTTTGGTGTAAGCCTTTAGCCCTACATATCAAAACATAAAATAAGAATAAGGCAAAAAGTGCACCCTTGTAATGTGACAAAATGGCGTTCTTCCCCTTCCTCCTTTGCAAATTTATGAATGTCTATTAGGTGACTAGGTATTAAGAGACATGGGAAAGAATGAATTGTTAGGGCAGCAGGCGCTGTGCAGCTCCTATGAATAGTTTTGTGTGTATATTTGTTTGTATTGGCAGCGTGTGGGTGCATGTGTATGCCTGGATAAGGGACAGGGGGTGCACATATGCATGAGATGAGGTAAGGGGCTGGTGGGTGTGTTTGGGAGGGTATAGAGATATGTGCATTAGAGGATAAGAAGTGGGGTAGGGTGAGGGGTTCTGGATGGAGGTGGGTGTATGTACAACGAATTCCGGAGTTTGATTACATGTTGAGTGAAAAAAATATTTCCCTTATTACTCTTAAATGGGTTATATTGTAGATTTATTGCATGTCCCCTAGTAAACAAGCAAAGCACAGTTACTTACCTGTAACAGGTGATCTCCGGAACAGCAGGAATTAGTCTTCACACGTGGGGAGACGTCGCCGACCGAGCCCGCACGGGAATGCTCCCCAGCAACCAATCAGAAAGCCTTTGGAGCATCCCTCGCGCCTGCGCGGTGGCTTCCCGCCCTTCCTACTGCCTCTCCCCAGTTGAGTTTAATAGCTGAGACAGAAGGAGAGGAAGAGGAAGGGAGAGAGAAAGAGATGCAACTCCTAGGGGAGGTGGGTGGGGTGTGAAGACTAATTCCTGCTGTTCCGTAGATCACCTGTTACAGGTAAGTAACTGTGCTATCTCCAGGAACAAGTAGGAATGAGTCTTCACACGTGGGGACTCCCTAGCTGAGGATGCCAGGGTAGATCCCAGAGTGCGTGGCCCTGGACAGGGCGGCATTGTCTCACCTGAATCCCCGGCATCCCCTGCGGGATGGGGGGTAGGAGTTGAGAAGAGTTGCCGAGGCAAGCAACCTAAGACTACGGAAGAGTCTCGAAAAGGCATGCCAAGTGTCATTAGGTAGTTAATGAACTAGCACAAAGTAAAGCTTACCTACTGGACGGTAGGAAGTAGAACTGCAACGGCACTGTGGGTGCAGCCTCGAAGTCATCAGGGGAACTTCACAGAGAGGATGAAGTTCCAGGTCCGGGAGGGCAGGTGACGCAGGAAAGAACGGCAGGTCTTCCAGGAAGCTTCATGGGAGAGCTGAGAACTCCCTAGGAGCGGAGTCCGTAGCCCCGAGGGCTAGGCAGAAGACTGGCCGACCTGGAAAAAACCCAGCCCAGAAGAGAGGAGGAGTGTACCCCGGACATCGGGGAGTACACTGTCTTCCCTAGCAGACGAGGAAGACATTGGGTTCGGGACCTCCCGACAAGGAGGTGTAAAACAAAAATAGAGGCTGTTGACTTCACAGCAGCAAGTTTGGACAGAACCGGTCCCAGATACCGAGCCCTAGAACACAGGCAAGCGGACTGGCCGGACCCCTCAGGGAGTGAACGAAGGCAACGACAATCGGGAGATAGTCGGTAATACATAGGGCACTATAGACCCAACCAAGTATGCGTTCACCCTACCAGTACATATCCAACATCATATATAGAGGGATATGCAGAGATAGGTGGGGACAGGGACGCCCACCCAGATACTAAAACACGTATGCGGGGAACATGCATACGGGAGTATGATACTGGCCGCTCGGATCTGCCCCTGATCCACAGAAGAGCTCCCACCGGGGAGAGGGCAGGAGAGGAGAATGCCATCCACTAGGAATGGACTTATGCCTGTGGGGCAAGGGCAGAACAGCGAGAGTAACAGTATGGTTGCGTGGAGGAAAACCAAACTGACGAGAGCACAGCAGGAGTACATAGGCCCCTGGTGTGCCCCCATGACAGCCACGCAAGAAAAAAAAAACTTGCCCACCGAACCAGGGGGACAAGAGGGTAGAGTTAGCCATATAGTCCGGGTATGGCTATATGAGTCCGTTCCACCGGGGACCGGCAGAGGAAGGGACAAATGCCCTCCGGGAACTGCTCTGAGGGATTCAGAGAGCGGAGTGTAGGAGAAAAAGAGGGAGGACTGGCGGAGTCAGCCATGTCGCCCCGTCCCAGAAAGTCAGACGGGAGCTCGTGGAGCGTTAGTATGCTAGATAGCCGAGGCGTCAATCACTCACTGGGACTCCTGCACGCACAGCAACTGAACAGAACCAGGGGGTCTCCCGCAAGAGCGAGGAGAACAGACAAGAGGGCGGGGACGGTCCGGCTCTGCCGAGAAATTGTTCAGGCCATGCTTGGAGGGTAGAAACAAGAGGCTACCCTGTAAGGGTAGTCGGTGTGGGATCCCCTCAGACAGGGGAACCCCGCAGAGCTGGAAGGAGAAACTTCTGTTAGAAGAAGTTAATCGTAGACTGCCGCATGCCGGGGCTAATGCTGCTCGGCAGGAGTATTCCGGCGTGGGCTCGGGGACTCCAGACCGGAGTGAGACATCCCTGGCTTGGGCGCACCTGGCAGGTGGGCGGACGGACGGAACTTTCTCTTCCTGGGGAAGGAAGGCCGGGAAAGACATTTCCTCCCCCCGGGGAAAGGAGAGGATTCAGGATGGCTTCCGGCGTTAGGAAGGTCAGCGAGGCATGAGCAACCTGACCCAAGGCCTCGCCATTGAAGAGGTTTTCCCCGGTGCACGGGGAATTACCCAGATTATGTTGCGCCCATCTGGACAAGCCGGAGGACTGCAGCCAGGCTGTACGACGCGCTCCGATGGCAGTAGCAGAGGCCCTGCCAACAGACTCGAAAGAGTCTAGGGAAGCACGGGAAAGGAACCAGGAAATATTTCTGCAATTATAAAGAAGCAAGGAATAATCCGAGGCCTTAGTGGCTGACACAAAGGGAGACAGAAGAGACAATCTCTTTGTGACCTCCCGGAGCGCTAGGCTCATGTAGAAAATATATGAAATAATTCTGGAAGCCAACATAGCCGTTTGGAAGGTTTGCCGCCCAAAGCTATCCAGCTCTTTAGACGCACGACCCGGAGGGCAGGAAGAGTGCTTCTTCTTACTTCCAACCCTCCGCAGCGCCGATTCCACCACAAAGGAGTGATGGGGAAGCTGGTGCGTCTGGAACCCCGGAGAGGGGGGCACCCAGTACAGAGCATGCATGGCTGCAGAGGGCGCAGGGACCCTCAAAGGCGAGCGCCAGAACCCGAGCAGAAGATCCCACAGGGAAGGATGTAGAGGAAGCATTACTGCTTCCCGTTCCGCAGGACCAGGACTGAGCGAAGGACCCGGGATAGGCATGGCCAGCAAGTCCGCCATGTCAAGGAGAAAATCCTGAAAGGACGGCTCTCCCAGAGGAGCTATTTCGGGGAAGGCCGAGGTTGAAGGGGCCGCCTGAGCACCAGGAAACCTACCAGGCTGGTGCACAGGGGGAATCACTCTAAACAGAGGAGGATACAGGCAGCCCCGATTCGAGGCAGTTGGTACTGTATCGACGGGGCCTGGAATTGATTCAAAAGAGGGCAACGGACGGCGCAATGGCGCCGAAGGAGTCGAGGGAATCGGCCCCGGCCCCGACCCCGGCCTCGGGGACGGAGCCGCTCCCGGAACAGACAGCAAAGGCGGCTGGTGTGGTTCCGAAGCAACCGGAGGGCAGTGGAGGGCGGGCTCTGCACTGTGTCGATGGAAGGGACAGGGATCGGTTCCGAAACACGTCGGAACCAGACCCTCCAGACCGGGGACCGAGACGAGGCTGGGCATCGAGCCGAACAGAGCTATCGACGCCCCTCTAGAGGGCCCCGGCGGCGGCGGCGGTGCCGGCGATGCCGGTCCTAGGAGGCAAATCGGAATCGCTGCGATCGGTGTCGCAGGCATCGAGGACTTCCGGGGCCGAAACTCGGCGAGGAGGGGGACACCCGGTACCTGTGCCGACATCGGGATACAAGTCCCGCTAGACTCCTCCCGAGCCCGTTTTACCAAGAGGAAAACCCTTACGGGGCGTACTAACCGGCCTCGAGGGTACCCAGGTAACCCGCCGACGAGACCCGGCGGAGGGTGAAACGCATAGCCCCGGCACCGACGCAGCGGCGCTACTTCGGGTCGAGTCGGTCGAGGGTCCCACGGCCTCCCACGGACGAACCTGAGTGACACGTGGAACATCCGACGCCCCCGGCGATGCCCGGGGGTCGGCGCCGTCCGAGGCCGGCCCCGGTCCCACACAAGGTGGGGTTGCCGGGCCACCTGACCGTGACAGATCGACAGGTTCCGCAGGCCCCGGGGGGGCCAGGGGACCATCCCAGGGGGGGGTAGAGAACTCAGACCCGATGCCGGCGCTGCGGCGCTCCTCAAAGCCGGTACCGCCTCCGTGCAGGCCTGGGAAGTAGGAAGGCCCGTCTGGGTCGAATCGATCGGCCCCGCAGGCACCGAGGACACCAGATGACGGTCCCCTGCGAAGAGCGGGACACTCGACGCCGACGCCAATGTCGGGGAAACAGTACCGCCCGAGACGGTTACCGCCCCCGCGCCCCCGGTGAAGAGTGGCACACTCGACACCGGCGCCGATGCCAAGGAATCGGTACCGCCCGAAGCGGGTATCGCCCAGCGCATGGCTGGGACGCCAGGCTGGGTCGGATCAATCGGCCCCGAAGGCACCGATGACACCAGCCGACGATCCCCGGTGGAGAGTGGCACACTCAACACCGACGCCGAGGAGTCGGTACCGCCCGAAGCGGGTACCGTCCCCGCGCATGGCTGGGATGCGGGAAAACCAGACCGGGTCGAATCGATCGGTCCCGAAGGCACCGAAGACACCAGCTGGCGATCCCTGGCGAAGAGCAGAGCACTCGATGCCGGCGCCGATGCCTGGGGAACGGCACTGCTCGGAGCGGGTACCACCCTCGAGCATGGCTCGGGAATGTTCTGTGAGGAGCGAACCTCAGGAACAACCCGGAACCCCGTGGCAGCTCTGGAGCCCGAAGACTCCCGCCGGGGTTTATTCGCCAAGGGGGACTTGAGGGGAAGGCCGGAGCCGTCGTCATGCCGTGCATGAGACTCGCCCCTCAAGACTTGGCTAGTCTTAACAGACTGTTGTTGGGTTACCTGATCCTTTGGAGGAAAGACGTCATCGAGGGACACCCAAAAAAGGGAAGGTCTCCTCCCGATGCCGAGGCCCGGGAGACCGGGGAGAGGGGGATCAAGGCCCAAACAGGAGAGACACCAGGCATTGGAGTCTAAGCAAAAAACTAAGTCTCCACTGTGGGGGCACTTCTTAGAGGAAGAAGGCTCCATGTTGGAAAGCCCGGTAGGCCACAGAGTGACTCGAGGAAGATTTATGTCCCTCGAGAAAGGAAAAAAGAAAAAGAAAATAAGGGAAACAGGACACCAGTGGTGCCAGAGTCGGCGGGAAGCCGCGACCACAAGAACAGAAGAAAAGAAAGAAAAATTTCTGCGGTGGCAGGAGGTACGTCCTGCCGGCTCCGCGGAAAAACGAAAACTTGGGAGAGGCAGTAGGAAGGGCGGGAAGCCACTGCGCAGGCGCGAGGGATGCTCCCAAAGGCTTTCTGATTGGATGCTGGGGAGCATTCCCGTGCGGGCTCCGTCGGCGACGTCTCCCCACGTGTGAAGACTCATTCCTGCTTGTTCCTGGAAATTCTATGTTTACCTGTTCTACTCCATTCATTAATTAATAGACTAGACTTCTATCATATCTCCCCTCAGCTATCTCTTTTCCAAGTTGAAGAGATTTTCAAGCCTCTCCTCATAGGAGTATCCTTCCATCCCCTTCACCAATTTTGTTGCTCTATTCTGTCCTTTTTCTAATTCTGCTATATCCTTTTTAAGATATGGCAAACAGAATTGCAAATAATATTCAAGGTGCGGTTACACCATGGAATGATAGAGAGGGCATAATAATATCCTTGGTTTTATACTCCATTCCTTTCCTTATGATTCCTAGCATACTATTTGCTTTCTTGGCCGCTGCTGCACTCTGGGCAGAGGGGTTCAACGTATTATCCACGATGATGCCTAAATCTTTTTCCTGGGTGTTGGTTCCCAATGTGAAACCTTGCATCATGAAACCAAAGTTTGAGTTGTTCTTTCCTAGGTGCCTAACTTTGCACATGTCCACATTAAATTTCAACTGCCATTTGGATGTCCGGTCTTCCAATTTATCAAGATCCTCTTGTAATTTTTCACAATCCTCTTGTGTTTCAACAACTTTAAATAATTTTGTGTCATGCAAATTTGATCACTTCACTCGTTATTCCCATTTCCAGGTCAATTATGAATATATTAAAAAGCAGCAGGCCCAGCACAAATCCCTGGGGTACACCACTATTTACCTTTCTCCATTGAAAAAATTGGCTATTTAGCCCTACTCTCTCTATCTTTTAACCAGCTTTTGACCCACATATTATACTGCCTCCAATCCTATGACTTCTTAATTTCACCAAGATGTACCCGAGCAGTCAGGACCCAGATTTGGAGGAAGATGCTGCCCTGCCAAAGGCGTAACCCGCACTGGCTCCCACATGCAACTTGTAGAGCTTCACAAAGTTGCTCAGAGATGATCAGGTAGGCACCTTGGAGAAAAGGCAGGACAGGGGAAATATAATAGAGACATTTAAATATTTGCATGGCATAAATTCACAGAAGAGCCTCTTGTAATTGAAATAAAGTCTGCAATGAGGGGGGCATAGCATGAAAGTAAAAGGAGATAGAGTGGTAGATACATGGAATAGCCTCCAGGTAGAGGTGCTAGAGACAACGACTGTATCTAAATTCAAAAAGGCACGGGACAAACAGAGGAAAAAGAGGACAGTAAAGCCTACTATTTGCTATGGAAGGGCAGACCGGATAGGCTGTATGCTTTTTATCTGTTTTCAGTTTCCTGTGACTCTACGTGACAGATATCCTCAGGAGTCAACGTGGCAGATTCCAACCAAGAAGTGGCCTGTGGCCTACTAGAGTGAGCAGTGACTCCCTCCAGCACATGTTTTCCAGCCAAAGAATATGCTGAACCAATTATTTCAGGCAATAGAGGTCTGGTTAAGGTGAAAAGGAGACAGCACCTTTGGGAGGAAGTACGGTATAGTCCACAAGGAGACAGAGGCTATCCAGATGTCCCAAAAAGATTTCCTGCAGGACAAGGCCTGCAGTTCTGGTGGATGCAATAATCTCCAGACTCTAGTGGATGCCATAGTCACATCTTTCAGTGCTTTTAACACTAGGGAAAGACTATACTGAGAGACCATCAGATGCACTGGCAGATAGATCTGGTTCATTCCCTTAAGGAAACAGAAGTCATCTGGGTATGCAGCCAAGGACATCCCTTGAATGCTCCAACTATAGCCCACTAGGGATACTACCTGAATCTTGAGAGAGTTCAGGACTAAAACCCCAACCAAGACTGGGCTGAAAAGGACAAAATGGCCACTATGTCCACTACTGCCCCAAAATAACTTTTCTTGGATAGCCTATGGTTCTAAAGTGACCAAAAACTGACCCCAAACACCAACACTCTCAATTACACATAAAATACATAAAATATCTAAACAACAACAACTTTCAAATAACTTCAATTATCCATACCAGGCATAATGCCTGGTATGGATAATTGAAGTTATTTGAAAGTTGTTGTTGTTTAGATATTTTATGTATTTTATGTGTAATTGAGAGTGTTGGTGTTTGGGGTCAGTTTTTGAATTAGCTCTCAGCAGCAGTTTTGTGTATTGTTCTAAAGTGACCAAGCCATAAAAGAGCACATACCATGGGCTTCATGGCCAATATGGGGCCACTAGAAGCATCAAACCTGGGTGAGCCCAAATCCTATGCAGAATATGGCTCACAAAGGGCCAAGGATGGAAGACATACATGACCTTCTCCAAGGACACTTCTGTAGCAAGTCCTTCATATGGCTGAAAAGGTTTCCCACTTTGGCATTCTTACAACTGGCCATCAAAACAATACTGGAAGACCCCACTTTTGCACTAGGAGCTTGAAAGCACAAGGTCCACTCACTGGGAACCACAGAGTTCTTATCCAAGAAATCAGCCTGCACCTTGTCAATGCCTGTTATGTGGACTGCAGATAGAGCTGTCAGATGCTCCTGCGCCCACCCCCACATACACAAAACCTTTTTTCCTTGCAAGCTGCTTTTGTGACCTCCCCCTTCTCTGTCTGTCCTCAGGGATCCCATCCCCCATGGGGGTGGGAACCCCTTTGATCTGCCTTGGGAAGTTGGAGGGAGGATGCCGGACATGGAAGATGGCCATAGGGAAATGGAGGGGGATGCTGGGCACAGGGGTGGGAGCTGGGGGTGTGGGCAGGAGAAGGATGCTGGGCATGGAAATGGGTCATAGGGACATGGACAAAGGATGTTTGTCAAGGGAGGAGTCTAGAGAGATGAGGAATGTTGGATATGGAATGGGGCCATAGCTTGGAATTTTTATATAGGAATCGCCTACTGTAGTAATTTGACTTCTTCGGTTTTCTGAATAGCTGTATGGTTGTAGGGTTCTCAGCAATATTTATGGGGTTGCTCTTTTCTGGGTAGATTCCTTATGTGAGTTTAGGAGGTAATGCTATTATAGTATGGTAGATTTTTTTCCTGTAGTTACTGATTGATTTTGTAAGTTTTTCTATTTCTTTAACAATGTGTCTGGTACTGGTAAAGGTTTATATTGTTGGTACTGAGATGACACCAGAATCAGAAATTATTTTTGGTATGTTGAGTTCCATGGAGAAATGTTCTGTTTCTGTTCTGTACCCATTGGTGGGAGAAGGATTCCTTTGGCAACAAACTAAATGTTATAAAGGAAAAAGCAAGAGCTACAGCACAGTTTATAACACCAAAATAAAATTAGTTAAAATAATAACGTCTACTACTGACATGGAAGTGCCTTTATTCTGCTGCTCCTCACTGCCTTTCCTCTCTCATCTGCAGTTGATGCTGGCACATGCTGGATCTGGGGATTGAATAGTCTGTATGGACTACTGCTGCCGTTCTTTTGTGAGATCGGCCTCAGGAAATACTTCTGAGCACTAGATGTGCTCATGGTGCCACTCTAGAGGCTCAAACTGCTGTCAGCACTTCAGGGTTCACCTGTGGCTGTGTCGGGGCTCCAGCTCCAGCACCACTGTCTGGATTTCTTTAGCTGGTGAAGCTTGGAGAGTCCTGTCAGCTATTGCAATGGTGCAGACGGGCTGGTGGGGGAGGGGTGGTCTGAGCTATTGACAAAGCCAGAAATCATATTTGGGGGGGGGGGGGAGAAGGTTAACATGGGTGGGCACTAAATATACAGCCAAACTGTACTACTTACACTTTGTCAACAACAAAAAATGTAAATTTGACCAGGCACAAGTCTGCTGTAAAGTCAGGCATCAGCACAGACCACATCTTTCGGGGGCCCAAGCTAAGTGCAAGTGCATATGTATCCATCCCCTTGAAGTTAGCATGGTGCTAAAGTGTGGCACTGCACAAGCTGCCACGTGGGCACCTCTAGCACTACCCATTGAGATGGCAATGTGCGCACTTGTGCTAAAAGCACCATTAGTATGGGTGAGAGCACCGTCAGTATGGGTGAGAGCACCATTAGTATGGGTGAGAGCACCGTCAGTATGGGTGAGAGCACCATTAGTATGGGTGAGAGCACCGTCAGTATGGGTGAGAGCAGTGTCAGTATGGGTGAGAGCACCGTCAGTGTGGGTGAGAGCACCATTAGTATGGGTGAGAGCACCGTCAGTATGGGTGAGAGCACCCATGCTAACTGTGCACTGCCATCAGTGTCTGCACTCCGCCCTGGCCTGCCCAGTCCATGCCCCATTGCACCTTGTCCGGTTAGTGTGGGATTTTTAGTGTGGGGGTCTGTGCTACTTTTTAGATTGGAGCTCTTACCATGCACTAAACCCCATGCTACCAGGTAACACACTTTTGTAAACATGCCCTCTAGTGTCTTAGCCCCAAGTTTGAACAAACAACCATGTTTTCAGCAGATTCATAAAGGCTATAATGTCATACATTGCTCTGAATTCATGTGGCAGTACATTCTAGATAAGGGATGCATATATTGAAAATCCTCAATCATGGGTTCCTTGGTTCTCTCCTGCACTTTATGGTGGAATCACTTATGAGTTCTGGGTACACTGCTTACAGTAATGGTTAGAAGAACAGGTTAAGTCCATTGAAAGTACCCAACACTAAGATTTGTCATTATAATTTTATACTGCATTCTATTGGGAGGCAGTGTGAGTTAGAATTGGGGTAATGCTTGTATCTAGTCTGTCTGAGTAGTGTTTATTGTAGTTTATAAAGTACACACAAGAGGAAAGCAAGAAGCACATGACAAATGTCAGATCCTAGATGTAAAAAAACAAATATATTCTTTCCTAAGCTTCCTTTCCAAAGCACACATGGCAGGGAACAGCAGGATTAAAATAAAACAGCAACAATCATAAGCACGTTAAGTCCATTAAATCCAGCCTCCGTTCTCAGTGACCATTCGGAGTCAATAGCTACCAGTCCATTGTGATCGCTCCCAGAAGTAAAGACTGGTGATTTCCAACCTTACAGTGCCCATGAAGCTGTGGCGCAAGTAATCTGGGTTCACTGCAGCTCTGCTCACAGTTGGTGACACTTAAAAGTGGTTTAACTCATTATAAGCTCAGGTCCCAACAGGGTTTACTTTTCCGCATTTTTAACATAAATGGCAAGAGACGTAGCAGATGGACTCCAGTTCTCTCTAGCTTGTGGGCTTATATTGAGGGAGACCCTGCCCATTTCTCAGACATTTGATTCCTTAGTGGGGGATGGTCTCCCTGCAGCAAGCACAGGTTTCTGCATGTTCAACCTTATCATATAGTAACAGCAGCACTGACTCCTAGGAGTCAACACAGAAACCTTATCTATGGAAAGGCAGCACAAGTATTATATGGGACCCTAGTACCCTAATGTACCTTTTACTGTGAGAACAGAACAAACTGGACTGTTACAATTATCCACAGAGTAGCTACTCGCTAGCAGAAATATTGAATCCTCCACCACATACACAGAACAGAGGCTGATTCTTACCTGAGAAACTACAAATTAACACCACAAATGTGCCTACAAAAATGATAGCAAAGCTGCCACATTATCCAGTTCCAGGAGATAGACTTTTGGCAGTAGTATCAATTTTGCCCAAGGGCCCCTACATTGCAAGGGACCCCAAGGAAGTAAGGGGCTCCCTAACGGCTATCTTCTGAAGTAGACTTCCCTTCTCTAGGCACCATTTTTAACTTGTTGCTTGGGGGGTCCCTAATTTGAACGTCTGCCACTGTTTTATGGTCAGTCCTGGTTTTGAACTTGTGTCGCAAAAGCAGTGTGTGGTATTTGTAGTCCTTGATTCTACCCCGGGACGAACATTGTGGAACCTGTGTGTCCTTTTGGAAACTTGCCAGGTACTTGTGATCTGAACTGGAAACAGGATACTGGGCTTAATGGATCTTGGTCTGGTGCAGTATGGCATGTCTTATATTCTTATGCTGCCTGCGAAGTTTGAATGCACTAGCAGGTGAATGCTAGCACTATTGCAGGAAATGGAGGAGTGGGGTATGAACTGCAGCTCCTTGCATAATATCGGGGGCTATTGAATGTAAGGAGTAAGTGGAACTTAGGGGATGAAAGCAAATATTTGAGGGGGAAGGACAAGGAAAGGCAGGGGGTCAGGAACACGTGGAGTGAGGAAGAGAGGCAGGGAGCAAATACTGGTGGTGGAGCAAGGGGAGAGAGGGCCAGGGATGGAAAGTGAAAGGCTGGGGGCAATAAGGCTAGAGGTGAGAGAATGGATGCCAGGGTAATAGACAGGGAAGCAGCTGTTGAGCAAGAGGGATGGGCAAGGAGGATGGATGCTGGGAGAAAGGACATGCAGGAAGGTGGATATTTGGGAGGGGGATAAGGAAGGAGGAAAGTAGTATGGAAGAGGGGTGAAAGGCATAGTGGTGGGTGTGGGGATATAGGAAAAGGGAGCACAGGTACTCAGACTGAAATGGGGACTTAGAGATTGGGTGGAAGAAGAGCACAGACTCAGGACTTGGTTAGGTGTTGTGTAGGCTAGGGGAGATAGGGACTTGGGTGGAGAAAGAATGGAGACTGAGTCTGAGCACACTCTAATAATTGGTTTAAGGACCTTTCCTCCAGGAACTTGTCCAAACCTTTTTTAAACCCAGCTACACTAACTGCTTTTGCTACATCCTCCAGTAATGAATTCCAGAGATTGATTAAGCATTGAATGAAAAAATATTTTCTCTTATTACTCTTAAATGGTTTACAATGTAGCTTCATTGCGTGACCACTAGTAAACAACGGATCTCCATTTACCCGTTCTACTCCATTCATTAATTAATAGACCTCTATTATATCTCCCCTCAGCCATCTCTCTCTTCCAGGTTGAAGAACCCTAACCTCTTAAGCCTTTCCTCCTAGGGGTATCCTTCCATCCCCTTTACCATTCCGGTGGCTCTTCTCTGTAGCTTCCACTATATCTTTTTTAAGATATGGCGACTAGAATTGCACACAATATTGAAAGTACGGTTGCATAATGCAATGATATAGAGGCATAATATCCTTGGTTTTATTCTCCATTCATTTTCTTATGATTCCTAGCATTCTATTTGCTTTCTTGGCCGCTGATACACACTGGGTGGAGGGTTTCAACATATTATCCACAATAATGCCTAAATCCTTTTCCTGGGTGTTGGTTCCTGATGTGGAACCTTGCATTGTGTAACTATAGTTGGGTTGTTCTTTCCTAGGTGCATAACTTTGCACTTGTCCACATTAAATTTCATCTGCCATTTGGATGTCCAATCTTCCAATTTATCAAGGTCCTCTTGCAATTGTTCACAATCCTCTTGTGTTTTAACAACTTTGAATAATTTTACTGTATGTCCTCTACAAATTTGATCACCTCGCTCGTTATTCCCATTTCTAAGTTGTTTATGAATATGTTAAAAAGCAGCAGGCCCAGCACAGATCCCTGGGGTACTCCATGATTCACCTTTCTCCATTGAGAAAATTAGCCATCCTATTGATGATCTTGTGAGATCAATGGGACGTGCTGCCTGCAAGATTTCAGAGCACTTGGCTGTGTGCTTCTAGGCACCGTCATAGGGACTGAAGCCGCAGCGATTAAAACAGACGAGTAGGGCAGCTGTCAGCAGTGCAATTCTTGCTGGCAAACCCTGGGGCTTCCCGCCAGCCACAGTATTTTCAAAAGCGCTTGAGGGGCCGGAGCCACAACAGGTTGGTGGTTTACATCACACTGTGTTTTGAGGTTAATGGTGTATGTACACCATCATTTATTTATTTAGAAAGATTTGTATACCACCTTATCCTTCAATCAAAGTGGTCACAACACAATTGGAGGGTTACATTTAACATGAGGGTACTACTGACGATATGCCCATGCCCTATCAGGGGTGCACAAGTTCGATCTTTGAGGGCCACAAACAGACCAGGTTTTTAGGGTATTCCTAATGACTATGTATGAGATAAATCTACATACTGCCTCCACTTTATGAAAATCTGTGAAGATTTCTCTCATGCATATTCATAAGGATATCGTGTTTGTGGCCCTCGAGGACTGAACTAACAGTATGTATCCCTGCTTACAAATCTGATTCATAGTCTGAGGTCCGATGCTTGTACCACTCAAACGCATATCAGTTAACTATACTGACAGATTTGAATGAAATCAGACCCCCAAAATCTTCATCAGAAACCAAGCTAGAGAAAACATCATTTCCAGGTCTCGGCATATGAGCTGTGCTTACCGCAGCCTCTTTGCAGCAAAAGCTAGTTTTTGAGTTAGTGTTCACAGGTGAAAAAGTGTGAAAATCAGTCAGACTGAGGATAATTGTATAACTGGGACCCTAGTTTTAGGCACCCAGAACATATCTATCTTAAACCTATTTTATAGAGAAAAACAGGCACCTGCATTTCTTCATAAAGTAGGGGCGTAAGTGGCCAAAAGCACACTTTAATCTTGGTGCACGCACTTACACTAGCCCTAGGGCTGACATATATATCTGTGCCTAAATTTCTAAGAGAACACCCAGAATTTCTGCATTTATAATTCACATGTGCAACTTTGTGCTTTGCCCCTGTGCATGCTCACACCAAGAGTGCATGGACTTACCAAAATTACCTTCAGAAAGGCTAATTCCATGTCTTATGGGCTTCCAGTCTGAGCATTTGAAAAAGGCACATGCACATAGATAACTTAAAATCCTTCAGGCCCATATTCAAAGCCTTTAGCCGGCTGGCTAAAGGGACATCACTGCAATATTCAGCGGCACTATCTGGATAGTGCTACTGAATATTTCCACAGACCTCCCTGGCACTGTCCTGTTAGTGCAGGGGTCTCCACACCTGAACTGGAGGGCGGCAATCTAGCCAGGATTTCGGGATATCCCTAATGACTATGCATGAGATATATTTGAATATAACTGCCCCATTATATTCAAATATATCTCATGCATATTCATTAGGGATATGCTCAAAAACCTGGCAGGATTGTGGCCCTCCAGTACAGGTTTGGAGACCCCTGGGTTAGTGCAAGGGCAGTCCGTGGACAGAACATGGCATGTTAGTGCAAACTGGATAAGTCTCAGCATTTGTTCGGTTTGCCCAATACTCAGCCAGGACATAACTAGACTATCTGGGCTCCACAAAAAGCTGTCCTAAATTATAATCTGTTTAAGTCTCGGATAAGCATTGGGCAAACTAGAAAAGTGCCAAGACTTACCCGGTTTGCACCACTCAGCAGGGATATTCAGCAGCAACTCCAATCTGGTTACTGCTACGGAATATCCTGACAATATTTAACACCAAGGCTCACCGCCATGACATTTAAAGATCAGCAGGTCTGAATATCAGGTTGCTTGTTTCTTATTATTTATAGCTACACTTTACCGTTCTTAATTTAATACGCATTGTAAGACTTTATACTTACTGTGGGGACTGTTGTATTGCATAGCTCATATTTCACTTCTGGGGCAAACATGCTGTCCTGTTTCCTTTGTTTTGGGGTTCTTTGGGTTCGTTATTCTGATGCAAAACATACAAAAGAAAATGACTTGCAAGGTAGTGTTGCCAGGCATTGTCAAATAATAATGTTTTCCCTTTGAAAAACAGCTTTTGTTCTACAAACTTCCTGAGCCACATAATTAGCTGAATTTCAGGAAATATTCAGTCCAGGACATTTTTTTTCTCATGCTGCTTAGATACCATTTACTCCTGCATGTAACTTATTGCACGTCTTCATCTGTTGGGGTTTATGGATCAAAAATTCTATAAGAAGTGAAAGCATCTCTGACTTGGGCCTAAATAGTTTCCTCTTTCTTCGGTATATCTTTTTATTTATTAGGTGCTTAGCAATTTGAGTCATGCTGCTGCTATAGGAAGTAACTTTATATCAAGACACCTAGGTTAGATGCAGATGCCTATTTTAAACCTATTTCCTAAAGACAAGTATGCTCCTTCCTGTCTTTATAAAATGCTAGCATAAACCATACACAAAGTGTACCTAGATTGCAAGTATAAATGTTAGAGAATACCTTATGTGTATACTTTGTGACGACCCTACACACGCTCCAACCAAACGCTACCCCTGTGCACACCTACTGTAAAAGTACTTGCTGGTTTGCCCATACACCCCTTTTACACTGGTCCTAATTTTATAAGAGCCCATTCACCTGCCTAAAATGTTTTAGCCTGAATGAGGGCAATTTTATAAACCATTTTCAAGCCTAAATCGCTAGGGTTGCTCAATCCCTATTACAATAAAACTATTCCCATGCTAAGGAATTTCCCACATGGAGAAAACTTCGGTGCTAACCAATAAGAATCAGCCAGTAGGAGGATAAACCACTCATTAAAATGTTTCAACTATAACCATTTGAAGACATCTCTAATAAATAGCACAGGCTTCAATTTTGCAAAATTCCTGAACTGCCCAGGGTTGTAACTATGCTGCAAAATAAAAGATATTGGACATTGTCCTGCGGAGGTTTGATGGCGTGTGTATATTTTTATGTACTGCAGAACTTTGCAAAAGAGTGACCATACTGAGGGAGGTCTCCAAGAGGTACAGTAACGCACATAAGTCTTTATACCCTTGTACATTTTTCACATTCCATTGTCTGACAAATACAACTCAAAATGCATTAAAGTAGGAGTTTGTTTCACGGATATTCACAACATACACTACACATTCAATGTGAAAGAGCAATTATACAAATATTCAAAAAGTAATTAAGAATAAGAGACCAAAAAGTCATGGCTGCATAAGTCTTCACACACTTTCTTACAACAAATCCAAATTAGCCACAGTTCCATAACACTGGCTTAACACAGGACCAATGTCAGGGTATTAAGCACCCTATGCAAACCATCAGCTTTGTGTCCCCCTCCCCCTCAAATAACTGTCAGATCCTTAGGCTCCCTCCCAAGACTGTGATAATTAAACTCAACAGTCATGAGTTCTATAACAGTGCACTTCCCAAAGGAATCCTGTAAGTCCAGAAAGATACAGAAATATTTCCTACCATGTTGGGTGCCACCAGCTCGATAAAGACGACTTTCCAAGCACATCTTGACAAACTACCCATTCATATGTTACATCTTGTGAACTCCAGCAGGAGGCTGTCTTTGGCATGATGCAAGTATTACACCGAGCCTTAGCAGTAAATTTGAGGGACTGAGATCATACTCTCCATGCCCTGACTTAGAAGTGAGGTTCACTACTGTCATGGTATGCGTAAAACTAACCCAAGTCCTGTAAAAATGCATAATTGAATCCGTGGAAAGTTATTTTATAAAGGGGCACCTAGTTAAAGCGTGTTTAAATGTGCCTTTTAAGCCTATTTTATAAAGACAAGTAGGTGCCTACTTGTTTTTATAAAATACAACTGAATGTGGCAGAGAAGGCACCTTAAATTAAGATGCGATCATTTACACCAGCCCTAGAAGCGTTGTAGGCCTGGTCATCTACATTTTACATGTACGCACATAAATTATCATAGTGGGCAATATTCAAACGTGTTTATGCGGTCTGCAGGACCTACAAACCACATAAACCCAGTGTGTTCAACATTCAGCAGAACTAACCCATTAGTGCTGCTGCATATCCGCACAGATCACCTTAGAAACATGTGGTCAGTTTTGGGGAGGTCCGTCGGTGAAACTGGGGCAGTCCCAGCACCTATCTAGTTCATGGCAATATTCAGCTGCTATCTGGATTGGCAAACCGCTTAAAGACAAGACAGGTCAATAGCTGTCCTAAGTTTATGCAGATCTTGCTATCGGTTAACGGCTGAATATAGCCACTAACTGGAAAGCAAGACTAGAAATTCAGTGCCAGACGTCAGACTCCAGCACAGAACGTCTGGTTTCATTCTTGGCTGTGGCGGTCGGGCACTTCAGCAGTACTCACCGCCACAGTCTGAATATCTACCCCATACTTTATAATCGATGGGAGAGATATTCAAAGGGATTAACATGGCTAGCAGACCTGCCCTTGCCGGCATATTCATGGTGCCACCACTGCATGCCCTGATGGTAACTGGTAGCATTCGGGCATGTGGGGGGGGGCTTTCTGGGGATGTTCTGTGGGTGGCATCCATCGATAATTGGGCAGTGGTGATACTGAGCCGCTGTCCGGTTAGCTTCTCGGCAATCTGGGCAACCCAGATATTCAGTGCCAGGGCCCAGATATGACTCTGGCATAGACTATCTGAATTTAAGGTTCGGTGTCAGCGGCTAGCTTCTTTACCAGCACTAGCCACCAGCGTTGCAAAGCGGACCCCATGTGTATTTCTGCTAACAATTGACACACGCCACCCAAATTCCATCCATTTGCATGCCCACAGTGAAAGTATGTGCCATCATATTAACGTGCGTACATATGGCCAATATTTTATAAGAGGTCATTTTCACGTTTGTGGTTAGTTACAAGCATAAATGGATAAAATACTGGCATTTATGTGCATTTCTAGCACCTAAAAATAGATGCCTCCTTATATAATTACCCCCTCTACTTTTAAGTATTGAAATTTGCTTCATAGATGTACTATGAGAGGCAGTTTTCAAAAGACATGTACCCAATTAAATGGGCTATATGAAAGTTATCCACCCACCCTTTAGATAAAAGTCTGTGCCAATAGTTCTTTGAGTTTTGGGGTCCGTCAAGGTCTATGATTTTGCTTTGAATTTAACTGCTCTTGACACCACCCAGAAGCTGCTACCTTAGATGACCACTTAGCTGTCTAATGGCTAAGCTAGCCATGCCGAAACAAGACACACAATAAGATAAAGGAAGCCCACCTGTGGCCAACGCAATAGTCAAACTGATTTGAATACTCTTTGATAAAGAATTAATCTGTCTCAGTTCTATGAAATGAATTTGAAGCAAAGGTATAAACATGGTAAATATGTTACTGTTGAAAGAACTCCAGAATAAAGTGATTAAATGTACAAAATGGGGGAAGGCTATAAGAAAACTTCAATGTGTTTGAATATCCCTCAGGACACTGCTTATCATTTGTATAACACTGCAAGGCATATACCGCACTGAACATGTTCACATAAGAGATAGTCCCTGCTTAAAAGAGCTCACAATCTATCCAAGACGGACAAATACAACAAACAGGGGGCTAGGGTGGAACTAAGGGGAAATGGCTATAGCACACTTGGGTAGTAAACAGGAGAATAAGGGGGTCAGGATCCAAGAGGTGAGTTTTTGGCTTGGATTAGAACAGAACCAGAGAAGGAGCCTGATGAACTGTCTCAGGTGGTCTGTCCAGGTGTAAGGAGCAGCAAGGTAGAACAAGCTAAGTCTGGAGCTGGCAGTGGAAGAGAAGGGCAGAGATGAAAGGCGTGTGACTGATGAGCCAAGTTCCCAAGAAGGTGTCTAGGGAGAGATAGCACAGTTACTTACCTGTAACAGGTGATCTCTGGGAACAGCAGGAATAAGTCTTCACATATGGGTACGTCGGTACCGACGGAGCCTGCGCGGGAACGCTCCCCAGCTTCCCAAAAAGGAAAGCTTTTGGGAGCATCCCACAGCACCTGCACGCTGCCTTCCCGCCTTTCCTAACCAACTCTCCTCAGTTCGAGTTTAAAGCTGAGACAATAGAGAGAGAGAGGAAAGGAAAGATAGAAAAGAGATACAACTCCTAGGGGAGGTGGGTGGGCTGTGAAGACCTATTCCTGCTGTTCCCAGAGATCACCTGTTACAGGTAAGTAACTGTGCTATCTCCAGGAACAAGCAGGAATGAGTCTTCACATATGGGGACTCCCTAGCTGAGATGCCTGGGAGATCCCCAAGGATATGAGACCCTGAAAGGGGTCAGCGTCCTCCTATGGATCTCAGGCATCCATCCAGGGAAGGAGGGCAGGAGTTGTTTAAGAATGGAACAGGTGTCTGAGGACAGCCTGACCAAACAAGGCATCCCGACGGAAGTCCTTGTCCAAGCAGTAATGGGCTGTGAAGGTATGAACCGAGGCCCAGGTGGCTGCTCGACAGATCTGGTCGATGGACACAGAATTTAGATGAGCCATAGAGGTGGCCATGGCCCTCACATTATGAGCTGTGACATGGCTCTCCAGAGAAAGGTTCTTACTCTGGCAGGCGAAAGAAATACACTGAGCAATCCAATTGACAGTGTTCTCTTAGAGACTGGAAGTCCCAAATGAGAAGGATCAAAAGCAACAAAAAGCTGGGAAGACTTTCTATGTTGCTGTGTCCTATGTAAGTAAAAAGCAAGAGCTCTTTTACAATCCAGAGTATGAAGATTCCTCTCTGCACTGGATGCATGAGGAGCTGGAAAAAAGACAGGTAAATATACCTCTTGATTAAGATGAAAAGGTGAGACCACTTTAGGCATAAAGTGTAGATTTGTCCTAAGGACTACCTTGTCATGATGGAACCTTGTATAAGGTGGATTAGCCACTAAGGCCTGCAGTTCACTGATGCGGCGAGCAGAAGTGACTGCAATGAGGAAAATAACCTTCCAGGAAAGAAATTTCAAGGAGGTAGTGGCTAAGGGTTCAAAAGGTGGCTTCATAAGCTGACCAAGAACCAAATTTAAGTCCCATGCCACTGGAGGAGGCCTAATGGGAGGTTTAGTTAAAGTTAGGCCTCTCATGAATCTTGAAATAAGAGGATGAGAGGAGATAGGTTGTCCATTGATGGGCTTAAGGGATGCTGCAATAGCACTCAAATAGACTCTTACTGAATTTGTCTTAAGCCCTGCATTGGAGAGATGCAGGAGATAGTCTAACAAAGAAGTTAAAGGTAGTGCCAGAGGGTCAAGACCCTTTTCAGCACACCAAATGGAAAATCTTTTCCACTTAAAAGCATAGGAACGCCTGGTGGAAGGTTTCCTGGAAGTATGGAGGATATCCTTCACCTGCTGAGAAAGATTCAATTCTTGAAGGTCTAGGCCTTCAGTAACCAAGCTCTGAGGTGAAGGGACTTGGGGTTTGGGTGCCACAAAGTCCCTTCCTCCTGGGACAGAAGGTCTGGAGCAGTTCCCAAGTCCAGGGAGGGGGCTTGGGAGAGATGCAGAAGTAGAGGGTACCACACTTGGCGTGGCCAGCGTGGAGCTATAATGATCATAGATCCTTGATCCCTCTGGAGTTTGAATAGAGTCTTGGGAATCAAGGGAATGGGTGGAAAGGCATACAGGAAGCCCTGACCCCAATGAAGGAGGAAGGCATCCTTGGCCTGAACTCCCTGACACGGAATTGTGGAACAGAACCGGGGAAGTTTGGCATTCCACGGACTTGCAAAGAGGTCTATGTCCGGGGTTCCCCATTCTTGGAAGATTCTGAGTACCTGATCCATATGCAGGGACCATTCGTGTGGAAGCAGAACTCGACTGAGTCTGTCTGCCCAAGAATTTTTGGATTCCTGGGAGGTATACTGCCAGGAGATGGATTTGATGCTCTCTGGCGAAGGCCCATAATTTTAGAGCTTCGTTGCAAAGCGACAGAGAGCCAGTTCCTCCTTGCTTGTTTATGTAAAACATGGCTACTTGATTGTCCGTATGAATAAGGACTGTCTTGTAGCTGAGGAGGGTATGAAAGACCTTGAGAGCTAGAAACACTGCTCGAAGTTCCAAGTGGTTGATATGAAGAGAGGTCTCCTGTGGGGACCAAGTGCCTTGGGTGGGGAGGTCTTGTAGATGAGCTCCCCAACCTGTTTGGGAGGCATCTGTTGTGAGGGTTGCTTGGGGCAACAACTGTTGGAAGGGGGACCCCAGCAACAGATTTTGAGTGGACATCCACCATTGGAGAGACCAAAAAAGACGTTTGGAGGTTGCTATTTGGTCTGAGAGAGCTCCTGAAGCTTGAGTCCACTGGGTGGACAAAGTCCATTGAGCTGCTCTCATGTGTAGGCGAGCATAGGGTACCACATGTACTGTGGAAGCCATGTGGCCTAGCAGTTGTAGCATCTCCCTGGCAGTTAAGTGGCTCTTTGACTGAATCTGGGAAGCTAGTTGCACTAGACGTTGGCAACGGGCCTGAGGAAGGTAGGCCCTTGCAGTGGTGGTATCCAACCAGGCCCCTATGAATTCCAGGGACTGAGTAGGGATGAGCTGGGACTTTGGGAGGTTTACCACCAGTCCCAGATACTGCAGAATGCGCCTTGTGCGGTCCAGGGAAATTTGGGCTTCTGACTGAGATGGAGCTCGGATGAGCCAGTCGTCCAGGTATGGGAAGACAAATATTCCCAGAGTGCGTAGAAATGCAGCAACTATTGCCATGCATTTGGTGAACACTCTCGGAGCAGAGGCCAGACCAAAAGGAAGTACTCTGTATTGGTAATGTTTTCCCTGGAAAAGAAAACGTAGGAATTTTCTGTGAGATGGATGGATGAGGACATGTGTGTACGCATCCTTGAGATCTAGAGAACAAAGCCAATCCTGACTTTGAAGGTATGGAAGGAGAGTGCCCAGAGAAAGCATCTTGAACTTCTCCTTGCATAGAAATTTGTTCAATTCTCTGAGATCTAGAATGGGTCTGTATCCCCCTGTCTTCTTTGGAATGAGAAAATAGGGGGAGTAGAACCCTGACCCTTGTTGAAGAAGAGGAACTTCTTCTATTGCCCCTTGGGCAAAAAGGGTAGTTATCTCCTGACCTAAAAGGTTGAGAAGAGATGTGGGAGAATTGAAGTGTCTCACCATGGTGTGGGGAGGAAGGTCTGAGAAATGAAGTTTGTAGCCCTCTCTTATGATGGAGAGGGTCCACTGCTCTGATGTGATTTGCTCCCATCTGGGAGCAAAATGAGCTAACCTTCCTGGAATGGTGAGAGGTTCTGGCTGTGTTAAAGCCAGAAAGGCTAAGTTCTCTAGCATCAAGTCAAAAACCCTGAGGGGGTTGGGACTGCTGAGTTACAGCAGCCCCTGTAGACTTAGGCCTGGCCTGCTTAGGTTGCTGACGCTTAGCGGTAAAGCGACCTGTGGAAGATTGTTGGCCAGAAGTGGAAGGAAACCTGCCCTTTTTGAAAAAAGACTTTTTAAAAGTCTTTTTCTTGGCAGGAATGGAGGTAGACTTTGAAAGTCTATCCAGAGCAGAATTCTCTGCATCCATTTGAGTGGCTTTAATTTGCCACTCTTTGCCAAATAGATTTTCACCTGTACAGGGCAGATTTCCCAAGCCATCTTGAACCCAGGGTTCTAAATCAGAAGCCTGGAGCCAAGAAATTCTGCGAGCAGCTATGGCAATGCCTGAGGCTCTACTGGCACCTTCAAAGGAGTCAAAGGCTGCCCTGTTTGAAAACTTGGAGATGTCTTGAGTATGCTTAAGCCACATGCGGAATTCTTCCCTTTTATCTTCTGGAATAAAAGGGAGGAAAGTGTGCAGCTTTTCTGCCACTTCTTTTAGAAACATACCCATGTAGAGGCTATATGAGTTGATTCTGGCAATAAGCATACTGGCCTGGAAGATTTTCCTACCAAAAGCATCCAAGGTTCTGCATTCTCTTCCTGGAGGAGCAGAAGAGTGTCTCTTTGTACTCTTTATCCTCTTCATAGCTGACTGCACCACAATGGAATGGTGAGGAAGCTGAGTTTTTTGAAAGCCAGGACAGGGAGGGACACGGTACATAGTGTCCAACCTGCGAGAATGAGGAGAGAGAGTGAGAGGAGTCTCCCATAAATCAATCATGTGTTCATAAAGAATCTCATGAATTGGTAAGGTGACTGCCTCTCTAGGAGCCTTAGGGTATCCTAAAATATCCAATTTTTTTGCTCTAGGTTCTGATTCAGAGGCTACTGAGATAGATAGTCCTTTAGCTACTTCTCTTATGAAGTCTTGAAAGGACAAGTCCTCTGGAGGAGACATTCTTCTTTTTGGAGAAGAAGGCTCTTCAGGAAGGGCTATGGATACTTCAGGTGATTCATCTGATGAATCAGAATCACCAGAGGAATCAAAGTACCGCCTGTCAGGGTGCTCTTCCAGCGCTTGATACGCGTATCGAGCGGTATCGACATCGGGTGTTTTCGGAACCGGATCGGTACCGAGAAACAGCCCTGGACAAGGAACCGCTGTTCTAGTCGATGTCGATGTGGTCGGAACCGGTATTGGCGCTGGTGCTGGTACCGGAGCCGATTCCGACAACGGAGCTCGTTGCGGTACCGCCGGCGTCGCAGCTTGAATGAAGGCTGAAATAGCCTGCTGCATGGACAGAACATTCTGATCCATCGACGCCATGAATGCCTGGAGATCGGTACCGGGAGATTGTGCCGGTACCCCAGAGCATTCTAACAGTTGATCGGTCGAGGCCGTGCCATCGATGTCAACCTGCAACCCCATAGAAGGAGCTTTGGAAGCCGGAGCTTCCCGCCGGGGTTGTTTGGCTGGTGCAGGGTCCTCGAGGGCAAGCCCAGAGGCATCTCGATGCTTAGAGGGAGATCTACCCTTCGAGGACCTGCTAGGTTTATGTTTGGTTACCTGAGATGCTTCAGGAGAAGAAGACCTGGAAAATGTCGATGCTACTGCCGGTGCCTCAGCGGGAAACAGCACATGGAGCTTAGCTGCTCAGTTCTGTAACCCCCATTTAGACATTAGGGAGCAGGACGGACAATCCGGAATGGAGTGTTCAGGACCCAAACATTTAAGATACCATTCATGGGTATCTGTAACAGAAATAGTACCGCTACACTTAGTGCATTTTTTGAACCCGGAGGTTGTTTTTTCCATGAGGGAAATTTTCTTGTGGGCCCTGAGGCCTTAAGAAGAAAAATACACCAAGTGAGGAAAAATATTGATTTTTTTTTTTTTTTTAAAGAAAGAAAGAAAAGACCGGCGGTACCGGTCCGGAGTTGGGGAAGGCAAACACGCGACCAAAGAAATAAAATAAAATAAAGAACTTCTTCAGCGGTGACAGGGCTCGACCTGCTGGCTCTGCGGCAAAGAAGAACTGAGGAGAGTTGGTTAGGAAAGGCGGGAAGGCAGCGCGCAGGCGCTGTGGGATGCTCCCAAAAGCTTTCCTTTTTGGGAAGCTGGGGAGCATTCCCGCGCAGGCTCCGTCGGTACCGACGTACCCATATGTGAAGACTCATTCCTGCTTGTTCTTGGAGATAAGACAAGAAAAGTAGTGAGGAGCCGCAGAATGAATGCACTTGTACGACAGTAGGAGAAGTTTGAACTGGATGTGGACTTGCAAAGGGAGCCAGTGAAGTGACTTCAGAAGAGGGTGACATGAGCATAGCAACACTGGCAGAAGATTAGCTGTGTGGCTGAATTTCGAATGGATTAAAGGGGAGAGAGATAATTCAAAGGGAGACGAGCAAGAAGCAGTTTGCAATAGTGTAAACAGGAGGTAACTAGAGAGTGGATAAGGATCTTGGTAGCATGTTCAGAAAGGAAGGTATGGATTTTGCTGATGTTACACAGAATGCTAGAACCTGTTTCTTTCTGCTGGATGTGTGCAGAGAGAGAGAAGGGTCAACGATGATGCTAAGGTACAAGTTGAGGACTTCAGGAGAATGGTAGTGTTTTATCCACAGAAAGAGAGAAAGGAGAAGGGGGGGGGGATTAGCATGAAAGATAAGGAGCTCTGTCTTGGCCATATATTTCAGACAGCTGCAGGACATCCAGGCAGCAACATCAGAGAAACAGGCTAAGATATGGGCATGGATTTCGGGAGAGATTTTGGGTGCAGAGAGGTAAATTTGAGAATAGTCAGTGTAAAGATGGTACTGAAACTCATGGGAGAAGATCAGGGAGAGAAAAGAAGAAAAACAAGTCAGAACAGAGCCCTTAAATCCAGGGTATCGAGGATAAGGTGGCGATCAGTGGTATCAAAAACAGCAGATATGTCAAGAGCGATGAGGACTGAATTTGGCCAGGAACAAGTCACTGTAGACTTTGACAAGTGCTGTTTCTGCAGAATGTAAAGGATGAAAGCCAGATTGCAGAGGGTCCAGAATGGTTTGAGAGAAAATAAAGTCAAGACAGCAGTGGTGAACTGCATGTTTGAGTGGTTTAGATGCAAAAGAGGAGATAGGCTAACAATTGGAAGGGCAGGTAGGATTTAATGAAGTTTTTTGAAGAGAGATGTAGTTACAGCATGTTTGAAGGCCTCAGGAACAGTTGCAATGTAGTGTCAGGTTAAGGATATGACAGAGGGAAGAGATGACGGCAGGAGGGAGAGAGCTTAATAGATGGGTGTGATGGAATCAAAGGAGCAGATAGTGAGTTCAGAGGAAAAATGGCGTGCCATTTCCTCCTCTGATTTTAGAAAACAAAGAAAGGGTGACAAAGGTTGAAGGAAGGTTTTGAGAGTGAGGAGGGGAAGGGGAGATGGAGGTGGTCCTGTGGAGAACTCAAGACTGATCTTGTGAACTTTATCATAGAACTTGTCAGCCAAGGTGTGGGCAGAGAATGAAGGAGGAGGCAGGGGTGGGGACATTTTGAGGGGATAGTTGAGCATTGAGAGATGGTCAGAGGCAAGAGAGTTTGTTAGATGGACATAGCACTCGCCAAGCAAGAGTGCTATGGCACACTTGAAAGAGGTTAGCATGAATTTGAAACATAGGAAGTCAGCATAAGTATGAGATTTGAAGCAAAGGCCCGGAGCAGAGCAGGCACAGGAATGTAGGTAGCAGATTTTAAAGGTCAGCCAGAACTGAGGTACAGTATGGAGGTACAGTATGAAAATAGGAAGAGCAAGAGCTTCCAAAGTGCAGGAGAGTACAGTGTTATAGGAAGAGCCTGCCTCACCAACAGATCATATGACGGAGTGGAAGAGAGAAGAGAGGAGACAGCAGTGGAGAGAAGCCTGAAGATTCCTAAATATGTTGATGGAGACAGGACGAGACTGGAGGGGAGTAGGTAAGAGTGAAAGCAGATGACAGATAAAGGAAGAACTGAGATGGAGAGGTTTGAGAACCAGTACATGGAGAAAAAGATGAGGTTGAAGCAGTTGCCATGCTGGGGAAAAGGGGCAGTAGAACACAGCTGGAGGTTGAATGAGAAGGTTAAGGTAAAGAGCTTTAAGGCAAAAGAGTCAGAGAGGTTCATCTGTGAATGTTAAAATCCCCAAGAATGGGGTAAGGGGAAGATGGGTCTAGAAAGAAGGAAAGCCAGAAATCAGTCAGTGAGAAATGTAGAGATGGACTTGTCAAGGGGTTGATAAATGCTACTAGGAGAGGCAGTGAAGTAAATAGGCAGATGAAGTGGACTTCAAAGGAAGAAAATAAGTGAGACGGAGGTAAAAGGAGGGGTTGAAATCGCCAGAAAGGAGAGACTAGCAACCCAATATCACTGCCATGGCCAGCCAGGTGTGGTATATGAGAGAAGAGGCAGCCTCCATGACAGAGGGAAGCAACTTAAGCAGCCTCCTCAGGGAGAAGCCAAGCTTCGGTGAGAGCAAGAAGACGCAGAGCGTTTCTACATTTTATATGTATGTACGTAAATTATTGTAAGAGTCAATTTTCAAAGGGTTTATGCGGTTTGCATTTATGCCACTGCTGAGCAAAATTATATGATATGCCACATAGTACACTTGCAAAGAAATACTTAGGGGACACTACATGCATGTGGGAGATGTTTTATGTGGATTTACCACCAAGATACAGTATCATCAGGCTGTCCCTCCAAATCACTGTACGGAAGGGTGGTAAGGAGGAAGCCAAGGCTGAAGAAAAATGATATGATGTTCCGTATAGTACTTGCAAAGAAAGTCTTGGGGGACACTGCAAGTATGTGGGAGAAGTTGTTTTTTTGTGGACAGATAACACCAAAGTGGAAAGTGTGTAGGTCTCACTGCTAAGTGACATGTTTGACATAATAAACCCAGCACATCATCGTGGTGATAGCATCCCTACAGGAAGCATGCTAAGGGGGCTTTGCAGCAGGGGGTACAGGGAGACTTATAAAGGTCAAGGGAAAGGCGGATGGTGCAAAGTGCAGGCAGATCCTGGAGGATATGTTCCAGTCTGTCACAGACCTGAGACACGTCAGAAGACTCACTTTTCAGCAGGACAATGGCCCTAAGCCGAAAGCAAAAGCAGCAATTGGGAAGAAAGTGAATTTCCTGTGGTGCCCAGTCAAAGTCCAGACTTGAATTCAACAGAAAATCTGTGACAAGGCTTGAAGACTGCAGCGCGCAAATAATCACCTTGAAACCTGAAAGAGCTGTGGCTATTCTGCGAAGAATGGGCCAAAACTGGATCATCCTAAACAACTCATAGCTGCTGTTACGGTTGCTAAAGGGGCTGCCACCCAGTATTTCATCAAGGGGTGTGAAAACTTCTGCAATCAAGAATTGTTGGTTTCTTATTTACTTTTTGAAAGCTTCTTTAATTATTCTTTCATGTTGAAAGTATAGGGTATGTTGTGTAAATTGGTGAAATAAACTCCTATGCATTTTGGATTGTGTTTTTTAGACAGCAGAACGTCAAACTTGTCCAGGGGTACAGACTTTTGCAAGACACTGTATTCATTCCCATTAGGACTCCTGACTTTTTGAAAGGGATTTCTGCAGGTATGTTTCCCTGTGGGGAAAAAGTGGCAGAGCCAGGCACATAACATGGGCAAACTGGCAGAAATATATGCCAATCTTTCTTTACCCCACATAATTTGTATATGCAAATTATAAGGGGAAAGTGATCACCGGGATACTGGCTGGCTATTAGATGTTGAAAGGGAAACTGTGCAGGGAGTTTCTCCTTTCAAAATCCGCTTGCAGCCACAGAGATACCAAATGCTTGTTGGCCTGGAAGCATGGAACCAAATTCCATAAAATGCACATCCAGCCCGTGGGCCCATCCAAATCAAAGACAGGCCCGATTTAAACCCAATTCAGCAATTGTGGGTATAGACACACCCGTGATTCCAGAATCAGGGACATAGATGTTTCCAGCGCAGCATGCACAAACCACTACAGAGAAACACAGGCTCTCGCTGTCATATCAGAACACTTGTAGATGCAGCAAATGGCTTGGATGTCCCCATGCTCACTGTATTCCGAAAAGATGCACGTTTCCGATCTTGCCCACCTCCGCACAGCCATTCCTCCGCTGTTAAAACATGCACCTCCTCAGCTGCTCCTCTCATGGGCAGTGCTGTGCTCATGCAAACTACACGTCTACTGATGATACATACAGTTGTGGTCAACGTTATCGCCACTTAAAATTAAGTGGCCAATGAAATGGCTTTGGACTATATATGCACACATATTTGGCACACAAAAGAATCAAAACAAGACCTATTAAAAAAGGAAATAGTAGGAAATAGTATAAAAGCTGGGACATTGTCAGATAAACAATTCAATCAGGTTGAACAGAAGAGCCACATTCCAACTGCAATGAAATTAAGCACAGCTGTGATCAATTATCAGTACTCACATGACTTGAATCAATCAATGAATGATGGCTCTAATGTTTAAAATGGCCACATTCACTCCCTGTTCCATTTTCACAATGGTGAAGACAAGAGAGCTGCCCGAGACCATCAGAAAAACAATCACCACCAAACGTCAAAGGGCTACAAGATGATCTCCAAAGATCTTGGGATTCCTGTGTCTACAGTTCACAATGTTATGATGACATTTTCTGCTCATGGAACTGTCAAAAACTTCCCAGGACATGGTACAAAGAGGAAAATTAATCCAAGAAGTCTTCGAAGGTTAGTGCAAACTGTTGGAAAAACAGCAAATACAACATCCAAAGAGCTTAAGGCTGATCTGGAGCAATCTGGAATGTTGGTTTCAACCCACACCATACGCAGTGCACTAAACAAAGAAGGACTTCATGGGTGAAGGCCAAGGAGGATCCAACTGCTCGAAGACAGACATACAAAGGCATGCCTGGTCTTTGCTCAAACCCACCTTGAGAAACCACATTCCTTCTGGAAAAATGTTCTGTGGATCAAAGAAACCAAACTTGAGCTCTTTGGCAATGCAGACCAGTGATACATCTACAGGTGAAGAAATGAAACTTATAAGGAAAAAAAACACCCTTCCTACAGTTAAATATAGTGGAGGTTCCATATGTGTGGGTCTGTTTTGCTAAAGGAATCATGAAGTCTAAAGGAATCATGAAGTCAGAGGACTACCAAGCTATTTTGGAGCAAAATGTGCTACCTAGTGTCAGAAAACTAGGTCTAGAATGAAAGTCATGGGTCCTCCAATAGGACAATGATTCAAAACATATAGCCAAGACTATAAAAGAATGGTTAAAAAGGAACAAATGGACTGTTTTAAACTGCCCAGCAATGAGTCCTGATCTCAGTCCAACTGAGAACCTTTAGAAAGAGCTGAAATCTGCCAGTTGTAAAGAATCCTGGAAACATTCATGAACTGGAACAAATTGCAGTTGAAGAGTGAGAGAAACTACCAACAGACAGATGCATGAAACTTATAGGTGGCTACAAGAAACGTTTGGAGGCTGTCATCACTGCCAAGGGTTGTGCAACCAAATATTAGTGAAGGGTGCCATTAATCCTGTCCAGGTAATATTTTGTGTTTTTCTCAGAAATTACTACATCTGAGTTGCACAGACATCTTTTTTTGTTGTTGTTATATACCTTTGAATATACTATTAAAATATTATGATGCCATAGAGTGGGAGAAGAGGCCTAGTGCTTAGGACAAGGTATCTCAGACCAGAGGGCCAGGGGTTTGATTCCCACCTGGGGACAGCAATCTCAGGTTGGAGGGACTGGGGTTTCTAGTCCTATAGGCACTCCTTGTGGCCTTGGGCAAGCTACTTAACCCTTCATTGCCTCAGGTACACATGTAGATTGTGAGCCCTTTGGGGATGAGGGAATATATTCAGTACCTGCTTGTAGTGATTGTAAACTGCTCTGATGCCCTTCAGCCTGGGCAGTATATCAAGAAATTGTGTAAACATAATTATTTCTCAAGATATTGTGCACAACATACCTAAAATGCAAGGGTGCCAATAATGTTGACCACAACTGTAAATGGTCATGCCAATCAGACAATATATATTAATTTGTTTCATGCCCAGAACACTGCAAAGTAATATCAGTGTATGCAAAGATATTATAAAAGCAAGTAGGTGATCTGTCTGACATAGTTTGCATCAAAGCATGCATGACAGAAGAACTCCTTAATTATGCTTGCACTGGGCATCTCTGATGTCTTTACAGTGCTAAGTATGCACAAGAAGAAGTCAGCAAAGGTTCACTATAGCAAAATGCAAAACATCTCTCTGTCAATAATAAGGGATCCTCAGAATGAGAGCATGCAGCAATGCAAACAGCACTAACACATGCCCAAAAGCACCATCATCGGTCTCTACAAACGTGCACATTTTTGGAGACCGATGATGGTGCTTTTGGGAATGTATTAGTGCTGTTTGTACTGATGCATGCTCTCATTCTGAAAATATCTTTGCTGATATTTTCTGTCCCGTCACAGTGATGCTGCGTTCATCCCTATGGTCCAGGTACTGGCCAGGTATTCATGTCCCCCCCTCAGAATTGTGGATGAGTACACCAGATCCTTCCATGCAACAATTAAACTACGCACAAACACACACACATACTCACTTGCATTCCCAAAAAAACTACTTCTGCCAAAAGGATGCCCTGCACCTATGAAGAACAGCTGACTTGTGTTCTCAAACAAGAATCTTTTCCATCCTCACTCACATACTATCCCTACATCAACAGTCCCATTTTTCAGAGCATAGGAATTGTTAGGAAACCCTAGATTAGCTTTTTTAGCACAAACAGCAATTGTCAGCATAGCCAGAATAAACACTATTGCTCTCTTTAATATTTCTGTAGGGGTGTTTATTAATGTTTCTTTACCTTACAACCTTTCCTCATCTCTGCTTTCTCTGCAGCTTGTGTTTTTCCAGACTTTAGACACACCAGTTCAAAACATAATTATCACAGTTATTCTTCAATATGGGATGCATTGAAAAGTCTGAGCTTTATTCCACGTTTCTGATGGAATAACAGGGACATCTGCAGGAAACACTGAAAACGTACACAGGCCTTTCCTGAATATGCTTTATAAGTCTCCGTGGCCAGAGCCAGCCCAAGGGTTTCTGCCACCCTAGGCAGACACCCCGACCGTGCCACCCTGCCAAGCCATTTTGCCACCTGCCCTCAGCTGCCATTGCCCCCCCCCCCATCAGCTGCCACCGATTCTGTTGCTGGGGGGGGGGGGGGCAGTAGCAGTACTTCAAAAGGCAGTGGCTTTCTGCTACTGCTTTCTTCCCCGCGGCAGGCCATGTCCTTCAGCACACACGGTCTGCCACTTCTGATCCCCTTCCTAGCTTGTCTAGTGGATGGGCCGGCCCTGTCGGTGGCTGACCATGTCCTCCATTCCGCCCCTTCTGAGATCTCTGTGCTAGCCCCATGGATGTGCCCATCGGCAGTGTTTCAGAAAATGGTCAGGGATGTTTTTGGCAGATAAACGTCCCCACTGCACATATAAAACCCTTATTCGTGTCCTGGAATGACTTCCTAAGTAGAGGAGATGAAAATAGCAATAGCGCTCTCTACATATTGCACTTAGTGCATCTGCAATAGTTTTGCTTCTAATTATGTTAACCCCATTTGCATTTGTTTTATCTATACATATTTTAGGATTTTTATTGCATCATTAAACTAGATGAAGAACATATTCTATCGATTAGCTATTTGTATTTACCTCATTAGTGCTAAAACTTTGTGCGGTCAGAGAGGTAATATTAGAAAGGGAGCCTAGATTTTGGCACGTAGTAAACATCATTTTCATGTAATGAAATGGAGAAATAAAAGCAAATATAACCAGCTGACATCCTCTCTTGCCATCAAAGGAAGATGGAACTGGGCACGTCTTGCCAATAAACATCACAGTATTTGAAGGCGAAGGACCTGAATACGTCGGCTTCAATGCCTGAGAAATGTGTGACCTAATCCATTTCATTTTCCCTTTGTTGCTGCTCCTGCTTTGGCTCTCTCCCACAGCTCAGGCTGCCACGGCTTCCTCAGCTTCCCTCCCCTCCCCTCCAGCTCAGGCTTCCTCAGCTCCCCTCCCCTCCCCTCCCCCTCCAGCTCAAGTGAGGAAAGAGTTCCTTGCTCCTATGGAACCAGCCGGCTCACGTTTAGGTTCAGAGCCAAAACAGGACAGCCTGGGGAGAGGGTGAACTTCGGACAGCTCCCTGCTCCTCTAGAGAGGTAACTCCCTTTTGTCATATTGTTTATATTAAGGTGTGTTCACTTTGTTCATCATCTCGAATGCCCTATGGCCAGGGAAACAAATATGCTAAATTATGTAATAAATGAATGTTATGTGAGAGTGCCATCTCAGTGAACCACCACCCCATTGAGGGCAAGCCTCTTTCAGGGCAAGCATTTGTCTCTTGCTTCATGCGAGGCCTGCTCCTTTCCAGGCCCCCTACCCACCCTCCTCCAGTAGAATGGGACCTCAATGTGGTCCTCATACAGCTGACCAAGCCGCCCTTTGAGCCCATGGCTACCTGCCCACTGCAGCATCTGTCGCAGAAGGTGGCCTTCCTGGTGGCTCTCACCTCCACCCAGAGAATCAGCGAACTCCAGACGCTGATGGCCGAGGCACCATACACGAGGTTTTATAGAAACAGGGTGGTCCTGCAGACTCATCCCAAGTTCCTTCCTAAGGTCGTTTCAGATTTTCATCTTAATCAAGAGATAGTGCTGCCCACTTTCTTTCCAAAGCCCCATGCCTACCGGGTATTGGCAATTCTCCACACCTTGGATTGTAAGAGGGCTCTCTCTTTCTACCTGCAGCGGACTCGGGACCACCGCAGATCCGGGTAGCTCTTCATCTGGGGCTGGTGGTCACCAAGCATACCTTGTCCATCTGGATGGCGGACTGCATCACCTTTGCCCAGGCCAGGTTCCTCTGGACCGCTGAGTCATGACTCACAATGTCCGAGTGATGCAACGTCGTTCGCCAGCCTGTGCTCGGTGCCACTGGCCAATATCTGCCGGGCCGCCACCTGGTCCTCCACTCACACCTTCATGGTGCATTACTGCCTGGAGAGGGAGTCCCATCGCAACGCCACCTTCGGCCAGGCTGTACTCCCATAATCTGTTTGGGGTTTAAACAACTCTTGCCCTCCGACCCTTCTTGTTCCAGCTACCGGAAATGTGGCCATTAATGGACCCGGGGTCCTCGAGCTGCCTTCAGCTTTCACTGGTGACTGCTCACGGCACTACCATGCTTTTTCCCAGTTTCTCCGTAACCTATAGCTAGGGAGTCCCATATATGACAATTGACTTCCTGCTTGTTCCCAGAGAAAGTGTTTATGATTGAAAAGGATGGGATTGGACCAAAGCAGATCTCAAATGTAATTCAGTCTTTATATTATAAATTGAAATTAGTATGACAAAGCCATATTTAGGTTAGCAAGAATTATGTATTTTAGCTCAGTCTTTGTTGTTGAGAGTATTGGATTATGGCAATATTTTGTATGATTAAAAGACAAACTATTGAAAAAGTTATAAACTGCACAAAACACAATAGCTGGATTTTTGTTGGGAAGAAAGAAAAATGATAGTGCTTGGTTTTTATTATGTTTATGTTTATAACAATTTGATAGACCACCTTTCAAACGGATAGCAGAGTGGTTTACAATAAAATCTGTTTAGAAGAAAGGACCTCATTAAAATTATAGGAAAGAGAATCACAGACAATTACATTGGTTACACATAAGAAAGGGATGTAATTTTAACTTTACTGTTGCCATTCAAAGCTATTAGAAATTGTTCTATCTTTGGATTTTTGTATTGATTTGTAAACTATTTTGAATAGCCATTTTCACGAAGCTTAGTACGGTATATACAAGTTTTCAAATCAATCAATCATGTTTTTTTTCAGTATTGCTAAAGTCATTTGAAACTAACAAAATGTTTGCTTGTTTAGTTTTAAATTCTTAACCTTTGTCAGAGCACACCTTCATTTGACCCAGGGATTAAGATGGGAATCAAATAATGCTACCGGATATCTGTTTAGACTAAAGGAACTGTATGAATGAAAGAATTAAAGTCTGTAGAGAATCCACAGCTCTTCTGGCTGACTTACAGGAGTCTGGTCTTTATTTTCCCCTTTGTTCATAGTCATTGGAGCCTTCGAGTGTTGACACTTGATAAGGATAGTCGCTGGCTTAGGGAGTTACTGGGTGGAGGCCAGTGATCAGTGCACAGCAGATTGGCCCTAATCACCTTTTCAAAGCACCCAGTGTGCAGTGTTGCAGGCATCCTCTTGAATGAGAGCTGCCTTATCACTGCAGAGGGGCCAGAGGGCATAGCTGTCAGGGGGTGGGGGTGGTGAGTGGAGGAAAGGAACGTTATTCCATGGCCCAGTCATATGAGTTTTGCACAGAAACATAGAAACATGATGGCAGAAAAAGACTACATGGCCTATCTAGTCTGCCCTTCCATATTATGCTATGATCAGCTCACATCCCCAAGATTTTCTTAATATTTCAAAGTGAAGAAGTTCATCAAAACAGCATCCAAGTACTGTAGACCCATTTCCTCAAAGAGATGAAATGTTCAGAGATCTACAGAAATATGACGGCAAGTAAAGACCGCTAGGCCCATTTGGTCTCTGCCCCTTTTCACTTCCTGCTCTATTTCCTTGGGCTCTTTTATGCTTCCATCTCACTCAGATCATGCACAGGGATTGGGCACCATATGCCTTTATTCAGAATTACCTAGGGATATTGTCCCCTATTTTAGATTTCACTCCCACCCCTCCTCAAGATATATAGTCTGGTTATTTCAATGATGGTTCTGTGAGCAAAGCAATGTACTAAGCATTCCACCAAATATTTGCAGTCATAGGCCCTGAATGTGCCACTAAATGTTATACTTAAGCCAGTGTTTCCCAAACTTTTATCTACTATGATCCTATTTGAACACTCAGAAATTCACACGACCCCAGCTGATGAAAATGGAAACAGACCACGACTCTCCTCCCCTCCCTCATCCACTTCCAGTAGCAGCAGTCATCACGGCACTGTGGGTCTATGTGACAGACCCCAGTACTTTAACAGGTTTCCAACCTAACAAAATGCTGTCACAAGAGGAAGGGGCAAGGTCTGTAAACATACACTGAAGCCGAGACCTATGCTGACTGCCACTACTGCGCATAGCCATAGTGGAGGTCCAGAGAGAGGAGAAGAAACTCTTTGATCCCATTTGGTCATTAATCCCTCCCTGAAGGTTAAATGACACTGCTGACAGGATCATTGAGATCAGAGCTGGATTTTAGGCGGGGATGCCCATAGGGTAGGGAAGGATATCCGCTTCCTTCCAGTTCCCCTCCCCAATCACCCTGGCCAGATTTTGCCCTCATTTTGCCCTCATCCCCTTCCCAGGCCCACCTTGAATCTACCCGTTCCGCTGCCTTCTTTTTCATTGGTCCCCGTCTATGGAACTCTTTGCTGTCTGCACTTCGCCTGGAACTTTCTTATCCTTCTTTCAAAGCTAAACTAAAGACCCATCTTTTCAACATAGCCTTTGATCTTCCTCCCTTCCCTCCTCCTTCCGATAATTTATGATATTTCTCCTTTTCCTGCTGTCTCTTACTGTTTCCTCTCCTGACACTGTCCCTTTCCTATCAATAAATGGCGTTCCTTTCTGTTTCCTTTTCTCTGCAGCCTCCTGTTGTTTTAATGTAAACCGCCGCATGCCTGCTGGTCCAGGCGGTCTATCAAGTTTTTAAATAAAGAAAGATCTTGGCCTTCTCAGCGGTGGTTGGTCTCAAGCAAAAGAAGCAAAGAGTAGTTACTCACCTGTAACATGTGTTCTCCAGGAGCAGCAGGAATCAGTCCTCACATATGGGTGACGTCGGCGCCGACAGAGCCCCCATGCGGTGCATTTCCCCAGCTTTCACAGAAAGCCTTTGGGACTGCCAGCACGCATGCGCGGTCCCCTTCCCGCCCAAGGGTGCCATCTTGCTCAGTCTGATGACATAGCTAAAAGACAGCAAAACACAAAAATAAATCATATGACTGCAACTCCAAGGGGAGGAGGGAGGGTTGTGAGGACTGATTCCTGCTGCTCCTAGAGAACACCTGTTACAGGTGAGTAACTACTCCTTCTCCAGGACCAAGCAGGAAGTCAGGCCTCACATATGGGACTCCCCAGCTTAAGGCTACCGGGGACCCAAAGCTGAAAAAGATATGCTCCCTCTAGAGCCTCAGCATGTACGAAAAGAATCTTCTCTGAGCACGCCCCCGAACGGTAGCCCAACACCAGGGATGAGGGTAGGAGTTGCTTATACCTCAAAGAGCTTACGGAGTACCGCCTGTCCAAAAGCACTCGAGGCAGTAGTGGGCCGAAAAAGTCTGGCTTGAAGACCAAGTAGCAGCCCTGCAGATGTCTGCCAATGGAACAGAGCGGAGATGAGCCACTGACGCAGCCTTCACCCTGACACGGTGAGCCGTGACTCGACCCTGCAACGAGAGGCCAGCTGCCCTGTACACCCAGGCAATACAGTCTGCTACCCAAATGGACAGGGTATGCTTGGAGACAGGTAACCCCAACTTATTAGGGTCAAAAGAGACGAAGAGCTGAACAGCCCTTCGGTGTCCCTTCGTACGGTCAAGGTAGAAGGACAACACCCTCCTACAGTCCAGGGTATGCAAGACCATCTCAGCCCGGCTGGCATGCGGCCTGGGAAAGAAAGTTGGAAGAACCACCTCCTGGTTGAGGTGGAAGGAGGAGACAACCTTAGGAAGGAACTTAGGGTGAGTCCGTAAGACTACTCTGTTCCTATAGAACCTAGTGTATGGTACATCTGACACCAAGGCTTGAAGCTCGCTCACTCGCCTTGCTGAGGTAAGAGCTATCTAAAACAACGCTTTCCATGAGAGAAAACGCAAAGGACAAGTAGCCATAGGCTCAAAGGGTGGGCAAGTAAGCTGTTGCAAGACCACATTCAAATCCCACTCAGGGGCAGGTGGACAAACTGGAGGCTTAAGCAAAAGTAGGCCTCTGAGGAAGCGAGCCACCAAAGGGTGGCTTGAGAGAGATTGACCCTCCACCGGTGAATGGTGCGCAGAGAGAGCACTGAGATGGACCCTAACAGAGTTGAATTTAAGGCCTAGATTGGACAGGTGAAGCAAATATTGCAGCACCACTGGTACCAGGCATGAGAAAGGATCTTCCCTGTGCTGAGCACACCAGGTGGAGAATCTTCACCACTTAAGGGCATAAGACGTCTGGGTGGACTGCCTCCTAGAGGCCAAGATGACGTCCTCCACTTCCCTAGGCAGCAGTAAGGGTGCTAGAACTACCCTTTCAGCAGCCAGGCCATCAGATTGAGGGACTGGAGGTTGGGATGTAAGAGAGATCCCTGCTCCTGAGTCAGGAGATCTGGTTGCATCCCCAGAGGAAGAGGAGTGTCCACTGCCAGTTGCAAAAGAAGTGGGAACCACGGTTGCCTTGGCATCTGGGGGCCACCAGGATCATCGAGGCCTTGTCCCGGATCACTTTAAACAGTGTCTTGGGCACTAGAGGCGTGGGAGGAAACACATATAGCCCATGTTCCCTGTAAAATGGTTATCTCCAAGTTATAATGCCCTGTTCAATGTAATTTCAGTTTGTTCAATGTAAACCGCACTGATGCAGAATAGCGCGGTATATAAGAGAATGTAAATAAATAAATAATAAATATAGGAGGCCTGTAGACCAGGGAATGAGAAAAGCATCCGCTGCTACTCTGAGAGGATGCGGTTGTTTGGAGCAGAACCTGGGCAGCTGACGGTTCAGTGGACTGGCAAAGAGATCTATGGTGAGGAGCCCCCATCTTAGAAAGATCTATTGAACCACCAGAGGATTCAACTGCCATTTGTTTGGCTGCAGAATCCTGCTCAGTCTGTCTGCCAGGTAATTCTCTTGACCAGGGAGATAGACCGCCCTGAGAAGTATGCCATGATTGACTTCCCAGGAGCACACGTCCTGTGCCTCCTGACAGAGAGGTCGGGACCCTGTGCCCCCCTGCTTGTTCACATAGAACATGGCAACTTGATTGTCCATCTGCACTAAGACGGACTGGCGAGAGAGGACATGAGAGAAAGTCCGGAGGGCTAGGCGCATTGCCCTGAGCTCTAGGAAATTGATCTGTTGTGCGGACTCCCAAGGGGACCAGAGGCCCTGGGTGCATGCTCCTTGGCAATGTGCACCCCAACCTTGGAGAGAAGCATCGGTTGTCAGCACTTGAGAATGTTGAGGTGCTTGAAAAGGCACCCCTTTCAGCAGATTTGGAAGATGAAGCCACCATTGTAGAGAAGAAGCTAGTAGCTTGGACACCCTCACTTTGTCCGTCAGGTTTCCTGTGGCCTGCAGCCACTGAGTTCTGAGGCCCCACTGAGCTGGCCTCATGTGTAGACGGGCATTTGGAGTTACATGGACTGTGGATGCCATGTGGCCTAAGAGCCTCAGGAATTGTCTGGCGGAGACCAGAGAATTGCTGTTGAATTGGCTGACCAATTCCATCAGTCTGTGGGCCCTGTCCACTGGCAAAAAAGCCTTTGCTTGCAGGGTGTCCAGTCTTGCTCCTATGAACTCCATGTTCTGTGAAGGGTGCAAAGTGGACTTTGCGAAGTTTATGACAAACCCCAGATGCTGGAGAAGAGCAACAGTGCGGAGGGTGGCTTGATTGGTCTCCTGTGGAGACTGACCCCTGATGAGCCAGTCGTCCAGGTATGAAAGACAAAGAGTCCTTGAACCCTGAGATAGGCCGCCACCACCGACAGGCATTTGGTGAAAACCCTGGGGGCGGAAGTTAGGCCAAAAGGGAGTACCCTGTACTGGTAATGGTTTCCTCCCACTACAAATCGGAGATATTGTCTGTGGTCTGGATGAATAAGGATGTGAGTATAAGCATCCTTTAGGTCTAAGGAGCATAGCCAATCTCCCTGCTGGAGGTAGGGCAGCAGGATTCCAAGGGTAAGCATCTTGAACTTTTCCCTCTCCAGGAACTTGTTGAGATTTCGCAAGTCTAGGATGGGCCTGAGGCCTCCTGTTCTTTTTGGTACTAGAAAGTACCTGGAATAGAAGCCTTGACCTCTCAGGTGGTGAGGCACTGGTTCCACCGCCTGTTCCTTCAGAAGACTTGCTAACTCCTGCAGGAGTAAGTCCCTGTGCAGAGGGAATCTTGGAGGCTCCCCTGGAAAGTAGGAGGGAGGTACCTGGTGGAAGTGGAGGAGATAGCCCCTCTGGACTATGCTTAGCACCCAGGTATCCCTTGTTACGGCTGACCACCTGTGGGCATACAGGGTCAGCTGGCCTCCTCTGCTGGGAGGGGACAGCTGAGGAGGAGAGGCTATGCCACTGGAGTCAAAACCCAGCTCCCTGCTGTGCAGGAGCCGGAGCTGGTGGCTTGGGGGTTTTCTGCCTACGGGGCCCATGTCCCTGCCCCTTGGCCTGCTGACCCTGCTGGGGAGTTGTGGAGGCCTCAAAATGAGGGTATGATTTGTAGGCAGATGACTTCCTCAGGTAAAAGGTCTTTTTTTCCCCGAGTCCTTCTTCTTCTGAGAAGGGGCAGAGGTTTTCCTGGACAGCCTTGTCTGGGTGAGAGTCTCGGACTCGAGTTCCGCAGCCTTTTCACCCATGGCCTTGCCAAAGAGGTTTTCACCTCAGCAGGGGACATCGACCAACTTGTCCTGCACCCATGGCTCAAGGTCCGATGACTGTAGCCAAGCCTGATGGCGTGCACCAATGCCGGCCGCGGCTACACGGGCCGAAGCCTCGAAGCCATCATAGGCTGCTTGAGAGATAAACTTTGAGCATTCTCGAATCCGCGATGACAGGGCCTTGAACCTCTGCAAAGGTTCCTCGGAGAGACCAGCAGAGAACCAGGCAATCTCCTTTGCCAGGTCTCGAAGGTAGATGCCCATGTACAGCTGGTAGGTCTGGACACGGCAAGCAAGCATAGAGCCCTGGAAGCACTTTCTACCGAGGGCATCCAGGTTCCGGGCCTCCCGGCTGGGAGGCACAGAGGAGTGCATCTTCTGACTCTTCAGACGATGCATGGCCGATTCCACAACCATGGAGTGGTATGGTAGCTGTGCCTTTTGGAACCCGGGGCTCTTGCGGACTCGATAGATGGAATCGACTCGCTTGCTCAGAACCGGCATCGAGGCCGGCGCCTCCCACATGCGGAAGAGCAACCGTTCCAGCATCGGAGGAACAGGTACAGTAAAGGCCTCCTTAGGAGGAGAGTCATACTGCAGGGCTTCGAGCTCCTTGGCTCGAGGCTCCTACTCGGGATCCGCGGGGAAGGCCTAGGCCTTGGCCATGTCCCGCACAAAATCCGAGAACCGGGTGTCCTCCGGGGGGGACCGTCTCCGAGGTTCAGACTCCAGTGAGTCCGAAGGGACACACCGGGTCCGAAAGGTGTCTGGGGACTCCTCATCCTCTGTTTCCCAGCCCGACTCCTCGGAGGAGGAATCGAGCGGCTCCGGTCGGGCAGACACCGATGCCATCCGCCCCAACGCAAAGGGTACCGGCGTCGACGGCCTCGGTCCCGAACGGGAGTCCGAGGGAGACCTTGGCCGAGGATCGACTCAAGACCGCATGGACTCGAGGATCGGCTCGGCCTGGCCTCCGGGGTCGACTTGGATGTCGATGTCCCGGTGGTCGGGGCAGATGCACCGGTGAGACCAGCGATCAGTGCTTGCTGCTGTTCCATGAAGGCAGCCAAGCTGCTCTCCAAGGCCATCAACCTGAGTCCGAGCTCAGGAGACTCAGCAGCCCCAGATGGCATCAGGCCCGATGTCAGCTCCTCCGGAGGAGAGTCCACGAGGACTATAGCACTCATGTGACTCGGGGACTCTGGCTCCACACGAGGTTGTTTTGCAGGCCTCTCCGACTCTGAAGACCCGGGACGGCGGTCGGGGCTATGCAACCTGGCCCTCGAGGAGCCAAGTGCGTCCACCGATGCTGCCTTCACGGGTTTCTTCTTCCTGCAATGCTCTCAGAGGATCCCCGGCGATGCTCGGGATCGGAATCCCGAGACGTAGAGGCATATCAGGGCTGTGATCTGCACCCGGCCAGCCTGCCCCCCCGAGCAGCAACTCCGGCCCATTCGGGGCTGTGGGAGGAGGGGAGGAGCAGCAGGCCGGCTTAAAAGGGAGCCACTGCCGGCGGGAAAAACAAAGCAGCCACCATCTTCCCCTAATCGGGGCTGTGATCTGCACCCGGCCAGCCTGCCCCCCCGAGCAGCAACTCCGGCCCATTCGGGGCTGTGGGAGGAGGGGAGGAGCAGCAGGCCGGCTTAAAAGGGAGCCGCTGCCGGCGGGAAAAACAAAGCAGCCACCATCTTCCCCTAATCGGGGCTGTGATCTGCACCCGGCCAGCCTGCCCCCCGAGCAGCAACTCCGGCCCATTCGGGGCTGTGGGAGGAGGGGAGGAGCAGCAGGCCGGCTTAAAAGGGAGCCGCTGCCGGCGGGAAAAACAAAGCAGCCACCATCTTCCCCTAATCGGGGCTGTGATCTGCACCCGGCCAGCCTGCCCCCCCGAGCAGCAACTCCGGCCCATTCGGGGCTGTGGGAGGAGGGGAGGAGCAGCAGGCCGGCTTAAAAGGGAGCCGCTGCCGGCGGGAAAAAAACAAAGCAGCCACCATCTTCCCCTAATCGGGGCTGTGATCTGCACCCGGCCAGCCTGCCCCCCCGAGCAGCAACTCCGGCCCATTCGGGGCTGTGGGAGGAGGGGAGGAGCAGCAGGCCGGCTTAAAAGGGAGCCGCTGCCAGGCGGGCCCGCGCCTGGTCGGGCCCGCGCCTGAGGGCCTCGCCAGAGGGCCCTTTGGCGTGGCCCTTAGGCGGGGCACGTATCAGTGCTGAGCAAAGTGCAAGAAGCTATTGTGTTTGAGGTCACAGAGGCCTATAGAAAAGAAACGACGCCACACCGAGACAGCCCTTTGTCCACAACTACAGTCATCGTTACTGTCTCCATTGTTTATGCTGATCACAGTCCATGAAGAAATCTGCAACATAACGAAAACCAGCAGCCAATCTCAAGTCCAGCTATTCTCTAAATAGACTGTCATTTATGATAACCCGTATAAGCACAGCAGTATCCCGACTGCCCGGCGGGCTTGAAAATAACATCATCAACATCATCTGAAAAGATCTCCGTCTTCTTCAAACCTCCAGCTGGAGCGCACCCATGGCAGACCTCGCTCTCACACTGAACCAAGCCACCTACCGATCACAGCAAGTATACCACTTCTAAAACACTGGCTAAAATGAGTCTTCCAGCACACCCATCTAAGCCATATAAATATTCTCCTATGGTCACACATATCCTATGATCTGTAGCCTCATATACTGTTGTCAGTAGCCTATATAACTTTGTTGATAGTACCTATACCATTGTCAATAGCCTATATAACACTGTCAATAGCTTCTTATACTGTATAACATTGTTGATAGTACTCATACTGTTGTCAGTAGACTATATAACACGGTCAATAGCTTCTTATACTGTTGTCAGTAGCATCATATACCGTTGTCCATTGCCATACTGTTTTGTGTCTCACTACCGTACTCTCTGTCCTGCTATTGCACTATACTGCAGTATATCTACAGTACTTCGCACACAACAGGAACTCGCAAAATGGCCCTCCAGCTCTTCGCCCTTATCAGCTTTTTCCTACTGACTCACTGGCTTGGAACCTCCCAAGCCCTTTACATATCTCATGGAAATATCCCCATCTTAAATAGCCATGGAAAAAGGTGGTCTGGACCTCCATACTCCCACCCAGGAAATGACACCTACACACGCCGCTCCCATTTGATACACATAGCACTCCAGCTGCCCAATACACCCACCCAGGGTGAACCTCCGAACTACCGACCCCTAAGATGTGCCATCATAAATGCACATTCTATTCGCAAAAAGTGGCCTGTGGTTCTTGAAACAATTTCCCGCTATGACCTAGAGATACTCATGATCACAGAAACCTGGCTATCAGCTGAAGATAATGTTCTCATCAACCAACTTCTACCACCCAATTTCGCCATACACACAAGACATAGAGAAAACAAAAAGGAGGAGGGGTGCTCATAGTCTCCAAATCGGACCTTAACTTCCACATAACAGATTCCTCTAGCTCAAGCAATCTAGACATACTCTCCATTACAAACCAGCAAATCTCCCTCAACCTCTTATACAGGACACCGTCCACGTCTCCAGATGACCTCCCAACCATTATTGACCTTACTGCCAGCACCCTCAATCCCAATAAACCAAATTGGATAATGGGTGACTTCAATCTCCCATCGTTATCCCAAAACCACGCAATTGCCTTCCTTGGTGCTATGGAAGACCTGGGACTCAAGCAAATTATCAATAAACCCACTCATATAAAGGGAAACATTCTGGATTTGGTATTTGCTCCTCAGACAGTCATTCAACAAAACCACAACCTACCAATATCAATCGTTGATGTACCCTGGTCAGACCACAAACTGATCATTTTCCAGATCCCCATCATCAATGAGAAGCTGCACAGAAGCCAAAACATGCACAGCACATCACGGACGCCCACAAGAAGATTTAGACCATTTAACAGAGAACACATCTTGGCTGAGACCCAATCACTCCTCAACAAAACCACACCAGACCTCGACGAACTAATCACCTCCTGGAACTCCAATCTGCATGCCATATCACAACCTCCAATTTCCAATAACACAAAGAGGAGAAAAAGAAGCACCGCCCCATGGTTCTCTCCTGAATTGCGAGCCTCTCTGACTCAACTCCGCAGACTGGAACGCCGCTGGCGCAGATCACTTTCCACTGAAGATCAGACCGCCTACCGTACTCACCTCTCCACACACCGTGAAGCAATCACAACCACAATGAAACAATATCACACAGACACCCTAAAGAGATCACTGAATAAACCACGTGACCTCTTCAACCTGGTCAAATCCCTCTCAAAGGAACCTTCTCCCGAACAACACAGTGAGATTCATCCACAGAAATTCGCTGACTACATGCAATCCAAGATAGTGCAAACTAACAAGGTGTCAACAGTCCCGTTCCAAGAACCAACGAATGCAACCCCACTAAATAACTTCTCTACACCATCCACTAAATGCATCGAGGACACCATAGCATCTCTCAATACCTCCACTGCACAAACGGACCCATGCCCAGCTTTTTGGATTAAGGAGCTACGTTGTGCGTTCAGCCCCTTCATTGCAAATCTAATGAACCTCTCATTCACAACAGGGTACTTCCCTGCAGCACTCAAGCAGACTTCCATCAGGCCACTTTTGAAAAACCCCAAGCTAGACCCGCAAAAGGTCGAATCTTATAGGCCTATAGCTAGCATTCCCCTCTTAGCCAAGATAATTGAGAAGGAGGCACAACGGCAAATCCAAGATCATATAGACACCACAGCGCCCCTAGATCACTGCCAACATGGGTTCAGAGAATATCATGGGGTGGAGACCCTTCTCACGAACCTATTCAACGACATTATCACAGGCATTAACAACATCCGACAAGGATTTGTACTCGTCTTCTTAGACATCGCTGCGGCGTTCGACTCAGTAAGCCACGAAATTCTCCTCGGTCGACTGAAAGAGAAAGGTATCTGCAACAGTGCATTAGAATGGTGCAACTCTTACCTGGATGGTAGATGGCAATATGTGAAGTCCGGTACAGAAGAGTCAAAACGCTTCCATCAAAAGCAAGGTGTGCCTCAAGGTTCCTCATTGTCTTCCCTACTATTTAACATATACATGCAGCCCATCTGCGACATCATAAGATCTTTCAAAGTCAACTGCTTGATATACGCAGATGACATTCTCTTATATATGCCTTTCTCCACAACTCAATTAGACCTGGCACCGTTGGTAGACTGCCTCAATTCGGTCTCAGAGTGGCTCCAATCACAAAACCTTCGCATTCAACATAAAAAAACAGAGGTGCTCTTCATCTCCAAAGACCCCAACTTCACCCCTCCAGCCCACGTCAGTGTCAAGGAAGCTGACCTACAAGCTAAAGAAACAATAAGATACCTTGGAGTTACATTGGACCAACGTCTGGATATGAAACATCACATAAATAACATAGTCAAAGCTGTATACTTCAAAATACGCTCGCTTAGGCATATGCGCTCCATGTTGGACCCTGATGACTTCCGAACCATATACCAAGCACTAATCCTGCCACACTTCGACTTTGCAAATGCCATATTACAAGGTCTCCCTCAATCCACTCTTAGCCCATTACAGATGGCCATGAATGCCGCAGCAAGAGTCCTCTACGGAGCCTCCAGAAGCGACCACGTAACTCCCATTCTTAAACAGCTTCACTGGCTCCCCATCCATGGGAGGATCATCTTTAAAACCCTAGTCCTATCATTCAAGGCAATCAAGGGTATCTCATCCTCCTCACTCACAGATCTGATTCACACAGTACCCCCCAACAGATCCAGAAGAACATCAGCCGTAAACCTACTGACAACCTCGAAGGCGTTGACAAAGTGCAACATGACAACCTCAAACAGAGCCTTCAGTTTCTATGTACCCAAATGCTGGAACGCTCTACCCTCCGACATAAGGGCCATTACTGACCTACTCCAGTTCAGGAAGGCACTCAAATACCACCTCTTCCTTCAATACTACCCTACCAGCAATTGAACCAGAGGAAGTGACCCACTCATGAACACACCATGCCGTTCTTGATATTATTAAGACTCTATTCTGTTCTATGTAATTATCTCTTGTATATAGTTTACCCCGGTTCTCCAAGTTTGTACTCCTGTTCGATGTAAACCAAACAGCTTGTTGTTATGGTCTTTATGTTATAATGTAAACCGCGCTGATGCCGAATAGTGCGGTATATAAGAACTTGTAATAAATAAATAAGAATCTTTCCTTCTGGTGCTGCCGACTCCTCAACGCCTTCGAGGACATTTTCCCACACGGACCACAGATCATCGGGTCATGATCGGGTCCGAGGCAGCGGAGGCAGCAGTCATGTGTGTCGGTGAGAGACATAAGTTTCTTACACCGATCACACTTTTTAAACTCGCTGGCAGCCATCGGGGGAAAAAGGGCCCCTGCGAGGTCAAAAGACAGGGCTGCCAGTGAAAAATAGAAAAATGGCGCGAACGCTAGTCATGAAGGACAAAAACCGAAAAAAAGAAGTCTGGGCTCGATACCGGTGTACCGGCTCGAGGCGGGAAGGGGAAATCGGCATCAAACCGAGAAAAAACACGAAAAATCAACTTTTTTCACGGGTGAACATGAACCACGTCCATCGGGCTCCGCGGAAAAAAGAAGACTGAGCAAGATGGCACCCTTGTGTGGGAAGGGGACCGCGCATACGTGCTGGCAGTCCCAAAGGCTTTCTGTGAAAGCTGGGGAAATGCTCCGCATGAGGGCTCCGTCGGCACCGACGTCACCCATATGTGAGGACTGACTTCCTGCTTGGTCCTGGAGAATACTTAGAATTGAATTCAGCCCTAGGAATGCAAGCCTTGCAAGCTCCGCCCCCTTCATTTGCATGACCTTCCTGTTGCTGTGGGGTGAGAGAGGGCGTGGCCTCACAGGACCTGTCAGCTCTGGGAGGAGGCTTATATGTCTCATGCTGAATTCAGCTTTAGGCATTTGCTACTTCTGTTTGTACCAACTGTCTCTGTGCTGGTTAGGAGCGTCCACAGTCTCAGGCCAAAACTGAGGCATAGCAGCATTGGCAGTGCTCCGGCACCCATCAAAATTTCGCACTGGAAGCAGTTGTCTGTTGCCTATGCCTAAATTCCATCCCGATTCAAATACACCTGCTACTGAGTCCTCACCAGTTAATCACATAAATATGGTGATGAGGCTGGCTGTTCCATGGAAGGAGGTAATGAAAACTTTCCTAAATGGAAGAATGCTGATTTTCCATTGCTAAGCAAGACTGAGTCAGGAACACATGTGGGTGACGTCATCGGACCGTGCCAGTAAAGAACTGCTATCCCACAGCTCAGAGCTTAGTGTAAAGTTCTAAGCATGCAGAGCCCTGCCCACACGCAGCAGTTTCCTCAGCTCTTCAGTTTTGATTTTCCACTCTTGAACGCATGCAAAACAAAGCTCTCCCATAAAGGTTTTTCAGACTGATGAATAGCAGTCTTTTTCCAATGTTGTTTTCATCATTTCATTTACTATGTTTTGTGTTATTTAAAAACATTTAAAAAAAGGAATAAAGAGTGCTTTATCAAGGTCAGGATTTCAACCATGTTCCAGCCTTCCTTCCCTCCTGCATCTAATTGCAGATGCCGTAGCAATTCCATAGACCTGGTCCTTCCTGCACACATATCCACCAATTCCTTTCACAGCGAGAGTCCTGCACAAGTTCCCGTGAAACTGAAGTACCATGAGTCTCATAGCATTTTACTGGCCTCAACAGAACTGGTTTCCTCTTCTCGAAAGGCAGTTCTGCCTCCACAAAAACGCATCCAAATCCCAATGCTAATAACTAAAGAGGATGACTAGCCCCTCACAGTGTAGAAATTGAACCGTAGCTATTTTTCTCTCTTAATTTACCAGAGCCTATTTTACACATCCTGATAGCTGCTAGGAAACCATCTACTAGACACACATACACTTTCAAGTGGAAGAGACTTTCAATCTGGTGTTTCACAACCCTGTCACATGTCTGGTTTCTACTATATCACAGTATCTATGCCAGTGCTTTCCAAACTTTTATCCCATATGACGCCATTTTAGCAACTGAACATTCATGTGACCCCAGATGATGATGAAATCAAAATAGGTCTCCAGCCTCCTTCTCCTCCCTCCACTCATCTAAAGCAGAAAGCAGCAGTTATCAGCACAGGGTCCCTTGTGGCAGTGTGCGTTTACAGACCGCAGTACTCAGCATGGGTTTCCAGTCTAACAGGAAACTTATCCAGGAGGGGGCAAGGGCCGATGAATATTCACTGGCTCACAGGCCACTTGCTGACTGGTGACTTGGCATAGGTCATATTGAAAGTCCAGGGAGGAGAGTAAATGGCCATGTTTCTGTGACAAAATCCACTGATAATGTGAACCCCCAAGTTTGGGAACCACTAATCTATACCATTTATATCATCTAGATCACTGTTTCTGAAGGTGTGCCCCCCTAGCCAATCTGGTTTTAGGATATCCACGCTGAATATGCATGAAAAAAACTGACATGCCATAGAGGCATTGCATGCATATCTATTTCATTCATTTGTTCTGCCCCCACAGTCTTGTATGTGCATATTTTTCACTGTATTTTGGATTGATATGCAATTATAAGTTAGGGGTAGCAGCTTCCTGCTTGGTCTGTAATCCTTGCTTCTATAGTTTAATAGGCGCATGTGATCCATTCCTCCACTCTTCTTAAAGACCTGCCTGGCTTCGTGCCTCAGCTTAAGGTACATCCTTTGCCCCCACTGGTCAATTACATTTCCCTCTAGATTCATTGAGTAATCCCCTTAACTCCTCCCTTAAGTGCAAAAATCTCCATCTTGGGGGACAAAGCAAAGCTCCACTGCCTCTTCTCCTGCTACATCTCTCCAGAATTCCCTCATTCTTTAACCACTCTCACTCTCTCTCAACATCCATACTCCCCTCTGTTCAACATTCATTTCTTCCATTCAGCATTCATTCCTGCTACAGCTTGAGTATCCAGCCATTCAGTCATTTCAGCAATAGGCAAGTTGGAACAGATCTTTCAGATAGACTCAGCCTGCTGCATGTTGAACTACAACAGTGCTGCCTCTTCAATTCATTGCAACTATCAAAATAATTGTTGTTCTCTTTATTGTAATAAACAGTTGGAAAGTAAGAGACTGTGTCTTCTTCTTGGATGTTGACAAGTTTAACTCACTGTGCAGCATTGTACTTGAAATGCAATGTGGAAAGAGGGAAGCATATTCATTGTGGATATCCTGAAAAATTGAATGGCTAGAGGCAAAGCTGGTCCTAGAGTTTGTCCAAAGTGTTGGAGCCCTCGGTGAAACTCTGGCTGTCAAAATCTATAATTTAGCTTTCAATGGCCGGCTGTAGCTGACCTCCAGAGATCGTTGCCCTAGGTGATGGCCTACTTTGCCTAGTGGTTGGGCCTGGCTAGTGGGCAGGGCTGGCCCGTCCATTGAGCAAGAATGTTGTATGCACAGAGCCTCGCATTTCAGGGGGCCCCACGCAATCATCATCCTGAATCAGCCCATAGATTTAAAAAAAACACACAAACTGGCTACTGCTGGCAGCAGCAGAATCAAGCGTCCTGCAGGGCCCCCCTGCCCGGCATAGCCCTCCCAGCATCAGCTCTATCAGCGGTAGCTTTCAGACCTGCGAAGAGAGAGATTCTCTCTCGCGGCTCTGTTAAACCCGCCAGGGCTGATGGGATTTCCTGTTTCCCATCAGCCCCGGTGGGCTTAACAGAGCCACGAGAAAGGGAAACTGTACCTTCACGGCTCTGAAAAGCCCGCGCTGAGGGAGCTGATGCCGGGAGGGCTCTGCGGGGCAGGGGGGCCCTACGGGACGCTTGATTCTGCTACTGCCATGGCAGCAGCCCATTTGTTTTTCTTTTTTAATCTATGAGCTGATGGGGGGAGGGGGGTTAGGACTGGTAATGGGCTATGGGGGGGGGTTAGGACTGTTAATGGGTTATGGGGGGGCTAGGACTGGAAATGGACTGATGGGGGGGATTAGGACTGGTAATGGGCTATGGGGGGCTAAGACTGGAAATGGGCTGATGGGGGGGTTAGGACTGGAAATGGGCTAAGGGGGGGGGGCTAAGACTGGAAATGGGCTGATGGGGGAGGGTAGGACTGGAAGTGGCCTGATGGGGGGTTAGGACTGGTAATGGGCGGCTAAGACTGAAAATGGGGTGATGAGGGGTTAGGACTGGAAGTTGGCTGATGGGGGACTTAGGACTGGTAATGGGGGACTGGTAATGGGCTATGGGGGGCTAGGACTGGTAATGGGCTGGGGGGGTTGCTAGGACTGGAAATGGGCTGAGTGGAAGGGGGGCTTGAACTGCAAATAGCTGATGGGGACAGGGGCTTGGAATGGAAATGGGTTGAGTGGAAGGGGAGGGCTTGAACTGCAAATAGCTGATGGAGAGGAGGGCCTGGAATGGAAATGGGCTGTGAGGGGAGGGAGCTAGGACTGGAAATGGTCTGCATGGGGGGGAGCTAGGACAGGAAATGGGCTGATGGAGGGGCTAGGATAGGACTGGAAATGGGCTGTTGGGAGGTGCTAAGATTGAAATGGATTCATGAAGGGGCTAGAACTGGAAGTAGGCTCATGGGGGGCTTGGATTGGAAATGGGCTGTGTGGAGGGGAGCTAGGATTTGACATGGGCTGATGGAGGGACTCGGATAGGACTGGAAATGGATGGGGGGGCTAGGACTGGAAATGGGCTGATAGTGTGGCTAGGATAGGATTGAAAATGGGCTGATGCGGGGACTAGAAGGGAGCGGATGCTTGGTGGGGCTGGAACTAGAAGGGAGCTGATGTTGGGGGAGGATTAGAATGGGATGGAGCTGGGAGAGTGAAATAAAGAGGAAAAATATTTTGTGTGGGAGGGAAGACAAATCTACAATTGGCCGGGTATTGGGAGAGTAAGTGGGGATTGAGGATGGAGGAGTAAAATATGAGTGGATGAAATAGGAATGAGGAAAGAGCAAAAGGAGAAAGATTAGTATGTTTAAGCAGATGTAGAGAGAGAATGGAAAAAAAACTAGAAGAAAGAAGAAAGGACAAATGGACAGCAGACGATGGAGAGTTAGAAGACACAAAGAAACCAGAAGAAAGTGGCTGGAGCAATTGCAACTGAAAAAAAAATGCTCAAAAGGTAGAAAAATCTCTCTTTATTTTGAATGTATTAACTGGAATATGTCAGCTCTGGGAAATGTGCATCATTAACGTCTGCGCTTTGTTTAGTACAAGAGGAAATTAATTTATAGTTTTATTTCTACAGTGTTGTTGTACATTCCAAGTTTGGCTTTTGGGGTTCCCAGTTTAATTATTGTCTTCCTGTTTCTAAATTGTGATTCCTTGTTTGGTGATGGTCTATGTTCTGCATGTGTAACTGAGCTGAGGTATTCTGTTTATGTAATTCCTATTTGACAGTGCCACTTGTTCTATTTCCCCAGTAGGTCATGTATTGTTATTCTCTGAAATGTATTGGTTTAATATTTGCAGTGTTGCCTTTTGATAGGTAGAGTATGGTGCTTTGTGAGTCCTGGTAGTGCTGTTAGGATACGGCAGGTTTGCTATGGGTTCTAAATGGGCAGTGTTTGTAGTCGTTCCTAGTGTGCCTGGCGGTTGGCACTGGATTATAGTAATGTAGAAATCTTTTAGTCTTTCTTTATCCATACACTCATTAAGAGGCATGTTTACTAAAAGTTAGTGTATGGTAACATTATGCAAATATTTATGCAAATGAGGCCCAACACCCCTCTTGGGCCGCCCCTGCTAGTGGGTGCAACAGGACAGGCTTGTGAAACACTGGTCTAGGTGCTGAGACATCCTCCTTTAAAGTGTGCCTCAGTGCTATGGCTGCTTATCTTGTGATGACAGATAACCTTACAGCATTTCAATATCATCTTATTGCTCACTTTATGAAGATCTTCTTCATGTAAAACCTCCACTGCAGAAGCCCCCTGGACCTTGGGAGCTTAATCTAGTGCTAGCTTCACATATGAAGCTTCCCTTTTGAACCAAAGGACTTTTCTGCTTTCAGGTTACGCACCTGGAAAGAACTCTTTCTAGCAGCAATTATTTTGGCTATAGAGTCAATGAACTTCAGGCATTGGTAACCCATGAACTTTAGCTCAATTTCACCACCACAAGTTTGTTCTCTGAATGCCCCCTAAGCTTTTATCTAAGGTGGTGACACCTTTTCTTCTCTCTCCTTTCCAAAGTAAAGTCTCATCAGATTACAGCTACTGCAGAGACTGTGATGCTCCTAAAGTCTCTGCAAAGCAGAAAGATGATCCACTGTTTACACTTTTACTGCGTGTTAGTGTTTGCACCAGTCCTCAGCAAAGGACAATGCCTTCAAACGAGGGTCTACCAACCAATCTGTCCATGTTTATCCAGCAACCGTCATACTTGCTTAGTGCAGGCTGCTGTAAAGTCTACTAACAACATACAGTAAGAACATAAGATATGCCATACTGGGTCAGACCAAGGTCCATCAAGTCCAGTATCCTGTTTCGAACAGTGGCCAATCTAGGTCATACATACCTAGCAGTTTCCCCAAAAGACACAGGTTCCGCAATGCTTGCACTGGGTCAAGCATCGATATCTTGGGTCCCTTCTTAATAATGGTTTATGGACCTTTCCTCCAGGAACTTGTCCAAACCTTTTTTAAACCCAGCTACACTAACAGCCTTTACTAGATCCTCCAGTAACAAATTCCAGAGTTTGATTACACGTTGCGTGAAAAAAATATTTTCTTTTATTAGTCTTAAATAGTTTACCCTTTAGCTTCATTGCATGTCCCCTAGTCTTTCTATATTCTGATAACGTAAACAATCGATCTACGTTTACCCGTTCCACTTCATTCATTAATTTATAGACTTCTATCATATCTCCCCTCAGCCGTCTCTTTTCCAGGTTAAAGAGCCCTAACCTTTTTAGCCTTTCTTCATAGGAGTATCCTTCCATCCCCTTTACCATTTTGGTGGCTCTTCTCTGAACCTTTTCTAAGAACGCTATATCCTTTTTAAGATACGGCGACCAGAATTGCACACAATATTCAAAGTGCGGTCTCACCATGGAACAATAGAGGCATTATAATATCTTTGGTTTTATTTTCCATTCCTTTCCTTATGATACCTAGCATTCTATTTGCTCTCTTGGCTGCCGCTGCACACTGGGCCGAGGGTTTTAACATGTTATCCACAATGACGCCTAAATCTTTTTCCTGGGTGGTGGTTCCTAATGTGGAATCTTGCATTGTGTAACCATAGTTTGGGTTGTTCTTCCCTAGGTGCATAACTTTGCACTTGTCCACATTAAATTTCATCTGCCATTTTGATGCCCAGTCTTCCAATTTATCAAGATCCTCTTGCAATTTTCCACAATCCTCTTGGGTTTTAACAACTTTAAATAGTTTTGTCTCATCTGCAAATTTGATAATCTCACTCGTTATTCCCCTTTCCAGGTCATTTATGAATATGTCAAAAAGCAGCAGACCCAGCACAGATCCCTGGGGTACACCACTATTCACCTTTCTCCATTGGGAAAATTGGCCATTTAGCCCAACCCTCTGCTTTCTATCTTTTAACCAGTTCCTGATCCACAGTAGTACACTGCCTCCTATCGCATGACTCTTTACTTTTGCCAAAAGTCTCTGATGAGGGACCTTGTCAAAGGCTTTCTGAAAGTCCAGATACACTATATCAACCGACTTACCTTTGTCCACCTGTTTATTCACACTTTCAAAAAAAACATAACAGATTAGTAAGACAAGATCTTCTTTGTCTAAAGCCATGTTGGCTGTCTCCCATTAGGCCATGACTATCTATATGCTGAGTAATTTTATTCTTTATGATGGTTTCTACCATTTTTCCCGGTACTGACGTGAGGCTCACCGGTCTGTAGTTTCCCGGATCACCCCTCGAACCCTTTTTAAAAATTGGTGTTACATTGGCGATCTGCTAATCTTCAGGTATTAGAGATGATTTTAATGATAGTTCACAGATTACTAATAGCAGGTCTGCAATCTCATATTTCAGTTCTTTCAACACCCTTGGATGTATACCATCTGGCCCAGGTGATTTGCTACTCTTCAGTTTATCTAATAGTTTTAATACATCTTCCCGATGTATCGATATTTCCTTCAATTCTTCCGCACCTTTAAATACCACTTCAGTCATGGGTAACATCCCTACATCTTCCTCAGTAAAGACCGAAGCAAAGAATTCATTCAGTCTCTCCGCTATTGCCTTGTTGCCCCTTAGTGACCCTTTAACTCCTCTATCATCTAATGGACCAACTGACTCTCTCACAGGTGTTTTGCTACGAATGTACTTGAAAAGTCTTTATTTTGCGTTTTTGCTTCCGCAGCAAGCTTCTTCTCAAATTCTCCCTTTGCCTGCTTTATCAATGCCTTGCATTTGACTTGCCAGTGCTTGTGCTGTTTCCAGGTTTCGTCGTTTGGCTCTTTTTTTCCATTTCCTGAAAGATGCTTTTTTGGCAACAACAGCCTCTCTGACCTCACCTTTAAACCATGCTGGCAGTTTTTTGGAATTCCTTCCACTTTTCTTAAAGCATGGAAATACAGCTGGTCTGGGCTTCCAAGATAGTATTTTTCAACATCCAAGCTTGATGTAAGACTTTAACCTTTGCAACTATTCCTTTTAATTTTTTCTTAACTATTTTCCTCATTTTATCATAGTCTCCCTTTTGAAAGTTAAATGGTAGTACGGTGGATTTCCTTACTATCCCTCCTCCACTAATTAAATCAAAGGCAATCATGCTATGATCACTATTGCCAAGTGGCCTCAACACCCTTATCTCTTGCACTAGATCTGGTGTTCCACTAAGGACTAGGTCTAATATGGCTTCCCCTCTGGTCGGTTCATGAACCAGCTGCTCCAAGAAGCAGTCATTTATGTCATCTAGGAACTTTATCTCCCTAGCATGTCCTGCCGTGACACTGACCCAGTCGATACCGGGGTAATTGAAATCACCCATTATTATTACTGCTCTGTAACGTTTCTTAGCTTCCTTGATTTCTTTGAGCATTTCATCATCCATTTGTTCATTCTGGCCAGGCGGTCGATAGTACACCCCTACTGCCATCGCCTTCCCCTTTTTACATGGAATTTCAATCCATAGAGATTCTACAGCAAATTTTGTTTCCTGCAAAACTTTAATCCTTTCTGACTCAATGCCCTCTCTAACAGAGCACAACCCCTCCACCAATTTGATCAGCTCTATCATTACGATATAGTTTGTACCCAGGTATCACAGTGTCCCACTGGTTGTCCTCCTTCCACCGTGTCTGATATTCCAATCATATCTAACCTCTTATTTAGTGCTATATATTCTAACTCTCCCATCTTATTTTTTAGACTTCTAGCATTTGCATACAAGCATTTTAGAGACTGTATTTTATTCATATTAATTTGGCTATTGGTAGACATGGGTAATTTGGGATCTTTAAGCTCTGTCTGCCCCATACTCGAGGGCATTTGTGCTATTTACTCTTTTTTGGAACCTCTCTGCTTTTGGTTGTATCCTTCAAGGATACATTCTTCCGAACCATGCGCTCTTGGGCGACTGTCGGCTTTCCCCTATTATCTAGTTTAAAAGCTGCTCTCTCTCCTTTTTAAAGGTTAATGCCAGCAGCCTGGTTCCATCCCAGTTAAGGTGAAGCCCATCCCTTCGGAAGAGCCCCTCCTTTCCCCAGAATGTTCCCCAGTTCCTAACAAATCCAAAACCCTCATCTCTGCACCATTGTCTCATCCACGCATTGAGACTCCGGAGCTCTGCCTGCCTTTTGGGTCCTGCACGTGGAACGGGAAGCATTTCGGAGAACGCTACCCTGGAAGTTCTGGATTTCAACTTCCTACCTAAAAACCTAAATTTAGCCTCCAGAACCTCCCTACCACCTTTTCCTATGTCATTGGTACCGACATGTACCAAGACAGCAGACTCCTCCCCAGCACTATCTAAGAACTTATCTAGGTGGCGCGTGAGGTCCGCTATCTTCGCACCAGGCAGGCATGTTACCAGGCGATCCTCACGTCCACCAGCCACCCAGCTATCTACATGCCTAATGATCGAATCACCAACTATAACGGCTGTCCTAACCCTTCCCTCATGGGCACATGGCCCTGGAGAAACTTCCTCGGTGCGAGAGGGTGCTTAACAATTTCACAGAAAGACACAGGTTCCTCAGTGCTTGTACTGGGACAAGCAGTGGATTTCCCGGATCCCCTTTAATAATGTTTTTTGGACCTTTCCTCCAGGAACTTGTCCGAACTTTTTTAAACCCGGCTACACTAGAAGCTTTTACTACATACTCTGGTAGCAAATTCCAGAGTTTGATTACACGTTCAGTGAAAAAATATAGGTTACACTGTAGCTTCATTGCATGTCCCGTAGTCTTTCTATATTTTGATGGCATAAACAATCGATCTACGTTTACTTGTTCCACTCCATTCATTAATTTATAGACCTCTATTATATCTCCCCTCAGCCATCTCTTTTCCAGGTTGAAGAGCCCTAACCTTTTAAGCCTCTATTCATAGGGGTATCCTTCCATCCCCTTTACCATTTTGGTGACTCTTCTCTGTACCTTTTCTTATAATGCTATATCCTTTTTAAGATACGGCGACCAAAATCGCACACAATATTCAAGGTGCAGTCGCACCATGGAACAATACTATAATATGAAAACCACAAGTAGCCCTAAGCTTAGGATCTGCTCACTTTTGTGCCCAACTCAAAACAATCCCTCCCACCTCCCTGAAAGTTGCCTACATTCTTGAGTTTTGGAACTCAAGAATATAACGGCACATGATGTATCTGAACACTCAATGTATAGAAGAATGTATTATAACACATGCTGTATCATAGAGCACAATGTACATAGTTCAACCTAATCAAACACACTATAACATCTTACACTCAAATCGTGATATATCCTTCACTGCATGAAAACACGCTCACTACTTTTGATTGTTTTGCTGTGATACCGCCTTGATTGTAGGATAAGGCGGTATAGAAATACTGTTAACTAACTAAATAAATAAATAAAACTGACAAACTTGCTGCTCATGAGAAGGGCCACACATATTCAGAACTTTACACCAAAGTTCTGAGCTTAGGAAGAACAGTTCTGTCCTGGCACTGTTGGATGATGTTATTCACTTGTGTGCCTTATTATTAATCTTACTATTTGTGAAGAACACCTGTGTAGCCACCTGCCTGTGTTTTTTCCTTACAATGGCCCCATATGCTGTATGTTAAACAGTAGTTAAAAGACTCAGACATGCCAAGTTGCACTCATTAGACATGTGACACACAAACCGAGTTCCATCCACTTGCTTATATGCCTTGCTCGCCATTTCTCTCATGCATTTCTGCCATCAGGTTCCTGTCTTCACCAATCCCACCTCTGACACTGCCCCTGCTGCTTCCTTGGACTACAACAGCAGCAACAATAAACCACAAAAAATAGCTGAGCTTGCAAGTTGTTCCATGCCACTCAGACTCTGCTGGTCCTACACCTTCTGATGTAGACTTCCTTCATCTAAGCAGCGAGACCAGCACAGCCATTGGTGGCGCATCAACATGCAGGCTCTATGTCTTTTTTTGCAGTTTATTGCTTCTGCTACAGCTCCAAGTAACCAGCGGTGGCACTGGCAGGGGGAAGGAGATGCAGTATGAGGCATCAAAGGGAAGAGGAGATGTAGCTGAATTGGGGGGAAAGCATGGTGCACACAGGACAGAGTAAACTTGACAGATGGTTATTTTGGCCCAGGCTGGGGGGAGAGAAAGAATAGGGACATAAAGGAGGTGATGCTGGGTATGAGTAGGAGTGCTGGACAAAGGAAATAGGGGTGATGGAAAGATGTTGGACACAGGGGAATAGGGATACTGAGGGAGGATGCTGAACATGGGGGGAGGGGAGTAGGTTGACAGGGAGATAGATGCTGGGCACAATGGGAGGGGGTGGGGTGGAGGAGCTAGAATAAGAGGATGCCAACGACATAGAGGGGGAATGCTGAATACACCAAGGGGGGATAGAGGAACAGGGGAAATGCTTGTCACAGTGGAGAGTAGGGAAACAGAGATGGATGTTGGACATAAGGGAGGTAGAGTGGGGAGACAAAGAGGAGATTCTGGGGATAGCGTCACAGAAGGGGAATTCTGGACATGCAGAAATAGGGATACAGGGAGATGCTGAACCTAGGAGGTTGAGTAGAAAGGCAGAGGGGGTGCTGAATCTGAGAGGAGGAGTAGAAAGGCAGATGGTAGATTCTACTCTAGATGGAGATAGGTAGAGAGAAGAGGTGCTGGATTAAGGTTGGGAAAGAATAAGAGGAGATGCTAGAAGAAGTGGTGAGAGAAAGAAAGAGGAGATGCAGGATGTAGGGGAGAGGAGGGCCACAGTAAAGGAAAGAGGGAAATCTGTAGGTAGATGCAGTAAAAATAGGAAGATCAAAGACTGGATAATCAGAAGGAGTGAAATCTGAGTGTATAGAGAGACAGAAAAATAAATGGAAGAAAGCTGAGAGAAAAAGATAAATTCAGAGATGGATGTAGGGGAGAAAGTAAAGAAGACAGAAGATGGCAGAAACCAAAGACTAGGATCAACATGATTAGAAAAATAAAATGGCCAGACATCAAAGGTAGAAAAAAATATTTATAATTTAGAGATTAGAACATGTCATTTGTTGGTATTTATCTGCTATTTTAATATTTGGCATAGTATGGGGGAAAATGTATCATAATTTCTAGTTCTCTGGTGTTGCACTGCATGCAGATCCTGGCTTTTGGGGGTTTCAGTTTAATTTTTGTTTCCATATTTCTATTGTCAGTTTGTGGTACTTGTAAAAAGGAACTTATGAGGTACCGGGGTCTCATGGATAAAATCTGGTGAGTGAAAGCAGCTTATAAATTGCTGTCAGTGTTACAAGGGATGTTTATGTATAAGTAAGACTATCAAGGTTGTATCTTACAAGTGAACTAGATAATAAGCTCTGTATGCTTAAGCCAGGCTAATTATGATTATTACTTGATATGTGAAGTATATTGTTAGGGTCCTATTCTGTAATGGATGACTAAACAAAGTTTATTCTCACAGGAAGTTTGCCATAACTAGAACCTAATATGTTTATGCATAGTTTGGCTTGCAATGTGTAGATATTGTTAAAGATTAAGGCAAAAGCATGATGTAGAGTGATAAGACAAAACTGTACAATGTGGCATTTTTTTCCTAATAAAAGAAGGAGCTGCAGCCAAGCTAATTGAGGGTGTTACAGGTGACCACTCAAGTTTGTGAATCTGTAATTTTTCTCCCTAAAGCTTTAGCAAAACGTTTTTATTGTTAAGATATAATTCTGTGTGTGTTGTGTTTTCATTTCTTCTCACTTGCTTCTGGGACCAGATACAGAAAACAAAGAGCTGAGGAAGGATTCCAGTGATGTTGCCCTGACTAGGAATTTGTTATACTCAACAGTACTTTTTTCTGCACTTAGATCACTGCAGTATTTACAGTGCTGCCTTTTTGATAGATAGATAGGCCCCATTAGAACTGGTACCCTGTGGACTGCTCATAACCAAACAGCCTGAACCAACAAAATGGATTCTTGCTACAGAAACTTCTGCTGTGTTCCAAGACTCAGACCTGCTGACCTCCAAGCAACTGCGTGCCAAGTGCTTGAGCATCTGCATACAAAAAACTATTGGTCCCTTGTCATACCTACATGCAAGAGAACCTGCTTCTTAGACCTTTCTCAGCCACACTATTCCACTGGTCTTGGACCCATATCCCATATATTTCGACTTCTGCTATACGCCACGCGAAGGTGACTGCTAGATAACTTAGGATGAGTCTGTTAGGATGATTGTGATAATTTGGATTAGACTGAAATAAAAGAGGAGGTTGGAGATGTGTGATGTGAGTATCTCGCTATTCCCTATGGTAACTAGTATCGCCACATGAAGGATTTATAGCCATCCTGAGGCCTCTCTCCTCATAATAAGGGAATTTTCTGTGTAGTTTGTTATAGGAGAATGGTGACCTACACGAAGCAGTGGGTACACCCCTAAACAAAGGCATGGGGAGAGGTGACCTGCACAGAGGAGCAAGTGCACCTACTCTTACCGCCTAGCTGGGCAGACTAGATAGACCATACTAGTCTTTATCTGCTGTCATATACTATGTTACTATGTATGTTTAGCCACTTTTGGATTTGTACATTTTTTTCAGTTGGAGAGTTTGTTGAGGGAGGAATCTAAGGTGCATCGTGTTTTGTTTGTTGGATTAGTTTTGCGCATACCATGACAGTCATGAACCTCACTTCTAAGCTAGGGAATGAGGAGTATGATCTCAGTCTCTCAAATTTACTACTAATGCTTGGTGTAGTACTTGGTTCGTGCCAAAGAGAGCTTCCTTCTGGAGTTCGTAAGATGTAACATGTATGGGTAATTTATCAAAGATGTGCTTGGAAATTCCTCTCAATCAAGCCTGTGGCACCTAAGAAGATGGGAAATATTTCTGTACCTTTCTGCCACATTTTCTTGGTCTGACTGCATTTCTTAGTACTTCAGGATCTCCCTCTCCACACAATTCACAAAATAATCTCTTGGAACAGACATCTCTATTCTAAATACCGTTCTGGTGTTTTTCTCCCTTACCACTATATCGAGTTTCCTCGCATCCAGTTTCTTATCCATCGGAATGGGAATGTAATTCTCTTAGGATTTACAATCACAGTGCTTTTCAGGCACAGTCAGCAGCAAGGGTTTATGCCACCTTCCGTGCTGCCCCCCTCAAGACTGCACCACCCTCTGGCCTGCCATGTGGCCCCCCACCCTTTGTGCTGAAGCGCCTGCAGCTGAACTGCTGCTTCAATGCTGCATTGGTCCTTAAAGTGCCCACATGTCCTACCACTCCTGCCCCCCTTCGACACAGCTTCCTTGGAAGGGGCAGGCCACAATGCATGCACACAGACATTTTAAAGCCTGCTTTGGGGCTGAAGCGGCAGTTCAGCTGCTGCTTCCAGGGGGAGTTGAGTTAGCGATGCTGCCCTAGGGCACCAGTGGACGGGTCGACCATTGGCACAATGAAGTTTACAGAGTTTTCAAAGGATGAGGCATGTTACTTTGTTGTGCCTTTCTATACAGAAATTTTCTGCCATCAAAAGCTCACAGCCAACTATGAGGTAAGTCACTATTTCCAGCTCTTTCTTATAAAATCAACATAGGTCTGTTCTTCCAGTTTTTTCAATGCTCGCTGTAAACCAAGTTCTCCGTAATCCACTGTCCTGGGCTGCAACTATCAACCTCTCATCCTTTGGTTTTAGGTCACCTCTCCTTAACCGTTCTTGATCGACAAAGGGTTTCTGGAGTAATACGTTTTTCCTACTGTATTTGTGCATTTGCCACGTGTTTTTTCCTCATTTGCTGATCTAGTTCGTTGAGTTTTTTTTCTCTTGTTTTGCAAATTCTGTTTCCTTTCCTATGCGTGCTTGTGGATTCTCACTCATTCCTTCTAGTCGTTGAAATGCTTGTCAAAGTTTGATGATGGAGACAAATTCTGTTAGAGGTAAGAAATGGTGCTTTTCTTGCAAGTTATTCCTAAAATGAAAAAGCAGCTTTCCTTTTTGAAGAACCATATGGTGTCTGTCCTTTAAAAGTCACTTTACACCAGTTGATGTAATAGAATCTGCTATGCAGAAGGAAATCAGGGCATGAAAAGCCAACAGCACAGCAGTACATGTGCACCTGATGCTGAGGACTCTATAGATACTCTTAAGACCCCAGATCACAGCTGCTATAAATTTGCACAGGGAAGTCAAACTTGAATGGTAGTATAGGAGGTAAGTCGGTCACACCGTTGTCCTTTCACCTCCATAACGGAAACTATTTTCCTTTCCATTCGGCTGCTATTGTTGGTGCTAGCAGACAGATCTTATTAACTACAGGTAATGTAATAACTACAGACAGTTCCATAGTTTCCTTAGACTGATTCATTCACTGCTCTCATAATAGAGGACTAGCATGGGTCAAAACACTCCACAAATGAGTAGTATATAATCATGCATCATTGCTTGCCCATCTTAATCTAATTATAGAAGAAAAGTAATAGGACTTACTATAGGAGAATGGAACAGCAGAAGCCTGTTGATATCCTAGAAATAGTTATTGTAAACACTCAACACTGACCACTCGTCCCGAGAATCCAGCTCAGCCCAGATATCAGATTCAGTTTCTGCCTTCTGAGAAAACAAACCTGCTTTTCCCCAGCTGATTAACCTGTTACTCCGGCAACCAGAAGAAATTAACTGGATGTGTTGATTTAAAGGGGCATGCAATTGCAGTTCGCCATGATTCCATCTCTTTCCTGATAAGCTACAAGGCTACGTACAGACTCTGGAACACAAGCTGCTCACACAAGAGAATTCATGATTTGCCAGGTTCTAACAATTATTACAGGCAACTACATTATGTTACGGAGAAACAATTAACTGTATCAAAGAGTTCTTTGTACTTTCAATTTTCTGTATTTAATTTTGGCCCTTGTTTTTGTTATTTATTTATTTTTATTCATACAATCCCAGCATGGCTTGAGCAACTTTTAGAAACACTAATCAGATGGAGGACTAGAGCAGAGATTCCCAAATTGGCTTTGGTTATCTTACAGCTAGTCAGGATATGAATATGCGTGCGATGGCATAGCTTATACTGGATATCCGATGTACACAAATATCTACAATGAATACACATGGAAAATATCTTGAAACCTCAACTGGCTGTGGGGTAAATAGGACAGGTTTACAAACCACTAGGCTTGAGGAAATTCTTAGTGCTGCTTTATGGCCAGCTGGGTTTAAAAAAAGCTTTGGAGAAATTCTTGAAGGACAAGTCCATTAATCGCAATTAAAGTAGCCCCACTATAGTAGTTTTTACTATTTTAGGCATTGCTTGCAGGAGCACAGGTCATTTCCCTTCCATGTGGACCTCTGCCTGAGCACATTTTGTCTGACATCCTTAGACCTTGTCAAATCGGGTATCATTTGGGGCCTTCAGACCTTTATACTACTGGTATAAGATAAGAAATGTCATAATGGGTCAGACCTATAACATTGCGCTGTCCTCTGCTCTGGATGTTCTTGCTCTGCCCATGCCACGTCCTGTGAGGCGTTCTGTACCTCAACCTTGGCTGTCTTCCACTACCCGCTATCTATGTTCCTGCGTCTACTCAGTTGAGCGAGCTTGGCTCAAATCCTGCACCCTTGTGGACTTTCTACACTTCAAATTGTTTGCCTCTTTCCAGTCAGCCATAGCACTCGCCAAACAAGACTACTGTGTCCATCTGACTGACTCTCTTGCCGCTGACCATCGCCATCTCTTTACAACTCTCAATTCTCTCCTCAAGATGCCTCTGCCTCCAATCCTTCCCTCCCTTTCTGCCCAACCCCTGGCTGATTGATCCTGTGGATTTTGTCATGGATGTAAACTCCAATTCCCCACTATGTCAGCTAATTCCCCCCCCCCCACCACCACCACCACCTTTGCTACTTTTCTATGATCTCTGGGGAGGAAACCACTCAACTTCTTTCCTCATCCAAACTCACTACCTGCTCCTCTGATCCTTTTCCCACCCATCTCCTTAGCTCCTTCTCCTCCACTGTAGTCCTTTCCATCTCTCATACTCTCAACCAATAGCTCTTCACTGCAACTTTCCCAGCAGCCTTTGAGCATTCTGTGGTCACTCTTCTCCTCAAGAAACCCTTACTAGACCATACCTGTCCTAATTATCAATCCATCTCCCTCCTCCCCTTCATTTCTAAACTGCTTGAATGTGCAGTTCACTGTCATTGACTCGACTTTCTCTCCTGTCAAGTCCTCCTGGATCCTTTACAATGTCTTTCATCCTTTACATTCTACTGAAACGTCTCTTGCCAAAGTCTCTGGTGACCTGTTCCTGGCAAAATCTAAGGGCCTTTACTCGATCCTCATCCTTTTTGACCTTTCTACAGCTTTTGACACTGTTGACCACCACCTTCTCCTTGATACCTTGTCCTCGCTTGGTTTTAAGGACTCTGTTCGATCCTGGTTCTCTTCTTATCTCTCCCATCACTCCTTCAGTGTTTGTTCTGGTGGACTCTCCTCTACTGCTATCCCACTCTCAATTGGTATACTGCAAGGGTCTGTCTTGGGCTCATCCTTTTCTCTCTATACCCAGTCCCTTGGTGCACTCATCTCTTCCCATGGCTTTCAGTACTATCTTTACACTGATGACTCCCAGATCTACCCCTCTACACCTGAAATCTATCCGGCAATCCAGGTCCGGCTCTGTGCCTGCCTTTCTGACATTGCTGCTTGGATGTCTCACCACTGCTTGAAATTGAACATGTATATACAATCATATCCCCGTATAACCAATGACTCCAAAATTGCCAATATAAACCAAAAGTCATCGGTGAACAAAACCCCAAAGCTACCCCTATCTTCTTTCTTTCCTGTTTTCTTTTTTACTTTTCTTTTTTTGTTGGGACCAACAGACCAGAGTAGGACAGATAAAAACTCTTCCCTCAGTGTCTGAAGAACCCTTTTATTCAGTTGAAATAGAGTCAATACACCTAAACCTTACAAATGAGGTAGTGTAAAAACACTTATCTTTAGTAGTAGGCGAATAAACATCCTCCATAATAAACCCGGTTTAAATTCTGCATGACATGCATGTTTCAGGACCCTGCTTCAAGTGTATTCCCGCTGAACAACATGTCATGCAGAATTTAACCCGGCGTTATTATGGAGGATGTTTATTCACCTTTGGGTTGTCTTTGACTCCTCCCTCTCCTTCTCCACACACATCCAACTGATAGCTAAAACCTGGTATTTCTTTCTCTACATCATCACCAAAATTCCTTTCTGAACACACTACTAAGACACTTATCCACTCTTTAGTCACCTCCCGTTTAGACTATTGTAACCTACTCCTTGCTGGTCGCCCTCTGAATCATCTCTCTGCCCTTCAATCTGTTCAGCACTCTATTGTATGGCTAATCTTGTGCCAGCCTCATCATGCTTATATTACCCCTCTTCTCAAGTCACTTCATTGGCTTCCTATCCATTTCAACATCCAGTTCAAACTTCTGCTGACCTTTAAGTGCATTCACTCTGCAGCTCCTCACTACCTTTCCACTCTTATTTCTCCCTACACCCCTCCTCAGTAACTCGGCTCATCTGGCAAATCGTGTCTATCTGTGCCCTTCTCTTCTGTTGCTAACTCTAGACTTTGCTCCTTTCACCTTGCGGTTCCTTATGCCTGGAGCAAACTACCCGAGTCTGTATGTTAGGCTTCATCTCTGGCCCTTTTCAAATCCAGGCTGAAAACTCACCTCTTTGCTGCCACTTTTGGATCTTGATTTGCCTAATCTCCTTTGTGTTTCTTTACCATTCCCTCTAGATGTATTCTATGTCTGCTGCTATTTTGTTGAGTGTCTTGACTAGACTTTAAGCCCTGATGAGCAGAGGCTGTCTTTTATACGTGTCTGTGTAGCGCTGTGTACGTCTTGTAGTGATATACAAATGTTTAGTAGTAGCAGTAATAGTCTTAGAGTGTGATTTAAGTAAAAAGCTGGCTTGCTAAAACCATGCCCTGTGTGACTTTAAAAAACACAGAACTTTAAAACAGACCGATATTTTATCAGTTTAATTCCAAAGAGTTCCTATAACCCAGCAGTCTGAGAAATTACTAGCAGGTAAATACTTACAATTGCAGAATCCTTCCCAGCAAGAGCAGCTTTTCTCAGTAGTCCCAGGAGTGTGGCCTGTATTTTGACAGATTTCTCCTCTGTACATAGATGTCTGAGGGGACCTGTCCCTAAAGTGAATATCCTAGTGATGCAACTAGTCCCATTATCTAGCAGCTAATGAATACACCAAGGTAAAAGAAAATCCAGAATTGTATTTCAGAACCCAGGGTTCCAGTAAGAGAACTACACAAAAAGGTTAACCATAGTAAAGTTTGAACATTATACAAAGTGCATACCAAGTTGCAGCAATACCTTAGGACAATAAACTAGGAATACAATGTAACCTTTATATTTGCTGGTAACAAGACCAGGTTCTTATTCGCTCTTAGAATCATGTGATTGGAGGCATAGCACAGTTCCATGAGGAAATTACAAGTTGAGATATCAATATGGAAAGGGATGCATATGTCTAGAAGTCACAGTTCAGTGTCCTGGCTGCACTTTCATCGCAAGTACAAAGATATGGGGTGAATGCACAAAGAGCAAGATAGGAGGGTAATACTCTCCCTCTTTCTTTAAAGTCTTTGTCATCCTTGGCAAAATAAACGGCATTTATACACAGCACAATATACCGCAGTGTTCATGCCGTTTCCAGCAGACATACATCAATATCACGTTAGCATAACTAACTATGGACATGAGTAACATTTATCCAACCCCCTAAGCTATTACCCTGTTCTCTGTAAGCGCATTGTGTCGTCGTCGCATTGTAGCATTGTTCTGTTCACTGTGAACCACACTGATTTTTAATAGCGCGGTATATAAGAAATGTAAATAAATAAACCAAATATACCTCCCTTTCTAGTGCCTCACACATTTGCTCAGTTTCTTTAATCATCCAGCATACGTTCCAAGTATACCCCTGCTTCTGGGTTAGGTGCTAAGATTAATCTTATAAAATGACAAACTTGAACATTTAGGGTGCTACAGTATTTGCAATTCGGATGTCTGCAAACGGGTATGCAGACATTCAAATCCCAGAGACGTCCCAGAACCATTTTAGAAACCAGGGGTGTGGACATCCCCAACGCAAGGGCATCTAAGTCTGAACAGAGGCATGGTCAAGACATTCCTAAGAATATAGACATCCCCGCCTGGTCTCAGAAACACCATGGATGTCCCCAATCACATCTAAAGTTAAATCTGCTCCAGGCGCGAACTAGCATCTGGAAAGCATTTGTTTTGTTAGGCAAACATCTGGAAGGCGTGGAGAAGGAGCTACACTAATACCCCTGGACTTTACACTATGTCAACAAACACAGATGGGGAATGGAGGCTTATTTTTTCAGTTTGCTATGCCGCTGGATGTCTCCTTATACTAGCTTACCCGAGATGGACATTCCCAACCCAAGCATCCTAATGGGGAAGTCTATGTTGCCACCCTCCTGCATGTCCATGTTGAAATCAGCTGGAGGCAGAGATGTCCCTGGGGCTTTTCTGCATGTTCTACCCTAGACATCCCCGATTCAGCTTGGACGTCCTTTCTAAAATCACTCTATTACCTTTTTGGCGATATACTAAGTAGAACGCCTCAGTGCTCTGACCTGGGACTTCATAGGTTAGGTGCTTGGGGGAGGGGGGTAAGAGGGTTCTGATTTCTTTTATTATTTAGGGCTTTCAGGGTTTGCCCAATGTGTATCCAGAGACTTTTCTGGAGGCAACAGTTCTGAGCACTCTGAAGTTGGTAAATTTTGTTATGCTAGGCCTTGTCCAAAAGCACTTTAATTTACAGGACTTTCTTTGCTAGGATTGAAGGCTGGAGCTTTCTGATTCAAGGTAGACTTGAATCTCCAAATTAGGCTTAATTCAAGTTCTGTTGTCTGTTGAGGCCCTAAGAGTTCAGTCTCAATGAAAAAGGTAAGGTATTCCCACTCAGAATTCTCATCTTCTTCAGAATCTGACACAGTTCTTGAGGGAATAGGATATTTGCTTAAAGATTTTGACCTCCAAGGTCTGTAAGAAGGCACAGTCTTACTGATTTTTGTGTAATCTTACTAAAGGAAAGACTAAAGGAAAAAAAAATCACTCTACTGATGCAGAATCTTCAAATGAAACATGTTCCACACAAACAAAAAACAAAAAGAGGAGAAAAGACCTCAGAACAACAGCTATAACAAACAGGCATCTGCAACCCAAAGCTCTCCACAGAGCATCAATGGCCAGAAAAACTCCTCACTGGAAAATCTCCATTCTCCTCTAGAGCATGTAACTTGGCATAAATGGTACGTAGCAATGCAAACATAAACCCACACTTATTTCATGCAATTCTTCAGCTCTTCAATCACAGGACAAGCCAACAGTGGTACAGGCAGCACAAACAAATCATATGCAGCCCCCACTCTGATATTGACCCCTTTTTAAGTATTTCTTGTGTAATCTTAACACCACCTCCAATAGAAAGAAGAATGAGGCCATATCTTGCTGGGGCCTTATGAACCTTTGGCTTTAACTGGTAAACTGGTACCACAGGCATTTGTGAATGGATAACAGAGTATGAGACCCCATCTGCTTTTCAAGAATGCCTAGTTTTCACAACAGCGCTTGATGATCTCCTGGCTTAAGGTCATGGCATTTGATCCTTTCATCTTATTGGGCCTATTCCTGTTTTTGATCCCTACAGACTTCTGGGCAAGTTCATGGGCTCAATGCAAATCTTTCCTTGGTTAATCTGCATATTCTTTCAAGGTCTTCTATGAGATATCATTAGCAGTTACCCAAAGCACACATCCATGGGCAGATGGGCTTCTCACCCAAACATCAAGAAAGTGTCATTACTCACCTGTAACATGTGTTCTCCGGGAACAGTAGGAATCTGTCCTCACATGTGGGTGATGTCAGCACTAACAGAGCCCACGTGGAACATTTCCCCAGCTTTCAAAGAAAGCCTTTGGGAATGCTACCACACGTGTGGTCCCCTTCCTGCCCAAGGGTGTCATCTTGCTCAGTCAGTGACATAGCTAAGACAGCAATAATGAAATCAAGCAAGGTAGGGAAGGCAACTCCTAGGGGAGGAGGAAAGGTTGCGAGGACTGATTCCTGTTGTTCCTGGAGTACACCTGTTACAGGTGAGTAACTACACTTTCTTCAGGAACAAGCAGAAAGTCAGTCTGCCGAGGACCAAACCATTACAGTACCAACTGTGATCGGACAAGCGGCCGTGAGTTACAAAAGGCAAGTCCCCACTGAGAGACTCTACAAGACCCTAGCGTCCAGCAACACTATCACTCCAGTAGCCTGAACACAGAGGGTCGGAGGGCAGGAGATGCCTACACACCAAAAATATTACACAACACTGCCTGACCAAAGGCACTGTCCCTGCAGGATTCACTTTCCAGGCAGTAGCGTTCTGCGAACGTGTGAATGCATGACCAAGAGGCAGCTCTGCAAATTTCTGTCACCAGCACAGAATAGAGGTGGGCCACTGATGTGGCCATCACCCTCATGCGGTGTGCTGTGATCCAGTGCTCCAGGGAGAGGCCCGTTCGCTCATAAGCAAAAGCAATGCAATCCGCCATCCAAGAGGATAGGGCATACTTGGTTACAGGGAGCCCAAGTCTGCTGGGGTTGTAGGACACAAAAAGCTGAGGTGTGTTTCGGTGGCCCTGGATCCACTGCAGATAGAAGGACAGGGCCCGATTACAGTCCAGTGTGTGGAATATGAGCTCCTCCCTGCCAGCATGAGGCCGCGGGTATAAGGTAGGGAGTACCACCTCCTGGTTGAAGTGAAACAGGGACACCATCTTCGGGAGGAACTTGGATGAGTGCAGAGCACTACCCTGTTCTTGAAGAACCTGGAGTATGGAAGGCACGTCACCAGCGCTTGAAGCTCACTAACTCTGCAAGCTGAAGTCGGGGCCACCAAGAAAGCCATCTTCCAAGATAGGTATCTGAGTTGGCAGGGGGCCAGGGCCTTGAACGGTGGTCTGGTCAGCTGGGAGAGCACCACATTGAAGTCCCATTCTGCTGCCAGAGGGTGGATAGGAGGCTTGGATATTAGAAGGCCCCGTAGGAACCAGGAGACCAGAGGCTGGCTGGATAAGGGCTTGCCCCCTACTGGGTGGTGGCAAGTGGCTATGGCTCTCAAATGCACCCATACTGAGTTAGATTTCAGCCTTGTGTATGACAGATGCACTAGGTGTGCGTAACAGGAGGAAGGGTTCTCCTTCCTATCCACGCACCACAGGATAAACCTGCGACGCTTAAGGGCATAGGTTCTTCTCATGGATGGCTTCCTGGAGACCAGCAGGATCTCCTCTATCTCTTGTGGTAGGTTGAGCATAGCTAAGGCTACCATCTCAGCAGCCAGACCATTAGAGTCAGTGACCCCACAATGGGGTGCAGAAACGAGCCCTCGTCCTGAGTCAGGAGGTCCGGGGCCTGACTGAGGGGTACGGGATTGTTGCCACCAGCAAGAGCAGTAGTGCAAACCAGGGCTGTCTAGGCCACCTGAGGGAGATCAGTATCACTGATGCCCTCTTGTTCTGGATCTTGAACAGAGTCTTGGTGACCAGAGGGGTCTGTAGGAAAGCATACAGCATTCCCTTGGACCATGAGATTAAGAATGTGTCTGCTGCTACCCTCTGTGGGTTCAGCTGCTTGGAGCAGAAGCGATCCAATTGTGTGTTGTCCAGATAGGTAAACAGATCCATCTTGGGCCAGCCACAAAGGTGGAAGAGCCTCTGTCACTCATGAGGGCTCAGGACTCTGCCGAGTCTGTCCGCCAGGTAGTTGTCCTGGCCCAGGAGGTAGACTGCTTGCAGAAGCATGTCAATGCATACTGCAAAGGAGAGGAGGGCTACAGCCTCCTGGCAGAGAGAGTGCAAGCCCGTGCCCCCCTGCTTGTTTATATAGAACATTGCGACTTCTTATCCGTCTGGATCAAAACAGGTCTGTTCCGCAAGAGGGTGCAGAATGCACGTAGGGCAAGAAATACTGCTTGAAGCTCCAGGAGGATGATCTGAAGTACAGATTGCTCCTGGGACCAGCAGCCCTGAGCACGCTGAACTCCGCAGTAAGCTCCCCAGCACTGGAGAGACACATCTGTTGGCAGGGTCTTCTGCTGTGGGGTGCCTGGAAGGGCATTCCTGCCTGGAGGAGACCTAAGTTTTGCTAGCAGTTGAGGGATCTCGCCAGCTGATGGGAAACTCGGATCCTGTCCTGGAGTCAACCTGTGGCCTGGGTCCACTGAGTACGCAGGCACCACTGGGCTGTTTGCATATGCAGGCAGGCTAGGGGCATGACATGGACCATGGAGGCCATGTGTCCCAGCAGGCGGAGGAGAAGGCGAGCCAGCACCATTCTGCAGTTTTGGACCTCCTCTGCCAGCTGTTTGAGGCATTCTGCTCTGTCCTGAGGGAGGAGGGCTCTGGTCCACACCATATGCAGTTGAGCACCAATGAACTCTAGGAACATATAAGATATGCCATACTGGGTCAGACCAAGGTCCATCAAGCCCAGTATCCTGTTTCCAACAGTGGCCAATCTAGGTCATAAGTATCTAGCAGTATCCCCAAAAGACACAGGTTCCTCAATGCTTGTATTGGGTCAAGAAGTTGTATCCTGGGTCCCTTGCATTGGCAAGAGATATGATTTGGTGTAGTTGATGATGAACCCCAGGTGCTGCAGGAGGGGGACAGTACATTCTATGACCTTGCTGGTCTCTGCTGCTGTGCCGCCTCTGATGAGCCAGTCATCCAAGTAGGGGAAGAAAACCACCCATTGTAAGTGCAGATCGGCGGCTACCACTGCTAGGCACTTTGTGAAAACTCTTGGCGAGGAGGCCAGGCTGAAGGGAAGTACCCTGTATTGGTAGTGGCCTCCCCCTACCATGAATCTCAGGTATTGCCGGTGAGAAGGTTGGACCAGGATGTGAGTGTAGGCATCCTTTAGATCCAAGGAGCAAAGCTAATCTCCCTGGTGGAGGTAGGGCAGCAGTGTCCCAAGAGACAGCATTTTGAACTTCTCCCTCACCAGGAACCTGTTCAGGTCTCAGAGGTCCAGGATGAGCCTGAGACCCCCGGTTCTTTTGGGGACAAGAAAGTACCGTACCTTGAGTAGAAGCCCTTGCCCCAGAAGTGCTGGGGAACAGGCTGTACTGCCTTGTCCCGTAGTAGGCCTGCTAGCTTTGAGAGCAAGAAGGCCTGGTGAAGAAGAGGCCGTACCGGCTCTCCTGGAAACTGCCCTGGAGGTGGCAACTTGAAGCAGAGGTGGTAACCCTCCTTCACTACTCGGAATGCCCACTAGTCTGAGGTGACCTCGGGCCACTTATAGGCAAAGAGTGCCAGGCAGCCCCCTATGGGCTGGAGAGGGTCTCCCAGGGAGAGGGAGGCCCCACCCTGGGAATCAAAAGCTTCCACTAGGTTCAGCCAGAGCTGGCATCTGTGGCTGGGGGGGGGGCCTTTGGCTTCCTGGGACCATGTCCCTGGCCTTTGGGCTGGGATCCCTGCTGCTGGCTCTGGAAGGTTTAGTAGTGGTGACTCTGGTGGAAGAGGCCCTTTTCCTCAAGAAAATTGGCCTTTTCCCCAAGGTTTTCTTACAAGGAAGGGTAGCGATCTTCTTTTGAGAGATAGCAGCTTCACCTTCCTCAGCTACTCTTAAATGAGAGGTGGAATCACATGTGGGTTTAATGTTGACTATGCTTCCATTAGTAAGTAGAGGAATGATACTCTAGGGTTAATTGTCTTCTCTTAGAATTACTCTGTGGGGTAAAATTTATAGCTGTATGGTACGATTTCATCTATATCTTCACCCTCCTAAGTAATTATAAAACATTTTGTATGGTCAAACCTCTTTTCTTGGCTCTATGCAAAGACAAAGCTAGGTTCCATTGTTTAGGAGAAATATAGATATGACAGGAACAGCCAAGCATGGACATGCTCCCAAATCTAGCTCCATCCAGGGGTGTGGCCTATGTAATTACAACTCCCCTCTGTGTATAGGTTACTGAAGAAGTTGTCTCTGAAATGAATAGTCCAGTAGTACATCCAAATCCTTTATCTATAAAACAGTGATCACACCAAGGTAAAACAACATTTTTATTATTTCAGAAACTGGGGTTTCATAAGAAAGCTGCACATAAAGGATTAAGCATAGACACGTATGAGAGTCTATATACAGTGCATACCAGTTTTTAGTGAAACTCTGCCCTTAGAACAACACGACAGATATGCAGTCTTATATTTACTGGTACCAAGACCTGGTATACCTCACTATAACCCTCAGCATGTATATATTATGGTAATAGCCAAGTCCAATAAAATACATGTATGCAAGTGGAGGAGTAGCTAATGGTTGGTTAGAGCAGGGTGTTAAGAACAAGGGAAGCCAGGGCTCAAATGACTGCTCATTGTGGCCTTGGGCAAGTCACTTAACTCTCCACTGTCTCAGGTCTGAGATAGTCATTGAAAGGTACAATTTGGGGAAAAGCTATTAAAAAATTCTATGGGTCTCCTTTTACTAAAGTGCACTAAGCAGTTAATACATGAATCAGCATGTGCTGACAGCTACTGGGGGACTGAGCAGCTCTGCATTTTTTTTATTTATTTTATTTAACATTTCTTATATACCGCCTTTCATGATATCAAGGTGGTTTACATTGAACAAACTGAAATTACACTGAACAGGGCATTATAACTTGGAAATAACTATTTTACAGGGGACATGGGCAATGGAGGGTTAAGTGGCTTGCCCAAGACCACAAGGAGCACCTGTGGGACTAGAATATGCTAAATCATGCACCAATTGCTTAACACAAAATGGGACAGGGCCTACATGGGTTATGGGTGGAGAGCAGCCTTGGACCGCACATTGTGGTTCACACATGGTAATTGCCGCATGCTGTCCATGCTGCAACTAGCTCGGGTGCACCCAACACCACCTGAACAGAAGTAGTCAAGTGCACCCATGCCAACTACGAATGAGCTTAAGATACGGCAAGGAACTTTTCTGTGCAGCAAGTGCATCCTGACATTAACATGTGGTCCAAACTGTGATGCACAAACGCACCACATTTCAGTAAAAGGGCCCCTATGCATCTGGCTATCCGTTTGAGCACTGTCAGGTCCATCATCTATCATTCTAAAGTGGAAACAGTATGGTATCACTAAGACACTACCTTGGTTAAGCCATCTCTCCAAAATCAGTAGCCATGGGTTAAGGAATCTGCTAGGTTAAGGTTTATTTATTTATTTATTTATTACAGTTTCTTATATACCGCGCTATTCGGCATCAGCGCGGTTTACATCATAACATAACTACCATGGTGACAAGGTGTCTGGTTTTACATTGAACAGGTAATAAAACTTAGATAACAGGGTTAACTATATACATAACTATATACATAAGCTATTTACACTGCAGGATAGGTAGAGTCAGATCATGAGTAAGGGGGCATCTATAAGGGGTGATTTCTTGAGAGGGATATCCAGTCTCAAAGGTTGTCTGGGAAGTATTGGGTGAAGAGGTAGGTTTTGAGTGCCTTTCTGAACTGATATAGATTGTTTATGGCCCTAATGTCAGGGGGTAGAGTATTCCAGCATCTGGGGATATAGAAACTGCACGCTCTGTTTGTGGTTGTCTTGTTGCACTTTGTCGATTCCTTTGGTGTGATTAGCATGTTGATGGTTGTTGCTCTTCTAGATCTGTTGGGGGGTACCATGTGGAAAAGATGCGTGAGAGATGGGGGGGAAATGCCTTTGATTGCCTTGAATGTTAATAGAAGGGTTTTGAAGGTGATCCTCCCATGGATAGGTAGCCAGTGCAGTTGTTTGAGAATGGGAGTTATGTGGTCGCTTCTGGAGGCTCCGTAGATGACCCTGGCTGCGGCATTCATGGCCAACTGTAAGGGGGCTAGTGTGGATTGGGGAAGCCCTTGTAAGATGGCATTTGCAAAATCGAAATGTGGCAGGATCAGTGCTTGATATATGGTTCGGAAATCCTCTGGTTCCAACAGGGAGCGGAGGTGTTTGAGTGAACGGATTTTAAAATAGACGGCTTTGACTATGTTTCTTATGTGGGTTCTCATGTCCAGCCGTTGATCGACAGTTACTCCCAGGTATTTTATTGCCTCTTTAGTCTGGAGATCAGCTTCCTTGACACTGACGTGGGGTGGGGGCGTAAAGTTGGGGTCTCTGGTGATGAATAGCACTTCTGTTTTTTTATGTTGGATGCGTAGGTTAGTATGAAGCTGAAGATTATTAAAAAAAAACTACAGAAGTGTCTGACTTAAGACTGGGGAAAATGTTGACCGTTCAACAACTTTAAGATTATTCCATAAACGTGATCTGTAGGTGAGAATGGCAAGAAATAAGCCATTGCAGAAAAAAGTCATATGATGTGCCACATAGCATCTGCAAAAAAAGGAGAAAAACACCAGAACGGCATTGATAATAGAGGTGTCAGTTCCAAGTGATTATTCTGTGAATCGTGTGGAGAGGCAGAAGATTCTGAAGTACCAAGAAATGCAGTCAGACCAAAAAAATGTGGCAGAAAGATACAGAAATAGTTCCCATTGTACTGGGGGCCACAGGCTTGATAAAGAAGAATTTCCAAGCACATCTTGACAAACTACCTATATATGTTGCATCTTACAAACTCCAGAAGGAAGCTCTCTTTGGTACAATGCAAGTACTATGCCGAGATTAGCAGTAAATTTAGAAGACTGAGATCACACTCCATATACTCTAGTTTAGAAGTGACGTTCATGACTGGCAGTAGGCAATAATGAAACATGGACAAAGTTCTACCGAGATGTGCAAAAAGATGTACCTTCCTTCCCCAGGCTACAGTGATGGAACTAGGAATTCAAGAGTTAAATGTTTGGAAACACAGAAATTGCATTTGGCTATAATACAGAAGCTCAAACATGATGCTGATGAATGACTGACTGCTTTTTTAAGGTGTTGATGGATGCTACTAGAGTAAAGTCTGAGGACTCGCTAATATGTACAGAACAAGAATTAAGTTCAAACCCCTTCCCCTATGTGTGTATGTTAAGAGTGGTGGCCTTTATAAAGAAGCCCTCGAAGGATGACAACTGGAAGCACTTGATCCAGAGTCCTGAGTTAGGATTCGAAACATGCACGTCGTATGTAATTCTGGAATCAACATTCAAACGGAAGCGAACTTGGGCTTATTGGAAGCGTTTCTGCTGAAGACATCAGCGTTTCTGAGATAAGTATGGTTCTTTGAGCTCTTAAGAAAAAATGGATGTTTTCAGCATTCGAGAGGGATAAATCTTTTCTCCTGCTGTTTCATCCGACAAAAAATATTTTGAATAGACTTTGGGAGGTTCTGCTATTTTTGTGATTTTTCTATTCTCGTATTTATTTTAATCACATATAGGTTTTTCTGTGTACTTGTTTACATGTAGGCAACAGCGAACAACACTCTGGCAATAGCAACAAGTGCTCAGCACTGAAATAAGAACATAAGTTCCATATTGGGGGCAGACCAAAGCCCCAAAGCCTAGTATCCTGTTTCCAACAGTGGCCAATCCAAGTCACAAGTACCTGGCAGATTCCCAAAAGACAGGCAGGATCCATGCTGCTTATCCCAGAAATAAGCACTGGATGTTTATCGACTTTTCTTCCAGGAACCTATCAAAATCTTTCTTAAACCAAACTACACTAATAGCTTTTACTACAGCCTCCAACAACAAATTCCACAGTTTGATTACAGGTTGAGTGAAAAATATTTTCTCCTATTAATCTTAAATGTGCTGCATTGTAGTTTCATTGCATATCCCCTAGTCTGTCTGTTTTTTGAAGGGGTAAAGAACAGATCTAAGTTACCTGTTCCACTCCACTCATTTTATAGACTTCTATCTTATCTCCTCCCAGCCATCTTTTCTCCAAGCTAAGACATTTTTAAGCCTTCCACACAGGAGTATCCATCCATCCCCATTTTCATTTTGGTCACTCTTCTCTGTATCTTTTCTATTTCCGCTATATTTTTTTTATAAGATATGGCAAACCAGAATTGCATGCAATATTCAAGGTGTGGTCGCGCCATGGAACAATACAGAGGCATTATAATATCCTTAGTTTCTCTTCCTTTCTGTATGATTCCTAGCATTCTATTTGCTTTTTCAGCTGCCGCTGCAGTGGCCAAAGGGTTTCAGCGTATTACCCACATGACACCTAGATCCTTTACCTGGGGGTGATTTCTAATGTGGAACCTTGCATCATGTACAGTAAGAGTAGTTACTCACCTGTAACAGGTGTTCTCCAGGAGCAGCAGGAATCAGTCCTCACATATGGGTAACGTCGGCGCCAACGGAGCACCCATGCAGAGCATTTCCTCAGCTTTCAAAGAAAGCCTTTGGGAATGCAGCGCGCATGCGCGGTCCCCTTCCCGCCCAAGGGTGCCATCTTGCTCAGTCTGATGACATAGCTAAAAGACAGCAAAAAAACAAAATGAAATACTGTATATATAAATGACTGCAACTCCAAGGGGAGGAGGGAGGGTCGTGAGGACTGATTCCTGCTGCTCCTGGAGAACACCTGTTACAGGTGAGTAACTACTTTCTCCAGGACCAAGCAGGAAGTCAGTCCTCACATATGGGACTCCCCAGCTCTAGGCTACCGAGAACCCAAAGCTGAAAAATAAGCTCCCACTAGAGCCTCAGCATGTGTGATAAGAATCTTCTCTGAGAATGCCCCGAACGGTAGCCCAACACAAGGGCCAGAGGGTAGGAATTGCCTAAACCTCAAAGAGATTACGGAGTACCGCCTGTCCGAAAGCATTGTCCCTGCGGGACTCCCTCTCAAGACAGTAATGGGCCGCAAAGGTCTGGCTTGAAGACCAAGTAGCGGCCCGGCAGATGTCTGCCAACAGAACAGAGCAGAGATGAGCTACTGACGCAGCCTTCGCCTGACACGGTGGGCCGTGACCCGACCCTGCAAGGGGATGCTGGCTGCCCTGTACGGCCAGACAATACAGTCTGCTACCCAAATGGACAGAGTATGCTTGGAGACAAGTAACCCCAGCTTATTAGGGTCAAAAGATACAAAGAGCTGAACAGCCCTTCAATGCCCCTGCGTACGGTCAATGTAGAAAGACAACGCCCTCCTACAGTCCAGAGTATGCAATACCATTTCAGCCCGGCTGGCATGCGGCCTGGAAAAGAAGGTCGGAAGAACCACCTCCTGATTGAAGTGGAAGGAGGAGACAACCTTTGGAAGGAACTTAGGATGAGTCCGCAAGACCACCCTGTTCCTATAGAACCATGTGTACAGTCTATCAGAAACTAGAGCCTGTAGTTCACTCATACGCCTGGCCGAGGTAAGAGCCACCAAGAACAATGCCTTCCAGGAAAGGAAGTGTAAAGGACATGTAGCCATTTGCTCAAACGGTGGGCAAGTTGTTGCAAGACCACATTCAGATCCCACTCGGGCTGGTGGACGAACCGGAGGCTTGAGTAAAAGCAGGCCTCTGAGGAAGCAGGCTACTAAGGGGTGGACCGACAGACTGGCCCTCCACCGGCGAGTGGTGTGCTGACAGAGCACCGGGGTGGACCTGAACAAAGTTGGATTTAAGGCCTAGGTCTGAGATACTGCAGCACCACTGGTACCAGGCACGAAAACGGATCCTCTTGGCGCTGAGCACACCAGGTGGAGAAACTTCGCCACTTGAGGGCATAAGATTTCCGTGTGGATTGTCTCCTAGAGGCCAAAACCACCTCCTTCACTTCCCTAGGTAGAAGTAAGGGGGCTAGAACTACCCTTTCAGCACCCAGGCCATCAAATGGAGGGACTGGAGGTTGGGGTGCAGGAGAGATCCCTGATCCTGAGACAGGAGATCAGGTTGCATCCCCAGAGGGAGTGGAGTGTCCACTGCCAATTGCAGAAGGAGTGGAAACCACGGTTGCCTCGGCCACCAGGGAGCTACCAGGATCAGCGAGGCCTTGTCCTGAAGAACCTTGAATAGGTTTTGGGCCACTAGAGGCGCTGGAGGAAACGCATACAGCAGGCCCATAGACCAAGAGATTAGGAAGGCATCTGCTGCTATTCGCAGAGGATGCGGTTGTCTGGAACAGAACCTGAGCAGCTGACGGTTCAGTGGACTGGCAAAGAGATCGATGGTTGGAAGACCCCATTTTAGGAAGATCTGCTGGACCACTAGGGGATTCAAATGCCATTCGTGAGGCTGTAGAATCCTACTCAACCTGTCTACCAGGCAATTTTCTTGTATGACTATTTCTCCCTCCAATCTTCTTCTAAGACTACGATATTTTCTAAGGTTGAAACCTTTAGTATTTATACAAACTATTTCTTTCCACTGTTGAGTTTCTGTTTATAAAATTAATGTGAACTCGGGGTCTCAGACTTCCGTTGGCACTACTTTTAGACTATGTCCTCATGTAGTGTGCTGATCTTGCATCAATGACCTCCTTGTTCAAAATGAATTTTAAATACTTCTAAATTTTTAGCATTCAGAAACCCAAACAAGTGCTTATCTGGATCTTCTTCAGTGTTCCACAACGCCCGTTCTGGCACCCTGCCTGCGTTTCACCACAGTAGGTTTCTTCAGGGGGTTCTGTATATTGAAGCACTCAATAAAATGATTGTATTACAACTCATGTTATCATGCCTTAGTTTCTATAAATAAACCGTAGCTATCTATGTGATGTTTTTTCTGATGTACCTTTATTGCGAAATTCACTGATTTATTCTTTGCTGTTTGGCGTGTTGCCTTGAGCCTACCGGCTTCCAAAAAACGCTGCGCATGCGGGTTAATGTGTTTCACTGCTTTTAAATGCCTGTCGGGACATAGTCTAAAAGTAGAGCCAACGGAAGTCTGAGACCCCAAGCTCACATTAATTTTATAAACAGAAACTCAACAGTGGAAAGAAATAGTTTGTATAAATACTATAGGTTTCAACCTTAAAATATATCGTAGTCTTAGAAGAAGATTGGAGGGAGAAATATAGTCATATGATAAATTTAACCCCCTGTACCAGACCAATCATTCAGAGGCAATTTTCTTGGCCGGGTAGATAAACTGCCTTGAGAAACATGCCTTGCTTGACGGCAAAGGCGCACAGGGCCTGTGCTTCCTGACACAGAAGCCTGGATCCCGGGCCTCCTTGTTTGTTCACATAGAACATTGCTACTTGGTTGTCTGTCTGAATCAACACAGACTGGTGAGAGAGGACATGAGAGAAAGTTTGTAGAGCCAATCGAATAGCCTGCAACTCCAACAGATTGATCTGCTGTGTGGCCTCCCAAGGGGACCAGAGGCCCTGAGTGCATGCCCCCTGGCAATGTGCACCCCAACCTTGAAGAGAAGCACCTGTGTGTGTGGTGGTGCCTGGAAAGGCACCCCTTTGATCAGGTTCGGGAGATACAGCCACCACTGCAGGGAGGCCACTAGTAGTTTGGACACTCTTACTCTGTCTCTTAAGTCTCCTGTGGCCTGTATCCACTGAGCTCTGAGGCACCATTGAGCAGGCCACATATGCAGACGAGCATTTGGAGTTACATGGACCGTAGATGCCATGTGGCCAAAAAGCTTCAGGAAATGTCTGGCAGAGACCAGAGATCCACTGCGAAACTGCTGGGCCAGAGCCATTAGTCTGTGAGCCCTGATCCTGGGCAAATAAGCCATTGCTTGTAAGGTATCCAACCTTGCCCCTATGAACTCTATGTCTTGTGAGGGTAACAAAGTGGACTTTGCAAAGTTTATGATGAAGCCCAGGTGCTGGAGAAGAGAGACAGTGCGAAGAGTGGCTTGTCTGGCCTCCTGTGGAGACTGACCCCTGATGAGCCAGTTGTCCAGGTATGGAAAGACAAAGATGCCCTGGTTTCTGAGATAGGCCGCCACCACCGCCAGGCATTTGGTGAAAACCCTGGGTGCGGAGGTCAGGCCAAATGGAAGTACTCGGTACTGAAAATGATTTCCTCCCACTACAAATCTGAGATATTGTCTGTGGTCTGGATGAATGAGGATGTGAGTACTGTATAAGCATCCTTTAGGTCTAAGGAGGGTAGCCAATCTCCCTGCTGAAGGTCAGGGAGCAGTATTCCAAGGGTAAGCATCTTGAACTTTTCCCTCTCCAGGAACTTGTTGAGATTTTGCAATTCTAGGATGGGCCTGAGGCCTCCTGTCATTTTTGGTACCAGAAAGTACCTGGAATAGAAGCCTCGTCCTATCAGGTGGTGAGGCACCGGTTCCACCGCCTGCTCCTGTGGAAGACTTGCCAACTCCTGAAGGAGGAGGTTCCTGTACAGAGGAAGTCTTGGAGGCTCCCCTGGAAAGTAGGAGGGAGGTAACTGGTGGAAGTGGAGCAAGTAGCCCTTTTGGACTATGCTCAGTACCCAGGTATCCCCTATTATAGCTGACCATCTGTGGGCGTAAAGTGTCAGCTGGCCTCCTGTGCTGAGAGGAGCCAGCTGAGGAGGAGAGGCTATGCAGTGTGAGTCAAAACCCCGCTCCCTGCTGTGCAGGAGCCGGAGCTGGCGGCTTGGGGGTTTTCTGCCTACGGGGCCCATATCCCTGCCCCTTGGCCTGCTGACCCTGTTGGGGAGCTGTAGAGGCCTGGAATTGAGGGTAGGATTTGTAGGCAGAGGCCTTCCTCGGATAAAAGGGCTTTTTCCCTGAGCCCTTCTTCTGAGAAGGGGCAGAAGTCTTCCTGGACAGCCTTGTCCTGGTGAGAGTCTCAGTCTCGATTTCTGCAGCCTTTTCAGCCATGGCTTTGCCAAAGAGGTTCTCACCCTGGCAAGGGACATCGACCAACTTGTCCTGGACCCATGGCTCGAGGTCCGATGACTGTAGCCAGGCCTGACGGCGTGCACCGATGCCAGCCGCTGCTACTCGGGCCAAAGCCTTGAAGCCATCATAGGCTGCTCAAGATATAAACTTCGAGCACTCTCGAATCCCCAATGACAAAGCCTTGAACCTCTGCAAAGGTTCCTCGGAGAGGCCAGCAGAGAACCCGGCAATCTCCTTTGCCAGGTCTCTGAGGTACATGCCCATGTACAGCTGGTTAGTCTGGACACGGCAAGCCAGCATAGAGCCCTGGAAGCACTTTCTACCGAGGGCATCCAGGTTCTGGGCCTCCCTGCTGGGGGGGCACCTTAGAGTGCATCTTCTGACTCTTCAGACGATGCATGGCCGATTCCACAACCATGGAGTGGTGCGGTAGCTGTGCCTTCTGGAACCCAGGGCTCTTACGGACTCGATAAATGGAAATCGACCCGTTTGCTGAGAACCGGCGCCGAGGCCGGTGCCTCCCACATGCGGAAGAGCAGCCGTTCCAGCATTGGAGGAACCAGTACAGTAAAGGCCTCCTTCGGTGGAGAGTTATACTGGAGGGCCTCGAGCTCCTCGGCTCGAAGCTCCTCCTCGGGATCTGCAGGGAAGGCCAAGGCCTTGGCCATGTCCCTCATGAAGTCTGAGAACCGGGTATTCTCCGGGGGGAACCTTCTCCGAGGCTCGGACTCCAATGAGTCTGATGGGACGCACCGGGTCCGGAAAGTGTCCGGGGACTCCTCATCCTCTGCCTCCCATTCCGACCCCTCCGAGGAGGAATCGAGCGGCTCCGGTCGGGCAGGCACCGATGCCATCCGTCCCGACACTGAGGGTACCGGCATCGATGACCTCGGCCCCATACGGGAGGCCGAGGGAGACCTTGGCCGAGGATCGACGCGAGACCACATTGACTCGAGGATCGGCTCGGCCTCCGGGGTTGACTTTGACGTCGAGGTCCCAGTGGTCGGGGCAGATGCACCGGTCAGACTAGTGATCAGTACCCGCTGCTGTTCCATGAAGCAGCCAAGCTGCTCTCCAAGGCCGTCAACCTGAGTCCGAGCTCAGGAGACTCAGCAGCTCCTGACTCGGCCCCCAACGGCATTGGGGCCGACGTCGGCTCCCCCGGAGGAGAGACCACGAGGACAACAACACTCATGTGACTCGGGGACTCCAGCTCCACACGAGGCAATTTGGCAGACCTCTCCGACTCAGAGGACAGTTCTTGCCCAGGGCATCCATCGCACAGGCCTCCCTACCCAAGGCACCGAAGAGTGCATTTTCTGGATCTTGAGCCTACACATGGCTCACTCCACCACCATGGAGCTGTGAGGCAGTTGAGCTATTTGGAAGCCAGGGCTCCAGTGGACCCAGTAAATTGAGTCCAGCCACCTACTCACAATGGCAAATGAGGCCAGGGTCTTCCACATACAGAACAGCAGACACTCCAGGATAGGGGGAACAGGCACCGTGAGGGCTTTCTTGGGGGGAGCCTCGTACTGGAAGATCTTGAGGTCTGCCGCCTGAGGCTTTTCCTCAGATTCACTGATGAAGACGAGGGCCTTCGCCATATTCCTCACAAAGTCCAGGAAGGCCAGGTCCTCAGGTGGGGAATGGCATTGGACCTCTGGAGGGGAAGGGTCCGAAGGCACATCCCTGTGGAGCCGGGTGTCCAATGACTCATCGTCCTCGATTTCCCAGTCTGACCACAGTCAGAGATCTTGAGGGGCCTCTGGGAACAGACACACATCCGATAGGCTCCGCGAAGAAAAAGAGACAGAGGCAAGATGGTACCCTTAGGCGGGAAGGAGACCACGCATGCATGGTACATCTCCCAAAGGCTTTCTTTGAAAGCTGTGGAGAGGTTACTGCACAGGCTCCGTCAACACCAACGTCACCCATATGTGAGGACTGACTTCCTGCTTGTTCTCGGAGAAACATCTTTACTATTATAACAAAACAACTTAATGAAGAACAAAATATATAAGAAAAATCCATGTCTCCAAATCCAGTCCTAAATTGATGAGGGTTGCAGTTAATCTTTTCATATAATGTTCCCTCTTGGAGTTTTTCTTTTTCAAATCTGGTAGTTTCCTCTTGTTCCTTTCAGCTTCTAAATTAATTGGAACAAGAGCTGAATTCTGGCATTTTGAGCCTTCTTTCCCAATTGGCTGTAGCTTTTCTCATCTATTTTAGATCCCCTTCCAAATCACCTATCCCAGTTATCAAGACGACTTGGCCAGGAGGGGCTATACATCAAGTCTCCTTCCAGAACTCTGCAACCATGGGCCCTAAATCCAGCCACTAGATGTTGCTGTTGCATAATGGTGGGACCGCCTTCCCCCTGGTTAGGAGAGCTTGTGGGTAGGGACTTATTAAAGAGTGGAGAAAAAAAATACCAGCAGCTATATTTGGAGGCTCCGTCACCTGAATTCTGAGCCCCCTCATCAATGTGCAATACACAAGAATAAAGCCTAGCCTGAACTTAATTTAATGAGGAAATGAAGCTTAAAAAATATAAAGGTCAATCAATATTCAAAGCCTTTAGCTGGCCAGCCAAAGGGATGCCGGCCAAGGGCACTGACCGCAACATTCTGTGGCACTGTCCAGATAGTACCACTGAATATCTCCTGGCACTGTCTGGTGTAGGGGCAGTACCAGTGTTAATTGTGCAAGTGCCAACACTTAGGGGCAAGTTTACTATTCGGCGGTAGCGGCTTCCGTGCGATATCGGAGCCGCTGTCCTTTAGTGTGATTTACAGGAGTCCCAGTCCAGACAACCTAGGCCATATGAAAAATCTGGACAAGCACCAGCTGAGAATTGTGCTAGCAATCGCACTTACCCAGTTAGAGCTGCTAAGCCTGGATATTCAGCAGCAGTCCCAATCCGGCCACTGCCATTGACTATCCTACTGATATTTAAGTGCCATTGCTTCCCACCATGGGGTTTAAATACTGTATTGGTTTCTGAAGACTGGCCCCATGTGTATCTACTTTAATCCTATAACTCTCTGATCAGGACATGACTATTAATGAACCCTGGCTTGGAAAGAAAAGGATTCTGGGCTTATCATAGCTACATTTCCTGCAGCTCTAGAGGAGAGAGGTCTCACTTACAGGAGTTACTAATAGACAGGAAAGTGATGTTACTTACCTGTAACAATGGTTCTCCGGGGACAGCAGGATAAGTCAGCCACACTTGGTGTCGTCATCCGACGGCGCCGAGACGGAAGTACTCTCCATAGCTCAGAAGGGCTTTGGCCCTTCTGAGCATGAGCCAACTGGCCCCACCCCCGGCCCGCCCCTAGCTAGCCAGTTTGTCCCCAGCTGAGCCTTAGCCGCTAGGAGGCGGGCATTGGTCGGAGGCCGACCCCTTCCCAGGGGAGGAGGGTGGGTATGTGTGGCTGACTTATCCTGCTGTCCCCGGAGAACCATTGTTACAGGTAAGTAACATCACTTTCTCCTAGGACAAGCAGGATGAGTCAGCCACACTTGGTGCCTCCCAAGCTACCAAATGCTGTGGTGGAAGGGGTAGCCGAGGTACTGGATTCGTACAGGTGTACCCTGGGTTAACCTGAGGCCGCACCGTTAGGTGGGATTAACCGCAGTGTGCCGGGAGGCGTTGGTAAACGCGTAAGTGCAGCGCGAGCGCGCAGTGAAAGTGGGCATGCGCCCATGGGATGCTGGACATGTAATCTGCAGTCCCAATGCGTGCATATGCCGTAGCAGTGATTATGAGATCATACGGTCTCCATGTGCCGCGACCGAGATGCGGTAGCGGTGAGAGACTGAAAGTAAGGAGTAGGAGGCGCTACCAGAGTGATGAGATTCGAGTATCACTACCGCCACGTACGGGGTGGAGACTGTGAGGGTAAGAGCGGCATCAAATTGATCATGCTACAAGAGTGGAGTGAATGGAGCCTTAATACCCCAATGGCCATGAGACAGTCTCTGGTTTGGCCGTGTGATAGGCGATGTGTTACTCCATGTTGCCATGGTCCTGGACCATGTGTATGGTCTTGGACAGCGCTGTCCAGGTGTTTGCTGTAATGGTATAGGGCAGTGTGTAGTGTTAGGCCCAGGCACAATGAGGTTGCGAGGCCTCAGGTTGGGGATGGACTCTTTGGTGCAGTTAGAGTTTCGTGCCTGCTCTTGACTGGGTCTGAGCCCTTGGCCGAGCGGGAAAGCCTGTGGGGTCTCTGGAGACGTGTCCCCCACCATTGGTGCACCGTTTCGTGTGTGCCCTGTGCCCATAGTTGGGGCTGTGGTGCGACTCAGAGTGGGATCCCGCAGTCCGATGTCTTGCCTGACTGTCCGGGTTCCCACCGGTGGTTTGTGTGTGTCACACCCCGCTACCTAAATAGTCCATCCTAGCGAGAGGTTCCTTCAGTCATGGGTCGGCGAGGATGTTGAAAGCAGTCACCGGAGTCAGCGATCGCAAAGGGATTGGGAAACTCGTCAGGTTGCTGGTACTTGTGCCAGGCTCCATCTGGCTGCTGGTACCTGCGCCAGGCACTTTCCGGGCGCTGTAGGATTTGCATGATGACGTTGCCAAGGCACGAGCTCAGTCGTAGAAGACGACTGTTGAATAGGTCTGTAGGGTTCACCTGACGGGCCTGAATTACGACCTGTCCGCTGGGCAGGTTTCTAGTTCCCCTGACTTGCATGATGATGCGCCAAGGCACGAGTTCATTCGCGGAAGACTACGGGCAATCGACAGGTGGTAACTTGACCTGATCGGGTCTCGAGATTCCCATTGACTACTAGCGTTTGAGGAAGCATCCAGGGGCCTTCTGTGCAGGGCAGATGCTCGGGGAAAATATTTGTGTTCGCCAGATATGATTAAGATGTCCTAGGCCCTGCCCAACCTAGGTCGTTGCCTTCCATGTTCTCCACATGGTGGGGCAGGTTGATTAGCTGTCTGGCCGTAAGGAGATTGATGGTCCTCGCCTGTGAGCAGAGTCTGCCCGGTGTTGATCCTTAAGTCCCGGCGTGAGGGCGCCTTTCTTTGGCGCTTTCTCGGGCGGAGGATGCTTGGCTGTGGTAGAGCTGAACTCAAGAGTGGTCTTCCTGCTGAGCAGGTTAGGGTCTGAGACCGCACAGAACAGTGCGACAACTGGCGGTGCTCTTGCTTCGATCCATAGCCAGACCTGCTGCCCAGTCCTGGCCTGTGGCATTTTGTTAGTATGCACATGGCCTTTAATCCCTCACCAGAGGAGGATCCCAATGTCTGTGATCCCTTAACTGGTGTCGAGATTGCCACCCCCCAGACATGGCAACAGTAGCCTAGGCTGTAGGTCGTAGGACTCTTAGATCTTGGTGGTACCTATTGCTCCCGTTTCAGAGGACATTACGCAGCCAGGAGTCGTGCCTCTGTCACTGGTATCGGGGTCACGTATTCTCACCAGGGAAGACGTTCTCACGGAAGCCATGGAATTCAGGAACTGTGAAGATGTGCCCTGGGCTGGGCCTGAACCTGTGGCGATCGGCAAGGCACAGTGGTTGTGGATAGTGTACACACTGTAGCCAAGGCACAGTGGTTGTGGTGGCCCACTGTGGCCATCACCTAGATGTGGAGTTGCATGACGATGAATCCGAACGCGGTTCACCACGGTAGAGTTGCATGCCGATGAGTCGGAACACGGCTCACCACATGGATACCAACACCACTGAGACACTGGGGGTTGCGTGTTGATGCTCGCTTTAGCAGCATCTAGGTGATGTGAGGGTCGGTCTTTCCACGGTGGCACAGTGCAAGGAGTGCTAGTGGGAATCCAATCCTGGTCTGGGAGGGGGGGGGGGTACACCAATATTTCCAGGGAGGATGTTGCCTGCCACATGTTGGCGGCACCTGAAAGAACCCTGCCCTTGGTCAAGGGTGGTTAGTCCTGCCAGTTGTACCGATGGCAAGTTGTCCCTAGATGGCCGAGCGGCACTGCGGAGTCTGAGAGATTGTTGGGTCAGATACTGAAGGGTGCCCCAATTTTGATAATGAAGGCTAAGCTTGTTTTTTTTTGTTTGTTTTTTTTTGTTTTTTATTTATTTTTTTTTTTGGGCAACCTTTGGGCTGTGTTGGTTTTGGGTTCCGACTGACCCGGACCAGCGCAGGGAGGATGGTCACCTTAAGTAATTCCTTTTTCTGCTACTCTCAGTTGCAATGCCAAGTCTCACTGGTGTAGCAGCGATGGGAGTAAGGGCACATTGCGGTGGGAGGCGCAAGGACCTGTTTCCAGTGCATAGGCGCACGCTGGTTGAGAATCAAGTCATAGGGTAATAGGCTCACTATCATAGTGTGCCTGTTTCACGAGCGGAGGCCTGGAGGAGCTCTGTTGGGATTGAGTTCTGGTATTGGCTGGCCATACGAGAGAATTGTCAGGCTCCTAGAGCTGCAGATTGGGCCAGGATTACCAGGGCTCCGCCTTGGTTTTCCGTGCGTCCGAGATTCCCAGGTGGCGGGAGCCTGGTGTCGCTTTTGGTATGAATGCCACTAAGGGCACACTGCCACCTTTTCAGCAGTGTATGCTTGGCAGGAGCCTGGTGCCATTTGGCACATTGCTCTCCTTTTAGCACTGCATGCTGGTAAATGTGGGGGCTGAGTTGGCAGGACCGACAACTGGGATTTGAACCTGCGACTTTCTGCTCCTGAAGGCACTGGCTGTGTGCGCTGCACCACCGTCTTGGCACTTTGGTGTTGTCGGGCTAGTGACATGCTGGGTCAGCAGTTAAGGGTGAACCGACTGCCCTGTTAGCACTGCCATTCTGGCGGTATTTAACCCTCCGCCTCTCTTATCCCTACCCGAGAAATCCAGAGAGGGAATCCAGGGAGGAATTGCAATGCAGGTTGATCTTGTCCCATGCGTACATAGGCTGGCCGGTTGAGCTTGTGCGCCGGAGGCCCTTTTCCCCCGCTACTTCTATAGTTACCTTCAGGTACCGCAGTATTCGCTGTCCTGAGGCCATGGCGGGTTGAGAGACTTGGCCAAGCCCTACTACTTTTCACCCGCGGAGCAGAGGGTGGAGTATGTCCACCGCTGGCCTCCCCACCAGACCACTTTTCATACCCCAGAGTAGAAAGTAAGCATAGTGCGGCCGACCTCCCTACCCGGTGGAGTCTGCTCGAGGGAGTAGCCACCGTGCGAGGGGTACGCTGATGAGTTGCGGGCCTTACACAGCATTCATGCGTTCCCATTCCAGGGAGGAGCGGCAGCTGCATTCGAGGCAATTGCACGCTTCCGCCGCCCAGGGGGGGGGGGTGCCGAGGATGATTGTGGGGAGCTCTTGGATGCACCTCTGTGCCGGCAAGTGCTGCTCCTGTCGCCACTGACCCAGACAATTGCATCACCTGGCACCTGCTGGTTGTGTCATGAAGGGAAGAGGAGGATTCTTGCTGATATTGGCTGGAGCAGAGCCTCCTATCCTTTGGGGCATCAGTTATGCGAGGGCAGCCAGCATAAAAATGCAGCTAGAGTTGTTCAAGTGAATTCCTTAGGAACTGCAGCGGGCACAGCCACAGAATGCTTGCTGCAGCTGAGATTGGGCGTTTAAAGCAATCTTCCCCATAATACGTAATGCCTCAGCCAGCCTTGTTCATTGGGCACTGAGGGGGATTGAGCCTCTGATCCCTGCACCATAGGTCAGTGTCTTAACAATTGCGCTGTGCCCACCTGCTGCTTCTGCTTATGTTACTGCTGATGTGCTGGGTTCCAGCGTCAGCGCGGTCCTAGGAGCCGCCTCCACATCGAACCGAACCCTCGGTGCCGATGGGGGGGGTGTTGTCTATGCGATCGGCTCTTCCTTCTATCATCGGTCCATCTAGAAGACGCCTCCGCGTCGAACAGAACCCTCGTTGCTGATGGAAGAGTGTTGTCTGCGCTATCGGCTCCTCCTTCTCTGCCTGGATCGGAGCCGAGGCGCTGCCGGGGGGGGGGAGCCGTGAGGTAATCAGGCCATTAATGCGGCATCTGGTCCTGGAACCGGTTCCAGGTGTCCGCGCCGACGCATCTGCACCGAACGAGATTGTCAGTGATGGGGGTGTTCTCTGCGCTGGTGCCTCCCACTTCATTACGTTTGGACTGGCGCCGACCAATGGGGCCGTCGGGGGAGGAGCTTGGTCCTGACGTCAGAGGCAAGATGGCCGCCGCCATGTGGGCCTCGTGGACGGCTGGATCGGGTGCCGGAGAAAAAGCACCGTTCTGACCTGGGCGGCTGGGAGCATGGAGGAGCAAGGTGGCAGCCCCCTGTATCCTCCCCATGTGTGCAGGAGTAATCCGGGCAACTGGGGAGTGGGGCCCAGAGACGGAGGGCTCCTGGGCTGCCGTGGGGCCTAGAAACCCTGGGCTCCTGTGTCGCATCTTGCCGCGACCATCCTTAAGCCTGCGGCTGGGGGTGGAGGCCCATAGGCGCACCCTGAGCCGCGGCGGAGTCCCCCGGAGGCGCATGAGGCCAAGAGCCCCGACCGGGATCTTCTGCCGTCGGAAACCCTGGGCTCCTGTGTCGCATCTTGCCACGACCATCCTTAAGCCTGCGGCTGGGGGTGGAGGCCCTTAGGCGCACCCTGAGCCGCGGCGGAGTCCCCCGGAGGCGCATGAGGCCAAGAGCCCCGACAGGGATCTTCTGCCGCTGGAAGGACCGGGAGCCCAAGCTCTTCTTCATAGGAGAAAAACTTGTCCAGGACCAAGGATGACTGCCGGAGGTAGGGTTTGAGCCCTAGTTTTGTTGTGTCCCAGTCATAGGCCATGTCCTCTCTTGAGGATTGAACCCTTGGTCCTCTGGCACTAGGCAGATGCTGCAAGTGGATCTGAAAAGAGAAAACTTTGACAAAGGATTAATGGCAAGCTTTGCAATTGATAGGTATAAATATGCAGTAGAAGATAATTATTCTTAAGGTATTTTTAAAGGAGAGTAGAAAATGTCCGTCTTGCTGGCAAGGCGGAAGTGAAAACTGGCTAGCTAGGGGCGGGCCGGGGGTGGGGCCAGTTGGCTCATGCTCAGAAGGGCCAAAGCCCTTCTGAGCTATGGAGAGTACTTCCGTCTCGGCGCCGTCGGATGACGACACCAAGTGTGGCTGACTCATCCTGCTTGTCCTAGGAGAAACTCCACTGAGACAACCAAACAGCAGCATCCTCATGGAGCAACACGGCTTTATGCAAATTCACCGTGCACAGGAAAGCAGTAGCAGCATCAGTTCCTGCACTGGTTTTCTCCTTGTTGATTTGCCAAAATGCACATTTCCAATGACAGTCACAATAAACAAATGTCTGAACCTTGTGTGTAATAGAAGAGGTTCAAAACTGACTAACCCTTTGTTTGTCTGGCCCCTGTTCATGTAAAGCAGCTCACTGTATTATATCGTGCACAGTAACATCACTGCATCACACAAGAGGAGGCCCTAGAGAACTCGCGAGGCTCCGGCAAAGAAGCAACTGCAATCTGTTTATAAATCCAGCCTACAAAGGAAGCCTGCCTTAGAAAGCACGGTAAAGAGATGCTTGGAGCAGTACTCTTTCACGGTAAGAGAAAGCACGGACAAAGGAAGAGCTGCAGCCGGCATTCTTACTACAGCACTCAGAAGGAGCAAATACTACAAGCAAAATACGGGCATAGGAGAACTTGAAATGTGTTCGGCAGCTTAGCTAAAGTACGAGCCTATGCAAGTTAGTCTGAAGGAGAAAGCACATTACCTAACTGCAGGCAGTCATGTCGCTAGAAACGTGGAGGACAGGAACGTACTGTTGATAGAAAAAAACAGGATACATTATTAACCCTAGAGCTACAAGCGTGCAGCTGATCTAGAAGAGAGCTAAATCAGCCTGCCATTGGAATCATGCAATTCGACAATTTTCTTAAATATGTGAATAATAGCATTTTAGAAGCGCAGCACCAAGTTCAAGAGTATTTTAGTGAGGAGGTTTGTTAGTGATTCCTAGGATTATTTTTATAGTTTATACAGTGTGTATGTATATACAGTATATATATGATGTGTATAAAAACATGTTGATATCCCCACCCTATAAATCACCCCAAATATTTATAGAAGAGGCAATTCACAAATGTAAGGTAATAAATAAATATGAATTACATGCATGAACTCATGTTGTGACAGCACCTTGAATGACAGGTACATCAGCCAAAGGGCCCAGTCAGATGTCTTCTCTGAAACTGAAGGACTAGGAAGCCGCTAAAGAGAAGTGATGCAGTCTCAGAGAAAGGGTATTGTCAAGGCTTCTGATTAGTCACAGCCAATGGATGACTGCTACTACTAGTATTTAGCACTTATAAAGCGCCACGCACGCAGCACTGCACAGTTAGCCTACAAGAGGTGGCTAAGATACAAGAGACAGTCCCTGCCCGTCAGAGTCATGCTCATCGGAGCTTACAATCTAGTTAGAACAGTACAGAGCATTAGTCAGTTCAGTGGAAGGTACGGTGTGGTACAGTTAGGTACAACTTGGTCTATAGTTTGGTCACAAATGTTAATGGGATGAGGATGGAAGTCAGGATCTGAATGCAACGGTGAAGAAGGCCAGGGAGGGAGTGGGATAGGAAGTGTGTGGGGTTGTAAGTTTTAGTGTTTCATTTCCCTTCTCTCTGGTTCCCTCTCTCTTATTCTACATCTCTGAGATTCAGTCAGGAGTATCACTGTTAGCTTTTTCTTTGTCCTGGCTCCCCCTGAACCCCCTAATAACTGTCCCTACCAGAGGTCATACGAGGGGTTGTGAAATAGAAGCAGTAGCATTTATAGTGAGATCTCTGGGAACACGTATGCACAAAGATGTTTGGTGATGTTGGACTTGTTTTAGTTGTTAATAGATAAGGTTGCAAAGAATATGGGATTAGCACTAAATGGATAGATGATAAAGATGGGGAAATGTTGGGGGACTACACTATATTCGATTTGTTTTGCTTTTTCTATTTTCATGCTGAGTCCTTGGAATTGGAATAGTCTCCTTAGCTTGGTTATATATACATGTGCATTGTAATCTGAACTTTTTAAAAAATAAGCAAAAATTGTATTAAAAGTTATAATTTGAAGAAAAAAGGGGAATTAGCCCAGATCAATGGGGGGGGGCAGAGAGAAGCACAAAGCAAAATAAAGAAACATCAGCAGAAATGGTGCTCACATTTAAAAGGTAATAAATCAAAAACGAAGGGGAACATTTTGACCATTTTGAAAATAGGGGGGGGGGGGGGGCAACCCCAATGGTCTAATCTAGGACTAAAACAGAAAAGAACTGTCAGAACCACAAATTGTAAAGTACAAAAAATACAGAGCCTACAACGCCTAGCCAAAATTAGAAATATAAAAAGGGACCTCCAGTAGTGCAGAAAACTGTCCAAATTAATGGCACAATCTCAAAGAAGAAAAAAGGGACTTCCAGTAATGCAAAGATCTGTCAGAATTAATGGCATAATCTGAAGGAAACATACAAATTTCAGCCTGAACCATGCCCAAGGTATATCAAAAGGGACCCCTAGCAGGCATGTGTACTCACCAGAGGTAAGACTGTAAGAAAATCAAGCTCACAAACCTGATATGAACAGTCCAAGCAGCATACAACACAGAAAGTGCAAAGGACGCCGTTATGCACATTTAAAAGCAGCCGTAATGACAAAGCAACCTCACTCAATGTGATCCAATGGGGAACAGGCAGTTTCCATTACACATTAGATGTGTGTACAGTCAATTCAAACGCTAGGAGACTGCCCTTTAACTTAAATAAAGTGATACATATGTACCTAGTGATCTAAGAATCCGGCTTGAACAATACAAAAAGAAAGTGACTGAAGGAAGATCTTCTAAAGATCCCAGTTAGAAAGATGGGCGACTCCATAAGAGGATGTTGTGGGGGGGGGGGGGGGGGGGTCCAGACGTGCAGATCACAGACCATCAATGTAGTGAACAAGAGGAAAGAAATAAAATTATAAATATTAAAATAAGACAGAAAAAAGGACATTAAAAACATTAAAATGAACATTATAGAAGCCAGAATAAACCATATAGCAATGCAAAAACAATTGGAGCTGTACTTAAAAACAATGTTAAAAACAGCAGGGTTACTCAAGGGGAGACCCAGACATCCAACCACAAGGGTCAGTGACAAAGGTTAAAATCAGGCCAATGTGATGGGACCACTTAAACATAGAAAAAACTAAAGATGTATGTTAAAAATAACTAGAACAAAACATTAAAACAGTAAAAAGGGATAACCATATATAAGCAAACATAGCACTAAAACGGTTCAAAAGCAATGTGGTTTATGCTTAAAAGACAATGTTAAAACAGCATCAGAAAAATAAATCTGTGCCAGCCGTAGCAACGTGATGTTCAGATCCCCATCACGCCAGTGGGGGTGAACCTGCTTCACGACCAGGTATTTCAGATCAGATAGGGTATATCCTTTATCTCGCCAGTGAGCTACCAACGGTTTCCCTTCAAGGCCCCGTTTTAAACGGCTTCGATGTTCAATAATATGAGTCTTCACACGTCAGTTGGTCTTCCCAATGTAAATGAGCTGGCAAGGGCAAATAATGGCATAAATGACATGTTCCGAGTTACAATTCGTAAAACCAGCCAGGAGGAATCAAGCCTGCATGCATAGATGAATAAAAATATCTTTAGTAGTAATGGTATGCACACAAACTGAACATTGTCCACACATGAACTGGCCTGTCCCTTTGGGTTTCTGACATGGAATTGGGAGAGCTGAGGGGACAAGCACATTGGATAAGCTGGGGTTCTTCTTGTAGTCACATCCTGAGAGGCAAACATGGGAATGGTCTGTAATGTATGCCAGTCCTCTTCCATGATCCTAGAAATGTGGCTGGAGTGCGTTGAAAGGAGAAGAGGGCAGATCAGCATATCATGGCCACGTCTAACAACCTTGGTAAGTAAAGACTCTCTATCGGTGTCTGCCATCCTCTTGTATGCCTTATGCACAAATCTTCTGGGGTAACCCTTCTCCCCAGATTTGTCAAACTCCTCAGCATTCCTTTCGAAGTCCTGTGGAACAAACGTGTCTCACTCGTAGTTATGTCCCTTTTATAGTGTATTATGTTTTTTTGTACTTATGAATTTATCATTTATTTTATTCTTTTTATTTTGTTTTATGAGATCTCAAGCCCCTGAAGAAGGCAACTGCCAAAACACGTGTAGGGTTCTGACCTCTCAGAATACTCAAAGCCGTTAGCCCCTCCACAGTGTGCCGTGAGTCCTGCTTGGACACTGCAGGTAGTGTGTTCTTGTTTTCAGTCTACAGGGTGGCCCAAAAAAAGTGAGAACATCTCGTAGCATATCAGTTATTTAAAAATTCAAAAAGACAGATGTAAACGATTGACAAATAAAAAAAAAGAAAAAAAAAAGATGGTGACCGGAAATTGTCAAAATAAAGACGTTATATAGCTAAAAAGGTAAATAAGTAAACTATTTAAGCTTTTAATTTACGAGATGTTCTCGCTTTTTTTGGGCCACCCTGTATACCTGACTAGAACACTTCCTTTAATTAAACTCATTTAAGACCAAGAAATGAACTTTTTATTGCATGTTCCACGACCTAAGACACATATCAAGGGAGACAAATCTTACCTAGGTTTGGGATCTAATAACACAGGTACACTAAAAAAAATTTTTTTTAAACTGCCTCTAATGTTTCGATTGATTTTTACGTTTTTTGGTGCGCTGAATCCAAATCTGGTAACCAATTTGCTCCATCACGTACAGATTTTTTGCTACATTGGGTTAGCAGTTTGAGGTGAACGTTTCAGATTGAGTGCGATCGAGATAAAAGTTTCTTGGATGAATTCTTTATACTAATTGTTTAGTAGTTATTCAAATAAGAATAAAGAAAATTGTAACAAGGCAGCACATAAGAATAGAGTAATGTCAACAAAACACACTGTGATGGTAGCAAAATTGTCTGCACTTAAAACAGCCACATACATGTGCACAAATATTGAGCATATAAGAGCGAGGTTAGACACAAAGCAAAGCAAAGAAATGTGCAAAAAATGTTGCACAGGTATGTATGTAAGAATAGAAAACGCAAACCGCACCATTGCAATACATGAAGACAAACACCCGATGGTGTGAAAATAAAATTCTAATAAATGAGATCCGACACTGTGGTAATAACTAGCAAATTTTTATTTCAAAGTTTAGTAAAAACACAATATTTGTCAACACAGTTTAGATTTTAAAGTCATTCTTGGGTCAATCAATCTCCTGGTGGGCCCGTTTCTTCTTCCCCCGAATGCTTCTCTTGGTGCGCTGCTTGGCGTATTTTTCATCTGGGGTTTCCCGCAGCAGTAACCAGCAGAAATCAGCCATCATAGTGGTGTTCCATCTTCCTTGGTACCTTCTCTCTGCGTCCTTGATGTCCTGGTGAAACCTTTCACCTTGTTCTTCACTGTACGCTCCCAAGTTTTCGGGAAAGTAGTTCACATGGCAGTGCAAGAAATGGACTTTCAGGCTCATGTTACAGCCTTGTTCTTTGAAGGCATTGAGCATCCTGGCAACAATATCCTTATAGTTCTCATCCCGCCTGTTCCCCAAGAATTTGAGAACAACATCCTTGAAGGAATCCAAGGCTTCTTTTTCCTTCTCAGACATCGTTTCAGCGAATGCTCCATCTGAAATGAGTTTCCTTATATCAGGGCCAACAAACACTCCTTCCTTTAGCTTTGCTTCAGAAAGTCGGGGGAACTTTGAGCAAAGGTACCGAAAGCACTCACCATCTTTTGGAAGGGACTTGATGAATTGCTTAATGAGACCCAACTTAATGTGGAGAGGTGGTAATAGAATTTTATCACGAGGTACCAAGCTCTCATGAAGAACATTTTTCTCACCGGGTCTCAAATACTCCCGAATTGGCCAGTCTTTTTTCCCCCAGTGTAGGTCGCAGGCCCGGCTATCCCACAAGCAAAGGAAGCAGGGATATTTGGTGAAACTGGATTGCTGCCCTAATAGCATGGATAGAATTTTAAAGTCTCCACAAATCATCCACTTATGCTCATCATAACGAATCTTCTGAAGAATCAGGGCCAAATTCTCGTATTTTTCATGGAGAATAACAGAGTGAGCAATAGGAACTGAAGCGAATGTGTTGCCATTATGAAGAAGAACACCTTTTATGCTGTCTTTTGACGAATCAATGAACAGCCGCCATTCAGCAGGATCATACTTGAGTTTAAACTTTTCCATCACTCCGTATATATCGTTGCAAAATACCAAATCTTCCTCTTTGCTGAAATACTTCAAAAATTGTGTCTCGCGGTTGTGGTACCAATAAAAAGTTGTTCCTGGTGACAATAGATTTTTCTGTTTAAGCCGAGAACCTAGCAGTTGGGCAGCATCTTTTGGGAGTCCTAAATCCCGGACTAAATCATTCAATTCAGCTTGAGAGAAAAGTTCAGGTTTCGGATCTGGTTCAGTTTCAAACTCGGAAGTACTGGACTCATCGGGAAAAGCCATCTGATGAGTCTCATCATGATCAGAACCATCCACACAAATATGATCCAAAGATTTTGGTGGTTCAGGCACAGGTACTTCGTTGCTATGAGGCATAGGCCTAATTGCTGAGGGAAGGTTGGGGTAACTTATTACGTTCTTATTTTTTAAGTTGTATCCCTTCACAATGCAAGAGCAAAAATAGCAGTCACTGCTGTGGTCTCTTTGTTCACGCCACATCATAGGTATTCCGAAACGAAATGCTTGTTTTTTACCTTTCATCCATAAGCGTAGATCTTCCTCACATGTCTTGCACACTTTGTGAGGAGCCCACGGTTTGTCTTGATCGCCTAACTTCAAACCGAAATAGGCAAAATATACTTTTTTAATAAATGCAGAAATGTTCCTCTGCCGCTTTTTCACGGTATATTCCCCACAAATAAAACAAAAACTGTCCGGAGAGTTGACGCAACCTCTGGCTCTGTGAGCCATCACAAATACGCAGCACTGCAAACTACAACTGTAGTGAACCACTTCGGAATAAAGCTGGATTACGACTGAGCAAACAAAAGGTAATAATGAACTTGCAAGAAACTGAAATTTGACAGGAACGTTCATGTCGCAACCACCGTGTTTGAGCGAGCGAACGAGGCGAGGCGAACAGGAAAGAACATGCGCCAGCGCGAGTACTGGATTTAGCCCCCCGCCTCCCAATTGTCCTGTTAATGTATAAAATGAATACAAAACACTCTAAAATATCATGAGGGAGTGTTTCTAGTTAGTTAACCATTACAACCTCTATTTTGGGCCAAGAAAATAAACTGCAGTCGGCTAAAAAGAAATTATGTGAACATTCCTTATATGGGTAAGAAATCTAATATTGCAAGAAAACGTGACGTGATGGAACATTTTGGCTATTTTTCCTGGATTCAGCACCCCAAAATCTATAGGAATCAGTTGCAAAACTGGAGGCAGTTTTTTGGTAGTGTACCTGTGTAATTGGTTTACATCTTTCTTTCTTCATGAAAAACACAAGGGTAAAAGGGATCCAGATCTTTGGTAGTTTTATTCTGGTAGAAGGAAAGAACCCCAGTTCTTATCTCAGGTTGGTTGGAGATTGCTTCCCCTTTCAAGTACAATCCTCCATTTAACAGAAGGGAGACGTTGTTCTGACAAGGAACACATGTTGATGTGTATCCCTCAATGGAATTGAAAATGTATTTTGGGCTGGCTTTAGTAAAAGAACATGTAAAAGGATGAATGTCAGTCTGGGAAGGATACTACTTTTATTGTTATTGGGGTGGAGCTAAGCATATAAAGGATGAATGATATGGGGGCAGCCTATTTGTCTTTGCCCTGAGCTGGGGTTGGGGTGAGTTCACAGGAGGGAGGCATACCAGGTATATCAGGGCACCAGGGGCAGCTCTATAATGAAAGCGAGTGAAGCAGTAGCCTCAGGTGGCATCTTTTTGGGGGCAGAAAAAATTGCCCCCAAAAAGACTGCCTCACTCGGCCTTCAAAATTTAAAAAAAAAACCCCAAACAGATGCAAACGCTGCTGCAGCAGCAGCAGCATGAAGTGCCCTGTGGTGGCTACCTCCCCGGAAGAGCCCTCACAAACCGCACCCCCCCCCCCCGCGCCGGCTCAGCTTTGCAGAGCCACGCGAAGGGAGAGTTTCCCTTTCATTTATTTATTTAGCTGTATTTATATCCTGCTTTTCACTGGGTCAAAGCGGTCAATTGGGAGATACATTTAACACGAGGGGATATGACACACATACGCTAATACTTACAGGGAACATGGGCAATGGAGGGTTAAGTGGCTTGCCCAAGACCACAAGGAGTACCTATAGGACTAGAAATCCCAGTCCCTCTGGCCTGAGATTGCTGTCCCCAGGTGGGACTTGAACCCCCGGCACTCCGGCCTGAAGTACCTTGTCCTAACCACTAGGCCACTCCTCCCACCTGCGGTTCTGTTAAAGCTGAGCCGGCACGGGGTGGGGGTTGTGAGAGCTCTTCCAGGGAGGCAGCCACCACAGGGCACTTCATGCTGCCACTGCCGCTGCTGCAGCATTTGCAGCCGTTTGTTTTTTTCCAGTTCCGTAAAGGTCTGGAGCTGGGCTGGTGGCAGGGGGGGGGGTTAGCACAGGAAATAGCAATGGCCAGATGGGGAGAAGGCTAGGACTGGAAATTGGCCGATGGGGGGGGGGGGGGTTAGAACTGGAAATGGGTGATCAGGAGGGGGGCTAGAACTGCTAATGGGCTGATTGGGGGGGCTAGCACTGGAAATGAGCTAGGACTGATAATGGGATGATTGGGAGGCTAGGACTGGAGTGGGCTGATAAGGGGGATAGGACTGGAAATGGGCTAATGGGGGAGGGGAGGAGAGTGCTGCTGGCCCTGGAAGAAAACTAGGGGCTAGGGCTACAAATGGGCTGATACGGGGGGGGATGGTAGAATAGTATTGGAAGGGAGCGGATACTGAGAGGGTCTCCCAGGGGAAGGAGGGGGCAGGAAGGGAGATGAAAAGGAGCTGACTCCTGTGATGTACTGAAGGGGGAATGGAAGGGAGCTGACACTTGGGGATGGGAGTAGTAGGTGACTGGGTAACAGGGAGGAGGCTGGAAGGGAGCTGACATGCGAATGGCACTAGAAGGGGGATGGACAGAGGGTAGGGCAACTGGAAGGGAGCTGACTGGGAGGGTGGCATTGAGACTGGACATCAGCTGATACCTGGGATGGTATTTGGACTAGAAGGGGCTGGACAGTGGGGAAGGAGGGGGACTGGAAGAAAATGGACATCAGTGGCAGTTGTGGGAATGCAAGGTGGTTGACATTGGAAGGTACTGGAATGGGGGCTGATACTGGGGAGGGTTACTGGAAATGGGCTGATGGAAGTGAAGAAAACAAAAGAAGAGATAAGACATGGCAGATGGACCATAGACCACAGAAAAAGAGCTAAGAGAAGACAGGAAAGCAGAAGCCTCAGATCGGGATCAGCATAATCAGAGAATAAAATGGTCAGACAACAAAGGTAGAAATTGTTTTTTATTTAATTTTAGTGATTAGACTTTGTGCTATCTTTATATTTTACACTGTATTGGGGAACTGCATCTCTTATTTATCTGATGTTGCACTGCATGTGGACTGGCTTCTTGGGGTTTCAGTTTACATTTTGTCTACATATTTTTATTTTTATTTTTATTTTTACTTTAGATTGTGGTTACTTCTTCTGTACTTGGTGAGGGTTGATGTGAGTGTGTGACTGACGTCAGGTGTTCTGTTAACATGGAGTTTGTACATAAAGATCTATACTGTACTGTAGTAATTTGACATGTTCAGCTTTTCAGATAGGTGTATGGATGTTCCACGGCCCACTGTAGTATTTACAGTGACACTTTTTTTGGATGGGCTCCTTATGTGAGTTTTGGGAGTTTGTGCTGATATGGTATAGTATGGTAGGTTTGCTCTTTATTTTAGGGTTTTGTATTAGTTCACAATATGCCTGGTACTGGAGAATAGTGGTGGTTGTTAGTGAGATGATCAGAATCAGATTTTTTTTAAATATTGAGTTCTGTGGGTGAATGTCCTCATTCTGCTCTGCAACTACTATGGATGCAAAATATATGTTGAAAAAGAAAAAGCAAGAACCATAATGCAGTTTATAACAAAATAAAAATGAATTATAATTAAATTGTATAAACTGTGCTGTTGGTTCTTGCTGTCTTTTAGTTCCTTGGTGTGCAAACAGGACCATACCTAGTCCTGTGCAAGCGGTACAGCTGCACAGGGCGCGAAGGCTTGGGGGGGGGGGGCACATTTCAGCTGTCTGCTGTTGCCCTGCCGCCGCTGTCAGGACAATAGCAGGCAGCCGAAATGCACCCCCCAAGCCTTTTCGCAGCACTTTAAGCAGGTCTGGTCCCTCCCTCCTCCGACACGATGTCAGAGCAGGGGGGCATAAATCTGCTTAAAGTGTCGGAACCTTTCAGATCGGGCTAGGGTTGCCAACTGGCTTCAGATATTCCAGACAGGCTTGATCCAGTCCTGTTTACCCCATTGCATGCAGGGACTTGTAGTCTTGCTTTTCTTATGGAGTGCAATGGAGAAATCAGAACTACCTGTCCCTGCATGCAATGGAGTAAACCCAGGACTGGATCAAGCCTGTCAGGCACATCTGGAGCCACTTGGCAACCCTAGATCGGGCGCATGCCCCCCCCCCCTCCTCCTCCCCATTTCTCCATTCAGCGCTGCCTGCTCTTTCCCTGCTGCTAGCACCGCCTTGAAAAAAAACAGAGGGCGGCGACAGCAGGCAGCACTGGATGGATGTATGGGGGAAGAGGGGGGCATGCGCCTGAGCTGCAAGTTGCACAGGGCACGATTGCAGCTCGTTACGGCCCTGTGTGCAAACAACTTATTTCCTCCATATAATCTAATTGGCTTTTTGGTTTGGTTCAGTTTCTGATTGGATTTCTGAAAAAGCTCCGCCCCCTCTAAGGTGAGGGGGGGGGGGCACCATCTCATTCTTTGCCTCAGGCAGCAGATTGCCTTGTGCCTCGCCTGCAGGGCACCCCTAGAAAGGGTCACCTTTAACACATGTTATGGGGAGGGGGAACCAGGGGCTGACCCATATCCACTGAGGCTACCATAGGGGAGAGAGGGTTTTGTGGAACTGATCCCTTTAATAAGGCCCCTGGGAGTTTTGACTCCCATGTTAGAGAACCAATGCGCCCAGGGAAAACTTAATCATACCTTCAGAGGTGTAGTTAGCTTTCTGACCCCAACATGTGGCAAAGGGATTAACGCAAGCCACAGTAATCCTTTTAGATAGTACTGAACTACATTTGCATGCGACAAATCTCATTATTTTACCCTCTGTTGAGTATGATTTGTTTAGCATTAAAAGCTGCATTAATGCAGTTTAGCATGCATGAATTTCCCAATAAGAGCACCAACATAGCTTAGTAAATAGACTACTTTGAGCCATAAAATTCTGCTGCTTGTCACTTTGACTGCCCATCACCCCTTCCCCACCCAACACTTCCTCCTCTCACACACACCTTTCCCCCATCAGCCTATCACTGAAATTCATTTTATGTTCACTTTTCTGGTAATGTTACCTTTGATTATTCTCTTCTGAACTGAGGAAGGGAGTGTAACTCCAAAACACTACAAGAAAGTTAAGTTAGTCCAATAAAAACAATATCACCTTATGTTTTTTGTTTGCGTTTGTTAACCTCCATTTCTGTGTAAGATCATTTCTAGCATTGACCACAAGAGGACACTCTTTGGTAATAAAATCTTTTTGTATAGAAGAAAAAAAAGTAATATTGAGCCCATGATGCTGAGCATTTTGTTTTTAATGTTTGAGGTTTATTTTTAAACATCAGCCAGATAACGTGGATACCTCACCGCTCTATCTAGATAATAGCAATATTCAGCCGCTGTCCAGATAGTTTTTTTGTTTTCCTATTTCCAGTGCTAAGGTGGCCAGATAGTTAACCGGATAGTGCTGCCGAAAATCACCACTGTCCAGATAACATAAGACTCTGATGTTCAGGGACTTTGTCCGGATATTCAGTAGTGATATTAGGTTGTACTGTCTGGATGGTCTGCAATGATGTTCAGCGACACTGGCCAGTTGGTGCCGCTGAATATCAGTTTCAGCAGCATGTATCGGGTTAGCAGCACCTGCAACAAGCAACAGCAATCAAAACAAAACCATAGATCCTGATAGTCAAACAAACTCTAAGAGCCATCATTAAATTTTCTTACCCTCAGGGAGTGTGGATCCACACCTACATACAGAGCAGATTTAAGATTTACGGTAAGCGTATACTGCCCAGTTATACAGGAATGTTGGAGGAGGAGGTGGTATTGAGACCATCCTGATTGTTGAGCTTAATTAGCAAACTCTTGGGTGTGGACATAAGGCTGAAGATTCACCAGTCACAGCCAATGTTCTTGCACGGGCCCTAAGCCCTCAGTCCTCGCCAACACAGGCATAAGAGAGAAAAGCCCAAAAACCTGCAGGTCTGGAGAGTCACTGCCACTCTCTTAGACACTACTAAAGGAAAATTAAGGGTCACATGGATTCAAAGTCGAAACATCTGTGTTTCTGAATTTTAGAGTCACTGAAAGATAACATGCCCCAGGTCATGTCTTTCCTCTGAAACAAGACAAGCAGCGACAGGTAAATTAGGAGTGGCAGCAGTGGGGAGGAGGGGGGGGGGAGAGAGCAAGGCCGTACCAAGGGCTGTGCTTCCAGGTAGGGCCAGCACAAGGAAACAAGGCTCCCCAGGTGAACCTCATGCCTTGCGCTCCCTCTCCAGCACCCATTGCCACTGCTGCTATTGCCCCTCTCCAGGACCTGCAATGGCAGCAATGGCCACAAACAGCCCCACAGCACTTACCTTAACACTTTGGCACTGCTGGGCTGTTTGCAGCCATTGCCGCCACCACTGCAGGCCCTGGAAAGGTGTAGCAGCAGCAACAATGCACCTCCTCGAACCACTGGAGCTCTAGGGCAGATCCCCTAATGGTTGCACCAGCCCTGCTTCTAGGATGCTCAAAATAATGAGTTACTGCATGTGGTTGGGGCAGATGGGTTAGTCACGCTGGGCACATTTCTAGCTTGATATGGTCCTGGGGGAGAGGCATGCTTAATATGAAAGGGAGCAGCCAAAATGACATTTCCATTCCTCATACTCCCCACCACATCACCATCTCCCCTCCTCATGCATTTAAATTAGCTATTTAAGATACTATCAGAAAGTCCCCAAGGCCTCCTATGCATCAAGAAAGCACAGTTACTTACCTGTAACAGGTGATCTCAGGGAACAGCAGGAATTAGTCTTCACATGTGGGAACGTCGGCGTCGACGGAGCCCGCACGGGAATGCTCCCCAGCATCCAATCAGAAAGCTTTTGGGAGCATCCCTCGCGCCTGCGCGGTGACTTCCCGCCTTTCCCACTGCCTCTCCCCAGTTGAGTTTCATAGCTGAGACAGAAGGAGAGGAAGAGGAAAGGAAATAGATACAACTCCTAGGAGAGGTGGGAGGGTTGTGAAGATTAATTCCTGCTGTTCCCTGAGATCACCTGTTACAGGTAAGTAACTGTGCTATCTCCAGGAACAAGCAGGAATGAGTCTTCACATGTGGGGACTCCCTAGCTGAGGGTGCCACGGGAGATCCCATAAAATGCGTATCCATGGACAGGACGGCATTTTCCCAACCTGGATCCCCGGCATCCCCTGAGGGATGGGGGGTAGGAGTTGAGGAGAGAAGAGAAGAGTTGCAGAGGAACAAAAAAAAACTAAAGACCACAGGGGAGATGAGTCTTTAGAATGCATGTCAGGTATCATTAAAGCATTTAATGAACTAATACCATATAGAGCTTACCTACTGGATTGTAGGAAGTAGAACTGCGATGGAAGGTACTGTAGACGCAGTAGCGGAATCTTCAAGGGAACTTCACAGCAGTGAGGATGAAGTTCCAAATCTGGAATGGGCAGGTGACCCAGGTGTCAACTGGAGCAGGAGAAGAACGGCAGATCTTCAATGGAAAGCTTTATGTGAAAAAGCTGAGAACTCTTTTAGGCACAGAGTTATTAACATTGAGGATTAAAAGAAGACGACTGACCGATCTGGAATTAGCCCAGTCCGGAAGGGAAGAGAGGGTATGGAAAAAAACCCTTTTCCCAGGGAAAACAGGAGGGTACTCCGGAACACTGAAGATGTACACTGTCTTTCCTAGCCAATAAGAATTAGGAAGACATTGAAGTTTGATACCTCATAGATAAGGAGGTGTATAACAAAAATAGAAGCTGTTGACGCCACAGCCACAATGGTGAGTATAACCGGACCCAGTTACCGAGCCGCATGATAATAGGCAAGCGGACTGTCAGGACCCCTTAGAAAGTAAAAAAAAACTTTAGTACCGACAGTTAGGGAGATAGTGGGTAATACACAGGGTGCTATGACCATCTCCCAAACAGCATATATATATATATATATATATATATATATATATATATATATCACTATATACATATCAATACAGATGTGAATATATATGTCTAGACAAGTGTGACATATATAGCTATATATAGATATAGATGGGCATGGTTTATGCCCACCCAGGGTACAAAAAGCATGTATGCATAGGACACATACATACATGAAAACAATACTGCCTGCAACTGGGCCACAGAAGAAGCATCCACATGGGAAATGTGATGCGAAAACTTCATCTAAAAGTAGGGGGCGAAAACCACCCGAAGAGTATAGAGAATCTATTTCTGTGGTACAGGGATGCAGATCAGTGGAATTAGCAGTATAGTTGCGTGAAGAACAGAGGACAATATCAGTCTGGGGAGAGCACGTCAGGAGCACTTTAGGCTGCTGATGCGTCCCAAGGACAGAAAACGCATATACCAAGATACCAGGATGACCCAGCCAAGGGACTCAGGGGTATCAAGTACAGTAAAAGAGTATGCATTGTCCAAGTGGAGCAGAAACAGAATGCCAAGCTGTAAGGAAAAAAAGGGGGGGATTCCTGCCAGATTGGGAGCTCCTTGGACATTCACGCAGAACAAACTTGTCTTCTGCATCACAACGGAAGACAAGAGGGTATAATTATCTAGATAGCCATGGAATGACTATATAAGCCTCTTCTATTATATGGAAGACCCTCAGAGACAAAGTCCAATGCTCTATGGCAAGGGCCCATAGTGGGAAGCCTCTCTGACGATTGCAGAGAGCATCGTGCAGGAGATGGGACTGACAGAAGTCGACAGGTTGCCACATCCTCGATAAGGACATGGCCAGGAGAAGATAACCTGCAGTGAGTGTCAGCACACAGATGGTTGAGAGCAGCGTGCCGAAGCATTAAAGTACGCACTGGAACTCCTGCACGCACAGCAACTGGACAAGATAGCAGAGGGGATTCTCCCACATGAAACAGGGAGAAGACAGACCAAGGGAGCGGGGATATTCCGGCCCTGTCTGAGGAGTTGTCCAGAACATGCGTTGAAGGATAACAGGAAGCCTACACTGAAAAGAAAGAGAGAGAGACGTTCCAGTATGGTACCGACTCAAGCAGGGGAAACCCTGGAAGAGAGGGGTTGAAGGTGACGTACCATATGGTAAGTCAGCAGAAGGAAAGAATGTCCATGTGGGGACAGAAGCTATCATGGGATAGTGGTGATCTCCCTTTATAGCAATAAGAAGGGAGAATACTGTGACCCATGGACAAAAGCATACTGAAAAGAAAACCCAGTGTAGAGTTGGAAGAAAAACTTCTGGTAAGAAGAAGTTAATTGTAGACTGCAGCAAACAGGAGCCTATGGCCGCCGGTTATGATTATCCTGGTGAGAGCCTGGGAACTTCAGACCAGGATGAGATGTCCCTTGCTTGGGGACATCTGGAGGATGGGCAGAAGGAGGATGAAACTTTCTTTTCTTAGGGAAAGAAGGTTTGGTAGGACATTTCCTACATCCTGGGGAACAAGAAGGCTTAGGATGGTTTCCAGAACCAGGAAAGTCAGTGGAGCACTGAGCAACCTGACGTAAAGCCTCGATATTGCAAAGATTTTCTCCAGTACACGGAGAATTACCCAGTGTATGTTGTGCCCATCTGCTCAGGTCTGAAGCCTGCAGCCAGGCTGTACGACGTGCTCCAATGGCAATAGCAGAGGACCTGCTAACAGACTCAAAAGAGTCTAGAGAAGCACGAGAAAGAAACCAAGAGATATTCCTGCTATGGTTAAGAAGCAAGGAATAGTCAGAGGCCTTAGGTTCTGACAAAAAAGGAGACAAAAGAGATAATTCCTCTGTGACCTCCCGAAGTGTTAGACTCATATAAAAGATATATGAAATAATTCTGGAAGCCAACATGGAAGTTTGGAAGGTTTGATGCCCAAAGGCATCAAGTGCTTTAGATACACAACCTGGAGGAGAAGAATGCTTCTTCTTGCTTCTGACCTTCCTCATTGCCGATTCCACTACAATGGAATGATGCGGAAGTTGGTTCTTCTGAAACCCCAGAGAGGGGGGCACCTGATACAGAACATGCATGGCTGTAGAAGGTGCAGGAACCTTTAAAGGCGACTGCCAAATCCCCAGAAGGTCCTGCAAAGAAGGATGTAAAGGAAGCATCATGGTTGCTTTTTCTGCAGGACTTTGGTTAAGAGTAGGGCCAGGAATAGGAATGGCAAGAAAGTCTGCCATGTCAAGGAGAAATTCCTGAAAAGAAGGAACTCCCAGAGGAACTATTCCTGGGTGGGCTGAGGTTGAATGATCAGCTTGAACACCAGAAGACCTATCGGACTGGTGCACCAAAGGAATCCTGCTAGATGGAGAATGATACCGACAGTTCCGATTCGAGGCAGTTAGTACTGCATCGTCGGTTCCCGGTATCGATTCCAAGCTAGGTATTGAAAGGATCGATGGCACCGATGGAACTGCAGGAGTTAACATCAATACCGACACCGGCATTGGGGACGGCAATGCCCTCGGAGCCGGCAGCGGCGGCTGCCGAAGTGATACCGAGGCAACCAGAGAGCCTTGATACCGACAGTTCCGATTCGAGGCAGTTAGTACTGCATCGTCGGTACCCGGTATCGATTCCAAGCTAGGCATCGAAAGGATCGAAGGCACCGATGGAACTACAGGAGTCGACATCGGTACCGTACTGTGTAGCTGGAAGGGACAAGGATCGGTTCTGAAAACCGTCGGAACCAAGTCATCCAGACTGGATATCGATTCTAGACTGGGCATCGAACCGAGCAAGGTTATCGACGCCCGTCTAGAGGGCACCGACGTCGGTGGTGTTGTCGGCGATTCCGATCCCGGAAAGTTAATCAGAATCGCATCGATCGGCGCCGAGGACGTCCGAAGACGCCGCTCGGCGAAGAGAGGAACACTCGACACCGGCGCCAATGTCAGGGTATAGGTACCGCCCGAAGTCGGTACCCACTCCGAGCATGGCGTAGCAAGAGGAAAAGCCATCAGGGGCGTATCGCTTGGCCCCGAGGCCCAGGATACCCGACGCCGAGCCCCGGTGGAGAGTGGAACACTCGACACCGATGCCGGGGCATCGGCACCGCTCGAAGCCGGAACCAGCCTCGCGGCTGGCTGGGACAGAGGAAAGTCAGTCTGGGTCGTATCGATCGAAGGCACCGAGGACCCCAGATGATGATCCCTAGTGACAAACGGAGCACTCGACACCGGCGTCGATGCCGGGGAATCGGCCCCGTCCGAAGCCAGCACTAACCCCGCTTGTGGCTGGGATGCAGGAAGGCCAGTCTGGGTTGAATCGAGCGGTCCTGAAGGCACCGAGGACACCAGTTGACGATCCTTGGCGAAGAGTGGAACACTCGACGCCGGTGCCGATGCCGGGGAATCGGCACCGCTCGAAGCGGATACCTCCCCCGAGCATGGCTCAGGTATGTTCTGTGAGGAACGAACCCCAGGAACAACCTGAAACCCTGTGAATGCTTTGGAGCCCAAAGACTCCCGCTGAGGTTTTATTGCCAAAGGGGTCTTGAGGGGAAGGCCGGAGCCGTCGTCATGCTGGGCATGAGACTTACCCCTCAATAATTGGCTAGTCTTAACAGACTGTTTGCGGGTTACCTGATCCTGGGGAGAAGAAGAAATCGATGTCCTCACCTTAGGAGGAAAAACAGCATCGAGGGATACCCAAAAAAGAGAGGGTCTTCTCCCAACCCTAAAGCCCGATGGACCGAGGGAAAAAGGGTCAGGACCCAAACAGGATATACACCAAGTGGTGGAGTCTAAAAAGAAGACTAAGTCTCCACAGTGGAGGCGCTTCTTAGGGGAAGAAGGCTCCATGCTGGAAAGGCCTGGAAGGCCTCAGAAGGGACTTGAGGAGAAAAAGACCTCGAAGTGGTGAAAAGAAAAAAACAAGGCACCGGCGGTGCCGGTATCGGCGGGAAAACGGCCGCGACCCCAAGAAAACAAAAAATAAGGATTTAAGAGAAAAAGTTTCTGCGGTGACAGGAGGTACGTCCTGCCGGCTCCGCGGAAAAACGAAAAACTGGGGAGAGGCAGTGGGAAAGGCGGGAAGTCACCGCGCAAGCGCGAGGGATGCTCCCAAAAGCTTTCTGATTGGATGCTGGGGAGCATTCCCGTGCGGGCTCCGTCGGCACCGACATACCCACTTGTGAAGACTCATTCCTGCTTGTTCCTGGAGATGCCCTTCAGTTTGTTTCAGCCAGTAAAACTTCTATTATAATTGATATCATGATTCAACAAATTCTTCTATGTGGAAGTGAAGTCTGGATTCTCTACAGCAGGGGTTCCCAAACTGTGGTTTGTGGATTCCTGGGGGTCTGCAAGACCATTATATACCATCTGCAGGACACAGAAAAGAGAAAAAGAGTGAGAGACTGGAGGGATGATCTTTCATGAAGAAACCAGCTGAGGGGAGGGAGAAAGACTGAAACTAGTTGGTCACTGACTGGATGGAAGGACAGAACTTATGGATCCAGAAAGGGGAAGAGAGATAAAGAGGGATAGTGGGGACAGGTTTGGTAATGAAAGAAGGGGATCCCAGAAAAGTAGCAGAGATGAGCTGGGGGTCCTGAACATTTTGGAGGTTAATAAGGCGTTCACACAAACAAAAAGACTGAAGAGAATGTTGATAGAAAACCTGCATCTCCATTTCTGTAGAACATACTCCATGTTCTCCAGCAATGGAGCTAGGATATTTCCTCTTACAATGCATCATACAAAAACTATTAAAGTTGTGATATCATCTCAGGAACAGCACTCACTCTTTCCACTACCAAACACTTTGCTAAAACAAAACCATGCAAAAGACACTCAGAACCTATATAGCAAACTCCATGCTACCTCTGAAAAGTTAGGATTGTAAGTATTATGCCAGCCCTAGAGCCCTATTACATCTACCATTGAGAAACTAGAATAAATAGGACTGCTACAGACCTACCTGGTTATCTCCAGAAATTCCTCCTCCTCTTAATCTGGCCCCTCTTTGGAATTCCCTTCCCCTCCCCCTTGCATAGCTAAAACAAAAAGTAGGGGTGATAGGGGATACCTTTGATGTGTTCCTCTGTATAGTTCAAAGGTCTGCATTTAGCTACTCTTTATTTTTAAACAGGTCAAGGATCTGAACCAATTTCAGAAAATCCCCCCACCCAAGCCCATAGTCCCCATTATCTGGAAAAGGAAACGCCAAAAGACCCTTTCAAACACCTTCTCAGCATCGACAGCCAGCAATACTAGTGGCTCCTGGTCTCTCTGCCCTCTCCACATTAAATTTAAAACCTCGCAAATATCCTGTCGGCCCAGGCGAAATCACGATGGATTAGCTTTAACCACAGAAGGCAAATGAGGAAGATGACAGCTAGCCAGAATCCTAGTCAAGATCTTCAAATCTGTTCCTAATAAATATAAGATATCACATACTCCTGGGTCTTCCCCCCTCTTTACAGCTGCAGTCAACATTATTGGCAGGCACCCTTGCAGTTCAACCACTTAATGTCCAATATCTCCTAAAGAAAAGTGGCCAGTGAAATGGTTTTGGACTATATATATTCACATATTTGACACATAAAAGAATCAAATAAAACAAGACCAATTAAAAAAGGAAATTTGAGTGGATGAAAAAGGAAAAAAGAAAGAAATGGAGGAAAGAGCAAAAGGGGAAAGATCAGTATGTTAAAGCAGATGTAGACAGAGAATGGAACTAGGAGAGAAAAAAGGACAAATGGACAGCAGACAATGAAAAGTTAGCAGAAGACACAAAGAAGCCAGAAGAAAGCGACTGGAACAATTGCAACTGAAAAATAAAATTTTTATTTATTTTATTTATTTATTTATTTACAGTTCTTTTATACCGCGCTATTTGTCGTCAAATTTTATACCGCGCTATTTGTCGTCAAAATGCCCAAACAAAAGCTAGACGGCAAAAGCTAGAAGGATGCTTGGGTGCATACGGAGAGGAATGGCTAGCAGAAAACAAGAGAACAAGTGGCACTGTCACAGGAACAGAATACCTCACCTCGGTTACACATGCAAAACCTAGACCGTCAGCAAACAAAGAACAAGGGGATCACAATTTAGAAATGGGACGACAACAATTAAATTGGGAACCCTTAAGCCAAACTTGGAACGTACAACTGAAGAAATAAAACTATAAATTAATTTCCTCTTCTACCAAACAAAACGCAAAGACGTTAGTGATGCACATTTCCCAGAGCTGACCTATTCCAATTAGAAACAGAAATATGATGACATAAAAAGACCTCATGGCCTATCTAGTCTGTCCTTCCATATCAACAACAGTCCCCTTTTTCCCTTTAGAGATTCTGTTTTTGTCCCATGCTTTTTGAATTCAGTTACTGTCCTCATCTCTACCACCTCCACTGGGAGACTATTCCACGGATCCACCACTATTTCCGTAAAGAAATATTTACGCATATCACTCCTGAATCTATCCCCCTTCACCCTCATCCCATGTCCCCTCGTAGCAGAACTTGCTTTCAATTGAAAGAGGCTCTCTCCCTGAACATTTATGCCACGGAGGTATTTAAACATCTCAATCATATCACCTCTATCCTGCCATTCCTCTAAGGTGTACATATTAAGATCCTTCAGTCTGTCCTCATATGCTTTATAATGAAGACCACTAATCATCTTAGTAGCCACCCTCTGCACTGACTCCATCCTGTTCACATCCTTTTGAAGGTGCGGTCTCCAGAATTGCACACTATACTCCAAATGAGGTCGCACCAAAGACTTATACAGAGGCATTATCACCTCCTTTTTTCTGCTAGCCATTCCTCTCCGTATGCACCCAAGCATCCTTCTAGCTTTTGCTGTCGCCTTCTCTACCCGTTTAGATGGTGAACAAGAGAATAAGGGGGTCAGGATCCAAAAGCAGCCTTGAAGTAGTAGTTTTTTATGCTGGATTTGAATAGAGCCTGGGACGGAGCCCGATGTACTGATTTGCCTAGTTTGTTCCAGGCACATGGAAGAGTAACGTGGAAGTCTGGAGCTAGCAGTGGCAGAGAAGGGCACAGATAGAAGGGATCTGCCAGAAGAGCGGAGGTGCTGAGGAGGAAGTGATAGGAGAGGAAAGGTAGTGAGGAGTCTCGGAACGCGTCCACTTGTAGGTCAGTAGGAGAAGTTGAACTGGATGCAGAAACTGATAAGGAGCCAGTGAAGTGATTTGAGAAGAAAGGTAACAGGAGCATAGCAACACTGGTGGCAAATTAGCCACACAGACTGAAGGGGGAGAAAATTCGGAGGGAGACCAGTGAGGAGCAATAGTCGACAGGAGATGACTAGAGAGTGGATAAGTGTCTTAGTTTGTTCAGAGTGTTCAGAAAGGAAGGTACAGATTTTGTTGATGTTATAAAGAAAGAAACGATAACTTTTCTCTTTTTCTACACACATCCAAAAGATACCTAAAACCTAACAATGACTCCAAGATTGTGGAGCTGAGGAAGCAGGAGGAATACAGTGTTATCCACAGAAACAAAGAGGGGAGGTAGGTTTAGAAGGGAAGACAGTTTTGGCCATGTTCAATTTCAGATGCTGTTTAGATGTTCCACTACCAATGTCAGACAGAAATCTCCAAACTCCCAAACCCCTGTAGAAGAAATGTTACAGATCTATCAATGTCAATATTAATTCAAGCAAATTGTATACTGGTATCCTCATTTATTCAATTACAATTACTATGAGCAAAAGTGATTACTCCAGTTCTTTGTTAAACATTGTATTCCTAAATTAAATGTTCCCATGTTTCTGTTAACTGTATAATCCCTAAAATCTAGTTAAATGTAAACCAGTTTGACTTGAAGATAAAACAGTATAGAAAAAAATTAAGTTAATTAAATATTATTAAATAAAGACTTTTTATTGGACTCTGCTCTCAAGACCACACAGTTGTTGGTTCTTCTTTTTCACTTGAATCCTTTTTACTATAAAATATTCCAATAATTCTAATGCTAACGTGTCCCTTATTCAGACATTTTTAATAAATTATCATCATCATGTCCTGCCTCAGGGAACAAAGAGGCACTTATCTGATTGCAGTCTTGCTGTTTACGAGATCGTTCTGATCATAAATCCAAACTTCTTTTTCACAGTGATGTTTTCTCATGCTCACTCAGCATCCTGGTGTCCTCTTCCTCTCCCGAACGGAAATAACTCTAGTTCCTTCAACATTTACATCTGGTATTTCAAACATCCTTTGCGCCTCCTTACCCTTGGACAGACCCAACACTTCCAATAATTAATGAAATTAAAATAATGTCCATTCAATCTCAGATTTCATACCTACTGGATACACAGATTATAATTTATCTAGCTACTGTTGCTCGTAAAATGTTGATCTCTTTTGTCAATCACCTGCTCTCCACCACTTTGCGACACGATCTATAAAACGGCAGTAAAGTGTTTGAAAAGTATGTTCTGCTTCTTCGTAGTGCGCCACCACTGAAGCTGATCTCGCATGAGACTTTAATTTTGATTTATGTTCTGCCAGTTGAGTTGTAAAAGTTCTACTGGTTCTTCTGATGTAAAGTTTAGAGCAATCACACACTATGACATATACTACATAGTCGAAATTACAGGCAGTGTGATAAGTAGCGCACAATTGCATATGTGATACGAGACCAAACCATTCCCATCCTTCCTAGACTTGGTTACAGTATGACCTCACTTGGCATTTATAATAACCTAGAGGTAGTTCTTCATCCATTGACTGTCTTTGTGATTCTCCCCATGTGCTTGTCTTTATTACCTAATTGACTATCCATATGCGAGAAAGTGGCCGAATCAATGAGACGATATCACGCAGAACTACTGCAACGATCCATAAACAAACCGAAGGATCTATTCAACTTAGTAAAGTCCCTCACTAAGGAATCTTCCCCCACACAACACAGCACGCAGAACCACAAGAATATGCAGACTACCTCCAATCAAAGCTAATTCAGACCGTCAAAATGACATCACCCACCCCTCTGAACAGACCACACTATCTCCACTATCCACCTTCTCCTCACCATCAGTGAAGAGCATCGAAGACACCATCAACTCGATTAACACCACCACAGCTCCCAACGATCCTTGCCCTGCATTCTGAGTAAAGTCACTACGTAAGGAACTCAGCCCATTCCTTACCAAACTCATCCACCTCTCCTTCACCACAGAAGCTTTCCCACAAAGCCTGAAACAAACATCAATTAGATCGCTCCTAAAAAACGGCAAACTGGACCCCCAGAAAGTCGATTCATATCGGCCAGTTTCAAGTATCCCACTAATGGGCAAAATAATCAAAAAAATCGTCCTACACCAAATCCAGAACCACATTGAGACCGCTGCGCCCTTAGACCCATGCCAACACGGTTTCAGAGAAGCACACGGTGTCGAGACGCTTCTAACCATCCTCTTCAACACACTAACAACCGGACTAGATAAACCCAGAAGTGGCTATGCTCTAATCTTCCTCGACATGTCTGCAGCCTTTGACTCTGTTGACCATGTGCTGCTCATAGAGCGCCTGGCAGAGAAGGGGATACAGGATTCAGCCTTGAGATGGTGCGAATCTTACCTCTCAGACAGGTGGCAGCATGTAAGGACAGGACGCACGACATCCAAACCATTCCAGCAAAAACAGGGTGTCCCACAGGGATCTTCCCTCTCAGCGCTGTTTTTCAATATATACATGCAGCCCATCTGTGCTATCGCCCGCTCCTTCGGCATCTCATGCCTTATGTATGCAGATGACGTGTTACTCTACATGCCGTTTGCCACGGACCAGCTGGACCTCTCACAACTAACTGCCTGCTTTGACGCTACAACTGACTGGCTCTACTCCCAAAACTTAAGAATAAACCACAAGAAGTCTGAGGCTCTACTCATCACCAGAGACCAATCATTCACCCCACCAAATGCACTAAAAGTAAGAGGCGCTGAGCTCCAAACCAGGTCCACAATACGCTACCTAGGGGTAACGCTCAATCAACAGCTTGATATGAAAACACATATAACCAACACCGTTAACGCAGTATATCTCAAGATTCGCACAATCCGTCACCTACGCCCCCTACTGGAACCAAATGACTTCAGGACAATCCATCAGGCCTTAGTCATCCCCCACTTCGACTATGCCAATGCCATTCTACATGGTCTACCAAAGAGCACATTGAACCCACTACAGCTGGCTATGAATGCAGCAGCCAGAATACTGCACGGCGCCGCCAGGTCTGACCACATAACAATATTGAAGCACCTCCACTGGCTGCCAGTCCACTCTAGAATAACCTTCAAGATCCTCCTCATCACCTTCAAAGCCATCAACAGTCTCACATCCCCTTCCATCACCAACCTCATCCACCCTACTCCGCCAAACAGAACCCGAAGATCAGTCACAGCCAATACCCTATCTATCCCCAACGAAATCACAAAATGCTCACAGACAAGAAAGAGGGCTTTCATGTTTTATGCTCCCTCATGCTGGAACGCACTCCCACCTGACATCCGTGCAATCACAGACCTCACCCAGTTCAGGAAAGCTCTCAAGCACCACCTCTTCCTACGGCATTACAGTACAACCCAGCAACTACCCTCCCACAGACACCATAACAGTCACCCCATCCCAACTACCACATACGACACCAGTGCCACACAATAGCACCACTTTCTCCCAGCAGGAGCATACAGATAGCAAGCTAAGACGGTAACCTGCCTTAGCCTAGAGTATGTAGATAGTTTCCCCAGTTCAACCCAAGTTTTTTTACCCTGTTTTATGTAAGTCCAGTATGGTTTCTCCTTACTCATGGACAAAGTTTCCGTTATCTGTGAACCGAGCTGATTTGAAGAGCGCAGTATAGAAAAGACTTTAAATAAATAAATAAATATGCAACAAGCAGGGGCCCCTTAAAATCTACAAGTGTAGTAAGCATATCCCAGTGATTCAAAATAATACTTTGAGCCTCCATAGCTCGAGCAGAAAAATGAGGACACAAGTTGCACTATCTTCTTGACAATTCTGCTGATATGACAGAAATAGTGGCCATTGCCCATATAGGGCACGTTAATAGGCTTCTTTTTACTACTGATTTTGGACCCCCTCTGTTTCAAACTCTGACTATGAAAATAAATATACACATCAGACCATTGGTTCACAAACACACATACATGTACTTCACATACACCAACAGTGACTGCTCACCCACACGTCTCCTACTACCCTATAGGGATACACTTAACATGGCTATTTCAATAGGAACCCCCCCGACCCATCTTTATGGGTTGACACTATGGCACTGTGCCAGAGGCCCCGCTCATCTAAGGGGCCCCGCGTGCTCCAGCAGCTGCTTGTTGCAATAGTTTTATAAGTCCTTTTTATGTTTAAGACATTTAAAATTTAATTTTTTATTATGTTATTTCTTTACTTATTCTAGTTTCAATTTTTTTTTTTTACATTTTTATTTTACACTCGTAAAGTTTTTTAAAGTTATTTTTAAATGTTTTGGTCCTTCGTTCAGCTTGTTCGGTGTTCCTGAACAGTAGATTGTAGACCGGGAACCAGGCTATCATAATCTACTTCCGGTTTAACTTGTAAACACCGAAAGATGCTGACACCTCACCTGACAGCGTAACATTTAATTTAAATAATATTAAATGGTATTAAACTACAAAGAAGTCTGAAGGTCTGATATGTTATATAATATAATATATACGTTTGCTATTCTTTGTAATATAAATGTAATGTAAACAATTTTTGTCATGTTGTCTGCTATTACCAATTTTTGCTGGTTCAATTTAACTGTCTGTGTGGTTAGTTTTACTGGTTACCGTAATATAATCTGTAATATAAAATATATAAGCAAGTTAATAACACAAAACTACAGTTAATATAACTGCATGACTTCAAGGGAGCGTGACATAAACCGCAAGCATAAGTCCGGTTGGCAAAAATGCCATGAACAGGCGCAGCGGGATGCTGCCGCTGTAACTGGAACGCGGTTGAGTATGACGTACTTTGGGCAGACAACTCAGCCCTGCATGACCGCTCCAGCTCAGGAGGCCGAGGTAGGAGTAGATGTTGAAGCTTCAGTGACTACGACTACTAACGTAAATGAGACAGAAGTTAAAACTGAAGAGAAAATGGAAGTGGACTGTTCGCCATTCCAGCAGGCAGAAGATGCTGCAACGGACGTTACCAAGTTTCTAGAACGTGATGATGTTCCAGTTCGGTGTCTATCTGCTGTCTGCTACTCTACAGACCTCGGCAAATAGCCTGTCGAGATTGTTGATGACATGCACGAGTACTGGGCGACAGCAGGTAGTGCGCAATGTGCCCACTGGGACTCAGATTTCACTCCAACCAGAATTGTCTATGCAGCCGATGGAAAACCAAGGAAATGTTCTCGTAATCTATTCAAAACAACTCATCCGCTGTCGAAGGAACCTAGCGATCGTGACTGGCTTTGCTATTCACCATCTAAGCTTTGTCTATTTTGCTTTCCATGCAAGCTAATGTCACCAGAAGTTGTAGCCTTCGGCACAAAAGGTTTTTGCAACTGGAAGCATAAGAAGCAACAAATCATGGAGCACGAGGTCAGTTCTACTCAGAGCATCCGTGATTAAACTGCTAACGCAACGTGACATAGCAAAACATGTTGATCAGGCACTAGTAAAGCAATGTGACAAACAATGTGAGTATTGGCGTGCTGTTCTCGAGCGGTTGTTTGAAACTATTTCCTTTTTATCTGAACGTGGCCTGGCTTTTAGAGGTGACAACCAGATCGTTGGCTCTGCCCATAATGGCAATTATTTGGGAATCCTTGAACTTATATCAAAATTTGATCCCTTCATGGCACAACACCTGCAGATGCATGCTAACAAGGGAAAAGGACACACTTCATACCTGTCTGCCAACATCTACAATCAACTAATTCAGCTGATTGGCCAGTAAGTTGTCGATCGGATTAAGGCCGAAGTTCAGTCTGCCAAGTACTTCTCAATCTCAGTTGATTCGACGCCTGATATAACAGACCAGGATCAGCTGACAGTGATTATTCATTACATGTTGCCATCTGGCCCTGTTGAGCAGTTCCTTACATTTCTACCTCAGCAAGGTCACAAAGGTGAACAGCTTGCAGATGGCTTGCTTCAGTTTCTGCACAGCTGGGGGATCAACACTGACGATTGTCGAGGGCAGTCGTACGATAACGCCAGCAACATGAGCGGCAAATACAGAGGTATGCAGGCTCTTATATGGCAGGTAAATCCTCATGCCACCTACATACCCTGTGCAGGCCATTCCTTGAACCTCGTTGGTCAGCACGCAGCAGCCTGTTGTGCCGATGCCATATCGTTCTTTGACTTTGTCCAACGGCTGTATGTGTTTTTTTCTGGTTCGACAGCACGCTGGGCCATCCTCAAAGACAAGCTGGAAGAGACTGCAGGCAGGCTAACACTAAAGAGACTGTCCAACACATGGTGCTCAGCACGATTCGATGCAGCAAATGCTCTGGTGAGGGACTATGATGAGATTGTCATCTATAATGTCCTCCAGAGCTTTGACAAAGTGAGCGAACACAAGGCAGAGACGTGTCAAGAAGCCAAATGATTGCACGATCGAACGCAGTGCCTTGAGACGGGCATAAAGGCTGCTTTCTGGCAGAAAGTTCTTGCAAGATTCCAAGCGAACAGCGTGTCGTTGTAGTCAGCTGATCAAAACTTGAATTCTGTTGCTGCGATTTATGGACTCACTGCAGATGTACGTCCAAATCCTTTGTGAACAGTTTGACCACTTTGAAGCACACGGCAAAGACCTGTCACGCTGTGAAAACTATCGGATGATCTCAGCAAACGAATACGCAGGCGAAATCGCAGATACGACGAATCCGGCGCAGACACAGATTCAGTTACAACCACATGATAAATTCTGTACTGACACATTCATCGTTATCATCGACAGCCTTGCTGCTGCACTGTCTAAGCGCAAGGAAGCATATGCTGAATTGGCTGACCGATTTGCTTTCTTGCATGAAATTTCATCACTTTGATGCAAAAATTTGAGAAGGTGCAAGCAAATTAGTTAATCGCTATGCCTCCGATCTGCAGCCTGAACTGAGGTTAGTACAATTTAAGGCAGCTCTGCAAATAAAGTTGGGCAAGGAAGCATTGCAGGTGTCGGAATTGGACGACCCGGAGGAAGATGAGAATGACGATCCAGATAATGCTACAATCTGCAGCAAGATTGAAATTCAGTTGCATCGCTTCATCGTTGATAATGGCCTCCGTGGCATGTTTGCAAACACAGAGATTGCACTGCGCATTTTCCTCTGCCTCGTGGTGATGAGCTGCTCAGGTGAGCGGTCATTCAGCAAGCTGATGCCGATTAAGAATCATCTCAGATCAACCATGTCGCACGAGCATCTGAACATGCTTAGCTTGTTGAGTATCGAGCAGGACCTTCTGAGAGAAGTTGACCAAGTGTATTATCCGTGACTTTGCATTAACACATGCTCGAATTTCGACATGTTGATATAACTGTCAGTCAGCACGTGGAATGTGCATTAATGCATTGCAAAGTTAGAATGCTTGAAACTGTAAATTTCCAAGTCGATTGCTAGGTGATTGACAGGCTGACAGCTGTTTGTGAATTGTGATGTGGACATATGATTATCGGCTTTGTCGGTCAGTTTGTCAGTAATTGATTAAAGTTGATTTCAATGATTTGTAACAAAATGATGTCACGAGTGACTTTAGTGAGGAGTCCATGACATGGGCAGCTGGGCTCATGTGGGATCCGGCCCATCCGGGGCCCCTGCAGGCCGCCAGATGCCAGGGGCCCCACACTGGCAAAAGACGGGCCAGCCCCCCCCTCCCCGAACAGACATGTTTGAGTCTGTGAATGGAGGAAAATGAAAAAGCCCCACTGTGTCCCACTATATGTGTGCACTTTTCAACTTTTATCAATATCACAGGTATTGATTGAACTTAGGGCAATTTGATTGACAGGATCTTAACTCAATAGGATGACATATTTTGCAGGATGTATGACAAGAGGAATTATTAGGAGTCAAAACTAGGTCCAAATTATGCAATCAGAGAATGCAGCATACTAACAAGAGGCACTCTCAACCAATAAGAAACACCCTTCAGTCCCACCTACTTTCTAATTTAACATCTGCTTTAAAAAATGTCATTTCTATGTGAGATACCAGAACACACAATGAATGACTGTGAAAAGTAACATTTAGTCTCTCAGATCATGAGGTGAGGAAGTTTTGCATAACTTACCACTTGTTTTGGCATTCAAATTATAGAAATAAGTGCCCTTATTCCTAAGGATTAACACAATGAATTGTGACCTAGTCTCTGAAAGACTAGTGGGTTTTCTGCCAACACTTTATAACTCTCATCTAATAGTACTACTAACTAGTTTGTATAGCACTACATGGTGCAGTCAATACTATACAGATATATAGTATAAGAGAGACATCCTTGCTCCGTGGCTCTTACTATCTAGTCCTCAGGCAGGCCTTGATGACAGGCTGATACTAAGGCGTAAACCTGGCTTCTGATGTACATTTAGCATTTTCTATTTCTCCTCTTCTTCCCTTTCATTCCTTAATCGATGGCTGGGTTGCAGTGGAATCTATAAAGAAATCTTTACTAGATTCTAGAATGGAAAGTTTTATAAGAGTGAAAATAGAGCCGACCTTTGAATAGACCGAAGTGGTGAGTGATAATGGTTCTCGATAGGAGGCCTGCAAGGAGAGCTACAATACTCTAAGCTGGACGTGACAAGGGAATGCGTAGGGCCCAAGCTAAGAAATGTGTCTCACCGATTAAACACTCACAGATTATCTGCAGTGCAGGGGCATTTTAAATTGATTTAAACACACTTTCCCAATTTGCCTGCCAAGTGCATGTGACACGTGGTGAGAGAAGTGTTACTAAACCGATATGCAGCCTGCAAAACAAACCCTACAAAGAAAGACTTAATGCACTCAAATGCACACACTGGAGCAAAGGAGAGGATGATAGGAACGCTCAAAGAGCAGAAAGATGTCAAATTATGGGAAGGTGAGATTTTCCATGAAAAAAGGAATTTCAAGGATAAGAGATTATGCTATGAAGCCACAGAGAGGAAGGTTCAGAAGAAACACGAGTAAATACTTTTTGTTTTGAGTGAGAGTGCGCTAAATGCCTGGAATAACAGAGGTGGTAAACACCAGAACCATGACAGAATTCAAGTGTGCTTGGGACAGATGAGGTCAGGACACAGTGTCAGAAGAATGCAGTATTCTGAACAACCCATGCTTCATGCATGCCCTTGAGAGAAGAGCAGGAGGAGGAGGAAGGGGAGGGGAGAGCGAGAGAAGTGGTGATAAGGAGAAAATAATGAGCAGAAATTAAATATGACTTGGCAATACCACAAGCCAGAGAGCAACAGGCCACAAGTCCCCCAAAAACCAACTGGTTCAATGCCAGCAGAGTAGTCACGATCAGGCACCATTCAGTAAGTCCACAGGCCTAGGCAGCCAGACATTTGGGCAACAGCCTCATTAGTTTTGGAGAGGAGGAGGAGAGAGATTGCAGGGTGTGGGATTAAAGTATACCATTTGTATACTCGCCTACCTTGGGCAGTAGAGAACCAATGCAGAAAGCAATAAAAACTGACAAGTATAATGAGCAATACCATACAGTCACAGTTCCACTGCTGGGATACAGCTAGAGCTCCAACTTCTTTTAAGGATTAAAGTTCTAAACACTAATAAATCGCCCCCATGCAATAAAATGAAAAAGGTATTTACTGTATAAACACCACCACTTACTCACTCATCCATCTTCTTGCCTGCCTCGTGCTGGCTGGTGAAATGTTTAGCAGCTGACAGGCCTCCATTATTCTCCTCCTCCTTCTCCTCCCAATACCAGTTAGAGGACAGAATAAACAAAAGTGCAAGTTTTGAGCGTGTTAGGGACAGAATGGAAAGAAGATGGGGGACAAGTGCATGGAGAGAATGTGTAGCGGGGCTGGGGCTGTGTTGAAGAACCCTAGTGAGGGGGGAGGCTATGCATATGGCTAGGGGAATCTACGTGGTGGGGCTAGTGCCGACTACTGTGGGGAGGGAGGGGGGGTGTCGTGAGAGCCCCAAATCCTCTCTCTCTCACTTAGGATTCGAACTTCAGTGGGAAAAATCAATCAGAACACACTAATCTGTAAGGCAAAGCTATGTCATTCTTTACTGCAGCAAAGAGTCACAGGTTACAAAAATAAAAACATGAGTGACCACGTCACAGGCAAAGTACAGACTTTTTATACTTTTCTCTGGTACAAGGAAAGTAGGTGGGCTATAGTTCATCTTAGAACTTTTCCCATCGACAAAGCAAATTATTTTACAGGCTGTTTCCTTGGACACCAAAGGGATGATGAGGAAATGTGAGATAAGGAAGTGGGAGCTGGAGAGGGTGCAAGGAAGGAATCTTTGGTGAAAGGGGGCCAGCTAATAAATCCCTTCAGGAATATATGTGAGAACTAAGTTTTTGGAGCTGAGTTCTAAAGTTCTTCTAAAGATAAGGAGATGAGAACAGGACCATATGGTGACATCCTGAACATAACTGCAATTATTTCTAACTTGCTTTTTTATAGCCAGGAGGGAGGAGGAGGGTTTAAGGAGTTACTCTGTTGATCAGTTAGAACAGTTTGTCTGTCCTTGACTAGATGTTCACTAGGAGTTGCTAATGACTTCAGGGCATGCACCTCTGTCCTTATCAGAGTCAAGCTTTGAGAAACAAAGGAATATCTGGTAGCCTGCCCTTCAGACCCGTGTTAGGGGAATAAGAAACAGACAGACCAGGATTACAAAAATAGCCACCATTTTGAGACAAGCTAGTGTGTTAATAAAATATATGTATATGTCATCAGATTCTTAGTGGCAGCTTAGAAGGATCCGTTTATATCCCATGTCAGGGGTACCGTTATTGCAGTACATTTGTGTGGTGTATCTTTCTTTCACTAGAACTGAATGCATGAGCTTCCATAACAATAGTACTTATGCCATGAAAACCCACAAACAGCAAGTTGGGGGGGGGGGGGGGTGTATATTCAGCAGCAGAGGATAGCACTGATAAAATGGCTAGCCGTTGCTGCTAAATCTTGAACCCAGATATTCAAAGCCAGGGCCATATCTGGGCACAGGCACTGACCATGTGAGTTGGCCAGACAGAGAGAGTTAGCTAACCGGCTAGCGGGTAATATTCAGCCACTGGCCAGTTAACTAGTGGCTAAAGTTAGGCCGGTCATTAAAGTTCCTAACTTTAGGATAACCAGCCAGTGGCTTGATATCACCGCTAGCATCCATGGCTGCCTCCTCCACTCTGCCCCAACACTAGCTGGCTAGCACCAGGACACCGAGGAGCCAAAACCAGGAATACTAAGCAGCACTAATCATATTAGTGCCACTGAATAGCCTGATGAATCCCCCCCCACCCCCTCCCAAAACAATTTGTGTACCCTGAAAAATACCTAATTTGCTGGATAATAAAGTTTCCAATACACAACTGAGCAGACTGGATGGGCCAATCAGACTTTAACTGCCATCATCTACTACAGGCCATTTTATTTCATCTGTAATGTTTTGATATGTTACGTATTGATTATTTTTAATTATGCAGGTGTGGTTGCAACTCACCTAGACATGGAACAGACTAGCCAGAAAGGGCCCGATATTCAGCAGCGGTGGTTAGTACAATTACAGTGGATATCTATCACCACTGAACCCTAGACCTCAATATTCAGTGCTAGGGACATATCCATCATTGTATACAAGGTTCGATAAAAACGTATTGAGACTTGTACAATAACACAAGAAGTATAACACTGACTGTTATACTCAGTCTCCTTCAAAGTAGCCCCCTTCCGATAAAACACACTTCCTCCAGCATTCCTGCCACTACTGGAATCAAGTTTGAAGTGCCTCTTTCCTTAAGTGTGAAGCCGCTGTGTCAGATTTTGTTTAATGGTCTCAAAGTCGTCTAATCATCTTCCTTTCAGATGTAATTTCAGTTTTGGAAACCAGAAAAAGTTACAGGATGTGAAGTCAGGTGAGTGGAGGCTGATAGAATTGCTTGATTTGGGGTTTGGCCAAGAACTGGCTGGACAGGATGTGATGTGAGTTGGGGCGTAATTGTAATGAAGCAACCATTCACCATTCCTCTGCAACTCTGGCCTCTTAGAATAAACTGCATCTCGCAAATGAGTCAGGTTCCATTTGCTGCTATCCAAAACCTCCAGAACCCCTCTGTGTGTTGCTCCGCCCCCGGAAGTGACGCAGCTGCATACCTCCCAGCTAAACCTGCCAATAAAAGCAAGTCTTCTGCAATCTTGTGCCACCAGTGGCAAGCACCCAAGGAGCAGATCATGCCCAGCATTGACTCCTGGGGCAACCATCATTCCCACTGCACCCTCGTGCCTTCTGTCTGTTGCCAGGTGCAACCCTCTTTGCTGCCCTATGGGTAAGTTCCTGATCCCCTTCCTTGTCCTTCTCCTTCCTCTGCTATATGTAGGCTGCTACAAGGAGCATATGTTTACCATAACTACTATTCTGGTTCATTGGGGCTGGCGCCCTGCCCTGTTGCTCCCTTCCACCTCTAGCCCATCCCTTTCTACTAGAAACAGTTCAAAAACCTACCTTGTTATTTTATGATATGTTAAGATGTTCTATGTAAAAATTAAGATGTTCTATGTAAAACAAACTTAGCGTTGTTAATTGTTGTTATTTGTACACCGCATCTGATCTCTGGAAGATGCGGTATAAAAATGAGTGTTAAATAAATAAATAAATAAATAGAAACCCCTGCAATCTCATCCATTGCTCTCCCATCTCAACCCCTGTCCATGTCACATTCCCACAGCTCTCAGGTGTCCCCATCACCCTCAGGTCTGCTCTTATCTGCCGATCTCTGCGCTCTAAACCTCTTTTGATCCATGATTTGCTACTCCTCTATACCCTCCTTCTTACAGAGACCTTATGCACCCAGATGCTATCCACACGGGTCGCAGCGATTTTCGATGCTACCCACGTAACCCTTTGCACCTTAAAGATAGGCAAAGAAAAACCTTGCCATCTTTAAGACGCAGAGGCTATGCAGGTAGCATCGAAAATCACTGCTACCCGTGCGGAGCATCCAGGCTAACCCAGATTTTCATTTCCGCTGGCATGGAAGTGAAAATCCTTGTTAAGGGGGTTGGTGGGCAGGCTATGTGCCACCGCAGTACATAGCCTGCCTATCTCAATATCAGGCCCTTAGTATATGATGGCAGATAAAGACCAGTATGGTCCATCTAGTCTGTCCAGTAAGGTGGCTAGAATAGGTGTACCCACCACTCCGTGCAAGTCACCCCTCTCTATTTTTTTTATTTTATCCTCTTGCTATAAAAGGGATCCATTGTGTCTGTCCCATGGCATTTTCAATTCCATCATGTATTTGCCCAACCACCTCCATTAGGAGGGCATACCAAGCATCTATCACCCTTTCAGTGAAAAAATATTACCTGATGTTGCTTAAGTTTGCTTCGTTGCAGCTTCATTTTATACCCTCTAGTTGTACAGCTTTCCCTTCTTTGAAAAAGGTTTGTTCATTAAAACCACTTAAGGGATTTAAACATCTGTATCATATCTTCCCTCTCCCTTTTTTTTTTTTTTTTTTTTTTAGTGTCATCAAGTAGGTTTTCAAGTCTCTTCTCATACTTCTTCTGGCACAGTTGCTAAATCATTTTGGTCGCCTTCCTCTGAACCGTTTCCAGTTTTTTTAATAGCCTTTATGAGATATGGTCTCCAAAACTAAACAGAATACTACAAGAGAGGTCACACCAACAACTTGTACAAGGGCATTAATACCACCTCCTTTCTGCTGGTTATTCCTCTTTGTATGAAACCCAGCATCCTTCTGGGTTTGGCCACCTTCTTGTCACATTGTTTCATCATCTTTGAGATCCTCAGAAACAATTACTCCAAGGTCCTTCTCCTGGTTCATGCACACCAACCTCTCGCATACAAGTCCCTTGAATTTCTGCTTCCCAAGTGCATGACTGCACTTCTTCATATTAAATCTTACAGGAACATGACCTCATTAAGCTGCTTTTATGTGAGGTCAAATAATAAGTATCCAAAGCCCAATCCACGTAAGCATATATTTGCTATAATCTGAACTATGGCAATTTTCTTGTACTATTTCTGATAGCAGTGCACATTCCTTTAGATCCCGACCTTGTATTGTTTGTTACAGCAGTCAAGTTTTTAATAGTCACACTGATCACCTGATGCAATAGCAGCAATACAGAGCCAGCTAACGCAGGTCTGCCATTAATTCCTGTGCATTCCCTAGCAAAAAAAAAATGCATTCCTGCATGTTATCTGTCCTGTACAAATAAAGGGCATGTGGTAACTTACTCAGTGGTTACCAAAGCAGTTGGCAAAAAGGCAGGCAGCAAACATTTTGATTTAGGATCAGCCTCTCTCACAGCACACTACTCCAAGGCCTCCCTGTAGAACGAAATGAGTTTCAGAGCTAGGGTTAACTAGTATGCACTACTGCATTAACATCAGTAGTAATTAGGCTGTACTACATAAAATGGGACCCGAGGCATATTAACACACGTTAATGGCATTTGCACACTCTAGTAATTCTAGCTGTTGCTGTGCTACTGCTTTCAAAGGAATGAACAACCAAAAAGAACCCTACAACCAGGGGTAATGCAAGGAGGGGGCACCCAAGGCGAGCATTCCATCCTCCCACCCCCCACCACTAGTGCTGCCATTGCCCCTCTCCAGGGCTTGCACCATGACATAGCGCCAGCAGGTTTAAGTAAGCACTGCATTGCGGTTTCTAATCAGTTGTCACCACTGCAGGCCTCAGAGAGGGGCCACAGTGGCAGAAATTGGGAGCCCCCAGGATGCTGGCACTCTAATGGAAGCACCAACCATGCAAACAAGGAGTTACCCAATCACACTACCAGCGTGTTTATATAAAGCAGCAACTACGCATTCCAGAAATTCAGACAGAATTTCCATTGATGGCCAAAACAAAATTACATAACTACATCTGCAGGTTTTTTGATCTTGAGATATTGCATTAAGACACAGGCACACACTGAAATTCGTATATATTTGTTGAAAACTAAAAACAAAAAAAAAAAATCCCAATATCATATGCAGACCTCAGTCTTTTTCACTGCCTATTTCAGAAACTGAGCCCAACCCTCCTTACGCGCAGACCTCTGGGACTCCCTACTACTTTCTCTGTCAGACTCTGTTCTCCTATCACCCCATCTAATTGTTCTGGGTGATTTAAACATTCACCTCAGTACACCGACTAGGACACGTGACAAGACCCTCGTTTCTCTTTTCAATGACCTGGCCCTCACCCAGCATGTTAATTGTCCAACCCATGCTTCTGGTCATACGTTAGACCTTATCCTCACCACTTTATCTTCCCCCTACCTGCCAACTAACATTAGAGCACTCCCTCTTCCTTGGTTGGATCACCACTGCCTCCTCTTCTGTTTTCCTCTCCCCTCCCCAGAGTCCTCAACGCATACTATTGTGGCTTCTACGCAACCACCTCTTATACGTCATCTTACCCCTCTCACTTTTCAGCATTTTCCTCCCGCAAATTCCCTCCTCCCCCCAGACTTTGCTTCTCTCCCAGTTGATCAACAGGTGGACTCTTGGACCTCCACCCTTTCCACTAACTTCGATACTCTCGCTCCACTTCGCCCCGTCTCCCTTCACCCCACCTCTCATCACCCATGGTATCACTCCGGTCTGTACTTACGCCACACACATCTTCGCCGAGCAGAACGCCTGTGGCGCCAGAGGCCCTCTGCCTCCTCCGCCTCCTTTTTCCATCAGGTGCATCAACAATACCGCTCTATGATAGTCTCTGCCAAGAAATCTTTTTACTCACAACTCATCGCCTCCTCTTCCAATTCTTCCAGGCGCCTACATCAGGTTCTCAAATCCCTTTCCTCCACCTCTGCCCCCCCCCTCTTCTTCCACACCATTCACTCTGAGCCCACCCATCCTCGCCTCCTTTTTCCTCGAACAAGGTCCATACTCTTCACTCATCCTTCCCTGCCTGCCCCCCTCTCTCCCCACCGCTGATACGCTCCCCCCCCCCCCCCATATACTCACACCTTTCCCCACACTTGGTGTACTTTCAGTCCTATTACCTCTGCTGAGCTCATTAAAGCCATCTCATCCTCTCACCAGACCACTTGTCCCCTTGACCCCCTCCCTTCTTCTTGGCTCCTTAACCCCTCTCTCACCCTTATTCCATACGTTCTGACTATTCTTAACTCCAGTCTCACCTCCGGTCACTTCCCCACTAGCTGGAAACACGCCATAGTCCATCCCCTTCTTAAAAAGCCCACCCTAGATCCTGTCACTCCTGCCAATTGGCGCCCAGTAGCCAACCTCTTTCCTCTCCAAGATCCTCGAGAAACTTGTTTTTTCTCAGCTTGCCACTCATCTCGACTCCACCTTTTCTCTCTATCCATGCCAATCAGGGTTCCGTGCCGGCCACAGCACTGAAACTGTCCTAGCCCTTCTCTCCGAAATTCACCGCTCTCATGATTGTGGTGACCTTTCTCTTGTTGTTTCACTCGACCTCTCCTCTGCCTTTGATGTCGTTGACCACCGCACCCTCCTCTTACGTTTGTCTGACCTGGGAATCTATGGTACAGTCCTGGGGTGGTTTCGTTCTTTCCTCTCTTCTCGTACCTTTGCTGTTCACATGGGTCCCAATGTTTCGCCTTCACTCCCACTGCAATGTGGGGTTCCGCAGGGTTCTATTCTCGCTCCATTACTTTTTAATGTCTTCCTTGATCCTCTCGCTCTACTCATTCAGCAATCTGGTATCTCCTCATATCTATGCCGATGACATTCTCTTAGTTTATCACACTTCCTCCTCTGCTCCCAACCTCTCCCCGCTCAACGACTGCCTCTCTTGTTGCCTCCTGGTTCAGTTGCAACTTTCTCCATGTTAACCCAACTAAATCATCTGCCATCTTGTTTTCCTTCGGTGCCCCCTCCCCCACTCTGTCCCCCACTATGTCTGCCCATCCCATCCCTCTTGTTTCTACCCTCCGATACCTTGGTGTCACTCTCGACTCTTCGCTCTCTTTTCACCACCACATCTCCTCTGTGGTGCATGCCTCTTTTCTCCATCTCCGCAGAATTAGATCTATCCGCCCATTTCTTTCTACTCCCGCTATCACTACTCTTGTTCTCTCTCTCGTGATCTCTCGCTTAGACTACTGTAATGCTATTCTTGCAGGTCTTCCCCGTTATCAACTTCGCCGTCTCCAACTAGTTCAGAACACGGCCGCTCGCCTCATTATTCACTCCCCTGCCAACGCTCATGTTACCTCCTCCCTTCTCTCTCTTCACTGGCTCCCTATCTCCATCCGATTCATCTACAAACGTCTTACCATCACCCACAAAGTATTGCACTCTAGTGTTCCGCAATATCTAGCAGACATTATTCGCCCTCAACCAGCCCCCCCGTCTCCTCCGTTCCACTCATGGTAATCGGCTCTCTCTTCCTCCCCCCTCTCAGGCCCACCTTGAGCTCACCCATCACTCTTTCTTTTTCCTCAGTCCCGCCCTGTGGAACTCTCTCCCGCACCGAACCCTCCTTCCCTCAGTTCAAATCATTCCTTAAAACCCACCTCTTTGGTCAGGCCTATGACCTTCCTGCCCTCACTGATGGCTCGGACCCCTCATCGCCCTGTCCCCCCCCCCCTCACAGCCAGTTTAGCTGTCCCCTGTTTAATTCACTCAACAGCCCTCCCTCGCCTTATATCTCTGTCTTCCTATGTTGTGTCTCAAGCCTGCTCCTTGCTCTGTCTCACTTTCCTGTCTTTTAATGGCGTTCCTTTCTCTTTTCTATCCTTAGTAGCCAACGGTTTATTGTATTGTATACTGCCCTGATGCTTTGGCAAGGGCGGTATATCAAGTTTAGCAAATAAAGATAAAGATAACCATAGTGTCATTTTTATCTTATTAAAAATCTCATAAACCAAGGACTTTTCAGTGAACCCCCCCCCCCCCACTATGTATTATGGATGTACACAGGGGCGGCTCACTGCAATACTATACTCCAGTGCCAACTGCCAGGCACATTAGGAACTACTACAAACACTGCCCATTTAGAACCCATAGCAAACCCGCCATATCATAACAGCACTACCGGTACTCACAAAGCACCATACTCTACCTATCAAAAGGCAACACTGCAAATATTAAACCAATACATCTCAGAAAATATCAATACATCTCCTACTGGGGAAAGAGAACAGGTGACACTATCAAATATAAACTACATAAACAGAATACCTCAGCTCGGTTACACGTGCAGAACATAGACCATCACCAAACAAAGAACAAGGGATCACAATTTAGAAATAGGATGACAATTATTAAACTGGGAATCCCAAAAGCCAAACGTGGAATGTACAACAGTGCAGAAATAAAACTATAAATTAAAAATGCAGAGGTTAAAGACACACATTTCCCAGAGCTGACATATCCCAGTTAACAAATTCAAAATAAAAAGTACTTTTCTACCTTTTGTTGTTTGTGCATTTTATTTTTTAGTTCCAATTGCTCCAGTCACTTTCTTCTGGTTTCTTCTCGTCTTCTGCTATCTCTCTGTTGTCTGCTGTCCATTTGTCCTTTCTTCTAGCTTTATTCCATTCTCTCTCTTCATCTGCTTTAACATACTGCTCTTTCTCCTTTTGCTCTTTCCTCCATCTCTTTCTTTATTCTGTTTTCATCCACTCAAATTTTACCCCTCCATCCTCAATCCCCACTTACTCTCCCAATACCTGGCCAATCGTAGATTTTTCTTCCCTCCCCCACAAAATATTGTCCTCTCTCCATTTCACTCTCCCAGCCCCATCCCATTCTAGTCCTCCCCCAACATCAGCACCCTTCTAGTTCCAGCCCCACCCAGCATCCTCTTCCTTCTAGTTCCCACATCAGCCCATTCCAGTCCTAGCTCCCCCATCCATTTCCAGTCCTATCCTAGCCCCCACCATCAGCCCATTTCCAGTCCTTTCCTAGCCCTACCATCAGTCCATTTCCAATCTTAGCCCCCAACAGTCCATGCCCAGTCCTATCCTAGCCCATCATTCCATTTCCAGTCCTAGCCTCCCTCCACTCAACCCATTTCCAGTCCTAGCCCCCCTCCACTCAACCTATTTCCAGTCCTATCTCCCCCTCAGCCCATTTCCAGTCCAAACCCCACCCCTCCATCAGCTATTTCCAGTCCAAGCCCCTCTCCACTCAACCCATTTCCAGTCCTAGTTCCCTCCCCCAGCCCATTTCCAGTCCAAGCCCCCCCCCCCCCCAAAGAGTCCCACGGCTATCTAAAATGCTTTAGAGGGAGCAGGAGAGGCCCCAGCTCACTTCTAACAGCTGCTGAAGTGAATCATATCTTTTTCCTTCAGCAGCTGTACTGAAGTTTAGAACGCTGCCACGCTGAGGTCAAAGGGGGCTTTCCTGTTTCCCGGCGCTCAGCACAGCAGAGTTCTAAACTTCAGTACAGTTGCCGAAGTGAAGGAAAAAGACGCGCTTCACTTTGGCAGCTGTTTAGAGGTGAGCCGGGGCCTCTCCGGCTCCCTCTAAAGCCATCCTGCCTGCCATTCAATGCAGGATGTTGTTGGTGCGGGGCCCTCTAAAGTGCAGGACCCTGTGCGAACATTCACACACAATGGACGGGCCGGCCCTGGATGTACATTCATTTGAAATGACAAGTGAAATATAAAGATTTCCCATGTTGTTTCATTTGTTTTTAACCTACAGTGCTGCTAAGGGATTCTGCTGCAGCAGGCTGCTCTGAAATCATCCAGTAGGGAGTAACGGACAAACTACCCAGGCAAACTGCACAAAGGGAGCCATACAAAATGGAGTCTCTGTATAAGCTTGGTCATACAAACACATATGCTGAATCAGCACAGAAACACTGAAACCATTGTCTTAGAGGTGGACATTAACATAAAACAAATACTAATGGAACTTTCCATAGGGCCCAGTCCATAAACAGACCAGTCAAATTCTCATAGCTATGGGAGCACTGACCAGTGTCACAGGGCCCTCATTCAAATACCAGATATCTGATTTGCTGATCTGAACCTCAGACCTAGGCCTGGGCCAATCGACTGCAACACACCAGTAAACTTTCTGATCATATGGAAGGCAAAAGGATTATAATCTGGGGGAGAACAAAGGGCTCTCTATCACAGATCCTGCTTCACTGCCTTAAGAAAACACTAATCCCCTGAAGACCAGCTGTACAATCTCCCTCGCTAACTTTACCCTCACCTGCATGAATCGGTGCCTTTCAAGCCATAGCTTGCAGCGAGATTATCTTTTGCTGAAGCTGGCTATTTCCCTTTTGTCTTTCCTCGCAAGCTTTGGCAGACTCTACAAGCAGTATAAATATAGATTATCTTCCTTAGTGGGATTGCTAGTTTGTGCATAGTTATTTGCCTTCCTAGTGGGAATTGTGATGAGAAAGATCGCCTTATTTCTCAGGTCTGTAATAAGTAAGAACCTAGGCTATGATCTATCATCCTGTGATCCTCTTGAACAGAGCTGGAATAAATCCCAATTCGGTATAAAAATTCCTGTGTCTAAGTCTGTATTCTGGGTCATGCAAATAATATAATTTGGGTGAGGCTACTGGAAGCTAGAGTCATATATGCCCCACAATCTGGCTGCAAGGAAAGCTGCTGGATGACATTTTGTCAGAGCAGCAGAAGGCAGGCCATATTTTTGGTTATAACCAGAAACCCCAAATTCCTCATTGAAGGCTTTATTTTTTTATTTTACATTTGATTAAATTTTACAATAAACCAAGAACCTTGGATGAAGAATATCACAATCCATCATGCACATGCAAAAAATAAGCACTAAAGAACATAAAACAATCAATCAATAACATGACAGTATGATAGTAGTCCACAATAGAACAAGAAAAGGGAGGATTTAAGTACAGTATATACTGTAGGAGAATGGTTACAAAGAAAGTGGGGGCATTTTAATCAGGGTTTTGCAGTTATAACAAAAAATCAACTGAGAATCCTATGGCTGGGCTCAGTTTTTGAAAAAGGAAGTTACAAATATTGGCTGGAGTACTGTTATTGGGGTGTTCTGGAAAGCAGATATCAAAATGTGAAATTTCAAAAAGGTCAGAAATAAAATGGTCTTCCAGCTTTTAAACCTGGGTTAAATGTATCCCAGCAATCAACATATTTCAGAGAAAGCACAGTTACTCACCTGTAACAGGTGTTCTCCAGGAACAGCAGGAATCAGTCTTCACATACTGGGAGATATCAGATCTGAAGAGGCAAGTAATTACATTTATTTTATTTATTTGGCTGGATTTTTATACCGCTTTTCACCAGGGCAAAGCATAGAACAGAGGAACTTATTTACATGAGGTATGTAGTTGTAGGACATTAGGAGGGAAGGGGGACTTGTATATGACCATGCTATCTATCTTTTACCGAGGGAGGGGAGGAGGGAGAGAGAGAGAGAGAGGATGACGGATTATGTGATAGAACCAAAATGTTCTTTGAACAGCTAGGTTTTGAGAAGTTTTCTAAATGTGGCAAGCTCATTGGTAGCTCGGAGTTCCTGGAAGAGAGTGCCAGATGGTTAGAGCATATAATTCAAATGCTCTGGGTGCTTTTGATTTTCTCATGCGGTATATTTAGCAGGTTTATTGTGTATTGTCCTCTTGTCTTGCCTGTCTTGGAGGAAATTCAGTAGGAATTGAAGGCAATGTGATGACTGGTTGTTGATTTTGAAGGTCAGGAGTAGGATTTTATAGTGCTTACAGCTGAGTAATGGAAGCTAATAGCGTTGTCTTAGGTGTAATATGATCATACTTTGATGCTCCTTGAATTATGCATGCCTCAGTGTGCAGTGCCGTTTGGAGGGAAGCAGTGTGGCTTTAGGCAATCCTTGATAGATGGAAATGAAATAGTCAAAATGCAGTTCTATGATTGCTCGAAAGGCAGAGTGGAAGTTGGATGGATCTGGTAGAGAGCGGAGGTGTCAGAGTTCAGATTTTGTGATATATTAGTTTTATTGAAGCATTTATGTGTGGTTTCAAGGTGAATTGTTGATCAGTGGTGATGCCCAAGTACTTATCTTTTCGTTGTACATTCATGTTTGTGCCATTTAACACTATCGAATTTGGAACTTTGAAACTGGAATCCTTGTTTTCTTGTAATTAATTTTTAGGGAGTTGTTTGTCAACCATAGTAAAATGTCTGTGAAGCAATTTATTATTCCACCATCTTCTGCTTTGTTGGTATCAAATGGTGCATAATTATATCATCTGCATCGATATGGAAGGATATATATTATGTAAGTAGATAACAGGGCATAATGGTTGCAGGTAAATATTGAAAAGTAGGACTGGCAGGGAGGAGCCTTGTGGGACACCTTGGGTTTGTGAAAAGGGGAGGGATGAATTCCTTCTGATCTTGACTTGTCGTCAGTCAGAGAGGTATGAATGAAACCATGTCAGAACATTACCTTGAATTCCAATGGACTGGAGTCTTTGCAGGAGAGTGCTGTGATTGATGGCATCGAAAGCAGCTGAGATATCAGAAATATTAGGATGAATCCTTGGTGTTGTTTCTGTGTTCTTGTAATCAATGTGTTTAACAGTGACGTTAAGAGTGTTTCAACTCTGTGGTGAGGTCTGAAACAGTGCTGCTGTGGGTCCAATGGGGCATAGGTGTCAAGGTAATCCTGAAGTTGCTGGTGTTTTTTTCAATTATCTTGGTCATGAATGGTAGACTGGCTATGGGTCTATATGCTGCAGGATCATTGGAATTGAGGTTTGTGTTTTTCAGGGTGGGACGGATGGAGGAGAATGAGTTGTTTGGGCATGTAGCCCTGCTGGAGAGATAATTGGGTAATTCTTGTCAGATTTGGGCTAAGTTCTTCTTTGGCACATAAGAACATAAGATATGCCATACTGGATCAGACCAAGGTCCATCAAGCCCAGTATCCTGTCTCCAACAGTGGCCAATCTAGGTCATAAGTACCTAGCAGTTTCCCCAAAAGACACAGGTTCCTCAATGCTTGTATTGGATCAAGCAGTTATATCACGGGTCCACCTGGCATGAAGCTTTGATCCAGCAAACAGGGCATGGGTCCAATGGTGATGTGGTTCAGTTTAATGTGGCAATAGTTATTTCAATGTTTTCTTCACTGATGGAGCTAGAAGTGGACCAGGTGTTGCTGGTATTAGTGATAGAAGGTATCTGCAAGGGTAACGATCATACTGAATTGTTTCTTTGACAGTGGTTTACAAGATCCTGAGGGACAGTGTCCATGGGTGATGAAAGAGGGGGTTTTATTAGGTTCCTTACTATCTCGAAGAGCTGCTTTGGTAGGTTGATTTATTTATAGATGATCTTTGTGTAGAATAATCTTTTGCATTTGTCTGTCTCTGTTCAGTATTCTGTTAATAGTAGCATATAGGAATTTGTCTTCTGTTAGCTTTGATTTTCTCCACTTGCTCTCTGCCTTCTGTAATTGTCTCTTGAGGTCACTGAGTTCTGCTGAGTACCAGTGTTTTTTTGTAGTTTGTTAGAGAAAACACTGATCAACAAATCTTTACAAAAGTCACGTTACTGAAATAAAAATAGTCATTTCTTATCAATTTTTATATGCTGAACACAAATATGACAGTGAAATTGCAAAGTTGGCTCTAGATTTTTTTGTAATCTACAAGAATTAATGTTTACATCACAAAATGCATGTCAATAGTAAATATAATAGGCCTTTGGTTAATACCTGTAAAAAACCAAGTCAGACTACTTCTTAGATTTTTTCACCTGTCTCTTGTACAGCTGTTCGGGAGCTTCTCTGGGGAGTGTCCAGCAGTAATCAGCCAGCATTGTAGAGGACCATTTTCCCTGGTATCTTTGCTCCATCGTAGCAATATCCTGGTGAAAATGTTCACCCTGTTCATCACTAACCATACCACAGTTGGTCAGGAAAGAAATCGAGATGGGAATCAAGGAAATGGATCTTTAGAGACATATTGCAGCCAAGTTTCTGATACTGCATCAGCATGTCTTCTACTAGTTCCTTGTAGTTTTCTGCCCTAACATTCCCGAGAAAGTTTGTTGACACTAGGCAAAAAGCATTCCATGTCTGTTTCGCATTACCCTGCAGCAAGTTGTTGAACCGGTCATCTTTGAAGAGCTCTCAAATCTGAGGACCCACAAAAACTCCCTCTTTAATCTTTGCTTCACTGAGTTGAGGAAATTTTTCATGCAGGTATCGGAAAGCTGGCGAAGTGCGGTCCATGGCTTTCACAAAGTTTTTCATCAAACCTAATTTGATGTGAAGGGGTGGTAGCAGGATTTTGTGAGCCTCAACCAGAGCTGGGTGCTGGATATTCTTCTCTCCGTTACATTTTGTCTGCGATTCCATTCCTTCCGCAAGTAGTGCCAATCCCTTGCTCAGCTATCCCACTCACATAAGAAACACATGTATTTTATATAACCCTGCTGCAGTCCCATTAAAAGGGCAACTACCTTCAAGTCACCACAGAGGTGCCAGCTGTACTTGTTATAGTTAATGGAAGTCAGTAGATGCTTTAAGTTATCGTATGCCTCTTTCATGTGGACGGCATGCGCTACTGGAATAGATGGAAGATGGTTTCCATTGTTCAATAGCACAGTCTTCAGACTCAGTTTCGAAGAGTCTATAAATAGTCTCCAGTCTTGTGGGCCATGAGTGATTTTTAAGGCATTTATGAGGCTTTCAATATCGGAACAGAAAGCGTAGTTACTCACCTGGAACAGGTGTTCTCCAGGAGCAGCAGGAATCAGTCCTCACATATGGGTGACGTCGGCGCCGACGGAGCCCTCGCGGAGCAATTTTCCCCAGCTTTCAAAGAAAGCCTTTGGGAATTGCAGCGCACATGCGCAGTCCTCTTCCCGCCCAAGGGTGCCATCTTGCTCAGTCAGATGACATAGCTAAAAGACAGCAAAAATTAGCAAAAACGAAAGCATATAACTGCAACTCCAAGGGGAGGAGGGAGGGTTGTGAGGACTGATTCCTGCTGCTCCTGGAGAACACCTGTTACAGGTGAGTAACTACGCTTTCTCCAGGACCAAGCAGGAAGTCAGTCCTCACATATGGGACTCCCAAGCTTAAGGCTACCGGAGACCCTAAGCACAAAAATGAGCTCCCTCAAGTTCATTAGCACAGAAGGAAGGAATCTTCTCTGAATATGTCTCCAACCGGTAGCCCAACATCCGGGATGGAGGGTAGGAGTTGCCTATACCTCGAAGAGGTTACGGAGGACTGCCTGTCTGAAAGCACTGTCCCTGCGGGACTCCCTCTCCAGGCAGTAATGGGCTGCAAAAGTCTGGCTTGAAGACCAAGTAGCAGCCCGGCAGATGTCTGCCAACGGAACAGAGCGGAGGTAAGCCACTGACGTAGCCTTCGCCCGAACACGATGAGCGGTGACCCTACCTTCCAGCACGAGGCCCGCAGCCTCGTAAGCCCAAGCTATGCAGTCCGCAATCCAAATGGACAGAGTACACTTGGAGACAGGGATCCCCAATTTGTTGGGGTCATAAGACACGAAGAGCTGAACCGCCCTTCGGTGCTCCTGCGTACGGTCAAGGTAGAAGTTCAGCGCCCTTCTACAGTCCAGGGTATGCAGGACCATTTCAGCTCGGCTGGAGTGTGGCCTGGGAAAGTAGGTCGGAAGTACCACCTCCTGGTTGATGTGAAAAGGGGAAACCACTTGAGGAAGAAACTTAGGGTGAGTCCGTAGGACTACCCGGTTCTTGTAGAACCTAGTGTAAGGAGGATCAGATACCAGGGCCTGCAGCTCACTAACGCGTCTAGCAGAAGTGAGGGCCACCAAGAACAAGGTTTTCCAGGAAAGAAAACGAAGAAGACAGGTAGCCATAGGCTCAAAAGGCGGACAGGTAAGCAGCTGTAAAACCACATTGAGATCCCAGTTCGGGGCTGGGGGGCGCAAAGGTGGTTTAAGGAGAAGGAGGCCTCTGAGAAACCGAGCCACCAGAGGGTGGCTGGAGAGAGGTCTACCCTCCACCGGTACGTGATGCGCAGAAAGAGCACTGAGGTGGACCTTGACCGAGTTGGACTTAAGTCCAAGATTGGAGAGAGAAAGCAAGTACTGGAAGACCAGTGATGCCGAACAGGAGAAGGGGTCTTGAGACTGCTGATTACACCAGACGGAGAACCGACGCCACTTAAGAGCATAGGATTTCCGGGTGGAAGGCCTTCTGGAGGCCAAGACGACCTCTTCGACATCTGGAGGTAGCTGGAGAGAAGCAAGAACTACCCTTTCAGCAGCCAGGCCATCAGATGAAGGGACCGGAGGTTGGGGTGCAGTAGCATCCCCTGATCCTGCGAGAGGAGGTCGGGCTGAAACCCCAGAGGAAGAGGGGTGTCCACCGCCAGCTGCATCAGAAGCGGGAACCAAGGTTGTCTCGGCCACCGGGGAGCCACTAGGATCATCGATGCTTTGTCTCTGAGAACTTTGAAGAGCGTTCGAGACACCAGTGGCATGGGTGGAAAGGCATACAAGAGGCCTGCGGACCACGGAATCAGAAAAGCATCCGCCGCTACCCTGAGAGGATGCGGCTGTCGAGAGCAGAACCTGGGAAGTTGCCGGTTCAGAGGACTGGCAAAGAGGTCCATGGTGGGGAGGCCCCACCGGAGAAAGATCCGCTGAACCACAAGCGGATCCAATCTCCACTCGTGCGGTTGGAGGATTCTGCTCAATTTGTCTGCCAGGTAGTTTTCCTGACCTGGGAGATAGACAGCTCTGAGGATGATGTTGTGACAGACGGCCCAAGAGCAGAGATTCCGTGCTTCCTGACAGAGAAGGAAGGAGCCGGTCCCGCCTTGTTTGTTCACGTAGAACATTGCCACCTGATTGTCTGTCTGGACTAGTACCGACTGGTGAGAAATCAGGTGAGAGAAGGCTTTGAGCGCTAGGCGGATGGCTCTGAGCTCTAGGAAGTTTATCTGCTGAGCGGACTCCCAAGGAGTCCAGAGACCTCGAGTACAAGTCCCTTGACAAGGTGCTCCCCAACCCTGGAGAGAAGCATCGGTCGTCAGGACGTGAGAATGCGGAGGGGGCTGAAAAGACACCCCTAGCACTAGGTTGGGCAGATGAAGCCACCATCGTAGAGATAAGACCAGCTGGTCGGAGATCTGCACAGAGTCCGCTAGGCTCCCCGTGGCCTGAAGCCATTGAGTGCGAAGGCACCACTGAGCAGGACGCATATTCAGGCGGGCATTGGGGGTTACATGGACCGTGGAAGCCATATGGCCGAGCAGTCTCAGAAATTGCCTGGCGGGGACCAGGGAATTGCTGTGAAAGTGGCTGGCGAGATCCATGAGCCGCTTGGCCCTGTCCAGAGGGAGGAAGGCCCTCGCCTGAAGAGAGTCCAACCTGGCACCTATGAACTCGAGATTTTGAGAGGGGAGCAAAGTGGACTTTGCGAAGTTTATGACAAAACCCAAGTGCTGAAGCAGAGCTACAGTGCGATGAGTGACTTGAGTGGCTTCTTGGGCAGACTGGGCTCTGATGAGCCAGTCGTCCAGGTAGGGAAACACAAAAAGGCCCTGAAGCCTTAGATAGGCCGCCACCACTGCCAGGCATTTGGTGAACACTCTGGGGGCGGAGGATAGGCCAAAGGGCAGTACTCTGTACTGGTAATGATTTCCACCCACAACAAACCTGAGATAGTGTCTGTGGTCTGGATGAATAAGGATATGAGTATACGCATCCTTTAGATCCAAGGAGCATAGCCAGTCTCCTTGCTGGAGGTAGGACAGCAGGATTCCAAGGGTAAGCATCTTGAACTTTTCCTTTGCAAGGAACTTGTTTAGGTTTCGCAAGTCTAGGATGGGTCTGAGGCCTCCTGTCCTTTTTGGAATCAGGAAGTACCTGGAGTAAAACCCTTGACCCTTCAGGTGGTGGGGCACCGGTTCCACGGCTTGTTCCTGAATGAGACTTGCCAACTCCTGAAGGAGTAAGTCCCTGTGCAAAGGGAGTCTGGGAGGCTCCCCTGGAAAGTAGGAGGGAGGTACCTGGTGAAAGTGAAGAAGATAGCCCTTTTGAACTATGCGAAGTACCCAGGTATCTGTGGTGATGTTGGACCACCTGTGTGCAAAGTGGACCAGCCGACATCCTGTGCTGAGAGGAATCAGCTGAGGGGGAGAGGCTATGCTGAGAAAGTCAAAACCCCCCACCCTGCTGAGCAGGGGCTGGTGGTGCAGGCTTGGGGGCTTGCTGCCTACGGGATCCATTACCCCGTCCCTTGGCCTGCTTTCCCTGTGGGGGAGCTGGGGAGGCCTGATACTGAGGGTAGTATTTATAGACAGCACCTTTCCTCGGGTAAAAGGGCTTTTTCCCCCGAGGCCTTCTTCTTTTGAGAAGGGGCAGAGGTTTTCCTTGAGAGACGAGTTCTGGTGAGAGTCTCCGTCTCGATTTGTGCAGCCTTCTCATCCATGGGCTTGCCAAAGAGGTTGTCACCTCGGCAGGGGACATCGACCAACTTGTCCTGCACCCAGGGCTCGAGGTCGGACGTCTGGAGCCAAGCCTGGCGGCGTCCACCGATGCAGGCTGCGGCTACTCGAGCCGAAGCCTCAAAACCATCATAGGCTGCTCGAGAGATAAACTTGGAGCACTCTCGAATACCAGTAGACAAGGATTGGAACCTCTGCAAAGGTTCATCAGAGAGACCAGCAGAGAACCCGGCTATTTCCTTAGCCAGGTCTCGGAGATACATGCCCATGTAGAGCTGGTATGTCTGGACTCGACAAGCAAGCATAGAGCCCTGGAAACACTTCCTACCGAGGGCATCCAGGCTTCGGGCTTCCCTACCAGGGGGCACCGAGGAGTGCATTTTTTGACTCTTCAGTCTATGCATGGCCGATTCCACCACCATGGAATGGTGCGGTAGTTGTGCCTTTTGGAACCCGGGGCTCTTGCGGACTCGATAAATGGAATCGACCCGCTTGCTCAATACCGGCGACGACGCCGGGCTCTCCCACATGCGGAAGAGAAGCCGTTCCAGCATGGGAGGAACCGGTACAATAAAGGCCTCCTTCGGGGGAGAGTCATATTGGAGGGCATCGAGTTCTTCGACTCGAGGCTCCTCCTCGGGATCCGCAGGGAAGGCCAAGGCTTTGGCCATATCCCTCACGAAGTCCGAGAACCGGGTATCCTCCGGGGGGGACAGTCTCCGAGGTTCGGACTCGGGGGAGTCCGATGGGACACACCGAGTCTGAAAGGAACCAGGTGACTCTTCATCCTCAGATTCCCAGGCCAACTCCTCGGAGGAGGAGTCGACTGGCTCCGGTCAGGCGGACACTGAAGTCATCCGCCCCGACGCCGAGGGAGTCGGCGTCGACCACCTCGGTCCCGAACGGGAGGCCGAAGGAGACCTCGACTGAGGATCGACTCGAGCCCTCATGGACTCGAGGATCGGCTCGGTCTCCGGGGTCGACGTCCCGGCGGTCAGGGCAGAAGCACCAGCGAGGCCAGCGATCAATGCCCGCTGCTGGCCCATGAAGGCAGTCAAACTGACCTCCAAGGCCATCAACCTGAGTCCGAGCTCAGGAGACCCAGCAGCCCCCGACTCGGGCCCCGACGGCATCGGGCCCGACGTCGGGTCCTTCGGAGGAGAGTCCACGAGGACAACAGTACTCACGTGAGCGGGCAAATCCTCCTCGAGTCGAGGATGTTTCGACGGCCTCTCCGACTCCAAGGACCCGGGACGGGAATCGGGGCTATGCGACCTGGCCCTCGAGGGACCAGGAGCGTCCACCGATCCCACCCTCGCGGGTTTCTTCTTCCGATGATGTTCCCGGGTAGGAGACCCCCTTTCAGAGGAACTTCGACGATGCTCAGGACCAGAGTCCCGAGACGTCGAAGCCTCTGACGAGGTCCGAGCCCGGCCGGAGTCAGAGAAGATACGCTCCCGCTGGTGCTGCCGACTCCTCAATGCTTTTGAGGACATCTTGCCGCATGGCCCGCAGATCATGGAGTTATGATCCGGGCCTAGGCAGCGGAGGCAGAAGTCGTGAGTGTCTGTAAGAGACATAAGTTTCTTACAGAGGTCACACTTTTTGAAGCCACTGGCCGCCATCGGGGGAAAAAGGGCCCCTGCGAGGTCGAATGACCGGGCAGCCAGGGAAAAGAAAAAAAGCTCGAAGTCTGTCACGAAGGACAAAAAACCGAAAAATAACGGACGGACTCGTAACCGGCGTCGCGAGTCCGGGCGGGAAAAGAACCGGCGTCGAACCGAAGAAAAATAAAGAAAATAGAGAAAAATCAACTTTTCTGCGGGGGATTCACAGGCAACGTCTGTAGGGCTCCGCGGAAAAAAGAAGACTGAGCAAGATGGCACCCTTGGGCGGGAAGAGGACCGCGCATGCGCGCTGCAATTCCCAAAGGCTTTCTTTGAAAGCTGGGGAAAATTGCTCCGCGAGGGCTCCGTCGGCGCCGACGTCACCCATATGTGAGGACTGACTTCCTGCTTGGTCCTGGAGAATACCAGATTACTTTCCTTTCTGAAGAAAGGATCCAACTGCTGGTGGCGCTTTCAATATGAAGTAATGTTGACATCTTCTTCTAGAAGATTCCATTGTTGGAATCTTGATCCTAGCAATTCTGCCTTGTTCTTGGATAAGTCCAAATCACAAATCAGGTCATTTAGTTCTTCCCGTGTTATTCTGTGTGAAGTTGATAATGCATCCCAGTGAAAATCTGGGTCACTGCATGCTGACTGACCAGGAGAACAACAGATCGGCTCACCCATGTCCTCATCAGATGAATCAAGAGAATATTCTGATGGAGGTTCTGGAATAGGAAGTCCCTCACCATGTGGAACTGGTCTCAATGCAGACGGAATGTTTGGGTAGACTATGTTTGACTTCTTTTGCTTCGCTATTCCGCTGGAAAGAGAAGGAACCAAGCAGAAGTAACAGTCATTTATGTGGTTGCTTGGCTCGCTCCACACCATGGGGACTGCAAACGGCATTGATGGTCTTTTGCAATTCAACGACTGTGAAAGCTGTGTTGTACATGTAGTGCAGCATATATGCGGGGCCCAAGGCTTGTCTTGGTCACCAATCTTGCATCCGAAGTAAAGATGATATGCCTTCTTCAGTTGAGAAGTGATACTTTTCTTCTGGTTGGCAAATGTCACTTCCCCACAAATGTAGCAGAAATTGTCAACGGTATTAACGCACTTTCACGGCATTACTGTTCTGTATTGTACCTAAATGGCTAAAATTATATGATTAATAAAAGCTACATGTAACAGTAACTTAAACTGTCTCACACACAGCCTGAAATATTTTAAATGCTCAACCTTTCCGACTGCGTACAGTACACTGCTGACGTCAGATGGCTTCAGCAGCCATCTGGCAGTATCAACTCTGGATGATGTGTGCATGCTGGTATTATGCAATTTGATGCAATATTACATCACTCAAGGCTTATTTGGTATGTTGTTGATGTCCTACTGGATAAATTTACACATTGAAACGTCAAAAATGAACTACATGCAATATCTTCAAAACGAGAGCCAATAATTTTTTTTTAATGTTATATTCGTGTTCAGCTCACCAAGATACTAGAGATTAGGGCCTTTTAAAGTCAGTAATGATTTCAATGTTGACCAGTGGAATCACTGGGTTGGTGATTCATCTGCTGCATTTCCAATCACCTGATTCCAGTTCAGTACTGGGTAGTCAATGACGGTTAATAGTATGTCCAAGAGAGGGAGCACTTCATCTGAGAAGGCTTTTTTTTTTTTTTTTTAATCAAAGAGTTTGAAGCATCTTGGAGTTGGATTCTGATAGACATAGTTGTTTGTGGTGAAGCATGATAGTTGGAAATGTATTACCGAGTGGTCAGACCTTGGGATAGGTAGGAGGGATAGGGAGTGAGATGTGAATAGGTTTGGAGATGGTGAATATGAGACCCAACATGTTACCTCTCTCATGTGTTGGTGCTTGTACAATTTGGTTAAATTCCATTGAGGACATGGCTTCTAAGAATGCTGCAGCCTGTTTGGCAGGGGTTGACAGGAGGTTTAAGTAACCAAGAAGTATGAGGTCCTTGGTCAGGTATGAGTTTTCAACTAAGATTCCCAGTATATTTGATAAGTAATTAGATGTAGATGGGGATATTTATATGAGACAGAAGGTCAATTGCTTGTTTGATATTGAGATTTGGTCTACTCCCTCAGAGCTGTCAGTATTGAGTTTGTTGAAGTTGAGTTGGGATTTTGTTATTAGGATTCTCCCACTTCTTCTGTGTGAATGTGGACAGTGGAATATCGAGTAGCTGTGGGGTTTCAGTTGTTTTAGAAGTATAGAATCTGTTTCTGTGAGCCATGTTTCAGTGACAGAGGACATTGAGATTATTGGTTGTGATGTAATCATTGATTATAGATATTTTATTGCAGGCTGAGCACACATTGATGAGAGCACATTTCAAGTTCTGTGTGCCGTTGATCTTGTATGGTATGGTAATGATAGTGTTGGTGTCTTGGAATTTGTATTAGGTTGTGAATGTTTGTCTCAATGGAGGTCCAATGTTATAGGGACCATAAGGTATGGTTGAGGGGGTGAATGTGGGTCTGAAAGATAATGTTTCAGATGTGTAGCAGAGTGCAAGGATTGCCAGGACGATGTAAGTTGAAGCATAGATGGAAAGCATGTTTGGATGCTGTTACAAGATGTTGAGCTGTAGAGTATCTTTGATATAGTTGTGTGACACGCTGGTCTTATTTTATGATAGGCTAGACAGTGGAATGCAGAGTTACAGGTACCTTTCAGGTGGTAAAGAATGAAAAGGCTCTTCAGGTTTTGATGGCTCAGTGGAGGAGCAGATTCCAACAGCAATGCTTTCAAGTTTTTTCTGAGAGGTGCCCGTTTTGTTGTTTCTGGTTGTCTGATGCAGCTGTTTATAGCTGTTTCTGCATTGTTCTACCTTGGTTGATAATGATATCTCTCTGCCTAATTCCACACCTCAGGGCCATGCCAAAGGGCCCTCTGGCACAGGTGCACCTTGAGTGTTTAAATTTAAAGGTCCTGGCCTGTGCGGCATGGTGGATCGGAGCAGGGAGGAGCTCCCTCTCGCTGGCAGCCAGTCTTCCCGGTCACAAGCCTCAAGTTTGAAGAATGAGCATGTAAAGCATATTTCAAATTTAACTTAATAAACACAATTACACTTACAAGGACAAAGGGCCACCAAAGTCATTTGATTGGTGCTAGCTACAGATTAGGCACAGAGTAGCCACCTAGTGATTAGGGCAGCAGCCTGTGAACAGCAAGACCAGTGTTCGAATGCCACTGATACGCCTTGTGGTCTTGGGCAAATCACTTAACCCTCTACTGCCTCAAGTACAACCTTAGATTGTAAGCTCTCCAGGAAGAGGGAAAGTCTTACAGTACCTGACTAACTTGCCTTGAACTACTACAAGAAAGGCACAAACTAAATAAAAGAAATACAAACACTACTAAAGACAAGTTGTTGTGTAAGATCCTGCTGGTTAGCCACTCACATCTATGTCTTTGTGCTAAGAGCATAACAAGAGTGAGTTCAGGTAGAGTATTTTTAGACAAAACCAGGGGATATGGCTAGAACATATGCTTACAATATATTCCTACTTTAAAAGGGAAACACAGGAATAACATAGTAACATAATAAATGATGGCAGATAAAGACCAGTATGGTCCATCTAGTCTGCCCAGTATGATGGCAAGAGTAGTTGCACCTGCCGCTCCGTGCAGGCTGCCCCTCCCCACATCTTTGTTTAGGGGTGAACCCACTACTCCATGTAGGACACCCCTTATTTGTTGAGAATTTAGATGGTTTAATTTATTTAGATTTTATCCTGTTGCTGTAAAGGGATCCACTGTGTCTGTCCCCTTGCCATTTTGAATTCCGTCACCGTGTTTGCCCCCACCACTTCCATCGGGAGGGCATTCCAAGCATCCACCACCCTTTCAGTGAAAAAGTATTTTCTGACATTGCCTTTCAATTTACCACCTTGCAGTTTCCTGTTATGCCCTCTAGTTTTACAGCTTCCCCGTCTTTGGAAGAGGTTGTCTGTTCATTATTTCCCTTTAAGTATTTAAAGGTCTGAATCATATCGCCCCTGTCCCTCCTCTCCTCCAAAGTGTACATGTTTAGGTCTTCAAGTCTCTTCTCATAAGGCTTCTGACGCAGGCTCCAAATCATTTTGGTCGCCTTCCTCTGAACAGTTTCCAGTCTTTTTACATCCTTTGCAAGATATAGTCTCCAAAACTGAACACAGTATTCCAAGTGAGGCCTCACCAATGACTTGTACAGTGGCATAAGTACCTCTTCCTTTCTGCTGGTAATTCCTCTTTGTATGCAGCCCAACATCCTCCTGGCTTTTACCACCGCCTTGTCATACTGTTTTGCCACCTTGAGATCTTCAGAAATAATCACACCAAGGTCTTTCTCCTGATCCGTGCACACCAACCTCTTGCCCCCTATTGTGTACATTTCCCTTGTATTTCTGCTACCCAAGTGCATTACTCTGCACTTCTTTGCATTAAATCGTAATTGCCAAGCATTAGACCATTCTTCCAGCTTTTGTAGATCTTTCCTCATGTTAACCACTCCCTTGGGGGAGTCCACGCTGTTGCAAATTTTTGTCTCATCTGCAAAGAGACAGACTTTTCCGTTCAGTCCTTCAGCAATATCACTCACAAATACATTGAACAGTGCCGGGCCCAGGACCGATCCCTGGGGCACCCCGCTAATCACCTTCCCTTCATCTGAGTTAGCTCCATTTACCATCACCTTCTGTCATCTGTCAGTCAACCAATTTCTGATCCAATTTATCATCTTGGGATCCATCCCCAAGCTGAGTTTATTGATAAGCCTCCTATGAGGAACAGTATCAAAGGCTTTACTGAAATCCAGGTAGATGACATCCATCGCATGCCCCTGATCCAGTTCCCTGGTCACCCAGTTGAAGAACTCAGATTTGTTTGGATCGTCCTTCGGTAAAACCATGCTGCCTCGGGTCTTGCATCCTGTTGGTTTTGAGAAAGTTCACTATTCGCTCTTTCAGGAGCGCCTCCATTACTTTTCCCGCCACCAAGGTGAGGCTCACAGGCCTGTAGTTTGACACTTCTTCCCTGTCACCACTTTTGTGTAGAGGTACGACAGTCATTCTCCAGTCCTGAGGAACCTCTCCTGTTTCCAAGGATCTGTTGAAAACATCCTTTAACGGCCCTGCAAGAACCTCTCTGAGCTCTTTCAGTATCCTGGGATGTATCCCATCCGGTCCCATAGCCTTATCCACTTTCAGTTTTGCAAGTTGTTCTAACACTTGTGATAAGGAAGCTTATCATAGCTCAGGAAGGAGCTATAGAAAAGGTGAAGTGACTCTGAACAAGCAACCTGTCAGTTCTGGTAGAAATAAGAAAACAGAATTTTCCCATAAAAGACTACCAGTCCCAGAATGCACCAGGTTTCCAACAGCCATTAGAGGAGCTGAAGTGGGGAAACGTGTGTTCAATCAGGAGGGCTATGAGGTAATCCCTAAGCACTCATCTCAAAGGGCAGGGCCTGATTCAGCACAGCTGCGCTGTATAGGGGGGGGAGCACTCATCTAGGCAGAATAAAAGTAGAGTTTATTCTACAGAGAATTATCCTTATCCTGAGAATCAGCTTGAGCTTGATCATCAGTTTCATCTGAAGGATCATCAGAAGCAGAAGCCAAACCGGACGGACAGAGGGGGAAAGAAACCCTTTGGAAGAAAGAGGAGAAAAGCCTTTGAGAGGTCTAGAAGAGTCCAGAGCAGTACGTATACTGGGAGGCATTCCAAGGGCCAGCATACACCATTGGACTGGGGAAAGCCAGAGGAATGGTGCTGCAGAGCTAGGAATCTCCAGACGGTACCTTTGAGAGAGACGGCTGCACGTGGAAGGGACCCTAAGACCCGTGCCAGAAGGTATGTGAAGAGAGATCCAGTGTCCAGGGATCTGGATTGGAAGGCTGGACATAAGGACTGGACTACATACTGGCCAGGCTATATAGAGAGGAACTCCAACAGCAATGGAAGCTCAGGTATGAACACTGATCTATGCCCTAGCTACAACCTTGAAAGACAGCAGGGAAACAAGTATTCTCCTGAAAGTGCTCCATTGAGATATTCATCTGTGCCAATCCATGATATTGAGCCAATGATTGTTGAAGAAGAGGGAATGATAGCAGATGAAGAATGTGTTTACATGGACTGCTCTCTCTCTAAACTCCTTTGGTGATTTTCTGTTATAAAGTACAGCAACCATCACAAAGAAATACAAACTTGTTCTTTAATCTACTCAGAAAAGCTCCTGAAGCAGGATTTGACCCACACAGTAGAAAGCAAGCCAGCTAAGGGGTTTCAGCTGGATAACTGCTAGCAATTGAGCCTTACCTAATTGCTTGTGAGCTAGGAGAGAATCACTTCTGAATCTATGTGGGAAGATATAAGAAGTTAACCTGAAATGAACAGGTTTTTTTTCTCTTTGTAGCTTTTGGTTTGTTGTTTGATATATGCTAAGAAAACATTAGCTAATGCCTGACAAGTTTGAATGTTTTCCTGATTTTGATTTTGTTTTTCCAAGTTAAACACTGGAAGCAAGTAACCTGATTTATGTGCTACCAAGCATATGTGTGTTGGGAGAAATAACCCCATAAATAAATATCTTATTGGCTTTAACACTTGAGCACAACTAAATTATTGTCAGCAGCTGTGTCTGGTGTGAATGAACTGCATTGCCCACAATCCCTTGCAAATCATATAGATATATGCACTTGCCAAGACTGTGAAGATTCTCACCCAGGCAGCCATCTGACACACTTCATCTTCTGTGAATGGTGTGGTATCTACTTCATTCCCATTTTTGTATTTGGGAGTCACAGGAGGTCCTTCTCCAGAACTTTTAGTAAAAACAAAGAAGTATTCATTTAGCAATTTCGCTTTTTCACTGTCACTTGCCACGAGTCCGTTTGCAGCACTTCTGAGTCCTGCAGGTCCATCTCTGATCTTCTTCCTTTCCTGAATATACCTGAAGAAAGTTTTGTTGCCACACTTAACATCTTTAGCCATCTTTTCCTCTGCCTTTGATTTTGCTATCCTTATTTCTCTTTTTGTCTGAGTTTGATCCTGTATTCATTTCTGTGTTCCTCTGTTTGTGAGCTTTTGAATTTTGTGAAAGCTGTGTTTTTTGCCTTTGAGCAGTCACTTCTTTGGAAAACCAAACAGGTTTTCTTCCTCTTGTTTTTGTTTACTTTTCTTACATATTTCTCTGTTGCCCCCTTTGCCATCTTTAGTTTAGCCCATTGCAATTTCACTTCTCTTATCTCCTTCCACCCTGTCAGCTCCTCCTTTAGGTGGTGTTTGTTGTTAAGTGCCGTCCAGTTGGAGTCGACTCATGGCGACCCTCTAGATAGCTATCCTAAATTGTGTTCGGTTTTGAGTCAGGCGGCTCATTGTTGACAGACTGGTACCCGTAGCTGCTGTTATTGTATCGATCCATCTCATTGCTGGCCTTCCTCTTTTGCGCTGACCTTCTATCTTGCCAAGCATGATGTCTTTCTCTAATGATCTCTCTCTTTGCATGATGTGTCCAAAGTATGAAAGTCAAAGTCTTGTCATCTGAGCTTCTAAAGAAAGCTTAGGTTTGATCTCCTCTAGTACCGAATGGTTTGTTCTTCGGGCAGTCCATGGTATACACAGTATTCTCCGCCAGCACCATAATTCAAAGGCATCAATTTTCTTCCTATCTTTTTCACTGTCCAGCTTTCACATCCATATGATGTTATTGAAAATACCATGGCTTAAACAAGTTGAATCTTTGTATCTCCTTTAGGTACTCGGCCATTTTATTGAAGTCGGTGTTTTTGAAGTTTAGGTCTTTGAGCTTGCTATGATTGGCCTGTACCATGGCTTTTATCTCAAACCACACCGTGTGATCGCTGCGGCTCACAGGGGCACTCACGCAGACATTCAACATGCCATCACCGTTGGTGAGCACTAAATCGAGCATTGAGCTTTCCCTGGTTGGTTCCATCACCTTTTAAGTAACACATCTTGCAAAGCATCCACAATTTTTTTGCTTCTTTCCAGATTTGCAGGAGGAGTAATCCAATCCACATCCGGTAGATTACAGTCACCCAATATTATCACTTCCCCCTTTGTGACTATCTTGGCAATATCTAATCAGTTATCTCTCTCTTCAATTTGTGTCAGAGGTCTGTAGACTACAGCAATATGGATGACAGTGCCATCTCCTCTTTCCAACACAATCCAGAGCACTTCTTTTCCCCATGCCCCCTGCATTTCAGTAACTTTAATATTGCTTTTGACATACAAGGTTACTCCTCCTCTTCCATTTTCCCTGTCTCTTCTGAATAGATTATAGCCAGCTATGGCTATATCCCAATCATGTGATTCATTAAACCATGTTTCTGTAATGGCCACAATGTCCAAATCCATTTCCACCATTAGGGCTTCCAGTTCCGGAACTTTGTTGGCTAAGCGTTGAGCATTTGTGCTCATTGCTTTCCAGCATTTAACTGGCTCGTGTGTATTTTGAATTGATTTTGTTCTGCCTACATCTTCCCACTTGTTTTTGATGTTTGGTTTAAAAGTGTGTCTGTTTCTAATTTTAATCTGCTTTTGCAGGGGGTGACGTCCAGAGCTTGACCTTCCACATTCGTCACCCCCATTTTCTAGTTTAAATGCATATCCACATATTGCTTGAATTTTTCACTTAGGATTCTTTTCCCTGCGATAGAGAGATGTAATCCATCAGCACAGTATAGTCTTTTGTTGTTCCATCTGTTGCCCCAGTCGCCAATAAATCTGAATCCTTCTTGTTTGCACCAGGTCTGGAGCCATGTATTAAAGTTGTTAATGCGATGCAGCCTTTTTGTCCCCTTACGAAGAACAGGTAGAACCTCTGAGAATGCAAGTGTTAACAATGGGCTTGAGTTTCTCTCCCAAAGATTGGAAGTCCTTTTGGACTGTAGAGGCACTGTTTCTAGCCAGGTCATTTGTGCCCAAGTGGATATCATCAAATTTGGAGTGTTCACTTTCTGCTCTAAGTACTTCAACAAGGTGGTTTGTATTCCTGAGGCCGAAGAGTGCCATGTGGGCAACCTGGGTCAGGAAACATACAGACACGAGTGCTCTATTTCATGGTTTATGTGGATGAAACATATATAAAAGTAAAAACACAGAGTTTAGCACAATAGCTTTATTTAAAGATCTCTTAGTGTACGATTGATAGTTTGCTTAAGCCTATTTACATTTTAGAAATTAAATGGATACTACACAACCTTTATAGAATAAACATCATATAAGTAACTTCTGCACACTGCTGAATTGTTAATTGATTTCAAATCATAATGCACATAAGGAATGGAGCAGCCGTGGTTAAAGCAACTGCCTAGTACCAAGATGATTAAGGGTTTGATTCCCACTGGCACGCCTTGTGACCTTGGGCAAGTCACATTACCCTCCACTGCCTCAGAAGAAAAGGCCTGGCAACCTACTTCTCATGATGCATTGTCAGCTGGGTCACCAGGAGTCAGCATTGACTTTACCACACAAAAAAAAAAAAGTGCACATAAACCATCAGTGCCATATTAAAGTATGTACAGATGCCGGTGAATCCCAAGATGACATACACAAGTGCACTACAGCATTTATGATGTCATGTGCAAGAAGGCAACCACCACTTCCCAATACTCCAGTCCCAAAGACAAATTATAGTATGCTTATAGTCGCCCATGCCAGGGTATAATAGCACTATACTCAGGGACCATAGAGTTCTACCAAAACCAGCAAGAAACTAAATATAGTTCAGCTAGAGCTGAAGAATCCTAATGTAAGAACTCCATTTTTCCATTTTGTTTTTAATTAATCCAAACCCACAAACATACAGGGCCGGCCCGTCCATTGAGCAAGAATGTTTTTTGCACAGGGCCCCGCGTTTCAGGGGGCCCCGCGCAAAAAACATTCTTCAGCATCCCAAGTTTTAAAAAAAAAACAAACCGGCTGCTTCTGCCGCGGCAGCATCAAGAGCTCTGCCGCAGGGCCCCCCCCTGCCCGGCAGAGCCTCCCTGCATCATCAGCTTTCTTCAAGTCCCAAAACGCGGGCTTCTTTCAGAGCCGCGAGAGTTTCTTTTCTCGCGGCTCTGTTAATCCCGCCGGGGCTGATGGGATTTCCCATCACCCTCGGCGGGATTAACAGAGCCGCGAGAAAGGAAACTCTCGCGGCTCTGAAAGAAGCCCGCGTTTTGGGACTTGAAGAAAGCTGATGATACAGGGAGGCTCTGCCGGGCAGGTGGGGGCCCCGCGGCAGAGCTCTTGATGCTGCCGCGGCAGAGCTCTTGGTGCTGCCGCAGCAGAAGCAGCCGGTTTGGGGGTTTTTTTTGTTTTAATTTGGGATAAGGGGGAAGGGGGTTTAGGACTGGTAATGGGCTATGGGAGGGGGGAGGCTAAACTGGAAGTGGACTGATGGGGGGGTGGTTAGGACTGGTAATGGGCCATGGGGGGGGGGGTTAGGACTGGTAATGGGCCATGGGGGGGGGAGGCTAAGACTGGAAGTGGGCTGATGGGGGGGTGGTTAGGACTGGTAATGGGCCATGGGGGGGGGGTTTAGGACTGGTAATGGGCCATGGGGGGGAGGCTAAGACTGGAAGTGGGCTGATGTGGGGGTTAGGACTGGTAATGGGCTATGGGGGGGGGGGGCTAAGGCTGGAAGTGGGCTGGTGGTGGTGGTGGGGTTAGGACTGGAAATGGGCTATGGGGGGCTAAGACTGGAAATAGGCTGATGGGGGGGTAGGACTGGTAATTGGCTATGGGGGGGGCTAAGACTGGAAATAGGCTGATGGGGGGGGCTAGGACTGGAAATAGGGTGATGGGGGGTTAGGACTGGAAATGGGCTGATGGGGGGGTAGGACTGGTAATTGGCTATGGGGGGCTAAGACTGGAAATAGGCTGATGGGGGGGCTAGGACTGGAAATAGGGTGATGGGGGGCTAGGACTAGTAATGGGCTATGAGGAGGCTAGGACTGGAAATGGGCTGAGTGGAAGGAGGGCTTGAACTGCAAATAGCTGATGGGGACGGGGGCTTGGAATGGAAATGGGTTGTGAGGGGGAGGGAGCTAGGACTGGAAATGGGTGAGTGGGGGGGGGCTAGGACAGGAAATGGGCTGATGGAGGGGCTAGAATAGGACTGGAAATTGGCTGTTGGGGGGGGTGCTAAGATTGGAAATGGGCTGTGGTGGGGGTTTGGATTGACATGGACTCATGAAGGGGCTAGAACTGGAAGTAGGCTCATGGGGGGCTTGGATTGGAAATGGGCTGAGTGGAGGGGAGCTAGGATTTGACATGGGCTGATGGTGGGGCTAGGAAAGGACTAGAAATGGGCTCATGGGGGGCTGGGATTGGAAATGAGCTGATGGAGGGACTCGGATGGGACTGCAAATAGATGGGGTAGCTAGGACTGGAAATGGGCTTATGGGGGGCTAGGACTGGAAATGGGCTGATGCAGGGACTAGAAGGGAGCGGATGCTGGGTGGGACTGGAACTAGAATGGAGCTGATGTTGGGGGAGGATTAGAATGGGATGGAGCTGGGAGAGTGAAATGGAGAGGGAAAAAATATTTTGTGTGGGAGGGAAGACAAATCTACAATTGTCCGGATATTGGGAGAGTAAGTGGGGATTGAGGATGGAGGGGTAAAATTTGAGTGGATGAAATAGGAATGAGGAAAGAGCAAAAGGAGAAAGATTAGTATGTTAAAGCAGATGTAGAGAGAGAATGGAAAAAAACTAGAAGAGAGAAGAAAAGACAAATGGACAGCAGACGATGAAGAGTTAGCGGAAGACACGAAGAAACCAGAAGAAAGTGGCTGGAGCAATTGCAGCTGAAAAAAAATGCACAAAAGGTAGAAAAATCTATCTTTATTTTGAATTTATTAATTGGAATATGTCAGCTCTGGGAAATGTGCATCATTAACGTCTGCGCTTTGTTTAGTACAAGAGCAAATTAATGTATAGTTTTATTTCTACAGTGTTGTACATTCCAAGTTTGGCTTTTGGGATTCCCAGTTTAATTATTGTCTTCCTGTTTCTAAATTGTGATTCCTTGTTTGGTGATGGTCTATGTTCTGCATGTGTAACTGAGCTGAGGTATTCTGTTCATGTAATTCCTATTTGACATTGCCACTTGTTCTCTTTCCCCAGTAGGTCATGTACTGTTGTTCTCTGAAATGTATTGGTTTAATATTTGCAGCGTTTCCTTTTGATAGTTAGGGTATGGTGCTTTATGAGTCCTGGTAGTGGTTAGGATACGGCAGGTTTGCTATGGGTTCTAAATGGGCAGTGTTTGTAGTAGTTCCTAATGTGTCTGGCGGTTGGCACTGGATTATAGTAATGTAGAAGTCTTTTAGTCTTTCTTTATTCATACACTCATTAAGAGGCATGTTTACTAAAAGTTCGTGTATGGTAACATTATGCAAATATTTATGCAAATGAGGCCCCGCACCAAGTCTCCGCACATGGCCCCGCACCCCCCTTGGGCCGCCCCTGCAAACATATACCTAGTTTTTGGTTTAAAAAAAACCCTTATAGAAAGCCTCTTAACAGGGTATGTATACAAAAGTGAACTAAGAAGCCAGAGATCAATTCTCTGTAGGCTCATTCCTAATACTTCACTATCTATATATCCTGTTAGGTGAGAGATCAAAGTTTGAAAGCTCAACTTCTACCCCTACCCCTCAGGTAAGCTGGAGATGTTATCGTTGTCCATGCTCATCCTTTCCGAGGGAGAAGTTGGAGGTAGGAGTCCTAGTCATTGCACAAGAGACATCTACTGGCCAACTCATGATGCATCAATATTGGGTGCCAAAGGCAGTGTAACTTGCCTGAAGACTGTTGCAACAATAGCTGGGTTAGACATAAGGGAGGTTAGTTTGGCAGTAAATACCAGATAGTTGCAATTGAAGGTTCCTGAATCATAGATCCAGTCTAAGATGGCCCCAGCTGAGTTGCAAGCCTGAAAGAAAATTGACAGACTATATGTACACTGGCAAATACTGATCAGCAATGACAAGGTAAATCCAATTTGCCGGTTGTGGGTTGAGACCAAACCGCTAACATGCAATTGCAAAGAACAGAATTATAATCAAATAGGAGATTATTAGAAAAACAAAGTGCTTTTTACATTTATAAATATGACAAGCACAAAAGCAAAGAGAAATGCATACAGAAATTTCAAATGTTTCAAAATCTCCAAATATTAATTTTTCCATTATGTAAAAATTGTAGATATGTTTGTCCTAGTTTACATAAAAGTTGATTTATGCTGTTGACTGAAAATGCAGCAGTCCAAAGCTATGCTACCTTAAAAAAACTCATATGAAACTTGATAATGCAAATAAAAAAATAATCAGCTGAAAACATTTATTTTATTTAACAGGTTTTATATACCCCTTTATCATTTCAATCAAAGCGGTTTACACTGAAACTTAAACTTGGTAATGTACATTAAACAGGAGCATTGATAACTTGGATTTTTCTGAGGCAATGGAGGGTTAAGTGACATGCCCAAGGCCACAAGGAGTGCTAGTGTTCAAGGCTCATACACAGCTAAGCACCCCGGTAGGCCATGACAGTTTGAAGAGCACCTTACATTTGTTTTGGTGCTGTTTTGTCAATGTCAGAATTAACACAGCAGACCAAGAAACACAGCCAAAATGACAATGTGAACCACCACAAGAAGCATCTGGCTGGCTGCATCTGCAGAAAGGGGATATACGTATATTTAAAAAATTCTAATCTGAAAAGATCCAAGATGCACTATTTAAAAAATACTTTAATATTCTACTTGAGATTCTACCACAAAGGACAGCATAGAAAGGCTGGATAATTTTTTTTCCTTTTTAAATTTTTATTAATATTGCAAAAATTTATACATTCTCAGAAACCAGCATTTTACATATTATACAGCTTTATTAACAGCCAACATGATGTTATGGACAACCTTTAACTATATCATTCCCCCCCCCCCCCATGTAAAGTGTTATCAGCAATCGATAAACATCATTCTCTACTTTCATAATGCACACTTTCCAGATCGGTTTCCTATACCTGCATGCGCATTCTCGTGGTGCTTTATATCCCTTTCATAATACCCTACCTAGTATCATCCCCTCCCCCATCCCTCCCGCTCTGTAATCATATATCCTTTTCTTGCACTTCCAGCCCCATATCTATACCCCCTCCCTTTTTACATCACCCGTCACTCTTCCAAATGACCTATCTTGAGAACCCTGCCCCCCCTCCCCCCGCCTTCCATGTGTCCAGCCACTCACACACTCTTCCAGATTGGTGTCTTGGTCTCCCCTTTCCCCCGCCTCAACTCTGTCAATCTGTGCATCAAACACATCTCAGCCATCCTTCTAACAAAGCTGGCCAGCTGTGGTGTGACCGCCCCCACCCAGTGCTGCGCAATCTCACAGCGAGCCGCTACGATACAGTGATGTAGCACCCCACTGTCCCGGTTTGGAACGTCCTCGTCTAACTGATGCAGTAGGCAAACCTCTGGTGTCCTTTGCAATCTGTACCCTGTCATGTTATAAATCATTTCCAAGATCTCTATCCAGTAAGTTTGCAGCCTTTCACACTGCCACCACATATGTATCCAATCTCCTCTCACTTGACATCCCCTCCAGCAATGGTCAGTGTGTCCCCCCTCCAGCTCTCTTTTTACATACTGGGGTCCAGTACCAGCGCATTAATACCTTATATGCATTTTCTTTTACCTGTGTAGCGATAGACACCCTTGCCACTGTCTGTATAATTTTATCCCAAGTTTCATCTGTCCAGCGCACCCCCAAATCGTCCTCCCATTTTATCATATAGCCAAATTTACTTTCTCCGCCCTCCATTAAGCCTCTGTGAATCCTGGACAAAACTCCTTTGTGTCCTAAATTTCCGGAACACACCACCTCGAACCACCCCGTTTTCCAAAAGATCCTTCCAGACTTTCCGCTGTCTCATGAAGTGGCTCACTTGTAAGTATGCATAACGATCACAATGCTCCAGCCCATATAAATCCCTCAGGCCCTCAAATTCCAGTGGCCCCTCCTTATTCACTACTTGAGAGAGATGTGTTAGCCCCGCCTGTGCCCATCTGCACAGAATAGCGACCCCAGGTCCCTGACCCCTATCAAAACAATCCTCCAGTGTCATGCCCTGTATATAGCCTTTATCTTGTACTAATAATTTTCTATTTTGTTTGCACACTTGCAAGCTGTGCGCTATCAGAGGGTGGTGGCATTGATGTTCTAAGATAGGGTACCCCCTCCCTCCACACTAGTCTAACCAGGCTGGCTCCCCGTATAGTCTCGTCTTCCATTCTAATCCATTGTTTCGTCGTGCCTCGATGCCACTCAGATAGTTTTCAGTTGCGCTTACTCGTAATATTTTAAAATGTTAGGTACCCCTAACCCTCCCTCTCCTTTAGCTCTTTGCATAACAGTTATAGCTACTCTCGGCCGTCTATTTTTCCAAATAAATCGATTCACGAGTCTTTGTAACTGAGCTTTCTAGGTGGGACCTGTATGGGCAGCGTCTGAAATAGAAACAAGAATCTGGGCAAAAGTAACATCTTTATTGTGGCGATCCGTCCAAACCGTGAGAGGTAGCCCCTCCCCCACCCATCCAGCAAACTCTCTACCTGCTTAAAAAGCTTCAGATAGTTAAGCTCATATAAAGTTTCCGTCCTATTCCCTATCTGAACACCAAGATATCGAATACTGTCTCTAGCCCACCGAAAGGGATATTTCTCTTTTAAAAAGCTCTGAGTGTCCCCCTGTATCGTTAAATTTAATATTTCTGATTTCATCCAATTAATGGTAAACCCCGATAACCTGCCAAATTCCTCTAGTTCCCACATTAAGATGGGAAGAGAAAATCTAGGCCTGCCCACGCTCAAAATTGTCGTCAGCGGAGAGAGAGATTTTGTACTCACTCCGCCCTATTTTTATTCCCTCCACATCTTCCCACTCCCTCACTCTCTCCGCAAACGGTTCTAAAAAAATAGCAAAAAGTAACGGGGATAGGGGACATCCCTGTCTCGTTCCTCTCCCCTAATCAAAAAACTCTGAATAGGCCCCATTCACCCTAACATAGGCTTTCGGGTTATTATACAGCGCTTTTACCCAGCTTTGAATTTCTGCCCCAGGCCCATTCTGTCCATTATCTGGAAAAGAAATGGCCAAATGGTCAAAGGCCTTTTCTGCATCTAGCGACAGCAGTACAGCCTCTCCCATATGGCTCTCAGTATGCCAGATCATGTTCACGATCTTCCTAATATTGTCAGCTACTTGCCAACCTGGAATAAATCCCGCTTGATCATGGTGTATTAACTTCCCTATCACCTTGTTTAAAGCGCATAGCTAATACCTTAGCCAGCAATTTGTCATCCAAATTAAGCAACGATATAGGTCTATATGAGACACAAACTTGAGAGTCCTTTCCTTCTTTATATATGAGGGTTATTCCCACCCATCCCATGGTGCCCACCAATCTTCCTCCCTCCCTTGGCAGATTGAAGAGCCGCACTAGCGGTGTTAACATATTTTTATTTATTTATTTACATTTTCTTATATACCGTGCTATTCCTCATCAGTGCAGTTTACATGGAACTACTATCTACACATTTCAAACTGGTTGGTCTGCGTTTACAATTATCAGGTACATATCTCCAAATCGTCTATAAAATCGCACTGTTAAGCCTGTCGAGCCCTGGAGCCTTATCAACTTTTAGCTGTTTTATCTCACTCCATACTTCTTCTGCTCTGATAGCCTTATTTAACTCCATTTGTTCCCCCTCGTTTAACTTTGGCAGCTGCAAGGAATCTAGATAGCTCTGTATTCTCTCCCTCTCTGGAGTGTCCCTGGCTTTATATAACGCCAGATAGTATCCCCTAAATGCTTCCTGAATCTCCCCATCTTTATGTACCAACCCCCCTTCCTTATTCCGAATTTTCATTATGCGTGATTGCAGTTTCCTCTGCTTCAGTTTCTGCGCCATGTAGCGCCCTGCTTTGTTTCCATCCTCAAAGAAATCCTGTCTCAAAAGCTGCATTTGGCATTGGATCTGATCGGCCTGCATTTCATTTAATTGGGCTCTGACAGCTAGCACCTGACCTTGGTAAGCTCCTGGCTGCCCCTGTGCATCTAATTCTTCCAAGGCCATCAATTTCATGCGCAAGGCCTTCATTCTCCCCTCTCTCTCTCTTTCACACCCCCCCCCATTTAATTAAAATACCTCACACTACTGCCTTATAACCATCCCATACTCTTCCCCATGCTACCTCCCCATCATCATTCCATTAGACATATTCGTGAGTTTCCCGCTGTATGTCCTCTCGTACCTTCCCATCTTCCAATAAGGATTCATTAAGTCTCCAAAACTGTCTACCTTTCTCCTCCACATCTATCGTCAATCATACCTGCACAGGCGCATGGTCAGACCATGTAATAGACTCCATATCCGCCCCCTTAATCCTCCCCCCCCCCCAGTTCTTTCGAAACCCAGATAGCATCTATTTGGGAATATGAGCCATGGACATGTGAGTAGTAGGAAAATTGCCTCCTCCCGGGATGGTGGAATCTCCAAGCATCGATCAAACAATGTTGAGTTACAAAATTATGGTACCTTCTCCGTTCTGCCCGCTTACCCTCTCTTCCCTATGACATATCTGACGGGATTCCACGTTACATTGAAATCTCCTCCACAGATTAAATTCCCCTCCCCCAATTTCCCCACATCCTCATTCAGTTTTGTCCAGAATTCACTTTGCATCCCTGTTGGCACACAGACATTTACTATACAATACCATTCATTCCCCAATTGTAACCGCATCAACACATAGCGTCCCACTTTATCCCTTATCACAGTGTGCACCAACAGCTTCAATTTTGTATCAAACAGAATGGCCATCCCCTCCTTTTTTTTCTACCATGTTGGAGGCATACACACATACACCATATCCCTGGGTTTGACAAGGTATTCTGTCGCTCTTGTCAAGTGCATTTCTTGGATGAGCACTACCGCTGCCTTCTGTCGCATTATTTCTTTATACAATTTTTGTCTTTTAAATGGGGAATTAAGCCCTTTGACATTTAAGGATACAATTGCTAACTCACCATTAAGTTACTCTCCCCCTGCGCCCCCCCCCCTTTTCTCTCTTCCCCTCTGAATCCCTTCCTTCCTCCCCCCTCCCTTCCCCACTCCCCCCATGCCCTCCTCCCCTTCCCTTGTCTCATCGTTAGAGACTCGACTTCCATGTATTGTGACTACCACTCAGACCATCCCCTGCCTTAACCCTACTAGGACTCCTCTCACCACCCTTACCCCGTTCCTCTTATTGTCCACTACCCTCAGTCCTACTTCCCTCCTCCCTGTATATCCCCCCTCCTCCCCAGTTAGCTATACCTCAAGAGCACCTCACTATTATCCCTCCCCTTCCTCTCTCCTCCCATCCTCCCCTTACACACTGCCCCATGAAATCACATTGTTTAACAATTCACTTAACATTATCCATCTCTCCAAGTCTTTAGTGATATCAAAGAAAGCTCAGCATCTCCATGCTTCTTCCTCAACGTGCTTCTTTCGTCACTGCTGTCCCTCCGTGACTGCCTTTGGTGAGGCATGTTAGCCTCTGCCCGCTGGCCGGGACTCTGTGCCATCATCTCAAGCCTTCCCCCCTGGACGGAAATTTTGTAGTTGCTGCAGTAATCGCTGCCCCCTCCACCTCATCGGGAATATTTGTTAGCCCCAAATTGCGTAATGCAGTCCATGCTTCCTCGCAGGTCTTCACCTTCCTGGATACCCCTTTTACTGTTAACAGCAGACCAAAGGGGTATAGCCATCTGTATCTCAGTCCCTCTCTCCTCAATAGGGCCGTTACTTCCTTCAGCTCTCTCCGGCATTGTAGCGTTCCAAGGGACAGGTCCTGGTACAGTTCCACCGTGTGTTCCTCCCACTTGAGATGCCCCAACTTCCAAACCGCCCGCAAAATGTGTTCTTTGACTTTGAAGGACTGCATGCATACCACAATGTCTCTCGGTTGGTTATCCCTTATGGGCCCCTAAGCCCCTATGTGCATGCTCTATTTGTAGGTGGTCATCCGCTGTTCCCTCCTCGACAGCCACAGCATGTAGTATATATCCAAAAACTTTAGTGATTACTTCTTTGCAGTTTTTATATTTAGCGTCCTCGGGTATGCCTCACACTCTTATATTACAACGCCTAGAGTGGTCTTCCAGATCCTCTATCTTTGCTTTCATTTCTTCCTGGGCTTGCTTGAACTCATCACATCCTTTTTGTAGAACCTCCATGACTCCCCCCTGCTGCTCTACCCGCTGTTCTGTTTCTTCCATCCGGTTTCCCAGGTCCACCAGGTCTTGTCTCAGAGATTGTAAGGTCTCTTTGAGCTCATTTTCAACGCCACTTATTTCCACTTTGAGTTCCTCTTTCAACTCCTCCAGCCACATCTTAATCATATCGGCTACTCCTGGAGTCCCTTGTCCCTCCATCTCATCTTCCTGTTCATCCACATGGTCAGCCACCATTTTGTGTTCCTTCTCCATCTTTTCTTCCTTTGGGAACTGCATATGACGAACGAAATTCCGTCAACTTTTTTTTGGTAGACAGCCCTCCTCTTGCTTTCTCCATACAGCCTCTCTCCCCTTTCCCCAAAGGCTCGGGTGTGTCCGCAATCGACAACTGGTACTCAGCACTTTCTATGACTGATTGTACGGGCAATGTGTGCTGTCTATCAATAATGCTCTCCTCCCCAGGTATTACCTTTATTGAGGACTGAACTGGGCCTTGATGGGCTGCCCCGTGTTCCTCTGAGCCGTGCCTAGCTCTGCTGCTCAAGGTCCACTGCTGCACTTTGTTCTCCCTCAGCACCTGCTTGTACCTCTCTTCCACCGCGTTGTACTTTACAACCCGTCTCTTGCTCTGGGCCCCCTGTCAGATCTCCTGGGCTACCCCTCCTGCTCTCTCCAGGATATTCACCGCAGCTGCGGCTCCCTTCGCTCTTGTCTCTCTCACTCTAGGCTGCCACATGGTCTCCTAACACAGGCTCTCCTCCGCTTCAACTGCAGCAGCTCCTGTTGTATTCTGGATGTTTTTTTGCAGCTCTGCACGCTCCTTTCCAGCTCTGGGGATGTCACGAGGCTCAGTCTCTCTCCGATCTGCCTTCAGCACGCTGTTCACCCCTGCCCTCCGATCTCCACACTCGCGATCTCTTCTTTCTCCGATCACCAGACTCACACTCCTCCAGAGCACGTCAATTCCAGTCCGGCAGAGATGTGCCACACTATCCCTCTGGCAGCCCTGTTCCCACCACTCACACCTCTCAAGTTGCGGTTGCCGCGGCCTTTCACTGCGATCCTCTCGCCACGCAGTACCACTCCCGCTCTCCGCCTACCCGTGCTTCACTTTTGGCCGCAGCCCGCCCGATCCTCTTCAAACACCTTCGGGAAGTATTTTGCTTACTTCCCCTGCATCGCGCCACTACCTCCCTATTATTTGGGGTGCTTTTTCCATCTTTTTTGCAGGGTTCGATGGCGGAGCCCGTCTATGGCACCGCCATGTAATCTGGTGACATTACCAGAAGTCCAAAGGCTGGATATTTTAACAGTCTGCTTCAACACAATTTGCAAGTCACCTTGGAATATTCAAGAAGCTAGGTCTTGTCAAATCTATTAACCTGTGCCTTAACAGAAGAGCACAATGAAGCCACAATGCACAGTAAACACTTTAGCTCATGAAATTTAATTGTGCATCCCTTAACGTACATCAGGGCAGACTTTCATGCTTGGCTCCAAAGATGCATCAATATGGTGCATTTTTCAGTAAAATATTTATATACTAATTGTGAAGTCATTTTGACTGAACATTTTTCAAACCTACATGCATTTCTACGATGTTCCTACTTCTAGAGGGGGGCATAGGGGAAATCTCCAAACTTCCACTAAGTATTGTGATGATGTGCTCAGTGACATGGTGCTTTATAATAATCACTGTGATTTTTTTAAATTTGTATTTCACACCATCCTTTCCTGGATACATTTTTATTAAGGGGGGGGGGGGGGAGTGATTCTTTCAAGCCACGAGAAAATTCTAGGAAAAAATATAAGGAGAAGCCAAAATCACCTCAAAAAGACAAGCCAAGTGAGACCTGATCATGACCACTCAAGGCTGTCCATGAGAAAATCAGCTCTAGAGACCATTCATAAGAAATGGTATCTAGAATATTTAAAATATGGCTTCTATTACTGTGATGAGGTGAATCAAAATCTATTGTGCTTAATGTGAACAGAAACTTGGCAATAGCTTCATGAAACCCTCCATTTTGACAGAAATCATACAGACAAGATAGATAAAACCCTTGCTCATTTCAAAGACATTAAGATGTTTAAATACAGACCTCGTTGCTGAAGTCTTTATATCAAAGTGAGTTACAGCATGGCTTCTCAAGAACAGGCCTATACAAATGATCCAAAAGATTAAGCAAAAATTAAAAGGCATCACTTTCCAATGACACTGTAAAACAAAGGACTTTGCTTTGTGCAGCCATTTTGCATCAGTTCATTCATAGACAAACTGTCCCCCTATTTAACCTTGCAGCTCAATGACAGCACTGTCGTCAGTGGGCTAGCTGTGCTGTTAGTATTTGTTTGATACTTGTATAATGGTGAAATGTGCAACGACACTGATCTGTGATGATCTGGAAACCCTACCTAGTGAAGCAAATCTCTTTGGAAAAATTGACAGCTTTGTCTCCACTCGTGACCTCAACTGGAAGATGTGCATCTATATCTGTGGATGGTGCCAAGGCAATGCAGAGTCCTAATTTCTGATGTTATGAGAAGTCACTCAGTTACCCACCCTTCTTGTAAAAATGGTCAGTGTGTGCTCCACAGAGAGAATTCAATGGTCAAAATGTCAATTATGTGAAATCTAGTGGCTTAAATGCAAAGCTTTTCAAGCAACTTTGCAACAAGATGGGCAGTGACTACAATTGCTTACTATTTTGCACAAAGGTCTGTTGGCCGAGTTGAGAAAAAGTGCCGTTATGGGTATTAGAATTATATCCTGAAATCTTGGTGTTTATTAGAAACACAGAAACATGATGGCAGAAAACGACCATATGGCCTATCTAGTCTGCCCTTCCATATCATCTACTATAGTCCTTTTAACTTGAGAGATCTTCTGTATTTGTCAAATGCTTTCTTGAATTTGTATACTGTCCTCATCTCTACTACCTCCACTGGAAGACTATTCCATGCATCTACCACTCTTTCTGTAAAGAAATATTTTCGCATATTACTCCTGAGTCTATCCCCTTTCACCCTCAATCTATGTCCCATCGCTGCAGAGCTTACTTTAATGGAAAGAGGCTCTTCTCCTGTGCATTTATGCTACAGATGTATTTAAGCATCTCTATCATATCTCCTTTATCTTGCCTTTCCTCTGAAGCAGGGGTCTCCAACTTCAGTCCTTGAGAGCCCCAAACCAGTCAAATTTTCAGGATATCCCTAATGAATATACATGAGATAAATTTGAATACAATGGGGGACAGTGCATGCAAATCTCATGCATATTCATTAGGAATATCCTGAAAATCTGACTGATTTCAGGCCCTCCAGGACTAGAGTTGGAAATTCCTGCTCTAAAGTATACATAGAGATCTTTACGTCTGTCCTCATGTGGTTTATAACGAAGACCACTGACCATTTTCGTAGCCGCCTCTGCACAGACTCCATCCTGTTTATATCCTTTTGAAGGTATGGTCTCCATAATTACACACAATACGCCAAATGAGGTCTCACCAAACATCACCTCCTTTTTCTTCTGCTGGCCATTCCCCTCCCTATGCACCCAAGCATCCTTCTGACTTTCGCTGTCACCTTTTCTACCTGTTTAGCCACTTTAAGGTCATCAGAAACAATCACACCCAGGTCCCACTCTTTCATGGACAGAAGTACTTCAGCCGCTACACTGTACTGCTCCCTTGGATTTTTGCAGTCCATACATATGACTGCATTTTTAAACCTTAGCTGCCAAATTCTTGACCATTTTCTATGCTTAGCTAGATCCCCTCCTTATGTTATCTACTCCTTCCTGGTTTTTTTTTCTACTCTATTGCTGATTTTGGTATCATCTGCAAAGTGGCAAACCTTACCCAACAGCCTTTCCACAATATCACTAACAAAAATGTTTGAGAATCATAGCAAGGACAAATCCCTGCGGCACACCACTGGTAAAATCCTTCTCCTCAGAGTGACTCCATTTATCTGTACCTTTTGTCGCCTCCTACTCAACCAATTTCTAGCCCAGTCACTCTAGGGTCCATCCCTAGGGTGCTCAATTTATTTATAAGTCGCCTGTGCAGAACAGTACCAAAGGCTTTATTGAAATCTAAATACACCACATTTAGAGTTTTCCCTTGGTCCAACTCTGGTCACCCAGTCAAAGAAATCAGATTTGTCTGACAAGACCTGCCTCTAATAAACCCATGCTGCCTCAGACCCTGCAAATCCATTAGACTCCAGAAACCTCACTATCCTCTGTTTTAGCAGTGTTTCCATTAATTTACTCAGCACAGAGGTCAGACTAACAGACCTGTAGTTCTCAGCCTCATCCTTACTTCTGCTTTTATGTAAAGGGACATGTGCCTGCCTTTCTCCAGTCTTCTGAGACCACGCATCTTAAAAGAAACATTGAAAAGATCAAACAGTGGAGCAGCTAGAACTTCCCCAAGTTCCTTCAGTACTCTTGAATATATACCATCTAGTCTCATCACATTCGTTACTAATGACAAAGTTAAAGGGATGAATCAACCAGCAAGAGACGAACTGCAGAAATCTATTGATTTTATGTCTAGTGACTATGTTTACAAGGCATTGCATGTACGCCTTGTGATATATTTGACAAAATGAACACACTGAATCTATTGCTTCTGGTAAACACACCACTCTCATCATGGCTAATGATAAAATCTCTATATTCAAAGTAAAACGTATTCCTTGGAAAAGGAGAGCTGAAGTAGGATACTGAAACAATCGATACTCTGGCTACATATCTTATGGAAAATACATCCATAACCTCAGATATATGGACTGCGTTAACCACCACCTCACACAGCTGTGCACATCTTTTCAAAACTATTTCCTTCCTACTATGGAAATTGAAAACTATAGGTTAATTCTCTCAAACACTCAAAATAAATTTATTCCATCAACAAAAGAAAAATTTAATCTCTTTTAGTACTTCATTCCAGGAACAAATGTCATAGTGTCCTAGCTTCATTTTGGGCTAGTTTGTTAAGACTCTTTCCAGAGTATAGCAGAAAGCAATTTGTAAACTTTCACCATTTGCAAGAACGTACATGTGTACAGTAAATGTGGATTTGCCAAATAGTGACAAAAAACCCCCAAAATAGTAAGACACGAATCTTTGGCAGACATTCGCTGCCCAGTTATCCCCTCTTACACCTCTATACGCTTTGAAGCATGTTTTTTGTCTTTAACAATATTAACAAAGCTTGCTTCTGTTTGCCTCTTCTCAGTAATAGCAAAATGGATGGCTATTTGAATCAGGCGGAAGTTGGAATACCAGCTGCTTCTCAATTACCTCCTACATAGCTGCTTACTAACCAAGTTTTATTCCCAGCAAATTTCACATCACCGCCTTTAATGACAGGATTCTAGCCAGTCTCCTTCATATAGATTCTTTTAGCCCAGAATACCTTTTAATACATTTAGATGGTCAAGTTTCTTAAATCTTTTCTGCAGCCACTGTATTCAGCGGTGCACATTACAGCAAAAAAAAAAAACCACACAAACACACAAACAATACCCAAACAGTTTACCATTTGTTAAAAGCACTATTTTAAAAGATCATGTGTCACCATTATTCCACGAACACAAGATAAAAACAAAATGTATAGCAGGAGTATGTGTCTTTTCTTCCTTTCTTGAAGTTGGCAGGCTGAAATGACAGATTAATTTGGTATGCAGTAGAATAAGCAAAGACTAGGTAGAACCTCAAAGAATTCTATTTACCCTTTTGATTTTTATGCCAGTGTACATAAACAGACATCATCCCCTCCTTAGAAGAGGGTGAACTAAAACCTTTGAAGAACAAGATTTAAAAAAAAAAAAAAAAAAAAATCTGTATCCTTCTATAAGAACTAGAAGATAATTCCAGTAGCAGATTTGGATTAGAATACTTCACCTTAAAGGAAAACTTTCAAGCCCCATGAAATGATGCGACAGTCAGCCAAGGCCCAGTACTTCTTCAAAGAAAATTGCATTTGAAATGGAGAGTGCATCAGATTTCTGTTCATGCCCTATTCTGCCAATTCCACCTGACAAGTTGACCTCATGCCCTCTACTAGGATAGGACGGATGCAACAGAAAAACCCTCAGGTAAAACAAGAAGCTAGGATGGCCGAATGCAGCTTAAGACTCCAGCTTGAAAGACATATTCACTTTGCTGATGTGAAGGCTACTGTTTGATAGGGTGTGAAAGTTTCTCCTTTAAATGACCAAGACTATACAAGAATACAGTAGCATTTACAAATCAGTTTTTTCAAACACACATTCAATTTACTTATAAAAATGATATGCAGATATACAAGCATAGATAACATATATATAATGCATATACATTATAATACAGTAGGAAAAACATGGTCTATCCCATGAAGATAAGAATTTTGTCCTGTGTGACCTTGTGAGAAGAGACAGCTCAGCGAAAGCTGGATTTGGAACGCTGATGTGAACCTGTGACATCAGAATGTCCTTTAGGAGACATTTTCATTTAAAAAAATGTTTTACATGATCGGGGGTGTTCAAGGAAATGAAAAGCATTCTATTAAAAGCATATGATGCAAACTAAATCTGATTAGTTTGCATGATGTCGACTGAACTAATAACCAAATCCAAAAAATAATTCTATTGTAAGAATTCTATTGTAAGAAAATCCTATTACAAGAAAATGGTCAGTAACATCCAGTATTATATAACAGCGACCAAATCAACTAACACGCTATCGCCATATCCTTATCACAAGACTGCCTAATGTGTTTGCACTTTTTCTTAAAGGTATCCCAGATTTCTGAGTCAGTTTTTAATGTATTTAAAAATATCAAAGCGATGTTTAAAATAAAGCTATCAGAATATGCAGGATGGACAAGAACCAAAATCAAGCATTTACAAAGATGCATGGGTCTGTATGCAATGTAATGCAACCACCTAAAAACAAAGGCTGTTTTCTTTACATTGCTGTATACGTATACCATTAGATCAGCAATTTTCAAACTGCCATGACAGATACAGAAAAAGGGAAGGGGTGTTATAGTGCAAATATATCACATAGGGTGCAAGACAGACCGGCCCCCATCTGCCACAAAAACAAGGATGATTTGCATCCTCTGTCTGTGCACACCTGCCAAAGAAATAAGGCAGGGATTAAAACTACAATCTTGGAGGGCTGTAAACCAGTCTGGTTTTCAGGCTATCCATAATATGCATGAGAAACTGCATCAAATGAAGACTGTAAGCAAACCTCTCATGCATAATGATTAAGAATATCCTGAAACCCAATTGCAACCCTCCAGGATTGCAGCTTTAAAACATGGCAATAAGTAGAGAAGAGCCACCTGCCCCACCAATGCCAATGGAGAGACTATCAGGAATACATACCCCCCCCCTCCACACACACATACTCCCCTCTCCCCACCTCCCAAAATCAAGGCTTCCCAAATCTGCCCTGGAGACCCCACAGCCAGTCAGGTTTTCAAACTATCTACAATGAGTATACATGAAAGATTTGCATAAATGAAAGACTCAACATATGCAAATTTAAATCACATATATCCATTGTGGATATCCTGAAAACCCAACTGGCTATAGGATGCCCATGACGTGTTTGGGAAGCCATTTTAAAATATGTAATATATTGCATTGCTGCTACTATTACTAGGAAAAGTGTTATTTAGGAATGCTGAAATAAAGCGTAGTTACTCACCTGTAGCAGGTGGGCGACGTCACCAACAGAGCCCCGCCTCAGGAAGCCTTTTGGAGGTATGCTGCACATGTGTGCCTGCCTTCCCCGCCTGCTGATGCACCATATTCTCCAGTATGATCACACAGCAAGTGCCAAAAGGCAACTCCTTGGGGAGGTGGGAGGGTTGTGAAGACTTATTCCTGCTATTTATGAAGAATACCTGCAACAAGTGAGTAACTATGCTTTCTTCGTGAACAAGCAAGAAATAAGTTCTCACATATGGAAATCCCAAGCTCTAGGCTACCAGAACCCAAAGAGAAAATCTAGCCAGGAAGACCAGAGAGGTAGTCCCGCTGAGGGACTTATCTGATGCAGTATCCATAGTCAACACTGACCAAGGGAATTTTGAGCAGGTAGCCTGGATGGACAGAAGGGCTGGTGGGCAGGAGTGGACTCTCGAGACCCAAAGAGATGCTGGAGTACAGCCTGACCATAAGTGTTGTCCCATCAAGAATCCCCATCCAGACAGTGAGGGGCTGCAAAGATATGGACTGAAGACCATGTCACAGCCCTGCACATCTCTTCGGCAGAGAAAGAACAGAGGTTGGCTACCGATGTAGCCATCACATGGACATTGTGAGCCGTGACATGATCCTCAAGGCTCAGACCGGCCAAGGAATATGCACAGGCAATGCAATCAGCAAACTAGAGGGATAGCATACTCTTTGAAACAGCGACTCCCAACCTCTTGGAGTCGAACAACTGAGAGGACTGATGGTGCACCTTGTGTGCTCCAAGTAGAAAGCCAACACACGCTTGCAATCCAGCGTGTGCAACATGGCCTCACCACAGTTGGCATGAGGCCAGGGAAAAACGTTGCAAGGACAATGGACTGGTTGAGGTGGAAACAGAGACCCCTTTGGCAGAAAACAAGGGAGCATGCAAAGCAGCACTGGGTTCTGATGGAATCTAGTGTATGGAAGGTGTGCAACCAAAGCCCAGAGCTCACTTATTCACCAGGCCGATGTGATGGCCAGCAGGAACAGGACTTTCCAGGTCAAGAACTTCAGTGGGCATGCTTTCAGTGGCTCAAACAGAGCCCGCATGAACTGGCTGAGGACCATGTTCAGGTCGCAAGCAACCGTAAGGGGCTTAACTGGAGGCTTCAAAAGTAGTAAGTCCCGCATGAATCTACATGCCAGAGGCTGAGCCGAGACGGGTTCCCCATCGCAGCCATGATGGAACACTCCAGTCACGTTGAGAACACCATGCACAGAGTTGGACTTTAGCCCAGAATTAGAGAGGTTCAAGAGGTACTCTTAACAGCTGTTCCACGGGGCAGACAAAACGAGTCCAACGCTCAACCAGTGCACCAGACAGCAAACCGCCACCATTTGAACATGCAGGCTTTACACACTGACTCCTTTCGAGATGCTAGTAGGATCTCAGGGTTTCTAGTCCCACAGCTACTCCTTGTGACCTTGGGCAAGCCACTTAACCCTCATTTGCCTCAGGTACAAAAACAGATGACTAAACAGTTTGGGGACAAGGGAAATATATACTGTACCTGAATGTACACCGCTTTGACCTGGTGAAAAGTAGTATATAAGCATTGTTAAATAAATCAATCAATCAATCTTTGTGACACCTTCAGGAAGAGCACGCTCCGGGAGGACTACTCGCTCAGCATCCATGCTGTGAGTGCAAGGTAGCAGATGTTGGGATGCAACAGGGAGCAGCTCTCTTGCGAGATGAGGTCTGGGTCTGAGCCCAGATAAAGAGATTCCTTCTGCGAGAGCTGCAGCAATAATGGGAACCATGGCTGTCGAGACCAGTAAGGAGTGGTAAGAATCATGTATCCCTTCTTGGTCAGGAGCTTCAAGAGCATCTTTTTGACAAGTGGTATCGGGGCGTAGGCATAGAGCAGGCCCTCCTCCCAGTGGAGAAGGCAGGCACCTGGGGCCAGATGATCACTGGCTGGCCTCAGAGAGCAGAACAGAGCTACCTGGGCATTCTGTGCTGTAGCAAAGAGGTTCATCTCGGGGGTGCCCCACTCCCGGATGATCTGGTTCTACCAACTCCCTCTTGAGGGTCCACTTGTGTGGCTGAAGCTCCCAGCTGAGGCAATCCACCAGGCTGTTGAACTCACAGGACAAATATGTTGCCCTGGCGGTCCATGCCATGGAGCAGGGCAAACTTCCAGAGGCGAACCGCCTCCCAACACAGGACGTACAAAAGCCTGTGCCCCCTGCTTATTCACACAGAATATGGTGACTTGGTTGTCTGTTGGATCAGGACCACTTGATTTGCCAGATGTACCCAAAAGGCACAAAGAGCATTCGTAATGGCCCAGAGCTCAAGGAAGTTGATCTGATGGGAGACACCTGCTTTCAGAACACAGACTCTGGGTGCGGAGACCGTCCAGATGCATGCCCCAGCCAAACTTAGAGGCATCCGCTGTGAGCAGCTTACAAGTGCTGCTGGTTGGAACAGAAGGCCCTGACGTAAGTTTGCAGGCATGAGCCACCACATCAGAGACAGAGAGGGACACAGTGACCACTACCCTGTCCCGCAGGCGGCCAAAGTCTTGCTGCTATTGCGTTCGCAAGATCTACTGAGCTGCCACATGCAGAGGTGGGCCTGAAGAATGACATGTATCGTAGCAACCATGTAACCGAGGGCTCTCAACAGCCCACAGGCTGTAGTGTGGTGCTGAAATATGCCCATGACCTCGATGAGATGCTGCAGGTGGTCCGCCGGCAGGAAAGCTCTCACCTGAGTGGTATCAAGGAGGGCCCTGATGAACTCCAGTTGTACTGGCTGGAGGTGAGACTTTGGGTAATTGACCACGAAGCCAAGGCCGTCGAGCACCTGAATGGTGAGCTCTGTGGATTGATGTACACTGGCTGGCGTGGGACCCTTTACGAGCCAGTCATCCAGGTATGGGAAGACAAAGACCCCCCCCCCCCCCACTAAGTCCGGAAGAAAGCAGCTACAGCTGCTAGGCATTTTGTGAAGACCCTGGGGGCTGCAGTCAGCCCGAATGGTAGTACCTGGTACTGGCAGTGCTTGCCAACCAGCAAGAACCAAAAGGTACTGCTTGTGATGCGGGTGGATTAGAATATGCATGTATGCATCCTTCAGATCCAAGGAGCAAAGTCAGTTGTCTCATAGAAGGAACAGGAGCAGCATCCCCAATGAGACCATTTTGAACTTTTTACACACCAAGAACCGATTAAGGTTTCACAGATCCAAAATGGGGTGGAACCTTCTGGTATTTTTGGGGACCAGGAAGTACCTGGAGTAAAAGTCCTGCCCGCTCTGGGACAAAGGCACTGGCTCAATGGAGAGGTTGGCCATGACCTCAGTATGCAGGAAGCTCTGGTGCGCAGGGTCCATGGGATACTCCCTGGGATTGTAAGGATGTGGCAGCTGGGTTTCATGCAACCAATAGCTGCTCTGGACAATCTGTAGCACACAGGCATCCGAGGTGACCAGAGGCCACTGGTGGGCAAAGTGGATGAGCTGTTCCCCCACCTGTGGACGGGATCTCTGACAGCGATCGACTGGCTATACTCCTAAAGACCTCGTCAAATACCCCAACATGGTTTGGGGGCAGGCTGTGCCTTCGGGGTCTTCTCCCTCTGTTGAGAGCAGGAAGCCTGGGCCTTAGGCTGCACTTGCACCTGGGACGAAAATTACCTCCACGTGCACCTCCTGAAAGCCTTCTTGGTTGGCACTTTCTTCCACATGGGATTCACATTCTCTGGAGAGCCTGGTGAGGGTCACCTGCTCCTTCTCCAGCTCATTGGCTTTTTCCTCTACAGACTTACCAAAAAGGTTTTCGACCAAACAGGGTATGTTGGCAATCTTGTCCAGGACCTATTGCCAACATACCAACCAGGCTGGCTGCCACCGTACCAAAGGATTCAAAGGTGTTGTAAGTGCCCTGGACCATAAACTTCAAGCAATCTTTGCTGTGAGCTATGAAATCTCAAAAGGACTCATGGCAGTCCTCAGGAACGAGTGAGGTGAAGTCCTCAATGTCCAGCATGACATCTTTGAGGAATATGGCCATGTAAGTTTGGTAGGCCAAGATCTGTGCTATCAGCATGGAACCCTGGAAGCACCTCCTCCCAAAGGAGTCCAGGGTCTGCGCCTCCTGGATGGGTGGCACAGAGGATTGTGTCTTGGCACTCTTTGCCCACTCCAAGGCAGACTACTACAATGGAATTGTGAGGTAATTGAGGCTTCTTGAACCCCAGAGCCTTTTGGATCCGGTACAGGGAATTGAGCCAATGGCTCACAGCGGGGAGCGTGAGCGATGCCTCCCACAGTTGCACAAACAGCCTCTGCAGGACATAGTAGACAGGAACCATCATCACCTCACAAAGGGTCGAGGGGTACTGGAGTTCCAGTTCCTCTGCCCTTGGCTCCTCTTCCAATGCCAGCGAAGAGTAGATGGCCTTAGCCAAGTCCTGAACAAAGTCCTAAAAGGACATGTCTTCCAGGGGAGACTTCTGACGATCTAGAGGGGGTGCTGGGTCAGATGGGAGATCCTGGGCCTGAAGGTCCAACACCATCAATTCTGCCTCGGTCTCTCATTCCGATTTGGATTCTGAGAGGAAGTCAAAGTAATGCAGAGTCTCCTCTGAGCACCGACTGCATGGCTAAGGAGAGGGTGGGCGTTAATAGTCCCCTTTGCATCCAGCATGCCAATGGCAATGCCTGGGGGCCTTGAACTCTGATACAATGGAGAGGGAGCGGCTCCAGCCACTGGTGTCAATACCAGTCTCCCACTTGATGTCCCAGCTGTGGTGGGCATAGCAAGCATTGCCAGAATTGGCTGGAAGGAGTGCGGCGACTATGCATTCTGTGCCATGAAGCCTGCGCATTCCACAAGGCTTCCACTGCCACCAGGTGGGCTTCTAAGGCTCGTAGGTGTTCCTCCAGAACCACCACCAATGAGGACGTTGATGCCATAGCCATCAACTTGGATAGGGATTCCACGATGACAGGAGCATCAGGAGACATCTGGCAGCCCTCCTGGACACTGGGAATGGACTCCGCTGTTTGGGTTCGGTCTTCCCACAGGGGAAGATTGGTTGGCCGTTCTCAGTCTTTGCTGTCCATCTTGCATCTAGGAAGGACTGCGATGATGCTGCATGCAGATTTTCTCCATATGTCCCCTTTCAACATGGACAGAGTCTCTGTAGAGGGATGCCCCTCTCCGCTCAAACCTTTCCGCTCCAACTGAGTCTTCTGCTCTTTTCCCTTGGCCAGCTCAGGCATGGATGAGGGGGGTCGGGGCTGAGGATACTGAATCAGATGAAAGGAAGGGGGAGGGGATTCCTACTTTTCCCGACCCCTCAGATCTAAACGCATCATCTGCAAGCAGAGTTTGCAGGACACTGGCTGGTGGTCAGTGGCAGAAATGGTTTTGCCACATTTGGTGCATTATTTTTAAAGCTGTTAATAGGCTTACACATGCCGAAAAATACCACATTGGCAAAATTAAACTGAAAGACGGCTATGGATGGGAAAAAGCCCCCAAAGGGGGAAAAATATGCCAAAAGGCACAAAAACGATAGAAAAAAGAGCACCCAGAGGGTGAGACAAAAAGCTAGCCAACGATAGGCGGGTGAAAAAGTGAACAAAAGCTCAGCCACAAGGGCAAGAAATTCAAACTTATTTCTGGACTGCAGGAACACGTCCTAAGGGCTCTGCGGAAAAAAATGAAGACTGGAGAATATGACACCACAGCAGGCAGGGAAGGCAGGCATGCATATGCGGCATATCTCCCAAAGGTTTCCTTTGAAAGCTGGGGAGTGTTCCATGTGGGGCTCTGTCGGTGACATCATCTCTCCGTGAGGACTTATTTCCTGCTTGTTCACGGAGAATTACTATATATTGCAAAACAGAAAATGGAGGAGTAGGCTGAGAATGACTATATTAGACGCACTGCAAGACGAACACACCCAGATGTGCATTATTCAAGTAACAGGATATTTAAAGAGACATCTATGCATGCTCAGTGAATTCAAATACCTTCAACCTTACATACAATATTTCTCATGAAAGCAGTCCTGGTATCATACTGTAGTTCAGCCAGTTCTCCCAGTGCCAGAGTGAAGCACTGAAACCCCATGGAGAAGGGGAGGTGTGAACTAAATTGGCTTATGCATAGTCTTATTGTGTTTAACTACAATAAAGAGATTTCCTGAAACCTCATCTTGGTTGTGTCTTGACTAGACTGCAGGCTCCACAAAGCAGGGAACTGTCTCTTGAATCTGTACAGCACTATGTACATTTGGTAGTACTGTGGGAATGATTACCATTAGCTGTTGTAGTTACAGTTGTAGTTGCAATTAATGACTGCTATTCACAAAGTGCTGTTAATTACAATCTGCCAAACAGATCAATGCGTGTCCACAGTTCTAAAGTCATTTCATAGTTCAGGCACATGGAGTGAGCTACTGTGAAGTTGAAGTGGAGGAGAAGTCATTAAAGAGTTCAGCTGTTCAAAATGTTTATGCTGTAGATTTTGATGCTACCCTGCCAATGGTACAGTCAACTGTATAACCACCTATGCGTCAAGTGGCAGGACTGACTGGTCCAGTTTTAGAATATCTACTATTCCCACAGTAGCCACATCTGAAACAACAAAATGAGACTAAAAAAAAAAGAAGCACTAACAAGCAACTATGCACTACTTTTCTGGCACTGCACACAGACTTCAGTTGGACATCATGCCCACCTCCCGCTTGAGGCAAAGCTTCGGCTGAATGAAAAGCTCACTTCTGAATTCTTGTATTTTCCCCATGCTGCAAACGGAACTATGACAACAGTACTGTTATCTTCAGTACCGTACTGCAATGCCTGCAGAAAAGGAGAAAGAGAAACCAAAATTCAATCAACTTCAGCACCTATAGAAGCAGTTACAGAATCTTAGCACACACATGCTGACAAATCTCTACTACTAAGAACAAAGTTGCTTTTGTTCAGAGGGGGATGAGGGGTGGTTTTGACTAGCAATTCAATGTATCGGATAACTCCCATCTTTACAGACAAGTAACCATTCAGTGAATAGTAACTACTTGAGTTTAAGGCTCTAGCTAAACTCCTGCTTATTAGGCTAGAAAGTTTGGGGGAACTGCAGCACCAAGAGCCTCTCTCCTCTCCATTCTCAACCCAAGGGGAAAGAGTGCCAGCCAGCTCAGAACAGCAATACCTACTCATTGGATATTGGCCACACACATACGAGGATTGTAGTCTATGGTTCCCTGCCAAGAAGCAGATTATAAGGAAGGAGTGGAAAGCCTGAACGGGAGAGATGATCCCTGGTAGCAATGAATGAGTCTATAGTGTCGCAGCCTGAAGCAAGCAGGTTTGGCTTAGGTTCCAGTTTAGAAGATCATGCATGGAGGATGAATGAAACACAAAAACCTAGCCAAAGACCATGTGATACCCCCAACACTATGAAGTAGTGACAAAGATGGCACCCCACCTCTTATCAGCGTTTCATTTCTGGTATTTTTAACCAACCTATCATTTTGCATAGTTACTCCGGGGACAAAAGAAATCAGGCCTCAGATATGGGTGATGGTGCTGACGGAGCCCGTGTGGAAGCATTTCCCCAGCTTTCAAAGAAAGCCTTTGGGAGATGCACCATACATGTGTGGTCCGCTTCCCGCCCAAGGGTACCATCTTAGCTCAGTCTAATGATATAACTAAGGCAGCAAAAGTAAAATACGGTAAAGAAGAAACTCCAAGGGGAGGAGGGAGGGTTGTGAGGATTGATCCCTGCTGTCCCCAGAGAACACCCATTACAGACGAGTAACTACATTTTCTCTGGGAACAAGCAGGAAGTCAGTCCTCATATACGGGACTCCCCAGCTACAGGCTATCGAGGAACTGTATAAAATGCCATGGATGACAAGAGAAGGCGAACCGTGAGCTTCAGCAGTTGAAATCCAACTAGGAGACTCTTACAAGACCCAAGTGTCTGGCGGGGACCCAACACTCTGGTAGCCTGAACACAGAAGGGTCAGAGGGAAGGAGTTGCCTACATTCTGAAGAGATTACAAAGTATTGCTTGGCCAAAGGTGCTGTCCCCACTGGGACTCCCTCTCCAGGCAATAGTGAGCTGCGAAGGTACAGACCAAAGATCAGGCGGCGGCCCGGCAGATTTCCGTCACAGATATGGAACACAGATTTGACACGGAGGGAGTCATGACCCTGATGCAGTGGGCCGTGACCCAGTGGTCCAGTGAGATGCCAGCCTTCTCACAGATGAGAGCAATGCAGTCTGCCACCCAAATGGACAAATTTTGCTTGGTCACGGGGAGCCCCACTCGACAGGGGTCATAGGAAAAAAAAAGCAGAGGGGCTTCACAGTTGACCTGCGTCCGCTGCAGACAGAAGGACAGGGCCCTCATATAATCCAGAGTATGTAGAACAGTCTATCTTGCCGGCATGAGGCCTCAGGAAGGTGGGGGGGGGGGGCACCACTTTCTGACTGAAGTGGAAGGGGGTCACCACTTTTGGCAGAAACTTGGGGTGTGTGTGGAGCACCACCCTGTTCTTGTAGAACCTCATGTAGGAAGGCTCTGCCATCAGATCCTGGAGCTTGCTGACATTGCGAGCTGACGTAAGTGCCATGAGAAAGGCAACCTTCCAGGAGAGGTACTACAAGTGGCAAGCAGCCAAGGGCTCAAACAGCGGCTTAGTGAGCCACCGTTGGAGGGTGGATGGGGGCTTGGACAACATGAGACCCCGCAGGAAATGAGAAACAAGGGGCTGAGCCAAGAGGGGCATACCCTCAATGGAGTAATAGTGTGCCGCAATAGCGCTCAGGTTCATCCTGACCGAGATGGACTCCAGTCGCCCCTGGGACATGTGGTGTAGGTTGTCAGACGGCTGCCTGGGTGAGAATCTTCACAGTCTTGGCAAGTGCATATATCTATATGATTTGAAAGGGATTGTGGGCAATGCAGTTCATTCACACCAAACACAGCTCCTGACAATAATTTAGTGTGCTCAAGTGTTAAAGCCAATAAGAAATTTATTTATGGGGTTATTTCTCCCAACACAGATATGCTTGGTAGCACATAAATCAGGTCACTTGCTTCCAGTGTTTAACTTGGAAAAACAAAGTCAAAATCAGGAAAACATTCAAACTTGTCAGGCATTAGCTAATGTTTTCTTAGCATATATCAAACAAACGAAAAGCCACAAAGAAAGAAAAAAACTGTTCTTTTCAGGTTAACTTCTGATAACTTCCCACATAGATTCAGAAGTGATTCTCTCCTAGCTCACAAACCATTAGGTAAGGCTCAATTGCTAGTAGTTATCCAGCTGAAACCCCTTAGCTGGCTTGCTTTCTACTGTGTGGGTCAAATCCTGCTTCAGGAGCTTTTCTGAGTAGATTAAAGAACAAGTTTGTATTTCTTTGTGATGGTTGCTGTACTTTATAACAGAAAATCACCAAAGGAGTTTGGACAGAGAGCAGTCCATATAAACACATTCTTCATCTGCAATCATTCCCCCTTCTTCAACAAGCATGGGTTCAATATCATGGATTGGCACAGATGAATCTCTCAATGGAGCACTTTCAGGAGAATACTTGTTTCCCTGTCTTTCAAGGTTATAGCTAGGGCATAGATCAGTGTTCATACCTGAGCTTCCATTGCTGTTAGAGTTCCTCTCTATATAGCCTGGCCAGTATGTAGTCCAGTTCTTATGTCCAGCCTTCCAATCCAGATCCCTGGACACTGGATCTCTCTTCACATACCTTCTGGCACAGGTCTTAGGGTCCCTTCCACGTGCAGCCGTCTCCCTCACAGGTAGCGTCTGGAGATTCCTAGCTCTGCAGCACCATTCCTCTGGCTTTCCCCAGTCCAATGGTGTATGCTGGTCCTTGGAATACCTCCCAGTATACGTACTGCTCTGGACTCTTCTAGACCTCTCAAAGGCTTTTCTCCTCTTTCTTCCAGAGGGTTTCTTTCCCTCTCTGTTCGTCCGGTTTGGCTTCTGCTTCTGATGATCCTTCAGATGAAACTGATCAAGCTCAAGCTGATTCTCAGGATACTGAGGATAATTCTCTGTAGAATAAACTCTACCTTTATTCTCCCTAGATGAGTGCTCCCCCCTAATACAGCGCAACTGTGCTGAATCAGGCCCTGCCCTTTGAGATGAGTGCTTAGGGATTACCTCAAAGCCCTCCTGATTGAACACACGTTTCCCCACTTCAGCTCCTCTAATGGCTGTTGGAAACCTGGTGCATTCTGGGACTGGTAGTCTTTTATGGCAAAATTCTGTTTTCTTATTTCTACCAGAACTGACAGGTTGCTTGTTCAGAGTCACTTCACCTTTTCTATAGCTCCTTCCTGAGCTATGATAAGCTTCCTTATCACAAGGTACTGGATTATCAGCTGCACCAAGCAGGAGAAAGTGTAGTTACTCACCTGTAACAGGTGTTCTCCAGGAGCAGCAGGAATCAGTCCTCACATATGGGTGACATCGGCGCCGACGGAGCCCCCCGTGCGGAGCATTTCACCAGCTTTCAAAGAAAGCCTTTGGGAATGCAGCGCACATGAGCGGTCCCCTTCCCACCCAAGGGTGCCACATCTTGCTCAGTCTGATGACATAGCTAAAAGACAGCAAAATATCAAAATGAAGTATACGACTGCAACTCCAGGGGAGGAGGGAGGGTCGTGAGGACTTATTCCTGCTGCTCCTGGAGAACACCTGTTTCAGGTGAGTAACTACGCTTTCTCCAGGACCACGCAGGAAGTCAGTCCTCACATATGGGACTCCCCAGCTCTAGGCTACTGTGAACCCAAAGCTGAAAAATAGCTCTCTCTCGAGAGCCACAGCATCCGTGATAAGAATTTTCTCTGAGAACGCATCCCGTCCGGTAACCCAACACCAAGGGTCAGAGGGTAGGAGCTGCCTAAACCTCAAAGAGATTATGGAGTACCGCCTGGCCGAAAACACTGTCCCACCGGGACTCTCTCTCCAGGAAGTAATGGGCTGCAAAAGTCTGGCTTGAAGACCAAGTAGCGGCCCGGCAGATGTCTGCCAATGGAACAGAGCGGAGATGAGCTACTGACGCGGCTTTTGCCCTGACACGGTGGGCAGTGACCCGACCCTGCAAGGGGAGGTCGGCTGCCCTGTACGCCCAGGCGATGCAATCTGCTACCCAAGTGGACAACGTGCGCGTGGAGACAGCTAACCCCCATCCTATTAGGGTCACAAGAGCTGAGCAGCCCTTCGATGCCCCCGCGTACGTTCTATGTAAAAGGACAACGCCCTCATACAGTCCAGGGTATGCAAGACTGTCTCAGCCCGGCTGGCATGCAGCCTGGGAAAGAAGGTCAGAAGAACCACCTCCTGATTGAGGTGGAAAGAGGAGACCATTTTTGGGAGGAACTTGGGATGGGTCCGTAGGACCACCCTGTTCCTATAAAACCGTGTGTATGGTCTATCAGAAACCAGAGCTTGTAGCCGACTCACACGTCTGGCCAATGTAAGAGCCATCAGGAAGATCGCTTTCCAAGAGAGGAAGCACAAATGGCAAGCAGCCATCGGCTCAAACGGTGGGCGAGTAAGTTGTTGCAAGACCACGTTCAACTCCCACTCAGTCGCTGGTGGACGAACTGGAGGCTTGAGTAGAAGCAAACCTCTGAGAAATCTGGACACCAAGGGGTGAACTGACACACTCCTTCCACCGGCGAGTGGTGTGCTGACAAAGCACTGAGGTGGACCCGAACAGAGTTAGACTTAAGGCCTAGGTCTGAAAGGTGAAGTAAATACTGCAGTACTACTGGCACAAGGCAAGAGAAAGGATCTTCATTGTGCTGAGCACACCACACTGTAAACCTACACCACTTGAGGGCATAGGATTTCCTTGTGGACTGCCTCCTAGAGGCCAATATCACCTCTTCAACTTCCCTAGGCAGAAGTAAGGGAGCTAGCACTACCCTTTCAGCAGCCAGGCCATCAGATTGAGGGACCGGAAGTTGGGGTGCAGAAGGGTACCCTGTTCCTGAGACAGGAGATTGGGTTGCATCCCCAGCAGAAAAGGAGCTTCCACCGTCAATTGCAGGAGAAGCGGAAATCAAGACTGCCTTGGCCATCTGGGGGCTACCAGAATGACCAAGGCCTTGTCCAGAAGGATCTTGAACAGGGTTCGGGCCACCAGAGGTGTGGGAGGAAACACATACAGGAGGCCCATAGACCAAGAGATCAGAAAAGCGTCTGCCGCCACCTTCAGGGGATGCAGCTGTCTGGAGCAAAAGCTGGGTTGCTGACGGTTTTGTGAACTTGCAAAGAGATGGATGGACGGAAGTCCCCAGCGGGGGAAGATCTGCTGGACCACCACTGGATTCGACTGCCATTCGTGAGGCTGGAGAATCCTGGTTAGCTTGTCTGCCAGGGAATTCTCCTGACCAGGTAGGTAAACTGCTTTGAGAAACATACCCTGTTTGACCGCAAAGGAGCAGAGGTCTAGTGCCTCTTGACATAGGAGCCTGGATCCTGTGCCCCCTTGTTTGTTCACATAGAACATTGCCACTCGATTGTCCGTCTGAACTATGACAGACTGTTGTGAGAGGGCATGAAAGAAAGTTTGCAGAGCTAAGCTGACTGCTCGCAGCTCCAAAAGGTTGATTTGCTGCATGGCCTCCTGTGGTGACCACAGGCCTTGAGTGCATAAGCCCTGGCAACGTGCACCCCAGCCCCTCAAGGAAGCATCCATCATCAGCACCCTTGTGTGTGCTGGAGACTGAAAAGGTACACCCAACAAGGTGGTTTGGTGGGTGTAGCCACCATTGCAAGGAGTTCAGAAGTCGCCTGGACACCTTTACTCTGTCTCGGAGGTTGCCTGTGGCTTGTGTCAACTGATCTGAGGCACCATTGAGCAGTTCGCATATAAAGACGGGCCTGTGGGGTCACATGCACTGTGGATGCCATGTGGCCCAGGAGACACAGGAAGTGCCTTGTGGAAACATGAGATGAGATGTGTGTTGGATCTGGGTGACCAAATCCAGCAGCCTGTGGGCCCTGCCCTCGGGCAACTAAGCTCTTGTCTGAAGGGCATCCAGCCTGGCCCCTATGAACTCTAGGTTCTGAGTGGGGAGCAAAATGGACTTTCATAGTTTATGACAAAGCCCAGCTGCTGAAGAGGAGAGACATTGCGAAGAGTGGCCTGTCGGGCCTCCTGGAGTGACTGGCCCCTGATTAGCCAGTCGTCCAGGTAAGGGAAGACGAAGATCCCTTGATTCCTGAGAAAAGCCGCCACCACCGCCAGGCATTTTGTAAAAACCCTGGGGGCAAAGGTTAGGCCAAAGGGAAGTACTCTGTACTGAAAATGGTTTCCTCCCACCACAAATCTGAGATATCGTCTGATCTGGATGGATGAGGATGTGAATATAAGCATCCTTTAGACGTAAGGAGCATAGCCAGTCTCCCTGCTGGAGGTAGGGCAGCAGTATCCCAAAGGTAAGCATCTTGAACTTTTCCCTCTCCAGAAACTTGTTCAGATTTCGCAAGTCGAGAATAGGTCCAAGGCCTCCTGTTCTCTTTGGCACCAGGAAGTACCTGGAGTAGAAGCCTTGCCCTTTCAGGTGGTGTGGCACCGGTTCCACCGCCTGTTCCTTTAGAAGACTTGCCAACTCCTGAAGGAGGAGGTTTCTGTGTAGACGGAGTCTTGGAGGCACCCCTGGATAGTAGGAGGGGGGTAGCTGGTGGAAAGGGAGCAAATAGCCCTTCTGGACTAAGCTCAGTACCCAGGTATCCCCTGTGATGGCTGGCCACCTGTAGGCATACAGGGTCAGCTGACCACCTGTGCTGAGAGGGGCCACCGGTGGAGGAGAGGCTATGCCTTGGGAGTCAAAAACCTCCTCCCTGTGGTGCAGGAGCCAGAGCTGGAGGCTTGGGGTTTTCTGCCTACGGGGCCCATGCCCCTGCCCCCTTGGCCTCCTGGCCCTGTTGGGGAGCTGGAGAGGCCTGATATTGAGGGTAGGTTTTGTAGGCAGCACCCTCCCTTGGGAAAAAGGGCTTCTTCCCCAAGCCCTTCTTGTGAGAAGGGGCAGAAGTCTTTCTGGACAGTCTTGTCCTGGTGAGTGTCTCGGACTCTATTTCTGCAGCCTTCTCAGTCATGGGTTTGCCGAACAGGTTCTCACCTCGGCATGGGACATCGACCAACTTATCCTGTACCCATGACTCCAGGTCCGATGACTGTAGCCAAGCCTGATGGCGTGCACCAATGCCAGCCGCGGCTACCCGGGCCAAAGCCTCGAAGCCGTCATAGGCTGCTCGAGATACAAACTTCGAGCAATCTCGGATCCCTGTAGACAAGGCCTTGAATCTCTGCAAGGGTTCCTCTGAGAGGCCAGCCGAAAACCCGGCAATCTCCTTTGCCAGGTCCCGTAAGTACATACCCATGTACAGCTGGTAAGTCTGGACACGGCAAGACAGCATCGAGCCCTGGAAGCACTTTCTACCAAGGTCATCCAGGTTCTGGGCCTCCCAACCGGGAGGCACCGAGGAGTGCATCTTCTGGCTTTTCAGCCTGTGCATGGCCGATTCCACAACCATGGAGTTGTGCGGTAGCTGCACCTTCTGGAACCCAGGGCTCTTAGGGACTCAATAGATAGAATCGACCCACTTGCTAAGAACCGGCATAGAGGCCGGTGCTTCCCACATACAGAAAAGCAGCCGTTCCAGCATCAGAGGTACAGTAAAGGCTTCCTTCGGAGGAAAGTCATACTGGAGGGCATCAAGCTCTTCGGCTCAAGGCTCCTCCTCGGCATCCACTGGGAATGCCAAAGCCTTGGCCATGTCCCTGACAAAATCCGAGAACAGAGTATCCTCCGGGGAGGACCTTCTCCGAGGCTCGGACTCCGGTGAGTCCAGAATGTGTCAGGAGACTCCTCATCCTCTGCTTCCCATGCCGACTCCTCCGAAGAGGAGTTGGGCGGCTCCGGCCGTGTGGGCCTTGATGCTACCCACCCTGACGCCGAGGGCTCTGGCGTCATCAACCTCGGCCCCGAACGGGAGGTCGAGGGAGACCTTGGCCAAAGATCGACAACACTTGATTGACTCGAGGATCAGCTCGGCCTCTGGGGTCGACTTAGACGTCGAGGTCCCGGTGGTCGGGGCAGATGTACCTGTCAGACTGGCGATCAGCACCCGCTGCTGCTCCATGACGGCAGCCAGGCTGCTCTCCAGGGCCGTCAACCTGAGTCCAAGCTCAGGAGACTCTGCAGCCCCCGGACTCAGGCCCAGATGTCGGTTCTCCCGGAGGAGAGTCCACGAGGACAACAGGTGTTACCTGACTCGGCAACTCCGGCTCCATGCGAGGTAGTTTGGACGGCCTCTCCGACTCAGAGAGCCCGAGATGGCGGTCATGGCTCTGCGACTTGGCCCCGGAGGACCCAGGTGCCTCCACCGACGACGCCCTCACAAGCTTTCTCTTCTGTGCTCCTGGGCGGGAGACCCCCTTTCAGAGGACCCACGACGGCGCTCGGGGTCAAACTCCCGAGATGTCGAGGCCTCTGACGAAGTCCGGGCCCGGCCAGCCACGGACTCCGAAAAACTTCTCTCACGTTGATGCTGACGGCTCCGAAGTGCCTTTGACAACATCTTGCCGCATGGGCCACAGACCAGCGGGTCATGGTCGGGCCCGAGGCTTTGGAGGCAGCAGTCATGTGTGTCAGTGAGAGACATAAGTTTCTTGCACCGATCACACTTTTTGAACCCCCCTGGCAGCCATCGGGGGGAAAAAGGGCCCCTGCAAGGTCAAAAGACAGGGCTGCCAGTGAAAATAAAGAAAAAAAGCACGAACGCTAGTCACAAAGGACAAAAAACGAAAAAGAAACTCCGGGCTTGATACCGGTGTACCAAGCAGAGGCGGGAGGGGAACCGGCGTCGAACCGGATAAAGAAATGCGAAAAATTTGCAGCAAAAAAAAAAAAAAAAAAAAAATCAACTTTTCCCAGGTGACACGAACTACGTCCGTTGGGCTCCGTAGAAAAAGAAAGACTGAGCAAGATGACAACCTTCGGTGGGAAGGGGACTGCGCATGCGCGCTGCATTCCCAAAGGCTTTCTTTGAAAGCTGGGGAAATGCTCCGCACGGGGGCGCCATCACCCATATGTGAGGAATGACTTCCTGCTTGGTCCTGGAGAATGGGTTCACCCGCCTCTTGGAGTACCACACCGAAAATAGATGCCACTTAAAGGCGTACGCCCTTCTCGTGGAGACCTTGCGGGAGAACAGAAGGACCTCCTCCATGTCTTTTGGGAGGTTAAAGGGAACTAGAGCTATCCTTTCAGCAGCCAAGTCTTGAGTGATAGGGACCCAGGTTAGGGTGCAGGAGAACCTTCCTCCTGTGAAAGTAGTCCTGGGGCACGGCCCAGAGGAATTGGAGATGCTGTTTACAGGTAGAGAAGCAGCAGAAACCAGGGTTGCCTGGGACACTGAGGGGCTATGAGTATCAGTGATGCCCTGTCGCACTGGACCTTGAAGAGGAACTTAGTGACCAGCAATGTTCAACAGGAAGATGTAAAGAAGGCCTTTTGTCCATGGAATGAGGAATGTCTCCGCTGCCATCCGGGATGGGTGTGGCTGACGGGAGCAGAAGCAGGGCAACTATGTGTTGTCTGGGCTGGCAAACAGGTCCACTAGTGGGACGCCCCAGAGTCTGAACAGCCGGGAGGACAAGTCTGGGGTCCAGGTGCCACTCGTGTGGCTCAAGGACTCTGCTCAGCCTGTCTGCCAGGGCATTGTCCTGGCCCAGGAGATACGCAATGGGATGCTCCTGCAAGTGATCTATAGCATATGAGCAAAGGCCTACTGCCTCCTGGCAGAGGGTGTACAACCCTGTGCCCCTTTGCTTGTTGACAAAACACTGCGCCTTGATTGTCGTCTGGATCAGCACCGACTGGTGTCACAACCAGTGGCGGAAGGTGCAGAGGGCCAGAAATATCACCAGAGCTCCAGAAGGTTGATCTGTAACTGGCATTCCATCAGGGATCAAAGTGCCTTGTGTGCAGAGGTCCTTGCAATGAGCTCCCATTCCAGCAGAAAGGTGTCCATTGTAAGGCCCCTCTGGGGGGTGGGTGCCTGGACGTGCATCCTGGCCTGAAGGTGGTGGGGAATCTGCTACCAGTGGAGGGAGTGCCAACTGGTGGGTCACTCTTATCCTGTCTCGAAGCCTGCCTAACTTGTGTCCACTGGGAGCGGAGGCACCACTGAGCCGCCCTTATGTGCAGGTGGGCGTATGGAGTCATGTGGACCTTGGAGGCCATGTGGCCCAGCAGGCAGAGGCGGCATCAATTGGGCACCGACTGGCAGTGCTGCACCTCTGTGGCTAGCGCCCCGAGGCATTCTGTCCTCTCCATAGGGAAGGCGGCTTTGGCCTGTAGGGTGTCAATCTGAGCCCCTATGAACTCCAGGTACTAAGCTGGAGAAAGGTGGGACTTGGGGTAGCTGATGGCAAACCCCAGATGCTGTAGGATGAGAATGGTGTACCTCTGCAGCTGTGCCTCCCCTTATTAGCCAGTTGTCCAGATAGAGAATGAAGGTGGCCCCTTGGAGACTAAGGTTGGCTGCAACTTCTGCTAGGCACTTGGTGAAGACCCTTGGTGATAAGGCGGGCCCGAAGGGCAGCACCCTGTATTGGTAGTGACCTCCTCCCACCATGAACCATGAGGATTTTCAGTGGCTGGGATGGCTCAGGATGTGTGTATAAGCATGCTTCAGGTCTAAGGAGCATAGCCAGTCTCTCTGCTGGAAGTATGGCAGCAGTGTTCCAAGGGAGAGCATCTTGAACCTCTCCTGCACCAGAAATATGTTACAGGTCCAGGATGGGCTGGAGGCCACCTGTTCGCTTGGGAACGAGAAAATACCTGGAATAGAAACCTCTGTCCCAGAGATGTTTGTGCACTGGCTCTACCACTTTGTCCTTGAGGAGGCCTACGAGCTCAGTGAGAGGCAGACTCTGGTAAAGGAGAGGCCTCATGGGTTCTCCTGGCAAGAACGAAGATGGCATCCATGGCAGGTGGAGGAGGTAACCTTCCTTGACCAAGTGCAGTACCCAAGAATTGGTGATGGAGGACCACCTGTGGGCAAACAGGGCCAGATGCACCCTTGTGGGTTGCTGAGTTCCTCCTGGGGGAAAGGAAGCCATGCTAGGAGAGCCGCCAAGGTCTTCTCAATGGACAACATGCACTGATCCAAGGAGGTTGCCGGTATCTGGTCCAAAGAAAGAACGGGGCTTGGAGCCACTGTACTAGAACACAGCATTGGGGGCTCTCCCGAGGTCGATGCCTCTGTGGCCTTCTGGTTCCCCACTAAGGCTTTGGAGGGCAAGTCCTCCCACCGGGGATGTTTGGCTGGATAGCCAGAGTCCTCGGGGAGTCCCAATGTTCAAACTGGGACCTCTCGATCCTCGTGATGTCTCTTTAGAATCTTTGGATTTTCTTCTGAGCCTCAGTACTCTTTGGGATCCTGTGGAAGTTTTGACGGGCAACTATGTTTTTTCTCTCTGAGCTGGAAATATGCTTGGAGCCCTTAGAGAGTTTAGAGACTCAGGAAGATGATAATACTCTCGAAGATGTCGATGCCTGTGAAACCGAGTCCGACAGAAATAACTCACTCAACTTTCTGGCCCAGTTTCCAAGGCCTCTCTCAGTCATAAGTTTACAGAGGGAGCAAAAGTCCGGTGTATGGTCCAGACCCAGACATCTGAGGCACTAGTCATATCTGTTGGTGACAGAAATTGTACTGGAGCACTTGGTGCACTTTTTTTGACGACTAGGGTTTTTCTCCATGGTGGAGAGATAGGCCAGAGGCCTAAGAAGGGCACAAGGCCCTCAAGGAAAAAAAAATTTAATTCAAAAAAGAAATAAAAGATAAAAAAGACCAGAAATTGCACTGGAATCAGTTCATGCAATGCTGGAATGGAACAGGAAGGCAGAAGCGCCATGCAAAAGAAAACGTTTCTGCAGTGACAGGAAAATTGTCCTGCAGGCTCTGCAGAAAAAGAACCACCGATGAGAAGGAATTGGAAGAGTGGGAAGGCAGTCGCACAGGTGCACTGGATTGCTCCCAAAAGCTTCCCTATAGGATGCTGGGGAGCATGCCCGCAATGGCTCCGTCAGTACTGATGTCACCCATATGTGAAAACTACATTCCTGCTTGTTCCTGGAGATCATTTGCTGTGGCAAACCCCTCTAGCATCAAAGTTAGTAAAGCCTGAGAATATTCTGGCCAGAGGGCCTAGAGGCGAGAGAAAAGTTCATTCTCTTGTCTCTTAGAAAAGAAAGGGAGATTGAGAGGAAGGAAGCAAGCATCCTGTCTTAAGATTCCACAGTAAATGCAGAGGGCTACAAGTGAAGTCCCTGTGGATGTGTTTTCACTAGAAGCAGTTGTATGACAAATCCAGCAATGGAGTGGCGGGCATCCCTGCGCTAAGGGAGGCAATAAATCCTGATCTGGGTTCCAAATAGGAATGATAATGTTCACAGGAAATTTATACCAGATGCCCATCCAAACATACCCAGTCATTTGGAAAGGAGAAAGAAGAGTGCTGCCTATTCTGGGCTTAGTCCAGGACTCCAAAGATAAGGGGAGAGATTCAAGTATTTGGAGAAGCAGGTAAGACAAGAGTCCTTGGGGATTCAGGGAGCTCAAAGCCAGAAGGAAAACAAGGGTATCCCAGGAGTATGCACAAGGAGGAGTACTCACCTGTAACAGGTGAACTCAGAACAGCAGGAATTTATTCTTCACATATGGGTGATGTCGGTACCAACAGAGCCCACGTGGGAATGCTCCCCAGCATCCAACTGGAAAGCTTTTGGGAGCACTCAATTGCACCTGCACGACTGCCTTCCCAACTTCCTCTCTTCAGTTGAGTTTGTAGCTGAGAGAAGAGTAAATGAAACCCTGTAACTCCTAGGGGAGGAGGGTGGGTTGTGAAGGCTAAATTCCTGCTGTTCCTGGAAATCACCTGTTACAGGTGAGTAATTATGCTATCTCCAAGAACAAGCAGGAATGTAATCTTCACATATGGGACTCCTTAGCTCCCAGGTACCAGATGAAGTGACCTCAGAACCGGTAGACGTTCGCCTCAGAGTAGGCATGATGAGGTCATGGATCCCACATAAATTTCTGGTATCTTCAAAGTCCGGGACAAAGGGTAGGAGTTGCATCTAAGTCTGAAAAAGATGCTGAAGTACAGCCTGACCGAACATGGCATCCCAATGGGAGTCCTTGTCCAGACAATAATGGGCAGCAAAGGTATAAACAGAAGACCAAGTCGATGCTTTGCAAATTTTGACAATGGCTACCGAGCATAGGTTTGCCATCGAGATGGCCATGACACAAACTTTGTGGGCAGTAACATGCCCTTCAAGAGAGTGTCCTGCTCTGTCAGACAAATGAAATGCAGTCCGCTATCCATCTGGAGCGCATATGCTTAGAAACAGGTAATCCCAGGTGACTAGAGTCAAATGAGATAAGCAACTACGAGGTTTTACGATGATCGAATCCTTTGGCGATAGAAAGCCAAGGCACGTTTGCAGTCAAGAGTGTGCAGAGTTGCTTCCGCTTGAGATGCATGCAGTTTAGGAAAGAAAACTGGAAGGTAAATTAGCTAGTTTAAATGGAAGGGTGACACCATCTTTGGCATAAAGTATGGGTGAGTCTGAAGGACTACTTTGTCATTGTGGAAGCGGGTATAGGGTAGCTCTGCCAACAAAGCCTGAAGCTCACTAATGCATCTAGTTGAAGTGAGGGCAATTAGGAAGATTACCTTCCAAGACTTAAGTGAGGTCATGGCTAATGGTTCAAAGGGCGGCTTGAGAAGCTGTGCCAGAATTACACTGAGGTTCCAAGCTACCAGAGGTGACTTAATGGGCAGTATGGACAGCAAGAGACCTCTCATGAAAAAGCACAACTAGCAGTTGCGTGGAGATGGGCTGTCCATCTCCAGTACGTGGCGAGAGGCCGTAATGGTACTGCATGTGGACTCTCACCAAGTTTGTCTTTAGAACTGTTGAGGGCAGGTGGAGGAGATACTGGAGGAGTGACTCCACTGGAGCAGAAAAGGGATTGAGATCTTTCTGGGAACACCAGACAGAGAATCTACGCCACTTAAAAGGGTATGAATGCCTGCTGGAGCGCTTTCCTGAAGCCAAAAGGATCTCCTTAACCTCTTGAGTAAGGTCAAAGCCTTGCAAAGCTATGCTCTCAGCAACCAAGCTTGAGGCGGAGAGACTGGATTGGGATGGAGTAGTGAGCCGTTGTCCTGGGAAAGGAGATCTGGGGCATATCTCAATCGCAGAGGATGAGTCCGAGTCAGATGTAGTAGCAGTCGAAACCTCACTTACCGCGGCCACTGAGAGGCTATGAGAATCATGGAGCCCTTGTCAGACTGAAGCTTGAAAAGCATCTTGGGAACAAGGGGTATGTGAGGGAAAGCATAAAGCAGACCCTGAGCCCTGTGTAGGTGGAAGGCATATACTTGTTGGTTGCTGGATGTCAGAGTTCTTGTGCAGAAGTGAGGAAGCTTGGCATTCTGTGGAGTAGCAAACAGTTCTATGTCTGGAAGATGTAGGACATTGTGTCTGGATGGAGAGACCACAGAGCATTCGAGATAGCATGACATTCCAGGAGACTGATCTGGAGTTGTGACTCTTGCATTGTCCATAGACCCTTGTAGTCAGGTTGCCCAGTTGGGCTCCCCAACCCAGTTTGGAGACAACTGTTGTCAGGGTGCATTGAAGTGGAGGCAACTGAAGTGACCCTATGAGGAGATTTTCTTGAGAACACCACCACTGAAGGGATGTGGTTAGATGGGCAGTGGCTTGGATCCTGTCCTGGAGATGGCCCGAGGCCTGCTTCCAATGGGATGCAAGAGTGCACTGGGCTGTCCGCATGTGTAGTTGGGCCTATGGAATGACATGTATTTTAGGGGCCATGTGCCCAAGGAGCTGCAACATCTCTCGGGCGGTCAGTCTCATAGGAGCGTCTGGAACGCTAGTTTGACTAGATGGGCACAACAGAGCTAGGGCAGAAACTCCTTGGACTGTTGGGTGTTTAGTAGGGCTCCGATGAACTAACTTGAGTTGGAGAGAGCTGGGATTTTGGGAAGTTTATCACAAATCCTAAGTGTTGTAGTACGGTGATGGTACGATGCAAAGAAAGCAGTATCTCTTGGGAGGTGTCTGCTTTTATTAGTCAGTCGTCTAAGTAAGAGAAGAATATCATCCCCAGAGATCTTAGATATGTGGCTACGACCACCATGCACTCTGTGAAGACTCTTGAGGCAGAGGAAAGAGACTGAAAGGAAGGATTCTATATTGATAATGTTTCCTTGAAAGCTGAAGCCGGATGGATGAGGATATGTGTGTATGCTTCTTTTAGATCTAGAGAACAGAGCCAGTCCTGACTCTGAAGGTAGGGAAGAAGAGTCCCGAGAGAGATCTTGAACTTTTCATGGACTAGAAATTCGTTGAGGTTTCTGGAGGTCCAGATTGGGCCTTTATCCTTCGGTTTTCTTTGGAATGAGAAAGTACGGAGAGTAGAAGCCCATTCCCTGTTGTGATGTTGGGACATCTATGGTTCCCTAAGAAGAGAGAGGACACCTTATCCTGTAGGAGAGCAGTGAGTGGGGGTTGCGTTTGATATTCCCCGTGAAAGTGGAAGGGGGGGGGGGAGTTTGCAATGAAGTCTGTACCCTTCCTGGACTATGATGAGTGTCCACTGCTCTGAGGTGATGAGGTGTCATCTGTGGGCATGACGACAGTCTGCCTGCTATATGGAGGGGGTGGGGGTCCTCCAGAGGCAGGGTGGCAATGTTCTCTAGGAAAGTAAAAAAACTGGGTGCAGACTGTGGCTGCGGAACTGGTTGAGATTTAGCCACCTGTGGCTTCTTTTGTTGCTTAGAAGGCTGCTGCCTCTTCTGTGGGGCCTGACCCTGGTACTGGGAAGCAGGAGGATAAGTAGAGAAGAATCTCTTCTTATTGTAGAAAGATTTTTTTTGCAGGTTTCTTTCCTAGCAGGGTCGCTTTGGATAAGTACAGTATTTTCTGACTCAGAGAGGCCTTATCTTGCCAATCTTTGCCAAAGAGGTTTTCCCCTGTGCAAGGTATGTTGCCCAGCTTATTTTGAACCTACTGTTCAAGATCTGAGGCTTGAAGCAATGCAATTTTATGTGCACCAATGCATATTGCTGAGGACCTGCTTGTGTATTCAAAGGTATCGAAGGTAGCCCTATTGACAAACTTCGAAACATTTTGGCTATGTTTAACTAGGGTAAGATAATCTGCCCTCTTGTCATCTGGAAGGAGAGAGGCAAAGGCCTTGAGATCCCTGGAGACTTCTTTGAGGAACATTCCCATGTAGAGAATATACGAGTTGATTCTAGCAGACAGCATGAATGCTTGGAAACAGATACCCAAAGGTGTTGAGAGTTTGATTCTCTACCTGGAGGATTAGAGCTTTTGATTCGGTGCATCGCCGATTCAACCACCGTAGGGTGGTGGGGAAGCTGTGGCTTTTGGAAGTCAGGACACTCTGGTACCCGATACATAGTACTAAGATGTCAACTTTGAGGCGAGAACATGAGGTGTCTTCCGCATATGGAGCCCTGGTCATGAATGATGCAGTACACCCGTAAAGTGGCTGCCCCTTTGGGTACTGTTGGGTATTGGAGGATCTCCAATTCCTCCACCCTTGGCTCCTTCTCTGATGTTACCGTGATAGAGAACACCTTGGCTAGGTCTTGAATGACTTCCTGGAAGAACATGTCATTCAGAGATGACATGCATCACTGTTAAGGCGGGGTAGCATCCGAAGGAAGGTCCTAGGGCCCCTGGGAATAGAGTGACTCCACATCCGAAATGGGGGAATCTGAATCAGAGGACTCAAAGTATCGCCGGAAGCTAGATGCTGGTACCAATGCTCTGAGATATCGGCCTCAGTGAACTACTTGGGTTTGATACCAGTATCAATGAGAGTTTCAAGGGACACCATAGGTGGGAGAAATGTTGATGTCATCTGCGGCAGCTCTAACGTGCCCAGAACAGGTGTCAATGTTGGTACCATAACCAGTATTGACAGGATGGTGCCTGTAGCCCAGAGTTTTATAAGTATCAAGGCTGCAAGGAGGGCTGCCAAGCTCCTCTTGATGGTCAGTATGTGCTGGTCTATCGAGGTTTCCGGTGCCTGGGTGTCTGTGATGGGTATTTGCGCTACCATCCCAGAGCATGGCACCAGTAGCTCTCTGGAGGTAGAGGCCTTGGGAGCATCCTGGGGCCCCCTCTATGGCTTTGGAGGACAGGGCCTCCCGCTGGGGGGGTTTAGCAGGCCGATCCACCTCTGAGGCAATACCCGAGGGGTCTCGATGTTTTGAGCGAGATCTTCCCCTGGAGGTATTGTCAGACTTCGATGTGGCCTTGTGCTTGGACTTCAAAGATACTTGAGATCCATGGGAGGATGAGGAGGCCCTCGAAGTGGATGCCATCGATACTGCGTCCGAGGCGAAGAGTGCTCCAAATTTAGAAGCCTGGTTTTGTAGGCCTCTGTGCCATTTTCTGACAGAGGGGACAGTCTTATTGCGACCTGAGCTGACACATTTTAAACACCAGTCATATGTGTCAGTTGCCGAGATGGTGCTGCACAATTAGAACATTTCTTAAAACCATTAGTTGGTTTTTCCATGCCTTCAAGGATGTGAAGGCTATGGTAGGCTTAACGCGTAAAAAGGGCGTTGATACCCATGTGGGTTTTTTTGTTTGTTTTTTTAAAGAGGGATAAAGAAAGAATTATAAGAAAAGAATAAGGGAACCAGCGATGTCTTCGACAGTACTGGTGTCGACAAGGAGAGGCAATATCCACAAAAAGGTTTTTCTACGGTGACAGGATTTGCTTCCTGCTGGCTCCAAGGAAAATGAAGAACTGAAGAGAGGGAGTTGGGAAGACAGAAAGGCAGTTGCGCAGGTGCAGTGGAGTGCTCCCAAAAGCTTTCCAATTGGACATCACCCATATGTGAAGACTACATTCCCGTTTGTTCCTGGAGATTCAAAAATCCCTATTCTATTTCAACTTTCAACTTCTAGAAGATCTTTTGCGGTCTGAAACTATATTACTTTGGAAAAAATTCTCATTTTGGAATGTCTCGGGACTATAAGTCATATGCCACAATTTTTATTTATTTTTTAAAATTTAGATCAGTTTTTTCAGTGGTAGCTCAAGTTGAGTTAAATTTAGGTACAGTATCAGCAGGATTTCCCTGTCTCCAGAGGGCTTAGAACCTCAGTTTGTACCCTAGGCAATGGTAAAGTGACTTGTCCAAGATTACAAGGAGCTTCAGCAGGACATGAATCCTGGCTCCTCTGATTCTCAGCCTGCTGCTCTAGGCCACTCCATGTCTTGGGGCCTGAAAGTCAATGGGGGGGGAGGGGAGATTGGATATGCAATTGGCCATGGTATCAGAAATCATCCCCCTGCTTTGAAGATGTGGGGGGAGGGGGAGGAAAGAGGGGCCTACATTAGATGCTAAGAAGTACATGTACCTTTCACAGCATAATAGGGATGGTATGCTAACGTACAGAACAGGACTTGTTGGGATCCAAAGGCTTTTGAAAACTATTATATCGCACTACCCATAATAAACCAACACATGCAACAAATGAATAGAAACTCAAATGGCCCTAGCTAGTTACGGAGAGCATAGAGTCATTATGTTCATTGTTGCTCCTGTTAAGCATGTCCTACTGAAAACATTGATTTCCACTGCTGGAGGGCCACAAGCAGGTGAATATGCACGGCAAAGATTTGCATAGGAGAAAGGTATTATGAATGCTAATCTCTCGTATGCATATTCATTACAGGTATTTTGATAACCTTATTTGTTCACACTCCTCTAGGCTATCAGTAAATACCACAGACAGGGATCTCAAATTCCAGTCCTGAAGGGCTGCAAAACAGTCAGGTTTTCAGCATATCCCTAATGAATATGCATAAAATATTTGCATAGAATAGGGGCAGTGCATGCAAATCTCTCAGTGTTTCTGACGTTATAGTGGGAGATCATTTTGCATCCAGTGATCACCAGATGGTGTGGTTCAGTATTAGGACTAGGGCTGTTAGAATCCATTCAAAAGTGAGGGTCTTAGACTTTAGGAAGACTAACTTTGCCAAGATGGGCCAATACCTCAGGGAGTCGTTAGCGGGATGGGAACAGCTGGGGGAGGTAGAAAAACAGTGGGCAAAACTGAAAGGGGATATTAAGGGCAACCAACCTTTTTGTTAAAATGGTAAATAAAGGTAAAAGGAAAAGGAGACCGCTATGGCTTTCGAAAGAAGTAGCTGAAAAAGTGAAGAAAAAGAGGAAAGCCTTCATGAAATACAATAAGATCACAGAGAGGAAAACAGGCATCTATATTTGGAAAAACTTAGAGAAGCTAGCAAAGTAGTCAGGAAAGCAAAAAGATTCAAAAAGAGAAGGAAATATCCCCCCATTTTATTGCATTGGCTAAGACGTTTTTCAGATCTGTTAGTGAGAAGAGGAAGGGCAAAAGTGGTATTGTCAGACTCAAGGGTGAAGGGGAGGAATATGTAGAAGCTGATGAGGATAAAGCGGAATTGCTTAACAAATATTTATTCTGTGTTCACAGATGAAGAACCAGGAGCAGGACCTCAGAAAAACACCCACAAACAGGAACAGAAGCGAGGGACATCTTGAACAATTTTCAGAAGACTGTTCGTGAGAAACTAGCTAAATAAAGTAGATAAAGTGATGGGACCGGATGGGATACACCCTAGAATACTGAGGGAACTTGGGGACGTTCTAGCAGCTCCATTGACTGACCTATTCAATGCCTCATTGGAGTCAGGAGTGGTGCCAAAGGACTGGAGAGAGGCTCATGTGGTGCCTTTACACAAAAGCGGAAGTAAGGATGTGGTTGAAAAATACAGGCCGTTTAGTTTAACTTCGGTGGTGAGTAAATTATTGGAAACGCTTCTGAAAAAGAAAATAGTGAGGTTTTTGGAGTCCAGCGGATTACAGGATCCGAGGCAGGTCTTGTCAGACAAATCTGATTTCTTTGACTGGGTGACCAGGGAGTTGGACTGAGGGAGAGCCCTAGATGTGGTGTATTTAGATTTCAGTAAATACTTTGACACTGTTCCTCACAGTCGACTTATAAACTGAGCACCCTAGGGATAGACCTTAAAGTTACTGCTTGGGTTAGAAATTGGTTGGGTGGGAGGCAAGAGTACAGGTAAATGGAGCTCACTCTGAGGAGAAGGATGTTACCAGTGGTGTGCCCCAGGGATCGGTCCTTGGTCCAATTCTTTTTAACATCTTTGTTAGTGATATAGCGGAAAGGCTGTCAGGTAAGGCTTGCCTCTTTGCGGATGATACCAAAATCTGCAATAGAGTAGACACCCAGGAAGGTGTAGATAACATGAGGAGGGATCTAGCTAAGCATGAAGAATGGTCTAGAATTTGGCAGCTGGAATTTAATGTTAAAAAATGTAAAGTCATGCATTTGGGCTGCAGCAATCCAAGGGAGCAATCTAGTATAGGGGGTGAAGTACTTTTGTCCACTAAAGAAGAGCGGGACCTAGGCGTGGTTGTGTCTGATGTTCTTAAAGTAGCTAAACAGGTAGAAAAGGCGACGGCAAAAGCTATAAGGATGCTTGGGTGCATACAGAGAGGAATGGCTAGCAGAAAAAAGGAGGTGATAGTGCCTCTGTATAAGTCTTTGGTGCGACCTCATTTGAGGTATAGTGTGCAATTCTGGAGACTGCGCCTTCAAAAGGATGTGAACCAAATGGAGTCGGTGCAGAGGGTGGCTACTAAAATGGTTAGTGGTCTTCACTATAAAGCATATGAGGACACACTTAAGGATCTTAATATGTATACCTTAGAGGAAAGGCGGGATAGAGGCGATATGATTGTGATGTTTAAATACCACCGTGGCATAAATGTTCAGGGGGAGAGCCTCTTTCAATTGAAAGCAAGTTCTGCTACGAGGGGACATGGGATGAGGGTGATGGGGGACAGATTGAGTGATATGCGGAAATATTTCTTTACGGAAAGAGTGGTGGATCCGTGGAATAGTCTCCCAGTGGAGGTGGTAGAGATGAGGACAGTAACTGAATTCAAAAAAGGCATGGGACAAACAGAGGATCTCTAAAGGAAAAAAGGGGACTGTTGTAGTTGATATGGAAGGACTAGATAGAAATATGACAGAAAGACCACATGGCTTATGTTTCTATATAAATATTCATTAGGGACATCTGGAAAACCAGGCTGGTTTGTGGCCCCTTGATATAAAAATAGGTTCTTGCATATTTGACATATGATTTATAAAAACATGCACTTATTGAAAAGCTCTAAAATTTGATATATTTGGTACTAAACTCCAATTTTGCACAAACACATACATACAATGAAACATACATAACAGCATGCCATCTATAATACCATTATTCTACATATACAGGTTTTGTTAATACATCCAAAAAGAAAAAATAAATATATTTATATATAGTGGAGGAGTGGCCTAGTGGTTGGGGCAAGGTACTTCAGGCTGGAAGGTCAGGAGTTCAAATCCCACTAGAGGACAGCAACTTTGGGCTGGAAGGACTGGGGTTTCTAGTCCCACAGGTGCTCCTTGTGGTCTTGGGCAAGCCACTTAACCCTCCATAGCCCATGTTCCCTGTAAAATAGTTATCTCCAAGTTATAATGCCCTGTTCAATGTAATTTCAGTTTGTTCAATGTAAACCGCACTGATGCAGAATAGCGTGGTATATAAGAGAATGTAAATAAATAAATAAAATAAATATATCACACTGGTACCTGCTCAGTGAGGACTTGGGCTGCCTCACTTGGATCATGGCACTGTTTAATTATGTCACAGATTTCTTGGCTGTTCACAATGAAGTTGATCCCATCAGTGGTGAGAACCAGAAAGGCATCATCTACTAGATGCAGCTGCAATTTCAGAAAAGCAGACATTCTCCTTTAATCTGTACATAAGTTAACCAATATAACCAGAAGAACCATGACTGTAAATAGTTGATGTTAAACTATATTGTACTGTTTACTGTTCCTATTTCATATAAAACAGTGTGCTGATCAGGCCTGTTACACATTTGTTAATTGTGAACCGCTTTGAATTGTAGAAAGGCAGTATAGAAATAAGTTTAAATACAATACATAAATAAATATCATTACACCCTCTAACACAAAAGAGGATTGCTTTCTTTTTACAAGGTATGTTCTATGACCAAGAGGAGCCCATATGAGATGAGAACATTCGGCTTCTGCTGATTAGTCCAGGAATGGATAAGAAGTTATTTAGCAAGTACAACTGCTGATTCTATGCTTTCTAGTTTCTTGGTACAAGGACAAGGCTAGGTAGCAGATGCACTGCAGACTGGAAAGTTCCACTTACTAGACTGATCACAGTTTTTTTTAATGTCAGTCAAAGCTTAGAAAAAAAGTATCAGCATCTTATTTCTTAGGTTATGCTTGAGAGAAAAGGTATTTGAAAATCTGTAAACTCCTCTCTACAGTTACTCCCAATCCTGTGGATCAACAAAAATTGTGGCTTTTCTATAGTGATTATACCCATAACCACATAATGGTATCACGCTGATATGTATAAAATAGGGAAGGGGATCCATAACCACAAAAAACCACACTTACGGCAACCTAGCTGAGTGCATGGCTGAGACCACCTCTTGGATGGAAACTAATTATCTTAGCATTAACCTTAAAAAAACGGAAGCAATGTTAGTTACAAGAACACCTGTGACTGAGGACACGCTCCCAACAACAATCACAATCAACAATACATCTATACCCGTTAAAAAAGAAGTAAAATACTTGGGTGTAATAATAGACCAGACCCTCACCATGATACCACACATAAAGCAGACAGTAAGAACCATATTCCTTAAACTCAAAACCATACAACATCTAAGGCCCCTCTTGGATACACATGACTTTAGATCGGTTGTCAATACACTCATCACACCCCATTTTGATTACTGCAACAGTCTCCTGATTGGCCTACCACAAAAAAACACATACCTATTACAAAGAGCCCAGAACATCTGCGCAAAGGTAACTACTAAAGCTCACCTAACAGACCATGTGACCCCTATACTCCTAGAACTACATTGGCTCCCTATAAACAGCCGTATCAAATACAAAATTCTCCTAACAACATTCAAGCTCCTAAATGACCTCGCCCCATCACATCTAACAACATTACTTCAGACCCCATCTGAATCGAGAGCTCGCAGACAAAATGCAGTCCACTCACTCCACATACCAAAATCATTCAAGACGACTAAAAAATCCACAAGTGACAGAGCCTTCTCGTTCACTGCCCCCATGCTCTGGAATGATCTCCCACTAGACCTCCGCACCATAAAGGACCTTGCCCAATTTCGGAAGGAACTCAAAACATATCTATTCTCTGAACATTTTCCAAATCTCCTACCCCCCTAGCTCTGTCCCACAACATCCTCAGACACACCAACTCAGAATCCCCCTACACCACAACTAGATAACCTTACATAGTCCCCTCACACACACAAAATTCTTGGTAAAATGGAAATAAATTCCACCACACACTCACACATGATGCACGATTATCTTGTAAACCACTGTATAGAATCACTTGTAAATAACCTATGTAAATAGTTTGGACAGTTTATGACACCTGTCACCTCTGTAAAAAGTTAGAAAGTTTCTCTGTTTCAATGTAATGTATACAGTAGTACACATAATTTGTTAAGCTATTCCATGTAAAAAGTTAGAAAGTTTCCTGTTCCATGTAAAGTATACAATTAGTATACATAACTTGTTCCATGTAAACCGCCCTTGATCACTGGAAGGGGCGGTATAGAAGAAATAAGTAAATAAATAAATAAATCTAAAAGGTAAGAAATGTTTTGTTTGTTTTTTTTTAAATAGTAAGTACTGAAATAACAAAATTCCGCAAAATAAAAATGCTAGGGTCATCTTCCCAGAAAAAGACACATTAGAACAAACCATCTATAATGCAAGCACATCCTGGGATTAAAATTAAAAGAGTGAACTGCTTTTTGGCTACATTCCATTGTTATTGAGAGGCAAGGCATTGATACTGCTGTGCTTTATACATCGCTAGAGCTTAGGATTGGTTGTAAGATGTATATCACTAAACAAGAGAGCTGTAGTTTAAATTTAATAGTCACTCAGGGCCTAGCATCAGCAAAGTACTTTTAGTTTAAATTTAACACACAGAAGAGAGCTTTCTGGGTAAATTTAGAACCCAGCAGAGAGCTTGTAGTTTAAATTTCATAATAAGTTAGAGCCTAGCAGCAGCAAAGAGCTATAATTTAAATCAAATAAGAATATAGGTTACCTCAGCAGCACAGGACAGGGTACTGTGTAGCAGCCCTCTTTTAATAGGTGCTTGTATGCAAATGCTAGAAGTCTAAAAAATATGGGAGAGTTAGAATATATAGCACTAAATGAGAAGTTAGATGTGATTGGAATATCAGAGACATGGTGGAAGGAGGACAACCAGTGGGACACTGATACCTGGGTACAAACTATATCGTAATGACAGAGCTGATCAAATTGGTGGAGGGTTGCGCTCTATGTTAGAGAGGGCATTGAGTCAGAAAGGATTAAAGTTTTGCAGGAAACAAAATTTGCTGTAGAATCTCTATGGATTGAAATTCCATGTAAAAAGGGGAAGGTGATGGCGGTGGGGGTGTACTATCGACCGCCTGGCCAGAATGACCAAATGGATGATGAAATGCTCAAAGAAATCAAAGGAAGCTAACAAAAGTTACAGCACGGTAATAATAATGGGTGATTTCAATTACCCCGGTATCGACTGGGTCAGTGTCACAGCAGGACATGCTAGGGAGAAAAAGTTCCTAGATGACATAAATGACTGCTTCTTGGAGCAGCTGGTTCATGAACTGACCAGAGGGGAAGCCATATTAGATCTAGTCCTTAATGGAACACCAGATCTAGTGCAAGAGATAAGGGTGTTGGGGCCACTTGGCAATAGTGATCATAGCATGATCGCCTTTGATTTAATAAGTGGAGGAGGGATAGTAAGGAAATCCACAGTACTACCTTTTAACTTTCGAAAGGGAGACTATGATAAAATGAGGAAGATAGTTAAGAAAAAACTAAAACGAGCAGTTGCAAAGGTTAAAGACTTACATCAAGCTTGGGTGTTGTTGAAAAATACTATCTTGGAAGCCCAGACCAGATGTATTCCACGCTTTAAGAAAAGTGGAAGGAAGTCCAAAAAACTGCCAGCATGGTTTAAAGGTGAGGTCAGAGAGGCTGTTGCTGCCAAGAAAGCAAACGATGAAACCTGGAAACAGCACAAGCACTGGCAGATCAAATGCAAGGCATTGATAAAGGCGGCAAAGAGAGAATTTGAGAAGAAGCTTGCTGCGGAAGCAAAAACGCGAAATAAAGATTTTTTCAAGTACATTCGTAGCAAAAAACCTGTGAGAGAGTCAGTTGGACCATTAGATGATAGAGGAGTTAAAGGGGCACTAAGAGGCGACAAGGCGATAGCAGAGAGACTGAATGAATTCTTTGCTTCAGTCTTTACTGAGGAAGATGTAGGGATGTTACCCATGACTGAAGTGGTATTTAAAGGTGCAGAAGAATTGAAGGAAATATAGATACATCGGGAAGATGTATTACAACTATTAGATAAACTGAAGAGTAGCAAATCACCTGGGCCAGATGGTATACATTCAAGGGTGTTGAAAGAACTGAAATATGAGATTGCAGACCTGCTATTAGTAATCTGTGAACTATCATTAAAATCATCTCTAATACCTGAAGATTGGCAGATCGCCAATGTAACACCAATTTTTAAAAAAGGTTTGAGGGGTGATCCGGGAAACTACAGACCGGTGAACCTCACGTCAGTACTGGGAAAAATGGTAGAAACCATCATAAAGAATAAAATTACTCAGCATGTAGATAGTCATGGCCTAATGGGAGACAGCCAACATGGCTTTAGACAAGGAAGATCTTGTCTTACTAATCTGTTATGTTTTTTTGAAAGTGTGAATTAACAGGTGGACAAAGGTGAGTCGGTTGATATAGTGTATCTGGACTTTCAGAAAGCCTTTGACAAGGTCGCTCATCAGAGACTTTTGGCAAAACTAAAGAGTCATGGGATAGGAGGCAGTGTACTACTGTGGATCAGGAACTGGTTAAAAGATAGAAAGCAGAGGGTTGGGCTAAATGGCCAATTTTCACAATGGAGAAAGGTGAATAGTGGTGTACCCCAGGGATCTGTGCTGGGTCCGCTGCTTTTTGACATTCATAAATGACCTGGAAAGTGGAATAACGAGTGAGGTTATCAAATTTGCAGATGACACAAAACTATTTAAAGTTGTTAAAACCCAAGAGGATTGTGGAAAATTGCAAGAGGATCTTGATAAATTGGAAGACTGGGCATCAAGATGGCAGATGAAATTTAGTGTGGACAAGTGCAAAGTTATGCACCTAGGGAAGAACAACCCAAACTATGGTTACACGATGCAAGGTTCCACATTAGGAACCACCACCCAGGAAACACATTTAGGCGTCATTGTGGATAACATGTTAAAACCCTCGGCCCAGTGTGCAGCGGCAGCCAAGAGAGCAAATAGAATGCTAGGTATCATAAGGAAAGGAATGGAAAATAAAACAAAAGATATTATAATGCCTCTATACCGTTCCATGGTGAGACCGCACCTTGAATATTGTGTGCAATTCTGGTCGCCATATCTTAAAAAGGATATAGCGTTCTTAGAAAAGGTTCAGAGAAGAGCCATCAAAATGGTAAAGGGGATGGAAGGATACTCCTATGAAGAAAGGCTAAAAAGGTTAGGGCTCTTTAACCTGGAAAAGAGACGGCTGAGGGGAGATATGATAGAAGTCTATAAATTAATGAACGGAGTGGAATGGGTAAACGTAGATCGACTGTTTACGTTATCAGAATATAGAAAGACTAGGGGACATGCAATGAAGCTACAGGGTAAACTATTTAAGACTAATAAAAGAAAATATTTTTTCACTCAACGTGTAATCAAACTCTGGAATTTGTTACCGGAGGATGTAGTAAAGGCTGTTAGTGTAGCTGGGTTTAAAAAAGGTTTGGACAAGTTCCTAGAGGAAAGGTCCATAAACCATTATTAAGAAGGGACCCAGGATATCAATGCTTGACCCAGTACAAGCATTGCAGAACCTGTGTCTTTTGGGGAAACTGCTAGGTACGTATGACCTAGATTGGCCACTGTTGTAAACAAGATACTGGGCTTGATGGACCTTGGTCCGACCCAGTATGGCATATCTTATGTTCTTATGGTAATATCCAGTGTTGAGAACCATATTCTTGTTTTTGCAAAGAAAAAGCTGTTGCTTACCTGCAACACTTGAAGACAGTGGCTCACAAGTCACATACATGGGTCATAAGACCACACTTGGTGTCAGATTCTTCCAGAACTTCCTGGAAAGTTTGAGAAACCTTCCCCTGCCAATCCATAGTGGAGTTCTCTATAATAGTTCTGAATTGAGGATAACTCAAAAAGCAGTAGAGAAGGTTTGTGATATGTAAGCAACCTTGCTTTCTCTAAAGATAAGCTCACCATAGCTACAAAATTGTGACTAACTGAGCTGCTGTCAAAAAATAAAGGGGGTTGGGAACAATTACCTTCAACAGTGGAAAATAGATTAGAAAAAGCTTCCTATTTTTGTAGATTTTAGGGAAAATTTGATTACCACAATATGGCAATTAATTCCTCAGTGGCTTGGAATAGTGAAACAAACTTACCTGTTAAATTTCCTTTCCTTGCGTCCTGACAGATCAGTCCAGTCCAGGCAAGTGGGCTATGTCTCCCTGCCAGCAGATGGAGATGTTGAGAACCGCCGGCCCCCCCCCCAGCACACACACATCTCAGAGCTGATGTTACTCCCATTATAGAGGGCTGGTGTTGTCTTCCACTCTTCAGTATAATCTGAAAGCCAAGAACAGAGAATTAAACATACATGGAAGACAAACAAAAACTGGTTATGGTAAAGCTTCCAAAATACCATCAAAACCAAATCTGATACAGCCAAACATGTCTCCTCTTGATCATTAATTCAGATGAGGGACTTGAAACAAAGGGTAAAATGAGTCCCAAAAAAATTCCAAAATGCACAATGCACTCAGTTTTTATTCTCTACTGCCATGGCTTCCTTGTGTTCTGGACTGGTCTTGCAGGACTCCAGGAAAAGAAATGAATGGGTAAGTTTAAAATTTCACCTTCCTTGTCTTCCATGCCAGACCAATCCAGATAAGTGGACATGCCCAAGCTCCACCTAGACTGAGCAGGAGGAAACCATGATAGCTCACAGGACCAAAGGCAGAATCTCTCCCAGCCTGAACAGTCAGGCTTACATGCTTAGAATGGGAAATGCAATGAAGGGGAGGCATAATGGCATGTTCTGCAATTATGCCTGGCTCAATGATAACTATGCCCTGCTCAGGAGTCATCAGCCCTCTGGTACCTGAAAACTTACTGGTGCAGCCTGAGGTTATCGCTTCCTCAATTCCTCTGGAAATCAATGCCTTAGATATTGCTGTCATTTTCTGGGACTTCCTCCATAGCCAAAAATAAGTTTTATCTGAAGTTGGAAGTGCCTGGGAATCCACAAGGGAGGCCCACACTCCTCATCTGACTTTCCTACAACTGGAATTGATCAGCCTAACATCAGGTGGAAGATGATTACTAGCCTTCCCCCCCCCCCCCCCCAACTCCCGAAGGCAAACTTATAGAGATGGTACCTTACAAAATCCAGAAGGAAAGTGTGGTCAGAGTCACTGGGCCTAAACTCCAATTCCAAGTGGAAAAAAATACTACAAAGTGTGGGTGTCTCACATGTGCTTCTCTCACAAAGAAAAAGATCCCCTCAGAGTAACCAGATAAGCTCCTCTATCTGTATCCCTTGAAACAAGCTAGAAATGGACTGTCCTCTAGAAGACATGCAGATTATGCCTCTATCATCCAATCTCCTCTGGAGAAATGGAATCTTCGGGGGAGACATTGTGGGTGCAGCTTTACAAAGGCGGTAGACTCCCCAAACTCTAACCTAGGTCCATTATATAGACCTCCCATGGTACCAACTAAGGGTTGCAAAGAATAATCTATGATGACTAAGTCTCTCAAAGGCCAAGATCATAAAACAGAATGGAAAGTGGTCTTCCAAGAAAGAGGTCTCTGAGTGAGTAAAAAATAAAGGAGATTCCCTGCATGCATCCCCCTCCTTTGATTGAAAAGCTTGTTTTTCTTGGCGTTTTGGTAGGTTGACTCAAGCAGAAGTCCTCATCTGGTCTCTAGTAGGGCAAAGGACATTTTTGGTCAGTTCTCATTTTGTGGTGCTGGCTACATGCACTGTAGCTAGGTTCTAGAAGGGAAACGTCATCCTAACTCAAGGTAGGTTTATTCCCACCAGCAGTTGAAGTGTAGAAGGGCTTCCTGGCATGTTCCCATCAGCAAACTGTGTTGCACAGACCAATGTCTCCTGGATTGTCATACCCAAGGCCAGCATCCAGGACTGCTGGAGCACTGACAGAAGATTGTCCCCACTGCTACTGCTTAGGCAGTCCCAGACAAAATCTCCACTTTTAACCTACAAGGCTTACAGCTAAGGAGAGAACTAAGAGGGTGTCCCCTGCTTTGTTCTCCTCCAGAGAAATCTATGGTGAACTAATGGTCAATCTTAACTAGGATAATTTGGTTGGCCAGCTGGTCCTGGAAAGCCCTCAGAATGTTTGCTATGGCTCTCAATTCCAGGAAGTTTATTTTTTATTTATTTATTTATAGTTCTTTTATACCGCACTCTTTTTCGTCAGCGCGGTTTACATTAAACAGAATACTCATTGCACGCAACAGACTGTAATGAGTTTACATATAACAGGCAAATACAACTAGGAATTTAACCATGGGAAACTTTGTACATATTTGTAAAAACTTTGTAAAACTTAGTACATATTTGTAAAGAACTTTTATACTTTGAGAAACTTTGTACATATTTATAAATAAGAATCTATAAACAAAGGATAGAATTTCTTAGTATGAGGTATTTACAATTTTACTGTGCATTTTAGAATGATGATAATGAGCCTTGGAAATGCAGAATGAAGAGGTGATGCTTTATGGCTTTTCTGAAATGCTTGAGGTCAGTAATAGCTCTTATGTTGGGGGGTAGGTTGTTCCAACATCTAGGAGCGTAGTATGCAAAGGCCCTGTCTGTAGTTGAACGTTTGCATTTTGTGGTCTCAGGTGGTGTAACTAGGGTGTTTGTCGCTGCTGACCTCCTGGCTCTGATGTCGGGGGTGGGATGGAGGAGTTTAGACATTGAAGAAGGAGCTAAATTATTTATCACTTTAAATGTCATGAGAAGAGCTTTATATGCTATTCTGCAGTATATGGGGAGCCAGTGAAGTTCCATTAGGATGGGTGTTATATGTTCGCTCTTTGAAGCGCCATATAGTACCCGGGCTGCGGCATTCATTGCAAGTTGTAAAGTATTTAGGGTGTTTTTAGGAAGACCATGGAGTATTATGTTCGCATAGTCGAAGTGGGGTGTGATTATGGTTTGGAATATGGTTCTGAAGCTGTCTGGTTCAAGCATGTTTTTCAGATGGCGTAGGGTCCTTATCTTGAAATAAATGGTTTTCACCGTGCGGTTGATATGTTCTTTAAAGTCCAGGCGATGGTCCAGTATTACTCCAAGGTATTTTATGGAGGGCTTGATTGGGAGGTCTGCATCCCGTACTTTTAGGGTCTCAGGGGGTGAGAATTCTGGTGAAGACTTTTTTTGGACGGACCAGTTGCCCCAAGAGTGAAACCAAGCCAGATGAGCTCCCCAGCCTAGTTTGTATGTGTCTGTAGTATAAGTTCTTTGAGGTGAAGTTTTCTGAAATGCTAGACCCTTAGGCAAGTTCTGAGGAACCAACCACTAATACAATGACTGGACCAGAGGACTGATGACATACAGCCGATCCCGGAGGCGACTGGTGGCCTGGCCTGGCTCCACTGCATCTTCAGAATCCATTGAGACCGTCTCATCTGGAAGCATGCTAAGGGCATGACACATACTAGGCCATATAGCCTCTACAGAACAGTCAGCATCTTGCAAGCGGCGATATGTTCACTCAGTCTTAGTGCGGGGAAACTCAATTATCAGCCTATGAAGACGGTCATGCAGGAGACTATCCCTCACCTGAGTCGTGTCTAGCAGGGCTCCTATGAATTCTAGCCATTGGGTGGGTTGAAGGTGGGACTTGGGGGTAATTGAATAGAAATTCTAGGAGTTCCAGCACCTGGATGGTCCCCACGTCGATTCTCAAACTCCTTCTGGAGTAACACCTTGTATCAGCCAATCATCCAGATAAGTCTTATTTATTTAGCTGGTTTTATATACCACCTTATCTTGGAATCAAGGCAGTTTACAAGTAACAGATTAAACAGAACATAACCTTAGTGGTTACATGGAATGATGTAACATACGAACAGAACAGAACTTAAATTTGAGGTATCTGTGTTCACAGATGAAGAACCAGGATCAGGACCTCAGAAAACACCCACAAATAGGAACAGAAGTGATGGGAATCTCAAATGATTTTCAGAAGACTGTTTGTGACGAACTAGCTAAACTCAAAGTAGACAACATCCAAAAGTAGACAATGACAGGGAACATCCAAAAATACTGAAGGAACCTGGGGACATTCTAGCAGCTCCACTGACTGACCTCTTCAATGCCTCTTTGGAGTCGGGAGTGGTGCCAGAGGACTGGAGAGAGGCACATGTGGTTCCTTTACACAAAAGCGAAAGGATGTGGTTGAAAACTACAGGCCAATTATTCTAACCTCTGTGGTGAGTAAATTATTGGAAACACTGCTGAGAAAATAGTGAGGTTTCTGGAGTCCAATGGATTACAGGATCAGAAGCAGCATGGATTCACCAGAGGCAGGTCTTGTCAGACAAATCTGATTGATTTCTTTGACTGGGTGACCAAGGAGTTGGACCAAGGGAGAGCCCTAGATGTGGTGTACTTGGGTTTCAGTAAAGCTTTTGACAGTTTCCACACAGACAACTTATATACAAACTGAGAACCCTAGGGATGGACTGTAAAGTTACTGATTGGGTTACAAATTGGTTGAGTGGGAGGCAACAAAGGGTACAGGTAAACGGAGCTCACTCTGAGGAGGTGGTTACCAGTGGTGTGCTGCAGGGAGGGCTGTCAGGTAAGGTTTGCCTCTTTGCTGATGACACCCAGGAAGGAGTAGATAACTGAGGAGAGATCTAGCTAAGCTAAAATGGTTGAGAATTTGGCAGCTGAGATTTAATGCTAAAAAATGCAAGGACAGGCATTTGGGCTGCAATAATTCAAGGGAGCGGTACAGTATAGGGGGTGAAGTATTTTTGTCCACAAAAAAAGAGCAGGACCTAGGTGTTATTATAAGAACCAACCTAAAGCACAAATCCACGTGCTTATAAACAACCCAGTCTGAGACGTGGACAGCAGTAGGAAGACGTTCTTTATTGAATAAAAAGCCTATGGCCCGACACAGGCCGTGTTTCGTTGCCTTCTTCAGGGGCAGGCTACATAAAGTGATATAAACAATAAATAAATAAAAGACATATACAAGTATAAATGCCAACATGAGACCTAAGAGAGGAAAACAAATTAAAAACTCATTTAAATAAATAAATAAGAGCGTGAAATGCATTCATAAAAACAAACAAAAGATCAGCACAGCAAAAACCTAAACCAATCTATAAAGAGAGAAACCATATATCAAGTAAAACTAAACAAACCATTACATATATATTAACCATTACAGAATTTTGTATAAACATATATATGTTTTGACACTCAAAAGATGATCATAAAAAGATATCAAATAAATATCTAGTACACATAAATAAATAAATAATTAAAACAATAAAAATACATATATATCACACCATAAAAAACTCAAGGCATACCTTTATCAGTTGTCTGGACTTCCAAGACACTATAATTACTAAAGAGGGACAAGGAAGAGAAACCACATGGATATGTGACCACACCATAAATAGCCCATCATTACCCCATTGGGCTACATAATTAAAACAGAAAAGAAAATTATAAACTGAGACTATTAAAAACATACTACCTGGAATGTCAATTGGATCTCACTTGGAATGAAAGTAGTCAGAGTGGCAGATGCTAAAAAACTAATCACAATCATTACACAATTAATCACCATTCTTAAAAACATCTAAAAAACAATCCCTTGTGGACTAATCACCATCATTAATAAGTTTTTCGTTATTAAAAAGGTAAAGATTAATTGGAGAGGGGGAGATGTTGAGGGGGCTATTCGTCGGTTGGAAGAGCGGTATATCTTTAATCTTGATTGTTTGTACCCTAATGGATTAAATATGGACACTAATTTAGCTGTTTTTTTATAAGGAGTTTTTTAAATTAGCTATTTTGGAAGGTTTTTATATTGGTTTTTAGCTGGTATGGAGTTCATCGGTAATCCTCTATACTTTAGTTATAAACCCCCGAGTTACACTATAAATGTTGATTGACAATAACCCTTAATTTATTTACCCCTGATTTAAAGTATACTTCAAGATTGGCTAAAGAGTCCAAAGACTTGTATCTGTAGAGATCTGGGATTTTTATTCTGTGAGATGTGTACAGACTCACACTGTTTAGTTTGTTATGAAGTTCTGACGAAGTTTTAACTTTCAGCTTTAGTGCCCTTGGATCTGGATGGGTTTTTTTTTTTGTTTGTAAAAAAAAAAAAACACAGAGTACAGTTTTTGGTAGTGCTTTCATTCAAAATTTTATATATATTGGTGATTACGGCTGAAGGTAGAGTGGCGTAGCATCAGCAATGAGTGGTAGTGGTGTTAATTTAAACACATTTTATGGTTAAGATTTTATCTTTTTTGGATAGGTCGTTGTGTTCTTTTAAATATATTTTTTAACATTTTTAGGTACTGCTGCAGCGCTGCGTGGATGATCTTTTTTAGGAATCCAATGTATGATGATTTGGTATGTAAGTGGTATGCTCCTCCCACAGCATTTGCATACCGCGGCTCCTTAAGACGCATGTTCTGGCGTTTTTTCAAGTTTACCAGCGCATTTCGGTGAATTTAGAGTGTGCAATGCGGAGCGTCGATTTGTAAGTTTTATAAAGTAATTGGTATCAAGCGGTTGGTGGTCTAAATTTGTGGGAAAGGTTGTACATGTCGGGTTATGGTTGCTGCAATTCTTTTAACGATGAGAAATGATGTTTGCATACAACCTTTACTGCGTGGGTTATATTGCACTGTTATATGTTAAGGCACCGTGCGATCAGTGAAGAACGGTATCGCAAAGTAAATAAGGCCACATTAGATATTATTGCGGTATTAATATACGCCCCCCTTTTTTGCCCCCTTTCCCCCCCCCCCTTTTTTTTAACTTTAACTTTTTGTAGTTTTTGAGGTAGTGCAATAATAGTTTAGATAGCTTTAAATTCCTTGGAAAGAGTTTGTGATAGTTGTGCAAGATATTTATGCTGGTATGGTTTGTTTCCTCCTGTCTTTCCTTTCCCCCTGGCGTTTATTTCATTAAATAAGTAGTATAGATGAGGCGCCAGTGTGCATGGCCATGTTTTAGAATTGTTTTTTTCAGGTGGCTTTAACAATAGCGATTGACTGTGTATAATGGTGATTAGTCCACAAGGGATTGTTTTTTTAGATGTTTTTAAGAATGGTGATTAATTGTGTAATGATTGTGATTAGTTTTTTAGCATCTGCCACTCTGACTACTTTCATTCCAAGTGAGATCCAATTGACATTCCAGGTAGTATGTTTTTAATAGTCTCAGTTTATAATTTTCTTTTCTGTTTTAATTATATAGCCCAATGGGGTATCGATGGGCTATTTATGGTGTTTCAAATATCTAAGAGGTTTATAGCCCAATGGGGTAATGATGGGCTATTTATGGTGTGGTCACATATCCATGTGGTTTCTCTTCCTTGTCCCTCTTTAGTAATTATAGTGTCTTGGAAGTCCAGACAACTGATAAAGGTATGCCTTGAGTTTATGGTGTGATATATATGTATTTTTATTGTTTTAATTATTTATTTATTTATGTGTACTAGATATTTATTTGATATCTTTTTATGATCATCTTTTGAGTGTCAAAACATATATATGTTTATACAAAATTCTGTAATGGTTATCAATATATATGTAATGGTTTGTTTAGTTTTACTTGATATATGGTTTCTCTCTTTATAGATGGGTTTACTAGATTGGTTTAGGTTTTTGCTGTGCTGATCTTTTGTTTGTTAATTTTTATGAATGCATTTCACGCTCTTAATTATTTATTTATTTATTTAAATGAGTTTTTAATTTGTTTTCATCTCTTAGGTCTCATGTTGGCATTTATACTTGTATATGTCTTATTTATTTATTGTTTATATCACTTTATGTAGCCTGCCCCTGAAGAAGGCAACGAAACACGGCCTGTGTCAGGCCATAGGCTTTTTATTCAATAAAGAACGTCTTCCTACCATTTCCTAGGTGTTTTTATGTCTGATGATCTTAAAGTAGTAAAACAGGTAGAAAAGGTGATGGAGAAAACTAGAAGGATGGCCAGCAGGAAAAAAAGGAGGTGATGGGGTGTGCCTCTGTATAAGTCTTTGGTACGATCTCATTTGGAGTATTGTGTGCAATTCTGGAGACCACACCTTCAAAAGAATATAAACAGGTTGGAGTCTGTGCAGAGGGTGGCTACTAAAATGGTCAGTGGTCCTTGTTATAAAGCATACGAGGATAGACTTAAGGATCTTAATATGTATACTTAAGAGGAAATATGAAAGAGACATTTAAATACTTCTGTGGCATAAATGCACAGGAGAGCCTCTTTCGATTGAAAGCAAGCTCTACTACGAGGGACATAGGAAGAGGGTGAAAGGGGATAGACTCAGGAGTAATATGCTGAAATAGTTCTTTACGGAAAGAATGGTAGATGCGTGGAATAGTCTCCCAGTGGAGGTGGAAGTGATGAGGCAATATCCAAATTAAAAAAATCATGGGACAAACACAGGATCTCAAAAGGAAAAAAGGGGACTATTGTGGTAGTTGATATGGAAGGGCAGGCTAGATAGGCCATGTGGTCTTTTTTCTGCCATCATGTTTCTATCTTTAGGGCTTACATGAAACGAAGAAGCACGGTAATGGAATCATATATAAGGTCTAGGATGAGACAGAATCCCCCCCGTTTTATTTGGAAACCATAAAGTACTTGGAGTAAGACCCCCAACCCTACTTGCTCTGGTGGCATAAGTTTGATGGCAAGATCGAACAGGACGACGGATACTTCTCGCTGCAGCAGAGGGTTGAGAGGATACACCCTTGGGGGGGGGGGGGCAATCTGGTGGTTGGGTCGAAGGTACTGCAAGTATAGCGTACTCACTCACTCATAACAGGTGATCTCTGGGAACAGCAGAAATGAGTCTTCACATATGGATGATGTCAGCACCGATGGAGCCCATGCGGAACGCTCCGCAGCGCCCGATAGGAAAGCCTTTGGGAGCACACTATTGCGCCTGCATGCTTGCCGTCTCACCTTCCCAACTCCTCTCCTCAGTTAAGAAAAAACATAAAATGAACTCTACAACTCCTAGGGGAGGAGGGTGGGTTGTGAAGACTGAAGACTGATTTCTGCTGCTCCCAAAGATCACCCATTACAGGAAAAAGCAGGAATGCGGTCTTCACATATGGGATTCGCTAGTTCCCAGGTACCAGACTAGTATGGGTGGAGGAGAGCAGTAGTCCCAGAGGCCAAAAAACTTGTAGCTGAAGAGTCTGGAAGAGTTGTGGGCCATTGGATTCTATTCCAGAAGGCGATACTCCCCCAGTGATAGTCTTGTCTCTTGTAGGAGTCCGGGACAGAGAGTAGGAGTTGAACCCAAGTCCAAAAGAAGTGCCGGAATACAGCTTGTCCAAAGACAGCATTCAGTTGGGAATCTCTGTCCAAACAATAGTGTGCAGCAAAAATATGAATGGAGGACCAGGTAGCTGCCCAACAGATCTCCTCAATGGATACTGAACAGAGACTGGCTATGGAGGTTGCCATAGACCGCATATTATGAACAGTGATATGACCTTCCAAAGAAAGTCTTGCCTGTGCATAAGCAAAAGAAATGCAATCTGGATAGAGTACATTTCATCACCGGTAGGCCTAAATAACTAGTATCAAAGGAGACGAATAATTGAAAGTATCTTCTGTGATCCTTCGTTCTATTCAAGTAGCAAGCCAGCACTCGCGTGCAGTGTAAGGTGTGTAGCACTGCTTCAGCCCGAGATGCATGTTGTCTAGGGAAGAAAATCAGTAGATGACTGACTGGTTTAGATGGAAGGAGGAGACTACCTTTGGAAGGAAATGCGGATGGGTACGCAGAACCACCAAAGCCTGCAGTTCACTCATACGAAGAGCTGACATGAGGGCAATGAGGACGATTATCTTCCAAGATAGAAACATCAGTGAAGTGGTGACCAAAGACTTGAGAGGCGGCTTTTTTTAAAATTTAATCTTTATCATTTTACAATAAATCCAAGCATAAACACACTTGCATGGAAATAAGGGTACAGAAAGAAACAACAGCATTGATACAACAATATCAATATCATTCCAGAAAAGGAAAAGATTAAGAAGAAAAACAAGGAAAGCGTAGTTACTCACCTGTAACAGGTGTTCTCCAGGAGCAGCAGGAATCAGTCCTCACATATGGGTGACGTCGGCGCCGACGGAGCCCTCGCGGAGCAATTTTCCCCAGCTTTCAAAGAAAGCCTTTGGGAATTGCAGCGCGCATGCATGGTCCCCTTCCCGCCCAAAGGTGCCACCTTGGCCAGTCTGATGACATAGCGAAAAGACAGCAAAAAAATTTGCAAAAACTAAATCATATGACTGCAACTCCACGGGGAGGAGGGAGGGTTGTGAGGACTGATTCCTGCTGCTCCTAGAGAACACCTGTTACAGGTGAGTAACTACGCTTTCTCCAGGACCAAGCAGGAAGTCAGTCCTCACATATGGGACTCCCAAGCTTAAGGCTACCGGAGACCCTAAGCCCAAAAATGAGCTCCCTCTAGCTCAGCAGCACAGAAGGAAGGAATCTTCTCTGACTAATCTCCAACCGGTAGCCCAACATCCGGGATGGAGGGTAGGAGTTGCTTAAACCTCGAAGAGATTACGGAGGACTGCCTGTCCAAAAGCACTGTCCATGCGGGACTCCCTCTCGAGGCAGTAATGGGTTGCAAAAGTCTGGCTCGAAGACCAAGTAGCGGCCCGGCAGATGTCTGCCAATGGAACAGAGCGGAGGTAAGCCACTGACGCAGCCTTCGCCCGAACTCGATGAGCCGTGACTCGACTTTCCAACGAGAGGCCGGCCGCCCCATAGGTCCAAGCGATACAGTCAGCTACCCAGATGGACAGAGTACGCTTGGAGACAGGAAGCCCTAATTTATTAGGGTCGTAAGACAGGAAGAGCTGAACAGTCTTACGGTGCTCCTGCGTACAATCAAGGTAGAAGTTAAGCGCCCTTCTACAGTCCAGGGTATGCAAGACCATCTCAGCTCGGCTGGAGTGTGGCCTGGGAAAGAAGGTCGGAAGCACCACCTCCTGATTGATGTGAAAAGGGGAAACCACTTTTGGAAGAAACTTAGGGTGAGTCCGCAGGACTACCCTGTTCTTGTAGAACCTAGTGTAAGGGGGATCAGACACTAGGGCCTGCAGTTCACTAACGCGTCTAGCGGAAGTGAGGGCTACCAGGAACAAGATTTTCCAAGAAAGAAAACAGAGAGGACAGGTAGCCATGGGTTCAAAAGGCGGACAGGTGATCCGCTGCAAAACCACGTTCAGGTCCCAGTCGGGAGCTGGGGGGCGCAAAGGCGGTTTAAGGAGGAGACCTCGGGAGAACCGTGCCACGAGAGGATGGCCGGAAAGAGGTCTGCCTTCCACCGGCACATGATGTGCCGAAATAGCACTGAGGTGAACCTTGACCGAGTTGGACTTCAGTCCAAGATTGGAGAGGGAAAGCAAGTACTGCAAGACCACCGACACCGAGCAGGAGAAGGGGTCTTGAGACTGCTGAGTACACCAGGTGGAGAAGCGATGCCATTTAAGGGCGTAGGATTTCCGGGTAGAGGGTCGCCTGGAAGCTAGCACGACCTCTTCCACCTCAGGAGGCAGCAGGAGGGGAGCAAGGACTACCCTTTCAGCAGCCAGGCCATCAGATGAAGAGACCTGAGGTTGGGGTGTAGGAGAGACCCCTGATCCTGGGTCAGGAGATCGGGTTGAAACCCCAGAGGCAACGGAGTATCTACCGCCAGTTGCATCAGAAGTGGGAATCACGGTTGCCTGGGCCACCGGGGAGCTATCAGGATCAGCGAAGCCTTGTCCTGGAGAACCTTGAAAAGTGTTCGAGACACCAGCGGCATGGGAGGAAAGGCATACAGAAGGCCCGTGGACCATGAGAGCAGAAAAGCATCCGCCGCTACTCGGAGGGGATGCGGTTCCCGAGAGCAGAACCGAGGAAGTTGCCTGTTCAGAGGACTGGCAAAGAGATCCAGCGTGGGGAGGCCCCACTGGAGAAAGATCCTTTGGACCATCAACGGGTCCAATCTCCACTCGTGTGGTTGGAGGATTCTGCTCAGTTTGTCTGCCAGGTAATTTTCTTGACCTGGGAGGTAGACAGCTCGGAGGAGGATCCCCCGATTGACGGCCCAAGCGCAGAGCTTTTGTGCTTCCCGACAGAGAAGGAAGGAGCCCGTGCCCCCTTGTTTGTTCACGTAGAACATGGCCACTTGATTGTCCATCTGGACGAGGACGGACTGGCGAGCGGTAAGGTGGGAGAAGGCCCGGAGAGCCAGGCGGATCGCTCTGAGCTCCAGGAAGTTGATCTGCTGGGCAGATTCCCACGGGGTCCAGAGACCCTGAGTACATGTCCCTTGGCAATGTGCTCCCCAACCCATGAGAGAAGCGTCGGTCGTCAGTACCTGAACAGGCGGAGGAGACTGAAAGGGCATTCCGAGCACTAGGTTGGGCAGATGAAGCCACCACCGCAGAGAAGAGACCAGCGGGCTGGAGATTCGTACTGAGTCCGCTAGTCTCCCCGAGGCCTGACGCCATTGTGAGCGAAGGCACCATTGAGCAGGCCGCATATTCAGGCGGGCATTGGGGGTCACATGGACCGTGGAAGCCATGTGGCCGAGCAGTTTCAGAAAGTGCCTGGCCGAGACCCGGGAATGGCTGTGAAAGCGGCTGGCGAGAGCCATGAGCCGTTGCGCCCTGTCGAGCGGCAGAAAGGCTTGCGCTTGAAGCGTGTTTAACCTGGCGCCGATGAACTCGAGATCCTGAGAGGGGAGCAAAGTGGACTTTTCGAAGTTTATGACAAAGCCCAAGTACTGGAGCAGAGCCACAGTACGTTGCGTGGCGTGAGTGGCCTCCGTGGAAGACGGTGCTCTGATGAGCCAGTCGTCTAGGTAAGGGAAGACAAAGAGGCCTTGAAGCCGGAAATGAGCCGCCACCACTGCGAGACATTTTGTGAAGACTCGTGGTGCGGAGGATAGGCCAAAGGGCAGTACCCTGTACTGGTAATGATTGCCTGCCACCACAAACCTTAGGTACTGTCGGTGGCTTGGGTGGATGAGGATGTGAGTGTAGGCATCCTTTAGATCCAAGGAGCATAGCCAATCTCCCTGCCGGAGGTAGGGCAGCAGGATTCCAAGGGTAAGCATCTTGAACTTCTCCCTTTCCAGGAACTTGAGGTTCCACAAGTCCAGGATGGGTCTGAGGCCCCCAGTTCGCTTTGGTACCAGGAAGTACCTGGAATAAAAGCCTTGACCTCTCAGGTGGTGGGGCACCGGTTCCACCGCCTGTTCCTGAAGAAGACTTGCCAACTCTTGAAGGAGTAAGTCCCGGTGAAGAGGGGGTCGCAGAGGCTCCACTGGAAAGTAGGGGGGAGGTACCTGGTGGAAGTGTAGAAGATAGCCCTCTCGGACTATGTGGAGCACCCAGGTATCTGATGTGACGTTGGACCACCTGTGGGCAAAGTGGACCAGCAGGCCTCCCGTGCTGAGAGGAACCAGCGGAGGGGGAGAGGCTATGCTGAAAGAGTCAAAAACCCCCACCCTGCGGAGCAGGGGCCGGTGGCGCAGGCTTGGGGGCTTGCTGCCTACGGGACCCGTTACTCCGTCCCTTGGCCTGCTGGCCCTGTTGGGGAGCGACGGAGGCCTGATAATGAGGGTAGTGTTTATAGGCAGCCGTCTTCCTCGGGTAAAAGGGCTTTTTCCCCGAGCCCTCCTTCTTCTGGGAAGGGGCAGAGGTTTTCCTGGAGAGCCGAGTCCTGATGAGAGTCTCCGTCTCGAGTTGTGCAGCCTTCTCGTCCATAGGTTTGCCAAAGAGGTTTTCACCTCTGCAGGGGACATCGACCAACTTGTCCTGCACCCAGGGCTCGAGGTCGGATGACTGAAGCCAAGCCTGTCGGCGGGCCCCGATGCCAGCTGCGGCTACTTGAGCCGATGCCTCAAAGCCATCATAGGCTGCTCGAGAGATAAATTTTGAGCACACTCGAATACCAGTGGACAAGGCCAGGAACCTCCGCAAAGGTTCCTCGGAGAGACCAGCAGAGAATCCGGCTATCTCCTTAGCCAGGTCCCTGAGATACATGCCCATGTAGAGCTGGTAAGTCTGGACCCGACAAGCAAGCATAGAGCCCTGGAAACACTTCTTACCGATGCCATCCAGGCTGCGGGCTTCCCTGCCGGGAGGCACCGACAAGTGCATCTTCTGGCTCTTGAGCCTATGCATGGCCGATTCCACCACCATGGAATGGTGCGGTAGCTGTGCTTTTTGGAAGCCAGGGCTCTTGCGGACTCGATATATGGCATCGACCCGCTTGCTTAATACCGGCAACGACGCCAGGCTCTCCCACATGCGGAAGAGAAGTCGTTCCAGCATCGGAGGAACCGGTACAGTAAAATGCTCCTTTGCAGGAGAGTCATACTGGAGGGCATCGAGCTCTTCGGCTCGAGGCTCCTCCTCGGGATCCGCAGGGAAGGCCAAGGCCTTGGCCATATCCCTCACGAAGTCCGAGAACCGGGCATCCTCCGGAGGGGACTGTCTCCGAGGTTCGGACTCGGGGGAGTCCGAAGGAATACACCGAGTACGAAAAGAATCAGGTGACTCTTCCACCTCGGATTCCCAGGCGGACTCCTCGGAGGAGTCGTCGAGCGGCTCTGGCCAGGCGGGCGCAGACGCCGTCCGCCCCGACGCCGAGGGAGTCGGCGTCGACGACCACGGCCCCGAACGGGAGGCCGAAGGGGACCTCGACCGAGGATCGACTCGAGCCCGCATGGACTCGAGGATCGGCTCGGTCTCCGGGGTCGACTTAGACGTCGACGTCCCGGCGGTCAGGGCAGAAGCGCCAGCGAGGCCGGCGATCAATGCCCACTGCTGGTCCATGAAGGCAGCTAGGCTGCTCTCCAAGGCCGTCAACCTGAGTCCGAACTCAGGAGACCCAGCAGCCCCCGACTCGGGCCCCGACGGCGTCAGGCCCGACGTCGGACCCCTCGGAGGCGAGTCCACGAGGACAACAGCACTTACGTGAGCAGACGAGTCCATCTCGAGACGAGGTTGCTTGGACGGCCGCTCCAGCTCCAAAGACCCGGGACGACTATCGGGGCTATGCGACCTGGCCCTCGAGGAGCCAGGAGCGTCCACCGACGCCGTCCTCGCGGGTTTCTTCCTCCGATGATGTTCCCGGGAAGGAGACCCCCTCTCAGAGGAGCTCCGACGGTGTTCAGAGCCAGATTCCCTGGACACCGACGCCTCTGACGAGGTCTGGGTACGGCTGGGGTCAGAGAAGATTCTCTCCCTCTGATGCTGCCGACTCCGCAAGGATTTGGCGGACATCTTGCCACAGGCCCCACAGATCATTTCTTCATGATCTGGGCCCAGGCAGTGGAGGCAGCAATCATGTGTGTCGGTAAGAGACATAAGTTTCTTACACTTAACACACTTCTTAAAACCACTGGCGGCCATCGGGGGAAAAAGGGCCCCTGCGAGGTCGAACGTTCGTGCCGCCAGGGAAAAGTGAAAAAAAGCGCGAATTTGTCACTAAGGACAGAAAAAACCGAAAAGAAGGGGAGGCCTCGCAACCGGCGTCGCGAGGCCAGACGGAAAAAGGACCGGCGTCGAACCGAAGAAATAAGAATAAAATAAAGAAAATCAACTTTTCAGCGGTGACTTGTAGACAACGTCTGTAGGGCTCCACGGAAAAAAGAAGACTGGCCAAGATGGCACCTTTGGGCGGGAAGTGGACCGCGCATGCGCGCTGCAATTCCCAAAGGCTTTCTTTGAAAGCTGGGGAAAATTGCTCCGCGAGGGCTCCGTCGGCGCCGACGTCACCCATATGTGAGGACTGACTTCCTGCTTGGTCCTGGAGAATAATCCTGCCCCTACTATAGCCCACAACATCAGGGGGAGAACCACTGAATATATAATTAAACTTAAATTTGAGAAGATAGACCTGACAGGATCTAACAACCAGGCCAACCTATTACAGAGGGGCCAAGTCTAACTCAGCAGGGCGACGAGCACTCAAAAAGGACAGCAACTGTGATGGCTCAAAAAATATACAAAAAACAGAATTCAACCTAATCATACATTTGCATGAAAATTTCAGAAAGAATTGACCCCCCAACAACAAAACACCTGGGTGAAGTAATAAGAATTCTTTCCTTCTTTTCTGAGTTTCCTTGGACAAATCAGGAAAAACCCGAACAGTCAATCCATGAAATATTACATTACGTTTCCTAAAAAACATGCGCAAAATCCAATCTCTATCAGAAGAAAGAGCAAATGTTACAATCATGGTGGAAGAAGAAACAGATTCAGTTAAAGCAGTTTCCAAAATAGCAGATACATCCAATACATCACCTTGCTCTATACCAAGAATTCTCCCACCACCACCCACCTTTTTACTCAAGGGAAGATCATACATTTTGAGCATAGGGGGATGGGATTCAATGGGAACCCCCAAACCTTCCACTAAATATTCCTTAAACATCTCCTTTGCACTAATACCTGGAGCGTTAGGAAAATTTATCAGGCAAAGATTTCAATATCTTGAAGCATCTCTAACATTTCAATCCGAACTTTTAAAGCCAATGCGTCCTTCTGATAAGAACTGCCATCTTCACAGCGGGAGACTCTCTGTTGAAGATCATTTACAGAAGATTGTAGAGCTGAAACTTCCAAAGTATGTTGCTGAAGTAAATTTGTATGAACTTGAGTCTGAGCAGTCAAAGCAGAAACCTGAGGAGCAAACCGTTCCCCTAGCTTCACTATGGCCGACCATATAGACTCCAAGGTAAATTCTACTGGTCTCTCAAAGGAAAAGGAAACCGAAGCTTGTGCCAGTCCTGAGCCGTCCTCCGAGGGCCACCGCTCCATTGCCGAAGACTCAGCTGCAGAGAAGGTGTCCGTCGACCTGCTGGAAGTCCTCCTAAGCTGCAGGGGAGAGATATTCCAACTATTACGCCACTCCTCAGCACTGTCGACCCTCTGCTCTCAGCACCTCCACTCGACCCGGAAGAAAATGCCTCCAACAGTGCTGGGCTCCTCTGCAGCAAAGGGTCCATGGGAGGGCGCCACTGCTCCGGCGGCGAGATTTCCGGCCCAGAACTCCCCGACGAGCTATTCAACTCCAACGGGAGGTCAGCAGGGCTCAACAACACCAGCACTCCCGGCTGTCGCTGCGGTGTCAAAAAAGGATCAAGTGGACCCACCACACGAATCGGTAATGAAGAAGAGGCTGCCGGGGTAAGGGAGGGCTTCTTAACCCCATTAGCCTTTCTTTTCCCCATAGCAAGAAAAAATGCTGCAGCACACAGAACGTCAATCTGCCATCTTAAGATTCCCCCAAGATCATCTTTTTTGAAAGGAGGCTTTAGAAGTTGAACGAGAACCACATTGAGATCCCAGGCCACCGGAGGTGGCTTAATGGATGGCTTGGACAGCAGCAGATCCCAAATGATGCAGGTTACTAAGAGGTGTGAGGAGATAGGCTGTCCATCCAGTAGGCTGTGAGGCCACAATGGCATTAAAGTGAACCCTCACCAAGTTAGTTTTAAGACTTAAGGATAAGTGGAGGAGATATTGTAGAAGGGACTCAACTAGGCAAGAAAAGGAGTCAATGTCCTTTGCGGAGCGCCAGAGAGCAAACTTATGCCACTTGAAGGCATAAGATTGCCTGGTGGAATCTTTATGTGATGCAAGGACATCTTTGACCACTTGTGGCAGGTTGAGGTCAGCGAGCACTATCTCTTCAGCAGCCATGCTGTCAGGCATAGAGTGAAGACTGGGATGGAGGAGTGTCCTGTTGTCCTGGGAGAGGAGTTTGGGTGCAAATTCCAGACTGAGAGGTAGAGTCTGAGCAAGTTGAAGCAGCAGAGGAAACCACGGTTGACAAGGCCAAAAGGGGCCTATGAGGATCATGGAGCCCGTCTGCCTGCCTGTAGCTTGAAAAGCATTTTGGGTACCAAGGGAATGGGTGGGAATGCGTAGAGCAGTCCCTATGCCCAGCGTAGAAGGAGAGCATCCTGGGCCTGTCAATGCAACGATGGACGTCTGGAGCAAAAAAAGAGCAGAAGGTGTGTGTTTTGCAGAGTGGTAAAAAAACATCTATGCATGGGAACAATATGGCATAGACTGTCTGCAAGGACACCGAGTTCACTCAGGAGATACACTGCTCTGAGGTGAATGTGGTGTGAGATGGCAAAGAACCACATACGAAGCGCTTCCTCGCAGAGGAGATGGGACCCCATTCCCCCTGTTTGTTCACATAGAGCATGGCAACTTGATTGTCCATCCTGACTAGAACAGGTTGCCTCGAAAATTGGAGTTGAAAAACCCGAAGAGCATTTCTCAACGTCTGTAGTTCTAGGAGGTTGATTTGCAGGGCAGATTCCTGTTGTGTCCACAGTCCTTGTGTGGTTAGGTCTTCAGATGTGCTCCCCAGCCCAGCTTGGACGCATCCGTTGTCAGGGTACATCAAGGTGGAGGCATCTGAAAAGGTGAACTGACAAGAAGGTTCTGTGGAGAACACCACCAGTGAAGGGATTTGATTGGATGATGGGTGATGTGGATCTTGTCTCCAAGATGCCCCTTTGCTTGAGAAGAGAGTGCATTGTGTTTGTCACATGTGTAATCCAGTATAGGGGACAACATGGACCATGTAGGCCATGTGTCATAATAGATGCAGCATTTCTCAAGCTCTTACCCAGCTTTGCCTTTGCATCCCCTTTATCAGCTCAATTAGGCAGGCACAATGATGCCGTGGAAGGAAAGCTCAGGACTGTTGAGTGGCTAAAGAGCGTGCCAATGAACTCCAGTCATTGGGTTGGAGCGAGGTGAGACTTTGGGAAATTTATGACAAAGCCCAGGTTTTGGAGCACCGTGATGGTGCAATGAAGGGAGAGAGAGTCTTACCTCTTGAGGGAGTCTCCTCTGATCAGCCAGTCGTCTAAGTGCATAAGTAGGCAGTGACTACTGCCATGCATTTTGTGAAGACTCTTGGGGTAGAGGTGAGACCAAAGGGGAGAACCCGGTATTTGTAGTAGTCTCCCTGAAAGATGAAGTGCAGATACTGTCTGTGCAAGGGATGGATCAGTAAGTGTGCATACGCCTCCATTAGGTCTAGAGAACATAGCCAATCCGGTCTCTGGAGATATAGAAGAGTTCCTAGGGAAATTTTTTTAAAATTTCTCTTGGACCATGAATTTTGTTTAGTTCTCTGAGATCCAAGATGGGCCTGAATCCTCCTGTTTTCTTTGGAATGAGAAAATATTGAGAGTAGAAACCCATCCCTTCTTGAGGAGGAGAAGGAACTCTGAATGGCACCCTGGGAGAACAGGGTGGTTACCTCTTCCTTTAAAAAAGTGCTTTGAAGGGTTTTTTTGTGGGATAATCCCCTGTAACGTTTTTGAGTGTTAAGGTTTTGAAGTGAAGCTGATAACCTCTTTGGACAATCTGGAGTGTCCACTGCTCTGTGTTATGAGGTGCCATCTATGGGCATAGTGAGAGTCTGCCGCTATGTAGAGGGGCTGAGGACCCTGCAGGGGCAGATTGGCAATGCTCTCAAGGAAGGAGTCAAAAACCAGGCACAGGTTGTGCCTCTGCAGCTAGTTGAGGCTTAGGAGCCTTGGGCTGGTGAGGGCCCTGCTGTCTCTTCCGAGTATGTTGATAGGAAACAAAAGAGCAGGTAAGGAGGATAGTATCTCTTCTTTTTAGCATAGAAAGATTTTTTGGGAAGCACCTCTCTTGGATGGGTCAGCTGTCTTCCTGGAAAGCGATTTAGGGCAAGATTGTTCATCTCAATCTCTCCTGCTTTTTCCTTCCAATCCTTGCCAAAAAACTTCCATGTACTGGAGAAAACCTATCTGATGCCTGTAAAGAGGCCATTCTACAAGCCCCAATGCAGACTGCTGAAGCTCTGCTGGTTGATTCAGAGGTATCGAAAGAGGTACTGGTAAGAAACTTAGAAGTATTTTGGCCTTGCTTGATAAGCGGCTGGAAGGCACTCATCTAGTCCTATAGGCACTCCTTGTGGCCTTGGGCAAGCCACTTAACCCTCCATTGTCCTCAGGTTCACAGAATGCGAGCCCTTTGGGGACAAGGGAGTGTATCCAGTACATGTTTGTAGTGATTATATAATGTAAACTGCTTTGATTGAAGGATAAGGCGGTATAGAAAATTGGTTGAATGAATAAATAAATGCACTCAGCTTATCCTCAGGCATGGGGGTGAAAGCCTCAACATCTGTGGTGACATCCTTCAAACATGCCTATGAACAGCGTGTAAGAATTTATTCTGTAGGCCAACATGCATGCTTGGAAGCATTGACACCCAAAGACATTGAGTGTCCTCTAGTCTCTGCCAGGTGGCATAGATGAATGGTTCTTAGAACTCTATGCAGCACACCACCAAATCCGCCACCATGTAGAGGTGGAGGAGCTGAGGTTTTTGGAAGCTTGGGCATTCTGGTACTCTGTACATGGTATCGAGCCTCTTGCTGACAGGCGGAACTCTGAGCAGGGCTTCCCACATGTGGAGCATAAGATCCGGTAGGATCAGATGCAGCGGCAATGTAGTTGCCTTCTTGGACATGGGAGGGTATTGGAGTATCTCCAGTTCCTCTGTCCTTGGTTCCTTTTCCAAGACTACTGTGATGGCAAGCCCCGCTGCCATGTCATGTATGAAGTCTTGAAAGGACATATCCTCTGGTGGGGACAGATGCCATTCCTGAGATGGCGAAGGGTCCGAAGGGATGTCTGGCAGTTCCTGGGAATCGAGTGATTTCTCCTCAGATTCTGAAGAACTGGAATCAGTCTGGCAAGAAGTCAAAGAATCGGCGGTCCTGAGTTCAACCTTGATGTTTCCTAGATGTCGAAGGTCAATGCCGATGCTTGGAAGTATCAGGACCACGAGCTACATCAGTTTGAGTCTGTTGGATACCGGGGTACCATGTCAGTTCCAATGGCGGTATCACCCTCGGGGTTTCCATTGATGCCGGTTTGAGGGTCAGCATCGGGACAGATATACCTGGCTGAAGGCTTGTTGCCAAAGCCTGTACTCCTGGAGCTCTCAACGTTAATCAGTACAGAGTGCAACGAAACTCCTCTCAAGAACCAGCACGCACTGGTCCAGGGAGATGGCTGATGTCTGGGTGGAATCTCCCACAGGACTCTGAAGCACCGTTCCAGAACATGGAACAGATAGCTCTCTGGAGGTTGGCTCCTCGGAAGCGTCCCGGAGCCCCTCTTGTGCCTTAGAGGACAGATCCTCTCATTGGGGCTATTTGGCTGGCTGGTCTGCATTGCAAGCACTCCTAGTGGAGTCACAATTCTTATACTGAGACTTCTCTCTGGTCTCAGCATCAGTCTTCGATGCCAATGACTTTGGAGCAGCCAGAGACTTAGACTTACTTTTGTTTGAACTTTGAAGAAAACTGAGACCCATGAGAAGATGATGCCCTCTTAGAAGTGGAAGCCACTGACAAAGTCTGAGGCGAACAGCAATCTGTACTGTCTAGCTCAGTTCTTTAGGCCTTTGTCATTTGCTGGCACAAAAATACAAAAATTGGGTTGATGTTCAGGCCCCAAACATTTGAGACACCAGTTATGTTTATCAGTGACTGATATATCAGCACACTTTGTACACTTTTTAAAACCACTAGTTGGCTTTTCCATGCCTCAAAAGGTTTTCTTCAAATTGAAGATAAGGCTATGGAGGCCTAAAGGTCTAGTCTAGCAGTGAAAACTGCATTAAAGAAAAAAGAAATGAAAAAAAAAATTATTATCGGGACCAGTGTTGGATATGACAGACTGGCGTCGACGGAAAGGCAGAAATACGATGTTCCACACACAAAAAAAGGTTTTTTGGCAGTGATAGGATGAAATGTCCTGCTGGCTCCATTGAAAATGAAGAATTGAGGAGTTGAGAAGGCAGGCACAGTGGAGTGCTCCCAAAGGCTTTCCTATTGGACGCTGGGGAGCATTCTGTGAAGGCTCCATCAGTGCCGACATCACCCATATGTGAAGACTGCATTCTTGCTTGTTCCTAGAGATCAATTATGACTGTCCCTGGCAGAAATTGTCTTGCCACATTTGGTGCATTTCTTAAAGCCTGTCCACTAGCATGCCAAAAAACAATGCCTTGGCAAAATCAAACTGAAAAACAGCCATGGGTAGGAAAGACACCCCGAAGGGGGAAACAAATAGAAGCAAAAAGCATGAAAAACTACAAGAAAAACCCCCCCAAAGGGCAAGAAAAAAAAGCTAAATGACGACAGGTGGGTGTAAAGCGAGAAAAGCTTAGGCCACGAGGGCCAGAAATTCAATTTTTTTTCCGGACTGCAAACATGTCACAGGGGCTCCACGGAAAAGGACTAGAGAATATTGCGTTATAGCGGACAGCAAATAAGGCACACATGTACGGTGTACCTCCCAAAAGCTTCCTTTGGGAGCTGGGGAGCATTCTGTGTGGGGCTCCATCGGTGATGTCACCCATACACGAGGGCTTATTTTCTGCTTGTTCACAGAGAAACGAAAGACTGAAGAAAGATGGTGCTGTGGCAGCAGGCGGAAAAGGAGGCATGCAGGTACAGTGGAGCCTCCCAAAAGCTTCCAATAGAAGCTGGGGAGATTTCCCGCATGGGGCTCCATCGGGGACATTACCCACACTGCTTTACGTGTCCACAGAAAAAAAGCCTTTACTCAAGGCAGACATGGAAAAGGATAATCTGTAAACCCATGAGCAAGACCTCTTTCTTTTGGAGAGAAAGACCTCCCATATATAATCCACAGACTGGGAAGGAGCAAAACTATCAGCTATCCTACCGCTTTCAACATCCCAAAAACTATGAACAAGGCCAAAAACAGTCATTCCAATTTGCCCTTCATGGCCAGATGACAGAATAAATAAGTACCAAAATCCCTCCCATCACAGGGAGTCAGCTGCTACCATTCTGTTAGATCAATAGGAGAATCTGAATTTGGAGACCCAGGAATGCACATCTGAAAACTATTTGGTGGTAATCTCTGAAGGGAACAGTACTAAACCTGCAGATTAATTAATCAGCCAAATGCTATTGCAGACTAACCTATGGGTGACAAAGTACCACCAACCAGCATCATCCTACAACCCAGTAGTGAAGGGCTTGGCACTGTCATGAATGAAAATACCCAGAAGTCAACCATCAACAAGGAAGGAGCTGACAAACAAATCCAGCTCTCATGTGCCACCTTCTTGAGAGAAGAGAGCGGTGCCTGATCTAAAAATTCATAGCCCACTAAAATCTCCAGGACTTTTCCAGAAGATAGTTACACCTACAGTAGACCAAGAGGAAAACTACTTAACAAGGCTTATGAGAACAGCTTCTGTCTGAGGAAGGCAATACTGTTCCCTTTCTGTCCTGGCCACTTTATTTTTATTTATTTATTTTAACATTTCTTTTTATACCGTGCTCTTTATCATCAGTGCGGTTTACAGTTAACAGAACGACTCGAGGACCACAGGGCACTCCCGAGTTTACATCGAACAGGGAAAACAACTTGGAAAGAACAGGGGAAACTATGTACAATTTACATGTTTCTGTATCAATAAAGTAATGTTACAAGGCTAGAACAGGGGAGTGTGATCCAGAGTGGACCGTATTCCATTTACGGACCACTTCCTCTTATCAAACTTGTGTTTGCTATTAAGCTATCAGGTTGTGTGATGGTATGTGTGAGGGTATGAAACGTAAAGGAATTATTGTATTGTGGAAAGTGAGTAATGAATAAATGGTGCTCGAGGGCCTTTCTAAATTGAATGATGTCCTTGATTGCTCTGATGTCATGCGGGAGGTTGTTCCATGATCTGGGTGCGTAGGACACAAATGCCCGTTTGTTGGTTGATTGTGCCCATTTTGTGGAAACTTTTGGAATAGTGTGTATGTTGGCGGAATGCAACCTCTTGGATCTGTTGTTGGGGCGCTGGGAGAGGAGCATGGAGAATGAGGGGGGCGCTATGTTGTTTATGGCCTTAAAAGTGATTAGGAGGGCCTTGAAGGAGATTCTACAGCTTATCAGGAGCCAGTGTAGATCTCTTAGGACGGGGGATATATGATCTCTTCTTGATGTCCCACACAATACATGGGCAGCAGCATTCATCACCAATTGAAGAGGATTAAGTGTTTTTTTGGGGAGGCCTTGAAGTATAACGTTTGCGTAGTCAAAGTGGGGTATGACAAGTGCTTGGAATATTGTGCGGAAGCTGTCAGGATCTAGCATGGGTCTCAGGTGGCGAAGGGTCTTGATCTTGTAATAGACAGACTTTACTGTGCGGCTTATGTGCTCTTTGAAGTTTAGCTGCTGATCTAGTGTCACACCCAAGTAGCGTATGGCTGACTCGATTGGTAGTTCCGTATCTCTCACTATTAGGGATGTAGGAGGAGAGACGTTTTTGTTTCTTGTAATGGTTAGGACTTCAGTTTTTTTGAAATTTATCCTTAGGTTCTGGTTGAGGAGCCAGTCTGTTACTGCGTTGAAGCAATCAACTATATCTGGAAGTGTGATGTTGAAAGGTGAATACATCAGCACGTCGTCTGCGTAAGTATTTAAGTACTTTAAGTATTGTGGCTTCTTTAAGGCTGAAAACTGGCAATTCCTATTCCTAGGAAAAGCTCTCTCTAATCGCCTGAAGTAGTGGGAAGCAAGGAGAATACCTGGCTAATAATAGAAGCAACTTAATTTTTTCAGAAAGATCTAAAAAACCCTAAATATCCCCTTCAGAAGAAGAGGAAGGCTCTCTCATCTAAGCTCACTAGGGGACTTGGACTTAGTAGACTACACCTTCTCATACCACACTGATCCCTCAGCAGTAGATAGAAAAGAAGCTCTTCAGACCACAAAAATCCTGCCCTGGCCAATATAGGTCACAAGAAATTGTGGGAAATGGAGGAGTAACGTAGTGCGTAGTGCTTAGGGCAGTAGCCTGGGACCTGAAAGACCAGGGCTCAAAACCCACAAGTTCTCTTTGAAGCCTTGGGCAAGTCACTTAACACTCAATTGCCTCAGGTAGAAACTTAGATTGCAAGACTCCGGAGAAAGGTAAATGCTTAATGTATCTCACCAACTCACCTTGAACTACTACTGGAAATGCAGAAGCTAAATAATAAATAAATGTACCTGAGAAAAGAGACACCAGGAGGAACTTCAGTTCATGGTGCAACAGCTACTCATCCCCACCAGACATCTACATAGAAGACCTGGTGCATTCACTCCATTAGGTACTCTTTTTTTTGGGGGTGGGGGGGGGATTATTTTTTACATTTCTTTCCCTGCTAATCTTAACACGAACAGCATGCCAACGAAAAAGCTCTTTTGCAGAGAAGTAAAAATGAAATGAAGCAGCAAAGCAAGAGAAGAGTATGGAGGGGCAGTGGAAGTAAGATCTGACCCTCCTGATCCAGCCTTATTCTCTGTTCCTGTCAGAGGGCCCCTGTGTAGAAGCCCTGAGAAACAGTTACTAGCACCCGATATACAGAAGCAGCAGCAGAACCTTGGAAAACTGCTTAATAGGATGGCAGAATCATGGGAACATACTTACCAAGACCTGGCCTAACAGAGGCTGTAGAAGTTGAACCCTTGAAGTGTGACCCAAACAAAAAACCAGAGCCCTAGGAGCACAATTAACAGTTCTTACTCTACCCACAAGGCATCAAAAGCCAACCCTTGAAGGCTGATTAATAGAGGCTGAAGCTCTGGAACATATATACCAGAACTTGCTCTACCAAAGGCAGCCAAAAGCCTGTTAACCAGAGGCTGCAACTATAGAAGCATACTTACCGGCGGCTGCTCTTCCAGAGGCAGTAAGGGCTGAAACCTGGGAGCCTGTCTAACCAGAAGCTTGAGTTCCAGGAAAATTCAAAGTCTTAAACAGTCTCTTCCTTTTTTTTCTTTTTTGTTACCAGATCAATTAGCAAACGGAAGTTCTATTTTATGCCATATGTGGTCAAATTTTACATCAATTACACAGGAACTTATGAAAGTTATGAAAGCAACTAAAGCACAGTTACTTACCTGTAACAGGTGATCTCTGGGAACAGCAGGAATAAGTCTTCACATATGGGTATCGTCGGTACTGACGGAGCCTGCGCGGGAACGCTCCCCAGCGTCCTGAAAGAAAGCTTTTGGGAGCATCCCACAGCGCCTGCGCGCTGCCTTCCCGCCTTTCCCAACTGCCTCTCTCCAGTTCGAGTTTTAAAGCTGAGACAGAGAGAGAGAGAGAGAGAGGAAAGGAAAGATAGAGAGATACAACTCCTAAGGGAGGTGGGTGGGTTGTGAAGACTTATTCCTGCTGTTCCCAGAGATCACCTGTTACAGGTAAGTAACTGTGCTATCTCCAGGAACAAGCAGGAATGAGTCTTCACGTATGGGGACTCCCCAGCTAGAGATGCCTGGGAGATCACCCAGATTGTGAGTCCCTGGGAAGGGCTCCACCTCTACCCATGAATCTCAGGCATCCAGTCAGGGATGGAGGGTAGGAGTTGATTAGGTATGGAACAGGTGTTTGAGAACAGCCTGACCAAACAAGGCATCCCAGCGGGAGTCCTTGTCCAAGCAGTAATGGGCTGTGAAGGTATGAACCGATGCCCAGGTGGCCGCTCGACAGATTTGGTCGATGGACACAGAGTTAAGATGAGACATAGAGGCTGCCATGGCCCTCACATTGTGAGTTGTGACATGGCCCTCCAGAGAAAGGTTCTTACTCTGGTAGGCAAAGGAAATACACTGAGCAATCCAATTGGACAGAGTTCTCTTAGAGACTGGAAGTCCTAAATGAGAGGGGTCAAAAGCAACAAAAAGTTGAGAGGACTTTCTATGTTGTTGTGTCCTTTGTAAGCAGAAAGCAAGTGCTCTTTTACAATCCAGGGTATGAAGATTCCTCTCTGCACTTGATGCATGAGGTCCTGGAAAAAAAGACAGGTAAATACACCTCCTGGTTCAGATGAAAAGGCGAGACCACTTTAGGCATAAAGTGTGGATTAGTTCTGAGGACTACCTTGTCATGATGGAACGTTGTATAAGGAGGATTAGCCACTAAAGCTTGCAACTCACTGTTACGGGGAGCTGAGGTGACTGCAATGAGAAAAATAACCTTCCAGGAACGGAATTTCAAGGAGGTAGTGGCTAAGGGTTCAAAGGGTGGCTTCATGAGCTGGCCAAGAACCAGATTCAAGTCCCATGCCACTGGAGGTGATCTAATGGGAGGTTTAGTCAAAAGAAGGCCTCTCATGAATCTTGCTATAAGAGGATGAGAGGAAATAGGTTGTCCATTGAGAGGCTTAAAGGATGCTGCAATAGCACTCAAATGGACTCCGATTGAATTTGTTTTAAGGCCTGCATGGGATAAATTCAGTAAATAGTCTAGTAAAGAATTCAAAGGTATTGCAAGAGGGTTGAGACCCTTCTCTGCACACCAAATGGAAAACCTTTTCCATTTAAAAGCATATGAACGTCTGGTGGAAGGCTTTCTGGAAGCATGAAGGATATCCTTCACTTGCTGAGAAAGTTGTAAATCTTGAAGGTCTAGGCCTTCAGCAACCAGGCCCTGAGATGAAGAGACTGAGGATTTGGGTGCCACAAAGTTCCCTCCTCCTGGGAGAGGAGATCTGGAGCAGACCCCAGGTCTAGGGAGGGAGCTTGAGAGAGATGCAGAAGTAGAGGGTACCACACTTGGCGTGGCCAAGGTGGTGCTATGAGGATCATAGTCCCTCTGTCTCTCTGAAGCTTGAACAGAGTCTTGGGGATTAGGGGAATAGGTGGAAAGGCATAGAGGAAGTCTTGCCCCCAATGAAGGAGGAAGGCATCCCTGGCCTGAACTCCCTGACATAGAATCCTGGAACAGAACCGGGGAAGTTTGGCATTCCACGGACTTGCAAACAGGTCTATGTCTGGGGTACCCCAAATCCGAAAAATTCTGTTTATCTGGTCCCCATGGAGGGACCATTTGTGTGGAAGCAGAACTCAACTGAGTCTGTCTGCTCAAGAGTTTTGAACACCTGGAAGATACACTGCCATGAGATGAATTTGATGCTCTCTGGCGAAGGCCCACAATCTCAGAGCTTCGTTGCAAAGCGACAGAGAGCCAGTTCCCCCCTGCTTGTTCACGTAGAACATAGCTACTTGGTTGTCCGTGTGGATGAGGACTGTCTTGTAGCTGAGCAGGGTGTGGAAGACTCAGAGCCAGAAGAATTGCCCTGAGCTCTAAGAGGTTGATATGAAGATGTGTCTCCTGTGGAGACCAGATGCCCTGGGTTGAGAGATCTTGTAGATGAGCCCCCCAACCCCTTGGAGAGGCATCTGTTGTAAGGGTTGCTTGGGGTAACACCTGTTGAAAGGGGGACCCCAGCAACAGATTCTGAGTGGACTTTCACCAGTGGAGGGATGAAAATAGGCGACTGGAGGTTGCTATTTTGTCTGACAGGCAACCTGATGCCTGGGTCCATTGGGTGGATAGGGTCCACTGAGCTGCTCTCATGTGAAGGCGAGCATAGGGAACCACATGCACCGTGGATGCCATGTGGCCTAAAAGTTGCAACATCTCTCGAGCAGTTAAATGGGATTTTAACTGAATCTGGGAGGCTAACTGCACCAAGCGTAGGCAACGGGCCTGAGGAAGATAGGCCCTTGCAGTTGTGGTATCCAGTAAGGCCCCTATGAACTCCAGAGATTGAGTAGGGGTTAGATGTGATTTTGGAATGTTGATTACCAGCCCCAGATACTGAAGAATACGCATTGTGCAGGTTAGGGAAAACTGGGCCTCTGACTGGGATGGAGCTCGGATGAGCCAGTCGTCCAGATATGGGAATACGAATATTCCTAGAGTGCGTAGGAATGCAGCTACTACTGCCATGCATTTTGTGAACACTCTTGGAGCAGGCGCCAGACCGAAAGGAAGCACTTTGTATTGGAAGTGCTTTCCTTGGTATAGGAAGTGAAGGAATCTTCTGTGTGTTGGATGGATGAGAACATGGGTGTACGCATCCTTGAGATCTAGAGAACAATGCCAGTCTTGACTCTGGAGATATGGAAGGAGAGTTCCGAGAGAAGTCATCTTGAATTTCTCCTTGCATAGAAACTTGTTCAATTCTCTGAGATCTAATATAGGTCTGTAGCCCCCTGTTTTCTTTGGGATGAGAAAATAGAGGGAGTAGAACCCTGAGCCCTGTTGAAGAAGGGGTACTTCTTCTATTGCCCCTTGGGCAAGAAAGGTAGCAATCTCCTGACCCAGAAGGGTGAGGAGAGATGTTGGAGAATTGAACTGTTTCACTATGGTGTGAGGAGGAAGGTTTAAGAAATGAAGTTTGTACCCTTCCCTTATGATGGATAGGGTCCACTGCTCTGCTGTGATTTGTTCCCATCTGGGAGCAAAGTGAGCTAACCTTCCTGGGATGGTGAGGGGCTCTGGATGTTCTAGAGCCAGAAAGGCTAAGTTCTCTAGTGGAGAGTCAAAGGCCCTGAGGAGGCTGAGGCTGTTGGGCCATAGCAGTCCTTGCAGCCTGAACTTTGGTCTGTTTTGGTTGTTGCTGTTTCTTTGTAGCAAAACGACCTTGAGAAGAGGCCTGACCATAAGAAGAAAATTTCCCTTTCTTTGGGAAAGATCCTTTTTTGAACAACCTCTTTCTAAAAGGAGCAGTAGTAGACTTTGAAAGTCTATCTAAAGCAGAATTTTCAGCATCCATCTGGTTGGCCTTTGCTTGCCAATCTTTGCCAAACAGGTTTTCGCCTGTACAAGGAAGGTTACCTAGACCATCCTGCACCCAGGATTCCAAATCAGAGGCTTGCAACCAAGCAACTCTGCGTGCACCTATGGCAATAGCTGAGGCTCTACTGGCCCCCTCAAAAGAGTCAAAGGCTGCACGGTTGGAAAACTTGGATACATCCTGTGCATGTTTAAGCCCGGTGATATATTCTTCTCTCTTATCTTCTGATAAAAGAGGAGATAAGGTTTGCAGATGATCTGTAACTTCTTTGAGAAACATCCCCATATAGAGACTATAGGAGTTGATTCTGGCTACAAGCATACTGGCCTGGAAGATTTTCCTGCCAAAGGCATCTAGAGTTCTGCATTCTCTTCCTGGAGGAGCAGAAGAATGCCTTTTTGTACTCTTGATCTTTTTCATAGCAGACTCTACCACAATGGAGTGGTGAGGAAGCTGAGTTTTATGGAAATCAGGTAAAGGAGGAACACGATACATGGTGTCCAACCTTCTGAAATGAGGGGAGGTGGAAAGAGGAGTCTCCCATATGCCAAACATGTGTTCATAAAGAATCTCATGTATTGGTAAGGTGGCTGCCTCTTTAGGAGCCTTAGGATATTGAAGGATATCCAATTTTTTGGCTCTAGGTTCAGTCTCAGAGGTCACTGAGATAGACAGGCCTTTGGCCACCTCCCTGATGAAGTCCTGAAAAGACAAGTCTTCAGGAGGAGACAGTCTCCTTTTTGGAGAAGAGGGTTCCTGAGGAAGGAAGCCTGATGCTTCAATTGAGGCCTCTGAAGTATCGGAGTCTTCAGAGGAATCGAAGTATCGACTATCTGGATGCTCTCGTAGAACCCGATACGAATACCGGGAGATATCGACATCGGGAGTAATCGGTACCGAGCCGGTTACTGATAGGCATCACTGGATAGTGTACCGCTGCCGTCGATGCTGATGTCGATGCAAGCGGTACTGGTATCGGAACCGGAATCGGATCCTGTACCGGAATCGGTACGGGTACCGACAACGGGGTTTGTTGCGGTACCGTAGGCGTTGCAGCTTGAATGAATGCCGTGATGGCACGCTGCATGGTCAGAATATTCTGATCCATTGACGCCACCAATGTCTGAATATCGGTACCGGTCGAAGCTGCCGGTACCCCAGAACATTGTAACAGGTGATCGGTCGAGGCCGAGCCATCGATGTCAACCTGTGACCCCATAGGTAGTGCTTTGGAAGCCGGAGCCTCCCGCCGGGGTACTTTGGCCGGTGTGGTATCCTCAAGAGTAAGCCCGGGGGCATCTCGATACTTAGAGGGAGATGAACTCTGAGGACCGGCCAGATTTAAGTTTAGTTACCTGAGATCCGTGGGATGAAGAAGCAGCCCTGGAAGACGTCGATGCCACGGAAGCTGCATCGGAGGGAAACAGGGTACTGAGCTTAGCTGCCCAATTCTGTAACCCTCTTTTGGACATCATGGAACAGGACTCACAATCCGCAATGGAGTGGTCAGGACCTAAACATTTTAGACACCAGTCATGGGTGTCTGTGACAGAAATAGTGCTACTGCACTTTGTGCATTTTTTAAACCTGGAGGCGGGCTTTTCCATGAGGGAAAACGTTTCTGTGGGCCAGAGGCCCCAGAAGGAATGCACAGAAAAAAGTAGAAGTTTTTTGTTTTGTTTTTTTGAAAAGAAAGAAAAAGAACCGGTAGTACTGGTGCGGAATCGAGAAGGCAGAGAAATAAAAGAAAATAAGAAATTCTTCAGCGGTGACAGGAAACACGACCTGCTAGCTCCGCGGAAAAGAAGAACTGGAGAGAGGCAGTTGGGAAAGGCGGGAAGGCAGCGCGCAGGCGCTGTGGAATGCTCCCAAAAGCTTTCTTTCAGGACGCTGGGGAGCGTTCCCACGCAGGCTCCGTCGGTACCGACGATACCCATATGTGAAGACTCATTCCTGCTTGTTCCTGGAGATTACAACTACCACTGCACAGGATCCCATACCATCATCATGGCTTACCAAGCCTTTGCTGGGCTTACTCCCAATTATTGTAGAAATTATTAATCACAGCTTATCTGCAAGTCTATTACCGGATACTTGGAAGAAAGCCATTTTTAGGATCCATGCTAAAAGATTTACGAGGTAATCTCCAAGTTGTTCATAATTATCGCCCAATCTCTAATCTACCATGTCTTTCAAAATTGACAGAAAAGCACATATTTAGACAATTATCAGATTATACTGAAATAATCCATATCATCATCCTCACCAATCAGGCTTTTGGCCGTTACATAGGACAAAAACTGCTCTTACAGCAGTTCTCATTGAAATATACAAAGCCGTGGATCAGAGCAAATTTGTTTCAGCAATATCATTAGACCTAACCGCCACATCTGATTTGGTTGATCATACCTTACTCATAACCCGTCTTTTTGAGACGGGAATAAGAGGCTCTGTGCTCTCTTGGTTTATATAATTTCTCAGTAATCTGTCATTCCAGGTGTATACTCAGCACAATTTTTCAGCTTCCAATAGTTTCAGATAGGGTGTACTCCAAGGCTCAATTCTATCCACACTTCTATTCAATATATTTATTAGTCCCTCTGATCACCATAATTCAAGGTGAGACTATATCAGTTTATGTCTATACAGATAATATAGCGTAGCTATTCACCTGTAACAGGTGTTTACTGGGGACGGCAGGAATCAGTCCTCACATATGGGTGATGTCGATGGACCCCACGCAGAAGCATCTCCCCAACTTTCAAAGAAAGCCTTTTGAAGATGTACCACACATGCATGGTCCCCTTCCCGCCCAAGGATGTCATCTTGCCAGTCTCATTTTTCCCCCACAAGCCCTCCAGACGTCTGTCCTGTTTCCCTGGAAAAAGTCTCTCTCTTTGTCTTAAAGTACCTTCTTTCCGGTACGCGTACTGGTTCCTCTTCCCGCCCCTGAGCCAGCTTGCCTTGGTATCGCTCCTCCAGTTAGTTTTCTTTATTTTTCTCGAGGTGTCCCTTGACTGGCGCCTCGTATCCTTTAGCCAGTAGGTCTCAGACTCTCACCCAGGTTTCAGGGCCCATTTTTTTCCCCATGGCCTCCAGCAGCTTTAAAAAAATGTGATCGGTGCAGTAAAATGATGTCCCTGTCCACAAAGGCCATCAAGAGCCATCAGTTGCAGCAGGAGAAGTTCTTCCATAGATCAGACTCTGCACCAGAGTCCCCAGCAACACCACGCTCCAGGGCCCCCTCTGGCACCTCTGTGTCCTGGGATGCCCAGGCTGCCTCCAAGCCTGGTGGCCGCAGGCTCTCCGAAAGGAAATACCTGGAGGTGGAACGAAGAGGAGCTCAAAAACATCGAAGGCCATCTCAGAGGACGGGTCTGGAAAAGCAGGTCAATCCCACACCAGACCCCATAATCCCTGGCGTGAATCCAAGGTGTTGGAGCGGGAGCAGTCTCACAAGCTGCCCCGGGAAGCCATCCTGGTTAAGGACTTCCCCTCGACGGAACAGACCCTGGGCCTGAAATAAAATCGGTGCCCACGTCAAAAGCTGCAGAGCCAACTGGTATGGAGACCAGGATGGCGGCTTTGGAGCTCAGTATCTCTGACCTCCTGGCCCAGCAGTGAGTGCTGATGTCCAGGTTCATCTGGTTCATCCACCCCGACAACCAGACCATGACCTTGAGAGCTTCCCCAGATGTCGAGACAACCCTCAAGTGCCACCAGCCTCGAGAGCACCATTGGCATCGGACAAAGTCCCGGACCCATTCCTTAGGACATCACTCCTCTCTGGTGAGTGCACACAACTCAGACTGCAGGACTTCCGGGGGTCACAGGCTTTGACCGCGGGAGCTGTGGAGCCTCAGATTCTTCCTCTGACTGAGTCAGACTGGGACACCCGGCGACATCGAGATGTGCCCTTGGACCTGTCTCCACCAGTGTCCCAGCGCCGTTACCCCACCAGAGGATGCTGCCTTCCTCAGCTTTGTGCGGGACATGGCAAAGGCACTTGCGTTTGAGATAGAGGCTGAGGAGGACCCCCATATTGGGGAACTCTAGATCCTACAGTACGAGGCCCCTCTCCTCTGGAGGCCCTCACGATGCCCCAACCCTCCGATCCTCTGGCACCACCTCCTCTGTATGTGGTGAACACTGGCATCGGTGCCCACAGTGAGCAGGCAACTTGACTCCATGTATAGAGTCCACTGAAGCTCAGGGTTCCAAAAATCCCAACTCCCTCACAAGTCTATGGTCTTCGAGTCAGCCATGCATCGACACAAGAGCCAAAAAACCCTCATTCCTCAGTGCCCCCCCCCCCTCGGTAGGGAAGACCGGACCCTGGATGCCCTTAGCTGAAAATGCTTCTAGGGCTCGATGGTGGCTTGCCGAGTCCAGTCCTACCAGTTGTATCTCAAGGAACTGGCAAGGGAGTTTGCCAGTTTCTCTGCAGGCCTTGTCAGGGAATCTCTCCAGCGGTTCAAGTCATTGAGTTCGGAAGTCAAGGAGTGCTTGAAGTTCCTGTCTCGAGCAGCATACGATGGTTTCAAGTCCTCAGCCAGAGTGGTCACTGCGGGCATCGGGGCCCAACACCAGGCATGGCTGCAATCGTCTGACCTCGAGCAATGGGTCCAGGACAAACTCATCGATGTCCCTTGCACCGGAGAGAACCTCTTCAGAAAACCCATGGCAGACAAGGCTGCAGAGATAGAGACAGAGTTCCTGACCAGGACCAGATTCTAAGACGATCTCAGTGCATCCCCGTAAGAAAGTCTCAGGGAAGAAGCCTTTCCTCCTGAGAAAAAAAGGGGGCTTTGGTAATGACCCACAGCACCGAGCCTTCTCTGCCCCACAGCACCGAGCCTTCTCTGCCCCACAGCAAGGACAAAAGTCCAAGGGGCAGGGGCACGGCCCCCTGTAAGCCTAAGACCCAGGTACTGGCCATGGCCCAACCTGGAGGGAGTTTTTGACTCCTTGGGCATGGCCTACTCTCCCTCAGGAGTCCCTCAGCACCCCACAGGGTGGCATCTGGCCCTGTTTGCCCACAGGTGGTCCTCCATCACCACTGATTCCTGAGTACTGCAAGTAATTAAGGAGGGTTACCTCCTCTACCTGCAATGGATGACACACTCGTTCTTCCCAGGAGAACTTGTAAGGCCTCTCCTTCACCAGATACTGCTCCTCACTGAGCTTGCGTGCCTCCTCGAGGACAAGGCGGTAGAGCCAGTGCCTAAACACCTCTGGGACAAAGGCTTCTACTCCAGGTATTTCCTTGGTCCAAAGCGAACAGGGGAGCCTCAGGACCATCCTGGACCTGTGGAACCTGAACAAATTTCTGGTGAGAGAAAAGTTCAAGATGCTCTCCCTTGGAACACTACTGCCATACCTCCAGCAGGGAGACTGGCTATGTTCCTTAGATCTGAAGGATTCTTATAGACACATCCTGAGCCATCCCGGTCACCGAAAATCTCTAGTTCATGGTGTGAGGAGGTCTCTACCAATAATGTGCGCTACCCTTCAGGCTCGCCTCATTGCCAAGTCTTCACCAAGAGCCTAGTGGTGGTTGCAGCCCACTTTAGTCTCCAAGGGGTCGTCTTTCCCTACCTGGACAACTGGCTCATAAGAGGAGGAACAGCTGCAGAGGTACACCACACCACCGAGTGTACCACCCACATCCTCCAGCATCTGGAGTTCGTCATTAACTACTCCAAGTCCCACCTCTCTCTGGCTCAGTGTCTGGAGTTCATAGGGGCTCAGCTTGACACCCTCCAGGCCAAAGCCTTCATCCCTCTGCAGAGGACAGAATGCCTCAGAGCACTAGCTGTGGCACCACCTGTCTATGCTGCTCATCTTCTCCTCCTCTTGCTGGTCCACATGACCACCCCTTATGCCCACCTGCACATGAGAGCGCTCTGCTCCCAGTGCCTGATCTCTATCCTATGAATACATGTTTAGAGAATATCTCGTTGGCTGAAAAATACTTCACTAAAATAAAAAAAAACCCACACCACTTAACCCAGCAAAAATCAATGGCCATTTGGTTTACACAATCTCCAGATCTGGTGAGTGCACCTCTGCAATATACTAGCATACGATATCTTGGGATAATGCTAGACTGAATTGTCCTTTTCACTGCAACTCGCAAAAGTTGCAAAAAAGTGCTTTTTTGGCATTATGGCCGTTTCAAACTAGTCAACCATTTCTAAATAAATCTGCTCAGGAAACCATAATAGTGTACACCACACTATCAAGATTAGAGTACCATAATATTGCATATTTAGGACTTCCACAGTATCAGTTAAAGTGCTTACAAACACTTCAAAACAGCAATACGTGTTCTTGCTAGGTCCCGAAAGTTTGAGCATGTTACACCATTTTTCATAAATCATCACTGGTTGTCCATTACCTCACACATTCTGTTTAAAGCGCGTATGTTAGTTCATTAGGCAGTACATGATATGGCCCCCGATTATCTATCAGGATTAGTTAGTTACCTTAGATACCCCAACAAGAATGTTATGTTCTATCAATCATTTTCGACTACATTTTTCGTCTCCTATGCTGGTCAAATGTGACCATTCTCAGAAACTGGCATTCTTTGCAGCAACCCCTCCCCTTTGGAATAATCCACCGGCATCAATCTGTACGGAACATAACTATAAGAACTTAAAAAAACAACCCTCTAAAAACATATTTCTTCAAAGAGACTTGTAATGGGAGGAGTGATGTCTGAAGGCTGTCTGAATCTTGTTGATTCTGTAGAGGATGATTTGAGTTTTCCTCCCGCTGTTGCCCTTCTCTGATTCTGTTACCCAATTTTCCCTCTCCCATTTTTTTCTGTGCATGTTAATTTGTGTACTTTCTCTCCCCCTCCTTTCTTTTCTTTAATTAAAAATGGAGTTCTTTTTGTGTGTTTTATTATGTAAACCACATAGTTTGTAAAACAGTTTTGCAGTATATCAAATAAAGGTTAACATTTACCAGAACCTACTCTACAAGCAGCCGCCAAAGACTGAACCCCTGGGAGCACACTTATTTGTCCCTACTCTAGCAGGGGCATCTGAACATTGAACCCTGGAGCCTGACAGACAGGATGCCCCAGCCCCATTTACCAGCACCCGCTCTATCAGAAGCAGCCATTAACCTAATCCTAGGAACCTGCTCGACTGAAAGCCAGAACTCTGGAAGCACTTACCAGTACCTGTTCTAGTAGAAACCAGAGTCCTGTGAGCACACTTATTACCGGTATCTGTTATACGAGGGGAAATCTGCCTACAGATTTGTTGCCCTAGAAACCTGGAAATTCCTATTCCTGGGAAAAACAGGACCTGCTGCTTCTGATGGAGCAGGTGCTGGCAGATGTGCTCAGACTCTAGCTGCTCAAGTCTGTGCGCACACTTACCAGCACCTACTCCGTCAGAAGCAGCAAGTCTGTAATCCTACTCAACCAGCAGCCAGAGCCCTGGGAGTACACTTACCTACACCTACTCTAACAAGGTAATCAGCCCACAAACTGTTGCCTGGGAGACTCGGATCCTGCTCTACAAGGGGAATCAGACCACAGACTACATCCTGGAAGCCTGATTGGAATCCTGTTACATCAGGGGAGGATGGCCTGGAAACCACTTCTCTGGGGTCTATCAATCCAGCTGCATCAGACAACATTTGCACCATCTGCTGGAGACAGAGCAGTTCTGAAAAATAAAAGCACCAAGGTAGCCAAGTAAGCTCAGAGTTTTTCTCATTCTCCATCTGCTGGCAGGAGGATATTACCTTCTTGTCTGGGTTAGTAAGAGTCATGAGGTATCATTTCCTAACTGGTAATGTCACATTTACTCTTCCATACATTCTCGAAGAGTTGATAAGCAGCTTTCATGAATACACCCTGAACCTAAAAAAATACCACCCACAAAAGGATATGCTTACCCATTTTCTAGAGGAAAAAAGGCAGGGAAGGCTCTTCAGTTGGTGACATCTTCCCAGCTGCATCAGAGGGATTCAAGTATTCTTTACGGAAAGAGTACTCTTTACTCCAGAAATCCTTGGAGTTACTCAGCAAATACTACTAAGTGAACTGATGTTTGAATGTACAGAATCAGAAACTGAAGACTTACATGAGCTAAAACACTTTGAGCACAGAGATTAAGCAAGGAAAGACATCCCACTCTGAATCAGTTTCACTCAAATTAACAGAAAATGGGGTACTAAAACAGGCTTATGGAGCTGGAACTGGACCTGTGTCCTTCTTTGCTGGACTCTGCATGACTCTGCTCAGATTCACTGCATGATTGCCGAACAAAGCACAGCACAGGCAGGAACAGCATGGAGGTAAGCTCCTTGCCGCTGAATGACATCCGACATTCCAATCAACCACCACCATGCTACACCTACCTCAACTCAATGACCCACATAACCAAAAGCTATTGTTATTATTGTTGTTGTTAAGTGCCGTTGAGTGTGTCGACGCATAGCGACCCTCTGGATAGCTGTCCTAAACTGTGTTCGGTCTTTAGTCAGGTGGCTCATTGTTGACAGATTGGCACCCATAGCTGCTGTTATTATAGCGATCCATCTCATTGCTGGCCTTCCTCTTTTGCATTGACCTACCTTGCCAAGCATTTCTTGCTCTAATGATCTCTCTCTTCGCATGATGTGTCCAAAATATGAAAGTCAAAATATTGTCATCTGAGCTTCTAAAGAAAGATTAGGTTTGATCTCTAGTACGGACTGGTTTGTTCTTCGAGCAGTCCATGGTATACACAATATTCGTCGCCAGCACCATAATTCAAAGGCATCAATTTTCTTCTTGTCTATATTTTTCACTGTCGAACTTTCGCATCCATAACACATTATTGAAAATACCATGGCTTGAACGAGTCGAATCTTTGTATGGAGACAGACATCTCTGCTCTTGAGAATCTTGTCTAGGTCCTTCATAGCCATTCTGCCAAGAGCAATGCGTCATCGGACTTCTTGACTGCTTGTTATATCTATTGTATATAGTTAATTACTCTATATAATCAATGCATACTGTATATAGTTAATTTCTGTTCTATGTAACAGACCATTGTTCTCTGTTCCATGTACACTGCTTTGACCCGGTGAAAAGCGGTATATAAATCCTGCTAAATAAACCACAAATGGCACCAAAACAGGCTTGTGGAGTTGGACCTGGACCCGTGTCTGTACCGAAAGGATAACAGACTAACAGAATAGACGACTGATGCCAGAACCAACATGTTTGTCATTTTAACTTAACACTTCAGCAATTCTCCTATCCAACTCTAGGTTTGGTATTGTCCATAGCATTTTTGAGGTCAGTATTGAAGGCTCCAGACTTGACCTCTGGAGACTAACGTGTTGAACTACACCTTTCAAGTATTCACATCTCCACAACATTATCAATTTCAGTAGTATGCACATTTCTGTATTTAGACTTGTGTCAAAACACAACACTTCAGAGCCTCCATTCGATAGCAGAACAGTTTTCTTGGCTCATGTGAAATCACTCAACAATTACTGTAGGCCTGTACTCCAACTGTAGAGCTGAAATACTCAGTGTGGCTCTCTGGTCCTCATATCATGCATTCAAAACCATCTCTGAGGGGTTACACACTTGTTTACTGGCAAGAAAACCAAGTAGTCTCACCTTCCGAGTCCAAAACTTTCTAGGTGCATCCCTTTCACTGATGCTACAGCATAGCCCTTAATTATGGAGTCGTCATGATCCTATTCTGACATTTGTAGTAAACCTTTTGATGATCAGTGATGGATAACTGTTCACACTTGAAACAAAAATTTGAAGCTGCTGGCCTGCTTTTTGAACATGGTGAAAAGAATGACAAATGAAGGCATTCACTCTAAAATTAGACCAATCTGAAGAAAAACGTGGCCAGGTGACCTGATGGCAATTATAGATGTCAAGAAAGCACAGGCTTAAAGAGAAAATTAGACTTACCTGCTACTTGTTCCTTAAGGAACTCTAGTCCAGTCCCGGAACCATAGAGTTTAGAACCTCCACCAGCAGCTTTGGAGACAAAGATGTCATCGCTTTGATGTCACTGGTATAACTAGACAAACACCGCCCCCTTCCACCAGTACCTACTGACAAAGCAGACTTAGGATTAATTCTGTAACTACGTATTTGTTGCTCTAACGGAACAGAAGAAGTTAAAACTGCCCGGGAACTATACGACCCCGTAATTTTGCAAAAAACGCCTAGCTCATAAAGACGGAATAACCACGCTCCAGAGCTTACAGGGCACTGCTGCGCAAAAAAGGGTCGCCCTGTGACTCTCCTGTGCACCTTCATAACAGGAAAATTCTCTTCTAAAACCTGTCTCTCATTCCATCTCCCTGTAGTACGGCTTTCGGTTATCTGTTTTTTTGTTTTGTTTTTTTAACTTCAGGCTGCACGCCGCGTAATATACTGGGAGGGGTCCGGGACTGGACTAGAGTTCCTTAAGGAACAACAATTAGCAGGTAAGTCTAATTTTCTCTTCCTTTGCATCCCTCTAGTCCAGTCCCGGAACCATAGAGGATGTAACAGTGAATATCAACGGGAGGGACCATGAAGCCCAGCCTGAAGTATTGCTGAACCAAAACGTCCATCCCCTCGCGCCTGTACATCAAGCCAATAGTGCCGCGCAAAGGAATGCAGTGAGGACCAAGTCGCCGCCCTACAAATGTCCTCGACCGGCACCAAACTGAATTTCGCCCAAGACGCCACCTGCGCCCTGGTGGAATGCGCACGAAGACCAACCGGAACCACTTTACCCTTTCAACAGGTAAGCTGATGCAATCAACTCCTTTAGCCACCACGAAATCGAGGACTTCGCCGCCGCCTCTCCCTTCCGTGGGCCTCCAAAAGGTGACAAACAACCTGTCGGACTTCCTGAAAGACGCTGTTCTATGGAGATACTTCTTAAGCACCCGAACGTTCAAAAGATGTAATCGACCGCCCGACTGATCCTTCTCCTCCACCGAAAACACTGGAAGCGACACCACCTGGTTGACGTGAAAACCAAAACTACCTTTGGCAAAAAGGCTGGGACCGTATGCAACACCACCTTGTGACTGAAAAAGGACAAGTACGGCTCCTTACAAGACAGCGCCTGCAACTCCAAAATCCTTCTAGCTGAGCAAATGGCTACCAGGAAAACTGTCTTCAATGTCAAGTCCTTGAGCAAAGCCTTGCCTAACGGCTCGAATGGTGCTCTGATCAGGGCCTCTAACACCACGTTCAGATCCCACGGAGAAATAGAGGTTCGCCTTGGCGGCCTCATAAGCAGTACCGCTCTTAGGAAATGCCGAATATCACCGTGCGCCCCTACCAGCTGACCTTGAATCTTCCCACGGAAACAGGAGATGGCCGCCAACTGAACCCGTAAGGAGCTAACTGCTAAACCCTTTTCCATGCCATCTTGCAAAAAGGAAAGAGTATGTGGCACCGAAGCCTTCAACGGTCGCAACTTACGCTCTGCACACCACGCTTCAAGCACTCGCCACACACGGATGTATGCCAACGACGTAGACCGCCTTCGCGCTTTTAGCAAGGTAGAAATGACCGCCGCCGAGTACCCCTTGGCCGTCAGCCTAGCCCTTTCAATAGCCATGCCGTAAGCGAGAATCGACCCACCTGCGACATGCATAACGGCCCCTGCAGCAAGAGATCCTCTCGAAGAGGAAGCCTCCACGGGTTGCCTACCAGCAGTCGTATCAAATCCGCATACCACGGTCTGCGGGGCCAATCGGGCGCTACCAGAATCACCAGGTCCCGGTGCTTCTCTATGCGCTGGACCACCTTGCCTATGAGCGCCCAGGGTGGAAACACAGAGAAGCCCGTCCACCGGCCATCGCTGCGCCAATGCATCGATGCCTTCCGACATCCACTCTCTCCGCCTGCTGAAAAACCTCGCTACCTTCGCTGACTCGAAGCTTGCCATGAGATCCATTATCGGGGTCCCCCAGCGCCTTACCACCATTGCAAAGACTTCCGGGTTTAGGCCCCACTCCCCCGGATCCACTCTGCGGCGGCTTAGAAAATCCGCTTCCACATTGTCTACTCCGGCCACGTGCTGCGCAGACAACCCCCTTAAATTCCGTTCGGCCCAGCGCAACAGCTGACTCGCCTCTGCCTCCAGCGATGCACTCCCCGTGCCACCCTGACGATTGATATAGGCTACCGTCGTCGCATTGTCAGAAAGTACCCATACCGCCTCTTGATTCAGGCACTCCTGAAACTCCAGCAGCGCCAGATACACCGTTCGCATCTCCAACCGGTTTATGGATCACTGCTTTTCCTCCGACAACCATAGCCCCTGGGCAAACCGTCCTTCGCAGCACTGTGCCCCCCATCCCGTGAGACTTACATCCGTCATCACCAGCCTCCAGGGTGGGGACTCTAGAGATACGCCCCCCTTCCAGGCTTCTGGGCTGTAACCACCATCGAAGCTCCTGCCGCACTTCCGGAGGACACACTAGTCGTTGAGACAACGCATCCCTCTGATGAGACCAATGCCGGAGAAGAGCGCTCTGCAACAGCCTCATATGAAACCTGGCCCATTGAATGACTTCGATCGTGGCCGCCATTGTTCCGAGCAACTGCAAATACTGCCACACCGTTGGAGCCCTGCACCCCAGAAACTTCAGCACGAGCTCCCTCAACGCTTGCACCCTCTGGCCTGGGAGAAACACCGCTCCGTGCTCCGTCTCGAAGCGCGCTCCCAAATATTCCAGGAGTTTGAGAGGGAAGCAGCTTGCTCTTTGCAACGTTGACCACCCAGCCGAGGCTTTCTAACAATCCTACCACCCGAGCGGTGGCTGCAGCGCTCTCTCCTCTCTGGACTTCGCTCGAATTAGCTAATCGTCCAAATAAGGATGCACTAGAATTCCATCCTTGCGAAGCACCGCCGCCACTACCACCATGATCTTGGTGAATGCTCGAGGCGCCGTCGCTAGCCCAAAGGGCATCGCTTGAAATTGAAAATGTCCCATCGGTGTCGCAAACCGCATGAACTTTTGATGCTCTCGGCGCACAGGTATGTGAAGATACGACTCCGTAAGGTCTAACGTCAGAAATTCCCCCTTCCTGACCGCCACAATGACGGAGCGCAAGGTTTCCATCCGGAAATGAGTCACCCGAAGACAGCGATTCACCTGCTTCAAATCCAGAATTGGCCGAAATGTGCAGCCCTTTTTCGGAACTACAAAATAGATGGAGTATCGACCGCATCCGTACTGGTCCACCGGTACTGGCACCACTGCCCCGAGCTGCCGCAGCCGCCGTAGCGTTTCTGCAACCGCTCGGAACTTCCGGGGAGCTCTGCACGGGGAAAGGACAAAGGAATTTAAGACGGGCTGATGGAGCTCCAGAGCATAGCCTTCTCGACTGACCTCTAACACCCACTGATCTGAGGTAATTTAGACCCAGGCAGGGTAAAAGTCCCGCAACCTTCCTCCCACGGGCAGCTCCGCCACCTGGGTCTGCCTTCTCATTGGGCCTTTTTGTTGCTTGAGGAGTGGAAGGAGGCAAAACTTCTGCCGGCCCCCCGGAAACCCCGAAAGGCCAGGCCTCGTGATGGAAACCTCCCCCTTTGCGGTTGGCTAAAACGGGAGGACCAAAATCTACAAAAATCCCTCGAGAGCCCTCTGGACCCTGCAGTACCGCGGCCCTGTTTCAGTTTATCCTCCGGGAGCAGATCCCCCTTGGACTCCCCGAGGTCCTTGACCAACTTCTCTAAATCCTCTCCAAACAAAGAAGTTTCCCCCGGAGCTTACTAAGCCACGCTTTGGAAGAACTGTCCGCCGACCAGTTACGTAACCAGAGATACCGACGAGCCGCAACCACCGAGGCCATACTTTTGGCCAGACCTCGAATAAGATCGTAGTGTATATCCGATAAATACGCTGTGCCCAACTCCAGCCGCGCTAACTCCTCCGTCTGCCTGGCCAGGAGCTCACCCTGTAGCTGCTGGGACCACCGCAAGCAGCCTCTTGCCACCCACGCCCCCGCTATCGAGGCTTGCAAGGAAAGCGCACACATATCAAACACCTGCTTCAACAAGGTATCCAATTTCCGGTCCTGTACATCCTTCAACGCTGCGGCCCCTTCAACCGGAATTGTGGTCTTCTTAGTGACCGCTGACACTGCTGCATCAACCTTCGGCGAGCGAAAAAGCTCTCTAAACTGGTCGGAAAGCAGATATAACCGGGCCAAGGCTTTGGTCCCCCGCAGCGCCGACCCAGGCGAGTCCCATTCCTCCTGAATCATGTTCCGGAAGACACTATGAACCGGGAACACCCGCTGGGACGTTCTAACCGCCTGCAACAGAGGATCCTCGAACGCTTCCTCCACCGCCGGCGTCGACGCGGGCATGTTCAACGTCTTTAGCGTCTCAGCACTCAACGCTGGCAGCTCCTCCCGCTGAAACACCCAGACCACTCTACTCTGCTGCTCCACGTCCGGTAACTCTCCTTCTTCTAACTCCTCCTCCGAGGTGCCTTCCACTTCCATATCCGACACCCCTACCTCGTCCTCCACTGCAGACGACAGACTCCCCTCCATCGTCTCTCTACGACTCTTGGCCGGACCCGACTCCTCCTCCGGGAGGCCCCCTGACCTCGCCCGCTTCTGATCCTTTGGTCCCGGAGACGGAGCTCCCAACCCGGGCTGTAGCAAGGAAAACGCCTTCTGCATAAGGGCAAAGAAATCCGAAGGGATTCCGGAAACACACCCTCCCTGGCTCCCCCCCGCCGCCGGAGAAGTGCCTCCTGTCGAGGACGGCCCTGCCGTCGGCTCTGGGAGACCCAAGGGAGGCGGCCCGGACTCCTCTACTTCTAAGGGGACCGCTGCCTGATCCCCAGCGGTTCCCCCACGCGCCTGCTCCATCACTACCGCTTCCAAAGAGCAGCCTTTGCAAACCCCCGAATCCAGAACCTCGCTGCGCCTCACCCCACAAACCAGACAGTGGGGCTTAGCCGGCATACTATAAAGGGCGCAACCACTCTCTCTTTGCAACTCCTAACAGCCAGAAAAATACCCCCAGCTCCCCTGGGTGCTGACTGTGTCGCTCTAGTTGCTTTTGCTGTTTTGTTTTGTTTTTTTTCACCAACCAAGGTAGCCCTGAACCAACTAGCTGAACCCCGTTGATCCGAATGCAAAACGAAGCTCCCGAGGCTGTCAACCAAGCAAATTAGATCCTGCCGCTGAAAATGCAGCTCTCAAAATGACCGCCACCAGCGTTCCCGCTCAAAGTCACTCTCTCTCACAACACGCAGTGAGACCCCGAGCTACCCTGCCACCCCGAGAGCCGCCGCGAAGCCCCCCCCTCTTAGCCTTAATCACTTCCCCAAACCAGGACAGTGCGGGTACTTACCGCCGCCGCTGATCCCAGGGGGGGGGGGGGGGGAGAAGAGGAGCCAAAATGACACCGGAGCACAGCCTGTTCACGGCTTCAGCTCCGGCGGTTTTCTGCTCTGACTGACTTTTAAGCCCCTGCGTCGCTGCTGCTGCAACTGCCCGCCTTCCACCTACTCCTCACCCCTTCAATGTGGGTTCGGGAGCAGGGAGGCCACTGATCAGAACTGTCCCCCTGTGCTCGTTTAGACACTGGGGCAATGCAGAGAGGGAGGGGGAAGAGAGAGAGGAAGAGACAAAAAATAAAGGTCCACAGACACAGGAACCCTTGCAGCAGCAGCAGATCTGACCTAAAACAAAACGAATGACCAAAAATCAAAAAGGTAAAATAACCCAAAAAGATTAAATTTCAAAACACCAAGTTCTGCTTATTTGTTCCCACTGAGCCCAGTCCTGGGCTCAGAACCTCCTAGCTGCTTGGAGACTGAAAGTACTGGTGGAAGGGGGCGGTGTTTGCCTAGTTATACCAGTGACAAAGCGATGACATCTTTCAGTCTCCAAAGCTGCTGGTGGAGGTTCTAAACTCTATGGTTCTGGGACTGGACTAGAGGGACACAAAGGAAAAAACAGCTTCAAGTATCAAATAAAAAAAATCCTAGATCTTTCTTTAGTTAAGCTAAAGCTAGAAGACAAAAAAGAAACAAGATCTCAGCAGCTCTGCAGTGCCAGAGAGAAGAAAACAATGTTCAATGGTTTCTAGTGGACAAAAAAGAACTAAGGGGAGTGCATATGGTAACAGCATGGGAGCGACCATCCTGAAATAGTGAAAACCTTTAGGTTTTTCCAGAAAGCTCCTACAGTAATGTGTCCTTTCAGCACCAGATGTGATCACATGATCCACGTGTGACTTAAGCGAGCTGCTTGTCCTCAAATAATAATTTTCACATATACTTTAGATAATCTATGTCGTCACATTGGTCCTGGAAGAAACTGGGATCTTGAAGGTTGAAATACCTTTTCAAGGATTAAAAGGATTTAGCACCTGAGCTTTCAAAACTTCTAAAGATTTCATAAGCCCACCATCAGATGTATCCATCTGTTGACTTGGCTTAAATTTTCAGGGGAGGGGGGCATGGGGGAGGAAGAAACATGCAAGATGGAAGGTTGAATATGTAGAAAATAAATTGCCACATCAATACTTTTATACACAAAAAATAAAAACAAATGCACCACACTACATGTTTGCTAAAAAAAAAAACTAAACAGAACACCACACCATTTTAATTACAAACGTGCACAAATAGTTCTTTTCTAAGTAGACAACTAGCAAATCAATTTAGCATCCAAACCATTTATTCTGAATACCCCTTGCACCTTTAGCCTGATGGACTAAATCTATAACCATGGATAATTTAATCACTTAACCAGTTGAGCTCTCTTAATTCTTCCAATCAGCATCTACTGAAACATTTTCTTACCTTAACTCGTTTGGTTTCGGGCTCAGCTATCACCCCGCTGCGTTTTAAATCCAAGTCTCCAATACTACGTGTCATAGCAAGTCTCCCATTTACGTGGGGCTGTCCTAAACTGTTCCAAGCAACAAAGCCACCACATTTCCTTATCCTGTTTGAAAATAAAAATTATAGGAGCAATCTTGTATATAAGCTCAGTTATATAGCTACTCTATACAACATGCATCTCTGAGCTTTCACTTCGACATTATCTGTATGTGTCTCTATATCCACATAGAACTTGAAGGAACTCTTCAGGACATGAAGGCAAGATGGTATGCAGGCTTTGGAAAGTGTAGTTACTCACCTGTAACTGGTGATCTCCGGGAACAGCAGGAATTAAGTCTTCACATAAGGGTATCATCGGTACCGACGGAGCCTGCCCGGGAACGCTCCCAGAGTCCAAAAATAAAGCTTTTGGGAGCACACCACAGCACATACGTGCTGCCTTCCCGCCTTACTGCCTCTCTCACTTCAGTTGAGTTAAAGCTGAGCCAAGGAGACAGAGAGAGAGAGACAGAGAGAGAACTCCTAGGGGAGGTGGGTGGGTTGTGAAGACTTAATTCCTGCTATTCCCGGAGATCACCTGTTACAGGTGAGTAACTACGCTATCTCCAGGAACAAGCAGGAATGTAGTCTTCACATATGGGGACGCCCCAGTTGAAAGATGCCAGAGGAATGACCCCAGCGAGCTGTGAACCCGTGTGAACAGGGTCATACTTCCTCCCATGGATCCCTGGCATCCTACCGGGATGGAAGGTAGGAGTTGCATTAAGTCTGAAGGAGATGCTGTAGGACAGCCTGGCCAAACGAGGCATCCCGACGGGAGTCCTTGTCCAGACAGTAGCGGGCTGTGAAGGTATGTACTGAAGCCCAAATAGCCGCTCTACAGATATCTATAGACAGAGCGGAGATTAGCAACCGAGGCTGCCATTGCTCTGACATTATGAGCTGTAACAAGGCTCTTGAGGGAAAGACCTTTACTATCGTAAGTGAAGGATATGTAGTTTACAATCCACTTAGATAGAGTTTGTTTGGAAACTGGAAGTCCCAAATGACTAAAATCAAAAGCAACAAAGAGTTGAGAAGACTTCCTAGGTTGTTCAGTTCTTTGAAGGTAAAAGGCTAAAGCTCTTTTACAATCTAAGGTATGAGGGTTCCTTTCTACACTGGAGGCATGAGGCCTAGGGAAGAATACAGGAAGGTAAACTGACTGGTTTAAATGAAAAGACGAAACCGCCTTTGACAAAAGTGTGGATGAGTCCTGAGGACTATTTTATCATGGTGGAACCTTGTAGGAGGGGGGTCAGCCACTAAAGCTTGCAGTTCACTAATGTGTCTAGCAGAAGTTATTGCAATTAGGAAAATGACCTTCCAAGAAAGGAATTTTAAAGTTGTAGTGGCTAAAGGTTCAAAAGGCGGCTTCATAAGCTGCCCAAGAACCAGATTCAGGTCCCATGCCAGCGGTAGCGGCTTTATGGGGGGCTAACTCCAGAGGCGGAGCTTGAGAGAGATGTAGGAGCAGAGGAAATACCATGGTTGCCATGGCCAACGTGGAGCTATGAGAATCATACGACCTCTGTCTCTCTGAAGCTTGAACAGGGTTTTGGGAATTAGGGGAATGGATGGAAAGGCATACAAGACGTCCTGACCCCAATGAAGGGGGGAAGCATCCCTGGCCCGACAACCTTGAGCCGGAATTCTGGAACAGAACCGGGGAAGTTTGGCATTCAGCGGACTTGCAAAGAGGTCTATGTCCGGGGTTCCCCAAATTTGAAAAGTTTGGGCCACCTGGTCTGCATGGAGAGACCATTCGTGTGGAAGCAGAACTCAACTGAGTTTGTCTGTCCAAGAGTTTTGAATGCCTGGAAGATACACTGCAAGGAGATTAATCTGATGCCCTCTGGCGAGACCCCATAGTCGCAAAGCTTCGCTGCATAGCGACAGAGAGCCTGTTCCCCCCTGCTTGTTCACATAGAACATGGCTACCTGATTGTCCATTTGAACTAGGATTGTCTTGTAGATGAGCTGGGTGTGAAACACTCAAAGAGCAAGGAAGATTGCTCTGAACTCCAGGAGGTTGATATGAAAACAGGCCTCCTGTGGCGTCCAGATACCCTCCCCAACCCACCTGTGAAGCATCTGTTAGAGTGGCTTGGTGTGGGGGTTGCTGGAAAGGAGACCCCACCAGAAGGTTTCTGGGTGACTGCCACCATTGGAGGGACAAAATGAGGTGATCTGAGTTTGCTATTTTGTCTGACAGGCAACCTGATGCCCAAGTCCACTGAGTGGATAGGGTCCACTGGGCTGCCCTCATATGGAGGCGAGCATAAGGAACCACATGCACGGTGGATGCCATGTGGCCTAGCAACTGTTAACATTTCCCGAGCAGTGAGATGAGGTTTGAGCACTGCTTGGGAAGCTAACTATACAATGCGAAGACAGCGGGGCTGTGGAAGGAAAGCCCTTGTCTGTCTGGTATCCAGATGAGCTCCTATAAACTCTAGGGATTGAGTGGGAGCAAGGTTGGACTTTGGGAAGTTTATGACAAGTCCCGAATACTGAAGAATGCGCATTTTGCGAGACAGAGCAACGCTGGCTTCTGGCCTTGAAGGGACTCGAATGAGCCAGTAGTCTAAGTAAGGGAAGACAAATATTCCGAGGGTGCGGAGAAATGCTGCTACCACAGCCATGCATTTTGTGAACATTCTTGGTGCAGAAGCCAGGCCAAAAGGAAGAACCCTGCATTGGTAGTGCTTTCCTTGAAACAGGAATCAAAGGAATTTCCTGTGAGTTGGATGGATGAGAACATGAGTGTACGCATCCTGGAGATCTAGAGAATAAAGCCAATCCTGACTCTGAAGGTATGGCAGCAGAGTTCCTAGAGAAATCATTTTGAACTTCTCTCTGAACAGGAATTTGTTCAATTCTCCGAGGTCTAGAATGGGTCTGTGTCCTCCTGCTTTCTTTGGAATAAGGAAATAGGGGGAGTAGAACCCTGTACCCCGTTGGGGAATGGGTACCTCTTCTATTGTTCCATAAGCAAGGAGCATTGTGACTTCTCGACCTAACCGGTCATTGAGAGAAGCCTGAGAATTGAACTGTCTTACTATTGTAGGAGGGGGCATGCTGAGGAAATGAAGCTTGTACCCCTCTCGTACAATGGACAGAGTCCAATTTTCTGCTGTTATCTGACACCATCTGGGGGCAAAATGACATAACCTTCCTGGGATGGTGGAGGGTTCTGGGCCGTTCAGGGCCAGGAAGGCAAAGTTCTCTAGACAGGAGTCAAAGCCCCCGTGGAAGCTAAGTCTGCTGAGCTGGGTGAGGCTTAGCTGCTTTTGGCTTCCTTTGTTGCCTAGGTTGTTGCTGCTGTCCCTTTTGGGCAGACTGACCTGAACGATGTCCCTGCTGGGTATAGGAGGGATAAAACTTCTTCTTGCTGAAGAATGGTTTCTTAGAGGATCTTTTCCTCGCAGGATCAGCTGTAGATTTGGACAATCTATCCAAAGTGATATTGTCAGCATCTATCTCATTAGCTTTTACCTGCCAATTCTTAACAAAGAGATTCTCTCCTGTGCAATGTATATTGCCCAGTTTGTCCTGTACCCAGATTTCCAAGTCAGATGCCTGGAGCCAGGCAATTCTACGTGCACCTATGGCAATAGCAGAAGTTCTGCTTATGCATTCAAAGCAGTCAAAGGCTGCACGATTCACAAACTTGGAAACATACTGAGCATGTTTAACGAGAACAAGATAATCTTGCCTTTTATCATCAGGAAGAAGGCGACTCATAAGCTCTAAGTCTGTGACTTCTTTAAGGAACATTCCTATATACAAGATATAGGAACTGATCCTAGCAGAAAGCATGGAAGCCTGGAAGGATTGACGTCCAAAGGCGTCAAGAGTCCTACACTCACGTCCTGGAGGATTAGATGCATGCCTTTTTCCACTCTTCATCTGTCTCATGGCTGATTCCACCACCATGGAATGGTGTGGTAATTGAGTCTTTTGAAACCCAGGACAAGGAGGAACGCGATACATGGTGTCGAATCTTCAAGAATGGGGAGATGTGGTTAGAGGTGTTTCCCACATCCTTAACATAAGATCATGCAAGATCTCATGAATAAGATCATGCAAGATCTCATGAATAGCTCCTTGGGAGCTTTAGGGTACTGTAGGATTTCCAATTCCTTTGCCCTAGGCTCTTTTTCAGGAGCCACTGTGATGGAAAGACCTCGGGCCACATCTCAGATAAAATCCTGAAAGGACATATCCTCAGGCAGAGACATCCTACGCTGAGGAGAAGAAGAAGAAGAATCCTCGGGAAGAAGTACTCTGGTATCGGCAGAGTCTTCTGAGTCTTCAGACTCATCCGAGGAGTCGAAGTATCTCCGATCCGGGTGATCGTGCAAGGCACAGTACCGGTACCAATTGAAGTCGGTATCGGAGTGGTCCAGTACAGACTTGTTGATGCCGGATAGGGACGCATGACTTGGTACCGGTAGTATACCTGCCAATGTCAATGCAGTCGGTGCTGGTACCAATGTTGGTGCCAGTACCGGTTGAATTGTCTGAAACGGTTTCAGGGGCATCGAGGCCGTGAGAAGCGACACCAGACTGCGTTCAATAGCCAGGAATCTCTGGTCTATCGACGCTGCCGATGCTTGGGTATCGGTGCTGGTTAAAGCGGCCGGAACCCCAGAGCATGGCACCAGTAGTTCCTGAGAGGTTGAAGCCTCGAGAACATCCTGGAGCCCCGTTAGTGCTTTGGAAGCCGAAGACTCCTGCCGGGGCAATTTTGCCGGTGAAAGTCCCTCAAGGGTAATGCCAGAGGCATCTCGATGCTTAGAAGGAGATCTACCCTTTGAGGACCGGCTAGATTTATGTTTAGTTACCTGAGATTCATGAGAGGAAGATGAAGCCCTGGAGGACATCGATGCCACGGACGCTGCATCAGAGGGAAAAAGGGTGCTAAGTTTAGCAGCCTGGTTTTGCCGGCCCCTTTTCTACATCATTCCACAGGCGAGGCACTCTGAAATAGAGTGGTCAGGACCTAAACATTTGAGGCACCACTCATGGGTGTCGGTGACTGAGATGGTACCACCACACTTGGAACACTTTTTAAAACCCAAAGCAGGTTTTTCCATGTTTAAGGAAAATATTGGGCCTAGTGCCCAATATGGCGCGTGGCACCACAGAAGAAAGTTACTGAAGAAAGACTCCAGAAACAAAGGGGGGGGGGGGGTTTTAAGAAAAAAGAAAAGAACCACCAGCGGTACCAGTATAGCGTCAAGGGAAGGCAGACGCAACCACAAAAAAGAAGTATAAGAAGGGAATTTTCTGTGGTGACAGGATGTGCGACCTGTCGGCTCCACGGAAAACGAAAAACTAGAGAGGGACAGTTGGGAAAGGCGGGAAAGGCAGCACGCAGGCGCTGTGGGATGCTCCCAAAAGCTTTTCTATTGGACGCTGGGGAGCGTTCCCACGCCGGCTCCGTCGGTACCAACGATACTCATATGTGAAGACTACATTTCATATGTGAAGACTACATTCCTGCTTGTTCCTGGAGATGCAGAGGGTACCACGATTGCCTTGGCCAACGTGGAGCTATGAGAATCATAACACCCCTGTCTCTCTGAAGCTTGAAAAGAGTTTTGGGAATTAGGGGAAAGGGTGGGAAGGCAGAGGAAGTCCTGACCCCAGTGGAGCTGGAAAGCAAAGTTTGCTAGACAGTATTGAGCTGGAATTCTGGAACAGAACCGGGGACGTTTAGCATTCTGTGGACTTATAAAGAGGTCTATATCTGGTGTTCCCCAGGTTTGGAACACTCGAGCCAGTTGGCATGACTGGAGAGACCACTCGTGTGGCAGCAGTATTCGACTGAGCTTGTCTGCCCACAAGTTTTGAATGCCTGGAAGGTATACCGCTAGAAGATGAATTTGGAGCTCTCTGGCGAAGGCCCATAGTCGCAAAGCTTCGTTGCATAGTGACAGAGCCCGTTCTGCCCTGTTTGTTTATGTAAAACATGGCAACCTGATTGTCGGTTTGGACCAGAACTGTCTTTTGACCGAGCTGGGCCTGAAATGCTATTATAGCATTATAAATGGCTTTTAGCTCTAAGGTTTATTTGAAGAGAGGCCTCTTGTGAGGTCCAGAGACCCTGAGTGGAAAGATCGTGCAAGTGGGCTCCCCAACCCAGCTTGGACACATCTGTTCTCAGGGTGATTTGGGGCAGTGATTACTGGAAGGGGGAACCTACCAGGAGGTTTGAGGGACTGCCACCACTGTAGGGACAAAACGAGATGTGTCGAATTCTTGATTTTATCCGTTAAGTGACCTGTAGCTTGTGTCCACTGTGAAGGGAGAGTCCACTGAGCCACTCGCATGTGTAGGCGGGCATAAGGGACCACATGTACAGTGGATGCCATATGCCCCAGCAGTTGAAGTATTTCCCAGGCAGTTAGGAGGGTTTTCTTTACTGCTTGGGAAACCAATTCTATTATTCGTAGACAGCGCAGCTGTGGCAGGAATGCCTTTGATTGCTGCGTGTCTAAGCGAGCCCCTATGAACTCTAGGGATTGAGAAGGGGTGAGGTGAGACTTTGGGTGGCTGACTACCAGACCCAAATACTGGAGAAATCTCATGGCACGAGAAACAGCTTGTTCTGCTTCTGGAGCTGTTGGTGCTCTGATGAGCCAATCGTCTAAGTAGGGGAAGACGAATATCCCCGGAGTTCTCGGGAATGCTGCTACTACATCCATGCATTTTGTGAAGGCTCTTGGGGCAGAGGCCAGCCCGAATGAAAGGACTCTGTATTGGAAGTGGTTTCCTTGAAAGAGAAATCAAAGGTACTTCCTGTGATTTACATGGATGAGGCTATGCATGTACGCATCTCTTAGATCTAGAGAACATAACCAATCCTGATTCTGAAGGTATGGTAAAAGTGTTCCGAGGGAGATCTTGGATTTTTCTTGGAACAGCAATTTGTTCAATTCTCTGAGGTCCAGGATAGGTCTGTATCCCCCTGTCTTCTTTGGGATGAGAAAATAGGGGGAGTAGAACCCCCTCCCCCATTGGGATATGGGTACCTCTTCTATTGCTCCTTGAGCAAGAAGTGAAGAGACCTCCTGACACAGGATGTTGGTGACAGAGCCTTGAGAAGTGAATTGTTTTATGACTGTAGGCAGGGGCATGCTGAGGAAGTGAAGTTTGTACCCCTGTCCTATAATGGACAGAGTCCAGTTTTCTGATGTTATTTGTTGCCATCTTTTGGCAAAATGGCATAATCTGCCCGGAATGGTCAAGGGCTCTGGACCCTTCAGAGGCAAAATGGTTAAGTTCTCTAGGAAGACGTCAAAGCCCCTGCAGAGGCTGTACTTGCTGAGCCGGTTGAGCTCTTTGAGCTTGCGGCTTTCTTTGTCTAGGTTGCTGCCCTTTCTGGGGAGCATGAACTGGACAGTGAATTGGATGGGAATAAGAATGGTAAGATTTTTTCCTTTTGTTAACGAAAAATTTCTTGCCTGTTTTTTTCTTTGATGGGTTGGCTGTAGACTTTGATAGTCTATTCAAGGTGGTATTGTCAGATTCAATCTGATTAGCCTTGGTCTGCCAATCCTTCCCAAATAAGTTTTCACCTGTGCAAGGAATGTTTCCTAACTTCTCTTGCACCCACTCTAAGTCTGATGCTTGGAGCCAGGCAATGCACCGTGCTCCAATAGCAATAGCTTCAAAGCTGTCAAAAATTGCACGGTTCACAAATTTGGAGACATTTTGAGCGTGCTTGAGCAGAGCGAGGTATTGACCCCGTTTATCTTCGGGAAGAAGGCGGCTCATGCGTTCCAGATCTGCTGTAACCTCCTCTAGAAAAACATTCCCATGTAAAGGGAATATGAGCTAATCTTAGCTGCTGGCATAGAGGATTGAAAGCATTGACACCCAAAGGCATCAAGTGTTCTCGATGCACGGCCTGGCGGGTTAGAAGAAAGCATTTTAGCACTCTATTCTCCGCATGGCTGATTCCACTACCATGGAATAGTGTGGTAACAGTCTTCTGAAACCCTGGAGAAGGTGGGACTCGGTACATGGTATCGAGGCGTCGAGAATGCGGTGACACCGTTAAGGGAGTTTCCCACATTCTGAATAGAAGATTTTGCAGGATCTGATAAATGGGCAGCATCGCTGCCTCTTTGGGAGCCATAGGGTATTGCAGAATTCTTAGTTCTTCTGCCCTAGGTTCCTTTTCAGGAGTAACCGTGATTGAAAGCCCCTTAGCTACATCACATATAAAATCCTGAAAAGACATGTCATCTGGAGGAGACATTCTGCGCTCAGGAGGAGGAGATGGATCCTTCAACAGAACTGCTCTTGTATTGGTAGAGTTATCGGAGCATGAATATCGGTACCGTTGCGTTTCGGTTCCAACCCTTTGATGCTGGAGAAACTCAAGGCTCGGCATGGGAGGAAGCCGCCCCACCTGAGTGGGTGCCACTGGAGCCGGAGCCGGTACCGAGCTCATTTGAACCATCTGTAGCGGTCTTAGCGGTACTGAGGCAGCTAAGAGGGACGCTAGACTGCGTTCAATAGCAAGGATTCTCTTATCCATTGCTAATGCCGATGCCTGGTCGGTACCGGTGGAAGCGGCTACGACCCCAGAACATGGCAACAGAAGTTCTGCAGAAGTGGAGGCCTCTGGAACATTCTGAGACCCCGTTTGTGCTTTGGAGACCGAAGACTCCCGACGGGGCAATTTTGCCGGTGTACTTTCGAGGGTAGTGCCGGTGGCATCTTGATGCTTTACAGGAGATTTACCCTTCAAGGACCTGCTAGTCTTTACAGACTTTTGTTTAGTTACCTGAGATCCATGAGAGGAAGATGAAGCAACTGACATCGTGTCAACCGTGAAAAGAGAACCGGCCTTTGCAGCTCTGTTCTGTGGGCCTCTTTTGGTCATCTTTCTACAGGAGAGACACTCCGCTGGACAATGCTCAGGACCTAAACATTTAAGACACCATTCATGGGTGTCGGTGACGGAAATAGTACTGCCACAGTTTGAACATTTTTTAAAACCACTAGTTGGCTTCTCCATGTCTGGAGATTTTTGGGCCTAGTGCCCAAAATGGTGCCTAACCCCAGGAAGGGGGTGAGGCACAAAAGAAGAGGAGGTTTTTTTTTTGTTTTGTTTTTAAAGAATAAAATAAGAAAAGAGAACCGGCAGTACCAGTAGGCGCCGAATGAAGGCAGACGCGACCACAAAAAACAAGAAAGATAAAATTTTCTATGGTGACAGGAGACATGTCCTGTCGGCTCCGCGAAAACGAAGAACTGACGTGAGAGAGGCAGGAAGGCAGCACGCATGCGCTGTGGGATGCTCCCAAAAGCTTTCCTTTTGAACGCTGGGGAGCTTTCCCGCGCAGGCTCCGTTGGCACCGACGATACCCATATGTGAAGACTACATTCCTGCTTGTTCCTGGAGTAGAGCTAGCACCCGACTGTATCTGACTGGCTCGTAACAGAGGTTGCTTTACACAGTAAAACATGTGTTGCTAACACAGGGCAGGACCAGGATCAAGACCAGCCTGTGCTCTCTGAGCAGCAAGGAAGCAAAGGGCTTCTAAGATATCTGGAAATCTGATGTTTGGAGACACTATTCTTTCTTTGTGCTGCTGTTTTATTTTGTGGTGTCTAAGCCTTTGACCCCCACATCACTTTATGGAGTTGGTCTTTCAGAAGCTAAATGTTGTGTGTAAAATTTCCCTTTGAAAACTGACTAAGGAAAGTATATGCATAAATCTGCACCTCCTATGTATGTGGGTACTTTTCTTCTGTAAGGTTAAGTGCATAGTGTGCAGTTTTGAAAGTATGCATATAAGTGCCAAACCAAGAAATGCCTCACCTATATACACGTAAAAATTTATAGTGCTGCTGTATATGCTCATAGTATGGCAAATTTTTAAAAAACAGACCTTTTCCACACAAATCCATATTTATTTGGAAATGTCTTTGAAAACAGTCTCAAACATCTATAGTCAATAATAGGCAGGGAAGAGACAGAAGACACCTCTTAATGAAAGACTATAAATGCAGGTAGCTGAACCCAGCACATACCTTTCCTTCTCTTCCTTCCTTTCTGGAGTGTGGTCTATGGTCAAATTCAGAGCTTTTCCTCTGCGACACAGAAGTGCTCGACTGTCCCCAACACTGGCCACTACTAGCTCAATCCCATCTCGTAACAAGCCCACTGTGGCAGTGGTCCCAGAATTCAGTAAGGATGCTACAAATATTGCATGAGAACAGGCAAAATTATTCAAGTAAGGCCAGTACATCTCAAAGACAAAGGTGTTCTAAACCGTTGCGTTTTGTAAATATATACATTTACATCAAAAAGCCATCATGCAGATTTTATACTATGAAACTTTTTGACAGCAACATGGCTCAATGCAGTCTAGGAATGGAATAACTTCAAAATGATAGTGTCAAAAAACATGGCTAGAGATATTCAAAGCACACCACCACTTTTGGCATTTATCATGCGAATCAATCAGCAGGTAGCTGAAATTAGTTGAAAGCAGCTTTATATTCCTCAAGTACATGGTCAGCTTTTGTCACTGTTTTAGTGAGTAGAGCGTGGCATGCTTTCATCTGCAAGTGGTTTGGGGAAAACCTATTGAGCCATTTTGAAAATTTGAAAGATGTTAAACTACATGAATTAGAAAAACAGAGAGCAAGATTGCTGCAACATGTTCTGTAAAGCAGGTATTATGGCCTTAGCACAGCTCTTTACATCAGTTACAGTATAGTCCATGCACATGAGCCTTTTAGTGGACACTGAGCATACAGTCTTGGGGCATAAAATATTTTCTTTGGCTGCTTCAGTCATAGTACTATGTACTGCCATGACGACCTGGGTTCATTTCCCAGGCATGGCTTTTGCTTTCTAGCCCAAGAATGCTACAGAGGCAACATTCACAGGTCCTAGAGGTCTGTGCCATCACTCAAACATCTAGTAGCTAAACCTAGGGTGCAAACATACTGGGTTCCAGAAGGAGCTTGCAATCTATAGACACTGTTTAGAGGTTGCCATTGTAATAGGTAGTGTAGAGGGAGGGGTGCAGTGTGGGGGAGGGGCAGGGGGGATTAAAATAAGGGAAGCAAAGACCGGGTAGCTGCAAATGAAGGCTCAATGTACCATAGTCCAGCACAGCCTCATTCCCAATTGAGTTAGAAGCCAACAAACAGGGAAGAAACTGCCTAGTCAAAAATACTAAACAATGATGTTCTGTATTTCTACTACCTTATAATCTAGATCCAAGCCCCTGCATTGGTCAGTTGAGCAGCACATGCCACTGATCCAAATGATACTCCTGGGGGAATTTTGCAGAATTGCGCAATGCATTCTGCGCAGGCAGCGGCCAGCAAGTGAGGCAGGATTGGGCACACAAGGTTTAAGAGCACCCGATCCTGCCTGTTAGCAGCAACACAGCTGCAGGAACACGTCAGTTTCAAAGAGGTGCCGGTATCGGACTCTAGCACAGCTGTGAGCAAACAGAAGTGCTGCCGTGGCTGTGTTGCTGGAGGCAGGAAGAAGGGCTGCTGGTGAGTCAAGAGGAGTGGCTGTGGGCTAGATGTTAGAGGGAGAGAAACAGGAGGGACAAAGATGGGTTGGGGACAGTACTGACTGGAGCAAGAGATCCAAGGAGGAAAAAAGGCAGGAGACATTTCAGGTCTAGGAGTTAAGCTTTATGATGGGGGAATTCTGTGCAAAAATTTACTAATAAAGCATGCAGAGTTTTGCAGAGTTTAATATACTACATGCAGAACTTACAAAATATTTGTGCAGAACTCCCCCAAGTGTAAACTGATAAGGATAGGATCACGAGGCATTTTATTCTCCCACACTGAAGAACTATACTAACGCTGCCACAATACAAATTAATCACAGTTGAATTCTTTAGTGATACTTTTAACATTTTCAGGGAGGGGGGGTGTTGCCTGCATTTGACTTGGCATCTCCTTATCTGCTCAGTTCATGTTATATGCTCAGTCAGTGTTTCTCAGGTTCAGCATGGGTTCCTTCTGGAGCACAGAACATTGGAAACCAAATACCACTGATGGCCTGGCAATTATAACCAATTGTCTAGTGGCACTAGCTTTAGAAGGAACCCTTTCTAAGCTTTGAATTCATGTTTCTTGTGCAGTAAGTTTAAATTAAGCAAATGTTTAATCAAAAATGTGAACTCAACTCATGGTATTTATATTAAAAATCTGAATGTACTGAAAATTTTCAACCCCCCCTCTCCATGCAGAAATTTTGAACCTGCTTCTTGTGTAGATATTTCTGGCCAAAAATATGCCAGTTTTGAAGCTATAAAGCATAGTTACTCAACTGTAACAGGTGATCTCCGGGAACAGCAGGAATTTAGTCTTCACATATGGGTATCATCTGTACCGACTGAGCCTGTGTGGGAACGCTCCCCAGTGTCCAATTAGAAAGTTTTTGGGAGCATCCCACAGCGCCTGCATGCTGCCTTCCCGCCTTTCCCCAGTTGAGTTATAAAGCTGAGACAAAGGGGGGGAGAGAGAGAGAGAGAGAGAGGAAAGAAAAGGAGATACAACTCCTAGGAGAGTGGGTTGTGAAGACTAAATTCCTGCTGTTCCTGGAGATTACCTGTTACAGGTGAGTAACTATGCTATCTCCAGGAACAAGCAGGAATGTAGTATTCACATATGGGGACTCCCTAGCTACAGATGCCAGGGAGAACCCCAGAGGTTGTGTGCCCATGTGAAGGGGCTCCACTTCCCCCCATGGATCTCTGGCATCCTACCAGGAAAGGTGGGTAAGAGTTGTTCTCCTAGGACAAGCAGGATGCGTCAGCCACACCTGGTGACGTCATCCGACGGCGCCGTGACGGAAGTGCTCTCTAGCTCAGAAGCTTCTGAGCATGTGTGAGGTGCCCCCATCTCCCCGGCCCGCCCCTAGCCGGCCAGTTTTTTTCCTTCCGCCTTCGCCTCAAGACGGATTTCTAAGCTCTCCACACAATCTACCAGTTTAACATGCCCAAACCGGGTTTTAAAAAGTGTCCTATCTGCAGCAGAAAAATGAACATCACTGACACTCACCAACGCTGCATCAGATGCCTGGGATCTGCACATGACGTCGAAAACTGTGCGAGCTGCGCTCGGATGTCCCCCAGGTCAAGGAAGCATCGGGAGCACTCATTGAAGGATCTGCTGTCCTCATCTGCGGCCTCGCATAAGTCTCCTGCATCCCGGCACCCTGAGCCTCCCAGATCCGATGGACTGACCACTGAACGTGCCAGGACTGATCCAGGGAACACACTGTCAAATCCGGCCAGCTCCGCTTCCCGAGGACGCAGCGCCTCTTTCCCCTCCGGGCAGGCTGCTCCCGCAGAGACCTCCACCTCCGGGGTAAGCCCCTCGGCGATTTCCAGCACCCCGGGCTGCTCTTTCTGGCCATGCGGTCTGCCTGCAGCCGTCCAAGATGGTGCCGCCCTCGTGGCCCCGCCTGGCTCCTCCCCCGGTCACACCCACCAACTTCTTATTGGCCGGAGCACTTCCTGCACCTCCCTGGACGGCGATCGGCGCCGGCTGCCCTCCCCCCGGCCCAGCACGCCTGCCAGCCGTGCAGCTCGGAGCGGCGCTGAAGGAGAGAGACCGTGCCGGAACGGATCATCGGCGCGGAAGCAGTCACCGCGCGGGCAGCAAAGATGACAGCGCCAACAAGGACGACAGCGCTACAGCGCGGCACCGACGGGGGAGGCGCGAACACTGCTCCTCCAGCCGGCACTCAGGCAAACAGCGCCAGAAGGGAAAAAAAAGAGTGCAGGCAAACACCGGAGACGCAGGGACAGCCAGTCTCCCTCAGAACACGGGCGAAAGAGGAGCAGGTGGTCTAGTTCTGCACACAGCAAAAGCCACAGAAGCAGCCGGTCCTCTGATTCTACCTTCTCTGCAATTCTACACCTGCTCTCTCGCCTTGTCGAGCAGACTGCTCCCCCACGTCTCGATCAGGAGCGGATTACACAGAGGAGCCCTTCTCCAGGGGTCAGGCCTTGTTTGGAGCGGGCCCCCTCCCCACGATCTCCTGGCCGGTCACCTTCCAGAGCACGGTCTCCTTCCCCGGCGCCTTCTGGAGTTCGGACCCCTTCCCCAGAGCTGCTGGAATCTGGGGGGAGCGACATGGAGGAGTTAAGTCCAGGTTCTGACACCTCTAAGAACAAAGCAGATGAGCCAGAGGACCCACCAGCACCGATGCCCGAAGACCTGACGTACCCCAAATTCCTCAGAAAGGGGGTTTCCAAGCTCGGGCTGGCAACGGAGGAGACGTCGGACGAAAAGGAACCGGAGGTCATGAAATAGCTCAGCGGCCCGAGGCCAGCCATTGCCCTCCCCCTCCACCGCAAATTGAAGGACAAACAGCTTACTCTCTGGCAGTCCCCAGCGTCAGGACAAGCCTGCTCCAGGCACCTGGACACCAAGTACATCCTTCACATGGCACCCGGCTTCCAGAAACCTCAGCTCCCTCACCATTCAATCGTGGTGTCGTCAGCTCTTAAAAGATCTAAGTCTACACGTGCCCAAGCCACTCACCCGCCGGGACGGGACCCCAAGCGTCTGGATGACGTGGGGAGAAAGGCGTTTCAAGGGGCCATGCTCAGTGCCAAAATAGCAGCTCATCAATTTCAGCATGTCCTGTTCCAGGACGCCCTCTTGGCCGACCTAAAAAGCCAGCTGCAGAATCTTCCTAAGGACGCATGTATGTCTACCTCAACCACCATGCAGGAACTGGCCGAATGCAGCAAGCACCTGAGTACAGCTTTCGATGCCTTTGATACGGCCGTCCGGACAGCGGGCACGGCCATCTCGGCCCGTCGCTGGGCATGGCTTCGTGCTTCGGGACTCTGACAGTACCCACGACCGAATTGCGGATGCGCCCTGCTCGGGTGACTCCCTGTTCGGAGACAAAGTTGCGGATACCGTGAAAGGGCTAAAAGAGGACTGGCACCACTCTCAAGACACTGGCAGCCGACGGACTCGAACGCCCCTCCTGGTCACAGAAAGGGAGCTACTTCCGCAAGCCCTTTTCCTCTTCAAAGCAATATTATGGCTCCAACCGGCAGTGGCAGACACCAAAGTTCAAGCAAAACTATCATAAGCCGTCCTTTCAGAGGCAGCAGCCGAGGCAACGCAAACAAACAGTCAAACCCTCCACATTCCGGTAAAGACACCTCTTCCTTCCGACTGCCCAACCTGGCTGGGCCCGACGCTGGACTCTGTGGCGGACCCCCCCGTGGGGGGTCGTCTGTCCCATTTCCTCTCGGCCTGGCAGGAGATTACTACGGACAAGTGGGTCATTCAGATAGTCCAGTCGGGCTATCGTTTGCACTTCTCCTCCCCCCCAGGGCAGCACAAGCAGCCGACCAGCCAGTCTCCACTGCATCTACAAGAACCACTTTCGGAACTCCTGCAGCAACTTCTCCAGTCCCGGACGATAGAGCGGGTGCCCCCCGGGCGAAATCAACACTGGCTTCTACTCCCGGTACTTCCTTATTCCCAAGAAGTCAGGGGGCCTCTGTCCCATCCTGGACCTCCGAAAACTGAACAATTACATCGCAAAGGAGAAGTTCAGGATGTATGCACTCAACTCCATCCTTCCCCTCAACAGAGCGGGGGACTGGATGGCTACACTGGACTTGCAGGAAGCCTACTCCCACATCCCAGTCCACGCTTCCCACAGGAAATTCCTGAGGTTCATAGCCCTGGGGTGCCACTACCAGTATCGAGTCCTGCATTTTGGCCTATCCCCAGCGCCCAGAGTCCTTACGAAGTGTGTGGCAGTGGCCGCTGCACACCTCCGCAAGCAAGGCGTCGCCATCTTTCCCTACCTGGACGACTGGCTTTTGTCGGCGAACTCTGCCCCCGAACTCCGGAGAGCGGTACGCCAGACTACATCTCTACTAGTCAAGCTGGGCTTCCTCCTCAACAAAGACAAGTCCCGATTGGAGCCGGTACAGCGTACAGAATTCATCGGGGCGATAATCGACACCAATGCCTGCAAGGCCTTCCTGCCCGAGGTCCGGATCAGAGCAATCATTCAACTGGCCAAGCAAGTGTCGGCGACACAGCTGTCCTCGGCCCACGAGATCCTACGCCTGCTAGGCCACATGGCTGCAACATCAGTCCTCCCATTGGCGAGACTTTATATGCGCACTCTTCAGTGGCACCTGCGGACTCATTGGAAGCAAATCTCCCAACCACTCAGCACCCGCATACCGATCACTGCCAGGATTGTTCAGAGCCTGCGTTGGTGGTCGAACCCAGCCAACCTCTCAGTGGGCAAATATCTGCAACCCCGCATTCCTCAACTGATCCTCACCACGGATGCCTCCTCCAAGGGATGGGGGGCTCATCTACTAGATCTCAACACGCAAGGAGCCTGGACCAAAGCGGAGCAATCACTACACAATGTCCTCGAACTCCGGGCTGTCAGGTATGCCCTCCAGACCTTCATGCCTCACCTGGCGGGGAAAGCAGTCTTGGTGCAGACAGACAACCAGGTGACCATGTTCTATATAAACAAACAAGGGGGCACGGGATCCCATTCACTATGCAAGGAAGCCCTCAAGACATGGGCCCTAGCGATAGACAACTACGTCCTGCAGGCGACCTACCTCCCCGGGGATCAGAACGCCTTGGCGGACAGACTCAGCAGACAACTACAACCACACGAGTGGATGCTTCACAAAGAGGTGGCGGACAACCTGTTCCAACGCTGGGGAGCTCCCCAGATCGACCTCTTCGCGACCGAAGCAAACGCCAGGTGCCCCTTGTTCTGCTCCAAGCACCCGTCACAGCGGAGAGTGGCTGCGGATGCCTTCACCATCCCATGGGGGACCTGGGAGTTGGCATACGCCTTTCCCCCAACACCTCTCATGACAGCCACGATACAACGCATCATCAAAGAGAAAGCGCACGTGATTCTGATCGCTCCCTACTGGCCACGACAAATGTGGTTCTCCCTGCTTTTGCAACTCGCCCAAGAACCCCCAGTTCGACTGCCACCGAGACCAGACCTGCTAACCCAGAACGACGGCACTACCTGGCATCCCAACCTCCAGACGCTAGCCTTGACAGCCTGGAGGCTGAAAGGATAACCCTTCAACGACTCACAGCTATCCCTCTGAGGTACAGCAGATTGTCCTGGCTTCACGGAGACCGTCAACCAGAAAGGCATATGGCCTCAAGTGGAAGCGTTTCAGTATTTGATGCAATGACCACGGAGTCCGGCCAGCCTCTTGCCCGGTACCCACTATCCTACAGTACCTCGCCTACCTCTTCAGCTCAGGCTTGAAACCGCAATCCATCAAGGTGCACCTTGCGGCCATTGCCTCTTTGCACGAACGCTCAGGGGACCCAACTCTGGTCTCCATAGCCACTCTTCCCATTGTTTTGCGCTTCATGAGAGGACTCAGGAATTTGCAACCACCAGTACAAAAACCAGTACCCTCGTGGGACCTCAACATCGTCCTGCAACAGCTCATGCAGGAGCCGTTCGAGCCGCTCTCCACAGCTGCTGGAAAATATCTGTCCTGGAAGACTCTGTTTCTTGTCGCCATTACCTCAGCTCGCAGGATTAGTGAATTGCAGGCCCTAGTGGCGCACCCGCCATACACGAAACTCCACCGCAACCGGGCATCCCTCCGAACCCACCCCAAGTTTGTGCCAAAGGTCTCCTCCGCCTTTCACATCAACCAGTCAGTGGAGCTGCCATCCTTCTTTCCGGCACCGCACTCGTCCCCGGAGGAGCAACGACTCCACTCCCTAGATTGCGTGCGTGCCCTGCGCATCTACATTGACAGAACTTCCGCTATTCGGCTGGGGACCCAGCTCTTTGTCTCCTTTGACCTGAACAAACCAGGGAGACCCGTCACCAAACGCACGCTTTCCCACTGGATTTCGGACTGCGTCGCTTACTGCCTAAAGGCGGCGGGCGCACTCCCTACGAACAGGGCGACCGCACACCAGCTCCGCGCCCTAGCCGCTTCTCTGGCCTGCGCACAGGAGATTCCGGTGAGCGAGATTTGCAAAGCCGCCACCTGGTCCTCTCAGCTGACCTTCCAAAAACACTACTGCCTTGATGTCCACGCCGAGACCGACAGCTCGTTTGGTCAAGCGGTCCTATCGGCGGCTACGACACCCTTGAGTGGGGACTCAAGGGAAACAGCCTACTACTGAGCTGAGGACTAAGTACCAGACTCTTGCTGCTATTTACCAGTCGCCGCCAGGCTCTGGCTGTATTGCACATGCTTGTTTTTGCACTGTTGTTCTTGCACTGTTGTTGCACTGTGTTGTTGAATTGCACTGTCAATGTTGATTGCACACCTAATATTCTACCTCGCAATTTTTGCACAATTGATATACCCTGTCTCCTGGCACGCCGCCTAGGAGCTTGCACCTTGTTTTGTATGCTTGTTGTGTTCTTAATAAACACTATTGCTCTTCTACCGCATGCCTCCCTCATTCTCCACAGCGTGGACTCCTAGCTTGGGAGACACCAGGTGTGGCTGACGCATCCTGCTTATCCTAGGAGAAAACAACATTACTTACCTGTAACAGGGTTCTCCGTGGACAGCAGGATAAGTCAGCCACACGTTCCCTCCCACCTCCCCTGCATGAGGGTGGCCTGCATGTCCCGCACCTAGCCGCAGGGGCACAGCTAGTCACTCACTGGCCGGCTAGGGGCGGGCCGGGGAGGTGGGGGCACCTCACACATGCTCAGAAGCTTCTGAGCTAGAGAGCACTTCCGTCACGGCGCCGGATGACGTCACCAGGTGTGGCTGACTTATCCTGCTGTCCACGGAGAACCCTGTTACAGGTAAGTAACGTTGTTATTAAGTATGGAACAGGTGTTGTAGAACAGCCTGACCAAACAAGGCATCCAGGCGGCAGTCCTTGTCTAAGCAGTAATGGGCTGTGAAGGTATGAACCGAGGCCCAAGTAGCTGCTCGACAGATGTCGTCAATAGACACAGAGTGTAAATGAGCCATTCAGGCTGTCATGGCTCTCACATTGTGAGCTGTGACATGACCCTCCAAAGAAAGGTTTTTACTCTGATAGGTAAAAGAAATACACTGTGCAATCCAGTTGGATAATGTTCTCTTGGAGACTGGAAGTCCCAAATGAGAAGGATCAAAAGCAACAAAGAGCTGGGAAGACTTTCGATGTTGCTGTGTCCTTTGTAAGTAAAAGGCAAGTGCTCTTTTACAGTCCAAAGTATGAAGATTCCTTTCTGCATTTGAAGCATGAGGCCTTGGAAAAAATACAGGCAGGTAAACCGCCTGGTTTAAATGAAAAGGTAAGACCACCTTTGGCATAAAGCATGGATGAGTCCTAAGGACTACCTTATCATGGTGAAACCTCGTGTAAGGAGGATCAGCCACTAATTCTTGCAATTCACTGATGCAACGCGCTGATGTGATTGCAATAAGAAAGATAACTTTCCAGGAAAGGAATTTCAAGGAGGTAGTAGCTAAAGGTTCGAAGGGCAGCTTCATGAGGTGCCTCAGAACCAAATTCAGATCCCATGCCACTGGAGGTGGCCTAATGGGAGGTTTAGTTAGAAGACGACCTCTCATAAATCTCGCTATGAGAGGATGAGAGGAAATAGGCTGACCATTTAGAGGCTTTAAAGAAGCTGAAATAGCACTTAAATGGACTCTTACTGAGTTAGTCTTAAGCCCTGCATTAGATAAATGAAGGAGATATTCCAGAGGTATCGCAGAGGGCTGAAGACCCTTTTGCGAACACCATATGGAAAAACTTTTCCACTTGAACGCATAAGAACGTCTTGTGAAAGGTTTCCTGGAAGCACAAAGAATATCCCTTATTTGTTGAGAAAGTTAAGACCATGATATGCAGGCCATGAGATGCAGGCCTTGAGATGCAGGGAGTGAGGATTGGGATGCCACAACATCCCGTCCTCCTGAGACAGGAGATCTGGAGCAGATCCTAACTCCAGAGATGAGATGAGAGAGATGTAGAAGCAGAGGGTACCACACCTGCTGTGGCAAATGTGGAGCTATGAGAAGCATGTGGCCCTTGTCTCTCTGAAGCTTGAATAGGGTCTTTGGAATTAGGGGAATGGGTGGAAAGGCATATAGGAAGTCCTGACCCCAATGGAGGAGGAAAGCATCCCTGGCCTGAGATCCCTGAGCCGGAATTCTGGAACAGAAATCGGGAAGTTTGGCATTCAACGGACTTGCAAAGAGGTCTGTCCGGAGTTCCCCAAATTTGAAAAATTTTTGCTACCTGGACTGGATGGAGAGACCATTCGTGTGGAAGCAGAACTCGACCGAGTCTGTCTGCCCAAGAGTTTTGAATGCCTGGCAGATACACCGCAAGGAGATGAATCTGAGGCTCTCTGGCGAGGGCCCATAGTCGCAAAGCTTCGTTGCAAAGCGACAGAGAGCCTGTTCCTCCCTGCTTGTTCAGATAGAACACAGCTACTTGATTGTCCGTCTGAATTAGGACTGTCTTGTAGCCGAGCTGGGTATGGAACACTCGAAGAGCAAGGAAGATTGCTCTGAGTTCTATAAGACTGATATGTAAGTGGGTCTCCTGTGGAGACCAGGTGCCTTGGGTAGAGATCTTGGAGATGAGTTCCCAAACCCATCTGTGAGGCGTCTGTTAGAGTGACCTGTGGTAGGGGTTGCTGGAAAGGAGACCCACCAACAGGCTTTGGGTTGATCTCCACCATTGTAGGGACAAAATAAGGGAAGGTGTAGATAACATGATGAGGGATCTAGCTAAGCTTGAAGAATGGTCTAAAATTTGGCAGCTGGAATTTAATGTTAAAAAATGTAAGGTCATGCATTTGGGCTGCAGCAACCCAAAGGAGCAATATAGTATAGGGGGTGAAGTACTTTTGTCTACTAAAGAAGAGCGGTACCTAGGCGTGGTTGTGTCTGATGATCTTAAAGTAGCTAAACAGGTAGAAAAGGCAACGGCAAAAGCTAAAAAGGATGCTTGGGTGCATACGGAGAGGAATGGCTAGCAGAAAAAAGGAGCCGATAATGCCTCTAAGTCTTTGGTGCAACCTCATTTGGAGTATAGTGTGCAATTCTGGAGACCGCACCTTCAAAAGGATGTGAACAGGATGGAGTCGGTGCAGAGGGTGGCTACTAAAATGATTAGTGGTCTTCATTATAAAGCATATGAGGACAAACTGAAGGATCTTAATATGTACACCTTAGAGGAAAGGCGGGATAGAGGTGATATGATTGAGATGTTTAAATACCTCCGTCGCATAAATGTTCAGGGAGAGAGCCTCTTTCAATTGAAAGCAAGTTCTGCTACGAGGGGACATGGGATGAGGGTGAAGGGAGATAGATTCAGGAGTGATATGTGGAAATATTTCTTTACGGCAAGAGTAGTGGATCTGTGGAATAGTATCCCAGTGGAGGTGGTAGAGATAAGAACAGTAACTGAATTCAAAAATGCATGGGACAAACACAGAGGATCTCTAAAGGTAAAAAGGGGACCGTTGTAGTTGTTGATATGGAAGGACAGACTAGATAGGCCATGTGGTCTTTTTCTGTCATCATATTTCTATGTTTCCATGACTTGTGTTTGCTATTTTGTCTGATAGGCAGCCTGATGCTTGAGTCCACTGGGTGGAGAGAGTCCACTGGGCTGCTCTCATATGAAGGCGAGCGTAGGAAACTACATGCACCGTAGAAGCCATGTGGCCTAGCAGTTGTAACATTTCCTGAGCAGTGAGATGAGTTTTTAACACTGCTTGGGAGGCTAGCTGCACAATGCGAAGGCAGCAAGCCTGTGGAAGATAGGCCCTTGCCTTCCTTGTATCCAACAGAGCTCCTATAAAATTCTCGAGATTGAGTGGGAGTTAGGTTGGATTTTGGGATATTTATGACTAGGCCCAAATACTGGAGGATACGCATTGTGCATGCTAGAGAAATTCTGGCCTCTGATTCTGATGGGGCTCAAATGAGCCTGTCGTCCAAGTAGGGGAAGACGAATATTCCTAGAGTGCGGAGAAATGCTGCCACTACAGCCATGCATTTCATGAACACCCTTGGTGCTGAGGCCAGGTCAAAAGGAAGCACCCTGTATTGGTAGTGCTTTCCTTGAAAAAGAAACAGTCGGTGAGTTGGATGGATGAGAACATGAGTGTATGCATCCTTGAGATCTAGAGAACAAAGCCAATACTGACTCTGAAGGTATGGCAGTAGAGTTCCTAGAGAAATCATTTTGAATTTCTCCTTTAACAGAAATTTTTTAATTTCTCTGAGGTCTAAAATGGGTCTGTGTCCCCCTGTTTTCTTTGAAATAAGAAAATAAGGGGAGTAAAACCCTGTGCCATGTTGGGACATGGGCACGTGCTCTATTGCCCCCTGGGTAAGAAGTAAATTGACCTCTTGACTCAACTGTGTGTTGAGGGAGGGTTGAGAATTGAACTGTCTTACCACTGTAGGAGGGGGCATGCTGAAGAAATGAAGTTTGTACCCTTCTCTTACAATGGAAAGAGTCCATTCTTCTGCTGTTATTTGCCCCCATCTGGGGGTAAAGTGACACAACCTTCCTGGGATGGTGGAAGGCTCTGGTCCGTTCAGAGCCAGGTAGGCCAGGTTCTCTAGATGGGAGTCAAAGCCCCTGCGGAGGCTGAGTCTGCTGGGCCGGTTGAGGCTTAGCAGGCTTTGATTTCCTTTGCTTTGGGGTCTGTTGTCCCTTTCTGGCAGATTGACCTGCAGAATGTACCTGCTGGGTATAGGAGGGGTTAAACCTCTTCTTCTTAGAGAAGAATGGTTTCTTGTAGGATTTCCTTCTTGCAGGATCAGCTGTTGCTTTAGATGATCTATCTAGAGTGGTGTTATCAGCATTCAGCTCATTAGCTTTCTCTTGCCAATTTTTGCCAAAGAGGTTTTCACCAGTACAGGGGGATATTCCCCAGTTTGTCCTGTACCCAGAGTTCTAAGTCAGATGCCTGGAGCCAGGCAATTCTGCGAGCTCCTATGGCAATGGCAGAGGTTCTGCTAATACACTCAAAGCAGTCAAAAGCTGCACAATTGACAAACTTAGAGACATCCTGGGCGTGTTTGACAAGCGTAAGGTAATCCTGCCTCTTATCAGGAAGGAGAGGGCTCATAAGCTCTAGATCTCCTGTGACCTCCTTAAGGAACATTCCCATATATAGGATGTAGGAACTAATCCTGGCAGAAAGCATAGAAGCCTGGAAAGTTCGACACCCAAAGGCATCAAGAGTCCTACATTCACATCCTGGAGGTTTAGATGCATGTCTCTTTGCACTTTTGATCCTTCTCATGGCTGACTCCACCACTATGGAGTGGTGTAGCAACTGGGTTTTCTGAAATCCAGGACAAGGAGGCACTCGATACATGGTATCTAGCCTACGGGAATGAGGAGAGGTGGTAAGAAGTGTTTCCCACATTCTTAACATGAGATCATGCAAGATCTCATGAATAGGCAGAGTAGCAGCTTCCTTAGGAGCCTTAGGATATTGCAAAATCTCCAACTCCTTTGCTCTGGGCTCTGTTTCAGAAGCCATTGTGATAGAAAGACCTCTAGCCACTTCTCTGATGAAATCTTGAAAAGATATATCCTCTGGAGGAGACATCCTACGTTTAGGGGAAGAAGGCTCCTCAGAGAGAAGTACTCCGTCATCAACAGAGCTGTCAGAATCTTCAGAGTCATCTGAGGATTCAAAATATCTTCTGTCCAGGTGCTCTTGTAAAGCATGATACTGGTACCGATCGAAGTCGGTAAAAAAGTATGTAATTTTAGATGCCCGCCGGACAAAGAAGTTACTTACAGAAACTGGAAAACTGCGGGGTTTCCAGATCTGAGTGTAGAAACCATGAGGAAAGGAAAATCTCTTCTTCAATACTGAGATGCACTGTTTAAAGCCAGTCTTAAAGCAAACATTTGGTTTCCTGCCCGTTTGATGGTAGTAGTTAATGAAGAGTGGCGATTCCTACAGTCCCCCGAGGAGGTCAACCAACGGAGCCTGGTCCGACAATGGTGGAGGTAGCCCACAGCTGCAGCAGTCCGGTGGACGTTGCTTCACACCCTCAACAGTCTACCAGTGAGGACATAGTGCCCGAGCAATTCCAGGGAGGAGTGCAGCAGCAGTTGAACCAACAGTCAGGTGACGTGGGATTTGTTACACCAGAGAGCAACTGGATGGTGGTCCCTCCCCCCAAGTTGACGATGGAATGAGGAGCTGGACCAGCTCTGCAAGCAGTTGGACCAGCTACAGAAGGAGTACAAGTCCGGTGGGAATAAAGAAGTATCTTTAGCTGCTGGAGATGGGGCAGAAAATGAGGCGAGACACAGACCAGATAGCCTTTCTACTCCATCTCACTAAGCGAAACATTCAAGAGCATGGTGATAAGACCGGGAAGTTGCTAGCTTGGCAGCTCCGCAAGCAGCGAAGCAGCCGTCTTAACAGTGCTGTGCATGGGCCAGACAGATCCCTTAGACAAGTCAGAGTATCTCTCAGGTCTTTCAACATTTTTACTCCCGCTTAAACACTTCCAAGATGCACAGACCTATCAGCTTTTCTTGATCGGACCAGACTACCCCGGGGTGTCAACTGCGCAACGAGACTCTTGATAGTGACATCTCCTGGTCCGATATCTTGGAGACTATCAAGTCCCTTGCCTCAGGGAAGGCTATGGGGCGGATGGCTTCCCCATGAAATGGTGCAAAGTTCTGCAGGACCTCCTGACACCTGTTTTGCAGCGGGTCTTTAATGAGGCCCTGATAACTAAGAAACTTCCTGTGACCGTGTATGAGGCAGAAATATGACAAATTCCAAAAGAAGGAAGGGGAATTATCGTCCTCTCTCTCTGGACGATAAAACAGCAATGTCAAAATATTTGCCCGGGTACTAGCCAATCGTTTGAGCATAGTTATGACAACTCTGGTACTCCCTGACCAAACAGGGTTTATTAGTGGCCGGCAGATCACTGACAATGTCCATCGACTCCTTAACATTATTATTCATGTTGTTCATGAGGACAAAGTAGCTTGCTGCATCTTTTTAGACACAGAGAAAGATACTCTCATTCCACCTGCTCAAAGGCTATTTACTATGCTGAGGAAAACTGGAATGGGGAACCGGTTTGTGGGGTGGGATGGGATAGGGCCCTCTATGCAGCTCCCATGGCACGAGTTGTGGCGAAAGGCTCCTGATCAGAGCATTTTCAATGAGGTATGCGTCAGGGCTGCCCCGTCTTCCCTCCTATTTGCCCTAGCAATCGAGCCACTAGCCTGTATGCTACAGTAGGCCCAACATTAAACCCATCACTATTTAGACCACAGCACCCCAAGTTTCTATGTATGGCAATGATACACTAATTTTCTTGGAAGATCGCACTACCTCTCTGGTCGGGCTTCACCGGGTGCTGGATGAGTTTACTCAGGTATCCGAATTTAAGGTCAATGTGGACAAATCTGAGGTAATGTCTTTAGATCGGACTCCAGTAAGACTACCAGTGGGCAGCCAATTTAGATTGGCAGGTTCCCACACTAAGTACGAGGGCCGTTTTTTTTTCAACCTCCGATCGCTCCGTGCAGACGCTACGCGGGCAGAGGAAAGCGGGCATGCGCTGTAGGCGACTGCGCTGCTCTTGCACTACACACTCCGCCATTGTTGACATTCAGGCGTCAGTCGGCGTTGTGCTACAGCCACGTAAACATGTCCACCATGATTGATGCTCCCTCCAAGTGTGAATTGCGAAGTGTGATTCGTTTTCTACAGGCTGAAGGCCATAGTGCTGCAGAAATCCATCGGAGAATGAGTCGTGTGTATGGGGAAAACTTCATGAGTGATGGTGTTGGGCCAAGGACGCAAATCTGTCATTTCAGATGACCTGGTGCAACGAGTTGACAGAATGGTTAAAGAAAACCGCAGATTCACCATTACTGCTTTGTCTACGGAATTTCCAGAGGTTTCAAGGTCTGTTTTGTACTCTATTGTTACTGAACGGTTAGGCTACAAAAAACTTTGTGCATGTTGGGTCCCAAAATGTTGACGGACGGCCACAAAAGCGCTTTCAAACCAATGAGGACCTTCAAACCAACGTCAAGGACTACTTGAATTCATTGGCGGCAACTTTCTTTGCAGAGGGTATTGAAAAGCTTGTCCACAGATATGACAAATGTCTCAATCTCTTCGGTGATTAAGTCGAAAAGTAACCGTAAGTGTACCAATCTTTTGGTAATAAAATTGTTTTATATGAACTTGTCTTTTATTTATAGCCTATCGGAGGTTGAAAAAAAAACGGCCCTCGTATCTTGGGGTTAGAACCTCCCCAAATATCGCAGACTTATTCTCCCTCAATTATGTTCCCTTGGTCATAGCAGTGAGAGAGGAACTGCACAGCTGGAAGCAGCTCACTCTGGGGTGGATGGGGTAGTTGACAGCCATCAAGATGGTTATACTGCCTAAGTTTCTATACTTGTTTTCACAGATACCCATAAGGATTCCCCCGTCTTTCTTTAAAAAACTAGAATTTTCCCTTAGTACTTTTGTATGGGGCACTAAACAGGTGCGGAGGCTGGGACCGGTTGGTGTGTCCCATAGAGCAAAAAGGGGGAGGGGGGGGGGGGAAGAGACCACCCCAAATTAGAACTATACTATAAAGCGATGGTACTTTGCAGTTTGAGATATCAGTATGTTCGCTCACCAGATGTGCACTGGGTGGAAATGGAGAAAGCATGGTTGTCTCCGCTGTCGATCTTTGAGCTAAGTGGTGAAGCATTTATGCATGCAGGAGACCATATCTTTTTGGCTCCTATGTGCCGATTGGGGAGGTGGGTGCAGCCGGGGAAAGTAGGGGGAGAAGTGAGTGTTTTCCGATGCTCTTCTGGCTGACTTCAGTGAACCGGACTTCAGGGGACTATGTTGCAGTTGGCAATCTAGTGGTCTGCCTCTTTTTCGGGATTTTATTGAAAGTGAGTTAGTTATCTGTTTGACACAAGTGAATAGGCGGGGGAGCCAGCAGGAACCCTTCTTTCAGTATTTTCAACTAAGGTATTTTATACAGCAGGAAAGCACAGTTACTTACCTGTAACAGGTGATCTCTGGGAACAGCAGGAATTAGTCATCACATATGGGTACGTCGGTACCGACGGAGCCTGCGCGGGAAAGCTCCCCAGCTTTTCAAATGAAAAGCTTTTGGGGCCTCCCACTGCACATGCGCGCTGCCTTCCCGCCTTCCTGACCAGCTCTCCTCAGTTCGAGTTTAAAGCTGAGACAATAGAGAGAGGACAGGAAGATAGAGGAATAGAGAGAACTCCTAGGGGAGGTGGGTGGGTTGTGATGACTAATTCCTGCTGTTCCCAGAGATCACCTGTTACAGGTAAGTAACTGTGCTATCTCTATGAACAAGCAGGAATAAGTCATCACATATGGGGACTCCCTAACTGAGATGCCTGGGAGAACCCCCTCCAAGGGTAACCATCTTCGGATGGATCTCAGGCATCCATTCTGGGAAGGTGGGCAGGAGTTGTTTAAGTATGGAACAGGTGTTTGAGGACAGCCTGACCAAACAAGGCATCCCGGCGGGAGTCCTTGTCCAAGCAGTAATGGGCTGTAAAGGTATGCACCGAGGCCCAAGTGGCTGCTCGACAGATCTGATCTATGGATACAGAGTGGAGATGAGCCATAGAAGTGGCCATGGCTCTCACATTGTGAGCTGTGACATGGCCTTCCAGAGAAATGTTTTTACTCTGGTAAGCAAAGGAAATACACTGAGCAATCCAGTTGGAAAGTGTGCGTTTGGTGACTGGAAGTCCCAAATGAGAAGGATCAAAAGCCACGAAAAGCTGAGAAGACTTTCGATGTGGCTGAGTTCTATTGAGGTAAAAGGCGAGAGCTCTTTTACAGTCAAGAGTATGAAGGTTCCTCTCTGCACTGGATGCATGAGGAGCCGGAAAAAAAAGACAGGTAGATATACCTCTTGATTAAGATGAAAAGCCAATGGTTCAAAGGGTAGCTTCATAAGTTGACCCAGAACTAAATTCAAGTCCCATGCTACCGGAGGAGGCCGGATGGGAGGCTTAGTGAGGGTCAGGCCTCTCATGAATCTTGCAATAAGAGGATGAGAGGAAACAGATTGTCCATTTATAGGTTTTAAGGATGCTGTAATAGCACTTAAATGGACTCGTACTGAATTCGTCTTAAGGCCTGCATTGGAAAGATGCAGGAGATAGTCTAGTAGAGAATTCAAAGGAAGTGCCAGAGGGTCAAGACCCTGTTGAGCACACCAAATGGAAAAAACGTTTCCATTTGAAAGCATAGGAACGCCTGGTAGAGGGTTTCCTAGAGGCATAAAGGATATCTTTCACTGGTTGAGAAAGATTAAACTCTTGAAGGCTTAAGCCTTCAGTAACCAAGCTCGGAGATGTAGGGACTTGGGGTTTGGATGCCACAAAGTCCCCTGCTCCTGAGACAGAAGGTCTGGTGCAGCTCCCAGGTCCAGGGAGGAGCCCTGGGAGAGCTGTAGAAGGAGAGGGAACCACACTTGGCGTGGCCAGCGTGGAGCAATGAGGATCATGGATCCGTGATCCCTCTGAAGTTTGAACAGAGTCTTGGGAATCAAAGGAATGGGTGGAAAAGCGTACAGGAATTCCTGACCCCAATGCAGGAGAAAGGCATCGTTGGCCTGAGCTCCCTGACACGGAGTCCTGGAACAGAACCGGGGAAGTTTGGCATTCCACGGACTTGCAAAGAGGTCTATGTCCGGGGTCCCCCATTCCTGAAAGATTCTGCATATCTGGTCCATATGTAGGGACCATTCGTGTGGGAGCAGAACTCGACTGAGTCTGTCTGCCCGAGAGTTTTGAACTCCTGGAAGATATACTGCCAGAAGATGAATTTGGTGCTCTCTGGCGAAGGCCCATAATCTGAGAGCTTCGTTGCAAAGCGACAGAGAGCCCGTCCCTCCTTGTTTGTTGATATAAAACATGGCCACCTGATTGTCTGTCTGAACTAGGACAGTCAGGTTGGCAAGGAGGGTATGGAAGACTGTGAGGGCAAGGAAGATTGCTCGCAGTTCCAGAAGATTGATATGAAGGGTGGTCTCTTGGGGAGACCAGATTCCCTGAGTGGAGAGATGTTGAAGATGAGCTCCCCACCCTGTTTGGGAGGCATCTGTTGTGAGGGTTGCTTGGGGCAACGAAGGTTGGAAGGGGGTCCCCAACAACAGATTTTTGGAGGATGTCCACCACTGGAGAGACCAAAACAGACGTTTTGAGGTGAGTACCTGGTCTGACAGCAGTCCCGATGCTTGAGACCACTGGGTGGCCAATGTCCATTGAGCTGCTCTCATATGGAGACGAGCATAGGGTACCACATGAACCGTGGAGGCCATGTGGCCGAGAAGTTGCAGCATTTCTTTGGCTGACAAGTGACTTCTGGACTGAGCCTGGGAGGCCAAGCTTATTAGCCTTTGGCCTCGGACCAGAGGGAGGTAGGACCTTGCAGTGGTGGAGTCCAATTGGGCCCCTATGAATTCCAGAGACTGAGTAGGGATGAGTTGGGATTTGGGAATGTTTACCACAAGTCCCAGATATTGAAGAATACGCCTTGTGCGGTCCAGAGAAATCTGGGCTTCTGACTGAGATGGAGCTCGGATGAGCCAGTCGTCCAGATATGGGAAGACAGATTCCCATGCCTCTGAGAAATGCGGCTACGACTGCCATGCATTTTGTGAAGACTCTTGGAGCAGAGGCCAGACCGAAGGGTAGTACTCTGTACTGGAAATGTTTTCCCTGGAACAGAAATCTTAGATATTTTCTGTGGGATGGATGGATGAGTATATGAGTGTAAGCATCCTTGAGATCTAGAGAACAAAGCCAATCCCGACTCTGAAGGTATGGAAGGAGAAGGCCCAGAGAGCATTTTGAATTTCTCCTTGAATAGAAACCTGTTCAATTCTCTCAGATCTAGGATAGGTCTGAAGCCCCCTGTCTTCTTTGTTATGAGAAAGTAAGGGGAGTAGAAACCTAACCCCTGTTGTGGAGGAGGAACCTCCTCTATTGCCCCTTGGGCAAGAAGAGAAGAGACTTCCTGACCCAACAGGGTCAGGAGAGATGGGGGAGAACTGAATTGCCTCACCATGGTATGGGGAGGAAGGCTGGAGAAATGAAGTTTGTAGCCTTCTCGGATAATAGAGAGGGTCCATTGCTCTGATGTTATTTGCTCCCATCTGGGAGCAAAGTGAGCTAGCCTTCCAGGAATGGTGAGGGGCTCTGGCTGTGCTAGAGCCAGAAACGGCAAGTTCTCTAGAGGGAAGTCAAAACCCCTGAGGGGGTTGAGCCTGTTGGGATGTAGCAGACACTGCAGGCTTTGACTTTACCTGCTTAGATTGTTGACGCTTAGCCGCAAGGCGAGGCTGAGCAGATTGCTGGCCAGTATTTGTGGGAAATCTGGTCTTTTTATAGTAAGGCCTTTTAAAAGGCTTCTTTTTGGTAGGGGTAGAAGTAGACTTGGAAAGTCTATCTAGAGTGGCATTTTCTGCATCCATTTGAGCAGCTTTAATCTGCCAGTCTTCCCCAAATAAGTTCTCACCGGTACAGGGCAGATTCCTGAGGCCTTCTACAACCCAGGGTTCTAGGTTAGAAGCCTGGAGCCAAGCGAGACGTCGGGCTGCAATAGCAATTCCCGAAGCTCTGCCTGCAACCTCGAAGGAATCAAAGGCTGCCCTGTTGGAGAACTTGGAGACCTCTGAAAGTTGTGTCACCATAGAAAAGAAGTCCGCCCTTTGATCATCAGGGATAAAGGGGGCAAAATTCTGTATTTTTAGGGCAAGTTGCCCAAGATACATGCCCATATAAAGGCTATAAGAGTTGATCCTGGCTATAAGCATACTAGCCTGGAACATCTTTCTTCCAAAAGAGTCTAGGTTCTTACATTCTCGCCCTGGAGGGGTAGAAGAATGCCTCTTAGGACTCTTTATTTTCTTCATAGCAGACTTCACCACAATGGAGTGGTGAGGCAGCTGAGTTTTCTGGAACCCAGGCAAAGGAGGGACCCGATACATGGTGTCCAACCTGCGGGAATGGGGAGACAGTGTTAAAGGAGTCTCCCACAAATCCATCAAGTGTTCTTGAAGGATTTCATGGACAGGCAGAGTGACTGCCTCTTTAGGAGCTTTTGAGTATCCTAAAATGTCCAATTTTTTTGATCTGGGTTCTCTTTCAGAAGATGTAGTAATAGAAAGAGCTTTAGCTACATCAACAATGAAATCCTGAAAGGATAAATCCTCTGGAGGAGACATCCTCCTCTTGGGAGAAGAGGGCTCCTCAGGAAGAGTAAGCTCAGCAGAGTCATCAGAGGAATTGAATTCATCAGAAGAATCTGAGTCTTCTCTCTGTACTGCCAATGTACGATACGCATACCGATCGGTATCGACATCGGGCGTATCGGGCATGGGATCGGTACCGGGCGAAAGCCGGAATCCGGCATGCGGAACCGATCGACGTTTAGAAGTCGATGGTCTCGGTTCCGGTGGGGATACCGGAACCGGGGTCGGTACCGATGAAATCGGTACCGAGGGCGTCGCAGCCTTAATGAAAGCCAGTACGGCTTGCTGCATGGTCTGGACAGTACTGCCCATAGACGCCACTACTGCCTGGATGTCGGTACCGGTATGGGCCGGTACCCCAGAGCAGTCCAACAGGTGATCTGTCGAGGCCGTGCCATCGATGTCAACCTGTGACCCCATGATTGCTTTGGAGGCCGGAACCTCCCGCCGGGGTTTTTTGGCCTGGGCAGAATCCTCGAACTCAGAACTGAGAGCCTCTCGATCTTTAGAAAGAGATTTGCTTTTAGAGGATTTGCCCACAGAAGTTTTGGTTACCTGAGATCCATCCGGAGAGGAAGACCTGGATGACTGTGATGCTTCTGAAGGAAACAGCACATGGAGCTTGTTAGCCCGGTTCTGCAAACCGCGTTTAGACATCTGGGTGCAGGATGGGCAGTCCGGTATGGAGTGCTCAGGTCCCAAACATTTGAGACACCATTCATGGGTGTCTGTGACAGAAATGACAGCACTGCATTTGGTACATTTTTTGAAACCAGGGACTGGCTTCTCCATGAGGAGAAATTGTGTAGGCCCTAAGGCCTAACACCGGGTACCAAGCAGTGCTGAAGAAAAATAAAAAAGTCTTTTTTTTTTTTTTTTAATATAGAAAGAAAGACCGGCGATACCGGTTTCGGTATGGGGAAGGCAGGTACGCGGTCTAAAGAAATAAACAAAAGTAACAAATTCTTCAGCGGTGACAGGAACACGACCTGCTGGCTCCGCGGAAAAAGAAGAACTGAGGAGAGCTGGTCAGGAAGGCGGGAAGGCAGCGCGCATGTGCAGTGGGAGGCCCCAAAAGCTTTTCATTTGAAAAGCTGGGGAGCTTTCCCGCGCAGGCTCCGTCGGTACCGACGTACCCATATGTGATGACTTATTCCTGCTTGTTCCTAGAGATCAGCATTGGTAACAGTTCACTCAACCCCCCCCCCACACACAATCCTGGAGAAGAGTTTATTTTAGGAGACGGACCGCTGGAAGAGGCTTCTGTCCCGTTTATATCATGCTCTGGAGGCCTCGTTGAGGGTAAGGCTGGATTTGCATATTGAGCACTGGCATCAATGCCTGAGGCAGGAGTTCTCATCCACATACTGGTGAGTGCTTCATAAGCGCCATCTTTGATGTGTTAGTAGTGTTAATTGCCACCAGACTCGATATAAGTTGATGATGCAGGATTACCTCACTCCTGTTTGGTTGAAGTATCTTGGGGTTGGCGAGTCTCTCTGCTGGAGAAAGTGCAGTAGGCTTGGCAGTCTTTCACATGTGGTGGGAGTGTGCTAAGATAGGTGGGCACTGGACCAGGATAGTCCGAAAGAGCAATGAAATTAGAGAAGTAACCTCCCCGCAGATCCAGGGATCTGTCTGCTGGGCTCTCATATGCCCAGTGTCCACGAAGGAGGGGAGGTGGAATTGACTCGGTTAGAGTAGTTACTCACCTGTAACAGGTGTTCTCCAGGAGCAGCAGGAATCAGTCCTCACATATGGGTGACGTCGGTGCCAACGGAACCCTCGTGCGGAGCATTTACTCAGCTTTCAAAGAAAGCCTTTGGGAATTGCAGCACCCATGCACGGTCCTCTTCCCACCCAAGGGTGCCATCTTGCTCAGTCTGATGACATAGCTAAAAGACAGAAACAAATTAGCAAAAATAAATCATATGACTGCAACTCCAAGGGGAGGAGGGAGGTTTATGAGGTCTGATTCCTGCTGCTCCTGGAGAACACCTGTTACAGGTGAGTAAATGAAAATTACACTTACCTGGTAATTGTAGTTCCTGGAGGGTCCAGTTTAGTCCTCCACATCAGGGTAGTGCACCTCCTCCTGCAGCAAGGAGACTGGACCAATCAAATCCTTTCCCTATGGGGACATATACTACTGGAGCTCCCATCAGCCCCCCAGTGAACTGTTAACAAGCAAACTTAAAACGAATAATATGTATGGAGAACAGCAATGATACCCCTCCCCCAATAACTCGACTCCCTCCCCAAACGAGGGAACCGAAACTGTGCACATCGCATCCACCTGGACCACTGAGCGAAAAGGAGGCACTGCCACACCATCACAGAAAAAGAAATGACCGGACTCGAGGGAACCCAGGCAAAACGCTTAACCAGCGCTCTCTCACACCGTATCAGCGCGCCGAACGTAAAGGTCTCCCCCAATCCACACTAACCCCCTTACAGTTGGCCATGAATGCCGCAGCTAGGGTCCTCTACGGTGCATCCAGAAACGACCACGTGACTCCTATTCTCAAACAACTGCACTGGCTACCAATTCACGGGAGAATCACCTTCAAATCCCTTTTATTAGCATTTAAGGCAATCAAAGGCACCTCATCCCTCACTCACGAATCTAATCCACATGGTCCCCCCCAACAGATCAAGAACATCATCAGCTGTAAACTTGCTAGCTATACCAAAGGCTTCGATAAAGTCCAACACGAACACCACAAACAGGGCATTCAGTTTTTATGGCCCAAAATGCTGGAACACCCTACCCCCCAACATTAGAGCCATTACCAATCTATATCAGTTCAGGAAGGCTCTCAAAACATACCTTTTCTGCCAATACTTCCCAGACAGCAACTGAACTAGATATCCCCTCCAAGAAATGACCCAATCTAGAAATGCCCTCACACTGCAGTGTAGATAGATTATGTATATAGTTAACCCAGTTATCCAAGTTTGTACTCCTGTTCAATGTAAAACCTGACAGTTTGTCGTTATGGTCGTTGTTGTTATGATGTAAACCGCGCTGATTCTAAATAGCGCGGTATATAAGAAACTGTAATAAATAAATAAAGGAAAAATTCCTCGGGAGGGAATGAGAACTAAACTGGACCCTCCAGGAACTACAATTACTAGGTAAGTGTAATTTTCATTTCCTGAGCGGTCCTCCAGTTTAGTCCTCCACATCAGGGATGTAACAGAGCAGTATTTAACGGGAAGGACCAACCCAACCGGCACGCAGAACCGCCGCACCGAAGCAAGAATGGTGGATCCCGGAGAGTGGGAATTGAACCCGCAGGTCTACGCGCAAATCGTTCGCAGATGGGGGCCTCCGATCATGGACCTCATGGCGACCTTTCAGACGGCCAAGACCGGTCGCTTCTTCAGCCGGCGGAGAGAGCACATGTCCGACAGCATCGACGCGCTCATTCAACCATGGCCGGAGGCCGGACTTCTTTATGTCTTTCCCCCTTGGGCGTTGATCGGTCGTGTCGTTCAACGTATCGAGGCGCACTGGGGGCGGGTTCTGCTGGTTGCTCCGGATTGGCCCAGGAGACCGTGGTATGCCGATCTGGTGCGGTTACGCGATGGACTGTCTTGGAAACTTCCTCCGTTACCGGATCTGCTGATTCAGGGCCCGCTTCGGATGCCCCAGGTGGATCGATTATCGCTTACGGTTTGGCCATTGAAAGGGCTCGGTTAAGAAAGAAGGAAGGGTTACTCCCCAGCGGTGGTCGCCACTCTTCTTCAGGCGTGGAAATCCTCCACCTCGCTCGCGTATGTGCGGATGTGGAGAATTTTTGAGGACTGGTGTTCAAAGCGTGGTGTTCGAGCTGCGAAAGCTTCGGTGCCGGTAGTTCTCAGCTTTCTACAGGACGGCTTTGACAAAGGTTTAGCGGCCAGTTCTCTGAAGGTTCAGTTGGTGGTGCTCACGTGCTACAGGGGCAAGGTTTTGGGGCTTTCCCCAGGTGAGTAACTACTCTTTCTCCAGGACCAAGCAGGAAGTCAGTCCTCACATATGGGACTCCCTAGCTTAAAGCTACCGGAGACCTCAAGCAGAAAAATGAGCTCCCTCTAGCTCGTCAGCACAGAAGGAAGGAATCTTCTCTGAGAATGCCCCTGACCGGTAGCCCAACACCAGGGCCGGAGGGTAGGAGTTGCCTAAACCCCAAAGAGATTATGGAGTACTGCCTGTCCGAAAGCACTGTCCCTGCGGGACTCCCTCTCAAGGCAGTAATGGGCTGCAAAAGTCTGGCTTGAAGACCAAGTAGCGGCCCGGCAGATGTCTGCCAACGGAACAGAGCGGAGATGAGCCACTGACGCAGCCTTCGCCCTGACACGATGAGCCGTGACTCGACCCTCCAACGAGAGGCCGGCTGCCCCATAAGCCCAGGCGATACAGTCAGCGACCCATATGGACAGCGTACGCTTGGAGACAGGGAGCCCCAACTTATTGATAAGGGATAAGGAAGAATGTGATTACAAAAGAAATTTAAAGACTCTTCTTTTTAGGGAAGCTTATGGTTATGCTTGAATTAATGTTTATATATTGTTTTATATGGAATTTGTTTTTATTATGTATGTGTTATTATACAACTGCTTAGGAATGCTGCTAGGTGGTTTATACCATTTTTTTAAAACAAAATTTTAAACACATCAGTACATACTCACAACTTCACCCATTTTACCTAACCTCCACTCCCAGAATGCCTACAAGTATACAAAATAAATGCATATGAATCAGCAGCATGCACCTTTATGTGTATATGCTTCTGTACATTTCCATAAGCACCTATTTTGGCTTACTAAATTATTATACTGCACACAATAAAAGCTTATAAAATTACCTTGTGAACATGGCCATTAACCAGCTAATCCAGCATGTCATGTTCTAGTTTAAAAAGAGCAGCTAGGAGCTCTCTTATCAAGCAAGACTGTGGTCTTGCAGCAGGGAAGACCGGAGCTCAGGAATTTCATTAGGTGATGTTAGGAGAGTTTAAAAGTACAAGTGATGCACTTGAGTCCTAAGGAAAAGGAGGCAATCGCTCTTATACTGACGATTTCCACCAGCATTAAGAGTAGCATGGAGGTGTTCACTATTTCTAAGGAATCTTCCTTTCCAGCCCTCATTCAGCAAGGAAAAAAGTGGCTCAGGCACACTGTCGGGGACTGGGGAGGGAACCCAGCAGTGTGAGGAATGGAGGTGCAAATAGAAGTAATTAATTCTTGTCAAAGTTATTACAAACGTCCAACAGTTAAAAAAACATTAACCAAAGAATGCGAAGGACTAAAAGACCTTAAATATGGGCCACACAATGGGATGGAAAGGAGGTAAAATAAGTTACATGGGAGCTTTCTTTTTTTTTTTTCTGTTTATAAATTTGCCATAATATTACAAAGTAATACAAAAGGTAAAACTTAAATATACGAAATTACAAAGAAGAAAAAGTATAGGAAATAAATAAAGTACAAGCCCACATCAAGGGAGAATACGCCTAGATTACAAGATAATCACTTTAAAGAAACACCACAAAATTACCAAAAAAGACAAGACACTATCCATCTAAACCAAATCCCATATTTATCTAACTAGCCAAGATGGTACCCCTAAATCACTCCCCACTACAGGACTTCAAAAACTCCTCTACCTGCAGGGGCTCATAAAACACGTACAAGGATTTTCCTGAGGTAATCAAGCATTTGCAAGGAAATTTAAAAAAAAATGTCGCACCACTTGCAAGGACCCTGTGTTTAAGGGCCAAAAGATACGTCAGGAAATATATTTATTTTCTGCCCACAAAACAACTCATTCTTTTTTGAAAAAAAAAATTTCAAAATCTCATTCTTTACACTCTCAGAATGAAGAGAGACCAATAAGGTTGCTCTAACTGAAATTTCATCCAATGAGGATTCTATAAACTCAGAAATATTCAAGGAATCCACTGAACCAAGTAAATCCACATCTCCTTCCCCTCAAACTTCCTTTTTAGAGCTGGGAATATAGTAATTATTGAAAACAAGCGTGGAAGAATCTTGATATCCCAAAATTTCCTTCAAATATTTACGAAAAAGAATATCAGCCGACAAATAATGTGTTTTAGAAAAATTGAGACACCTAAGATTCTTAGCTCTAAGATTTTCAAATTGTTCGTGTTGACAATGCAACAAACTATCCTTTATAGAGGAGAGTGCACCTTGCACAGTGCAGACCTGAGACTAACTTTAAACAAGAATCCAAAGAATTTAAACAAATATCCTGATGTGCAAGCTTATCAACTGTCTCTTGAGTAAACTTTGCAAATTGAGGCATTAACATAGATAAAGAAACCTCCATACGTGTTAAACTCCATATATCAGTCAAAGACACATCCTGTTTAGAGGACTGAGCAACAGTGTCCACCAACTCAGTAGAAATTCTTGGGACCTCTCCTGCTTGAATCACTCGGGGAAGGGGAACCGCCCCTGCCCGAGGGCTCATCGCGGGAGAAGGTACCACTAAGGAAAAAACGGGAGGAGACCTCTCCCCTGTAATAGGTGAAGAGGTTAACTCAACCGTCAAACCCTCCTTGGCTAGTGGGGGAGGGATCTCACCCCCTTCAATATTTGAGGAGCTAACCGAAGGAGACACTATTGGACAGTGGTAACGACACATTTACAACTTCATTAGGAGTCAGTACAACATGTTTGTCCATAGGACCTACTGCTTTAACAGCTTTAGATGGATTCATCGTACTCACACCAGTCACTTTCTTTTTCCTTTTACCCATACCACAGTATACTACCGCTCCAGAACTCCTTAATACTCAGAAGTGCTCAGAAGGGGCAAGACCTGCCCCTTTAACACGCCCCTTCAAACACTCCCGCGGAAGGGAGCACCTTTTAAACCCCTTCCGACACTGGGGTAATGCGGCCAATAAGCAGGAAGGAAACCAGGGCTCCAGCAGCCTCCTGTGCAGACAAGATGGTCCGGGTAGGTCCCGCAGCTCCAGGCACACTCTCCTACATGGGAGCTTTTTAACCATTTTTAATCACAGTTTTGTGACTGGTAAAGCTGCCTTCAGCCAAGCAGCCAACATGCCACAGGTAGTACAGAAATCTTAAACTAGAGCAGTATACACTGATCCAACTCTCCTTCAGCTAAAAAATATTTAAAAAAAAAAAAAAAAAAAAAAAAAAAAAGAGCCTTCATTTAGTGACCCATCCTTCTAGCTGCTTTGATCTGCAGTGGTGATTTGGAAGGTAACAGCACAGATGAAATTCCCTATTTGGATATGTGTTGCCTTCAACAGATTCAAAATGGTAGACATGACTAGGGCATATGCTCTGTGCATTATGACTAGCATTCAGCACCTAGCCTAGCTATTTTCTTATGATAAACAGTCAATTTTGACCATTTTATATCATGATTAAATATGCATTTTTCACAAAATATCCAATTTACCAAACCCAATATTTTTTAGAAGGGATGCAGTAACAATACCTACCATCAGCAGATATGTGCACATGTCTTGCAAATGCTTGATCTATTTCCAGAAAAGCTTTCATCAGTACCTTTTCCAAATTTTGCTCCTCAACAAGCATATCCCTGTAGGTGAAATAAAATGGATATTCTTCATATACTTTATTACATCCAAATAGCTACAACTGTGACTATTCCTTTTAAATGGCTAGGAAAAAAAGCAAACCACGAAACGGTAATATTCAGACAATATGAAATTGCGCACTCTTTTCATTCTAACATTGAGCAGTCCAGCTACATAAACCATGGCCTTCATTCACGATAGCGGGTTGCGAGGCTGTACATCCTGCTGGGACATGCAGCCTCGCTATCTGCCTAATCCCTATCCCTGCACCAGCTGTCCCTATACGTCTTGTGCTTCAGGACAGGGAGAGCCGGCGGGCCACTCAGCAGCACTTACAGGGCCGATTCAGGTCATGGCCCTGTACATGCTGCCAGGCCTGCAAGGCCGTACTGCTCATACCACCTCAGAGGTGGTATAAGCAATATTTTGCACAGGACTGGGGTACGGCAGCCACCCCACAGGGCCAGAGCTGGGTGCAGGGGGCCAGCCGTGGGTCGGGCAACGGGGATATTGGGGGCTGGAAATGCAGTTGTCTGGGACACCTGTGGTGAGGACGTCCCCGCAGGCAGAAGGGGCACGCCAGGCAGTCTTCGGACCAGATTCTGGCTCCCACAGGAACAACTTGTTCCTGCGGCCCCGTCTTCAGCAGAAACATCTGGACAGCCCGCTTCAGAAATCGGGCTCCATGTGTTTAAAATGTAATGCGCAGCATCAAGTAAATCTTGCATAAGTGTCAAAACTGTCAAATCCTATCATATCAAAGCTATTTATAATGCATTTTCTGGTTCCTGACTATTCAGTCTCGCATTCTAGGGGCTCAGTGGCAAATGTTGTGCACTGTCGAAGAGAATGTGGGTTTGATTTCCAGCTCCAGTTTCTGCATCCTGGCCTAGCCTAAGATGGGAACTGTAGAGTTAAGCATTCACTCAAGGGCAACACCTAGTGAACAGAGTCAAGTTTCGCATTAGCTGTGGTCTGTAGTCCCTGTCCAAGGACTGGAGATGTGAAGGATGGGTTGAGTTGGAAGGGGAACATAGAAATAAGGGTTATGAAGGTTCTCTTACCAGATCTCAACCTTGTTTTTAACTGAGCCATAAGTATATAGAAGCAGTTTCACTAGGCAGGTATTTACTCAGTCAAAGGAAAGGGTGGTTCAGAAGGCAGATTTGTGTTCACTTAGTAAACTATGCATTATCTGGCATGCATGGGGAAACAAGCCACAGGTTAATCAAATATGCTAGTTATCTGGTAGCCCTCTGCTCCCTCCTCCAGCCCAGCCTCTCCCCTCCCACTCAAGGAATAGGAGAGGGAGGGGCAGGATGCTGGCGTCCGGGACAGATGCAAGTGGTTAACTGAACACTCAGATGGTAAAGTGTTGAATAATGGAGCTTTTATTCCATTTTCAAATACACATGCATAATTTTTACCCTGTAACTGGGTGGTTCCCTTTGAATATTCTCTACTAGGTGCAATAAGTAGCTATGCTGCTTTGTGAAAACTGCTCTCTGAAAATCACAACAATAAAAATTGTTGAAATCAAAACATGGTGTTCAACCACATCTGCTGTACTCTGCATTTTTCCCAGAAAAAAAAGGTACAAGTGCTCATACTGTATGCAGGGCTCTTTTGTTAATACACAAGGACCACAGGTCAATTTTAGCAATGAAAAAGTGCCAGTACTCCATACCACTGTGTACCCCCTAAAAAAAGAAGCCCTGGTAATAATACAGTCAGGGATGTAAGAAATATACCTGCCAAGCTCTACAGGTTTTGTTTTGTTAGTTTAAAAAATATATATATACAGTTGTGGTCAACATTGGCACCCTTGCAGTTCAACCCCTTAAATGTCCAATATCTCCTAAAAAAAACTGGCCAGTGACATGGCTTTGGACTGTATATACAGGGGCGGCTCAAGGCAATCTGCTGCCTGAGGCAAAGGATGAGATGGCACCCCATAGAGAAGGAGGAGCTTTTTCAAAACTCCAATCAGAGACTGAGCCAAACCAAAAAGCTGATTAAATTATATGGAGGAAATGCAAGATGTTTGCACACCAAGGAACTAAGAGAGAGAGCAAGAACCACAGCACAGTTTATAACACTAAAATTATAATTTTTATTTTGTTATAAACTGCATTATGGTTCTTGCTTTTATTTTTCAACATATTTTGCATCCACAGAACCCCCTTCAACAGTGGGTGCCTAGCAGAACCAGGACATTCACCCACAGAACTCGATATCTTAAAAAAACAAAACACAACAACAACAAAAAAAACCCTGATTCTGATCATCTCACTAACAAACATTCCCCAGTACTAGGCATATTGTGAATTAATACAAGACCCTATAACAAAGTCACTGAGTATCTATAAAGCAAATCTACCATACCATACCGAACCAACTTCCAAAACTCACATAAGGAGCCCATCCAAAAAAAAAAGGTCACTATAAATACTATAGTGGGCCCTGGAACATCCATACACCTATTTGAAAAGCTGAACAAGTCAAATTTACTACAGTACGGTATAAATCTTTATGTACAAACTCCATGTTAACAGAACACCTGAGCTCAGTCACCCACTCAGAACACAGACCCTCATCAAGTACAGAAGTGACTTATAACCTAAAGTAAAAATAGAAAAAAAATGTAGACAAAATTTAAACTGAAACCTCAAGAAGCCAGACTCCGCATGCAGTGCAATATCAGATAAATAAGAGATGCAGCTCCCCCATACTGTGTAAAATGTAAAGATAGCACAAATTCCAATCACTAAAATGAAATAAAATTATTTTTTCTACCTTTGTTGTCTGACCATTTTATTCTCTGATCATGCTGGTCCCGATCTGAGGCTTCTGCTTTCCTGTCTTCTCTTAGCTCTTTTTCGGTGGTCTATGGCCCATCTCATCTCGTCTTTTGTTTTCTTCACTTCTTTCCATCAGCCTATTTCCAGTCTCAGTAACCCTTCCCAGTATCAGCCCATTTCCAGTCCTCCCTCCCAGTACCTTCCAACATCAACTTGCATTCCCATGACTGCCACTGGTGTCCATTCCCTTCCAGTTCCCCTCCTTCCCCCACTGTCCAGCCCCTTCTAGTCCAAATACCATGGCAGCTCCTCTCAGCATCTACTCCATTCCAGTCCCATTCTCCCATCCCCTTGCATCAGCCCATTTGTAGCCCTAGCCCCCAGTTTTCTTCTAGGGCCAGCAGCTTTATCCTTCCCTCCCCACAATCAGCCCATTCCCAGTCGAAGCCCCCCAATCAGCTCACTTCCATTGCTAGTCCCCCCCCCTCAACCCCATTACCAGTGCTAGCCTCCCCTAATCAGCCCATTTCCAGTCCTAGCCCCCTTGATCAGTTTGTTTCCAATGCTAGCCCCACATCAGTCCATTACCAGTCCTACCCCCCCATCAGCTCATTACCAGTGCTAGTCCCCCCTCAGCCCATTACCAATCCCAGCCCGCCCCCTCAATCAGTCCATTCCCAGTCCTAGCCTTCCCTAAATCAACCCATTACTAGTCCTAGCCCCCCTGATCTGCCCATTATCAGTCCTAGCCACCCCAACCATCCCATTATAATCCTAACATGCAAGGTCTCTCCCCTTTGTCCAGCATTGTCCCCCTCTCCCCCCTTTGTCCAGCACATGTCCCCACTGTCCTCCTCCTGTCGACACTCCCTCCACCTTGCACCTATCATCCTGCAGTGGGGGGCACTCTGGCTGTTTTTATTTTAGATTTTGCCTCCTCTGTCTTGCTGACAGTTTTTTTTTTTTTCCTCAAGAACGCTTGCAGAAAAAAAAAAAAGAAAGAAAAGAAGAGGCAGGAAGGCAGAGGCAAGCCAAAGGCTGCAAAATCACACACACACACACAGCTGGAGTGCCGCCACCGCACAAATCAGCCTGATCGCTTGCAGGGTTCCTGCAAGCGATCAGGCTGATTTGTCAGACGCCGGCGGCACTCCGGCTCTGTTTTGATTTTATATTTTTCAGCCTCTGGCCTGCTTATGCCTTCCTACATGGGAAATCAGAGGCAGGCCAGAGGCCGCAAAACCTAAAATTAACACAGATCCGGAATGCCGCCCCCAACTGAGTCACCTGAAGCATCGCCTCAGGTGGCCTAATGGAAGAACCACCGCTGTGTATATAAATGCATATTTGACACACAAAAGAATCAAATAAAACTAGACAAATTAAAAAAGGAAATAGTATAAAAACTGGGATATTGCCAGGACATGATTATTGGTATCCAGAAATGAGATGGATTAATACAACAGCAACTATGGGTACCAGTCTGTCAACAATGCCTTACTGAAGACCGAACATGAGTCAACACTAACGGCACTTAAACAATTCAAATCATTTTGAACAGAAGAACCACATTCCCACTGCAGTATAATTAGATGCACCTATAATCAATTGTCAGTACTCACATGACTTGAACCAATCAATGAGCGATGGCTCTAATGTTTAAAATGGCCACATTCACTCCCTATTCCATTTTCACAATGGTAAAAACAAATCAAACATCAAACTTCAAAAGGATACAAGGCCAACTCCATAAATTTCGGGATTCCTTTTTCTACAGTTCACAATATTAAGATGTTTTCTGCTCATGGGACTGTCAAGAACCTCCCAGGACGTGTAGGAAGAGGAAAATTAATCCAAATCTTCGAAGGTTAGTGTGAACTGTTGGAAAAAGAAGTAATTAGATCTTACCTGCTAATTATTGTTCCTGAAGGAACGACAGTCCAGTCCCTTTACTTCTGGATTACGCAACCCTTCCAGCAGCTTGGAGGCTGAGCCCAACTTTTTTGGAGGAGGAGCGGTATAAGTACCACTGGGACCACCCACTCACTCCAGTATTCGAATGACAAAGCAAACTAACAATTTTTATGAATAAACCTCAAACTAAAATTCTAACTCCCCTAGGGGATGACTAACACACAGCCCAGCAAAAGGACCGCCTTTTTTTTTTTTTTTTTTTGGAAATGGGAGAGGAACATGAAGGAATACGGAGGAGGGAGGGCAACGGGAGGAGGCGGCGTGCCCGACACTGTCAGAGGAGACTTTCATTGCTCTCTTTTGCTCAGACCTGGAACTAGGGTTGCCAACTGGCTCCAGATGCGCCCGACAGGCTTGATCCAGTCCTGGGTTTACCCCATTGCATGCATGGAGATGTAGTTCTGAATTCCCTATTGCACTCCATAAGAAAAGCAAGACTACATGTCCCTGCATGCAATAGGGTAAACCCAGGACTGGATCAAGCCTGTCGGGCGCATCTGGAGCCAGTTGGCAGCCTTACCTGGAACTCCGCTTGGTCCGCCCCCCGCCGTCGTCTGATAGGTCTTCAAGTCCGGCCGAGCCGGGAGGGATCAGGGACTGGACTGTCGTTCCTTCAGGAACAATAATTAGCAGGTAAGATCTATTTACTCCTTCCTTATCGTCACTCCAGTCCAGTCCCTTTACTTCTGGAATGTATCAGAGCAGTTCAACTCCGGGAGGGGTCCGGCACACCGGACTGAAGAACCGCCAGACCAAACCGCGCATCCGCTGCGCTCTGTACATCCAGCCTATAGTGTTTTGTGAAGGTATGCAGCGAGGACCAAGTCGCCGCTCTGCAAATATCCAAAGGGGGAACTAGACTGTACTCTGCCCACGAGGTGGCCTGAGCCCGGGTAGAGTGCGCCCGTAGTCCCACTGGGACCTGTTTCCCTTTTAGGATGTAGGCGGAGGCAATCGCTTCTCTGATCCACCTGGAGATGGAGGCCTTGGCTGCCGCCTCCCCTTTGTGCGGGCCTCCGAACTGGACAAACAGACGTTCGGATTTCCGGAAAGGGGCTGTGCGGGAGAGGTATCGCTTCAAGATCCTCTGGACGTCTAGGAATCGTAGCTTACTATCCCTGCCTTCCGGGACTTCGGCCGGCCAGGCCGGGAGGGTTACTGTCTGGTTCAAATGAAATGGGGAAATGACCTTGGGTAGGAAGGAAGGCACTGTCCGAAGGACCACCTTGTCCCTGAAAAAGGATAGGAAAGGGGGTTGGGAGGACAGCGCTCGCAACTCGGAGACTCGCCTGGCCGAGCAGATAGCGACCAGGAAAACTGTCTTGAGGGTTAAATCCTTCAGGGAGGCCCTCTTTACTGGCTCAAAGGGTTCCCTGACCATTGCATTTAGTACCAGATTGAGATCCCACGGGGGGATCACCGATCTCCGTTGCAGGCACAGGCGTCTGACTGCCCTCAGGAACCTGGATACATCCGCATGGGCCCCTAGTGGCTTGCCGTGGACTTTCCCTCTATAGCAAGCGATAGCTGCTAGTTGGACTCATAAGGAGCTGTGAGCCAGACCCTTGTCGAAACCGGCTTGCAAGAATTCCAGAACCTCAGGGACTGAGGCCGAAAGGGGTTTCCTTCGGTGTTCCGCACACCATGCTTCAAAAATGCGCCAGACCCCAACATAGGACAAACAGGTCGAGCGTTTCTTCACATTTAATAGCGTTGATATTACTGCTCCCGAATAACCTCGCTTTAAGAGCCGCGCCCTTTCAATAGCCAGGCCGTAAGCGAGAATCGATCCACTTGAGGCATCAGAACTGGGACCTGCCTGAGCAGGCCCCTTTTGCAGGGGAGCCGCCAAGGCTGGTCGGCTAGTAACCTCACCAGATCTGCATACCAAGGGCGTCTCGGCCAATCCGGGGCAATGAGGATCACCAGGCCCTGGTGAGACTCCACTCGCTGAAGGACCTTTCCGATGAGGACCCAAGGGGGGGAACACGTAGAGGAGGCCCTCCGCCGGCCACTTCTGAGACAAGGCATCGAGGCCTTCGGACATTCTTTCCTTCCGCCGACTGAAGAACCTGTCCACTTTGGCTGACGCGAAGCTTGCCATGAGATCCATTACTGGGAGTCCCCAGCGGTTCACTATCTTGTCGAAGGTCTCCTTCTCCAGCTCCCACTCTCCGTGGTCTATCCTGTGCCTGCTGAGGTAATCGGCCGTGAGATTGTCTGTGCCTGCCACGTGTTGTGCCGAAAGAGCTTCCAGGCGGGGCTCCGCCCACTGGAACAGGATGTCCGCCTCCTTCTCCAGGGAGGGGCTGCTGGTGCCGCCCTGGTGGTTGATGTAAGCTACCGTGGTGACGTTGTCGGAGAGAACGCGAATTGCCCTTCTTAGCACTAGAGGTTCGAGCGCTCTGAGACCTAGAGAGACGGCCCGCAACTCCAATCTGTTGATGGGCCATTGAGATTCCAGCGGAGACCAGCGGCCCTGGACAAACTGGTCCTCGCAGTGAGCCCCCCAGCCTGACAAACTGGCATCCGTTGTCAACAGTACCCAGAGATGAGGCTCGAGAGGCATTGCCCGCTCCAGATTCTTTGAGCACTGCCACCAGAGAAGTGTCCGTTTGGTCCTTGGAGCACACGGTAACTGTGTTGCGAGGGGATGGACTTGCGGGGACCACCGACGCAATAGGGCGCGCTGTAATGGCCTCATGTGGGCCCTGGCCCAAGGCACTACCTCTATTGCTGCCGCCATCGTGCCCAGCACCTGAAGATAGTGCCATGCTGAGGGGTTTCGTCTGCTCTGGAACTGCGCGACTAGCAGTCTTAAGTCCCTTGATCGCGTTCGTGAGAGGAACACTCTGCCCTTTCCGGTGTCGAATCTTGCTCCAAGATATTCGAGGTCCTGGGAGGGGGTCATCCTGCTTTTTGCTTGGTTGATGACCCACCCCAACTCCTCTAGGACCTGAATAACTCTGTCCGTTGCCGAGCGGCTTTCCGCTAGCGATTTTGCCCGGATCAGCCAATCGTCTAGGTACGGGTGTACTAGAATTCCCTCCTTGCGGAGGAAGGCCGCTACTACCACCATCACCTTGGTGAATGTCCGAGGGGCCGTCGCTAGGCCGAAGGGAAGTGCCTGGAACTGAAAGTGGCCTCCCGGCACAGCGAACCTTAGGAACTGTTGATGGGACTTCCTGACCGGAATATGCAGGTAGGCTTCTGTCAAGTCGAGGGATGTCAGGAACTTTCCGGCCCTTACTGCTGCGATCACTGAGCGCAGGGTCTCCATGCGGAAATGTGGTACCCTGAGACAGCGGTTGACCTGTTTCAAGTCCAGGATTGGCCGGAAGGACCCTCCTTTCTTTGGGACTACGAAGTAAATCGAGTATCGACCCGATCCGAACTGGTCTGACGGTACCGGTACCACTGCCCCTAGAGCAATCAGCCGTGTGAGGGTTGTCTCTATCACCGACCTCTTTGCAGGGGATCCGCTGGGAGATTGAACGAATGCTGGAGGTAATTGCTTTGCGAATTCGAGAGTGTAGCCCTCTCTGATCACCTCCAGTACCCATTGATCCGAAGTGACCCGGGACCAGGCGGGGAGGAACTGCCTTAGGCGGCCTCCCACTGGCCGCTCTTCCCCCTGTTCCCCCGTCGCTTCATTGTGGTTTTCTAGGTGCCGAGGAGAAGGAGGAGGAGGCCCCAAAGCCGCGGCCTGCTCCCCGAAACCCCCGGAAACCTTGGCTCCTGGAGGGGAAGCGTCCCCTGGATGGGGGGTTGGATCTGGCAGGGCGAAACCTCCGAGAATCCCTGGACTGGGGGCGATTCGAAGGCAGAGGACGACTTTGTTTCGGCCTGTCTTCTGGGAGCCTGCCTCCTTTGGACTCGCCAAGGTCCTTTACTAGCTTCTCCAAATCCTCTCCAAACAGCAGCTTCCCCTTAAAGGGGAGTCGACTCAGGCGTGCCTTTGAGGAGGCATCCGCCGCCCAATTTCGTAACCACAAATAACGCCTGGCTGCCACCACCGAGGCCATGTTCTTGGCCAGGCTTCTGATGAGGTCATACTGACTATCCGCTAGGTAGGCTGCTCCGGATTCCAACCTAGCGACGTTGGACCGGGCGTCCCCCGCGGTGGCCTCCGCCGCTTGCAGTTGCTGTGACCACCTTAAGCAGGCCCGAGCAACCCAAGCTCCCGAGATGGAGGCCTGTAGGGCGAGAGCGCTTACGTCAAATGCTTGTTTCAGGAGCATGTCCAACTTTCTGTCCTGAGAATCCCTTAAGGCCGTGCTGCCTTCCACTGGGATAGTAGTCTTCTTAGTGACTGCTGATACCGCTGCATCCACTCTGGGGGACTTCAGCAGTTCCTTATCTGCCTCTGGGAGAGGGTATAGGCGCAGCATGGGGTGGGTCCCCCTCAGGCTAGATTCCGGCTGATCCCATTCTTCCTGGATCATCTGACGGACCACTCTGTGGACCGGAAAGACCTTCTGGGATCTCCTAATGGCTTGGATCAATGGGTCCTCCAGCGCCTCCTCCTCCACCGGCGTATCTGAGGCCACATTGAGCACCTTTAGGGACTCATTAATTAGTGCCGGGAGCTCCTCCCGACGAAAGACTCTGATGATCCTGGATTGGTCTTCCTCCGGGATCTCTCCCTCTTCCAGCTCCTCTTCCTCTTCGTCCAAGTTCTTGTCCGAGTACGTCTCCTCCGGAGTACCCTGTGAGAGGGTCGCCAGGGGCTCCTCCTCACACAGCCGGGGGCGCTTCATTGGCACGCCGGATTCTGAGGCTGAATTGTCCTTCTTTGACGGCCCGGCCTCAACTGCTCCTAAGCCCTGCTTCTGCAAGCAATAGGCCTTGTGCAGTAAGAGTATGAAGTCCGGGGAGAAAAAATCCCCGGACCCTCCTTCCCCCGCAGGGAGGGGGGAAGGGGATAGGGAAGGAGGAGGTACCTGAGACCCTCCCTCCCCACCTAGGAGGTCTCCTGCCCCCTGAGGAGGGAGAGCTACAGCCAGATTAATTTCCTGCTCAACTGAGGCCGCCACTGCGGCGCAGCTCCTGCAGATTCCTGCCTCTGCGGAGGTGCCTCTGCGTGTTCCGCAGGAGGGGCAGCGTGGCTTGGTTGCCATGTTTCTAGGATTTGGACTTGCCTCTGAAATATATAAATTCAATATATATGCAGTCTTTCAATACTTCTCCCCTTTCTGCTCCTCTTGGAGGGGAAACAGACCAATTGCTTGCCCAAAGGAAAGAAAAACCCAGTTCCAACCGCGACCTTTTATTAAATTTAAATTAAAGACAAATAAAATTAAAATTAAACAAAGAATTAACAAAAAGTTTAGCTCTTCTTTCCTCCAACGGAGGTACTTGCGTTTCAGATGCTGCCCCTGGGTCCTGCACCCGGCTCGGTTATCCCGGCCCGCCGGCTCTACACGTGGTGGGCCTCACCACGTGGAGCCAGATCGGGACCGCGCGAGGTTAGGCGTCGGGTTTGCCGTGCTCCGAGAGAAGTCCTGATGTGAAATTGAGCCCCCTTACAGCTGCAATCACTTTCGCCGCTTCCCTGATGTCAGGAAGGCCGGTTTGCGCTGCCGCGTCTCTCCGTCCGTCCTGGAAGGGATTGGCGGTAGGCCCCGAATGGCGGTCTAGCCTCTAGCGCTCAGCCACCCTGGGGGCTTCGGGGTGAGGCAGAGAATGGCGGCGGGGTTTCCTTTTGGCCCGACTGATCTCGTCCAGAGCTGGAGAGAATGAACTTCTCCTCGACGCTGCAGGCCACTGCTTACCTCCGTTCCCCGGCCCGAACAGGAGGGGGGGGGGGGGGGAGGGAGCCGGCAGAAATTTAAAGTCGCAGGAGTTTACAAAAGGAAAAAACCTCAATCAGTAAAATAAATGTAAGTAAATTAGACAAATAAAATTAAATAAAGAATTAACAAAAGTATTATCTAAAAGAAGGACTCCAGTAAGCCCCAAGCTTACGGAACCCTCCAGCTGCTTGGAGGCTGAGAATACTGGAGTGAGTGGGTGGTCCCAGTGGTACTTATACCGCTCCTCCTCCAAAAAAGTTGGGCTCAGCCTCCAAGCTGCTGGAAGGGTTGCGTAACCCAGAAGTAAAGGGACTGGACTGGAGTGACGATAAGGAACACCATGTACAACATCTAAAGAGCTTAAGGCTGACTTGGAGCAATATGGAGTGGCTGTCTCAACCCGCACCATACGCAGCTCACTAAAAAAAAAAATAAGGACTTCATAGGCAAAGGCCAAGGAAGACCTTACTGCTCAAAGACAGACATAAAAAAAGGCACACCTGATCACTGCCCATACCCACACTGAGAAACCACAATCCTTCTGGGAAAATGTTCTGTTGTGACAGATGAAACCAAACGAACTCTTTGGCAATGCAAGCCAGCAATGCATTTACAGGCGAAGAAACAAAGCTACTAATGAAAAACACTCCCTTCCTACAGTTAAATATGGTGCAGGTTCCATAATGTTGTGGGCTATTTTGCTGTCCCAGGAACTGGAGGCCTGGAGCGTATTAAAGGAATCATGAAGTCAGAGGACTACCAAGGTATTTTGAGGCAAAATGTACTACCTAATGTCAGAAAGCCAGGTCTGGTTTGAAGGTCATGGGTCCTCCAGTAGGACAATGACCCAAAACATACATCCAAAGAGTACAAAATAATGGTTAAAAAAGAAAATGGACTGTTCTAAACTGGCCAGCATTGTGTCCTTATTTCAATCCAATCGAGAATCTTTGGAAAAAGCTGAAATCTGTCATTGATAAAATGAATCCTGGAAACATTCATGAGCTGGAACAAACTGCAGTTGAAGAGTGGAAGAAACTACCAGCAGACAGTTGTACAAAACTTATAGATGGCTACAAGAATTGTTTGGAGGCCGTCATCACTGCCAAGGGTTGTGCAACCAGTGAAGGCTGACATTATGTCCTGGTCATATTTTGTTTTTCTCTCAGAAGTTACTAAATCTAAGTTGCAGACTTTTTGTTGTATATCTTTAAACATACTATTACATTATTATGAGATACAGTTGGAATCTTTCCAATTATTTCTCAAGATACTGGGCACAACATACCTAAAATGCAAGGGAGCCAATAATGTTGACCACAACACACCGCCCCCCCCCCCCCTACTCTTCAGTACTATTTTTCACTCTCCTCTTCCCTTCATGTCTCCCTTCCTCACATCTGCCCCCTTCTTGCAACCGCCCAGTTCAGCCCAGGAGCAGAAGACCCTGAACTTTAGGTATCCACGTTTTGCTCCAACCCCGGTGCCATGAGCATTTCTTATATCCATGAAAGTCAGAAAATTCTGGAAGGACAGACCTTCATCAAAGAACCAACCTACAAGTCAGGAGCGTCATTAGTCTAAGTTCTGACAACTAGACTGGGTTGGGGGAAGAATCATCTATGATGAATATGCAAGAAATAGCGACATCTGCAAAGCTTCTGCATGAGATCTACATCTACCTGAACCAAGAAGCAAGTTGATTTGCCTGGCTTCTAAACCAGGTCTGTTTATGGTATCAGAGGACTGACATTTATTACCACTGCTATACACATCTGGAAATCAGACATTAGAGAAACAGAGCTCAACAAAGATAAATACTGGATAATGATTAGCTGGAATATTTCTTCATATTAGCATTTATACTAAACTACAAAGAGCAAAACAGAAAATACTTATGAAATCTCAGCAGAATTCAGACTAAGATAAGCAGGTGATTAAGAAAAGGGGCGTTTTTAACAATCCATTCTACTAAAACTGAATTGTACCCTAATATTAAGTCACATGAAACAGCAAGTCCTCCATGTTAACTATATTCTGTGCTGTCCCCAGATGAGTAGCCCCGCAGTTCTGAATCCGCTAGCTGGCACCCATGGGAGGAGATGGGGAAGAAGGGAAATGTTGTAAAAATAAACAAACAGTCATTTGTATCAGCAGGAAGAGACTATCCTGGTACAGCTCCAGTAAAATTAGGTAGTCGCTGACCAGATGCCTGTGGAAAAAATGGAAATTACACTTACCTGGTAATTGTTGGTTCCTTTAGGGAGTACAGTTCAGTCCTCCACCACTGGGTAGTGCACCTCGCCCTGCAGCATGGAAACTGGACCAATCAAAGCTCCTGACAGCACTGGTACCTTCTGCTGGTCTTCCCATCAGCCCGCAGTGAACTATTGACAAAGCAGACTCCAAGGAGCAACAAATAAGAAGCCAACAATAGCCATAAAACCTAAGAATTAACGTTAAAGAGAACACCAATCATAACTTCATCTCCGCCCCCACCCCCCCCCCCCCACAATTGCCACCAAAGGAAAAAAGGAGGGAGAGCAGTGACAGAGAGAGAGAGAAAGCATAGAGTAATTCTGCAACCGAAAGCAATAAAGGCTGCAAGCATCATAACGCTGTACTCTTCTTACCTGCAACCATCGTCCCTGCAAATCCTTGTCTGCTCCAGACACCCCAGGTGGGAATGAGGACTGAACTGTACTCCCTAAAGGAACAACAATTACCAGGTAAGTGTAATTTCCATTTCCTTATCAGTCGTACAGTTCAGTCTTCCACCACTGGGATGTAACAGAGCAGTACTCATTGGGAGGGACCCTTGCAGCCTGACCGCAATACTGCCGACCCGAAGCAGGCATCCTCAGCTACCAGAACATCGAGACGGTAATGCCTACTGAATGTATTCAGCGACGACCAGGTAGTCGCCCTGCAGATCTCCGGAGGAACGAAACCATGTTCCGCCTAAGACGTCGCATGTGCTCGATTAGAATGCGCGCGTAATCCCCCCAGATCGGAGCGCCAATGCAAAATATAAGCCAACGCAATCGTCTCCCTTATCCATCTGGAAATGGAGGCTTTCGCCACCGCTTCGCCTTTATGAGGTCCTCCAAACAGAACGAAGAGACAATCTGACTTGCGGACAGAACTCGAGACCTTAAAATAGCGCCGCAAAGCCCTCTTGATGTCGAGACAATGTAAAATACGATCGGAAGCTGACCCGTCTGTCGAGGAAACCACTGGCAGTGACACTGATTTAAATGGAACGGAGTAACCACTTTCAAAAGAAACGACAGAATCGGACGCAAGACCACCTTCTCTCTGGAAAAAGACAAAAAACGTCTCTGCACGATAGCGCCTGCAACTCCGAAATCAGTCTCAACGAGCAAATGGCCACCAGGAACACTGTCTTTAGCGTTAAATCCTTAAGCGACATCTCACCCAAAGGCTCAAAAGGCTCCCTGGACAAGGCTCCCAACACTAGGTTGAGATCCCAGGGCGGAACCATAATTCTGTGAGCCAGCCGAAGCTGAGATACCGCCCGAAGGAAACGCTGTACATCCACGTGAGATCCCAGGGCCACACCCTGTATCTTGCCCCTATAGCAAGCTATAGCCGCCAGCTGAACCCTCAGAGAGCTGGCCGCCAACCCCTTATCGAATCCATCCTGTAAGAAACTGAGTACCATGGGCAAAGCCACCGTCGCAGCACAAGTGCGATGACGTAAACACCAGTCCTCAAAAATACGCCAAATGCGCACATACGCCAGGGAAGTGGACTTCTTCCTGGCCCGCAGCAATGTGGAAATCACTTCAGAAGAATAACCCTTCTTCCTTAACCGCGTCCTTTCAATGGCCAAGCCGTAAGCAAGAATCGATCCGCTTGAGGCATGAGTAGCGGACCTTGCAGCAACAGGTCCTCCCTTACCGGCAGCCTCCAAGGCTCCCCGTCCAGAAGACGAACCAGATCGGCATATCATGGGCGTCTTGGCCAGTCTGGCGCCACCAACACCACCCTTCCGAGGTGTGCCTCAATGCACTGGACCACTTGTCCTATGAGCGCCCACGGAGGGGACATACAGCAGGCCCGATGCCGGCCAGGGCAGAATTAGAGCGTCGATTCCCTCGGACATCCTCTCCCGTCGCCTGCTGAAGAATCGACTCTCTTTCGCAGACTGAAATGTCGCCATGAGATCCATCACCGGTGCTCCCCATCTGCGTACTATCTGGGCGAACACCGCCAGATGAAGCTCCCATTCGCTGGCGTCCACCCGAACTCTGCTGAGAAAATCTGCCTTCACATTGTCCTTTCCCGCGACGTGCGCTGCCGATATGGCCTGCAATCTCGGTTCTATCCAAGAGAATAGACGGTCTGTCTCTTCTTCCATGGCCGTACTTCCCGTTCCGCCATGCCGATTAATGTAGGCCACTGTTGCCGAATTGTCCGAAAACACTCTCACCGTTCGGCCCTTCACTGTGCTCTCGAACACTTGAAGTGCCAGCAAGAACACTCGAAGATCAGGGCAATTGATCGACCAAGCCCTCTCTTGGGTGGACCACACTCCTTGCACAAACCGCCCCTTGCAATGAACTCCTCACCCCGCGAGACTGGCATCAGTTAGCAAGGGAAGCCAGGCTGGCTACTCGAGAGGCATACCCGCTTCCAGGGACCCCGGAGTCAGCCACCATCGTACCCGGAGAGGGCAGGGGAGACGCTTGTTCAGAGAATCCGACTGGTGAGACCAGTGACGTAATAACGCCTTCTGCAACGGCCACATGTGAAATCTGGCCCACGGCACCACTTCAAAGGTTGCCGCCATGGTGCCCAGCACCCATAGGTACCACCAAGCTGAGGAAGCAGTGTATCAGATGGCGAAGCAGAAATGCCTGACGCTCCGGGAGAAAAAACATTCCTACTGATGTGTTGAAACGTACCCCTAGATACTCGAGAACCTGGGATGGGTCGAGGTGGCTCTTTCCCTCGTTGACCACCCAGCCAAGGCTCTGAAGCAACTCTACGACTCTTCGTTGCCTGCAAACTCTCCTCCCGAGATTTGGCACGAATCAACCAATCGTCGAGGAAGGGGTGAACAAGAATGCCTTCCCTGCGCAACGCCGCTGCCACCACTATCATTATCTTGGTGAAAGTGCATGGAGCCGTCGCTAACCCGAAGGGTAACACCCGAAACTGATAATGTCCCCAGGGAAAGGCGAACCGCAGGAACTTTTGATGAGCTGTCCTGATAGGAACGTGTAGATGCGCTTCGGAGAGATCAAGGGATGTCAAAAATTCCCCTTGACGAACTGCCACCATGACAGACCACAACATTTCCATGCGGAAATGGGGAAAACGAAGGCAGCGATTTACACCCTTGGAGGTCTAAGACAGGCCAGAGGGACCCGTCCTCCTTTGGCACCACAAAATAAATAGAGTAGCGGCCCACCCCGTAGTCTGAGAACGGAACGGGCACTACTGCTCTCAACCTCAAGAGATGCTCCACCGTTAGACAGTTCGCCGCAGCCTTTCGAAGTCCCTTGCTGGGGGACATTACAAAGGAGTCTCAAACCCGACGGGCGAACTCTAGAGCATAACCCTCGCACACGACCTCCAGCACCCATTGATCTGAAGTTATACGGACCCAGGCAGAAAGAAACTCCCAAAGCCCCCCACCCCAAATCGAGAGACTTCCTGCCGAGGCCTACCTCACTTCATTGAGGTTTGTGCGAGGACGAAACGGAGGCTGCAGCGAAACCCCTGCCTGCCCCCCAAAACCCATGAAATCCCTGGGCTCTAGAAGCAAACCTATCCCGGGAAAAACCACCTAGGTGAGACGTACGATAACATCTAAAGTCTCTAAACTGTCCCCGGGAAGACGGACCAGACATCCCTTGCTTAGGTTTATCTTCCGGGAGTCTGCCACCCTTGGACTCCCCCCCAAGTCCTTAACCAGCTTATCCAGATCCTCTCCAAAACAACAACTTTCTAAACGTAAGCTTACTGAGACGGGACTTGGAGGAACCGTCAGCTGCCCAATTGCTCAACCAAAACGGAACGCCTGGCGGCAACCAAGGAAGCCGTACTATTAGCTAAGGCTTGTGGTAAGGAAGCCTATCCTGACTTAGGGGAAAGGGAAAAAGGCAAAAAAGAGTTCACCCTAGTAAAAGGGCCCCTTTTGCAAGGTCAGGGGACAAAGCCACAAACTTACCTAGGAACCAGAAAACCCCCAGCTGGAACAGGTTTCATGTTTCCCCTAGTGAAATAAGGGAGTGTGAATACAGACCTAAGGTCCAAGACCCTTACGTCAGTAAGCTCCCTGATTACTCAGGTGCCAGAAGGCAGAGTGATCTCCGTCACCTGGGAAGAGAGGAGGTGGGGCTAGAACCCTGGAGATAAGCCTATGCTAGATTATAGTAGAGGAGAAGGAGAGAGGGTGGAAGAAACGCCAGAAGGGCTGAGGCAAAGGCAAGAAGAGGAGAAAGAGAGAGAGAAGCTGATACAAGCCGAGGCACAGGTACAAGCCTAAGAAGCCTGATTAATGCTGAGCAGAGCAGGAGAAGCCTGACTAATGCTGGGCAGTGCAGAGGTGCAGGAGACACTCTCAGCTCTAACGAGAGGCTGTCAACCAAGCCCGGTGAGCCGGAAGGAGAGAGTCTATGCAGCTAGGAGAGCCTGATGCTGAGCTGAATGAGGAAGACACCCTCATGGATTGCTCTTTGTGCCAAGCCTTAGCCACAGAAAGGTTGAAGGAAAGCCAGCCCTGAGAGAAAGCCCTCCAGAGAAAAGTAACCATAAGAAGTAGGTAGATGGATTGTAAATTCCCACATGGTAAAGAAGGGACGTTTTACTAAGACGTAAGAACAAGCTGGAGTTGTGAATTGTGCTCGTTAACCACCTGCTACCTGTGAAGTGAGAAGGCGAGAAACCAAATTAACTGTGAGGAAAAAGCTCTTTTTACTCTTGAATTTCCTGAGAAACCTGAATAGAACTTTGCTTGCACATTGAAAGTTTTTTCCTGTTTGGAGTTTTTGTTTTTTGCTTGTAAATTGGAAAACAGCCTGGAAAGGTTTGAGACTGGAAAAGAAGGCAAACTTCCACAGAAGAAAGCCTGTTTTGTGTTTTATGCTTTAACCAGCAAGGCTAAAGGAAGCTGGTAGCCTTGCTGTTAAAAGGCTATGTTTTTCTGAGCTGAAGAATACTTTAAGCTGTCACTTTGGTTTTGGGTTTTGTTTTGCTTATAACCTGTTGTACTTTGAAGAAGCCTGGAGATGTATGCCTGAATGTGGTATTTATGAACCTTTTTTGTGCTCAATAAATTTCTGTCATTGCCTTACCCAAGGAGCCCGACTACAGCTTTCTACCTGAAGCCCATATATATCGCAATTAAACTACATTTCCCAGAAAGCATTGCGGGGAACTAGTCAGTTAAGGCTGAAAGGGGAAGTTCCTTATACAACCACGCCCCTCTAAGCTGGAGGCGAGTGGTGAGGGCGTGACAGGCTCTAATTAGATCGTAGTGAACGTCCGCCAAATATGCCTAACCCCACTCGATGCGGGTCACCTCCATCATGCTCTGCTGATCAAGATGCTCAGCCTGCCGTAACCGTTGGGACCAACGAAGACAAGCTCTCGCTATCCAGGCCCCACAGATAGACGCCTGCAATGACAGAGCTTTCGCTTCAAACGCTTGCTTTAAGTAAGCCATCCACTTTTCTGTCTTGCGCATCCTTCAAGGCCGCGCTCCTGGTCTTCTTTGAAACCGCTGAAACTGCCGCGTCAACGCGCGGGGACCGAAACTTCTCTTTATGCTTGTCGGCTAGAGGATAAAGCACAGTTACTTACCTGTAACAGGTGATCTCTGGGAACAGCAGGAATAAGTCTTCACATATGGGTACGTCGGTACTGACGGAGTCTGCGCGGGAACGCTTCCCAGTGTCCAATCAAGAGCTTTTGGAAGCATCCCAGCACGCCTGCGTGCTGCCTTCCCGCCTTTCCCAACTGCCTCTCCTCAGTTAAGTTTTAAAGCTGAGACAAAGAGAGAGAGAGAGGAAAGGAAAGATAGAGATACAATTCCTGGGGAGGTGGGAGGGTTGAAGACTTATTCCTGCTGTTCCCAGAGATCACCTGTTACAGGTAAGTAACTGTGCTATCTCCAGGAACAAGCAGGAATGAGTCTTCACATATGGGGACTCCCAAGCTGAGATGCCTGGAGTCCCAGCATGTCATAGGCTGGAACATGCTATCTCCCAGAACACCAGGCATCCTGAGGATGGAAGGTAGGAGTTGAAGAAAGAAGGATGCTGTGGAACAGCTAACCTAGCATAGGACTGCAGAGATGGAGTCCATGTGTGGATGATGATGGTCATCAATAATATTGCAAAGGATATTGCAATATGGACCTCCACTGACAGGATTTCACAGAAGTATGGAGGTTCATGGATCTATTGGGAAAACTAGTAGAGGAACCTTGAAGAGGACCTCACTGTAAATGGAAGTAATAATCCTGTAGGAAAACTAGTGGAGGTCAGAATCTTGAAAAGTAAGAAGTAATTAGTCCTTACCTGCTAATTAGTGTTCCTGAAGGAACTTCAATCCAGTCCCTTAACTTCTGGGTTGCGCAACCCTTCCAGCAGCTTGGAGGCTGAGCCCATCATCCTTTTGATGATGGTGGGGTATAAATACCCCTGGCACCACCCACTGGCACCAGTAATCTATTGTAAAAGCAGACTTGAAGGACATATAATAAAGAACATATAACCATTAGATAACTTGCCAAAACTCACACGCACCCTAAACTAGTAAAACTTTTTTTTTTAAAGGGGCGAAGGAAACAAGGAGGAGGAGGTTTCCCTGAGGGTGCGAGGGCCCTCCGCTCTTTCCTGCGGAACCTTATTGAAAGTGCTCCCCAGCTTTCCTTCGGTCCGCCACCTGAAACTGAGAAAGTCGGGCGGGATCAGGGACTGGACTGAAGTTCCTTCAGGAACACTAATTAGCAGGTAAGGACTAATTACTTCTTCCTTATCGTCACTTCAGTCCAGTCCCTTAACTTCTGGGATGTAACAGAGCAGTCTAATTCTGGGAGGGGTTCGTTATTCCGGACCGAAGCACCGCGCTGCCAAACCTGGCATCCGAAGCCCCTTGGAGGTCCAACCTGTAATGCTTGGTGAAGGTATGGAGAGACGACCAGGTAGCCGCTCTGCAAATATCCTGTGGCGGCACCAAACTCTTTTCCGCCCAGGACGCTGCCTGCGCTCTAGTTGAATGCGCTCTAAGCACTCCTGGAGCCTGCTTCCCACTGAGGAGGTAAGCAGAGGCAATCGTCTCCCTGATCCACCTAGAGATGGAAGCTTTGGCTGCCGCTTCTCCCTTATGCGGCCCTCCAAACTTGACGAACAAGCGTTCTGACCTCCGGAAAGGCGCCGTGCGCGCGAGGTACCTTTTCAGCACTATGAACATCCAGGAGCCTAAGCTTTTCTCCGTCTCCCGATAGATCCCTTTCCGCGAAGGAGGGCAGAGAGACCGGTTGGTTTACGTGAAAAGGAGAGATAACCTTAGGTAAGAAAGACTACCTTATCTCTAAAGAGAGAAAGGGAGGACGGGAAGACAAGGCTTGAAGCTCAGAAACGCGTCTGGCCGAGCAAATCGCCACTAAAAACACCGTCTTTAGCGTCAAGTCCTTCAGAGAGGACTTCCGCAGCGGTTCGAACGGTGCCCCCGAAAGGGCATTCAAGACTAGGTTGAGGTCCCAGGGAGGGATAACAGATCTTTGCTGGGGCCTTAACAGTCTAACAGCTCTCAGAAACCTGGCTACGTCCGAATGTAGCCCTAGACATTTGCCTCTGACCTTCCCCCTATAGCAAGAGATAGCCGCCAGCTGGACTCGCAAAGAGCTAGGGGCTAGACCCTTCTCGAAACCCGCCTGCAGGAACTCCAGGACCTCTGGGACAGAAGCTGAGAGAGGCTTGACTCGACGTTCTAAACACCAGGCTTCAAAGATATGCCACACCCTCACGTAAGACAGGCAGGTGGAACGTTTGCGAGCGCTCAACAAGGTTGAGATTACTGAGCCCGAGTACCCCCGCTTCAAGAACCTCGCCCTTTCAATAGCCAGGCCGTAAGCAAGAACCGATGCACGTGGGGCATGAGTACCGGACCCTGACGCAAGAGATCCTTTTTGCAGGGAAGTGGCCACAGCCGGTCGGCCGTCAATCTCACTAGATCCGCGTACCACGGACGTCGAGGCCAATCCGGGGCTATGAGAATGACCAATCCTTGGTGAGCTTCTATCCGCCTCAGAACCCTCCCTATGAGCGCCCAAGGAGGGAAAACAGAGGAGACCTTCCGACGGCCAGCTTTGGGCCAGGGCGTCCAAGCCCTCGGACATTCTTTCCTTTCTGCGACTGAAAAACCGGCTGGCCTTTGCCGACGAGAACCGGGCCATGAGATCCATGATTGGGGGCCCCCACTTGATCGAACACTTCCTGCGCTAGTTCCCACTCTACGTGGTCTATCCTGAACCTGCTGAGGTAATCGGCCGTTATGTTGTCTGTTCCGGCCACGTGCTGCGCAGACAGCGCTATCAGATGTGTTTCAGCCCACTGCAAGAGGAGATCCGCCTCCTTCTCCAAGGATGGGCTGCTTGTTCCGCCCTGACGGTTGATGTAGGCCACCGCGGTAGCGTTGTCGGAGAGGACACGGACTGCCCTCTGGTGAACCAAGAGCTCTAAAGCCCAGAGAGATAAGGTTACCACCCTCAACTCCAGCCTGTTGATAGACCACTGCGACTCTGCCGGAGTCCAGCAGCCCTGGGCAAACTGCCCCTCGCAGTGAGCGCCCCAACCTGCTAGGCTCGCATCCGTTGTCAGTTGGGTCCACTGAGGCGACTCGAGTGGCATCCCGCGGCCCAGGTTCCTTGAGTTTGTCCACCACCGCAGAGACCTCCTGATCCCGGGAGGGCAGGGGATCCGCCTGGATAAGGGGTGAAGTTGATGGGACCACTGTCTCAAGAGGGTTCGTTGGAGAGGCTGCATATGAGCCCGGGCCCAAGGAACTACTTCTATTGCCGCTGCCATGGTACCCAGCAGCTGAAGGTAATGCCAGGCGGAGGGGCATCTTGTTAACAGAAAACGGCAAACGAGATTCCTCAGATCGGATAACCTCTGCTTTGAGAGGAACACCCTTCCCTTCCTGGTGTCGAACCGAGCTCCAAGGTACTCTATCTTTTGCTTGGGAATTAAGCTGCTCTTCGCACGATTTATGACCCATCCCAAGCTCTCGAGGAACTGTACGACCCTGGCGGTCGCTACGTGACTCTCCTCCTCTGACTTTGCTCGTATCAACCAATCGTTCAGGTAAGGATGGACTAGAATTCCTTCTTTTCGAAGAGCCGCGGCCACTACCACCATCACCTTGGTGAACGTCCTGGGAGCTGTCGCTAGCCCGAAGGGAAGGGCCTGGAACTGGAAATGTCCACCTGGTACAGCAAATCTTAGGAACTGTTGATGAGACTCTCTGACCGGGATGTGTAAGTATGCTTCCGTCAAGTCTAGGGATGTCAAGAACTCCCCCTGACGAACGGCGGCAATTACCGACCTCAGGGTTTCCATGCGGAAGTGAGGAACCCTGAGACAGCGGTTGATTTGCTTTAGGTCCAGGATTGGACGGAAAGAGCCTTCCTTCTTTGGCACTACAAAATAAATGGAGTATCGACCTAGACCTCTTTGTTCTTGTGGGACAGGCAACACTGCCCCCAGAGCTATGAGCCTCGAGAGGGTGACTTCCACCGCCGCCTTTTTTTCTGGTGGACCGCAGGGGGACAGAACAAATGCTGGGGTTACTCTTTTTGTGAACTCGAGCGCGTAACCCTCTCGGATCACCTCCAACACCCACTGATCGGACATGACACGGGACCAGGCGGGAAGGAACTGTCTTAAGCGGCCCCCCACCGACAGCTCTCCCTCCTGGACCCCCGATTTCTCATTGTGACTTTCTAGGTGCCGAGGCGGTGGGGGAGGCCCCAAAACCTCTACCTGCCCCGCGAAACCCTCGAAAGCTCTGCCCCCTGGAGGGGAAACGGCCCCTGGGGAAAGGGGTCGATCTAGGTTGTCTGAATCTTCGGAAGTCCTTTGGCTGACTCCGCCCAGGAGCGGCAGGACGACCCAGTCTTGGCCTATCTTCGGGGAGCCTACCCCCTTTGGACTCACCTAGCTCCTTTACTAACTTATCCAGGTCTTCTCCAAACAATAGCTTCCCCTTGAAAGGAAGTCGACTCAGGCGAGCCTTAGAAGAGGCATCCGCAGCCCAGTTACGCAACCATAAGTAACGTCTGGCTGCCACCACCGAGGCCATATTCTTTGCCAGGCTTCTAATAAGGTCATACTAGCTATCAGCTAAAAAGGCTGAAGCAGATTCCAATTTGGTCGCCACCCCTTGGGAGTCGCCCGAAGGACCGTCAGCCAGTTGCAGTTGCTGGGACCATCTCAAACAAGCTCTAGCCACCCAGGCCCCCGAGACGGAGGCCTGTAAGGCAAGGGCACTGATATCAAAGGCTTGTTTTAGAAGGGTGTCCAGTCTTCTATCTTGACTGTCTCTCAGAGCCGCGCCGCCCTCGACCGGAATAGTCGTCTTTTGTTACCGCTGAGACCGCCGCGTCCACCCTGGGCGATTTCAGGAGATCCTTGTCCGTTTCCGGCAATGGGTATAGGCGAGACATCGCCCGTACTCCCCTCAGGGTAGATTCCGGCTGGTTCCATTCTTCCTGAATCATTTGGCGAACCACTCTGTGTACTGGAAAAACCTTCTGAGATTTCCTTATGGCTTGAATCAGCGGATCCTCCAGGGCTTCTTCGTCCGTCGGAGCTTCGGAAGCCATATTGAGTACCTTCAGAGACTCACTGATTAGAGATGAGAGCTCTTCCCGCCTAAACACACCCTGAATATGCGGGATCTCTCCCTCTTCAAGCTCCTCCCCTTCATCAACTTCTTCTTTCTCCGAAAGCTCCTCCTCAGGGATGTCCCGAGGCGGAGACTCAAGAAGATCATCGGCTAATAGCCTAGCCCGCTTGGGGAGGGGCCCCGGCTCAAGGGATCTAGAGTTTCCTGGAACAGAATCAGTACTTTCCCTTGGTGCTGTTTCTGCAGGACCCTGTTTGCGTAGGCAGTAGGCTTTGTGCAAAAGAAGAACAAATTCAGGAGAAAATTGACCCCAGTCTCCCTCTGCCCCACGAGGAAAGGGAAGGAAGGGATTGGGAAGAGCCTGGAGCAACTGAAGCGGAAGAGGGGGGGGGGGAGTGGGGGTCCCTTCCCCCTTCCGAAGGGTCCGCTGACCCCTGGGGAGCTTGAGACATACTTAGGTGGATCTCCTGCTCCACGGAAGCGGCCTCTGCTGCACACCCTCTGCAGATTCCTGCTTCCAAGGCCGTCCCTCTACGAGTGCTGCACGAAGGACAGCGCAGCTTGCCCGTCATGCCTCTTGAACCGGGCTACCCCCAGGCCCAAAGAAAATAAATTAAAGGTAACTAACAAGGCAACAAAAAAGTAAAGGACTCCAAAGTAACAAAAAGGAAACAAAGTAAATGATATGCAGCAAAAAACTTTTAGCACTCCCCTCCCCCTAGCCGTGCAAAAACAAAATAAAACAAAGTAACAACACGGCACCAAGCAAAAAAGACTGCAAACTTTTAAAATTAAACCTGAATCCTGGAAGAGGAGGAATTAAACCCCAATACTTGCGGTTTGCAGAACTGGCGCGAATCCGCTGCCACGAGGGAGCCCGGTGTCCTCTGCAGGATCCCACGAGGTAGGCCGCAGCCACGTGTAAGCCGGGCCTGCGGGTGGAGGGGGAACGCCGGCAGAAGCTGCGGACTTCCAGGCAGGAAGGAGATCAACACTCCACACCCGCTCCGTTCCCCGCGAAAACCTCAAGCGCCAGGCCGCCTCGGGGCTGAAGCGCGAGGTCGGGGACCGCCGCTGACCAAAGAGTCGTTGTTGCCTCTAGCGCTCAGCCGCCTAGGGGCTTCGGCGCGAGGCATAAGCGGCCATGGAAAGCTGATGTGAAGCAGGCCGCGGGGTGCGCGGGAGGAGAGCTCTCCTGTCCTCACCGCTTCCCCTGGAAAACCCCTTCCTCCGGAGCCTCACTGGAGCCGCGATGCAGAGGGCAAAGAGGGAGGGAGGGGGGGGGGGAAATGAGAGAGGAGGGAGGGAGAGGCAGAGGCAGAGGTAGCAGAATTAAAGGTGCAGGACTAGCTAAAATCTCAAATAAATTAAAGAAATTAAAAAGGGCATTAAATTAAAATAAATTAAAATAAATTAAACTAACTAAAATCTTAGTCCAGACCCCGTAAGCACTCTGGCTTACAGGAACCCTCCAGCTGCTTGGAGGCTGAGATTACTGGTGCCAGTGGGTGGTGCCAGGGGTATTTATACCCCACCATCATCAAAAGGATGGGCTCAGCCTCCAAGCTGCTGGAAGGGTTGCGCAACCCAGAAGTTAAGGGACTGGACTGAAGTGACGATAAGGAACAGGTAACCCCAGCAGGGGAACTGGGGTAGTCCAAAAACGGTGGGCCTTCAGTGGAAGGCTTTATGAGAAAAACCCTAGCTCTTTTGGAGGCAGAGTGAGTCACTCTTAGGAGCAAAAAGAGAAGGCTAACCGATTTGGACAAACAGGCACAGTCCTTGTGGGGAGAAAGGGTGTGGGAACTCCTTGTATCCCAAAAAGAGAGGACAAATGCCTGAGGCATTAAAGCCTGTGATTAACTGAAGATCCACAATGTCTCTCCTAACTGGGGTAAGCTAGGAGAGATATTGAGCACGGAGAGCTTCAGAGGTACCTAAACCGTTAGGTTATGGTATAAAAATTGACTACCACCACAGGAGTGGGTATGTGTGTAGAACCCCAAACCTGCTAGATAGCACAGGTATGGGTAAAGTCCCTCTGTCAGAATCATATAGTATATGAGACAGTGAGATAGATGTGTATCCACATACTTATCTATCTATAATAAAATCTCAACACATAGACATAAGAATATATGTATATGTGTATCTATTTATATATATATCTATAGTGAGATATAGCAGGGCATAAAATACACACAAAAAATAAATATGGATATGTAGGCCTACATATGGGTGTCTGCAATTAAACAGAGATATGCCTACAGCACAGTGATCACATAGGATATGTGGAGAGGAAAGATTCATCTAACAAGGGGGTGGAACCTACTTGAGAAGACATATAGAGAATCTATTCCTCCTGGTCATGATCTGCAAGAATGCTAGTTAGTGCAAAATAACCAGGACTGTTACGTGAAAAACAAAAGGACAATGTCAATGTGCAGCCAGCAAGTCCCGAGTCTTCCAGGACTCTAGCATGGTAAGAAGACAGAAGACACCTAGAGATGAGATACCATGTTGACCTGCTTAAGGGCAAAGGTATCATGCGTTCGTACCATGAGGACGAGCATATCCCCGATTGGGAATACTATGGACCAAAGCAGGGAACTGGCAACTCCTTGAGCTTTCACGTAAGAGAAGGCCTATGTCCTTTATATCAAAAAAGGAGATAGTAAAAGGGGGAACCTTCTAGTCATGGGAGACATGACTAAAAAGCCTTTTCTAACCAGCTAGGATAGCTGTTGGAGAACCCCCCCCCCCCCCCATGTTCTCTAGCAAGGGCCCATAGTGGAAAGCTTCTCTGTAGATTGCAGAGAGCATGATGCAGGAGAATGAGGAGATAGAACTGGCTGTGAGAGAGCCAGTATCTCTGCCAACTATGCTGCCAAACTCAGGAAATGAAGATGGCAGAATAGAAGACAATCTAGAGTTTGTAGTGAGATGATCTCCAAGAGAGATGAAGCACTGACTTGGAGCCACTACTAAGACAGACAGAATGTTGGTGGAGGACAATCTGGTTGTTTGTGGATAAGAACCAGTTGTCCAAACATTAAAGCTCCTGCATAGGCAGCTGTTAGCAAGACAGAAGAAAGAATCTTACTGTTCAAAAACAGAAAGAACAGACAGAACAGGAGTAGGAAACTCTGGACATGTCTGATAAGCTGCCCCAAAGCAAGACTGAGCAGAGGAGGTAAACTCCGCACTGGAAAGTGAGAAAAGTAGAGAGGCTGAAGAGAAAGCCTCCCAGTAAGTAATTCCACTCTTACAGAGGAAAAACTTGGTAAGAGGGTGAAGAGAATGGAGCTGAAGAAGACTTACGAAGAAGTAAGTCTATAGAAAGGAAAAAATACATGCTGGCACAGGAACTATCATATGATAGTGGTTAGACCTTTCCCTAGCAGGAAAAAGAGGAGAAACCTGTGACTTATAGGCATGAACATCCTGACAGCTCAAAGAAATATAGAAAAAATGGATATCTTTTGGAAAAAGACCCATGTGTAGGGGTTAGAATAAAGCAGTGGATTGCCTCTATTGAGAAGAAGCAACTGTAGATTCTAACCCCAAGAGTCACAAGCATCTGATGATGAATGATCAGAAACCCTGCAGGTGCTGGGTTTGCTGAGTCTGGTGAGAGGTTGGATTCTTCAGACCAGGACGATGCTTCCCCTGTTGGGGAACATCTGTATGATGGGCAAATGATGAATAAAACCACCTTCTCCTGTGGGAAGAAAGTTTGGTAGGACATTTCCTACCTACTGGGACAGAGGAAGGGGTAAAACAACCCTTAGGAACAGGTAAATCAGTGGACAACTGAGTAACCTGACATAAAGACTCCTTGTTGAAAAGATTTTCTCCAGTGCAAGGAGTATGTCCCAGCCTTTGTTGTGCCCATTTGTCCAAGTCTGAAGCTTGGAGCCAGGCTCTACGTCGTGCCCCTATAGCTATAGCAGAAGTCCTGCTAACAGACTCAAAAGGGTCTAGGGAAGCACAAGAAAGAAACCAAGAGATATTCTGGATATGCTTAAGCAGTGAGGAATAGTCTGTACGCCTGGAATCTGAAAGGAAAGGAGACAAAAGATGCAATTGCTTTGTGACCTCAAGAGAAAGACTCATAAAAAATATGAGAGAATTCTTGCAGAAAGCATAGATGTCTGGAAGGTTTGACGTCCAAAGTCATCTAGTGTTTTAGACTCACGACCTGGCGGATAGGAAGAGTGCTTTTTCTTACTCTTTACCCGCCTCATTGCTGATTCCACTACTATGGAATGATGAGGAAGTTGAGTCTCTTGAAACCCTGGAGAGGGGGGCACCTGATATAACAGATCAGTTGCCCTGGGAGGTGGGGGTACCCTGAAAGGTGTTTCCCACATTCCTAGAAGGAGATCCTGCAAGGAATGATGCAAAGGAAGCATTATGTTCCCCTTTGCTTTGGTAGAAAGAGAGCCTTGTGCAGGATCATGTCCTGGGATAGGAATGGCAAAGGATCTTGCTATATCCAGGAGGAAACTCTGAAAAGAGGGATCCCCAACAGGAATGTCTCTTGGACAGGTTAGATTTAAAGAACTAGAATGAGCACCCACAGAGGTATCCAAATATATAGGAATAGAAGATCCTGCACAGTGCAGTGTGGAATGCTTAAGGGATGGTTGCTGATACTGGGTATCAGGAGCAGCAACCGTCCTTACCACATTGTCCATGCCAGGTATCGACCCCAAGCTTGGTATAGAATGGAGCGATCCTGTTGAAAAAAGCATGGCAGGAGTTGGCCACGATGCTACTGTGGATACCGGTACCGATGTCAAAACCGGTACCGATGTCGGAGTTGAGCCCGACAAAGACATCGGAGTAGTCATCGGTGACAGTTCAATCGGTACCGAGGTGACCAAAACCCTCCGGCCACTATCCTCAGTACCGAAGCACTGATCAGTATTGATCAATGTCGGTACCAAAACCTATTGGTACCGAGTCTTCTAGACTAGAGATCTATTCCAAACTTGGCATCGAGGGCAGAAAGCCTGATAAGCGAAGCATGGAAGGCACCGACCGTAAAGGTAATGAGGTTGTCGGTACCGATTTCGGTACCGTGTGACACCGGTGAAGGAGGGTCAACCAGTGGCAACTCAGCCTCGAAGGAACCGAGAGTTGTGGATCCGAATCATCAGAACCGAGCCTTCGGTACCGCCGAGAGCCGGTACCCAGTCCTCCAGACTGGAGATCGATTCCAGACTCGGCATCGAAGGAAGCGAGTCTATCGATGCACGTCTGGAGGGTACCGACGGCGGTGGTAGTATCGGTGCTGGTACCGATAATGGAAAGTCAGTCTGGAGTGTATCCACCGGTCCTGAAGGCACCGAGGATGCCAGATGACGATCCCTTATGAGGAGTGTTTCATCCAAACACCAGTGCCGATGCCAGGGTACCGGTACCGCTCGAAGCGGATGCCACCACCGGACACGGCTGAGGTATGTTCTGTGAGGGGTGAACCTCAGGAACAACCTGAAACCCCTTATCTGCTTTGGAGACCAAAGACTCCTGCCGGGGTTTTGAAGCCAGTGGGCCCTCGAGGGCAAGGCCGGAGCCGTCTTCATGCTGTGCATGAGACCTACCACTCGAGGACTGGCTAGTCTTAACAGACTGTTTGTGGGTTACCTGATCCTGTGTGGAAGAAGGGGACGGTGCCCCGAAGTTGGAGGGCAACCGTGTATCGAGGGAACTTCGATGTTGAAGACCTCTTCTCACCAAACTGTTGTCAGGACCCAAGCAGGTTAGACACCAACTTTGAGGGTCTAAAAATAAAGCTGTACCACAGTGTGAACATTTCTTGGAGAAAGTGCCTGAGGAGAGGCAGTTGGGAAAGGCGGGAAGGCAGCACGCAGGCATGCTGGGATGCTTCCAAAAGCTCTTGATTGGACGCTGGGAAGCGTTCCCACGCAGACTCCGTCAGTACTGACGTAACCATATGTGAAGACTCATTCCTGCTTGTTCCTGGAGATAGCCTGTTTGTCTTGATTCCTTTTGTTCCTGGAGATAGCCTGTTTGTCTTGATGCCTTTCAAGCCTGCTACAGGCTGGTCCCACTCATTTTGAATCATTCAATCCACCACCCAGTGGACGGGGAATACCGTCTGAGATTCCCTGACCACCTGAATGAGGGGATCCTCCAACCCCTCTTCCTCCGTCGGTTGCACTGTAACGAGGTTGAGGGTCTGAAGAGCCTCCATGATAAGCGGCAGAAGTTCTTTACTAAAAACCCGTATAATTCGTGCTTGATCTTCTGGCTCTTGAATTTCACCTTCAAGCTCCTCCTGACCCGACTCCAGGTCAAGATCCATGTCCTCCAACTCCTGCCATTCCAGTTTGGTGGTATCTGGGTCACAATAGCACGTCCTCTTGGCCGGTCTCGAGGAGGCGGCAATGACCGTGTCCGGCCTAGACAGTGGCCCTACCAAGCCTAGGGACAGGGCATCTGGCAAACTTACCCAGACATCCCAAGCAGAAGGCTTGATGCATGATAAGGACGAAGTCTGGTGAAAAATCTCCTAGGGACAGTTCCGGTCCCCCTGACAAGTGAAATAAGGGAGAATGAATACAGACCTAAGGTCCAAGACCCTTACGTCAGTAAGCTCCCTGATTACTCAGGTGCCAGAAGGCAGGAGTGATCTCCGTCACCTGGGAAGAGAGGAGGTGGGGCTAGAACCCTGGAGATATAGGAAAGGAGCCACCAAAAACCCTGTAGGGACTTCAGGGAGAGGCCCTGCTGGGGAGACAACGGAAGACACTCCTACCAGCCCTCCAGAAAGAACCAGAGACTCCTGAGCTGCGTTCCCTTCCATCTGCTGTTCCATGCAGGTAGACACAGCCACAGCCACGGCAAATCCCTGTCTCAGACACCGTGCCTCTGCGAATACCGCAGACCACACACTGTGGGTGCGTTGACATGGACCAAGCCCTTCTACAAAGAACCCACTAGGCCTGACAGAAAACGCCTTTGAAGCGCTGTCTTTTATGCAGCTTCTCAATTGCACCTCACTGCAAAGAAAAAAAAATGGTTTTCTTTTAAAACTCCCCTAGACTGAGCAATAAAAAAAGGTAGTCCAGAAAACTTGTCAGCTCAAGCACCGGAAATAAAACCGCAAGGAGGAACCGAGCTGTGCTGCTGCCAGTCCGATCAACTCGAGGGAAGAAAAAAGGCCCGAACAACCATCCATGTGGCTGGAGGCAAGGCGGGAATCAAAGAAAAATGGACGCCGCCAGAAAAATTTGTGCCAAAACGGAAGGCCTCCAAAGCACCGCGCCGTCTACAAAAGCAACTCCCGACGCCGGAAGACAGCCCACAGCCACAGCTTACCTCCTCCGCTGAGCCCTGCAAGCCGTGCCATCACTCAGCACAGTCCAGAGAGACATTCACGGCGAGGGAAGGCCTGTCGGCTGTCCGCACGAGCACCCGCACACAGAAAAGATCCCTGCTTCAGCCGATGCCGGCGAGAACTGTGCGGGACCTCGTTACTGACAGATCTCTCCCCCGTACAGCCAAGGGGGAGTGATCTGCAGTACTTACTGCCTGCAAGAACAACAGAGGCAAGGAAAAAAAGGACACAGGCAGCGATCCGGCTCAAAAATCCAAAATGAACATCTAAATCCTGACTAAAGCTCCTTATGTGATCTTCCAGTGAGCCCAGCCTAGACTCACTACATCCTCCTGCTGCATGGAGACTAGACACACTGGGGGCTGATGGGAAGACCAGCAGAAGGTACCAGTGCTGTCAGGAGTTTTGATTGGTCCAGTCTCCATGCTGCAGGAGGAGGTGCACTACCCAGTGGTGGAGGACTGAACTGTACGACCGATAAGGAACAGAGGGCTAGTAAGGAAAAATTTAAAAAAAAAAAAAAAAAAAAGGAAAGTTTCAGGATAATAGACAGGGTGAAAAAGAAATTAGGCACCTGGTCAACAACAAAAGAGGGGGAAGGGGGAATAAAGAACTGCAATGCTCCTCTGGGTTCTAAATATTTTTATTTGGCATTTTTTTTTTTAAATCCTTTTTTTCCATACCAGACTGTGAAAGGAGAGAAACAGGGGACATGATAGGATATAAACATGTAATTCTGAGAAATGTCTGTGAATCCCAAAGTATAAGCATAGTTCTTACCATGATGTCCCTGGGTTTCATTTAAAACAGTCTTTTCTAATGCAAAATAATTAAACATTACCTGTTTGACACACAATGTACAAACAATAAAACAATGCAGACTTGGGGTGTGAAACATTAATTGAACCTTTAGTTTTACTGGCACAGATAATCAGAATTGGAGAAAAACACCCGCGGAGTAAATCTGCATGAGTGCGTTCCAAAATGTTTTTTTGAGTTTGGTCTTTACCATTAAATATATTTTGATAGTGGCACAAGTTACCACTAACATTTCAAAGGATCTAAGAAAATAGAAATTACACTTACCTGGTAATTGTCGTTCCTAGAGTGACGACAGTTTAGTCCTCTACCTCTGGGTTGTGCACCTCTTCCTGCAGCTAGGAGACTGGGCATGTCAAAAGTCGTGACATCACTGGATATAGCCTGCTGGTATCTCCCATCAGCCTCCAGTGTACTACTGACAAAGCAAACTCAAAGGAACAAATAACTATACCATAACTTTAAATAACTCCCCATTCCTTAACCGGAGGAGCCTTTTTAACCGTATCCATCTTATATTTTCTTTTCTCTCTTTACATTCATGTCCCCCCTATGCAAACACGTTTCCTATACCATCACCTCATTTAAATAAGAGAAAAGGAAGAGAGAGAGAGAGGGATACTCATTGCGATCTAGAAACTGAAAGGATCTGTCTACTACTTGAGATTGATGCTCCACTCCGCCTGAAAATAAACTCTGAAGAAATCACACTCCTGGGCGGGAATGAGGACTAAACTGTCGTCACTCAAGGAACGACAATTACCAGGTAAGTGTAATTTCTATTTCCTTATCGTTCCTCCAGTTTAGTCCTCTACCTCTGGGATGTAACAGAGCAGTAATCATTGGGAGAGACCTATCCAGCCAACTCACCACACCGTCGACCCGGAACAGGCATCCTTTACTGCCAAAACATTTAGGCAGTAGTGGTTACTGAGGAAATGAAGAGACGACCTGGAAGCTGCTCTACCAATCCCCCTGGTGGAATGACACAGTGATTCACCCATGAAGCCACTTGTGCCCTGGTAGCACGAGTCAGAAAGCCCCCCGGAATCATACAACCTCGCCAGCAGAAAACTGAGGCAACCACCGCCTTAACCCAGTGCGAAATGGCCGCCTTCGCTGCTGCTTCCCCTTTGTGGGGACCCCCAACCAGCACACAAAAACAAAGAAACGAACGTCGCACCCTGCATTTAATGTTTCCTATCGTCGTAAGCTACGAATAAAACCTCCCCTTCCAGAAAAACTGAGAACTGGAAGAGAAACCAATAGGCTCAGGAGAAAAATCAGATACCACCTTTTGGAAAGACGACAGGACTGCTTGCAAACACCACCCTCTATCCAGAAAGGGTGAAAACGGCTCATTACATGACAACGCCTGAACTCCGAAACTCGTCGCACCGAACAGCGAGCTATCAAAGCCACTGTCCATAACAGCAAAGCCTTTACCGACGCCTGGAGTAAAGAATCAAAGGGCTCTTTAGCTAACGCCTCTAAGGCCCAATCGGGATCCCCCAGCGGCACCCGAACTCTCCTTGAGGAGCGCAGTCGGATCCCAACTTAAGGAAACGCTACACATCGATCCGAACACCTAGCGCTATTCCCTTCACAGAACCTCTACAGCCGGAAACAGTCGCCCGCTGGATCCTCTAAGGAACTGGCCGCTAGTTCCTTCAGACACTGTCCTGCAGAGAACTCAAAGGATACAGACACCTTTGTCGCCCGGACTTGCCGCCGTGAACAGCAGCCTTCCAAAAGGCGCTAAGCACGGACCTATGTAGCAGAAGCAGCCTGCCTCCTTGCTCTCAACAAGGTGGCGAAGACTACCGCAGAATAACCCTTCTTGAGCCCCACCCATACATAGGCCAAACCATAGGCGGGCACCGATCCACCTGAGACATTCGTCACGGACCTAGCCACAGCAGAACATCCGCTACCGACAACTTCTAGGAAAAGCCTGTCGAGTAGGAGAATGAGAAAAGCCTAGTACGGCCGTCTCGTCCAACCGGTCGCTACCAAGAGTACCTTTCTCCGAAAGCCTCGATACGCCAACTAGTTACCCCATGAGAGCCCACGGAGAAAGGACAAGACAAGGACTTAATTGGGAGCTTACTGACCCTCGCTTGGACGAACCATCAGCTGCCCCATTCCTCCACCAGAGAGGCCTCCGGGTGAACCCCAAGGAAGCCAATAATATTAGCTAGCGCTTGAATTAAGCCATAATGCACATTTGCCCCATAAAGCAAATCAGGCTCAAGTTGATTCAACTCCCTGATCCTTTCCTGTTCCAGGCGAGTCGACTGCCGTAAACACTGTGACCACCTGAAGCATGCTCTCGCCTCCCCAGGCTCCACAAATGGGAGCTTGTAAGGCAAGAGCATTGCCCCCAACGATCGCTTCAGTGAACCATCTACTTTCCTATCTTGCGATAAAGCACAGTTACTTACCTATAACAGGTGATCTCTGGGAACAGCAGGAATAAGTCTTCACATATGGGTATCGTCGGTACCGACAGAGCCTGCGAGGGAACGCTCCCCAGCGTCCAAAAGGAAAGCTTTTGGGAGCATCCCACAGCGCCTGCGCGCTGCCTTCCCACCTTTCCTAACCGCCTCTCTCCAGTTCGAGTTTTAAAGCTGAGACAAAGAGAGAGTGAGGAAAGGAAAGAAAGAGATACAACTCCTAGGGGAGGTGGGTGGGTTGTGAAGACTTATTCTGCTGTTCCCAGAGATCACCTGTTACAGGTAAGTAACTGTGCTATCTCCAGGAACAAGCAGGAATGAGTCTTCACATATGGGGACTCCCCAGCTAGAGATGCCTGGGAGATCACCCAGGTTGTGAGTCCCTGGGAAGGGCTCTACCTCCACCCATGAATCTCAGGCATCCAGCCAGGGATGGAGGGTAGGAGTTGGTTAGGTATGGAACAGGTATTTGAGAACAGCCTGACCAAACAAGGCATCCCGGCGGGAGTCCTTGTCCAAGCAGTAATGGGCTGTGAAGGTATGAACCAAGACCCATGTGGCCGCTCGACAGATCTGGTCGATGGACACAGAATTTAGATGAGCCATAGAGGCTGCCATGGCCCTCACATTGTGAGCTGTGACATGGCCCTCCAGAGAAAGGTTCTTACTATGGTAGGCAAAAGAAATACACTGAGCAATTAAATTAGACAGAGTTCTCTTAGAGACTGGAAGTCCTAAATGAGAGGGATCAAAAGCAACAAAGAGTTGAGAGGACTTTCTATGTTGCTGTGTCCTTTGTAAGTAAAAAGCAAGAGCTCTTTTACAATCCAGGGTATGAAGATTCCTCTCTGCACTTGAAGCATGAGGTCCTGGAAAAAAAAGACAGGTTAATAAACCTCCTGGTTCAGATGAAAAGGTGAGACCACTTTAGGCATAAAGTGTGGATTAGTCTTAAGGACTACCTTGTCATGATGGAACCTTGTATAAGGAGGATTAGCCACCAAGGCTTGCAGCTCACTGATGCGGCGAGCTGAGGTGACTGCAATGAGAAAAATAACCTTCCAGGAAAGAAATTTCAAGGAGGTAGTGGCTAAGGGTTCAAAAGGTGGCTGCATAAGCTGGCCAAGAACCAGATTCAAGTCCCATGCCACTGGAGGTGGTCTGATGGGAGGTTTAGTCAAAAGAAGGCCTCTCATGAATCTTGCTATAAGAAGATGAGAGGAAATAGGTTGTCCACTGAGAGGTTTACGGGATGCTGCAATAGCACTCAAATGGACTCACTGAATTCGTTTTAAGGCCTGCATGGGATAAATGCAGCAAATACTCTAGTGAAGAATTCAGAGGTATTGCAAGAGGGTTAAGACCCTTCTCTGCACACCAAATGGTAAACCTTTTCCATTTAAAAGCATAGGAACGTCTAGTGGAAGGCTTTCTGGAAGCATGAAGGATATCCTTCACTTGCTGAGAAAGATGCAAATCTTGAAGGTCTAGGCCTTCAGCAACCAGGCTCTGAGGTGAAGAGACTGGGGATTTGGGTGCCACAACGTTCCCTCCTCCTGGGACAGGAGGTCTGGAGCAGATCCCAAGTCCAGGGAGGGAGCTTGAGAGAGATGCAGAAGTAGAGGGTACCACACTTGGCGTGGCCAATGTGGTGCTATGAGGATCATAGACCCCTTGTCTCTCTGAAGTTTTAAGAGTGTCTTGGGAATTAGGGGAATGGGTAGAAAGGCATAGAGGAGGAAGGCATCCCTGGCCTGAACACCCTGACACGGAATTCTGGAACAGAACCGGGGAAGTTTGGCATTCCACGGACTTGCAAACAAGTCTATGTCTGGGGTTCCCCAAATTCGAAAGATCCTGGCTATCTGGTCCCCATGGAGGGACCATTTGTGTGGGAGCAGAACTCGACTGAGTCTGTCTGCCCAAGAGTTTTGAACTCCTGGAAGATAAACTGCCATGAGATGAATTTGATGCTCTCTGGAGAAGGCCCACAATCTCAGAGCTTCGTTGCAAAGCGACAGAGAGCCAGTCCCGCCCTGCTTGTTCACGTAGAACATGGCTACTTGGTTGTCCATGTGGATGAGGACTGTCTTGTAGCTGAGCAGGGTGTGGAAAACAGAGCTAGAAAGATTGCTATGAGCTCTAAGAGGATGATATGAAGAGATGTCTCCTCTAGAGACCAGATGCCTTGAGTGGAGAGATCTTGAAGATGAGCTCCCCAACCTCTTGGAGAGGCATCTGTTGTAAGGGTTGCTTGGGGTAACCCCTGTTGAAAGGGGGACCCCAGCAACAGATTTTGAGTGGACTTCCACCAGTGGAGGGACCAAAAGAGGCGACTGGAGGTTGCTATTTTGTCTGACAGGCAACCTGATGCCTGGGTCCATTGGGTGGATAGAGTCCACTGAGCTGCCCTCATGTGAAGGCGAGCGTAAGGAACCACATGCACAGTGGATGCCATGTGGCCTAACAGTTGTAACATCTCTCGAGCAGTTAAATGGGATTTTAACTGAACTTGTGAGGCTAACTGCACCAAGCGTAAGCAACGGGCCTGGGGAAGATAGGCCCTTGCAGTTGTGGTATCCAGCAAAGCCCATATGAACTCTAGAGACTGAGTAGGGGTGAGATGGGATTTTGGGAAGTTTATTACAAGTCCCAGATACTGAAGGATACGCCTTGTGCAGGTTAGAGAAATCTGGGCCTCTGACTGGGATGGAGCTTGGATGAGCCAGTCGTCCAGATATGAGAATACGAATATCCCTAGAGTGCATAGAAATGCAGCTACTACTGCCATGCATTTTGTGAACACCCTTGGTGCAGAGGCCAGACCGAAGGGAAGCACTCTGTATTGATAGTGCTTTCCTTGATAAAGGAACCGAAGGAACCTTCTGTGTGATGGAAGGATGAGGACATGGGTGTACGCATCCTTGAGGTCTAGAGAGCAAAGCCAATCCTGACTCTGAAGGTATGGAAGCAGAGTACCGAGAGAAATTATCTTGAATTTCTCCTTGCATAGAAACTTGCTCAATTCTCTGAGATCTAATATGGGTCTGTAGCCCCCTGTTTTCTTTGGAATAAGAAAGTAGGGGGGAGTAGAACCCTGAGCCCTGCTGAAGAAGGGGTACTTCTTCTATTGCCCCTTGGGCAAGAAGGGTAGTGATCTCCTGACCCAGAAGGTCGAGGAGAGATGTTTGAGAATTGAACTGTCTCACCATGGTGTGAGGAGGAAGGTTTAAGAAATGAAGCTTGTACCCCTCCCTTATGATGGAGAGGGTCAATTGCTCTGCTGTGATTTGTTCCCATCTGGGAGCAAAGTAAGCTAACCTTCCTGGAATGGTGAGAGGCTCTGGATGCTCTAGAGCCAGAAAAGCTAAGCTCTCTAGTTGTAAGTCAAAGGCCCCGAGGAGGCTGAGGCTGCTGGGCCGTAGCAGTCCTAGCAGCCTTAGGCTTGGCCTGTTTCGGTTGTTGCTGTCTCTTTGTAGCAAAACGACCTACAGAAGATGACTGCTGACCATAAGCAGAATAATATTTCCCTTTTTTGGGAAAAAAAACCCTTTTTGAACAACCTTTTCTTAAAAGGAGCAGAAGTAGACTTTGAAAGTCTATCTAAAGCAGAGTTTTCAGCATCCATCTGGGTGGCCTTTGCTTGCCAATATTTGCCAAGAAGGTTTTCACCTGTACAAGGAAGATTTCCCAGTCCATCTTGAACCCAAGGTTCCAAATCAGAAGCTTGTAACCAAGCAACTCTGCGTGCACCTATGGCAATGGCCGAGGCTCTGCTGGCACCTTCAAAAGAGTCAAAGGCTGCACGGTTGGAAAACTTGGAAACATCCTGGGCATGTTTGAGCCAGGTGAGGAATTCTTCCCTTTTATCTTCTTGAATAAAAGGAGATAAAGTTTGCAGATGATCTGTAACTTCTTTTAGAAACATCCCCATATAGAGACTATAGGAGTTGATTCTGGCAACAAGCATACTAGCCTGGAAAACTCTCCTGCCAAAGGCATCTAAGGTTCTGCATTCCCTTCCTGGAGGAGCAGAAGAGTGCCTTTTTGTACTCTCTCTTCTTCATGGCAGACTCCACCACAATGGAGTGGTGAGGAAGCTGAGTTTTATGGAATCCAGGACAAGGAGGAACACGATACATGGGTGTCCAACCTGCGAGAATGAGGGGAGGTGGTGAGAGGAGTCTCCCATATGCCCAACATGTGATCATAAAGAATCTCATGTATTGGTAAAGTGGCTGCCTCTTTAGGAACCTTAGGATATTGTAAGATATCTAATTTTTTGGCTCTAGGCTCTGTCTCAGGGGCCACTGAAATGGAAAGGCCCCTGGCCACTTCCCTAATGAAGTCTTGAAAAGACAAGTCTTCTGGAGGAGACATTCTCCTTTTTGGAGAAGAGGGCTCCTGAGGATGAATCACCGATGCTTCGACAGAGACCTCTGATTCATCAGAGTCTTCAGAGGAATCGAAGTATCATCTGTCTGGATGCTCCTGCAGAGCCCGATATGCGTACCGGGTGGTATCGACATCGGGAGTGATCGGTACCGATTCGGTACCGATGGGCATCACAGAACAGTGTACCGCTGCAGTCGACCCCGCAACGGATGTCGATGCAATCAGTATGGGCACCGGAACCGATGTCGGTACCGGTGCTGGAATCGGTACCTGCAACGGAGTTTGTTGCGGTACCGAAGGCGTCGCAGCTTGTATGAATGCCGTGATGGCACGCTGCATGGTCAGGATATTCTGATCCATTGACGCAACCAATGTCTGGATGTCAGTACCAGTGGGAACCACCGGTACCCCAGAACATGGCAACAGGTGATCGGTCGAGGCCGAGCCATCGATGTCAACCTGTGACCCCATAGATAAAGCTTTGGAAGCCGGAGCCTCCCACCGGGGTAATTTCGCCGGTGCGGATTCCTCGAGGGCAAGCCCGGAGGCATCTCGATACTTGGAAGGAGATCTACCCTTCGAGGACCGGCTGGATTTAAGTTTGGTTACCTGAGATCCATGTGAGGAAGAAGCAGCCCTGGAAGACGTCGATGCAACCGAAGCTGCATCTGAGGGAAACAGAGTACTGAGCTTAGCTGCTCGATTCTGCAGGCCTCTTTTAGACATCATGGAGCAGGACTCAAACCGTAATGGAATGGTCAGGACCTAAACATTTTAGACACCATTCATGGGTGTCAGTGACAGAAATAGTGCCGCTGCACTTCGTGCATTTTTTAAACCCAGAGGCGGGCTTTTCCATGAGGAAAACATTTCCTAGGCCTAAGGCCAAAGAACAAAATGCACTGAAGTCAGAAAAACAGTAGGTTTTGTTTTTTTTTAGAATAAAGAAAGAAAAGACCAGCAGTACCGGTCCAGCGTTGAGAAGGCAGACGTGCGACCAAAGAAATAAAAGAAATTCTTCAGCGGTGACAGGAACACAACCTGCTGGCTCCGCGGAAAAGAAGAACTGGGCTCACTATGTCCTCCTGCTGCAAGGAGACTGGACACACTGGAGGCTGATGGGAGATACCAGCAGGCTATATCCAGTGATGTCACGACTTTTGACATGCCCAGTCTCCTAGCTGCAGGAAGGAGGTGCACAACCCAGAGGTAGAGGACTAAACTGGAGGAACGATAAGGAAGCGTGCGTTAAAAATGTTGGGAATGCAATCAGCTTTCTGGTCTTCAGTGCACTACTCTGAATCAATGTTGCGTAATTACTTCATTGCCAACCATCTGAAAAGATTTCAATGCCCTGTGCGCTGCTCCAAGCTTTGGATGGGCAAAACACCTGTCTTGCATTTAGCACACAATTTTGTGCACTACCAAAACAAAGCTAACCTATGTGCAAAGCCTAACACACTCTCTGGCATCAGCCTCTGTTTAGTGGAAACCAAAACACTGCCTTCCCCCAAAAAAAAAAAAAAAAGCAGCACATCATCCCAACTGTTAACTGGTAGATACATCATGGCTTGGGGCTGCTTTGCTTTATCAGGACCTGGTCAACTTGCCATCATGTAGAGAACCAGAAATTCTTTTTACATCAGAAAATGTTTAGAGGAAAAAGCCAGGCCATATGTCCACATGAGCCAAAGCTGGATCATGCACCAAGAAACTAACTGAACATTCAAGTATATCTACTATAAAATAGCTGAAGAGACCATCCTGAATTCGCCAAGTTGAAGTTCCCACTAATACCCTAACAAAATGTTTGGCAAAACCCGCATCATAGGAAGCTCTCAGAAAAAGATGACAATTTACTTACCACATGTGTTTTGAGTCCTGCTAGACCAGTCCAGACAAGTGGGTTGTGTTCCCCTACCAACATATTAGTGGAGACAAACAATGAAAAGCCCAGGTTTCAATGACATCACTCCCATGACTATCTGCCTCAGCCACCAGAGGTCTCTTCAGTATCCATTACAAAGCATATGTGAAAACATGGCAAGCCTCACACAACTTCAACATGGGCAACCGTGAGTAGAGAAAGCAGTTACTCATCTAACAGGTGTTCTCCAGGGACAGCAGGAATCAGTCCTCACATATGGGTGACGTCAGCGCCGATGGAGTCCACGCAGAAGCATCTCCCCAGCTTTCAAAGAAAGCCTCTGGGAGATACCACCAAGTATGCGTGGTCCCCTACCCGCCCAAGGGTGCCATCTTGCTCAGTCATATGTCATAGTTAAAGACAGCAAAACACAAATTGGTATAGTTAAGGCAACTCTACGGAGAGGGAGGGAGGGTTGTGAGGACCAATTCCTGCTGTCCATGGAGAACATCTGTTACAGGTTAGTAACTATGCTTTCTCCAGGAACAAGCAGGAAGTCAGTTCTGACATATGGAACTCCCTAACTACAGGCTACCAAGAACCTGTAGAAAAAAAAACACGGTCAAGCCGTGAGTAGCGGCCAGTGAGTCCAAAGGACAGACTCTGAAAGAACCCCCGTGTCCACGGAGAACCATCATTCCGGTAGCCTGAACAAAGAAGGGTCAGAGTTGCCTAAACCCTGAAAAAATTATGGAGTACAGCCTGGTCAAAGGCACTGTGCCATCGAGACTCCTTCTCCAGGCAGTAGTGTGCTGCAAAGGTGTGGACTGAAGACCAGGTGGCAGCCCGGCAGATGTCAGTCAGTCATCGGGACAGAGCACAAGTTTGCAACTGAGGTCGCCATAGCCCTGATGCTGTGAGCCGTGACCCAGCACTTCAGTGGAAGCTCAGCCTGTTCGTAGGTGAGAGCAATGCAGTCCGCAAATCAGGTGGACAGGGTTCGCTTAGTCACAACCTCCCCCAGCCGGCTGAGGTCACAGGAGACAAAAAGCTGGGAGGCTTTGCGGTGGCCCTAGGTAAGCTTCAAGTAGAAGAACAGGGCTCTCTTACAGTCCAGAGTATGTAAAGCCTCCACGTTGCTGGCTTGAGGCCGAGGGAAGAAGGTGGGGAGCACCACCTCCTGATTGAGGTGGAAGGAGACGACCACTTTTGGCAGAAATTTGGGGTGCATGCGAAGCATAAACCTGTTCTTATAGAACCTCATATATGGTGGCTCCATCACCAGAGCCTGGAGCTTGCTGACCCTGCGAGCGGAGGTGAGCACCACCAAGAAGGCGACCTTCCAGGAGAGGTGCCGCAGGTGGCTAAGGGCTCAAACAGCGGTCGGGTAAGCTGCATCAGCAGTGTGCTAAGGTCCCATTCCACCGGGAGTCCCCAACCATGAACCTGAGGCACTGTCTGTGCCTGGGGTGGATGAGGATGTAGGTATAGGCATCCTTTAGGTCCAAGGGACATAGTCAGTCTCCCTGCTGGAGTTATGGCAGCAAGATTCCAGGGGAGAGCATCTTGAATTTCTCCCACACCAGGAACTTGTTTAGGTCTCCGAGGTCTAGAATGGGCTTTAGGCCTCCTGTCCTTTTGGGGAGAGGAAGTAAATTGAGTAGAACCCTCTGACACGTTGTTGATGAGGCACTGGTTCCACAGCCATTTCTTTGAGAAGTCCTGTGAGTTCCTGCAGTAGCAGGGTCTGATGCAGGGGAGTCCTGGGTGGCTATCCCAGGAAGAATGGAGGAGATAACTGACAATTTGGAGTGCCCAGGTGTCTGTGGTGATGGTTGACCTCCAGTAAGCAAAGTGGGCCAGATGTCCCCCATGGGCTGCTGATCTTCTAGAGGGGGAGAGGCTATGCCCAGCAAGTCAAAGGCTCGGCCCAGGATAAGGCTGCGGCTAGGGCCTTTCTGCTTGCGAGGTCATTGTCCAGGTCCTCAGGGACCCTGCTGAGGGGGTCTATGAAGCCTGGTATTTCTGGCAGCTGCAGAATCATGGGCCCTTTCTGGAAGGGGGGGGGGGGGATTTCTTCTCAGGGGCCTTACGCTTGGAGAGCTGGGTCCTTGTCACATACTCTGCCTCGAGCTCCACAGCTTTATCTGCTGTGGCCTTGCCAAAGAGATTCTCTTCCAGGCAGGGGTTGTCCAGGAGCTTTTCCTGGACCCATTACTCAAGGATGGAGGACTGAAGCTTAGCCTGTCTCCTGCTGGTAACCCAAGCCATGGTCTTGAAGCCATCATAGACAGCCTGGGTGATAAAATTTGAGCAATCTGTTTTGGCCAGCATCTGGATCCTTTGAAGGGTTTCCCCGAGAGGCCAACGGAGTAGTCCTTTAGCTCTTTCATGGTGTCCCAGGGGAACATATTTTATTATTTATTTATTTATTTTATTTACATTCTCTTATATACCGCGCTATTCTGCATCACTGAGGTTTACATTGAACAAACTGAAATTACATTGAACAGGGCATTATAACTTGGAGATAACTATCTTACAGGGAACATGGGCTATGGAGGGTTAAATGGCTTGCCCAAGACCACAAGGAGCACCTGTGGGACTAGAAACCCCAGTCCTTCCGGCCCAAGGTTGCTGTCCTCTAGTGGGATTTGAACTCCCGACCTTCCAGCCTGAAGTACCTTGCCCCAACCACTAGGCCACTCCTCCACTCCTATTTAGAACCTCCCACATACCCATTTAGAGGAGGTATGCCTGGACCTGGCAGCCCAGCATGGTAGAATCTTTTTGCAGAGGGCATCGAGGCTCCGTGGCTCTCTGTCGGGAGGAGCCAAGGAATGCGTCTTTTGGCTTTGAAGTCGACGCATGGCTGACTCAACCACCATGGAAATATGTCATTAATTGGCTCCTGCGGAAGTCCGGGCTTGGTCGGACCTTATACATAAAGATCGAGCCAGTGATTGACTGTGGGTACCATAGCCGGTGTCTCCCACATACAGAGGAGCAGCCTCTCGAGGATCACAGGGACCTTTGGGGGAGTCGATTAGAGACCTCTAGGTCTGCCGACTCAGTAGTGAAGGCTAGAGCTCTGGCCATGTCCCTCACGAACTCAAGGAAGGCTTTGTCCTCAGGCGGGGACTGATGCCTCAGGGTGCCTGGGGAAGTGTTATCCTCTGATTCTGTCAGAATCATTGGAGGTGGACTCGATGATCGACAGAACCTGGGTCAGGGTTGAGGTTGGAGGCTCATAGGCCTCGATGGCATAACCAGAGCAGCAGCTGCTGGCCAGGAAGTATCAGGGTCCTGAGAAACAGGACCACAAACATGACCTCTATCGGTGATCAGCCCAGGCAAGGGAGCTCCGGGGGATCAATTTGATGCTGGGGGAAGTCCGAGGTTGAGGTCTCCGTGTTTTTTGGCAGATGAACTAGTGGAGGTGGACAGTGCTGCCTGCTGAGTGACCAAAGCGGCAGACAAGCTGCGCTCCAGGGCCTCCATCCTGGTCTCCAGTCCGGATGGGGGTCACAATAATTGGCGCAGATGCCGAGGGTATCGGGTCTGGCACTGGTGGGGATGGCCACAAGGACCTAGGGCCGATCACCAAGGTCCATAGAGTTTTTCGGGGGACATTTTGGCAACTGCTCCTGCTCTAACACCTTGGCTCTCCTCCGGGGGCTCAGGAATCTAGTGCAGGACTGACCCACCTTCTGAGTCTCATGAGGAGTCTCGCGAGGCTTTATTCAGAATCCAGATTAGGGACAACCGGTCGGAAGACTCACGGCCCCAACTGGTGGCCGCAGAGTCACTGCACAATCCTGGGGTCTCGATCTGAGCCCTGGTAGGGGTTTCCGAGGTAGAGTCCAACCTGAACATACGGACACGCTTCTCTTGTCTGCTTTGGGGTGTCAGCCTCATGCAAAACATGCAAGTCTCCGAGTCGTAGTCAGGACAGAGACAACGAAGATAGCAGTCGTGTGCTTTGGTGATAGAAAAATTACTGGAACACCGATCACAATTTTTAAAGCTGTTGACCATGGGGGGGGGGGGAAGGAAGAGCCTGACGAGGTTGAAAACCCAAGGAACTGCCAGTGGAAAAAGGGCGTAAATCATGCTGAAATGAAAAAAGTAATGGGCCCAAGGACACAGTGCCAAGGTAAGCGAACTTGGAGGTGGGAAAGGGACAGGCTGCAGCTGGAGAGAGAGGATTACTGAAAGAAAGAAAGTAAATCAGCTTTTTCTGGGTGAGCAGATGTACATCTGCTGGGCTCTGCACAGGAAAAAAAAAAAAAAAAAGGGAGACTGAGCAAGATGGCACCCTTGGGCAGGAAGGGGGACCATGCATGTGTGGTGGCATCTCCCAAAGGCCCTAAAGATGGCTGTTCATGAGCGTTTAAATCAATCTCTCTCTCTCTCAATTCCTCAGAGGGGAACATCCATCCACCTACTGGAGACAAAGAAATCCTGAAGAGACCTCTGGTGGCTGAGGTGGAGAAAGGCATGGTAGTGATGTCACTGAAACCTAGGCTTTTCATTGGTTCTTTGTTTCCACCTATTTGCTGGTAGGGGAACACTTGCCTGGACTGGTCTAGCAGGACAAAATGAAATGTCAGAGGTAAAGAAAAGGGCCAAAATTCTTACAAAAAAAGGTACCATGAAAGACTGAGCAGTTTTACAAGAGACACTTAAAAGGTATATTGCTACTCGAAGAGGTGCCACCAGTTACTCAATGAGGAGTTCATATACATTTTTCATACAAGGATACTTAATACTCAGCAAAAGGATTCAATAATCAAAATCTCTCCTTTTTATCCAAGTTAGTTACTCAATGAGGTTACTTAATCTAGCAGGATTTAGCTTTGGATTTAATTGTAGCAGTTTATACTCAATCCACAGACCATTCTAGGGGGTTCACAAACTCATCACTGCAAGAGGGAGGGGGCAGCTGCAAGTGAATCATCCCAGTCAATTACACAGAAAGCAATATTCATAGGTGGTGTTTAAGATAATATAATTATAATTAGCCTGATTTAACTACAAAGATGATAGTACTATAAAAATACTTAAAAAATCTAATTTCCCAAAAGAACTGCATTTTCAACACTTATGTCCAATGATTTTCTTGGGACCATTCACTAAAGAATTCACATTCCCAAAATGTACAGACTTACTCTATATATTTATCCATGAACATGTTACAGAAATCAGCAGCTGCTGTTCCACCATGGCCATCAAAAACCGCAAAATACAAGACATCACCCGCCAACTGTGCAAGGTTAAAGCGATCCTCATTCTCCTTACGCTTCCCGATCTGTGTCGAGGAGCCCACCTTTGAGAGGCTGATTTTGGGGATCAACTTTCCATATTTAATACTTGGTGGGAGCAAAATGGGCTCATCAATCCGATTATCCCAAATCCCAAAAGAGTCCCAAGTGGCAGGACGCCCACTCCCGTCCTGATCAAAACGGGAAGCTCTGCGTTCTGTGGTGGTGCTGTGGCACACTGGAGTCGCCCGGGTATCTTCCTGCACAAGACGGGAAGTCAGCAGTGCCTGCTTCCTCACATGATGCCCACCACGTCTGGCTAGATGAATCAGAGCAGCTGTGGACATAACTCAGCTCCGCGGATGTCAGCGAGGAAGGAAAAGCTTGTTGCTTAACCACTGAGATGAGTCAAGGTAGCAGGGGGAAAAACAGCTAGATAGAAAAAGGAAAAACGTTCTTAATTAGAAAAAAAAGTTAGGGACATAGGGACATGACAAATGCTAGCTGTAACCTATGGCTTAAGCATCCTTCTAGAAAAAAATGTTTTACTTTCTCCAATCACTTACAGGTGTTTTCACTTTGATAGTTATAGTAACTACTTCACAAATATGGAAAAAAAGGCATGTTATAATAATCTGGTGCAAGAAAAGTAGTTCATATTCATCTACTTCAATGTAACCTCATCTACGTGACAACTTAACCCTGCATATGAATTTCTGCAAGTTAAGAAAACTGTGAAAAAATCTGCAATTTGTTACTTAGGACAAAATCCCTTTCCCTAACCACAATGTGGCAACTGAAACATCTCTGGGTCAGCATCCACTGGCTAAAATCTCTAATCTGTCAATCTCCAGAAAATCTGTGTATTCAAAACAAACTTAATCCTGGAAGCATATATTACAATGGCTAGAAATCTCACAGCATATGTGTCATATCAACAGTAAAAGCTTTCCTCTGCTAAATGGCCTAAAATCTTTCCCTAGATTTATCCTTAAATTCACAATGTACCAAGATTCCATGGCTACTAGCAACAAAGCCCTCCAATAAGATAACTTCTGTAATCAGGAAGGGAGTTGCAAAGTAGCCGTGGAGGTTGCACTGACATTAGGTCATGCCTAAAAATATGCATGGTGCAAACCAATGCATACACAGGTGTACTCAGGAGGAAAAAATTGGGTAGTCACAGTTTTACACACATTTTTTTATAAAATACATACACTTTTACATGCTAACATTTACACCTGCTCTCAAGCAAACATAGCATCCACTCCCTCAATTTAGGCATGATTTCTGCAAGATTTGTACTAGGATTTTATAAATAGAGAATAGGGAGATATTATGGATTAAGTTTTTTTAAAGAGTCAGACCAGACCAATGATTATACCGATATAAAATGCATTGCAAGTGGTTGGATACCAATATAATGCAAAATGCATAGCTGATGGTCCACAAAGCACAGTTACTTACCTGTAACAGGTGATCTCTGGGAACAGCAGGAATAAGTCTTCACATATGGGTACGTCGGTACTGACGGAGCCTGCACGGGAACGCTCCCCAGCGTCAAGAAAGCCTTTGGGAGCATCCCACACGCATGCGCGCTGCCTTCCCGCCTAAACACTTCCTTCTCATCAGTTGGGTTTGTAGCTGAGACCGAAGGAGGGAAGTAGACAAATTAGAAAGAGAGAGAACGAACTCCTCCTAGGGGAGGTGGGTGGGTTGTGAAGACTTATTCCTGCTGTTCCCAGAGATCACCTGTTACAGGTAAGTAACTGTGCTATCTCCAAGAACAAGCAGGAATGAGTCTTCACATATGGGGACTCCCAAGCTGAGATGCCTGGGAGAGGCCCAGCATATATTACAAAAACTAAAATAAACTCTGAAAATAAACTCTGAAGAAATCACACCCCTGGGCGAGAATGAGGACTAAACTGTCGTCACTCAAGGAATGACAATTACCAGGTAAGTGTAATTTCTATTTCCTTATCGTTCCTCCAGTTTAGTCCTCCACCTCTGGGATGTAACAGAGCAGTAATCATTGGGAGGGACCTATCCAGCCAACTCACCACACCGTCGACCCAGAACAGGCATCCTTTACTGCCAGAACATTTAGGCAGTAGTGGTTAGTGAGGGAATGAAGAGACGACCTGGAAGCTGCTCTACCAATCCCCCCTGGTGGAAAGACCCAGTGATCCACCCATGAAGCTGCTTGTGCCCTGGTAGCAAGAGTCAGTAAGCCCCCCGGAATCGTACAACCTCGCCACCAGAATGCTGAGGCAACCACCGCCTTAACCCAGTGCGAAATGGCTGCCTTCGCCGGGACCTCCAACCAACACACAAAAACAAAAAAACGAACGCCGCACCCCACATTTTGTGTTTCCTATCGGCGTAAGCTATGAATAAAAACCTCCCCTTCCAGAAAAAACGAGAACTGGAAGAGAAACCAATAGGTTCAGGAGAAAAATCAGATTCCACGGTTTGGAAGGATGACGGGACTGGTCGCAAACACCACCCTCTCTCCAGAAAGGGTGAAAACGGCTCATTACATGACAACGCCTGAAACTCCGAAACTCGTCGCACCGAACAAAGAACTATCAAAGACACTGTCTATAACAGCAAATCCTTTACCGACACCTGGGAGTAAAGAATCAAAGGGCTCTTTAGTTAACGCCTCTAAGGCCCAATCGGGATCCCACGGCGGCACCCGAACTCTCCTTGAGGAGCGCAGTCGGTCCCAACTTTAAGGAAACGCCACAAGTTGATCCAAGCACCTAGCGCAATTCCCTGCACAGAACCTCTACAGCCGGAAACAGTCGCCAGCTGGACCCTCTAAGGAACTGGCCGCTAGTTCCTTCTGACACTGTCCTGCAGAGAACTCAGACCAAGGATATAGACACCTTTGTCACCCAGACTTGCCGCCGTGAACAGCAGCCTTCAAAAAGGCGCTAAGCACGGACCTATGTACCAGACGCAGCCTGCCTCCTTGCTCTCAACAAGGTGGCGAAGACCGCCGAAGAATAACCCTTCTTCTTCAGCAGCCAAACCGTAGGCGGGCACCGATCCACCTGAGACATTCATCACGGACCTAGCCGCAGCAGAATGTCCGCTACCAGCAACTTCTAGGAAATGCCCGATGCAATGGTGCGCCACGGGATCAAATAACTGACCCGATCACCTCCAATTGCTGGCCCTGCTATCTGCGTCGCTGCCTTCAGCAAAGTGCACTAAGCCGAAGCAGAGAGGGCTTTCCCGCCTCTGGTTCACTGCCTCGAGGTCTGCCCGCAGTACCAGGGCACTCAGAGCAGTCTATGCTGCTGCTGCACAACTCCCCCCCCCCCCCCCGTCCTGTCCAGGAGGGGAGAGCAGCTCTACACTCGGGCCAAGTCTGGAAATGAAAGAGAAGCACCAGCTGCTTCTCCCTCAACCACCATATGCGCTCATGGCATGAAGATCACCGCAAACACAGGAAGCTGCAGTAGTTAAACCAGGCAGCAGCGATATTGCATGCTGCCCGGTTAGCTACTGCACCCTAAAAATAGGTGAGGAAAACCCTTGCTTATCTTTAAAGGTGAAGATCGTTAACCGGGCAGCATGCAATATCGCTGCTGCCTGGTTAGCACTGTTGCCACCTCTGCTCCGTCCCAGAATGCCCCTGACATGCCCAGTTTCTGAGGTACGTAAGGAAGTTAGGAGGGGATATTCAGTGGCACTTACATGGCTAGTACTGCTGCATACCCCCCATTTAAGGCATTTATATGGTTTACTGGGCTGTAAACCGTGCAAATGCCTTTCAAATATCGGACCCAAAGTACACACTTATAAAGGGGCTATTTTAGTTATTTGGGCATACATATAGCCGCATACACATATAAATGACAAAAAAGGGGGCATTCTGCTGATGGGCATATAATTTATGCACGTACTTGAAAAATGTTCGCAAAGACATTTAAACCAGCTCTAAGGAGACCTATCAAAACAGAGACTAGAGAAATCAAATACAGAAACCAAAATCTGAATTTCCGACAACCATGTTTACTAAACCATAAGACCAGCAGAGAAAATATGCTGGAGTAGAAGGCCTTTGTGCTCTCTTCTGCTCCTTCCCAAAACTTAAGATATTGGGGCAGGGAGGGTAGTAATACAGTATGTCTTCAACCTGATTTTTCTGCCTCATACAAAAGATGACTTGCATTTGGTTACATTTGTTTCATTTTAAGCATATCTCCTCGCATGAGAAATAAATGTATTCTAAAACCTGGGCCTCCCTTGGGCAGGTAAAACAAACTATACTGTATAAAATTAAGTTGTGAAATAATTATCTGCAAAATCATATTTAAATATGCCAAAGATGTTCGTCAGCAGTAGGCTAGAATGCATACTAAAAAAAAAATATATATATATATAAATAAAAAAGTGTTGTTACAATGAACAAAAAACAAATAGAAGTTTGTTCATTACTAAATAATTGCTATGGGCAAAATACACACCCAAGTATTATTTTGGGCTCAAAGTCACACCAAGATTAGATTTAATATGCAAAGAGCGGTAGTTAGCATGCAAACTATACATGACTTCTCTGTAACTGTTGTAAAATAAATCCATGTTCTCACTCACACTACCTGCTTCTCTCTCCTTCAGCTGTCTTCAAGTTCTAGTCACCTTCAAAGAACATTTTAAATAGTTATTTCATATCATGTAGCACTTTAAAAAAAGGAAGCATGAGGAGTGAACCAAATGCCCTACAGAACCATGGGTTTTCGAAGGACCATTTTCTTTTATTCAAGCAAGTTAGTCAAAAGAAACCAATACATGGGGAATGAGTATCTGGAGTAGAGGGCTTTAGTGCCTAAGAGAAAAGAAATTCAGACAGGTAGAAAAAAAATTGCATTTAAATTGCACTCCTCTCTGAAATATGCATGCGTGTCATCAAATCCTCCCCAGAGAGGGGGAACTTTCAAGTGCACTTCATGGGGTATGTGTATAGGCAATGTATCGAATTCAAGGAGGCAGCTCTCTCTGGCACAATTCAAGTATTAAGACAAGTATTAGAATAAATGGAGACTAAAATCATACCTAACATACCCTGGCTTAGAAATAAGGGTCATTCATGTCAAAATTTGTGCAAATAAATCCATCGGGAAACATTATTCTGTAAGGGGCAGGTGTGGCCCAGTAGCTCAAACACTAAAAGTCGTCATGATCTGTCTGTGCCTCAGGATACCAAACAATTATGTAATAAATAACTTTCCAACTCCTACTCAGTCACGCTGGAAACTTTCTGATGCCATGTCACCCACACCACAGTCCGCAGACAATACAGGTGCTTCATGAGTAGCAAAATGGTCAGTTTCTTTTGAGTCTAGTTCCTATATAAATTCAAATCACTAATATTAGTAACCATTATTACTGTGAAAGAGCAGGTTAACATGGCACAGCAAAAATATCAGTGTACGAGTATAGGTGAGCGATTTGAACACTGTAGGCAATGAAGCAAGGTGATCTGCAGAAATGGCTCCACTGCAGGTAGCTGGCAAAAGATTAATTGCCTGTTCCCTTTCAGTGGCTCACAGCAATATGTGTTTGATCCTTGAAGTGTAGTTTAGTTTTGGTTAACAGGTTTTTGATACCACTTTTATCATTTCAGTCAAAGTGGTTTATATTGCAACTTCAACATGGCAATGTACATTAAACAGGGACATTAATAACTTGGGATTTTTCTGAGGCAATGGAGGGTTAAGCAACTTGCTCAAGGCCACAAGGGGTGCTGGTGGGAACTGAAACCTGGTCCCTTGGTTCCCAAGCCAGTGCTCTGGCTACTCCTCCTTTCTACATGTTTGCAAAATTTCAGCTTTCAATACTGAAAATAAAGACACTGAACTCCAATACCAAAAACAGAATTGTTGCATGGCAACTAACGTTTTTGTTTATTCACCTACAAAAACAGAACCAAACCAGTTTGACAAAACTGGTTTGTTCTGAGACTGTATCAGTGACCGCCAACCTTGGAAATAACCCAAGTAGGGGGAGGCCTTAAACACTATTTGCCTTTGCCTAAAGGGGATAGCTACCTAACACCTGCACACAGTACTGTATATAACTGGGAATAGGTATTACTCATTAAAAGATGCTACTGCATATGCATTTCATGCTGTAAACTGCTGTGATGCATTGGCTAAAGGTGGCCTATCAAATGCCTAACAAACAATACATGCTGTTTAAAAAGAATGCATTAATATAGGAATCCTGACTTACTTCTACCATTAGATTTAAAATCCCACTCCCTAGGAGTAAACCCTACAACTGAGCAGTGCAGAATTTGTGCAAATTCCCCAACTGCTGTGGGGAACTGGGGAATTCCCCGGCAAGCCAGACTCAGGAATACAAGCTTTAAAGGACATCCGATCCTGCCACACTGTTTGCCACAACTGCGGGAGCATTTCTGTTTTGCTCCCACAGTTGTGCTACACTTGTGACACCAGCACACAATGTTTTAAAAAGGGTAAAGAGAAGCACTTCCTATTTCTCACAGGAACAGCTTCTGATTACCTTTTGAAAGCATGTAGTACTGACATTGCAGGTAACAAGAGGGTTAACTGACTTGCCCAAGATCACTCAGTGTCAATGGGAGTTTAACTTTGGCTTCCCTCAGCCCATGTTCCAACCATTAGACTACTTCTCGCTTCTCATATTGAGATTGTCTGGTCCTGTTCAGAATTCAGATCCCAATTCCATATAAGAATTAGTTGAATGAAGCTATTAATTATAAATAGTTTTACCGGATAGCTGATACTGGCTGGGCCTTTTTTATGCACAGAAGGCTCTTATAAAAAACAAAGAAACAATACAAGAAATAGTCCTAACTAATTTAAAAATAGGGGAGGGGATGCAATATGGGAGCAGGTAGAATATGCAGAAAAGTTACTGACTTGACTCAGTGGCATAAATTCTACCCAAGTAGTCCCCTATCAGGGCAGGCCCCCGATTTGGTTTGAGGTGTTGGTGCCCTAGACAGACCTTAATCTTTACCACCTTCCTGACTATCAAAATCTAGCTTTGACTAAACCCACCCTTTGGGCCAACCCTAGGCAGGGCTGGCCCAAAGGGTTCTGCTGCCCTCGAGAAACCAACCATACCCCCCACCACATCACCCCCTGCTGCTCAGTCTTAGGGGGGGGGGGGAGGCAGGCAGCGCCACTTTATTGCCACAGCAGACCATGTGCTTCAGCACACATGGCCTGCCACTTCTGACACCCCCCCCCCCCAATAAGTTGCTGTCAGAGGGAGGTAAGAAGCAGCAGGCCATGTGTGCCAAAGCACATGACCTACTGCGGGCAACAAAATGGCTGCATAAAGCTGCCCACCCGGCTGGCCGCCTAGCTTGCCTAGTGGCTAGGCCTGCCAATGCCACACCCCGTTATTGTCAGTGTCACCCCAAATATTTCCATCCAGAAACACCACTAGCCTGCTGCCAGTCCCATGCCACCTTAATTCACAAAATCATCATCATCTCTGGCAGCTCCTAAGGGAACCTATATAGTTGATCCATACAACACCTGATCCTCCCAACTAAGGCAGCCTAAATTATAAAAAAAAAAAAAAAAAAAAAAAAAGAAGAGGATGGGTAAACGAGAAGGAATGGAATTTTGACTATTTGCCCGAAGTGCAGAAAAGCTAGGCCCAGCTCTGTGTACAATACAAGCATTCCCATTCCTCCTTGTTTTAAGTAGAAGCATGGCTCTCCAGTCTTAAACAGCTCCATTCACACAGCCCGTCAAGCTTTAGAACGAGGATAAGCAGACTCGCAACGGTATCTCTCGATATCCGCAGCAGACGGTGAAAAAAAACTGCCACACCCCCTTTCACGATGCTCGTGCCCAGAGTGCATGCGTTATCCGTGCTACCAAAATAAACTGCACGAGTTACTAAAACCTTAACAAAGGCACTGCAACCCACCTTGAACAGATTTAAGAAAAGGCGAACAATAAATCCAAATCTCTCCACTCAATACATGTTACTAGGTTAACCTCATTCACGTAAGCAATATTTAGCCACGAAGCGTCTGCACACAGCCCATTTTCTAGCCGAACTCACCGACATGCCAAAACTGGATTTAATATTACAAAAAACCGTGCAACCCTAATCTAAAAAATTATTTGTAAAGAAACAAAACATGATTTCATTTCACTTAAAGCCCAACAGGCGACAAAACCGGCGGAGGCTTAAAACAGCACGCATGCGCCACAGCTCTTTCTAGCGACCACATTCGGCAATGCTTTACGCTTGCAACCTACCTGCTGAAAAATAGTTATAGCAACGGTAATCGAAAGAACCCGTGCGCGAGCCAACGTTTCTCGGAACACGCCACAACCAACTGCTCACCGGAAATTCTAGAAATTCTTCTCCTTCTCCTTCAGGACCTTCACCCGCTGCTGCAGCCGTCCAATGGCACTCCGAGACAGAGATCCCCGCCTCCCTAGCATCCAATCAAAAACAGAGACCAAGCCGCCTGAGCCCACCCGGTACCGGCTTCAGTGACGAAATGACTGATGGCAAGATTGATCAATTAGAAAGAAGGATCCATCGCACACCTCCGCTGCTTTGTACCAATTACTACTACTAATAATAATAATCATTTATATCATCAATGAGCTTGCAGCATGAGCTCTGTCGCTACGCAGCTTTGCTTTTACAGAGGAGGCGCGCCATTTGTGTTCTGCCCTCATGGGGTTGGTTTTGCTTGATGCAAACGGACTTCGAAGGGCATCCCCGTTTCTGGAAGCTAACTGTCGTGGCCATGTATGGCCCAGCTTCACCAAAATGAAAAAACACCACCACTAACATAGGGTTGCCAACTGATTCCAGATGCGCCCGACAGGCTTGATCCAGTCCTGGGTTTAAAAGTGCATGCAGGGACATGTAGTCTTGTTTTTCTTATGGAGTGCAATGGAGAAATCAGAACTACATGTTCCTGCATACAATGGGGTAAACCCAGGACTGAATCAAGCCTGTCGGGCACATCTGGAGCCAGTTGGCAACCCTACTCTAACACTAAACAATAAATCCCAATAGCCGCACAAAGCGCCATTCGGATGTTTGTTGTACAAATAAAAAATCCCACCAAGCGCTGCGTTTTACCTTGTTTTTATTTTTTTATTTCTTTGTGTTTTAATCTACTTTGTCTACACCTCAGACCTATGTTGCTAGCTTCCAGCTATATTCCCAGATTTTAACCTGTCTGGAGGAAAGAACAATTCTGCTTTTCCGCGCATCCCCTATTGTAGTTTCCTGCTCTCAGGTAAAAAAGTAGCTATAGGGAATAGGAGGGGAAGTGGACGAGGATAGAGTAGAATTAGCAAAGAAGAAAATAATTTTGCTCCCTAATCCAACCTCTGCAGCGAGGCAGAGAAAAGGGCAACTGTTTCCAAGGCCAAACTTTCTCCTCTCTCAGCTTGTAGCCATGCCTTCGTTTCCTACTTGAAGGCCTAAGGGAATAGACTGCAGCGGACCTCTAGCTCTGTGCTTCTGGGACTCAGTACTCAGCCGAGAAGGCGAGAAATTTAGGGCTGAAAGAAGGTAAGGTGAATGCATGAACAGTGTAAGGGACATGAAGTTGTATATACAGTACATAATTTAAGTACAGAATGAAAAATATAGTATGCCTGGTGAAACTAAGGGGGCGAGAGAGATCCAAGGTATGGAGGAGGGGGTTTGAGAGAGAGCTGGAATGTTATGTGAAGGAGGTGAGAGTGAAAGAGAGCATGAGTTGATAATGGGGCAGGGGTAAGGCAGAGGTGAGAGAAGCCGAAGGTAGTGAAGAGAAAACGGAGTTACTTACCTGTAACTGGAGTTCTCCGGGGACAGCTGAATAAGTCAGCCACACTTGGTGACGGCACCGAGACGGAAGTACTCTCCATAGCTCAAAAGGGCTTTTCGCCCTTCTGAGCATGGGCCAACTGGCCCCACCCCCCTGCCCGCCCCTAGCTAGCCAGTATGTCACTAGCTGAGCCTTTGCTGCTAGGAGGCGGGCACCAGGACGGAGGCCGACCCCATTCCAGGGGAGGTGGGTGGGTATGTGTGGCTGACTTATCCTGCTGTCCCCGGAGAACTCCAGTTACAGGTAAGTAACTCCATTTTCTCCTAGGAGAAGCAGGATGAGTCAGCCACACTTGGTGCCTCCCAAGCTGCCATGCGCTGTGGTGGACGGGGAAAGGCCGAGACACTTTTTCGGGGCTAGTATGCGCCCTTGTGGAGCAGCATGTTGCAACAGGAACCTGTAGGACTGCAGTGGCAATGTACGCATGTGCAGTAGAAGCGCTGTGAGAGGGCGCTGTTAGAAGGCCCCGTTTGCTGCTTGTAGGCACATCAAGCAGTAGTAGTGCAGGATTCGCCATCAAGCAGTAGTGGTGCGGGATTCACCTTCGAGCAGTAATAGTGCGGGAATCACCAGTCACGATGCACACATGTGTAGAGGGTGCGGTTACAGGGCATACCTGTGCAGTGACAGCGATGTAGGCACCTCGAGCAGTAGTAGTGCGGGATTCACCACAGTCGCGATGCACGCATGTGCAGAGGGTGCGGTTTCAGGGCACACCTGTGCGGTAACAGAGATGTAGGTACATGGTACATCGAGCCGTAGTAGTGCGGGTCACTGCATGAAGAAGCAATGGCATCAATATCACTGTGATGCGGTGCAAATATCGCTGTGATGTGGTGCACCTGGAGCATTAATACATCATCAATAAGAGGCTTTTTTTTTTGCTTCCGGAAGACAATGAGAACCGTTAGCATAGCAGGAGCACAGGGGAAAAACACTGCTTGGCCAAGTATTGGGGAATCAGCGTCTTTGGGGAGACATGACCTAAATTGGCCACTGTTGGAAACAGAATACTGTGCACAACAATGCTACACCGAATAGTCTGCACAACAATGCTGCATGCTTGGTGATCCAGTCATACCCTGCATTCAGGGTGCGTGGCCCACTCCCTGCATGCTTGCCCATCGCTGCTGGCATCTGCGCTGTGGCCAGAACTGCTCGGCTGAAGCGGAATCTGAGGCAGTGGTGTTGTAGAAGACCAGGTGGCGGTTTCACCAATACTGGTTCTCGGCACATTATGCATGGGGCGAAGGTGGTAGCCTGTGCCAGGGGCCGGTGCATGAATTTTCCTGCCTGGCTGAGGCTCCTGTCTGGCCTAGGCAGAAGGTGCTACCGTTAGCAACAGGGCCTCCTTGGTGAATGGGTGTCCTGTGCTGAAGAAAATAGGGTTGGGTCCCTTGACGCTGGTGTGTTATCATGCAAAAGTGTGTTATCCTGTTTCGGTGGGGCTCCGTTCCTCCAAAGAAGCGTGGTGTGCAACTGATCTGGGGAGTGGCTCAGTCCTGGAGGACTGCGCGTAGGATGAGTGCACCACAAGGTATGTAGTTCAACGATCCTCTTGGTGGGTGATCGTCCTGCGAGAGAGACCTTTGGAGAAAGGCATCCTGTTTGGCGAAATCGGTTAAGTGGATCCGGACAATAGCAGCAGCTGCGGGTGCCTGTCTGCCACAATGAGCCGCCTGACAGAAGATGGAACACTAATTTGGACAACTATCCAGAGTGTCGCCAAGAGGTGACAGTGACTCGATGGCACTTAACGCAACTCCATTTAACAACGCAACTTCATTTCAGCAGTTAACATGAGCTGATTGAGGACGATGTTGAGCTACCGGAGGCTGGATAACCCTTGTTAGGTCCTTCCTGAGACATGTAGCTCTCCCTGACGTGGTAGTGGGAGGGTGCTTACTGCAATCTAGAGTAGAGAGGTACTGGAGGATTCGTGGAAGGGGTCCAGCAGGTGCAACCTGACAGGAGACGACATCCAATTGCTGCCATGTGCTTTGGGAGCTGTTGCTGTCATGTGCTTTGGGAGCTGAAACATCACTATGTCAAATGTTGGGCCTTCTGTCGATGGGCCCTTGGCTGTCAGTACTGGGATTGTTAGTATTAGGATCATTCGTCAGAGTGGCGGCAGGGATGGCCTCTTAGTGTAATAGCTGGTGCAGGTTGTAAGAGATGTGCCCAGTTACAGCACTATGCAGTGGTCCTAGCCACTAGGCATGCACCTCATGGTCCTAAACACTAGGCTCATGCCCCCATTGAGAAGGACCACTAGGCTCACGCCCCCATTGAGAATGGCCCAAGCTTTGTCCAGGGTGATATTGATATAGGCAATGCCGGGAAAAAAGGAAAAACAGGGGTAGTTTGTATTCCCCTCTGTGGTAGGCGCCGCCACCAGAGAGTCAGGGTGGATGACAGGAGTGGCAGGAAGGTGGGGTAGTCCACCATGACAGAAGTGTGAACTCGCGCAGGAAGCAGGAGGATGGGGGAGTTCACTATCAGGCAGTCCCCGTAGGAGGGGTGGCGTTAGCCCACCATCAGTCAGACACCATCCGCGAGGGACGGGTGAGCAAACACCGTTGGAGAGTGACGGGTGAGTAAGACCATTAAGCAAGGTAGTAACTTTAGGGCACTCAGGGGAGGGGCCCCTTTATGTCCTCATCGTAGGGTATCAAAGACCAGGCAAGAAGCTTTAAGTATTCTCCAGCTATTGTACCATGTTGGGCGAGGTGTGGCCCGTGAGTTTCACTGTACCTCATTAGGGCATTTTGGTACTAAGGTATCGACGGTAAGGGTGCCAACTATGGGGAAGGTTCTCCTTTTCTGCTGGGAGATGTCAGGAGGGGTGCCAACTATAGGGTAGGCTCTCCTTTTCAGCTGGAAGGTGTAGGAAAACCGAAGAGATGTCAGAGTTTCCTGATCTTCGTTGATGTCCCGATAGGGGTAAAGGATCTCTACATGGCGGAGTCCCCTTGTCTGAAGGAGATCATCTGGTCAAGTCCTTCATAATGTTGAGGTCTAGCCTTGTGCTTTTTTTTTTTTTTTTGGTATGTAGCTGTTGAGTCAGCGTATTGGCCTTATATATTTACGTCTTCTGGATTGCCTATGTCAGGCGACAGAAATATGGTGAGAGCCGTCTTGCCTTGAAGATGGGCGTCACCTAACATGACCTGTGAGGGTTGCTCATGGGCTGAACCGGAACGCATTGTTCCCTTTAAAATCGGGATAGTCAGCTATCAGGATTGTGTTGGGGACTAAGCCGGGGCTGGCATACGGCATTGACAACCTTTGTCTTCCCACTTCCACCGCTGCCATGACCAGTCTCTGGAGTCCAGCCGGGAAGTCGATAAGTGTAAGTGCCAAGTGGAGGGAAGGCTCTTACTTCCTGAGAACAGTCTAAAATTCTTGTTCCCAGTGGCCAAGGTCACACTGGTGGAGGTTCAAGCCAGAGGAAAATGGGCTCCACACCACCTCCTGAAGACCTCGTTCGCAGTGACCAAGATCACACTGAACAAAGTTCCGGTTTTAGTTAGCAGACTACGCACCCCCGGAGGCTTCCATGGTTAAGGAAGGTGTTGCCCCATCCCAAGTCGGAGGCTCACATAGTAAGAGGGTGTTGAGTCTGAAGGAGGTCAGGTTGGAATTCGTCCCCTGGTATTGTGTACAAGCCAGGGGCTCAGGTTGGAATTTGACCCCTGGTACTGGGTTGGGATTCGACCTAGTGACCCAGTCGCCCCCTGCGGGCATCGCACTCGGGTCTCCAGGGTTTAGGCTGCTGTCGGAACCCAAGGCTATTCCGCCAACTGGTACCTCTGCGCCTGCAGGAGAAGCAGGTTTAATTCTGGCCACACCACTTGGGGTAGGTATACTCCCAATATATCCCTGGCTGTGGCTGATACATGATGGTGGTTTGCGCAGGAGCTCAGTTGCTACTGTCTTGGTTGTTGCTACATGGGATAGCCGTAATGGACCCCGCGGAGGGGTATGCGCACCCATCAGCAGAGCAGATCCATCCAGCGCTGGGTTACAGTTTTTCGCTGCCCGGCAACTTACTGGGGACGTCATCACTCCCGCACCCCTGGTCTGTCTGAAGCAGTGGTGGTGGTCCAGAATTTCCTTCCTGCTGCTCCCCTCCAATGGGGAGATCTAAGAGGGGAGTGCACGCGTATCTGCTTTGCTGGCTGAGGAGGTGCTGGAGGCCAATGTTAAACCTGGAGCCTCCCATCTGGGGAAGGAGAGAGAGAGTGCGTCCTGTCGGTTTCTACCCAGAAGAGGGCGTCATACTCACAGGGTGCTCTGGGAGACGTGATACTCTGCGCAAGGGCCAGTCCCTCTGCACCGGTATTCGGGGTTGTAGGGGTGTGGAGACCCTGTTGAAGCAGGCTTGTGAGGCTGGAGCTGCAGAATGGCCTCTTGGTTTGGGAAGGCTGGTTTTAAAACCTGGTCTCTGTGTAAGCTTGCTGAGCTGCTGGGAAGGACCTCCCCGCAGCTAGGGGGCGATGTGCATCTTATGTCTTGGAGTCCTTTCTGCCTAGGCGCTCCGGAGAGACCTTGATCATCGGTGTCGTTGCTTCTTTTGGCTGCTTCTGCCCCTGGAACGGCTGCGGTCCCGATCGCTTTTGTTATGCCGGCTCCGGCGCTTCTGGCGATCCGTGCTGCTTCCCCGGCTCTGACTCGGTCGAATCGGCCCTGATGTGGGGTCGCCAGTCCTTGGGAAAGCCCTTGAGTTGGTGCCGAGGGGGGTGGAGTCTTTCTGTGACGTCAGGGAGACCCGTTGAGCCGTCCAATAGCAGTGGAAGGGGCGTGTCCAGCTGGATTTTCAAGATGGCCGCCCCCATGAAAAGCATGCTCAAGATGGCTGCCCCCATGAAAAGCATGTTCCGGTGCTGCAGGAGCCTGGATGGAGGAGGCAGAGGGGGTTTCCACCACACTGCGACAGGGGATGGAGGCCTCAAGAGGCGCATCCCGGGTCACTGAAGTCTCCGGAGCTGGGCGGGATGCCAACAAGCCCTGCAGAATGTGGTTCCGGGATCGGAAGGCTCTAGGGGACATCCGAGCACACATCGGGCAGTCAGCAACCTCCTTAGGCACATCCTGGGCTGCCTACTGCCTGACTGGGAGCTTCCTTTCTGCCGAGATCCGTTGCTTGCGACTGGGGATGGAGGCCTTATAGGCACATCCCGAGCGGCAGCGGTTGCAGCAGCAGTCTAGATCCGTAGTCCACGTGCTGTTCCGGCCCAGGGATCCTCATGCATCATTTTGCCATCACCGGCTGAGAGCACTTGGCTGCGAGCACATGGCTGGCAGGCAGGCACGAGAGTTCCAGCCAGCTCCCTTTAACCTTGAGCGGGTTGGCGGCAGTGAGGCAGTGGTCCAGGAAGGTAGGTGAGCCGCTAGCCCCCATGCCACTGGTAGCGAAAGTTCTTTTCCACCGCCTGTTGAGAACACATGGGTGGTGTAGAATTCAATCCTTTAGACAAGAGGACAGACCTGAAACGAGAAGCTTGAAGAAGGCATTAATGTCAAGTTTAAACTGATAAAATATACGTTGTAAGAGGAGACATTTTTAAGATATTTTAAGTATAGATTTGGTGGAGAGTAGCAAAGTCCGTCTTGCTGGCAAGGCGGAAGAACTGAAAACTGGCTAGCTAGGGGCGGGCGGGGGGGTGGGGCCAGTTGGCCCATGCTCAGAAGGGCGAAAAGCCCTTCTGAGCTATGGAGAGTACTTCCGTCTCGGTGCCATCGGATGACGTCACCAAGTGTGGCTGACTCATCCTGCTTGTCCTAGGAGAAAAAGGAGATAGCCAGAGGTGAAAATTGGGAGTAGGGCCTAAAGAGAGACACACACACACACACACAGAGGAGCAGCGTGCATAACACCTTTTAGGTTGAAGGGACCAAACAAACCTATCTTCAGCCCAGCTCTCTAGTTGTTAATATCGTGGTTGGGCAAAATATTGGTCAGGCCGTGGCCTACCCTATCTCACTGCCTATGCACATATACATGCAGGGATGTGTGTGTCACAGTCAGAGCCAGAAGGGATGATGGGGAAGAGTGTATGAGAGCTGGGGTAGGGGCTGCAAGGGGAAGACTATGCACGTGAGAGTTAATCAGAGAAAAGGTGATGGGAGATGGGAGAAAAACATTGGGGGTGAGAGAATCAGTCTACCAAGAATCTTAAGATTAGAATGTAAAGTAAGTTAGCCAAACTGGAAGTGATGAGAACATAAAAAGGTGTGGATCAAATGAAATGGTTGAAAGGGGGAGAGAGTGATGGTTGGGAGAGAGACATTCAGTATTGGAACAATGCAAAATGGTGAGAGACCAGAGAGTGGAGTAGCTTGGGGAGAGAAGGGAGCCAGATAATAAAATATTGATGTACAGAGCATTCAAGGAGAGATGGAGGACTGACGGGGTTATAGAAGAGAGAACTTGTGAGGAAACACATTTGAATGGGGAGCTGGATGGAGATAATTGAAGAAAAGAAGAGTGGGCTAGATCCAGGTGTGACGGTGATGAAGGGGAGAGATTTAAAGGAACAAAAGAGAGAAATAGAGGGTCATGAAATGAATGGGAAAGATCAATGTCAGAGGTGGAAGAAAAAGTGATGAAGACAGAGAGAAAGAGAAAACAAAGTAAAGGGAAAAGAGATCATAAAAAGAAATGGGGCAAACGTGATTAGGGGGGAAAACACCCAAACAATAAAGGTAGGGAAAAGCATTTTATTTTCAGTTTAGTGACTGAAATATGTAGTATTATGACTCTTGAAGTAGACTGGATTTTCTTCAGACTGTCATAGCTCTTATTGGCTCAGAATATGTATTATACAAAAATATTATATGAGTATTTTCAAGATTATTGAAGTCTCCTCTTGAGATGTGAATAATGTCTCAGGTATGAGATCCCAAGAAGGATTTGGATTTAATTACTTGTCTTTCTAAACCAAAATTTAAGATGAGTTAGGTACCCATCTAAAAGGGTTTACAGTCTAAGTTGTATCTAAAGCAATGGAGGATGAAGTGACCTGCCCAAGGTCACAGGGAGTATCAATAAGAGAAGTGTGATTTGACCCCTGACTTCTATGGTTCTCAGCCTGCTGCACTATTCCACTCCTTTGTGCACCTGTGCGGTTTCAAAGCTCGTGGGCAGTATTTTAAGATAATTCTTATGCTGATCCAGGGTCTCAGTCTGCCAAGAATCGTAAGATTAGAATGTGATTTTCAGTGTTAAATTACTGAGTGTTCTCTGTGTATTTGCTTTTCATTACATGGAGAATGGTGGTGAGAGGTTAAGTAATTTTGTGAAAGGAAAGGCAAGTAATTAAGGGGGTCTTTTACTAATGGGTGTTACCTGGCAGGGCATGTTCTGGTACACACTAAAGGTGCACTGGGACATGCGTCGCCAGCTAGCTCAGGGCCATGACCATGCAGGATGATTCCTGCACTAACTATTCAATTCACATTAGAGGCATGAGTGGATGGGGTAGGGGCAAAGAGGGGCGAGGTAAGCTAAATGCAGTTAGCGCTGTGTTCACACTACACACTAAATGCACTGGCGTGGCTTCACCTAATGCATTAGCACCAACAATGCAAAAATAGTAAACCTTTCCCTATCCCAGGGCTACATGCCAAAATCACTGAAACAGGCCTCTATACGCCCATTTCTAAAAACCAGCACATTGGACAAACTCCAACCGAGCTCCTACCGACCAATATCAAGTCTATCATACATAGCAAAGATAACAGAAGAAATAGTTCAAACCCAGCTATACTGTAAGACCACTTAGGGGTATGTTTACTAAACCGTATTAATGTTACCGGCGCTAGTTGCAGCGTTAATGTGAAGAATGCCATATAAGGTAGTGGGTACTGTTCCCTCTAAGCTGTGCGCGTGCACACACCTCGCCAAGCGAACGCACATACTTTACAACAGAGCGCACAAAAATTACGGTTCTGATTCTGATAGAAAACAACACAGGCGTCTTAAAATTTAAAAGTGATTGTAATTACTAGAAATTTTTCGCTTCATTTAGTAATCGTCTATTTTCATTTAATTTGATTAAAATCAATGTGGTGTACATACTGTATTCTGACGTGTATTCAAATTTTAAAGTACATAACTCCGAGTGTTGTTATGTGGCGCACAAAAATTTAACCTTCCTTCAAAAGCTGCACAGCTGATATTTTATGCACACACAGCCTACAGAAAATTAGAGGGAACATTGGTAGTTGGCGTTCCAGAGGGAAGGTTGCAAGGAATCGGTATCGTGAGATAGTGGGTGCCGTGGCACGTTAACGCGCGTTAACTCTAAGTTCATGCCAGCGCAGTGTAAGAAGCTATAAAGATGTAGCCCACTGGTTACTTCAATGACTGTGAAGGCAGAGGTCATGGGTTTGATCCCACAGTGGTGTTATTTAATAAGGCTATCTGAGGCTTTTCCTTACGCTACAGCACTGTGAGGGTGTTTCTGCTGGCAGCACTGATTTAAATTAAAAGGAAAAGCCTTAGACAGCCTTCTTACATAACACCACTATGGGATCAAACCCATGACCTCTGCCTCCACAGTCATTGCAGTAACCAGTGGGCTACATCTCTATAGCGTCTAACACACCGCTGGCTGGCTACAGAAAGGCTTTAGGTCACCACACAAACTGTCTGCTGTGGTTACCAGGATAGGGTAAACCCACCCGTACCCATGGTGCATTGCACATGCAGATCAGCAGCCTACATCTGATCACAAGATGGGGTATGCACCTCTATAGCACCCCAGCCTGGTAGAGGGGAACTGACCGTGTGTGTTACTGGCACAGAGTAGCTACAGACCGTGATATTGTGTGGTTTCTGTGCTCACCCTGAGGGTGAGGTGGGGTGCCCAGCACCATGTCCGCAGTACCTGGCTTGGCTGAGATAGGCTGTGCTGCATGTCCCCATCAGTGCCAGTGTGTGATAGGTAGTCCTTGCAGACACACCTAGGATACACCTGTGTCCATCTGAATTTCCCAGTCATGTCTAGCCTTGGTGGACTATGATGCACCCAGAATAGTGCATATCCTGTGTGGTTGCCATGGTCACATGTTATAAGAGAAGGGTGGTGTTTGGACCCAAAAGCGGATTATGTAGCACCACCCAACCCATCCTCTGTGGGTCAGGGTGGGGGACAGGATCTCCCACCAACAGGTCCACATTTTACATCTCTGCAATGGTGGCAGTAGAGGGGACCATCAACCCCACTCCTTCTGTGGAATAGGCACCCTAAATGGCAGTCAATGCAGATATGTACGCAACACATAGGGCACTGGCAGACAGGTAGTAGGCCTGGAAAAGCTCAGCTGCCCCCCACCACTATCTGACATTCACCAGCAGAGGGCACAGTTAGTCTCCACCCGCTGCACCCTGCAAGGTGTTCCAGCCATACACATGCTAACTGTAGACAGTCTGCTAGCTAGTACATAGTGCATGTTCCTGGAAGAACTGTGTGCAACCAAAAATTCAGGTATGTCAGTGATTGGGCCCCAGAAAAGGGAACTCATAGATATCACTTGAGAGAAATACTGTATAGCACTATGGGGGAACCTAGCCATGTCATGGTCACTACTCAGTCAGGGTGAGAGTGACCCCCCAGGATGACATGCTGTGGCCACCCTGTTTGTGCAGGCAGTGGTCGGGCACTACAATGTCCCAGCCATTGCCCTATGCCCTGTGCAGATGCATCCTGCCCAGGCCACCCTGTCCGGGCCATACCCACAGTACCTTGCTCCCATTATGCACATTGGCAGGCTAACACTGGAAACAGTGTAAGCATTGTGGGCTCAGTAAGGTGTAGGCAGCCACAAAACACTGGATAGACATATACACACTCCCACACCTATTTCAGCATTGTGCAAATATAGAGGTGTTTGGCAGCCCTGCCCGCCACACCAGTCCTGGGCACAGTGCAGGCATTGCTATGGTACTCAATACTGTTAGGGTCACTCCCTGGGGTGGTAAACACTGTCAGAAACAAAAACTAAAACACACTCCACAGATATCAGAAAGGTTGTTATGATGAATCTCTGTCAACAAATTGTGTTTAACTTAGGATTTGTTATCTGACATTAATCATAGCAACCTTTTGATATATGTGGAATGTGTTTCCAAGTTTAAGACGGCATTGCTAAAGTATGCAGGTGCTAGTATTGGTAGATGCTGCTCCGCACAGGGCCCAACAGCCTGACTCTCCATGAGCCGTTGGATAGTGGAGCCTGTGGGTGTGGGTGTTTGTGCCCCTGTTGGCCGCTGCTCTAGGGCAGAGGTTCCCAACTCCGGTCCTGGTGGGCCAAACACGGTTCAGGTTTTCATGCTGTCCCTAATGAATATGCATAGATACTTTTGCATACAATGGGGCGGTGCATACAAATGCATCACAGGCATATTTATTAGCGACAGCATGAAACCTGAATGGTATTTGGCCCTCCAGGACTGCAGTTGGGGAAACTCTGCTCTAGGGATTGCACGTGTTTATGGTGTATGTGCTCTGTACGGTAAAATATAGGTGTTTATGGCGTGTTTATTTTATCTGCAATAAAGGTTCTGTCTTTATTACCACGGTTTAGTACTGGGTAAAATATAGGGACATGGTCTGCAGGAGCCACAGCTGGGACTTGACCCTGTGACCTTCTGCCCCTGAATATACTGGCTGTGTGTACTGCACCAAACTGTTGTCACAGAGACAGAACCTTCCCTGGGGATACCATAACTATTCGTCAGACAGACCTTGTCTGTTGCCGTGCACGGCACCCACCTAAACAGGGCTTGGCCTTGGTCTGCTGTGGGCAGATGCCACTGCCCCCTCCACCACCAGCACCCCTCCGCCACCATGCTGACATGCCCTTGTGCCGGTGGTGCTGGTGGTACGCAGTCCCAGGCCATCCTGTGTGCCGGTAGGCGGCTGCCTATGGTGCGTAATATGGGGTAGGGGTGCCTGCATAGACATCCACACTTCCCCCCGGCACCACCTGCCAATGTTATGTGCCCTTTGGGGTACTTGCTGGGTACTGTCCCCTGGGACACTGTGGGACACACACTCGTGGGCATGTTTGACCTTAGTCAGTTGCTGGCTTGCTGATTTGCAGTATCTGGGTTCCTATGTGCCACCTAGGCATCTGCCTAGTCCACCCTGTGCCCCAGCTGCCCCACTGCATGTCCCACCTGCAGCCCCTTGTACCCCATTTGCAGCCTCACCGTCGTGCCCTTTCGTACTTGGGCACTATGCTGTTGCTGCATATGTATCACTACTATCACTTTTCTTGGTTTCCCTGCCTTTGCTGGACATTGCAGACTGAAATGGTTTCTCTCTCTCCTGCAAATGAGCCTCAAACGCAAGGTTTTCACTGGCGTTAATTTTCAGACCCTGATTTCACGGCATTAGTGTGCCTGGAGCCTCTCCCCGCCCATTCTCTGCCCATTGACCCCTTCTCTCCGCCCTCTGGAACGACTTACTCCACCCTCTGTGTGCCTTAATGCCGCTGGAGACGTTATCGCGTGATAAGTGACGATATCGCACGGTAATTGAACATTAGCATGCGATAACGTCGCCACTGCGATGTTAGCGCTGTTTAGTAAACATACCCCTTAGACTCCAATGCCTGGCTTGATCCACAACAGTATGGCTTCAGAATACATCACAGGGTTCAAACCCTCCTTATAGCCTTCTTTGATGGCCTTATTAAAGATATAGATACAGCCAGGAATGCATTCATAATGATATTCATCAATATCACATCAGCATTTGATTCAATCAACCACAATATACTCTTAACAAGATTGCAACAAATTGGAATTTGCGGAACTGCCCTGAGATAGTTCATACCATATCTGCAGGATCACATTGAACAAGTGAAGATTGGCCAAAACACTTCAAAACCTTTTAGCCAAAACCAGGGAATCCCTCAGGGCTCTGCACTATCTGCCCTATTATTTAACATATACCTCCAACCAATCTGCCAGATCTTTCAAAAGCATAAAGTGAACTACCACATTTATGCCGATTATATAATGATGTACCTTCCTATCAACACTACAAAAGTTAACCTAGAACAAATTACAGCATGCTACAATGAAGCCTCTCAATGGCTCTTGTCAAACAACCTGAAGATAAACCTCAATAAAACAGAAGTAATCTTCATTACCAGGGACAAAGAATTCAGCCCTCCACCACACCTTCAAATTGGAGAAGCAGCAATAGCAGTGAAGGAAGAGGTAAAATACCTAAGAATCACCCTAGATAAATCCCTGCATCTTACTACATATAAATAAATCCACCCAAGTCGTTTATAGAAAGATTAAGATGCTACGACTAAGGCTGCTGATAGAATCATCAGATTTCAGAACAATACTGAATACTGTAACAGCGTATTACAAGGTCTACCTAAGCAAACACTAGCACACCTGCAATTGGCACAAAACACAGCAGCGCGTGTAATAATGCAAGATGTGGATCAAAACACATCACCCCAATCTTACACAGACTCACTGGCTTCTTAGAGCCAGTAGAAGCAAATACAAGAACCTGGTCTTCATATTTAAACTGATCCACAACATATCACCATCTCACCTTACCACTCTAATTTCCAAAACTCCAGACACCAGTCAGAGAAGGGGATGCACACAAAACTCCCTATCCACCCCAACTGATTTCCATAAAACAATAAGAAAAAGAGCATTTTCATATAATGCACCAACAGAATTCCTCCCACCAACAATAAGAGAAATAAAAGACCTTATGGAATTCAGAAAAAGAATAAAAACACTACTCTTTACAGAACACTATGGCTAACTCCATTCAGAATCACTTAATTGCCACCATTGACTCCAAGAACTGCATTGTAAAGATCCATTGATGATGATTCAAATTTATTTCATTATACAGGTAGTCGTCGACTTACGACCGCGTCTGGTTCCGACAGACCGGTCGTAAGTCGATCTGGTCGTAAGTTGGTCTATGTTAAATTACTGTACTGTACTTACGCCAAACGCCAGACCAAGTGAACCAAACACCAGACACAGCCTCCGTCCAGATAAGACAAGTAACTGGTTTAAAAAGCTAAACTAAAAAGGTGAAGGGCCTGTGCTGCGCTGCTTTTTCTTTTTTGGAGCCGTGACCTACCGCAGCTGGAGGGAGGGGGGGGGGAGGTTATAGAAGGACAGGAGGGAGGGCGAGTGGGGCTCCACTGAGCAGATGGTTTGCTTGGCGGAGCGCTCGTCGTCTGCGTGGAAGAGCTGAAGGGCTGCGGGTGTGGGGAAAGCTCTTGCTGCAAAGGATTCAGGTGCAGGCAGCTTTGAAACTGAGAACCTGCTGCCGGGGTGCTGCGTTGTGAATCCGGCAAGACTTACGACCTATGCAACTTAAGACAATTTCCTCGGTCGTAAAGTCGATCAGTCGTAAGTCGCATAGGTCGTAAGTCGACGACTACCTGTACTTGCCTAATTACTCTGTAATCAGTTAACTCTAAAATGGTCCATCAAAGTTACCACCTAGATGCAATACTCCCACAACCAGTTACACTGTACATAGTTAAACACTGTAAATAGTTACTGTTGATACTGTTATATATACAATGTTCTGTTCTTTTGTAGAACGTTAACCATGTTAGATGTAACTTTTCAAGTTATGTTCCATGTAAACCGCCTTGATTGCCGGATAAGGCGGTATAAAAGACTTTGAAACGAATAAATAAATATATAATGCCGCCTCAATAGGTGGCGTTAGATGCATCTGTGTTACTGCAGGATGTGCTAACTGCCAGGGAAATGCTTTCTACGTCCCCAACAGTTAATGTGGAGGGGTTTCCATGGTTTTGTTGCTCTTGGTGCATTAAGTGCAATACCTTAATGTCCATTAGCAAAAGACTCTCTAAATCTAAAATTCAAATCTAAGTGCAACAGAGGTGATGAGATGACCTTGATAAGAAGCTGTCTGCACATCACTTATCGTGTAAAAAAATCAAACAGCAGGGTCGGCAGCAAGGTGTTGTGCCAAAATGTCATGTCATCCCTGTCAAGGTTGTGGCAGAAATAAGTCTTCATGCAGTGTGGTGGAATTTACTTTCTTAGTCAGCAGATCCTCACCCGGTGCTGCTGCTGTTTCTGTAAAGAGGACTGGCCGTTTGCATCATCAGAGGCGCAACCACCCTCCCCAAGCAGGTTATCAGAGGGTTACATGAAATCTGTCATCTTCCCATGGTCCACCTCTGCTCCCTGGGCCTCAGGCTCCTTAAGAAGCATGCATTGCCAGACAGCAAGAGAAGAGTTGTAAGGGGGAGGGACGTTGTCAGCGGCAGGAAGGGCAGTCAGGGCGCCACATTTCCAGTAACCATGGTAATTTAGTGCCTCGCATTTGTCAAGTTCTGTTCAACCACATATCTGCACACACCTTGCATTTTGGTAAGTGCTATTTAATAGGTTAATATTAGCAGCAGAAAAAGATGTCAGGGGGCCTTACTAAAAGATAACTTCAAGGTGTGTGAGCTTTGCATACAATATAACAAGACCAGTTTGCCATGTAAAGGTAAAGCTATATACCAAGGTTTCTGTGAGGAAACAGGAATTACCAAGCTGTAGACCAGATATTTTTAAGGCAAGGGGTTTCTCACACTTTGTGTCTATGAGGAAAGTATTTGGTACAATTAAGTCCAAGTTATTAACTACTACTCCTGGGAGAATTCTGTGCCAAATGAGAAATGTTGCAAAAAACTTTTACAATTCTGTTTACTTGTATTTTTTGTGCAGAATTCCCAAATCATGAGGCCTGGCTTCTCCTCATCCCAGGCCTGATACCCCTCCAGCTTCCTCTCTCCTCAGGTTCCACCATCCCCCAGCTCTCTCTCCCCCCACCCTAGATTGATATCCCTGCTCCACCACCATAGGTTCAACCAGGGATGGCGGAAGGCTTTTTATTTTGGGGAGTCCCAAGATCCCCCCCTAGCTTCACCCCATGTGTAGAGACCATTCCCATTCTGCCCACGGGAGATTGGATCTCTGTGGGCAGAACCGTAAGGGTCTTTGCCGCAATCATGGCTTCTTCTTCTGACCACCGAGAATGGGATACCTGTGGGAAGCCTGCTGCCTACCACTCGATTTGGGGGGGGGGGGGCAGGGCCCATGTGGCCCTCCTCTTTCGGATGCCTATGGATTCAACCACCAGTTTTCTCTGCCCCATCTACAGAGTGGACACTATCCAAATTTCTCTTCTTTCCGTCCCATAGTTCTTTCTCCTCTGCCTCCCAGCTTTCTTGCCCTCTCTCTGTTTCCCTGTTCTCACTTTCAGATTCCCAAACAAGACTCCTGCTCTGTCGTCATCCCCCAGGAATCTCTCTCTCTGTCTGTTTCCCAGCTCACCCCCAGCAAGATCCCAAACTCTCTCCTTGTCCCCCATTCTCTCTCCCTCCCCTCTCCTAAGAAGACCCCCACTGCTCTCTCTCCCTCTCTCTGCTTCCATGTTCTCTCTGTCCTACTCCCCAAACAGACTTCCTCTTTGCCCTCCCCATCCTCAGCAAGACTCCCAATTCTCTTTCCCCACCCTCCCTGCAACAAGACTCCCAATTCTCTCCGTCCTTCAGTTTTCTCTCGCTACCCACAAGCATAATCCTCAGCTCCATCTTCTGCCCTTGGTGGGGGGGAGGGGGAACAGTTCTCTCTGTGTCCCACATCTCTGTCTCCCTCTCTCTGCCTTCCCCTCCCAGCACACATCCCAAATTGCTCTCTCCTTAGTTGGCCCTCTCCATTCCAGTCCCTGTAGCTTTCCTCCACCAACACCCCTCCACCCCATACGGATCACACCAGGAGTAGGAGGAGGAGAGCAGCGGCACACTGGGCTGCGTCCAAATGCTGTGCTGTGTGGAGTTCAACAACACGGCTGTACGGTGAAAAGCACAGTTGAAATGAGCAGTCAGACCCAGGGTGCCAGAGAAGGACATGGCCAGTGTGCCACCGTTCTTCCCCTCTCATGATTAGCGCAGAAGGGTAGAGGGTAATAGCAGAAGGGTAAGGGGGTTGCATCCAGAGGAGTGAGAAGGGGGGATGCTTAAGCTTGAATGTAGGATTTGTTGGGTGTAGGAAAAGGTGGTGTAATTTGTGCTGCTGGAATATGTGAACTGTAATTCAACCAACAATGCAAAAATAAAGTTGGAAAAAAAATATCCCCTACAAGTGCTCTGCCCTCAAAAATTAACCCCCGCACTATTCAACTACCTTGACAACTGCCCCTCCATTCTCCACTGCAAAATTCACCATCCCAAATATCTACTGACTTGCAATTGCCCCACCATCCCGCCAACTGCCCCACTCCTGAAGCTGTTCCATCACCCTGCAAACTGTTACACCTCCAAAAAAAATCTCCTCATAAAAACTCCCCCCATGCAACTACCCCACACCCAAAAACTCCTTTGTTGCCACTGCTCAACCCCTCCAAAACTCCCTCCACGCAATTACCCTGCAAACTACCCTTACCCCCAAAAGTACCTTCCTGCATCTGTCTCCACCCCAAAAAGTATATCCCCCAGAAATCACCCACCATCCCCAGCTAACCTCCATAGAGACAACACATACACAGCACATACAGCGGAGCTGCACACACATAGACATAAGGCATACAAATACTTCCATAGCTGTGATGTATTACATTTTACATTATGGGGGTCATTCTGTCCTGCAAATAGTGGGGATGGATGTCCTCAAAGGTGGAATAAGTCCCCTTGGACGGTAAGGGACCTTGGCGTGGGACATTGGGCAGGCAGGTGAGGGGGCTCAGGGGATTCCCCGCAGCCCAACGCAGGCCTTGGAAGGCCAGATCGGGGTCAGGCTGCGGGAAATGGGAGTTGATCCGGGGTGGCCTGCAATCGCGGCTCATGAATGGAGCCATGGTGCCATGGCGACGGGATGTCATGGCACTGTGGCTCCATTCACGAGCCCAGCTGCGTTAGCTGGGTAGTCACCGGGACATACAGCCGGGCAGAATCATGTCCTGGTCTGCACATCCAGGCACTAGACCCAATTCTGACCCCGAATGGGCAGCGGGATCAGAATCGAGTCTAACTTTGCATGGCCCAATTCTGCCTGGCCATACAGGGGGCTGGACTTCCTATTGTGACTAGGCTTCCATATATTTGTTTTGCTCTCATTTCTACTATGAAAAGTTACTGACTGAATTGTACTGCTTTCTTATTGGTTGTTATATATGCTCAGAACTGATATCTCTTGCAGGCAGGCCTTGATTAAAACACTGACATGCTAGGACTATACCCAGGGTCCAAAGTTTAGTGGGCTACGTTCAGATGTGCTCTGAACTCGGGAGGTTAGAATTGACAATTGTCTGGCTTTTTCAGGATTCTACTGATATTCACATTAATATCTAGAAGCTAGAAGAATGGCTACATGTCTGCACATTTTTCAGAACTTAAAACCTCTATCTGCAGTTCTCTAATCCCCCCCCCCCCCCCCCCCCCCCCCCCCCCTGTGAATGAGCCTGTCCTGCCTGCTTCCAATGTGACCAGAAGCAGAGACTATGGATATGATCCAGCCAATGGGAAGGCTGTGGAGGCGGAGCTCTGGCATGCTGATCTGGTCACAGGAAGGGAGGTGAGCTAGAGAAAGCTCCTGGGCTGTAGATGTCAAGTATCTGCATATGGTGGCAAATGGAAGACAAAAAAAATGTCTCAATCATTTCTATAGGAAAAGCTGTAGGAACAGTTGCGGCATACAAACACTGATTCATAGTTACAGTGATTATGAAATTGTACCTGTCAAACCTCCCTCTCCCGATCACAGACACACAGAGAAACACAGATATAGAAACACAGAAACATAGTTAATGACAACAGAAAGACCAATTCCATTCTGCCCATCCTTAAAAACTATAAAGCTTTACAATCCCTTCCTCTCACGTAGAGATCCTCTGTACTTGTCCCATGCTTTCTTGAATTCAGATACAGTTCTCATCTCTACCACCTCCACTGGGAAGCTGTTCCACACATCTACTACCCTTAGATTACTCCTATCTCCTTTCGCCTTCATCCTATGACCCTAGTTCCAGAGCTTCCTTTCAACTGGAAGAGGCCCACCTCTTGTGCATTTATGCCATGGAGGTATTTAAATATCTCTATCATATCTCCCCTCAGTCATCTCTGGGCTAAAAATCCACCATGTTCATCTTTTCTATATCCTTTGTGTTGTATCCTTTAGACACTTTTCCAAAATCTCCATATCCTTCTTGAGGTGAACAGCCTATAAATTTGATAAAACACCCTGACAAGAGTTACGAATGTTGAAAAGAGTGGCAGAATTTCTTCATGTGCCTTACATATAACACATAAACCCACTATGGGGCCCTTTTATTAAACTGCAGTAATGGTTACCACAGTGTTTAGTGCATGCTAATGGCTTATGGTAACCGCTGCTGCACACCAAGAGGAGCAGGACATGGTAAAAATCCTGCACGAACTGCTCTTAGCGTTTTGGAGCAGGATCAGGGCAGAGGATGGATATGGCAGCTAGTGTGGGGGACGATGCTGTGTTTTAGCTGTCATGACTGCCGATTAGCACAGCTGCACTTAACGCTATCTCAAAAGATGGTGTTAAGGGTAACCACCCCACCCTGCAGTCCAGTCGTGCAGTTGCTGCCCATCAGAGAAGAAAAAAGTTGAACCACGATAGCACCCGCTTTCCCCTGGCAAAGACCTTCCCTCTGCTTTTCATGGGAACACAAGGCACCCCTCCATCACAACCATCTCCCCCAAACAGAACCTCCCCTTCAGCACCCTCCTCTGATGGACAGCCAAGTGTACAGGCAAGCCAAGGCCCTCCCCAAACTGCCCACCCCCAAGATCCCCCACAAGGGCCTAACCATGACCCTCCCCTTACTTTCCTGAACCATGCTAAGGATCATTCCCTAATATTGCTACCACAAGACTATTGCTAGGGGTTTCCTAGCCAGCCAGGGCAGGAGCAGAATGGGACTGCTCTTGCCCCAAAGACCACTAGATATTAGGGATGACTGGGTAAGACCTGGGGGAGGGGGAGGTTTCGAATGTGGGGAAGAGTCATGGTTAAGCCCTTGTGGGGAGGGGTCTGTTTGGGAGTGAGCCGTCGGGGGGGGGGGGGGCTTGGGATGTCTGTACACTTGGTTGTCCATTGAAGGAGGGTTCTGAAGGAGAGATTATGCTTGGGCGGGGGGACACGTGTTGGGGGAACAATTGTGATCAAAGAGGTGACTTATGTTCCCATGAAGGATTAGAGCAGGTCAGGGTCAGCAGATTGCAGCTACAGACCCTTGCTTTTTTAAAATGTTTGGCTGCCAGACCTGCATTCCCTGCCAAGGTAGGTAGCATGGGAGCACCTATGCTATCTGCCTCAGCAGAGAAATAGCCCCGCAGCGCTTACCTTTAAAGTCTGGCATCATGAGACTGTTTATGTTCGCCCCTTCCAGTGCCCGATGCCGACTTTCTGTTTGCTCAGCGTTGTAGCAAAGATTCAGCTATAATTGCAGGTCTGGAACTATTTAGGATGTCCGGAGAAAAAGGAAGTCCTCCCTTAACTGAAGGTGTCACTGAAAGTAATATAATTTATATTTCAGTTTGCATAGGTTTTTGGTAAGTAGACCATTCTGAACAGTAATGCTATAATCACTCAGACTTCGCTGCTGTCTGTCTCATCTGGATAATCGCTGGTAGCAGTAACACAGTATAGCCTGCGCTCCCACTCACTTGTTTTCCAGAGGCAGATTTCTGCTTGCAATCTATATCTGCCATCACACTTGGGACCTGATTTATTAAGGCTTTGTTTTGATTGTGTATTTATACATAGCTTCATAACGAGATGCTTTTATCCTACAAAATGTGAAAATGTAACCTGCTGGAGGAAGCAGATGAACCCAAGCACACTGGCTCCTTTGGCTACCGACTACTGGTGACAGTCTACTAGTGCATAAGTGTAACCTCCAGTTTCCTGTGACACTGCAGTTTCACAGTTACCCCAGAATCCTCAAATATTTGTAGCTCTATCCTACTACATAAAAGGTCCACCCTGAAGTAACAGAGCCCACAGTCCCAAATACATACATACACACACATAGATGGAACTAAAAATAAGTACCTCTGTCACGATCCCCTTGGACACTTCAACAGATGTAGTACTTGACGCCACTCATATGGGGGTCTCTTACCTCAACAGGGTTTCAGACTTCTGCACGCTGTGATTGCACAAAAATGAATGAAGTGCAGTGTATTCACAGAGCCTAAAGAGACAGCAGGCTGTGTGCCCCTCCTCTCTGGTACAGCAGCTCCCAGTGCTACCGAGGGCATCCAGCTTGGAGAAGGGGGTGGGGGGGGGGGGTATCGCTCAGCTGCCTGGTCATTGGCTAGCTTCTCAGCCAAGGAAAAGCAGAGACTAAGAAACTAGATCCCTCCTTTCACATTTCTATTCATCCACCCTGGGAAAAATCCGTCATGTGCAGCTCCCGAGTAAACCTGATTCATAGTCATGCCTTTGCTTTATTAGTAAAGACATAGATGGGTCATCTTCAAGGTATCTGGTTTTTCTCAATAACATGAATGCTGTTTATGGTGCCTGCCTTTTTAACAGACTGCTTTTCATCATAGCCCATCTCCTGCCTTATTCGATCATCAGGGTTGGTGCAACATGCAAGGATATTGGGTGCCCTAGGCAAATCTTCAGCTCTATGTCCCCTAAACATTTTGATTAAGCTCAGCAATAATGATTATCCCAACGCCACCCTCCCACAACAATCCTGTAGAAGTACTTAACAGGACCTCGTGCTTTTCAGTATTCCACTTTGCTTTGTGTGTATTCATGTGCCCACTCGCCTTGCAGGTGAAACAATGTTCTGACGCTCTTTGAGCTTGTGTGGCTGCTGTCGGATTTTGTTTACCTTTGATTGCTGCTGCTCTTTTCTGCCCCTCAGAAGCTGCAGCCCTAGGTACTTTTTTAAATATTTTTTGCTGCTTTTGCAATTTTTGTCTGGGCAGCCTCGTTTTCAGGGAGTGTCAGTCAGGGAGTCCCGGTGGGAAAGCTGATGTAAAAGACAGCCTGTAGCCCTATTCGTGCTCTGTACATGCCGACGTCTGCAAAAGGGTAACTTTGCTTAGGAATTTTTGCTCCCTTTTCACCATGGTTTGAACTGGGGTTTTTTTATGTTTGATTTTTTATGGAGGGTTAACCGGTTGTGGTCCTGCTGCATTTTATGTTTATTTGGTTGCTTGACATTCCACTCCTTCGTAACACCAGGGCAGTTTACAACTGCAAAAAATACACAGGGTTGGCTAGAGCCAGAAAAAGAAAAGAATTACAATATGCGACAGGACAGAGATGATGCAAGCACACGTAGAGTAAGGATAAGCAGAGAAAGAGCAAGAGACAGCGGTGAGTTAGAAGATAGTGGAAGGGAGGTCAAATCGGGAGCAAAAGAGGTGAGTCTTCAGGAGGTTCTTGAATTTGAGCAAGGAGGGTTTGAGGTGAAGAGCAGAGGGGAGGGAGTTCCAAAGAGAGGGACCTAGGAAAAAGAAGGCAGAGTGATGGGTGGACTGTAGATGAGCTTGTGATGAAGAAGGGAGCACCAAGCAGTTAACATGAATCGAAGAAGATTGTAGATGAGGGTGTGAAATTGAAGCAGATCTACTAGATATTGTGGGTGGTGTGACTGTATATATGACTTGGTGGGTTAAAACGAGAACTTTATAGCGAATGTGGTAAGCTAGAGGAATTCAATGAAGTTGAGTGATATAGTCCCAACGGGTGGTGTAGGTGATAATCCGAGTTGCGGTATTCTGTAAGAGTTGGAGACAGTGGACCTGGGATTGAGTGATGCCAGTGAGGGCAAGCTTGCAGAAATCAAGGCAGGACATGACTAGGGACAGGAGATGAGTGGTTAGTGCTTGAGGGGACAGAAAGGGATGAATAGCATGTATCTGTCAAAGATAGAAGAAAGACCTGTGAGTGAGGAGTGAGATGTGGACGTGGAAATTAAGAGCGGAGTCCAAAGTCAAGCCGAGATATCAAAGGCAGGGCAGCAATAGGACTGCAAAATTGGAGAGGACTGGGGCCACCAATGGCATGTGCTGCCAAATGTGAAACAAATTGCAGATGTTTTAGATAAGTTAAAGATGTAGACAATTTATGGTAAGCCAATCAGAGATCAGTGCTAAGCAATCATTGAGGGGAGAGAGGTCTGACAGGTAGAGATTGGTGTGATGAAATACGACTATGTTGTCAGCATAATAATATGCTGACAGACCAGATTGTTGAATGAGCAGAGTGAGCGGAACTAGGAAAATATTGAATAAGAGATATGCGAGGATGGACCCCTGGGGTACCCTGCATTAGACAGAGGAAGCTGAGACCATGGAGAATAAGCCTGAGAAGAGAAAAGAGTGGAACCACCAAAAGATCATACCCCGAAGGCCAGAATCATGCAAGCGAGAGAGAAGGATTGAGTGATCAACTAAGTCAAAGGCTACCGAAAGATCAAGAGAAACTGCTATAGAAAGGTCACCACAGTCGTGTGCAGTGTGAAGGTCATTGAGGAACGAAAGCATGATGGTTTCAACACTGTGACCGGGACGGAAACCAGACTGATGGGGATGAAGAAGATGGATGGAATCTAGGTGATGCGACAATTCTGAGAAAATGGTTTTTTCCAGAATCTTTGGGAGAAATGGTAGATTAGAGACCGGATGATAACTGGTGGAAATAAGTGGGTCTAAAGAGGTTTCTTTAAGAGTGAGTGGACCTGTGCGTGTTTCCAGGGGGTAGGGAAAGTTCCAGGGGAGAGACAGTGATTAAACAAAGTAAGAATGAAAGGGAGGAGAGCTAGTGAAGGTTCTGACAGCCAAGTTGAGGGAATAGGATCAAGCAGGCAACAGGTCTTGTGAAATGTGTCCATCAATTTTGAAAGTTCAGGGCTCTAAGGGAGCGAAAAGTAGCCCAACTGTGGGAGACAGAAGAGAAGAAACGCAGGGAAGAAGGCAAAGGGGACAGTAGAAGTGGAGGACAAACAGCGAGGGAAGAACGTAGATCATGAACTTTGGAGACAGAGGTCAGTTAAGAGGGAGCAGAGGTACGCAGTATCAGAAGGGAGGTGGGACTGAACAGTGGGTCAGGACCGAGTATAGTTGTCGTGTGGACTTGGGTGCAGAGAAGATGAGGTTAGAGAAGTGGGAGCATTTGGCCTGGTGAACCTGAAGGTGATAACTCTGGTGGCAGGATTTAAATTAATGGAGAGCTGAAGAGGTATGATGCTTGCACCAGAGCTGTTCAAAGTGGCGCAACTGGGAACGGAGCAGGCGAAAACTGGGGTGAAACCAAGTTGTATGGATCCCTCGTGTGCAGCTAGGGCTGTCTGCCTTGGTTTTAAGGTTTGGGGAGTGAAGCAGTAATATGGTAAGTTCATATGCATACCCGCTTTGCTTTTAGATAGGTGAAAGCTCCTTTTGCCTTGTAACTAGAGCTTTTTGTTCTTTTACCTGTTTCTATTAGAGTGGTTTTTATGGTGTGCTGGTGTGAAGGGTACATTTCCTATTGTGGCTGCTCCTTGTTGGTATAGGCTTTGACTTTTTTTTAAAGTGCTTCTCCATAGAGCTTTGCAGTTTTAAATGTATTTGTAGGTTATGGGGGTTGGCGTTGCTTTTGGCCCCCTGCCTTTGGGCAGTTGCTGCCCGTTCTTTCATCTCCCTATTCAGGCTGCAACAATCCAAGTCAGTGATACAGTATGGGGGGGTGAAGTACTTCTGTCCACAAAAGAAGAGCGGGACCTAGACGTGATTGTGTCTGATGATTTTAAAGTAGCTAAACAGGTAGAAATGTTGACCGCAAAAGCTAGAAGGATGCATATGGAGAGGAATGGCCAGTAGAAGAAAGGAGGTGATAGTGCCTCTGTATAAGTCTTTGGTGCGATCTCATTTGGAGTATTGTGTACAATTCTGGAGACCGCATCTTCAAAAGGATATAAACAGGTTGGAGTTGATGTAGAGGCTGGCTACTAAAATGGTTACTGGTCTTCTTTATAAAGCATATGAGGACAGACTTAAGGATCTTAATATGTATACTTTAGAGGAAAGGCGGGATAGAGATGATATGATTGAGATGTTTAAATACCTCCATGGCATAAATGCACAGGAGGAGAGCCTCTTTCGATTGAAAGCAAGCTCTGCTATGAGGGGACATAGGATGAGGGTGAAAGGGGATAGACTTAGGAGTAATATGTGGAAATATTTTGTTACAGAAAGAGTGGTAGATGCGTGGAATAGTCTTCCAGAGGAGGTGTGTGACGCCCCCACTTGTCTAGGCGGTTGCCTATAGGCAGGGGTGTACCTCCTAATGTCCCTTTTAGTATGGGTTCCCAGAGCCGAGGCTTCTGGGGCTTGTAGTTGTGTGAAATGATGAGTAGGCCGAGGGTTTGAAGGCAAAAACACAAGAAAATTTATTTTTCTCTTCCTTTGCATCGAAAATACATATTAACAAAATTAGGATACTTCTCCCACAAAAGAAAAAGAATTTCAGATCAAGAACTTCACAGTGACAAAAGTTGCAATTGCTTCTTCAGCTGTTACATAATGCAGCTTGATAGTTCCTTTACGTCTGGCTTAAACAACTGCTTTTCCAAACTGTGCAATATTCAAATTAAAGCTTCTTTTACTTCTGGCTGCTGCCCACTCAGATAGTTCTTTCTTAAACATTCAAATCAAGCCTTTGAATATTTTCTAGCTGCTTTAAAACATCAGCAACTTCATTTCAAACATTTTCAGCACTCTAGGCACAAGACATACTGGTATAATAGCTTCTGGGTCTTTCCACATTTAACCCCTATAGCTTCTTCATTTTGTCTTTATACAAAAAGAGCAATCCATTTGAGATTCTGTAGAGGCATTATCAGAATCATAATTATCTATCTGCATGCCCTCATAATCAGGATCTGTTGTCTCCTGACTGGAATCAGCTTGTGGGAACGTAGGCTTAATTTCTTCTAACAATTTTAAAACCTTTTCCCAGCGAGACCTCTCTCTAGGGTCAGGGGTTTTTGATGGGCTATGGAGATCCTTATCTTTCAATAAACTGTTCAAGGCTTCTAATGGGCTCACCTTCTTTCTAGCAACAGTTCTTTTCACAGGCCTTTCCAGAAGTGAAACTCTCCCCACAGGCTCCTGCTGGGCTATTCCCGTACCTTGCTTATAGTCTGCAGTTTCCTCAGGCCACACGCTCCTGTATCCAGGGCTAGCTGTAATTCCTCTACAACACGGGCTTCCTTCAGGGCTTTAGTTTCCTGTGTTTTGGCTGCAATGGGAATCCCTTCTGAGGCTGTCTTTGGAGCATCTCTCTCTCTCAGCTTCCCTGAAAGATTTCTTTCCTTCTGGTTCCCTCGTGATCTCCTCGCCCTCCGTTTCCCTGGTGGTCTCCCTTCTTCCTGTTCCCTGAGGCTTAAATGAGTGGGGCTGCCCTACAGCCTCAAACTCCTCCCCCAGGTGCTTCTCATTACCTCTCTTGGTTGCCTTGGAGCTTGGGCGTGGTCTGAGCTCAGCAGCCCCGTGTGTGGTTTTTTTCACTTTGGCTGTACTTTGAAAGTCAGTGCTCTCTGAGTTATCCCTTTGCTTGAAGGTAAATGTTTGTCTTTTATCTATTTCCATGGGCTCTAATACGGTTTCGCCACCACAGGTGGTAGAAATGAGCATCTTTAAAGGATAAAGGAGACTGTTGTAGTGGTTGATATGGAAGGGCAGACTAGATAGGCCATGTGGTCTTTTTCTGCCATCATGTTTCTATTCATTTTATAGAGTTTGCTGGCATACTATTGAACCTAACACTTCACCAAATTTTTGTTGGAACGCACGCTTAGAAGGAAGGAAGAAAAACCTCCCCTTCTCGTAGCGTGTTGCTCCGTTTTTATTTTAAAATAAAAATTAGGGATTTACCCCTAGTAAAGGATCGAGGGACCCACACCCTCAATACCAACCAGCAGTTAGTGAGTTGGAAAAGAGTACTTAGCTTGAGGTTGTGTCAGTGGATAAATAGCTCCCAATGGTGTAAACCGACAAAGCCTTATCTATTATGTAGGCGTCCTTCTTCACAGCCAGCCTCCGTGGTTCCCGGCTCTTCTTCAAACTCTATCGCTCTGAGGCGCTTCCATCCAACACTGCCTTTTAAACTCGGGCAGTAGTCACCTGACCGATTGGGCACTTTGGCTGTCAGCAGTGTGATTTTTGTGCTTCAACGTTGGATGGGACCTCTTGGGAGCATCCGTCGTCTCATCGATGGTACCATAATAAATTTGCTACAACTTGCCTGACATCCTTTGTTGTCTACATTATAGTTTGTCCATGTTCTCTGGTTTATGTGGGGAAGACGTCCCGGAACATGAAGAAACGGCTTCAGGAACATCGCTCTCGAATCACTAGAGGGGTTATCACAGCCCCACTTGTACCTCATTGCCAGGAGCAAAATCACTGTTTCCAAGATTTAAGATGGTGAGTGATTGACCATATCCCCCCTCATGTTAGGGGAGGTGATCGACATTCTCGACTGAGTCTTCGCGAGCAATATTGGATTTACTCATTGAACACTGTTATCCCTCAGGGCTTAAACTCTAATATCGAATGGTGGTCAATTATTTGAATCATTATCTGAATATGTCCTAAGCCTATTGGTTACCAATCGGTCAGGTGACTACTGCCCGAGTTTAAAAGGCAGTGTTGGATGGAAGCGCCTCAGAGCGATGGAGTTTGAAGAAGAGCCAGGAACCACGGAGGCTGGAAACGCTACAACGTTGGGTTACCAGTTCTGCTCTTGTTGAAGCTGTGCATTGGGAACTAGCTTGGGTCGACTCCCGGATTTTTCCAACGCCGACTATTGTCACCGACTCCCCAGGCCCCTGTGGTGGAAGGCTGGAGATGTGCAGTGGGGTCCTCTTATTTCAAGCAGGGACTTTATAATGTCCCCTGGGTTTGTGTATCCCAATAGCCAGTCAATAAGAAAGTAGTTGTGCGCGAGTGACTAAGCTTTCAAGAGGTTTTATTTCCAGTCCCGGGAGAATTCTTGCATCAATGTTACAAAAAGGAAATAAACCATATTTTTCTGGTAACACAAAAGGATCAGTAAGGATAACAAAAATGCTTCTCTTCAGCTTAAACAAACAAAACAGGAAAACAGTTTTCTTACTTTTCAGAAGAACTGTGCTGTTGAAATCAGTGCCACCTGCACAGATTTCAATGGGAAAGGCACTTCAACAAAAAGAGGTTATAGCGTCTGAAAGAACTAGTGTACAGTCCATTCTAGAGCAATTATCAGTATCAGCACAACATTCATAATCCATATCTTCAGGACTTTCTTCTGTGCAAACTTGCTCAGGGCTGTAACTTCTCTGGCAATCATTTAACCCTCTTTCTTCATAGCTGAAGCTGCTCTCATTTCTATTAGTGAGGAAAGGCTGGTTACCATAGAGGCTGGCTTCTGCCCTCACAGGATCTTTCCCTCTCAGATCTCTAGACAGGAATTCCAGTGCCCCTCTATTCCATTCACCAGGGTGCTTCCCAGCCCAGCGTCGGTTTGTTTGCTTAGAGGTGTGACTGCTAAGCCTGTTATCTATCTCTCTCTCCCTCGGTTTGCTATAAGCAATTCTCGTCAGCTCACAACCAGGCTTTTCCTTATTGTAGCCCTGGTTTAAAACACTGACCTGAGAGAATTCTTCTGAGGCAAACTCTCCTTCAGAGCAGATAGATTCTTCTTCAGAAACACTCCGGTATGGCTCCTGGGATCTCTCTCTATCCCTTCCTCTGCCTTTAGCTGAGCTTCCTGTTGTGCTCCTCGTGTATCTGTTTCCTGTGTATCTGCTGGTTCTCTTCCTCCTCTCTGGTTTCTCTGTGCTCCAAGCTGGCCCTATTTTAACTGCGTCATAGCTTGAGACATCCATTGGGCTAACTTCCTGCAGCTGTTTCTGCCTTACTAATGAGCCCTTACGTAATGCTCTCTCTGGGTGTTTTGCTGCAGCATGAGCCTGTGTTTTCCTTTGTTGCTCCTGGCAACCCCTAGCCATGTGCTTCTCAGTGTGCCTTTTAAAACTCCCCCGAGCATTTTCCTGCATTTCCTCTGGTCTATTCTGCCCTGGACCATGACACTATTGTAGTCGGGATCCAGCCCGACAGGCGTGGCTGGCTGTGAAGAAGGACGCCTACATAATAGATAAGGCTTTGTCGGTTTACATCATCGGGAGCTATTTATCTACTGACACAACCTCAAGCTAAGTACTCTTTTCCAACTCACTAACTGCTGGTTGGCATTGAGGGTGTGGGTCCCTCGATCCTTTACTAGGGGTAAATCCCTAATTTTTATTTTAAGATAAAAACGGAGCAACACGCTACGAGAAGGGGAGGTTTTTCTTCCTTCCTTCTAGGCGTGCGTTCCAACAAATATTTGGTGAAGTGTTAGGTTCCTCTCTCTCTCTGTGATTTAACTGTGGGGGAAACCATTAGGTTAGTGTGATTGGCATACTATTGAAGGCTTTACCCTTACAGTGAAGCAAACTTGGGTCTTTTTGTTAGCTCCACACCATTATGAATAGTTCACAACTCTTGTTTTGAAAGGTTTTCTTGGCTTTTAGTTTGTCATTTTATAGATATGTTTTGCTGAACTCTGGTGGTTCTTCTTATCCAAAGATAGGACGTCTCAGACCAAGGTTGGTTTTGGGGAGAGTGTTCCCATTTTATGTTCTTCCTATATTTATTTTCATTTGTTTTTATACTCGTAAGTCTTAATGTTTTGATGTCACATTTTTTATTGTATTCGTTTTTATGTGTTTATGTTTTAAGATTGAGTTTTGTAGGTTCTAGCTTGCGCACAAGAAGAAGAATCTGACATTGGTTAGCATTTGCACCTGACACAGACTCTGGCCAAAACATGGGCTTTTTATAAGGACATATATGGGTGTCTTCAGTTTTATATATAGGATTGTATGTTTATTTATAATTTTATATTTTTATGGTTTATTTATATATTTCTATGTATTAAATTTGTTTTTGTTTGTTCATTTTACCTGTTTGGTAATTTATTGGGTCTGCCACTGTTACTGTAATTACTTTTCCTGTAATGGATTTCCTCTGTTATTTTGGGCACGTTTCCCCCATTTCCAGAATCAAGCTATGGAGGGTACATGCATGTATGTTATGAGGGCTGTCGGGAGTTGCATACACATGTCTGTGTTTATTATGAAGAGTGTCGGGGGCTGAATGCATGTGTGTTTGTCATGAGGAGTGTCAGGAGGTACCCAAGTGTGTGTATTTTTACTGGGTGGTGTCCTCAGGCATCGTCTGTTCTAAATATTTTGATAACCCAATGTTAATTGTAACACTGGTCAACAAATTTTTACAAAAGTCATGTTACTGAAATAAAAATAGTCATTTCTTATCAATTTTTATATGCTGAACACGAATATGACAGTGAAATTGCAAAGTTGGCTCTAGTTTTTTTGTAATCTACAAGAATTAATGTTTACATCAGGAAATGCATGTCAATAGTAAATATAATAGGTCTTCGGTTAATACCTGTAAAAAAAACAAGTCATAGACTACTTCTTAGATTTTTTCGCCTGTCTCTTGTACAGCTGTTCGGGAGCTTCTCTGGGGAGTGTCCAGCAGTAGTCAGCCAGCATTGTAGTGGACCATTTTCCCTGGTATCTTTGCTCCATCGTTGCAATATCCTGGTGAAAAACATTCACCCTGTTCATCACTAACCATACCACAGTTGTCAGGAAAGAAATCGAGATGGGAATCAAGGAAATGGATCTTTAGAGACATATTGCAGCCAAGTTTCTGATACTGCATCAGCATGTCTTCTACTAGTTCCTTGTAGTTCTCTGCCCTAACATTCCCGAGAAAGTTTGTTGACACTAGGCGAAAAGCATTCCATGCTTGTTTCGCATTACCCTGCAGCAAGTTGTTGAACCGGTCATCTTTGAAGAGCTCTCGAATCTGAGGACCCACAAAAACTCCCTCTTTAATCTTTGCTTCGCTGAGTCAAGGGAAGTTTTCATGCAGGTATCGGAAAGCTGGCGAAGTGCGGTCCATGGCTTTCACGAAGTTTTTCATCAAACCTAGTTTGACGTGAAGGGGTGGTAGCAGGATTTTGTGAGCCTCAACCAGAGCTGGGTGCTGGATATTCTTCTCTCCAACTGTTACATTTTGTCTGCGATTCCATTCCTTCCGCAAGTAGTGCCAATCCCTTGTTCGGCTATCCCACTCACATAAACACATGTATTTTATATATCCCTGCTGCAGTCCCATTAAAAGGGCAACTACATTCAAGTCACCACAGAGGTGCCAGCTGTATGTTTATGTTTATTTATTTGATATACTGCCCTACTTTATCAATCAGAGTGGTTTACAATTCACAAACAATTAGAAACATGCACAGGGCCAGAAAGGAGGAAAGGAAGTTACAATTGTTGATATAATAGAATGAGAGAAAGGATACAGGACTATACGTAGGGGACAGGATCAGACAGGAGGGGAGGGAAGGTCATAGGCCAAGGAAAAGAGGTGGGTTTTTAGGTCTCGCTTGAAGGTGGCATGATGGGGTTCTAACCGGAGGGAGGTGGGGAGTGAATTCCAGAGTGTGGGGCCGATGAAAAAGAAAGCAGAGGAGCGGGTGGATTGAAGGTGAGCGAGGGAGGGGGAAGGGAGATTAAGGCGGTTAAGGTGGAAGGAGCGGGGAGTATGTCTGGGGGTGTGGAATGTAATAATGTCTGCCAGGTATTGTGGAGTACTAGTGTGAAGAGCCCTGTGAACTAGAGTAAGTAACTTAAACTGAGTGCAAAAGGAGTGGAAGTCAGTAGATGCTTTAAGTTATCGTATGCCTCTTTCATGTTGACAGCATGCGCTACTGGAATAGATGGAAGACGGTTTCCATTGTTCAAAAGCACAGCCTTCAGACTCAGTTTCGAAGAGTGTATAAATAGTCTCCACTCTTGTGGGTCATGAGTGATTTTTAAGGTATTCATGAGGCTTTCAATATCGGAACAGAATACCAGATTACTTTTCTTTCTGACTGCATATAGTACACTGCTGATGTCAGATGGCTTCAGCAGCCGTCTGGCAGTAGTATTGCATTGCATCAGAAAATGATGCAATCAACTCTGGATGATGTGTGCATGCTGGTATTATGCAATGTGATGCAATATTACATCATTCAAGGCTTATTTGGGATGTTGTTGATGTCCTACTGGATAAATTTACATGGTGAAAAGTCAAAAATGAACTACATGCAATATCTTCAAAACGAGAGCCAATAATGTTTTTAATATTATATTCATGTTCAGCTCACCAAGATACTACAGATTAGGGCCTTTTAAAGTCAGTAACCAATTTCAGTGTTGACCAGTGTAATCATTGTATTGTTTTTATTAACCATTTGAAACTGTATACTTACTGTATATTTGTATCTTTAAGTGAGCTACGGCGGCTATTCAAAGTGTGCTCATGTACCATCCTCCGTCTAATTCTATGAGTAGAATGTTATAGGAATGAAAACAAATGTATAAGAATCAGAAGGAGAGACTGAACTTTATTTGAACTGAACTGTGCTTGGGTCACTATGTATCAGGAATGTTGTCGGCATACAGCTGCATAGGAAGGAGGTTTGAAGATGAGAACAGACGCTGTATGAGACAGGCAGGAAGCCTGACCAGGAAGGTTTTTGTATGTGGCTTTATATGGACATATCAGGTGATGAGTCTTGCTGGCTGACCTCTAATCACTTGTTTGTTGAGGTGTATAAAGGTAGCTGGTGAGTCCTTAACACACTGGAAGCCATTTTTTTCTCCGCCGAGGTGTGTAATGTGTCCTGAACTTGATTCCAGTCTGTGCTGTTGGACTTTCCCAGCTGAAGAGAGCAGACTGTGAGGAGGATACTCAGTTCGGTGATTTATCCATAATATATATATATATATATATATCTTGTGCTAATAAATAAATTTTGTAACCGCTAGCGGGTAGTATTGGATATTTACTTTGCTCTTAAAGAGTGATATTCAAAAGGACCTGACCTGACACAGCCTCTTGCACAATTCCCCATTCCTATCTTTTACTACTCTCTTTTCCATTCACCCACTTTTCCATCTACTCACCTATACACTCTCCCTCCCCTGCTACCTAGTCTTGCACTTTCTGTCCTTTCACTCATTCCCTTCCCTTATCTTTTAAGGCACTCACCCTCTCTTCTTCTTTCCTCTAACCCTATTAGATTGTGAGCTCTGATGAGCAGAGACTGTCTCTCTTCTATGTTTGTACAGCGCTTCTTATGTTGTGGTGCTTTATAAGTCTTTAATAATAATAATAATAATAATAACCCTACCCCTTCTCTTATGTTCCATCCCTCCCCTTATGCTTCATCCCTAGCACAGCTCTTTATGCGCCACCCCTTTCTTTTCTGTTAACCGTATCCCTTCCTATAAGGCTCCACGCCCCTCACACACCCCTTCTATTTGGCTCTGCATTTTCTTTCAGCTGCCCTCCTTGTCTTCTGGCCGGCAGGACCCAGGGTCTCCCACTAACCTATTCAGGCCACAGCTCTGTTTTTCCTGCCAGCGGGGTCTGGGGCCTCCTGCCGGCCTCTTTGGGCCTCAGCCCCACTCTTCTGCCTAGCAGGAACCAAGGCCTCCATCCAGTCTCTTCATGGCACAGCCCCTCTCTTCTGGCTGGCAGGACTTGGGGCTTCCCACCAGTCTTTTCAGGCCGCAATCCTGGCTCTTCATGCTGGTAGGACCAGAACTCCAATCAGCTCGCCACTCATCCTGGACCATATGCATGCTTATTTGAGCATGCGTAATATGTGCAGACAGACTGCACCAAGGGAGGTGGACAAACAAAAAAAAACCAACCCAAAAAATCTTGTTCCTTCTATCTTTCTATTTGTATCACATTTCTACCTGTCAGAATTGTAATACAGATGGCATGATAGGAGGAACAAGGTTTTAATTTTTTTTGAGTTTGTCCCCCTCCCTTGGTGCAGTTTATCCTAACACACTACAGTGCTTAAGAAATATTATAAGAGAATAAAACAGGTAAGCAATAGGCAAGGAAAATTTATATTTAAAAAAACAGCCAAATAGTAAAGTTAGAAATCTTAGCTTTGTAGAGTCTCTTGAAGTTGTGATGGCAATTTCTGGATTAGATCTCTTGCTTAGGCAGCAGAGGCTAATAATTAACCACACCATTAAAGGCAGGAAACAGCCACCATGATCTATAGTCTAGTGTCAGACAACCTAAATTTTGGTTATAAGATTAGGAAACATTAGCTTGCATAGCCTTTATAAATCAGAAATCTGAGTGTGCCCTCAGTTCATATAAGGTCTACTGGCCATGGACACTTAAATTCCCACCCACTCCACCCTCACCTCACCCATCCCAGGATTGCATTGCCTATACAGTATCAGGCATGTTCAACTTCAAACAGACCGTGATCTACTTTTTCTGGCCAAAAGTGCTTGTCATCTACCACCATGAAAATTAAGTTTCAAATTAGTTTCAAATTAAATTTTAACCCAATAAAGTTGGAGAATCCCCCTCCCCCCCATTTTTAATGAACCTTCTGTCATTTACTTGGATGCGATCAGCTGTTAAGCAAATTAAGCAAAAACAAAACACAGAGACAAAGATCCAGTAAGAACTATGAGGGGAAATGGAAAGTACATTTTTTCTTAAAGATTTATTGAGTAATAACTTTCTTTAACTGTCTTAATAACTTTCTTTAACTTTTATTGAGCAATTTGTGTTAAATTTAGGTCGAGTATTGATCCAGGCTGATCTTGCACAATCTTTAATATTTCGCTCTTGCTCATTAGTGAAACGTCTGAGCCTGCATTTCATCCACCAGCGTTTTGAAGTTGGGTGAATATTGCGTGAGGGCCAGTCTCAGGGAATCCTGGAGATGTTCATCCATCATGTTGGAACGTTGTGTACTCTGTCATTTTCAGATGGGAAAACGCAGAGTCACACAAATAAGTTGAACCAAAACAGGAGTGTACAGCTTCACTGCATCTTCTCAAGTTGGGAAATTTGTCTCTAGGCACTAGCTTCCAAAACAATTCTTGCTCAGCACGGGTCTTGAGAAAAATGTCATATTTAAGGGTTAATATTTCATTTTCAAGAGATGGCTTGTTCAATGAGTAATTTTTACTGATAGCAGCTGCAGTTTCCTTAATGTCCACATCTACTTTGAATGGGTATGATAAGTACTCCACAACTTGTTCTGAAAAACAAAATTTGGATATTGTCCCAGATGGTCCTGCATATTAGGAAAATGATCAAAAGTGTTGTTTGCAAGGTCAGTCATCATTAGCTCAAATTTGCTCTTGTAGGATGAAACTGTACTCATCATCTCGCCAATGCATTTGTTTTTACCTTGTAGTTCAAGGTTCATATCACTTAGTTTGCCTGTAAAGTCAGCGAGAAATGCCAGATCACAAAACCACTCCTCATCTTCCAACTCTGCTTGGTCATCTCCCCTCTCCTTCAAAAAACGTCTTATTTCATTCAGCAAATCAAGAAATCTTTGCAGAAATTTGTGCCTACTTAGCCACCTTACATCTGTGTGCAAAATGATTTCCGCTGCCCCTTCATCAAGAGTAAGATTGAAAAGCTGTCTTTGATGTGATCTTCCAAAAACTGAATTTACAATTTTGAAAGTAATGTCCATGACAGTCTTTGTATTGAGTCTCTTGCTTGCCAAAACGTGCTGGTGAATGATGCAGTGGTAAGAAAGGAAATCTGGGAAGTCGTCATGCAGTCTACAGAGAGCTATGAAACTGTTAACCTCACCTGTCATTGCTCTTGCTCCATCAGTAGTGATGGAAACAAGTCTATGCAATGGAAAATTACACTTTGTCACAAAAGAATGGAAAGAACTGAATATTTCCTGACCGGTAGTTCTCCCTTTTAAAGAAGTAGTTCTTCTTTAACACCGAAGTCTTCAAAAACCATCCGGATAAAGACTAGTAACTGGGCTATGTCTCTTATGTCTGTAGCTTCATCCAGTTGGAGTGAGAAAGAAACACAATATGAAACATCCTCCAACAATTGTTCAGTTGTGTCGCCACACATCTTTTCTATTCGCCGCACGATGGTGTTTCTTGACAATTGTACATCTTGAATAGGAGCTATGATCTCTTTCTTATTTTTAAATCCTTCAAAAAGATTGTCAGCTGCTTCAAGAAAACAATTTTTTACAAATTCCCCTTCAGTGAAAGGTTTGCATTTCTTTGCGATCAAGTTGCTGATCTTGAAGGATGCTATGGTTGCATTGACCGAATGTGACCTTGGCTTCGCCATCAACTGTTGATGAGTAGCCAATTTCTATTTAAGTTCTTTCAACTTCAGTTTACGAATTTCACTTTTGGGTGGAAAATCAACCTCAAACGTATTGCTATGCAGAGTCTTATAATGACGTTCCAGATTACCCTTTTTGGGCAAGGATACAAAATTAGACACTTGTCTTTCACCATGATGAAGAAGTAGTCCATTTCCCATTCATCATGAAAGTGGTAGGTTTTGCTCTTCTTTGGAACACTCATTTTCGTTATACTGGGGTGGCTGGATGTAAGAAGGCCATATCTGCTAAGTTAGTATAAACACTGGCTGAATCTGGTCCAAAACTGCCACTGTCCCAAAGTATTTAAGATCAACAGGAACTGAAGACCTCTGGAAAATGTGCAATACAAGGACTGGAGATGCCAAAACCACACATGCAGTTCTTAAAGTAAAAATAAGAATTCATCATACTGGCACCAATAATCAAATACCACAAAACAATTATCAAAAAACTCAAACACCTGTCCAGCAAACCAGATAAAATCAAATATCACCAAACAAGTTCAAATACCACCACACGCGATTTAATAAATTCTGCACACAGTGTAGAATCAACGCAAAGGCTAGGCAAAATAAAATTGCAGAGGCAAGCAAACGTCACAGTGGTTTGAACCAATTTGAAGGCAAGGCATAGGCGAGTTAGAACAAAATTGGAAAAGCCCGCCAAAAGCACCAAATTCTTGACACTTTGTTGTGTCTGCCCAAAAACGTTTAATGAAAGCAAACTATAAAGCGACCAATGACTAGCACATGACACAACTAATACGGTAAGTGTATTCAGGTAAAGCCCGGGTGAACGGATATCGCCCAGTATATAACACATTTCTAAGGGGTGTTAGGGGCGGGGGCAGGAATGGATGCTTCTGAGAGGCAGGAGACCAGGTATGACGCTGGGCCTGTAGCGTCTCATTGCGGGGCGTGGCCGGCGGCCCCCTGGGGTACCCAGAAAACTATTGGCATGAAAACAACAAGTGCCCCAATACACCCGCAGGCAAGATTCCCGCAGGCAGGGAAAAAGACAGGCAAAGGATCAGCAGTGGCGGCAAGCCCTCGGCAGATGATCTGCCGGCATGAGCTCTCTCCTAGCGATGGGGCGAGTTGCTGGAGAGATGGAGCCAAGTGGGGCTGACGATCTACCTCTGACCCCTCTGCGATCTACAGGTAGATTGCAATCTGTTGGACATGCGTGGTCTATATAGTCATCATATAGATTGACATCTGTCCTCCAATTAGGTGTAAAACCTACCTTTTCTGTTTGTTCTAGAACTGCTTTATAGCCATCTTAATCATGTCATGTATTCAATGCAATAGCTGTGGTGTCTTCATTCTAAGAAGAATCATTTGGAGCCTAAGAGCTTGCCCTATATGTCTCAAATTATCTGCTATGAATAAAGAATTGATTCTATTAAGGGAAGATTTGGCTGCAATTAAACACACCTCCTCATGGGTACAAATTGAAAAAAACCCACCACCAAACAGCCCAGGAACAAGTGGATCACAGTGGCTCTGATAGGTTGTGAGCTGTAACACAGAGATATCCTCTCTATCAAGAGATATCCCTGCATAATGCCTTCTCTGCATTGGAAAGTGAGAGTGCCCAATTAGAGAAAACTGAAGTGCCCTATCTACTGATAATGCACCAAACATGAAGAAAAAAAAATCACAAAACAGGAAACTACTACTACTTGGAGATTCCATCTTCAGAGGCAACAACTTGAGAAGACAGTTCAAAGGAGAGAAGATGGTCAAATGCCCCCTAGGCTCTTCAGCCAGCAGGAGTATGAATCAGGGGCGACCCAAGGGGGGTGTGGGGCCATGTGCAGAGACTCGGTGCGGGACCTCATTTGCATAAATATTTGCATAATGTTACCATACACTAACTTTTAGTAAACACGCCTCTTAATGAGTGTATGGATAAAGAAAGACTAAAAGATTTCTACATTACTATAACCCAGTGCCAACCGCCAGGCACATTAGGAACTACTACAAACACTGCCCATTTAGAACCCATAGCATACCCGCAGTATCGTAACAGCATAGAAACATAGAAACATGATGACAGAAAAAGACCACAAGGCCCATCTAGTCTGTCCTTCCATAACTACAACAGTCCACTTTTTACCTTTAGAGATCCTCTGTGTTGGTCCCATGCTTTTTTGAATTCAGTTACTGTCCTCATCTCTACCACCTCCACTGGGAGACTATTCCACGGATCCACTACTCTTTCCGTAAAGAAATATTTCCGCATATCACTCCTGAATCTATCTCCCTTCACCCTCATCCCATGTCCCCTTGTCGCAGAACTTGCTTTCAATTGAAAGAGGCTCTCTCCCTGAACATTTATGCCACGGAGGTATTTAAACATCTCAATCATATCACCTCTATCCCGCCTTTCCTCTAAGGTGTACATGTTAAGATCCTTAAGTCTGTCCTCATATGCTTTATAATGAAGACCACTAATCATCTTAGTAGCAACCCTCTGCACCGACTCCATCCTGTTCACATCCTTTTGAAGGTGCGGTCTCCAGAATTGCACACTATACTCCAAATGAGGTCGCACCAAAGACTTATACAGAGGCATTATCACCTCCTTTTTTCTGCTAGCCATTCCTCTGCGTATGCACCCAAGCATCCTTCTAGCTTTTGCCGTCGCCTTTTCTACCTGTTTAGCTACTTTAAGATCATCGGACACAACTACGCCTAGGTCCCGCTCTTCTTTAGTGGACAAAAGTACTTCACCTCCTATACTGTATTGCTCCCTTGGATTGCTGCAGCCCAAATGCATGACCTTACATTTTTTAACATTAAATCCCAGTTGCCAAATTCTAGACCATTCTTCAAGCTTAGCCAGATCCTTCCTCATGTTATCTACACCTTCCTGGGTGTCTACTTTATTGCAGATTTTGGTATCATCCGCAAAGAGGCAAACCTTACCCGACAGCCCTTCCGCTATATCACTAACAAAGATGTTAAAAAGAATCGGACCAAGGACAGATCCCTGGGGCACACCACTGGTAACATCCTTCTCCTCAGAGTGAGCTCCATTTACTTGTACTCTTTGTCGCCTCCCACCCAACCAATTTCTAACCCAAGCAGTAACTTTAGGGTCCATCCCTAGGGTGCTCAGTTTGTTTATAAGTCGCCTGTGAGGAACAGTGTCAAAGGCTTTACTGAAATCTAAATACACCACATCTAGAGCTCTCCCTCGGTCCAACTCCCTGGTCACCCAGTCAAAGAAATCAATCAGATTTGTCTGACAAGACCTGCCTCTGGTGAATCCATGCTGCCTCGGATCCTGTAATCCGCTGGACTCCAGAAACCTCACTATTTTCTCTTTCAACAGCGTTTCCATTAATTTACTCACCACTGAAGTTAAACTAACCGGCCTGTAGTTTTCAGCCACATCCTTACTTCCGCTTTTGTGTAAAGGCACCACATGAGCCTCTCTCCAGTCCTTTGGCACCACTCCCGACTCCAACGAGGCATTGAAAAGGTCAGTCAGTGGAGTTGCTAGAACGTCCCCAAGTTCCCTCAGTATTCTAGGGTGTATCCCATCCGGTCCCATCGCTTTGTCTACTTTAAGTTGAGCTAGTTTCTCACGAACACAGTCTTCTGAAAATTGTTCAAGATGTCCCTCGCTTCTGTTCTTATTTGTGGGTGTTTTCTGAGGTCCTGCTCCTGGTTCTTCATCTGTGAACACAGAAAAAAAATATTTGTTAAGCAATTCCGCTTTATCCTTATCAGCTTCTACATATTCCCCCCCTGTACCCTTGAGTCTGACAATACCACTTTTGCCCTTCCTCTTCTCACTAATATATCTGAAAAATGTCTTATCCACCCATTTTATTGCATTGGCTATTTCCTCCTCCTTTTGAATCTTTGCCTTCTTGACTACTTTGCTAGCTTCTCTAAGTTTTTCCAAATACAGATGCCTGTCTTCCTCTCTCTGTGATCTCTTGTATTTCATGAAGGCCTCCCTCTTTTTCTTCACTTTTTCAGCTACTTCCTTCGAAAACCATAGCGGTCTCCTGTTCCTTTTGCCTTTATTTACCATTTTAACAAAAAGGTTGGTTGCCTTTAAAATACCCCCTTTCAGTTTTGTCCACTGTTGTTCTACATCCCCCAGCTGTTCCCATCCCACTAATGACTCCCTGAGGTATTGGCCCATCTTCGCAAAGTTAGTCTTCCTAAAGTCTAAGATCTTCACCTTGGAATGGATTCTAACAGCCCTAGTCCTAATACTGAACCACACCATCTGGTGATCACTGGATACAAAATGATCTCCCACTACAACATCAGAAACACTTTCACCATTGGTAAGCACCAAGTCCAGTATGGCCCCTTCACGTGTGGGGTCTGTTACCAATTGCCTGAATAGTTCTCCCTGTAGAGAATCCAGGATCTCCTTACTCCTAGATGATACTGCAGCAGGAATGTGCCAATCAACATCTGGCATATTGAAATCTCCTAGCAGTAGCACTTCCCCTTTCCTAGCAATGCTGCGTATGTCTTCAATTAACTCTCTGTCCACCTCTTCCTCTTGTGAGGGAGGTCTGTATATCACACCAATGCAAATGGATTTCTCTTTCCCTCTTTCTAGTTTAACCCACAATGCCTCCTCTCTCCCTTTTAAGCTCTGTAATTCCAAAGCTTTAATAGTAGTTTTTACATATTAATACACACTGCTTTCCATATGTTACCCCTGTTACCCATTTCCATAAAGGTATTTAATGTATCACTTACCTGGGGGCTTTCACTTACCTGGGGGCTTTCTTCACCCATCCCCAACGAATCTAGTTTAAAGCCCTCTTCAGTAGATTAGCCAGTCTACTACCAAAGATGTGTTGACCTTTCTTGGACAGATGGATGCCATCTCTGCTCTGCAACCCTTGGAACAGCATCCCATGGTCTAGGAAACCAAAACGCTCTCGAAGACACCATCCACGCAGCCATGCATTAATCTCCAGGATGCGAGCCTCTCTGCCTTGGCCTTTACCCTCAACAGGGAGGATTGAAGAGAACACCACCTGTGCACCCAGAACACCACCTGTGCACTGCCAGGACTCACAAAGCACCATACTCTACTTATCAAAAGGCAACACTGCAAATATTAAACCAATACATCTCCGAGAATAACAATACATGACCTACTTGGGAAAGAGAACAAGTGGCAATGTCAAATAGAAACTACATAAACAGAATACCTCAGCTCAGTTACACATGCAGAACATAGACCATCACCAAATAAAGAACAAGGAATCACAATTTAGAAATAGGAAGACAATAATTAAACTGAGAACCCCAAAAACCAAACTTGGAATGTACAACAACACTGTAGAAATAAAACTATAAATTAATTTCCTCTTGTACTGAACAAAGCGCAGATGTTAATGATGCACATTTCCCAGAGCTGACATATTCCAGTTAATAAATTCAAAATAAAGAGATATTTTTCTACGTTTTGTGCATTTTTTTTTCAGTTGCAATTGCTCCAGCCACTTTTTTCTGGTTTCTTTGTGTCTTCTGCTAACTCTCCATCGTCTGCTGTCCATTTGTCCTTTCTTCTTTCTTCTAGGTTTTTTTCCATTCTCTCTCTACATCTGCTTTAACATACTAATCTTTCTCCTTTTGCTCTTTCCTCATTCCTATTTCATCCACTCAAATTTTACCCCTCCATCCCCAATCCCCACTTACTCTCCCAATACCCAGCCAATTTTAGATTTTTCTTCCCTCCCACACCAAATATTTTTCCCCTCTCCATTTCACTCTCCCAGCCCCATCCCATTCTAATCCTTCCCCAACATCAGCTCCCTTCTAGTTCCAGCCCCTCAACATCCACTCCCTTCTAGTCCCACCATCAGCCCATTTCCAGTCCTAGCTCCCCCATCCATTTCCAGTCCTATCCGAGTCCCTCCATCAGCTCATTTCCAATCCCAGCCCCCCATAAGCCCATTTCTAGTAATTTCCTAGCCCCACCATGTCAAAACCTAGCTCCCCTCAACTCAGCCCATTTCCAGTCCAAGCCCCTCATGAGCCTACTTCCAGTTCTAGCCCCTCCATGAGTCCATTTCAATCAAAGCCCCCACCACAGCCCATTTCCAATCTTAGCACCCGCCAATAGCCCAATTCCAGTCCTATCCTAGCCCCTCCATCAGCCCATTTCCAGTCCTAGCTCCCTCTCCCCACAGCCCATTTTAATTCCAAGCCCCCCTACCCATCAGCTATTTGCAGTTCAAGTCCCCCCTTTCACTTAGCTCATGTCCAGTCCTAGCAACCCTGCCAGCCCATTACCAGTCCTAGCCCCCCATAGTCCATTACCAATCCTAACACCCCATCACCCCAGTTCCAGTCCTAACTCCCCCATAGGGGAGGAGTGGTCTAGTGGTTAGGACAAGGTACTTCAGGCCAGAGGGCCGGGGGTTCAAGTCCCACCTGGGGACAGCAATCTCAGGCCGGAGGGACTGGGATTTCTAGTCCTATAGGCACTCCTTGTGGTCTTGGGCAAGCCACTTAACCCTCCATTGCCCATGTTCCCTGTAAGTATTAACGTATATGTGTCATATCCCCTCGTGTTAAATGTATCCCCCAATTGACCGCTTTGACCCGGTGAAAAGCGGAATATAAATACAGCTAAATAAATAAAAATAGCCAATTTCCAGTCCTAACCCCCCATCAGCATACCTCCAGTCCTAACCCCCCATCAGCCCATTACCAGTCCTAGCCCCCCCATAGCCCATTACCAATCCTAACACCCCATCACCCCATTTCTAGTCCTAACTCCCCCATAGCCAATTACCAGTCCTAACCTCCCATCAGCTCACCTCCAGTCCTACCCCCCCATCAGCCCATTTCCAGTCCTAGCCCCCCCATAGCCCATTACCAGTCCTAACCCCATCTGCCCACTTCCAGTCCTAACCCCCCATCAGCTCATTTGTCTTAGCCCCCCATAGCCCATTACCAGTCCTAACCCCATCTGCCCACTTCCAGTCCTAATCCCCCCATCAGCCCATTTGTCTTAGCCCCCCATAGCCCATTATCAGTCCTAACCCATCAGCCCACTTCCAGTCCTAATCCCCCATCAACCCATTTCCAGTCTTAGCCCCCCCAAGCCCATTACCAGTCCTAACGCCCCCATCAGCCCATAGCCCATTACCAGTCCTAACCCCTCTCCCCCCATCAACCCAGGGAAAATTAACAAAATAAAACTGGCTGCTGCTGCTGCTGCAGCAGCAGCAGCAGAATCAAGTTTCCCGCCCCCCCCCCCCCTGCCTGCCCGTCAGAGCTCTCCGCACCGGCTTTCAGAGCCGCGAAGAGTGTTTCTCTCTCGTGGCTCTGTTAAGCCCGCCGGGGCGGATGGGAGTTTCCCATCAGCCCTGGCGGGCTTAACAGAGCCACGAGAGAGAAACTCTCTCTTCGCAGCTCCAAAAGCCGCCGCCGAGAGGATTGATTCAACAAGGGCTCTGCCGAGCAGGCGGGGGGGGGGGGGGGCCGCGGGACACTTGATTTCGCTGCTGCTGCAGCGGCAGCAGCCAGTTTTTTGTTTTAATTTATTTGGGTTTCAATTAAGAATGTTGTTTGCGCAGGGCCCCCTGAAAAACGGGGCCCTGTGCAAACAACATTCTTGCTCAATGAATGGGCTGGCCCTGATATGAATCAAATTGTTTGCATAGTTAGTGCAGAAAGTGAGATTCTGGGAGAGAAACCCAAACACTATAGCATTCTCAGAAGTTCCTCCAGTTCTTGGTCAAGGGGCAGAAAGGCTGCATCGTATAATCAACTTTAATACATGGCTCCAAACCTGGTGCAAACAAGAAGGATTTAGATATATTGGCAACTGGGGAAATAGATAGAACAAGAGACTATACTGTATGGATGGACTACATCTCTGTCACAGGGAAAAGGATCCTAAGTGAAAAGTTCAGGCATTACTTAGACAGGCATTTAAACTCAGGAAAGGGGATGACAGATGGAGAAAAACAAGTTTAGGACGTCACTCCCAGCAAAAATATAACATTGGAAACAGCCACACTATTAACCCACACAGAAATGGCTAGCGGGAAGAGGCATGCAGAACAAAATCCATGCAAAATACAGGCAAGCCAGTCAACAAATGCTGGAAAGCAATGAGCCAAATGCTCACAGCCTAGCCAACAAAGTTCCTGACCTGGAAGCCCTACTGGTGGAAATGGACTTGGACATTGTGGCCATTACAGAAACATGGTTTAATGAGTCACATGAATGGGATATAGCCATAGCTGATTGTAATTAATTTAGAAGAGAGAGAGAAGGCAGAAGATTGTAATTAATTTAGAAGAGAGAGAGAAGGCAGAAAAGGAGGAGGAGTAGCCCTATATGTCAAAAGCAATATTAAAGTTGCTGAAATGCAGGAGATGTGGGGAAAAGAAGAAGCGCTAGGATTGTGTTGGAAAGAGGAGATGGCAAATCATCCATACTGTTATAGTTTACAGGCCTCCAACTCAAACCAAAGAAATGGATAGAGACTTGATTATTGATATTGCAAATGTAGCCATGAAGGGGGACATGGTCATATTAGGTGACTTTAATCTACCTGGATTGGAGTATTCCTTCTGCAAATCTGGAAAGAAGTAAAAAAAATTGTGGATGCCTTCCAAGATGCATTGCTAAGACAAATGGTGATGGAACCGACCAGGGAAAGTTCGATGCTGGATTTAGTACTCACCAAAGGAGATAGTGTGTCGAATGTCCAGGTGGGTACCCATGTGAGCAGCAGTGATCACAAGGTATGGTTTGAGATAAAAATCAAGGCAGAGTCCAAGCACAGCAAGCTCAAAGTCTTAGACTTCAAAAACACTGACTTCAGTAAAATGGCCAAGTACCTGAAGGAGGAGTTGTCAGGGTGGGATGGGATAAGGGAAGTGGAATTGCAGTGGGCTAAATTAAAGGAGGCAATAAAAGGGGCAACATATACATATATAAGGAAAGTAAATAAAAACAAGAGGAAAATGAAACCTATTTGGTTTTCTAAAGAAATAACTGCACAAATTAGGACAAAAACACAGCTTTCACAGAATTCAGAAGTTCACAGAGGAACCAAGAACAGAATACAGAATACAGGATAAAGCTAAAAGAGACAAAAAGAGAAATAAGGATATCAAAGGCAGAAGAAAATATGGTTAAAGATCTGAAATGTGGAGACAAAACTTTTTTTAGGTATATTCGGGAGAAGAAAAAGATCAGAGGTGGAATTGCAAGACTCAAAAGTTCCGAGAACAGATTCGTGGAAAGTGACATTGAAAAAGTAAAAATGCTAAACAAATACTTCTGTTTTTACTAAAGAAAATCCTGGAGAAAGACCACCTGTGAGTGACAAATATACATGGGAATAGAGTAGATACTACACCATCCACAAAAGATATGTTTGAACATCTTGCAAAACTGAAAGTAGACAATGCCATGGGAGCTGATGGGATACATCCCAGGATACTGAGAGCTCAGAGAGGTTCTTGCAGGGCCTTTAAAGGATGCTTTTAATAGATCCTTGGAGACAGGAGAAGTTCCACAGGACTGGAGAAGGGCTGATGTGGTACCTCTTCACAAAAGTGGCAATAGGGAAGAAGTGACAAACTACAGGCCAGTAAGCCTTCCCTCGGTGGCGGGAAAAGTAATGAAGGCACTTCTGAAAGAGAGAATAGTGGGCTTTCCGAAACCAATAGATTGCATGATCCAAGGCCACATGGTTTTACCAAAGGTCGATCATGACAAACAAATCTGATTGAATTCTTTGACTGGGTGACCAGAGAATTAGATCAAGGGGATGCGATGGATGTGATCTACCTAGATTTCAGCAAAGCCTTTGATACTGTTCCTCACAGGAGGCTTATCAATAAACTGAACAGCCTGGGAATGGGTCCCAAGGTGGTGGAATGGATCAGAAATTTGTTGACTGACAGATGACAGAAGGTGATAGTAAACGGAATTCACTTGGATGAAAGGAAGGTGATTAGCGCCGTGCCCCAGGAATCAGTCCTGTGACTGGTACTATTCAATGTATTTGTGAGTGATATTGCTGAAGGACCGAATGGAAAAGTCTGTCTTTTTGCAGATGACATGAAAATTTGCAACAGAGTGGATTCCCCTGAGGAACTGGATAACACAAGGAAAAATGAGGAAAGCTGGAAGAATGGTCTAATGTTTGTCAGTTAAGATTTAATGTGAAGAAGTGCAGTATCATGCACTTGGGATGCAGAAATCCAAGAGAATTGTAGGTGATAGGGGGCAAGAAGTTGGTATGCACAGACCAGGAGAAGGACCTTGGAGTGATTGTTTCTGAGGATCTCAAGGTGGCGAAACAGTGTGACAAGGTGGTGGCCAAAGCCAGACGGATGCTGGGTTGCATATAAAGAGGAATTACCATCAGAAAGGAAGCGGTACTAATGCCACTGTACAAGTCACTTGTGAGGACTCACTTGGAATATTGTGTTCAGTTTTGGAGACTGGAAACTAGAACCAAAATTATTTGGAGCCTGCGCCAGAAGACGTATGAGAAGAGACATGAAGACCTACATATGTATACACTAGAGGAGGGACAGGAGTGATATGACACATACCTTTAAAAGAGTATTAATGAACAAACAAACCTTTTTCAAAGACAGGGAAGCTGTAAAACTAGAGGGCATAACATGAAGCTGCAAGGGGGTAAACTGAAAGGCAACATCAGAATATACTTTTTCACTGAAACAGTGGTGAATGCTTGGAATGCCCTGCTAATAGAAGTGATAGGAGCAAATATAGTGACAGAATTCAAAATGGCGTGGGACAGACACAGTGGATCCCTTTATAGTATCAGGATAAAATCAAAATAAACGTAACTATCTCTTATATCTCAACAAATAGGGGTGGCCTGCATGGAGCAGTAGGTACACCCCTAAACAAAGGCATGGGGAGGGTGACCTGTACGGAGTGGTAGGTGCAGCTATTCTTGCCACCTTGCTGGGCAGACTAGATGGACCATGCTGGTCTTTGTCTGCCATCATATACTATGTTACTTAGCAGTTATGATTGAGGGCTTGGGATTGAGGTTACATATGTATACAGACGATATTCAGATTATAAGTCATGATTCATGGGATGAATTGTTTCTAGTGGCCTTTGCTGGCTAGTTAGATAATATCGCAGAGTGACTTAGGGTACATCAATTGTTACTCAATGTCAACAAGTCTTCGGCAATATGGTTAGGTAGAGGGGATCTGTTTATGCTTTTGTCCCTTGTATGGGTGGTTCTCCTGCTCCAATTAAAGATAGCATTATCACTCTAGTGAATTATCATTTAAACTGCAGGTTTCCTTATTGTTTAAGAAATTGTTTTATGCCTTTAGCCTGGTGCATTCATTAAAACATTATTTTGATGCTGATTCTTTGCGGACCCTTATTCATACATTGATAATGAATCATTTAGATTATTGTAATTCATTGTATCTGGGTCTTCCTCTTTATACATTAAAAAGAATACAGTTGTTGCAAAATATGGTGTTGAAGGTGTTATATGGGGCTAAAAGAAAGGACCTCATGATGTCTCTTGATGGAAGAGCTTAGTCTTCCGATTGCACAACGTATTGTTTTCAAAATCTTGATGCTTTCTCATTGTGCCTTCTATTCAGGTCTTCCATTTTATCTATCTTCATTGTTAGTAACATAGTAACATAGTATATCAGGCATGTCCAACTTCGAACAGGTCGTGATCTACTTTTTCCGGCCAAAAGTGCCGGTGATCTACCACCATGAAAATTAAGTTTCAAATTAGTTTCAAATTACATTTTAACCCAATAAAGTTGGAGGATATCCCCCCCCCCCCCCCCTCCATTTTTAATGAACCTTCTGTCATTTACTTGGATGTGATCAGCTGTTAAGCAAATTAAGCAAAAACAAAACACAGAGACAAAGATCCAGTAAGAACTGCAAGGGGAAATGGAAAGTACATTTTTTCTTAAAGTTTTATTGAGTAATAACTTTCTTTAACTGTCTTAATAACTTTCTTTAACTTTTATTGAGTAATCTGTGTTAAATTGAGGTCGAGTATTGATCCAGGCTGATCTTGCACAATCTTTAATATTTCGCTCTTGCTCATTAGTGAGACGTCTGAGCCTGCATTTCATCCACCAGCTTTTTGAAGTTGGGTGAATATTGTGTGAAGGCCAGTCTCGGGGAATTCTGAAGATGTTCATCTGTCATGTTGGAAGGTTGTGTACTCTGTCATTTTCAGATGGGAAAACGCAGATTCACACAAATAAGGTGAACCGAAACAGGAGTGTACAGCTTCACTGCATCTTCTCAAGTTGGGAAATTTGTCTCTAGGCACTAGCTTCCAAAACGATTCTTGCTCAGCACGGGTCTTGAGAAAAATGTCATTTAAGGGTTAATATTTTGTTTTCAAGAGATGGCTTGTTCAATGAGTAATTTTTACTGATAGCAGCTGCAGTTTCTTTAAAGTCCACATCTACTTTGAATGGGTATGATAAGTACTCCACAACTGTTCCAATTTTTTTGGAAGTCACAGAATCTGTTTTTGAATTCCTGGATAACAGAACAGAGTTCTGTCATACTTCTCGTTCTGAAAAACAAAATTTGGATATTGTCCCAGATGGTCCTGCATATTAGGAAAATGATCAAGTGTTATTTGCAAGGTCAGTCATCATTTGCTCAAATTTGCTCTTGTAGGATGAAACTGTACTCATCATCTCGCCAATGCATTTGTTTTTACCTTGTAGTTCAAGGTTCATATCACTTAGTTTGCATGTAAAGTCAGCGAGAAATGCCAGATCACATAACCACTCCTCATCTTCCAACTCTGCTTGGTCATAAGAACATAAGAACATATGATATGCCATACTGGGTCAGACCAAGATCCATCAAGCCCAGTATCCTGTTCCCAACAATGGCCAATCTAGGTCATATGTACCTAGCAGTTTCCTCAAAAGACACAGGTTCCGCAATGCTTGTACTGGGTCAAGCATTGATATCCTGGGTCCCTTCTTAATAATGGTTTATGGACCTTTCCTCCAGGAACTTGTCCAAACCTTTTTTAAACCCAGCTACACTAACAGCCTTTACTACATCCTCCGGTAACAAATTCCAGAGTTTGATTACACGTTGAGTGAAAAAATATTTTCTTTTATTAGTCTTAAATAGTTTACCCTGTAGCTTCATTGCATGTCCCCTAGTCTTTCTATATTCTGATAACGTAAACAATCGATCTACATTTACCCGTTCCACTCCGTTCATTAATTTATAGACTTCTATCATATCTCCCCTCAGCCGTCTCTTTTCCAGGTTTAAGAGCCCTAACCTTTTTAGCCTTTCTTCATAGGAGTATCCTTCCATCCCCTTTACCATTTTGGTGGCTCTTCTCTGAACCTTTTCTAATAACTCTATATCCTTTTTAAGATACAGCGACTAGAATTGCACACAATATTCAAGGTGCGGTCTCACCATGGAACGATATAGAGGCATTATAATATCTTTTGTTTTATTTTCCATTCCTTTCCTTATGATACCTAGCATTCTATTTGCTCTCTTGGCTGCTGCTGCACACTGGGCCGAGGGTTTTAACATGTTATCCACAATAACGCCTAAATCTTTTTCCTGGGTGGTGGTTCCTAATGTGGAACCTTGCATTGTGTAACCATAGTTTGGGTTGTTCTTCCCTAGGTGCATAACTTAAATTTCATCTGCCATTTTGATGCCCAGTCTTCTAATTTATCAAGATCCTCTTGCAATTTTCCACAATCCTCTTGGGTTTTAACAACTTTAAATAATTTTGTGTCATCTGCAAATTTGATAACCTCACTCGTTATTCCACTTTCCAGGTCATTTATGACTAAGTCAAAAAGCAGCAGACCCAGCACAGATCCCTGGGGTACACCACTATTCACCTTTCTCCATTGGGAAAATTGGCCATTTAACCCAACCCTCTGCTTTCTATCTTTTAACCAGTTCTTGATCCACAGTAGTACACTACCTCCTATCCCATGACTCTTTAGTTTTGCCAAAAGTCTCTGATGAGGGACCTTGTCAAAGGCTTTCTGAAAGTCCAGATACACTATATCAACTGACTCACCTTTGTCCACCTGTTTATTCAGACTTTCAAAAAAACATAACAGATTAGTAAGACAAGATCTTCCTTGTCTAAAGCCATGTTGGCTGTCTCCCATTAGGCCATGACTATCTACATGCTGAGTAATTTTATTCTTTAAGATGGTTTCTACCATTTTTCCTGGTACTGACGTGAGGCTCACTGGTCTGTAGTTTCCCGGATCACCCCTGGAACCCTTTTTAAAAATTGGTGTTACATTGGCGATCCTCCAATCTTCAGGTATTAGAGATGATTTTAATGATAGTTCACAGATTACTAATAGCAGGTCTGCAATCTCATATTTCAGTTCTTTCAACACCCTTGGATGTATACCATCCGGCCCAGGTGATTTGCTACTCTTCAGTTTATCTAATAGTTGTAATACATCTTCCCGATGTATCGATATTTTCTTCAATTCTTCCGCACCTTTAAATACCACTTCAGACATGGGTAACATCCCTACATCTTCCTCAGTAAAGACTGAAGCAAACAATTCATTCATTCTCTCCGCTATCGCCTTGTCGCCTCTTAGTGCCCCTTTAACTCCTCTATCATCTAATGGACCAACTGACTCTCTCACAGGTTTTTTGCTACGAATGTACTTGAAAAAATCTTTATTTCACGTTTTTGCTTCCACAGCAAGCTTCTTCTCAAATTCTCCCTTTGCCTGCTTTATCAATGCCTTGCATTTGACTTGCCAGTGCTTGTGCTGTTTCCAGGTTTCGTCGTTTGGCTCTTTTTTCCATTTCCTGAAAGATGCTTTTTTGGCGACAACAGCCTCTCTGACCTCACCTTTAAACCATGCTGGCAGTTTTTTGGACTTCCTTCTACTTTTCTTAAAGCATGGAATACAGCTGGTCTGGGCTGCCAAGATAGTATTTTTCAACAACACCCAAGCTTGATGTAAGTTGTCACCCGGTTGCTGGTGACACAAAGATTATACGCCACTAGGTAGCGCTATTAAAGAACAAAGAGTCCAAGTGTAGGGTAATAAAGGCTTTTATTCCCCGTTTAAAGCAAGGTTCAACTAAGAGATATTTTAGATAACAGAAACAGTCCTTTGTTTTAAAAGGTACCAATATTCACTGGCTAGTTAACTGTTATTTCACAGTTTAAAGCAGGTTTTCTTCAAAGTAATATTCAGTATAATAAACATCAACTTATATTTCATTTATTCTTCTGTGGAGCATGCACACTTTGGAGCATAGGCAGTGCACCAATCACATTCCATTTCCTCAGGCAAAAGTGAGGGAAAAGCGCTGGGAGAATCCACTTCCATCAAATCCTCTCCCCTATACTGATTCAAAGGGCTTTCACTATCCCTGTCTATTTCAGCATGGTAATCTCCAGCTTGGGAGTTTGGCTTCACATAAGCAGGGACTCAGGGACTCTTAAGGCTGGCGGTAGTTTAGTGAACCAGTCTTGACTCTGGTTTCTCTTAGGAGGAATCCTCCTTTTAGCATAGCTTTTAGCAGTACAATCATTACAGTTAATCTTCAATGCCTCATACCTGGGCTCACTGAGTAAAAACTTCCGTTGCTTATAAAAATGCTTTTCCCTCTGAATAGGTGAAACTGGGCAATGATCCTCTAGAGATAAGCTCCTGTCAGAACCTCCCTCTCTGGTTCTTAGCTTTCTTCTCTCTATGTTACAAACAGGCAGAGTATAGGAACTAGGCGTGGCAGAGCCTCTCACCTTGGAGCAACTTCCACCAAACTCCCCTTGCACAACAGGTCCAGTTTGGGCTTTCTGGCTTCCCACCTTGTGAGGTCTGTTTCTCCTCCAGCTTCCAGCTTGGCTTCTTCCACAGCAATCAGGCTTATGTCCTTGATAGCCTCCAGGCTCCTCTGCTGTTTCTCCTTCTAGTCCAACTCCAGTTCCTTCTTCCTCTTTCTCCTCCTTCCTCAGCTCCTGCTGTGTCCACTGCTTCCTCTTCTTATGCCACTGCTGCTTATGCCACTCCTTATGCCACTGCTCTCCAGAAGCATTCTGCTCTGGCTTATAAAGTGAACCGTTACTGCTGACTTCCTGGTTCCCTTTCAGCTGCAGGTCATCAGTGAGATTAGGTTCATTAAGACCAGTATGTCTGTTCCTGCTCCCTCTAGCTGTGCCTGAAGGTAACTGCACATCTAGTTCTTCTAAAACAGGATTTCTTTTCTTAAAACCAACTTTATTAGTGCCCGCATCATGACAAAGTCTTTAACCTTTGCAACTGCTCCTTTTAGTTTTTTCTTAACTATTTTCCTCATTTTATCATAGTCTCCCTTTCGAAAGTTAAAAGGTAGTACTGTGGATTTCCGTACTATCCCTCCTCCACTAATTAAATCAAAGGCGATCATGCTATGATTACTATTGCCAAGTGGCCCCAACACCCTTATCTCTTGCACTAGATCTGGTGTTCCACTAAGGACTAGGTCTAATATGGCTTCCCCTCTGGTCGGTTCATGAACCAGCTGCTCCAAGAAGCGGTTATTTATGTCATCTAGGAACTTTATCTCCCTAGCATGTCCTGCCGTGACATTGACCCAGTCGATACCAGGGTAATTGAAATCACCCATTATTATTACTGCGCTGTAACGTTTGTTAGCTTCCTTGATTTCTTTGAGCATTTCATCATCCATTTGTTCATTCTGGCCCGGTGGTTGATAGTACACCCCCACTGCCATCACCTTCCCCTTTTTACATGGAATTTCAATCCATAGAGATTCTACAGCAAATTTTGTTTCCTGCAAAACTTTAATCCTTTCTGACTCAATGCCCTCTCTAACATAGAGCGCAACCCCTCCACCAATTTGATCAGCTCTATCATTAAGATATAGTTTGTACCCAGGTATCACAGTGTCCCACTGGTTGTCCTCCTTCCACCATGTCTCTGATATTCCAATCATATCTAACCTCTCATTTAGTGCTATATATTCTAACTCTCCCATCTTATTTTTAGACTTCTAGCATTTGCATACAAGCATTTTAGAGACTGTATTTTATTCATATTAATTTGGCTATTGGTAGACATGGGTCATCTCCCCTCTCCTTCAAAAAACTTCTTATTTCATTCAGCAAATCAAGAAATCTTTACAGAAATTTGTGCCTACTTAGCCACCTTACATCTGTGTGCAAAATGATTTCCGCTGCCCCTTCATCAAGAGTGAGATTGAAAAGCCGTCTTTGAAGTGATCTTCCACAAACTGAATTTACAATTTTGAAAGTGATGTCCTTGACAGTCTTTGTATTGAGTCTCTTGCTTGCCAGAACCTGCTGGTGAATGATGCAGTGGTAAGAAAGGAAATCTGGGAAGTCGTCATGCTGTCTACAGAGGGCTTTGAAACCGTTAACCTCACCTGTCATTGCTCTTGCTCCATCAGTAGTAATGGAAACAAGTCTATGCAATGGAAGATTACACTTTGTCACAAAAGAATGGAAGAAATGGAATATTTCCTCACCGGTAGTTCTCCCTTTTAAAGAAATCATTCCAAGTAGTTCTTCTTTAACACTGAAGTCTTCAAAAACCATCCGGATAAAGACTAGTAACTGGGCTATTTCTCTTATGTCTGTAGATTCATCCAGTTGGAGTGAGAAAGCAACACAATTTGAAACATCCTCCAACAATTGTTCAGTTGTGTCTCCACATATCTTTTCTATTCGCCGCATGACAGTGTTTCTTGACAATTGTACATCTTGAATAGCAGCTATGATCTCTTTCTTATTTTTAAATCCTTCAAAAAGATTGTCAGCTGCTTCAAGAAAACAATCTTTTTTTTTACAAGTTCCCCTTCAGTGAAAGGTTTGCATTTCTTTGCGATCAGGTTGCTGACCTTAAAGGATGCTATGGTTGCATTGACCAAATGTGACCTTGGCTTCGCCATCAACTGTTGCTGAGTAGCCAATTTCAATTTAAGTTCTTTGAGCTTCAGTTTACGAATTTCACTTTTGGGTGGAAAATCATCATCAAACGTATTGCTATGCTGAGCCTTATAATGACGTTCCAGATTACCCTTTTTGGGCAAGGATACTGGGGCGTCATAAATTAGACAACAACACTTGTTTTTCACCATGATGAAGAAGTAGTCCATTTCCCATTCATTATGAAAGTGATAGGTTTTGCTCTTCTTTGGAACACTCATCTTCGTTATACATTTATAAATAAATAAATACTGGGGTGGCTGGATGTAAGAAGGCCAAATCTGCTGTTAGTATAAACACTGGCTGAATCTGGTCCAAAACTGTCAGTGTCCCAAAGTATTTAAGATCAACTGGAACTGAAGACCTCTGGATGATGTGCAATACAAGGACTAGAGATGCCAAAACCACACATGCAATTCTAAAAGTAAAAATAAGAATTCATCATACTGGCACCATTAATCAAATACCACCAAACAATCATCAAAAAACTCAAACACCTGTCCAGCAAACCAGATAAAATCAAATACCACCAAACATGTTCAAATACCACCACATGCCTCCATTAAAAAGAAAGCGTGCCAAGGGGCGACAAGGCACAGCCCCCGCCACCATCATCAGCTCTCCCCCCTGGGGATCGGAGCCTCCAGCGGCGGAAGGACCAGCGGACATCCCTGCCCAATCGGGGCAGGCAAGCCTCCATTAAAAAGAAAGCACGCCAAGGCGGGCCCGCGCCTGAGGCCCTTAGGCGAGGACTGATATAAAGAGCAACTATATCTCCAACTATAAAGCAAAACGCCAACCTATAAACCTCCTCTTCGCCTACACAGCTACCACCAAAGTAAGAATACCTCCCTACTCCCGGACGCAACGACACCGAATGCTATCCCAGCGTAACAACCCTCACCACATAGAAGAACGAAGAACACACCTAACAAGAAATACCAAACAGAATTAACCTCAATTCAAACACCCTCTATGAAATAGTACACGAGAACGCCTGAACCATCAAACACTTGGAAAAATTAAGGTAAACTATCCACATTATTATACCGAATAACAAGAGCCCATAGTAACAGAACACAAGTGATAACATCTTTAAGTGACACTACTAAAAAAACTTTTGACCATGGAACTGCTCAAGATTATACTGCTGTTATCACTATACATATCAGTATGTACTTATAATTGCCTTGCAAACCCAATCTATATCATCCCATACATATGTCAACCACTCCACCAACAAAACATATTTATATGGCAATCACTTCACCCACACAACCTACATACAATACACACCCATACAATTCTCACTTCTCCCCGACAATTACACAATAAGGTATCTCCAGGAACAAGCAGGAATGAGTCTTCACATATGGGTACGTCGGTACCGACGGAGCCTGCGCGGGAACGCTCCCCAGCTTCCCAAAAAGGAAAGCCTTTGGGAGCATCCCACAGCGCCTGCACGCTGCCTTCCCGCCTTTCCTAACCGCCTCTCCTCAGTTCTTCTTTGCCGCGGAGCCAGCAAGTCGAGTCCTGTCACCGCAGAAGAAGTTCTTTGTTTTATTTTATTTCTTTGGTCGCGTGTCTGCCTCCCCCGACTCCGGACCGGTACCGCTGGTCTTTTCTTTCTTTTCTTTAAAAAAAAAAAAAATATATATATATATTTTCCCTCACGTAGTGTATTTTTTCTCTTTGGGCCTTAGGCCTCACAAGAAATTTTTCCTCATGGAAAAACCAGCCTCCGGGTTTAAGAAATGCACTAAGTGCAGCGGTACTATTTCTGTTACTGACACCCATGAATGGTGTCTTAAATGTTTGGGTCCTGAACACTCCATTTCGGATTGTCCGTCCTGCTCTTTGATGTCTAAACGGGGTTTACAGAACCGAGCAGCCAAGCTCCATGTGCTGTTTCCCTCTTATGCAGCTTCAGTAGCATCGACGTCTTCCAGGGCTTCTTCTTCCTCCCATGGATCTCAGGTAACCAAACATAAATCCAGCCAGTCCTCGAAGGGTAGATCTCCCTCTAAGCATCGAGATGCCTCCGGGCTTGCCCTCGAGGATCCTGCACCGGCAAAACAATCCCGGCGGGAAGCTCCGGCTTCCAAAGCTCCACCTATGGGGTTACAGGTTGACATCGATGGCATGGCCTCCACCGATCACCTGTTAGAATGCTCTGGGGTACCGGCGCAACCTTCCGGTACCGAATTCCAGGCATTCATGGCGTCGATGGATCAGAATGTTCTATCCATGCAGCAGGCTATCAAGGTCTTTATTCAAGCTGCGACGCCGCTGATACCACAACAAACTCCGTTGTCGGTATCGGCTCCGGTACCGGCACCAGTGCCGGTACCGGTACTGACTGCATCGGCATCGACCAGGATACCGACTGCAGCGGTTCCCTGTCCAGGGCTGCTCATCGGTACCGAACCGGTACCGATGACACCCGATGTCGATACCGCTCGATACGCGTACCGAGCTTTAGAAGAGCACCCTGATAGGAGGTACTTTGATTCCTCTGATGATTCTGATACATCAGAGGAGTCTGCTGAAGTATCCATAGCCCTTCCTGAAGAGCCTTCTCCAAAAAGAAGAATGTCTCCTCCAGAGGACTTGTCCTTTCAAGACTTCATAAGAGAAGTAGCTAAAGGACTTTCTATTTCAGTAACCTCTGAATCAGAGCCTAGAGCAAAAAAATTAGATATTTTAGGTTATTCTAAGGCTCTTAAAGAGGCAGTCACCTTACCAATTCATGAGATTCTTTATGAACACATGATTGACTTATGGGAGACTCCTCTCACTATCTCTCCTCATTCTCGCAGATTGGACACTATGTATCGTGTCCCTCCTTGTCCTGGTTTTCATAAAACACAGCTTCCTCACCATTCCATTATGGTGCAGTCAGCTATGAAGAGGATAAAGAGTACAAAGAGACACTCTTCTGCTCCTCCAGGAAGAGAATGCAGGACCTTGGATGCTTTTGGTAGGAAAATCTTCCAAGCCAGTATGCTCATTGCCAGAATCAACTCCTATAGTCTTTACATGGGTATGTTTCAAAAAGAAGTTGCAGATAAGCTGCACACTTTCCTCCCTTTTCTTCCAGAGGATAAAAGGGAAGAATACCTTATTTGGCTTAAGCATACTCAAGACATTTCAAAGTTTTCCAACTGGGCAGCCTTTGACTCCTTTGAAGGTGCCAGCAGAGCTTCGGGCATTGCCATAGCTGCTCGCAGAATTGCTTGGCTCCAAGCCTCTGATTTAGAACCTTGGGTCCAAGATGGCTTAGGAAATCTTCCCTGTACAGGTGAAAACCTGTTTGGCAAAGAATGGCAAATAATAGCCACTCAAATGGATGCAGAAAATTCTGCTCTGGATAGACTTTCAAAGTCAACCTCCATTCCTGCCAAGAAAAAACCCTTCAAGAAGTCTTTTTTCAAAAAGGGCAGATTCCCTTCTGCTTCTGGCCAACAATCATCTACAGGTCGCTTTGCCACTAAGCGTCAGCAACCTAAACAGGCCAGGCCTAAGTCTACAGGGGCTGCTGCAAATCAGCAGACCCAACCTCCTCAGGGTTTTTGACTTGATGCTAGAGAACTTAGCCTTTCTGACTTTAAAACAGCCAGAGCCTCTCACCATTCCAGGAAGGTTAGCTCATTTTTCTCCCAGATGGGAGCAAATTACATCAGAGCAGTAGACCCTCTCCATCATAAGGGAGGGCTACAAACTTCATTTCTCAAACCTTCCTCCTCACACCATGGTGAGACACTTCAATTCTCCAACATCTCTTCTCGACCTTCTAGGTCAAGAGGTGGTTACCCTTCTTGCCCAAGGGGCAATAGAAGAAGTACCTCTTCTTCAACAAGGGTCAGGGTTTTACTCCCCCTATTTTCTGATTCCAAAGAAAACAGGGGGATACAGACCCATATTAGATCTCAGGGAATTGAACAGATTTCTATGCAAGGAGAAGTTCAAGATGCTTTCTCTGGGCACTCTCCTTCCATACCTTCAAAGTCAGGATTGGCTTTGTTCTCTAGATCTCAAGGATGCGTACACACATGTCCTCATCCATCCATCTCACAGAAGGTTCCTCCGTTTTCTTTTCCAAGGAAAACATTACCAATACAGGGTGCTTCCTTTTGGTCTGGCCTCTGCTCCAAGAGTGTTCACCAAATGCATGGCAACAGTAGCTGCATTTCTACGCACTCTGGGAATCTTCGTATTCCCATACCTGGACGACTGGCTCATCCGAGCTCCATCTCAGTCAGAGGCCCAGATTTCCCTGGACTGCACAAGATGCATTCTGCAGTATCTGGGACTTTGTGGTAAACCTCCCAAAGTCTCAGCTCACCCCTACTCAGTCCCTAGAGTTCATAGGGGCCTGGTTGGATACTACCACTGCAAGGGCCTACCTTCCTCAGGCCCGTTGCCAACGTCTAGTGTAGTTAGCCTCCCAGATTCAGTCAAAGAACCACTTAACTGCCCGGGAGATGCTACAACTGTTAGGCCACATGGCATCCACAGTGCATGTGATACCCTATGCTCGCCTACACATGAGAGCAGCTCAATGGACTTTGTCCACCCAGTGGACTCAAGCATCAGGAGCTCTCTCATAACAAATAGCAACCTCCAAACGTCTCTTTTGGTCTCTCCAATGGTGGATGTCCACCCAAAATCTGTTGCTGGGGTCCCCCTTCCAACAGTTGTTGCCCCAGGCAACCCTCACAACAGATGCCTCCCACACAGTTTGGGGAGAGCTCATCTACAAGACCTCTCCACTCAGGGCACTTGGTCTCCACAGGAGACCTCTCTTCATATCAACCTCCTGGAGCTTCGAGCAGTTTTTCTAGCTCTCAAGGTCTTTCATACCCTGCTCAGCTACAAGAAAGTCCTCATTCATACGGACAATCAAGTAGCCATGTTTTACACAAACAAGCAAGGAGGAACTGGCTCTCTGTCGCTTTGCAACGAAGCTTTAAGACTGTGGGCCTTCGCCAGAGAGCATCAAATCCATCTCCTGGCCGTATACCTCCCAGGAATTCAAAACTCTTGGGCAGACAGACTCAGTCGAGTTCTGCTTCCACACGAATGGTCCCTGCACATGGATCAGGTACTCAGAATCTTCCAAGAATGGGGAACCCCGGACATAGACCTCTTTGCAAGTCCGTGGAATGCCAAACGTCCCCGGTTCTGTTCCAGAATTCCGTGTCAGGGAGTTCAGGCCAAGGATGCCTTCCTCCTTCACTGGGGTCAAGGCTTCCTGTATGCCTTTCCACCCATTCCCTTGATTCGCAAGACTCTGTTCAAACTCCAGAGGGATCAAGGATCTATGATCCTCATAGCTCCACGCTGGCCACGCCAAGTGTGGTACCCTCTACTTCTGCATCTCTCCCAAGCCCCCTCCCTGGACTTGGGAGCTGCTCCAGACCTTCTGTCCCAGGAGGAGGGGACTTTGTGGCACCCAAACCCCAAGTCCCTTCACCTCAGAGCTTGGTTACTGAAGGCCTAGACCTTCAAGGCTGGAATCTTTCTCAACAAGTGAGGGATATCCTCCATGCTTCCAGAAAACCTTCTACTAGACGTTCTTATGCTTTTAAATGGAAAAGGTTTTCCATTTGGTGTACTGAAAAGGGTCTTGACCCTCTAGCACTACCTTTGAATTCTCTATTGGAATATCTCCTGCATATTTCCAATGCAGGCCTTAAGACGAATTCAGTAAGGGTCCATTTGAGTGCTATTGCAGCATCCCTTAAGCCTATCAATGGACAGCCTATTTCCTCTCATCCTCTTATTGCAAGATTCATGAGAGGCCTAACTTTAACTAAACCTCCCATTAGGCCTCCTCCGGTGGCATGGGATTTAAATCTGGTTCTTGGTCAGCTTATGAAGCCTCCTTTTGAACCCTTAGCCACCACCTCCTTGAAATTTCTTTCCTGGAAGGTTATTTTCCTCATTGCAGTCACCTCAGCTCGCCGCATCAGTGAGCTGCAGGCCTTAGTGGCTAATCCACCTTATACAAGGTTCCATCATGATAAGGTAGTCCTTAGGACCAATCCACACTTTATGCCTAAAGTGGTCTCACCTTTTCATCTTAATCAAGAGGTATATTTACCTGTCTTTTTTCCAGCTCCTCATGCATCAAGTGCAGAGAGGAATCTTCATACTCTGGATTGTAAAAGAGCTCTTGCCTTTTACTTACAAAGGACACAGCAACATAGAAAGTCTTTCCAGCTCTTTGTTGCTTTTGATCCCTCTCATCTGGGACTTCCAGTCTATAAAAGGACACTGTCCAATTGGATTGCTCAGTGTATTTCTTTTGCTTACCATAGTAAGAACCTTTCTTTGGAGAGCCATGTCACAGCTCATAATGTGAGGGCCATGGCAACCTCTATGGCTCATCTAAATTCTGTGTCCATTGACCAGATCTGTCGAGCAGCCACCTGGGCCTCGGTTCATACCTTCACAGCCCATTACTGCTTGGACAAGGACTCCCGCCGGGATGCCTTGTTTGGTCAGGCTGCTCTCAAACACCTGTTCCATTCTTAATCAACTCCTGCTCTCCTTCCCTGGATGGATGCCTGAGATCCATAGGAGGAGGTAGAGCCCTTCCCAGGGTCTCATATCCTTGGGGATCTCCCAGGCATCTTTAGCTAGGGAGTCCCCGTATGTGAAGACTCATTCCTGCTTGTTCCTGGAGATAGCACAGTTACTTACCTGTAACAGGTGATCTCTGGGAACAGCAGGAATAAGTCTTCACAACCCACCCACCTCCCCTAGGAGTTGTATCTCTCTATCTGTCTTTCCTTTCCTCTCTCTCTTTTGTCTCAGCTTTAAAACTCGAACTGAGGAGAGGCGGTTAGGAAAGGCGGGAAGGCAGCGCGCAGGCGCTGTGGGATGCTCCCAAAGGCTTTCCTTTTTGGGAAGCTGGGGAGCGTTCCCGCACAGGCTCCGTCGGTACCGACGTACCCGTATGTGAAGACTTATTCCTGCTGTTCCCAGAGATCACCTGTTACAGATAAGTAACTGTGCTTTACCACACGACACACAATCTCCAAAGCACAAATACAAATCAATCACAACAAACAGAAAACACAACAAAAAAGTGCAAAAACCCACAACCTCACAAAATAACTCACATACCACAACACCATAATGCCACTTATGCCCCATGCACATACATACTAATAAATGCCAGGTCAATAAGAAATAAAGTACATATTATTCACAACATCATCACAGATGAATTACCAGACATCCTCTGTGTCACAGAAACATGGATCACCGAATCTGATCCCGTCATGCTCAACCAACTAAACAAGCCTGGATACAAACTTTTTAACTCTCCACGCACAAACAAAAGAGGAGGAGGAGTAATAATCCTAGCCAAAGATTCATTAAACCTAACTGATACATCTCATGACACTGTCAAAAGAATCGACATACTAAAACTTGAAAGCACAACACAGGCCATATGCCTCATATATAGATCACCTACTTCTCCTCATGAATTCTTGGCAGCAGCACTAGAGTTAATTGCAACCACCGCCAGCAAAAAATATCAAATAATATTGGGAGACCTAAATCTAGCTTCATCCTTACCTACTGTGATGGCGAAGATGGTCAGATCCCCATGGAAATAGAGAAAATACAGGAAATTTCCCCTAGGCAGAGGGAAATGAAAAAAAAAGGCTCACTTTAAAACTACAGCTAGGCTTGAAAAAAAGAGTCAGTCAAAACTTGTTGAGCTGAAGCCACGCCCCAGCTCCATAATAGCTAAGGGTTTTATTTATTTATTTATTTGGACAGCTTTTATATACCGCTGCTTCCAAGGATCAGCAGCGGTTTACATTATAACAAATAGAACAGGTACATTGAACTTTAAGGACTAGGTATTACAGTATAACTAGGAACATTTTACATTATAACAAATCAAATATCAATACATATGATTCAGAACTTTATGAACTAGATTACATTATTACAGGTATTGTAATTCAAATAATAGTATAAATGTATTACAATATACATAACATTATTGAACTATATAATATATATATATAACATAACAATATTGAACTATATTACAAATAATAGTTTACTTTAATAATTATATTAATGTGCGAAGAATACTTATATCATTTGAAGTTATAGTTGATTCAGATTAAGATGTATGATTGGAGAGAGTAATTGATTCAGTTTATGGAGGTTGAGAGGCTATACCTGTTTTTCCATTGGTATAGTATTGTGTGAATAGATGGGTTTTTAGTGTTTTCCTGAATGTTAGAAGATCTTTTGTTTCTCTTAGTTGGTCTGGTAGATTGTTCCACAGTATCGGAGCAACTAGCGAAAAGGCACTGTTGCTTGTTGAGTGTTTAGATTTTCTTATTATATCTGGGACTGCTAAGGTGTTGAGGTTTTTTCTCCGTCTTATCCTATTTTCGGGTGAGCTGTGAAGGAGGGTGGTTAAGTATGATGGGGCAATATTATTAATTATTTTGAAAGTGGTTAATAGTATTTTATATTGAATTCTACTGAATATAGGTAACCAGTGTAGTGTGAATAGAATAGGGGTAATATGGTCTGATAGTTTGGCTTTAAGTATAACTCTAGCTGTTACATTTTGGGCCAATTGTAAAATTTTGATGTTCTTCTTGGTTATACCATGTAGTATGCTATTACAAAAATCAAAATGCGGTATGATCAAGGCTTGAGTAACAGTTCTAAAGTCATCGTCTTGTAATAGTGGTCTTAGTTGTTGGATAGAACGCAATTTGTAATAGATTGTTTTTGTTAATTTCTTGATGTGTGTTGTAAAACTGAGCATTTTGTCAATGATAACTCCTAAATATTTTATTTCTTCTTTTATTGGTAGAGTCGCATTGAGGATATTAATGTTAGCTGGGGGAGTATATTTTGTGTTTTTTGTTGCAATCAGGACTTCAGTTTTTTTTATGTTAATAGTTAGATTGTTTGAAAGAAGCCATTTTTCAGTTTCTGTTAGACAGTTTATTATATTGTTGTGGTTTGGGTTAATTACATTAAACTCGGAGAATAACATAATGTCGTCTGCATATATAGAATAATTAATTTTGTATTTTTTGAATATGGAGCATATTGGTTGGAGGTATATGTTAAATAATAAAGCAGACAGAGCTGAGCCTTGGGGTACACCTTGTTCTTGAGGGAAAGGGGATGATGAAAATTGGTTAAACTGAACATATTGTGAACGATCGGATATGTATGATTTAAACCATTCGAGTGTGGTTTTTAGCAATCCTATTTGTTTAAGTCTTGAGATAAGTATGTTGTGGTTGATGCTGTCAAATGCAGCTGATATATCAAGGAAAACCATAAGGAATGCATGTTTAGGATTGTCTAGACCTTTATTAAGAGTGTCAAGAAGTGTAATGAGTAGGGTTTCTACGCCGTGATAAGGGCGAAAACCGTATTGATGTTCATCAAGTGGGGCAAATGTATCTATATGATCTTGTGTCACCACCAGGGGGCAGTGTGCTGCTGATGGTGAAGAAATAGTTGTGCAAACTCGAATGGTAAAGCAAAATGTGGATTTATTCCCCTCCCGGGGTGGATTAATAAACAAGTGAACAGAACACAAGCAGAAACAAAAGTATTCCAATCTTTTGGCAAAAACACAAAGGACATACAGCAATAACTTCTTGCTTCAAGGTAGGAACTTAAACTGTAGCATACATGCTTTGGCTCTGTCTAGCGCAGAGATATTCTTTCAGATGAGACTAATGTACAGTCCATTAGGTCAGCTATAGATGAGGATTCACTGAGAGAGTCCACTAACATGGGTTCCTCCTCACGTTCCAAACCCTCTTGGTTGAAATATGTTTGGACATTTCCCTTTGGCAAGCCCTCACGGTAAGTTTCTCTGTTGCTATCTTCTGTTTGGGATAGAGGATCTCTCTGTCCCCTCTTGCTAACAGACTTTAGCTTGTAAGGCTTCTTTTGGGGTTTAAAGCTTACTGCCAGCTCCTCTTCTGACATATACACGTCTTCTGGCCAGTCTCTAAGCTTTTCTGACGGCTGTGAATGCTCTCTATTCAGGTAGTTAGGTTGGGAGTAGCTGCCCTGCCCCCACCTCTGGCTTCCTGTGTAAGGTTGCTCTGCATTCACTCTACAAACACTTTTATTCCTTTTAACTTTCAATGGCTCACATTCATTCCCCAAGTCCCAGCTTCTTGTTACATACTTTTTAGCTACTGGCTTGCAGTTCCTCTGGTTAGGACGTAGGTTCCATGCTGCCGTGTCTCTGCAATCAGCAGGAGCTGCCCAGCTGGCCTCGGCTCTAGCAAGCTGCTTCCTCCTAGTGGATTCTGGGTATCTCTGAGGTTGAACGCTTCCTGGTTCAGACTCTGAGTCACTTCCTATACTGAAGTGAGAGACTCTTCCTGGTTCCTCTCTGGTAACTGCTGTAGGTAAGACAGGCTGTCTTCTCTTCCTACAGTGCTCACCTTGTCCCAGGTTTCTCTCTCTCAGGGTTTGTTCCAAATCTGAGCTCTCTGACAATTCCTCTCCTCCTGGCAACTCTTTGGAGGTGTCGTCCTTGTAATGCTTCCCCCTTGTGTTCCCTGCACTATCCTTATAAGGGCTGTGCATACTCCTCTCTACCAGGTGTGTGCTATTGGGAATTAGGGCGTTTCTTCTTACTACACGTTTCTCCAGACCTCGTGGCTGCCTTTGTTGTCGTTGCCACTGACAACAGCTATCCACCTGGTCTGTTCTCCTGTCAGCTTTTGCACTGACATGCTGCATGTTTTGTATTTTAACAGTGGAAATTGGGGCTTCTTCATCACATATCCCCCCCCTTAAAACCTTACGTGTTGCTGACGTTTCCGTCTGACAGCACGTAAGCTGAAGGTGACTAACCCTTCGCCTCTCTCTTTTGACCAGCTGTACTGACGCCGATCGTTCCTGCCAGGGTTTTAATAAATTCAAGTGGTATACCTGTTGACGCCCCCCTTCGTGCTCAACTTTATAGGAGACTGGGCCTACTCTAGCTACCACTTTGCAGGGTCCCTTCCACCTAGATTCAAATTTTGGACCTACAGCGGGCACTAGGACCAATACCTTGTCTCCTATGCTTAATTGCCGTTCTTTGGCCCTCCGGTCATAATACCGTTTTTGCCGGCTTTGGCTCGCCTGTAAATTTTCCATGGAAACCCGGGAAGTCCTTTCTAGGCGGTTCCTAAGATCCCTGAGAAACTGGGGAACCCCCACTTCCTCTGCCTCCGGCTCGCTCCATTGCTCTCTCAGGATATCCAAGATCCCCCTTGGAGCTCGGCCAAATAATAACTCGTAGGGCGATGCCCCTAATGATGCCTGCCTACGCTCTCGGCAAGCGTACAATACAAAAGGAAGTAAATTATCCCACTCCCCCATCTGTCCCTCCAGTCCGCGTCGCAACATCTGTTTAATTGACTGGTTTAGCCTTTCCACCAGTCCGTTCGACTGTGGGTGATAGGCGGAGGTCCGGACGTGCCTTATCCCAAAGGCATCCCACACTAAGGCCAAGTACTTTGAGGTAAAGTTGCTTCCTTGGTCCGTTAGGACCTCTTGTGGGAAACCTATTTCGCAAAATAATTTTATTATTTCTAAGGACATCGACCTAGCAGAAATATTCCGTAGCGGAATGGCCCACGGAAATCTAGTGGCAACGTCTATAATTACCAATAGATATTGGAAGCCCCTTGGCGTCCTAACTAAGGGTCCTACAATGTCCATAGCCAGGCGTCGGACTGGCGTGGCAATAATGGGTGTACTAATCATTGGCACCGGTTTCGGCTTTACGGCAGTGACCTTTTGGCACGCGGGACAAGACTGGCAGTAGCGGGTGGTCTCCTTAAAGACGCCCGGCCAGTAAAAGCGGGCCAGTATTTGGTCTATTGTGCCTTGTATGCCCTTGTGGCTACCCACAGGGTGGTCGTGTGCCAATCGCATTACTATTGTCTTAAAGGTTGCTGGTACCACTACCTGCTTGCGGATGGCCCCTGTATACGGGTCCGTACTTTCCCGGTATAACAGCTCACCCTCTAGGAAAAATCTAGGCAAGATGGCTCTACCCTCCTGAGCAAACTCAAAAGCTCTTTTTAGGGCCGGATCTGCCCTCTGCTCCTTTGGGAAGGAAGGGAACTTCTGGACTAATTCAGCCGGGACCCAGGGCAAATCTTCCCCTGCTACCAGCTCTGCCCTCCCTTGGGACCTATTTCTTTGCTCCCGACGTCTCTCTGCCCTTCCCTTTCTTTCCTTAGAAGGAAGGTTTATTAGATCGTCATGTGTGGGGAGTATATCTACTAGCTCCTCTCCCTGGCCTTCCTCTTCATCTGGAGTTTCTTCCTCCTCAGCGGAACCTACCCCTATCTCTGAGGCTTTGGCCTGGGATCTAGTGGAAACTAAAGTAGTTTTCTTACCTAGGCTCTCTTTAAGACCTCGGTTGAACGGTGGCCAATCACGGCCTAACACCAGCTCATACGGGAGATGAGGAATTACAGCCATCTGTATCTTCTCCCGAGTATTCATCCCTATCACAGACATTCCATACCGTGGGTAAAATACAGACGTACCATGCACACATCTTACTTTAATTTTGTCCCTCGCTTGCTTTTGTGAAAAAGGGTTACGGGCGGTAATGGTCTCCCACAATTCACGAGAAACCATGCTTTGGCTAGCTCCAGAATCCAAGAGCGCCAAAGCTTTTACCCCTTCTATCTGGACCTCTACCTGAATGCCCTTCTCTAGGGGGTTCTGTCCTCCCACTACTAGAGCATTACGTTCAGTACACTTTTTGTACCCATGTCCAGGCTGGCCACAGTTAAAACATTTCCTTTGAATCATTTTCACGCTAGTGTTACCAGACATCTTAACCTTACATGCAGTATCACCATATGCATTGCTTTTAAAAGACTTTCTCACACCATGCATTCTATCAATGCCAGCCATTTTTAAAACACCGCCTCCGGAGGTACTGGCTAATTCAGCCTCAAAATAGTTCTCCGTAAGGATGGCTGCGTCATTCGTAGAATTGCATTTTTGTAGCAATATAAATGCCTTTATTTCTGGTGGAATGGCTTCCAAATACTGTTCCAGGAGGACGGTATCAAATAAAGACTCGACCGTCGCCCTTTCTGGAACGAGCCATTTGGTCGCTAGACCTTTTAGTCGTTGTAACAAGGCTTTAGGCGTTTCCTTATCCAGGAGTTTGGCCTCTCTGAAGAGCCTTCTGTAGTGCATGGGCGTTAAACCCAGCCTATCTCTAATAGCTATCTTCACGTCGGGGTAACTGGAAGACAGATCAACGGGCATTGTTTTGTATGCGGCGAGCGCCTCGCCAGACAAAGTCATGGCGAATCTTACTGCCCACTGATCAGTCGGCCATTTAGCCGCTGCTGCTATTCGCTCGAACGCGTCAGCGAAGTCATCAAAACTATTGTATGACTTTAATTGTCCCAATGACAGAGCATTGTATTCATGTAGTCCTACCGCCCTTGGTCCTGCAGACTCAACCTCGGCTGCGGTAGCCGTTTTCTTTATCAGAGTCTCCAGCAACTCTAGTAGCGGCTGCTGCTGCTCATTCATTGCATGGATCATTCTCTCTTGGCTTTGCTGGGCCAGTTCTCCTTGTGCTTTCCACTGGACCTCCATCCAGTCCTTCATTTGCTGGGGATCCATCTTTACGCACCTGTGAAGAAACAAAAGACAAGCCCACCAAGTGCGGCACCAAACAAAGTGTTTCCACTATAGGTAACTTTTTTTTTTTTTTTTTTTCAGCTAATCCTCTTGCTGCTCCTAACACCACAGCTCCCCCTTTCTCAGATCCAAATCACCCGTGCCCTCCTACCTTTACCTCAGCACGGTGAAGGATCGTGCGTTGAGAAAGCTGTAGGCTTGCTGCACTCCCGGTCAGGAACTTGAGAAAAAAAATCTGCTCCGGCTTTTTCTTTCTTTTTTCCTCCGGCGGCAAACTTTTCCTCCTTCAGCAAGGTAAATCCTATGTGTGTCTTCGGTGCTGTGTTTTTCATCCACTTGAAAAATCCGAAGAACTACGCCACTTTATGTCACCACCAGGGGGCAGTGTGCTGCTGATGGTGAAGAAATAGTTGTGCAAACTCGAATGGTAAAGCAAAATGTGGATTTATTCCCCTCCCGGGGTGGATTAATAAACAAGTGAACAGAACACAAGCAGAAACAAAAGTATTCCAATCTTTTGGCAAAAACACAAAGGACATACAGCAATAACTTCTTGCTTCAAGGTAGGAACTTAAACTGTAGCATACATGCTTTGGCTCTGTCTAGCGCAGAGATATTCTTTCAGATGAGACTAATGTACAGTCCATTAGGTCAGCTATAGATGAGGATTCACTGAGAGAGTCCACTAACATGGGTTCCTCCTCACGTTCCAAACCCTCTTGGTTGAAATATGTTTGGACATTTCCCTTTGGCAAGCCCTCACGGTAAGTTTCTCTGTTGCTATCTTCTGTTTGGGATAGAGGATCTCTCTGTCCCCTCTTGCTAACAGACGTTAGCTTGTAAGGCTTCTTTTGGGGTTTAAAGCTTACTGCCAGCTCCTCTTCTGACATATACACGTCTTCTGGCCAGTCTCTAAGCTTTTCTGACGGCTGTGAATGCTCTCTATTCAGGTAGTTAGGTTGGGAGTAGCTGCCCTGCCCCCACCTCTGGCTTCCTGTGTAAGGTTGCTCTGCATTCACTCTACAAACACTTTTATTCCTTTTAACTTTCAATGGCTCACATTCATTCCCCAAGTCCCAGCTTCTTGTTACATACTTTTTAGCTACTGGCTTGCAGTTCCTCTGGTTAGGACGTAGGTTCCATGCTGCCGTGTCTCTGCAATCAGCAGGAGCTGCCCAGCTGGCCTCGGCTCTAGCAAGCTGCTTCCTCCTAGTGGATTCTGGGTATCTCTGAGGTTGAACGCTTCCTGGTTCAGACTCTGAGTCACTTCCTATACTGAAGTGAGAGACTCTTCCTGGTTCCTCTCTGGTAACTGCTGTAGGTAAGACAGGCTGTCTTCTCTTCCTACAGTGCTCACCTTGTCCCAGGATTCTTCTCCCTCTCAGGGTTTGTTCCAAATCTGAGCTCTCTGACAATTCCTCTCCTCCTGGCAACTCTTTGGAGGTGTCGTCCTTGTAATGCTTCCCCCTTGTGTTCCCTGCACTATCCTTATAAGGGCTGTGCATACTCCTCTCTACCAGGTGTGTGCTATTGGGAATTAGGGCGTTTCTTCTTACTACACGTTTCTCCAGACCTCGTGGCTGCCTTTGTTGTCGTTGCCACTGACAACAGCTATCCACCTGGTCTGTTCTCCTGTCAGCTTTTGCACTGACATGCTGCATGTTTTGTATTTTAACAGTGGAAATTGGGGCTTCTTCATCACACTTGTAACTGTAGTTGTACAGCTTTTTGTGATGCAGTTGTGATGCAGCACAGCTGGGGGCAGGGTGGAAGGAGAGCAGCAAGTCACATGTTTATAAGCCCGAGAGGGCAGGGATTGAGGGTTCACTTGATAGTTCAGCTGGGAGAACGTTGAGTTCAGCGTTGAGTCCCGTGAGGTCAGCTAGGAGGAAAGGAGCTGACAGAACTGCAAGCTTCCCAGGAGAGGAAGGGAGACTAACCCCAGTCTCAGGACAAGAAAGGAGGAGAGCTAATCTCATTACAGAGGAGGAATCTGGAAGGAAGCCTTACTCAAATCAGGAGCTGTATTCCTGTAGGAGGAGGGGAGATGATCAGGCTGCAGTTAACCTGAAACAGCATGATTTCAGAAAGAGCAGAGAGCCACTGCTGAGAAGACGTCACAGAGGTAACGCTGATAGTGTTAACAGCCTAAGGTCTCAGGAAGACTTCCTAGCCAGCCAGCTCTCAGTGTTAAAGCAAGAGCCAGCTTATAGTAAATCATTTAACCAAGAAGGAACAAATGTTTTAGAGCTGGTACAGCGTTTGAAACAGAACCAGGAAGTAATTAGCCAGGAGAAGCACTCTGTTCCCGGGGAAGAAGCACAGCTGCTTGTTAATGAGGAAACAGACCTCTCCGGTTCAGATTGTGAATCCATGGAACTTGGGGAAGGCATTCCATTAAGTGACCAGGAGGAATTGATGGAGTGTGATTTGTCCCGAGTGGTCAAATGAAAAGCTAACCTTTATCTGTGCTAAAGAAAGGTACAGTTTGTTTGACTTGCCTAAGCTTTTATAAAGCATAAATGTTTTAATCAGGATATTTTGCTATGGTGAATGAGACACAAGTATGGCTACTGTTTTAAGTCTCATATAGACTGATTAAAACTATCAACAGCTCTGAAAGTGAGAAGAGAAAGGTTGTCTTCTAGGAAGAGAGTTTTTGTTTGCATTTGAAGATTACAACGGACATTTCTGTTGCTGAAGTAAGCAAATTTTGTTTCTTACCTTGTATTCCTTGTTTACCAAAATACCCGTGTTATGCCAAGCTTCTGTTTGAAGTTCTCTATGCCAAGGGAGGCTTAAATAAAAAAATATTCCTGTTTTGCTTTCAATCTCGGCTCAAGCTTTTTGCTACACAACTACATGTGCTCTGAACTACGACTCCCAGAAGCCCCTGCTTTGGGAAGTCATCATTGAAGGTAACAATCGCCCCCCTATCTCTCGTCAGGCAGCCGCCTAGGCAGAGTAGGGGACGCGACAGGTGGCGTAGTTGGCAGGATTAAGCCTTGGTCACGTGGTCCTAACTTTGGAATTACAAAAGTTACAAGAAAGAAGAAAAAAAAAAAGAAGAAAAAGAGGAAAAGGGTTTTTTTTGGAGCTCTGAAGCAAGCTACTGCTGGAGAGGTGTGATCAACAGCCGAGGATCGGGTGGAGCAGTTCCTGATGCCTTGCCTGCTGTTTGATAAGCCTGAGTCTACACCGGCTTAAGGTAACGGATATTCATAAGGGATACATAAGGATACCAGAGCCGGGTGGGACCACAGCAGTGCAGCAGGGTCAGAAGAGAGAGGGCCTAGTACTTGAGAGGCCGCACTTGGTGTTCTTTCTGTGTTCTCTCTTTGCAGATAATACTCAGCATGGATCAGCAAGCGCTGCTACACTGCATCGCAGACCAGTTTCAGCGGCAACAAGACATGTTGGCTAAAACACTGGACCAGATAGCAGGACTGCTACAAACACAACAGAAACCTCTGTTGGAAAAGCTGGATGGATGGCTGGGCCTGCAGAGACCGGCAGAGGACACATCGAAGACAGTACCAGGACATATGGGTGATGTGCTAGGAATAAGCATGTATGGTACTGGATCTTTGGCTTTTGGACAATTGACCAAAGACGATAATGTAGATGATTTCCTTGCTGCTTTTGAAAGGGTTGCTTTATTGTCCGGGTGGGATAAAAAGCAGTGGGCCATACGCCTAGCCGCTTCATTAACAGGGGAAGCGCTAGCAGCGTATAGGGCCATGCCTGTAGAATTAGCTACAGATTTTGAGGAAGTAAAAAAGGCGATTAGAGACCGTCTAGGGCTAAGTCCCGTGGTCTATCGCCGCCTTCTAAGAAGCGCCAGGTTAAAACCAGGTGAAACACCGCATGCGCTATGTCAGCGAATAAAAGGCTTAGCGGTAAAATGGCTAATGCCTGAGATACAGACGAAAGAGTCTTTATTAGATAAAATTATATTGGAACAGTTCATGGAAGCAGTTCCATCTGAAATGAGATCCTTCCTGATCTTGCAAGACTGCCGGACCACAGAGGCAGCGACCGCCCTGGCCGAGCGCTACCTGGAGGCCAGTGTGGTGAGCCAAGTGAAAACAGGTGGTCTGTCATCCGCAGTCAAGGTGGCATCAGGAAGGAAGGAAAAGGATGTATGGAAGGAGGGTGTGCAAACAATGTCATTGGCAAAACATGATTATCTGACCAGAAAATGTTATGCATGTGGTGAGGAAGGCCATATAAAGAGAAACTGCAAGGCTAAGACAGCATTTATGACTTCCCGCTCTGAGGAGAGTGGAGAAGGTTTCCTCCTTGAGGTAGAGGTCGAGGGTATTCCGGTGGAAGCTTTGTTGGACTCCGGAGCGGACCAGTCCATGATTTCAAGGAAATTGTGGAACGTAATATCATCGCGGATTGGTCCGACTCTCGAGCCTCAAGAAAGATCCATTAAGATCAAGTGTATTCATGGTGCAGCTTCAACGTACCCCATATATAAAGTAGGTGTAAAAGGCTTAGGGGTTAAGCGCCAGATACCCATTGCAGTAGTCCCCAGACTCCCACAAGCACTAGTTCTGGGAAGAGATTGGCCCCAGTTCAGGCGAGGGATGGCCGAAGGGCTTCACCAAAAAACTGGTATGGTGTCCACCAGGGCTCAGGGAAAAGCTAGGGAGGAGGAATCAGAGCCACAAAGTGACCCGATGTGTGGCCTACCTGCTCATGATGATCTAGTGACTCCTCCGAGAGAGGAAAATAAAAGGAAAAATGCTGAGAAACGTAGGGAGAGACAAGTTAGGTCTCAAAATAAGGATAAACTGTTAGCAGGTCAGGAGTTACCCTGGGTCCCTGCCGAGCTGGTGGAAAGGTTTCCCACCTTCCCTGATGAGCAACGGACAGATCCCGCACTAAAAAGGGCATTTGAGTATGCCAAAAAGGGAACAAATACCTTACCCCGATTTTTTTTGGATAAAAAGTTACTGTATCGGGAGAGTATAGATCCAGGAACAGGGAGAAGCAGGAAGCAGTTGGTGGTCCCCACTGCGTTCAAACTGTCAGTCCTGCGGTTAGCCCATGATCACCCCATAGGAGGTCACAAAGGGGTACATGGTACCCTGGATCAGATCCTGGCCCAGTTTTACTGGCCAGGTGTCTACAAAGAAACCACTAGATTTTGCGAATCTTGTGCCGCTTGTCAGCGGGTAGCTACCCATCATCCGCCAAAAGTACCAATGATCCCCATACCTGTGGTATTTGAACCCCTTCATAGGTTAGCCGTGGATATTGTGGGCCCTCTTATAAAAACCCCACGAGGGTTCCAGTATATATTGGTAATTGTGGACCAAGCCACCAAATTCCCTTGGGCCGTTCCCCTTCGCAATGTATCGGCTAAGAGCATAGCCATTGAGCTAGTAAAATTATTCTGCGAAGTTGGTTTTCCCCGGGAAGTGTTGTCGGACAGGGGAAGTAATTTTATGTCCCGCTATCTCGCCCAAGTATGGGATGCCTTTGGCATTCGCCATATTCGAACGGCAGCCTATCATCCCCAGTCCAATGGGCTGGTTGAGCAGCAGAACCAGACCCTGAAAAAGATGTTGAGGCGGAGTTTGGAGGGAGATATGAAGGATTGGGACATCATGCTCCCCTTCGCACTATATGCATGCAGGGAGCGGAAGCAAGCCTCTACGGGCATTGCCCCGTACGAGTTGTTATATGGGCGGACCCCTCGTGGTGTCCTCGACATATTGAGGGAACAGTGGGTAGAGCCAAATATTGAGGAGATAGGTGTACCTCACTTTTTGAAAGATTTAAAAGGGCGTCTACGCCGTACATCACAGGTAGCTGAGGTAAACATGGCAGCCAGCCAGTTGCGCCAAAAGGCATATTATGACAGGCAGGCAAAACCACGGCAGCTGGAGATAGGAGAAAAAGTAGTTGTTATGGTTACCGGACCTAGTCTGAAATTCGAGAGTAGATGGAAGGGACCCTACCGTGTGGTAAAACAGGTAGGCCCCGTATCCTATTCTGTACAGGACAGAAAGGGACATCCCCAGATCTACCACCTTAATGTCCTACGCCCTTGGCACGACAGGGTAGCTTTGGCCAGAGTAGCTATAGCACAGGATAACACAGATAAAACTTCAATTACACATGAGGCACTTTCCCGTATTACGTGCTGTGCTGAAGAAAAAATGCCAGCCCGTAATAGCTTAAGTGGGGGGATATGTGATGGCGAAGATGGTCAGATCCCCATGGAAATAGAGAAAATACAGGAAATTTCCCCTAGGCAGAGGGAAATGAAAAAAAAAGGCTCACTTTAAAACTACAGCTAGGCTTGAAAAAAAGAGTCAGTCAAAACTTGTTGAGCTGAAGCCACGCCCCAGCTCCATAATAGCTAAGGGTTGTGATGCAGCACAGCTGGGGGCAGGGTGGAAGGAGAGCAGCAAGTCACATGTTTATAAGCCCGAGAGGGCAGGGATTGAGGGTTCACTTGATAGTTCAGCTGGGAGAACGTTGAGTTCAGTGTTGAGTCCCGTGAGGTCAGCTAGGAGGAAAGGAGCTGACAGAACTGCAAGCTTCCCAGGAGAGGAAGGGAGACTAACCCCAGTCTCAGGACAAGAAAGGAGGAGAGCTAATCTCATTACAGAGGAGGAATCTGGAAGGAAGCCTTACTCAAATCAGGAGCTGTATTCCTGTAGGAGGAGGGGAGATGATCAGGCTGCAGTTAACCTGAAACAGCATGATTTCAGAAAGAGCAGAGAGCCACTGCTGAGAAGACGTCACAGAGGTAACGCTGATAGTGTTAACAGCCTAAGGTCTCAGGAAGACTTCCTAGCCAGCCAGCTCTCAGTGTTAAAGCAAGAGCCAGCTTATAGTAAATCATTTAACCAAGAAGGAACAAATGTTTTAGAGCTGGTACAGCGTTTGTTACAGAACCAGGAAGTAATTAGCCAGGAGAAGCACTCTGTTCCCGGGGAAGAAGCACAGCTGCTTGTTAATGAGGAAACAGACCTCTCCGGTTCAGATTGTGAATCCATGGAACTTGGGGAAGGCATTCCATTAAGTGACCAGGAGGAATTGATGGAGTGTGATTTGTCCCGAGTGGTCAAATGAAAAGCTAACCTTTATCTGTGCTAAAGAAAGGTACAGTTTGTTTGACTTGCCTAAGCTTTTATAAAGCATAAATGTTTTAATCAGGATATTTTGCTATGGTGAATGAGACACAAGTATGGCTACTGTTTTAAGTCTCATATAGACTGATTAAAATTATCAACAGCTCTGAAAGTGAGAAGAGAAAGGTTGTCTTCTAGGAAGAGAGTTTTTGTTTGCATTTGAAGATTACAACGGACATTTCTGTTGCTGAAGTAAGCAAGTTTTGTTTCTTACCTTGTATTCCTTGTTTACCAAAATACCCGTGTTATGCCAAGCTTCTGTTTGAAGTTCTCTATGCCAAGGGAGGCTTAAATAAAAAAATATTCCTGTTTTGCTTTCAATCTCGGCTCAAGCTTTTTGCTACACAACTACATGTGCTCTGAACTACGACTCCCAGAAGCCCCTGCTTTGGGAAGTCATCATTGAAGGTAACAATCGCCCCCCTATCTCTCGTCAGGCAGCCGCCTAGGCAGAGTAGGGGACGCGACACTACGCATTCAAATACCTTCCTTGAAGCCATGGACCAGCTCGGCTACAAACAATTAATACAGGAGGCCACACATAACAAAGGGAATACCTTGGATCTAGTATTCACACCCAAAGAACATCAACAAAATTTAATTAACAACACCACCCCAAAGATCTTACAGGTCCCTTGGTCCGACCACCACCTAATAAAATTTACCCTACTCATTCCGAATAAAGACACCAACCACCAACATAAGCCCACAACACTATTCAAAAGAAGATTCCAAAAGTTTGATAAAGAAGCAATGATACAATCCATTGCAACCCACATAGACCTGAACCACCCCAACTTAGAAACCCTAGTTGACCAATGGAATAAAGGGATAGAAAAAAATCGCTGAACCAAAATCCATGACCCACAATCAGATGACACACAATATGAGAAATAGATCTGAGCCGTGGTACAACAGTACACTGAAAATGATGAAAAAGGCACTAAGAAAATTGGAAAAGAAATGGAGACAGGGTAAAACACAAGAACGTAAAACAGAATATTTAACGCTCCTCTCCAAATACAAAGAAGAAATCAACCAAGCAAAAAAGACATACCACACCAACATACTCAACAAATCTCTGAACAGGCCCAGAGAATTATTTGAATTAATTAAATCACTAACAAAAACATCCCAAGAAGAAACCGCAAACTATCCTATTAAAGCACAAACACTAGCGGACTATTATGCCAGCAAACTAAACCCAACAACAGCATCAATACTCATTATAAATCAAGAAAATGATAACTCGATACAACAACCTGCGACATTAAACACAATGAAAAAATGGGACACATTTCATAAAACTGATGAGAAACAAATAGTAAACCTAATCTCGAACCTAAACACTACGACCTCCCAACTAGATCCCTGTCCTGAAGCCTGGATCAAAACCACTAAGCTGGAAATTGCCCAATTCATTACACATATTGTGAACCAATCTCTACAACAAGGAATCATGCCAACACCCCTTAAAAAATCTCTCATAAGACCAATACTGAAAAATAAAGCTCTCAAGAAGGATGATCCAACCTCCTACCATCCAATTTCAAGTATTCCGTTCCTAGCGAAAACTATCGAAAAAACAGTTCAACTACAATTACAAGACCATATTGACTCAAGAGAAGCACTAGACGACCAACAATATGGTTTCCGGCCACATCACGGTGTTGAAACCCTACTTCTGGTACTCTTGGATAACCTACTCAAAGGTCTTGAAGATAGGAAGAAAATGTATATACTAATATTTATTGATTTATCAGCTGCCTTTGATACAGTCCACCACAAAACACTCATTAACAGACTGGCATCATTAGGAATAACAGGAATTACGTTGAAGTGGTTCACATCATACCTAACAAACAGGATGCAGCAAGTTCAAGTCAACGGCGAAAAGGCAAAACCATTTCCCCAAACACAAGGAATTCCACAAGGATCAGCGTTATCTTCCCTACTTTTCAACCTATACATAAAACCGGTATGCACAATATTTCGAAAGCACAAGATACAATTCCATTTATATGCCGATGATATTATGCTATACACACAATTGGACACAGAAAACCCAAAACTACCATCATCTTGAAAGCTGCCTAAAAGAGATGCAAACTTGGCTGATGCAAAACAATATGTCCATAAACCATGAAAAGACAGTAGTAATGTACATCTCCCGAAAACAAGACTTCAAACCACCCCCAACAATAACAATGAACAACAACACTTACTCAGTAAAAGAAGAAATAAAATAGCTAGGAGTAACCCTTGACACAAATCTAAAAATGGAAAAACACCTACGACTAACCAACAGAGTAATTTTCCACAAAATAAAGGTCATTCAACCCCTACGCAACATCCTTGATCATTCAGACTTCAGAACTGTTGCACAAACCCTACTCATCCCACACTTCGATTACTGCAACTCCATCCTTCAAGGACTACCTAAAAAAACCCTAAAGATCCTTCAAATGGCTCAAAACATCTCCGCCAGAGTGATCATGAAGAAGAAAATCACTGAACACATCACACCAATATTAGCTGACCTACACTGGCTGCCCAAAACTGCCCGCCTAAAATACAAACTACTAGTTACAACATTCAAACTCATACACAACATAGCACCATCATATCTAAACAACCTCATAAACACTCAACCCCTTTCCAGAAACAGAAGAATCTGCACTATAAACACCCTATGTATACCAAACAGTATCAGATCAGCCAAAGCCTGCACAAGTAAAAGAGTCTTCACCTATACAGCACCGACTTTATGGAATCAACTACCAGCAGAACTGAGATCAGTTGAAGACCTAAAAGACTTTAGAAAAAAGCTAAAAACACACCTCTTCAATGAAGCATACGATCCAACTTAAACATAATGAACACTCCTAATTGCTAGCATGAATCAATCTGTCTTAGGAACCAAAATAAGCACAGCCACGACTTTTTCATATAAACTTGTATTATATTATCATACATGATATATATGTACGACCCAATATTGTATATATATTATCCCTTTTAAAATTGTATATATGTTATCCCTTTACTTTAATCACCTGTTATCTAATGATTATCACCTGCCAATCAATTATAAGTTTATTTCACTTTAGTTGTAACCATAGTTATGTTAACGTTTAAGTTATCCGCTTCTGATCGCTGGAAGTAGCGGTATACAAATGATAAATAAATAAACATGCTATTTAATAAATTCTCCACACAGTGTCGAATCAACGCATAGGCTAGGCAAAATAAAATTGCAGAGGCAAGCAAAAGTCACAGTGGTTTGAACCAATTCGAAGGCAAGGCATAGGCAAGTTAGAACAAAAGTGGAAAAGCCCGCCAAAATCACCAAATTCTTGACACTTTGTTGTGTCTGCCCGAAAATGTTTAATGAAAGCGAACTATAAAGTGACCAACGACCAGCACACGACACAAATAATATGGTAAGTGTATTCAGGTAAAGCCTGGGTGAATGGATATCGCCCAGTATATAACACACTTCTAAGGGGTGTTGGGGCGGGGGCAGGAATGGGTGATTCTGAGAGGCAGGAGACCAGGTATGATGCCGGGCCTGTGGCATCTCGTTGCGGGCCGCGGGCGGCAGCCCCCTGGGGTACCCACAAACTATTGGCATGAAAACAACAAACGCCCCCAATACACCCGCAGGCAAGATTCCCGCAAGCAGGGAAAAAAGACAAGCAAAGGGTCAGCAGCGGCGGCAAGCCCTCGGCAGACGACCTGCCAGCACGAGCTCTCTCCTAGCGATGGGGCGAGCTGCTGGAGAGATGGAGCCAAGTAGGGCTGGCGATCTACCTCTGACCCCTCCACGATCTACAGCTAGATCGCGATCTACCTGTTGGACATGCCTGTAGTATATGATAGCAGATAAAGACCAATATAGGGAGGAGTGGTCTAGTGGTTAGGACAAGGTACTTCAGGCCGGAGGGCCGGGGGTTCAATTCCCACCTGGGGACAGCAATCTCAGGCCGGAGGGACTGGGATTTCTAGTCCTATAGGTACTCCTTGTGGTCTTGGGCAAGCCACTTAACCCTCCATTGCCCATGTTCCCTGTAAGTATTAGCGTATGTGTCTCATATCCACTCGTGTTAAATGTATCCCCCAATTGACCGCTTTGACCCGGTGAAAAGCGGGATATAAATACAGCTAAATAAATAAATAAAATAAATAAATATAGTCCATCTACACTCTATATACACACTGCTGTATGTAGAGCATTTTGGTAACATCACAAAGGGCATCACTGACTGACCATCCATACTGTCATCGGACTCTGGTCAATGAACGACATAACACGAATATGACACATGACCCTGCAGACACTACACAACTTGTAAATAAGTTATGCTGATTTTTGTTAAGTTTCCCTGCATGCCATATCACCTCCACCTTAATATAAAGTTATGATATAAGAGGGGAGGTGAGGGGGGGCAAGATGGTGGCGGGTATCTGACCTTTTGCAGCTGCTCCGCGTTTGCTCTGTGAGATCACTCTGCCGGTGAACTCCGCTCTGTCTAGTATGGGGCGGAGGTAAAGGAAGCAAGTCGGCTCTCCCAGTGCTCCACTGCAAGCTTCTGTCTCTAGTCAGAGAACTCTAGAGCATTGCAGTTTTGTGGTAGCTGGGTAAGGAGCGGCATCTTCGACAGCACAGCAGGAGGAGTTGGAGAATGTGCTGGGCACATCAGGAGTAAGTCTCTCTCCTGATCAGAGGCGCCCCTGACACAACCCGGAAGTGTTGCTTCTCTGGACGGCATTTTTTCCTCTTCTGTCACCAGCTCCCCGGGTGAGCACTCCTTTTTCTCGGACGGTGAAGGAATAGTGATGCAACGGTCGACCCTACACTCCAGAGGGGAGATTCTGCTAGAGAAGCATGATGTGGGTGATCCGCTCTGTTGTGTGGTGGTCCCACGGCAGTTGGAGCCTGGAGGAGGGCTGATGACAGTGAGTCTGGTGTTGGAAAAGCCTGCGGTAATTACATTAGAAGAGCTGTGGGATGCCATCTCTGTTTTAACTACTACCCTTTCTACAGTTGTGGGTTCTGTAAGTACTGAGATATCTAGTGTGAAATTGGAGGCGACTAAGTTTCAGGAGCTGCAAGCTGGTTCTTTGCTGCAGGTGAAGGAAGATATAGCTCATCTTAAGGAGGAGCATATGGCCCTGATTAAAGAAAGGGCTGTGCTGGGGGGCGGAGCCCGATGTCCAGCGGGATGGTCGCATAACGCTGAGGCTCCCGAGAGGCCTACTCAGAATCCTGAATTAACACCGGACATACTTGAATTTCTGCTCTGATCTTGCCGGGGCACATTGGTGAGATGGCGGGGACCAAACCCACGCGCCTGGAATTTGGATCTCCAGCGGCTTCTCACGGCAAACGCTCCAAAACCGAACCCCCGTCCCCGCAGAAGGGGCTGGCTCTGCGCGAGGGCCCCGAAATGCAGCAGGAAATCCTCGCAGAAATTAGAGGGGTTAAGGACCTCGTGCAGTCAAACGGTGAAGCACTCCGAGCGCTGCGGGAAGATCTTGGTGTACTGCAAGGCAGGCTAGAGGGGCTCTCTTCGCGTCAGGACAAAATGGAGAGCATATTAGACTCCCATGCGGTCCGGCTGTCCAAACTCGACAAAGTTGAACGTCAGGTGCGGGCCTTGCAGAAAGAAGTGGAAGATGGCAATAATAGAGCGCGCCGCAACAACCTACGACTCGTGGGCATACCGGAGGGAGCGGAATCGGGAGACATGAAGGAGTTTTTATGTAAAATCCTCCCTTCCCTGCTCCAAATCACCTTTACCAAAGAATTGGAGATCGATCGCGCTTATCGTGTACCCACAAACATAACGCTCAACAGGAAGACCCCGCGGCCTATCATTTTTCGACTTTTGAGATATCAACATGTGGAACAAATTCTCAGTGCCTCTCGGGCAAAGGGCCATATGGAGTTTGAGAGCCACAAGATCTCCTTCTATCCTGACTTGGCTAAACCCACGGTCGACCGCCGAAAGCGTTTTCTGGAATTTCGGCCGAGGCTTCAACAACTACAAGCACGCTATGGCCTGATGTACCCGGCCAAGCTCCGAGTCACGCTTCACAATCAGACAAGAACATTTGAGGACCCTGATCTACTAGCGGAGTTTTTGGATTCTAAAGAAGCCGACTTGATGCGTTGACTTCCAGAATATTCCTGCCAGTACTCTCATATCCGCTGTACCTGCCATATTGGATTTACTGCGGCTCAGCAAAGAGTCTGTCGAGGGCGGTTTGTTGCCTTATTTTTGATGATACCTGTGACCCGACTCCATCTACCCATTGTAGCCTCGATGAGTATCAGAGACAGTGTTACTTATGGACTCTGGTGTTTCTTTTCTTTTTATTATGTCTCTATCTTCCTCTCTAGGGCCTCCTCCCGCAGACATATGGTCACCATATCATTGGGGGTTTTGCTTCTTCTCTAAGTTACTTTGGTACATACTTTTCAATATGGGTGTATTGGCCAGCATACTTGGTGCTTATGTCATTATTGTACAGATTCTGATTATGTTGTATGTTTTCAAGTGCCCTTACCTAAAATGTCTATTATCGATTGATGGCACCATGTAAGATTTTCTCATTGAACGTACAAGGAATCAATAATCCGATAAAACGGAAGGAAATCCTAAGCTATCTAAGTCATGAAGCTGCGGACCTGATTTTCCTCCAAGAAATGCATTTAAATTCGAAGGAAACTCTCAAACTCAATATTAAACCTTACATGGTGGCCGCCTATTCCCCAGCCGTTTCTAGGAAATGTGGAGTTGCCATACTGGTTAGGAAATCTCTGCATGCTACTATTATTGCGACTAGCTCAGATACAGCAGGTAGATGGTCCAGAGCTCACCTCAAGATAGGTAACCTTGCAGTTACATGTATATGCCTTTATGCTCCTCATGTGGATGACCCTGCCTTTTTTGCTACCATTGCTCAGGTTGCGCAGACCTCTGCTAATACTACATTATAATAGGGGGGGATTTCAATTTAGTTCTTGATCCCCTGATTGACAAATAGCCGCCTAGGACAAGTGGTCCCCCCAAGAGTCACATCACGCTTACCTCTGTGATCAAAGATATTGCTTTAGTCGATCTATGGAGGTTACTACACCCCAATGAGCTTGACTTTACCTTCTTCTCTTCCCCTCACAAATCCTAGTCTCGTATAGATTTCTTTCTAATATCAAAACTGTTAGTTCCTCAGGTGGACGCTGCAAAGATTCACTCCCAATATATTTCAGATCATGCTGCTATTTCTTTTCAATTACACACTACTGCACTCCAAGGGAATTCGGGGGCCTGGTTCTTTGATAGAGCCTTATTAACTCAGCCAGAGTTCCAGTTAGAAATTCGAGCAGCCATACAGGATTACTTCCAGACCCTGGTACTCTAGGGGGATCTGGACACCCCAACAGCTCTTCTCCGCAGCTCGTTGGAAAACCTTTTCTGATTTACAAAGGGAATTTGCGTTATCAGCGAAACATTATTTTCAATTGATGCAGCTTCAACGCTGCCTCAAAAGTGCTCCAATCCTGTCGCCTTCTGTCCCTACTGAGGACGGGCTATTAGAACTAATTCACTCTATTAGTAGTACACATGGGGTAGCCTCTAACTTTTATAAACTATTATGTCAGGGTACAGATACTGCCACTTGTAGAGTCCAACAAGCCTGGGAGCGCGAACTGCAAACCACTTTACCCCCTGTGCAATGGAGCGTTATCTGGAGCAAAATAGTGCGGGTTTCCCGATCTGCCTCAGTCTGCTAGGGACCAGTGTTGGTCTTGCCCTACTGATGTGGGAACCCTCGCTCATGTTATTTATGAATGTCCTCAACTACAGGTTTACTGGGGGCGGGTCTGGGGTCGTATTCAATTTATCTTACACCTTCACGAGCCTCTTTCTTGGAAGACTGTGGGACTCCGCTCAGTGGCGGAGGTCCCCTCTCTTCCTAAGAAGGGTCGCTTTCTCCTTGATTTCATGCTGGGTATAGCCATATGTTTAATCACGAGGACTTGGAAGGATAGCTCTCAACTTACTGTCAATGAATGGTGGAACCTCGTCTGCTTATATAGTAAATATGAGCAGATATCTCGGAGAGCTATTCCCCATGCCCAAACTCACTCTCGCTTGTCTAAATGGCAGATGCTCAATGATTATGTACACTCTGCTCATTGCTCCGACATGTCTGTTTAATGTACACTCATCATGTTTCAGATCACCGTTAGGCTTTGTAACACAATAATGTCAGTACACGCCCGCTTCGAGAATGATTAGTTTTCTAGAGAAGAAGCAGGGGGGAGGGGGGTGGCAGGGGTTCACTTTGGTGTATGTATCACATTCTATGTATGTATTTGTCTTTTAGCTGTATGTCTTCCTTTCCTTTGTTGTTATAAAACGAAAATAAAGAATTTAAAAAAAAAGAAAGGGCTGTGCTGACACGAAAAACTGAGCACCTTGAAAATCTTGCCCGACGGTATAATCTTCATCTGTTGAACTTTCCAAAGTCTCCACTCATGTCTCTGTTGGAAATGGTCCGGAAATATCTGAAGGAAGTGCTCAAGATTCCAGCGGAGCATTTACCTCCACTTAACTAGGGCACAATACCCTTAATTAATACCAGTTAATACCCTTGAAGCAAGGGGGAGAAATGTGGAGGTTTCAGCGAGTGGGATGGGGAACTTGACAGGATTTCTGGAAAGTTCTTTGGACTTGATTACAGAAAGAACTACTATGCTTGTGACTCTGGCGTTAGAGGCCGACAAAGCTTTAATTCTTCGGTCTTTAAGAATATTAATGAGAAGTTTTTTGGTTCAAATGTTCGTCAAATTTCCTGATTTGTCTCGAGTAACTCAATTAAGGAGGAAGGATTTCCTGGCTTACCGTGCCAGGACCATCTCCTTGGGTGCTACTTTTGTGTTAAAGTATCCATCTAGGTGTTATATTTCCTAGCAAGGGAAGAATTTCCTTTTTTTTTAACCTAAGCAGCTCTTAGAATTTATTTGTGCAAGGGAAGAGACTGGAGTGGAGGTAGGGCCCATTACGGCTGACGCATAAGTCTTAACCTGCTGAATTGGGTTTTTTTCTCTTAAACCTTGTTTTGCTCTTCAAGAGGAGTAAATTTTGGTGAATGGTTTATTTCCTGTAGCCCCCCTAACTTTAATTGTGGACTAATTTTTGGGATAGGATGTATTTTTTTCCTTCTTAATATATATCAGCTATAGTAATTGATATATTGTGTAGTTCCCATATTTTCTTAATCTCATTTATGTAAATACCTGAGTGTTATTATACATGCTAATAAAGAATAAAATTAAAAAATATATATAAAGTTATAATGTAAACACATTGAGTTGGAATGTAAACCACTTTGACTTAAGGAGAAGGTGGTATATAAAACCTGTTAAATAAATTAAATAAATAAATCTAGTCTGCCCAGTAAGGTGGCTAGAGTGGTTGTAACTGCAGTTCCATGCAGATCACCCCCTTCCCCACTCTATGCCTGTGTTTAGAGTTGTACCTGCTGCTCAATCCCCCTCTATTAAAAAGATATTTAAGTTTGATTTGATTTCAGCCTCTTGCTATAAAGAGATCCACTGTGTCTGTTCATGCCATTTTGAATTCCATCACTATACTTGCCCCCACCACCTCCATCAGGAGGGCATTCCATGCATCCACCATCCTTTCAGTGAAAAAGTATTTCCTGATGTTGCTTTTACGTTTATCACCTTGCAGCTTCATCATATGCCCTCTATTTTTACAGCTTCTACTTTGAAAAAGGTTTGTCTGTTCATTGATACCCTTTAAATATTTAAACATCTGTATCATATCTCCCCTGTCCCTCCTCTCCTTTAGGGTATACATATTTAGGTTTTCAAGTCTCTTCTCATACGTCTTATGGCGCAGGCTCTGAATCATTTTGGTCACCTTCCTCTGAACAGTTTCAAGCCTTTTTATATCCTTTGTGAGATATGTTCGCCAAAACCGAACACAATACTCCAAATGAGGCCTCATCAACGACTTGAACAGGAACATTAATACCTCTTCCTTTTTGCTGGTTATTCCTCTCTGTATGCAGCTCAGCATCCTTCTGGCTTTGACTACCGCCCATCTTGTTTCACCACCTTGAGATTCTCAGACATTGGCACGCCGAGGTTCCCCTCCTGGTCCATGCATACCAATATCTCTCCCCCTACTGCATACACTTCCTTTGGATTTCTGCATCCCAATGCATGAATCTGCACTTCTTTGCATTAAATTGTAACTGCCAAGCATTAGACCATTTTTCCAGTGTTTTTAGATCTATGCTCATTGCTGGTTCCTTATGTTCCTGTTTGACAACTGAAGTCATCTCAGGCCCATTTTTTAACCATTCCTTCATTCCAGCAATGGAGACATGAAGGATTAGGAAACCTCTTTTCTTATAATGCCCCAGTTTGCTCGAATATTGGAATAATCCCCCTTTGGAGATTGGGGCCAAAAGTACATATAAGGCCTTTAGAGGACAGGTAAAGACCAGTTTGTTTCAATTGTCTTTTGGGGAATAGTTGGAGGTATTTATATAATTTTTTCTTTTGTACTATGTTTGTGGTGTATTTATTCCTATGTTGGTACTGGTTCTTAGGTATTGTAAACCGCTTAGATACTTCCCTATGTGGGCACGATAAGCGGTATAAGTGTTTTAAATAAATAAATACAAATAAATAAGGAGCCCCAGCCCACCTTACTGGATCCTGTCTCTCTCCGGTGAGTGGGTGAGTTTAGAGAAAACAGTGCTTCCCAAACGTTTTTCTGATGTGACCCCATTTTAGCTGAGGAAAATTCACATGACCCCAGATACTAATAAAATTAAATTGTCACTCAAACAACATACATATAAGCATATAAATATGTAAATCTATGTTTTTTAAAGTAATTAATTATCCAATGTAATGAACATGCATGACATATTTGCAGTCTGGGGGCAGTGTGTATGTGTGAGGGGGGAAGCTAAGTGTCTGGGAAGCAGTGTGTGTATGTTGGTGCGTGTGCATGCACGCGGGCCAAGTTTCTGGGAGCAGCTGTCTGTGCAGATGTAAGGAATAAGTGAATGGGGGCAGCATGTGTATGTCTGAAGCTGAAGAAATTACAGCTTGCTAGTGCACTTTGAGGTCCCCTCCCAGAGTTTTTGCCCTGAGCTGAACCCAGCCATATATATCACCAGTCATATCTATCACCAGTCCTGGCAGATGTACATTCCAAAAATTCACATATTCAGATCACTAAATAGAAAATCAAATTCTTTTTTCTGCCTTGTTTTCTGGCTATATTATTTTTCTAATCATGTGGCTCTGGTTTCTTCTTTCCTCCGTTTTCTCTTAATTCTTGTTTCCAGGGTTACCTGTCTATTTGTAATTTCTTCTTTCTCCTCCTGTCTTCAGTGTTACAGATTGATGTAGGTGATAATGTAATCGTCTAATGGTTAGAACACTGGTTTGGGAACCCAGAGACTAGGGTTTGATTCCCACTAGCACTCCTTGTGGCCTTGAGCAAGTCACTTAACCCTCCACTGCCTCAGAAAAATCCAAGTTATCAATGTCCCTGTTTAATGTACATTACCAAGTTTAAGTTTCAATGTAAACTGCTTTGATTGAAATGATAAAGGGGTATATAAAACCTGTTAAATAAATAAATCTCCTCTTATTTTCAGTTTTCTTCTTTCTCCTTTTACTATTTAGTTGTCAGTTTCCTGCTGTTTACTACATTTATCCACAGCTTTCCATCACTTTTCCTCATCCAGCCCTCCCATTCCCATCTCTGTCTCCTTCCGAGACTTCTTATTGCTCAGTTTTTCACTAACTTTCCCTGTCTCTCCTCCATCTGTGTCCAGCATTTTCACTTTATCCTCTCACTTTCCCTATCCAGGTCTTTCTCATCTCTATCCTATGTTTAGTAACTCCTTTCTGCCTCCCTAGTCCCCCCCCCCCCAACACATGTCCAGAATCTGTTCTGTCTCTCAAGCCCAGCTCCCATATCCATCATCTCTTGTCTCCTTAGTTCCCCACCTTTTCCAACATCTCCTCTGTCTCCCTAGCCCTGCTCTCATGTCCAGTGTCTCGTATCCCTAGTCTCCCCCCATTTCCAGTATCTCTTCTGTCTGTCTCCCTCCCTCCTTCCTTCCTATGCCCAGTATCTCCTTGTCTGTCTCCCTAGTTTCACCCTTAATTTTCAGTCTCACCAGTCTTTGCACCCTCCTCACTCTCTCTCTCACTCTCCTTATTCCTCCACATCTAATGTCTCCCTAGCCTCAGCATCTTTCTCTTTTGGCTCTTACTCCCCACATCTGGTATCACTCTATCTCCCCTGATGTCCAGAATCACCACTCTGTCTCCTTATATCCCCTCCCAAAGAAAACTCAGGCACGGGCCTTTCTGATATAGTAATGTGCTCACCTCCCTGTTCCACCCCCTCTGATGACACGTATGCATGAAGTAAGACAATTGATCCCAAAAGAGTGGTGGCTGCCTCACTTCAAATCAAGTCTTCATTCCTGCCATCTCCGGTGGCAAACAGAGAAAACACAAGTGTGGGGCCTTTCCAATACAGGTGTGCACGCGCCTCTAAGACCCTGCCGACCACCTCTGCCCCGCCCCCTCTGACATGCACGTATGAGTATGCATCAAAGGGGGCAGGACAGGCATGGCTGGCAGGGTCTTAGAGGTGCACACGTGTCTGTACTGGAAAGGCCCCTGCACCTGTGCTTTCTTTGATTGCCACTGCCGGCGTCAGGGACAAAGGCTGGATTAGAAGTGACGCAGCCACCGCTCTTTTGGGAGTGATTGCCTTAGTTCGTGCTGCTTTTGCTCTGCCTGAACACCTGATAGGGCAACTGTTCCGTCCCTGAGCATAATGTATGATCACAATCTCAAATGAGGATTTTGCAATCCAACTTGGGGTCGCGACCCACAATTTGGGAAATGCTGAGGGACAACAAAGAAATCTGAGAAGGCAGGGCAATGCCTCTAGTTCTGAATGCAGAGAACTGTGATTGCCTTATCATTCTACTTGGATATGTGGAAATAAGGGTCATCAAACAAGCTGTAGGTGAAACCATTTTATTGGACTAACTTAATCGTATCTTTGACAAGCTTTTGAGAGTCATCCCCTCTTCATCAGGTCAATAAATAAGCAGTGCAGTTGCTCTGGGGTTAAATGGTACAAACTCATCTTGGTCTTAGGCTTTCTGCATATATCATTACAACCTGGTGAAAGGTGGTGAAGGGTGATGAGATGATGGCACTTTACAGTTCAAAGGCCCTATATCTGATAATGGGTGAGAAAGCCAATGTCTCTTTTGGGTCAAAGTGTTTGATCATTCTAATTTTAAATGGTATCATACAGTATCTACACCATTCCCTTTAGTACCTTTGAGAAGGACCATACATGATTGACAAAGGTACTGATGGCAATGGTGTAGATACAGTCCACAAAAGAAAAGGCACCGATCCTACACAGTACAGCACACAGTACAAAGAAGCACCATACTGTGGATGGATCGCAATTCGTCTTTATTAATTCGTCAAAATTCCATCCCTATACCGTTCATGTTTTGACTGGTAGAAGCCTTCATCAGGGGTACTGGGACCTGAGGTAATGGAGGATTAAGTGACTTGCCCAAGACCACAGGACTGTTTAGTAGGATTTGAACACTGGTCTCTCTGCTTCCCAGGTTGCTGCCCCAAAACACTAAGCTACTCCTCCACTCCATCAAGCCCCTTATTTAAGTACTTGCTGTTGTAAAGCAATCTTCAGCTATAGTCACCCAAAAAAGTCACTCTTCTTACCCTCAACTGTGGCTTTTATACCTGGCTCTCAACTCGGAGGGATGCCATAGTAAAAGGGGTCACATCTGAAAAACTTTAGAGAATGCATTTCATTGTAACACATCGATTCACCAATCCCGCTTTTACTTGTGAACAATACATCTATTCACTCATGGTATAGAGCAGCTCTGAGGTGGGACCAAAGTGTTAACTATAGCAAGGCTGTTGAGAGGCTCAAAATGCCCAGAAAGCATATTCAGAACTCCGCTGGAAATAGTTTCTTGGTGCAAAATAAGGTGTTTGTGCTTCTATCCCTTAATGCACTGAGGCACATGTGAGCTCAATGGTGGGAAAAGTAATGGAGATGCTGTTGAAAGAAAGGATAGTGAAATTTCTGGAATCACATGGATTGCATGATCCGAGGCAGCATGGTTTTACCAAAGGAAGATTGTTCCAAACAAATCTAATTTCTTTGACTGGGTGACCAGAGAACTGGACCAAGGGTGTGCAATGGAAGTGATCTACTTGTATTTCAGCAAAGCCTTTGATATTGTTCCTCATAGGAGGCTTAGGAATAAACTAAGTAGCCAGCAGATGGGTGCCAAGGTGGTGAAATGAATCACAAATTGGTTGACTGATAGATAACAGAGGATGGTAGTAAATGGAAATCACTCAGAAGAAAGGAAAGTGAGTAGTGGAGTGTCTCAGATTGGTCATTGTACTAGTACTGTTCAAAGTCTTTCTGAGCGAGATTGCTAAAGGGTTAAAAGGAAAAGTTTGCCTTTTGTGGATGACATGAAGATTTGCAACAGAGTGGACACCTCAGAGGGAGTAGGCAACATAAGAAAAGATCTACTAAAATTAGAAGAATAGTCTAATACTCTGCATTTAAGACTGAATGCAGAGAAGTGCAGGATGATGTACTTGGGATGCAGAAATCTCAAGGAACAATATGTGACACAGAGTGAGAGGCTGGTGTGCACGGACCAGGAGAGGGATCTCAGGTTGATAGTAGCTGAGGATCTCAAAGTGACAAAACAATCTGACAAGACAGTGGCCAAAGCCAGAGGGATGCTGGGCTGGATACAGAGAGTTATAACCAACAGAAGGAAGGAGGTATTAATGCCCCTGTACAAGTCATTGATGAGGCCTCACTTGGAGTATTGTGTTCAGTTTTGGATCCCGCACCTCACAAAAGAACGTATTAAGATTTGAAACAGTACAGAGGAAGGTAACTAAAATGATATGGGGCCTGTGCCAGAAGACATATAAGGAGAAACTTGAAGAAGTAAATTTTTTTTTTTTTTTACTGGGCTTATATACTGCTTTTCTACCAGTCAAAGTGGTGTACATTCAGGTACTATATATATTTTTTCCCTTGTCCCCGAAGGGCTCACAAGCTATGTTTTTGTACGTGGGGCAACGGAGGGTTGAGAGGCTTGCCCAAGACCACAAGGAGCACCTGTGGGACTAGAAGTCCTTCCGGCCCAAGGTTGTTGTCCTCTAGCGGGATTTTAACTACTGACCCTTGGTAACTTGTCCCATCCACTAGGCCACTCCTCTCCCAGAAAAGAGGAGGGACAGGGGAGATATGATACAGATTTTAAAGGGTAATAATGAACAAACAAAACTTTCTCAAAGATGGGGAAGCTGCAGGACTAGAGCACGGAAATAAAGCTGCAAAGAAGTAAACTCAAAGGCAACATCAGGAAATACTTTTTCATGGAAAGGGTGATGGATGCTTGCGATGTTCTCCCAGTGGAAATAGTGGGGGCAAAAACAGTAGCAGAATTCAAAAAGGCATGGGACAGACACAGAGAACCCCTTTATAGCAAGAGGATGGAATCAAAGCAAACTTAAATATCCTTCTGGGATCCAAGATGGCTGCGTTTTAGCTCTGCCATGATTGTTCATTCCTCATTTTCTTACATAATCACTGTTTTTCTTTATTTGTGGCATTTTTCTTTTCAGCTTTTTATGGTGAAAAGAAAAGAGAAATCATCTCTTGTTTTGTCAGAGCCCTGCCAGACTTCTGTACTCCTGTTTTTGGTAAAACGGGATTCCCTGTGGGATAGCACCGGATCTCCGGGTGTGGCTAAAGCTGCGATGGCTTTGTCACCTGGCATGTATCAGACCCCCAGTCCTGAGTTGGTTCAGGCTATGAAGCTCCTCCGCACTGGAAGCAACAAGTCGGAGGTTCCACAGAGCTCTCCTCTTTCTGTGTTAGTGCTGGCCAGTTGCTCAGCGTCAAACAAAGAACTTGCTTTACTTATCCAGTCATGTGAAGAAGAGGAACAGTGTGCTTCAGCGTTTCAGCAGCTTTTATTTGAAGGAAAACTTTTATGGTCAGAGGATGTTTTTTCAGAATCTGGTTGTTCTTGTGTGCCTTTCCAAATCATTGGGCTCAGTAACTCCACGTAATAAAACTATGCCATCATGCTTGGATTCATCAAGTTGTTCACCTCTGGGGAAACTTGAAAGTGCTACTGTGACTGTTTCTAATTAACTATCTTCTGATCTTGTTCTTTGTCTGGTGTTATTAGATACTGTTTTCTCTCAGGATAAAGGCTCTCCGCAAAGTGATTCTGTTCAATTGATTTTACAAGCTTTTGTTCGCCTGGAGCCGGTTGTGCTTACAAAAACTGATTTGCAGCATAATCCTGTTGTTAAATTTGTGGAGAGAATTGAGCATTGTGAGAAGACAATAGAGCACATTGAAGGAAAGGTAGTTGTGTCTACTGTCTCCTCTGTTCAGGAAAATCACCATCAGATTGCTAAGGCAGAGCTGGCTTTGTCCCGTTGTTTGGAAAATATTGAAAATATGACCAGAAGACAGTAAGGCTGCCTGATTTTCCAAAAGTGGCTACAATTACCTCAAAGGGCATGTTTGGAATTACTTAAAAGAGACTTTGGAGGTTCTTGATTCCGCTATACCCCAATTATATCTGCTTATTATTTTCCAGCTAGGACTCTGCCCAAGAAGGGCTTCAAGACATCTAATACTCAGATGGGGGGAAGAGGGCAGAAAGTATCCTTGGATGCCTCCTTAGCATTGTTACCTGAAAATTTAGAATTTGCTGTCTTAATTGTTTCTTTTTGCTGAGTTTGATCATGATTGGTTGTTTAAAATCATTTTTTATAAACATGATTGCAATTTCTTGGTCAAACTGTACGAATGTATCCTGATTTACCAAACCCAAACCCCAAATTGTAGGAAAACATTTCTTGCATTTAGGTCTCAGGTTTTAGGACTAGGGAGTGATATTTGTAATCCAATATCCTTGTAGTTGTAGGGTTATCGTCCAAGGCAAAGTCTTCATTTTCACTGAACCTGAACAGTTGTCTGACTTTCTTAGCTCTCTTTTACAGGATTCGGAAATGGATGAAGATGAGCGTTTTATCTAATTTAGAAACTTACAGGGTCATTCTAAAAGGTTTAGTTGTGGTTTGGACATCTGCAGACATGCATGTGGGCACCAAAATCATGGACATCTCTTCATAACCATGCCACCAATGCCATTTGCAGACATTTCTAGTCCCACACTGGGATATGAATCTTGGCCATGCAACTCTTAAGCTACTAGTCTAACCATTATGCTATTAGACACCCTGCCAACACCTTCTTTAGGCACTTGGCCATTTTACTAAAGTCAGCATTTTTGAAGTCTAGGACCTTGAGCTTGTATGATTGGAAAGTTGTATTTGCCTCATTGAAGATTGGAATGAGTGTGAGTGTGAATGTTAGTGTGGATGTTTAGGTGTAAGTTGGTGGTTTAAAGATTATTAAATGTATTTCCCAAAAGTAAGGTAGTGGTTGTATAAGGAATTTTTTGGTTAATTGTAAATAAAGTTGGTGAATGTGTGGGAGGCTTCTGACCGGTGATGTGAGCGTCTGCCAAACCCCTATGGTGATTTTTCACTAAATGTGGGGCTGAGCCATCTGAGGTCATATTGCCTGGTAATAATTTTTTGAAGTGGATATTAGTGTTGAAATAGTTTTGTGTATTTGAGTTTGGAATTGAGAGCAGTTTTTATATTGTTGGGTATCCTTTTCTGCTCTTTACAGCTGTTTTTTGTGTTATAGCCCAGGAAACCATGTGAATGCCTTAGATGGGGATATTCAATGGCACGTACACTATTAGTTTCATCTAAGTCCCCGACATGCCCTGATGCTAGCCAGTTAGCATCGGGAAGTGTTGAGGGCGCTCCGGAGCGGAGGCGGAGAATGGCGCTAACCAGGCAGCAGCGATATTGGATGCTGCCCAGTTAGTGATGTGCACCTTAAAGATAGGTGAGGAAAACCCTTGCCCATTTTTAAGGTGCAGGAGCTAACCGGGCAGCATCCAATATTACTACTGCCCGGTTAGCTTCGGCGGCTTCCGGCTTTTGCAGCGATCTCTGGATATTCAAGGCCTTCGCCGTAGCTTTGAATATCCAATTTAGAGGTTGGCAGGGGGCGCATAGCCCTTTGAGGATCCAGACAGCTGAAAATCGGGTTCCAAGTGCCTACACTTTCAACTTAAAATACACAAAACACATATCTTCAAACATATATATGGCTTCAGAGCATCATGACATCTTGCAAGGTTTTGTTCCATTTTCTTTTATTTCAGATTCTGTCTGGAGTTTACCCTCTATGAGTTTTTGTTTCATGTTGGGTGGTTGCTGGGAGGTTAGAAATGGGAGGGGTGGGAAAGATGTATTTTCGTCATTTATCCTTTAGAAATAGGGGTTGAAGATCATTTTATTCAAGATAACCACTGCATTTTCTCTGACTTGCAAGACAGGAACAAACACTTTGAAGCTCTAAACAAAAGGGCTATCATCCCAAAATCATCTCCTAGAAAAATGCATCCCCACTCAAAATACCTACAGAAAACCTATTACGGTACAAGGAAAGGAAAACCACGGAACATGTACTGCTTGTTGTAACATAATCTAGAAGCAGAAAACCTAAAGAAAATAATAAAAGTTATTTAACCCTTCATTGTCTCAGCTACAAACCCAAATTGTAAGCCCGCCAGGGACAGAGAAATACCTGCAGTATCTTAATGCAACTCATCTTGAACTTCTAGTGGAAAGATTTAAGCTAAATACAAATAAATAATAAAAGAATAATAAATAGCGAACTTGCTTAATGACCCCTTACTTCCACACTGAATCCAGAGAGAAAGCCTAAGGGGCTTGTTTACAAAGCAGCGGTAGTGGTTCGCGATCGCGATCGCAGCCGCGGCCCCATTGAAATCAATGGGGCCGCGGCTCCGATTACGATCGCAAACCGCTACCGCGGCTTTGTAAACAAGCCCCTAAGTCTAATGGAAGCAGAGGGGCTAGCAGAGGAGCCTGACCCAGAGGCTACTGTTCACTACTGGAAGTTGTTTTTACTGTTCCAAGCTGAAGGTGTGATGAGAAGAAAGTATAAAGCTGTCCCATTAGTGCTTGATTCAAGACTCCAGTGGATTCCAGAGGTAAGCTCTATAAAAGGCCTTTTGGGAGCTGTGGAGCTCTGTAGAAGTCAGAGGGAACCCAGAGTGCAGAGGGCAAAGGAGAAAGGTGACCCAGAAGAGTGAAGTGGAAAAGGTCCATCTCCGTATTCTGCTTTGCTGTGCATGTAATGTGCACTGCATTTGAACCTGTAAAGTTGCCAGTCTGCTTTTGAATTAATTTACTCAGTAAATATATTTTGTTTAGGAACAAAATTCTGTCCAACATGGGTCTGAGGACGTTAGACTACTCCTACTACTACTACTTATCATCTGTATAGCGCTACAAGCGTACACAGCACTGTACATATAGATGTAAGACACAATCCCTGCTCAAAGCTTACAATCTAATCAGGACAAACATCACAAAACTAGGACTAGTAAGATAGATACGTATAAATGGTGAACAAGAGTGAGGGGCACCAGGGGTTAGAGATGTGAGACCTAGTGTTGAGTATTATAAGTATACAGCTTGATAGTCGAAGGCGCATAGCCAGATGGCACAGCAGGAGTCGCTATCCACATAGTGCTGCTGAAAATTATTACAGACTGTCAGGCACTATATGGATACTACCGGGGCTGAGCAAGGGTGGAGCTTGAGCAGTCTGCCTAGCTATTTAAATAGCAGCAATAGTCCGTCTGCTTTCCGGATAACTATCCAGATAAATTTAGACGAGGTGATAGGCTGCCCTAAATCTATCTGGAGAGTTATCCAGCTAGTGAATTGAATATCACCACTATCCAGATTAGCTATGGCGCTGACCGCTCTACACATTTATTCAGCACTGGCCACTAGCAGATATATACTCAAAATATTTAAGCTCTGCAGCCAGTGTTTAAAAATAAACACTAACCACTAGGTTTAGATCTCAGACTGGCGATGTTTAATGCTTTTTTATTTATTTTAGACTGTTGGGACTGGCACCAGTCCAAAAAACATGCTTTAGTCCCTTTAAGGGACTTAAGAAAAGAACCTGTCTAAACTAAAACAAACTGAAACTATCATTCAGATGACTACAGATCTAAAGGAAAATACAGTGCACAAGGAAGAAATCAAATGTGCAAAACATGACCTGGAGGGATAGGCACTGACCAGAGCACATTCCTCAGTGCCCACCAACCTGTTAAAGTATCTACTGAACCAGTAAACACCGCAATATGGTGCCCGAAAGAGGACCTCACAGTTCAAGGGTGTCTTGCCATCCAAGCGCTCTATATAGCCTGTTTTGCAATGGCCAAGAGAAGGTTGACAAGGAGATCCCTAGCTCTGAATGTTGAGGCCCTGGACAAGGTGTGCCTAAAAATAAATAAGTGAGGGGAGAAAAGAAGCCAGAACTGCAGCAGCACAATCTTTAAGAAAACAAAAAAGGACTGCAATCTGACCCAAAACAAAAAGACAGGAAACACAATGTCCATCCTCTCAAAGTAAGGGCAGGAGGGTGAGGAGTCCATGGACCTGGTTAAAAACTTGCCTGCACTTCCAGCAACGTGCAGGATTTTCCAGCTCAAGTCCCTGATGTGTCTGGGGATCAGCTGAGAGTAGAACAATGTCCATTGCCTCAGATATCAATGGAGCATCCCTTCAGATGGCAATAGGGTGGGCAATAAGGGCGAGGAAGTACAGGGTGAGCAGCATGAGCGAGTAGATCATCTGCCTTGACACAGTGCAGTGTTGGGATAAAATCTGACAACCTCTAGAGGTTGTCGGGTGAGGAGGCAGAGGGGATTCATGAGGATTTAATCAGCAGACGTGGAGGTATAGGGGTCAGTGGCGGGTGGAGACCTCTAGTCTGCAGAACCCCTTTGAGGAAGGTATGTTGAGTGAGAGAGAATGCACTCTTGATCTTCTAGAAACAGTGGAAACCATTAGGGGTGCATAAACCTATACATTTTGCCATGGCCTCTGGTGTTATCAACTCATGGCAATCATAGTGCAGAAGATTCCCAACACAACTGATTCTAGCCAAGATTAATCAATGGCAGGTTCAGAGGGACTTGAGTATGGTGGCAATCAGGCAAGCATTGTAGAGCACTGGCTTGGAAGTCTATATTCACTGCCACCGAGGTTTCTCTGGACTTGGAAATCCCATTGCAAGCTCCCAATAGATCTGGACTGACAGCTTTGTGAGATCTCTGCCAAAACCTCCCAGATGGATACAGAAAAGCTGTCAGTTATACCATAGATTGCGCACCTGATGAAGGAAGTTACAGGCCAGCATGCACTACTTCAGAGGAGGGTGTGTATATAGGAGGCTCTACAAGGTCTGGAGGCAGAAGATACAAACCTGGCTTTGGATACATACCAGGCTGTGTCCTCCCTCACTCAGAGGGAGACTCAGAACATCCACAGCGACCTAGTGCTTCATGGCTCAGGATAAATCCAGCAACTTTCTCTGGGTCCAGACTAAGGAGTTGGATTCAGGACAGTCAGCTGGTGCCAAAGCAAAGTTCCTCTGCCTCTTCTCTGGTGCTCAATGGGAATATGCCAATAGAGTGCTGCCTTCCTCAAACCCACAAACACTCTGGAAAGAGAGGGGATACATCTGCTTTTGTCTTCTCCTCTAACTTCTGGACAACTCCCTGAAATCCGTTGCGGACACACTAACTAATCCATTTGGATCACACCTGTTCTGTGAGTCCTACATAGGAGGACTACACTCAGTCCTCCTCTTTGTATTTCATATGACTCCTCCTAAAGGTGGGAGTTTGATTCTACATTATTCAGCACACTCTCAAAGGTAAATGGTCACTGTCGTAGGGAGGTCAGATGAGGGACAACATTTAAAGAGCAGCCTGCAATAACAGTCACTGTGTTAGCAGAGCCGAAAAGAAAACATTTAGGGGGATATGCAAATCACTGCCTGTGCTGAAGGAGTAAGGGTAATATTTGCTCACATTTATATCTATTAATAAGATTTAACTTTAAATCTATAGGGCTCTCAGTCTTGAAGGACTACAAAAGGGGACTGTTACTTCTGGAGAGAGATCTGCAATTGTAAGTATTACTTCTGGGAATTTTTCTAAATCTTGATGAAAAAGGAATTCTTTAGATTAAAGTTGATTAATCTGTGAACCCAGTGTATTGGTTAAATCAGTCAGGGCCTAGTAGCAGCAAAGAGTTTCAGTTTAAAATTTAAAACACACTGGTTAGATTTAGAACCCAGCAGAGAGCTTCCAGTTTAAATTCAATAGTCAGTCAGGGCCTAATTTACTTACATTTAAAACACAGAGGAGAGTTTTCTGGTTACATTTAGAACCCAAGACAGTCTCTATCCAAGCAAGGGCTGTGGACGCCCTCTGGAGATTGGTCACAGATTACCTTAGAAGCACAGGAGAGGGTACTGTGTAGCAGCCAGCTTTAAATAAGTCTTTTCCCCTCCCTCCCCACCACCCATCCATCCCTGGGATAATCGTAGCTTTATAGGTGCTTAAGCCTCTTAAAGGAAAGGAGATGCCATATTCACTCTCGGGTGCAGCTGTTTATTCTCCTCAGCATACATTAAGGACCTGAGATTAATGTACTTTATTCACCTGAAATTTAATTAAACGCATTAGGTATAGTTTTATTAGTATAAGTATCCCCAGCAACCCTTAGAAGTCTGTTTACTAAATGACGGTAGCGGACTCCGTGCAACATCAGAGCTGCGGCCCCATTGAAATCAATGGGGCCACGGCTCCGATATCGCACGGAGTCCACTACCGCCGTTTAGTAAACAGACCCCTTAATAAGTAAAGAACTTAAATATCTAAACACAACCTTAAAACCAAGATGCAGACAGCAGTCCAGCAGCGAGATGAGGGCTTTCCAGTCTTTTGTATTGAGTGTCACATGTATGATTTTCTCTCAGTTGGTGAGGGGTCTTACTTGTGCACAAGGTGCAAGGAGCTCTTTGCTCTCAGGGAACGAGTCCGATCTCTGGAAGCAAGAGTAGCAGACTTGAAAGACATAAGGAAGACAGAGAGGTACGTAGACGAGACCTACAGGGATATAGTCCGGAAGTCCCACCTCCAGTCTGGCAGCATCGCTGCTGCCTTGGAGGAGAGAGGCCACGTGACAGGAGAGCATCACCCTGGTGTGGCAGGAAGTGATCCTATAGCTAGGACCTGTCCTCCAGGTGATGTAAAACCCTCTCGCATCGAGGAAGTTTCTCCAGAGTCAAGTGCTCATGAGGGAAGGGTTAGGACAGCTGTTATAGTTGGTGATTTAATCATTAGGCACGTAGATAGCTGGGTGGCTGGTGGACATGAGGATCGCTTGGTGACATGCCTGCCCAGTGCTAAGGTTGCGAACCTCACGCGCCACCTAGACAAGGTCTTAGATAGTGCTGGGGAGGAGCCTGCTTTCTTGGTACAGGTCGGTATCAAAGACATAGGAAAATATGGTAGGGAGGTTCTGGAGGCTAAATTTAAGCTTTTAGGTAGGAAGTTGAAATCTAGAATTTCCGGGATAGCTTTCTCCGAAATGTTTCCCGTTCCATGCGCAGGACCCAAAAGGCAGGCAGAGCTCTGGAATCTCAATGCGTAGATGAGACAATGGTGCAAGGACGAGGGTTTTGGATTTGTTAGGAACTGGAGAACATTCTGGGGAAAGGAGGGGCTCTTCTGAAGGGATGGGCTTCACCTTCACCAGGATGGAAGCAGGCTGCTAGCATTAACCTTCAAAAAGGAGATAGAGCAGCTTTTAAACTAGATAATAGGGAAAAGCCAACAGTCGCCGAAGAGCACATGGTTCAGAACAATGTATCCTTGAAGGATACTACCAAAAAAATGAAGTTAGAGCACAGCAGCAGAGAGGTTCCAGTAAAGACAAAGGTAGCCCAAATGCCCTTGAGTACAGAGCAGAGAGAGCTTAAAGATTCCAAATTACCCCTGCCTACCGATAACCAGATTAATATGAATAAAATACAGTCTCTAAAATGCTTGTATGCAAATGCTAGAAGTCTAAAAAATAAGATGGTAGAGTTAGAATATATAGCACTAAATGAGAAGATAGATATGATTGGTATCTCAGACACATGATGGAAGGAGGACAAACAATGGGACACTGTGATACCTGGGTACAAACTATATCGTAATGATAGAACTGATCAAATTGGTGGAGGGGTTGCGCTGTATGTTAGAGAGGGCATTGAGTCACAAAGTATTAAAGTTCTACAGGAAACAAAATTCTCCATAGAATCTCTATTGATTGAAATTCCATGTAAACAGGGGAAGGTGATGGCGGTGGGGGTGTACTATCGACCGCCTGGCCAGAATGAACAAATGGATGATGAAATGTTCAAAGAAATCAGGGAAACTAACAAAAGTTACAGAGCGGTAATAATCATGGGTGATTTCAATTACCCCGGTATTGACTGGGTCAGTGTCACGGCAGGACATGCTAGGGAGATAAAGTTTCTAGATGAAATAAACGACTGCTTCTTGGAGCAGCTGGTTCATGAACTGACCAGAGGGGAAGCCATTTTGGACTTAGTCCTTAGTGGAACACCAGATCTGGTGCAAGAGATAAGGGTGTGCGGGCCACTTGGCAATAGTGATCATAGCATGATCGTGTTTGATTTAATTAATGGAGGAGGGATGGTAACAAAATCCACAGTACTACCTTTTAACTTTTGAAAGGGAGACTATGATAAGATGAAGATAATAGTTAAGAAAAAACTAAAAGGAGCAGTTGCTAAGGTTAAAGACTTACATCAAGCTTGGGTATTGTTTAAAAATACTATCTTGGAAGCCAAGACCAGCTGTATTCTACGCTTTAAGAAAAGTGGAAGGAAATCCAAAAAACTGCCAGCATGGTTTAAAGGTGAAGTCAGAGAGCCTGTTGTTGCCAAAAAAGCACCTTTCAGGAAATGGAAAAAAGAGCCAAATGACGAAAACTGGAAACAGCACAAGCACTGACAAGTTAAATGCAAGGCATTGATAAGGCAGGCAAAGAGAGGTTTGAGAAGAAACTTACTGTGGAAGCAAAAATGCATAATAAAGGCTTTTTCAAGTACATTTGTAGCAAAAAACCTGTGAGAGTGTCAATTGGATCATTAGATGACAGAGGGGTAAAAGGGGCAGTAAGAGGGGACAAGGCTATAGCAGAGAGACTGAATGAATTCTTTGCTTCTGTCTTTAACATAAGAACATAAGACATGCTGATACTGGGTCAGACCGAGGTCCATCAAGCCCAGTATCCTGTTTCCAACAGTGGCCAATCTAGGTCATACGTACCTAGCAATATCCCCAAAAGACACCGATTCCACAATGCTTGTACTGGGTCAAGCATTGATATCCTGGGTCCCTTTTTAATAGTGGTTTATGGACCTTTCCTCCAGGAACTTGTCCAAACCTTTTTTAAACCCAGCTATACTAACAGCCCTTACTACATCCTCCGGTAACAGATTCCAGAGTTTGATTACAAGTTGAGTGAAAAAATATTTTCTCTTATTTGTCTTAAATAGTTTACCCTGTAGCTTCATTACATGTCCCCTAGTCTTTCTATATTCTGATAGCGTAAACAATTGATCCACGTTTATCCGTTCCACTCCATTCATTAATTTATAGACCTCTATCATATCTCCCCTTAGCCGTCTCTTTTCCAGGTTAAAGAGCCCTAACCTTTTTAGCCTCTCTTCATAGGAGTAGCCTTCCATCCCCTTCACCAATTTGGTGGCTCTTCTCTGTACTTTTTCTAATAACGCTACGTCCTTTTTAAGATACGGTGACCAGAATTGCACACAATATTCAAGGTGCGGTCGTACCTTGAATACCACTTAAATACCACTTCAGTCTTGGGTAACATCCCTACATCTTCCTCAGTAAAGACCGAAGCAAAGAATTCATTCAGTCTTTACTGAGGAAGATGTAGGGATGTTAACCATGACGGAAGTGGTAGTTAAAGGTGATGCTGCAGAAGAATTGAAAGAAATATCGCTACACCGGGAAGATGCATTACAACTATTTGATAAACTGAAGAGTAGCAAATCACCTGGACTGGATGGTATACATCCAAGGGTGTTGAAAGAACTGAAATATGAGATTGCAGACCTGCTATAAGTAATCTGTGAACTATCATTAAAATCATCTGTAATACCTGAAGATTGGAGGATCGCCAATGTTACGCCAATTTTTAGAAAGGGTTCCAGGGGTGATCTGGGAAACTACAGCCCGGTGAGCCTGACATCAGTACTAGGAAAAATGGTAGAAATCATCATAAAGAACAAAATTAGTGAACATGTGTACATAGTCATGGCCTAATGGGAGACAGCCAACATGGCTTTAGACAAGGAAGATCTTGTCTTACTAATCTGTTGTTTTTTTGAAGGTGTGAATAAACAGGTGGACAAAGGTGAGTCAGTTGATATAGTGTATCTGGACTTTCAGAAAGGCTTTGACAAGGTCCTTCATCAGAGACCTTTGGCAAAACTAAAAAGTCAATGGCTAGGAGGTGATGTACTATTGTGGATCAGGAACTGGTTAAAAGATAGAAAGCAGAGGGTAGGGCTAAATGGCCAATTTTCCAGTGGAGAAAGGTGAATAGTGGAGTACCCCAGGGATCTGTGCTGGGTCTGCTGCTTTTTGACATATTCATAAATGACCTGGAAAAGGGAATAACGAGTGAGGTTATCAAATTTGCAGATGACACAAAACTATTTAAAGTTGTTAAAACCCAAGAGGATTGTGGAAAATTGCAAGAGGATCTTGATAAATTGGAAGACTGGGCATCCAAATGGCAGATGAAATTTAATGTGGACAAGTGCAAAGTAATGCACCTAGGAAAGAACAACCCAAACTATGGTTACACAATGCAGTGTTCCACATTGAGAACCACCACCCAGGAAAAAGATTTAGGTGTCATCGTGGACAACATGTTAAAACCCTCCGCCCAGTGTGCAGTGGCAGCCAAGAGAGCAAACAGAATGCTAGGTATCATAAGGAAAGGAATGGAATATAAAACAAAGGACATTATAATGCCTCTGTATCTTTCCATGGTGCGACCGCACCTTGAATATTGCAGTCAATTCTGGTCGCCGTATCTTTAAAAGGATATAGCGTTATTAGAAAAGGTAAAGAGAAGAGCCACTAAAATGCTAAAGGGGATAGAAGAAACATAGAAACATAGAAACATGATGACAGAAAAAGATTACTCCTATGAAGAGAGGCTAAAACGGTTAGAGCTCTTCAACCTGGAAAAGAGATGGCTAAGGGGAGATATGATAGAGGTCTATAAATTAATTAATGGAGAGGAACGGGTAAACGTAGCTCGATTGTTTACGTCATCAGAATATAAAAAGACTAGGGGACATGCATTGAAGCTACAGGGTAACCTATTTAAAATTAGTAAGAGAAAATATTTTTTCACTCAACGTGTAATCAAACTCTGGAATTTGTTACCGGGGGATGTAGTAAGAACTGTTAGTGTAGCTTGGTTTAAAAAAGGTTTGGACAAGTTCCTGGAGGAAAGGTCCATAAACCATTATTAAAAGGGACTCGGGATATCACTGCTTGACCCAATACAAGCATTGAGGAACCTGTGTCTTTTGGGGAAATTGCTAGGTACTTGTGACCTGGATTGGCCACTGTTGGAAACAGGATACTGGGCTTGATGGACCTTGGTCTGACCCAGTATGGCATATCTTATGAATAGTGTAGGGGAATAAAGTGCACATACTAGATAGAAGGTGGAGAATTCCTGGGATCTGGTGGAAATTGTTCACCCTAAGAAAAATGGTATCAGTTGGCACTGACACCAGCAGTCCTGTTCAGAGAAGAGTTACCTGGGTTTAGAAGCAGCAGGCCTCTATCTAAAAGAGCTTAACCCTCATCTGAGAGAGGAGGGGGAACTACCCCTGCTTTACAAGTCCTCCTCCTGAAGATGGTGCTGAAAGACTACTGGGAGCCTAGACAGGCTTGGAGTGAAGATGTCAGTCTCCTTTCAACACAGGGAGTGGTGATGGCAGTGGAGAGCCTAATCCAGGCTTGGGGGTTTAGCAGCAGACCAGCTCAAGATAGAGCTGCAGTGGCAGAGAGTCCAAGAGCCATAAGGCCTAGGAAGGACCCAGCGACAGATCAGGTCAAAGAGTCAAAGAGCCACAAAGCCCAGGAAGGATCCAGCAGCAGAGCCACAAGGCCCAGGAAGGATCCAGCAGCAGATCAGTTCCAGGGAGTGCTGCAGCGGCAGATCAGTTCAAGAGAGATTGTCAGAAAGTCCAGGAGCCACAAGGCCTAGGAAGAACCCAGCGGCAGATTAGCTCAAGAGAGAGCTGCAACGGCAGAGAGTCCATTCCGGACAAGGAGCCACAAGACCTAGGGAGGTCCAGTGGCAGATCAACTCGAGAGAGCTGCAGCGGCAGAGTCCATTCTAGCTAGGAGCCACCTAGTCCGGAGCCAAAAGACCCAGGGGGGGTCCAGTGGCAGATCAGCTCAAGGGAGAGCTGCAACAGTTGTTCCTGATTGGACAGGAGTGCAAAACACTCTCCAGATTGGAGGAGAGCTTTGAGGAGGTGGAGTCAAGGCTACAACCTCAGTGATTGGAGAGAGCTACAAAACCTCTCTATTCACAAGCAGCCACCAGTCCAGAGCTTCAGTAGTGGGTGAGACTTGGGGCTGGTGGGCAAAGGGAAAGGGAGGGGAGTTAGGAGTCAGGTTAATAAGGTTAAATCCATAGGGTCCAATATTCAGCTGTCCAGATCTGCGAAGGACTATGCGCCAACATGCGCATAGCCCTTCCCACCAACCTCCAAACTAGATATTCAATGCTATAGTGATGACATTGAATATCTGGTGATCGCTGCCAAAGCCTGGGCAGCAGCAATATTGGATGCTGCCCGTTTAGCTCCTGCATCTTAAAGATAGGCGAGGAAAACCCTCGCCTATCTTTAAGGCGCAGATCGCTAACCGGCAAGCATCCAATATCGCTGCTGCCTGGTTAGCACCATTCTCCACCTCCGCTCCGCCTCATTATGATCCGGAACCATCGGTGATGAAAGTAGAAGTTGTAGCAGCATTGAAAGCCTTATCAAAGAACAAAGCACCGGGCATTGATGGCATTCCCCGATGACATACTAAACATACTTAATATCTATATATAAAATAAAGTATGTAAAATAAAACAGACATCATTTGGTTTATGGCATCACCAAATCCTCGTGCCGAAAATACTTATTTTTTATTTATTTATTTATTTAAAGTTTCTTATATACCGCGCTCTTTAGCATCAGCGCGGTTTACATGGAACAAAACATTCTCAGTACATTTGAAAACACGTATGAGTTACATATAACAGGGCAATAAACTTGGGAAAACAAGGGTAACTATCTACAATAACGATTGAACTATTTACATAAATTCAACTAGCAGAGAGATTTTATGATTTGCTTTTTGTTTTACTTTGTTTTAAATTTTGTTTAGAAAATGGAACATTTCTCCCAAGACGTGGACTCTGCTTTTGATTCCTGCTGGATCTGCCCTTGCACCACTGGTCGGCGTCTCTGAGATGTCAGAAGGCAGCACCCAGGTACGGTTGGCGTTGGATGCCAGTGGAGAGCAGTGGAGTAGACTTGTCTTCGGTAACAACTTCTGGGTATGAATGTTTGTTGGCGGCTGCCCTGCCCCAGTACAGAGTGAAGATAGAGGTGCACGGAGCAACTGCGGCTACTCCTGAGATTTTGTTAAATCCTTTCACTTTATCTTGTCCTAAGAAAATAACTCTTGAGAATATATGGGAGGCCATCTCTTCACTATCAGACGCGGTTGTGCAACAGACTACCGGGATTTCTGTTCAGGTTGGTGCAATTAATCAAAAGCTGAATAGTTATGTGGCTATAACAGATGCTGTTCAATGGACAGTAGAATATAATGAAAGGATTTTGAATTCTTCAGTGGACACTAGTGCGGCCTCGATTAATGATAACATACTGCTTCTGGTTAAAATGGAAGTATTGGAAATTTCTGCTCGGTCTACTAATTTGTGTGTTTTGAACATCTCCAAAATTAAAGGAGTTTCTCCTATTGAGTTATTCAAACATTGTTTGGCTCAGAATTGATGCCGCTGATTGTGAAGGCGCATTATCTACCATCTGGAAAGAGATCTGAAAAGTTATCTGAAGAGATTCCTAAAATGGATATCTTAAATATTTCTGACTTATTGGATTCTCCCGAGCCATCGGATATTAAAGTTCTACTTTGTTAGTCATGTTGGCGCTAGCTTCTGATAGAGACTGGTTACTTAGAGTGTTTTATACTAAGTGGTCACAATTGTTTCATGGAAAGAAAATTTCAATTTTCCCAGACATAGCAATGGAAACTCAAAAACAGCGGAAATATTTTTTGCTGTTGAAACCTGATATCTTGGGATTGGGGGCCACGTTCAATCTTCGGTTTCTGTGCAAATGTTTAGTATTTTATAATTCTCAAAGGTTTATCTTTTTTCAACCATCTGATCTCTCCTCATTTATTAGTGCTAGAATGCTTATAACATCATCTCCCTCTTGGGGGGGGGGTGATTAGGGCTGTAGTAACCACGCTGTAATGTAATGCTTTGGTTCCTCCTCAGCCTTCTGTTTTTCCTTATGCCTAGTTTGTTGAATGTAATCAATTGGGTACCTCTAGTCCTCCTGCTTATTGATTTTCTGTTAAGTCATGCTCTCCATTTGGGGACTGCAGGTATCTATGTTTGATGCTCTCTTTTCTTGTTTGCTTTATTTCTTTTGGTATTGTTGACATTTGGCTTCATGCCAAATGACCTTAAGCTTATTGCAATTCGCCCTTTACTGAAAAACAAATCTCTGAACAATAACAATCCGACCTCATATAGGCCCATTGCCAGTATCCCATTTCTGGCAAAAATCACTGAGAAAGTTGTTCAACTCCAGCTACAGGACTTTATAGACACAACAGCACCAATAGATGAGCATCAATACGGACTTCGTTCTTTTCATGGTGTCGAAACCCTCCTGGCTCTTTTTGACACTCTCATATGAGGTATGGACAACATTAAACAAGCTTTCATCCTTGTTTTTCTTGACTCCTCTGCTTTTGACAATGTAAATGATAACATTCTCATCACCAGACATAACCAAATAGGTATAAAAGAAATAGCCCTCAGTTGGTTTAAATAATATATATCTAACCATATTCAATATGTACAAATAGACCAGGGCTCATCATCACCCTTCCCTCAAGAATAAGGAATTCCACAAAGCTCTGCACTTTCTGCCCTCCTGTTTAACTTGTACTGTATCTTCAACCCATATGATCCATTTTCAAGAAACACAATATAAGATATCACATATACACTGATGATATCAAGTTGTCCTCCCCATTTGACATCGCGAACCCCAGTAATGACAATCTAGCAGCTTGCCTAACTGAAGCCGAAAACTGGCTCCATTCAAAGAATGTCCATCAATTTCAATAAGACAGAAGTATTATTCACTTTAAGAAACCCTAATTTCAACCCCCCTCCCATAATCAGTCTGCAAAACATCACCCTACTGGTTAAACAGGAGGTAAAATACTTAGGAGTCACCCTTGATAAGACCCTCAACTTGACTGCACACATAAAACAGACAGCTAGGTGCTCCTTGTGGTCTTGGACAAGCCACTTAACCCTCCATAGCCCATGTTCCCTGTAAAATACTTATCTCCAAGTTATGCCCTGTTCAATGTAATTTCAGTTTGTTCAATGTAAACCGCACTGATTCAGAATAGCGCGATATATAAGATAATGTAAATAAATAAATAAGCTAGAACTATCTTCTTTAAATTAAGGACCATTCAACAACTCTGACCTCTTTGTAATAGAATACTGCAAGGCACAACTAGAAAGAACTTAAACATACTCCAAATGGCTCAAAATGTCACCACCTGAATAATAGTGAAAGCCAGACTATCTGATCACATTACTCCTATATTGTATACCCTCCACTGGCTCCCTGTTGCCAGTAGGATAAATTTAAATCCATACTGTCCACGTTTAAACTAATCAACAATATAGCACTGTCTCATCTCTCAACTTTGATCCAAACCCCACCATAAAACAGAACTAGAAGATGGAAGAACCGTAACACTCTTTTAGTCCCTACCTGTATTCGAAAAACTAATCAAATAACAAGTAACAGTGCGTTTTTCATATGTTGCACCTGCTCAATGGAAGGCCCTCCCAGAAAGTCTGAGAGAAATGAAAGACCTCCAAGTTTTCCGAAAGGAATTAAAAACATATCTGTTCATCCAGCATTTCCATAACCCTAATTTCACTTCTGATCAAGTCCCACTTACCAACTTGACCCCTGCACCACGTAATTTTGCTACACACCAAATCAACCATAATCTCACATCTACCCATTAATATTTCATTTCGCTTTTACTGAAACCTCTGCGCTTACAATAGACATGAAAGATATAGGATTGTAAATGGTTCTTACGTTTAACTGTTTATTGTAAATAGTTCACCGGCTACACGATGTTCAATGTATTATGTTTTGTTACATTGTAAGCCGCCCTTGATCACTGGAAGGGGCAGTATAGAAAAATGTCCAAATAAATAAATAAAATATATGCCTTTGCTGTACAAGCTTGTTCTTGGTATGTTATTTGTTAAAATTCTAAATTAATTAATTAAAAAAAGAAATAGGAACATTTTGATCAGCCATTTCCACTTTCCTCTCCTCTAACTCTGAAGTGGCCGCAGGCGGAGGAGCACTACCAGCATGGAGGGAGGAGAAGGTGGCAGTAGAGACAGCAGCAGCATGTAGGAGAGAGAAGTAGCCAAGGAGATGAGAGTGTTGCTGCAGACTGGGATGACGGAGCATGAGAACAGCTCTAGCTACAGAGAAATGCGCTAGGCAGATTTCTGTAATTCAGTGGCGCTGACTTTGCGCCAGCAAGTAAAGTTTCCAACAATGGCTATGGAATCACAGAAAACCGGGGGCTGGGGGCCATAATACTGCGGCTTTAAAGTTTTTTGGATGACTAATCAGACTTTTTCAATACATGCTTGTGAACCATTCCAAGTAGAGATCACTATGTGCTGGTAACGTAATCTACTCACGAATATTCTGTGACCTTACTGGGCATCTTCGTCTGTTAGCAGACAAGCACATATCTGCGGCACATTTCCAGGACTGTCCTAGAGAGAATGCTTTCTCTCCTATTCTGATGTGAATTGATATACTAAAATGCAACGTGTGCTGTCAAGTCATTACCGACTAGTGAATGTTAATTTACCCCTATCAACATATGACTTTGAAGTAGAATTACCTTTGCTTGATGCAGACCAGTGCCTTTATCTTCATCCCATTTTATGTTACAGTGTACAACACTGGAAAATAACAGCTCACAGCACTTTTGTCTTTCCCCAAGGCCCAAACTATCCGACTGTATTTGTTTGTTAGTTTTGGTCTGTCGTACATTTTATACTACTCCATCTAAACAATGCTGGGCAGTGTCTGGCAAGCCAAAATGCATTATAAAATACATCCTAATGTGAAAATACAACATGCAAATACAATATAATAAAAGTAAAAAATTATAATAAAAATAATACAAACAAAAAAAGCACCAAAGACAAAATCCAGAGAGTAAACAAATGAAACCATCATGTGATATCAATACATTCATTAAAAGCCTGAGAGCCAGGACTAGGGGGAGGGGGCAAAGGAGGCGGCTGCTCCAGGTGTCAGATTGTGAGGGAGCATCAGGAGGGCGCAAGTCCCCCTCGCCTACCACTCTATCCTCTTTTAAAGCTTGCCACTCATACTACCGCTCCCAGGTTCACCATGCTAAATCTACATACATCTCTGCTGCTATCTCTAATGCCCCCAACCAGACCTGTCATTTGTACTCCACTCTTAAAACTCTCACTTCCCTTCGTCCTACCACATCTACCACGCCCGCTCATCCTACCCCTGCCCCCTCACTTCTAGCCGCAGCCTTCAGCTCCAAAATTTCTACCTTGAGGGCATCTTTGCCCTCCCATCCTCCTCCCATCCTCCTCCCATTTCCCCCCCCCCCTTCTGTCGCCTCACCCCCCCACCTCTCGCATACATGGTCCTCATTCACTTTGACTACTACAAGTGAGCTTCACCACCTTATCTCCTCCTCTAACAAAACCTTCTGTCCTCTCGATCCCATTCCCTCTTCCTGGTTACTTACTCCCTCTCTCTCTCCTCTCCATGCTCAACTCCAGTCTTTCCACAGGAACTTTTCCTTCCTCCTGGAAACATGCACTGATTCGCCCTATTCTTAAGAAACCCTCCCTTGACCCTTTGGACCCTGCCAACTATCGCCCGGTTTCCAACCTCCCTTTCCTCTCCAAACTTCTTGAAAAAATCGTCTTTGCTCAGCTCTCTCATCACCTTGATTCTATCAACTTCCTACACCCCCATCAGTCAGGCTTCCGTTCCGGTCACAGTGTTGAAACAGTCCTTCTCGCTTTCAGAAATTCACTGCACGTAGCTCACGACCGTGGTGACATTTCGGTGGCAGTAGCCCTCGACCTCTCTGCTGCCTTCGACTTGGTTGATCACTCTCTCCTCTCTCGTTTGCGCAAGGCTGGCCTTTGTAGCACAGTTCACCGGTGGTTCCACTCTTTCCTCTCCTCTCAGTCTGGTGCAGTTCTCTCTACCTCCCCTTCCGTTTCCCCCTCCGATCCATTTCCCCTCTCTTGTGGGGTTCCCCAAGGATCTGTCTTAGCCCCACTTCTTTTCAACCTTTTCTTAACCCCCCTCACTCAATTAATACAGCAATTCGGAATTTCAGCCTTCTATTATGCGGACGACATTCTCCTCCTTCATCACACCTCACCCTTGTGTCCTGATCTCACCCCTCTTAATTCTTGTCTTGCTGCTGTCACCAACTGGATGACCCACAACTGTCTTCATTTCAATCTCACGAAAACTATTGCAATCTGGTTTCCCCATGGTCACTCATCTCCTTCTTTAGCCCCCTCTTTCTCAGGTACCCCTATATCTCTGGTTTCCACTTTCCGCTACCTTGGTGTGCTCTTTGACTCTGATCTCTCCTTTGGCGCTCATGTTTCTCACGTCACCAAGACTTCTTTCTTCTTCCTTCGTCAAATTCGCTCGATCCGCCCTTTTCTTTCTCCGTCTGCTCTTACAACCTTACTCCTCTCATTGGTCATGTCTCGTATCGACTTTTCCAACTCAGTACTCGCTGGCCTGACCACATCTCAACTAACCCATCTACAAAGGATCCAGAACACTGCCGCCCGGCTTCTTACTTGTTCCTCCCCTAGAGATCACATTACCCCCCTCCTTCTGCGTCTCCACTGGTTACCCATGTCTTTCCGCATTCAGTTTAAACTACTCACTCTGGTTCATAAAGCGTTCCACACCTCCACCCCACAATACTTGGCGGACGTCATTCACTTCCATACCCCTAAACATACCCGTCGATCCTTTCATCTCAACCGCCTTACTCTCCCCTCTCCTTCTCGTGCCCATCTTCAATCCACCCGCTCCTCAGCTTTCTTTTTCATAGGCCCTGCTCTGTGGAATTCCCTTCCCACTACTCTCCATTTAGAACCTAATCATTCCACCTTCAAATCTGAATTAAAGACCCACCTCTTTTCCCTGGCCTTTAACCTTCCCCCCCTCTCTCCCTAACCTTTTCCCTTGTTTATCCTCTTCTAGCTCATCTTTTTCTATCCTATCAAGATGTTGTAATTTCCTTTCAACTTTCCGGCCTTGTGCCTTACTGTGTGATATTTTTGTATTGTAAACCGCTCTGACTATTATTGAAGGGCGGTCAAGCAAATGAAATAAACAAACATAAACATAAACATAATCTACTAATGAAGGGGACTAGTTACTAAGATGCAAGAACATCAAAGCAAATTAATTCACACTTAATGGGTGTTATTTTACCACAGGTCCCATGTTATTCAATGGGACATAGTTACTAATAATGTGTGTTTAACTATGAATTAACGTACCTTAGTAACTGATTCCCAAAATATCATAGTCTAGCTTAACTCAATTTCATACATACTTGTGCAATCACTGACTGCAAGTATGCATGAAATTCAGTTAAGTTTAACTATGAAATTTTATTAGTTGAAGACTGTGCCCTCCTGAAACCCCCCAACTGAGGCCCAGTGTTGTGTGCGAGCATACTGCGGCAGAGAACTGACCATTTTTTGGCATGTCCTGCCCCATGGGAGACAGGATGCAACAGCAAGTCTCCACATACTGTGCTGGTGAGGTTGTATGATGGGGTCTCCCTGCAGTCCAATGCCATGTGGGAAAGAAGGGTGCTGCTGCTTCTTGTCCTGACGTCCAACTGACAGGAACAGCATTGGAAGGAAGCCAGAGTTACTGCTGCTGTTGCTGCCTTACCAAATTAAGTGCTAGAGAGGAAGGAAGTGGGGCCAGAAAGGAGTTGTCAACTCACCACTGATGTTGTACTGGGCCAATGCAGAGTCAAGTGAGTTCTTCTCTCACTCTTGCTTGCTGAGTTACCATGACCTGCTGTCCCGGGCCTAGCTTCAAGAAGCTGCTGGAGACAATGGGTGAAGGCTGTGGCAAGGCCTGCTGTATATCGGGTTAGGTTGGATTAGAGTGAACACACTAGATTTTTGGGAGGGGGAGATGCGATTAAAGGAGGTGCTGTGTACCATGCTAGGTTGTGGAGGAAAGCTGGAAGGGGTGTACAGGAGGTAGATTTCTGAACTGCAGAACTTGGGGAGAGGAGATACTGTATGCAGGTCAGGGAAGGAGGGAGAGGGGTGAGATGTTGGGCATGGGGAGACAGAGATGGAAGGGGTGAGATGCTATATGCAGGGAAGGGGGAAGGGTGAGATGCTGGACAATGGGGAGGGGTGAGATGCTGAAGCTAGACACAGGGCAAAGATTGGGACTGTCTGCTCCAGGCGCAGAAAAAGCTGATCCCACTCTGAAAAGCGTGATCATGGAGAAGGAAGTGCTGACCTCCCCCATGTAATCCATGTATATATATTCATATATAACTTGTATATAGTTTCCACACTGTTCGGTATTATACCACATTGTTTGTTCTATACTTTATATGATGTTCCTTGTAAATAAGTTCTGTATTATTGCAATGTTCCATGTAAAACAAACTTGATTTGTTAATTATTGTTAACTGTAAACCGCAACTGAACTCTTGGAAGATGTGGTATATAAATGTGAATAAATAAAAATAAATAAATAAATAAAGATGACATCCAGAGAGGTTGTCAGTGAATAATCTCTGGTGGTTCCATCTGATTATTTTTATTATTTTCCATTTTTTACCTGGTTGCTGTGATAGGATGGTGAAAAGAAAAGGGAAGGTGAGAGCTTTTCCCTCAGAGCCCTCATCCTCCTCCCAGGTAAGCAAACCTTGAATCAGTTCATTGGCACTCAGTCTGGGATAGCAGCAGCTGCGCACCTAGCTAGGGCCCCCGGCAGAGTGGTTGCCCAGCTGATACTTGATGTCTCCTGCAAAAGTATATCAAAGGTTAATAATAATTGTACTGAATAAATGTTTTGTGCAATGACCAGGAGGGAAATCTTGGGATTTTACAGATGTGCTCAACAGCAACACGTACACAAAGCTCAGTAGCCATATAAATGTCATAAGGCAAAGAATATAATGCATTTGAGGAAGGAGAGCAACCTGAAAGATGAATATGATTCAAAAGATAAAAAAAGAAACTGGTGGCAGGGCTGCTCCAGTTCTGGGCTCTTTCTAATGTACTTACCTGAAAGGGGACATGCAGCACACCAGCAAATTACAGGGAGCTGTTCTATCCAGAAACTGATAAACAAATTACGGCCTACTGTACAATTAAAAAAAACAACCTTCAAATATCTAACACAGGCGCTCATTCAAGCTGGGAAAAGCTTAATCTCAAAATCTGCCAAATATGTTCTCACTGACAAGTAAACTACTTTGTTTTCTGTAATAATTGGGCATCTGTGTTCTCTGTAAGCAGCATATTCACTCAGGATGGCAAAGTATATCTGGGGGAAGACAATACTGGTGCATGCAATACTCAAAATGCTCTACTTGAAAAGCAGGAGAAATACCAGAGGCCTTTACCTTGTTTCCTGTCATTCCTTGCTAGGGAAGTTGTTGCTTTCTTGCTGCAGTCACTTTGACCCTGCTCCCTTGCCGTAGACGTCATAAAACTGAGACCGATACCTCCTTACAAAGAGACAGGCCCATAGGTGGGAGGAGAAGCTCATCCATGGATCCAACACTGCTGGCTTTGTTTTCACTGCTTGATTTGGATGTGAGATGTTCTTTCCTTACCTGCTTTTCTGTTTTTTTTTCTGAGTGAATTGTTGACATCATGTTGCTGTCACATTGACTTTGCTCCTTGCCAGAGGATGTCAGAAAACGAAGACAACACCTCCCTACTAGAGGGCAGGTCCATAGATCTCTGGGCCCTCTGCCGAAGGGCCTCGCCTATGGGCTTTTTTATATGGACCCTAGTGTGGGCATGGTGAGAATGTGATTGTTGTTTCTTATAATTTTTATTGTTTATCCCATTTGAAAACAGGATTGGAAATGTATACTCCATGGACCATGAACTAAACTTTTCCAAAGGTATTCTTTACAGAGTAAAAGGCAGGGCCAGAGTTAAGATGTCGGTGCTCATAGGCAGTACCAGAGAGCAGTGAGGAGGGGAGATTTCTCCCTCAAAAATCAGAGATCGGGGCCCTTAAACAAGTAGGATGTATGCAGTTTAGATGGTGGAAGGTTCACAGGTGGGGTGAGTTGTTGGGCTGAAGAAAAAATGTAAAGAATCTAGTATTTGTGGTCTTGTGTGGGCAAGAAGGAGATAAAAGTGGTTATAGGCATTATTCGGCATACAGATTGTGCTCTTCTGAGTAAGTTGCTCATTCTTTGACTTTGAGAAAGATCACAGTCACTAGAATCAGAGAGAAAGAAGGGGATTTAAGTCCTAGTCCATGTTTCTAATTCAATGCCCATTCAGTCTGTAATAAAGCAGGGCGGCTGTTCATACCTGAAACCTGGTTAATGGGCGTTGAGGGCCTATTGCTCCCAGTTTGGAAGATGAGGTGGTGGGTTGGCAGTGATATATCATCTTTTTGGCTGTGGTAAAGGATCAGATGTTTTCATATCAAGGTCTAGAATGTATGTCTCTTATATCATGGTCAACCTTTGTTGGATAAAACGTGTAACCCCCTGCCTGTGTGTAGCCCATGCAGTGTCTGCACCCGCTGCTTGGTGAACAGTTGTTACAACCATCCAAGAGCAATGCAGTCTTTCAGTGTCTTAGAGAAATTTAATGGGCTCTTTGAACATGACCAATATACAGTGAGATGTCTGTGGCACTTCAAGCTCCTCTCAGTCTTCTGTCCTTCACAAAATAACCGAGTCTAGGCCAGCTCTGTCATATGTAGATACTGCTTGGATGTTACTGTGTGAGCAGCAGCACCATCCAATGTCCTTACTAAATTACTACAATGTAGATTGGAAAAAAGCTCAGTGTTTTCCACAACAGGGGAGATTCTGGCTGCCAGTCACATCATGCTAGGAGGAGACTCCTTCATGATAAGCAATAAACAAAAATTATAACATAACCAAACAACCCAAATTCTTACCAGTCAACATCAGGTCCATACTAAGGGCCACACAAAGAACCCTTAGGTGAGGCCCTTTGATAGAGGGCCTGGAGATCTATGAACTTGTCCTTTTGTAGGGAGGTGTTGTCCCAGTTTTCTGACATCCCCTGTCAAGGAGCAGGGTCAATGCGACTGCAGCAGGATGCCAACAACTTCCCTAGCAAGTTGTTGGTTTCCTGCTGCAGAAAACCAGATAAGGCAGGGGTAGTCCAAGCCCAAATCAAGTAGTGAAAGTGATGTCAGCAGTACTGGATCTATGGATGACCCTCATATTTCTCCAGATTTATATCCCCATCATACCAGTAGAAAGATCTCACTCTTTGACCTTCAATCTCACTTATCGGGTGCAAATCTCACTCTTTGGAATGGGCTGCCCTTGGAGTCTTTGCAATCCCTGAGCTGTACCACTGTGATCATTCCTAGAGGGAATTACCATAACAAAATGGTTCAGTCCACTCTATGTGCATGACTATCCATATACTCTCTTCTGGGAGAAGTAGAGACCTAGTAAAGAGTGAAAAGGCCCCTTTACCAGGTCCAGATTTACACATAGGCAACAAAGGCAACTGCCTAGGGCACCACATTGTCTTTAGCTCACGCCTTTCCAGTACTAGTTCAATGCAAGTTACATGCAGGTACAGGAGCTATTTCCCTATCCCTGGAGGGCTTACAATCTAAGTTTGCACTTGAAGCCATGGCGGGTTCCCAGGTTGCATATTTTAGGTAATATGTAGAAGGTGCAACAGAGGGGTGACATGGTATCAAGTCCTCTAAATGAGACTGCAGCTGCTTTGGAGATGTGCTAATGATATTTCTGAATTTTTTTGTGTATTGCTGCATGGGATCCTTGTTAGGGTTTTTGTAATATGTATTGTCTGAGGGTTGTCTTTACCCCTCTTCTATGTATTTCTTTGTATGTGGAATCCCTGTACAGCAAAATCCACCATTCAGGTGGCATAGCAACCTCCCTAAAGACAACCTCCCTGGATTATGGATACACAGCAGAAACTGTTGTAAACCTAATTGACTTCACTGAACCCATAACTATTTCAGCTTCAGGAACAACCTCTCTTTACAGTTATGGGCATGGTCAAGGGCACCAATATGGCACCACAATATGCCAACCTTTCAATGTCAGAATTCCTGAATGGTTAGCACAAACCTTTCGGACATTACTGGTACACAGATGATATATTCATAATTTGGACTGAAGGGGAAAAGAATCTTAAACATTTCTACATCTCCCTCAATACTTGCCACCTCACAATCAGACTCAAAATGCACTACTCCATGGAAAGCATCACTTCTTAGACACTTCAGTCTCAGTCTACAATGGTCACTTACAATCATCAGTATACAGGAATCCAACTGCAGATGCACCTACCTTCACAGCTCCATTGCCCATTCTCCACACATAAAAAAATCCATTATACACCGTCGGGCTACAAGATACCACCACATTCGCTCTGACCCCCAAGACACTAATAAACACCTTAAAGCCCTAACAGAATCCTTCAAACAATAAAGGAGTATCACCCCAAAATCATCTCCAAGAAAACTGCATCCTCGCTCAAAACGTCCAGGGAGAACCTACTACAGTACAAGGAAAGAAAAACCATGGACATGTACTACTTGTGGTAGCTTCTAACCCAGAACTAGAAAACCTAAAGAAAGTTATCAAAGATCTCCAACCCCTATTTCTGGAGATTACTTACTCAAAGAAATCTTTCCCACTCTTACGATTCTAATCTTCTGCCAACCGCCCAACCTGAAACAAAAATTTGTAAGGAGTAAACTCCAAACAGAATCCCAAAGAGAAGGAAATGGCACAAAACCCCTGCAAAAATGCACGGTGCAAGTTATGCCAACACATATCACAGGACCCTATAACTTTAACTTTATTCCACACTTGATAGACCGCTTACGTTAAAAACATTAAAGCGGTGTACAAATAAAATAAAAGGCAGCACTGCAAACTACGGAAAAAGAACGCCAAAAATAATAGGAAAGAGAGAAAAGAATAGCACAAAACTGTACAAACAATAATAAATAACAATTAAACATGGGCACGAGTTAAAACAATAAGCAATATTCAAGTAACATAAGTTAAAAACAATAAAATTCAAACAATAATAGGCAATAAAAACAGCCACCAATTAACAATATTCAAATACTAACCAATAATTAACACCAAAAAAAAAAAAAAAAGAATGCAGACAGCACCACTAACAAAGACAAACGGAGGGGGGGCAAGACCAACTAAACTAGGACAAGACAATAACCAGGGGCGGTATCAAGGGAGGGAAAATCGGAGGGATAAATCAGAGGGGGAGTTCAAACACTTTGTGAAACAGATGAGTTTTGAGAGAGGATTTAAACTGTGAGTAGGAGGATTCTAAACGGAGGGATGAAGGCAAGGCATTCCATAACCAAGGTCCAAGAAAGAAGAAAGCAGCCTGACGGGTCTTCTCAAGATGGGCATGAGATGGAGACGGTAAGACCAGACGGTTAGCGTGAAGGGAGCGAAGCTGACGGTAGGGCGTGTGAAGAGAGATTAAATCAGCCAGGTATAAAGGGTTATTGGTATAGAGTGCACGGTGAGTAAGGATCAGAAGTTTGTAATGAAACCTAACACGGAGGGGCAACCAGTGGAGTCGAATGAGAACGGGAGTGATGTGATCAAAACGGCGGGCGAAGGTGACAATACGGGCGGCAGTATTTTAAATGAGCTGTAAATGTTGAAGTTGGTACTTGGGGAGATTGGCCAGAAAGATATTACAATAGTCGAGACAGCTAATAATGAGAGCAAGGGCGAGAGTGACCAGGGACCCAAGGGGAAGAATTGAGCGAACAGCCCGAAGACGACGAAGAATGGCGAAAGAGCGCCTTGTAAGGGAAGAAATATGATCATGGAAAGAGAGAGAAGAGTCAAGAATCACCCCGAGGTACCGAAAAGAAGACACCAGAGGGACGGGGATAGAATCAATCATGGGTGCAACTGACGGACATGACCCAGAAAGCGAAACCCACTTAGCAGTGGACTTAGATGGGTTAAGACGGAGGTAGTGTTGTGAAAGCCAGGAGGCCACGTGAGAAAGGCAAGCGTTGAAGGGAGAGATCTAAGAGAAGTGGAGAGGTGTGAAAGAGCAAAATAATGTCATCTGCATAGACATAACAGGACACAGGATATTGCTGTAGTACCAGAAGCAAAGGGGCCAAGAAAATATTAAACAACAGAGGGGACAAAACAGAGCCTTGGGGGACACCGCAAGTAAGAGGAAAAGAACTGGAAGACTTACCATTTAAAGTAACAGAAAAGGAGCGGGACGTGAGGAAAGAACGAAACCAAAGAAGAACCGCACCACGTAACCCCACCTCAGCAAGACGAGTGAGAAGAAGAGTGTGATCGATTAAATCAAAAGCCGCGGATAAATCAAGAGAAACCAAGAGAGTGAGATCACCACGGTCATGAGCAACGTGTATTTCATTTAGAACAGCAAGAAGGACAGTCTCAGTGCTGTGACCCTGACGAAAACCGGCCTGCCGGGGGTGAAGTGTGTTTGTGGACTCAACATGGGAAGACAACTGACGGAATGCAAATCGTTCAAAAAGTTTGGCCAGATAGGGAAGGTTTGAAACAGGGCGCCAGTTGGCAAGAACAGAAGGATCAAGGGAAGGTTGTTTTAAGAGTGGATGGACAACAGCTGATTTCCAAGGAGAGGGGAACAAACCAGAGGAGAAACTTGCATTAATGATAGTAGTGATAATAGGGACCAGCTGTAGGGAGGGTTCAGACAGCCAACGAGAAGGAATAGGGTCAAGGGAGCATGTGGTCTTACGGGAAGTGGATAGCGTCGAGAGAATTTCAGCAGGGAGGATCAGATGAAAAGAGGACCATGTATGGGCAAGAGCCCGATTGGGCATAGCGGACAACAGCGCATGATCAGTGGCAACTGGGTTGTAAGGGGAAGCAGGTGGCGAGGGCGGAGGAGGAGGGGGAGTAGGAAAGGAAGCACGAAGGTCAAGAACTTTCTGGGAAAAGAAGGTAGCCAACGAATGTGGGTCTGGGGACTGAGTGACCATGGCGCGTGGAGAACTAGTGGATGAAAGTTTATGCAGGATCTGAAAGAGCTGACGAGAAGAGTTCGCCGCTTCAGTAATTTCAGCCTCGTAATAAGCCCGCTTGGCAGATTGGATGGCCAAACGGTAAGCAGCATAAAGCTGTTTGAAACGGACATATAAATCAGAAGAGGGGTGGCGAGACCAACGGTGGTGCACCTGGCGGAGTTGGGCCCGTTGCAGCCGTAAGGCAGGATGGAACCAAGAGGAATGACCAGGGTTGGGCAGACTGGGGCAAGGACGTAGTGGCGCTAACTGGTCCAAAGCATCCTTTAGGAGAGAGTCCCAAAGGGAGGCCTGGCTGTCAGGAGACAGTGATGCAAAATCTGAGGGAAAAACTGAGGGAGCGGGGGGAAAGGAGAACAAAGTGTCGGGGGTTAGACAGCGACGGAGGGGAGGGGGTGGAGAGGGCACCAGAAAGGAAGGCGTCGAAAGGGGAGAGAAAGTAACTGAGAAAAGGACACAACGGTGATCAGACCAAGGGATATCCAGCAAGGAAGGGGGGGAAATCTGAGCTACCAACGCAGGTGATGATACTACGAGGTCCAAAGTGTGACCGGCAATATGAGTAGGGCCTGTAACATGTTGGTGAAAAGCAACATCATGAAAGAAATTCAGAAAGGCAAAGTCCCTCTGCCGACTGGGGTTATCAGCGTGGATATTAAAATCACCCAAGATGATAAGACCGGGGAACTGCAAAACAGTATTGGAGAGAAACTGAAGAATACCAAAGGTTCACATTCATGCTTCTCTATAAATGTAGGGCCCGATATTTGAAAGGCAGTTACACTATTTACCCAGGGCCGGCCCATCCATTGTGCGAGAATGTTGTTCGCACAGGGCCCTGCGCTTCAGGGGGCCCCATGCCAGCGCAGGCAGGGCGGCTTTGGAGGGAGCCAGAGAGGCCCCTGCTCACCTCTAACAGCTGACAAAGTGAAGAGCATCTTTTTCCTTCACTTTGGCAGCTGTACTGTAGTTTAGAACGCTGCCACGCTGAGAGCCGGGAAACAGGAAGACCCCTTTGACCTCAGCGCAGCAGTGTCGTAAACTACAGTACAGCTGCCAAAGTGAAGGAAAAAGACGCTCTTCACTTCGGCTCCCTCTAAAGCATTTTAGGCGGACGCAGGGCTCTTCGGGAGGGGAGGGGGGCTTGGACTGGAAATGGGCTGAGTGGAGGGGGGCTTGAACTGGAAATTGTGGGGGGATCTAGGATTGGAAATGGGCTGAGTGGGGGGCTTGGACTGGAAATTGGGGGGGAGCTAGGACTGGAAATGGACTGAGTGGAGGGGGGCTTGGACTGGAAATAGCTGATGGGGAGGGGGGCTTGGACTGGAAATGGACTGAGTAGGAGGGCTTGGACTGGAAATTGGTGGAGAGCTAGGACTGGAAATGGGCTGAGTGGGGATGGGGCTTAGACTGGAAATAGGCTGAGTGTGGGGGAGCTAGGACTGTAAATGGGCTGATGGAAGGGCTAGGACAGGACTGTAAATGGGCTGATGGGGGCTAGGATTGGAAATGGGCTGTTGGGAGGGCTTGGATTGGAAATGGGCTGTGGGGGGAGCTAGGACTGAAAATTGGGGGGGAGCTAGGACTGGAAATGGGCTGAGTGGAGGGGAGCTAGGACTGGAAATGGGCTGATGGTGAGTAAGAAAGGACTGGAAATGGGCTGATGGGGGGCTAGGTTTGGAAATGGACTGATGGAGGGCTAGGAAAGGACTGGAAAGGGGCTGATGGGGCTAGGATTGGAAATGGGCTGATGGCGGGCTAGGATAGGACTGAAAATTGATGGGGGAGCTAGGACTGAAAATGGGCTGATGGAGGGGCTAGGATAGGACTGGAAATGGGCTGATGGGGGGCTAGGATTGGAAATGGGCTGATGGGGGGGACGAATTGGAAATGGACTGATGGGGGGGGTTTGGATTGGAAATTGACTGATGGAGGGGCTAGGATAGGATGGGAAAGGGCTGATGGGGGAGCTAGGATTGGAAATGGCTGATGGGAGGCTAGGACTGGAAATGGGCTGATACAGGGACTAGGGGAGCGGATGCTGGGTGGGGCTGGAGCTGGAAGGGAGCTGATGTTGGGAGTGGGATGGAGCTGGTAGAGTGAAATGGAGAGAGGAAAAATATTTTGTATGGAAGGGAAGAAAAATCTACGATTGGCCGGGTATTGGGAGAGTAAGTGGGGATTGAAGATGGAGGGGTAAAATTTGAGTGAATGAAAAAGGAATAAAGAAAAAGATGGAGGAAAGAGCAAAAGGAGAAAGATCAGTATGTTAAAGCAGATGTAGAGAGAGAATGGGAAAAAACTAGAAGAGAGAAGAAAGGACAAATGGACAGCAGGCAATGGAGAGTTAGCAGAAGACAAGAAGAAACCAGAAGAAAGTGACTAGAGTAATTACAACTGAAAAATAAAATGTACAAACAACAAAAAGTAGTAAAATACTTTTTTTATTTTGAATTTATTAACTGGAATATGTCAGCTCTGGGAAATTAATGTCTTTGAGTTTTGTTTATTATAAGAGGAAATTAATTTATAGTTTTATTTCTGCAGTGTTGTTGTACATTTCAAGTTTGGCTTTTGGGGTTTCCAATTTAATTATTGTCTTCCTATTTCTAAATTGTGATCCCTTGTTCTTCGTTTGGTGATAGTCTATGTTCTGCATGTGTAACTGAGTTGAGGTATTCTATTTATGTAGTTTCTATTTGACAATGCCACTTGCTCTCTTTCCCCAGTAGGAGATGTATTGGTATTCTCTGAGATGTATTGGTTTAATATTTGCAGTGTTGCTTTTTGATAGGTAGGATATGGTGCTTTATGAGTCCTGGTAGTACTGTTATGATATGGTGGGTTTGCTATGGGTTCTACATGGGCAGTGTTTGTAGTACTTCCTAATGTGCCTGGTGATTGGCACTGGAGTCTAGTAATGTAGAAATCTGGTAGTCTTTCTTTATCCATACACTCATTAAGAGGCATGTTTATGCAAATATTTATGCAAATGAGGCCCCACACCAAGTCTCTGCACATGGCCCGCACCCCCCTTGGGACGCCCCTGTGTTTACCGCCCAGTAAACTGCATAAATGTCTTAAATTGGGATATTCAATGGCACTTGCATGGTTAGTGCTGATGAATATCCCCTTCTAACCTTGCTACATGCCCCGATGGTGTGTGGTTAGCATTGTGGCGTGTTGGGGCATTTCGGTGCGGAGGCTGGCGATAACCAGATAGCAGCGATATTGCACAACTACCTGGTAAGTGATCGGTTGCTAAAAGGTGTAGCAAAAACTGGCCTAGTTTTACCCGCAGAAGATAACTGGGTAGCAGTGCAATATCGCCACTTCCTGGTTAGCTTCAGCAGCTCCGGGGCATATTTTTATTTATTTATTTTATTTATTAACAATTCTTATATACCGCACTATTAGACATCAGCGCGGTTTACATTGAACAGAAAACATCCGACAGTTTACACGTGTCTGGTCGTTACATTTAACAGGAAGTATAACTTGGCGAAATAGGGGAAACTAAATACAATGCAGGGTTATCTGATAAAGGATATCCTGGTTAACTATATACAACAGTGGTACAATAGTATATGGAACAACTTGCTATTTACATTGTGAAGTTGGTCTGTTGCGGGGTCTATCTGTTTGACCACTTCTGCTATTCACCTGGGGGTTATGCAGCAACCCCAGATATTCAATGCCATTGCAAAGCCTGTCCAATTCAATATTGGGCCCATAGTATATATGATCTACTGCAAAAGATACGAAGAGGAATGCTACATTGGAGAAACAAGCCAAAAACTGCGGACAAGCTTTAACATCACAGACACATCATAAGATGTTACAGAGCAAAACAGAACATCAGCCCCGTAGGCGAGCACTTCAAAGGAAAACCACTTCGTTAATGACCTCACAATCAAACAGGCTGATGCAGGAAATGTGTGCTGAACGTGCACATTACAGAATTTAAACGTAACGCACCCACAATGCACAAGTCTCAACGAGCAATGCAGAAAGAAGAGGCCATGCAAATGAAGGGCACACAAAACCAAGCGTATGCAAATGTGATACATGTAAAAACCCAGTGCTAAGGAGAAAATCATCATTAAATGTTGGTGTTAAAAATCAGGTAACGCATGTGAACGAAAGAAAACACAAGAAGTAGATAGAACATGCGCATAATTTAATAATAATAATGGTTGGGGCAAGTTACCTCAGGCCGGAAGGTTGGGGGTTCAAATCCCACTAGAGGACAGCAACCTTGGGCCAGAAGGACTGGGGTTTCTAGTCCCACAGGTGCTTCTTGTGGTCTTGGGCAAGCCACTTAACCCTCCATTGCCCATGTTCCCTGTAAAATAGTTATCTACAAGTTATAATGCCCTGTTCAATGTAATTTCAGTTTGTTCAATGTAAACCGCCTTGATATCATGAAAGGCGGTATATAAGAAATGTTAAATAAATAAATAATTTCACAATCCAGTCCCTTGTAGATGTCGTCACACAATAGCATGCACATTTGTACGTCCACTGCAGTGCATAAATATAAATGCTGCAGTACCATGCTTTTCTTTCCGGTTGCAGACTATGCTCGGCTACCGTGAGTCCACTACAGCGCATAAATGCTTTCTAACAAGTTTCCTTCTGTAGACTCAGGGATGTCTGGTGAGTACATGTCTAGAATAACCAGGTGTATTTGGGTGAAGGGACTGCGAGCATGCTCAATTTTACAGCTATCCCTTTCTTATTGCAGTGTCTGCTTCCATTGCCTCCATCTCTTCCGGTGAATATACCCACCCAGGATTACCTTGGGCTTCTTTTGTGAGTTGGGCCTGAGAGGAGGACGTCTGTATTAACTCTTCCCCTTGATTTGTCATTGCAGTGTGTTCCTCTCCAAGCCTCTGGGGGTTTGTCTGCTCTGCCTTCCACCTCTGTTGGTGAGTATGCCCACCCAGGATTACTGTGGGCTTCTATTGCAAGTTGGGCCTGGGAGGAGGATATATTAACCCTTCCCTTTTGTCACTGCAGTGTGTTCCTCTCCAAGCCCTGCCTCTGGGGGTTTGTCTGCTCTGCCCTCCACCTCAGCCAGTGAGTAAACCCACCAGCATTACTGGGCTTCTTTTGGGAGTTGGACCTGGGAGGAGGATGTCTGTATTAACTCTTTCCTTTGCTCTGTCATTGCAGTGTGTTCCTCTCCAAGCCTTGCCTCTGGGGGTTTCTCTGCTCTGCCCTCCTCCTCTGCTGGTGAGTATATCCACCCAGTATTACCATGGGCTTCTTTTGAGAGTTGAGCCTTGGAGGAGGATGTCTGTTATCAACTCTTTCCCTTGCTTTCTCATTGCAGTGTGTTCCTCTCCAAATCCCGGGGGCCTGTCTGTTCAGCCTGCCACCTCTGTCGGTGAGTATACCCACCCAGCATTACCTTGGGCTTCTTTTGGGAGTTGAGGCCTAGACCTTCTCCCTTGGGGCCAGTGAGTATTGTGCCATGGCCCTGTCACAGATCAGTTACTCTCTGCTGTGCTATTTTATTTCAGTGATTACAGATGGAGATCTCTTCTGTGTGTCTTGGCAGAATGTACCGCATATGCAAGAGATAGCAGTGACTCAGACCCCCTGGGAGATCTAGCAGCCCAAGTTTTGACACAGCAGGAGCAGGCACGTGACGCGCTCCTGGGGGAGCTATGCGCTGTTAGGCAAGAGCTAGCTGGCATGAGACAAGGGCTAGCTGGCGTAAGCCAGCATCGAGGCAGCATAAGCCGGGAGCTGCAGGCTGTAGGGCAGGCACTTCTGGCCCTGATTTCTGCACAACCCCAGCAATAAGTATCTGTGCCTGGTAAGTGGATGCAAGGTTTTGGAGGCCTCACTGTAGTATTTTATGCGCTGCCACGCACCTGCTCCCTGGACCTTGAGGGTTTCAGGAGGGGGTGGCCTTTGATGCCCTTCAGGGTTGAGAATTGTAGTTGTGTGTGCTCAAGTAGTAAGGCAGGCAAAGAAAATTTCTTTGATGAGGTTTATTTCCGCATTGCAGTTCAAGTGCAAACAGACGCAAATAAAGTATAATAGCACAAAACAAGAGTGAGAAACCAAAACAAGCTATTGCACTGCTAGGCTAAATGTCCATTATCTTCTGTGATCACATTCAGTTGTCATGTGACCCTTTTTACTAACGGAAGAAACAAACTTTTGCAAACAGCAATGCTCCTGGTATGCAGACAATAACGCTTTGACTTATTCCCTTCTGATAAGTTTCTCAGCATAGGAATCAATACAGCAACTTCTGTTATATTGCTTCATATAACTTTGTACAGCATTTCAATTAAATGTCCTTCTCAATGACACAAGCTGAACAGTCCATTGGCATGTCTGGCTCTGTGAACGGTAGAGAAGAAACTAAAGGCATTTCCTCTTCACAGCTGTTTGTGGGCTGTGCTACATTAGAGGAAGAAACTGCCCTGCTTTCAAGGAACTCTCTGAAATCTTTAAGAAGCAATTCAGCCTGCATTCTTCCTGGGCTAAGCTGATAATGTCTTCCTCCTTCAGGTAACTGTTTGTTTAAACTGCTTATCTCTTGATAATTAGCAATGCTGCTTTTACTAGGACAACAGTTCTGCGTGTTTGAATTATCCTTCCCCCACTTATCACTAAACGTAAGTGCTGGGTTTAAATCTTCAGCTGTGAGTGGAGAGTTTCTCAACAGTGTGTTAAAAGTAGAACGGTCAGGCTTCTCTTGGCACACATCTCTGTAATAAGACTCAGCTGTTCCCTTACTATAGTTTCTGCTGGCTTGTGAGAATAGCCTAGGCTGCTTACATGCTTTTCAGACTGCAACCAATTGCTACCATGTTGTCTGACTTTGTCTTGGCTTTTAACGTTAGCCTTTACTCTTTCTGGCTTCCCAATGTTAAACTTGCTAGCTGCTTCAAACTCACCGTGTACCTTGTGCTGAGGCTTTCTCCAGGGTAATTCTCTGTCCCTCTGCCTTCGGTTCCAAGGTTCTGCTTGGTCCTTTAGAAGCCTGTGCTGTAGCCTTGGGTCTCTCAGTGCTCCTGAATCCTTCTGCTCACAGAAGATTCTCCCTGCCTCTGAGTCTCCCAGGTACTTGCTTCGTGAGTCCAGTCTTCTCCTTAGTGGATCACAGCTGCTTAATTGCTCTCTCTCCGACTCTTCCTGGTCATGTCCGTCCAAATCCAAATCTTTCTCCTCGTCTAACTGTTTCTGTTTCTGAGTGCTTAACAAGCTGCCTGTGTACTGCACTGCCCGCCTCCTGTTTGGGCGTGCCCAATCAGGGACTTGGCTTCTCTCCTTCCTTGAGGTGAGGTGTGGTTCCTGATTAGCTCTGTGTTTTTTTCTCTCTGAAGAGAAAATCCTGCATTCTCTTGCAGTACCGGTTCTCTCCACCGGATCACTATCTGTTTCCATAGCTTCTTGAGAGGCTTCTATATCACAGCGCATTGCTTGCTTTAACAAATCTCCTCTCTTTCCTCTTCACAGGTTGTACTTCACTCCTGACAAGATACAGCAAGATAGGGTTCTTTTATATTTCAGTTTCAGCTTCAGCATGTTAAATACTTATGTATAGTTTTGTTAATATATGTACTGTGTATATGTACTGTGTATATTGTATTGTATTGTATTGTATTGTACTGTGCATATTGTAAGTAAATCCTGGTGATTTTTTAAGTTGTCACGCTCTAATATTATCTTCGTGATTGTGATATTGTATCAATAATTTATGACATTTATCTATCAAAAATCTCAATAATAATTGCATTCATTACAAGCAACAAGGTCTCAGACTTGTATGGGTGCTTTATTCAGACTTAAACATGTCTGATAATTATGCACCCTTTTGCATCAATGACCTTTAACACGTCGCTTAATGTTGTAACTTATAACTTCTTAATCCACCTTGATCAAACTGTTTCCTTATGCCAAAATACAAAACAGTGCTTGGCTTATTATGCGTAGTCCCCAACACCAAACCTCAGCGCCTTATCTGCGTTTCACTGTTATCCAGTTTCTTCAGGGGGTTCTTTTGAAAGCACTACTAACAGAATGAATACAAGTCATATTGGTTATTCACAATCTCTCGAACTTCATATACTTCATCCACCTGAATTCGTGCTTTATAGCATAGACATACAACCGTCATTATATTTCTTTACCTCTGTTATGTATGTCATCTACGTTATTAGTTTTGTATTCCTCACATTCCGTGAGCCTACCGGCTTCCCAAAAAGACGCCGCGCATGCGGACTACCTATTTATCTTTTATGTGATACTAATCACCTCATTCTATTCATCTGTGTGCTATTCTCTTTAGATTGACGACAATTAACATCGCTTATATCTCACTTTTATTTATTCATTTATTTATTTATTTAACATTTTCTTATATACCGCCTTTCATGATATCAAGGCGGTTTACATTGAACAAACTGAAATTACATTGAACAGGGCATTATAACTTGGAGATAACTATTTTACAGGGAACATGGGCTATGGAGGGTTAAGTGGCTTGCCCAAGACCACAAGGAGCACCTGTGAGACTAGAAGCCCCAGTCCTTCCGGCCCAAGGTTGCCGTCCTCTAGTGGGATTCGAACCCCCGACCCTCCGGCCTGAAGTACCTTGCCCCAACCACTTTTATATACATACGCTCCAATCTATTTGAGCATTTAAGCCTTCTGGTATGACTGATTGCAAATTATATATCCATCCTTGTTCACGGATCAATAAGGTTTGTTCCTTCGATTTTCCATTGTATCCTGCAGCAATTTGATCTATGCAGAAACAATGTAGTTCTTCAAACTTGTGGTTGTATTCCAGACAATGATCCACGAATGGTGCTTCTTTTTTCTTACAGTTCAATCTACTTCGGTGTTCATTCATTCTTACTTTAAAAGCGCGAACTGTTTTGCCTACGTATATTAATTATAAATTCAAAACCCCCACTGTGTAACCACAATAATATCTCCCTCAAAAAAGGCACACTCTAATGAATCCCTACAATTACCAATGTAAACTCCCAAAACATAACGGACGGAATCACTCTGTTTGTTCTAATATTATTTTTGTCGTATCCTCTGTCATGAGGATGCCAAAACATACTCTTGTGACAGACCCTCCTTTTTATTCAAGTATTTATAAAAAAGGCCTCCTGGCCAACTTTGCGTGAGGCTATGAGGCCCTATGAACCAGCCACCGCAAACCAAACTTTATAGTGAAACATCCCTAATCAAGTCTGTTTTCAAACCTGAATCAATCAGGGAATTTTTCAAAATCCCCAAAAATGATGTTGATGTTGCCCATAAACAAACACAATTACTCATCTGAAAGAGATAAAACTCAGCTTGTAATGAGGCAGCTCAAATGCAAAGGCGTGTATCATTCATCTATCCTGCGAAATCCGCTGTCTCGGCTCAATAAATTGCTCAAGGTGATCAACGTCCTTGCAATAAAATTGTTCAGCTGGGCACAAACATTCAGTTGGATACTGTGACACTAACCGTTGTGATTGGGACATTTCACTATAAAGTTTGGTTTGCGGTGGCTGGTTCATAGGGCCTTCATAGCCTCATGCAAAGTTGGCTGGGAGGCCTTTTTTATAAATACTTCAATAAAAAGGAGGGTCTGTCACAAGAGTATGTTTTGGCATCCTCATGACAGACGATCCGACAAAAATAATATTAGAACAAACAGAGTGATTCCATCCGTTATGTTTTGGAAGTTTACATTGGTAATTGTAGGGGTTCATTAGAGTGTACGTATATTAATTGGCATGGACATTGAATGCAATAAACTACATAACTAGAAACACAAGATGTTTTGTTTTTAAGATGATATGTTATACCATGATACTGAAAATCCGTCATTTCCCAGGTAATATTGCAAATTCTGCAATCACCGCATTTTTTATGTCCATTGATGTTTCCTGCTTGTTGAGTTGATAAAGGACGCAAAACCGCTGGGCTTAATTTTTCTTTTAAATTTTTGTGACGCTGCCACACACATCGGATGACTTTCTCTTCTAGTCCTGGAATACTATTTAAAACATTAGTATGTTTTTTCATAATTTGTTTTATTTGAGGACTATATGGAGAATACTTTGTAACTAAATTAATGTTGTGACTAGACGTCATATTTTTCTTCTGCAGGTGTAGCAGTAAATCGCGATTATTAAACAACGCTCTTTGGTATGCTTGATTTATCACTTGTTTAGGGTAACCTCTATTTTGAAAATGATACTTTAAGATCTTTGATTGATGTTTAAATTCTCGATCTTCAGAGCAATTCCTTCTATATCTAACAAACTGTGAAAAAGTTAAACTATCTCTTAACTGTATAGGATGAGCACTACTATAGTGTAAAAAGGTGTTTCTATCAGTATCCTTTCTATAAATCGAAGTGATCCATCCTCTTTCACCTCTCTTTACCAGTACATCTAAAAATGTCATGTTATTTGTATGATAGGAATGAGTAAATTGAATGTTTTTATCCCTATTATTAAGCCATGTCAAAAACTCATTTAAAAATTCAACTGATCCTTTCCATAGCAAAAAGATGTTGTCTATATAAAGACACCATAACTTCAGGTGGTCAATATAGGGTGACGATTTTATCCATTTTTCTTCGTATGTCCCCATATACAAATTTGCTATGGAGGGCGCAAAAGTGGCCCCCATTGCTACTCCGGATATTTGATGATACAATATAGTTTCAAATACGAAATAATTCTGATATATTGTTAAATTTGCCAATTCTGATAAAAAAGATAAAAGACATTCTGATAAATCACCTCTGCCTTTTAAAGCTGTCATTACACTATCATATGCTGTAGATTGCGGAATATTAGTGTATAAAGATGTCACATCGAAGGTGACTAGTATAATATCTGCTTCTGTTGCCCAATGGGCATGTTGCATTAATACCTGCAAAAAATGGGTGGTATCTTTAATATATGATGGTATTGCTATCATTAATGGTCTCAAATATGAATCTATGTATACTGACAAAAGTTCTAAAATTGTACCCCTTGTGGATACAATAGGTCTTCTGGGGGGATCTATTAAACTTTTATGAATTTTCGGTAGTAAATATAGTTTAGCAATCGTAGGATACGGTTGATTCAAAAAATTCCATTCTTTCTTATTACCTTTGCTTCTAAGGCTTGAGATGTAATTATTTTAATCTGTTTTTGTAACCGATTTGTTGGATCCTCTACTAATACCTTATATGTTTCTACATTAGATAACTGCCTAAAGGCTTCCTTAAGATATTGATCTCTATTTTGAACAACTATGCCTCCTCCTTTGTCTGCTCGCCGGATCACTAATTCTGTTCGCATTTGGAGATCTTTTAAAGCCATTCTCTGTTTCTTAGAAATTGTATGACTTGTACTCATTCTGTTACTAGTGCTTTCAAAAGAACCTCCTGAAGAAACTGGATAACAGTGAAACACAGATAAGGCGCTGAGGTTTGGCGTTGGGGACTATGCATAATAAGCTAAGCACTGTTTTGTATTTTGGCATAAAGAAACAGTATGATCAAGGTGGATTAAGAAGTTATAAGTTACAACATTAAGTGATGTGTTAAAGGTCATTGATGCAAAAGGGTGCATAATTATCAGACATGTTTAAGTCTGAATAAAGCACCCATACAAGTCTGAGACCTTGTTGCTTGTAATAAACGCAATTATTATTGAGATTTTTGATAGATAAATGTCATAAATTATTGATACAATATCACAATCTCGAAGATAATATTAGAGGGTGACAACTTAAAAAATCAACAGAAAATTTGCTCTGAAAAGTGACCAGATTAGTGGCTTGTCGAGTATATCCTGGTGGCCTTTGCAGGATTAAATATTTATTGTTGGATTGGGTATTTTATTGTGATCCCACATCCCACAATTATCCCCCACCCCCTTTCCCAAAAATAGGCAGGATAAATTGGTCATTCCAAAAAATTACATTTATTTGGGCTGAGGCAGGCCTGTATAAAATTATTTAAACAAATACAAAACAATTTACAGAACTATCTACATTGGGGGGGGGGGGGAGGAGGAATGTAAAAAAAAAGGGGCCATCCAGGAAAAAAGGAATCAGCAAGGGGGGGAGGGGGTGGTAGGTGATGGGCAATATGCTCAATGTCCTCCATCACTTCTGTGACGAGGACATTGAGCATATTGCCCATGGTGGCTATGGTTGCTAGCCGCCCCTGATGTCCCCTAGCATGCTGTGGATATCCCCTGCTGGTTGCCCAGAGGGAGGTGCTACAGCATGCAGAACCCTCACATCCCCTTCCTCCTGGATTGGGAGAGCGTACCTTATCATGCCCGGGTGTGGAGACAGGATAGGGGGTGGTAGGGGGTAATCAGGAAAAGGTGGTTCCACAGGGGAAGGAGTGGTTGTTGCAGGGCATGGCTGAGGGAGGAGGTTGTTTGGGCTGGGGAGAAGATTGTTCGGGCTGGTGGTGGTGTGCGTGTGCTGAGGGGCATGTTGCTCAGGTGGTGGCGGCAGTGGTGTGGGCGACAGGAGGATCCAGGGTCATCTTTGCCATCCTACAAGCTGGATTCCTGCCAAAAGAAAAGAGAAGCACACGTCATGTCATCCATATAGAGCAGTGTACACACCAAAAAATAGACTGAATACAACAGCCCCCAACTTCTGTTTACTTATGATGCCTACTGAGAATATCTCCCACTCGCATCATATCCACAGCAGATACCATGGGCGCCTCTTCAGCTCTCTGGCCTTTTTCTTGAGGTCCTCAATCTGAAATATAAGAACCTTTTATTTGTTACAAAAATTAAAAATTAAAAAATACCAGTATCATATGTTATAAAGGTGCCTTCAGGTGCCCAAGACCAAAAGGTGTGCTAGGTAGTGGATCATTCCTCTAACCATTAGGCTACACCTCTACACCCATATATCTCCCAAATGGAAACCCCTACCCCTGAAAAAATAAAAGTTGTCTAAGTGCCACACTTACCTCCCAGCGAAAAATTGACTCTTCATTGAAGGCTTTGCGGAGCCTCTGCCACACCTTCCACATGAGGTGATGGTTGCGCCTGCGGTCAGGCCTTGGGAATAGCCGCTTTTCATTGACAATGATGAAGGCTGCCAGCAGCTCAATGTCTTCCCGGGAGAAGTTGGGCTTCCGCCCAGGATATGGCCCCTCTGCTCCTCCTTCTGCAGCCATTTGTTTACAGGTTCCGAGTTGACACACGTACGTAAACATCTCTACCGCATGCACATACCGCCGTGCGTCCCTGCGGGCACGTTTCTATTTGCGTCTGGTTAGACATCTCCTTTTTTTTTTACCTTGCCAGGATGCTGGGATGGTAATCATAAAGGTGCCTGCTTTCCTTTTCAGCCCAAAATACAACAAAGTTATGTTATGTTCCATCTTCCAAAGTAAAATCAGTCCAGCAAGGGCATGGGTGCAGCAAAAAAGCATCTCAAGAAGGGAAGGGAAGGAAAGTCAAATTTCTATTGGGTGGGTTATAATGTTGAGAATATTGTTTACATCACTTACCCTTGGTATGATACCTTGTCAGGATGGTCCTAAAGGTGTCTGTATTCCTTTTCAGCCAGTTTTTCTGCATCTCCTTTTCCTGAGCCACATTTTAGTTCTGATTATTGGTATTCATAGTACACAATCCAATACAACCATGCAAGTTTCTTCAAGAAAAGAGACATCAGGAAGAGATAAATCTTAAAACAAAACAAAACAATGTCTCCTTATCCCTTGACATCATGGCAATATTGGGCCAATCAGTACTAGAGGATAGGCAGGCTTGGTGACTAAGGAGGCCTTCCAGATGCATAGTATCTCTGCCCACATCCCAATTCCATATTCGATTGTTTCCTTACCATTACCAGTCATAACCCCGGGTCAGTCATAGCCTGATGCCACTCACCCCCCCCCCCCCAATAATACCAATCAAAAGTATTCTCACCCCAAAACCATTTATTAAGAACAGACAAGTAATCATATCATATCAATCCACATAAGGATTACTGATAACATGAAATGCAAAGTCATCCAGAAAAGTAGTCCTTACAGGTCTTCTTCATCTCTTATTACCCCTTGCTACATCGGGGCGGGCATGGGCAGGTGCATAGATGTATGCTTCTGGTGGCAAGTCAGGAGCTATTTTGCATGGCATTCCATGTTCCAGGGCTATGTTGTGCAGCATGCAGCAGACTGCAAAAATGTCCACCAAGTGCATATTGCAATGCAACCCCAGAATGGTCCAGGCAATGGAAACGACTCTTGAGGACCCCAAAGGTGTGCTCTATCACACCATGTGTAGAAATGTGTGCTTCATTTTAGCGCATCTCTGCAGGTGTGCTTGGTGAAATCAACAGAGTCATCAACTAGATCTTACACCCATATCCAGCATCACCTAAGGCATTAAAAAGAAAGACAACAGCTTGAAAATATATATGTGTATTTGTGCCATCAAGTCAGTGCTGACTCCTGGCAACCCAGCTACCTCTGAGTTTTCTTGGCAGTGTATCACTGGAAGTAAATTGCCAGGCCTTTTCTTCTAAGGGAATGGAGGGTAAATTGACTTGCCAAGGTCACAAGGAGTACAAGTGGGAATTGAACCCTTGATCGTCTGGGTACTAAGCAGTTGCTCTAACCACTATCTATCTATCTATATCTATGGCTATTGTTTTGAGTGCCGTTGAATCTGTGTCAACTCATGGCGACTCTCGGGATAGTTGTCCTATATTGTGTTCGGTCTTCAACCAGGCAGCTCATTGTTGACAGACTGGCACTCATAGCTGCTGTTATTGTATCGATCCATCTCATTGCTGACCTTCCTCTTTTGCATTGATCTTCTACCTTGCCAAGCATGATGTCTTCCTCTAATTATCTCTCTCTTCGCATATGTCCAAAATATGAAAGTCAATGTCTTGTCATCTGAGCTTCTAAAGAAAGCTTAGGTTTGATCTCCTCTAGTACTGATTGGTTTGTTCTTCGGGCAGTTCATGGTATACACAGTATTTGTCACTAGCACCATAATTCAAAGGCATCAATTTTCTTCCTGTCTATCTTTTTCACTGTCCAACTTTCACATTCATATGACGTTATTGAAACCCAGCATCTCCTATGAATACAACTCCAACAAAGCAGCAAACATAGATATACATATGGTAGTAGTTCTTGTACAGCTGTCCCTCCGCCCCCCAAAGTTTCAGTATGCCTGTGTGGCACTTACCAATGAGCAAACCTTCACCATCCTTTCCCTCTTCAAAATTACAGCTGAGTACTGAGTTGTAGAGGACAAAGGCATCATGACGGCTGCTCGGGAACTCGGAGACCACATACAGGATCTTCATGTGCACATCACACACCCCTTGGACATTAATTGAGTGGAAGTTTTTCCTGTTTTTGGAATACTGGTTCTCTGTCATTGAGAGGTGTTAGCACTACATGGGTGCAGTCTATTGCTCTGATCACATTTGGTAGTCCAGCAATATTAAAAAAGTCAGCCTTCAACACCTGCCTTTCTGCCTCCTGCTCGTATATGCTTCCTGGTGCGATTTTTCAAAGCCTGCAATACCTGCTTGAAATGCCTTGAAAATGATGACTGGTCCATTCTACAGAAGACCAGTCCAAAGGCGTGGTATGGTGGAAAAACAAAACCTTTAATACACAAATGCCAACCCGACACAGGCCGTCTTTCATCACACTTCGTCAGTGGCTTCTGTGGCATATACTAAAAACATAAATATAAACATTAATACTTGGAAACATAAAAGAACAGAGCAATAAACAACATATATGTTTAAAATTAAATAATGCAAATCATGAAAAAGTAAAAAAACACATGATAAAAAATAAAAAGGATTCATTAAGATTAATATAAACCATCAATAAATAAATGATATTAAAATCAATACAATACATCATATTAAAATAAATATATAACAAAAAGACGAGTGTGCCCAAATAAATATATGACTTATAAAACCATATGTTGTTGTTAAGTGCCGTCGAGTCGGAGTCGACTCATGGCGACCCTCTGGATAGCTATCCTAAATTGTGTTCGGTCTTCAGTCAGGCGGCTCATTGTTGACAGACTGGTACCCGTAGCTGCTGTTATTGTAGCAATCCATCTCATTGCTGGCCTTCCTCTTTTGCGTTGACCTTCTATCTTGCCAAGCATGATGTCTTTCTCTAATGATCTCTCTCTTCGCATGATGTGTCCGAAGTATGAAAGTCGAAGTCTTGTCATCTGAGCTTCTAAAGAAAGCTTAGGTTTGATCTCTTCTAGTACCGACTGGTTTGTTCTTCGGGCAGTCCATGGTATACACAGTATTCGCCGCCAGCACCATAATTCAAAGTCATCAATTTTCTTCCTGTCTGTCTTTTTCACTGTCCAGCTTTCACATCCATATGATGTTATTGAAAATACCATGGCTTGAACAAGTCGAATCTTTGTATGGAGAGAGACATCTCTGCTCTTGAGAATCTTATCTAGGTCTTTCATAGCCATTCTGCCAAGAGCAATGCGTCATCTGATTTCTTGACTGCTTGTTGCTTCTTTATTGATAGTTGATCCAAGTAGGTTAAAGTTGTTCACGATTTCAATTTCTTCTCCTTCAACGATGAACCTGTTGATTATGCCAGTTGTCATGATCTTTGTCTTCTTTACATTAAGGTGCAGGCCCATTTTGAGACTATGTTCTTTGATTGTGAGAAGCAAATGTTTCAGATCATCTTCACTTTCCGCCAGTAATGTGGTATCATCAGCATAGCGAAGGTTGTTGATGAGTCTTCCACCAATCTTCACACCTCTGTTGTCTTCATACAGTCCTGCTTCTCTGATGATTTGTTCTGCATATAAATTAAACAGGTAGGGGGAAAGTATGCAGCCTTGTCTTACACCTTTGCTTATTTTAAACCATTCTGTTTCTCCTTGTTCCGTTCGAACTGTTGCTTCTTGATCAATGTACAGATTACGCAAGAGAACGATCAGGTGTTCTGGTATACCCATGCTTCTTAATGTGGCCCAGAGTTTCTCATGGTTTACACAGTCAAAAGCCTTGCTATAGTCGATAAAGCACAAATAGATATCCTTTTGGTATTCTTTAGTCTTTTCAAGGATCCATCTCACATCCGCAATGATGTCTCTCGTTCCTCGCCCTTTCCTGAACCCTGCTTGCACTTCAGGTAGTTCTTGTTCTAGGTATGGCTGTAGTCTCTTTTGAATAATCTTCAGTAGAATCTTGCTGGCATGTGGGATCAGAGCGATTGTGCGATAATTTCCACAGTCAGTTGGATCACCTTTCTTTAGTATTGGTATAAACACAGATCTTTTCCAGTCAGTTGGCCATGATGTTGTCTTCCATATTTCTTGGCAGAGCCTTGTAAGTACGGTAACAGCTGCATCAGATTGCTGCAATACTTCTATGGGAATGCTATCAATGCCTGGTGCTTTGTTCTTTGATAAGGCTTTCAATGCTGCTTCAACTTCTTCTTTCATCACCAATGGTTCCTGATCATAAGGTATAGGTTGAAACGGCTGTTGGTCCACTTGATCTTTATCATATAAAAACTCTGTATATTCCTTCCACCTTTTCTTGATCTTCTCAGCATCATTCAACATAGAACCTTGAGCATCTTGTAACATTCCAATTCGAGGCTGGAACTTTTTCTTTAACTCTCGCAGCTTTAGGAAAGCCGATCTTGTTCTTCCTCTAATAGTTTCTGCTTCTATTTCCTTGCAAGTGTCATTGTAGTACTTTTCCTTGTCCTGTCTTGCTGCACGTTGGAAATCTCTGTTGAGTTCTGCGATTGTCTTTCTTTCTCCTTTGGCTTTAGCTTCTCTGCGTTTCTGGGCAATTTTCAGAGTTTCTTCTGTCATCCATTTTGGCCGTTTTTGCTTTTTCACCTTTTGTAGAGACTTCTCGCTTTCTTCCAGCACAACCTTCTTGATGTCATTCCATAACTCTTCCGGAGCTCTGTCATTTGTATCTAAGGCAGCAAATCGATTTTGCAGGCAGTCTTTAAATTCCAGTGGTATATTCTCAAGGTCATATTTTGGTGCATTCATGAGTGGTTTGCTCTTTTTCAACTTTAGCTTGAGTTTGCATACTAGTAGTTGATGATCTGTACCACAGTCAGCTCCAGGTTTTGTCTTTGTTGATGTTACAAAGCTTTTCCATCGTTGACTTCCACAGATGTAGTCAATTTGATTTTTATACAATCCATTGGGTGAAGTCCATGTGTACAGTCGTCGCTTGTGTTGCTGAAAGAAGGTGTTTGAGATGAATAGATCATTGGTCTTGCAGAATTCTATCAATCTTTCTCCAGCTTCATTTCTGTTGTCAAGTCCATATTTTCCAACTACTTTGCCTTCTTCTTTGTTGCCAACTTTTGCGTTCCAGTCACCCATGACTATCAGGATATCCTGTTTGCATGTTCTGTCAATTTCAGCTTGTACTTGTTCATAGAACTCTTCAATTTCATTCTCTTCTGCAGCTGTTGTTGGGGCATATACTTGAATTATAGTTGTGTTGATAGGCAATCCTCGTAGACGAATAGAGATTAAGCGTTCGCTGACTGCATTGTATTTCATTACAGTTCTTGCAAGTTTCTTCTTTATTATAAATGCAACACCATTTCTTCTTTGTCTTTCATTTCCAGCATAGTAGACCATGTGATCATCTGATGCAAAGTGCCCGATGCCAGTCCATTTCAGTTCGCTGACACCCAACAGATCAAGTTGTACACGTTCCATTTCATTCTTGACCACTTCCAACTTCCCTTGGTTCATGCTTCGTACGTTCCATGTTCCAATGTGTAAGACATCTTTACAGCTTCTGACTCTCATTTCATGCGCAGCTACATCAGCAGTCAGACTTCCCGAAGGCTTTGATCCAACCACATCATAAATGCTGGCTTTACTCTGAAAAGTCTTCAGCTCTTCCCCAGTAGCTAGTTGAGTGCCTTCCGACCTGGGAGTCTCATCTTCCAGCACCATAGCACAATTTGTTTTGTTGTAACTATCCATTGGGTTTTCATGGCAAGATACAGAAGTAGATTGCCGGGCCTTCCTTCCGCGCAGTTTAAGTTTGGTGTTGTTGCCGTTGTCACAGAAATGTGATCCTCCGCCGTCAACACTATCCCATTCTGCTGCTGCCCAGAAAACCATATAAATACCTCTATAAGAGACCAAAAACAAGAAGTCTTGTAAATGTGCTATAAATCTGTATGTTCTGGAGAAAGATGTAAATAAATAAATAAGTTAACAACATACATTAAAATACAATCAAAGGCACATAAATAGTGGAACAAAGGATTGGCTAATTAATCTTGAAAAGTTCCTAATAATAATAATATACACTATGGGTGAGAAAACAAAGGGCAGCAGGAGTGAGTGAGCAGAAAGGGAACTCTTGACGAATTGTTAAAAATAACTTGTGACTAAATTATTGAGAAAGGGAAACATAAATTGAAAGCGAGCGAAAAGGGTGTAAATGAAAAATTGTCCAATCGGTAAAAAATGTTGTAGCATATAAGGATGTGACATGCAGAAGAGAAAGTATTAAAACAAAAACTCAACGAGTGAAAGAACAAGTTATGCTCTACAAAACAAAAACGAAGCAGCAATCCATACTAAATTGTTACCTTCTCTTCAGCAGCCAGCGCTTGTATCTGTCAAGAACATTAGACGAAAAAACGCCAGCTCATGCGCGTTGATAAAGGGGCCAGAAGGGGAGGAGTCAAGATGATAAAAAACATAGTAATCAAAGTAATTGCTTGCCTCGAAACAAAAGACAGTGAAAAACATGAATGAAATAAAAATAAAAATAGAAATAAAACTGCAGGCATAAAAGACTAATACACCACAAAAATAGTATTAATAACGGTAATATATAAACGAAGAATAATATTTATAACCTGCTGTAAAAAAGATAAAAACTGTCAGTTAATAAAGGGATAAAAGGCACGGCACAGGAGAAGGCATCCAATATCAGCATCAAAACAATAATAGAATATTATATTATATGAGCTCTTAAAGTTGTAGTATAAGAAAAACAGTCAATGGTAAGTAGTCAAGGATATGCAACCACGAGATTAAAACTATAAAAGAGATAAAAGGGGGGGCTTGCCAGAAGGAAAAAATGTAAATGTACCTCAAAGGAAAACTGATAAATCTTGGTCTAAATTTAGCCCATTGGGAACCAAAGTGTTTAATAAAAAAATAGATTTCTGCTCTAATCTCAAAATAGTTTTATTAATGCCCCCACCTCTCCAGTTAGTTTTAACTTTCTTTATGCCTGTCGGGGAGTCCATCCAGTACCACCCTGTCTCTGAACAGGCGCCATCTGCAGGACCTCATGATGTGGTGTGCACCATGTTCCTCCTCATGTACCTCCTCATGCTCCTCTTTTGGACTGGCTCTTACAAGAAGCAGAAAGGCAAAGGGATAACCAGTAAATATCTCCTTGACCAAAATGTCCACAGTCAAACGCTTTGAATTGTGCTGCTTTCAAAAGGCTCAGACATGGACACACAGATTTATGTTGTTCTTGAGGACGCCAGAAGTGTGTTCTTTTTAAGACGCTCAGACCTGTGCTCTCGAGGATGCGTTAGATCTTAACTTCTACTCCTGACCAGGCATAAAAATAATGATGCTTTTCTTCTTAACGCAGGATTGCATAATTTCTAATGCACTTCATTGCATTGGGTATAGATCTCATTACCATGTTATATGAGTGCGCCCTGCTCATTTCCATTTCATTTCAGTACATTTCAATACGTGACGCGTGGTGCTTGCGGAAATCTTGTACACCCTTTTACTGCGTGCATCCATCTCTTTTTCTGCATTCAGCATGTGGGGTGTGTGCACGTTGTGCATCCATAAGTGTGTGAACAAGCCCATGTTAGCTTTCTGCATTTGCCCAAAAGTCCTGAAAGGAAACTTCAAGAATCTTAATGAAAGACAGTGGTGAAAGTTCTAGTGGAGGCTCCCCAAGCAAATGTTTGCTGAGGGCCTTCCCTATTGTCACCACCCTCCCCCACTCTGGTGGCAGCATGACCCCCCCCCCCCCCACTCTGGAGGTAACAGCATGACCCCCCCCCCCCCCCCCCGCTCCTGTGGCTGCAGCAATAGGGTGGAGGCCCAGCTTAGCAAGCTTATTTAAATTTGTTTGCTGCACTGCCTGTTCCAGGCCTGGAGGCATTCCTCCTGGGCTGAAGTCTTGCAGTGTGGCTGTGATCACGAGACTTCGGCCTGAGAGCTAACAGCTAGGCCTGGAATGGAGGCAGCATGGCAAACAAAAGTAAGTTGCCACCCTGCTGTGTGGATCCACTTCCTGCCTGGACAGGGACAGCCCAAGGGTTTCTGCTGCCCCAGGCAGAAGCTCCGGCTGTGCCGGACCCCCCCCCCCATTCTGTGCCACCCCCATTCTTTACCGGACTGCCCCCTTGCCTAGCCAAGCTGTTGCCGCTCCTGATTTCATCTTCTGGGGGAATGGTGGTGGCGGCGAAAGTTTAAAAGTTTTGGTGACCACAGCAGGCCATGTGCTTTGGCACACTTGGCCTGCTGCTTCTGACCCCCCTCCAACAGGAAGTTGTATCAGATGGGGGTCAGAAACAGCAGGCCTGCCGTGGTCCCCAAAGGGGGCGATACAAAGCACCAGTGCCACCTGCCATGGTCTGCCACCCTAGGCGGCTGCCTAGCCCACTAGGTGGATGGGCTGGCCCTGTGCCCCCCCCCCCCAACAGGGCTGCTTGGCAGAATTTATGCCACTGATGAAAACTAAATATTTGAAATTAAAATGATCAATATTTCAACACTAACAAAAGAGTACTGAATAGAGACATTAGTTTTCTCACCCATTGTCAGACATAAAACATTGAAATACAAAGAGGTACTGTCTCTTCACCTATGCTTTTCATTGTAAATTAATGACAGATGTAGACTAGCTAAGATCAGACAGGACCTGTGTCACTTCGCTTTGCTATATAATGACATGCAAACTACTCAGAATATTGATGAGTATAAATCCAGTGTAACGGTATCATGCCTTCCTAGACCTGCCAAAGAGTGGAGTGGAGGAGTAACCTAAAGGTTAGAACACTGTTTTGGGAACCAAGAGACTAGGTTTCGATTCCCACTGGCACTTCAGTGGAATTGGTCAAGTCACTTAACCCTCCATTGCCTCAGGAAAATCTGTTATCAGTGTCCCTGTTTAATGTATATTTCCAAGTTTCAGTTACAATGTAAACTGCTTTGACTGAAATGATAAAGCGGTATTAAAAGCCTGTTAAATAAATAAAATAAAAGTCCTTCCTCCAGCTCAAACCTAGAGTTTTGGCTGAGGTGGGGGGGGGGGGGGGATCTTTCTTTCTCTGCTTTCCTTGCAAATGTTTAATTACTTTGCAAGGGATAGAGTATGTTTTTCTTGACCCTTTGCAACTTGAAGCGCTATTGACGTCTAGCCAGGCTTAAGACAAGATACGTTTTTTTTTCATAGTTTGGTTACATGTATATTATTGTTGATTTGTGTATTTAGGTTGGGAGTAGTAGCCTTAGTTTAATTCACCCTGAATATCTCCTCCTGCTGCTTTCTTCGTGATGTGGGCTATGTAGTGATCTTGATTCTAGATATTTTGTTATTTAGTTTTGCTTATATTTGTATCACTTAATTTCTTGTTTGATGTATTTGCAAATAAAATAAAAAATAAATAAATAAATAAATAAAATAATAGCTTCTCAAGATATATTGTTAGTCCAATAACATGGTATGACCTACCATTTTTTTGTTGACCTTTTTTTTTGCACATATCCAAATGGACTAATATATAAGGCAGCCACATTTTCTTTTACAAACGTTGACTCTCTGAACTTGAAAGCCAGAAGGGAATGGGTAAAGATCAACCAGCTGTCAGCATTGAGTAATGTTAAATACAAGTTACAACATGAAGAAACAACATGCTGAGTGGCAAAGTCTGTGCTGACGCGATATTACATAATATGAGAGAACCTTGGAAAATGATCTGAGCTTGACTGCCTTGTAGGGGAGTTGCAGAATGCAGTTATTTGCTGGACATATTTTACTATGCACAGCTAATGCTAGAAATAAATCCCTGATCTCAGATTCCCCTGTCATGAAGTCACATGCATCAAGACAGAATATCTCCTTTCTAGACACCGAGCCCTGCTGAGTGATGCTAATCATCTGTCTCTTACTATTTTTTCAATAAAGGGCAATTACGAGGAACATAAGAACATAAGAGATGCTGTACTGGGTCAGACCAAGGGTCCATCAAGCCCAGTACCCTGTTTCCAATAGCGGCCAATCGAGGTCACAAGTACTTGTCAGATTCCCAAAATGTACAAAGATTCCATGCTTTATTGTCCAATGGGTAAGCAGTGGATTTCCCCAGTCCTCTTTAATAATGGTTTAATGGCTTTTCCACCAGGAACTCATCCAATCCTCTTTTAAATACAGCAACGCTAACAGTTTTTACTACATCCTCCGGGTACATATTCCAGAGGTTGATTACGCGTTGAGAAAAAATATTTTCTCCTATTAGTCTTAAATGGGCTATATTGTAGCTTCATTGCATGTCCCTCATGTTTCTACTTTTTGAAGTAGTAAACAACCAATCTACATTTACATTTCCCACTCCATTCAATATTTTCTGGACCTCTATCAGATCTCCCCTCAGCCGTCCTTTTGCCAAGTTGAAGAGTCCTAACCTTTTAAGCCTTTCCTCTTTACCATTTTGGTGACTCTTCTCTGTACCTTTTCTAGTTCTGCTATATCCTTGTTAAGATATGGCAACCAGATTTGCACACAATATTCAATAAGAACATTAGATATGCCATATTGGGTCAGACCAAGATCCATCAAGCCCAGTATCCTGTTTCCAATAGTGGACAATCTAGGTTACAAGTACCTAGCAGTTTCCCCAAAAGACACAGGTTCTATAATGCTTGTATTATGGCAAGCAGTGGAAATCCCGGGTCCCCTTTAATAATGGTTTATGGACCTTTCCTCCAGGAACTTGTCCAAACCTATTTTAAACCCGGCTACACTAACAGCTTTTAATACATCCTCCGATAACGAATTCAAAAGTTTGATTACATGTTGAGGGAAAAATATTTTCTCTTATTAGTCTTAAATAGTTACCCTGTAGCTTCATTGCATGTCCCCTAGTATTTCTATATTTTGATGGCATAAATGATCGATCTACGTTTACCCGTTCCACTCCATTCATTAATTTATAGACTTCTATCATATCTCCCCTCAGCCATCTCTTTTCCAGGTTGCAGAGCCCTAACCTTTTTAGCCTCTCTTCATAGGAGTATCCTTCCATCCCCTTTACCATTTTGGTGGCTCTTCTCTGTACCTTTTCCAATAACACTATATCCTTTTTAAGATACCGTGACCAGAATTGCACACAATATTCAAGGTGTGGTCTCACCATGGAACGATATAGAGGCATTATAATATCCTTTGTTTTATTTTCCATTCCTTTCCTTATGATACCTAGCATTCTATTTGCTCTCTTGGCTGCCACTGCACACTGAGCAGAGGGGTTCAACATGTTATCCATGATGATCCCTAAATCTTTTTCCTGGGTGGTGGTTCCTAATGTGGAATCTTACATCATCTAACCATAGTTTGTTTTTTTCTTTCCTAGGTGCATAACTTTGCACTTGTCCAAATTAAATTTCATCTGCCATTTAGATGCCCAGTCTTCCAATTTATCAAGATCCTCTTGCAATTTTTCACAATCCTCATGGGTTTTAACAACTTTAAATAATTTTGTGTCTTCTGCAAATTTGATTACCTCACTCATTATTCCCTTTTCCAGGTCATTTATGAATATGTTAAAAAGCAGCGGACCCAGCACAGATCCTTGGGGTACTCCACTATTCACCTTTCTCCATTGGGAAAATTGCCCATTTAGCCCTACCTTCTGCTTTCTATCTTTTAACCAGTTCCTGATCCACAATAGTACACTGCCTCCTATCCCATGACTTTTTAATTTTGCCAAAAGTCTCTCATGAGGGACCTTGTCAAAGACTTTCTGAAAATCCAGATATACTATATCAACCGACTCACCTTTGTCTACCTGTTTATTCACACCTCAAAAAAAACATAACAGATTAGTAAGACAAGACCTTCCTTGGCTAAAACTATGTTGACTGTCTCCCATTAAGCCATGACTATCCACATGTTCAGTAATTTTGTTCTTTATAATGATTTCTACCATTTTTCCTGGTACTGACATCAGGCTCACTGGTCTGTAGTTTCCCGGATCACCCCTGGAACCCTTTTTAAAAACTGGCATTACATTGTCCATTCTCCAGTCTTCAGGTATTACAGATGATTTTAATGAAAGTTCACAGATTACTAATAGTAGGTCTGCAATCTCATATTTCATTTCTTTCAACACCCTTGAATGTATACCATCCGGTCCAGGTGATTTGCTACTCTTCAGTTTATCAAATAGTTGTAATACATCTTCCCGGTATATCGATATTTCTTTCAAGTCTTCTGCTGCATCACTTTTAAATACCATTTCAGTCATGGGTAACATCCCTACAGCTTCCTCAGTAATTACTGAACCAAAGAATTCATTCAGTCTCTCCACTATGGCTTGTCCCCTCTTAATGCTCCTTTAACCCCTCTATCATCTAATGTCCAACTGACTCTCTCACAGATTTTTTTTGCTACGAATGTACTTGAAAAGTCTTTATTATACGTTTTTACTTCCACAGCAAGCTTCTTCTCAAATTCTCTCTTTGCCTGCCTTATCAATGCCTTGCATCTAACTTGCCAGTTCTTATGTTGTTTCCAGTTTTCCTCATTTGGCTCCTTTTTCCATTTCCTGAAAGATGCTTTTTTTTGGCAACAACAGCCTCTCTAACCTCACCTTTAAACCGTGCTGGCAGTATTTTGGACTTGGGCTTCCAAGATAGTATTTTTAAACACCCATGCTTGATGTAAATCTTTAAGCTTTGCAACTGCTCCTTTTAGTTTTTTTCTTAACTATTTTCCTCATTTTATCATAGTCTCCCTTTTGAAAGTTAAAAGGTAGTACAGTAGATTTCCTCAGCGTCCTTCCTCCATTTATTAAATCAAATGTGATCATGCTTATCTCTTGCAGCCTTCCCTGTTCGATGTAAACCTCAACTTGTTTCAGTGTAAACTGCTTTGAATGTAAGATAAGGCGGTACAGAAAGCTTGTTAAATAAATAAATATAATATCCTTGGTTTTATTTTCCATTCCATTCCATATGATTCCTAGCATTCTAATTGCTTTCTTAGCAGCCGCTGCACACTGAGCAGAGAGTTTGAACGTATTATCCATGATGCCTAAATCATTTTCCTGGGTGGTGGCTCCTAATGTGGAACCTTGCATAGTGCAAATGTAGTTTGGGTTGTTTGTCCCTAATGGGGTCATTCCAAAACATGAATAAGCCCTTTGGACTTGTGGCATAGGAGTTTTTCTAGCAAAAATGTCTACGACTTTATTCTGAAACCCCCGTGGCCCTGCACGTACATGGAGTTAGCACTGGAATCTCAGGACGTGGGTGGGAGGAGGTATAACGGGCGTGTGGTCAGCAGCAGAGATGTACAATGCATATTCAGGAAAGCCCATGTACTTGCTGTGTGTTTCCCATGTTGTACTATACAAATCAGTTAATGGTCTATTTTTTCAGAGCCATATATGTCAATAAATGTTGTGTTGCTCTGAATCGTTATCTGAAAGTAGAATGTATCTCTTAACTTGCCCACACAATCTTATATCATATAAATAGTGACTATAAGGGTCTCAGACTCTGGGCACCCAAAAGTACTCAAGAAATATCATTGGGATAATGCCCTTATTGCATCAATGACCCATGGAGATATAGCCACATTGACTAACAATTATAATCAGTGTTTAAACAGTGCTTAGCTTGAAAAAAACCTACAGAAAATATGTACGTAATAAACTTGAATATGATTTATGTTTCAGTGCTTTTCAAGGCTACCCCCTGATGAAACCGGAGTAGGTGAAACGCAGAGAAAGTGCAGTGGATAGCGTTGGGGACAACGTCAAAAGCTAAGCACTGTTAAAACAAGCTAAGCACTGTTTAAACACTGATTATAATTGTTAGTCAATGTGGCTATATCTCCATGGGTCATTGATGCAATAAGGGCATTATCCCAATGATATTTCTTGAGTACTTTTGGGTGCCCAGGGTCTGAGACCCTTATAGTCACTATTTATATGATATAAGATTGTGTGGGCAAGTTAAGAGATACATTCTACTTTCAGATAACGATTCAGAGCAACACAACATTTATTGACATATATGGCTCTGAAAAAATAGGCCATTAACTGATTTGTATAGTACAACAATGGAAGGTCAGCATTCAGGAACAGAAACGTTTATTTTCACGGCTGAGTTCATTTCCAACTTATGCAAGGAGAGCACGCCATTTTCAGTGGAAGATGATGCCCAAGAGGGACCTACTGACATTGATTGGGAAGATCTGCTTAAAATGCAAAAGAAGAAAGTTTGCATGGAGCTTCACAGGCTATCCCTGATTGAGTATGTTCAAAGACGCCATATACCTAGGGGTCTCTGAATGCACAAAAAGCCGCAAATGTATATGTCAGACATGACATTCATAGATAGATGGAATCAAATCCTCAACAAATGCTCTTTAGACCTAATGGTATTAATAATTGATACAACAAAAAAGAGCTTAGATACCTTAACAGAAGAAATTGAAAGTGTAATTTCCACATTCAAGGATAAAGAATCTCCGGATAATTATGCTAATCAAATGGAAGATCTTCAAAAACAAGTCAACACCTTACGGGAAGAAGTGAAAAAGGTGAAAACCAAAAACTTGTGACGCGACTTCGAGGATTACACCACGGGTTACGTATATCCCTGGATGAATTCGAAAAGGAAAGAGAAGCAGAAGAAAAAACAAGTTAGTTTTGAGACCACTTCAGATGACACAGACTCTACTGATTCTGGAAAATGACAAAAAAAAGGGGGATTTTTTAGATGACCCCGGAAAGCAGAAGAAGAAAAAAGAAGACAACCGAGGGAAACCCCAACGCGGGGAACACCCCCGGCGAAAGACCTAGCATCTTTAGTATTCAACATTTCTGGACAGCTTCTGTCCTTGGAGCAGCAATTAGTTTTAAATAAAGGCTTGTCCTTTGTTCCCGACATCTACTTCGATTCATTCCAATTTAGAATAGACCTGGAACAGCTGATAAGGAAACTTAATTTGAAAATGTATTTTGGTGATCAATCGGCAGATGTCACCTTGAATCCTAATCGCAAGTCACTTCCGCTAAAGTCCACATGATCCCCTCTGGGCCCTTTACACCCTTCGCTAATATTATATTGGGAGTTAATATTAAAAGATATACAAGCCATGGAGCGTACAAAACGGCATATCCAAAGTAGATTGACTGAAACGGAAAAAATGGGACTGCAGGTTTTAAAGGGAAGATCAGAACTGGTTATCAGGTGTGCAGATAAGGGAGGAGGTATAGTAGTGTTAAATCAGGACCAATATCTTGGAGAGGCCTATAGGCAACTGCGGGATACGCATACCTATGAGGTCTTACAGCATGACCCCACAAAAGATCTTCAGAAGAAAGTAAAAGAAATTACTTCCCAGGCTCTGGAAGCCAAATTAATTTCTAAGAAAGAATGTTTTTTTTTAAATCCAGTGGATCCAATAGTTGCTAAATTCTATCTGGTCCCCAAAGTCCATAAAAATCTGGACAACCCCCCTGGTAGACCTATAGTTTCCACCAGGGGTTCAGTATTGGAACCACTTTCAATGTTTATTGACTCCTTCTTGAGACCCCTGATGACTTCTATTCCGTCGTTTATAAAAGATACCACTCATTTCCTGCAGATCTTAGAGAATCACACTCAGTTGGCATCATTGCCCGACGTTATCCTAGCCACTCTAGATGTGACATCATTATACACGGTTATCCCGCAAGAGGAGGCACATGTTAGTGTAATGGAGGCTCTGACAACCCGTGGGGATCTATCTGACAGCCAACTTAAGTTTCTATCAGAACTCACCACCCTTACAGTGTTTGAAAATTATTTTGTTTTTGACGGCATCATTTATCATCAGTTATCAGGTATAGCTATGGGGGCCACGTGTGCCCCCTCTATAGCCAATTTGTACATGCAACGTTTTGAACGTGTTCATTTGGATACATCACCATATAAGGATGATTTAAAACTATGGAGCAGGTACATCGATGACGTCTTTTTGTTGTGGCAAGGGCCGATAGCATGCCTACTGGAATTTTTTGATTGGATAGCCACTAGAGATATTCATATTAAGTTTACATCCAATTATCATGCTAGTAGGATTACCTTCTTAGATGTTGTTTTAATAAAAAGTGATGACGGTTGGAATACCTCGGTGTACAGAAAAGGAACAGATAGAAACATGTTCCTACAATACTGTAGCGCTCACCCCGTTCAGTTACGGGATAGCTTACCCGTATCACAATTCATGCGATATCGCAGGAATTGCACCCATATACATGACTTCAAGCAGCAGTCTAAAGTTTTAAAACAAAATTTTTATGAACGGGGTTATCCATCAAAAGTTATTGATAGAGCCTACAAGAGGGCACTGTACAGTAATCGAGATTTACTAGTACATCCTCCCTTGAAACCTGCTCCGCTGACGGACTCTCATGTGCATATCAATTTTGTTACAAAATATTCTCCGTTTGCACCACACTTGAAAAAAATCATAAAGCAACACGCTAATGTATTAAATAGTATTCCTGGTCTTGAGAACAAGACCGTTCGCTGTGTTTGGCAACGGCATAGAAATTTAAAAGAAATATTGAGTCCGGCGGTATTACGGCCAATTCAGACAACAGAGGACCCTGGTAGTGTAGGACATAAAAAATGTGGACAATGCAACATTTGCCATGTCACCAAGGAATTAACAGAGTTTACTTACCGTGACAAGACGTATCATTTGTGACATCTAACTACGTGCACATCTGTGTATGTTGTCTATTGTATCTTGTGCCTGTGCAGCCTATTATATATAGGCAAGATGGTGAGAACTCTTCAGGCACGACTAAATGAGCATAAAAGCAGACTCAAATGTAAAAAACGTGAAGCACTCATAGTGGATCATTGTTTGGAATTACAGCACCCATATGAAGAGCTACGTTGCTTTTGCATTGACCATGTACTGACAGGGCAACAGGGTAAATCAAGAGCACAAACGTTATTATGGTATGAACAACGATGGATCCACAGATTAGATACAGTATCCCCAAGGGGACTAAACATCAGAGTTGAATGGGAAGTGTGTGTTTAATTTATCCTATATGGCTTTAGCATTATTCACCACTAGGGGCGATTCGAATTAAGTATAAAAACACAGCCCGCATGCGCGGCGTCTAATCTATTGACAGGCTAGATCCGGTGCCTTAAGCTGATGTCCCAACACAGGAGAAAAACAATTGCCGACATTAGGGTAAGAGAGATTTTTTAGCCTGCATGCAGCTTTACCTTGCTAGTTGGAGCCTTATGAACTGTGAAAAAAACCTACAGAAAGTATGTAAGTAATAAACTTGAATATGATTTATGTTTCAGTGCTTTTCAAGGCTACCCCCTGATGAAACCGGAGTAGGTGAAACGCAGAGAAAGCGCGGTGGATAGCGTAGGGGACAACGTCAAAAGCTAAGCACTGTAAAAAACAAACTAAGCAGTTTAAACACTGATTATAATTGTTAGTCAATGTGGCTATATCTCCATGGGTCATTGATGCAATAAGGGCATTATCCCAATGATATTTCTTGAGTACTTTTGGGTGCCCAGAGTCTGAGACCCTTATAGTCACTGTTTATATGATATAAGATTGTGTGGGCAAGTTGTGTGTTTCCCATGGACATCCACATTATACCAGCAGAAACGTGGAATAAGGCCAGGACTTAGAAACTTTTCTGCTCTGCTCTGCAATGCATCCCATAGAGATGAATGGCTGTGACAACAATGTTTTGAACCATTGTGTCTGCAGTCTGGAAGACCACAAGATGCAGTTGTAAAGAGCAGAATGCAGAGGTGGGAGAAGGTTGTAAGGTAAAGACACATTAATAAACACCCCTACAGAAATATTCAGAGGTGCAATGGTGATTATTCTGTCTTTGCTTACAATTTCAGTGTGAACTAGAGGAGATAATCTAGAGCACCCTAACAATTCCTGTTTTCCGAGAATTGGGATTGTATGTGGTGAGTATAAGACGAATGCATGTGTGGGTGAGAAACACAGATCAGATTAGTAGTCCTGGGACTCGATGCCAGTATGTTATACCAGTTGTTTTCTAGAGGTGCAGGGCATCTGTACTGCAGATGTATGTTTTGTGTGACTGCAAGTGAGAGTGTGTGCATGGGGGGACCTGATGTGTGCAATCACAATTTTGGGAGGACATCAGTGCCTGACCAGTACCTGTCTGTAGGGATGATCGCAGCATGACCAGGTGCCAGTGTGATCAGCCAGGATACATCAGAAAGGAGCCTCTACAGCTAATTGCCAAAGCAAATCCCTGTCAATGATAAGGGACCCTCAGAATGAGTGCATGCAACTGAGCACACAACACCATCAACGGTCTCTCTAATGTGCACATTTGTATAGACCAGGGGTCTCAAACACGCGGATGCGGCCCGCGAGAGACCTTTGTGCGGCCCGCGATGCACAGGAAACAAAAAACCCCCCGGTTTCTGCTGCTGCTGCCGTGGCTGGAAGCTCTCTCTGAGTTACAGTGGTGCAAGGTGAGCGTGGCACAGGCCTATGTAAGGAAAGGAGTTAGACTGCCACCTGCCTGTCAGTTCAAGGATGGCAAGAGAAGGGAACTCGAAGTCTCAATATGCAGAAAAACAAAAAAAACCCCGGCTTCTGCTGCTGCTGCTGCCGTGGCAGCGGCAGAATCAACTGTCCCGTGGCCCCGGATGGGGGGGAGGGGGTTAGGACTAGTAATGGGGGGGGGGGGGTTAGGACTGAAAATGGGGTGATGGGGGGATAGTACGGAAAATGGGGTGATGGGGGGTGGGACTGGTAATGGACAGTTGGGGGTTAGGACTGGAGGTGGTCTGATTGGGGGCTAAGACTGAAAATGGGGTTATGGGGGGGCTAAGAATGAAGATGGGGCGATGGAAGGGTTAGGACTGGAAGTGGGCTGTTGGGGGGCTTAGGACTGATAATGGGCTATGGGGGGGGGGCTAGAACTGGTAATGGACTGGGGGGGGGTGCTAGGACTGGAAATGGGCCAAGTAGAAGGGGGAGCTTGAACTGCAAATAGCTGATGGGGACAGGGTCTTGGAATGGAAATGGGCTGAGTGGAAGGGGGCTTGGAATGGAAATGGGCTGATGGGGAGGGGGGCTTGGAAAGGAAATGGGCTGATGAGGGGGGGGGCTACGACTGGAAATGGGCCGAGTAGAAGGGGGAGCTTGAACTGCAAATAGCTGATGGGGACAGGGTCTTGGAATGGAAATGGGCTGAGTGGAAGGGGGCTTGGAATGGAAATGGGCTGATGGGGAGGGGGGGGGCTTGGAAAGGAAATGGGCTGTGAGGGGAGGGAGCTAGGACTGGAAATGGGCTGATGATGCGGGGACTAGAAGGGAGCGGATGCTGGGTGGGGCAGGAGCTAGAAGGGAGTTGATGTTGGGGGACGATTAGAATGGGATGGGGCTGGGAGAGTGAAATGGAGAAGGGAAATATATTTTGTGTGGGAAGGAAGAAAAATCTACAATTGGCCGGGTATTGGGAGAGTAAGTGGGGATTGAGGATGGAGGGGTAAAATTTGAGTGGATGAAATAGGAATGAGGAAAGAGCAAAAGGAGAATGATTAGTATGTTAAAGCAGATGTAGAGAGAATGGAAAAAAACTAGGAAAGAAGAAAGGACAAATGGACAGCAGACAATGGAGCGTTAGCAGAAGACACGAAGAAACCAGAAGAAAGTGGCTGGAACAATTGCAACTGAAAAAAAATGCACAAAAGGTAGAAAAATATCTCTTTATTTTGAATTTATTAACTGAAATATGTCAGCTCTTGGAAATGTGCATCTTTAACGTCTGCACTTTATTTAATACAAGAGGAAATTAATTTATAGTTTTATTTCTACAGTGTTGTACATTCTAAGTTTGGCTTTTGGGGTTCCCAGTTTAATTGTCTTCCTGTTTCTAAATTGTGATTCCTTGTTTGGTGATGGTGTATGTTCTGCATGTGTAACTGAGCTGAGGTATTCTGTTTATGTAATTCCTATTTGACATTGCCACTTGTTCTCTTTCCCGAGTAGGTTATGTATTGTTATTCTCTGAAATGTGTTGATTTAATATTTGCAGTGTTGCCTTTTGATAGTTAGGGTATGGTGCTTTGTGAGTCCTGGTAGTGCTGTTAGGACATGGCAGGTTTGCTATGGGTTCTAAATGAGCAGTGTTTCTAGTAGTTCCTAATGTGCCTGGCGGTTGGCACTGGTTTATAGTAATGTAGAAATCTTTTAGTCTTTCTTTATCCATACACTCATTAAGAGGCATGTTTACTAAAAGTTAGTGTATGGTAACATTATGCAAATATTTATGCAAATGATGCCCTTATGCAAATGATGCCCTTATGCAAATTAGGCCTGCGTCTTGTGCGGCCCCCGGGTTACTCTACAAGTCCTCATTTGGCCCTCAAAGCAATTTGAGTTTGAGACCCCTGGTATAGACAGATATTAGTGCTCTTGTGCATCTAGTAGTGCTGTTTGTGCTGGTGCATGCAGTCAATCTGAGCTTCCCTAATTATTGTCAGGGATGTGCTCTGACATTTAGCTGTAGAGGACCATTTCTGATTTCTTCTGTTCCATACATTGTAATGTACAGACTGTTGTCAGAAATGACCAATGCAAGCACAACTAACATGTTCTCCTACTGCCATGTATGTTTTGCTGCAAGATATATCAGGACAATCATATCACTATCTACTTGCTGTTATAACATCTCTGAGCGCACAGAGATCACTTTTCAGTGTTCTGGTCAGGACTGTACCTAGCAGACAGCCAAAATACACCCCTTAAGCCTTTTCGTGGCATTTTAAGCAGGTCTGGTCCCTCCCTCCTCTGACACGATGTCAGAGCAGGGAGGGATAAATCTGCTTAAAGTGCCAACGAATTGCACATCGGGTGCATGCTCTCTCCTCCACCTCCATCTAGCCGCTTTCTGCTCTTTCCCTGCTGCTGGCACTGCCATGGAGAAAACAGAGGGCAGCGGATGGATGGAGGTATGGGGAGGAGGGGGGGCACGCACCTGATGTGCAAGTCACACAGGGCATGATTCTAGCTCGGTTCGGCCCTGGTTCCGGTCATGCAAAAGACTAGCTTCTATGGTCTCTTTTGCATCAACACATCTGTATCATCTGTTTTCATGGGTAGTTTGTATGAGCACCACCCTGTCAGTGTGAGGAGCAGCTTCGGGGATGCACATTTTAAGTGAGGAGGCGTAGTCGCATGGAGACGGGCAGCAGCGGATCCGTACATCTTTTCAGAATTTACTGAGGACAGGGTCATCCAGGCCACCTGCTGCATATACCCGTGTCCCAGGGTTGTGTGTGACATCTATGTCTTCAATTCTGGACCTGCGGGTATGGCTGGACCTGCACTTGCGGAATTAAAGTCAAACGGGGCCTGTTTTTAATTTAGACATGTCTGCAGGCTGGACGTGCACATTATGGAATCGTGTTCTAAGTGCATAACTTTGCAGTTGTACACATTAAATTTCATCTGCTATTTGGACGCCCAGTCTTCAAAGTTATCAAGATCCTCTTGCAATTTTTCACAATCCTCTTGTGTTTTAATAACTTTCAATAATTTTGTGTTATCTGCAAATTTGAGCACCTCACTTGTTATTCCCAATTCCACTTAATTTATGAATAAGTTAAAAAGCAGCAGACCCAACACAGATTCCTGGGGTATTCCAGTCTTTATCTTTCTCCATTAAGAAAATTAGCCATTTAGTCCTACTCTGTTTTCTATCTTTTAACCAGTTCCTAATCCACAATAATCCACTGCCTCCTATCCCATGACTTTTTAATTTCCGCAAGAGTCTTATCAAAATCCAGATACACTGTATCAACTGTCTCACCTTTATATAACTGTTTATTCATACCTTCAAAAAAAATGTAAGCGATTAGAAACATGGAAACATGACGGCAGAAAAAGACCACATGACCTATCTAGTCTGCCCTTCCATATCAACTACAATAGTCCCTTTTTTACCTTTAGAAATCCTCTGTGTTTGTCCCAAGCTTTTTTAAATTCAGATTCTGTCCTCATCTCTACCACATCCACTGGGAGACTATTCCACGCATCTACCACTATTTGCATAAAGAAATATTTCCGCACATTACTTCTGAGTTTATCACCTTTCACTCACATCCTATGTCCCCTCGTAGCAGAGCTTGACTTCATTTGAAAGAGACCATCATGTGCATTTATGCCATGGAGGTATTTAAATGTCTCTATCATATCGTCCTTATCCCGTCTTTTCTCTAAAGTCTACTTAAGATCTTTAAGTCTGTCCTCATATGCGGCATTATCACCTCCTTTTTTCTGCTGGCCATTCCTCTTCCTATGCACCCAAGCATCCTTCCGGCTTTCGCAGTCGCCTTCTCTATCTATTTAACTACTTTGAGATCGTCAGACATAATCACGCCCAGGTCCCACTCTTCTTTCGTGGACCTCACCCCCTACACTGTACCGCTCCTTTGGATTTCTGCAACCCAAAAGCATGACCCTGCATTTTTTAACATTAAATCTCAGCTGCCAAATTCTAGACCATTCTTCAAGCTTAGCTAGATCCCTCCTCATGTTATCTACTCCTTCCTGGGTGTCTACTCTATTGCAGATTTTGGTATCATCCATAAGAACATAAGATATGCCATACTGGGTCAGACCAAGGTCCATCAAGCCCAGTATCCTGTTTTCAGCAGTGGCCAATCTAGGTCATACGTACCTAGCAGTTTCCCCAGAAGACACAGGTTCCGCAATGCTTGTACTGGGTCAAGCATTGATATCCTGGGTCCCTTCTTAATAATGGTTTATGGACCTTTCCTCCAGGAACTTGTCCAAACCTTTTTTAAACCGCAAAGAGGCAAATCTTACCCGACAGCCCTTCTGCAGTATCACTAACAAAGATGTTAAAAAGAATCGGACCAAGGACAGATCCCTGTGGCACACCACTGGTAACCTCCTCAGAGTGAGCTCCTTCTATCTATACCCTTTGTCACCTCCCACTCAACCAATTTCTTTCCCAATCAGTAACTTTAGGGTCCATCCCTAGGCTGCTCAATTTGTTTATAAGTCGCCTCTGTGAAATGGGGTCAAAGGCTTTACTGAAATCTAAATGCATCACATCTAGGGCTGTCCCTCGGTCCAACTCCCTGATCTCCAAGTCAAAGAAATTAATCAGATGTGTCGGTCACGACCTGCCTCTGGTGAATCCATGCTGCCTCAGATCTTGCAATCCACCGGACTCCAGAAACCTCACTATTCTTTCTTTTAGTAACTTTTCCAATAATTTAGTAACCACAGAGGTTAGACAAGCCAGCCCATAGTTCTCAATGTCATCCCTATACCTGCTTTTGTGTAAACAAACGAGACAAGACGTCCTTTCACTAAATTGTTAAAAAGTTAAAGTTGTTTTCAAAACCTCTAACACATTAGGATGACAAAGACCTTCAAGACCATCTACTGTGGGCATGTTTCCTTCCTACTGGAATGCAGTTGACTCTGCTTGGTCTCCAGTTTTATCCTCACTCCCTCACTGTGAATGCTCCCCTGTGCTTATTCCTTGCTTTCGGGAATTCTGTTACTCTTTTTGTAACTCTCCCAGCTCTGCACCTGTACCACTTCTACCTCTGCTAGGAAGCAGTTGCATATATTTAGGAAAAATTATTTTGCTCGTGATATGGAAAATGAACTGGTGGTGTAAGCACAAGCAAGCATATGCACACCCACACCACTGTGGGTCCTTCCCACTGAAGGCTGTCACTGATTGGTTCCCTACACATCTATATGCCCTGAAACTTCCAGTATTCTCTGTCCTCAAATAGATTGGTCATGGAAGCTCTGAGTGTATCACTTCTCTGCTCTGTTCTCAGACTCTGCCTCTGCTTGTCATTTTGGTCTAGATCTTCTCCCGGTAGTTCTCCTGTCTCTTCCTCCATCCAATGCCTGCTGGCCCCTCTCTTCCCCTTGGAGCCCTGTGCTTCAAGTCCTGGCTGCTCCCGAGTACCATAGGGCTCAAGCTGAAGGGAGAGGGAGCACACCCCTAATCCCTGCCTTTCCCCTGGAGTGGATCTGGCTGTGACAGGCACATATTTGAGTAGATAAGAAGGCACCTTCTTGTCTTTATAAAACACTAGTACAAATCCCTACACAAATCATGCCTAGATTGCAGGCGAGAGGAGGTGTAAATGTCGGTGTGCACCTTACAAAAAATACATTGGGCATGTCCACGTTTGTGAATCGTGCCTGAACTTGAGCGTGCGTACTTTGTGACTCTGCCCATGCTCTGCCCAAACCCCTCTCCTGGGCACATGGACTGTAAAAGTATGTGCTGGCTTCTTTGCATGTACTTTTATGCCTGACTTAATTTTTTAAGACATCATTTCTGCACCTGACTGGCATTTTATGTGCAAAAATGGTTGTTTAAAATTACCCTCTAAGTGTCCATGTGTCTCCTTTGTATGGACATATGCCCCTAAGCAACTTTATAGAAGCTTGTCTGAGTACATTAAGGGGTCATCTTAAAACAGACCGCCTAGGATAGGCAATGGAGAAGATGCCTACTGTATATTGCAACTACTGTGTAAATCCTGCAGAGCAGGGTCATACCAAGCCATAAATGTGCCCTGTGCGACTTGAAAACCTGGTGTCCCCCCCCCCCCCGACATCACACGTTTGTCATCTCCCCATCTTACCCCACATCTCTTCCATTTTCACACCCACCCCCCAACCCCACCCCCGCACTGCCTGCCCTTGCCCCAATGCCGCTTTCTCTGTTCCATTGGTGGTGACGGCAGCAGAGCGGACCTCCATTAAAAAAAACATGCAGGTCTTTCCAACTCCCCATTTGCATGGCTGGTCTAATCCCTCCCTCCTCTGACATATGCTCGTGTCAGAGGAGGGAGGGACCAGACCAGCCATGCACATGCAGAGTTGGAAAGACCTGTGGTTTTTTTTCTCAATTGGAGGTCTGCTCTGCTGCCAGTGCTACCAGCGGAACAGGTAAAGCAATGGCGGGGCAAAAGCAGACAGCATGGGGGTGGGAGTCAATGCTGGCAGTCGGCCCTAAATGCGCCCCTATGTTTTTGCACCCTGTGCAACTGCACCACTCACGCAGGGCTAGGTACAGTGCTGCTGCAGACTTTATAGGGGGTTACTTTAGAAGCCCTATTCATGCTATTCATGCTGAAAATGGGCATAGAGTTGTCTTTGACTAGTACCTTGCAAAACTTTTTAATACCTCTCAAAAATTTGATTAGTATTTGGAAATACATGGATAGTTCTTGCAGCTTTATGTGGAGAGTGATTGTGGCAGCATTTTTAACAGTTATCTTGAGAAAAAATTATATAGAAACATAGAAACATGATGACAGAAAAAGACCACAAGGCCCATCTAGTCTGTCCTTCCATAACTACAACAGTCCACTTTTTACCTTTAGAGATCCTCTGTGTTGGTCCCATGCTTTTTTGAATTCAGTTACTGTCCTCATCTCTACCACCTCCACTGGGAGACTATTCCACGGATCCACTACTCTTTCCGTAAAGAAATATTTCCGCATATCACTCCTGAATCTATCTCCCTTCACCCTCATCCCATGTCCCCTCGTAGCAGAACTTGCTTTCAATTGAAAGAGGCTCTCTCCCTGAACATTTATGCCACGGAGGTATTTAAACATCTCAATCATATCACCTCTATCCCGCCTTTCCTCTAAGGTGTACATATTAAGATCCTTAAGTCTGTCCTCATATGCTTTATAATGAAGCCCATTAATCATTTTAGTAGCAACCCTCTGCACCGACTCCATCCTGTTCACATCCTTTTGAAGGTGCGGTCTCCAGAATTGCACACCATACTCCAAATGAGGTCGCACCAAAGACTTATACAGAGGCATTATCACCTCCTTTTTTCTGCTAGCCATTCCTCTCCGTATGCACCCAAGCATCCTTATAGCTTTTGCCGTCGCCTTTTCTACCTGTTTAGCTACTTTAAGATCATCAGACACAACCACGCCTAGGTCCCGCTCTTCTTTAGTGGACAAAAGTACTTCACCTCCTATACTGTATTGCTCCCTTGGATATGTGATGATGCAGAGGACTTAAACACCAGAAATAGGGATCTAAAACAGCTTCTTTCCCCAAAAGCAGACAGCAATACAGGCAGGGAAAGGGTTAAAGCTTCAGCCCAGAGAAACTCTCTGCATAGAAAGTCAGTGAGAGAGTCACACCCCAGCTCCATGACAACCCCGGGAGCTGACGTAAGAGGCAAGGGGGCGGAGTCAAAGCGGATAGGGCAGCCCCATGCTCTTAACCAGGAAGGAGATTCGGATAGGGAGATTGAGATTGAGAAAGGAACGAGGAAGAAGGAGAATAGAGAAAGAGTTTTGGACTCTGGCTCAGGTTCTGGTTCGGATTCAGATCTAGAGGGAGACCTGAGGAACCGAGGAAGCAAAGGAAGGAGCAACCATTACCAAGGTAGCATACGGTGCTTGGGGAGTTGCCAGCAAGACTGCTTAGAGAAAGAAAGGTCTCTGGAAAAGCGTCTGAGAAAGCTTCCTGTAAAGGAGAGGAATTACCACGGGCCAAGCAGCAGAGAGAAGCAGGTCAGAAGTAACTTTAAACCTCGAGGGGAGAGGCTGGAAACCTTACCCAGGAGAGACAGGAGTTCTTCCCCGGAGTCTTCTCTGGAAGCTGTGGTTACAGGTGGGAGATTAGGCTGGACTAAAGTTCCAGGTGAAAAGCTGCAGAAACGTTCCCAGGGCCGGCAGCGTGTCTCTAGCTCAAGCTCTGAGAATAGCCCAGCTGCTCGTAAGCAAACAGCTGATTGTGTGCTACGGAGACGGAGGTTAGAGCCAGACCCTGCTGAGCAGTTTGCCACACGGGAGATAGTGAAGCAGTATCAGGACAAATACCTTTTAACCAAACTGGGAAAGCCAGACAGGCCAGAAGAAAGGTGAGCCCTTTTTCCATTGATTCAGTTTTAAAGGAAGCTGGTAATTTTAATTCCTCACATATACCAAGAAGTAAAAAGGATTCTAAATGGAAACAGCTTAAAAGCTTACTAGAGCAGTGGAAGCCAGTTGCTCTGCAAAACCCTGACTATAACCAGGACATATCAGACTCAGAAGTAGAACCAATGCAGACTGAGTCAGCTGTGATAGATAGCAGTTATTCTGATATGGAGACAGAGTGTGCTTACTGTCATAAGGAGTGAAAGCTGTATAACTTTGTGCAAGTGATAAGTGCTGGAGAAGTCCAACTTCATGCAATTGAGCTTTTACACGGGGAGAGGCAGCGCAGTGCCTAAGTGTAAAACTCAACCTCATTAAGCAGCTGTGAAAAGCAAATGCAATGCTATTGAGTTATCTGCAAAGTAAAGTTGTTACATGAAAGTAAAGCTTCTAGTGTGAAGAACAGGCCTTGTTCAGAGCTGGAGAGAAGTTTGGATAACTTGTTTGGAACTGACAACCCTGAGAAGTATCAGGTGGACTTTGTTACATCTTTGACTTTATTTGGTTTGAAAAAGTATCCCCATTTTGTTTCTGTTATTTAGGGGTAGTAGATACAAAATTCCTGTGAAAACAATAAAGTTATTGTTACCCCAATTAACCTTGGCTGTCCGCATCTTGGCCCACAACTACACGGAACCCAGACATCAGCACTTACAAGGATCTATAAATTTGTGGTCACATCCCCCCTCTTCCAGGCAACCGCCTATACGGGGGAGGAGGGCGTGACAACTAGTATCTGTTACATGAAGTAGAGGTGATACAGTTGTTTTGTATGTTTCTTTGAAAAACATTTTGAGTTCTGCTTCTTAACTTATTAGTATTTAATCAGTATAAAGCCTTCTAATCTGTGGCTCCATTAAATGAAGGTGATGCTAGAGCTATTTCAGAAACAGAGATCAAGGGATATGTTTACTAAACAGCGGTAGTGGCTTCCGTGCAATATCGGAGCCGCGGCCCCATTGAATTCAAAGATGTACAGATTGTTGCCTCCATGGGAGGGAATCTTTATTGAGAAGTGGTGGAGTTACACACACACTGTCGGGTAGACGGCTGAAAGCCTGACGTCACTGAGAGCAGAGGGTCCACTGTGCTTTCCGCATGTGCAGGTGGGCGAATGGGGTAGCATGGACTGTGGAAGCCATATGGCCCAGGAGGCGAAGCATCTGGCAAGCCGACACCATTGAGTAGCACTGGACCTAGTGAGCCCGGTCTGACAGGAGATATGCGCTGGCCATTGAAGTATCTAGGAGAGCCCCAGTGAACTCAAGACGTTGAGCGGGTTGCAGTGGGACTTTGGGAAGTTGATCATGAAACCCAGTTGCCGCGGAGCCGCAGCCCCATTGAATTCAATGGGGCCGCGGCTCCGATATTGCACGGAAACCACTACCACTGTTTTGTAAATATATCCCCAAGTTTCATATCTGTAACATTAGATTAATTCAGGTATTCACCATGGTTCCTTACAGGTTTTTGAAGGTAATACAGGGTAAAGGGTGAACTGCAATAAAATGAGAGATGGTATAATCTGTTTAGCCATTTTCATTGTATGAAAAATGCACTTTGCCTAAAATCTAATGGCATCACATGACTGTAACCTGTAGAAAAAGAAATCAAAAGTTCTGCCAGAAAAATATGACTGCTCTAAACAAGTGAAGTTCAGCTCAGTTTCTTAGATTAATTCAGAAAGTTTTTTGTTTTGTTTTTTCTATGTTGTTGTATGACTGGGTACATGTCTGGCTGTTGAAGGAATAGGTAATAATCCTTCTGTATCTTAATGGGAAGGGACACTTCTGGAAGACAGTTAAAAATAGAAAATATAAAAGGTTATAGCTATTACTCTGTGTAACCATTTCATAGAGGAGATATATTCTAAAAAGAGCACAATATTAGAAGAAAGGAAGCACTACATGACAAACAAACCTCGTTGTGTGCCCCAAAGAGAAAGACCTCAATTATACACAAGGCCAATCTGCATGCAGGACCTGCACTACCCAGTAAGCGGGGTAAGCATGGCAGGAGGGTGTCGAACTCCAGGGGGCACCGTCGCTATCCGCCCCCACCTCCCATCTTGATCCTGCAAGGGGAAAGCATGGATTTGTTGGTATGTCATTGAAACGTGCTTAACAAATGTGGTTGAAATCAGCAATATATTAATGTTGTCATTGTCGTCCTATGTTGCGACTATTCTTTGCATCAAAATTAGGCCAATTTTGCTTATAGTTTCTAGATGTATATTGACTATATGGTTATCATGTTTTTGATTCCTACATTCTATACAAAATCTTTCTCCTGCATAATTTTTCAATCAGCAAAATATTTTTGAGCTATCTATAAGTTGAGTGTTTTCCTTTTGATCCATATCTAAAAGGTAGCCTGCTCCTGGACTATCACAGTCTGTTCATATGATGCTAAGTATTTAGGGCCCGATTTTCATTTAGGCAGGCTATGCATCGTGGCAATGGCAATGAAAATCCAGGTCATGCTGCACAGGTCAGCAGCCGCCGAGGCTAAGTAGGAAGCAGCAATTTTCAATGCTGCTCGTTTAGTCCCAGTGCCTTAAAGATAGGCAAGGATTTTCCTTATCTGATCTTCAGCCTTTTTTTACATTTTTTTAAAATTTTGTTCTCTTTTCCCATTGATTTCAAAGGGAGTTAAATTGGCTCTCAGCTGCTTTAAATAAAGCTGCTTCAATTTAAAAAAAACCAGACCTTCCACAGCCGGGCCTCCCAGGCCTGTGTGGGCATCTGGTGCCTCCATAATAGGGTTTTCCTGGTCGGCCTGTCAGGCCTCCGGATTCACTTTTCGGGACTCCCATTTGCCGGGGTTCCGGGTAACCTCTCTCAGCACAATTTTTCACATTTATTTTTCTTTTGCTACCGCAGTTTTCTTCAACCTGATGTAGCCGTGACCCCTAGTGGTCTTTCACCACAGCTGCAGTTCCCCCCCCCCCCCCCCCCCCCGATTAGGCTCCCCCATTAGGCTGTTTTTTGCCCCACAATGGGCACCTTTTGGCCGGCATCATGATAACCCCTGCAGGGGGCCTGAGGCCTGATGCTGTGCCTGTGGTCCCTGCTACTCCTTTCTTATTTTCTTTGATACTGGTGAGTTCTACAGCCACTTTGGTGGTCTGCATGGCCATGGTGAGAGTGAAGAATGGCCGGATGGCACTAGTCAAATGCCCATAGACCCTTGGGAGCCTTTCAGGCACTCAGTATCCCACTTGCGGGCCAACATTTGCTGCAGCTCCTGAAACAGCCTTCTGGCTCTATTCAGTTGACTAGCTGCTTTTCAGACTCCTATGGGGGCACTTGGGGCCTGAGTGTACCCTCCAGGGACCCAAGGCCCCTGAGTATTCTTCTCACGGGCAGCTAGAGAAGTCATGTCACCTGTTTCACCCTTCCATTTCTCTATTCCTCTGTGAGCCCAGACTTCCCCTATGGGTGTTGTCTGAAGGTCTCGAGTACTGTTCCAGCCACTGCAAGGCAAATCCGAGGAGGACAGAGTGGCGGTTCCCCCATGAACTGTCAGACTGATGGGAGAAGAAACCCTCCTGACAGGAGAAGATGGAGGTAAATGTAAGAGCTAAAGGCTGGGGGGGATAGAGCAGAGAACTTACTGCAAGGCGAGCCCCAAGACGTTAGATGACCAAACCGATGATAAAGTTTGGTCTGGCAGGAAGCAGCAGATGGCGCAGTAGTGTGTGGGGACTTACCCCGGGCTCCCCCAGATTTGCCTCAAGGAGCAAGTCCTTCTCCTTGGGCGCACTTCTTGAGTGCACACCTATGGCGTGCAAAACCGTGGCAGAGATGCCGCAGTTGGTCTGGTTAAATATTCCACAGTGTCTGAGGGAGCACGGCCGTGTTCACACGGTCGCGTTACTTCCAAGACCGGGTACAACAGAGGATTGAGGGTGATAGTCCTGGTGCAGGAGGAGGTACCTGGAGGTAACCAAAAGGGGAGAGGTCAGCAGAGCAGCAAACAACAATACATACAACAACAATACAAGCGGCGGCAGCAGCAGCAGCAGCAGCAAGTAGGACAGGGAGGACAGCATGAAGACTTAGCCTTCCAGTACCCCATGGCACCAATTCTGTAAGGCGAATAGTGGGATCCCACTATCTGCCCTCAGCTGATTCTGCCTCCCAACCTCGCTTTACGTACAGAGCTGCTGTGTGGACTGCAGGGGATGGGGGCAGCTTGGGGGCAGAGAGTAGGTGGAGCATAGGCAGGGCCAACCCCCAGATGTACAGGGGCAATTCTGGTGATGGTCTTGTACTTCTGGGGATCACTGGGGGGACGGCCAGCTTATTCCTCCTTGGAGGTGGAATAAGCACTGGCTGCCCCCCCCCCCCCCCAGATTGGCTGTCCAGCCCCTGAGCAGCGACAGCGGAAAGTAAGGGGAGTCCCCACTGCCAGATCCGGATCCAGGCTGCCCCCATTGGGGTGGGGTAGAAGGGAAATGGTGGGTCTGAGGCAGCGAGCAAATTGAGCCTTGGGGAGGACATCCCCACGGAGACGCAGGGGCACACTAGACTGTCTCCACAGTCCCAATCCTGCACCGTAGGTATGTCTTGTTCTCATGGTGCAGAATTGGGTCCAAATGGACCTGTTCTGCTTCAGGCCATCCAGATGACCCAGACGTGCCCCTTAGGGAATCGGAATCCACAGGTCCGCCTCTCTGGTGGATGCCAGTTGTAGAGCGGTTTCACGCACAAGGAGATTCCGCAGGTGGAAGGCCCTTCCTCTGGAACGGCCTAGAGGAGAGATGTTATGTGGTCTTCTCTCTGACCCTGGATGAGCCATCTTCTGTACAAGAAGCGGCCCATTTGATCCTATGCTCGCAGAGGCCCTGGATTGAACTTGCGCAATGTGTTTTGTGGACACTTAGACCAAGCAGTGTGGTTTTCCTCTTTCTTGTCAGGTATGGGACTATTGAAGGAGCATGGCAGGGGCTCCTGATAAGGAAGTTTCCCAGTGCCTTCCCACTTAGATCCTGGCCCTGGCTGGCACATGCTGGTGTGTTTAAGCCACTTGGTGCCTCTCTGCTTGGGACCTGGTGAGTCTTATTGTCTCTAGCAGATGTTAGAGCCTTTAAGCAGTCCCACCCAGTCTGAAGTTTGGCCTAGAAGACTTGGGGTTCGATTGGCAGCCCTGTTCTGCTATAGGCCTAATGTAAACCGCTTTGATTGAAGGATAAGACGATATAGAAAACTGGTTAAATAAATAATAAATAAATAAATCTGAGTGTCCTGTTGGGTCTTGGTGGACTCCTGTGGTAGAGAGCTCTGAGAGGACTCTTCAGGGGGTCCATGTGTGAGGCCTCCATGGGGGTTTGATCCTTTACAATCCATTTTCGGTGTCTCTGATGTCTGTCAAAGGATGTCTGTGCTGTGGCCCTTGGCTTCAAGTACACCTTTCTGGTTCTTTGGACGTCTCCTTTTTTGCAGTGAAGCCTTCACCATCCTATTCTTCAAAGAGGCTTTCCCCTCTTTTTCTCATTCTGACTGAATTGTGGGCCTGCCTTCCTTCATAGAGAAGGGTCTTTAAATGGACTCCTTGCTGCATCTGGTGGATGGGTGGAGGGTGTTGCCAGAGTTCATTGCAATTTCTCATGCTTCCTGTCAGTCAGACTGCCCCCAGTTATTTATTGCCTCTTCACCCCTGGAGACGTTTGAGTGCAGTACATATCCTGCCTGGTAAGCTCGTAAGAACATAAGAACTGCCATACTAGGGGTCACGTGATGTGGTGAGAATGAGCGGACATGACTTGCTCGTGCTCCGGTCGCCCTCGCCTCATACCGGAGAAATAGAACCGGACAGCTGAACCAAAGAGCCACCAAACTAAAGGCGTTGTGCCAGGAGATCACCGGAGGACGAAAGGAGAGGAGAGAGGCAAATGGCGGCGGCGGCAAAAACAGGATGGCGAGACAAAGACCACATGGGGGGTCCGGGCAAGATGGCGGACCTGTCGGCGGCTCCTAGTTCACCTACCTCGCCTGCATTCCTTGAGGAAGTTTTGGCGGCGGTGGCATGTGCGTTGTCCTCACGGTTTGAAGCGCTCCATAATAAAATAGATACGCTGCATAGCTCCTTTGGCGCTCTAGGAAACCGGCTGCAGGAAGTGGAGGGCCGCATTGGGCACACTGAAGAAGGCCTTGAAGCGCTGACACAAGAGGTGGAGAGAATGAGAGTGAAGCTGCAATCCCAGGAGGCCAAATTAGATGATATGGAAAACAGGTCTAGATGCAATAATTTGCGTTTTATGGCTATCCCGGACACTATATCTGACAGAGACCTGAGGCACTACCTGGAAACTTTGATCCCACAGCTGTTTGAGGGCCTGGAAGAAGGCGGTAAGATTATGATCGAAAGAGCGCATAGAGTGGGGCCTAAGCAGTCGAGAGACCAACGGCCTAGAGTGGTCCTAGACAAATTTTTAAAATTCCTGCAGAAAGAAGCAGTGCTGAGAGCAGCGCAGAAGAAAGGGATAATTATAAAAGACAATTTAAAGCTGCAAATTGCCCAAGATTATTCAGCAGTACTGAGTCAGCGTAGGAGAGCATATGCACCCCTGTGTCAAAAGCTAATAGAAGCTAATGTTAAGTTCTCGGTACAATACCTAGCCAGGCTGCATGTTATTCATGAAGGGGCGCACTGAACATTCAAAGTGGCAGAGGAGGCAAGCAGTTATGTTGAGAAAATTGTACTTGGTGGGATGGCTGCTTCAGAAGTACACAAATAAGACTCTAAGAGGACATCTGTAAGTGCGGGACCTGCCTGGTGAGGACGTGCAAAAAGAGGGGACATTTGGAGAAGGACTGCTGAACTGCAGATACTGGGGCAACAGCAGAATTGGGCGTAAGGCCCAGCCCCCACAAGAAGATATATTAATGTGAAAAGAAATGAGACTTTGGCACGTAGTTTTTTTTAAGAAGGCCTGGGTCAAGGGATTGTATATACTATGCAATGTCTTCATGCTAGAATCTTGAAAGTGTTTGTTTCTTCCTTCTTTCTCTATTTTTGTCTCAATGGATCCCTGCTGTTGAGGTGTATGATATTAGTTATTGGTTGGTTATATAGGGGACAGTGGAAGAGGAAGGAAGAGGGGGCTGGGAGGAAACATAGTGTTTTCGATTAGGCGAGGGAGGGTGGCAGGAGAGGGGGGGGCAACCGTACGCATTAAGCGGGACCTAGATAGGTTAAGAAGGTAGAAGTAAGGAATATAAGATAGGAAGGGGTTGGAAGATGGTAAGGGATGGGGGTAGGGGGGAAAGAGGGGTAGTAGGGGAGGGAGAGAGGGAGGGAGGGAGGGAGGGAGATGTCGTGGGGGGGGATCGCAACCAAGGGAAGAGAGGATGGTTAAAGGAGGGGAGTAGCAGAGGGATACAGGGGGAGCTTCAGGCTGGGAGAGCTCTCTCTTGTAGAGTATTACACAACGTGTGGTATAGGCCTGACCCTGCCCCGCTAACCTGAAGATAATTTCATGGAATGTATGTGGGGTGGGAAGCCCGACAAAGTGATATAAAATCTTGAGAGCACTAGCTAGACAGAAATGTGATATTGCCATGTTACAGGAAGCACACCAGACTGCCGAGGAGCACCTTAAACTGTGCAGGGATTGGGTCAGACAGGGGTGGGGAGCCCCCACGAAGGGAAAAAAGGGCGGAGTGGTTTTCTTGATCCATAAGCGGGTGAGATTTGTGGTAGAACGGGAAGTTACTGATCCGGCTGGAAGGTTTTTGTTGCTGCAAGGAGTATTAGAGGGGAAACCAGTAATATTGGGTAATTTGTATAGTCCAAATGTGTTGGATCAGGAGCTGTATGCACGCCTTGCTTCCAGAGTGGAACAGCTGCCAGAGATCCCTTTGATATTGAGTGGAGATTTTGATGGGGTTTTTGATGCTGAAATGAATACGTCCGGGGGGGAGGTGTTCGGGTGAGAATGCAGATGGCTCGTGTGTTGAGAAGCTTTGGGAATCGGATAGGAGCAGTAGATCCGTGGCGGCTGTTGCACCCATTAGAAAAAGATTTTACGCACCAGTCTCAGGCGCATGGCTTGAGTGCTAAGATTGACTATATTTTGGTATCAGAAGGTCTGTTTGCCCAAGTAGGGGATGCGCAAATTGGTCCCACAGAGATTTTGGACTATGCGTTGATATGGGTAGAGCTGCAGTGGTGGGGGGAAGCCCTTAGAACTCGAATTTGGCGTTTCCCATTAGAGCTGTACAGAGATACTCAGGTCCATCAATTTCTTAGACAAAAATGGCAGGACTTTGAGATAAATCATCAAACGGCATCAAGAGGAACCAGTTATTTTGGGAGACTGGCAAAGTTGTGTTGTGCGGAGATATAATTGTTTTTTTGGCAAGGAAACGTAGATTGATAACGGAGCAAATTATCCACCTTGAGAAACAAGTGACTAAAGCGCAATGGAAATATGCAAGCTCCCCCAGTGCAGTGAACAAGAAGGGACTTTGGAAGGCCCAAGTAGACTTAAATGAGTTGCTGCATAGACAAGCCAAGAAATTGGTTTTATATTATCAATATCAGCTATACCGTTTTGGGGATAAGCCCGGGAAACTTCTGGCATGCTGCTTGAAAGGGAGCAGAGGCTCGAGAACAGTTGCAGTGTTATGTGATGAGCAGGGTACATTGCATAAAGACAGTAAAGTGATTACCCGAGTGTTTCGAGCTTTTTTTCAGAAGTTGTATACGGCGGAGAGGGGATCCCCCACTAGGATGGAGGAATATCTGAGAGAGCTGGACTTGCCCAGACTAGGGGATGAACAAAGAGCCCAGATGGGCAAACCTATAACAGAGCTGGAAGTGCAACAGGTCATCTTGAAGACTAGTGGTTATAAGGTCCTGATGGGTTTGGAGCGGGATTTTATAAATTGTTGATCAACCTAGTGACCCCATCATTAGTGGAGGTATATCGCAGAAGAGCTGAGCAAGGTACCTTTAAGTGGGGGAAAAAATCATGCACACATTATATTAATACCTAAGCCGGGTAAGGATCAGGTCCAGGCTGCTTCATATAGGCCCATTTCTCTGTTAAACTTTGATTTGAAAGTGCTGTCTAAAATTTTGGCGGATCGCCTGGCGGCGGTATTGGGCAATCTGGTGCACGAAACACAACTAGGCTATGTGAAGGGGCGGTATGTGGTGCGTAATTTGCGAAAAATCCTGGCCTCTCTGGAATGGGTGCATGATCGGCAATTGCAGTCAGTCCTGGTCAGCTTTGATGTGGAAAAAGTGTTTGACCGGGTCAATTGGCAGTACCTGAGACTTCTGTTACCTTACTATGGGCTGGGGCCTCCCTTCTGTAAGATAGTTGAGCGTCTTTATATAGAACCAACAGCGGGAGTAATATGTAATGGTGTGTTGTCGGAGGAGTTCCCCTTGGGGAGGGGCACGTGGCAGGGATGCCCACTCTCCCCCCTATTGTTTATGTTGTCTTTGGACTCTTTGATAAGGCGGATAGAGGAATCCCAGACTATAAGAGGTGTGCGGATTGGCTTGCAAGGGTTTAACATGTCAGCATTTGCGGATGACATGCTAGTGCATTTGCTCTCCCCGCAAGAGTCTCCTCGGCTGTTGGAGGAATTTTCTTATTTTGGAAGTTTTGCGGGGTTGCGCATTAATAAGGATAAGTCAGAGGCATTAGATGTGTCCGGACAACTTCAAGTGAAATGGGGAAGTATGTTTCCGCTTAAATGGGCAGAGGATGACTTTGTATATTTGGGTATATTGTTGACGAGGAAGCCACAGGAGTTATATAAGCAGACTTTTGACAGGGTTATGTCCCGCTTACAAGCACAGCTGAGGGCGTGGAATCCCCTTCCACTGTCATTGCTGGGCAGAGCGGCGGCATTGAAGATGGTGGTCTTACCGCAAATTCTATATTGGATGCAAACTCTTCCTGTGTGGTTGCTACGGCAAGATTTACACCTCATGGAAGGGGAAATACGTGGGTTTTTATGGAAAGGGGCCAGAGAGCGCATCCCGTTGAACCATTTGAAAGGGAGATGGAGCACTGGAGAGGTGGGAATTCCAGATTTGTGGTTGTATGCACTGGCCTGCCAGGCGCGTCATCTTGGAGATTGGTTAGGTGGTACGGATGTATATACACCCAGGAGTCGTTTGTAGCCCCTCAGACATTGTTAGCAGTGTTGCATTCGGAGCGTTCATGTCTGCGGACTATTCGGGGGTGGAGGCCTCTTGGGCGATAGAGCTCGGCCAGGAGGAGGCACCAGCCTCAGTTAGGACTACTTTGAGGCAGATCATAGATCTGGTGGAGGGAAGTGCAATTTAAGTGTATAACCCAGGCGCATTTCTCACTATGGACAGTAACTGAATTCAAAAAAGCATGGGACCAACACAGAGGATCTCTAAAGGTAAAAAGTGGACTGTTGTAGTTGTTGTTATGGAAGGACAGACTAGATAGGCCATGTGGTCTTTTTCTGTCATCATGTTTCTATGTTTCAAGGAGAGCACTGAGAAGTCATATGATGCTTGATGGGAGCAGCCCCCGGTGTTCTGAACCTCTTGCTAATTTGGGCCATATGTGATGGGACTGTAAAAACCTTCGCTCCTACTGGGCACGGATCAGTACCTTTCTGAGTAGGCTGCTTCACCAGCAGATTAGATGGACCGGGTCCCTCGTTGTCTTAGATCAGTTTGGACCGTCTTATCTGAAGGGGAGGTGGGAGTGCTTATTGGTGCGTAAGGCATGTCTGGTGGGTAAAGGTCCGATACTCCGTAGATGGAGAGAACAAATATCCCCTACTTTTTGGGAATGGCGTAACAGCTTTCATCAGCTGATGCTTTCAGAGAGATGGGGAGTTCGGGGTAGTGTCCGTCGGTGGTCCTCCTTTTTGCTGATATGGGAACCCTATATTCAAATGCTGGGACCTCACAGTCATAATGAAATAATGCAGGTGGGTTGAGATAATTGATAAGTTAGATAGCGGCTGAGTTAGTGGGTGAGGGCGGTAGGAGTTCCCCTGGAGATGGTTGTTATGGAGGTTGTGATGGGGAGAGAGAGGGTGGGGAAGGGAGGGTGAGGGGGGTAGCATTGGGACAAAAATGTTATAAACCACAAGTTTATTTTATTTATTTATTTACATTCTCTTATATACCACGCTATTCTGCATCAGTGCGGTTTACATTGAACAAACTGAAATTACATTGAACAGGGCATTATAACTTGGAGATAACTATTTTACAGGGAACATGGGCTATGGAGGGTTAAGTGGCTTGCCCAAGACCACAAGGAGCACCTGTGGTACTAGAAACCCCAGTCCTTCCGGCCCAAGGTTGCTGTCCTCTAGTGGGATTTGAACCCCCGACCTTCCGGCCTGAAGTACCTTGCCCCAACAACTAGGCTACTCCTCCACTCCAGTTGATTGGCGGTATGCTTCATGGGCGGTGGATGAGAGCTAACCCTGCCCGGAGGCACTATGTATGTTTTTTGATGTACGCGGTATGTTGGTGGTTAATAAACAGAGTTAAAAAAAAAAAAAAAGAACTGCCAAACTAGGTTAGACCAAGGTCCATCAAGCCCAGTATCCTGTTTCCAACACTGGCCAATCCAGGTAACAAGTACCTGGCAGGTTCCGAAAAAGGCACACAGGTTTCACAATGCTTGTCCAAGGGTTGTGATGGAGAGGGAGAGGGTGGGGGAGGGAGAGGATGGGGAAGGGAGGGGGAGGGGGTGGGGGAGGGGAGTAACATTGGGACAAAAATGTCATAATCCACAAGTTGACTGGCGGTATGCTTCATGGGCGGTGGATGAGAGCTAACCCTGCCCGGAGGCACTATGTAGTTATGTTTTTTGATGTACACGGTATGTTGGTGGTTAATAAACAGAGTTAAAAAAAAAAAGAACTGCCATACTAGGTCAGACCAAGGTCCATCAAGCCCAGTATCCTGTTTCCAACACTGGCCAATCCAGGTCACAAATACCTGGCAGGTTCCAAAAAAGGCACACAGGTTTCACAATGCTTGTCCAAGGGCAAGCAGTGGATTAGTGAGGTTATCAAATTTGCAGATGACAGTGAGGTTATCAAATTTGCAGATGACACAAAACTATTTAAAGTTGTTAAAACCCAAGAGGATTGTGGAAAATTGCAAGAGGATCTTGATAAATTGGAAGACTGGGCATCAAAATGGCAGATGAAATTTAATGTGGACAAGTGCAAAGTTATGCACCTAGGGAAGAACAACCCAAACTATGGTTACACGATGCAAGGTTCCACATTAGGAACCACCACCCAGGAAAAAGATTTAGGCGTCATTGTGGATAACATGTTAAAACCCTCGGCCCAGTGTGCAGCGGCAGCCAAGAGAGCAAATAGAATGCTAGGTATCATAAGGAAAGGAATGGAAAATAAAACAAAAGATATCATAATACCTCTATACCGTTCCATGGTGAGACCTCACCTTGAATATTGTGTGCATTTCTGGTCGCCGTATCTTAAAAAGGATATAGCGTTATTAGAAAAGGTTCAGAGAAGAGCCACCAAAATGGTAAAGGGGATGGAAGGATACTCCTATGAAGAAAGGCTAAAAAGGTTAGGGCTCTTTAACCTGGAAAAGAGACGGCTGCAGGGAGATATGATAGAAGTCTATTAATTAATGAACGGAGTGGAACGGGTAAACGTAGATCGACTGTTTACGTTATCAGAATATAGGAAGACCAGGGAACATGCAATGAAGCTACAGGGTAAACTATTTAAGACTAATAAAAGAAAATATTTTTTCACTCAACGTGTAATCAAACTCTGAAATTTGTTATCGGAGGCTGTAGTAAAGGCTGTTAGTGTAGCTGGGTTTAAAAAAAGTTTGGACAAGTTCCTGGAGGAAAGATCCATAAACCATTATTAAGAAGGGACCCAGGATATCAATGCTTGACCTAGTACAAGCATTGCGGAACCTGTGTCTTTTGGGGAAACTGCTAGGTACGTATGACCTAGATTGGCCACTGTTGGAAACAGGATACTGGGCTTGATGGACCTTGGTTTATTTATTTATTTATTTATTTTTATTTTATTTTCATTCTCTTATATATCGCGCTATTCTGCATCAGTGCGGTTTACATTGAACAAACTGAAATTACATTGAACAGGGTATTATAACTTGGAGATAACTATTTTACAGGGAACATGTGACCCAGTATGGCATATCTTATGTTCTTATGATTTCCTGGGTCCTCTAATAATGGTTTATGGACCTTTCCTCCAGGAACTTGACCAAACCTTTTTTAAACCCAGCTACACTAACCGCTTTCACTACATCCTCTGGTAATGAATTCCAGTGTTTATTTTCTCTTATTAGTCTTAAATGGGTTGCATTGAAGCTTCATGGTATGTCCTCTAGTCTTTCTATATTTTGATGGCATAAACAACTGAAATGTGTTTATCTGTTCATTAATTTATAAACCTCTATCGTATCCCCCCTCAGCTTTCTGTTTTCCAAGTTGAAGAGCCCTAATCTTTTAAGCCTCCCCTCATAGGGGGATCCTTCCATTCCCTTTACCATTTTTGTCGCCCTTCTTTGTATCTTTTCTAATCCAGCTATATCCTTTTTAAGATATGGAGACCAGAATTGCTCACAATATTCAAGGCATGGTTGCACCATGGAATGATACAGACGCACTATAATATCCTCTGTATTATTCTCTGTTACTTTCCTTATGATTCATAACATTCTATTTGCTTTCTTGGTCGTGGCTGCACAGTGGCCGGAGAGTTTCAACGTATTATCCATGATGACGCCTAAATCTTTTTCCTCGGTGGTGGTTTCTAAAGTGGTACTCTTGCATCATGTAACCATAACTTGGATTGTTCTTTCCTAGGTACATAACTTTGCACTTGTCTATGTTAAATTTCATCTGCCATTTGGACATCCAATCTTTCAATTTTTCAAGGTCCTCTTGTAATTTTTCACAATCCTCTTGCTTTTTAACAACTTTGAATAATTTTGTGTAATTTGCAAATTTGATTACCTCACTCGTTATTCCTATTTCTAGGTTATGTATGAATATGTTAAAAAGCACAGATTCCTGGAGTACTCCACTATTCACCTTTCTTCATTGATCCAATTGGCCCTTTAGTCCTATTCTCTGCTTTCTATTTTTTAATAATTTCCTGATCCACAATACAACACTGTCTCCAATCCCATGACGTTTTAATTTTGCCAAGAGTCTCTCATGAGAGACCTTGTCAAAGGCTTTCTGAAAATCCAGATACACATCAACCGACTCACCTTTGTACCTGTTTATTCACACCTTCAAAAAATATAACAGATTAGTAAAACAAGACTTTCCTTGGCTAAATCCATGTTGGCTTTCTCCCATTAAACCATGGCTATCTACATGTTCAGTAATTTTATTCTTTGTAATGGTTTCTACCATTTTGCCTGGTACTGTAGTTTCCTGGATCACCCCTGGAATCCTTTTTAAAATTGGAGTTACATTGACCACTCTCCAATTCTCAGGTACTACAGATGATTTTAATGATAAGTTCACAGCTTACAAATAGTAGGCCTGAAATCTCATATTTCAGTTCTTTCAATACTCTCGATTTTATACCATGCAGTCCAGGTGATTTGCTACTCTTCAGTTTATCAAACAATTGTAATACATTCTCCCGGTTTATTGATATTTCTTTCAATTCTTCCACTATATCACCTTTATATAACATTTCAGGCATGGGTAGCTTTCCTACATCTTCTTAAGTAAAGACCGAAACAGAGAATTCATTCAGTCTCTCTGCTATGGACTTGTCCTCCATTAGCACCCCTTTTACCCCTCTATAATCCAATGGTCCAACTGATTCTCTCACAGGATTTTTGATACGAATATACTTGAAAAGGTTTTTATTATGCATTTTTGCTTCCATGGCAAGCTTCTTTTCAAATTCTCTTTGCCTGCTTTATCAATGCCTTGCATCTAACATGTCAATGCTTATGTCGTTTCAGATTTTCGTCATTAGGTTCCTTTTTCCATTTCCTGAAGGATGCTTTTTTGGCAATAACAGCCTCTCTGACCTTGCCTTTAAACCATGCTGGCAGTTTTTTAGTCTTCCTTCCACTTTTTTTTAAAGTGTGGAATACATCTGGTCTGGGCTTTCAAGATAGTACTTTTAAACAACGCCTGTGCTTGATGTAAATTGTCAACCTTTGCAGCTGCTCCTTTTAGTTTATCAATAACTATTTTCCTCATTTTATCATAGTCTCCCTTTTCTTGTCATCTTTCTTCCATCTATTAAATCAAATGCGATCATGCTATGATTACTATTGCCTAGTGGTCCGGGATTATTGAAATCACTCATTATTACTGTGTTGTAACTTTTATTAGCTTCCCTGATTTCTTTTCACATGTCATCATCCATTTGTTCATTCTTGCCAGGCGGTCGGTAGTACATCCCCACTGCCGTCGCCTTCTGCTTTTTACATGAGATTTGTATCCATAGAGATTCTACAGTGTATTTTGTTTCCTGCAAAACTTTAATCATATGTGAGTCAATGCCCTCTCTAATATAGAGCGCAGCTCCTTCACCAGTTTGATCTACTCTATCATTGTGATATAGTTTGTACCCAGCTATCATTGTCCCATTGGTTGTCCTCCTTCCACCTGGCCTCTGAGATGCCAATCATATCTAACTTCTCATTTAGAGCTATATACTCTAGCTCTCCCATCTTATTTTTTAGACTTCTGGCATTTGCATACAGGCATTTTAGAGGTTGTATTTTATTCATATTAATCTGGTTATCAGTTGATAGGTGTAATTTGGAATTTCAATACAGAACCTCTCTGCCAGGATGCCCAAACTTCCCTGTTTTGCTAGTATCCTTCAAGGATACATCCTTCCAAACCATGTACTTCTGGCCGATTGTCGGCTTTCCCCTACTATCTAGTTTAAAAGTTGCTCTCTCTCTTTTTTAAAGGTTAATGCCAGCAGTCTGGTTCTATCCTGGTTAAGGTGGAGCCCATCCCTTCGGAAGATCCCTTCCCTTCCCCAGAATATTGCCCAGTTCAAAATCCTCTTCTTTGAACCATCGTCTCATCCATGCATTGAGACTCCGGAGCTCTGCCTGCCTTTTGAGTCCTTCGCGTGGAACGGGAAGCATTTCAGAGAATACTACCCTAGATGTTCTGGATTTCAACTTCCTATGTACAAGCCTAAATTTGGCCTCCAGAACCTCCCTCCTACACTTTCCTATATCATTGGTGCCAACATGTATAAGATGACAGACTCCTCCCCAGCACTATGCAAAATCTTATCTAAGTGGCGCATCTGGTCTGCTACCTTCGCACCAGGCAGGCATGTTACCAGGCCACCCAGCTATCTATATCCCTAATGACTAAATCACCAACCATACAGTTGTCCTAACTCTTCCCTCATGGGCATATGGCCCTGGAGAAACCTCCTTGGTGCGAGAGGATATTACATCTCCTGGCGGACAGGTCCTAGCTACAGGATCAATTCCTGCCACATCAAGGTGATGCTCTCCTTTCATGTGACCTTTTCCTCCATGGCAACCGAGAGGCTACCAGATTGGAGGTGGGACTTCAGTACTACAACCCTGTAGGTCTCGTCTATGTACCTCTCTGTCTTCCTTATGTCCTTCAAGCCTGCTACTCTAGCCTCCAGAGCTTGGACTCATTCCTTGAGGGCAAAGAGCTCCTTACATATGGAGCCTGATTCAGGGAGGGGGTCATCTGGGTCATCCGGACATCATTGAGGAAGAAGAGCCAGCTAGAACTTGATTCTGGGCTGTGGGAGCAAAGCGTTCCCGCAGTGCACAGAATCGGGCCCATGGATTTATTTATTTATTTATTTACATTCTCTTATATACCGTGCTATTCTGCATCAGTGCGGTTTACATTGAACAAACTGAAATTACATTGAACATGGCATTATAACTTGGAGATAACTATTTTACAGGGAACATGGGCTATGGAGGGTTAAGTGGCTTGCCCAAGACCACAAGGAGCACCTGTGGGACTAGAAACCCCAGTTCTTCCGGCCCAAGGTTGCTGTCCTCTAGTGGGATTTGAACCCCCGACCTTCCGGCCTGAAGTACCTTGCCCCAACCACTAGGCCACTCCTCCACTCCATGGCCCGGTGTGCCCCTACCACCTTTGGGAATGTCCTCCCTGCAAGCATCCCTGACTCCCATGGCTTCAGCCCCCATCATCCCTGCTGCCCGACCCACGGCTGGCCTGCCGAGGCCTGGATCGGGTAGCAGGGACCCCCAAGCACCCTGCCATGGTCCTGGTGGGGGGGGGGGGAGGATCCCCAGGCCCAATCACTGGGTTGGTGCTACTTATTCCACCTTTGCAGGTTTGGGGTATTCCAACTGTTGTGGGAGGTCTAGTCAGACTTGTGGGCTAGCTCCACCTTTTCATAGGAAGAAAACCAAATACTCAATCAGAGTCTTAGTGACAAGGATGTGTGTGTTTAAGATTATTTCCTGAGTTTTTCTGAGTTTTTCAGGTTTGCTTACTGCTTGGGGAGTGTCATAATGGCTTCTCTCATTGCTGTATCAGAGGATATACCAGGTGATGACATCACAGAAAGTTGTTCAAGTCTGCCTCTACCTTCTGGCAGGGGGACATAACCCACTCGTCTGGACTGGTCTAGCAAGATTCAAGGAAAGGAGATTATCAGGTATGTTAAAATCTCTCCATTTTCAAAGATTTCCTTTTTAATGAAAAATGTTTCAAAACCTACTCCCTGTCTATTTGGAAAGCAAATCAATAAAGTGGCTTTAAGAGCCTTTAGTTGAAACATTTTACTATAAATACTAGAAATATTAACTTTAGAGTTCTCTGGTGTTTGTTTCACCTTGGGATCCCCCTTGTCCTAAGCCAATCAACCAATAAATGTATGTTATATTTTCTTTGAGGTATAATATGCTCTGGCTACAGGAGGTAGGGAGCCCTTGAGAAGTTTTAAAATGCCCAACATGTTATATCTGACCCATTTATGGAATCTAACACTGGAAATCTAATTAACCCATGGTCAATATATTCATGCTTGAGTTACATTTTCAACTCTATGTGCATTATTTTCCATGGAAAAAGAATCCATACATAAAAGACAGATATAACTGTCTGCTGGTACTTTGCACCTATGACACATTTCAAAGTGAAAGCATGCTTTTTCCCCATTTGAAACGTAGGGCAAAGTTAGTAGGTAAAAAGAAGCCTCCTAGACTTGGGGGTCGATGCAGTAACGTGCACTAGGCTTTGCACACAGGTTAGCTCAGTTTTTGCACACAATTCTGTATGCTACCAATGTGGAAAGGAGTTTTTCACATGAGCTAACTGTGCGCAAAACCTCAGGCAGACAGAAGCAGCACATTTAAAATCGATGGCAATGAAACAATTAGAAATTCAGAGAAGTACTCCGAAGACCAGAAGGCTGAGCTCAATATTGGGATTTTAGCACAAGGTCTGGGGAGGCATAAAGGGTTAGCTCATAAGTCTGCGGTCAGCCTGGTGAGGAATTTATGCCTCTTTATCTTTTTTGGCTTTGATGAAAGGAATGCTGAAAAAGCAGCAGGGAAATGTGCTGGAACACTGTCTAGTGCAAAAACACCGAAGGCACATAAAGGCAGATTTTAGTTGTATGTGAGGATCAGAATTGAGAAGTCAAGGTTGGTACATTCACAATTTTGACAGTATTTTAGGAAAGACACTGCCAAATGGAAGGAGGACAGGAAGAACCCGATAATCAAATCACAAAGAATTTGGAAGGGTTAAGCTTCAGGGAGCTTGACTTCAGCCAGGCAGAAACCGAAACCAAACAAGAGTTGATAGATATAAGATCCAGTGAATTACCATCTGTTGTTTGCATAAGAAACAAATCACCAGCATAGGCATAAGATGATATACCATTAGACTGAATAAAAGTATAGACATAAGAAGGGTATTAAATAATAATGGTGAGAGAGAAGAACCCTGGGGGACTCCACAGAGTAGTTTATTTGATGATGAAATATCACTATGGGCCCGATTCAGAGAGGCGACATGCAGCCCTGCAAGACATTCTTACCCTATTACCCCTCAGGCCCTCCTTACACAGCTAGAGCAGCAGTACGGGGAGAGCCAGAGGGGTGTGGGAGGGGGCAGAGTCTGGGCAGAGCAGGGCCAGGCCGAGGCAGCAGGACATACAGAGCCAATTCAGGTCACAGCCCTGTATGTCCTGTTGGGTCGGGGGGTATGTGCTGCTTATTCCACCTCGGAGGTAGAATAAGCAGCACCTACCAGGTGATCGAGGCTGGAATTCCCTCCCCAGGGCCAGGGCCGTGGACGGGTAGGTCCCAGTCACCCAATCCAGGCCCCGGCTACCCAGCCGTGGGTGGGTTAGCAAGTAAGAAGAGGGTCGACACAGCGGGTGACAGGGGAGCCTGTGGGGAGGATGTCCACATGGGCATGCAGGTGCACACCGGGCCAGCACAGGGCCCGATTCTGTTTGCCACAGGAATGTTTTCCACCTGCATTATAGAATCAGATCCTAATGGGCCCATCCTGCTCAGGGCTGTCCGGATGGCTTGGACGTGCCCCTTTCTGAATCGAGCTCTGTGTATCTGAACCTGAATGGTTCTATTTTGAAGAAAAGAAGACAACCACAAGAAAGTTGTCCCTCGAACTCAGTCATAAAGTTGGTCAAGGAGTAAATTATGATCAATAAGATCAAATGCTGCGGTCCAGTCTAATTTGACCACAATAATAACCTTACCCTGGTCTAGGGTTCTATAGACCTCATTCAGAACACCAGCTACTGTTATCTGTTATGAAGTGAGCGAAAACCTGACTGTTGGGGGTGGAGCGAATGAGTGTGCTCCACATGATCCGAAAGCTGGTGAAATACAACTTTTTCTATCAATTTTGCAAGAGAAGATAAATTTGAGATCAGATGTTTACACTGAAGATCCAGGAGATTAGCTTGTTGTTTCTTAAGAATAGGCTGAAGTATGGCTTTTTTCCATAGATCTGGCATAATGCCCGAAGAAAAACTGTTATGAATCATGTCCAAAATAAAAGGAGCCAAAGCAAGTGAAGGTTCCAGAAGCCAGATAGAGGGAATGAGATCAAGAACCATAGTGCTCTTCTGTAAGGACTTCAACATCTGCATAAGCCTAGGCATGCAGAGAGGAGTAAAGTTCACCCAAGTATGAGTCAGTCACTTAGAATCAGGAGTGGAAAAAGGCAATGATTGCGAAAAAGAAGCCTGGAATGTAATCACCTTATCATAAAAAAAAATCTACAAATTCTTCAGGATATGAGCCAATCTGAGGAATTTCTGAAAGACTCTGTGTTTGAGAAACAAGTTGTGATACTACCTTGAAAATAGCTCGAGATGACGAGGAGGAATCATTAATAGAGTTAGAAAAAAAATTCTTTTTTTGTCAGCCATAACTGAGAACGATAGTAAGAATGACTAGCCTGAAATCACTTTAAGTTAAATAGAGACGCGTTCTTATGCCAAATTTTCTCTGTTGCTCTAACCTGATGTTGAAGAAGGAATAGACCATCATGAAACCATGGGTGTGATGGTCATCTGGAATGAGTGCGAGTTGTTCTAGGAGCAACAGCATCTAGTGCCTTAGACAAAGAATCATTCCAGAGAATAGCTTGATCACAGACAGATAACAAAAGAAAATATCAGGGAAAAGAGAATCTGCTGTCAGAAATAGTGCCATGGTATCTTGAGAGAGATTATGATATAAATAAATACAACAATGCAAAATAAAGGAAACATAAAATCAAAACATACTATAACAAAACATGATCAGTCCAGGGGAGAACAACTGTCTGAAAACTGGAAAGCAACATTTTAGAATCCTGGGATGCAAACAAAAGATCGAGAGTGTGACCCCGAATATGTGCAGGCAGAAGTGGGAAATGGGCTGATAGGGGGCTAGGATAGCACTGGAAATGGGCTGATGGGGGACTAGGATAGCACTGGAAATGGCTGATGGGTGGGCTAGGATATCACTGGAAATGGCTGATGGGTGGGCTAGGACTGGAAATGGGCAGATTGGAGGGTTAGGACTGAATATACAGTTGTTACTAAAGGTGAAAAGAGAATTTGCAGAAGTGTGGAAGTCTTTAAGAAAATGATACTGAATTTTATGGACCACATTTAAAATGAAATATCATAAAGTTGATGCATGAAAAAAGTCGATTAAAGAAAGAGATAACCAGAGAGTTGAAAAATTAAAAGTAGACCAAAAAAAGAGAAAAAGGGACTATTAAGCTAGAAGCAGCTTGTGATAGCAGCTTTGATGAACATAGTCCACAAAACGTTTTGGAATATGTACTGAGCAAATGCTAGTGGAGTAAAGATTTTGATCATGGGTTCTAAATGGGCAGAGTTTATAGTACTTCCTAATGTGCCTGGTCGTTGGCACTGGAGTACAGTAATGTAGAAATCTGGTAGCCTTTCTTTATCCTCACTGCCCTTGCAAATGGTATTCATACATTCATTAAGAGGCATGTTTACTAAAAGTTAATGCGCATTCACAAATGTTAGCATAACACCCATTTATTTCTATTGACACAGTGGCACTTAGCACACATTAATATTTAGTAAATATGCTCCTAAGTCATTGCCAGGAAAAAAGAGAGGCTTGTGAAGGGCTCCTTTGAAAGCCACCTAAAATCTTAGATGGGCAACATATACATTTCAAAATAAATTAAATTTATGCAAATGAGGTCCAGTGGATATGCAAATGAGACCATGCAATGAGTCTCGCACATGGTCCCGCATCACCCTTGGGCTGCCCCTGCTTGCTGGTCTAGCAAGATGATAAGTAAAACAGTTTTTTTGACAGAACCTACCCAAGCCCAAAGAAATTACTTTTGTTACAACAGCCCACTCTACCTGGGCTTCTTTTCTTTGAAACCCCTCATTGAGGTATAGAATACTTGTTTCTAGATTCTGATCAGCTGAGGGCTTTTTTGGACACTCATAATGATTGTCTTATTTCTGTGAAGGATATGGCTTCAGATATCTATTCTGTCCGCCTGATTTAAATCTGTGGTTTTTGATTGTGCTTGTTTGACTTTTAAGATTTTGTGAACACTTTTTTTCAGATTTGTATTGGCTTATTTTGCAACTTTCCTTTAAACCACTATGAAGGATCTAGAGCTGTTTATTTGCAGGATAATCTTGAATGGTATTTCGTGAGTCATAAAATCTGTGCTCCTCTCGGGGAGTACGGTTACATGATCCAACATGGAAAGAAATTCATTTGAGCGGTACAAGACAATTAGCTTTTAGATGCTTTGCTCCACAGTTATGAAATGGCATCCCTGATGGAATATGCCATATGAAGGTAATTTTGAGAGAGCTTATGACAGATATTAGAGAGGAAAGGATTTGCTTCGTGTAGAAGCAAGTATGAATTTGGATTCTACAGTCCTGCTTGCTAGGTTCGTATGGTGATGAGAGTGGTTGCCAGTGAGATTTTTGGGATGATTTTAGGATGTAGGGAGCATACGGTGGTAGACTGAGGAAGGGATTGGGGGAAGACAGGGTTATTTTTGATAGTATGTTTTTTATTACTTGCCTTGACTGCTTTGTACATTTGGCAGGTGATAAATACGAGATGAGTAAATGGATAAAGAAATAAAGTTTAGATCTCCGTTTAAGTTTAGGGACTGGCATCAGGGCCAGCACAAGGGTATTAGGCATCCTAGGTGAACCTTTAGCCTAGCACCTCCTCGCAATTAACTTTTAGACCCCTAGCATCCCCCTTCCCCCAAGATTTTGATCATTAAACTTAAACACAATCATCTCAACACCATCCCTCCCAGAACAATTCTATAAAAGCACATATTTGGATGGCAGACATTTAAATATTAAACTTTGTTTTCTAAATATTTACATAATGAGCGAGATTTTGCAAAGCCACTAACAAGACTAAATGGACTCTTTGCAAATAGCCCATCCTTCCTTCAGGTAAACGTATGCACTGATGAGCCTTTGAGTTTGTGGGGCTACCAGGACCCATTGCTTTGCTTTCACTGTAGCTGCTCTTTGCTGCCCCCAAGGAGCAGTGCCCTAGGTGACTGCCTAGTCTGGCTACTAGCTGGGCTGGCCCTGACTGCCATAACCCAATAATAGTTACAGGAGTAGGCTGAGAACCAGGAAAACCAGGATTCTAATCCCACTGACACTTCTTCCATTCTTGGGTAAGTCACTTAACCCTCTATTGCCTCAGATACAAACTTAGGGGCCACTTTACTAAAGTGTGTCGAGCACTTCACGTGTGTTTTCTTGCACAGTAACAGTGCGCAAGGACCTGCAGTAACTGCTACTGTGCAAATATGACAGATACCACCTGTTAATTCCTGTGCTAACTGCAAACTATGTAATGGGGGGAGAGGCAATGGGCATGGAGAACACATTGCGGTTATTACGTGTGAACATAGCGCATGCTGTCAATGATGCAGTTAGCATGAGTACTCCTAGCATGACCTCAATAGGTGGAGTTAGGTGCCCTGGCGGCAATTGCGCCATGCATTAGGGAACTGTCAGGAACATGCTGCCAGCTACCGCAGAGGCATTGCACTTATGTTCAGTTTGTTTTAGCTCTAAGCGCGAGTTAAGTACAAAAGCCTAACATACATTAGTGAAAGGACCCCTTGGATTGCAGGCTTTCCAGGGACAAAGAAATGCCACCCCTAAATGTAACTCACCTTGAGAAGATGTCAGCCAAAGCCATTTCCTTGACTGAGGAGCTGATTGTGGATAATCTCATGTTCTTTAAGGCACTCTAAATGTATCATGTTTAAAATAAAATGTCATAAAATAAAATTTAAAAGGGAAAATTCAACCTACATGTTATTTTTTTCTCCCCCAACCTAAGCATGCCCCAAGGAACATCTTCTCTTAAAAAAAAAAAACAAAAAAAACTGTGCACACACTGTGGAACTCTGCATATACTTTTAGCTGCATTAAGGGAGGGGAATTTTCAACCACTTTGCAACCATAAGTCGCTATTTACAGGCATAAATGGCTTTGAAAATATCCCTTTAATTTAAAAAAAAAAGATATTTTTGTAATCAGTATCAGACTACAAATTATGCAATTAATTTTGTTACTGCAGGAATGAAAAAGGATAGCAATGCTATTTTCATAAGGTCTTATTTCGTTCAGTTGACAAAACATTTAAAAACATGGTAAAGAGCCGTAGAAGCTGATGCAATGTTGTTAAAGATGGCATGAGCCTTGGCTGAGAACTTCATACATAGTGCCATCTACTGGAGACCTACAGAACTCCAACTCTTTTTATGCCTGTAGCACAAGGCCAAAAGCAGATAAAGCAATGAAGGCCTTACGGTGGGGGCCAGGCATATGGTTGGAAGGGCAGGGCAGGGAGGAGAGCTACCCATAGAAGCTATTGAGTTTGGAGAACAAGATACCATTGAACCCATGGATGTTTAAAGTAAGAAGCAGCCTGTGGGAGGGTTCAGGTGGGAACTGCTTCTTCTGGTGAAGAGAGCTGAGAAATGTGCCTCTTATCTGAGGATTTTAAGAGAGAGGTGAAAAGATTTTGCTGCAATAGTTGTGCTGTGACACATGGGTTTGCTGTACTGCTGGGGACTATCTGAAGTCATGATTCATTCCAGAGCTGCTGCAGAAGAGCATGCTGTTTTGAGTTTTGGACTTTTGTGGGACTTTCCCCCGGTCAGAGTACGCTCTGAATGATAGATAAGTTAAGACAAACTGTTGGAGTTTTACAAAACCAGGACTGGGTTGTGACATTCGGGAGTGGACAGGTTATGCCGAGAGCTGATGAAACCCATGACTGTGGTGCCCCGTCCGACGCTGGACAGCATATTATGTTTCTATGTTATCTACACCTTCCTGGGTGTCTACTCTATTGCAGATTTTGGTATCATCCGCAAAGAGGCAAACCTTACCCGACAGCCCTTCCGCAATATCACTAACAAAGATGTTAAAAAGAATCAGACCAAGGACAGATCTCTGCGGCACACCACTGGTAACATCCTTCTCCTCAGAGTGAGCTCCATTTACCTGTACCCTTTGTTGCCTCCCACTCAACCAATTTCTAACCCAAGTTGTTGGTGGTGATTTTAGCGTTTGTATTAATTCCTACTGCCTGCACAGTGCTACCTACATATTTTTAAATGGCATGAGTGTTTTCCACTTCGCTCAGTTGATTTCTTTTCTTATGCATGTGGGGGGAAATACTCTTGATCTTTTATTTGCCCCTGCAGATTCTTCTGATTAGTCAATCCGTTCCTTGGTCTGATCACCTATTTTTATCTTTTACTGTTTCTGTAGTATCTCGTGTCCTCACTCGTAAATCTAAGGAGCACCATGTCCGACACTCTCAAATTGATTATTCTTCATTTCTTGAATTCCTGGTTATATAGTGATAGTATAGCTGATGGTTTTGATAGCAAAGAAAGCTTGGACTTATGGCATTATTCAGTATGGCAGCACTTAAAAACAGTATCTAGGGTTGTTGGATTATCTTGTAAGAATTATGCATCCTGGTTCTCTGAGCATCTTCATCTTCTAAAACATTCTTTACAGCATGCTGAACATAAATGGCATAAATCACAATCTGACTGACTGTTTTTATATGTTTCATGATTTTTGAACGCAGTACGTAATTGCTAAGTGCACTTTCTATGCCTCTAAGCTAATCTCATTGTCATGCCATCCTGCTGAACTTTTCCATGCTGTTTATACACTATTTAAGGTTTCGTCTGCATGGTATGATATTCCCCGCACAGCAGATCAATTTGCTTGCTATTTTGCACAGAAGGTGTCTAACAATATTGCACCTCTTGTGCCATCTTGCCCTCTTTCAATCAAATGGAATTTTTTTTTCTGCGATAACACCAGATTCTGTTGGATACTTGCTTCATTGCATGTGTGCCTCTAGTTCTCCTGAGGACTTAATACTCATTGGCTGTGCAAAAATGGCACATGAGAAGATCTTTAAATTATTTTGGGGCATAGATCAGTTGCCCATCTCCACTGGGATATTTCCTGCTCATCTGAAACATGCCATAGTTTGCCCTAAGTTGAAGAAGGATGGTGTGAATTATTCTGATTTGATGAATTACTGGCCAGTCTACCCTTAATTGACAAACTGTAAGAACAAGTTATTAGGTCACAGTTAGATGAGTATTTGGAGATGCATTAACTTTTGGACTCGGGGAAACGTGGCTTTAGGTAGCGGCATAGCTCCAAGATCCTGCTTACTTCGCTGTTTAATTTATCACAAGGCCTTGACAGGCCATATTCTGCTTATCTTCTGGTCTTCATTGATTTAACTTCTGTATTTGATTCTGTGGTACCAGAAATTTTGTTGACAGAGTTTGGAGTGGGGAGCAAATACTAGCATGGTTTCTTTTACTCTTACCTAATAGATGCAAAAATATTTTTTATAATTAATTTTCTAATTTGTTTTCGGTCAGTAAGGGGGCGGGGGTCCCTCATGGATTGTCTCCCTCATCTACTTTCTGATATCTCCTCACCCCCCTGCACACTTGTACAACAACTGCATATCATGTATAAATTGTATGCAGATGATCTTTTATTATTTGTCCCTATTTCAATGAATGATGATATCATGTAAACAGCTTTAATCCATAATTTTTCTGTTACTTCTGAGTGGTTCTCAACAAATGTACTCAGTGCTAATTATGAAATGACTGAGCCATGGTTGTGATGAATTCATACTTACTAATGAACATTACGTCCATTTTGCTTAATGGCCATAGTTTTTCCCTATGTACAGAGGTGCGTTACTTAGGTATTATTCTGGACTCGACTCTGTCCATCTACTCTCAGATATTGCATATAGTCTACTCAGCATTTTTCACATTGCACATGGTAAGAGGTTTGTGATCATTTTTCACTAATGAAAACGTTCAGATGGTGGTCCAGATGTTGTTACTTCCTTACCTTGACTACTGTAATATATTATATCTTGGTTTACCAGGCTGTTCACTTGGACCCTTGCAGATGACAGAAAATGCTGTGATTTGGGTCATTTTTAATCTGCAGAAGATGGATCACATTTCCAATTGTTATCGAGAGCTTCACTGGTGGTGGATTAAGGACTTTGTTCTATTTTAATGTTGCCTCATGATCCGTCATTCACTGCATGCCGATTTTTCGATGGAACTATTCTTTTTCCTTCATCGGTATGTACCTCGTTGCACTTTGTAATCGAGCCAGCTAGGGCTTCTTGATGTCCCTTCTATCTCTCTGGCTCGCAAGGCCAGTACTCAAGCATGGGCTTTCTCGATTACACAGGTACACTAAAAAAATTTTTTTTTAAACTGCCTCTAATGTTTCGATTGATTTTTACGTTTTTTGGTGCGCTGAATCCAAATCTGGTAACCAATTTGCTCCATCACGTACAGATTTTTTGCTACATTGGGTTAGCAGTTTGAGGTGAACGTTTCAGATTGAGTGCGATCGAGATAAAAGTTTCTTGGATGAATTCTTTATACTAATTGTTTAGTAGTTATTCAAATAAGAATAAAGAAAATTGTAACAAGGCAGCACATAAGAATAGAGTAATGTCAACAAAACACACTGTGATGGTAGCAAAATTGTCTGCACTTAAAACAGCCACATACATGTGCACAAACATTGAGCATATAAGAGCGAGGTTAGACACAAAGCAAAGCAAAGAAATGTGCAAAAAATGTTGTACAGGTATGTATGTAAGAATAGAAAACGCAAACCGCACCATTGCAATACATGAAGACAAACACCCGATGGTGTGAAAATAAAATTCTAATAAATGAGATCCGACACTGTGGTAATAACTAGCAAATTTTTATTTCAAAGTTTAGTAAAAACACGATATTTGTCAACACAGTTTAGATTTTAAAGTCATTCTTGGGTCAATCAATCTCCTGGTGGGCCCGTTTCTTCTTCCCCCGAATGCTTCTCTTGGTGTGCTGCTTGGCGTATTTTTCATCTGGGGTTTCCCACAGCAGCAACCAGCAGAAATCAGCCATCATAGTGGTGTTCCATCTTCCTTGGTACCGTCTCTCTGCGTCCTTGATGTCCTGGTGAAACCTTTCACCTTGTTCTTCACTGTACGCCCCCAAGTTTTCGGGAAAGTAGTTCACATGGGAGTGCAAGAAATGGACTTTCAGGCTCATGTTACAGCCTTGTTCTTTGAAGGCATTGAGCATCCTGGCAACAATATCCTTATAGTTCTCATCCCGCCTGTTCCCCAAGAATTTGAGAACAACATCCTTGAAGGAATCCCAGGCTTCTTTTTCCTTCTCAGACATCGTTTCAGCGAATGCTCCATCTGAAATAAGTTTCCTTATATCAAGGCCAACAAACACTCCTTCCTTTAGCTTTGCTTCAGAAAGTCGGGGGAACTTTGAGCAAAGGTACCGAAAGCACTCACCATCTTTTGGAAGGGACTTGATGAATTGCTTAATGAGACCCAACTTAATGTGGAGAGGTGGTAATAGAATTTTATCACGAGGTACCAAGCTCTCATGAAGAACATTTTTCTCACCGGGTCTCAAGTACTCCCGAATTGGCCAGTCTTTTTTCCCCCAGTGTAGGTCGCGGGCCCGGCTATCCCACAAGCAAAGGAAGCAGGGATATTTGGTGAAACCGGATTGCTGCCCTAATAGCATGGATAGAATTTTAAAGTCTCCACAAATCATCCACTTATGCTCATCATAACGAATCTTCTGAAGAATCAGGGCCAAATTCTCGTATTTTTCTTGGAGAATAACAGATTGAGCAATAGGAACTGAAGCGAATGTGTTGCCATTATGAAGAAGAACACCTTTTATGCTGTCTTTTGACGAATCAATGAACAGCCGCCATTCAGCAGGATCATACTTGAGTTTAAACTTTTCCATCACTCTGTATATATCGTTGCAAAATACCAAATCTTCCTCTTTGCTGAAATACTTCAAAAATTGTGTCTCACGGTTGCGGTACCAATAAAAAGTTGTTCCTGGTGACAATAGATTTTTTCTGTTTAAGCCGAGAACCTAGCAGTTGGGCAGCATCTTTTGGGAGTCCTAAATCCCGGACTAAATCATTCAATTCAGCTTGAGAGAAAAGTTCAGGTTTCGGATCTGGTTCAGTTTCAAACTCGGAAGTACTGGACTCATCGGGAAAAGCCATCTGATGAGTCTCATCATGATCAGAACCGTCCACACAAATATGATCCAAAGATTTTGGTGGTTCAGGCACAGGTACTTCGTTGCTATGAGGCATAGGCCTAATTGCTGAGGGAAGGTTGGGGTAACTTATTACGTTCTTATTTTTTAAGTTGTATCCCTTCACAATGCAAGAGCAAAAATAGCAGTCACTGCTGTGGTCTCTTTGTTCACGCCACATCATAGGTATTCCGAAACGAAATGCTTGTTTTTTACCTTTCATCCATAAGCGTAGATCTTCCTCACATGTCTTGCACACTTTGTGAGGAGCCCACGGTTTGTCTTGATCGCCTAACTTCAAACCGAAATAGGCGAAATATACTTTTAAATAAATGCAGAAATGTTCCTCTGCCGCTTTTTCACGGTATATTCCCCACAAATAAAACAAAAACTGTCCGGAGAGTTGACGCAACCTCTGGCTCTGTGAGCCATCACAAATACACAGCACTGCAAACTACAACTGTAGTGAACCACTTCGGAATAAAGCTGGATTACGACTGAGCAAACAAAAGGTAATAATGAACTTGCAAGAAACTGAAATTTGACAGGAACGTTCATGTCGCAACCACCGTGTTTGAGCGAGCGAGCGAATGAGGCGAGGTGAACAGGAAAGAACATGCGCCAGCGCGAGTACTGGATTTAGCCCCCCGCCTTCCAATTGTCCTGTTAATGTATAAAATGAATACAAAACACTCTAAAATATCATGAGGGAGTGTTTCTAGTTAGTTAACCATTACAACCTCTATTTTGGGCCAAGAAAATAAACTGCAGTCGGCTAAAAAGAAATTATGTGAACATTCCTTATATGGGTAAGAAATCTAATTTTGCAAGAAAATGTGACGTGATGGAACATTTTGGCTATTTTTCCTGGATTCAGCACCCCAAAATCTATAGGAATCAGTTGCAAAACTGGAGGCAGTTTTTTAGTAGTGTACCTGTGTTATTGGTCCATTTAATTGGAACATAATACCTTTGTATCTTTGCCACCAATCTGATTATTTCATTTTTTTGAAATTGTTGAAAGTTTATCTGTTTTAATGATGGATAATCCAGTTTCGTAATGTTGGTCTGTTTATATTTATTTGTTCATATTTTCAGGAGATAAATGTGAGTATTGCTTTTCCATACCTGTTTCTTTTTGTGCACTGTTGAATTATGGATTATGTGATTTTTATGTATCTCATATTTTTATGTATTTTCATATGTTTGATAGGAATGTTTCCTATTGATCTATGTACTCCTGTTGCAGGCAGTTCACCGAAACATGGCCATGTCAGGTTAATAAAATTTAAATATTTACACCCATTGGGATTCATTGTATTACCCCTACATTGCTTATTTGCAAGTACAACACATAGAGCCACATCTCCCTCCTCTGCCTAGGGCTGAATGTTGCACTGTGAACCATTTGTAGAAAGCATGACATTCAGGCCCAAACGGGAGAGGAGGATGCAGCTCCAGACATTGTACTGCCGCTGTCCTCCTCCAAGTCCTTAGGTGGCAGAAGATGAAGAGGACTGTGATAGCAGCAGCGATGGGAAAACAGAAATGCTGTCTTTGCTGGCACCACTGCAGTTTCAGTCCTGCCTCTAATGTACATAAGAACACAAAACTGGCATACTCGGTCAAACCAAAGGTTCATCAAGCCCAGAATCCTTTTTCCAACAGTGACTAATGCAGGTCACAAATAGCTGACATTTGAATGCCCAATCTCCTAGTCTCACAAGGTCCTCCTACAGGTTCTCTCTATCCAAGAGTGATTTAACAAATTTGAATAATTTGGTGTCATCCACAAATTTAGTTACTTTGCTTGTTGTTCCCAATTCCAGATCATTTATAAATATGTTTAAAAGCACCAGTCCCAGTACTGATCCCTGGGGTACTCCAATATTTACCTTACTCCACTGAGAAAATTGACCATTTGTCCCTACTTTCTGTTTTATTTCTCTCAACCAGTATCCAATCCACAATAGGATTTTGCCTCCTATGTCATGATGTTTTAATTTCATCAGGTGTCTCTGATATGGGGTTTTTTGAAAGTCTAAAAACACTCAGTTGACTTACCTTTATACATATGCTTATTCATACCTTCAAAAACAAGCAGATTAGTGAAGCAAGACTTCCTTGGCTAAACCCATGTTGACTTTGCCCAATTAAACCATATCTGTCTGCTCCTTGGGCAAGTCACTTAACCCTCCATTGCCTTGGAAGAAAGGCCTGGCAATCTACTTCCGATGACACTGCCAAGAAAACCCAGGAGCTTCTGGGTCGTCGCTAGGAGTCAGGACTGACTTGAAGGCACACATTGCATTTTTGTCTGCTCTTAATAATGGCTACCAATAGTTTGCCCAGTATTGATGCTAGGCTTGCCAGTATGGAGTTTCCTGGATCACTTTTTAAAAATAGCTGTTAGATTGGCTGCTGTCCAGTCTTCTGGTACCGTAGACTATTTTAACACTAGAAGCCCCAAAGTGCGTCAATTGACGCAAATGCATCTTCGAAGTTGTATACCAGCGCCACTGCTAGAACCATGTCAGTCAGTCATGTTCCATGACTTTGTTAGCAAGGTCAAGATGTTCAAATATGTGCATTGAAAATTAATGACAGATGCACCACCTAGCGGGAAAATGAATTTATATCTAGAAGCCCCACGGTATGTCAATTGAGGCACTCAATTGTCTTGAATGCGTCAATTGACGTACTTTGGGGCTTCTAGGTATAAATTCATGTTCCCACTAGGTGGCGCATCTCAATCACTGATTACAGTTTTACTCCGACATTACAAAGAATAAACACATGATGACGTCATGTAATGACGTCACATACTGCACTATTTAACAAATAAGTAACTTCACATTAATTCACAGCTGCATTTCATGATAAACGCAGTCATCATGATAATGCGTCAATTGACGCACTTTGGGGATTTCTAGGTAAAATTCCTTTTGGGGCTTCTAGTGTTAATGAGAGGCCAAAAATCACTACTAGTAGTTCTGAAATTTAATCTTTGAATTCTCTCAGCACTCTTGGGTGTATACCATTTGGTCCAGGTGATTTGTTGCTCTTTAGTTTATCAATTTGTTCTACATCTTCCAGGTTCCCTTAGATTTCGTTCAGCTGTTCTGATCCATCACTGTTAAATACCCTTTCTGCCATGTGTAACTTCCTTACATCTTCTTCAGTAAAGACTGAAGCAAAGAAATAATTTAGCCTCTCAGCTACAACTGTGATCTTGAGTGCCCCTTGTACCCCAAGCTTTTCAAATTCTCTTTTTGTCTTCCTTAACAGTGCCTTGCATTCAATTCACCAGTGCTTATGCTGTTTTTTATTTTATTCATTCTCGGTTCCCTTTTCCATTTTTTTTGAAAGAGGTTTTTTTTGGTTTTAATAGCCTCTTTCACCTCACCTTTTAACCAAGCTGGATGTTGTTTGGCTTTTCTTCTGCCTTTCTTAATGCATGGGATACAGTCTGGGTTTCCAAGATTGTATTTTTAAACAACATCAACACCTGATATAAACTTTTGACCTTTGCTGCTGCTCCTTTTAGTTTATTCTTTTTTTTTTAAATTTTATCATGGTCTCCTTTTTTCAAATTAAACACTGATACAGTAGATTTCCTGCAGCAATTCTTTCTGCCAGTCAAAATGGTTTACATGGAATGAGGTGAGAACATAGAACTATAAGGCACACTTAAAAAGTATATAGAACATTGTTAATGAAGTGTAAGACATGGAACTGATGGAGGCATTAAGGTTACATAATATAGTGCTGAGCATAGGTGTTAACAGAACTATTTTACACAATCTATTTACATGGTTACAAAACTATCTTACACAGCAAGGGAGGTAGGGGTAGAGTGGCTGTTGATAAGAGGTGTGAATGAGGCTTCTGAGATGGGAGGTTCTTTGAGGTGGGGTGGGAGAAATCCTGTGGGCTTGTGATCATCATGTAAATGCTATGCTTGCGATCATCTTGTAAATGCTATGCCTCCATACCATGATAGCATTGTAAATATGCCATACCCCCTCCCCCGGGTAATGGTATCCCCCTCCCCCGTTGTATCTGTTCATTGTATCCCCCTCCCCCCTGTTTGTTGTAACCTTTTTGACCCAGTGAAAAGCGGTATATAAATATGGCTAAATAAATAAACAAATAAATAAAATAAATAAATAAATCATGATGCCGCGTTACATTGTGTTGAGGGTCATGGCCACCCTTTGTTGTGTTGGGGGTCAAGGCCGTAGTGTTCCTGGAAGAGGAAGGTTTTTAGACTCTTTCAGAAGTCCTTGATTGATTTAATGTTCCTTAGTCCGGAGGGTAGCAAATTCCAGAGGGTAGGGGTGAAAAGTGAGAAGGTTCTGAAGCGGAAGTATTAGTTGAGGAGATTTAGTGTGCTGTATCTTCTGGGTCTGTTGGAGTTGGGGGTGTTGATTAATGTTTGTAGGTGTTCAGATGTGAGGTTATTTAGTACTTTGTGGATAGTTGTGAGGACCTTGTTTTTGATTCTTGAGGTGATAGTCAGTGAAAGTAGTATGGATATGATATGAGTCTGTCTGGATGCCTTGTAGATAAGTTCATGCTTTAGTATTTTGGGTGAGCTGTAATGGGAGAAGCGTGTGTTTAGGGAGTCCTTGGTAAACTGAATTACAGTAGTTTAATAGGGGAGTAATAGTGGCTTGACACAGAGTGGAAGTTTTCCATAGAGAGAAGGGAACATAGTTTACAGAGAATCCTGGGTTTGTAATAGCCATTCTTGGTGGTATTCTGGACTTGACCTTCAAAGCTTAGTTGCTGATCTAGAATGACGCCAAGATATCTAACTTGAGTTTTGACCTGGATGTCCATGATGCCGATCTTGATAGAGAGGGAAGGTGTGAAATTTGGGGTCTCTAGTGACATGTAGAATTTCTGCTTTATTGAAGTTGACTGACAGGATGTGGAGTTGTAGCCATTTATTTCAGTGAAGCAGGCTGAGATTCTTGAGTAGTCAAGTGTGGATGTGGAGAAAGATGTGCAGATCATGAGGTTATCGGCATAAATTAGGTAGCGAAGTTTTGGATGGTTGAGTAAAGGGATTGAATGTAGATGGTAAAGAGTAGTGAAGAGAGTGCAGATCCTTGGGGTACTCCTTGTGGCAGTATATAAAGGGATGATGTTTGGGTTCCAATTTTTATCTGTTGACTCTGGTCTAAGTGGTATGAGTGAATCCATTTGAGAGGCTTGCCCAGCACTCCGATATTGAGGAGTTGGTTTAGCAGGATCTGATGAAACACCATGTCGAATGCTGCAGCGATGTCCAGGAAGAGCAGAATAAAGCTCTGGGAGATCATTTCAGTACCTGAGATGAGTGTGTTTAGTAGAGAGGTCAGTAAGGTTTCAGCACCATGATGGGGCTGGAAACCATGTTGGTGCTTATCTAGTGGGGCATGTTGGTCTATATGCTCCTAGATTTGGGTTTGAAGGACCTTTTCAATGATTTTTTGCTAAATATGGAATGCTGGCTATGTGTCTGTTGGAGGCAGGCAAATTGGCGTCAAGGTTGTGCTTTTTTAAGAGGGGTCTGATGGAGGCTTGTTTTAATGATGGTGGGATAAATCCTTGTGAGAGGGATGTCTGTAGGATTCTTGCTATGAATAGTAGAAATTGTGCCCTAGTGACTGACTGGACGGGGATCGAGCAGTGAGGTGATTGTGTTGATGTTGATGATTATCTTGTTGAGCTCCTCGAGGGATATGGTTCTGAAGACAGTCCAAGAGTGCTTGGAAGTGAGGATTTTTTTTGGTGTGGGTTAGATGAGTGTGCTGGTGATTATTGTGCTGTGCTTGGCTTGCAGGTAAGAGGCCATGTCTTGTAGATTCAAGATTTTGTCCTGGTGTGGCTGGGTGGGATCTTGGGTGAGGGATTTTACTAGTTCGAAGAGATCCCTGGGTTTGTCGTTGGCCCGAAGGAGGATGTTATTGTAATATTCTTGCTTGGATTTTATGGTGATTTTGCAGTATGTTTTTAGGCTGTCCGGGTGTAGGGTTTGGAGATGGTGGTCCCTTGATTTCCTCCAATGGCATTCCAGGCGACACAGGTCACGTTTTTGCACTATTAGTGCTGTGGAGTACCAAGGTGCAAGGAACTTCTTGGGAAAATCTCGTGAAAGTGCAAGAGCAGCTGTGGAGATGATGGAGTTCCAGTTGACAATCAGCATTTCGAGGTTGAATTCCGCTGGAATGTTAGCAAGGGTTGACAGGGGTTTTTGGGTAAAGGTTTGCTCATCGAATGAGAGAAAACTTCTATCAGTGGGGGTTGAGTTTTGAGGTGGACAGCTTATAGAAACATAGAAATATGATGACAGAAAAAGACCACATGGCCTATCTAGTCTGTCCTTCCATATTAACAATTACAACAGTCCCCTTTTTTCCTTTACAGATCCTCTGTGTTTGTCCCATGCTCTTTTGAATTCAGTTACTGTCCTCATCTCTACCACCTCCACTGGGAGACTATTCCACGGATCCACCACTCTTTCCATAAAGAAATATTTCCGCATATCACTCCTGAATCTATCCCCCTTCACCCTCATTCCATGTCCCCTTGCAGCAGAACTTGCTTTCAATTGAAAGAGGCTCTCTCCCTGAACATTTATGCCACGGAGGTATTTAAACATCTCAATCATATCACCTCTATCCCGCCTTTCCTCTAAGGTGTACATATTAAGATCCTTAAGTCTGTCCTCATATGCTTTATAATGAAGACCATTAACCATTTTAGTAGCCACCCTCTGCACCGACTCCATCCTGTTCACATCCTTTTGAAGGTGTGGTTTCCAGAATTGCACACTATACTCCAAATGAGGTCGCACCAAAGACTTATACAGAGGCACTATCGCCTCCTTTTTTCTGCTAGCCATTCCTCTGCGTATGCACCCAAGCATCCTTCTAGTTTTTGCCATCGCCTTTTCTACCTGTTTAGCTACTTTAAGATCATCAGACACAACCACGCCTAGGTCCCGCTCTTCTTTAGTGGACAAAAGTACTTCACCCCCTATACTATATTGCTCCCTTGGATTGCTGCAGCCGAAATGCATGACCTTACATTTTTTAACATTAAATCCCAGCTGCCAAATTCTAGACCATTCTTCAAGCCTAGCTAGATCCCTCCTCATGTTATCTACACCTTCCTGGGTGTCTACTCTATTGCAGATTTTGGTATCATCCGCAAAGAGGCAAACCTTACCCGACAGCCATTCCGCTATATCACTAACAAAGATGTTAAAAAGAATCGGACCAAGGACAGATCCCTGGGGCACACCATTGGTAACATCCTTCTCCTCAGAGTGAGCTCCATTTACCTGTACTCTTTGAGGCTGTAGTCTGACCAGGGGACTGGGGTTAATGGGAGGGAGGGGGGGTCCCATTGTGTCAATGAGGGTGTTGGGGAAGAAGATCAGGTTGAGGATCCCACCTTTTGAAGTGAGTTAGAGTAGAAATGAGCTGGGTGTAGGTGGAGGTTTGGTTGTTAGAGGCTGAGGGAAGGTTCATGTCTCCATGGAAGATGTGGAGGCACATTCTGAGATATGTGTGTAGGATGTGGGGGGATGTGCAAATTGCACAGTACAAACACGGAGCCGTATTCCATGCACTGGTATGTGTATGCACAAACAGGATTGGAATACCACATTGGATGTGACTCCGTATGGACGCACAGCGAGGCCCATTGTATGTGCATGTCTTGTGCATCAAGGGAGCGTAAACATCCAAAACTGCAAAACGTTTGCATGGCCCCGCGGCCAATTCTGTCTGTGCATCTATGCCTGTCCTGATTCTGTGGTGACTGTGCATGTGCAGCCCCGGGCCCAAGCACCTGCACCATGGTCCACGTGCAACAGGAAACAGGATGGAGTGTGCCCCTCCCCTCTCCCAGAGCCTAAGAGAAAGAGCACACGATGGCCATCCAGCAACCCAACTTCTCTGAAGCTGAGACCCGCCTACTATGTAGGCTTGTGCTGCAGGAAAAGGAGGTGCTTCTTCCAAGGGGCCACCGATAGCCAGCCCATGCTGCATCATGCAGGGGCTGAGAGAGGATACAATCCACCAGTAAGTACACATAGCGCATCAGAGCAAGGAAACAATTACTGAGAAAGGGAGGTCAGAAATGTGCTGGGCCGTATGGATGGAAGAAAAGTGTGTCCCCCATGCTGAACAGGTTGCATGTTGTCATGGGGTCTGTAAGATAGACCTCCCTTGAGCCCTATTAGGCGGCTGCCTAGGGCTTTGAAGTTCACGCTGCCTTTCTACCAAAAAGAGTCTTGTAGTCAAATGGTAAGGCAAAAGAATGTCAGGGCTTTATTCCCCTTCCCAAACGGATATTCTTTGGATACAACACAAACAAAACAGCAGAAAAACAAAAAGAAACTGCTACAAAGAAAAATATATTCTTTTCCTTTGACACTAGCACATGGCTGCTTTCCACAGGCTTTACATAAAGATATGACCTCATCTGAAAAACATATTGTACAATCCATAGGGACCGGGTCAGGAGTACAGCTGTTATTCTCCCACTGCATTAATTCGGATTCACTCCCGATAGCATAAGGGTCACACTCTACATGTGCTGGCTTCCTGAAAACCCTCCTGTGGTGCATGGATTACTTTTCCCAAAAAGTGCTCTTCAAACCTAGGGCTCTGAATGCCTGGTATGGTGATAGCTTCTTTCTGGCTTTCCTTTCTCTTCCAACCTGGTGGAATCACTGGATATCTTTCCACATCAAAGTCCCTTCCAGTGCCATGCCCTTGCCCTTTAAAACACACAGAGCTTTTAGCCTTTTCCTCAGAAAAGCAAGGTTCCCACCTTTTAACTGTGTTTCTGGTTCTTGTTTCTGGGCTCCTGACAGCTCTCTCCCGGACTCTCCAACCACCATCAAACCTAGCAGGCTCCTGGCCACGTCCCTGGCTGCTTCCTGCTCTGGGGTCAGACCTACTGTTTCCTTCTCCCGGCAAACTTCCTTTAGCATGACACGTGCTCACTGGTTGCTTGCTCAGTCCTCCTGAGTCGCTGCCCCTGCTGGCCTTTCCTGGTTCTAGCCAGCAACTTATATGCTTCCCTTCTCTGCATGCTACGTGGGTCTTTGTGAACAGGTGTTCCTGATGAGGCTTTCTGTCTCTAACTACGTCAGGACTATCACAAGGAAAATTCATTCTAATGCCTTTTGGCTTCTCCTGTGCTGAGTGTATTTACTACTCAGCTGTTCCTACGTGTACTGAGTTTATTTGCTGCTCAGCTAAATCTGAGGTAAGTTCCTCATTTTCTCTTACCCCCATGTGCTCTATACTGGCTACTGTGTCACAGTGTATGTGTATGAACCTGGACATAGCAGAGAGTGATAAGGGAGCTCTGACAGCCTCCTCCCCCCCCCCCCCCCACTGGGAAAGACAAGAGGAGACAGTCAGTGGTGTGAGTGGCTCCCCGACCCTGATAATATGCATACAGGGTGATCACACCACTCAAAGAATGAACACACAACACAGGGAAGAGCATGATGAAGTAGAGGTCCTGTGTGCAAATGTAATGAGGAGTACTGAGCAGTGATGACTGGCAAGATCCACAGGAGGGACACACAACAAGTAGGAAAGAGTAGGGTCACAGGTGCTTATTTATTGAAAAAAAACCCCACGCATTTCAGTAACAAGCCTTCCTCGAGGGGTACACATCTTAAAAAAATAAAACAAAATAAATAAATAAAAATTGTGTATAATAAATAAATGAGAAGTAAAACATATATTATACTAAAATAGTGGACAATAATAATAATAAGATAAAAACATATAGTATATATATTTAAAACAAACGGTTGGTAAAGGTGGAAATAAAAAAATAGTATTTATTAATAAAATATCAAAACAATAGAACCATTAAACATAGAGAAACATGAATAAAACAGTTAAAAAGCATATAATAAACAAACATAGATATTAAAACATTGAAAGCAGCCATATTGCTAATAGTATTGTGCAGTAGAACAAGTAGGAGGAGAACCACAGAGAAAATACTTACATAGGGCACCTTGTGAAAGAGTAGTCTTTAAAAAGACACCATTCAGTCTGAAGCTCGAGGGCTAAAAATATATAGAATATAACATTATGTGATTGTACAATAATGTTTTGTGTTACACAGAGCCAGGGAGAGAACCAGAGAGAGAACCAGAGGAGAATGGGTACAATAAAGCAGGATTATTACAAAATATTATGAGGAAGTAGAAGGATGAAAAATAAAATAAAATAAACTATATAATATAATATCAACCAATGCGAAATTGTATCAGTCCAGGGTTGCATCAAAGAGGGAAAGAATATAAGGCTGATCTTTTTTCCAAAAGACCTTTCCGTTCAAAGCTACTCAAAAGGATACTAGTTAGTATATTAGTAGAATGGGGGAAGTGCCATTTTCCGTGCCGTGTGCAATGAATCATAGGGGTATGTTTACTAAACCGGGCTAACGGTTAACCCGGGCTATCTGCAACTAGGTCCCATTGAATAATATGGGATTTAGTGGCAGATAGCCCGGGTTAACCGTTAGCCCGGTTTAGTAAACATACCCCATAGTATAAGGTAAAACCTTAACATAAGGTCTGCACTTACCCAGCAATTATAGGAAACTAACGTGCTTGTGTTTTTGCCAAAATAATTTTGCTTCAATGAAAGGCACCTTTCCGACGGCGTCTTTTTTAACCACTGGATTTGCGTGCCAGAAATCAGCTGATTAGCCTGAAATCTCGCATCGCAGGAGAAGTAACCAAAGGAACAAAGAGGAAAAACAGGGAGATGTATCTGACAATTTGTATTGTGAAACAAAAAGTTTAATAAAATAACTTCTAACGTTTAAAGCATGGTACAAACTGAGTGCAGTATAGTGAGAGGAGTGGTTTGATAAACTAGTTTTAATACTGTGCATATGATTATGTGTAAGAAAGCATGCTTACCAAGTGAAGGAAATTCTTGGGAGCTTCATCATATGGGAACGATGGTGCGCACAGTGAAACGGTTCATGAGATTGCTTGTGTTTTAATCAGGAGGCATATGTACCAGGTCAAAAAAACTTTGGGAGTTAAAACCAATTATGGGTTGGCCCGTTATGGTTAAACTAAGTAAAAAATGAAAATTATTGCATATTGGTTGAAGAAACAAAATGAAGGCTTAAAAATGTGTTGAAAATGTAATTTTAGAATATAAATAAGGGTAGTAAAAAGTGCAATAAAAATAATAATAATAAGGCTTTAAAATATGCTAAAAAGTGCAGTAAAAAGGGAATCAGAAACAAAGAAAAGGGGGAAGGGGTTTGGGGGGGGGTGAGGAGGGAGGAAGAAAAGGAAGGGGAGGGGGAGAAGGGCTCGGGGAAGAAAAAATTGCAAAAAATGGTCAGTTCGTTGTGGTAGCGATACCATGAAAAAACTTAAAAAGATGATATACATAAACTAAGCAGGACGTAGTTATGTATTATAAAGGGGAAATAATGATGTACCCTCACTGTGCATACGGAAATCCATAGGAGGCCACCAAGAGCCACAGACATCAGTAATAGATAAAACATGCACACCCCGCCCACCCCCCCACATACCAACTTTCCCACAGCCCAACCCCCATGTACCCCATGGCGAGCCTGTGGCCAGATGCCACCCAGATGTCTGAGACAGCACAACACCACCGAAAGGCATGCAATGAGACACAGAGACATGATCACAGACAGCCATCAGCTGCACAATGTATGCGACTGCAGCCCTGTACAGGAAGGGGTCAGTGACATGACTGAGGTCAAAAGGGGTGTCGCAGGAAAGGGAACCACAGCCACACTGCTACCACCACCAAAGGAGCCCAGCACATATGGCAGGCCCATGTCCCAGGACTGAGGAACTGGCAAACACAGCAAGAACAAATGGATCCCAGAAACAGAATGAATGAAAATAAATGTGGAGGAGGGGGGAAGTTGAACCCTGATCCCTGTGTTCCCAGTCAAGCACAGACACCACTAGGCCATACTGTCACTGCCATGTTGTGAGACAAAGGGGCGGTAGGAGTGTCACCAGCTGTCCCAATGGAGAAGGGATTGACCTGTCCAAAGGTGGGAAATGGCAGCGAAAACAGCCCGTCCACTGCCTGGTGGAAACAGAAAGAAAGGCGTCCATCCAGGGGTGCAACACATGTGTCTGTATAGACTTGCCCAGAGAAATCCAGGATCGTGACTGCAGAAACAGAGTGTGTAGGTCAGGCATTCCAGCAGGGAGACAGATCACACCTGTCTGATTAGGTTACCTGGCTACTGTTGGCACAGTCCATACACCAGTTTGGAGATCAGGCAGCCACACATGTGCCTTATGGCCGAAAATGCTGTCTGGGAGATGTCTGCTCACTGGGGCAGTGACCTGTCAGCCATGGAAGCATGAATGTGAGTGTGCAGCTACAAGGGCACATTAGGGTGAGGTTCACATGAGCATGCATTGATATAGTGCACATCTCTGTCCACTACAGGGCCATCAGGCACACGAGGCCGAGGATCCTCTTGAGACCGAGGCAGCAGCTGGAGGGAGAGCAAGGTGAGTGTTCATGTGCACTGCTGCCCTGCAAACCACGTCCCCACACATACCCAGGACATGACAAAACATGTGAGGGCCTAGACCAGAGGACACCTAGCCACACACCACCTGATGCACATTGCCTGTGTGACCACACCGTGAAGGTGATAAAGCAGCTGTGTGCCTTAGGAGCAAAGCAGTGACACATGAGCATATCCACAAAGAATGTTTATGGCCACAATGACATGAGCCTGTGGCCAGAGCTGTGCTTGGGACCACCACAGGGTCCTGAGAGGGGGTGGATGGGAGCATTCCACAGCAGGTGTATGTAGGGGGACACCAATGGCAGCCTTGCACATGTTGCACTGCATATGTGTTGCAGCACCCTTCCAAGATGTGGTGTGACACAGGAACACATGTCTGTAGGGCCATGAACATGGCCAACCAACAAAAAAGCACTGTGCCACAAAAACCAGGAAAAACAAGTCCAAAACATAGCACAAGGAAGGCTTTAGCTTGTAAAACGTTTTATTTTATACTTAATTGAGACTGCGTGCCAAAGACCCGACACTGGCCGTGTTTCGTCACACCTTCATCAGGGGTATTGGCATACTACAATCATAAAACAAACATAATTTAATCACATATAGATAACCATCTTAAAAAATACATTAAAAAACATAATTAATAAAATAGCTAATAAAACATTGAAAATAGTAAAAGTGGAACGATAAAATATTATAAATTAGACATACACACACTTCCAAATTATACTATAATAAATGAAATAAATATATACATCCATAACACATCAATAAATACATTAAAAACATATGTGATTGTGACAACACCTTAAAAAAACATTAAAAAACATTAAAAAACATTAAAAATACCTCTCTTGGTAGTATGTTCAATATTCACAATTGTCTAGATAATTTTGTCGCTTATATACAATTCTTATGTGCTAAAAAATAATTAAATAAAGATAAAAATTAAATAATATCCATACATGGAAGACTAAAAGCAAAAACAAAAAAGTTAAAAACTGAGGCTCTGATCATGCCTCATTTTGACTACGCCAATGTCATTTTACTAGGACTCCCCCAATCCACTTTGAACCCCCTACAGCTCGCAATGAATAGCGCAGTGAGGGTTCTCCATGGGGCATCTAGGAGAGACCATGTGACGCCCCTTTTGAAGCAGTTACACTGGCTTCCTATACAGGTCAGGATCATCTTCAAGACAATGTTACTGACTTTCAAAGCGGTAAATAGTCTCTCCTCCTCCTCCTCACTAACCGACCTCATCAAATCCATAACCCCGAATAGAGCAAGAAGATCTACAGCAATAAATACGCTAATGATTCCTCGAGAATTAACAAGATGCACCGCAACAAGAGCAAATAGGGCTTTCAGTCTCTGTGCACCAAGACTCTGGAACGCCTTACCAACAAACATCAGAGCAATCACTAACCTAGCCCAGTTTAGAAAGGCCCTCAAACACTACTTATTCCTTAAATACTTCCCAGAAAGCACTGAATCACTTCCCTTCTCCAATAGTTATAGCAACACCAAATCACCTAGTGAGCCAGGAGAACACACTTAGTAAGGTGTCCTTGACCATTGGATTACATGTTCATGTATTCTGTAACTCAAAGATGTAAATAGTTATCCTTTCTATCCAAGTTTTGCTGTCTTGTTAATTGTAATCCCTTCCTTGTTTTCCAAGTTTGTTACCCGGTTAATTGTAAACTCAGACACATGTTTTCCTGTCTGATTTTTCTGTTCTATGTAAACCGCGCTGATGCCGAATAGTGCGGTATATAAGAAATGTATTTAAATAAATAAATAAATAAATAAAATAAATAAATAAAAATTAAGATAAAAATTAAATAATATTCATACATGGAAGACTAAAAGCAAAAACAAAAAAGTTAAAAACGAAGCAGGAGTAACTTAACATAAAAAACCTTTAGGGGGCACCAAACCTCACTTGATTCTCCTGCGTTTCACTCTTCCTAGTTTCTTCAGGGGTTTTCGCAGAGATTTTCATAGCACAATCCTCAATTTTAACGATGCTGCAGACGTCCTTCTTTCTTGTGAGGCATACGGCCTTCTATCGTTTTTCCTTGCCACGTGGCGTTTTTTGGCAAGGAAAAATGATAGAAGGCCGTATGCCTCACAAGAAAGTAGGACGTCTGCAGCATCGTTAAAATTGAGGATTGTGCTATGAAAATCTCTGCAAAAACCCCTGAAGAAACTAGGAAGAGTGAAACGCAAGAGAGGCGCTGGAAAGAGGCGTTGGGAACTAAAGATAAGCATTTTTCAAGCACATTATAAGTTTTAACCTGTTCCATGTGTATTAGTGTTTGGGAAGGTCATTGATGCAAGCAGGCACTATAGATAGACATGAATGAAGTCTAAAATGAGTGCCGACAAGTCTGAGAACTTCCACACTATGGTATAAATACCATGAGATAAAAACAGGTTGGGAAATAAATACTACAGAAATCTCTAAGAATATAT